>CM042692.1:490650945-493150945 GCA_023614405.1 Avena insularis | reverse complement strand
ATGGATCAACTAGTGTCATTGCATGTATGTTCTTTTCAACAACAACAACTGGAGTCATTGCATGTGTGCTCTTTTCACAATCCACACATGGATCCACCAGTGTCATTGCATGTGTGTTCTTTTTAGTAACAACAACCAGTGTCATTGCATGTGTGTTCTTTTCACTAACAACAACTGGAGTCATTGCATGTGTTGTAAGATCCCTCCTTTGTAAAGGAAAAGATCCCTGTGATTGCAATGCTAGTCCCTGGATCAATGCTAGCATCCACAGTTTAAGATGAAGTACACAGATACAAAGGTCGTTTATTACAGTCTTTCCAGAGATAAAACATAGTCTTTTACAACTCATGGCCAAAGGCCTAATACAAGAGTTTATGGAATAAGTAAATAAACATAAGTATTCATCTTCATGTGCCACAGGCAAGCATGTTGAGTGTAGACTCATGACTCCTATTCATCATCAGAGTAACCTGCAACATCATGAGTTACAGCCACAAGGGTCAATACATTGGAATAGTATTGGCAAGTGATACCTTAGTATATTTTAAGTGGACTATAATACTATATGCATTTGGCTGGTGGAGCTTAGGCTTGCATTGCTCAAAGTAGATTTTTCCTTAACTTTTTGAAAACACTAAGTTTTTGCTTGGCACAAAACACCCAAGGCATCTTTCAATCAAAGACTCCAGATCCACTCAGGGCATCTACCAATCAATGACTGAAGATCCTTTTAACCCTTGTTCACCCACAAGTTTTATTTAGAAATTGGAGTGATGAGATTCTTGAAGTTTCCATGTCTTGATGCTCAAATTGTCATTTACCAGTGACATTGCTAAGAACTTAGGTTTTACACTCTTAAGATGAGGTGCACTTTCCCCACAAGACTTGGTTTCCCAAGACAAGATCCTTCAGTAGCCTTTCCTTAGTCAAATGGACGCGCTCCAACCTATCATCCCATCTACCACCCTCTGTCCAAGAGACTAAGTTCTAGCATCCTAAGATCATGGCAGAGCCCATAATGCCAAGTGGTTGCACTTGAAGCTTCTCAACATATGACATCTCAAATCTCTTTGTTCCTGGGTGGCCATCCACAAGTGAGATACACAAGCCAAGTCCATGGCCTTGTGAACCACTCAACATATACCATTCTTTCCATTCCACCCAGGTGATTCATTAACTTAGTTGTTTTGTTAAATAAAAACAAGTCCTTAGACTTAGAATATTTTTCCATAGTGTGAATATATAAACCACCTTTGTTTTCTAGTAGCTAGGCTAATCATGGCATGACAACTTATCCTTAGGGAATTTCCTAGCAACTCTAGCATTCTAATCTATATAGGATTTCCCAACATCATTTGACAAGTGTGGCATGCAAGTCTTAACAAAATATAACTAATGCAAGTATAAAATATAGGAATGGAATATTCATGATGATATCACTTGCCTTGGTAGTGTGGAGAGTAGCACTCGTCACAATCACAATCTCTAGCAAAATCTACACACAAAGTTGTAGCACACAATTACACACAAATATATACAAACAAGAAATAGTATGAATGCATGCATGCATGAATCTACCAAGTGATGATTTTTGAGAACTCAACCAAGCAAGTGCATGAATACAGAAACTTAGCAAGTCACAAAATAGCCAAGACAACTTATTTAGCCCTAAAATAAAATACTAAACTAAACCTATATTCAAAAAGGCCTCAAACAAGTCTCTGCAATTTAAGCACATCTAATGGTTACTATTTGCTAAACAAAAAGGATAGGCAGAAAGGTCTTGTTTTTCTGAATCCAACGGTATAAAGTTTGCAAAATTCCAACGTGGCATTCAAAAGATATTGGCATTTGAAATCTGGATCAAAATCTGTTTTTAAATTCTATTTTCAGATCTAACCTAGCCACGCGTCATGTTCTTATTCGCCTGCATCGTTTACGCCGGATCGAGCTCCACACCGTAGGATCTAAATGAAATCTGGCGGCTCAGATCGCTGCACCGGGGTTAAGTGGATCTATCCTAAGCGCTATAATCTGAATCTAACGGTTATTTCCTGGCCAAGAACTGGCGGCGGAGCGCGGCTACCGTGGCCAGGCCGATCGATGGCGTTAAGCGATGCGAGGTAAGTGAGAACGAGGATTAGCTCACCGGGCTCGAGGTCACGGAGATGCTCGTCGTGGTTGGTCAAAGGGCGCCGCACGCTGCGATTCCTCACCGGAGTTAAATGGCGGCGTCGGGTCGTCGGGTGGTCGTGGGCGTTGCGTGAATCACCTCAAGGCAAGGCGAGACACGGTTAGATCCACGAGTCAAAGCGGTCGTGCGTGAACTAGAAGACGCGGGCGGGCTTACCACTAGAGCTCGCGGAGTTCAGACAGAAGAGCGGTGGCGGCTAGTCGACAATCTTTGCCGAGCTACGGTTCATGCGAGACAAAGAAATGTGTTAAAAGAGGCGTGAGGCTCACTGAACTAGTTTGCAAGAACGAGAGGCGGAGGAGCTCAGAACTCACCGGGAATTGGCCAAGCAGATTGTCGGAGAGCAATGCTCTGAGTAATGCTCACGCTGGTGGCGCTCTGGGTTGAGGTTTGAGGAGAAGAGAGGCGGAGGGGTTCTTATAGCCTGGTCACGGCGAGAATTACTCGCCAATAAATCAAATTAGCCTTGTGACGCGAATTAAACCTAAACGCCGCGTTGATTTGGGGATGAACAGGTCGCGCGGGTGGAGACAATGACGTGGAGAAGGCGCTTGTCGAGTCTTGGCGGCGGAGTCTGGGTCTCCTTTGTCGTGGATCAGCCGTGCGTGCATGAGAGAAGAATAAGGAGATCCCGGGTGGGCTTCTTTGGGCTCGATTTGCTTCTTTGGGCAGATTTTGGCATGTGACCTTTTCCGTTGAGGAGTCCTTTTCTTTGTCTAAATCCATTTTCTGAATAGAATTTGATATGAATTCAAATCCTTTTGAATTCAAACTGCTTTGGGGATTTTTGCAGGGTTTTGTGGGTTCAAAAACAGTCATTCTAACTAAGTGGTTACCTTGCAAGGCTTGGTCAAGCTTGGGTTTCAAAGTAAACAGAGATTTGCTCTAGTTTGCAAATATTTGAAATAGGGTTTTGAAACTATTTCTAAATTTTGAATCTTGGGTTAAAAGCTTCACCTAGCCTTTCCAACCATGGAGGCAAGCAAACAAATTCATAGACAATCAAATCCCAAAGGGTGATGGCCAATTGAGATAAATTTCCCACATGAAATCATAGCTCAAACTTCTGTCTCTAAATGATTTTGAGAAAAACCCTATATGAATGAATGATGCAAGGATGAAATGAATGAGTTTTTGAAACATGATTTTTGGGATGTTACATGTGTGCTCTTTTCACAATCCACCTATGGATCCTACAGTGTCATTGCATGTGTGTTCTTTTTACTAACAACAACCAGTGTCACTTCGTGGCTGTTCTTCTCACATACCACCTATGGATCCACCGGTGTCATTGCATGTGTGTTCTCTTCACAATCCACACATGGATCCACCAGTGTCATTGCATGTGTGTTCTTTTTACTAACAACAACCAGTGTCATTGCATGTGTGTTCTCATTAGAGACCAGACATGGATCCACTAGTGTCATTGCATGTGTGTTCTTTTCACTAACAACAACCAGAGTCATTGAAATGTGTGCTCTCTTCAGAAACCACACATGGATCCACCAGTGTCATTGCATGTATGTTCTTTTCACTAACAACAACTGGAGTCATTGCATGTGTGTTCTTTTCACATACCACATATGGATCCACCAGTGTCATTGCATGTGTGCTCTTTTCACAATCCACACATGGATCCACCAGTGTGATTGCATGTGTGTTCTTTTTACTAACAAGAACCAGAGTCATTGAAATGTGTGTTCTTTTCACAATCCACCCATGGATCCACCAGTGTCATTGCATGTGTGTTCTTTTTACTAACAACAACTAGAGTCATTGAAATGTGTGTTCTTTTCACATACCACCTATGGATCCACGAGTGTCATTGCATGGCTGTTCTTTTCACTAACAACAACCAGAGTCATTGCATGTGTGTTCTTTTCACATACCACATATGGATCAACAAGTGTCATTGCATGTATGTTCTTTTAAACAACAACAACTGGAGTCATTGCATGTGTGCTCTTTTCACAATCCACTCTAGGATCCACCAGTGTCATTATATGTGTGTTCTTTTTAGTAACAAGAACCAGTTTCATTGCATGTGTGTTTTTCACTAACAACAACTGTAGTCATTGCATGTGTGCTCTTTTCACAATCCACCTATGGATCCACCAGTGTCATTGCATGTGTGTTCTTTTTTACTAATAACAACCAGAGTCATTTCATGGTTGTTCTTCTCACATACCACATATGGATCAACAAGTGTCATTGCATGTGTGTTCTCTTCACAATCCACACATGGATCCACCAGTGTCATTGCATGTGTGTTCTTTTTACTAACAACAACTAGTGTCATTGCATGTGTGTTCTCTTCAGAGACCAGACATGGATCCTGATGTCATTGCATGTGTCTTCTTTTTACTAACAACAACTAGAGTCATTGAAACGTGTGCTCTCTTCAGAGACCACACATTGATCCACCGGTGTCATTGCATGTATGTTCTTTTCACTAACAACATCTAGAGTTATTGCATATGTGTTCTTTTCACATACCACATATGGATCCACCGGTGTCATTGCATGTGTGATCTTTTCACAATCCACCAGTGTCATTGCATGTGTGTTCTTTTTACTAACAACAACCAGAGTCATTGAAATGTGTGTTCTTTTCACATACCACCTATGGATTCACCAGTGTCATTGCATGTGTGTTCTTTTCACTAACAACAACCAAAGCCATTGCATGTGTGTTCTTCTCACATACCACATATGGATCCACCGATGTCATTGCATGTGTGTTCTCTTCACAATCCACACATGGATCCACCGGTGTCATTGCATGTGTGTTCTTTTCACTAACAACAACTGCAGTTATTGCATGTGTGTTCTTTTCACATACCACATATGGATCCACCGGTGTCATTGCATGTGTGCTCTTTTCACAATCCACCCATGGATCCACCAGTGTCATTGCATGTGTGTTCTTTTTACTAACAACAACCAGAGTCATTGAAATGTGTGTTCTTTTCACATACCACCTATGGATCCACCAGTATCATTGCATGTGTGTTCTTTTCACTAACAACAACCAGAGCCATTGCATGTGTGTTCTTTTCACATACCACATGGATCCACCAGTGTCATTGAAATGTGTGTTCTCTACATAGACCACACATGGATCCACCAGTGTCATTGCATGTGTGTTCTTTTTAGTAACAACAACCAGAGTCATTGAAATGTGTGTTCTTCTCACATACCACCTATGGATCCACCAATATCACTTCATGTGTGTTCTTTTCACAATCCACCCATTTATCCACCAGTGTCATTGCATGTCTGTTCTTTTTAGTAACAACAACCAGAGACATTGAAATGTGTGTTCTTTTCACATACCACCTATGGATCCACCAGTGTCATTGCATGTGTGTTCTTTTCACTAACAACAACCAGAGTCATTGCATGTTTGTTCTTTTCACATACCACATATGGATCAACTAGTGTCATTGCATGTATGTTCTTTTCAACAACAACAACTGGAGTCATTGCATGTGTGCTCTTTTCACAATCCAAACTTGGATCCACCAGTGTCATTGCATGTGGGTTCTTTTTAGTAACAACAACCAGTGTCATTGCATGTGTGTTCTCTTCACTAACAACAACTAGAGTTATTGCATGTGTGCTCTTTTCACAATCCACCTATGGATCCTACAGTGTCATTGCATGTGTGTTCTTTTTACTAACAACAACCAGTGTCACTTCATGGCTGTTCTTCTCACATACCACCTATGGATCCACCGTGTCATTGCATGTGTGTTCTCTTCACAATCCACACATGGATCCACCAGTGTCATTGCATGTGTGTTCTTTTTACTAACAACAACCAGTGTCATTGCATGTGTGTTCTCAATAGAGACCAGACATGGATCCACTAGTGTCATTGCATGTGTGTTCTTTTCACTAACAACCAGAGTCATTGAAATGTGTGCTCTCTTCAGAAACCACACATGGATCCACCAGTGTCATTGCATGTATGTTCTTTTCACTAACAACAACTGGAGTCATTGCATGTGTGTTCTTTTCACATACCACATATGGATACACCAGTGTCATTGCATGTGTGCTCTTTTCACAATCCACACATGGATCCACCAGTGTGATTGCATGTGTGTTCTTTTTACTAACAACAACCAGAGTCATTGCATGTATGTTCTTTTCAACAACAACAACTGGAGTCATTGCATGTGTGCTCCTTTCACAATCCACACATGGATCCACCAGTGTCATTGCATGTGTGTTCTTTTTAGTAACAACAACCAGTGTCATTGCATGTGTGTTCTTTTCACTAACAACAACTGGAGTCATCGCATGTGTGTTCTTTTCACAATCCACCTATGGATCCACCAGTGTCGTTGCATGTGTGCTCTTTTTACTAACAACAACCAGAGTCATTTCATGGTTGTTCTTCTCACATACCACATATGGATCCACCGGTGTCATTGCATGTGTGTTCTCTTCACAATCCACACATGGATCCACCAGTGTCATTGCATGTGTGTTCTTTTTACTAACAACAACCAGTGTCATTGCATGTGTGTTCTCTTCAGAGACCAGACATGGATCCACCAGTGTCATTGCATGTGTCTTGTTTTTACTAACAACAACCAGAGTCATTGAAATGTGTGCTCTCTTCAGAGACCACACATGGATCCACCGGTGTCATTGCATGCATGTTCTTTTCACTAACAACAACTAGAGTTATTGCATGTGTGTTCTTTTCACATACCACATATGGATCCACCGGTGTCATTGCATGTGTGCTCTCTTCACAATCCACACATGGATCCACCAGTGTCATTGCATGTGTGTTCTTTTTACTAACAGCAACCAGTGTCATTGCATGTGTGTTCTCTTCAGAGACCAGACATGGATCCACCTGTGTCATTGCATGTTTGTTATTTTCACTAACAACAACCAGAGTCATTGAAATGTGTGCTCTCTTTAGAGACCACACATGGATCCACCGGTGGCATTGCATGTATGTTCTTTTCACTAACAAGAACTAGAGTCATTGCATGTGTGTTCTTTTCACATACCACATATGGATCCACCGGTGTCATTGCATGTGTGCTCTTTTCACAATCCACCCATGGATCCACCACTGTCATTGCATGTGTGTTATTTTTACTAACAATAACTAGAGTCATTGCATGTATGTTCTTTTCAACAACAACAACTGGAGTCATTGCATGTGTGCTCTTTTCACAATCCACACATGGATCCACCAGTGTCATTGCATGTGTGTTCTTTTTAGTAACAACAACCAGAGTCATTGAAATGTGTGTTCTTCTCACATACCACCTATGGATCCACCAGTGTCATTGCATGTGTGTTCTTTTCACAATCCACCCATGGATCAACCAGTGTCATTGCATGTGTGTTCTTTTTAGTAACAACAACCAGAGTCATTGAAATGTGTGCTCTCTTTAGAGACCACACATGGATCCACCAGTGTCATTGCATGTGTGTTCTTTTCACTAACAACAACTGGAGTCATTGCAAGTGTGTTCTTTTCACATACCACATATGGATCCACCAGTGTCATTGTAATGTGTGTTCTCTTTAGAGACCACACATGGATCCACCAGTGTCATTGCATGTGTGTTCTTTTTACTAACAACAACTGCGTCATTTCATGACTGTTCTTTTCACATACCACATATGAATCCACCAGTGTCATTGAAATGTGTGTTCTCTTTAGAGACCACACATGGATCCACCTGTGTCATTGCATGTGTGTTATTTTCACTAAGAACAACTGGAGTCATTGCATGTGTGTTATTTTCACATACCACATATGGATCCACCAGTGTCATTCCATGTGTGCTCTTTTTACTAACAAACAACCAGAGTCATTGGATGTGTGTTCTCTTTAGAGACCGCACATGGATCCACCTGTGGCATTGAAATGTGTATTATTTTCAACTACCGCCGTTGGCCACAAACAATCGGGACGCAGAACTAACCAGCAACCGCTATGGGCTTCTAGAAGACCCGATCACCAATTGTTAGGCGCCGTTGGATCGGGGTGCGTGGACGATAGTGATGTCCTTCGTGAGGCTTCCGGCCGGCTTCGAGCTCAGCTACGCCAGGGTTCCTGTTGCGCCGCTCTTGCGCGACAACGCGTTGGCGAGGCAGATCGAGGAGCGCCGCCGCCAGCTGTCGGAGCGGAAGAGGGCAATGGCGCGGTACTCGTGTACGAGCGCGAACTGGCGAAAGCTGTTCAAGAAGGAGCGGGCTGCGTTGATTGAGCTATGCAGAACCCACCAGCGGGAGATCCACCCGGATTTGCGCAACCCCGAAGGGAGGCAGCGCTTCTGGGCAGTGCCTAGGCATACGACCTCCACCGTTATCGATGTAGCGCGCCGTGAAGAACCCATGAGGAGGAGGAACGCAGCCGGGAACATCGGCATCGATTCCGACCCAGAGGAGGCTGGCAGCGACGCGGACAACGTCGTCAATGATGGAGACTGCGGGAGCGTCATAGTCGATTAGTGCCACTTAAGCATAAATGAAATCTATGTACGGTATCTTAATGCGCTCTTTGGATCTAGGTCACCTGAGTCATGGTCGATTATCGTCATAATCTATATATGTTGCCCATGTTTTAGTTGTCTTTGTCTTTGAAACTAGTCGATCGAAACTCGTCTGATCCTGAAAATAAAGTTCGCGCGTTCCCTAGCATATCTGATGGGATAATTCGTTGACTCTGCTCCCAGCACTTGATGGCACAGCCGTAATTTGGAGTGCGCCTGAGGAGAAGGGATCGAGCGTGTTGTAATAGTGTACTACTCCTGTCCAGATATAACTGACTTAGATTTTTTAGATATTTAATAAATGTGTCTATACCCAAAACATGTCTAGGTACATGTTTTAGGTTTCTCTGTCTTTCAAACTAATCAAAAGTCATCAAATTCTGAACAAACAAAGTCATTGCGTTCACACCTGATGGGACAATACGCTAACTCTGCTAATTGATGGCACAACCATAATTCTGGAGTGCGCTAAAGGAGATGGGAATGCAAGGGAGATGGGAACTAGTAGCCGCGTCCAAACGCAGGTAAAACATTAATGTAATAATATTTAAAAAAATGTAATCTGGTCCACATGACCCCATCACAGACCCGTTGCACGCGTCAGATATAAATAAAGACGACACGGCTAGTTTAGTTTCAATGATATAATTCAACATACGACATTACTATGCCCCCATCTTTATGCTCCTCTTATTGGTCTGCTAGCCCACGCTGCATTAAGCATCAGTTGATGAGGATAAAAAATGATAAAATGGCAAATAAAACAATTTTTAAGCTTACCTTTCATCCGGAGAATCGTATAGAGATGAAATTGGCAGGGATTTATTATTTCTCAGTTAGCCGAAAGATCCTCAAGAACATCCTCAATCATCCCTGTGATACGTCCATTTTGCATCACTATTCTATGTCTTAATTCACTGTTATTCATTGATATATTTCATATTGAGAGGTGATACTTATGTTATTTCATCTGTTTTTGCATGGTTGATGACTTTTGGAGCATGGACCACGCAATGTAACTTTGATGGAAAAGGTGCTGTTTGGAGGCAAAATTCGCGAAGATCAGAAAATCCGGGAAAATATACGAAAAATCCTATTTTTCCAGAAGACTAAGGATGCCAAAAGACGGAGTGGAGATGGGCCACAGGGGGCCCACACCACCCCCTGGCGCGGGCAGCCCTAGGCCACGCCAGGAGGTGGTGTGGCCACCCTGGCCCACTCCAGCCTCTCCCCTCTAGCGTATATCATCCTCCCGAAACTCTAAGACTCGGGGAGCGACCACAGAAAGATTTTGCCGCCTTTGCGGGGCGGAAAACACCGAGAGAGAAAGATCTCTCCGGCAGATAGATTTCTGCCGGGGGAATTCCTTCCCGGAGAGGGGAGATCGTCGTCATCAACACCACCATCAAGCTGGACTTCATCGGGATCATCATCATCATCATCACCACCATCAGCACCATCAGCACCATCATCACCATCTCCATATTGCTGTAACAATTGGGTTGAATCTTGCATAGTTCATAGGGGAAACTTTCCCGGTGTTGATTACTCTTTGTAGTTAATGCTACTGAGTGAACCATTGAATTATTGTTTATGTTCAGATTGTTATACATCATTATTCCATCTATGATCATGATCCATATTATGTCTTGTGAGTAGTTCGTTTTGTTCTTGAGGACATGGGAGAAGTCATGTTGTTAGTAGTGGAGTTGTGTTGAGAAAGATTCAATAGTTTGATATTTAAGTTGTGGTGTACTTCTTCTAGTGGTGTCATGTGAACGTCGACTACATGACACTTCACCTATATGGGCCTAGGGGAATGCATTGTGTATTTGGCTACTAATCGTAGGGGTTGCCGGAGTGACAGAAACCTGAACCCCCGTTAGGAAACCATTGCACAAGGGACGTAAGGGTCTTAGAGTTTAAAGCTATGGTCAGGTTTCTACCTTAATTACTTTCTTGTACTTACGGATGTTTGCAAGGGGTATAATCACAACTATGTATTAGTCTTGGATGGGGTGGTACATTTGCACAGGTTCACCCACACAACACTTAGCAAGCTAAAGAATATTAATCAACTATATGAAGCGAAAGCACTTGACAGTCTTCCCATGTGTCCTCGAGAACGTTTGGTCATCTTAAGTAATACAACCGGATTGGGCCACTTGCTGCATTTATTCCTACTTTATTTATTTACTCGTACTTTGTTTACTTGCTTTATCGAAAACCCCTAAAAATCCGTTTGCTAAGTATTTACAGAGAATTCCTGATCCATACCACTAGCCAGCACCTTCTGCTCCTTGTTGGGTTCGACACTCTTACTTATCGAAAATACTGCGATACACCCCCTATACTTGTGGGTCATCAAGACTATTTTCTGGTGCCGTTGCCGGGGAGTGAAGCGCTATTGGAGAGTGGAACTGGTAAAGGAAACTTCTACTGTGAGTATTCTTTACTTCTGCTAGTTGCTTTATTTTTGTTATGGATAATTCGCTGAGTTTCTTATTTGATAATGCTACTACCACTGCTAAGGTAGTAGATAAGCCACCACCTGCTGAGAATGATGTTTTCAAAATACCTACAAGAATTATTGATCGTGTTATGGATAACTACTATGTTGGGGATGGAACTGTCCATCTCGGTGATCATTTACTCTTTATACACGAATTATGCGGGTTGTTCAAGTGTGCAGGTATTACTACAAATCAAGTTAAGAAGAAGTTATTCTCATTATCACTAAAAGGAAGAGCTGAGGAATGGTATAAGCTGCTGAAGAATGGTCAAGCTCTGGAATGGGAGGAAATAGTGCCTCTCTTTTATTCAAAGTTTTATCCTCCTAGTGAGATTCATAAAGATCAGATCAAATATACAACTTTTGGCCTCTTGATGGAGAGAGTACAGCTCAAGCTTGGGGGAGATTGAAGTTACTAATGCTCAAATGTCCCATTCATGAGCTCCCCGACAATACTATTATCAATAACTTCTATGCAAGACTCCCTCTACATGACAAAGATTTATTGGATGCTTCTTATGCTGGATCATTCACTCGCATGGGAGAAGAAGCTAAATGGGATCTTCTGGACCGTATTCAAGACAATGCTAAAGCTTGGGAGAATGACAAAGGTAGAAAGTCAGGTATAAATTATGATTATGAATGCATTGAATCTTTTATGGGAACTGACGACTTTCAAAATATTAAAAATGCTTATGGTCTAGACTCTCAAGCTATTGCTTCTTATTTTAAGGCTTTTGCTTCCTATATTGAAGTGCCTAAAAAGAAGTGGAATAAGTATTATGAACCTTATAAAGATATTGCTAAGAGTGTTCCTGCAAGAAATACTGAATGTTTATACTGCTAATCATGTTTTACCTGAACCTTATATTGAGAAAATGCCTTTTCCAGTTATGGTAAAGGAACATTCTATGATAGCTAGTATGGTTAATGCAAGTACAAATAAAGCTGTTGAACCTGATAAACAAATGGTTGATGAACCTATAATAGCAAGTTTGAAAGACTTTGTCACTAAATATGAAAAAGAGGGACACACTATCCTTTGCAAGGATACCTCTAATATTGTTTCACATAGTAGTGTTATGAGAGCTAGTATTCATGTGTTTTCTGTTAGAATAAGTGATCATTGCTATGATGGTCCTTGTGATAGCTATATTGTTAAGTTTATGCATGATACTGAAAGTTACTATGAAAGAGAAAAAGTGTTCTTATGCATCTCAATAATCTCAAGTTTCCTCGTTTTATGCTGAAAGTTTTTATGTTGCACTTCTTTTGCCTTCTTATGCAAGTAGCCTTTGGTTTCAACAACTTGTTTGTTTACAAAATTCCCTTGCATAGGAAGTGCGTTAGACTTAAATGTGCGTGTGTTTTTGCTTCTTAATGCTCTCTTTCACTTCAACTCATATCCCTATGAGAGCTTCTTCAAAATTATCATGCCCATCTTAATGGCTTTAAAGAAAGAGCTTTTTGGGAGACAACCCAATTTGTTTTTGCTTTCAGTTTGTTTTTTCTTTGAGTATTGGAAGTTATTAATTCGGTAATAACTACTCCTTATCTGTTTTGTTTGGTTTTTGTGTCAAGATCAACCTCTAATGAGAGAGAAGTAAGATTTGGGGAAGCTGCTATCCCGAAACAGATTTTTGTGCCCCACCGTAAAAATTCGTGAGAGATCTCTGTATATCGGATTGAGCTGTAATTTTTGTGCTTCTGCCCCAGGTTGTTATTTAACTTTCGTAAGTTTTGCACTTTTTGATTTGAGCAACAGAAGATTTTCGAAAAAATTGATCTTTACCTGCTGGTCTGTTTTGACAGATTTTGCCACTCTTGCATTTGCCTCTTTATTCGATTTCCTTTTTGAATTATTTTTGGGTTTTTCGGAAGGAGTTGCTACAGTAGCTTATGTTTTGATGGTTTTCAGTTGAAGTTGGACTCAAAAGGTTTTATCACTTCACTTATACTAATGTTGCTAACGAGAACTGTGTGAAGTTTTGTGTGAAAGAAATTTCCAGGAAGTGGAGACAATGGTGTAATAAGGAAGAGAAGGGTTTTATCACTCAAGTAATAAGTATATGAAGATGAAGATATTGATGTTAATCAAGTGGTGACTCCAAAAGAATCTACTAGATACCAAATTCAGAGACCGTTTTCAAATAGGTACCGGTTCTGGTAAGAAAAGTTCGACGAAAATACAATCCAACTATGTTTTTGCAGTTTTTAGTCAATAAGGAAAGCTACAAAGCAAAAAAGGGATGGAAACGGAGCCAGGGTGGCTCACACCACCCTGTGGCGCGGGCCCTCCCTTGGCCGCGCCACCAGGTGGTGAGTCCACCCCGGACTCCGCCTCCGACTAGTTTTCTCCCAGTACCTTCCTTTTGATATGAAACTTCGTAATATATAACCCCCCGGATCCCCCGAGGTTCATATATCGTGTTTTCGTCGTGTTTTTGTTTCGATCTGTTTCTGCCATGAACTATTCTTGAAAGCTTAGAAGCACAATGGTGTCCGCCAAGGATCAAAGGAAGGAGCCTATGGAGGAAGACCTCCAAGACCCCAAGCAAGGGCTAGTACCTTTAATCACTTGCCCTGCATCAACGGAAGCCCTACGAGTCACTAAAGATTTCTGCGATAAGTACCGGGACTTGAAGAGGAAGGTGGACATGCTTCAATGGGAGAATAATAGGCTTCACAAGATGCTGGAAGATTTCCTCACGTCAACTAAGAGCATAATACCACCACCACGAAGGTAATTAATCATCGGTTTGGCATCCCCTTGGTTTGTTCCAAGCTTGGGGGAGTGCCGTGGTATCACATCACTATCTTCTATCTTTTTACCTTATTAGTAGAGTCATATCATGAATAGAGGAGTTATTATGTAGTATGGTTTACATTATGGAAGTGTCCCCTCTCTCGTTAGATATGTATCCCTTGGCGTGAGTTGCCGTTATGGAATATTAATGAGAAGTTCTATCATTTACTCTTTTGCATAGCTTATATTAGTTTTCAATTCGTGGTTATATGGTTGATCTTGTAGTTAGTATTGGTATCACTTTGGGATCATTGAGTAAATTTAGTTGGTTTTGGCAAACCTAGCTCGGTCAGTAGCAACACTATTTTTGAGAGTTGAATGAAAAAGATAAAAGTACTCTAAAGAAATATAATTTCATCATCTTTCTTTCTTGATTTGCTCATAAGTTTAGTATTCTCTAGTTAAGATCTTTTGTGCTTCCAAGGAAGATTGCATGTTGTCTTTATCATTTGTATGTTTGATTGTTTCCTTCAACTCTTATACTTGCTACCCAGCCTTGTTAGCCAAAAACCTGTACTGAGAGGGAATTCTTCTCGTGCATCCACCTCCTTTAAACCAAAACCTCTGCCATTTGTGTCCACCATACCTACCTAGTAGCATTATTGCTATTCCAAGTAAATTCTTGTTTTATCTACCTCCCAAATTAAACTTGTTATGTGAAAATTAGTGATTAAAGCTCTCACGAACTTGATGGAACACTTTACTTTCTTGCACTTAATAAACTTGAACGATTGTGCTCACCTATGTTGCGTATATGCTTGCGCTTTGTAAGTTGTGGATTAGTAGAACCATGTTGTCATGGGGAACGCTTTCAACACTGCACTGGTACTTCGTACCTGGTTGATATCATGTTCTTTTGTCTATGGATGTCGTCGGTGTGAAATGAAAGGGGAGCTTGTAAGTCCATGGAGTTATGCATGTGTGTTAGAGAAACGCCTCGGCCGCTGGTCTAATCCATGCTGACATGGTGGAAACCTGCAGCGTAACCATAACGAGTATCTATGAAGCATTCTTCTTATAAAAAAGAGATAGAGATTGAGAAAAATAGAAAAGGAAAAAAAGAGATATTCTGAAAAGAGGAAAGAGAGAAAAAAAGCACCATATTCCCATGGTAAATAAGAAGATTGCTGAGATACTTGTTGTCTGCTTGCCTTGTCATTTTGATATGGGGATTCTTCCGTATCATCGGGCAAGGGGTACCCCGTTGGCGGTTCTCAATGATACACATATGCTTACGATGACAAGAACTTACCGGTGACTAAACTTGAGTAGCATGAGGAGCGGCCCTCATATTCAAGGGACATGAGATTCTCAACTTACAACTTTTCAATGCATATCCTCATATTTGATCACTTTAACCTTAATCACCTAAAGATGCCTATGATAGGGGCAATGAGAGCGGAAAGCTAGTAAGTATCATAATTTTTGGGAGCTCTCTTTATGAGACTTGCAATCCCTGCTCCCCTCTTTGAAGGGCCTTTCTTTTACTTTGTAGTTGAGTCAGTAAACCTACTCCCTTCTATCTCAGCAAGTATTTTGAGTTGTTGTGTTTCATTCATTCATATTATGATTTATTCAATCATGTTTCTTATGTTCCTTGCTTTGCACATTGCTCTTATCTTGATGTTTACTACTTTGAAATCTATCATTGAAAAACCAGCTATTTGTGAACTCCAGCAAATTATCAACTATTCCTCGACCAAGAGCTAAGTTTGTCATTACCAATTATGATTCACTTTATGTATCTTTATTGTGTTTCCTTTACTCATTACAAGTTGAGTTATATAATAGTGAGTTGTCTTCTATTATGATCTATGTATTGATGAATGTGATTCTTCTTGTCCGTATTCTTTTATCGACTCTTCACTCCATAAACCTGAGGCCATGTTTATTGAGCACAGTTTCGCTTGGGGACAAGCGAAGTCTAAGCTTGGGGGAGTTGATACGCCCATTTTGCATCACTATTCTATGTCTTAATTCACTGTTATTCATTGATATATTTCATATTGAGAGGTGATACTTATGTTATTTCATCTGTTTTTGCATGGTTGATGACTTTTGGAGCATGGACCGCTGCAGTCAGAATTCTGATGGAAAAGATGCTGTTTGGAGGCAAAATTCACGAAGATCAGAAAATCCGGGAAAATATACAGAAAATCCTATTTTTCTAGAAGACTAAGGATGCCAAAAGACGGAGTGGAGATGGGCCACATGGGGCCCACACCACCCCCTGGCGCGGGCAGCCCTAGGCCGCGCCAAGAGGTGGTGTGGCCACCCTGGCCCACTCCAGCCTCTCCCCTCGGGCGTATAAAATCCTCCCGAAACCCTAAGACTCGGGGAGCGACCATAGAAAGATTCCGCCGCCTTTGTGGGGCGGAAAACACCGAGAGAGAAAGATCTCTCCAAGCATGATTTGCTTGGGAATTCCTTCCTGGAGAGGGGAGATCGTCATCATCAACACCACCATCAAGCTGGACTTCATTAGGATCATCATCATCATCGCCACCATCATCACCATCAGCACCCTCATCACCATCTCCATATTGCTGTAACAATTGGGTAGAATCTTGCATAGTTCATAGGGGAAACTTTCCCGATGTTGATTACTCTTTGTAGTTGATGCTACTGAGTGAACCATTGAATTATTGTTTATGTTCAGATTATTATACATCATTATTCCATCTCTGATCATGATCCATATGATGTCTTGTGAGTAGTTCGTTTTGTTCTTGAGGACATGGGAGAAGTCATGTTGTTAGTAGTGGAGATGTGTTGAGAAAGATTCAATAGTTTGATATTTAAGTTGTGGTGTACTTCTTCTAGTGGTGTCATGTGAACGTCGACTACATGACACTTCACCTATATGGGCCTAGGGGAATGCATTGTGTTTTTGGCTACTAATCGTAGGGGTTGCGAGTGATGTAAACTGACCCCCATTAGGAAACCATTGCACAAGGGACGTAAGGGTCTTAGAGTTTAAAGCTATGGTTACATTTCTACCTTAATTACTTTCTTGTACTTACGGATGTTTGCAAGGGATATAATCGCAAGTATGTATTAGTCTTGGATGGGGCGGTACATTTGCACAGGCTCACCCACACAACACTTAGCAAGCTAAAGAAGATTAATCAACTATATGAAGCGAAAGCACTTGACAGTCTTCCCATGTGTCCTCGAGAACGTTTGGTCATCTTAAGTAATACAAAACGGCTTGTCTTTTGCTGCATAAAGGATTGGGCCACTTGCTGCATTTATTCCTAATGTCTTTTATTTACTCGTACTTTGTTTACTTGCTTTATCGAAAACCCCTAAAAATCCGTTTGCTAAGTATTTACAGAGAATTCCTGATCCATACCACTAGCTAGCACCTTCTGCTCCTCGTTGGGTTCGACACTCTTACTTATCGAAAATACTGCAATACACCCCCTATACTTGTGGGTCATCACCCTGCAACTTCTTCATATTCTAATACACCTCCATTATTTGCACTTTCCTCCCCATCCCGCTTACCCTTTTGTTTCTTTTCACACCCTTTTCTCGCCGGCACCTCCCCTTCTTCATAAATTTGTTGCTTACGTACATTTTACTCCGAGTGCTCATCACCATCTTCGTGCTGCTCTTCCGCCAGTTCTGGCTGAGAAGCCTCATTTTCTGCCACCGGGGTGTGAACGGGGACAATAGCATGTGTAACTGGGTTTTTGCACAACCTCTTGATATGGCCGAATCCGCCACAACATCCGCATTTCCTTTTCCTAGCTCCTAGCCTTGGACCTTTATCGGTGGAGGCTTCGATCCTTAGCTTTCTAGGCCTCCCAGGTGGCCTCCTAAGAACTGGTGGTTGAAGTTTGAACCCTGGATCGACAATCTCCCAATCATTTTCATCGGCCATAGGTGGTACGCTTTCTGCATAAGTTGCAGCAAACTTGTCCACAGAGAAATAGTTGTCAACATAGTTCTCTATTTTAGCTCCGTTACCTCTAAGCTCTAAGATGAAGTAAATTGCATGGTGACATGGTAGACCCGATGTCTGCCTTTGCATGAACAAGTCTTGTTTCCAATGTCTACAGTGTACCTCCGTTCACTTCCATGCTTGTATTCTGCATAAACCTCAGCCAATGTTCTGGCACTTCTGACCACCCTCATCTTTATCGTTCTCATTGCCCTGGTTCTTGCATTCAGTAACATAACCACCTTTGGAACTATTTTATGGCCTAAAAATTCTTTGCACAAATTCTTTGCCTTAAATCTATCTTCACCATTATGCACTGTCTTATTGCATCCAACAAAATAACAATTCCAAGTGTCTTCATGCCCGAAATCTTATCATTGAAACTCTCTGCCAAATTATTGCATACAAAATCCACCTTGCTTAACTCACCAAACTTGCTTCTGGCCCATAGCTTGGTGTGATGTTCCTCAAGGTATTTTTTCACCTTTGGCACTACATACATGTTCTGCAAGTAAGTAGCATGCATTCTTGGGATGTATGTGTATGCTGATCACCACAAGTCCTCTTCAAAGATCTTTCCTTTGAACTTCTTCGTGAAGTTAGTAGCGAGGTGCCCCATGCATTCCCTATGCTCAACCCTAGGAAACACAGCATCAACAGCATTCTCAAGACCCTCGGATGCACCGGTGTGTATCACCAAGCCTTCAGGGTGACCAATTACTTCCCGTAGTCTCTGCATGAACCATGTCCAGCTTTCATTTGATTCACCCTCAAGAACAGCATAAGCTACGGGTAGAAGCCAATTATGCGCATCCAAAGCACAAGCAGAAGCAACATGTCCCCTGAACTTCCCTGTTAAAGAAGTTGCGCCTATTGCCAAGTATAGCCTGCAGCCGTCTAGGAACCCCTTCCAGCATGCCTTCAGGAAGACAAAACATCTCTTGGAGCATATCTTATCTGCCTGCTTATACCTAACCCCCCTCGAGACCTTTTCTCTCCCTTTCACAACCTCGTAATCGATGTCAACAACACTACCAGGTGATGTTTTCTCTACCTGAGCTTTGAAACTATACAACATATGAAAACTGTCATTCCACTTGCCTTGAATGAAGTCTAGAGCCATCTCCTTCCCATCAAAGACTCTGTGATAAGGAATTAGAACGTTAAACTTTTTGCTAATCTTTGCTCTGAGTTCAGCAGGTCCAATGTTATCATCCTGCCTCACCCATTCAAGTACAGTAGCAGCAATCCACTTGGTAGTCATCGGTCTAATTTTACCACTTAAAGAAGTATTAGGGTAGTTGTGTTTCTTCGTGTTTACTTTGATCTGCATTCGATAAGAATCCAAATAATTTAGAGCTAGTTATCAGTAGAATAAAATGAGAAAGACTGAAACTAAATGTAGCTATTGCAACCTGAAATGGGTGTCCACCCCGCATTGGAGATGCATGTAATCTCCATTTACACATATTACTTTCCCTACAATGCACCCTAAATCTCTTTTGGTCGCTCTTTTCAATGATAAATTCGAACCCAACTCTGATTGCATAGGTTGCAACTACATATCTGTAGTCCTCCACATTATCTAAGACAGTCCCCTCATCAATTGTAGGATTGTCCCTGTCAAAGTGTATCACTGGCCTGTCCACGTCTTTGTCATCGTATCAACATCCCATTTCCACATCTTCACATTCCTCTTCCTCATCAGTCCCATAGTCAGGCTCATCAACCAAATATTCCCTACTCTCCTTCCTATCAGGGTCAGCAGCCACGTCTGGATATGCTTTGTCATCATCATCCGCACCGCCACACATTTCAGTGCCTTCATGCTCGCTTGACAAAGCATCATGCTCAAGGACAAGCTGTACAGACGTCCTGCGGTTACCAACACATATCCTTGCCATCACCACGGGACTTGAAATGCTAATTGGGGTATGCAGATAAGGAATCACAGTTCTTACCCTTCAATGTGGACGCATGGCACCTTCTCCGGGCTCCATACCTCTAAATCTCTGCACCCTGCTCCCTCTCCCCCCGTTTCGTTGTCCTCTATGCTCTCCAGACTTGATGGAGATTTCGTGCTCTCCAGCCGCGCAGGACCCATATCCGTGCTCTCAAGCCTCGCAGGATCCATCTCCGAGCGAGATCCGGATCACCATCGTCGTTGGGCCCCTAACCCAACGGCTGACTCTTGGTTTTCGTTTCCAGACGCGCCTGGGCGGTGGGCGGCGGCAAGGAGACAGGCAGGGAGGGGAGGGGATGTGAGGGGATGGCAGGGAGGGGAGGGCAGGAGGACGACGACCCAAGGGGATGACGAGAGCGGTGCACGACTGAGCGGAGTGGCGGTGGCAGGAGTAGAGGAGAGGAGCGGAGCGGAGCTGGTTACGACAAAGCATGGAAAATTGCACAATAATGTGTTAGTGGGCGGCACCAGCCCTCGAACCTGGGACGCGCGCCATCGTAGGTGGAGGAGGCGGGCCCGCCTGTCAGAAAACATGCCACCTGTCAGCGCACTATGCATGGGGAGAACTTCACGGAATTTTTTAGCAGGTCCCACATATCAGTCTGTTTGATCAAAACTTGCATGTAGTGCATGGCTGGTTCACGCGCTAGTTCCGAAAAAAAGCCCGTTGATCCAAACTTGAATTGGCAGTTCCGCTTCTTCTCCCCCGTCTCATCGTCTCCTCGCAGTGGCAGTTCCGCTTCGTCTCCCTCGTCTGTTATCCTCTTCTTCTTCTACTCGCAGTGGTAGTTCTTCTTTCTTCCTCGATCAAAACATTCCCGCACGTAAGCCATGGCCAGTAGCCGGATGAAGAGGAACTGGGTCGATCTCCCGGCCGACCCACTTCGCAAGATCGCTGACTATTTGCTGGAGAAAGAGGAATACGCCGACACCTATGCTTCTTGTCGGGAAGTCTGCACCGATTGGCGCCGCACTTTAAAGGTGCCCGAATTCCATCTCAACAACTGGATCATGATAGATCACACACTTCCAGACGTTGACGACTTCACCTTCCTCAACCTCGCCACTAGTCGTTGCTTTAGGACAAATCTAATGGACGTCCATCGCAGGTTCACACTCACATCCGATATTTATTGGTATTTTCCATTGTAAACATCTTAGTGCTAACTGATGCCCTCTTCTTCCAAAATATTCTACTTCGTCGGTGTTTCTCGTGGCGTCATCGTGCTTGCTCAGAGGGTGGATCCGTACCAGATTCGGCTTCTGAACCCAATCACTCATAAGTCTAACACTGAGTTTCAAGCACACATACCATCTGATCCTCTGCAATCTGTCGTCGTGACGAAGTCCCCGACGATGGTGTTCGTTTGCACCAATTATCCAGATCGTATTGCATGGGCCGATGAGAGCACCCCAATGGGGTAAATCAATGAATCATTTGGAGAAGGATTGTATTCGCCACCTCCTGCTATGCTTCTAGACTGCATGACGACATTCCGAGGGGAAGTATATGCATTACTTGAGAATGGAGACATCTTGTCGACCAACATCAAGTTAGAGCAGCGCGCGAGCACTGTCACGATGGCCAAAATAATTTCGGCCCCAGTCTTTGAACAGGTACGCGGAACTTACAAATTTTACCTTGTGGAGTCAGATGGTGATCTGCTTTTTGTATTGAATAGGGATTTCGCCAAAGGGCAAGCGGTGCTGTACTGGGTGGACACAGAGAACCGCTCTCTTGAGGCTGTCGATGACATTGGAAGTCGTGCCCTCTTTGTTGATTACAGTCGTTCTATCTCCATTGACACCAGGTTACATCCCATAGTCAAACCTGGTTGCATATACTATAGGAATTATATCAGACTATACGATCATGAGGTTCAAGCCTGGGAAGAGAAACCAACAATGACGTATGGCTTAAGTCTAGAACATACACCGAGGCCTTACCCTCTTGAAGAGATACTGGCAGCACATTGCAGACGGAGAGAGTTCTTTGAATGTGTGTTGCAGCACGCGGGAGCCGACGACGACGAAATATATAAGGGAGAATGAATCCTATATTCATCCTAGGTTATTTGCTAGCATATTCAGGTCTATTTTTTGAAGTAGAAATTTGTATTGTATTTATATTATTTCAATGAGAAGTATGCGTATTAACTTTTAGACAAAATTGTAATGTATTTAAATTTAGTACTTCCAGAATTCAAAGTATTTATTTTTAGTAGCTTCTTTCAGAATTCTCTATGTTCGACATGGGCATCAGCTTAGCGCCGGAATTCAGGTCCCACATGGAAAATTGCACAATAATGTGTTGGTGGGCGGCACCACCCCTTGAACCTGGGATGCGCGACGTCGAAGGTGGAGGGGACGGGCCCGCCAGTAAGAAAGCATGCTACGTCGGCATCCCCTGTTTGTGATGCCCTTTAAAAAAATAGAACACGCCACGTCGTTATCCCCTGTTTCTGATGGTGTTGCTACACTCGACGGTACATGGTGGCATATAAATAATATCGTATAAACATAAGGGCACAGTCGTCAACATTTCTAAAATGAAACCCGGTCTCGTCTCCTACTTGTCCTTGTACATTGCCCGATGAGGTGGATAGCCACGACCGATCTTTTTAATACGTTCGCACTCTTATGCTGAGAAGGGAAATAAAGATTGAGTTGTTAATGCAACGAGTGTCGAATTATTACCCTCTAAGGAAATGGGCAATGGTTATTTTCACGCGTGCCCGTAGTCCAAACCTACTATCAGTCTTTCACTCCTCTTCTCCGATTAACCACAGTTCACCTTGCGCAGCTCCTCCGCGCCGCACCAACTAGGGTAACATGGCCCCGCCTAAGCCACCGCCGCCCGCATGACGACCAAACTAGGGTATTTAGCCCCTCTAAGGCAGGCCATGAAGCTCTACTTCAAGGCCGGTCTCCCATTGCCGCCAGCGGATGATTTCCCGAATATGCGATCGGCCATCAGCGGCCTGCCGTCGTCGGCGCCAGATGCGGCAAGCAGGGCCAAGAGAGCGATGTGGAGAAATCGCGTGGCGACATTACGACATGCTCTAGACAGTGGGAACAAGGTACGTATCAAATCGTTCATGAGAGCATGTCGCCGCCGAGGGTACACACCCTCGAACAGGGCAACGCCAAGGTCTAGGAACTCTCGCGCCCATGCTTCGGCGTGGACTACCTTACCTCAGTAGGGTAGGCTGGGAGCATGCCGTCTGCGGCAAAGACGCTCCATCCTACGCACCGTCGAAGGCCGTACCATGGCGTGACCAAGCGTCTACACTCAGCATGCTGGATTGTTCGACAGCCGGAGCCGACGGCGGGCATCAGCTCAGCCCCGGAATTCAGGTTCGAGTTCACACGGACCTACGATCCCGAGAAGGAGATGTCGAATTTCAGTTTCGAAGAAATCGTTGCGGTGGCGCGGATGGTCCAACTGAACCGGGACTGGCGCACGCAAATCGCTCGTGCATGAACGATGCAGATTTCTTGTAGTTTGGCGGGAAGGCAATAGATCAGTTTGGGTTAAATGATCAAAGAACTTATGTCCTCTCAAGGCAATTGGCCATCCAACTTTTCTGGTGGAGATCTATAGTTTCTTCAGTGTAGAATAGTTAAGTTCAGACTGAAGAATGACTTTTGTAGATAAAATGCTGACGAATTATTCTATAAACTAGTAGGAAGTTTAGCCCACTTTTGTGCAGGTATAAGACCCTTTTGTATGAAAGTACTACTTTTGTAAGAAAATACTATCAAGTACATATTTCCTTCAATTACTAGTCGTGGTTCAATCCAGTTAACTGACATCTTTTTATCCTAGACTACAGATTTTGCGTCTGCTGTCTGTGTTGTAAACCATTTTTTTCCTTTGTCTTGTGTTGCCTGCAAAATGATCCTGCAGTTCAACGTGTTATAAATGTAGCTACCTTGTACTTGAAGAGGAGATGGACTATATTTTCCTGGCATCCACAGAATTGACATTGCTCATTGCCAGACCACCCTCTTTTTATGAAGTTGTCCTTGGTTATTCACAAAAATTATAAAGCACGGTGTTCAACTATATCGATTCAAACTATTACACAGATACACACTACATCAAATTCATTACCCACACGTACTACACCGATTCAAACTATTACACACACATACTACTTCAAACTATTACACACACGTACTACATCGATTCAAACTATTACACATTTTTAGTCGATGCTAACTTCCTGCTACGCTCTCCATACTACAAATTCATTAGCCACACATACCACGACAATTCACTAGAGCTCTGTCTTCACTCGAGGGAAATCGGAACCACCAGCTCGTCCAAGCCCGGTCCCCCCCACCAAAACTATGTGCCCCGTCGCGAAACGGTGGCGGTCATGTGCCATCGATCCTTCCAGGCCAACACTGCAGGCGACGAGGACACTTTCTGGCAGCCTCTTCGGGGCCATGAATGCCATGTACCGATTCCAGAACCTCCTCCAGGTGGATGATGACCGGGTGCTTCCAGCAAAGCTGTCGCCCTGCCCTGCTTGGAATCTGCACCTCGTACATCTTAGGAACGGCATCAGGATCTTTTAGCCACCCCTTTACCTCGATGACCCATTTGTCGCTCGGTGGCACGATTTCCACCAGCTCGCCGCCAAGGCTACTGATGACCTGCTTGAGGGCCTCCGACTCCCAAGCATCCAATGGGAGGCCATCAAAGCCAAGTTAGGAAAAGAAACGAAGCTGCCCCAAGCGATCGTCCCACCCACAGGCGCGATGCCAACGCATGAAGCTCATTTTCTCCCCACAGCACTCGAAAGAACGGGAAGAATGCAGAACGCGCTCGGTGTCTGAGCTGTGCTCGAACCGGACGAAAAAATCGAATGGCGGCGCGCATACCTCAATGTTGATCTCATTTCGTCTGATCCCAAAACGAGACCTCAAAGCCGACAGCAACTCTGCCGGTGACACGGCGGGACGGACGCCCAGCACGGTGGCCATGAGAGTGTGTCGTCGAACTGCTGTGCCAGGGCTACCATGCCTTGGGTGCGCGGCAGCACACAACTTCCCGAGGCCGGTCGCCGGCCTGGATCGCTCGACGGGACGCGCTCCGCCGTGCGAGAAGGACTAGCCAGAGGCGAGATATTAGTCCGGGGACGCGAAGCTCCGATACGGCGGACGATGCAACGGCGACGGCTGTGAGCTTCGATTAGAGGCGTCGGAGGTTGACCGGACATGGCGGGGACGCAAATTAGAGCAAGTGCGAGCTCCAATCTGAGACGAGCAGCCGGAGCTGGGGGGGAGTAGCGGAGAAGACCAGAGCAGAGCAAAGAAATAGATCTGGTCCGCTCAGGGATCTGGTCCACGCAGGGGTAAGCTAGTCCATGATCACAAAAGATAACGGGGAATACTGATATGTCGGGCCAAGAAGAGTTGACCTAACGGCGGTATTTGAGTTCAACCGTTTTTTGTCTGGTTCAAACGACCGTTTGGCCGTTAGATTTCTATTCACCCCCATTTGGCCCTTCTGGACAATTGACGAATCTACTATGGCCCCTCCACGCAATTGATGGCAACTCGGGTACCGCGGTGCGCTCACCCACCAAGTTTGGTACCGCAAACGAACATTCCCACCTCCACTGGTATCCACATGTACAAGATCAGCGGCACTGTGTCGACGTGTGATCAAGCATGCGGTCGAAGTGGAAAAGTCTTGATGAAGATCTGGCGGTGCTTCCGCAGTCCCGCCAAGATTATATATAAACGGAGGTAAAACTCGGACAATGCTCCGACGTAGTAGTAGAAGAAGAATATAGGACACTCTGGCCCTAGGGTTTAGGCTCACACCATGGAGGTGGCGGAGAAGACATGGAGGCGATGGCACAGCATCCAGTGGCGGTGCAGCGCAAGGCAGCGATGCGCGCGGTGAAGAGGTGGCGCCAGCTAGGGTTTCAGTAGCGGGGTGTTGTGGCGACTTGGGGACTTGGGGATGCGACTTGGACACCAATTGGGGCGCCCCTTGCTGACCTTTTATGGGTGGAAAGACCCCTTGGATCATCCGCAAACCAGCCTCAAAGTTTGAGCAAGTACCGGTAGGTTCAGGTCAACCCAAACCTACTCCAAAACTGCCTCATTTGACTAATCCGAATTAAGAAAGGGGACATCTTCTTGTCCCTCAAGACAACGTGGTTGCACCTCTTATGGAATCTTCCGGATATCCTAAGACAACCTGGGTCACCCCGGTACCTTTCGGAACCTTCCATAATCTTCTTCTCCTTCCAAAACCTTCCATATGTGCCTGAAACCATTCTGGACACACCTGGGACCATTCCGGACACTTCCAGGATCATTCGGAACCATTCCGAGATCATCCATTAGGTAACGTGCATTTTAGAGGTGGACAAGGACCTCGATGTTTACGGTCATTTTATTAGGCTTAATTTTGGCTTATTAGTCATAGAACACCTAAATAGATGTTTGTGATTTTGAGTTTCAGCTTATAACATCATGTGGCGATGTCTAATAAAAATACATTAAAACATTTGCTTTTCGATGTATTTGATATGAAATAAGTTTATACATATGTACAATCTCTAAGAAGGACCAATACCCCACCATACAACTCGACTCACTCCTAGACTAGGGATAATATGGCTCAAACCACGTGACCCCGCTTCCATCCACGGTCTCGCTTCGGCTTTTATTGTGTCCACAATCGAAGCCCGCGAGGGCCGCATACTATCGAAGATGACCACGTTCCAATGTCTCCAAATCCAACACATGGTGAGCATAATGAGAAACGAGGTTTCCTTGTGAAGATGGTGACGCGAGGAGTGTAGCGTGTTTCCCACCAATCCATGAAGATCTCTACACCTGTCGGATGTGCCGAAGTGGATCGTATACAAGATAACACCTCATACCAAGCAGCCCTTGCGAAGGGGCATC
Source organism: Avena insularis (assembly GCA_023614405.1). Taxonomy (NCBI): domain Eukaryota; kingdom Viridiplantae; phylum Streptophyta; class Magnoliopsida; order Poales; family Poaceae; genus Avena; species Avena insularis. The sequence goes on along the minus strand of CM042692.1, from coordinate 493,124,046 downwards.
CAATGAGGATGTGGACAATAGTCTCGACATCTTGGTCGCATAGAGGGCATCTCGCCGGGTGTGTGAAGTGCCAACGCACGACCTATCACCCGTCCAACCTCTATCAAGGCAAGCCAACAAAATGAAGAATTTCACTTTTGGGAGCGCTTGTGATTTCCAATTCAGCTTCCAAGATCTCGACACAATCACTCCTTGAAAGAGAATGTTGTAGGAGGAGCTAGAAAAGTACTTGACATCCATAGTCCACCGCCACATCAACTTGTCTCCTTCAGGCATCATTTGCATAGCTTGCAATTTAATCCATAGTTGGACGTATTGCCAGAGCACAAGAGGGCTCAAGACACCAATTATGTCAGTGATCCAATTACGCTCGACCTGCGTGTGTTGTACCGTGTCTTTTCCTGATCCATTTTGTGATTAGCATGAAAAGATCTGGCACTATCTCCCGAATAGGACTACCATCCAACCATCTGTCTTCCTAAAAGAGTGCATAGGTTCCGTCATCTACCACCATGAAGGTAGATGCGTCAAATAGCAACCCCTCCTCTTCCGAGAATTGCATATTGAGCCCGTACCAACATCGCAAGGGGTGTGTGTGCATCCTCCACAACGACCGAAGTCTAAGGCTGATCGATGTGCAAGCCAGGCCTGGAATTTCCAGATGTTTTTGTTACTTATAAGCCAAAATTCAAATAATTAGTTGCTATGCACGTTACCAAATAGCCCCTTAAATTGCGATTCTTTCTAAATAAATAATCCATTTTGCCTGGTCATTCCAAGCTCCTCGGCACTATGTATTTTCTATTTGTGGATTTAATCTGATGTAACTTTTTTTTTACAAAAATAGCTTTTTAGTGATTATAAAAAGGATAACAGAGAAAAGGTCAAACTGAAGGAAAAAATGTCATTGATCTAGAAAAATGCAAGTACTCCATCCGTCTGTAAATAAGTGTGACTTGAATTTAACTAGATTCAGATGTATCTATACCAATGGTAAGGAAATCGGTAACCGTTAACTACTCAATCGGCTTGCGAGTAGCGACTAATCGGAATTCGGACAATTACCTGATTTAATTGGTCGACTATTAATCGGTGCAACCTACGCAAGTCAGCACCTAAAACACATATATATAAGAAGAAAAAAATATGGGCCTATATATGCCAGATCCTACTTCTCTTGAGCCCAAAAGCCCATTAAAGAATGTACACTTTTCCTCTGTTATCTAATCTTTAAGGTCACGAGCGACTCAGGATTCATCCGGTGACATCATGTGCCCTCCCTTCGTTCATCCTCCTCTGACCTCTGAAGTTGTTCTTCTCCCACCACCTACCCAGGGTACTAGTTGGTGACGGCGGGAATCGAGCTCTTGGAGGTGGGAATCGAGGGGGAGCTTCACAAAACCTACTTCATTGGGGCGGGCTAGCTGCTGGATAGGAGATATGCGTTGAAAATTTTGATTTTTTTGACCAAGTGTGGTAGTTAATCGCGAATATACCTAGTAATCGGTCTGTCAGAGCTATTAGTCGGGATTAACACGACCAATTAGTGGTAATCGACATGATTAGGTGCTGAGTCGTGATTAATCGGCCTATTAATCGCTGGTTAGAACGATTTTTTGAACAGTGATCTACACACTAAAACACTAAAACACGTCTAGATACATATGCATCTAAATAAATCTAAATAACTTATTTTTGGATGGAAGGAGTATATGAGTATATCCTCTACTAGACATCCATTTGGCACTCGCATATATCGATCCAAATTTGGGCACAAAGTACTCACATAAGTTGCCACTCGTGACCTTCGAAATCATCGATTTAAACAACAAAAGTAGTGGACAGAAAACACTGGCTTGGGAACCTACACTATAATCCCCTTTCGCTGTCAGTAAAACGAATCGTGGACGTTTTCTCGAACCACTACAGTATTGGAAACAAACATTTATCCTCGCAAGATATGAGCGGAAAACATGATACAAACATTGCAAGATCACAGCTGCAGAGCCTGCAGGATTTGTCAGCACCAAAGCATACACAGGGAAGAATCCAAAATCTCCGGTTGCAAATTGCTCTATTCCCTTACTCCTTAGCCTATATAAACCCTGCATGCTCAGAGATCAACAACCATCTCATCAAGATGAAGAACATTTCCTTCTTCTCCCTGCTTCTCATTTGCTTGGCTGCACTGCAGCTGCATGCCAATGCATCCCAGGAGGCTCAGCTGAGAGCCTTCATCTCGTCTAGGAAAAACAGTGTCAGAAGTAGCGACACGTTTAAAGTGCGTAACATAGCTGACAGGGTTTCCAGCAGCCTGAGTGCAGAGACCTCTTTCTCTGACAAGGCGGCTGACAAGATCACGGCATTACCCGGTCAGCCGGAGGGCGTGGACTTCAACCAGTACGGCGGGTACGTGACCGTCGACGAGGAGAATGGTCGCGCGCTCTTCTACTACCTCGTCGAAGCACCTTCCGGTGCTGCAGAAAAGCCACTCGTCCTGTGGCTCAACGGAGGTTAGAATCTATGAACCGCGTGTCTTGTGGAAAATTCTGCATAGGTGGAGATTTTTCTTACTAGTTGTTAATTGCTCACACTGGATACATGTATGCCCCCATTGACAGGGCCAGGATGCTCGTCGCTCGGCTATGGGGCAATGCAGGAACTCGGCCCGTTCCGCGTGTCTGAAGACAACAAAACGCTCATTAGGAACATGAACGCCTGGAACAACGGTAACCTATGGCTTGTTAATTTTTTTCCTTATTTCCCTTGGCATGTTGGATATATCAGATCATAGGAAAAACTCTAATACTTTGGTTATGGAAATATTGGCAGTCGCTAACGTGATCTTCCTGGAGTCGCCCGCCGGTGTGGGTTTCTCCTACTCCAACACGACTACCGACTATGATCTCAGCGGAGACGAGAGAACGGCTGATGATGCCTATGTTTTTCTGGTGAAATGGCTTGAGAAGTTCCCGGAGTACAAGGACCGTGCCTTCTACATCTCCGGGGAGAGCTTCGCCGGCCACTACGTGCCAGAGCTCGCCGCCACCATCCTGCTCCACAACACTTACAACAACAAAACCATCGTAAACCTACAGGGCATCCTGGTACATCCAAGCTACAGATCTACGGTGCAAATAACAGGGGCTCAAAGTCTTTATTTCTTTTAATGAATAAATAACATGGGTCTCATTTTGTCTTGAAGGTTGGGAATCCGTACCTTGATGCGTACAGGAATATTATGGGGACAGTTGACTTCTTCTGGACTCACGCGGTGATGTCGGACGAGGTCTACGCCAATATCACCAAGAACTGCAACTTCGACAGCGTGGATGGCAGTACACTCTCAGAGGTAGCATGCAACGGTGCTTTGTACGCCTTCGAGTTGGGCGACATTGATTCCTACAACATATATGCCCCAGTTTGCCTTACCGCGCCAAATGGAACCTATTACCCAAGTGGCTACGTAAGATAAACAACTCATGTTTCTTTTCTTTCTGACAGACAACGACTGTTTCCGGGGAAAATTTGTCCATGTTCTGAATTTCTAACCATGTATTTTCCACTTTGAATTGCAGCTTCCTGGGTATGATCCATGCAGTGATTATGCTACCTACGCCTACCTCAATGATCCGGCGGTGCAGAATGCTTTCCACGCTAGAGCGACAGAGTGGGAAAGCTGCACGTAAGATTCATGAAATAATTTGGACGCCGATGTAGCGCTAACGGTTACCAATTCGTCTTGTTTCTCACCCACACGTGCAAACCTCACTTTATTTTGGCAGGAACTTGAACTGGAAAGATGCGCCAATGTCCATGCTTGCAACCGTCAAATTTTTAATCGAGAGCAAGCTTCCTGTTTGGATATTCAGGTAATAACAGATCACGACTGAATATTCTCACACGCCTGACAAGTAATGCAGTAACAAATTAAGTAGCCTACGGTTTATGCAGTGGTGATTTCGATTCCGTCTGTCCGCTTCCCGCGACGAGGTATACTATCCAAGACCTTGCACTGCCTGTCACCATTCCATGGCGCCCATGGACATCAAAGGAGGAGGTAATAATCCTATTTTCCAAACAAGTAGTACTATTGTCCTATATATTCATCTACAAAATATGATGCTTCACCTCGACATTATCTGATGACCTGACTGGTTGCACTTGTAGGTCGGAGGATATGTTCAGCAGTACGCCGGTGGATTCACATTTCTATCTGTGCGAGGAGCTGGCCATATGGTTCCATCTTTCCAGCCTGAGAGAGCCTTGACAATGTTGAGCTATTTCCTCAAAGGTGTGCTCCCACCTTACATCGAACAGCAGTGATCCATTACAAGTGCTACATCGTGGAGAAGGACTATATATTGCCGCTCTATATGAGTTGATTGAAGTCTTCCTTTCAATTTTGTTTTTGCTTAACTTTGGTTTAATACTCACTTGTATCCGGTACAGTTGAGCGAGGTTCATATACCTCTGAGTGGACATGTGTTTCTGTATGACTATGATGTAACTTCAATAAAGAAAACTTTTATAGTTCAGTTCTACTATTTATTCATCACAATGGTAATTTTGGTATTCCCAAGAGACAAATACGGTTCCTTTTAAATTCATGAATTTCTGCCGAAGCCACAATTTGTTTTACAAGGGAACATAATTTGATGAATTAAACTATTCTACTGTTCATAGATTGTCTGTCTATTTCAATTGGTATGTAGATTATTTGTCTATTCAATTGGTAATGTCGCTATTCTAAAATTAGCTGTAGTCTCGTGGTTGACTAATTAGCCAAATTCTCAAGTCTATTCTGAAATGTTCGCGTGGTTAGAATTTGTTGGGTACATGTATTGATACCCGATAAATTGGGTTTTTCTAGTGATAAATCGTCATCAAAGTCACATACCGACCACCTAGGCATACATGAGATAATGCATATTAGAGCACATCACTAGCAAATGCCACCTATTCATAAGTGATGATAATGAGATATATAGGTTCTCCACTTGTTTTTTGATTAAAAGTTCTCATGGATTTTTTTCCCAAAATTATTCTAGTGGTTGGTTGGCTTCATTCTCTATGAATAATGCGCTACCAACGAGTGTTTTGATGATGCCACCCAAAGTACAAATCGTTGCCTTCATCCTCCGACCATTTTGATTCTCTCTTCACCGAGCTACGAAGATGAAACAACACGTTTATTCATTGCGAAATTTATGAGCTTTTTCACACAAAAAAGCAGGCCAAAATTCACCTCGTTTCGGCGCCGGGATGAGAAGCCGAGGACGCGGACCGCACCGATGCATGAGCCGGTGCGGGCGGTCCAATGACCTCCGTAACCTCCACTAACGCGTTGTTCGCTGGAGAAGGCCACAATCCTAAGGCCGACGAGATTCGATGGTGGCTGGAGGAGGACGACATACTGGAGATGTGCGGTGGCGCGGGTCCGGCCGAAAGGTCGAATCCGGCGTCAACGATGGTGGATTTCTGGCCGAACCCGCAAGTGGATTCAGCTCGATTCCGACGATGGCAGCACGCGGCGGCAGGGCGGAACGGTGTAGGAGGGTCGACAAAGCCTACATGAAAGAACTTAGGACGGTGTGCCGGCGGGGCTGCAGGGGGGAGAACTGGGCCGACGGGGCGGGAGGGGGGAGAGATATTTTTAGGAGCCACGGTGCAGCCAGCAATTATAGCAGCCGCGGGCACCGGTTCCTAAATTCGTTTATCGGCTAACGGTATAGGGGTTCGGCTAGGATGCATTTAGATTACTTCTTCCGACCTATATTATTGTTCTCAACTTTGTCTAGATTCGGATGTACCTAGTTAAAGATTTAGACTAGATGTATTTGTATCTAGACAAAGTTGAGAACATTAATTTATAGCGGAGAAAGTATAAAAAGAGGGCCCAATCATCAGTCTTGCAAGTACGGATCAACTTGCTATAAAGATGTATACGTAGACTGGTAGGATTCTGTATTAGCTAACAACTTTGTAACAACCGTGTACGCATGTGTTATATAAATAAAATGAGCCGGTAGCCTGGTTCACCGAGCAGTCAATCGGAACGATTTCTATCTAGGGTTCGTCCCGATCTATTCCCTTCCTCCTGAGCGCATATAAACCCTGCATGCGAGTGATATATCTCTCATCTCAGAGTTTAACCACCATCTATTCTCATCAAACATGAAGAACATTTCTTTCTTCACCCTGCTTCTCGTTTGCCTGGCTGCGCTGCAGCTGCACGCCAACGCATCCCAAGAAGATCAGCTGAGAGCCTTCATCTCGTACGTCCACGAAGAAGGGCGATAGAAGTTCCGGCACGTTTAACATATCTGACAGGGTTGCCAGCAGCCTGAGTACAGAGAAGCCTGTCTCTCACAAGGCGGCCGATAAGATCCCGACGTTGCCGGGGCAGCCGCAGGGCGTCGACTTCAACCAGTACGGCGGGTACGTGACCGTCGAAGCTCCTTCCGGCACTGCCCAGAAGCCACTTATCCCTGTGGCTTAATGGAGGTTTTGGATTATAAACTAATAGTCGAATATCTGCTATAAAAAATTCTCCAGGATTGTAATGACAATTGCATAGTTAACTTTTTTTTACAAGTTCATAACTGATCACCCTTGGGATTATGTATGTACGTACGCAGGTCCAGGATGCTCGTCACTTGGCTACGGAGCAATGCAAGAACTCGGCCCATTCCGCGTATCGGAAGACAACAAAACGCTCACCAGGAACGCTAACGCCTGGAACACCGGTACCTATGGCTTCTACCCGTTAATTAATTCATCCCCTTTGAGGCAGATTAGATTGATCACTTGGTTAATTATATGACAAAACTCTAATAATTTGCTGGCGAAAAATTATGGCAGTGGCCAACGTGATCTTTTTGGAGTCGCCTGCCGGTGTTGGGTTCTCCTACTCCAACACATCTTCGGACTAGGATCTCAGTGGAGACGAGAGAACGGCTGAAGATGCGTACATTTTTCTGGTGAAATGGCTGGAGAGGTTCCCAGAGTACAAGGGCCGTGCATTCTACATCTCCGGGGAGAGCTTCGGCGGGCATTACGTGCCGGAGCTAGCCGCCACCATCCTACTCCACAACACCTACAACAACAGAACCATCGTACACCTGAAGGGCGTCCTGGTAGGTGAAATTTACATGTTCCAGTGATACAAAATAATATGATTGAAAACAAACTTGAATAATAATAATGAGTCTCCTTTATTTGGCTTGAAGGTTGGAAATCCATGTCTTGACGATAACATAAATATTAAGGGGAGAGTGGACTTCTTCTGGACCCATGGGGTGATGTCGGACGAGGTTTACGCTAATGTCACCAATAACTGCAACTTCGACAGCGCGGTGGAGACGCCCTCTTCAGCCGCAGCATGCAATGACGCTTTGGACATGTTCCATGAAGGCGATATTGATGCCTACAACATATACGCTCCAGTTTGCCTTCAAGGGCCAAATGGAAAGTATTACCCCAGTGCTAATGTAAGACTAAAATTCCTATATATTTTTCATTCTTACAAACAGCGGTTTTTTTCAGGGAAAATTAGCCCATGTTCCGAATTGCTATCCTCATTTTATGTCTTGAAATTGCAGCTACCTGGATATGATCCATGCAGTGATATTTCTACCTACGCCTACCTCAATGATCCCACGGTGCAGAAAGCTTTCCACGCTAGAGCGACGGGGTGGCAAGGCTGCACGTAAGATCCATGAAATAAATTTGAAAGCCAATGTGTATCAGTAATCAGCTACCAATTAATGCGTCTTGTTTTTCACCCATACATGTACAAACCTCATGTTACTTCGCAGGAACTTGCACTGGAAAGATGCGCCAATGTCCATGCTCCCAACCGTCAAATTTTTAGTCGAGAGCAAGCTCCCTGTTTGGATATTCAGGTAACAAATCATGACTGGATATTCTGGATAACACACTTCACAAGTATTGCAGACTTGCGCTAACAAATTAATCTACTGACATTTTTGCAGTGGCGATTTCGATTCTGTGTGCCCGCTTCCAGCGACGAGACACACTGTCCTAGACCTTGCCCTCCCTGTGACTACTCCATGGCGCCCATGGACGGCAAAGCAGGAGGTAAGTCAAACTTTCAGAACTAGAATATTCATCTACATACATTGTTCTTCACATGTAAATAAACTAGCTGATGGCTTCACCGTTGCACTTGCAGGTGGGAGGATACGTTCAGCAGTACGCTGGTGGATTCACATTTCTATCTGTGCGAGGAGCTGGTCATATGGTCCCATCCTTCCAGCCTGAGAGAGCTTTGATAATGTTGAGCTCTTTCCTAAATGGAGTGCTGCCACCTTAGAGAATGATCACTATGAGTTAGATTCGATAGAATTAGATCCATTCAAATAGCGAGAATTAGGAGTTAATAGAATTGGATCCATTACAAATAGCAAGAATTAGGATCCTTGTACAAGGTTAGATCATATGCATGCCATAGATGACAAATTCAAATGTTTGTTAAAGACAATTAAAATTTCTATTTGCAAGTCAGTTTCAAGTAAGGGCATCTCTAACCGATGTACAAAAATCGGTTAGAGGAGTAAAACATGCCTAAGCGATCGCTAAAACACGTTACCGGAGTAAAAAATTTACACATCGGTGCGGCCAACTCCTAAATTTACTCATAGGCCGCACCGATGAGTAAAATATTCCTCCCCTCCCAGCACGTTCACACCCACTTTCCCCCTTCCACCTCGAGCTCTCCTCCGTCTCCGGCCACCATCGCCACTGATTCCGCCTTCCCGCCGGCATGGCAGCTACCTGTGATGGCCGGATCCTCCCGCCGGCCATCTCCGCCACCGATTCCGAGCGCTGCCGGCCCCGCAGCCCCCTGCCGTGATCTCAAGCCTCCTCGTCTTCCCGCCTCCATTCCCCTCCTTCCCCTCCTCGATTGGCGCCACCCAAACGTTGGAGGCAGCCCCACCGCTCCGCCAGCACCTTGGACCTGCCGGTGCCGCCAACGTCGGTCTACCGCCACTACTAGGAAAATGGCTATAGGTAATCAGCACATCCGTGGCTCACATGGTTGAAGTGCCCCACGGCTAAAACAGGCGTGGCTCACCTATGGGCAGTGCCCTACTAGTAACTAGAACAACCATGGCGCACATGACCATAGTGCGCCACAGATGTGTGTGGGTCAGGGCCCTGTTGGCCGCACGCCAAACATCCGTAGCGCACATAGGGTAGGTGTGCTACGGTTGTTAGTGTCAACCGTGGCGCACATGGAGGGGGTGCGCTACGCCTAAGCGCATGCCCCTCTCTGCTGTGAAACGGCCAGACACTTCTGTGGCGCACTATGGCATGTGCGCCACAGATGTATAAACTTAGTAGTAGGACACCTTGCCCTAGTGCCCTACGCCTAACTATCCTGCACCAACTCCACACCCCCCCGTGGATCGCCTTTTTAGGTTTTTCAAAAAATAAAAGAAAATGATAAACACTTCAAAAAATTAAATCTTTTCATATTTAGGTAGGTAATGTGGTATAGCTTCTAGTAAAATTAACAAACATGAGTTTTGACTTTATTTGCAAAAAAAAGTCATGCCACGATAAAAAGGCCGTAACTTTTGCATACGATATCGAAAAAAATCGTATAATATACCAAAATGACGAGAACGAGATTTCGCATCCGCTCGCAACCACCTACGGTCGTTTAGCGATTTTTTAGATTTTCAAAATTTGAAAAGAGTAAAAAGTTACGGTCAAAAGACCGTTTTTTCCTGCAGAAAAAAAATAGAGGGCGGCTTACCCGTAGCGCATTACCACCTAGTGCGCCACGGATAAGCTTGGGCGGGATTCAAATTTCGAATCCCCACCCCGCCCACCTTCCCTCCCCTTCTCTCCTTTTCCTTTTCCTCCCTTCTCATTTCCTTTTTCTTCTCCTCCTTCTCCTTCTCTTTCTCCTTCTCCTCCTCTTCCTCCTCCTTGCAGTGAACATGGTGATGGCGGCGGCCTCCTCCTTGCAGTTCCGACGACGAGACGGCGGGCTCCTTCTTTTCCTCCTCCTCCTTGTAGTTCCGACGACGACAAAGCCTCCTCTTCTTCTTCTCCTCCTCCTCCTCTTCTTCTCCTTCTCCTCCTCCTCTTCCTCCTCGTCTTCTTCTCCTCCTCCTCTTCTTCTCCTTCTCCTCCTCCTCTTCTTCTCCTCCTCTTCCTCCTCTTCTTCTCCTCCTCTTCCTCCTATTCTCCTCCTCCTCCTTGCAGTTCCGGCGGCAGGCGACGACGGCAACGACGGCGACCTGCACCGACGGCAGCACACGGCATTTAGATCCAGATCTGCTGATTTTTTTTTAATTTTGAAATTTATATCCGTGGCGCACAGCACCTAGTGCGCCACGGTTATCGTTACATACGCGTGGCGCACCTGGACTACTTTCCGTGGCGCAGTGGCATGTGCGCCACGCCTATCTCGACAACCGTGGCACGAAAAGCGCCACGGCTAGGAGATAGCCGTAGCGTGAGGCCCGTGGCGCACTGCTAGTGCGCCACAGATGGCCTTTTCAGGTGCGCCACTAAAGGTCGTTTTCCTAGTAGTGCGCGGCGTGCGGCAGCAGTCCTGGGGGTCGTGGGTGGCGAAGATCACCGACTGCAACACCAAAAAGAAGGTGTGGGTCGGGTCCTTCTAGTCGGCGGAGCAGGCGGCGCGGGCATATGACATCAAGAACATGCGCCTCCACGGTTGCGAGTGCGGCGAGCGCAATTCCTCCCTCGGGGTGGAAGGGCCAGTGATGGACATGGTGGCGGAGGGGCTCCGCTTCGACTCCGAGCACGAGCGGCGGGAGGACAGGGAGGCCCACGAGCGCCTCTTACATCGAATTCGGGTGCCCACCCGAATTCTGACTTCGATTAGGCTAAAAAAACTTTAAAAAGGCTGAAGCCGATGCCAATGCCGGTGGAGGCCGTTTACATGCTAAAGTTGTGGTAGAAGTTGGTGTATTCCGGGTCCGTAGTGCCGTCATCGTCGTCGTCGCTCGGCGTCTACGGGGGCACGAGCTATCCTGGCATGCATCGCGGTACCTCCACGGCTGGTACGAAGGCCCGACGTCATCCTCTTTGTCGAGGACGACAAGAGGCGTGCCCTGGTAGGAGGGCTGACGGCGAGTTGTGGCTTGATGCTCGGCCTCCTCCTGCTAGCGCCGAACTCGCCGCGGCTCTCCCTGCTCCCAGTCTGTCCTGGATGAGGCGATGATGTTCGGCTCCGGAATCGGCGATGGCGGCACGACGTCGTGCAGAGAATGTTCGATCGCCATTTTGATGGCGAAGGAGTCCTCGTCGACAGCCACACCCCAGTCCGCGGGCTCCGTTTTCGGCTGGCGAAGGCGAAGCCGGCCTGTCGGCGGCGCCGCCATGCGAGGCTCGTTGATGACGAGTCCTCGTGCACGTGTCCTCGGCGGCGAGCTCCTGGGCGTGTCGGCCTCGCGTTTGGGAGGACAAAAGAACTCACCGCTGCTACGCGGCGACTACGCAGGCGCCGTCCCGGACGAGTGCGACGCCGCGGAGGAGGAGGAGGTGAGGCTGGCCATCCTCCTGGGCACCCAGTTCGCTAGAGGTTGGCGCCCGCGGTGAGGGGTGGAAGCTGGTGAACGCGGGAATCCCAGCCGTGGGTTGTTCCCGGCATGGATGTGCTCGAGGACGTAGTTGAGGGTGCGCACCGGCGTGCTCCACCATCGGCGGCAGCTCGCTGCGTTGTTGCGCTTCAGCGGCCCGCCTAGAGGTCCCTGGTGGGCGGCGAGCCGACGCTCGGCGAAGAACTGCTCCCAGTGCGTGAGGTTGCCGGGGTCCTCAGCGAGGTCGGGATCCGACATCGCCGCGATGGCAGCCTGGATCTCCTCCACCATCTCGTCGTCCTCCGGCACCGGCAGCACTGATATGCCGCGGGCGCTGAGTTTCCACCCAGGCGGGCAGCGGAAGTCCGGCAGCGCCATGTACCCGGCGTCATGGAGCATCCTCACCTCCCATGGCTGGAGTGTCCGCCGGCTGAAGCCGTTCGCCGCCGCGGGGTCGCCGGGAACCTCTCCACCATCTTCTTCTTTGTCGAGTGCTTCTTTCGCCAGAGTTCGTGGTGGTGTGGGGTGGAGAAGGCAGTGTGCTGCGAACCGGCGACGTGGCCGTGTTTTATAGGCCGAGCCCTGGCGACGAATGCGAGATGGGTGTAGCGGAGTGGCAGGAAGCCGAGGCGGCGGTGCCGCGCCATTACGCCGACGCGTGGTCGATGAGACGGGCAGTTAATGCCTAGCGGTCCGTCCGGCGGTCCTTCGCGGGAGCCGAGGCGGAAGGATGACGACGAACGGCCTTCGGTCGCTGATTGGGCGGGTCCATGCGCCAAGATCTTTTTTTCCGCCGAATTCGTTTCGTCCGACATTTCCAGCGCGGAAACGACCTGGGATCTCCGGACGTATTTTGGGCCAAATCTAGACAAAACGGCGTCCTGGAAACGCGACTGGCCAATTCTCGGCATCCGGACGAAAAAAAACATCCTGGGAACGGCATGCTGGGACCCGAGTGGAGATGTTCTTAGGTCTTTCACAATGGGTGTATCTTAGCGGTGTATCCTAGGCACTTTGCCTATGTGGCACTATAGTTAATGAGGAAAGATATTATGGTTATATCTTAGCTAAGAAACACCCGTTGCACAAAATCATAGGCAAAAAAGCATGGTTAGACCAATCATATGCATGCATGTCATCTAAATCATTAAATATAGAGACACCACTTAAGAAACAATGCATTGGAGAAGTTGTCTCTTAGAGCAAGTACAATAAGTCCTAGTCAGCTGGCTATAAGAATTAAAATATTATTTCCTTGCCTAGTTAGAAGAGAGAGAATTGAAGAGAGAAAAAGAATGGGTCTCATGCAAAAGCCAGCTCTAGCACGTGCTCCTAGGCACTTTGAGAGAGTGAAATATGGGCCATGTAGTACTAAAATAGTATATTTTTGTAGCTCACTATTATACATGCTAGCTCTAAGGTGGCTATAGATGACATAACACTTGGCTTATAGCCAGCAGCTGGCTATACTATTGTCCTTGCTCTTAACCATCTATTTCTCTTAAGGTAACATGCTAAGATACACCTCATTATAAAAGGCCTTAGAGATGCTCTAAATGTGGTCGCAAAACCGAAACTCCCCAGAATCATATTTATGGGCATAAGAATACGAGGCATGTTGGCATGGAATATTCCCCGGCACAAAAATCAGCTAGCCCTAAAAGAGTTATTACTTAACACTAAAGACTTGCGTGGCATTTGTCTGGCCGCCGTTCTAGTAGATTGAAATGAAGTGTGTATGTTGCATGTAGGCTTCCACTTGTCGCTCCTATATCTGAAACGGAAATTTCCCCGCTACTATACATCTCTCCAAAACATAGATGGGAGCACACAGTACATACATAAATTGCCATCCGTTAAGTTCCAAATCGTCGTTGTAATCAAGACTAGTGCGGATAAATTACGGGGTAAAACACTGCATTCCAAGGATAACTAACTAACGGTTTCAGGGTGCCCCTTTCGCTCTCAATACCCAGCTACATGTCAGTTCCACCTATTATGTTAGGAATATGCAACTTGTATTTCAAGGAACCAAATGTCATAATATATAGTATATGTATATGTATATGTGTGAAATATACAGAAAACCGCTAACTAGAAGAAAAACTACAATATACAAATATCTCTCTAACACCACCAATCATGGCCGTTTGGACGGATCAAAACATTGGTGTATATATATAAGCCCTCCTCTCTCGCTCGCACTGTAAAAAAACAAACCGTTTGGACGGATCAAAACATTGGTGTATATAAGCTGTGATCCTCCTCGCACTGTAAGCGGGAACAAGAACACATAAACATACAAGAACACATAAATCCTGCAAATCTATTCACTGTTCTTACCCGAAATATACAAAGGGAAGAATCCAAATGTCCTTGTTGCAAACTGCTCCCTACCCTACCCCATGTGCCTATATAAGCTCTGCATGCCAATGATTTCACTCATCTCATATAAGTCAGAGATCAGCTGCTATATCATCAAATATGAAGAGTTTTTCTTGCTTCTCCCTGCTTCTCATTTGCCTGGCTGCATTACAACTGCAAGCCAATGCATCCCAGGAGGCTCAGCTAAGAGCCTTCATCTCATCCAGGAAGAATAGCGATAGCAGTACCGATGCGTTTAAAGTCCGTAACATAGCTGACAGGGTTGCCGCCAGCCTGAGTACAGAGAGCTCTGTCTCTGACCAGAGTTCTCTGAAGGCGGCCGACAAGATCACGGCGTTGCCGGGGCAGCCACAGGGCGTCGACTTCGACCAGTATGGCGGGTATGTGACAGTCGACGAGGAGAATGGCCGCGCCCTCTTCTACTACCTCGTCGAAGCACCTTCCGGCGCAGCAGAAAAGCCGCTCGTCCTGTGGCTCAACGGAGGTAAGAGCTATAAATCTCTTGTGAAAAAATCTGCAGGGTTTTAGACTTTGTAGTAAGACTTGAGTACTTGTTAAATTAAATGCTCATATGTTTGATATGTATGCTCACCGACAGGGCCAGGATGCTCGTCGCTCGGCTACGGGGCAATGCAGGAGCTCGGCCCGTTCCGCGTATCCGAAGACAACAAAACGCTCACTAGGAACATGAACGCCTGGAACAACGGTAACCCATGACTTTCCACCTGTAGGACCCTCACTTAGCCGTCTCGATAGAGTACTGACAGTTTTCTTCTAAAAACGGCAGTGGCTAATGTGATCTTCCTGGAGTCGCCCGCCGGTGTTGGGTTCTCCTACTCGAACACGTCTTCCGACTACGATCTCAGTGGAGATGAGAGAACAGCTGATGATGCCTACATCTTTCTTGTGAAATGGCTAAAGAGGTTCCCGGAGTACAAGGGTCGTGCATTCTATATCTCTGGGGAGAGCTTTGCCGGCCACTATGTGCCAGAGCTCGCCGCCACCATTCTTCTTCACAACACCTACAACAACAGAACCATCGTGAACCTGCAGGGCGTCCTGGTACGTCGAATTTACATGTTGTAGTGATTTATGAGATATACATGAAACGTTCATGGTATGAAAATACTAGTACTTAAGATCTCGTTTTTCATTCTGAACTGTCTCCTATATCTTGAAGGTTGGAAACCCGTACCTTGACGCGAATAGGAACATTAAGGGGGGCCTCAACTTCCTTTGGACCCATGCGGTGATGTCCGACGAGGTCTACCAGAATGTCACCAAGAACTGCGACTTCGATAACCTCAGCGGTACACTGTCAGAGACGGCATGCCGCGGCGCATTGGATGGGTTCTACCCAGGCCATATAAGTGCCTACAACATATATGCTCCAGTTTGCCTTCGCGCCCCCAATGGAGCGTATTACCCCAGTGGCTATGTAAGACAACAAAGACCTATTCTTTTCAAAAGGTCAAAAGATATCACTTGTTCAATTAAACTAGACATATTATTAACGATTGTGCTTTTTTCCGATCCTCAAATTGCAGTTACCTGGGTATGATCCATGTAGTGAATATCCTACCACCGCCTACCTCAATGACCCGACGGTGCAGAGCGCCTTCCATGCTAGAACAACCAAGTGGGCAGGCTGCGCGTAAGATCCTTGTTCCTTGATTTGCGATAGTATACATATTTTTTTTATAGAGCTCATCTGATTTTTTTTTTATCCAGAGACTTGGACTGGAACGATGCGCCGATGTCCATGCTCCCAACCATCAAATTTTTAATCGACCACAAGCTTCCCGTTTGGATATTTAGGTACACACTGAATAACCACCTAATATTCTCACACTTGAAAAGTATAGCGGTAATAACAAATTAACCGCCTATTTATTCCGCAGCGTGACTTCGAGAGCGACCACACCACCCCTGGCGCGGGCCAGGCCTGGCCGCGCGGCCAGGTGGTGTGGTGGCTCCCTGGCCCTTCTCCGTCTCGTATTCTGGCACTTGATCCCTTCCGGAAAAACAGACATTTTGGCTTTTGTCCCGTCCAATTCCGAGAATATTCATTTTCTGACTTTCCTAGAACCAAAAACAGCAAAAAACAGACAGCTGGCACTGTGGCTCTTGTTAATAGGTTAGTCCAAGAAATCATATGAAAAGTACTCCAAAGTTGAAACAAAACACAAGAAAGTGGGTAAACTAAGCATGGAACATCAAAAATTATAGATACATTTGCAATGTATCAGTTGCTACTAGCACCGGTAGTGCGCCCTGCCAAGGCTCAGCTAGCAACACCTTTGGGGTGTTTCCTTGCTCCTACTGGTTTGATTAAACCTTGGTTTCATAACTGAGGGAAAACTTGCTGCTGTGCTCATCATACCTTCCTCTTGGGGTTCCCCAACGAGCTTGTTAATACACGAGCCAACAAGCAACCAACAAGAAGCTACGCACTGCGGAGTTACATGCCATGGCGCCACAATGATCTACAATAATCATTGTATCAAATAATCGCAATGGATTATTTGATCCCACCTGGCTTGATTCCAAACCTGGGGAGATCTTTAAGACCTTATAATCTATCTTATAAGTTTTGATGTTGGGGATATACTTTCTGGGCATCCTCACAGTTCCTCACTGACCAGGGTGGCCCACTTCGGGTTAGAGCTTTGCTTCACGGGCGGCCCAGTCAGGGAGAGAAGACGGAGTCCAATCCGGCTACGGGAAGGCCCAGAAGACTTACCGACTTAGGCCCATAATGTTACTTGTAGTTCAAGATGTACTCTGTAACCGACTCTTAGTCGTAGCCGGATAGATCTCTCCTGTAAACCCTAGGCCGGATATCTATATAAGCCGTCCTAGGGAGAACCTTTAGGACACAACCAATACTTTAGACCCTCAACTCGCACAGGCGATACCCTTGTAACCCATATTCCGGCTCTGCCATATTACTGGATTGCTAGCAAGAGTAGGATCCGTCCAAAGCCGGCGGATTCGAACCTGGGTAAACTTGTGTGCTCACCGTCTCGGAACACCGTACGTCTCACACCCCTCTCTTCCGCACGCCTCGAGGACCTCCTCATGGCGTACTTGTCATCAATCCGACGACAGTTGGCGCCCACCGTGGGGAAAGTGAGCTTCGGATCCGCGTTCCGAGCGGAATCTGCAAGAATCGGAATCAGCGAGACTATTGCCGTCGGTCGCATCCTCTACGCCAGCGATGTCCCTCTCATCGTTCTCGACGAGACTTGGATTCCGGCTAGGGAGGCTATGACTGCCTACACAATCATGTCCTTTGGCGAGCTCAATGTTTACATCGGTTTCGCTGAACCTGTCCCACCCACCCCAGTGATGATGATAGAGGCAGAAGAATCTTCTGGGTCCCCTTTGTCCGCGGAGGCGGCAGAGTTCCGGATCTCAGAAAACCCTAATCCCACCCAGCCCGCACCAATTGCGGAGATAGTGGAGAAATCTGAGCCTGAAGAAGACCTAGCGGTCCAAGTCGAATCTGGAGTGGATCTCCCTGGAGGAGCCAGATCCTAGATCGACCCACCCGTGGAAGGCGAAATTTAGGAGGAGCTAGTCAACGACACTGATTCTGGCTCTGACGACGCCGGGACAGACAGGCCTTTCCTGAGGTACACACTGTGACGAATGATACTACAAGATGCAAGCGCATATTCAATCCTCGAGACCATCAAAAGTTTCGACATGGCTGACCGCGAAAGCCGCAAGTACCTCAGGAAGCACGCATCACACTTTGTCAGATTTGTAGGATCCAGATCCGGCTTTGCCGATGCTGGAGAAAACACCGACTCTGTGCTAGAGGCAATTGGAACAAACGCCGACGTACCCGCATCCTCGGATGAATCGATGACTTCAGCAGATTTCCGAAAGTTCTCCGTGGAGTATGAAGAGGAGTATAACTCCAAAGCTGCAGAAGAAGGAGAAGCCATGGATGAAGGATCTAGGGAACACTCTCCCAAAGTGCAGGATGACATGGACGTCGGAGATAATCCCGAAGTCCAGATGTCCAAAAGTACCGATCAAAGCATGACTCCGGGAAACGGACCCAAAGCCGTCTTTGCTACCGGTGCTACCAAGAAGGCAAAGACGAAGAACAAGAAGAACAAGACCCCGGCAAAAGATCCTCTGGCAGAGGAGGTGATTGCCATGGAATACGAAGAAGACTTGGATGGAACGCTTATCCCAGAAGAGCCGAAATAAGAAGAATCGGTGGATGGACACGCGATCACCGAAGGTGCGCGTAAACTCATCGATGCTGCATTAACCACACCTATCCCTACAGCTGCAGAACTTACTGCCGAAGAGCTAGATGAAAGGGCCCAAGCCCTAGAAGCGCGTCGTCAACAACTCCTGCATGAAGCCAAAAACATCAAGGAGGAGAAGAAACGCATGGCAACTAAGGATTACATGTCTCAGTTGCATCAGAAGACATGGAAGCGTCACACCAATGACGACTAGTTCCCACACATCCGTGCCGTCCTTTTCGGAGATGAGATGGGGAAGCCACGGAAAGACAGCAAAGGAGATTGGGTATGTCCAACCCTAGTAGAGAACACTGTGGCGGCCCGGGAAATTCTATCGGCTAATCCAGGACCGGAGGAGATCCGTTTGGGTATCAAACTACTCAACAAGGGACTGGAGCAGCAAAAGGTCGCCCTGTCCAGAAGTCAAAAACTGGTCTCGGATTCTGATCAATGTCGCACAGATCCGGCATGGGCTGACGTAAGACCCCAGCGTGTCCCGGAGCAGCACTACCGCCCGGAACACCGCGAAGACAATTATTCGAGAACCAAATCTTCGGCACAGCACCACAAAGCTGCCCATGGCTGGCGTAACGTGAACCCAGTTGCGAAGCAAGAGGCAATTGCTGCACTGAATCCAAGGAACCAGCCCTGGTGAGATTCAAAAGACCGTAGGGATGATGATAAAGAGAAACGCCGGGAGGAGGATCGTCAAAAAATGCCACCTCCTAGACATGCAAGCCGTCCGGCTGAGCCTCATCGTAGTGGGAACGACGGACGAAGGAACGACGGAAACCATGCCGGGACAAGCTAGCAGGGGGCTCGTCGTAGCCAAGACCCTCCTCGGAACCGGAATAACGATGCTCCAGACAGAGGCCGGCGATCAGCCGGAAATTATCCAGCTGCCCCACCCTCTCCACCAAGCAGTCATCATAACGGCTCCCAAGGGGGACAAGAAGGACGACGTGGTGGAGGAGGTGGTGGTAGAAGCCGAAGTCCGGCTCCAAGGCACCACAGCCACAGCCGGCATTCGGGACGATCTTTATCCCCGAATGACGCAAGGCACAGGATCAACTCCAACATAGAGGCGCGGCGCTATGAAAACGATGATATCTACGTGGGCCCAAAGTGCTTCGGACCATGCATCAGAGCTACAGGATTCCCGGAAGGATTTGCTATTTCAAGACATATCCAAGCCTACGACAGCATTGCTCGGCCAGATACCTGGCTACAAGATTTCTTCCAAGCTTGCTGCATCGCCAAAGGCGAAAACAGCCTGGTCACAACCCGATATCTCCCACTTATGTTGCGGAAGACGGCACGATCATGGCTTAATGAACTTCCGGAGAACACCATCCACAACTGGTATGACATGCAAAGTGCGTTCTTTCGGAATTTTGAAGGCACGTATTGGAGGCCCTGTACGGTGGGAGACCTACAGCGTTGCACCCAGAAGGCCGGAGAAACTTGCCGAGATTACCTCGGACGATGGATCGACACCAAAAACTCCTGTGAAGGAGTAAACGATCAAACTGCGATTGAAGCTTTCATCGCAGGACTCCCAATTGGTCTACTACGTCATCACTGGAAGTGTGACAAGGTCACTGACTTAGGGGAGATGATAGAAATAGCGAGCAAGTATGCAGATGCTGACGATGATGCAGAAGGATTACTCAATGCCCTAGATGTACCTTAGTCGGCAAAACAACCAAAGCAACAAGCTCAGAAGCGCAAAAATACATCGGAAGAGAAACCCAATGCGGAAACGGCAGTGGTCACTGCTACTTTCGGGTCTAGAGGATGAGGAGGACGCGGCGGAGGCCGCGGGCATGGCCGCGGGACTTCAAGGGTCCAAGGTAGAGGAGAACAGCAACCAGGAAAACCTACTCTTGGGCCGACATTGCTAATAACCCATGTGCGCATCACCTAGATGCCAATGGGGGCTCGTCCCACACCAACGCCGAATGTCATTTCAATGACAACATCAAAAGAGATGACACCGCGGGCTACAAAGCTAACCGGAAGAAGGGAAAGAAGAATCCCGAAAAAGAAAAAGAGACCAAGGAAGATTCGGACATGGAGGAAGTTGATGCTTCAAATCCCAAGCCGGAGGGGAAGAAAACTTTTCCCACCAAGAAGGACACTTATGTCACTTTCCTCGGATCTCAACCAGCAAAGGTCAAGAAAGCAGTTCTGCACGAACTCAATGCAATAGTTCCGGCTATCCCCCAATATCTAGACTGGTCGGAAGTGGCAATCACATTTGACCGTGCTGATCATCCGCCTAAGTTGCATAGGCGAGGAAAATACGCCTTAATCATCAATCCACTAATTAACGGTTATGGTTTCTCCAAGACCCTCATGGACGGTGGTAGTAGTATCAATATTCTCTATGTTGAAACACTACGCCGGATGAGGATCTCGGAAACTCAGCTGAACCATAGCTCTGTGATCTTCCATGGAGTCGTCCCAGGAAGACAAGCTAATTCCCTAGGAGAGATCACTTTGGATGTTACCTTTGGAACTCCAAAGAACTATCGGACGGAGGCACTTTCTTTCGTCTCCCGTTCAAGAGCGCGTACCACGCTATATTCGGACGTCTGGCTTACTGGGCTTTTATGGCTCGTCTGTGTTACATTTACAATATGATGAAAATTTCAGGTCCCAACGGCGTGATCACCATCAGGGAGACCGGAAGAAAGCGCGAGAGTGCGAGGATGGAAATGCCGCCTTTGCTGAAGCCGTGCTGCATGCCTAGGAGTACCAGGAGATCAAGAAGAGCATAGATCCGTCCGAGATGCCCGCAACAAAGAAGGAGGTGACAACGCCAAATCCAGAGTTCAAGGCATCAGAAGAGATGAAGAAGACACCATTGAAGGATGATGACCCCTCCAAGGTGACCCAGATAGGTGTAGGCCTAAGTAGCGCATAGGAAAGTGCGCTCGTCAAGTTCCTCCAAGCAAATTAAGATATCTTTGCATGGCAGCCATCTGACATGATCGGATTACCTAGGGAACTTGCCGAGCACTCTCTAAATGTAAACCCGAATGCTAAACCCGTCAAACAGTCCCTACGATGATTTGGCGATGAAAAGCGTAAGGCAATAGCTAAGGAACTAGCACGGCTCGAGTTAGCCGGATTCATAGAAGAGGTCATCCACACTGAGTGGTCGGCCAATCTTGTAATGGTCCCTAAAAAGGACACCACTGATTTAAGGATGTGTGTTGATTATACTGCCTTGAACAAGGCTTGTCCAAAAGATCCGTTAAACTGCGCTAGAATTGATCAAGTCATCGATTCTACGGCAGGCTCGGAACTCCTCTGTTTTCTTGACGCATATTCCGGTTATCACCAAATACGGATGAAGGAATCTGACAAAGTCAAAACTTCATTCATAACCTCCTTCAGAACCTTCTGTTTTGTTACGATGCCCTTTGGGCTGAAGAACGCAGGAGCTACGTACCAACGCACGATGCAGTGTTGCCTCCATGACCAACTCGGACGCAATGTACATGCATACGTGGATGACATCGCAGTAATGTCCAAAAAGAAGGAAACGCTGATTTCCGACTTGGAGGAAACATTTGCCAACCTACGAAAATACAACATCATGCTTAACCCGAAGAAGTGCTTCTTTGGAATACCAACCGGAAAATTATTAGGTTTCATCGTGTCTCAAAGAGGCATAGAGGTGAACCGGGACAAAATCAAGGCTATACTCAATATTTCCAGGCCAACTCGCTTGAAGGACGTACAAAGATTAACTGGTTGCATCGTTGCGGTCAGTCGATTTGTAAGCCGGCTTGGTGAAAGATCTGCACCATTATATAAACTTTTGAAAAAGACTAAGGATTTTGTTTGGACTGATGAAGCTGAAGCTGCACTACAAGACCTGAAGAAAGTACTCTCATCTGCTCCTATCCTTGCAGCGCTGGAACCTCAGGAACTGATGTTGCTTTATCTTGCTGCGACAAATAAGGTCGTTAGTATCGTCATGGTGGTGGAGAGACTAGAGGAAAATCAGGAACACCTGGTGCAGCGTCCGACTTACTTTGTCAGTGAGGTTCTGACAGAATTGAAACAGCGGTATCCGCATTATCAAAAGTTGGCCTACGGTGTTTTTCTAGCATCTCGTAAGTTACGACACTATTTTCAAGAGCATCCAATTACCGTGGTGAGTACAGCTCCCATGAGAGACATAATCAACAACAGTGACGCCACAGGACGCGTCGCCAAATGGGGCATAGAGCTTTTAGCTTTTGATATTGAGTATAAACCTCGGACAACAATCAAATCCCAAATCCTTGCTGACTTTGTCGCTGATTGGACAGAGACGAAGGAGAACATGATCCTCCCTGAGTCAGAATATTGGACCCTTTTCTTCGAGGGGTCTAAGGCTCGAGACGGCTCAGGGGCTGGCGTGATGCTCAAATCACCCCAAGGAGATAAACTTTTATACGTGTTGCAGATCCACTTCACAGTGACAAACAATATTGCCGAGTATGAAGCACTGCTACATGGAATCCGGATTGCTAAGGATATTGGCATCTGATGTTTGATGTGTTATGGAGATTTGGATCTTGTTGCTCAACAAGTGTCGGATATCTGTAACGCAAATAAACACATGGCAGCATATAAAGCTGTCGTGGATGATCTATCTAAATCGTTCGAAGGGTTTGAAGTTCAACACATCCCTCGAGCAGAAAATGAGGAAGCAGATGCACTATCTCAGATAGGTTCTGCACGGAAAGAGGTCCCGGATGGCGCTTTTTGAGAGCACCTCAAAGTTCCCTCAATAAAGGGAGTAGATGAGGAATATCCGACCAAATCCGACTCACGTTTGATAGCAGTTCTGGCTGTAATTCCCAGCTGGACTCAACCCTACCTCGATTATTTGGTAGATGGCAAATTACCCGAAGACGAGGTGCTAAGCCGGCAGATTATCCGACGAGCAAAAGCCTATACCATTGTTAAAGGTGACCTCTATAAGCGGAGTGTTTCTGGGGTTTTTCAGCACTGTGTATCTCCGAAAGAAGGAGTGGAAATCTGAAGAGAAATCCACAAAGGCGAGTGTGGTCACCACGCTACAGCCAAATCTTTAGTGGAAAAATCTTTTAGACACAGATTTTTCTGGCCTACAGCTCAGGCAGATGCCAAACGATTAGTCAAGACGTGCAAAGGCTGCCAAAAGTACGCCAAACAAGCTCATGTTTCGGCTGATTAGTTGCGAACAATACATATAACATGGCCCTTTGCGGTCTGGGGGCTTGATATGGTAGGACCTTTTAAGCGAGCTCCAAGTGGATTTACTCACCTCTTAGTGATGGTGGATAAATTTACCAAATGGATTGAGGCTAAACCTGTCACTAGTTGTGATGGAGTAATAGCCAAAAGATTTGTCGAGGATGTTATAATCTGGTATGGTTATCCACATAGAATTATCACGGACAACGGGAGTAATTTTTCTATGGGAGAATTGGCTGAATTCTGCAACGAGCAAAATATTTGGCTTGACATTGTGTCAGTCGCACATCCACAGGCTAACGGACAAGTCGAAAGAGCAAATGGTTTAATCCTACAAGGCCTAAAACCGAGAGTCGAAGCAACACTACGACGTGCTGCGGGGGCTTGGGCAGAGGAATTACCCTCTGTAATATGGAGTTTACGAACGACTCCGAATAGGTCAACCAGATACACACCTTTCTTCTTGGTCTATGGTGCAGAAGCAGTTCTTCCTAGTGATTTGATTCACACTTCTCCTAGAGTGGCCGCGTATATCGAAGAGGATGCCGAGGTTTCTCGACAAAATGATCTCGACTTAGTCGAAGAAGTTCGCGTCGTTGCTGAAATGAGATCTACGGCCTATCAGCAGAAGTTACACAAGTATCATAGCCAGAGAGTCCGAAATAGATATTTCAATAAAGGTGATTTGGTTCTCCGGCTTGTGCAACAAAGAAAGCACAAACTTTTCCCGGTATGGGAAGGGCCCTTTTTAGTTAGTCGAGTATTGCACAATGGATCGTACTACTTAACTAACATGAGGCCAGTCAAAGAAAGACCTGCTACTAAGAAGAGAAAGAGAGATGGAGGCAGTACAAATCTGGATGAGTTAGACAGACCGTGGAATATTGCTCAGCTACGTCCCTTTTATTCTTAGTTTATCCTTCTTTGTAATCATATATATGTACATGTTCTGTGAGAAATAAAAGTTTTGGTTGCCTCAAGTTTTTTCTAAGAAGTTCTTACCATCTTATTTCCGAATGATCATGTCATAGTCGAAAATCCCAGAATGCTTGAAAGTACTTTATGCTCATGCTCTTTCTGGTTTAGATTTCCGATTCTAAAATTGCTACCCTCGGGTATAACTCTAAAAATTTCTAGTCTTTACTTTGGTTATTTGTCTGATTGCTGGATATGGGCATTTTCCGAGTAGTGAATTGTTGGTACTGGAAGTCGGCTTTGTTTCCGAGTTTAAACTGGTTTAGCACTTGAGCTCCGTTGCTCGGCAAAGTTTCCGGCAGAAGGTTTAGCTGGCTCACGAAAGGGACGAGGCGGAAAGCCAGATAAACGATAAGTATAGACGAAAAGATACAAGTGCTTGTGTAAACATTTCAGGCACACAAAAAATTAAAGCCCAAAGTGCTGAATAGATCAAAAGCTTAGCACTAGCAAAATCATAGTACTGCATATTTACAGGCCCATCATATTTTCAGAATAATACAAATATTTCTGTTAATCTATGATGCAGGAGAGGAAGGAGCTACCGGCTGGCTGGATATGCCGCCTTGGTATCGTTCCGAGATGTCCGCATCCGAGGTGGTGCGTTTGTTGTCGGAAACTTCTATTGATTCTTCTGGAGGAGGAGGCGGAGTGTCCACGTGGGTGAAGAAAGGGGTCTTGTAGCTGGTCAGGTCAGCCACGTGACACCCATATCCGGCGCAGGAGTGCATGATGGCTTCAAGGTCCTGCTCCTGGCCGTCTTCATCTACTTTGCATTACCCTCTGGTCACTTGCCATATTTCCATGTTTCCATGGTGGCTCATGACCATGGTGAGAGCGTTCTGCGCCGCAGTCCGCGCGTAGGACATGTTCCAATCCTGAACAAGTTGCGGCATCTCCTTTGCCTTGTCCCGCACCTGAAAATCCGACATGCTGTGCATGTTCGGAATCTTGAGAGCTTCGCCGATGTCCTCAAGGGATTGGCGGAAGTCATGAAGCAGGTCACCGACTTGGGTAAGCCGATGGGTGCGGGGATCGGTGGAAGAAGAGTCCGTCAAGTTCAGAGGACCTATACACAAAACAAGTTAAGAAAAATCCGGCATTGGTAGAAGTCGAAGAAAAAGACAAATCAGACAGATGGAACGTACCGAAAATGACGTCGTCAATTTTGGTCTTCTCCTCCTAGAGACTCTGGAGTTCAGCCTGGAGCGCCTAGGACAGGTCCCTCTCTGCTAAGTTCATTCTTGAGGTCCGAGATTGTTTTATCTTGAGCAGCGATCTTGCGATCACGCTCTTCAGTAGCCATGGAGGAGGACTCAAGGACTTGAGCAATACTCTTTTCATGATTTGCCTTGAGCTAGTCCAGCTCTTGGCGAAGCTCCTTGTTCTCCACCACCAAGGTCTTGAGGTTCTCGGCCTCTTCAATCATGGCGCAGGATTGTTTTACCAGCGCTGAAAGTCAAAAAGAACAACAGTTTAGAAAAAATTCGACATTGAAAATACAAAGAAAGGGTTTGAGTCTCGGAATGTTTACCTTCGGCCTCATCCTTGGCAACTCTAACTTCAGCATTTTTAAGTCGGAGAGCCTTGATCTCTCTCTGCTTATCACAGACATTCTTTAATAAATCTTGGTTATAGGAACATACTTTCTGTAAGTCAGAATACCCAAAGTCAGAAAGCTACTAAAGACTCGGGCTAATATTTTTGCTAATATCAGCACGAGCCTTGGGGGCTACACTATTTCATTCTTTGGCATCCTAATGAAGCATAAACCGGATTGTTTATCCTACTTCATGCTTGGGGGCTAGAGGATATGATATAAAATAAAGGAAAAACAGGAGTTGGAATTCCAACTTACATATTGTTCACGAGTGAGTTTATCCAAACTCGCGTTCACTTCAACGGTAACCTTCTTGGCGAGAGTCAGAGGAATCACTAGGGCTGTTGGAAGCTCACCAGTCCTAATCCTCTCGTCGCGAAGGCGCACCTGGGCGAGAAGGTCAGAGAACTTGACGTCCTCTGTTTCTTGCACTTCTTCTTCGGCAGATAAGTTTCTTTTCTCCAGGCATTGCCTGGCTAGCCGCTGGATCTCTTCAGCAGATTTCTGGGACAGGCCAAACTTGGCAAGTCTCGGATTGCTCATAAGGTTTTCGGCGAAGGTTTCTGCCAAGGGATCATTGCCCAAAGAGGGTTCACCCTTATTTAGATCTGACTCACCCATGGTGACGTCAGTTCGCGATTCAAGGATAGCAGGCTCCGTCAAAGGAGCCGAATCTTCTGCGACGACTGGAGAAGGAATGGTCACCGGTGTTGCAGAAGGTTGAGGGGCAGGAGTCGGAGGAGCCACGGAAGGGGAAGCAATGGTAAGCTTCATCTATCGCAGGGGCTTTGAAGAAGTTCCCTTCCCCTTGCCCTTGATGAGCGGTTTTGCTCTGAGAATGTAGTAAAGTCAGAAACATTACATCTCAGAAAGAAATTCGAGTAAAGTACAAAGGCGGAAGTTGTGATTAAAAGTTACCTCTTCACGATAGGCACCTCCTTTGTGCCGACAGCCACTGTTGGAGCTTTGCGCTTCTTGAGCGCAAGGTCCAGCATTGGGACCACCTATACCTCCTGAGAGAACTCCGGAGGATATCCTTCGAGTGGAGCAAGTTCCGACTCGGGGAGGTCAGCAAACTGAAAAGAAAAAAACATATCAGCATTGCAGTGTAACTCAAAGATTGAAACACATAAAAAGGTGTACTGATGGAAGCTTACCAACACTACGGGGTTTTCTGCCGTGTGCATATCCAGAGAAACCTCCGGGATTCTCCTCTCGATCCGCTCCCTAATCAGCCACTTGACCTGGCTTATGTAGCCCTGTGTGGTGTAGGCTTTGGGGCTGATGCGGAGGGAGTCTTTCTTGGATGACGTGATGGAGTGCATCAGTCGATCCACGTGGTACTGAAGGGGCTGGATCCGGCGTGAGACCCAACATTGGACCAAGTCGGATCCCTTCAGTCCTTTGTGTTTGATCAAGTATTCGATCCGCCTCTTAATGAGGATCAGATCGTCGGTGAGAGCCGGAGCAGCCTCGTCCCAGGATGGTTGGGCCGTGGAAGCTCCATCGATGAAAGCCGGCAAAGCAGTGGCTTTGCCGGGAGCCGGAATATCCCTATGATATAAGAACGTGGCTGGCCATTGTTTGACCGAGTCACTAGCTAAAATTTTGGGATACGCGCGCTCGCGTCTAAGCGAAAAACTAATAGTACCGGTGATGTAAGGAACACCGGCGGTAATGGAGTTTCTCCAGACATGAAAATAGTGCCGGAATAGAGTCAAACTCGGCCTAATGCCGAGAAAGCCCTCACACAATGAAGCGTACGCGCTCATCTCTAAGAGAGAGTTGGGAGGAAGATGATGGAGTTGAACTCCGTAATGATCAATCACCTCGGAGAAGAACTCCGAGGGAGGAAATGACAAACCTTTGTCGAGGTGGGTGCCGAAATGGACCCGCTCGCCGGCACGCGGGTTGGGGACGGTTTCCTCGAAGCCGCTCCGCCAGTCGCCGGCGTGGAGGAGCCCTTCTTTCTCCACGTTCTTGAGACCCTCGTCGTTGAGCGTGCAGGGGATCCAGAGCCCACGGAATCTCTCTTTCTCCGCCACCGCTTTCGTCGCCGCCACCGCAGCTGCTGCCGCCAAGCCGGAAGAGGAAGATGAAGCCATTTCTCCGGCGAGCAGTTGACCTAGAATGGGCGGCGCTGGGAGTTTTTGGGGGAGGAATGGGGGAGCTCTGTGCGCGCAGAGAGATTGGAAGGAGAGGAAAAGTCAAAGGACTGGTGAAAGGAGAAGGAGAAAATCCTAACCCCTTATATCCACCTAACTGCGCCAAGATTCGTGCAAATGCTACAGTGTAACCGCCACGCGTCGTGGAAGGAACTGGGAAGGAACCCACGCGATGATTACGTTGCCTCGATCTCCGCGCACGCATTGAAACGGCACCTCGGTTCCGCGAACCGCGGACCCACCAACGGTCGTGCTGACGGAATGCCTGTCAGATGACGTGACTTGACCATGACTTGTGTCAGGTGGCATTAGAGATCAAGTTCCGGCTTAGTTTGAAATCAAGCTGGAAAATTCGAGCAACCTGTTGATAGGTCCGACTTATTTTTAAGACCCGGATCGTATTTCTTGTTTTGAAGTTTCAGGAAACCTTCAAGATTATGCAAGCTGAAGAATAAGCTAGGCGATGATAAATCCGACTTTGGATCTTGGAGGCCTCCGGGGGCTGCTGTTGGGGATATACTTTCCAGGTATTCTCACAGTTCCTCACTGGCCAGGGTAGCCCACTTCGGGTTAGAGTTTTGCTTCACAGGCGGCCCAGTCAGGAAGAGAAGACGGAGTCCAATCCGGCTACGGGAAGGCCCGGAAGACTTACCGACTTAGGCCCATAATGTTACTTATAGTTTAAGATGTACTCTGTAACCGACTCTTAGTCGTAGCCGGATAGATCTCTCCTGTAAACCCTAGGTCGGATATCTATATAAGCCGTCCTAGGGAGAACCTTTAGGACACAACCAATACTTTAGACCCTCAACTCGCACAGGCGAAACCCTTGTAACCCATATTCCGGCTCTAACGTATTACTGGATTGCTAGCAGGAGTAGGATCCGTCCAAAGCCGGTGGATTCGAACCTGGGTAAAATTGTGTGCTCACCGTCCCGGAACACCGTATGTCTCACACCCCTCTCTTCCGCACGCCTCGAGGACCCCCTCATGGCGTACTTGTCATCAATCCGATGACATTTGCATTACTATTTTAGTTTTGCATTAGTTCAAACTAGAAATAAAGTTTGCATCATTAGAATTCCCTTCGAGAATAGTCGATCCCTTTTATGAAATTCCAAGTTTATTATCATATATGGAGCAATATTGAGTTTGTGCTTTTCCTATTGGATATATGAATGGCTTGAGTATAATTTTACTTGCACTTGATGATAGAAATAGGAGTCTTCCACACCATTTGTATTAATGGAACATACAAAAATAATTTGGTCAATATATTGTAAGTTCATGGTTTGATTTATAAATAATCTAATTAGTTAAGTCGAAAAAGAAACCTTGAACAAAGGAAATTAAAAATGCTATCAAATTAGAGTGAAAACAACACTACTAGGAAAACACACGTCTGTGGCGCACCTGTTTTCCCCTTCTGTGGCGCACTAGGGGTGTGCCACGACTTCTGCGCTACGGCTAAAAAGTGCCCGTAGCGCACTGCCAGGTGCGCTATAGGTATCTCGAGTTAGTGGTAGCGCATTGCCTTGTGCGCCACGACTGTTTTTCCTGTGGCGCATGACATAGTGTGCTACTAGTATTTGACAACGTGCGCCACTAACCAAGTATATGTGCGCCACGACTGAGCTTTTCAAAAAAAAATACTCAAAACAGATGATATTCAATACAGATTATAAAAAATACAGCTGATATACACAGATATACAGTACAGAAATAAATACACAGATATACAGTACAGACATAAATACACAGATATACAATACAGAAATGAATACACAAACAGGATAGAAACAAATACATATAGATAAGTCATATACATAAATACACAGTATAAGTTACATTGTTTCGATCAAGTTATAAAGTAGCTAGTGATGACATGAATACATGTCTCAACCAAGTTAGAGCTCGCGGAAGCTCGCCTAGACATCTAAAATAGGAACATGCAGGACAGACAACTAAGGACGATAACCATCACCGCGACGGAGGTGTAGGTCTTCATTCGGTTCCTCGTCCTAACTCCCGCTAGATAGCGCGCGTACCTAGCTTCCGCCTCTGCCATAGTGTTGTACCCTTTGTAGCTATTGCCGCTGAAACGGTGCACCTGTCTCCGGCAGTCTTCCCAATCATCGTAGACTCCGGGAACCTGTCCCTTGTACATGACGTACCACGTCATCTAAAAGTTGGCAATAATAATTAAATGGTAGGTGAAAAAACAAGTAAAAGTCGCATATAAAGATATACTTATCAAATAAGGTAACAAAGTAAGCAAAAATACCAAGTAGTAGCATGTACATGTCGACACACACAAGTACTTGTGGGGGATAAAGAACTACAACTAGACCAACACATCAAGACTTCTGGCTCGGCTCAGGGAACGGGAGGACGCCTTGTTTCATCATGAACGCCCTATAGTCACCCTGCATCTTTAGGCGATCTACTACGTCACGGTTATTCGGGGGATTGCCTCCGTAGAAGACCCCCCATGAAGTCATGACATCACAGCTGCTGATTGCCCCAAACTATTGCTGGATGCGATACATCTCTTGTGTAATATCTGAATCATTGATCCTGGCCTTGGCTTCGGCCCACCGTTTGAGATGATCTGGCAGCGTAGAATTCTGTTGCTCTAGTAGGAACGCCCTCATGTGATGGAGTGCATAGTAGGCTTCCTTCTGACTGCCTGCCGGCTGCTTCACGCAGGGGAATTCCATCACATGGGTGAATACGTGCCTGCCAAGCTTGAGCTTCTTATGCACGAAGGTGGCGCCTTCCGCTGAGGCATAGCCGGTGAGAGCATTATCTAGAACTTTCTTGATCTTGTCATAGTTTTTCTTCTTTTCTTGACTCCCTGAGTCGAAATACGTGGCTTGCGAATGTTTCGGCGACAAGCAGATGAGTGTGCAGTGTTGAACTCTGCGCAAAACAATTCAAACGGAATGTGTTGGAAAAAGAATGATGAAAATCTAATAAAGCATGTTATGGCGGCGAGTGAATAGTGACTTACTCGAAAAAGAAAGGCATGAGAATGTATTCCTTTGTCTTGTTCGCCACCAAGATTCCTTGGAGGTACGAGGACACGAATCGCCGTTTAATGGCGCTTCCCAAGCAGCCATCACGCATGTAGTAGGGGTCCACTATAGCGATGCCGGGGGTGTTCTCTCTAATGATCTGAATGGCCAGGCTGAGAGAAAATAGGCGTACCATGGTATATTGCAGCGGATACACGTGGAACATATTGAAGATGTCGTCAAACCGCAGGAAGAACAGATCCGCGGGGCATTATCGATGAAGCCCAAGCCTCGTGGCACCTGAACCATGAATACGGGGTGCGAGGGATCTTTCTCTGCAAGAAGGCGTCTCTCTATCGTCAGCACACCGTCATGCACACTCCTCATTTCTGAAGTGGCGAGCCTGAGCAATTTCTTAGTTAGCATGGGCTCACCTGCCACATGCATCCTCCACATAATACCCTTGGGTCTTGGTGGCCCGTCCTGAAACCTGATCGGATTCGCAGTTGACGCCACCGGCTGGCTCAAGCTGCGAGATTTTCTTTTCCTGGTCTTCTTGCCTTTTGGGAAGTGGGTAGGCACCGCAATCTGAGCATCGATCGCCCTATGTAGTGTGTCAGGGCTTAGAACAAAGGGTCAGTTGGATGTATCTGCTGGCTCGGTGAAGGTGCAAGCTGGAGGTGTCTCCTGAGAACCAAAGAGACGTTTGTTGCAAGTGGCTTTCTCTGCGGGGCCACCAGCTGGGTCTTTGTTTAGGTCGTCGGGGAAAAGATTAGTGTTGATGAAATCATCGAAGTAATCTTCGTCATCCTCGTTCGGATCCTGCGCCATGGTCATGTCAATATGACCAGCCGAACAATCGCGTGGAGGTGACGGCGGTAGCGGTGTGGGGGTCTTGCCATGGCTTGGCGCTGGCACGACAGGCGGTGTTGTTGTCTGTGGGGTGATGGCCCCGGCCGTCCCCAGACGAATCATGATCTTTGGCCATAGCAGGAATAAGTTGAAGCAACTTCTGAGGACAGCCGGCTCTTCTTAATCCGCTCCTGGGGGTTGAATTGGAGGTTCCAGGTCGTCGCAGCCCCTTAGCACCCGGATAATTTTAACCCTATGCACGCTATCTGGCATCGGCTTTGAGTGGAACGTGCGGTGCAAGGGTTGAATGATGGTACCCTTGGAAACTTCCCTCAACTCGTTGTTCACGAAGCTTAAGAGAGTGCATGGAACATCCGTCTGCGAAAAACATGTATGGCATTAAAAAGATGCCATAAGAGTAATAAATGGCAAGGCGGTAAAGTATTTGGTTTACCGTGATGGCGTCGATCTCGGCTAATGTCGAGGCACCGCATACGACGACGGGCGTGCAAGAGACGGAGGGGCTGCTTGATGGCGTGGTGCCGGCCGCTGATGACCCACAAGTATAGGGAGTGTATCGCAGTATTTTCGAGGGAAGTGAAACCCAATTTATTGATTCGACACAAGGGGAGCCAAAGAATATTTATAAGCCTTAACAACTGAGTTGTCAATTCAGCTGCACCTGGAAACAATCTTGCTCACAGCAGTTTATCAGTAGCAACAGTTTTGTAGGAATAGTAAAGCAAAGATAGTAGTAACAAAAGCAGTAAACAGTGGGATTCGAGTGCGGTAGGCATAGGGATGGATGGACGGGCGTTGCATGGACAAGACAATTCACATAGCAATCAGAACATAGGGCAATTGCAGATAAATAAGATAAAGCATCCAAGTACTAGACAATCCTAGACATGTGTTCCATATATAGTCATACGTGCTTGCAATGAGAACTTGCACAACATATTTTGTCCTGCCAGCCCGTTTGCAGCGGGGCCTCAAGGGAACTACTAGCAATTAAGGTGCTCCTTTTAATAGAGCACCGGAGCAAAGCATTAACACTCCATGAACACATGTGATCCTCACATCAAAGCCATTCCCTTCCGGTTATCCCGATTTCTGTCACTTCGGGGCCATAGGTTCCGTACAACAACGTGTGTATACAACTTGTAGATATGACCAGAAACAATACTATCATAATGAATCAATAACATGTTCAGATCTGAAATCATGGCACTCAGGCCCTAGTGACAAGCATTAAGCACAACAAGTCGCAACAAAGTCATAAAGCACTAATAAAAGATACTAGGCACCATACCCTAACAATCTGATGCCATTACATGAATGATCTCATCCAATCCCTACCATCCCCATAGCCTACAACGGGGGATTACTCACTCATAGATGGGGAAACATGGATGGTCGATGGAGAAGCGATGGTGATGATGATGGCGATGATCTCCTCCAATTCCCCGTCCCGGCAGGGTGCCAGAACGGAGTTTCTGGTGCTGTTTCGTGGAATCTAGTGGTGGCGGCGGAGCGGAACTCCTTCTGGAAAAACGTCGAACCCCCCGTAGTTTTTAGGTCAGAAGGCTTCTTATAGGCGAAGAGGGACACCGAGGGGGTGCCTGGGGCCACCACACCATGCCCTGGCGCGGCCAGGCCCAGCCACACTGGGGTGGCCAGCCCTGGCTCTCCTCCATCTCGTATTCTGGCTCCTGGAGTCTTCTGGAAAAATAGGCACTTTGGCTTTTGTCCCGTCCAATTACGAGAATATTCATTTTCTGACTTTCCTGGAACCAAAAACAGCAGAAAACAGGCAGCTAGCACCGTGGCTCTTGTTAATAGGTTAGTCCAAGAAATCATATGAAAAGTACTCCAAAATGTGGAAAAAACACAAGAAAGTGGATAAAACCAAGCATGGAGCATCAAAAATTATAGATACATTTGCAATGTATCAACACCACCAAGCTTAACTCCTGCTTGTCCTCGAGTAGGTAAGTGATAAAAAGAAAGAATAATTTTTGAGGTGACATGCACCATCAAAGACTTGATCAAAATATTTGTAAAACATTCAAAGCTGGGATCATAGTACTTCAATCATAACATGAAAGACAAAGTTCTAGCAATAAGACAAAGAGACTATGATGCAACATGAAAAGGCACAAACAAAAGATTCATGAATAACAATGCCTTGCAAGACATTTGTTTGTTTCACATAAAGAAAACATAGCATAGTGGCATTCAGCTTGTCCCTCATAGGGTAGCAAATATAAATGCAAAGGACACCTTCAAAGTTTACAAGAGTAACTAGATACAAATAGTTTAAAACAAGCAATATCAAGGTATGCATCAATCAATAAGTCTTGGGACAATGCACATAGAACTAAGAATGGCCACTATGCTCTCAAGAAAGTGCTCATAGAATGTGTGAAGACTCAGCAAGAAAATGAACAGGTTTTGAAAACTTTGAAAGGCTTCAAAATGCTGAAAGTATGGTACTCATTTGCTTTGAGCCCTCATTGCCCCTGTCATAAGCATCTTTAATGTGGTTAAGGTGAAAGTGACACAACTAAGAGGATATGCTTGACAAGTTATAAATTGAAGCTTCATGCCCCTTACTTACGAAGACCGATCCTCATGCTACTCAACTTCAGTCACAAGTAAGCTCTTGTCATTGTAAGTATATACGTATCATAGAGAACCGCCAACGGGGTACCCCTTGCACATGACACGGGAGCTATCCCATAATCAAAATAACAAGGCAAGCAGACAATGAGCATCTCGACGATCTTTTTATTTACTATGTGCATAGATTTTTATTGAGGATGCTTCATAGAATGCTCATTATGGTTTGCTGCAAGTTTCCACCATGATTAGGCATGGATTAGGCTAGCATCCCAGGCGTTTCTCTAACATACATACAAACTCCATGATCTTACAAGTTCCACTTTTATTTCACACCGCCGGGATCCATAAGCAAAAGAACATGATATCTACTAGGTACAAGGTACCAATGAATTGTTGAAAGCGGTCCCCATGATACATTGTTCTGCTAACTTCAACTCATAAAGCGCAAGCATATACGCAACAAAGAAGGACGCAATGGTTCAGGTTTATTAAGTGCAAGAAAATAAAGTGTGCCATCAAGTTCGTGAGAGCTTTACTAACTAACTTTCTCATAACAAGCAAACATTTTATTCGGAAGAAAACAAGGCATATTGAATATGCACGGAAGTAGCAAATGATGCTAATAGGTAGGTATGGTGGACACTTTGGCAGTATTTGGTTTAAGGGAGTTGGAAACATGAGTAAAACACTCAGTGGAAATGAAGGCTAGCAATAGAAAGGGAGCGACAAACAAGAGAGCAATAATGGCCATAATCATGCAGAGCGACAAAACATCATTGATAAAAGCATAAAGTGATACTACAAGTTGAAAACTAAAGGATCATAAAGGCTATGGTGACTTGAGATAGTCATAACATGGTGTGAGCCTGTGCCAAGTCAACCCAAATAAAACATCAAAGGAGAATACCACTATAATATGCTTTAATATGCTAAAACAACGCATGATTCATCCAAGGCACATTAAGCAATCTCAATTGTTTATAACAAGTCATGCTACAGCAAAGAATACTAAGCATAAAGCCAAAACAATATAAAGCATGGCATGACAAAGCATAGGCCATAGTCAAAACAAGCTCTCTTTACCACTTAAGCATGAGCTTTCCTACTCTTTTCCAAACCAAACCAAACTATTTGAACACCAATGTATGAAAGAGGAGGTCCAACCAATTTATTCAGCAAACTAAGCAAACCAAGCAAATGAAAACCAAAACGGAAAACAAAAAAGAAGACGCTCCAAGAACAACACAATTGTGCATGAAACAATAAAAATGAAGTGTTTGGAAGAAACCTGGGATTTTTATTGATGAAGAAGGGGATGCCTTGGGCATCCCCAAGATTTGACGCTTGTACTTCTTGGATATTTCTTGGGGTGACACACGTGGCATCCCCAAGCTTGAGATTTAGTCCATCCTTCATCTCATTACTCATTCCCTCCATACACCTGAAATTTTTCCTTCATACAAAACTTCACACAATCTTTATTAGCAACATTAGTGCACTCAAGATAATAGGTCTTAAGGTTCAGTTCTAACACCAAATAAACTTCCATTAGAACACTAGCTACTGTAGCACTTCCCTCAAAAAGATCAATTCCCCAAAAGAACTAAAAAAGGAACCAACAAGAAGCAAATGCAGAAAATGGCAGAAATCTGTCAAAACAGACCAGCAGGTAAAGACGAATTTTTTCGAAGACCTTATGTTGCTCAAATCAAAAAGTGTTGAACTAACGAAAGTTAGATAACAACCTGGGGCAGAAGCACAAAACTTCACGCCTCAAAAAGACGTTCCGAGATTTTACACGAATTTTTACGGTGAAGCACAGAAATCTGTTTCAGGATAGCAACTTTCCCAATCATTACTTCTCTCTCATTAGAGGTTACTCTTGGCACAAAAAGCAAATAAAAAGGATAAGGAGCGGTTATTACAAAAGTAATAACTTCCAAGACTCATCTAAAACTTTTGGGTTATCTCCCAATAAGTACTTTTCTTTAACGCCTTTAAGTTAGGCATAAGCAAAAACTAAAATGGATAGAATAGAAGTAATTGGAGATAATCAAGGTGAAAACATTGTTTTGTTCAATGAAATCCTTTTGTTAACAAGGTTGATCAGGTCTTGTTACCAAAACAATTTCTTATGAGACACAACTTTGTATTCCACTAATGATTATGTTACCTCAACCTTGATAGCAATGGTCCCAATCATAATAGTTTCAAATTTTTCTCTTGGTATGGGACAATATATTTCTCCAACTTGAATGCCTTCAACATGTTCAATTGAATTCAAACCATAAGTCCTTTCAATCTTCTTGAGGAAATAGACAATGTGTTCCTTGTCATTAACATTGAAGGTCACCTTTCCTTGATTACAATTAATAATAGCTCCTGCAGTATTTAAGAAAAGGTCTCCCAAGAATAATAGACATATTATCATCTTCAGGCATAAAAGTTTGAGAGGATGCTCTCATAAGAAATATGAGTTGAAGTAAAAGAGAGCATCATGAAGAAAATTCAAAACACATTTAAGTCTAACCCACTTCCTATGCATAGGAATCGTGTAAGCAAATAACAAAGTGACAGGCATAGGAAGATAAAACAAGAGTAACTTCAAAACTTTCAGCACATAGAGAGGTGTTTCAATACCATGAAAACTTCTACCACCATATTTTCCTCTCTCATAATAATTTTCAGTAGCCTCATGAATAAACTCAACGATATAACTATCACATAAAGCATGCTTTTCATGATCTACAAGCACTAGAGCTTTATTATAAACATTTTCAAAAGAATCCTCAGGAACATAACATTCATCCTCCTTTAGGCATGGAGGACAATCAAATAATGTAAGGGATAAAGAGTTACTCTCATTAGAAGGTAGGCATGGGTAGCTAATCCATTCTTCCTCCTTTTGTTCATCACTCTCCTCATCTTTTTCATCTAATGAGATTTCAGGTTCATCAATTTCTTCTTCCATAGGATCCTGCAAGGCATTAGTCTCTTCCATTTGTGGAAAGCATCTATTAAAATATTCAATAATATAGCCATTTTCGTCCTTGTAATTATCAAAGCAAAATTTAAGTATACCATAAACCTCATATTTGTAAGGTGAATCATCAATATTTTCAAGCAAACTAGCAAGTTCAAAAGCACCCTTCCAAGCAATAAATTCTTCAATTTGTTCCACATCATAAAAGTCATAATTTCCTTTAACATAAGAAGATATGGTAACATTTTCTTTATACTCACACTGAAAAGGGAGGTGTTTGTACTTCCTACAGCAACAAGATTTATCCAAGCAATAAGTACATTATAAGTAGAGCACACGTTTCTAGCAATGGTATATAATTTATCAATTTGTTCCCATAAGTGTTTCCCTTTTTGTGACAAGCGGTGTTCGTTATAATAATATTTTTCATCTTTTGTGAACCCACCTTGCCAATAAGATTCAGTTTCAAAGAAACCAACCATTGACAACAAGCATGATAAAGCAAGACAATAACAGACCAATGAAGATAACAACTAGAGTAGGAACCACTTTTTTTTGTATTTTCAATAAAGAAAGAAGCAAACAAGGAAGAAATAAACTTAGCTTGAACAATAGTGATTCCAAGTGGACTTGATAAATAAAGCTATGCTCCCCGGCAACGGTGCCAGAAAATAGTCTTGATGACCCACAAGTATAGGGGGTGTATCGCAGTATTTTCGACGGAAGTGAAACCCAATTTATTGATTCGACACAAGGGGATCCAAAGAATATTTATAAGCCTTAACAACTGAGTTGTCAATTCAGCTGCACCTGGAAACAATCTTGCTCACAACAGTTTATCAGTAGCAACAGTTTTGTAGTAGGAATAGTAAAGTAACAGCAGTAGTAAAGCAAAGACAGTAGTAAAAAAAGCAGTAAACAGTGGGATTCGAGTGCGGTAGGCATAGGGATGGATGGACGGGCGTTGCATGGACAAGACCATTCACATAGCAATCAGAACATAGGGCAATTGTAGATAAATAAGATAAAGCATCCAAGTACTAGACAATCCTAGGCATGTGTTCCATATATAGTCATACGTGCTCGCAATGAGAACTTGCACAACATCTTTTGTCCTGCCAGCCCGTTTGCAGTGGGGCCTCAAGGGAACTACTGGCAATTAAGGTGCTCCTTTTAATAGAGCACCGGAGCAAAGCATTAACACTCCATGAACACATGTGATCCTCACATCAAAGCCATTCCCTTCCGGTTATCACGATTTCTGTCACTTCGGGGCCATAGGTTCCGGACAACAACGTGTGTATACAACTTGTAGATAAGACCAGAAACAATACTATCATAATGAATCAATAATATGTTCAGATCTGAAATCATGGCACTCGGGCCCTAGTGACAAGCATTAAGCACAACAAGTCGCAACAAAGTCATAAAGCACTAATAAAAGATACTAGGCACCATACCCTAACAATCGGATGCCATTACATGAATGATCTCATCCAATCCCTACCATCCCCATAGCCTACAGCGGGGGATTACTCACTCATAGATGGGAGAAACATGGATGGTCGATGGAGAAGCGATGGTGATGATGATGGCGATGATCTCCTCCAATTCCCCATCCCGGCAGGGTGCCAGAATGGAGTTTCTGGTGCTGTTTCGTGGAATCTGGTGGTGGCGGCGGAGCGGAACTCCTTCTGGAAAAACATCGAACCCCCCGAAGTTTTTAGGTCAGAAGGCTTCTTATAGGTGAAGAGGGAGATCGAGGGGGTGCCTGGGGCCACCACACCATGCCTGGCGGTCGAGGCCCAGCCAGCTGGGGTGTGGCCCACAGCTCTCTCCTCCGCCTCGTATTCGCTCTGAGTCTTCTGGAAAAATAGGCACTTTGGCTTTTGTCCCGTCCAATTCCAAGAATATTCATTTTCTGACTTTCCTGGAACCAAAAACAGCAGAAAATAGGCAGCTGGCACTGTGGCTCTTGTTAATAGGTTAGTCCAAGAAATCATATGAAAAGTACTCCAAAATGTGGACAAAACACAAGAAAGTGGATAAAACCAAGCATGGAGCATCAAAAATTATAGATACATTTGCAATGTATCAGTTGCCGGTGTATTCTCCCTATCGGTTGCATTAAGCTCCAGTGCCGCGGTGATGACAGGGAGAGTCACCAATGCTTCCGGCACCACCGTGATAGCGGGCGGAGTCACCAATGCTTCCAGTGCCGCCGTGCTAGCGGGCGGAGTCACGAACACATAATTCACTGGCTTCGCCGGCGCCGCATTGTTTGAGTGGCTACTGACCATCCTTGGAATCGGGCACGACCCTTGTCGACAACCCGCACTCCAGTTTGCTATTGACTCCACCAAGCTAGGCAGGATGGAGGTGAGGGTGATTGTCAGGTTGTCTTGGACAATCTGCGGGATCTGCGCCACTTGTTCCTTAAGTTGCTGAACCTCGCGGATTTCCTCGTCGCTCCTTCCCTCCACACGCATCCTCGGGGGTGGACCAAAATGATCCACCCAATTCTTAGCCTCGAAGCCGGCCAGATGGCCAGCCGACGATGGCTTCTTTGTAACTGGCGTGATTTTCTTGGCCCGGTTCATCGCCCTGTTAAAAGGGTTATCCCACCGGGTGGCCGCCGTCGACCCGTGGGATGAGGAACCATGGGATTCCTGACTAGCAATTTCCTGCTCCTGCAGAAGAAGTAACGTGAACCGTTTAGAAATTCAACTTGATCGATTAGAATGTAATCGACTTGATCTGTGGTAATTAAATTACTTACCACAAGAACCTCGAAGTCCTTCACCTTAGTTTCCGCGGTGAGTTCTTTGGTTTTGGGGTCCACATGGTAACGAGCCCTGATAAAGTTTCGAAGCTGCTTGTTTTCGAATTTCTAAAAGGGGTTAGGTATCCCCTTAGCTCTATACTCATCGTCCTCCTTATCCCATTTGGGCTCCGCAACTCTGTAACCACCAGATCTGAGATGGTGGTGACCTATATTCATCGCCTGCAATTCCTTCCCCGCCTACTCAAGGCCTTGGATGCTTCGGATTTGCACTTGTCCTTGAACTCATGGAATTGATCTTCGGTGATCTGTGGGTCAATCTTCTGGATCTCCTCGAGACTTTTCCCTTCTTTAAATATCTTCTTCTTTATCCGGGTTCTCCAGCTGGCCAGGGCGGTGCTCATCCTCGTGAGGGTGGATTTATTTACTTCATTCCCATGATAATCTGTGTTCCGATACTGAAGGGGGAACTTGTATCTTGCGTGCAGCTTCTCGAAGAGGAGTGTTCGCAAATGGCCATTATCTTTATGCCGGAGATTCTCGGTGTTGATCGAGATGGCGGTCCGGGTGATAGCCACCACTTGCCCACCGTACCCTTTGACAACATGGTGGGGCGCCAAAGGAACCCCTGTTGGGCTCACTTCGGTAATTTCCTCTCTAACGGTGCCGACCGTGTTCGGGCGCCTTTCCTTCTTCTTCTTCTTAGGCGGATTACTACCACTTGTTGTGCCCTCGCCGCCATCAGTGGTTTCATAATCCGGCATTCCTTCGGCCGCTTCTTCTTCCTCCGCGTCTTCCATCTCATCGTCGTCGCTCTCGGAAGGGTTGTATTCTTCATCGCCCTCTGTCATTCTTTCTAGCCGCTCGACCTCCTCCCAGAATGACAAGGGTCTGTTTTGAGGTCTCACTTCTCCCTCAGCGTTGATACGCTGAGAAGAGCCAGCCTCGTCGTTGTCACACATGTTTCCACTAATAAAAGGCAAATAATGGTTAGTAAAGTGCGCGGAAAAATCCGGCATGACCTTTGCTCATTTTTGTTAAACTAGGAGTGCCCGATTTCTGCCGAAACGGAAGTTAATCAACATTTTGGTGAAAATCGGGACTCATTTCATACAAGCACCTGCATACGAATACAACTAGGCAGGGTAATATAGCTACGAATACAACAAAGC
This sequence comes from Avena insularis, assembly GCA_023614405.1. Classification (NCBI taxonomy): domain Eukaryota; kingdom Viridiplantae; phylum Streptophyta; class Magnoliopsida; order Poales; family Poaceae; genus Avena; species Avena insularis. The sequence continues at coordinate 493,082,393 of CM042692.1, read as the reverse complement.
AAGGCCACCACTCTAACTGGTATTTAAAGGAGAGCATAAACAAGAATGGTGGAAGGCGGGAACATATATCATATGTAGAACTTTCAGGTGGTCTTGAAAACAAGCAAATTACAGTAAGTGCACTTCAATAAAATGATAGCGAGAACATCAATTGACAACAAGCGAATTACAGCAAATAAAATTCATTTTCTGTTTCATTCTATTCAAGAATAGAAAATAAAATTCTATTCATTTTCTATTTCATTCTATTCATTTTATTCTTAGGCCTCCAACATCATATATTCTTCCATGTTGAGCAAGATTCCTAGGCAGCTTCATTTTCATTAAAATTCTAGAAAATGATAATGCCTGGATAGTCTTAATTATTCAGTGATATATTCAGATCACATTACTGTGACAATTGAAGGTTTATTTCTCACCCAAGTGATATCACGGTGACTTACATGTAGGAATCCAAGGAGTAGTACTTTATCCATAAATCGTTAAGATTTCCAGGATATGAGATGATTCTTCTTTTGGCACTTTAGTATGTCTGCAACTTCGTTAGGCCTCAGTCATTAATTCTTCTTTGTTGACTATGCTAGGGAGCTTTATTGTTAATTAAAAAAATCCAGAAAATGAGAATGCAACATAGTCCTGCTCATATTCCTTCTCTTTTTCCTCAACTATGCAAGAGAGCAAAACTAAAGATCGTTTCGGCATGGTGCAAATACACATATTTCAAACAAAGCCTAAAATACAAGCAGCACAACATATTAATGAAATTAATATGGGAAACATATTTACACATTAAACTAGCTGCAAACATCACCCCGTACTCAGATTACTACTCATGTAATATTTGTTTCAAAAGAGACGCAGACTTTCCTACTCCTGATGCCGGTACAAGTTCAGTTGAAAAAAAATGCTTGTTAACAAAAATCTGGGTGTTTCATGTCAACTCATAGTAGCATCAAATGCGTATGCCTAGATAACAATAATTTGGGTAATTTTCAGAGTAGTACTAGATACAAGGCTGACTAGATGACAAGTACTGGAGGTTGTACTAACAAAGTAGATGCAACAGAAAATGGCAAAATAAAGAAAACCATGACTAAAACATCGACCTCTTCATGCACATTACCTTGGTCTTGATCTAGTTGGGTACCCCGAACTTTGTCTACAACACCAAACTGACCTGAAAGAGGCAAGATACGATCAAATTTGTGCAACCAGGAAGAGGATTGGGGGTCAGTGGTGGCTTGATTTCTCGTGGTTTTATGACAGAACATGCAACCAGGAAGGGGATTGGGGGTCAGAGGTGCCATCTGCCATGGGAGGGGGAAGGGGTACGGACGCTGGACGTGGGGAAACAAGGGGGAGGAAGAATGCCTTAGGGGGTGGCGTGGCGGAACTCACAGGCGTCAGCGCGGCCGTTGAACATCACGGAGAGCCTTCTTGAACAGCTGATGACCCACAAGTATAGGGGGTGTATCACAGTATTTTCGATAAGTAAGAGTGTCGAACACAACGAGGAGCAGAAGGTGCTGGCTAGTGGTATGGATCAGGAATTCTCTGCAAATACTTAGCAAACGGATTTTTAGGGGTTTTTGATAAAGCAAGTAAACAAAGTACGAGTAAAAAAAGACAGTAGGAATAAATGCAGCAAGTGGCCCAATCCTTTATGCAGCAAAGGACAAGCCGGTTGTATTACTTAAGATGACCAAACGTTCTCGAGGACACATGGGAAGACTGTCAAGTGCTTTCGCTTCATATAGTTGATTAATCTTTTTTAGCTTGCTAAGTGTTGTGTGGGTGAACCTGTGCTAATGTACCGACCTTCCTAGGACTAATACATACTTGTGATTATACCCCTTGCAAACATCCGTAAGTACAAGAAAGTAATTAAGGTAGAAACCTAACCACAGCTTTAAACTCTGAGACCCTTATGTCCCTTGTGCAATGGTTTCCTAACGGGGGTTCAGGTTTCTGTCACTCCGGCAACCCCTACGATTAGTAGACAAATACACAATGCATTCCCCTAGGCCCATATAGTTGAAGTGTCATGTAGTCGACGTTCACATGACACCACTAGAAGAAGTACACCACAACTTAAATATCAAACTATTGAATCTTTCTCAACACAACTCCACTACTAACAACATGACTTCTCCCATGTCCTCAAGAACAAAACGAACTACTCACAAGACATCATATGGATCATGACCAGAGATGGAATAATGATGTATAAAAATCTGAACATAAACAATAATTCAATGGTTCACTCAATAGCATCAACTACAAAGAGTAATCAACACCGAGAAAGTTTCCCCTAAGAACTATGCAAGATTCAACCCAATTGTTACAGCAATATGGAGATGGTGATAAGGGTGCTGATGGTGATGATGGTGGTGATGATGATGATGATGATCCCGATGAAGTCCAGCTTGATGGTGGTGTTGATGGCGACGATCTCCCCTCTCTGGGAAGGAATTCCCGGCAGAAATCATCACGGAGAGATCTTTCTCTCTCGGTATTTTCCGCAGAGGCAGAATCTTTCTATGGTCGCCCCAAGTCTTAGGGTTTCGGAGGATAATATACTCGAGGGAGTGCTAGGGTGGACCAGGCGGCCACACCACACAGTGGCGCGGCCTAGGGTGGCCAAGGCCAGGTGGTGGGCCCCCTATGGCCCATCTCCAGCCCCCCTTCTGGCTTCATTCGTCTTCTGGAAAAATAAGATTTTCCGTATATTTTCTCGGATTTTCTGATCTTCGTGAATTTTGCCTCCAAACAGCACCTTTTCCATTAGAATCCTGACTGTAGCGGTCCATGCTCCAAAAGTCATCAACCATGCAAAAACAGATGAAATAACATAAGTATCACCTCTCATTATGAAATATATCAATGAATAACAGTGAATTATGACATAGAATAGTGATGCAAAATGGACGTATCAACTCCCCTGTTTAGACTTCGCTTGTCCCCAAGCGAAACTGAGCTCAATAAACATGGCCTCAGGTTTATGGAGTGAAGAGTCGATAAAGGAATACGAACAAGAAGCATCACATTCATCAATACATAGATCATAGTAGAAGACACCTTCATTATTATATAACTTACTTGCAATAAGTAAAGGAAACACAATAAAGATACATAAAGTAAATCATAATTGGTAATGGCAAACTTAGCTCTTGGTCGAAGAATAGTTGATAATTTGCTGGAGTTTGCAAATAACTGGTTTTCAATGATAGCTTTCAAAGTAGTAAACATCAAGATAAGAGCAATGTGCAAAACAAGGAACATAAGAAACAAGATTGAATAAATCATCATATGCATGAATGAAACACAACAACTCAAAATACTTGCTGAGATAGAAGGGAATAGGTTTACTGACTCAACTAGAAGGTAAAAGAAAGGCCCTTCGCAGAGGGAAGCAGGGATTGCAAGTCTCATAAAGAGCTCCAAAAAATTATGATACTTACTAGCTTTCAGCTCTCATTGCCCCTATCATAGGCATCTTTAGGTGATTAAGGTTAAAGTGATCAAATATGAGGATATGCATTGACAAGTTGTAAATTGAGAATCTCATGTCCCTTTAATACGAGGGCCGCTCCTCATGCTACTCAAGTTTAGTCACCGGTAAGTTCTTGTCATCGTAAGCACATGTGTATCATAGAGAACCGCCAACGGGGTACCCCTTGCCCGATGATACGGAAGAATCCCCATATCAAAATGACAAGGCAAGCAGACAACAAGCATCTCAGCAATCTTCTTATTTACCATGGTAATATGGTGCTTTTTTCTCTCTTTCCTCTTTTCATAATCTCTTTTTTCTTTTTCTCTTTTTTCTCAATATCGGACTCTTTTTTTATAAGAAGAATGCTTCATAGATGCTCGTTATGGTTACGCTGCAGATTTCCACCATGTCAGCATGGATTAGACCAGCGGCCCAGGCGTTTCTCTAACACACATGCATAACTCCATGGACTTACAAGCTCCCCTTTCATTTCACACCGACGACATCCATAGACAAAAGAACATGATATTAACTAGGTACAAAGTACCAGTGCAATGTTGAAAGCGTTCCCCATGACAGCATGGTTCTGCTAATTCACAACTTACAAAGCGCAAGCATATACGCAACATAGGTGAGCACAATGGTTCAAGTTTATTAAGTGCAAGAAAGTAAAGTGTGCCATCAAGTTCATGAGAGCTTTAATCACTAATTTTCACATAACAAGTTTAATTTGGGAGGTAGATAAAACAAGAATTTACTTGGAATAGCAATAATGGTAATAGGTAGGTATGGTGGACACAAATGGCAAAGGTTTTGGTTTTAAAGAGTGGATGCACGAGAAGAATTCCTTCTCAGTACAGGTTTTTGGCTACCAAGGTTGGTAGCAAGTACAAGAGTCGAAGGAAACAAGCAAACATACAAGTGATAAAGACAAACATGCAATCTTCCTTGGAAGCACAAAATATCTTAACTAGAGAATACTAGACTTATGAGCAAATCGAGAAAGAAAGATGATGAAATTATTTTTCTTTAGAGTACTTTTATCTTTTTCATTCAACTCTCAAAAATAGTGTGCTACTGACCGAGCCAGGTTTGCCAAAACCAACTAAATTAACTGAATGATCCCAAAGTGATACCAATACTAACAACAAGATCAATCATATAACCACGAATTGAAAACTAATATAAGCTATGAAAAAGAATGAATGATAGAACTTATCATTAATATTCCATAACGGCAACTCACACCAAGGGATACATATCTAACGAGAGAGGGACACTTCCATAATGCAAACCATCCTACATAATAACTTCTCTATTCATGATATGACTCTACTAATAAGGTAAAATGATATAAGATAGTGATGTGATACCGCGACACTCCCCCAAGCTTGGAACAAACCAAGGGGATGCCAAACCTGATGACGAATTACTCCTTTGGTAGTGGTGGTAATATTTTCTTAGTTGACGTGAGGAAATCTTCCAGCATCTTGCGAAGCCTATTGTTCTCCCATTGAAGCATGTCCGCCTTCCTCCTCAAGTCTCGGTACTTATCGCAGAACTCCTTAGTGACTCGTAGGGCTTCCATTGATGCAGGGCAAGTGACTAGAGGTACCAGCCCCTACTTGGGGTCTTGGAGATCTTCCTCCATAGGCTCCTTCCCTTTATTCTTGGCGGACACCATTGTGCTTATAAACCTTCAAAGAGTATGTCCTGGAAGAAACAGATCGAAACGAAAACATGACGAAAACATGATAGACGAACCTCGGAGATTCGGGGGTTATATATTATGAAGTTTCATATCAAAAGGAAGGTACTGGGAGAAAACGAGTCGGAGGCAGAGTCCGGAGTGGCCACAACACCTGGTGGCACGGCCAGGGGTGGGCCCGCGCCACAGGGTGGTGTGAGCCACCCTGGCTCTATTTCTGTCCCTTTTTCACTTCATAACTTTCCTTATTGTCTAAAAACTGCAAAAATATAGTTGGATAGTATTTTCGCAGAACTTTTCTTACCAGGACTGTTACCTATTTGAAAACAGACTCTGCAGGTCTCTGAATTTGGTATCTAGTAGATTCTTCCGAAGTCACCACTTGAATAACATCGATATCTTCATCTTCATACACTTATTACTTGAGTCATAAAACATCTCACTTCCTTACTACACCATTATCTCCACTACCTGGAAATTTCTTTCACATAAAACTTCACACAGTTCTCATTAGCAACATTAGTATATATGAAGTGATAAAACCTTTTGAGTCCAACTTCAACTGAAAACCATCAAAACATAAGGTACTGTAGCAACTCCTTCCAAAAACCCAAAAATAATTCGAAAAGGAAATCGAATAAAGAAGCAAATGCAAGGGTGGGAAAATCTGTCAAAACAGACCAGCAGGTAAAGATCAATTTTTTCGAAAATCTTCTGTTGCTCAAATCAAAAAGTGAAAAACTAACGAAAGTTAAATAACAACCTGGGTCAGAAGCACAAACAATTACAGCCAAAACCGACATACAGAGATCTCTCACGAATTTTTACGGTGAAGCACAAAAATCTGTTTCAGGACAGCAACTTCCCCAAATCTTACTTCTCTCTCATTAGAGGTTGATCTTGACACAAAAACCAAACAAAAAGAATAAGGAGAGGTTATTACCTAAGTAATAACTTCCAAGACTCAGAGAAACAAAAACAAGCTGAAAGCAAAAACAAATTGGGTTGTCTCCCAAAAAGCTCTTTCTTTATAGCCATTAAAATAGGCATGATAATTTTGAAGATACTCTCTTAGGAATGTGAATTGAAGTGAAAGGGAGCATTAAGAAGCAAAAATACACACATTTAAGTCTAACCCACTTCCTATGCATGGAAATTTTGTAAACAAACAAGTTGTTGAAACCAGAGGCTACTTGCATAAGAAGGCAAAACAGGTGCAACATAAAAACTTTCAGCATAAAACGAGGAAACTTGATATTATTGAGATGCATAAGAACACTTTTCCCTCTCTCATAGTAACTTTCAGTATCATGCATAAACTTAACAATATAACTATCACAAGAACCATCATAGCAATGATCACTTATTCTAACAGAAAACACAGGAATACTAGCTCTCATAACACTACTATGTGAAACAATATTAGAGGTATCCTTACAAAGGATAGTGTGTCCCTCTTCTTCATATTTAGTAACAAAGTCTTTCACATTTGCTATTATAGGTTCATCAACCATTTGTTTATTTGGTTCAGCATCTTTATTTGTACTTTACCATACTAGCTATCATAGAATGTTCCTTTATCTTAACTGGGAAAGGCATTTTCTCAATGTAAGGTTTAGGTAAAACATGATTAGCAGTATAAACTTCAGTATTTCTTGCAGGAACACTCTTAGCAACATCATTATAAGGTTCATGATACTTATTCCACTTCTTTTTAGGCACTTCAATGTAGGAAGCAAAAGCCTTAAAATAAGAAGCAATAGCTTGAGAGTCTAGACCATAAGCATTTTTAATATTTTGAAAGTCATCAGTTCCCATAAAAGATTCAATGCATTCATAATCGTAATTTATACCTGACTTTCAACCTTTTTCATTCTCCCAAGCTTCAGCATTGTCTTGAATACGGTCCAGAAGATCCCATTTAGCTTCTTCTTCCATGCGAGTGAATGATCCAGCACAAGAAGCATCCAATAAATCCTTATCATGAAGAGAAAGCCTTGCATAAAATTTATTGATAATAATATTGTTGGGGAGCTCATGAGGGAGAGAGATCCTTCACGAGGAGGTGTGAGGAAGAAGGAGGAAGAGGGGGACCTTTTATTGGAGGAGGGGGGTACCCCCTCTCCATGGCCGGCGCATGGGGTGACTCCTCACCTCCCCCATTCATGTGGTGGTAACCCCTCCACATTCAAATGCCTCTTCACATTCCCTTTTAAAGTCCCCACTTTAAATGCATTAAAATTCTCTAAGTTTAATGCCCTCTCATTTAATAAAACTCTTTTATTAAATTTATTCAGATTTTGTTAATTATTTTAATTAACAAACATTCACATATAACCCCTTGCAATATTTCAATATCACATGCAGAACCATTTTCTGCAATTTCACCCGAAACAATTTCCGGTTTCTATTGAAACAATTCCTGCGGTTTGCAATTCTTTTGTCTGAAACATATGTGCTCCAAAATGGTGTCCGGTAACTCTTAAGTGTGTCACCCTACGGTTCGCGAATAATGCAGACATGATTGAGACTCCTCTCAGGTCAATAATCAGAAGCGGGACCTGGAGGTCCATACTGACTCCTGCATATTCAACAATGACTTATGTGATCGTGAGAACCTTTAATGCTTGTAATTTAATCCCTTTGTCTCTTGATATAATACATGTCCGAGATTCGATCATCGGTATCCAAATACCTAGTTTGATCTCGTTACCGACATGCACTCTTTTCTCATTCTCGTGATATAACATTCTAGTGATCACATCACTTGCTTGCAAGCTATCTTAATGTGATATCACCGAGAGGGCCCAGAGTATATATATCCGTCATCGGGATTGACAAATTCTACTCTTGATCCATGAGCCTCAACATAAAATCTTCGTAGCACTGAACCCATCTTTATAGTCACCCTGTTACGGTGTGACGTTTGGTGTTATCAAGATACTCTTCCGGTTTTAGCAATTAACATGATCTCATGGTCTAAGGATAAAGATTACTTCGTATGATGTTATAGCAATGTATACATAATGACTTGATCGTAATGCTATACTTCGGATGAATGTTCATCACATCATTTCACAAATGTTGTGACCTTGTTATTAACAACATCCAATGTCCATGATCAGGAAACCTTGATCATCTTGTTAATCAACAAGCTAGTCTATAAGAGAGGCATAACTAGGAACCCTTTTTGTTTATTAAACACACGTGTATTGATGTTTCCGATCAATACAATTCTAGCATGCAAAATAAACATCTATCATATATAAGGAATACATAATAACAACTTTATTATTGCCTCTCAAGGCATATTTCCTTCAGTCTCCCACTTGCACTAGAGACAATAATCTAGTTCACATAGTGATAATTCTAACACCCATGGAGTTATGGTGTTGATCATGTTTTTCCCTAGGGAGAGCTTTAGTCAACGGATCTGCTACATTTAGGTCCGTGTGTACTTTACAAATCTTTATATCTCCATCCTTGACATGTTCGCGGATGGAGTGAAACCGGCGCTTAATATGCTTGGAATTCTTGTGAGACCTCGTTTCCTTGGCGTTGGCTATGGCTCCATTGTTGTCACAATAGATCACCATCGGGTCCAATGCACTAGGAACCATACCTGGTTCTGTAATGAACTCTTTCATCCAAACCGCTTCCTGCGCTGTTTCTGAAGCAGCAACATATTCCGCCTCCGTCGTTGATCCAGCCACCACAGGTTGTTTGGAACTCCTCCAACTAACTGTTTCTCCGTTCAAGAGAAATATGTATCCGGATTGAGACTTAGAGTCATCCGGATCGGTGTCAAAGCTAGCATCGACATAACACTTAGCGACTAGCTCTTCTTCACCTCCGTATATAAGAAACATATCCCTAGTTCTTCTCAAGTACTTGAGGATGTTTTCGACCACTATCTAGTGTTCCGAACCTGGATCAGATTGGTACCTACTAGTCAAACTAATAGCATGTGCCACATCTGGTCTTGTACATAGCATGGCATACATTATAGAGCCTATGGCCGAGGCATAGGGGATCTTATCCATCATCTCTCTTTCTTCCGTCGTAGCCGGACTTTGAGTCTTACTCAATGTCTTGCCTTGCAACATAAGTAAGAACCCCTTCTTACTTCCGTCCATATTAAACTTCTTTAATATCTTATCAAGGTATGTACTCTGCGATAGCCCAATTAGGCGCCTTGATCTATCTCTATAGATTTTAATGCCTAATATATATGACGCTTCACCAAGGTCTTTCATCGAAAATTTGCTGTTTAGATAACTTTTAACACTATTTAAAAGATCTATATCATTTCCAATCAATAATATGTCATCCACATATAATATTAGAAATGCCACATTGCTCCCACTCACTTTCTTGTAAATACAAGCCTCTCCATAAGTTTGGACAAATCCAAACTCTTTGATCACCCCATCAAAGCGGAGATTCCAACTCCGGGATGCTTGCTTCAGTCCATAGATGGATCGCTGAAGTTTGCATACCTTATTAGCATCCTTTGGATCGACAAAACCCTTAGGTTGTATCATATACAACTCTTCCTCAATATTACCATTGAGGAACGCAGTTTTGACATCCATCTGCCATATTTCATAATCGAAGTATGCAACAATTGCTAACATAATCCTAACCGACTTAAGCATCGCTATGGGAGAGAATGTCTCATTGTAGTCAACTCCTTGAATTTGTCGAAACCCCTTTGCGACAAGTCGAGCCTTATAGATGGTCACATTACCATCAGCATCAGTTTTTCTTTTGAAAATCCATTTATTCTCAATGACCTTTTGGTCGTGAGGTAAGTCCACCAAGGTCCAAACCTGGTTCTCGTACATGGATTCCATCTCGGATTTCATGGCTTCTAGCCATTTGTTGGAATCCGGGCTCATCATCGCTTCTTCATACGTCGTAGGGTCATCCATTTCAGCAACCATGAAATTCACAACAGGATTGCCGTACAGTTCAGGAGCTACACGTGTCCTGCTTGACGTGCGAGGTTCGGTAATGTCCTCTTTCTGAGTTTCATGATTAACATCATTAGCTCTCTCTTCATTAGGTGAAGTCAACTCCGAAACAATTTCCGGTGCTACGCTACTCGCCATTTCATGAAGAGAAGGTTCAATAACCTGCTTCTTCATACGTCGCAGGGTCATCCATTTCAGCAACCATGAAATTCACAACAGGATTGCCGTACAGTTCAGGAGCTACAATTGTCCTGCTTGACCTGCGAGGTTCGGTAATGTCCTCTTTCTGAGTTTCATGATTAATATCATTAGCTCTCTCTTCATTAGGTGAAGTCAACTCCGAAACAATTTCCGGTGCTACGCTACTCGCCATTTCATGAAGAGAAGGTTCAATAACCTCTTCGAGTTCTACCTTCTGACTACTCACACCTTTCGCGAGAAACTCCTTCTCAAGAAAGGATCCATTCTTGGCAACAAAAACCTTGCCCTCGGATCTGTGATAGAAGGTATACCCAATTGTTTCCTTAGGGTATCCTATGAAGACGCATTTTTCCGCTTTGGGTTCGAGTTTATCCGCTTTGGGTTCGAGTTTATCCAAAAACATCGCATCCCCAAACTTTAAGAAATGACAACTTACGTTTGTTTCGAAACCATAATTCACTCGGTGTCATTTCAACGGATTTAGATGGAGCCCGATTTAAAGTGAATGCAGCTGTTTCCAGTGCATAACCCCAAAATGATAGTGGCAAGTCAGTCAGAGACATCATAGATCAAACCATATCTAATAAAGTACGATTACAACGTTCCGACACACCATTACATTGTGGTGTTCCGGCAGACATGAGTTGTGAAACTATTCCACACTCTTTCATGTGTGTGCTAAACTCGTAACTTGGATACTCACCTCCACGGTCAGACTGCAGAAATTTGATCTTTTATTACGATGATTTTCCACTTCATTCTAAAATTCCTTGAACTTTTCAAAGGTTTCAGACTTGTGTTTCATCAAATAGATATACCCGTATCAACTCAAATCATCCGTGAAAGTAACAAAATAACGATATCCACCTCGCGCCAACACACTCATTGGTCCACACACATCAGTATGTATGATTTCCAATAAATCTGTCGCCTGTTCCATTGAACTAGAAAACGGCGTTCTAGTCATCTTGCCCATAAGGCATGCCTCACATGTATCAAATGATTCAAAATCAAGTGATTCCAAAAGTCCATCAGAATGGAGTTTCTTCATGCGTTTAACGCCAATATGACCTAGACGGCAGTGCCACATATATGCAAATATATCATTATCAAGTTTAATCTTTTTAGCATTAACATTATGAATATGCGTAATATTACTATCGAGATCCAACAGAAATAAACCATTCAACACAGGTGCATGACCAAAAAAGATATCATTCTTATAAATCGAAAAACCATAGTTTTCAGATTTAAAGGAATAACCACTTTGCATCAAACACGATCCGGATACAATGTTCATGCTCAGTGCAGGCACCAATAACAATTATTTAGGTTTATAACTAATCCCGATGGCATATGGAGAGGTAGCGTCCCGACGGCGATCACATCAACTCTTGATCCATTGCCGACCCGCATCTTGACCTCATCCTGTGCTAGTTGTCGCTTGTTCCGCAGCCCCTAAATCGAGTTACATATATTAGCAACCGATCTTGTATCAAATACCCAGGTGCTACTACGAGTACTAGTAAAGTACACATCAATAACATGTATATCACATATACCTTTGTTTGCCTTGCCGGACTTCTTGTCCGCCAAATACTTGGGGCAATTGTGCTTGCAATGGCCAGTCGCCTTGCAATAGTAACACTCGGTGTGAGACTTAGGGCTAGCTCGGGGTTTCTTTTCAGGTGTAGCAACAGATTTGCCACCCTTCTTTCCCTTGTGCTTGCCTTTCTTGTCCTTCTTGAAACCGGTGGTCCTATTAATCATCAACACTTGATGTTCTTTCCTAATCTCCACTTCTGCAGTCTTAAGCATTGACAGAAGCTCGGGAAGAGACTTATTCATGCCCTGCATATTATAGTTCATCACGAAGCTCTTGTAGCTAGGTGGTAGAGATTGGAGAACACGATGTACGCCTAAGTCAATGGGAATCGTTATTCCCAAGGACACAAGCTTATCGGCGTACCTAGACATTTTGAGTACATGCTCACTAACGGAGCTGTTCTCCTCCATCATGCAGCTAAAGAACTTTTCAGTAGCATTATAACTCTCTACGGCAGCATGGGTATCAAAAATCATTTTCAATTCTCCCATGGTATCAAAGGCATTGCCGTTTTCAAAACGCTTTCGAAGTTTTGGCTCTAGCCCATACAGTATGCCGCAATGAACTAAGTTGTGGTCCTCCTGACGAGTCACATAGACATTCTTTTCCTCGTCAGGGGCATCAGGAGCTGGTGGGGAGCCTAGCGGCGCATCTAGCACATATTGCTTTTGTGCAGCGGTGAGGAGAATCCTCAAATTCATAGCCCAGTTGGTGAAGTTGCTACCATTTGCAGCAAGTTTCTCTTTCTCCATGAACACATTGAAATTAAAAGCAGGTGGTGCCATCTACAACAGAATTTGTAAAGTTTATTTAGACTAAGTTTATGATAGAGTGAGTTCAACTAATCCAAATTACTAATGAAATCCCACTCAAAAACAACATCCCTCGTGTCCTTTTGGTGATTACATGAACCAAATCCACTACACCAAGTCCGATCATCACGTGAGTTGATGTAGCTTCAAAGGCGAGCATCTATATGGGCATCACATCAACTATATGACTCATGCTTAACCTTTCGGTCCGTGTTCCGAAGCCATGTCTGTACATGCTAGGTTCGCCAAGTAAGAACCTTAGTATTCGCGTGTGTAAAACTGTCTTACACCCGTTCATATGAAAGCGTAGATTCGAGTACACCCAATCATCACGTGATGTCTAGAAACACGATCCACAGTTCGGTGCATACTCAAGGAAGAACACATTTTTATCTTGATATCTAAATGAGGGATCATCTTACAATGCTACAGAAAATGCCAAACTAGCAGTATAAGATGCTAACATCTAATGTGTAAACTGAGATGATATGGTCCATGCATTTGATCTCTATCATTTGCATCGTGGTATGATCTCTATCATTCCTTTGTGTGTAAGGCCAAGGTCTATGGAACTTACACGTTGAATGTGTTGTAAGAGTATCTATCATACATCTACTTCCAACAATACCATATCAATACACTAGGCAGCAACGATCTAAACTAGACGCCTCTAATTTATCAATTGCAAGTTTTATGTGGCTTAGGGCTTTCGGAGATAGAACCGTTCTTACCTACGAACATGAACCACAACGAGGATAACCAAGTTATTAGCAACTCATTGTAAATCAGATATTGACTATAATAGGAGAGACAGACACCCGCCAGCCACTTATGCAAAACTAGTTGCATGTCAGTCGTGGAACCGGTCTCATGTACGATGACATGTAAGGTTGGTCCAGGCCGCTTCATCCCACTATGCCACCAATATCCAAAATACATAGAAGATGCAATAACATGATCATCATCACCCACATATAAACATATGTGTACTACCCGTGCAAAGCACCTACGCATAGATCAGGCTCTGATACCACTGTTAGGGCCGCAGCATAGAAAACAAAAATTTTCCTACGATGAGAACTACACGCCAAGATCTATCTACTAGGTACAGAGCAACGGGTGGACATACATCCATCGAGAACTTACCGTCGAAGACAACGAGTTTTGTTAACGAGTAGGAACTCGTGGTTGATGTAGTCGTACACTTGCCGATCTCAAGATCGTGTGGAAGTACGAGCACCGCAACTCAGCAGCGCATCCGTACTCGCACACACGTTCAATCCACCGGACAACCTCCACCTACTCGCTCTAGCGATCCAGCGGAAGTAGCAACTCCTTCCAGACGAAATGCCACCGAGAACATGTATCTCGCTAATCCGAGACCATGGGGGACTAATTCTAGAGGGGGAGAGAGATCCTTCATGAGGAGGTGTGAGAAAGAAGGAGGAAGAGGGGGGCCTTTTATAGGAGGAGGGGGTACCCCCTCTCCATGGCCGGCGCATGGGGGGTGACTCCTCACCTCCCCCATTCATGTGGTGGTAACCCCTCCACATTAAAATGCCTCTTCACATTCCCTTTTAAAGTCCCCACTTTAAACGCATTAAAATTCTCTAAGTTTAATGCTCTCTCATTTAATAAAACTCTTTTATTAAATTTATTCAGAATTTTGTTAATTACTTTAATTAACAAACATTCACATATAACCCTTGCAATATTTCAATATCACATGCAGAACCACTTTCTGCAATTTCACCCAAAACAATTTCCGGTTTCTATTGAAACATTTCCTGTGATTTGCAATTCTTTCGTCTGAAACATATGTGCTCCAAAATGGTGTCCGGTAACTCTTAGGTGTGTCACCCTACGGTTCGCAAATAATGCAGACATGATTGAGACTCCTCTCAGATCAATAATCAGAAGCGGGACCTAGAGGTCCATACTGACTCCTGCATATTCAACGATGACTTATGTGATCGTGAGAACCTTTAACGCTTGTAATTTAATCCCTTTGTCTCTTGATATAATACATGTCCGAGATTCGATCATCGGTATCCAAATACCTAGTTTGATCTCGTTACCGACATGCACTCTTTTCTCATTCCCGTGATATAACATTCTAGTGATCACATCACTTGCTTGCAAGCTATCTTAATGTGATATCACCGAGAGGGCCTAGAGTATATCTATCCATCATCGGGATTGACAAATTCCACTCTTGATCCATGAGCCTCAACATAACACCTTCGTAGGACTAAATCCATCTTTATAGTCACCCTGTTATGGTGTGACGTTTGATGTTATCAAGATACTCTTCCGGTGTTAGCAATTAACATGATCTGATGGCCTAAGGATAGAGATTACTTCGTATGATGTTATAGCAATGTAAACATAATGACTTGATCGTAATGCTATACTTCGGATGAATGTTCATCACATCATTTCACAAATGCTGTGACCTTGTTATTAACAACATCCAATGTCCATGATTAGGAAATCTTGATCATCGTGTTAATCAACAAGCTAGTCTATAAGAGAGGCATAACTAGGAACCCTTTTTGTTTATTAAACACACATGTATTGATGTTTCCGATCAATACAATTCTAGCATGCAAAATAAACATCTATCATATATAAGGAATACATAATAACAACTTTATTATTTCCTCTCAGGGCATATTTCCTTCAATTTGAGCATTAGTAACTTCAATCTCCCCCAAGCTTGAGCTATACTCTCTCCATAAAGAGGCCAAAAGTTGTATATTTGATTCCGATCTTTCTGAATCTCACTAGGAGGATAAAATTTTGAATAAAAGAGAGGCACTATTTCCTCCCATTCCAGAGCTTGACCATTCTTCAGCAGCTTATACCATTCCTCAGCACTTCCTTTCAGCGATAATGAGAATATCTTCTTCTTAACTTGATCTGTAGTAATACATGCACACTTGAACAACCCGCATAATTCGTGCATAAAGAAGAAATGATCACCAGGATGGACAGTTCCATCCCCAACATAGTAGTTATCCATAACACGATCAATAATTCTTGTAGGTATTTTGAAAGCATCATTCTCAGCAGGTGGTGGTTCATCTACCACCTTAGCAGTGGTAGTAGCATTACCAAATAAGAAACTCAGTGAATTATCCATAACAAAAATAAAGCAACTAAAAGAAGTAAACAATACTCATAGTAGTAGTTTCCTTTACCAGTTCCACTCTCCAATAGCGCTTCACTCCAAGAACGGCGCTTTAAAATAGTCTTGATGACCCACAAGTATAGGGGGTGTATCGCGATTTTCGAGTAAGAGTGTCGAACCCAACGAGGAGCAGAAGGTGCTGGCTAGTGGTATGGATCAGGAATTCTCTGCAAATACTTAGCAAACGGATTTTTAGGGGTTTTTGATAAAGCAAGTAAACAAAGTACGAGTAAATAAAAGACAGTAGAAATAAATGCAACAAGTGGCCCAATCCTTTATGCAGCAAAGGACAAGCCGATTGTATTACTTAAGATGATCAAACGTTCTCGAGGACACATGGGAAGACGGTCAAGTGCTTTCGCTTCATATAGTTGATTAATCTTTTTTAGCTTGCTAAGTGTTGTGTGGGTGAACCTGTGCTAATGTACCGACCTTCCTAGGACTAATACATACTTGTGATTATACCCCTTGCAAACATCCGTAAGTACAAGAAAGTGACTAAGGTAGAAACCTAACCACAGCTTTAAACTCTAAGATCCTTACGTCCCTTGTGCAATGGTTTCCTAATGGGGGTTCAGGTTTCTCTCACTCCGGCAACCCCTACGATTAGTAGCCAAATACACAATGCATTCCCCTAGGCCCATATAGGTGAAGTGTCATGTAGTCGATGTTCACATGACACCACTAGAAGAAGTACACCACAACTTAAATATCAAACTATTGAATCTTTCTCAACACAACTCCACTACTAACAACGTGACTTCTCCCATGTCCTCAAGAACAAAACGAACTACTCACAAGACATCATATGGATCATGATCAGAGATGGAATAATGATGTATAACAATCTGAACATAAAAAATAATTCAATGGTTCACTCAATAACATCAACTACAAAGAGTAATCAACACCGGGAAAGTTTCCCCTAAGAACTATGCAAGATTCAACCCAATTGTTACAGCAATATGGAGATGGTGATGAGGGTGCTGATGGTGATGATGGTGGTGGTGATGATGATGATGATCCCGATGAAGTCCAGCTTGATGGTGGTGTTGATGGCGACGATCTCCCCTCTCCGGGAAGGAATTCCCCCGGCAGAAATCTATCTGCCGGAGAGATCTTTCTCTCTCGGAGTTTTCCGCCCCGCAGAGGCGGCAAAATCTTTCTGTGGTCGCTCCCCGAGTCTTAGGGTTTCGGGAGGATAATATACGCCAGAGGGGAGTGCCAGGGGTAGAACAGGGTGGCCACACCACCTAGTGGCACTACCAGGTGGCTGCGCCGAGGTGGTGTGGGCCCCATCTCATCTCCCTTTCCTTCCTTTCGTCTTCTAGAAAATAGGATTTTCCGTATATTTTCCGGATTTTCGGATCTTCGAATTTTGCCTCCAAATAGCACCTTTTCCATCGAATCCACTACGGTCCATGCTCCAAAAGTCATCAACCATGCAAAAACAGATGAAATAACATAAGTATCACCTCTCAATACGAAATATATCAATGAATAACAGTGAATTATGACATAGAATAGTGATGCAAAATGGATGTATCAACAGCACGGACGAACAACGCGGACGGAGCTCCTCCACGGCCTCCTCCTCCTTGGACGCGCGGCGGCCTCCTCTCCTCCTCCTCGGACGCGGCGACCTCCTCTCCTCTTCGACGGCCTCCTCCTCGGTAGCGGCGAGTGCAGCGACAGGCAGATCAAGCGGCGGCAGCGGTGGCGGCACGTCTCTCGGCTCGATCTGTGTCTAAGGATGGAGAGAGGGACGGGTCCGTGCTCGATAGTTGACCTGTCACGGCATTTAGCCATAGCGCACCCTTACCTAGACCGTAGCGCACTAGGTAAGGGTGCGCTGTGGCTAAGTGACGTGTTAGGTCAAATAAGAGGGCGGCCGCCCCTGTTGTTGACACTAGAACTACAGTATCCCACTGGTTCCGCCCTATGCTCGAATCTAAACCTGTGTGAGAACCCAGGTTTGAACCCTGGTGCCCCCCCTTTTTTTGTTTTTATTTTAAAACTACTTTAAAATGTTAAAAAATATCCCAAAAACTATGTAAACAATATAAAATATCTGTCATATGTTTTATATGACAAAAGTGGTACATATATATCATAAAAGTGGTACAAAAGTGGTACAAAAGTGATTCAAAGTAGAAAGAAATTAAATAATAATGTGTCTATTAATAATATGCCATCCATATGCATCAATACAATCTTTTTTGAGCATGCGTTTTACAATCTTTTGCGAGCTAGCATTTTACAATCTTTTTTCCCTTCTTTGTCGCGGTTGAATAATTTAGCCTCGGCACTTTTATGTTTCTTCGCTCGAACAGGCTACCTTTTTTGGGAAGGTTGTCCTTTTTATTCTTGTGATGTATGTTTCTTCATCGTAGTCGTCGTCATCTTCAATATTTGGATCGCCGTACTGGTCGAAATCTTGTTGGTTGGCGACTCCATCCATTCCGATCATGTTTCTTTTTCCTGTCCTCACGACAACACGACTAGGCTTTGTCGGGTCGGTAATAAAAAAACATTGGTCCACTTTGCTAGCCAGTACCCACGGTTCATTTTTCACGGCGACGTGCGCACTGGCGGCCTTGGATTTGGCTACTTCGGGTATTATCATGGTTGTGAAATACCAGTCTTCTCTTTCGACGCTCTTGGCCCATCTGACACAGAACATCGGCATCTTTTCTCCATAGTAGTCGAGCTCCCAGATCTCCTCGATCCTTCTGTAAAATCTTTCCTTCATGTTGTCGTCGGTGTAGATTTCCGATGTTATGCCTGAGTTCTGATAGTCACACTTGTTGTACTTTTCCTCCGTGTAGAATGTGTAGCCGTTGATATCATACGCCTGATAGGTCACCAGGTTGTGCATGGGTCCCTGCGACAAGGTGAATATGATGTTTTCCTCCGCAGAATGCGATTGCGGGGGATTATCTAGCAGCGTCTGCCTAAACCAACGCGTGAAATCTGAGTTGTGTTCTTTGATTATTTCTCCCTACATCCTCTGTATTCCCCGGTCACTGTACTTCTTCTTGATTGACCTTTTGTGCTTTTGTACCCAAGGATCGACTAGTTCTAAATGTTGTAGCGCGACCATGTTTGCTCTATCAAAGTCTGCGCGTCGACAATCGTTGTCTGCATGCAGTACGCGACGACCCTCTCGGTGACCCGATCCGTCGAGCTTGCCAAGGTGCCTATTGACGGGAAGACCGACAGTGTTCTTGATGCCTAGATAATTCGTGCAGAAAGAGATGCACTCTTCGGCCAGAAAGCCCTTGGCTATGCTTCCATCTGGACTGGACCTGTTGCGAACGTATCCTTTGATGTGTCCGTTCATCCTTTCGAATGGCATCATGCTGCGGAGGAACATCGGCCCGAGTTGGATGATATCCTCCACGATATGGACCAGCAGATGCACCATAATGTCGAACAATGCGGGTGGGAAGTAGATCTCGAGCTCACATAGTATCACCACGATCTCCTCTTGTAGCCTCCCGAGCTGTTTCACGCCAATTGACTTTCGAGAGATGACGTCGAAAAACTTGCAGAGCCCAAACAATGTTTCTTGGACATGCTCGTCCATTATACCTCGTAGTGCAACCAAAAGTATCCGAGTCATTAGCACGGCACAGTCGTGAGACTTCATCCCACTAAACCTCTGCTTAGCCTCATCTAGGTACCTGCTTATCTTGCCCGCGTAGCCGTAAGGAAATTTGACTCCTAGAAGGCACTTGAAAAACTGTTTGATCTCATCTTGGCTTAGTGTGAAGCATGAAGGGGGCAATAATATTCGTTCTTCTTGACCTTTTTACCCTTTCAACGACCTTGTGTCGCCTCTGACTGATGATCATCGTCATCTTCCTGATCATCATGAGTAGGGCGTCCTCCGTGAAGATCCTTCCGGATGCCCATGAATATCAAGTTGTTCCTTGCTTTAGGACCATATTTTGTCCTATCTGGCATGTTGATTAGGGTGGCGACCAGACTCTCGCACACGTTCTTCGTGATATGCATGATGTAAAGGCTATGAGGCGTGTGGAGAAACTTCCAGTATGGCAACTCCCAGAAAAAAGACCTTGTTTTCCATACCTTCATCAACGGATTGTCTTGCTGCCTCTTTCATTTCTTTCCCGGTTTAGGACACTCTTTCCAGTTTTTCAGCAATTCATCCACTTCTTTGCTGCTCCTCTGCTCTGGGATTCCTCAGGTCTCGGATTTCCCATTGAACAGATCTCCACGTTTTCTCCATGCATCATTCTTTCCAAGCCACCTCCGGTGCCCCATGAACACAGTTTTCGAAGACCCTGGATCTTTCTCTAGTTGGAGATAGGTCGTGTTATCCATGCACCTAACGCATGCGTAGAATCCTTGGATAACCTGCCCCGAGAAATATCCGCAACCTAGATAGTCTTACACCATAGTGACCAACGCGGATCTCATAGTGAAATAATCTTGTGCGACAGTGTCATATGTATTGGCTCCGGATTCCCATAACATGGCTAGCTCCTCTTTCAACAGCCTGCGATATAGATTGATGTCGGTACCAGGTTGTTTTGGCCCTTGAATTAGCATACTCATTTGTATGTACTTATTTTTCATGCACAACCAGGGAGGGAGGTTGTACATCCATACGAACACGGGCCAAGTGTTGTGCGTGCTGCTCTGGCTACCGAACGGATTTAGTCCATCGGTGCTCGCACCTAGCCTGATGTTCCTCGAATCTCCACCGAATTCTGGGAATTCGAGGTCTAATGCTTTCCACTGGCTACCATCTGAAGGGTGTATCAGCAGCTCGTCCTTTTCAGGGTCATCGTCATCTCCAGGCTTCTTTCTTTCCGCATGCCAGCGCATGAGATTTGCTTCCTTAGGGTCTGCGAAATAGCGCTGCAGACGAGGAGTGATAGGAAAGTACCATACCACTTTTCGAGGAGCTTTCTTCCCTTTCTTGTATCGACTAACACCGCACACTGGGCATGTGGTATCTAATGTGCGGTAGATGATGCAATCGTTGATGCAGACGTGGTATCTAATGTGCAGTAGATCAAGAGGACACACGATTTTCTTGGCGTCCTCGATACTAGTTGGACACGTGTTCCCCTCTGGGAGACAATCGTGCCAGAATGCCATCATATCGTCGAAGCTTGTGTCGGTCCATTTGTGTTTTGCCTTCATCTCCATAGCCTTGAGCGTTACATTCAACCGAGTATCATCGGTCTTGCATCCTTCATACAATGGAGTAACCGCGTCTTTCTCAAGTTGCGCAAGCTTGGCTTTCTCTCTAGCGGTAGCTCTGGCGTTACTCGTCTGCTTGAGAAGCAGTTCTTGAACATAAGGGTCCCGCACCCAGCCTGACGTTGTTCCATCGTCTGCTCCGGCATCTAGATCATCATCATCCTGGTATGCTTCCGGACCTTCACCATCTCCAGGAGACTCTTCTTCATCTCGCCCATCCTCGCCGTGATCATGATCATGTTGCCCGCCTTCCTCATTTTCCGCCGCCCCATTTACGGCCTCATCGTCTTCATCATCACTTATCCACCGAGTGTAGCCATCCATGAAACCATGGGGGAGCAGGTGCGCCTGCAGATTTCCGGAATCTGGGTCGATCAACCAATTGAGTTTGCATCTTCTGCACGGACATCTTATCTCCGTCATGTTATTTCATATCATGTCGGCCGTCGCGCATTTCAAAAATCTAGCCACAATGCCTTCGCTCATTATGCGGACCATGGTTGCCTGCGCGGTGTACAAGGTAGAATTAGAAGTTTATTACAACCACGGAACCAATGCAGGCATGCAATGGTCGATGGAAATTTTCGGCATGACCTATCCTAAAATTAGGACCTTTCCAAAATGCCAAAGTCTTGCCAAAATGGAAATGAATCAACATTTTGGCAAAACAATGCCAATATATGAGAGAGCATGCAATGCATGCTATCCAAACACATGAGAGCATCGATCCTCTCCATAGATATGTGACCATATCATCCATACACATAAACACATCCTCTTACATAGACAACTTACCGAGATGAGAGACCGAGAAGATCTCGAAGGAGAGGTAAGAGACCGAGAGGATGGTGGCCGGAAGGAGAGCTTTCCTCTATTATGTATGTAGCATGCAAGGTAAGTTTTATATGCTACAAATGGTGAAAGAATGGAGAAATTGAGGTGGAAGGAGGAGGGGGGCGAGATCCAAGGAGGAAGGAGGGGAAAGTGAAGTGGGAGATGGTGAGATCTAGTCAAATGTGCAAATGTATCTGCCAAAAAGTAGTAGCAGAACGCACATCCGTGGCGCACATGAAGCGGTGCGCCATAGAAATAAAGAACATCCGTGGCGCACATACCAGCCGTGCGCCACAGACGTGTTTTCCCAGTTACACAGCAGGGTGGCCCGATCTTGCCTGTACCGCATGGTGGCCATGTGCGCCACGACTACCGGCCACACCTGTAGCGTACTTCACACGGGTGCGCTACGGCTATGTGGTCTACGGCCGATAGTGCCATGGCCCACACACAGCCGTGGCACACCATCCGCATGTGCGCCACGATTACGGTAGATAGCCGTAGGGCACCTGTGGCTAGTGCGCCACGCCTATTTTAGCCATGGGGCACCACTAGCACGTGCGCCACGGATGTGTGGAATACCTATAGCCATTTTTCTGGTAGTGCAAGACGAGGTAGAATATTCAAGATATAAGGATTGCTTCATATACAATTGGAATTTGGTAATTGAGATCGTTAAACTTTGAATTCCTACATGAAGTGGAATGTATGGCTAGCTACTTTGCACAACACTTAAACAAAAGTGTGAGCATATATATAAAAAAAGAAAAACAGAGAAAGTGCAAAGAGCAAATAGGCATGCACCACTATATTTTAGTATGACAAAGAAGCATTTGAGATTTTGAATCCCAAGTGAATGTGTTAATCCTAAAACACTTGGGACTACCTCGCTAACTCATTCGGTCGAACCGAATACTTTTACATCATGTTGAGATTCAACTTTTGTGAACTGTTGATCACTAAGCTGTGGAAGCCTTCTAATATTACTCAGATGATTCGAGTAAGGTACCAGTCATAAACTTATTCCTATGTATCATATATGATAAATACATGCTGCAACTGCCTCATTTATTTTATCGACTCACCTTCATGAATATCAGGATCACATCCATTAAACTAAACTTTCTCGAGACGAGCAAGAGTCTAAGCCTGGGGAAGTTGATGAGTGCATAATTGCATAATGTTTTATATTATTATTTTGCACTGTAGTTGTAGGATCTTGGTATTTTACGGTGTTCGCACGCATATTTTATGTCTATTTTAACCAGGATCAGGACAGATAATGGATACAATAGACACAATTCTCAGAGCAGTTGTATTGGGGAGAAAAGGAGTCAAAAACAACGTAAATCGCTTATTTGGGAAATATCAATAACACTAGAAGAAAACCTGAAGCGATCAAGGCATCCAGAAGGTTTAACGACCAACTATATGGCGGGAATAATTTTCCGACCGTATAGTTCCCATCGTATAGTTGGCACCGCCACCGCCTCCTCAAATAGTTTCGCCCCGTGCAACTAGATCAGAGAGACGAGATACAGAACAACCAGAAATTGCCGAAACCTAACCTCCAGAAGGCATCTCGAGGGGGAACTCGTCCATTAGGGATCAATCTTCACCCTGCGCAGATCCGGGGGGTTAAGGCATCGATCTTCATCATCAACCGCTGCATCACCACCATCTCCATCAATCCCATCTACATTTTTTCTAGATATTGTTGTAATGTTCGTACTCGGTGTGGATTTATACAAGTACTATTCATCTATGATAGATTCCATTATTATTGCCATGATGTTGATTGCCTCCATGTCTGGGTAGATCATTAGTTCTTGGGGAGATGGAGAAACTCTAGTATGAGATTGAAATAAGATAAAGTTTATTATGATATTCATGGTGTGACCATGTGTTCGATTGTCTTTATCTTGATGTTGGGAGAAGTCGACCTCTGAATATTTGCCTCTTGTGGGGACTTGATGGAGGGAAATACTTGTTGGTAGACGGAGGTGTGTTAGCACTTATGGTGACTGTAAAGTTGTTGGCACCCCTTACATATCAACTTGGGAACCGAGGAAACTCACGGAACACTTAGAAATTGTAAATGAATCCCTAAAAGCGGATAAAGGCTTAAACCTCTATGCATGCCAAGAGATACGTCCTACGGGATTAAGTCCCTTAATAGCGCAGTAATTCGATTGATGTCGATTGCTGACTATTATGGTTATGAGGATGATGTGAGCAGTGGTTGCTGCCTATTTGTCCAAATACGCGCTTTCAAAAAAATATTTGTCCAAATACGGAGTTCCTCCCACACATACATAGTTGAGAATGTTCATGATAATAATCTTTAGCTTAGTTCTTTATAATGCTAGAGGTTTATCCGCTACTCCCTGCGAACGCCTTTTTCCCATTGCAGTTTCAAATCTCTTTTACATACGCGATACTTACTTTCTGTGTTCAGTTTTTTACTTTACTTATTGTTGTCTTATACCAAAAACCCAAAAACACATTTTTACACAATACTCGCATTTTATCTTGTTACTTAGAACTTTATTTAGCATTTCTAGACTTCAGACTCCTGCTCCCTATGGATCGATATCTTTATTTTGAAACTAGCTACAAACAATCCGTGCACTTGCAGTCATCACTTCGCTAATCCGAAGCCATGGGGAATTTCGAAACTAGCTACAAACGATTCCACCAATGTTGTGACCTTGTTATTAACAACATCAAATGTCCATGATCAGGAAACCTTGATCATCTTGCTAATCAACGAGCTAGTTTATATGAGAGGCATAACTAGGAACTATTTATTTGTTTATTAAACACACATGTATTAATGTTTCCAATTAACACAACTATAGCATGGGAAGTATACATTTATCATACACATGGAATAAGATAATAACCACTTTATTATTGCCTCTCGGGCATATTCCCTTCAGTCTCCCAATTGCACTAGAGTCAATAATCTAGTTTGACATCTTGCGCATTCAATACGAACGGCTTTTTGGTGTTGTATATACGTGTTTTCTAGTGGTAAACATAATCGCTGGATCTGACACTTTTAGGTCCATGTGTATTTGCATATCTTTGCATCTCTACGCATCACTCATTTTCAAATGATATGGTATTGTATAAATTCAGTCCTTTGGTGAGACCTTTAGTTCATTTGGGTTAAAACATGTTGATATTATTGTCATACAATATATCTTCATAGTACTAGCCCATTGTGAACCATACCTAGCTTTATAACAAACTAAACACAAATGCCATCCTTTGATGCTACTATAGCAGTCATATACTCATCCTTTTGTTGTAGCATCCGTCACAATGTCTTAACTTTGGAACTCATCCAAATCCATCATGGAACTTTCTTTCCATTACATTGTACCACCCATAGTCTAAATTGAGAAAAACTTAACTTGTATCTTGTGACAAAACTAGTATCAATGTAACACTTTACAATGAACTATTTGTAACTATTTACAATTAACTATTTGTCACCTCATAACATATTCTTAGTTCTTCCAAAGATCATAAGAATATCCTTACTATCGTCCAATGAACATCTTATGAGTCATCCTGGTATATACTCATAACATTTAGAGCATAGGACATATCTAGATTTGTACATATCACGATATATATGATTGATCAAAATATTCACGTGATTTCACTCACCAAGTGTCAAAACACTTGAATCTTGTTTCACTTACCAAGTGTCGATATACTTGAATCTTGATTCAACCTTTTTTCATGCAGCAAGAACCTTTCTTGTCGTTTCCATATTGAACTCATTCAATATCCCATCTATGTACATATGGCACAACCATATTAGTGCCTCAATCTATCCATACAGACATTCATTCCTAATATTCTAGTTTTTCCCGAGTCTTTCATCGAAATCTGATTTTAATGAAATTCTTAACCCGTGTTAACAAAGGATACATCATTTCCAACAACAACATGTCTTCTACATAATGTATTAGAAATATGTCTCAGCGCTCCCACTTAATTTCTTGCAAATGCAAGCATATTCATCGTCTCTAATGAAATTAAACATTTTAATAGTTTTATCATGGTGAAGATTCCAACTCCGCTATGCTTGCTTCAACCATTGAAGTTTGCACGCTCTTTTATCACCCTTTGATCTAACAAAACCCTTCGGACCATATCATGTACACGTCCTAGGTAATCATTCTATCATAAGAACTTTGTTTTATTTGTTCAACTACCATATTCCAAAATTGACATATGTAGTGGTTGTTACAATAATACGTCCAGAATAAATATTGCTACGAAAGATCAAATCTTCTCCTAGTCAACTCCTTGAATATTGTTGTAAACTCTTTTCTGACATGTCAACGATTTCATAGATGTGAAACATCCATGTCTATTTCTTTATAGATCCAAATATGGCTGATAGGATCCATGCCTTTCCGGAGAGTCTTCCAAGTTCAAAACACTTGATTTCTTGTGTATGGAAACTATCACGGATTTTATGACTTCTAGTCACTTTATGGAGTCACGGACCATCATCGCTTCTTTGCATGCAGTCGATTCATCATTTTCAAAACAATAACGACTTGTTTATCAAATATCACTATTTGATTGTTACCCGACCCACATGGTTCAATAGGAACTCTAATCTCCAATATCACAACCTTTGTAGTCACGTGATCCATGAGCATTTTGGCCGCCTCCGAGACACTTTCTGACGCTGTGTTACTTAGCATATGTTGCTTAGGTTCATCAACCTAATCAAAGTCCTATTGTCCTCCCACTTAACTTTCACGAAAATTCCTTCTCAAAAAACTTGACGTTCTAAGAGATAAACTCTTTTGTCTTCAGTGTTATGGAGGAATACCCAATTGTTGCTTTGGGATAACCTACAAAGACGTGCTTATCCAACTTTGATTGTAAACATTTTACTTATGCCTAGCATAACAAATTTTAAGAAAAGACAACTTGGGCTTTATCCCAAGCCATAACTCATATGCTGTCATTTCAACGGATCACGATGGTGCTCTTTTCAATGTAAAAGCGGCAGTCTCTAAAGGTTTAATCCTTAAAACATAATGACAGTTTTATAAATGACACCTTTGATCTTACCGTGTTAAACAAGCTTTTATTTCATCTCTCGACCACTCCATACTCCTATGGTTTATCGGGAAACACAAATACATGGAACAATTCCTCAAATATTAGGTGTTTTTCTAAGCTTGTAACTCAAATATCTTTCTTTATGATCCAATCATAAATTCTTTATTTTCTTGTTACAATGATTTTCTACTTCATATTGAAAGGCTTTGAATAGTTTTCAAATGTTTCATACTTCCTTATTAAGTAAATATACACATATATTCACTAGAATTTACGAATAAAGTGTATGAAGTTAAAAGATCCACCGCACACGGCTACACATAATGGACTATATGCCTCAACATTCACAATGTCCAATAAGTTAGTCATTCGTTCATCTTTGGCCTATGAACGGAGTTTCAATTATCTTCTAGAATGTCTCATAAGTCTCAATTGATCAAAATCAAAGACTCCAAAAATCCATCAACATGGAATTTCTACATGTTTGCTTCCAATATAATTTAAGCATTGATATCACTCATAAGTGATATTTTAATCATTTGTCTTGTGACATTTTAGCATTAGTTTTTATGAACATGTTTCCTCTAACTAGACTTGTAAAAGTTCATCCATCTTCTATGGAATACGATAATTATTTGAACAACCTTTATTCTCATAATATCTGAACAAAATAACAATTATTAAAACAAATCTTGAAGGCTAGGTTTGATGTCAACGAAAAACACAACAACACTTTATTTTTTTCTAATGAACATCATCACATATACTCTTGCTAGTTACTTAGGCCTTTGTAGTTCATGAATTGTGTTGTTTGTATGACACTTCAGATCAACAAATTTGGTATCCAATACCCAAGAACTAGATTGTTTAACAAGAGAAGAATACAGCCATAACATGTATGTCATCTATATACCTAAGCTAGACATTTCCAGTCCTTTTCTTTTCTGCCAAATATTTTCTAGATTCTCTTTTAGCATTTCCTTTTCTTTTTAAAAGAATCTATCAACATCAATAGTGGTGCCATACACATGCCACCACGTCCCAAAGCTTGTTAGTTAAATACTAATATCTTGTACTTGCACTTTGAAGTAGATCACCATCATCAAATGTTTGGCACGGCTTTCAAAATCCATTCTTTAATAATCTTTTAGTGTAGTAAACATTTTACCTGCATCTTTTATTCATCCTATCATGACAACTTTCATGATCAAGCTACTATAGCCTATAAGGGCGAAACCTGAGTATAATGTTAGTTACCAAAACCTTTTGGGAGATTAGGACACCTAGCTTCTCCAACCTTCACAAATTCGGATACAATATGAGAACATGTATTTTGCTAAATTATAATCTATCATATTGCAACCAAAAAAAATGTTTCAGATATCACAATATCTTCCACACATGATGGTTTCTGAAACAATTCTTTCATCTCCTTGATAACCTGGAAACTAAAACAACTTTTGAATATTAAGTATCATGGAGGCAAGCATGATATTTAGATACTAACACTGAAATTGTTACTCTTTTATTTAATACTACTTATTAAACTTTATGGAGTAAATGGAATTTGCTGAGAGTTTGCAATAGGACTTTCCAAAGTAAATATCCAGAATTCTATAGTTCTATTATCTCAATTATAACTAAGCATAAGGTAGTAAACGGATGTCATTATCTACAACAAACTATTAAAATTCACTTTGATTTAGTTTATGATAAATTGAGTTCAACTTTAATAATATTACTACATGAACTCCCACTCAAAACCAACATCCCTCGAGTCATTTTGGTGATCAAATGAACCAGATCCACTACACCAAGACCGATCATCACGTGAATTGGTGCAGCTTCAAAGGCGAGCATCAATATGGGCATCATATCAACTATATAACTTATGTTTTACCTTTTAGTTCGTGTTCCGAGGCCATGTCCGTACATGCTAGGGTCGCCAAGTAAGAACCATAGTACCCGCACGTGTAAAACTGTCTTACACCCGTTGTATGCGAATGTAGAGTCTATCACACTCGATCATCTCGTGGTGTCTCAAAACGATGAACTTTCTTAACGGTGTATACTAAAGGAAGAACACATTTTTATCTTGATATTTTAAAATGAGGGATCATCTTATAATGCTACTAAGCACTATTCAAGCAAAATAAGATGCAAACAAACATCATATGCAAAAATTAATATGATATAGTTCTTACACTTGATCACTATCTTGTGCATAATGGTATGATCATTATCATTCCATTTGTGTAAAATCAAGGTCTATGGTGTTTAAACTTTGGTTTGTCATAATTTCCAAGAGTATCAAACTATACTACAAATAATAATATTACCATATCATAACACTTGCCCAACAACAACTAAACTAAATGCTTCTAATTTATCTTTTGCATATTTTTATGTGGCTTAGGGCTACCGGAGATAGAAGCGTTCTTACCTATGAACATGGAACCACAATGATGATAGTCAAATTATTAGCAACCCATTGTAAATCATATATTGACTATAGTAGGAGAGACAAACACCCGCAAGCCACTTATGCAAAACTAGTTGCATGTCAAGCATGGAACAGGTCTCATGTGCGAGGACATGTAAAGTTATTCCGGGCTACTTCATCCCACTATGTCACCAATATCCAAAATATATAAAGGATGCAATAATATGATCATTAGCGCCCACATATTCAAATGTGGTCTACCCATGCAAAGCATCTACGTGTAGATCAGGCTCTGATACCACTATTGGATTTGCAGCATAGAAAACAAGATTTTTACTACGATATGAACAACTAAGAACCAAGACCTGTCTATCTAGATATAATCAATGGGTGGATATACATCCATAGAGATCTTACCCTTGAATACCAAAAAGCTTTGCTAACAAAATCTAATTTCGTGGATGATGTAGTCGTATACTTGCCGATATCAAGATCGAGTTGAAGTCCAGCACCGCAAAGTAGCTATGCATCCATGATCGCACACACGTCTAGCACTCCGACAACCTCCGAGTCCTCGCTCCAGCAAAGGAGCAGAAGAAACAGATCCTTCTAGAGACACCACCGAGAATATGTACTTCGCTAATTCGAAGCCAAGGGGAATTTACTAGAGGGGTAGAGAACCTTCACAAGGAGGTGATGCAAATGGAGAGGAGGAACATGCCTCCTTTTATAGGGAAGGGGCAGCCCCAAGGGGCATGGCCTCCAGCCATGGTGGTGCCCCCATCTCTCCCTCCATAATGGTGAGTGAAGCTTCAACTAAGCCCACTCCCATTAACACAAACTCCACTCACTTTGCATTAATTACCCACTAATTTAAATGCATTTTTCTCTATAAATAAAATACTTATATTTATTTTATTCATATTTTTTAATTAATTTAATTAACAAACATCTACATAAAACCCCTTGCATAACTTCGATATTACATCTGAAACCATTTTTAGCAATTTGACCCAAAACAATTCTGGTGTCCATCAAAATAATCCTAGTGCTTTCAAATCATTTCTCTAGTATTATATCTGCTCCATTTGGTGTCGGTATACCTTAAATGTGTCACCCTATGGTTCGCGAATAATGCAGACATGATCGAGACCCCTCTCCGATCAATAATCAGCAGCGGGACCTAGAGATCCTTACTAGCTCCCACACATTCAACGATGACTCTAGTGATCATGAGAACCTTTAACATCATAACTAAATCCCTTTGTCTCGCGATATATTATATGTCCGAGATTCGATCATCGGTATCCCCGTACCTAGTTTAATATCCTTACTGGCAAGTACTCTTTTCTCATTCTCGTGATATAACATTCTTAGTAATATTATCCCTTGCTTGCAAGCTATGTCAATGTGATACCACCGAGAGGGCCTTAGTATATTTCTCCATCATCAGGATGGACAAATCTCACTCTTGATACATGAGCATCTACATAACACTTTCGGAGTATCTGAACCCACTTTTATTGTCACCTTGTTATAGTGTGACATTTGATATTATCAAGTTATTCTTCCAGTGTTAGAGATTGACATGATCTCATGGTCTAAGGACTAAGGTTATTTCTCATGATGTTATAGCAATATAAATATAATGACTTTGATCATATTACTATACTTTGGTGAATGTTCATCACATTATTCCACCAATGTTGTGACCTTGTTATTAACAACATTTAATGTCTATGGTCACGAAACCTTGATCATCTTGTTAATCAATGAGCTAGTTTATATAAGAGGCATAACTAGGAACTCTTTATTTGTTTATGAAACACACATGTATTAAAGTTTCCAATTAACAAAATTATAGCATGAGAAATAAAAATTTATCATAAACATGGAATAAGATATTAACCACTTTATTATTGCCTCTCGGGAATATTCCCTTCAGATATAATCCTAAAATATTATTACTACTATCTATATATATTTTCTCTTGCTGTAATGGCACTGCAATATATTTCTATTTCTTTCAGATGGAATCACTCTGATGTACTCTTGTATGTCGTTAGCGTACATACTCACTTGTGTATGCTATACTTGCAGCTAGCCAGTCACGTTTCTCGCACTCGATGCTAGAACCATGAATTTTTGGGGTGGATGGTTGCTCGGTACCGTGCCCTTCCATTGCGGCCTACTTGTGGGCGGCCTCACGGCCTCCACGATAGTACTTCCTCCTCAGATTCAGGTTATACCGGCTTGTGATTTAGAAACGTGAGGTCCGAGATTACGCTTCCATTTCCGCAAAAGCGACATCCATTAGGATCTTTACCATCAGCATTAGGGGATTTTTCCATTAGGATCTCTATCTAAATTCTTTTGGTGAAAGAACTTAGAAGATTGCCCTTTATCTATAAATTGAGCAGCCTTAGGCTTTAGAAATTTTTGATATTTCTTCTTTTGATAGTGCTTGAACTGGTTGATGTGGTCAACCCATTCATCCTTAAGCATTTTCTCCTCTCGTACACACCTGACCATCATCTCATCCATGCCCCATTTTGAATCCATAGCATTATAATTAATGGTGAATGGAGATAAATCCGAGGGAAAGGATGACATAATAAAATGGACCAGGAAACGTTCAGGGATTTATATTTCCATTGTCTTAAGTTTAGTGGCCATGTTAATCTTCCTCATGATATGCTCTCTCAGACTCTCAGTTGGATTATAACTTTTATCGATAAGCCTTCTTATGAGAGTTGTTGCATAAATTTTGGAAGATCCCTTAAACTGGTCATCAATCTTTTCAAGGTAACCCTTTGCAGTCTGAGAGTCTGGAACGGCTGCCCTCATGCTATGAGTAATGGAGCTCTTAATGATCATGATGCACTTATGATTTGAATCCTCCCACTTAGTTTTTTTAGCATCATAATCCCTTTTCAAGGCATCATAATTTTCATCATCTTCGGTAGGTGCTTTAGGAGGATCATTAAGGAGGGAATAACCGATAATCGGCAAAGCCAGAGTGATCTCAAGCTGCTCCTTCCATGTAGCAAAATTGCTACCACTTAAATGTTCTATACTATTAATGATTCCTGCAATTTGAGAGGCATTAGATGCTGCAAAAGAAACAAATGCTTTTAGTAAGCATCATCTTTTAAACGTATTTTATTAATATAGTCCACATCAGATTTGGCCAGAAACAGACAAGATCCATAAAATTTGTTGGTCAAAATATCCTTTAATCAACTTTGGCTAGAATGACAGACATAAGCCACACTTAATTAAATCCTCACATATATGAACTTCTTTTATCAACCCGGTTCACATCCGCTTTGGCCATAAGTGAACCGAAACACTAAAATTTCATGGTCAAAATGCCCACCAATCAGCTTTGGCCAGAATGGCAGACATAAGACATGCTTAATTTGAGGATTTATTAACTTAATTTTGCAGCCAAAAATATATATTATAATGATATCAATAAAAAACACCATAATAATGAAAGATACCATAGACGAAACAACTAAGCATAACAAAATAAATGCATGACAATGGATAAGACATCACACAATTGCGGACGACGCCCCCGGGTCAGAACGAAACAACGGGGGCAGTCCAGCCATCCGATGACCGAATTCGGCAGCTCTGTGGGAAAACGACTAGGCCGAAGCTTAGTGTCGTAACAGTGCAATTTTTAATTAGCGGGAACAGAAGCGACGGTGAGGCCTCGTGGAAAACCATCATATTTCGCTGCTTCCAGAGATTCACCTTGTATACACGTTGGGCTGCTCACTTTAGCTGCATGGTCAGATACTACTACTATAGATTAAAAGAGTTGAAAGATTCTTTTTGTTTCTTCAATCAAGAGTTGCAAGATTCATTTTGTGTGCTTTCGCACTTCAAGAAAAAGGAAAGATGATGATGATCATTCATGTAGGATGGGAGAAGTGTCGAGATTGACAGCGATGTATTGAAGAGCATATAGCGGTAGTAACAGTAACTCTTGATTAGTCTATCAGTAGATTATTAAACAAGCTCATCTTCCTGCTCCCCAGCGACAACAAATATACAGATATATCTTGCTAGGCATGTCGTTGTTGGGGTGGCTGTCTGAAGCGGAGCGGAGATGCATGCTGATCAGCACAGATCACATGACGATGCAGGCGGCGTCGACGTTCTCATCGTTGAACATGTTCATGTACTGCACCTCCGGCGCGGCGGGGTCGCCCATGGCCTGCGGCGCGCTGCGGACCATGCCCGCCGGCGCCTTCTTGTCGTAGGTGCCGCCGACGTACGGGTAGGTGGTGACCGAGTACGGCACGTACGGCCACATCTCCGCCGCCTTCCCCGTGCTCTTCACCCGCGCCAGCACCTTGCGTGGCTCCACGTACCCGGTCACCGTCACCTTGCTTATCTTCCGGCTCACCGTCACGCTCATCACACCTTAATTTTATATGAACGCTCACCAGATGAATTTAGAGTTACACAAAAATTCTTTCCAAAAGAAAACTATTGAGATATTCATCATTCTTGTATATTATATCTGTACCGTGAATTGATTTAACAGCGTTCTTGACCCTCCTCTCGCAGCCCTCGCAGTCCATCTTCACCTTGATGTTTACTGTCTGAAAAGATTTGAAACACTCCAGTAATAACTTGTCTAGCAGCTTAGCAAAATGGCAAAACGACGTTCCGAACCTTTGATAGGATAAGAAGTTGGCATGCATGTTTTTCGGATGAACAGACCTAGACGAAAGAGAGAGCACATGGACACTTGAACTCTCCAGAAACCTCACCTGCAGTGGCCGCCTTTTCTTGACCCTGAAGGCTTCCCTTGTCTCTGTGAAGCTGCACAAACCAGAGAGGTGATCCAAGGCGCCCATGAATGATCTGACAGCTTTTGCTTGAAGCAAGAACGATTAATGGATCCCTCTTGTGCTTGTTTGGAGTGGGAGGGCCAAGTGTTCCTACTTCTAAAGTTCTAAGGACTAGGGGAGCCATATATATATGCATATGCAGAAGGAGAAAGAAGACAAACAAGGAGAGTAGGAGAGAGGATACCTAATCCTGTAGGGCTGTAGGGTGGATGAAAGTCAATATGGACTACGAAACGAGCGATAAGACCAGTGAGCTTTCTGGTTAAATGATTGTGTGTTGGGCAAACATATCCCTGTTCCCAGGATGGGACGTGCCTGCACTGCTTCATCCATCCAAACGCAAGGTATCTTGATGAGCGTGGCACTCTCCAATCATGCAAGCAATCAAAACACCCAAGTCAGGGGATAAAAAGTCTTACCGAGAAACAGATTGCCTTTCTATCCGGATCATGTTCTTTCTTTTGGATCACTCTCTGAAAGGTCTACATACCTAATCCGGATTTCAATCTTGACACATGCTCTACTTACCAAAAATCGTCTATGCCATGGATGGCCAATTAGTATAATTTAGTAAGTAAGTATGATCTTGACTGATGTGCCGGGTCTATATCTGTCACATTACTCAGTAGTACGATGGCCGCTTTGTTCCCATCTTCGATTTGTCTCACGCCTCAGTTTTCAGCCGCATGCCAAGGTTCTCTCTGCTTTCAGTCTGCATCTGTCCCACTTTATACTTTGCATCTACTTTTGCCTTGGTGCTGCTCTTTTTGGTTCAACACTAAATGAGTTGCGTAGCTGATTTCTCTGGTACATATGCTAGCTGCTGCTTTTTGTAAGGAAGTGATGTTTCGTCGTTAAAGTTACCTTTGTAGATCGGTTCCGTGGATCTGGATTCATACGATTGTATGCATCTTGGGGCGGGTTTGGTTCCGGTGTGAGTATTTCCCCCCGCATGCAAGTTGCATGCGCAGGAACTGCAAGTTTTCCGCATTGACACTATTTAGGACTTAGGCAGAATTGAGGCCATGCTGTTTGGTGGGCTGTATTAGGCCTGGGAGAAAGAAATGCATGTTTGGTTTCAGCTATCTCATGTGCTCTGGTAACCTCTTCCCAGATGATGAGCTTACCACACATCACAACCTTTTAACCACAGCAAGCACACACCATAAGTTTACAGCACAAAGTACATAAACATTGTAGTAACAGCATGACATAAGTTCACAACAATCAAGGTCAGACAACAAAGTACGCAGCAAAGATCAGAGGTTGATCATGGCAAGGGCTGGATCATGCTCCGGGCACTTCTTCATGACTTCAGTCATGGTGTAGTCGAAGATGGTGACCTTGAACATGTCACCCTTCAGCATCTTGAAGGTCAAGAAGTACCCGATCTTGACTTGGTGTGCAATGGCAAAGCCTGGCCACCCCTGGTCAAGGCAAATCCTGCCGCTGATATCCCGGAGCTTCACCATCCAGCTGCATCCGGTGTTCGTCTTCAGCACGATCATCCTCGGCACATTGCCAAGGAAAGGCCTAAAACCATCTAGGATTGGCAGCAGGTCTAACCCAGGTGCCAAGATCACCTTGGCAAAATGGGTTGGACCTACTTGGTCATGAAAGTGCCCTATCTTGAGAGGCCTGCCCCTCGGCCTCTTGTTGCCACTTCCCTCACCACCATCGTTCCCCCTCTTGGAGGCACTACCCTCAGCAGCATCTCTGGAGCATGCTCTAGCATTGCTGGGGAGAGCACCTCCGATCAACGTCTTCGAGCACTACACCAGGAATCAGTACATGTGATCAGACATGAACAATAAACATAACACATGTGATCAGACATGAACAATGAACATAACACATGTGATCAGACATGAACAATGAATATAACACATGGCCTCATATGCAATGGCACAGAGGTAAAGGGATGCTCCTCATGAGCAACAGGAATGAACAATGAATTTGGTTAGCACACAAATTTGTTCATGAAGAGAATCCCCTTGCATGTCATTGTGCGACTTACTAATCATCGGCCAAAGGAAGAAACAGATTACCAAAAATTTATGAACTGTTTCAGAATAACTAGCACAAATAAGGTAGAGCTGGTGATACAGGGAACCAGAGGATGTGCACAGCCTACTTCTTTGTGCATACCATCTGGTTCCTATAGAACCAGCTCTATGAACGCATTGTACTAGGTGTCATCACAAGCTGCATTCACAGAATAAACAACAATTTCCTCATAGTACAGAGCATTGACAACATGAAGCGATGATCATACTGAATCAAGTTCCATCACCTTGATATGATGATAGAACCAGGTTCGAAAGGATCATCGCTTCCATTTCCTGGCAGTGCGTATTTAATCATTAGCAATCGCATGAATGAACAACTATTTTTTGTGCCTCATATTAGGCATTGTGTGTCCAAGATCAATCATAACAGGCATGCTATGAAGCTACCTATTGGGATCTTGGCCACATAATGCAAATTAAATATCGGCCGAATGAGAAGAACATGAAGAGTGATGTGGAAAGTAATCAATGCCTCATATAAGATGTGCACACATAAACCGGGGAGAGGACTCTGAACTACCTAGTACAATGCACAACATAGTTTGTTATGAACGATTGCAGGTAGTACAAATTCACTCCTTGGTGTGATTTGGTGATAGTTTTAATCATCGGCCTAGAACAAGAAGGTGAACAGTAAAATCTGGCCATTAATTTTCCCAATCGGACGAACCATAATCACAACATCTGCCGGAATCTAGGCAGTAACAAGCAGAATCTAGGCACAACAAGGAAAGAATCTACCTGACGAGGGTTAAACTCATCAATGCCATTGTTATGGACTTGGGTTTTGGAGAAGGAGTAAGCGCTGGAGGCATCAATCGGCTAGCAAACAAGCACATAGGGATGCAAGGTTTACCCAGGTTCAGGCCTCGTAGAGGTCCCTACTCCTGTTTGTCTGCTCTTGGAATTATCGAGGGAGTCGAAGGTTATAGGGGGTGCACAGATACTATCTGGTGAAGTTGTGGAAACTAGGGTTCTGATTGTCGTCCTCGCCACCCCCTCCTAGCCTTTATATAGATAGGCTAGGTCTTGGGTAGCAGGTCGAGTCGGTTACAAGTTAGGGTTTGTCCCTTTAAACTTTTTATCTTAAGCTTGTCTTGTGCTGCAAGCAATCGGAGTCTCCGTAGGTCACCCGAATCCTGAATTGGGCCCTGGTAACGCCATGGGCTTCTGCCAGATCAGGCCATATATACCAAGCTCGAGTACCTGTAAGGTATGCCCACGTCACTACCCTAACACTTCAAGGTGACCAAAACTAGCACAAATAGGTACAAATCTACCGTGCATGTCACTCATACTCGGAGACTGAGTAGGTAACAGATAGATCTGAGCTGCTAAAACCTTATAGAGGTCGTGGTTCGAGGCCTTACCGCCATTGCTGAAGGATTCGTGCTTCGGGTTTGCCGATGAAGAAGAAGAAGCAGCCTTAGTCGTAGGAGCAGATCCGCTCCAGCCACGATAAGCATGGTACTCGCCTCGATCTACCTCTGTCGACTACCTTCGTGGTGGTCTTTGATCTTCCGGCTAGAGAGGAACCGCCGATAGTGAGAAGGAAGGAAGGGGCGGTTGTGAATAGGGAGAGACATAGCGGTGAGGGGATTTATGGTGCGCGTTCTCGATGCGTCGCGCCGTCTCCCGCCCTTCTCCCCGCGTGTTGTCGCGTGCGCGCTTTTGCGTCACAGGGCCTGTCCCCGCAAAACACCGGATTTTGGTGTTCCCAGTGGGCCATGATTTGGGGTGCTTTAAGACCCGTGCGATGCGAGCTCGGCCCGACGTGCGAGTCTCCAAACAGGCTTATTTCTTGCGTCCCGGTGCGGGAAACGGCCGTGCGACCCACCAAACACGCCCTTGATGAAGGACAAGTCTCCCGATATCAACATCCTAAGATGCACATGGCCATTATTCTATATTAAAAGCACTAGTTGAGTGTCTATGCGTTGCCACGTTCTCCTCAAAGTTTTGTTCTTACTATTGGGTCTGCAGCATAGAAAACAAAAAAATTCCTATGGTGTGAACTACACGCCAAGATCTATCTACTAGGTACAAAGCAACGGGTGGACATACATCCAACGAGAACTTACCCTCGAAGACAACAAGTTTTGTTAACGAGTAGGAACTCGTGGTTGATGTAGTCATACACTTGCCGATCTCAAGATTGTGAGGAAGTCCGAGCGTCGCAACTCAGCAGCGCATCCGTACTCGCACACACGTTCAAGCCACCGGACAACCTCCACCTCCTCGCTCCAGCGATCTAGCGGAAGCAGCAACTCCAGACGAAATGCCATCGGGAACATGTATCTCGCTAATCCGAGACCATGGGGGAATAATTCTAGAGGGGGAGAGAGATCCTTCACAAGGAGGTGTGAGGATGAAGGAGGGAATGGGTGGCCTTTTATAGGAGGAGGCGGGTGCCCCTCCTCTCCATGGCCGGCGCATGGGGGGTGACCCCTCACCTCCCCCATTCATGTGGTGGTAACCCCTCCACATTAAAATGCCTCTTCACATTCCCTTTTAAAGTCTCCACTTTAAATGCATTAAAATTCTCCAAGTTTAATGCTCTCTCATTTAATAGAACTCTTTTATTAAATTTATTCAGAATTTTGTTAATTACTTTAATTAACAAACATTCACATATAGCCCCTTGCAATATTTCAATATCACATGCAGAACCACTTTCTGCAATTTCACCTGAAACAATTTCTGGTTTCTATTGAAACAATTCCTACGCTTTGCAATTCTTTCGTCTGAAACATATGTGCTCCAAAATGGTGTCCGATAAATCTTAAGTGTGTCACCCTACGGTTCACGAATAATGCAGACATGATCGAGACCCTTCTCTGATCAATAATCAGCAGCGGGACATGCAGATCCGTACTGACTCCTACACATTCAACGATGACTTCTATGATCGTGAGAACCTTTAACGCTTATAACTAAATCCCTTTGTCTCGCGATATATTACATGTCCGAGATTCGATCATCGGTATCTCCATACCTAGTTTGATCTCGTTACCGACATGCACTCTTTTCTCGTTCCCGTGATATAACATTCTAGTGATCACATCACTTGCTTGCAAGCTATTTCAATGTGATATCACCGAGAGGGCCCAGAGTATATCTATCCGCCATCGGGATTGAAAAATTCCACTCTTGATCCATGAGCCTCAACATAACACCTTCGTAGTACTGAACCCATCTTTATAGTCACCCTGTTATGGTGTGACGTTTGATGTTATCAAGATACTCTTCCGGTGTTAGCAATTAACATGATCTCATGGTCTAAGGATAAAGATTGCTTCGTATGATGTTATAGAAATATAAACATAATGACTTGATCGTAATGCTATACTTCGGATGAATGTTCATCACATCATTCCACCAATGGTGTGACCATGTTATTAACAACATCCAATGTCCATGATCAGGAAACCTTGATCATCTTGTTAATCAACAAGCTAGTCTATAAGAGAGGCATAACTAGGAACCCTTTTTGTTTATTAAACACACATGTATTGATGTTTCTGATCAATACAATTCTAGCATGCAAAATAAACATCTATCATATATAAGGAATATATAATAACAACTTTATTATTGCCTCTCAGGGCATATTTCCTTCAGTATCCCACTTGCACTAGAGACAATAATCTAGTTCACATAGTGATAAATCTAACACCCATGGAGTTCTGGTGTTGATCATGTTTTGCCCTAGGGAGAACTTTAGTCAAAGGATCTGCTACATTTAGGTCCGTGTGTACTTTACAAATCTTTATATCTCCATCCTTGACATGCTCGAGGATGGACTGAAACCGGCGCTTAATATGCTTGGAATTCTTGTGAGACCTCGGTTCCTTTGCGTTGGCTATGGCTCCATTGTTGTCACAATAGATCACCATTGGGTCCAATGCACTAGGAACCACACCTAGTTCCGTAATGAACTCTTTCATCCAAACCGCTTCCTGCGCCGCTTCTGAAGCAGCAACATATTCCGCATCCGTCGTTGATCCAGCCACCACAGGTTGTTTGGAACTCCTCCAACTAACTGCTGCTCCGTTCAAGAGAAATACGTATCCGGATTGAGACTTAGACTCATCTGGATCGTTGTCAAAGCTAGCATCAACATAACACTTAGCTCTTCTTCACCTCCAGATATAAGAAACATATCCTAGATCTTCTCAAGTACTTGAGGATGTTCTTTACCGCTATCCGGTGTTCAACTCGGATCAGTTAGTACCTACTAGTCAAACTAATAGCATGTGCCACATCCGGTCTTGTACATAGCATGGCATACATAATAGAGCTTATGGCCGAGGCATAGGGGATCTTATCCATCATCTCTCTTTTTTTCGCCGTAGCTGGACTTTGAGTCTTACTCAATGTCTTGCCTTGCAACATAGGTAAGAACCCCTTCTTACTTCCGTCCATATTAAACTTCTTTAATATCTTATCAAGGTATGTACTCTGCGATAGCCCAATTAGGCGCCTTGGTCTATCTCTATAGATTTTAATGCCTAATATATATGACGCTTCACCAAGGTCTTTCATCGAAAATTTGCTGTTTAGATAACTTTTAACACTGTTTAAAAGATCTATATCATTTCCAATCAATAATATGCCATCCACATATAATATCATAAATGCCACATTGCTCCCACTCACTTTCTTGTAAATACAAGCCTCTCCATAAGTTTGGACAAATCCAAACTCTTTGATCACCTCATCAAAGCGGAGATTCCAACTCCGGGATGCTTGCTTCAGTCCATAGATGGATCTCTGAAGTTTGCATACCTTATTAGCATCCTTAGAATCGACAAAACCCTTAGGTTGTATCATATACAACTCTTCTTCAATATTACCATTGAGGAACGCAGTTTTGACATCCATCTGCCATATTTCATAATCGAAATATGCAGCAATTGCTAACATAATCCTAACTGACTTAAGCATTGCTACGGGAGAGAATGTCTCATCGTATTCAACTCCTTGAATTTGTCGAAACCCCTTTGCGACAAGTCGAGCCTTATAGATGGTCACATTACCATCAGCATCAGTTTTTCTTTTTAAAATCCATTTATTCTCAACGGCCTTTCGATCGTGAGGTAAGTCCACCAAGGTCCAAACTTGGTTCTCGTACATAGATTCCATCTCGGATTTCATGGCTTCTAGCCATTTGTTGGAATCCGGGCTCATCATTGCTTCTTCATACGTCGCAGGGTCATCCATTTCATCAACCATGAAATTCACAACAGGATTGCCGTACAGTTCTAGAGATGCACGTGTCCTGCTTGACCTACGAGGTTCGGTAGTTTCCTCTTTAGGAGTTTCATGATCAATATCATTAGCTCTCTCTTCATTAGGTGAAGTCAACTACGAAACAACTCCCGGTGTTGCGCCACTTGCTATTTCATGAAGAGAAGGTTCAATAACCTCTTCGAGTTCTACCTTCTGACTACTCACACCTTTCGCGAGAAACTCCTTCTCAAGAAAGGATCCATTCTTGGCAACAAAAACCTTGCCCTCGGATCTGTGATAGAAGGTATACCCAATCGTTTCCTTAGGGTATCCTATGAAGACGCATTTTTCTGCTTTGGGTTCGAGTTTATCCGGCTGAAGTTTCTTCACATAAACATCGCATCCCCAAACTTTAAGAAATGATAGCTTAGGTTTGTTTCCAAACCATAATTCATACGGTGTCGTTTCAACGGATTTAGATGGTGCCCGATTTAAAGTGAATGCAGCTGTTTCCAGTGCATAACCCCAAAATGACAGTGGCAAGTCAGTCAGACACATCATAGATCGAACCATATCCAATAAGGTACGATTACGATGTTCCGACACACCATTACGTTGTGGTGTTCCGGCAGACGTGAGTTGTGAAACTATTCCACACTCTTTCATGTGTGTGCTAAACTCGTAACTTAGATACTCTCCTCCACGGTCAGACCGTAGAAATTTGATCTTTCTATTACAATGATTTTCCACTTCATTCTGAAATTCCTTGAACTTTTCAAAAGTTTCAGACTTTTGTTTCATCAAATAGATATACCCGTATCTACTCAAATCATCCGTGGAAGTAACAAAATAACGATATCCACCTCGCGCCGACACACTCATTGGTCCACACACATCAG
This sequence comes from Avena insularis, assembly GCA_023614405.1. Taxonomy (NCBI): domain Eukaryota; kingdom Viridiplantae; phylum Streptophyta; class Magnoliopsida; order Poales; family Poaceae; genus Avena; species Avena insularis. The sequence goes on along the minus strand of CM042692.1, from coordinate 493,039,709 downwards.
TATGTATGATTTCCAATAAATCTTTCACCCGTTCCATTGAACCGGAAAACGGCGTTCTAGTCATCTTGCCCATAAGGCATGGCTCACATGTATCAAATGATTCAAAATCAAGTGATTCCAAAAGTCCATCAGAATGGAGTTTCTTCATGCGTTTAATGCCAATATGACCTAGACGGCAGTGCCACATATATGCAGATATATCATCATCAAGTTTAATATTTTTAGCATTGACATTATGAATGTGCGTAATATTACTATCGAGATCCATCAAAAATAAACCATTCAACACAGGTGCATGACCATAAAAGATATTATCCATATAAATCGAACAACCATTGTTTTCAGATTTAAACGAATAACCACTTTACATCAAACACGATCCGGATACAATGTTCATGCTAAGTGCAGGCACCAAATAACAATTATTTAGGTTTATGACTAATCCCGATGGCATATGGAGAAGCAGCGTTCCGACGGCGATCACATCAACTCTTGATCCATTGCCGACCCGCATTGTGACCTCATCCCTTGATAGTTGTCGCTTGTTCCGCAGCTCCTGAATCGAGTTACATATATTAGCAACCGATCCCGTATCAAATACCAGGTGCTACTGCGAGTACTAGTCAAGTACACATCAATAACATGTATATCACATATACCTTTGTTTGCCTTGCCGGAATTCTTGTCCGCCAAATACTTGGGGCAGATGCGCTTCCAATGGCCAGTCGCCTTGCAATAGTAGCACTCGGTATCGGACTTAGGGCCAGCTCGGGGTTTCTTTTGAGGCACGGCAACAGATTGGCCACCCTTCTTTCCCTTGTGCTTGCCTTTCTTGTCCTTCTTGAAACCGGTGGTCCTATTGATCATCAACACTTGATGTTCTTTCCTAATCTCCACTTCTGCAGTCTTAAGCATTGACAGAAGCTCGGGAAGAGTCTTCTTCATGCCCTGCATATTATAGTTCATCATGAAGCTCTTGTAGCTAGGTGGCAGAGATTGGAGAACATGATGTATGCCTAAGTCAATGGGAATCGTTATTCCCAAGGACACAAGCTTATCGGCGTACCCAGACATTTTGAGTACATGCTCACTAACGGAGTTGTTCTCCTCCATCATGTAGCTAAAGAACTTTTCAGTAGCATTATAACTCTCTACTGCAGCATGGGTATCAAAAATCATTTTCAATTCTCCCATGGTATCAAAGGCATTGCCATTTTCGAAACGCTTTCGAAGTTCTGTCTCTAGCCCATACAGTATGCCGCAATGAACTAAGTTGTGGTCCTCCTGATGAGTCACATAGACATTATTTTCCTCGTCAGGGGCATCAGGAGCTGGTGGGGGGCCTAGCGGCGCATCTAGCACATATTTCTTTTGTGCAGCAGTGAGGAGAAGCCTCAAATTCATAGCCCAGTTGGTGAAGTTGCTACCATTCGCAGCAAGTTTCTCTTTCTCCATGAACACATTGAAATTAAAAGTAGGTGGTGCCATCTACAACAGAATTTGTAAAGTATATTTAGACTAAGTTTATGATAGATTGAGTTCAACTAATCCAAATTACTAATGAACTCCCACTCAAAAACGACATCCCTTTTGCCTTTTTGGTGATTACATGAACCAAATCCACTACACCAAGTCCGATCATCACGTGAGTCGGTGCAGCTTCAAAGGCGAGCATCTATATGGGCATCATATCAACCATATGACTCATGCTTAACCTTTTGGTCCGTGTTCTGAGGCCATGTTTGTACATGCTAGGCTCGCCAAGTAAGAACCTTAGTACTCGCGTGTGTAAAACTGTCTTACACCCGTTGTATGAAAGCGTAGAGCCAAGTACACCCGATCATCACGTGATGTCTCGAAACACGATCCATAGAACGGTGCATACTCAAGGAAGAACACATGTTATCTTGATATCTAAATGAGGGATCATCTTACAATGCTACCAAAAGCGCCAAACTAGCAGTATAAGATGCTAACATCTAATGTGTAAAGTGAGATGATATGGTCCATGCATTTGATCTCTATCATTTGCATCGTGGTATGATCTCCATCATTCCTTTGTGTGTAAGGCCAAGGTCTATGGAACTTACACGTTGAATGTGTTGTAAGAGTATCTATCATACATCTACTTACAACAATACCATATCAATACACTAGCCCAGCAACGATCTAAACTAGACGCCTCTAATTTATCAATTGCAAGTTTTACGTGGCTTAGGGCTTTCGGAGATAGAACCGTTCTCACCTACAAACATGAACCACAACGAGGATAACTAAGTTATTAGCAACTCGTTGTAAATCTATTTACTATAGTAGGAGAGACAGACACCCGCCAGCCACTTATGCAAAACAAGTTGCATGTCAGTCGTGGAACCGGTCTCATGTACGATAACATGTAAGGTTGGTCCAGGCCGCTTCATCCCACTATGCCACCAATATCCAAAATACATAGAAGATGCAATAACATGATCATCATCGCCCACATATAAACATATGTGTACTACCCGTGCAAAGCACCTATGCATAGATCAAGCTCAGATACCACTGTTGGGTCCCAACATAGAAAACAAAAAATTTCCTACGGTGTGAACTACACGCCAAGATCTATCTACTAGGTACAAAGCAATGGGTGGACATACATCCAACGAGAACTTACCCTCGAAGACAACGAGTTTTGTTAACGAGTAGGAACCCGTGGTTGATGTAGTCGTACACTTGTCGATCTCAAGATCGTGAGGAAGTCCGAGCGCCGCAACTCAGCAGCGCATCCGTACTCACACACACGTTCAAGCCACCGGACAACCTCCACCTCCTCGCTCCAGTGATCCAGCGGAAGCAGCAACTCCTTCCAGATGAAATGCCACCGGGAACATGTATCTCGCTAATCCGAGACCATGGGGGAATAATTCTAGAGGGGAGAGAGATCCCTCCCACGGAGGAGTGAGGATGAAGGTGGGAAGGGGTGGCCTTTTATAGGAGGAGGGGGTGCCCCTCCTCTCCATGGCCGGCGCATGGGGGGTGACCCCTCACCTCCCCATTCATGTGGTGGTAACCCCTCCACATTAAAATGCCTCTTCACATTCCCTTTTAAAGTCTCCACTTTAAATGCATTAAAATTCTCCAAGTTTAATGCTCTCTCATTTAATAAAACTCTTTTATTAAATTTATTCAGAATTTTGTTAATTACTTTAATTAACAAACTTTCACATATAGCCCTTTGCAATATTTCAATATCACATGCAGAACCACCTTCTGCAATTTCACCTGAAACAATTTCTGGTTTCTATTGAAACAATTCCTACGCTTTGCAATTCTTTCGTCTGAAACATATGTGCTCCAAAATGGTGTCCGGTAACTCTTAAGTGTGTCCAGATTGATACTTAGACTCATCTGGATCGGTGTCAAAGCTAGCATCGACATAACACTTAGCGACTAGCTCTTCTTCACCTCCGTATATAAGAAACATATCCTTAGTTCTTCTCAACTACTTGAGGATGTTCTTTACCGCTATCCAAAGGTTCAACCTGGATCAGATTGGTACCTACTAGTCAAACTAATAGCATGTGCCACATCCGGTCTTGTACATAGCATGGCATACATAATAGAGCCTATGGCCGAGGCATATGGGATCTTATCCATCATCTCTCTTTCTTCCGCCATAGCCGGACTTTGAGTCTTACTCAATGTCTTGCCTTGCAACATAGGTAAGAACCCCTTCTTACTTTGGTCCATATTAAACTTCTTTAATATCTTATCAAGGTATGTACTCTGCGATAGCCCAATTAGGCACCTTGATCTATCTCTATAGATTTTAATGCCTAATATATATGACGCTTCACCAAGGTCTTTCATTGAAAATTTGCTGTTTAGATAACTTTTAACACTGTTTAAAAGATCTATATCATTTCCAATCAATAATATGTCATCCACATATAATATCAGAAATGCCACATTGCTCCCACTCGCTTTCTTGTAAATACAAGCCTCTCCATAAGTTTGGACAAATCCAAACTCTTTGATCACCTCATCAAAGCGAAGATTCCAACTCCGTGATGCTTGCTTCAGTCCATAGATGGATCGTTGAAGTTTGCATACCTTATTAGCATCCTTAGGATCGACAAAACCCTTAGGTTGTATCATATACAACTCTTCTTCAATCTTACCATTGAGGAACGCAGTTTTGACATCCATCTGCCATATTTCATAATCGAAATATGCAGCAATTGTTAACATAATCCTAACCGACTTAAGCATCGCTACGGGAGAGAATGTCTCATCGTAGTCAACTCCTTGAATTTGTCGAAACCCCTTTGCGACAAGTCGAGCCTTATAGATGGTCACATTACCATCAGCATCAGTTTTTCTTTTGAAAATCCATTTAGTCTCAGTGGCCTTTCGGTCATGAGGTAAGTCCACCAAGTTCCAAACTTGGTTCTCGTACATGGATTCCATCTTGGATTTCATGGCTTCTAGCCATTTGTTGGAATCCGGGCTCATCATCGCTTCTTCATACGTCGTAGGGTCATCCATTTCATCAACCATGAAATTCACAACAGGATTGTCGTACAGTTCAGGAGCTGCACGTGTCCTACTTGACCTGCGAGGTATGGTAGTGTCCTCTTTCGGAGTTTCATGATCATTATCATTAGCTCTCTCTTCATCAGGTTAAGTCAACTCCGAAATAACTTCTGGTGCTGCGCCACTCGCCATTCCATTAAGAGAAGGTTTAATAACCTCTTCGAGTTCTACCTTCCAACTCTCACACCTTTCGCGAGAAACTCCTTCTCAAGAAAGGATCCATTCTTGGCAAAAAAAAAACCTTTCCCTCGGATCTGTGATAGAAGGTATACTCAATTGTTTCCTTAGGGTATCCTATGAAGACGCATTTTTTCGCTTTGGGTTCGAGTTTATCCGGTTGAAGTTTCTTCACATAAACATCGCATCCCCAAACCTTAAGAAATGACAGCTTAGGTTTGTTTCCAAACCATAATTCATACGGTGTCGTTTCAACGGATTTAGATGGTGCCCGATTTAAAGTGAATGCAGCTGTTTCTAGTGCATAACCCCAAAATGACAGTGGCAAGTCAGTCAGAGACATCATAGATCGAACCATATCCAATAAGGTATGATTACGACGTTCCGACACACCATTACGTTGTGGTGTTCCGGCAGGCGTGAGTTGTGAAACTATTCCACACCCTTTCATGTGTGTGCTAAACTCGTAACCTAGATACTTCCTCCACGGTCAGACCGTAGAAATTTGATCTTTCTATTACCATGTTTTTCCACTTCATTCTGAAATTCCTTGAACTTTTAAAAAGTTTCAGACTTGTGTTTCATCAAATAGACATACCCGTATCTACTCAAATCGTCCGTGAAAGTAACAAAATAACGATATCCACCTCGCACCAACACACTCATTGGTCCACATACATCAGTATGTATGATTTCCAATAGATCTGTCGCCCGTTCCATTGAACCGGAAAACGGCGGTCTAGTCATCTTGCCCATAAGGCATGGCTCACATGTATCAAATGATTCAAAATCAAGTGATTCCAAAAGTCCATCAGAATGGAGTTTCTTCATGCGTTTAACGCCAATATGACCTAGATGGCAGTGCCACATATATGTAGACATATCATCATCAAGTTTAATCTTTTTAGCATTAACATTATGAATGTGCATAATATTACTATCGAGATCCAACAGAAATAAACCATTCAACATAGGTGCATGACCATAAAAGATATCATTCTTATAAATCGAACAACCATTGTTTTCAGATTTAAAGGAATGACCACTTTGCATCAAACACGATCTAGATACAATGTTCATGCTTAGTGCAGGCACCAAATAACAATTATTTAGGTTTATAACTAATCCCGATGGCAAATGGAGAGGTAGCGTCCGTGGCGATCACATCAACTCTTGATCCATTGCCGACCCGCATCGACCTCATCCCTTGCTAGTTGTCGCTTGTTCTGGCCCTGAACCAAGTTACATATATTAGCAACCGATCGTATCAAATACCAGTGCTCTCTGAGTACTAGTCAAGTACACATCAATAACATGTATATCACATATACCTTTGTTTGCCTTGCTGGACTTCTTGTCCGCCAAATACTTAGGCGATTAAACTTCCAATGGCCATTCCCTTGCAATAGTAGCACTCGATTGTCGGACTTAGGTCACCCGTGGTTTCTTTTCAGCGTGCCAGACTTGCCACCCTTCTTTCCCTTGTGCTTTCCTTTCTTGTCCTTCTTGAAACCGGTGGTCCTATTGATCATCAACACTTGATGTTCTTTCCTAATCTCCACTTCTGCAGTCTTAAGCATTGACAGAAGCTCGGGAAGATACTTCTTCATGCCCTGCATATTATAGTTCATCACGAAGATCTTGTAGCTAGGTGGAAGAGATTGGAGAACACGATGTATGCCTAAGTCAATGGGAATCGTTATTCCCAAGGACACAAGCTTATCGGCGTACCCAGACATTTTGAGTACATGCTCACTAACGGAGCTGTTTTCCTCCATCATGCAGCTAAAGAACTTTTCTGTAGCATTATAACTCTCTACGGTAGCATGGGTATCGAAAATCATTTTCAATTCTCCCATGGTATCAAGGCATTGCCATTTTCAAAATGCTTTCGAAGTTCTGCCTCTAGCCCATATAGTATGCCGCAATGAACTAAGTTGTGGTCCTCCTGACGAGTCACATAGACATTCTTTTCCTCGTCAGGGGCATCAGGAGCTGGTGGGGGGCTAGCGGCGCATCTAGCACATATTGCTTTTGTGCAGCAGTGAGGAGAATCCTCAAATTCATAGCCCAGTTGGTGAAGTTGCTACCATTCGCAGTAAGTTTCTCTTTCTCCATGAACACATTGAAATTAAAAGCAGGTGGTGCCATCTACAACGGAATTTGTAAATTTATTTAGACTAAGTTTATGATAGATTGAGTTCAAATAATCCAAATTACTAATGAACTCCCACTCAAAAACGACATGCCTCGTGTCCTTTTGGTGATTACATGAACCAAATCCACTACACCAAGTCCGATCATCACGTGAGTTGATATAGCTTCAAAGGCGAGCTTCTATATGGGCATCATATCAACCATATGACTCATGCTTAACCTTTCGGTCCGTGTTCCGAGGCCATGTCTGTACATGCTAGGCTCGCCAAGTAAGAACCTTAGTATTCGCGTGTGTAAAACTGTCTTACACCCGTTTCTATGAAAGCGTAGATTCGAGTACACCCGATCATCAGGTGATGTCTCGAAACACGATCCATAGAACGGTGCATACTCAGGGAGGAACACATTTTTATCTTGATATCTAAATGAGGGATCATCTTATAATGCTACCAAACGCGCCAAACTAGCAGTATAAGATGCTAACATCTAATGTGTAAAGTGAGATGATATGGTCCATGCATTTGATCTCTATCACTTGCATCGTGGTATGATCTCTATCATTCCTTTGTGTGTAAGGCCAAGGTCTATGGAACTTACACGTTGACTGTGTTGTAAGAGTATCTACCATACATCTACTTACAACAATACCATATCAATACACTAGCCCGATGTGATCTAAACTAGACGCCTCTAATTTATCAATTGCAAGTTTTACGTGGCTTAGGGCTTTCGGAGATAGAACCGTTCTCACCTACGAACATGAACCACAACGAGGATAACTAAGTTATTAGCAACTCGTTGTAAATCAGATATTGACTATAGTAGGAGAGACAGACACCCGATAGCCACTTATGCAAAACAAGTTGCATGTCAGTCGTGGAACCGGTCTCATGTACGATGACATGTAAGGTTGGTCCGGGCTGCTTCATCCCACTATGCCACCAATATCCAAAATACATAGAAGATGCAATAACATGATCATCATCTCCCACATATCAATATATGTGTACTACCCGTGCTAAGCACCTACGCATAGATCAGGCTCTGATACCCTTTGTTGGGTCATGACATAGAAAACAAAAAATCCCTACGGTGTGAACTACACGCCAAGATCTATCTACTAGGTACAAAAGCGGGTGGACATACATCCAACGAGAACTTACCCTCGTGACAACGAGCTTTGTTAACAGTAGGAACTCGTGGTTGATGTAGTCGTACACTTGCCGATCTCAAGATCGTGAGGAAGTCGGCGCGCCAACTCAGCAGCGCATCCGCTTTTCACACGTTCAAGCCACCGGACAACCTCCACCTCCTCGCTCCAGCGATCCAGCGGAAGCAGCAACTCCTTCCAGACGAAATGCTACCGAGAACATGTATCTTGCTAATCCGAGACCATGGGAGAATAATTCTAGAGGGGGAGAGAGATCCTTCACAAGGAGGTGTGAGGATGAAGGAGGGAATGGGTGGCCTTTTATAGGAGGAGGGGGTGCCCCCTCTCTCCATGGTCAGCATGGGGTGACCCTCACCTCCCCATTCATGTGGTGGTAACCCCTCCACATTAAAATGCCTCTTCACATTCCCTTTTAAAGTCTCCACTTTAAATGCATTAAATTTCTCCAAATTTAATGCTCTCTCATTTAATAAAACTCTTTTTATTAAATTTATTCAGAATTTTGTTAATTACTTTAATTAACAAACATTCACATATAGCCCCTTGCAATATTTCAATATCACATGCAGAACCACCTTCTGCAATTTCACCCGAAACAATTTCTGGTTTCTATTGAAACAATTCCTATGCTTTGCAATTCTTTCGTCTAAAACATATGTGCTCCAAAATGGTGTCCGGTAACTCTTAAGTGTGCCACCCTACGGTTCGCGAATAATGCAGACATGATCGAGACCCTTCTCCGATCAATAATCTGCAGCGGGACCTAGAGATCCGTACTGACTCCTACACATTCAACGATGACTTCTATGATCGTGAGAACCTTTAACGCTTGTAACTAAATCCCTTTGTCTCTCGATATATTACATGTCCGAGATTCGATCATCGGTATCTCCATACCTAGTTTGATCTCGTTACCAACATGCACTCTTTTCTCGTTCCCGTGATATAACATTCTAGTGATCACATCACTTGCTTGCAAGTTATCCTAATGTGATATCACCGAGAGGGCCGAGAGTATATCTATCCGTCATCTGGATTGACAAATCGCACTCTTAATCCATGAGCCTCAACATAACACCTTCGTAGTACTGAACCCATCTTTATAGTCACCCTGTTATGGTGTGATGTTTGATGTTATCAAGATACTCTTCCGGTGTTAGCAATTAACATGATCTCATGGTCTAAGGATAAAGATTACTTCGTATGATGTTATAGAAATATAAACATAATGACTTGATCGTAATGCTATACTTCGGATGAATGTTCATCACATCATTCCACCAATGGTGTGACCTTGTTATTAACAACATCCAATGTCCATGATCAGGAAACCTTGATCATCTTGTTAATCAACAAGCTAGTCTATAAGAGAGGCATGACTAGGAACCCTTTTTGTTTATTAAAGACACATGTATTGATGTTTCTGAATCAATACAATTCTAGCATGTAAAATAAACATCTATCATGTATAAGGAATATATAATAAGAACTTTATTATTGCCTCTCAGGGCATATTTCCTTCAGTGATGTTTGTGCAGTGATGGTGACCAATAGAGGTACTACACAGTATTCCTAGCACAAATTCATATGCAGGTGTGTCCTAGCCACAACATCAGCATAATCGGTTATACTGAACACACCACATGCAACAATGCTTCCTCGGCTATAGTTGAGTCTCTCAAGAGATTTTGTTCCCTTATGGAACCCGGTTCCTCTCCGCAGGCAGCGCTCGTTGGAGAAGTGATGGGGGAGGTGCTCGGTGCATTCTTGTACAGAGTAGTGGTTCTGTTATCCATCCCATTGTGTTGAGCATGATGCCTAGGTCTAGAGACATGCCAAAGAGAAGTGTGCCACCTACACATACAAGCAGTGTGTGGTGTCTTGTGGTGACGCTCTGGCTGGTGGCGGTGACATTACACATTCTATGGCAAGGTGTATTGGACCGAGTGTGATTTGACAACCTCACACTAGTAGAAAACTGCCTTTAATTCGGAGCCTCCCAGAGCTTTTGTCCCGGTTCTGCCACGAACCGGGACTAATGCTTGCATTTGTCCCTGTTCGAGGGGCCCGAGCGACGCACGGGAGACAGGGGCATACGTCCCGGTTCGTAAGGGACTATTCATCTTGGTTTGTATTACGAACTAGGGCTAAAGGTCGTGCCCCAGACATGTGACCTGTTGCACACCTTTAGTCCCGGTTTGTAATACAAACTGGGACGAATAAATGCGCCGCTCCAGCCAGCCCCTCACTCTATTTTTTTTCTTGGTGGAAGGATTGAGGTGTGTGTGCTAGTTTTTTCCTATGCACATTAGGTGTTCGATGAAATGCCTGAGAGAATGATACCGCTTGATTTCACACAAAACAAAAATGGTATGAGGTGCCCGAGCCACACTTAAGCCTTTCTCCTCTTTCTTTCCTTCTCGATCGAGGTTAGCAACCTTATCCTTTCATCTTTCATTGATATAATAATGCATGTGTCTATGTAAAGTGGTCATCTCCCTATTCATGATGTTCTGTAATGGTTTTTGATAAACTTAAATATACGATGCAGACGAACCGGCGGGGATGGATGTACGGTGACCGACGTGAATCCGTGTACATTCAAGGAGTGGATAAATTTATCGATGTGGCTAAGGCAAACAAAGATAATGGTTTTATGTGTTGTCCATGTGTTCAATGTCGGAACATCAAGGAGTACTCTTCCTCGAAAATCATTCGCGGCCACCTGGTTTGGAGAGGTTTCATGCCCAGTTATAATTGCTTGACCAAGCAGAGAAAGAGGGGTTATGATGGAAGACAATGAAGAAGAAGAGGATGATGACAACTATTGTCATATGTTACCTGAATACGATGATACTGCAATGGAAGAGAATGAAGAAGAAGGAGGTGTAGAACGGGCATCAGATGAGCCCGTTGATGATCTTGGTCAGGTCATTTCTGATGCAAAGCGAGACTGTGAAACATAGAAGGAGAAGTTGAAGTTGGAGGGTATGTTAGAGGATTACAACAAATTGTTGTACCCAAATTGCGAAGATGGCAGCACAAAGCTCGGTACCACTGAAATGGAATGCAGAGACTGGTTTATCTAACAAGGGATTTGAGAAGTTACTGAAAATAATGAAGTCGAATCTTCCAAAGGATAACAAATTTCCCGAGAGTACTTACGAAGCAAATAAGATTCTCTGCCCTCTAGGATTAGATGTGTAGAACATACATGCATGCATTAATGACTGCATCCTCTACCGCGGTGAGTACGAGAATTTAGATAAATGTCCAGCATGCACTGCACTGTGGTATAAGATCAGACGAGATGACCCTAGTGATGTTGATGGCGATGATGAGCCCCCCAGGAAGAGGGTTCCTGCTAAGGTTATGTGGTATGCTCCTATAATACCAAGGTTGAAATGTCTGTTCAGAAACAAAGAGCATGCTAGGTTGTTGTGATGGCACAATGAAGACCGTAAGAAAGACGGGAATTTGAGACACCCCGCAGATGGGTCATAGTAGAGAGAAATCGAGAGAGAGTTCCCGAACTTTGCAGATGACGCGAGGAACTTATAGTTTGGTCTAAGTACAGATGGAATGAATCCTTTTGGGGAGTAGAGCTGCAGCCACAACACCTGGTCTCTGACTCTATGTATCTACAACCTTCCTCCTAGGTTGTGCATGAAGCATAAGTTCATTATGATGCTAGTCCTCATCCAAGGCTCGAAGCAACCCGGCAACGACATTGATGTGTACCTAAGGCCATTAGTTGAAGAACTCTTATAGTTGTGGGGAAAACCAGGTGTACGTGTGTGGTATGAGCACAAACAGGAGCCATTTGACCTACGAGCGCTGCTTTTCGTAACCATCAATAATTGGCCTCCTCTTAGTAACCTTTCAAGACAGACAAACAAGGGATACAAGGCATGCACACACTGTTTAGATGATACTGAAGCTACATATTTTCATAAATGTAAGAAGGTTGTGTACCTAGGGAATCATCGATTTCTTCCGACCAATCATCAAGTAAGAAAGAAAGGCAAGCATTTTAAAGGTGAGGCAGACCATCGGAAGAAGCCTGGCCTCCCTACGGTGATGATGTATTTGGTATGGTCAAGGACATAGAAGTAATCTTTGGAACGGGTCCTGGCGGTCAACCTGTTCTGAACAACGTCGCTACCAGACACGCGCCCATGTGGAAGAAGAAATCTTTATTTTGGGAGCTACCCTATTGGAAAGTCCTACGTGTCCGCTCTTCAATCGACGTGATGCACGTGATGAAGAATCTGTGTGTGAACCTACTAGGCTTCCTTGGCATGTATGGGAAGACAAAAGATACACGAGAAGCACGGGAGGACCAACAACGTATGACAAACCCACAAAACATGCATCCACAGAACAAGACGGATAAAGGGCGTCACTTAAGTCCTGCCAGCTACGCTCTTACGAAAGCAGAGAAGGATATCTTTTTTGAAGTCCTTAATAGTATCAAGGTGCCGTCTGGATTCTCGTCTAATATAAAGGAGATAATAAATATGGCAGAGAAAAAATTCCAAAACTTGAAGTCTCATGACTATCACGTGATTATGACGTAGTTGCTTCCGATTGCATTGAGGGGGCTTCTACCGGAAAATATTCGAGTACCCATTGTGAAGCTATGTGCATTCCTCAATGCAATATCTCAGAAGGTGATCAATCAAGAAATTCTGACAAGGTTACAGAAGGATGTGGTCCAATGTCTTGTTAGCTTTGAGTTGGTGTTCCCACCATCCTTCTTCAATATTATGACGCATCTCCTGGTTCACCTAGTTGAAGAGATTTCCATTCTCGGTCCTATATCTCTACACAATATGTTCCCCTTTGAGAGGTTCATGGGAGTGTTAAAGAAATATGTTCATAACTGTGCTAGGCCAGAAGGAAGTATCTCCAAGGGCTATGGAACAGAGGAGGTCACTGAGTTTTGTGTTGACTTTATTCCTGACCTTAAGTCGATTGGTGTTCATGAATCGCGGCATGAGGGGAGACTGAGTGGAAAAGGCATGCTGGGAAAGAAAGCAATGATATGTAGGGACGGGCAATCTTTCACTCAAGCACACTACATGGTTCTACAGAATTCCACCTTGGCAGCCCCGTATATCGGGGAACACAAGAATATTGTACGCTCCAACAACCCGGGAAAGCTTAACTCCTGGATTAGAGATGAACACATGAAGACTTTCGGCAGTTGGTTGCGAACACATCTAATGAATGACACCACAGTTGGATATCAGCTCTACTTGTTGGTTGGGTCACCATCTTCTACTATATTGAATTACCAAGGGTACGAGATAAATGGGAATACATTTTACACGATCTCCCAAGATAAAAAGAGCAACAACCAGAACAGTGGTGTCCTCTTTGATGCAACCGATGAGAATGGGCAAAAGGACACATACTATGGTTACATTGAGGAGATACGGGAACTTGACTATGGAGTTTCTTTTAAGGTCCCTTTGTTTCGGTGCAAATGGATCAACCTGAATGGAGAAGGGGTAAAGATAGACCGGTTGTATGGAGTGACAACAGTGGATCTCAAAAATCTTGGTTACAGAGATGAACCATTCATCCTAGCCAATGATGTGGCTCAGGTTTTCTATGTGAAGGACATGTCCTCCATACCCAAAAAAAGAAAAAATAAGCAAACGAATGCATCACACGATGAGCCAAAGAGTCACATAGTTCTTTCAAGGAAAATAAACCTCGTGGGAGTCGAGGACAAGACAGACATGTCAAAAGATTATAATAAGTTTGATAAAATTCCGCCTTTCACAGTGAAAACTGACCCAAGCATCCCGTTAAGCAAAGAAGATACTCCATGGTTACGGCCGAAGCGCTCATAAGCAAGGGAAATATGCCAAGATGGGTTCATGGCCTCATATTGTGTACCTTTAGTTCATATTATATGACATAGTTGCAAGGAAAAATACCAAACTTGGTATATTGATTATGTCTCAAAAAACCCTTCACAAAATGACCTATCATGTTCGAATGACCAATGTTATGTGCATAATCAAGGAATAGTTTGTGATACTATGTCCATATTGTGCATGCATGTGCATCTTGGGATGGCGAACAATGTTGTAGGAGGAAGCTTTATTTTTTGTCGCATGGAAAAGCCATTTTCTATTTTCTGAGTGCCAAAATCGGGGCGTTTTGTGAAGCAACACCAAACGTTAAATAAAAAAATGCTACCACCCCATTTTTCAAAAATACTAGACCACCTTACATGAACAATGTTCCAACTAGGGATTTTAAAATCTTTCTGTCCACCCCTGGAGAAAAAGACAAATGTCTGCTGAATCGGTAGGAAGTGGGTCCAGTTTGAACTACAGGTACATGATCTAATGGTCGTGATTTTTTTTAAATAATTTTTAGACTCATAATGTGATGTTTCTTCAGAGATCCAATGCAAGTTTTAACGAGGCTCATCCCCTATCATCATGCCCATTGTTTTGACCATAGTTGGAAACGGGTAAATTTTGAAACGGGCATAAGGAATTCAAAAACGATCCCAACAATGTAAATCCTTCGCATGGTGTCATATTATGTAACATAGTTGCAAGGAAAAATACCAAACTTGGTATATTAATTATGTCTCAAAAAAACCTTCACAAAATGACCTATTAGTTCGAGGTTTCATGGCTTCGGTCCAAATGACCAATGTTATGTGCATAATCGAGGCATAATTTGTCATACTATGCCCATATTGTGCATGCATGTGCAACTTGGGATGGCGAACAATGGTGCAGGAGGAAGTTTTATTTTTTGTCGCATGGAAAAGCCATTTTCTATTTTCCGAGTGCCAAAATCTAGGCGTTTTGTGAAGAAACACCAAACGTTAAATAAAAAAATGCTACCACCCCATTTTTCAAAAATACTAGACCACCTTACATGAACAATGTCCCAATCGGGGATTTTAAAACCTTTCCGTTCACCCCTGGAGAAAAAGACAAATGTCTGCCGAGTCGGTAGGAAGTGGGTCCGGTTTGAACTACAGGTACATGATCTAATGCTCATGATTTTTTGAAAAAATAATTTTTAGACTCATAATGTGATGTTTCTTCAGAGATCCAATGCATGTTTTAACGAGGCTCATCCCCTATCTTCATGCCTGTCGTTTTGACCATAGTTGGAAACGGGTAAATTTTGAAACGGGCATAAGAAATTCAGAAACGGTCCGAACAATGTAAATCCTTCGCGTGGTGTCATATTATGTGAAATAGTTGCAAGGAAAAATACCAAAATTTGTATATTGATTATGTCTCAAATAAACCTTCACAAAATGACCTATCATGTTTGAGGTTTCATGGCTTTCGGTCCAAATGACCAATGTTATGTGCATAACCGAGGCATAGTTTGTTATATTGTGCCCATATTGTGAATGCATGTGCATCTTGGGATGGCGAATAATGTTGCAGGAGGAAGTTCTAGACTCATAATGTGATGTTTCTTCAGAGATCCAATGCAAGTTTTAGTCCCGGTTGGAGCCACTAACCGGGACTAAAGATATTTGCCATCATTTCCCACCGCTTCCCGCTATGCTTTCGTGACGTTTCCCTCTAACCAGGCCTTTTAGTCCTAATTGGAGCCACTAACTGGGACTAAAGATATTTCCCGCCATTTCCCGCCGCTTCCTGCCATGTTTTCCCGCCCTTTCCCTCTATATCTAGGCTGACCGCGCCATGGCTATCCACATATCCACACCTTCCTCTCTCACAACAATGGACACCGCATACTGGGTCATTCTTATACTCAAGGAGACCGAGGCGCTGTGCGCCTCCAGCTACCCATGCCCACCGGGCTACCGGCTGCCCGCTGACTGGATGCTGAGCATTGGAGGAGTTCCTGTCCCTCCTGTGCCTCAAGGTTTCGCCCGCCAGGCGGCCATCACGAACCACTTGTACCTAGAGCTCACGTCAGAGCAGTGGATGGATCCCCATTGGGATCCGACAACTATGACACCTAGAATGCCTTCTTCGCTAACCGGTAGGAAAGGGAGCTCGCCAGGTACAAGGGTGAAGACCTGCCCCCCGGTGAACCACAATGCAACTGGTCGTCGCTTGTGGTGGGTGAACCGGACTATAGCCGGTGTGATGCGCTACATCGCCGAGGGAGATCATCCTCGCCTGAAATTCCTGCACTTTAACCTGCTGCAAAGCCACAAGAAGGGTGGCGGTGGTGAAGGTCGCGGGCGTAGCGGCATCGTCATCCAGGAGCCCCCTCCCTCGCGCATTGTGAATCCGAGGCCGGAGTGGTAGGTGCCCCTATATATGCCATGGTTCACGGTCCCTGGTTCCCCCCTACACAAGCCGAGGAAGGGCTGAGGATCCTGGAATATGCCATAGCGACAACGACGAAGATGATTCGGAAGATGACCCTAAAGTTGTGTGCTATAGGGCTAAACATGATTATGACTAATCCATTGGCAGGGACGAATGGTTTGTTTGTGTACCCAAGATTGTCGAGAGATCCACTGTTTTCATTCTGTAATGCATTTTTATTTGAAAATGGCAAAATGGTTAATAGTTTTAACAATTATTTTAGGAAACAAAAAATGGTTCTAGATTAGTTATTCAAATTCAAACACTTTTCATGTTGAAAGTTTTTTTAATTCAAATTTAAACCATTTCAGAAATTTCAAATTTAATAGTTTGAATAGTTAGAATAATTATTTTATAAGACAGAACGTTTTTTCAAATTCAAATCATTTCAAATGTAAACACCTAAATAAGAAATAAGGCGGGAACATCTGAAACTTTGAAAAACTTTTGAAAAAGGGACTTTTAGTCCCGGTTGGTGCCACTGCTGACTCGTGGTTGATATCGAGCTCGTTGGGGAACCCCAAGAGGAAGGTATGATGAGCACAGCAGTAAGTTTCCCTCAGTTATGAAACCAAGGTCATCGAACTAGTAGGAGCAAGGAAACACCTCCAAGGTGTTGTTTCCAACTTGGAATCCTGCACAACACAACCACAGAACTTTGCTCCCAACTTACAGTGAGGTTGTCAATCTCACTAGTTTTGCTGAAAACAATGGATTAAACGTATTGTGTGGAAGAAAGTAATAGCTTGCAGAAAGTAAACAAAAAATAGTAAACAGTTGTAGATTGATGGTAAAAGAAAGGATCGGGGTCCATAGTTCACTAGTGGTGGTTCTCCTTAAGATAGATGACATGTTGGGTGAACAAATTACAGCGGGGCAATTGATAAACATCGAGAAAGCATACATGCATACACTAATCATCTTGACTCCTATGAGATTTGATTGGGCATTACAACATCATACATAGACCGTAATCCAACTGCATCTATGACTAATAATCCACCTTCAGGTTATCATCCGAACCCCCTCCAGTATTAAGTTGCAAGCACCAGATAATTGCATTAAGCATTGCGTGTAAAGTAAACAATATGATTGTTCTATGAACAAAGGATTGTTGTTTTCTCCCTAGTAGCAACAACACATCTAGTACCTTAGAGATTTCTGTCACTTCCCCAGATTACTAGAGGCATGAACCCACTATTGAGCATAAATACTCCCACTTGGAGTTGCTAGCATCTACTCGGCCAAGATATCTACTAACAACAGAGAGCATGCAAGATCACAAATAACAAAGACATGATAGAATAATTAATAAATATGAAATAGCATCTCAATATCCATCGGATCCCCGCAAACACAACATGTAGGATTACAAATACATGATCTTGATCATGAACGGAGCTCACATGATCTAAACATGGTAACACAAAGGAGAAGAACCAACCATCTAGCTACTACATGGACCCGTAGTCCAAGGATGAACTACTCACACATCACACCGGAGGCTTGCATGGTGATGAAGAAGGCATCCAGGGTGAATTCTCCCCTCCGGCTAGGGATGAAGATGACGGCAGCTACATACTCTTTCATGGATTTTTGATCGGGTACTTAGGGTTTCTATATCAGAGGCATCTTATAGGCGAAAGGGGAGGCCGAGGGGGTGCCCTAGGCGGCCGCACCACCCCTGGCGCGGGCTAGGCCTAGCCACGTGGCCAGGTGGTGTGGTCAGCCCTGGCCCCTCTCCGTCTTGTATTCTGGCTCTATGTCCCCCTCGGTGAAATATTGACTTTGGCTTTTGTCCTATCCAATTCCGAGAATATTCATTTTCTGACTTTCCTAGAACCAAAAATAGCAGAAAACGTGCAGCTGGCACTGTGGCATCTTGTTAATAGGTTAGTCCAAGAAATTGTATAAAAAGTACTCCAAAGTGTGGACAAAACATAAGAAAGTAGATATAAACCAAGCATGGAACATCAAAAATTATAGATACGTTTGCAACGTATCAACATCCCCAAGCTTAACTCATGCTCGTCCTCGAGTAGGTAAGTGATAAAAAGAAAGAATAATTTTTGAGGTGACATGCACCATCATAAACTTGATCAAAGTATTTATAAAACATTGATAGCTGGGATCATAGTACTTCAACATAGCATGAAAGATAAAGTTCTAACAATAAGACATAGCAACTATGTTGTAACATGAAAAGGCACAAACAAAAGATTCATGAATAACAATGCTTTGCAAGACGTTTGTTTGTTTCACATAAAGAAAACATAGCATAGTGGCATTCAGCTTGTCCCTCATGGAGTAGCAAAACATAAATGCATAGGACACCTTCAAAGTTCATAAGGGTGACTAGATACAAATAGTTTAAGAATAAGCAATATCAAAGTTACGCATCAATCAACAAGTCTTGGGACAATGCACATTAAACTAAGAATGGCCACTAAGATCTCTCAATAGGTGCATAAAGATAGAAGATGGAGACTCAACATAAAAGTAAAAGAAAGGCCTTCATAGAAGGAAGCAGGGTTTCAAGTTTCATAAAGAGCTTCCAAAAATTATGGTACTTATTAGCTTTCAGCTCTCATTGCCCCTATCATAAGCATCTTCAACTGATTAAGGTTAAAGTGAACAAACTATGGAGTATATGCTTGATAAAGTATAAGTTGGAAATCTCATGTCCATTGAATACGAGGGCCGCTCCTCATGCTACTCAAGTTTAGTTACCGGTAAGTTCTTTGCATAGTAAGTACATGTGTATCATAGAGAGCCACCAACGGGGTACCCCTTGCCCGATGATACGGAAGAATCCCCATATCAAAATGACAAGGCAAGCAGACAACGAGCATCTCAGCAATCTTCTTATTTACCATGGGGAAATGGTGCTTTTTTTCTCTTTCCTCTTTTATCATCTCTTTTTTTTTCTTTTTCTCTTTTTATCAATCTCTATCTCTTATTTTATAAGAAGAATGCTTCATAGATTGCTCATTATGGTTACGCTGCAGGTTTCCACCATGATTAGGCATGGATTAGACCGGCGGCCTAGGCGTTTCTCTAACACACATATATAACTCCATGGACTTACAAGCTCCCCTTTCATTTCACACCGACGACATCCATAGACAAAAGAGCATGACATCAACTAGGTACAAAGTACAAGTGCAATGTTGAAAGCGTTCCCCATGACAGCATGGTTCTACTAATCCCAACATATAAGTGCAAGCATATACAACATAGACGACACAATGGTTCAAGTTTATTAGGGGCAAGAAAAGTAAAGTGTGTCATCAAGTTCGTGAGAGCTTTAAACACTAGTTTTCTCATAACAAGTTTAATTCAGAAGGTAGATAAAAACATGAATAAACTTGGAATAGCAAATGCTAATAGGTAGGTATGGTGGACTCTTTGAGATAACTTGGTTTTATTTGGAGTTGGATGCATGAGTGGAACTCATACTTGGTTATGGAGGCTAGCAAAAGACTGGGAGCGACCAACTAAGAGAGCAATAATGGCCATAGTCATGCAATGTGACAAAACATCATTAATTAAATCATAAAGTGATATTACAAGTCGAAAACTAAAGGATCATAGAGGCTATGGTGACTTGAGATAGTCATAACATGATGTGAGCATGCGCCAAGTCAACCCAAATAAAGCATCAAAGGAGAATACCACAATACTATGCTTTAATATGCTAAAACAATGCATGATTCTTTCAAGGCACAATGAGCAATCTCAATTTTTTATAACATGTCATGCTACAGTAAAAATTACTAAGCATAAAGCCAAAACAATATCAAGGATGACATGACAAAGCATAGGCCACAGTCAAAAACAAGCTCTTTTTACCACTTAAGCATGAACTTTTCCTACTCTTTTCCAAACCAAACCAAACTATTTGAAAACTAATGTATGAAAGAGGGGGTCCAACCAATTTATTCAAGCAAACTAAGCAAACCAAGCAAACGAAAAAAAAACAAAGACGCTCCAAGAACAACACAACTGTGCATGAAACAATAAAAATGAAGTGTTTGGAAGAAACCTGAGATTTTTATTGATAAAGAAGGGGATGCCTTGGGCATCCCCAAGCTTTGACACTTGTACTTCTTGGATATTTCTTGGGGTGACACGGTTGGCATACCCAAGCTTGAGCTTTAGTCCATTCTTCATCTCATTACATCATTCTCTCCATACACCTGAAATTTTTCCTTCATACAAAACTTCACACAATCTTTATTAGCAACATTAGTGCACTCAAGATAATAAGTCTTTGGATTCAGTTTCAACACCAATAAAACTTCCATTAAAATACAAGTTACTGTAGCACTTCCCTCAAAAAGCTCAATTCCCCAAAAATAACTCAAAAAGGAATCAACAAGAAGCAAATGCAAATAATGGCAGAAATCTGTCAAAACAGACCAGCAGGTAAAAACCAATTTTTTCGAAGACCTTATGTTGCTCAAATCGAAAAGTGTTGAACTAACGAAAGTTAGATAACAACCTGGGGAAGAATCACAAAAAAATCATGCCTCAAAACAACGTACAGAGATTTTACACGAATTTTTACAGTGAAGCACAAAAATCTGTTTTAGGACAGCAACTTTTCCAAGCATTACTTCTCTCTCATTAGAGGTTACTCTTGGCACAAAAAGCAAATAAAAAGGATAAGGATCAGTCATTACAGAGGTAATAACTTCCAAGACTCATCTAAAACTTTTGGGTTATCTCCTAATAAGTACTTTTTTTAACGCCTTTAAGTTAGGCATAAGAAGCAAGAAAAGAATCAAGTGTTCTCAAATGAAGAAGCATTAAAACCAAATTTCTTGCCCTTGCCTTTTGTAGCATCCCAATTGTCTAACAATTGTAATGCTACTTGGTATAGTAATATAATGGCTACTTCAAATATATAATTGTTGCATCATCATTATATCATGCTCATGTCATCATGCCACCTTGCATTTGAGCATCATATAAAACCCCTTTTTGTTTGGTTCTTATCTCATATGCATTGTTAATTGTATTTGCCTCTTGATATTGTATTTGGTTCTTGATATATTGTTTAAATGCCCAAGTTGAGTTGGGGGCATATCTCTTTCAACTCCACCACCTTAACCTTGTCACCACCTTATAATTCCACCATCCAACTAAATGTGAGATTTGCACTTTATTTGGGTTTTACCTCTAGCTCATGTGGGTTGGAATGGATCCAATTCTTTTCCACATGCTCTCATCTTAGCATCATGTTGTTTTCACATTAGTGATATATGAGAGCCACATGGCCACCTTTGCATGCCTTGTGAGTGGAACCCTTTTTCCTAGCTCCCATATGGATTATTATGGATTTATGCTCATGTTGGGATAATTTTTGGGACTAGTAAGCATCTAGTGGAATATACACACTAGTAATTCCCAATTATAATCAAATGTGATCATTTCCATCTACTCCACTTGGAACATTCCTTTAAATTCTTTTTGCTTGGCTTTTAATCCAATTTTGGGAATGCATAATAATAATGCCATGTTAATATCATTGTTCTCACAAGATTAAGCATGGCATTAATTATTCTGCATGGGCCATGCAAGCACCACCATTTTCAAGTCTCTTGGTTTTTATTTGGATTCTTGAGTGGTTCATATCTCATCTTTTTCTCTCCTTCTCTTTTGGCTTGGTCTTATGTGATCTTGCTTAAACCATATCACCACATCCCTCTCTCTCTCTACTCCTCATCTCCCCCTCCCTTTACATCTCCATCCTTGCATGATCATGTGGATCATGCCTAAACCCTAAACCTAACCCCTCATCTACCCTAGTGGCACCCTACCATACCATGAGCATCATCTAATCTACCATACCTCCTCTCTCTAGCCTAGCTAAACCCTAAACCATCTTCCCCTCTCTAAACCACACCCCATCTATACCTAATCTAACATACCCCCCCTCTCGGCCTCTCTCTTCTCTCTTCCTAGCTGGCCCCACCTGGATCCTCACCCTGGCCACCTCACCTCACCCTCTCTGCCCTAGCTCACTCTACCCAAACCCTAGCCCGAGCCTCCGCTCTCTCTCTAGCTCTCTGCCGTGCTACCCCACCACGCCGAGCCTGCCTCCCTGGCCTCACCTTGCCCCACCTGGAAGCCACCCCCTGCCTGCCCTGCCCCTGGCCGACCGAGCACGTGAGGAGGAGGAAGGAGAAAAAGGTGGCCGAAGCCACCTTTTCCATCTACCACTCCCCCGCGGCACCCCTTTCCTCTCCCGTCCCTATCTACCCCCTCTCTCTCGCCTCTGGCCTCTCCCAGATCCGCCCAGGCCTCGCCCTTCTCTCCTTCCTCTCCCACCGCTACCCCAACGCTGCCACCGTCTGCTCCAACCACCTTCCGATCCAGCCAACGAGCGCGATGAGGAGGTGATCGAGAAGGACGAGGAGGCTTCTCTGCTTCGTCCAGTAACCGTCAGCGAGGAGGAGAAGGGCTGGAGCCGAAGAACATCGCGACGCCGACCCCGAAACCCTAAACCGCTGGGCCTCTGCATCACCGTCGTCCTGCTGCTCGCCGGCCCGATCCGCCACCACCGACACACTCTCGGTGAGCCCCTAAACCCCCTGGACATGCTCCGCCTCGCCATCGTCGCCTAGATCCGCCGGCCCTTTCGTCGAGCGCCCTCCGCGCGCCGTCGCTCGCTTCTGTCTGCTCACTCCCGCGTAGCGCCAAGCCCCAACTAGGCCCCGTCCGCCCTCCTAACACCAACCCGCCCCCAGCCCAGTGGCTGCCGCCTCCGCGCGCGCACGCCAGGTCCGGAGTTCGATTTCCCGCGCCGCGCCTGCGTCGGACGCGCACCGATCTGTCCTCTGCCGCGGAGAAGAGGAACAGTACGGCGCCCTTTTTGCACGTAACCCCCTGCTGTTTTGCGCACGCAACCCGCGCTCCTCTTGGACCCACCTGTCTGCCTCCGCGTAAGTTTTGCAGAGGAACCCCCCTGTTTCCAGAACCTCAACCCGCACTCCAGCTCAGCCCCACCTGTCAGTTTCTTTTCCTCTCGCCGCTGTCACGTGGACCCCGTGGCCGCAGGCCCCACCTGTCAAACGCAGTGGCTAGGTTAGCTCGCGGTGACAGAAACTTTTCTGAGCGCTGTGGCGTCTAGTCAGCCAGGCCCCACCTGTCATAGTCTGTGGCTAGAACTGAGCGAGTAACAAAAGTATTTTTTTTCTGTATATCTGTTTTAATTCAAATCTTTTCAAATTTAATTCAAATTCAAATTTAAATCTGTTTTTAATAACTTTTAAAATATAAATCCAAATAATGCAAATAATATATGTTTTCAAATCAGAAAAATGTGAGGAATTCAAATATGCCATTCAAAATATATTTTGAACACTTTTTTTCCCAAGTTGATTAAAATTACAATAAAATGCCCTTTTCTTAAGTAATTAATAACTTTTGTTTTATAACTCCAAATTTAGCAAATGATATGTCTAAAATGATTAGCTCAACGAGACCTTTCTGTTTATGCAATCCTTTATCTGTTTTGCAGCATGCATCATATAAATATAAATGTGTACATCCACTAATATGAGGATAAAATGGGGCCAAAACTCAATAAAATGATTATTCCTTGTATTCCACACCTCACCCATGCCATGCTACTTTATTGCCATGCAAATTGTGCATCATTCATCATGGCATGATTGTTTGCTTGACGCATTTTATTCATATGCTTGTGCACTTTATTTATGTTGGCCCTTGTTTGTTTGGTTCTTCTTCGAATAGACGCTGAGCAGGGGATATACCAAGATACCCAGGAGCACTACCCAGATCCTTCTCTCGCTTCAACTGAGCTGCCAGGCAAGCACTACCACATGCTTGCATACATATAGTACCTACTGCCTCTATCTTATTCTTGCATCATTGAGTCGCGATTGCATTAAACTGAATCCCAAGTATTGCATAGCCTTTACTTTTAAACCCCACCGAAGCTTGTTCCTCCATCCCATGAGCCATTACTACAGGAGTTGTTTGAGCCGTGCGAGTCGTAGAACAGCATGTGTAGGGTATGTGAGTGTCTGATGGATAACGAGGTACCTAAACAACTTAACCTGAGTAGTAATGGGATAACTAATGAAAGTGGCATCGGTGAGCCATATTCGCTATTTGGTTTTTCAGGCTCACTTGTGTCCCGTAGGACCCCGAGTACTTGATTCCTGTTCCTTGAATATTCGTGCTATCCACATCCGGAGGCTTATGAACCCCCGAGCGAGCTTGATTCATTCTTATTTCTTGGGGCCACAAACTAGTTTGAGGTTTTATTTACTATCTGTACTTATGCCATGCTTTCTCGCTTTATTTAAATTGTGCGAGGTAACGCACTTTGCATCGTTAGGAAAGCGGAGTGTTTTCGTGGTATCGACAAGCCCAGTCACATTTTCGGGTTCCCAGTCGTTTACAGCCATTGGCGCAAACCATGAGTCTGTCTCGAGTCGCCAACTTCTGGGTAGCTTAATGGGTGGCCCCTGAAATATTCTGAATCCTGTGATCGCTTTGTCGTGACTGCCTCGTTGGGTTTTGATTTGGTTTTTCCGAGGTTGATCGAGTGTGTGTTGCTATTTGTGCACCCCTGCAGGGTAAAACTTTCTGAAAGCCGTGTCTGCGGTTATGGACGACTTGGAGCACAGTTTCTCGATCATAGACAAGCATAACTAAAGTACCGCTTTTAATTTGACTAAGTAACTGACTAGTAACTAGTGCAACACTCATGGAATGGATAATAAAACTGCCAACGGATGGGGGGTTGTTCGTCCGCTTCCTCGTCGGTAAGCGAGGAGGAGGATGGATCTGTTAAGATTACCGTTATAACTGTTGTTAATAATTCACGGACATCCGTCTATCCTTGGTTAGGCGGATGGTTAGCGAGTATCTATAGAATTGTTAGGGTTTATCTTTTGCTGCAATTGCATCACCCCAGGTTGTGTCCCCTATAGAGGCATAAAGACTTGCTGAGTACCCCTAGGGTCTCACACGATAAATTGTTTGGTTCAGATGAACAGGTGCACTCGCAAGATGGATACTGGGTGGAGGAGACGGACGATGTGGGCAACGATCATTCGGTGTAGAGATTCCGGGAACGGGGATCTGTGAGATCTGTGGGCGGGATGTGTTTATTTATGGGGCATCTTATGCCGATTTGCTTCTTATCCGTACTCGGATTTTGTCTTCCGCTTCCGCTTGATACTCTGATGTTTGATGTATGAGGAGATATCCTAAACTATTATATCCATCTAGGATATTTGGATCTTGCCGTATGGCGTTGCTATATTTCCTTTCTTTTTAGATGGAATGGCTCTGATGTACTATTGTATGGTGGCTTGCATACATACTCATTTGTGTATGTAGTTGATCCCTTCACCTGCCGATTACACCGCCCGTTCTTGTCCCGATGTTTGGAAATGGTTGGGACGGCCAAAAGGTCTACCTATGAGTGGCATTTGGGCCCCACCGTACTATTTCAACCATTTCTGCTCATCCAGGCTTGTAACTAGGAGCGTAATTCACCGAGGTAGTTACAATTGGTATCAGAGCCATCCGCTTCTTCGTGGTCTCGACCAAATGGTCATTGTCTGTCTAGCAAATATTTTGGTAGTTATGTATACTAGGGAAAAATAAAACGCGAGAGTAGGACTGCTTCCACTTTTCTTCTTACCCACCCACCCACCCTTTTCTGGTAAGGAAGTGTAACGTTTTCAATCCTCTTCTTAAAAATTCAAACTAGGATTCACGTGTTCTGGGATTCCGTAGTACCATAGGTTGTGTGTGTGTAATTCCTTGTCTATCTGTTGCATCCAACATGTTATCTTTATCGGCCTTTTGGTTATCAACTGTTGGTACATTCCATACCGACAGGCTTTTGCAAACCGACGCGATCTATCTGATTCGTTGTATACCAACGCGATCTGTCTTACTCTTTGTTATCCGACGTCATCTTGTTTGGGGTGTTCGTTTCCGTAGTTACTAATCTTTAGGTTCATCTTGCGAAGAAGGTGTTGGGATATGTGTTTTACTTATTCATGTGCGGAGTAATGATTTGAGTGCGGGATGGAGTCGCGACCATACCACTACTCTTATCATTCGCTCTTGTATATTGAATTGGTAGAGTCACTAATCTTGATTCGTTAAGTGTTTTTGCGCATCTATTGGTATTTTAATGCCGAAATTTGTGGAAAAAATTTCTTTGATATATTTGTGTACCACACTCCTTTTCAGTCGTGTGCGATATGCTTAATATCTTCTAGGTGCTTTGAACTTCGTTGATATTTTAATATCATCTTAGTAAATTGTATCCTTTAATCTTGATTAATTCCATCTTGGTACTATTTTGGATTATTATTATTCTCCATCATAGTACTGACTTGTGTTTTATATCAATAACAGGATGGCACCACCACGCCGTTCTGAGGAGGACATACAACCTGAAGCTGGGGCAGCGTTGTCAAGCATCGCCAATGCCTTGGCAGCAATGCAGCCAGAACGGCGTTTGAGGAAAGTGTCAGAGGAATGAGTTTGTTCCGCTACCTCCACCTCCCAAGCAAGGAGACATCAAGAGCTTCCTGAAGTTCAACCCACGCCGATTTGATGTTTCGATCAACCACTTGATGCTGATGATTGGTTGCGTGAGATGTCAAGGTTCTTGATGACCGATGTTCTGAGCAATAATGGGTAAAGTGTGCTACTCACCTTCGAAGGGAGATGCAGCTCTCTGGTGGGAGAATTACACGAAGGCAAGCTGCGGTTTTCAGCCTACTTGGGGGATTCACTTTGGAGCTTTCAAAGCGATGTCATCGAGAAATTGTCATGGAGAGGATGAAGGAAGTGTTTCTCAACCTCAAGCGAGGCAATGATAATGTCAATACCTACATCAGAACTTCATGAACCTTTCTCGTTATGGTGGCGATGAGATCTCGATGACAAGAAGAAGCAAAGAGGTTCGCAAGGGCTCAATGCATCGATTAAATATGCAATCACACATGCAAGGCGGCGTCTTTTACGGAACTTCAGCATCTGACTCTGGGAAGAGGCAAGTAGGCAAGTGTTTGAGGAGTCAAAGAAACACAGCCGTGATGCAGCAGGCTCTTCAGCTATGTCAGCTCCTTCTAAGCATCATGTCTGGGTTCCTAACACCCCACCGTCGCTCCCGGCTCCACCAAGACCTTCAAGCTTCACGGCAAGGCCACCAAACTTCCTCACTGCTGCTCCCAGGGGCTACGACCACCACTACCACTGGCGCTGGCGGAGTCCACAGCTATGTTGCTCCACGTCCACCTGGTGCTTGTTACACTTGTGGAAACACTGGGCATCAAAACTGGAACTGTCCGATGAAGAACAAGGCTCTTCCTCCACCACCTCCAAGATCTACGGCAAGCTCTCCTTTGGTTCGTGCACCACCACCTCGGGCTCTCAACATCAACACCAAGCCCGGGTCTACTGTTTCTCGTGCCAACTGTGTCAACGTCGCTCAAGCTGAGCATGCACCTGGAGTTGTGATGGGTATGCTATCCGTTAACTCAGTCCCTGCACGAGTTTTGTTTGATTCTGGGGCATCGCATTCTTTTGTGTCAACCAAGTTTGCAGATGAGAATGGGTTAGCTATGGATCCTCTCCTTAAGCGGTTAATGGTCCTTTCTCCTGGAGCAACTATGGCAGCTTCTAAAATCAGCCATGGCAATCAAATTGAGATTGGTGGCTCTTCATTCTCGGCCTCCTTAATCATTCTGGGCAATTCTGACATTGATGTCATCTTGGGCATGGATTGGTTGACAGCAAATGCAGCTGTGATTGATTGTGCTGAACGCTCGGTTTCTCTGAAAATTCCTGAAGGCCATATAGTCTATTCTCCAATTCTGACTCCTGCTATCCAGCTTTTCTCTTTGGCGGCTCTGAATGTTGATGCTATGGAAGCTATTCAGAGTGTTCCGGTGGTCTGTGAGTTCCCAGATGTCTTTCCTGAAGAGTTGCCAGGTATGCCTCCGGATCGTGAGGTTGAGTTTGTAATTGAGCTTGAACTTGTACGCTCCTATCTCCAAGCGGCCTTATAAAATGGGTCTGCTGAGTTGGTGAACTCAAGCGTCAACTTGATGAACAAGAGAAGTTGGGTTTCATTCAACACAGTACTTCTTCGTGGGGTAGCCCAACAATCTTTGTGAAGAAGCGAGACAAGACTGATAGACTTTGTGTTGACTATCGGGCTCTCAATGCTAAAACCATCAAGAATAAATATCCCCTTCCGCGGATTAATGATCTCTTCGATCAGCTAGCTGGAGCTGTGGTATTCTCTAAGCTTGACTTGAGAAGTGGTTATCACCAAATCAAGATTCGCAAGGAAGATGTTCCTAAAACAGCTTTCACCACCGCTATGGCTGTATGAGTACACGGTCATGTCTTTCGTCTCACCAACTTTTGCCACCTTCTCGAGGCTCATGAACTCGGTTTTCATGGAGTATCTTGATAAGTTCGTTGTGGTCTATCTGTATGACATCCTAGTCTATTCTAAGTCACAGAAAGAACATGAAGAACACCTTCGGTGTGTCCTAAACAAGCTTCGTGAGAACCGCTTGTATGCAAAGTTCTCCAAGTGTGAGTTTTGGCTGCCTCAAGTAACCTATCTTGGTCACGTCATCTCTGCCAAGGGCATTGCAGTCAATCCGGAAACTGTGAAGACGATTGTTGAATGGCTTCCTCCGGTAAATGTCAAAGAAGTGCGGAGTTTCCTTGGTTTGGCTAGTTATTGTCGTCGCTTCGTTCAGAACTTCTCGAAGATAGCGAAGCCTCTTACCGATCTCCTCAAGAAAGGCAAGAAATACTTTTGGACTCCTGCATGTCAAGCAAGCTTTGAGACACTCAAAGAGAAGCTCACTTCCACACCAGTCTTGGTTCCTCCGGATACATCCAAGCCCTTCCAGATATTCTGTGATGCCTCTCTGCAAGGATTGGGTGCGGTCCTCATGCAAGAAAAACAAGTTGTTGCTTATGCCTCTCGTCAGTTGAAGACGCATGAGATCAACTATCCTACACATGACCTCGAGCTCAAGATTGTCTTTGCTTTGAAAGTATGGAGGCACTACTTGCTTGGCAACCGTTGTGAAATCTTTTCTGATCACAAGAGTTTGAAGTATATCTTCACACAGCCTGATCTCAACCTTCGGCAGAGGAGATGGATTGAAGCAATCAATGATTTTGATTTGACCATCAACTACACTCCGGGCAAAGCTAATGTCATGGCAGATGCGCTCAGCCGCAAAGCTTATGTCAACAACCTCATGATGGAAGAACAACAGCCTCTCTTGTGCGAGGAATTCCGTCAGCTCAACCTTGAAATTGTGGAACAAGGGTATCTTCTGAACCTTCTAGCAATCCCTCTCTTGGAAGAAAAGGTTCGTTCCTCTCAGCTTGGTGATCCGTACACAAGAAAGGTCATCTCCAACATCCAGCTTCCGAAGTATGAGTCCTTCCACGTCGATGATCAAGGCACGCTTTTCTTTGAACACCGGATGTTTGTTCCGAACTACCCGGGTTTGAGAGAGCAAGTTCTCAAGGAGGCGCATGATTCTATTCTTTCTATCCACCCTGGCAGCACAAAGATGTACATGGACTTGAAAACACAATATTGGTGGCCGGGTTTGAAACGATACTGTGCCAAGTATGTCTCGGAGTGTGATGTCTGCCGCAGAGTGAAAGCTGTCCATCAGAAACCTTCCGGTCTTCTACAGCCATTGAAACCCCGGAATGGAAATGGGAGAAAGTGGAGATGGACTTCATCACGGGTTTTCCAAGGTCGCAGAAGGGCAACAATGCAATCTTTGTTGTCATTGACAGGCTTTCTAAAGTGGCTCACTTCTTCCCCGTCAAGGAAACCATTTCTGCAATTCAGTTGGCTGAGCTCTATATCAACAGAATTGTCTCTCTGTATGGGGTTCCGCTTGAGATCAGTTCAGACCGTGGTAGCATCTTCACTTCCAAGTTCTGGGAAAGTTTCCAAAATGCTTTGGGAACAAAGTTGAACTTCAGCACAGCTTACCACCCTCAGTCGCAAGGACAAGTTGAAAGGATCAATCAGATTCTGGAGGATATGCTTCGTGCTTGCGTCATCACTTTTGGCATGAAGTGGGAAGAATGTCTTCCTTATGCTGAATTCTCTTACAACAATAGCTTCCAGAAAAGTCTAAAGATGGCACCATTTGAGGTTCTCTATGGTCGCAAATGCAGAACTCCGATTGGTTGGTCGGGTGCAGGAGAAAGAACATTGTTTGGCCCTGACATTGTAACTCAAGCGGAGGAGAAAGTGCACATCATTCTTGAAAATCTGAGGATTGCTCAAAGTCGCCAGAAGAGCAATTATGACAGGAAGCACACGGACATGGAGTATGTCCCTGGTGAACTCGTTTACCTTCGTGTCACTCCCATGAGAGGCACGCACCGTTTTGGTATCAAAGGAAAGCTGGCTCCTAGATACATCGGTCCATTCAAAATTCGTGGAAGAAGAGGAGAAGTTGCTTATGCTCTTGAGCTCCCGGAAAAACTCAAGGTCCATGATGTTTTCCACATCTCTCAACTCAAGAAGTGCTTCAAGGATCCCGGCAGGACCGTGGACCATGAGCTTATCAATCTCCAAGAAGACATGTCTTATCAAGAACACCCCACTAAAATCCTTGAAGTCGCAGAAAGAAGGACTCGCAACAAGTCCATCAAGTTCTGCAAGGTGCAGTGGTCGCACCATTCCGTTGATGAAGCCACTTGGGAACGTGAAGATGAGCTCCGTGCCAAGTATCCTACCCTCTTTGTGTTTTCTTCTTCTTCCTAGAATCTCGGGGCGAGATTCCTGTTTAGTGGGGGAGAGTTGTAGCATCCCAATTGTCTAACAATTGTAATGCTACTTGGTCTAGTAATATAATGGCTACTTCAAATATATAATTGTTGCATCATCATTATATCATGCTCATGTCATCATGCCACCTTGCATTTGAGCATCATATAAAACCCCTTTTTGTTTGGTTCTTATCTCATATGCATTGTTAATTGTATTTGCCTCTTGATATTGTATTTGGTTCTTGATATATTGTTTAAATGCCCAAGTTGAGTTGGGGGCATATCTCTTTCAACTCCACCACCTTAACCTTGTCACCACCTTATAATTCCACCATCCAACTAAATGTGAGCTTTGCACTTTATTTGGGTTTTACCTCTAGCTCATGTGGGTTGGAATGGATCCAATTCTTTTCCACATGCTCTCATCTTAGCATCATGTTGTTTTCACATTAGTGATATATGAGAGCCACATGGCCACCTTTGCATGCCTTGTGAGTGGAACCCTTTTTCCTAGCTCCCATATGGATTATTATGGATTTATGCTCATGTTGGGATAATTTTTGGGACTAGTAAGCATCTAGTGGAATATACACACTAGTAATTCCCAATTATAATCAAATGTGATCATTTCCATCTACTCCACTTGGAACATTCCTTTAAATTCTTTTTGCTTGGCTTTTAATCCAATTTTGGGAATGCATAATAATAATGCCATGTTAATATCATTGTTCTCACAAGATTAAGCATGGCATTAATTATTCTGCATGGGCCATGCAAGCACCACCATTTTCAAGTCTCTTGGTTTTTATTTGGATTCTTGAGTGGTTCATCTCTCATCTTTTTCTCTCCTTCTCTTTTGGCTTGGTCTTATGTGATCTTGCTTAAACCATATCACCACATCCCTCTCTCTCTCTACTCCTCATCTCCCCCTCCCTTTACATCTCCATCCTTGCATGATCATGTGGATCATGCCTAAACCCTAAACCTAACCCCTCATCTACCCTAGTGGCACCCTACCATCCCATGAGCATCATCTAATCTACCATACCTCCTCTCTCTAGCCTAGCTAAACCCTAAACCATCTTCCCCTCTCTAAACCACACCCCATCTATACCTAATCTAACATACCCCCCCTCTCGGCCTCTCTCTTCTCTCTTCCTAGCTGGCCCCACCTGGATCCTCACCCTGGCCACCTCACCTCTGCCCTAGCTACCCTCTACCCAAACCCTAACCGAGCCTAGCTCACCCGAGCCCGAGCCTCTAACCCTAGCCCGAGCCTCCCCTCTCCTCTCTCTCTAGCTCTCTCTGCCGTGCTACCCCACCACGCCGAGCCTGCCTCCCTGGCCTCACCTTGCCCCACACGAAGCCACCCCTGCACCCTTGCCTTCCGGCCCGAGCACGTGAGGAGGAGGAAGGAGAAAAAGGTGGCCGAAGCCACCTTTTCCATCTACCACTCCCCCACGGCACCCCTTTCCTCTCCCGTCCCTATCTACCCCCTCTCTCTCGCCTCTGGCCTCTCCTAGATCCGCCCAGGGCCTCGCCTTCTTCTCTCCTTCCTCTCCACCACCGTCTACCCCCAACACCGGCCACCACGCTTCCAACCACGCAAGGCCGATCCAGCCAACGAGCGCGACGAGGAGGTGATCGAGAAGGACGAGGAGGCTTCTCTGCTTCGTCCAGTAACCGTCAGCGAGGAGGAGAAGGGCTGGAGCCGAAGAACATCGCGACGCCGACCCCGAAACCCTAAACCGCTGGGCCTCTGCATCACCGTCGTCCTGCTGCTCGCCGGCCCGATCCGCCACCATCGACACACTCTCGGTGAGCCCCTAAACACCCTGGACATGCTCCACCTCGCCATCGTCGCCTAGATCCGCCGGCCCTTTCGTCGAGCGCCCTCCGCGCGCCGTCGCTCGCTTCTGTCTGCTCACTCCCGCGTAGCGCCAAGCCCCAACTAGGCCCCGTCCGCCCTCCTAACACCAACCCGCCCCCAGCCCAGTGGCTGCCGCCTCCACGTAGACGCCAGGTCCGGTTCGATTTCGCGCCCGGCGCTGCGTCGGACGCGCGCCGTCCCATCCTCTGCGGAGAAGAGGAACGATCGGCGCCCTTTTACGTAACCCCTGCTTTTGCGCCGCGCAACCAGGCTCCTCTTGGACCCACCTGTCTGCCTCGCGTAAGTTTTGCGGAAGAACCCCCTGTTTCGAACCTCAACCCGCACTCCATTTCAGCCCACATCGCTTTCTTTTCCTCTCGGCTTTGTCACGTGGACCCGTGGTGCATGACCCACTGTCAAACGCAAAGGCTAGGTTAGCTTCATGGCGGTGTAAACTTTGCATGAAGCACTCGAGTTGTGGCGTCGCTGGCTAGAACTGAGCGAGTAACAAAAGTTTTTTTTTTCTGTATATCTGTTTTAATTCAAATCTTTTCAAATTTAATTCAAATTCAAATTTAAATCTGTTTTAATAACTTTTAAAATATAAATCCAAATAATGCAAATAATATATGTTTCAAATAAGAAAAATGTGAGGAATTCAAATATGCCATTCAAAATATATTTTGAACACTTTTTTTCCCAAGTTGATTAAAATTACAATAAAATGCCCTTTTCTTAAGTAATTAATAACTTTTCTTTTATAACTACAAATTTAGCAAATGATATGTCTAAAATGATTAGCTCGACGAGACCTTTCTATTTATGCAATCCTTTATCTGTTTTGCAGCATGCATCATATAAATATAATGTGTACAGCCACTAATATGAGGATAAAATGGGGCCAAAACTCAATAAAATGATTATTCCTTGTATTCCACACCTCACCCATGCCATGCTACTTTATTGCCATGCAAATTGTGCATCATTCATCATGGCATGATTGTTTGCTTGACGCATTTTATTCATATGCTTGTGCACTTTATTTATGTTGGCCCTTGTTTGTTTGGTTCTTCTTCGAATAGACGCTGAGCAGGGGATATACCAAGATACCCAGGAGCACTACCCAGATCCTTCTCTCGCTTCAACTGAGCTGCCAGGCAAGCACTACCACATGCTTGCATACATATAGTACCTACTGCCTCTATCTTATTCTTGCATCATTGAGTCGCGATTGCATTAAACTGAATTCCAAGTATTGCATAGCCTTTACTTTTAAACCCCACCGAAGCTTGTTCCTCCATCCCATGAGCCATTACTACAGGAGTTGTTTGAGCCGTGCGAGTCGTAGAACAGCATGTGTAGGGTATGTGAGTGTATGATGGATAACGAGGTACCTAAACAACTTAACCTGAGTAGTAATGGGATAACTAATGAAAGTGGCATCGGTGAGCCATATTCGCTATTTGGTTTTTCAGGCTCACTTGTGTCCCGTAGGACCCCGAGTACTTGATTCCTGTTCCTTGAATATTCGCTATCCACATCCGGAGGCTTATGAACCCCCGAGCGAGCTTGATTCATTCTTATTTCTTGGGGCCACAAACTAGTTTGAGGTTTTATTTACTATCTTGTACTTATGCCATGCTTTATCGCTTTATTTAAATTGTGCGAGTCTTGCATCGCATCTTGTTAGGAAAGCGGAGTGTTTTCGTGGTATCGACAAGCCCAGTCACATTTTCGGGTTCCCAAATCGTTCTGACCATTGGCGCAAACCTTGAGTCCGTCTCGGAGTCGGCCAACTTCGTCGCGGGTAGCTTAATGGGGTGGCCCCCTGAAATATTTCTCAATCCTGTGATCGCTTTGTCGTGACTGCCTCGTTGGGTTTTGATTTGGTTTTTCCGAGGTTGATCGAGTGTGTGTTGCTATTTGTGCACCCTACAGGTAAAACTTTCAAAGCCGTGTCATGTTATGGACGACTTGGAGCACAGTTTCTCGATCATAGACAAGCATAACTAAAGTACCGCTTTTAATTTGACTAAGTAACTGACTAGTAACTAGTGCAACACTCATGGAATGGATAATAAAACTGCCAACGGATGGGGGGCTGTTCGTCCGCTTCCTCGTCGGTAAGTGAGGAGGAGGATGGATCTGTTAAGATTACCGTTATAACTGTTGTTAATAATTCACGGACATCCGTCTATCCTTGGTTAGGCGGATGGTTAGCGAGTATCTATAGAATTGTTAGGGTTTATCTTTTGCTGCAATTGCGTCACCCCAGGTTGTGTCCCCTATAGAGGCATAAAGACTTGCTGAGTACCCCTAGGGTCTCACGATAAATTGTTTGGTTCAGATGAACAGGTGCACTTTCGCAAGATGGATACTGGGTGGAGGAGACGGACGATGTGGGCAACGATCATTCGGTGTAGAGATTCCGGGAACGGGGATCCGTGAGATCTGTGGGCGGGATGTGTTTATTTATGGGGCATCTTATGCCGATTTGCTTCTTATCTGTACTCAGATTTTGTCTTCCGCTTCCGCTTGATACTCTGATGCTTGATGTATGAGGAGATATCCTAAACTATTATATCCATCTAGGATATTTGGATCTTGCCGTATGGCGTTGCTATATTTCCTTTCTTTTTAGATGGAATGGCTCTGATGTACTATTGTATGGTGGCTTGCATACATACTCATTTGTGTATGTAGTTGATCCCTTCGCCTGCCGATTACGCCGCCCGTTCTTGTCCCGATGTTTGGAAATGGTTGGGACGGCCGAAAGGTCTACCTGTGAGTGGCATTTGGGCCTCACCGTACTATTTCAACCATTTCTGCTCATCCAGGCTTGTAACTAGGAGCGTAATTCACCGAGGTAGTTACACCTTTCTTACTTTTATTCTTAACCTTGGGGAACATATGATTGTTTGGTGGAGAAGCAAAATGCATGGTGCCCTTTTCCACATCTATTATTGCTCCAAGGAGTTTTAATAGGGATCTTCCAAGTGTAATTTGTCCTTTTCCTACACATTCAATAACAAGATAATCAGTAGAAACCATTTTCCCTAGGATCTTTGTAAACACTCCTTCAGCTATTCCAATGGGTAATATTATGGCATTATTAGCAAGAAATATTTCTTCTCCTCCTTCAGAAAGTCCCCAAAGATTCAAAGATTCATAGATATCTTTAGGCATAAGACAGAATTCAGACATGATATCATAGCGAGCATGAAAAGTTTCATTATTTATAACAATATTTACTGTGGGGAGCCATTTTGAGGGTTCGGAATTTATTGGAACATAATCATGATGCTCTCTAAGCGTATTATAGCAATCTTTTAAACTAGCAGTGTGGGTCTCAAGAGTGTTCAATCTAGCAAATATGTTTATAAAGGAAGAATCAGATTTGCTAGGCAAGTTGTAAGTAAAGACCAACTTCTTTATGGCATTAAAAGCATCATCCTCATTGCATTGGAGTAAATCTCTTCCCTCTACAGCATCCAAAGCATATCTATAGCAAAGAGCAATTCCAAGATAAAAACTGCTAAGAAACAAGCTTTGAGTCATTTTAGGTTCAGTTTTTTCATGTAAATCAGAGATTCTAGACCAAGCTTCTTTGAAACTCTCTTCAATTCCTTGTTTGAAAGTGAAAATCATTTCCTCACGTGACATAGTGACTGGATCAATGCTACACATAATGGAAACTTAAGATAGGAAGTACTAATAATTTTTTTGTGTTTTTAATAAAGAAAGCAAACTTAGTACAACTAATTTTTTTGTGTTTTTGATAAAGAAACAAGAAAACAAAGCAAAAATAAACAAAGAAAAACAAAAATAACAAAGTAAAGAGATTGGTTATGAGGGACTCCCCTTGTGAAGATGTCCTTGACTCCCCGGCAACGGTGCCAGAAAAGTACTTGCTGACTCGTGGTTGATATCGAGCTCCTTGGGGAACCCCAAGAGGAAGGTATGATGAGCACAGCAGTAAGTTTCTCTCAGTTATGAAACAAAGGTTATCGAACCAGTAGGAGCAAGGAAACACCTCCAAGGTGTTGTTTCCAACTTGGAATCCTGCACAACACAACCACAGAACTTTGCCCCCAACTTACAGTGAGGTTATCAATCTCACTGGTTTTGCTGAAAACAAAGGATTAAACGTATTGTGTGTAAGAAAGTAATAGCTTGCACAAAGTAAACAGAAAATAGTAAACTGTTCTAGATTGATGGTAAAAGAAAGGACTGGGGTCCATAGTTCACTAGTGGTGGTTCTCCTTAAGATAGATGACATGTTGGCTGAACAAATTATAGCGGGGCAATTGACAAACATCGAGAAAGCATACATGCATATACTAATCATCTTGACTCCTATGAGATTTGATTGGGCATTGCAACATTATACATAGACCGTAATCCAACTGCATCTATGACTAATAATCCACCTTCAGGTTATCATCCGAACCCCCTCCAGTATTAAGTTGCAAGCAACAGATAATTGCATTAAGCATTGCGTGTAAAGTAAACAATACGATTGTTCTATGAATAAAGGATTGTTGTTTTCTCCCTAGTAGCAACAGCACATCTAGTACCTTAGAGATTTCTGTCACTTCCCCAGATTATTAGAGGCATGAACCCACTATCGAGCATAAATACTTCCTGTTGGAGTTGCTAGCATCTACTCAGCCAAGATATCTACTAACAGCGGAGAGCATGCAAGATCACAAATAACAAAGACATGATAGAATCAATAATCAATCTGAAATAGCATCTCGATATCCATCGGATCCCCGTAAACACAACATGTAGGATTACAAATAGATGATCTTGATCATGAACGGAGCTCACAAGATCTAAACATGTTAGCACAAAGGAGAAGAACCAACCATCTAGATACTACATGGGACCGTAGTCCAAGGATGAAGTACTCACACATCACAACGGAGGCTTCCATGGTGATGAAGAAGGCCTCCAGGATGAATTCTCCCCTCTGGCAGGGTGCCGGGAAGAGCTTCAGATCCCTCCCGATCTAGGGATGGAGATGACGTCGGCTACAGACACTTTCGTGGATTTTTGATCGGGTACTTAGGATTTTCGTATCGGAGGCATCTTATAGGTGAAAGGGGAGGCTGAAGGGGTGCCCTAGGTGGCCGCACCACCCCCGGCGTGGGCCAGGCCTGGCCGCGCAGCCATGTGGAGTGGCTGGCCCCTAGCCCCTCTCCGTCTTGTATTCTGGCTCCGTGTCCCCCTCGGTGAAATATTGACTTTGGCTTTTGTCCCGTCCAATTCCGAGAATATTTATTTTATGATTTTCCTGGAACCAAAAACAGCAGAAAATAGGCAGCTGGCACTGTGGCATCTTGTTAATAGGTTAGTCCAAGAAAGTGTATAAAAAATACTCCAAAGTGTGGACAAAACATAAGAAAGTAGATATAAACCAAGCATGTAACATCAAAAATTATAGATACGTTTGCAATGTATCAACCACCAACCGGGACTAAATATCCTCTGCACGCGTCGCTTTGGTGGCCGGAAAAAAATATCATATGTCCCGGTTAGTGGCTCCAACCGGGACGTATGCTCTGGTCTTTCATCCCGGTTGTATCCACCAACCGGGAGGTATGACCTTTGCGTCCCGGTTGGAGCCACCAACCAGGAAGAATGAGCCACCAGGTACTTAACCGTGTTCCTCTTTCACTCCTTCCCCAATCTCTTTCACTCTCACGCCACTGCAGATCGCCGTTGCCGCCACGAGGAGCTGCTCCGACACCATCAGGCTGCCCAACCGTTGCCCCGCTGTCGGCCTCCACGTGCCATCTCGCTGTGTTGATCCTCCTCGCTGAAGGAATCAAAGTTGTGCGACCGGAATCGACCACGTCTTCCCCGACACTGACACCACTCGCCGTCGCCATCACCGCTTCTTCTGACCTCCTCCATCCTCGTCGAGGCTGCACACGCGTCGAGGGTAAGCTCGCTATCCTCTGGGACCTCCTCCCTGTCCCGCTCTCGCCCTGCAGCGTCGTGCCGCCATAGGTCTGCAACCACCACCGCCGCCGCTCGTCGTGGATGTCACTCCAGCAACCAAATCCGGGTGGTGCCACCTCTATTTGGTTCGCCTTGATCCCGTGCATCAATCGATACCCTCCACGCAGCCCAGCGATCACCCTAGCGCCGTCTTTGTTGTTGTCCAGCGGTTGCTCCGGCAAGCCGACGTGGATTCTAACGTGGCGTCGAGGTGGCTTCTTATGTGTCCTCGCGCCCCAACTATCAGCCTATGTGGCTGGCTCAGCCTCGATGAGAAATAACCTTCACCCTGTGCTGACGTCAGCCTGACACCATAAATTATTTAAAATTGGTTTAACAATTCTAGAAATTGTTTAAATATTGTAAAATCAATAACTAATTATATATAAGTCAGAAAAATATGAATAATATATCAAAATGTTTAGACAATTGAGATCTATCTTTTACAGATATACTCATACATTGTTAAACAACTTTAATTAACAAATTTGTTAGAAGAACCAAGTGAACCCTCTCTTATGCATCCGGGATTTCTCTGAATTATGGTTTAGTTCCCTCGGACCCTGTTTAAATTGTCAAGCTGTTAAGGTGATCTTGTCATCAAACCACGGCACCCTAGCCCCTCAAATATTGCCAACCTAACCTCCTCGCTTCGCCGCTTCGACTCATCCACTTTTCCCCTTTTGCAGAAACTATGGAACCAAGAGATGAAGAAAAGGAAATGGTGCTGCAGGATATAATCAATGAGGGAGGACATATCGATAACAATATCACCTTGCTGTATCTGAACAACTCCGGAGAGGGAGATATGGATATCGACCGAAGAGACGGCTCTGGTGAGGGAGAAGCCAACGACTCCAGTGAGGGAGAAGCCGATGGCTCCGGTCGAACATTAAATAATACAAACTACGGAGAGGTGCATATATATATATATTAATTAATTAATCCTCCACTATGTATATAGATATATTAACACTATTTCTTCTTTTAGCCCTCCGGATCGACCAAATCTGCAAAGAATAAACGAGGCCCAGCCAGAAAGTTGGAAGACCATGAAAGGTACCGGATCAAAGAAGTCGCTCTAGACGACAAACCGACGGCTCCCATTGATGCTGGAAATAAATTTGTAAGGCAATACGGAGTTATTGTTAGGGACTACATCCCGATCACCGTCAGAGAATGGAATAAGCCAAAGGAGATGGGAGTTCAATATGTCAACGACTTAGCCAAAGATATGCTTTGGAAAAAGCTCATGGTTAATTTTACCCTATCGACGCTAGAGGTGGATCCAGATGAGGTGGATCCAAATGAGGAGATTCCAAATGAGGAGGATCTAAAGAAACTCGTGGAGCAAAAAGTCAAGGAGTGGGCTCTTAGGAAGATGGCCCAGCAATTCAACAACTAGAAAAAAAGATTGCACCTTGACTATGTCGTGCAAGAGAAGACTTCGAATTTCACTAGAGCGTATTTGAAGCTAAAAGACTACTAGGCTGAATTTGTGGCGTACAAGACATCGGAGCCATCTAAGAAAAGGTCTGAAACGAACAAGAAAAATGCTGCTAAAAAGAAGTATCACCATACTATGGGGCAAGGTGGCTACAAGGCTAGCATCCTTAAGTGGGAGAAACTCGAGGCCGACCTGCTTGCTAAAGGGATCACTCCAGAGCCATATAATTGGATGGAATGGGTAAGGAATTGGTTTTATGGGCATGGGGGCACGTTGGACTCAAAAGGGAAGTGCATGTATAACATAAGACATAAATAAACTCCCATACCCATCGAAGACATTCAAAATGCAGTAAAGGCTGTTGAAGAGGGGGAGTTCATTCTCGATAGAGAGAATGACGAGCTCACACTCGCCCTTGGGAACAAAGAACACCAGGGACGAACATGAGGCACAAAAGTCTCCAAACCATGGAAACTTGGGTTTACCGTTGATAGGAAGAAATATCCCGATAGAAGCCGTCATGGGAGAAAGGAAAGGGAGGAAATTGAAATTATGAAGCAGGCAGACCGGATGCGCAACATAGAAGAACAATTAAAGCGGCAGCAGGATCAACTTGACACACTTAGCCAGCAAGGTACTGCCGGCCCATCTAAGCGGAACATGGTAGACGAAGATGCCTTCGATGCTACCGGCCCATCCACTAATCAAAAAAGCTATGTGGCTTCCATAGAGCTCCCTGGTGATGATGTTGATGATGCACTGGCGATGGCTCCTCTTCGCTACCTAGTGGATGATATCACGGAGATGACACATTACGAGCTACATCTGAAAGTTGTCAACATAACCATGAAGGTGGCGTTCGGCTATGCCTTACCATTAGTTGGACCGGTACCAACTTACCATTGTTGTCCGGTTCCACAGGGCTACGCTATTGCCGAGGTGGATGAAGTTATGAACGGTTTTACGCATCTCAAGCTTGACTACCCTGCAGGTGAAGGGGGTGTGACTGAACTGGGAGAAGCAAAAAACATGACCATTTTATGGTGAAAGGAACACATCGTGCTTCCAATCCTCAGAGCACAACTCCATCTTCTTCGCAGCCTCACCCGTCTCCAGCGCATCAGCCATCTTTGTTGTCGCCATGATAGGCACCGTCTCTGCCACAACAGGCCCTTTCACCAGCGCAGCCGTCTCCACCAAAACAAGCCCTTTCTCCAGCACGGCCGTCTTTGCCGCTGCGTTATCCGTCTCAGCACCTCCCAAAAGTATAAAAGGCTCAGGGCCAAAAGCGGAGAAGTAACCGATCACTAAAACGTCTACCTGAGCCCCTCCCAAAAGTACCAAAGGTTCCTCCCAAGAGACCTTATGACTATACTGAAGAGGAGGATACGGTGATCGCAAAGGCCGAAAAGCAAAAGTAGTTTGATAACCTGAAGCGGCCGAAAGAGCCAGAGTTCCCCAGCACGAAGGAAGAAAAAGCCAAAGTGCAAAAAATGTTGAAGACCCTTCATCAACCCGAGCCAAGGATGTCATCAGACTATGACCGCTCTATTCTCAAGTCACATCAGTCAATGGTGCGGTCGAAGAGCAGTAGTTCAAGCGGGAAATCAGTTCCCCAGCTCGGTTTACAGAAAAACCAATTGTGCCCGCCGCTCATGGTGATTTCCGATACAAGGGTGGAGTCGAGCAAAGGTGCGGATGAGCAGTATGATCTAGAAATTGTTGCAATGTATGGAGATGCGGCTGCTGCTCATGGTTTGACTATTGCTCAGTACTTAGACCAGTTAGAGTTCCCTATGGCTGAGGAAGCATACAAATACCAGTACGGGAAATCTCTCGTCAGACCTGAGGACATCAAGTATCTACCAACAAAAATGCGAAGATTGCATAATTGGTACATGAAAGTTACAAAGGAAGGGGCAAACTGGATAGTGATGCGAGTTCGAAACGAGCATTATGGGTGTGGAGATGCCCAGATACTGATTGAATTTTCTAAACTACATCAGTTTTTCAATCAAGACGCCGTCGACAAATCGATCATCAGTGCCTATTGTCTGTAAGTATTATTTCTGTAATAATTAAGTCTCTAGTTAGCTCACCTCTCTTATATCGCATGTATAATCATACTCACTATATTATGTAGACTAAAGATTCTCGAATGTAGAAAAGGATAGATCTATGACATTGGGTTCATTGACCCATATTAGGTACATGAAATTACTGTGAAATTTAATCCCAAGGAAACAGAGGATAAAATTGTAATGGCGTTAAGGTTTCAAGAAACCAAAAGGGAAATATTATTACCTTACAACTTCGAGTGAGTGTTATTGTCTTGTACACATTCTATTTCGCTTACTCGATGTTAAGTGTATAATTGATGAGTTATGCATGCATAGCTTCCATTTTATTCTGCTAATCATTCAACCTGACAATGGAGTAGTACAAGTCATGGACTCTAAACGTAAACCCCTTGAGAAGTGGGCCCCATGCAGGATATGCTCTGGCGATAATTTCAGTTATTATGATACTATATCGGCAACTTTCGTTTATTTACTCATATCAAGTAATTAATAACTTATTTTATTCATTTTCTTTGCCGGACATCGCTTGGAAACGGTTCACCAACAAGGCTAAGTGTGCCTGGAAAGAGAAGCTTACATTTAAACCACTAAATGTAAGTACTACTAGCTAGATCTAACATCTCTTTAATTCTAGTTTCGATACCATTATCATGCTTAATTATTATTATTTTGATTGAACTTTGTTCTCGTAAAGTGTCTGAGGTAGGCAGACGGAAATAATTTATGTGGATACTATGTTTGCGAGTTCATTCGTTAGACGACATGTGAGCAGGGTAGAAATTTAGAACAACTTCAAGTATGTAAACAATATTCAGAATTTTATTTTA
The DNA here is from genome assembly GCA_023614405.1 of Avena insularis. Classification (NCBI taxonomy): domain Eukaryota; kingdom Viridiplantae; phylum Streptophyta; class Magnoliopsida; order Poales; family Poaceae; genus Avena; species Avena insularis. The sequence continues at coordinate 492,996,200 of CM042692.1, read as the reverse complement.
TTACCATCAATATGTTTAGTTTCATTCATATATGTTGACTCCTTTTTTTAAATTAGATCGAACGGTTGCGGGACCATCTTCTACCAAAGGATCGCGTACAAGCAATCCAAAAGGAAATTGCAGGATTCTTAGATGCAGAGGTCCTAGATCCAAAAGGAGAATACTATCGAAAGATGATGATAATGTAATACGGATCGTAAAAGACTTTATATTGTATATATGCATGAATGTAATATATTCGATACTTGTGTAATATGATCGGGAGATGTTCTGTAATATAATGGTTCCTTCATTGCTTAGTGCAAAACACAAAATAAAAAAGAAACAGATAAAGGGGTAACAAACTAAATGAAAATATACAAAATGGATTCTCTGTCGCGGCACAAAAAGTGGAAAAACTCCTGCCGCGGCAGAGACACATAAAGAAAAATATAAAAAATGAATTATCTGTCGTGGCATAAAAAGTTCCCAAAATGTTGCCGCAATAGAGATCCATAGATCCCGGTTCGTATTACAAACTGGGACGAATGCCCCTCCCCCCTTGCGACAGCCAGAGGCCACGTGGACTGCTCTTTCGTCCTGGTTCGCAGCCCAACCGGGACTAAAGGGTTGGGGCTTTAGTTCTGATTGCTCTGTCTCGATTGGGCAACCGGGACTAAAGCCCCTTACAAACCGGGACAAGATGCCTCGTTTCCACTAGTGTCATGGAGGCCTTAATGATTGCATACACCACTAGAAACATGTAATTTTTGTCTGTACAGGAATACAAACCTTAATTGATACCTACTATGTTCTTGGTAGAAGATCATAATATTTGTGTGTATAAACCATTCTTGAGTGGGGAGCTTCTTGACTCGAATACATACATGCCTTCAGATAATTCTGAACAAAGATGACACGGCTAAATAGGTCTAATGGAAAATTTGCATGTCATTCTCACATGCAACAAAATTATCCTTGATATAATGAATGCACAAGGTTCCAAAGGGAGATATGAATCATATAAGCTTGTAGCTTAATCCTGCTTAGAATTAGTATAATAAGATAAGCTTGTAGCTTAATCCTGCTTAGAATTAGTATAATAAGCTAAGCTTGTAGCTTAATCCTTCTTATAATGAATGCACAAGGCTCCGATGTTTCCTCGTCGGGCTCCGTGTTGCCTCGTCGGGAAGTGGCTTGCCTGAAGAAGGGTCGTCCTCACGCACTGCGGCAGTGCCGTCTAATGGCCTACCGAAGTTGCTTCGTCGGGCATAGTAGTTGCCTCGCTGGGCACCAAAGTTGCTCAGTCGGGCACAAGTTGCCTTGTTGGGCTCCTAAGTTGTCTCGCCGGGCTCCAAAGTTGCCTCGTTGGTCTCTGATGTTGCCTCTTCTAGTAGCTGCTTGCATGAAGAAGGCCCATCCTCACCCACCACGGCAGCGTCGTCCTAATGGTCTACCAACATTTCCTTGTTGGGCTCCGAAGTTGCATCCTCGGGCTCCGATCTTGCCTCATTGGGGAGTGGCTTGACTAAAAGGGTCATCCTCACCCACCGTGGTAGTGTCGTCCTAATAGCATACCAAAGTTTCCTCGTCAGGCTTCGAAGTTGCCTCGCCGGGCTCCAAAGTTGCCTCGTCGGGAAGGGTTTGCCTGAAGAAGGGTCATCCTCACGCACCGCGACAACTCCGTCCTAATGGCCTTCCAAAGTTGCCTCGTCAGGCACCAAAGTTGCTTAGTCAGGCACAAGTTGCCTTGTCGGGCTCTGAAATTGCCTTGTCGGAATCGGAAGTTGCCTCGTCAGGATCCGGTGTTGCCTCTTCTAGCAGTGGCTTGCATGAAGAAGGGTCGTTCTCACCCACCACAGTAGCGCCATTCTAATGTCCTACCGATGTTTCCTCGCCAAGATCCAAACTAGGTTTCCGTCACGCACAAAAGTTGCTCTCTCAGGTAACGAAGTTGCTTACCACTATTGTGTAGTTTCTCTGTTGGACACGAGGTTCTTCTGCCAAGCACCAAAGTTGCCTATTTTTTGTTGTGAACCCAGTTTTCCCGTCGCGCTAAAGTTGTTTTGTCGAGAACTAAAGTTGCTCCGTTAGGCACAAAAGTTGTCTATTATTGTCGTGCACTTAGTCCATCGAGCACTAAAGTTGCTTACTATTGCGAAGCGATAGACTGTTTAGCAAATTACACTGAACTTACAAATGTAATAACGGTAGGCAACATTATACATCGGCCAAAAATCATATTTTATACAAGTACTCCCTCTAATCCAAATTAATCGACTAAGATTTGTCTAGATTCAAATGTATATAGAATTAAAACAATATACTTTATATGGTTGTACAATAATAAACTAATAAAAGCGAGCAATTATTTGTGTATATCGAGCAATTACTGTGGGTTGTTGGGCAACAAACGGACAAAATAAATAACTACACAATATACATGAATGAGATTGAAGCCCGCAATTCTACTGGCCCATACACTTCTAGTCCAAAAGGAAGCCCATAGCTCCTCGTTTCCTTGGTCTCGTGAGCGGAAACCTAGCCATCGGGCCGGACTTTGGCGTGCCGGCTCGGGCCCAAAAAAAAGCCTATGAAAGGCTCGGCCCGACACATGAAACGTTGGGGTCGTGCCTGTCCCACAGTCTCAGGCACACGGGCCGGCACGACACGGCCCATTAAGCTGGCATCCTGTAAAAGTCTATCAAATATATAGGAAAAAATGCGTCACTTAAGGATCGAACTCGCAACCTCACCCTCTCGGTTTGCCCAACAGGCCACAAAAAGGTAGTTGTTACGGGTGACATGGTCCTTTTTGTATATTTATTTGATAGGCCAGCCAAAAAGGCAACAGGCCTACGTGCCTCATGTGCCACGGCCCGTCTGGCCTCCGTGCCGTGCCCGGCCCTAGGGGAGGCGTGGCCTTGGCGGCGCTGGAGCTAAGGCCAGCGCATCCTCATTGCCCTTCCGAATTTTTCGACGCCAAAAACTCCAAGCCCACCTAGGTCTTTAGTTCTGCATATTAAGCTCGAATTGACCAACGAAGTGTGGCCTAGCGCCACTCCTGGCTTCATCCTCCCTGCAACACTGTTTTACTATGTGCCAACTGTCAAGGACGTCCTCCTATTTCCTTAATTGTTAAACACATCAACAATCATGTAATCTTAGCGAAGTTTCATACGAAAACCCTCGCCGGCACCAAACTTGGTTGAACTTGTCGCCTCGTCCAGATCACATTGCCACTGCCAACCTGACTCAGATTGAGGTCACTCGGTGCAAAACTGTGTAAGTTGGGTTCGGCAGTTATCCCTAGTTACTTGTTAAGTGCAAAAACTCAAGCTCAGCAGCAGCAGTGCAAAACCCACACAAGGCATCAAATAACTTATTGTTCATTCTACCTTAACACTGCAGCTCCAGGCCAAAACTTCTTTTTTCCTAGAACAGTTCAGCTAGAGGACCATGGAGATCGAGTCAATAGGCCTCTTAGTGGTGCTAGTTCTTGTAATAGTAATGTACTTTACATAACCAGTCACTACACCTAAGAAAACCACCGGTCGTCTACCTTCTTTCTCTAGCAAGAGCTACAGCTACTGCATGCGTGTGCGCCAGCGCCTGCGCCTCCAGTTTTTGAGTGATCGGCGTGTGAAACTCCGTTTCTTCAGCTGACCTGTTGCTGGTTCCCGTAGAAGGGGTACGCGCCATAGGCAGCGGCGGCGTACATGCCCGGGTCAGGGAACGGCGCCGCAGGGTAGCCGTACCCGTTGTAGAAAGGCAATGCCGCGTAGTACATCCCGTTGTTCCACTGGTTCCCGTTGTCACTCCTCAACTGCCAAGAAGAAATGTAGTAGCGTCAGGTTGCCTGGGTTAAGTTTTGCTACGCAATCTTACTGTTGGGAGCAGGTTTTAAAATTTCTGGAATTTCAAGGGGTACCAAAATATTGTTTTCTCAAAATTTTCATGCTGATACCAAAAATAAATTCGACCGTCAAAATTTGATGAAGTTTATCTGATATAATTTCAACATTTCAGAAAGTTTGTTCATCTGGATGGGGATAAAGATATTTCTGAATCGGAAAATTTGAACTGTGGTCTTAAGAGTATGCCGAAAAGAGCATGTCAATACCTGCTTGTTTGCTGGATTGCGACCCCATGACAGGCGCACGGTCTGTTTTCCAATAGTGCTCCCATTTAGCCCTTGCAAAGCCTCTTCTGCATTTTTTCTGAAAAAGGAAAAAACTTCGACATCATTAATTGATTGGATTTCATCATGGTGACAGAAGGAATTTAACCAAACAAAATGTAGGTCGGTAAGAACTGAAAAGTATGGGCTGATCATTCATACCTCTGAAGAAACTGCACGAAGCCGCACTGTTTCCCAACAGGAATTTTCACAGAAGAAATCTCACCATACTGGGAGAAGGTTTGCCTAAGATCATCTTCACTAACATTTGGGTCAAGCCCACCAACAAATACCTGCAGACAGTCAAACAACGATGATGAGAACAGAAAAGGCTGTGATGATTTATATTGCATAAGTTACAGCCAATGCATTTGTACTCACTGTTGTGTTTGTCAAATCTCCATCTGATCGAGCAGATGAACCAGTAGACCCAGAAGTACCTACATAAAAATAATAATCAGGAAACAGAAAAAAACAGTCAGAGCTATCCAGGCAACTTTAAAAGATTTTGGAACAAATTTTTTATCCAGAAGAACTATGCTAATAGTATTCACAAGAAAATAGGCCACTGCCATTCTCCATTTTTTAGCCAATCACCGAGTATCTTTACAGTATTAATCTATCTCATCATCACTAGTACAAAGTTAGTAACCTCTTTCCATTACTACGTAAAAACAGCAAGGCATAAGTGCAGAGGAAAAAAACTGTACGCAGAAAGGGTGAATTAATCCAATTACAAGTGAAAATTGAAAGGTAAAGTGTCAAAGAGAGCTAAAGAAGAGGGAACACACAGTTTCACTTGGAGACAAGAACTAACTATGGTTGAAATCATTAGAATCTCGCCCTTAAGTAACACAACATCCAGAGTGATGTATTTGCATATGGACATATAGAATAAGCTTGGGTGGATTTAATTTTCACACTATCTCAGAAGGAAATGTAAATTAATACAGAAGGAATAGAACCAAATCAAGGAATATTTATTCAAATGCACCAACAACAATATGGAGTGAGAGAGTAACTTGTAAGCTGAACCTGAAGATTTGCGGGGAGTTGCAGGGCCAATCCTCATGGGCCTAGTAGAGCAATACACGCCATTCATCTCAGTCATGGCATGTGTCTTCTCACTATCATCTCCAAACCTCACAAAACCATAGCCCTTGGATCTACCGGTGTTAGCATCAATGACTACTTTTGCACCTTTGACAGAGGAGTACCTGCTGGAGAAAGTCTCTAGTAGTGCGGCATCATTGACATCAGAAGCAAGATCGCCTACAAATATGGAATGGTCCGAAGCAACATCTGAACGGCGATCGCCCATGCTAAATGATGCCCAGTTTATCCTAAATGGTTGGTCAGTATTTGGCATTATATGGCCAGAAAAGCCATCAAGTACTTTTTCAGCCGCAGCATGACTGTAGAACTCCACAAAACCATATCCTTCAGACTGTCCGGTCTGCTTGTTACGAATAACCTTGATTGCAACAACCTACATCATATTCAAACATAGGGTCAGACGTATTGGTACAACTTTGAACTTGGCATATCATAATAACATTAAAATACTAGAAACGGAGAATCGCATCATCAGAAGACACATATTCCGGTGCAGTTAGCGCACCCTTATATTCATCAACTGACTGTGCAGTTCAGATGTTAAAAGACACAGGGGCAACAGGCCATTTTTTTTTTAAAAGACCAGTAAGAAAGCATGAGATTTTTCTTCCAGCTCCATGTTTCATCAAGCCTTTTCTCCATTGTTATCGAGGTTATTATGTCACACTGTATATATTTTCATTTGAATAAAATGACAAAAGTACAGCAAGGACAAACAATACACGAAACTGGAGTTTATACATCAAAAGTCATTTGCATATTCAGCTTCATGAGATTTTTACTATTTTAGTTCACAAAGGCAATAGGAAAAGATGGCTCTCACGTTAAAGACAAAAAAAGACTCCGTTTCTCTAAACAATTGAATTGAGAAGTCATTTCTTGAAGGTCTAAAGTCTGAGCTGATTTCAGTGAAAACTGACAGCGTAATATTCTCATTTTCAGTACAGACTAACTCGGTCTTCACAGTTTTAGTTCCTCAAGCTATAACATTCTTCAGAAAGCTACGCAAAAGCAGGATATTTTATCATGAAAACAGCATAACTTTGATCTAACTGGTCACCACATCACAATGTTGCCATTTTCTGCCTAGCAACAGACTAGTAGTTTCTATCTACACAAAAGAAGCGTATTTTATCATGAAAAAAGGCACATCCCAATCACCCAGCACAGCCAAAACTAAAACAGACCAGTCAGGCATGGAACAGATGTACGGCCAGGGGTGCATCAGCGATCCGGCCGTTACGAGGTAGGCGGCCTGGCACATCAGAATCAGAGCCAATCTAGCGACTGCGAGTACAGGAAGGGTATCTTTCCCTTGCCTCGGCCAATCTAGTGACTGCGAGTTTCCAGTTTTAGCTCGCAGATCCCATATGCCTCGCGTTTTGCCCAGCGGTCGCTCGGCCAGCCATTTCCTTTTTCTGCACAGTGACCCAATCATTCGTACCTGCGCCTGCATCTCACTGCGAGTCTGCAAGATACCTACTACTACTACCTTGTCATGAGATCCCTCTCTCTCTCCGACCTCGCGCAACCAGACAGACAGGAATCGCATTTGGGGAAATGCCATTTTTTTTTTAGTTAACTAGGAGGGACACGGATTAACGCGCATTTATTTTCACTGGCTCGTCACATCAAGAGAGAGGGTTCCTAGTCATGGAAATGTTGCCTTTTTTGGGTGTTTGGCTCGAGGGCAGCGTGGCCGTGGGCAAGATCTGGGGCAGGGCGCGTGCTCACCTCGCCGGTGTAGCCGAAGCAGCTGTGGAGGTAGTTCTCGTCCATCCAGTAATGGAGGTCGCCGACCCAGATGGTCTTGTTCTCCTCCTGGCCGCCGTGCGCGGCGGGGGAGCCGAGCGCGACGGCCACGGCCGCCGGGCGCGTCTGCAGCGGCGGGGGCGGCGGCGCGACGGCGTGGAACGGCACGAAGTGTGGCGCGAACTGGGGCGGCGCCGGCGCCATCTGGTGCGGCATCACCATGGCCGCGGCCCCGGGCGGCGCGAACGGCATGGCCACCCAATGGGGCGACGGCACGACCGCCGCCACCGCCGGGGGCGGCGCCCCCAGCTGCTGCTGCTGCTGCGGCGGCGGCTTCTGCACGTCGCCCCCCACGTTAGCCGCCGCCGCCGCCGCTGCCGCCTGCATGGTCACCTCGGTCGCCGCTCGCCCGCGAAGTGAAGCTGTCCCCGTGCGCCCGCGCCCTCCCTCTGAGTCTGACGGAGAAATAATTTGGAGGCGAGGAGAGGGAAGAAGAGGTGGAGAGGAGCAGTAGCAGCTCGCGGGAGGGGCGAGGAGGGTGGCTAAATAAAGCAGGCGGCGGGGGAGGATATGGAGGCGCGAGGGCCGTCCGATGGCGCGCGTGGAGGCGCCCGTGGCCGTCCGTGCCCGGTCTTGACCGGATCCACGTCCATGTCGGCCTGACCCAGCTCCGCGGGTTACACGTAGAGTCGTTTCTGACTTTCAAGATTAGGGCGCGGATGTGGATGCACCGGCCCAGCTGATAAATGAACTGACAGAAACAATGATTAATTAATTAATTAATTGGAGAAAAGTAAATGAACTGGACTTAATAAATGCCCACGCATGCATGCATAGAAAATAATATATATTGCTCGTGGCAATTTTTACTTTTTTTTATTCCTGCTTCCATATATGTTAATTCTAGTGAACCAGATCCAATGTCATGGACCTTGCCTGGTCAGCGTTGCATGAATCCTAAATATAGCTTTGACTAGGAGGTTTTGCCGTTCTTTTTCACGCCTGGTCCTGAATGAGCGGTTACGTTGGTTCTATCATGCTGCTAATTAGGTATAGGTTCGTCTAAGTGTCTGCGCTTGGTTCGGACCTAAAATAGACACTAGTCTACACAACTCTAGATAGCTTCGCCCACTCAGATCAGTTGCTTGAAAACTATACCACTTGATGAGTAATTCATCGTTCATTTACCCAAGTTACAACTTCTAAACCTGGTCACGTGGTGTAGGTAGATCATGACGTTATAACACTCACAACCTCTACGATAAACAACGTTGACCAAGTCAGGTCAGCTTAACCTCCTATTGTGCTTGGCAACTATACAAACTTGACCACTTGAGTACTTCATTGGTTACTTGTGTTACAACTCCTAAACCTATGTGTCGTATATGATGACGTTCCCACACTGACACGGTAAACAACAAATAACTCGGACTTTCATCATTATTTTTTTCTATTAAACAATGTAGTAGAGAAATAGTAAATTCAACTTTGTACCACAAAAGATAACCCAACGGGTATCTGATTTAAAAAGTGGACATCAACACACAACAACGTGGATTTTCTACCCGGGATGGTAGCTACCCATGCCTAACTCCATTTCAGTCTGATAACACAATCCGTGTTCGTGTAAAAAAAGAACAATTCATGTTTCAAAAGAAAGAAAGAAAACTAGGAAAATGCATTGGTGCCCCGCACCACCATTGATCCCATACGGAACGGTCCATCTGATGTTTTGCACAGGAGGAGTGGAGTTGAGGATGGCAAGGGCCTTCCTTCGTTTAGTGCTTGACCTCCCGCTAGGCCCCTCAAAGTCAAGTCAGCCCTTTTAAAGTTCAACCAAAAATAACCCTCCTAAAAACAACTAAATCTAACCCGTTTGCTCAAAGCTAGCACCTTCGCCGCTGAACTTGTGTATAGCAGCATCACATACATTTGTGTTCAAAACACTTAACACCTTCGGGAGTGATTGGTTGCTCTCACGGGAATTCTCCTTTTTCGTATTTGGTCCGTTGGATGTAGCATGAGTGGAGAAGGAGATTGTGCCTGTTTTGGCTCCCCGTTTGGTTGCCACTATTGAGTTTTGTTGCGATTTCGACCCATTGTTTGTTTGACTGCATATGTGTTTTTCTGAGTGCTAATGCTACTTTGAAGTGTTTTGTTGGTGTTCGGTTATGTGCAAATTTCTATTCTGGTTATAAATAGTTTGAATGTGCTGATCGTACCACCACAATGTTAAATAACATCAAATACCACTTACATAGCACACATAACAAACAGACTTAGATAGATCACATCCATATTAGTAGGTAGGCTAACACCTGCATATAACAATTAGGGTTTCAGACTAACACACATGATCAAAAGTTACCATCAATAGGGGCATCCCATGACCCTTGAACATCTGGGGTTGAATCCTTGATCAAAATCTAGCATAAGTTCAATAGTTCACCATCATACTACACTACTACATACATAACTAACACAAACATGCATGCAACATCGTCGACTGTCGCCTAGCCCGTGGTCAGGGCAGGTGCACTGCCTGGTGATGGAGCTGCTAGCCTTGTAGATTGTCATCTTCATGCCAAATGCCTAAATCATAAACTCCACGACGTCTCACTCGGGGTCGTACTTGTAGACAACCTCTAGGGCGTTCTTATTGAGCTCCATATGGCCAGCGAATTAGTACACATGCACCCACACATGGCACCAGCGACAGGCAAACACCGACATGACGTGGGACAGAGGGATTATGATCCACTCCTTCAGGCCGTTCTAGAATGTCAGTGGAATAACAATTATGTGAAAGTTTTTCACGTCTAGTTAGATGATACACCGGCGAGGAACCGAGGGCCTGGGGAAGTGCCCCAGCTTTGGCTGACGACCATGGCTATGCAGTGGCATCACCGCTGCCTCTATCCTGCCAGGCACCATCGGCTTCACTGTCCATGCCCACCAGTTCGTGGGGAGCATGACCTGGAACCCAGGTGGGAGATGTCAGCTCCTCCCTATCGTGTCACTGTCCAACTTAACAACCTTGTCAGTGAATAGACATTGACGTAAGTAGTTAAACAAGGCAATAAAGATCAATGCTAACTAGAACTAGTGCGCTAAAAGGATCATGGCATGAATGCAATTCCCAAAATGGTAAATGCACAAGTACAATATGAACAATCACAGCACACTAGATCATTGCATGAATGCAATTCCCAAATTGGACAATGCACACATACAAAAAGAACAGCCACAATGCACTAGATCATAACATGAATGCAAAACCCAAATTGGACAATGCACACATAGGAAAAGAACAGTCACAATGCACTAGATCATGGCATGAATGAAAATCCCAAATTGGGCAATGCACAAGTAAAAAAAGAACAATCGCAATGCACTTGATGATGGCATGAATGCAAATCCCAAATTGGGTCATGCACAAAGCACACATGCAAACATTGGCGTTGCCAGGTTGCAAAAATGCCCAAATCATACATGGAATCTAGCACGATTTCACAAGAATATAGATGAATCTACTTGATACTACATGAATCTACACTCAAGAACAGATGTGAACTTTGGCCGCTCCTTGGAGGGGCATAATAAAACGGTGCTAACCACCATAAAAACTTTAACCGCAAATTGAATCTACAAGTTGGAATTACTTACAGTGGCATACATGGTGGCCACAGGAGTAGTGTAAGATGGTCCCGGTGTCAAAGACGGAGTGCATGTAGTTGAAGATGAAGCGCCCAACGCTAGGTTTGTGGCCACCCCATTAGGCAGAAAAATACCTACCAAATGGGCAAGGGTTAGCCCCGCGAACTAAGGCACCTTCCCAGTGGCTGCACTGGAGGTCCCTGCCGTCAATGTGGGTGTCATGTCGCCCCTTGATGTGTGAGGCCGCGAGCAAATGGGGGAATAATACTTCAGCCCCCGTACCAAAGCCCCCTCGTCTTTGTCTGATATCTTGTCGATTTGAGAGTTAACCCACATGGAATGCATCATCTTTTTACTAATAGGGAGGGGCGGCAAGGAGGTGGAGGTGCCGGTCATGGAGGTAAACACCAAAATTGGGTTGAATGGCTATGGCTTGGAAGCTAAGGGGAGTGGAGTGGGAAGTTATGCCAAAACATCCAGTTTCTCGCGCTTCCCAACACGTGCATATGTGAGATATGTTGAACCTGCTAGAACCAAGCTGAGCATAAATAGCCAATCTGGGGGTTCCTCGCGGACCAACTTTTGGGATGCTTCATGATTCATTCCATGCAAGAAATACATGCGACCTAGAATACCAAAAGCGCGTTTTTGGTCCATGAGAAACCAAACACGCCTTTCAGGATCAACCATAGATTTTCTTGCCATTTGTCTACAACATTGACTCCTGAGTTGATGTATCTCATCTCAAGATATGTTTCTTCAATACAATAGTTGACGGTGAAACCATTCACTTTGCTCGCCCCCGTGGGCAATTGGGCGACCACCCAGACCCTACCTTTGTGAGCCCTGATGGAAATTTGCCCTAGAGGCAATAAATAAATATTGTATTACTCTTTATATTTTTGTTTCATAATTAAGTGTATTATTGTGTGTTCTAAATGTATTAGTTATGGATAATGAGTATTTGTAAGAAACCCCTAATACATGTGTGGAATTATAAATATTGTCTAGATATCCCTAGCCTCGCCTCTAAAACTAGTTTATGTATCATCAATAGTCTTGGTTTCCTGACTATTGGGAAAAACAAAGTGTTTTCAGGTTTGTCGATGATATGTGAGATCAGAGTTGTTGGAGAACAACGATGATGAATGAACCAATATTGATATACCGTGAAACACATAGTCAATATCGCCATCGACATTTTATCATCCTAAGTATTACCATTTTTAAAAGTTCATTGGACCATAAGACACATATAGACTTGGATATAATATGGATGTTACGAGGCCTTCAAATGTTATTCCGTGAATGGGAAATTATAAAAAGTCGGTCTTTGTTCTTACCGGATGATATGGCAATGTTTTGTATAGTGTAGTTAGGGGAATTGTTACTCCTGACGATTGAGAGATACACTCTGGGTCCACTCATGTACTATGGTGTTCTTCATCGTCTGGCCGAACAAGTGATAAAGTTGTTGGTGACAAGAACATCGATAATACATAATGAGTAAAATAGTACATACCTAATAACATGGATAACACTAGATGTTTTACCCCGGGTTATGTCAAGTATCAAGAAGAAATACAATGTGTATCGAAAGTAATATAGAAGGGTCACACGATAAAGGTCTTCATGTTACTTGTGGGGATCATTAAGTGCATCAAGGTACCTATTTTTATCATTCTCGTAAAATGAGTTCCGGACATGTCCAGACATATCCGAACCTATAGGGTCACACACTTAAGAGCTTAGTAACATTTATAATGCGAGTGTGATAGTAAGATATGCATGAAGTGGTTCCAAAGGTTATTCAGAAGTGTATCAAAATATTCGGGAGGTGTCTAGAATGTTACCAAGAGTGTATGGAATTGTTCCGGTCATATTATGGAAGGTTATGGAATGATCTAGAATTTCCTAAAATATTATGAAGGGTTCGGGAAGTTCTAAAATATTTAGAAGGATCCGAAAGGACAAAACCCTAGGGAACCCATGGGCCGAGGGATGCATGGGCCCTCCTAGCACTGTTGCGCGGTAGGGGAGAGAAGGCGTCTGATTGGATCACAACTCCCCAATAGGATTGTGGGTGAGACCAAGTTGGTGTCCAACCCCTCCCTCTATGGAGGTTTGGGGGTAGGGAGTCTTACTGGGACTCGACCTCCCCCTTTTGGTCGGTTCATGGAGAAGTCACCACCGGTCACCCAAAAAAGGAAGAGGTGACACAAGCAAACCCTAGCCCATGCGCCCCAATCCCGCAATCCCAAGTCGCTGCTGCCCCTCCTTCTGCTAGCATGTGCCAACCCTCGTGACGCCGCACCTCTCCTTCCTCTTCCTCTCATGTTAGCTCCATTTATGTCAGACGGAAATCTACTTCATCATCATCACCGAGCGATGTCCAAGTTCTACCTTTGGTTAGATCTAATTTAGCCGGGATTGTTGAAGCATCGCTGGATCTTCATCTACACATTCCCACTTTGGACATGTGCTTGATCACAACGCGGTGCCACTCATATCGTATGTTTGGATACCGATGGAGGTGCGATTCTTGGAGCACTTGATGTGGAACCATTCATTGGATAATACATGTCCTCGCGAATTGAAAAGTCTTGTTGTGGGGATCGGCGCATGTGTTCAACAACCTCATCATTGAAAAATTCCGCTTGAGAGTATGAGCCATTGTCTCCCCTTCCCACATAATTGGTCTTGTTTATGCACTATTTTTTTTTGGTTTTGCGTAGCGCATTTACCAGCATGCATCTCCCTTCCCCGCTGCTACATGCGAACATCATTGGGAAAACTCCATGCGGAGCCGACGGTGGTGAATGCTTCTCTACTCGCTTGCTTGGGGGTTATGTGTGAGGAATCAGCCTTCGCGGTGGTGTGCTGAAGATTCCACCAAGGAGGGCCTTGGCGATGGTCTGGCATGTGTGGCGATGCGCGGAAACGCTGGTGGCATCTAGGAGAAGGTGGGCGGCGGTGGCTGGGATGGTGTGGCCAGGAGACATTTTGGTGATGCAGGTCTCTAGGCCTAGATCTAGGCCCTCTAGGCTCGTTTTGGGCCAGGACAAGTTCTGGTGGGTGATGGTCACTATGTCTGCCCGCCTCATACAGGTGGTTGCCTAGTAGCGAGGATGGAGGGAATAGCGTTGGCAGGGTGCATAACATACTTGAAGGTGGTTAGAGGTTAACATGGTGTTGCAGCGCGGTGGTAGGGCTAGTCAGGCCCACGGAGCTTGACAAGCCCTACCTATTGTGTCCAGTCTGTGGCGCGTGGAGGGTGAATCCGGCCCTATGGGTCTAGATCTGACTATTGATGGATACAAAGTGTGACACTTAGGTGGCACTTGTTGACCAAGTGAGTCAGTTCTAGCTTCATCTTACCTTGTCTAACACGTCAATCTCGTGGTAAGTTGTCTATCGCTTCCTGGTCGAGAGATTGCGAACGCCAGGGTGGGAGCCCCATAAGTTGGATCATGCGAGCGTCTCTACAGCAAGCGACAAGGCGATGGTGATGGTTTTAATTATTGGTCATATGTATGGCGAGGAGCAGGCGGCGTGTGATCCTAAAGTTTATGGTGCTTCGGCAATGGCAGCTCCTAGATCAAGGTCATGCTCGCTGATGGTGGATAATCCAAAATATCAGGTGTGCACAAAGGTTTTTCTAAATGAAAGCTCGGCTCTTTGACGCCAATGGTGGTGATGCCTGCAGGTGTCATAACCCTCCTAGGGAGGTTGTTGTGGTTACCTTCTCCATGATATGGCTCCGGGTGATAAACCTTGACTGTCACGGTCCCAACGATGGTGGCACTATGCGTCGTTACCTTCTTGGGGGTGTCGTCATGGAGATTCCACTGGGTCTCGTTCTAGTCTTTGGTGGGAATTTTTAATCACATATATTTTTTATATTCCTCGAAACAGGCTTTTGCCCTACTTTATAAATAAATACACGACGTCCAAACCTATACAAAGTGATAAGGCGACCCTCTTACAAAGCATCTCAAAGATAAAAAAAGGTACGTGGAAAGCCGAAAGTTTCCATCGAAGAAAGAACAAGACTGAGGGGTACCCGAGCTCCACGACGACACCCCCAAGAGGGTAACAACACAATGCTCCATGGTGATCGAGAGCGAGGTCAGGGGTTTTCACCCAGAGCCCTAACATGAAGAAGGTACCCACAACGACGCTCCCAAGAAGGTTATGATGCCCACAGGTGTCCCAGTCGTTGGCATCAAAACACTGAGCTTTCGCCTAGAAAAAACTTTGTAGCCGCACCGGTAGCTCGGACCGCCCACTATCTCCAAGTCAGGAAACCCTAAGGAGATCTGGGAAAAGTATTTGCTGAAGCGATGCCAACTGCAGGGACTCTCGCCACTTTCTCCTCGTCGTCCAAACATCCAAAGAGAAAGGCCATCACCACTTCCATGTTGCTCTCCTTAGAGACATCCCACGTGGTCCACCTTCCAGGGCTGCCATCCCAGTGTCCTCGAGTTTGAGACCAGGAAGAAATAGATGGATTGACACGGATCCAAAAATTTAGGCGAGTTAATCCGGCGCCCGTTGTGTGTGGTCTACATAAGTGGAATAGGCAAGCGACCACCTATCACCCGCCATTCGCACTCTGTAGCCATTGACGACTAAATCTAGACCCGTTGTCCCGGATCCATCCGTGCGGTGACCTAGTACACCACTGCATGTTCTTGTAGTGTACAAGTCGTTGATGCGACACTCAAGGAAGTCCTCATCCACAAATATCATATTCCTTAGAGTGGTACAACCAAAATATTACGGGTCCAACGGCTTTCTTTATTAATTCATACCAAGATCCAAAAGTGTACAAAAGCTTAGAGATCCTCCTAGGTCCAATGAGGATTCACAACGCGATAAAAGTTCAAATGTAGAAGGGATAGTTTCCTAAACAATGGTAATACTAAGCTTAAAACAATTGGAGCTGGAACTCATTGGAGAAGCTATAATATTGCTAGATCATTTACCTATGTGTTTTCTGATGGGTTATATATCTACATATTGTCTTATTTCTACTAATCCGATACTCTGTTGTTGATTCTACTCTTCACGTTGGTCGCCGAGCCTTCTCACAACCTAAGCAAAGGTTTAAGATGATAGATTGAGTACGAGCATATTCAGCAAATTCTATAGTAGTTATCTGATGTTTGTTTAAAAGTCATCGATCAATGATCTAAGACTCGTGTAGGTCTTCGAAAACGGTTTTTAGAAACGGTAAGTTTTAGATTTTTAAAATTCTAAAGTTATCAGTCTGCACAGCTTGTCTAAACTTTCATGGATTTCCTTTCCATGCTACAATCGTAGTTCTTTCCTAGAACAGGGAGCAACATGTCACATTTTTACACTCTCAAGAGGTGTGCTACTTTGCCCACAAATGTCCTTGGTCTTGTTACTCATTCCATATTACCTTAGATATGGGGGCTTGATACGAAGTTTCATCGAGTCATGTTGAGTCCCACTCCAGGACCCCGTTGCCCACCCAATGTAACGAATTTCGATCGAGAGACTTACTTTCAGTTACCCTCCCTTCTAATATACCCAACCATTACCTTGAAGCACATGATAGGGACATCACGGGCTGTCACCCGCTGATCTCCTCTCTGGATATCATCCTGACTAGATATACGAGGATAGATGAAAACAAGAAGGTAATTCTGACTCGCTCATTCCATAACAAGATATGTAGTTAGCATGGTACTATACATTGCAAGAATAGCTGACTATTGTTGTTGTGAACCTAACTTTCCCGGTATAATAGAATCTCCACCACACGATCTTTCAACCATGTATACATTCATGATTCCATCGCCCTCATTTATTTATTTCATTCCAAAAACGGTATTGTATTTTGAATGCAAGTAATAATAATTTTTTGAAAACATTTTCACAAGTAAGCCAAAGGACATGTAAGATTTAACTTGCAACAGGATTGCAAGAATGACCTCACAAAGGTGATACAAGATAGAACCTGCCTAGAACAACTGCGAGATAGTGCAGTTCGAAGGTTTTACTTGATCCTGGATCTCGGGTTCTAGAATTCACAACATCGTCCAATAAAGCCCACATTTTGTGGAAAATATGTGATGCTCTAATGCAATTATATGCAATGCACTCCTCGTGTGTTGTGTTTGAATTTTACTGACTCAATTACATTTTATGTGATTTTCTCCCTTTTTAGGGTTTTATTGCATTTTATCTGGTATTTTTTGTAGTAAACCAAATTGTATTATTTTCAAATTTCTATTAAAATTGGGTTTTACATTATTATCATGATTTATATTGGAATTTTTATGAATTCTAAAGACTTGGAATTTAATTGTTTTCACTAAAAAATTTCACAAAAATTCAAGTGTTTGCAAAAATCCCACGAACATACTTTTTGGATTCCTTAAATTTTTCTACACACAAAACTATTTTTTTCATAGTCTTTATGTGTAAGATATGATTTATTTGGGTTTAAAGGTATTTCTGAAATGACCAAAATACTCCTAAGTGCTTGGGCTCATTGGACAGACCATGTGGTCAAAAGCACTCTCTGGACCCGGTCTAGCCCAACTCAGTGCACTCCCTCACGCCACTCTCTCTCGTGTCACTCTCTTCTCTCTCGTGTACGCGTAGGCGACTGTACGCCACCGCCACTTTGCCTGGGTTCTCTAGTCGCCTCCGGACTTCCCTGTTGTCGTGCTACTGCTAGTATTACTCCCCCGCCTCCGCTCTCTCTTCCTACCGATAGATTTCTCTCTCGCTCCCTAACGCTCGCTCGCAACCCTAACATGATCTATAGTTTTGGTGGTACGATGTCTACTTTAACTCCGGTGCAACTCTGGCGCTTCCCACCGTCGAGATGGTGTTTCAACGCGTCTACGACGTTGCCTATGGCTGCCCTGGCCGGTGCATGTTTGAGATGCCCATCTGGGTACTCCCCTATGTCGCCAACCGCCGCCATGACTACTTCTTCCTCCTCTACTAAGTTAGAGTGAGCTTGGCTTACCCTTTTTGAAGGTAGGTGTCCCCTTCCCCCCTTCTTCTTTCTCTAGTTCTAGGCTACTGGTAGATTCTAGGGTTTGTTCCTTAGTGATGGTTCTATTCTGGTTGACTTGTAGGTTCTAGAGTGTTCTAGGGCTTTCTAGGTGTTAATTAGATTCCTAGGGTTGATAAGGTCAACTAGGTTTCAAATCATTCCTAGTTTACTGAACTTCGTTTACTATCATTTCGTTTACTGAATGTTCTTTTAATTTTAGTGAGTTTGATTTATTTTCATCCATGATTCCATGCAATTCCATTTGGATGATTGTTCACATAATCCATTACTATGGAGTTTGAATTGTTTATAATTTGTATTACTCATGTTTCAAATTCCTACTGGTATATGGTTCTTGGCAGAATCTAATGCTTTGATAATTCCTTTGGTGTTTATTCTTAGATTATGGTTACTAAGAGTTCTATTGGTTCACAATTTTAGTTGTTGATGATTTAGATTTTTGGAATTCTAACTTTTCTTAATAGAATCCTAAGCCTGGGGTTTTCCTTTTGTTAAATGCTTTGTATAATGGTTTCTATCCTTCCTAATAGTTTATTTCATCTGCTTATTCTGTTTAAGATTCCTGGGTAGATGACTACCAAATTAGTTTGGTTTAACTGAATGTTGTAACAGTTCATATGAACTTTTAGTAATCTATACCACAGGTTTCTAGCTGTTCTATTTGGTTCCAAATGTTCACAATGAAGTTTTAACTTTACCACTTCTGGTCTTTGACTTGTTTGGTTACTTCTCTGGCTCAGAGTTTAGGATTTATTCCTAGACTCTTATTCAAAGGATTCTTATATTAAAAAGGTTTTTCCTTAGGGAAAAACCAACAACTTAACACTAACATTTGTGTTTTTGTGTTGATTGTTTTGACAGGTTGAAGATCGAAGGTTTAGAGCAAGGATAGATAGTTTTAGTGTAGGGTTTATAGATTATGTTTTTTTGTTTCTTGTAACAGATGTAATCTAGATCGTTTACTCATGTTGTGATATGAATAAAGATCAGATTTCCTTAAATGACTTGTGTTTTGAATTTAGTGATTTGAGTTTGATGGAATATTTATATTCCAATACTTTGTGCTTATGTGTATATATGTGTGATTTGAATTTGAATTTAAGTTTGACTTAGGTGAACTTCCATTCTAAATTCATTCAAGTTGTTTTAGTTTAGATTTGAATATGGTTTCTATTCCTAGTGACCATTTGGTTGCAATTAACCTCACTAGAACCAAATTCAAACAGGTTATTGAAATTTTCAAATTGACCCTAATTTTCTACATGCATGGTATGCATAGTATTAATTCACACTTCTACCCTTCCTATAATATAAGTCCCTGGGTCATTACACTACGGCTATGCCTTAGTCACTTAGAGGAGAACTATCCTCCATCGCTAGAGGCGAATCGCCAACTAGGCACAACAGTAGGACATGTTAGGTCCAGTTGATCTGACGAGCCTCGTTGTCGTGTTTCGGCGTCGTGTCTGA
Source organism: Avena insularis (assembly GCA_023614405.1). Taxonomy (NCBI): domain Eukaryota; kingdom Viridiplantae; phylum Streptophyta; class Magnoliopsida; order Poales; family Poaceae; genus Avena; species Avena insularis. Next base: position 492,976,983 of record CM042692.1, on the reverse strand, counting down.
CGCCATCATCTACCTACAGGACCTTTCCGCACACCACCCTCACCATCTCCATCAAGAATCCATCTCGGTCAGTGGAAGCCATCGATCCGAGGCGAACTGGCGGCCAGCCCCAGCGCTCTTCGCCACGCGCCGGACCGCCTGGCTCGAGCTTGATGTCTTCAGCGCACCGTCACTGGTGGCTCTGCCCTACAGGCGCCGGGTGAGCGAAGGCTGCCATGCATGCTGAGCTTTCAGCAGTGGAGGAGGCGAGGGATGAAGAGTGTCGTGGCGGTGGGTTTGGGTTGTCGCCCCTACGTCGCCCGCGGGGGACGAACGCAGGAGCGGGGGCGGGAAGGGGGGTCTAGGATAGGTCATTTTTTATTTTTTTATCTTTAATCTGATATATAAGAGGATCTTCTCACTATCTGGATCTTTAATCTGATGTATAAGAGGATCTTCTCACCATTTTTTTTTTGTGAAATTCGACCGATCTATTAATAATCATCAACAGCAGTACAAAGAGTCCTAAAAGTAATAAAAAATACAAATAGGTCATTGGACCACCTAACGACGACTACACACATTGGCACGAGCTGAAGGCGCGCCGCCGTCCTCGTCCCTCCATCACCGGAGTTAGGCAAAGCTTGTCGTCGTAGAGCTTGTCGGAGTAGATGGATGGAAAGTCGTCGTGCTAAGACCCCAAAGGACCAGCACACCAGAGCAGTAACCATTCCCGAAGATGAACAACATAGATCGGAAGAGACTGACCTCAAAACACACATACGGAAACGACCGGATCTCAAGAAATCCGTCGGACACATAACTCCACGTGCTCTCCACTAATGTTAGACGCACCACCAGAACAAGGATAGGGCGGAAAGGATCTTATTCTGATCTCAGGACATAGCCGTCACCTCAACATCCTGAAAAAGACACTAAAAATAGTCTAAATAAGACACTAAAACCTCCTCCGGCGAGAGGCCTTAGTCTACCACGCCTCCGAAGCACTAAGGCCGCCCGAGACGGGACGGACCGATGGCATCGCCGACGGAGGGAAGGAACCAGCTCTAGGGTTTGCCGCCGCCTCCATGAGAGCTCCTCTTCTCTGTACGTACCGGTTCTGTACTTGCCGATTCTCGACACAGGCCCTATCTTCTCACCACCTTATAGTCCGATTATTCGTAGCTTTATTTATAAACCGGGCTAGATTTTTTTTTGGAGAGACCGTGTGATATCCACCACACTCGACACCTTGGCAGCAGCTCCAACCTAAACACCCCCTGCCGGATATGCATCATGTGTAGTCGATAGGCCCTAGACGCCTTCTTATGTGCGTCACGGCCTAGACTGGTAGGCACACCACACGCAGGCGCCACCAGAGAAAACAAGCAGCCTGCAAGTTGCACCCGCAGATTCAGATTCTAGCACTTGTCCACTCTGCCCACCCCAGAGGCCAGAGCCACGGACAAAAAACCCTATCACGAAAAGGAAAAGGGCATAGCTTGCAGGCTACACCCAACCAAGACCCAATTTAACTACCCACGAATTGAACCTGAGAGCGGCCAATGGCCGGTAAGGATAAAAAACACATGTCAGGACGTTCCACGACCGCCTGCCTGCAGCCTGACGGCAATCGGCCAAATTAAAGCCTCGGCTGCGTGCACCTGCAGTGCCGGAGCTGACACCGTCCGTCCCCCCTGGGTCCCAGTTGCCAAGTGAGTGAGTGTGGGGGTGTTTGTTTATTTGGGTTACCATACACTACAAAATACAAACAAAGTGGGGCGCCATCGCCATGTGGTTGCCAACAGCGGTCATGCCTGCAAGTTGGTCTTCAGCTCGCCTTCGTTTGGCTCTGAACAAGATGATTCGTGAGAGTAAGCTAGCAAATTATTACAAGGGTAGCTAGAAATTGTGGGATATCTCCTCGAAATAGGCTTTCGCCAACCAAACGATACACGAGTTCAAACCAAAGATAATGCTGGGACAGCAGCACAAGCATGCCCAAAAGAAAAGAAATGAAGACAAGGACGAATCGACTAGATGATGATGATCCGCAGTCGCTGCGCCCTCCAACTTTGTCCCACCATGCTCCAAGTGCACCAAAATGCTGAGTACCTAGCAGCCCCCGAGGAGAGAAGCATCGTCGACACGGTATTGCTGCCTGGACCATGGTCTAAGGGTTTCCCCCTACACTCCGGGTAAAGTGGGGACACAGGAAGGAATGATGCCACCCAGAGGCGGCACCGCATCAGGGTCGGACAAGCCGATAGGGATTTCTCCCGACCTATGCACACACAAAACCCTGGCGCATCAGAACACCACCACCCAGCTTCGCCACCAACCAGCATGCGCCACCACGACCTTGAACTCACCACCACCGTTGCTTCGTGTACACTGGCACGTGGCCTGTAAGGCAGAGACACATGACATCGCCGGAGCAAGGGATAGCAGCCCCGTAGCCCACGAGAGGAACCCACCTCCACTGTCGGGAGGCAGTCATAGACCGGACAAAGCATCCCGGGCACACCAGGCCCAGATAGGCCCGGTCGGGCCCGTAAAGCCCTAGCTGCCGCTACTGCAATGGACAAGCCATAGCGCCGCATCCAATCTCAGCTAGCCATCACCGCCGCCTGCAGAGAGCCCGTCGAGGCAAAGCCCCAGCCCACTGAAGCCCATCTAGGCCCGCCCAAGCCCATCTAGGGCTGAGACGCCTAGATCCGGCCAGGGACGGCCGCCGGCGGCTCTACCTACCGTGGCGCCTGCCACCCAAAGCTAGCACCACCTCCAAGGACACCTGGTCGCGCCGGACCCGGGCCTTCCAAAGAGCACCGTCGCCGTCGAGTTTTGGGCCCCTACCTGAAGCTCCAGGACGCGGGGAAGGGAAGTCTGTCGGTGTCGGTGCCGCCAGGGCTTCGCCATGTGACCTAGGCCGGCGCTGGCAAAGGGGGGAGGAGAAGAGGGTGGGGGTGGCGGCGTCCCATCGCCCTCGGGGGGGGGGGGCGAGAGACACAAGTCAGGAGGGAAACTGTGGGATATATGGGTAAATGGTTGAAAGATGAGGTGGACGAACCTAGAGAAATTCATCACACTACCCATGGTAGGAAATAACATAGAGTAGTGCGTAGTATCGTAACAATAGTATTAATTTTTAGAGTTATTCGTGGGACTCATAATGTTATGGTAATATAGTAGTAATACATACCACATACCCTCTCTTTTCAATTAATGACATGTTATATCATCGAGATATCTAATTGGCAACTACAGCCTACCGGTAGTTTTACCACAGGTAGATATCTAATTGTATGTGGGTGAATTTTACCACCTAGTAAGTTATTTCCAACTACAGGTAGTTTCAGGGTGATCTACTATGGTGATGTGGACAGAATGGGGACTCACTGTTTTCTTTTGGCCTGGTCCGTTTATGATGTCTGATGCTTCCGCTCGATCAGGAAGAGAGGTGCACCGATGGATCCGAAACTTCCTATGGCCCTAATTAGAAAACCTGCAGGTGGGTCGTAATGGAGGCCCATATATGAGGATAAATGGTGGACTGTGGCCTCAAACAACTAGATCGGTTCTAATTTCTTCTTCAAAGTTTTTTCTAGATGTCAGAGTTTTTTTTTTACGAAGTTCCGCCGATCTATTAATAATCATCAACACCAGTATAAAGAGTCTTAAAAGTAATAAAAATTAAAAATAGGTCTCTTCTTGTTTTTTAAAATGACCTCGCAGAATTTTTAAGACCATCTAAACATGGCTGCCCGTGATGTTTTGGTGCTTGATGGTTGGTTGCCAAAAATTTGGTTGCCTATGGAATCCTCCAACATGGGATCTTGCTAACTCTTCTCACGGTCCTTTACAAATCTTGCCAACATGGGATAAAAAAAAATCTAACGATATCTTTTTTCTTTTCGAAACGGGGTAGGAGCTCTGTCTTTTCATTGATTAAGGAGGGTGAAAACCACAAGGCCTAAGCCAAACCGAAAGACCGAAGCCAGGAAGAAGGTTACATCACAAGGTTTTTGCTAAGGATGGCGTTTTACCCATGGGTACGGGTATTCACAGGTACCGTACCCACATGAGTAGGGTATGAATACATATTTATACCCACGGGTAATACCCATATCCTATACATTAAGTCACGGGTATGGGTGTGGGTATATGATTGTACCATGGGTATAAACATATCCTACCCATTAAACTGACATGTAAACCTTACGTGTAGAGGCCGAGAAGCCTAGGAACGAGTGTGAGATTGCGAATTCTAAACCTAGATAATTCTAGGTACTCATCTACATATTATTGAGTAGAGATATTTTTTTCAATATGTTATTAATAATTGTAAAATTGTGAATAATTTGTGTGCTAATGAATTTACCCACCGGGTACCCAATGGTACGGATATCCATCAGGTATGGGTAAAGTTTTGTACCCGTGGATACAAATATGGGTAAAGATTTGTACCCATTGAGTACACGAGTATGGGTATGGTATTGCTCTATCCTACCCATACTCTGCCCATTGCCATCCTTAGTTTTGGCATAAAGGTGGAAGGTAACAAGAAGACCTAAGGCACCAGTTGTGCAAAATGCTTTGCGCCAGCTGCAATCCAGGCACGTCCTTCTTCCTTAATTTTGCTCATTAGCACTTTGAATATTTGTTGTTGAAGAATCGTTTTTTCCATATCTCCCAGCGGACAAGCATGGTGGCCGATCTCAGCCCCTTCTTTGGGAACCCGTTGTTTGTAGCAAAGTGCTGCCATAGCGTTGAGAGGATCTCTAGCTTGGGCCGGGGTCTCGTGCACGCATGAAGCATCCATTTTAGCGCTCGGCGGCTACCGCTTTGGGGGCGCCTAGTGCTACCGAGTGTCTAAGGTAGCCTTAGTGGGAGTATCATAGTTAGTATCCTGTATGCCATGTTGGTAAAAATCTGATGTGACATAACAATTAATAAAGAAAGAGATGGTTAGAGTATAATAGGTAGATACCATATCATAGCACATGAAACTAAAAATCGTAATGCATATAAATCTTGTACATAATTTTACATTGAGATTCTACAAATCATTATAGTATTACTGCGATACTAGTATATGATCCATGCACTATAGAGATAGTATCATACACTAGTATCATATGCATGCTACTAATAGTACGATACTCCTACTATGACCAGCCTAATTAATTGATTAGCTTCTGTGAGAAGGTTACCGTTAATCAATTGCTGCAAGTACCATGAGAGAATTCCTTCTTGAGTTCTTTGGTTGATAGCCAAGCGTGCACAATATACTAACGGAGCCCCTTTATACCTTCTTTTGTTCGATGCCGATTACTACTAGATTTTTATCTCCTGCACTCCCTGTCCAGAATACAGCTTTGGGTTCCTAGCCGAAACGTCAAACCCCCCGGATGAACTCGATAATATATTTATATTTATGTCCCAAAATTTTAGAAGGAAATAATCGGACTGCTCATCCTTATCAATTTTTTGCTCAGCAATATGGTTATGTGTATGACTTATTTCTTCCAGGTGACTTATCAACTATTTCGGAGGCTTAAATAGTTTAGATCCACATTTTCCTGACGAAGTGATATCGACAAAATAGAAACACCGTCTAGCTAGACGGGGTGTTATTTGTGGTCCAAAAGACCAAGGCAGTTAGGGTTCAGGGTCTTACTGCAGTACCTAAATGATTATATTTAAACTTCTTGCCAATGATGGTGTATGGCAAGACTTTCTCCATACTAAATGTGTAGGTTCTAGAGCGGCTTCGTGGGTCCAACAGAAACCTCGAGATTCTCAACTCTAGACGGCCTTAACGAAGGTCAAACAATCCTTTAGACTGGTCATAGTGCTAAATAATTTAGACTAATAATTTGCATATGTTACTAGTTGATGTCACTATCTTTATAGTCAGTGGCAGACACAGCAAAGAACTGTAGGGTGGGCACGCTTCAAAAAAAATCAACACTAGAACTTGTGCGATAAAAAAATGCCAAGCGAATAATATAAATGTAACACCCTTAAATCGACCATATGCAAGTTTTAGCCCTTTCCGCCAAACCCGCATAGAAACGATTCAAGGACTTCCACTAGGCACTTTCGTGCGGGTGGAAAACGAAGTAATAACATTACACAACAGTCCTCGATGGAACCCACAGAACAGATATATATACGACAGCGACTCCCTGAGTCAAGAATACAGATATACAATAGAAAGATCCAAATCACCTTGAAAACGATAGAGCGTCCGACTACGGACAAGATGCAAATGGGGCTAAGAGCCCTGAAGAATAACCAATGGCGTCCATAACCCTGCCCAGGCCAAGCCGGAAGGGTAACCCTGCTAACGACGTCGATCTCAAACCTGCTAAAACAAAAGGGGTGCCGACAAAGGGCAAAGGAAAAAGAGGAGCGTCAGTACTGAGGCCAGTACATGGCGAGGCTAGAATTCGGCGGCTCTCGCCTACATAGGTATGGTGGATTGAAGCGGCAGCGCAGCATGCACTAAACAATCTATAGAAACTCGATCCAACTGTCGGCTATTAGAGAGGGATAAGAAAGACCTCTTCGAAACCACCTGATACTAACACCAAACATACCCATCCTGGTATTCCCCCTCGAGACCAAACGAGGAAGTCAAGCCGAGGAAAACTCACACGGTTGGCAGTTTTATTTAATCTTTCCATGGCAGTTATCCAACTTACTAGTCATCTCAGATGTAAGTCAAATTATAACAGTAAACTTTAGTTATTGTTGTCTATGATCGAGAAACTGTGCTCCAAGTCGTCCATAACCGCGGACACGGCTTTTCGAAAATATTTAACCCTGCAGGGGTGCACCAAAGTATCCACGCACTTGACCCTTTTGCGGATCAATTAACATACACCCATCGGTATGTCGCGGGCCTAAGTCATGACGTTTCCCGGACCAAAGCAAGTACATGGGGCCACCCACTAAGCTACCCAGCGAAGTTGGCGGCTCGAGCGGACCTGTGGTTTGTGCCAATGGCTGTAAAGACTGGGAACCCGAAAGTGTGTGGGCTTGTCGATACCGCGAAAACATTCCACATCCTAAACAGTACAAGTGCTCCACGCACAATCTTAAATAAAGCAGTAAAGCATGGCATAAGTACAGGATAGTAATAAAGCCCCAAACTACTTGTGGCCTTCGGTACAATACTTTGAAATCAGGTAGTAAGCCGATGGGGGTGCCCACACACCCCACCTGTGGTTAGCGCGCTCGATCTCGGAACAGGTGACAAGAACTCGGGTCCTAGGTGGATACAAGTGGGCGGTTAAAAACCAAATATTGACTATTACCCACCGGTGCCTCTGCATTATATCTATTTCCAGCATTTAATTAACAAGTTATAATGTAAGCCATGATCAACTCCACCGTTAAGCATCTCCACCATTAAGCATGTGTCAACCTTCCAATCACGGTGGAACAAGAACGACGCGAAGCAGCACCTGAGCAAGCAACTACGACTCGCAAGTCCGACTATCTATCAAACAACAGGCAATAGGATGTGTCCAAGGCAATATAAAGGCTGCATGGAATATATCTGGTACGGAACACTAAAGCATCGCGACACGGATAGAAATAGATCAACAGGAGGAAATAAAGACTATAAATGCAAAATAGGTAGAAGAGGGAGAGGTGCTCGCCTGGGAAAACACTGCCGACGGATCATATCCGGAGAACTTGTCGATACTCGCATCAACTCATCGGCCTAATCCGCGAAGAAGCAAACACTAGAAGAAACACCGGATGCAATATTTAATACTACGGCGGAAGATCCGGCATGATGATGATATGATGCATGGCATGGCACAGATGCGGTGTAATTAGGCAATATTAAGTGGAACCGGGGTCCCAATAATTAATTACACGGTTCAAGTTGTTTAGACCCCCGCAATTTAAATGTTGGATTAACAAGACAAAACATGCCATCGGTTCGCTACACCAATTTAAATGGAGTCGAGATAAGACAAAGATATCCCGCAGATGGACTCCATATTTAATTATGAGGTGAATCGGCACAATGCCCCAACCCACATGTTATGCATGCGAGATGAACAATTATATGCAACAATTCATATGCCTGTCAATTTATAAAAATAGGGCTCGGATAAAGGGGTCACACATTAGGGGCGAAGACCTTGGTTCCGGGGGTCCGGGGTTCATCGGGGTCGTCGGATCCGTGAAGGAGATCATGGCGTTCTAGGAAGGAGAACCTCGGTGATCTTGATCGATCTTCTGGTTCAGCCTTGATCTCCAGACTCCAACATCAGGGTTCGGGTCTTCGGACGGCGTAGGTTCTCTAGACGGCCTCGAGGCGAACTTGGGTAGTCGTCAACACATGGTACACGGATTCCCGGAGGATATTGGCATTGGCCAGGTTCTCGTCGTTAGCTCTTCGGGTTCTTCTGCAGTCGTCGGACACGCAGATAACACACCTGCAGTACCCAAACCACATAACAACAGAGATGTGTGGTGCTGACTTCAGAGACGTGACCACATGGGACGGTCTCACAACACATGGAAGCGAGGGAACTTCGCCGAAAAGGCAGACGAGAGGGGCTCAAGGCGGCTCGGCCGACGAGGTGGAGGTCACCCGATGATGGCGATAGGCGGAGCTGTAGCGCAAGGCTTGAGCCCCGGCGGCCGATTGCGGAGGAGAGAGATCCGGGGAGCTTCCGACGGCGGGGTCGTGGACGGAAGGTGGGAGGAAGGCGGAGGCGGCGGCCACGGTGCCTGGCGGCGGCCGAGAGGGGCACGGAGACGGGGACGTCGGCTGGGAGCGGTCGGAGAAGGCGAGGCCGCAGAGGAAAGGCGGGGTGGCGGAGGAGGAGCTTGGCGGAGATCTTGGTGGGCGTGGCGCTGGGAAGGAGGCGGCTCGGGGAGGAGGTCTGGCGAGGCCAGGGGTAGGTGGCGTGTGGCGAGGGGAGGTGGCTATCCAGCGTCTGGGTGGGCCGAGGACGGGCAGGGAGTGGGGAGTTTGATGGGCGGCAGGTGGGGCTGGCTGCACAGGCTGCGCGCCCAGTGTGTGTGAGGCCATGGTGGGCGCGGGAAAGGTGGCCAGGCTGGCCGGCCATGTGTGGGTGTGAGCGGTGTGTGTGTGGTGTGTTGGGTGAGGTGGAGAGAAAAAGGGTGGGTCTGGTGAGGTGGCGACATGGGATTGGAGGGGGTGAGGTGGAGGGCTGGGTAGGATTAGAGTGGGTAGAATATTTGGTAGAATAGGTTTTGGGAAAACTGGTTTTTGTACTGGGGGTGGCCGACTGGGTCGGATCGGCCCGGTACGGCTGCCCCCTAAAATAAAATAAAAGTTTTATTATTTAAAACGGGACTTTTAAAATCTGTTGGTAGACAAAACAAAATATCTGGAAGAGGCCAGGGTTTTAATTTGAAATAAAGACGGGGCGTTTAGAAAACAAAAACAGACTTTTCGAAAATAGTTTTAGACAAAAACCATGCAAGATGACATGACGATGCTCAAATGCAAGGTGGCATGATGACATGAGCATGCGGTCATGATGATGCAATGCACAAAAACAACGCGATTTTCTAGTAGTGGTTTTGCGGGATGCCACAATAAGTAGATAATTGATTCACAACATTGTAGTTCAATACAAATATTTAAAATGTTCATCATTCCAATGCAAATAGTCCAAAATATCAGGTGAGTCTTACAAGCCAAAATATAACATGATAGTCTTACATGACATCAAGATAACTATTTGGGAACTCTATGTTCTCACATTGTCATGAAAGTATCAACTATGTCTTCTTCACTTACCTTCAAGAACACATCCCGCTCAATAAATATCACTAAGCAATGGTTCAAGAGATCATCACCCATGCGATTTCTCAACTTGTTCTTCACAAGACTCATTGCAGAAAATACCCTTTCAACACTAGTGGTCGCCACGGGTAAGATCAATATCAATTTGGTAAGCAAGTAGACTATATCATAAACAAGATGCTTTTTTGTTTCAACAAGCTTAATAGAGAGATCACCAAGATGATTTAGTCATTTGAACATATCATCTCTTCTCATATCTTCGATAAAAGTTTTCATTACCTTTCGTCCATCATAAGAAGCAAATGAATTCATGGGATTCAAAGCCGGCATGCAAATAAGCAACTCCATGTTAACCTCATCAAACCGGTTGTCAAGCTTTTGAATAATTTGATCAACAGTACCAAGATACATTTCTCTTCTATAATGATCATCGTTTTTTTGTATTTCATAATACCGACGTGATCTTCCATGAGCCACATAATTATCTTCCGGTGAAGTAATTCCAATGCCATGTTTATTGCAAAATAATGTCACCTTTGCAAGAAATCCCTCCCATACTTAAGACCTAATGCGTTGTATTTGATCCTTTGCCAATCTAACAAGTGCCATTGCATTAACAATATCTTGATCCCTCTTTTGCAAGGATTGAGACAAGTCATTTGTATAGCCAAGAATAACAAGCATCAAGTGAAGATTGAAAACAAAGTCAAATGATTCAAAGGCTTCGGCAACTCGTATTCTTGTCCACTCATTCTTTTGTGAAGGATCTTTCCCAATCCTTACAAGCACTTCAAGAATTGTGGGATACATGTCAACAATGTGTAGAATGGTTTTAAAATGAGAACCCCATCGAGTATCACCGGATCTAGACAAACCCATTTCTTGATTTAATCCACTTTCAATTTCACCCATTTCATGTGCTTCCAAAACTTTTTGAGCTCTAACATCTCGAAGCATGTCATGACGCTTGCAAGAAACTCCAATAATATTGAGCAAGTAAGAAACATGATCCAAAAACCACACACGTGCTTCATTGTCTTTTTCCACCGCAATAAGAACCAATTGGAGTTGATGTGCAAAGAAATGGATATAATAATAAGATGGTGAGTATTTCATGATCAATGTTTTCAACCCCTTAATCTTTCCTTTCATGTTGCTAGCCCCATCATATCCTTGTCCACGAATTTGAGTGGGACTCAAATGATGATCTTTTAGCAAGGATAAAATTGCAACCTTAAGTGACAATAAAGTAGTATCAGAAACATGAACTACTCCAAGGAACCTCTCACATATTCTTCCCAATTTATCAACATAACGCAAGCAAAGAGCAAGGTGTTCCTTGTGAGACACATCACTAGACTCATCGGCTAAAATTGCATAGTGGTAATAATCAAGATCTTCAATAATTAGTCTTGTAGTTTCCGTTGATACAATTTCCCGAAGCATTCTTCAAAACAACCTTATCAACTTCTTCATTATTTTTAGCAAGCCATTTGAGAAGTTCAATAAAATTCCGCCGATTACTTGATTCTTCACTCTCATCATGTCCATGGAATGCCAATCCTTGATTCAAAAGAAACCTCAAGCATCTAATAGAATGAGTTAGCCTAGTCTTGTAAAGAAGTAGATCCTTGTTAGACACCCTCACAATAACATTATCAATTTTTGTGTTGGGTGCAACAAACAAGTTATACTTCTCATAAGCTTCGCTCTAAATGCTACTAACACCACCCACATGTTTACTAAATGCTTCGGGCCTTTTCCAATCTCTAAAACCATCTCTAACAAAGGGATCTCCCCTAGGCCATCCATTGGATCTTGCTTTGAACAAGTAACATACAAACCAAAATGCGGTATCCTTTCTAATACTATATTCGAGCCAATTGTATCTAAGAAACCAAATAGGGTTGAAGTGTCGATTTTTACCCTGTATTTTTCTTGTTGGGAAAGAATGTTCATATGGTTGGCATGAACATTTTAAGATATATCATGTCCGAACATCATCTTGATCATTAGCATTATATCTTGAAATAGGAATCCTTTCTCCTGGATCATATATATGGAAGGAAATGAGCATCATATGACCTTGCATACAGTTGTTGGGGTGATGATGGATGTGGTATTGCATCTTCCTCAATCTCGGTATCGGATTGGACTGGAGGTGTGGAATCAAGACATGTCAACCAAAGCCCAACATCTTCAATTTGTTCATCATCTACCACCAACGGTGATGAAGAAAGTACAATCTTATTTGATTCATGTTTCTCGAAAAGTGCCGCAATGTGGTTTTTCTTCTTCATATTCAATTCTACAATTACCATATAAAACATATAAACAACATGGTAAAAGAGCATAAACACAAATTTGTAGACAATTTAGTTTAGGATTAGATCGGACAAATTTGGAGACAATTTAGACTTTAGAGCATACAAATTAGGGCATCAAACCGATTCTTCCCCATGGGGAATTTGCCAATTTGGGATTTAATCAAAATAGAGGGGTGGGAGCAGAGAGCAGCAATTTATACCTGAAACTGGGCAGTAGCAGGCAGATCGAGCGGGAGGCGGTCGAAGGGGCGGAGAGCAGCAGGAAGCAGTAGCAGCGGTGGCCGGAGGGGCGACTAGTGGAGGTGGGCTAGGAGGCCGGTCAGGGATGGCTCGGACGGGGAGTTGGGGAGGGGGCAAGTCGGTCGAGGAGCTGAGGGCTAGGGGGACGCCGCCGCCGGAGCAAGTGGTCGCCGCCCTTGTAGCCGTTGCTCTGCTCGGCGCTGCCATTGGCATCCAGAGACAGAGACGGACGGGACGAGGACGACCGCTTGAGTTCCTCTGATCCTCTTGCTCACTCGACTCGGTAAGGAAATCACGGGTCAATTTTTTTTGCCAAAACTCTGGGTGGGCCACGGCCCATCCGGCCCGCCCCTGCGTTCGCCAGTGGTTATAGTGGGTGATAACATGTGTGTGGTATCATGCCAAGAGCTAATTAATTAGATTGTAGACTCATACGGTATTGGTATGTTTGATGTTATGGTAACTAGCTAATTTACTACCTCTCTCTCTTTCTTCATTAATCATCATGCCATGTCACCTATTTGCTTAGTTGGCATTCTATGTACGTGCATGTTACTAGCTAAGTTACTCCCACTATAACTAGCCTTATCTAGTTTGAGACCATTTTCGTTAAGGATGAATCTCAGGTAGGGTTTTGGGGGACACTTGGTTGGGAAATGCGTCGTTAAAGGATCTTCAGTGCCCCCTCCTCTTTCCCGCTAGGGATAAATATGCTACAATCAAATAAGCATGCATAGAAGTTTCAAAGACATCATCTTGGTACAACTGAACCACCTAAACATGCATATGAGCATTAAAATTATCATCTGCACACACGTACCCGCCATACACACAAACCTCGAAAAGTGACACCAGCCTGCAGATCTACCACATGATCATCATACAAGTCCCACACATCTTGAGTTCGCTTACATCACCGGCCATCAAAGACGAGGGAACCGAAGAACCACAACACCACGGAAAGGAAGATGAGTGAAAGAACACAACTTGTCGTCGAGCACCACCACCTAGCGGGGAGAATGTTACCTCTTACCTAGTCGCCTGTGAGCTAGAGTCGGGTTGGTGGTACGGAGGAGAGAGCTCGCGATTGGGTAGAAGTGGTGGAGAGGGTGAGCAGTGAGCTGACTACTGGAGGACTCAATTGGGTGTGTGGGAGACTCTATCACTCGTGTTTCTTTCCTTGGCCACATTGTAGCCCCAGTGCGATTGCCTCACCGAAAACGGCCGAATCGAGCATTTTATGTCGAGCCAAGAAATGCTTTAAGCGACTTGAGGGTCTGATTCAACCCCTTTGTAGAGACAACTTAAGTATACTTAACATTAACACAAGAGGGATGCATCTGGCGAGACTGGTTGGCCCTAACGAAACGCGCGCTATAAACAGGGGTGTAAGAATCCCACTTTTTCGTACGGTTTGACCACGCACGAGCGAAGGAAAACGATCGAATAATCCTGGTCCGGTGATTCGGTGAAGCATACGGGTGGCAAGAGGGAGGCCAAAAGACGGCGGGGAAAGGGCAATATACCTACCACTGTACATGCATGATGCGATGTAGTGCGCCGGCTGGTCGCTGTCAAATTGTATGGACTATGGAATCTTCCCTGTATTTGCCTGGATTATTATTTTTACTACGACGCACTAACTTACCCATAGATCTGCCTAGCTAGTTGGGAGGATCTCATCCCACGGGATGCAGTATCTTTTCGGCGGCTACTACTGCCCTCAGATTCCTTGCCTCAGTTTACTACTGTACGGAGCTTGATGTCGATTCTTAGAGTTTAATTCAATTTTCTTGTTTGTTTTTCATTTTTATGCCTTTATCAAAAAAAGAAGTATTTTCTCAGTGCGACGTTTTGGCTCCTGGTCTTGAGAAACTTAGTATATGAAAATTTTAAAAAGATATTCAAATGTTTCTAAAAAAATCGAAACAGACAGATGATTTAAGACGTATGTACATTTTCTATTAAATAATATGGCATATTTTTGGCCTACAGAAAATCACAAATTTGTGGCTTTAAAATGGCAAAAGGATACTCAATTTTACTCCACACATTTGTCTTTTTTGTGTAGATCTCAGCTTTAATATGTAAATAGACAATCGTACTCATTGTTAGAAGAAAGAAAAGGCAATGCACAGACTTTATTCCGATGAACAGGAAATACACATCACACTTTTTTTTATCTTCTTTCTACAACCCTATACATCTGCATCCACAATGAGCCGAGGAGTACAAATCAAGAGAACAAACAGTTCATATAAACAGGCGACGAAGAGCTTCTGTACCCATCCAGCATTTCGCAGTTAATTACACGTAGGCGCTCAACGACGGTCGTTCCCTGCGGCGTGCAGCTTGTTGCCGATTCCCGGGCTGTGCCCAGGCGCCGTGGAGCGGCCGTCGGTGCTCGCCATCTTCGTCGTCGACGCTATGCTAGAGGCACCTTGCATGGCCCGGCACCCTGCTGACTCGCACGCCTCCTTGGCGTTGCTCGACGTCGTCGCCTCCATCAGCCTTCTCGCCTCGCAGGCCGGCGCCAAGTGGCTCGACACCATCACCATGATCAGAATGCAAGTGCACGACGAGACCTGCTTGGAGCCTGCCATGCAGTAAGTTAAAAGCCGAAGTGTGATGGTCTAAACTCTCAAGCACAAGGTTTGCGGCTCTACACACTGGTATACTACTAATCCTCTTGCTTGAGTTTTGAGTTTGATGTGAAGGGTGTCTCCAGCGACAATTTATAGGTCGAGAAAGTGCTTTAGCATGCAATATTATTATATGTGTCAAATGGGAGCTATAATATAGATCGAGAAGTAGATAACCTAGAAAGGGAGGGAGCTCCGCGCAACATAAAAGTGCACCATAGGGGTGACATGAAGAAACACCCGCCATGCACGTCATTTTCACCAAAGTCTAATTCTTTCACATGTCAGTGCCACAGTCAAAAACTCGTGTCCACCACATACACGGGCGTAATTACATTTGTAAACGTGCAGATTTGACAATGCTAAATGTGTTTTTTTTTTATGAAAAAGAAGAAGAGCAAATACATGGACAGATACAGGGCATGCAGCCTGTTAAACATTTCTTCCAAAGATTTCAGAAAAAAGGTAGAAGAATCGGGGAATCTTCCGTACTTGGACTGGCATAGGAGGCCCTAATTGCATTGGTGTTTTACTTGCATTCTGCTCCGTCGATCAAGCAGCCAGCTTTTGACCGGCCAAGCACATTAGTTGGCTCCCTGGACCAAGGAGATCGCATTTTGAAATCATTAAGTTCAAAGCCTATGACTTGATGAGAAATATATTTTTCATCTAAGGGCGACGGCTGGCTCAGGACCAACGGTTTGGAGCACTCAACCGATGCAGGCCACTAACATGGGCAAAAAGTCCAAGGTTTAGTATTAGCATATTTGAAGAAATACCTGTCAGGTTTGCCTTTTTTTTTCTTTCCAAAACCTATGGTCCATCAAGCGTACCATTGTGGCACTACCAGTGTGAACCCTGAACCCACATGAATGGCTGGCAGAAGGTCTAAGATTTGTACTTAATTGCAACATATTTTGCGGCCATCCAGAAAAAGAAGCACTTGGATTCCAAAATCCCAATTGTCCCAGCTTTAAACTAGATATACTTATGTGTTGATGATGGACAATTTGTGTTTCTTAAAGTTGGCAGACATACCTACTTCACCGGGCATGGTTGATCGCTGATTGGATCTTTTGGTGCTCTAAATTCGATTGGTGATGGTTACAAGATGGCCTTTCCTGGCAGGGACGGAGTGTTCTGGAGAGCACATGGTTAGACTCATGCTGAAAGGCTAAGCACCCCTAGTATCCATATCAAAATATTCAGTTCCAGTCATCCTGCAGCCTATGCTCTGCTCCTTGGTTACTGCAATGTTAAAACAAATCCAACTTGGCAGAGTAAATACCATGATCAGAGAATAGGGCCACCTCAGTGTGCACAAAAATGCATATTGCAAGAAAGTAATGAGTTGGAACTTTGCAGGCTAAAAGGTACTCGCAGATGAAGGCTCTTGCCCTGGAAAGTTTGTCATTAAAAATGAACCGCTTTGAGTTAGTGAAGCACCTTGCATACATTTGTCTAGTCTGTCCACGCTCCAAACCCAGTAGGAATTGGATGTCTCTCTGACCATCCCCAACAGCAGAATCTTACTGAAGTACCAAAGGGAAAAGCAATCTTCCTAAAAAGCCATCTCATCTTGCTTGATACTCAAAGCAGAGATAGATTTAACTATTTCTACGTACAAAGCGAAGTGAAATCGTACCAGGTACTTGTTCCATGCAGCCGCAGCCGCTGTCTCTTTATTCCAAATCTATCGCTGCATGGCCGACCTAGAATCCTTCAGAGCTCATCGGCTGAAATATAAAACTGCCCAAATCGATAACACAACAGAACGACAATTAAATACCGAACTTTATTTAAACGTTTATTTGTATTTACATATCAATAAATCCATCAGTGCTTAACATTATCGAGCCATAGCAGCAAGTATGCCTCACTACACACTTAGATAACTACTACTATGTTACAATGAAACTTCAACAGACATATCAACTAAATGGTAGCTGGTGTATGCCATGCAGAGAAAACTTCTCTCTGGCAGAGCATCGACGTGAAACAGACAAGACTTCATTTTGGCGATCTTGCTTGGAGAATTCGCCTTTCATCAGACAACAGCTTTGCAAATCTGCAAAGAAGGTGCTAATTAGCTCATAAGTAGACGCAAAATGAAATTATAATATTAACCTGATAGGTGGTGGCAAGTTCACCTCTTCAGAGCTTCCTCGTTGGTCAAGTCTGTGTCACAACAAAAAGGCACCATATGACCAGTCTCTAAATTTGCCCGTGAGACAGGTTTCTTTAACAGCATCTCTCCAACACTCACAAGTTTCTCCAAGTTATCCTTGGTGGCAACATCAACCGAGGAGAGTGTCCCCCGTAGGGTATCATCCTGTTATTAGAAATGGTAGCTTGAGAGGAAAAGATGTCTTTTTCTTAGTTACTTGTACAAAATAAACTGGTGCATTTTAATTACCTGAATCCTCAGATAGTTCTGCTCAGAACGTAAGGCTTTGAAAACAGAAGCGATGTGAATATCGACCATATCTGCACTTGCCCGTGTGAAAATATCTACCAACGGTGTGGATCCACTGCTAAGTAACCAACCCAACACTCCCCATGATTTAGCCTTTTGTGAACTGTACCTCTCTTCAAACTTTGATGAGCCTGTGCCAAGTGAAATGACCAAAAATCGGCCATAGTCCAAAGGTTTTATTGGGAAGAAAGCTGGATTTTCCTTGTAAATCTGCTTGGTTACTTCTCCAATGGCAACTAATGCCTAAACACGACAGAGACGGATATTAGGTCTCTTTTTAAAAATCTGGACTTATCGTCAATTTCTTAATCAAGTAAAAATTTGTCAAAGACATGGTGGAGGTGTATTGTACTGCATATATGATAAGTAAAGAAACTAAAGTTATAAACCATATAGAAAGATTGAAGTGAAGATTCCGGCACTATGTTAATGTTATGCATAACTAGTTAACTGCGGTACCGGATTATTGGCAGCTACTCCCCCGTCAATAAGATTAAACTCCGTGATGTTTCCATGATAGTCTTCGGTCTTGAAGTAATGTGCAGGTAGATAGGTTGGAGCAGCAGATGTGCTGATACAAATATCTGATAGCAAAGCATCCATTGTGTTCTTCTTCTTAACCTGTCACGTGATAATAGAATGTTCAATTGTGTGCAAAGTATCCATTCCGACGGATTGATGGAGTTTGCAACTTTCAATTAGTCATTACAGCTTCCTGTATCTTCTCCCTTTGAATTGATTTTACATGGAAATTAGGAAATACATGTTTCAGTAGCAAGTGTTTCCTGTGCATCAAAATTAACTTGTTCTAACTTACTATAACTGGTATAGAAAACAAAACGTGTGCTCAAATTGGAACTAGATTTGAGAGAGAGGGTAACCTCATAGGATGAAAAAATGGTTGGCTGTAGCCGCTTGATGTCGAAAGTTGGTATTACCACATTTGTTAAAGTCTGATGCAGCCTGGTGTTTCCTAACTTCTTCCTCAAAACTTCATGAAGGTACTTGCCATCATAGCAAGGTCCTGACAATAACCAAACTGTCCTCATTATCCGACCGAATGCACCCCTATAGAAACAAAGAAAATGTTTACCGACAAGTTCCCAAACCAATCAACAAAAACCATAATACATGTGTTCACCTGACTTGTGGAAATATTTTTGGAGAATTGTCCATATAAAATGCTTGAATATCCTTGGCAGCAAAAAGTGGTCTTTTCTTCTTGTTTGGTGCAGTGAGCATTGCAGTCACAAGTCCCCCTGTGCTAGTCCCAGCAATGACATCAAAGTAGTCTGCTAATCGGGCTTCCTCTCCATCAAGTTTCTTCAGAAATTAAAACCACAGTTACAGTGAGATCCAATTAAGAGCATCAATTGAATTATTGTGTTTCTAATGAAAGGAGCATAAGCTGGTGCGGAAGGGGAAAAAGTCAGTATATTGAACTCACCATTCCTATAGAGATAAAAAAGAAACAGACATACGGAACTAGCAGAAAAAATGAACTAATTAGACTATAAGGTGGGATTTGGCAATTTGCTAGGAATTTGAAAATTTTCTGCAGGACTGCAATGTTTCAACATGTACATCTGTATAAATAACAATAACAGAAGAAAAGGCAAGCTGAAAAGGAAAAAACAGCAGTTAAAGTTAACAAGATATGGTGAACTGAGTTAAACGAGTTGAACTTTAAACTAGTACCTAACAGTGAAGTTGAGATAATTCATGTAACACAGCATATGCCACATGAACTTTTAATCTATCATATTTCTTACCAGGTTAGTGTTGCCATGGCAATATCACAGGATACGGAAATCACTTATGCTACATAACTACAGTTTTACCTGCAACTCTGTTTCTAGAAAGGCAAGAGCAACAGCTGGAATGATTCCTCGAATCCCTCCACCATCGATAGAGAGAACTGTGATGAGGTTGCCATAAGTTGGCGGGTGTCGACACAAGATATGTTCTCCAGTCTCCATATTTCTGCCCTCCTCAAGGGTAAGTTGCACACAATTGTATTTACCTCACGATGGCTTTTTTGAGTGCTCAAGTTAATGTAGAGAACAAGTATTAATAGGCTTTGGATGAGAACTTTCGTGGCAATGCAGGTAGAGAAGGTCATTAGCAGTCAGGAGAAGTCATTATGCGTAACTTAAACGTGCGACAACAAGATCTTAGCCAGCATTCCTTCATGAGAATATATGTAGAACTAAAGTTAAAAAGTACTACAGGCTTTATTTTCTGAAACATTGTTAATAGTGACTTGGTTAGGTGCTTTCAAGGAAACTTCTAGCCCTACAGACCTAATAATGTGTTGAAGAATGTCCAATTTTTGTTATCAAGCACAAAATAAAAGAAAAACCTCAAAATGGAAAATGTGGTTCTCTTTGTTGTGGTGATTGAGAGGCTTGTATCTGCTTGTGACGTTTGAGATGCAGCATATATCTCTTCTTTAATAAAGGATGAATGTCTCTTTCTCAGTTGCCCTTGAACTAAGGGCTATTCTTGTGCCCTGACGGTGCTGTCAGAAAAAAGGAAATTTCTATGGTCCAAATGTTAGTCGTGTTAGAATGTTGACTAACTCTTGCATGGAGGTAATACATCGTAGCTTTATGCTCCTATATCAATATGATCCTACTTGCATAAAAGCACGCAATCTAAAGAATAGGACGAACAATTTGTAGTACTGCAAGTTGATTCACCTAAACGGGATGAGAAATTGCAAGACTTAGGCATGCAAAACCCTTACGTCAGAGGAACCTGTGCTTCTGAAGCATTTTATTTTTAAGCAGTATGTAGCAATGGGGAGAAAACATGTTACCTGCTGCCGTTCAATTTGTACTAGTTTTGAATTACCATTTTAGCTTGATGGCAGTTACCAAAATAATGACCTAGACACCTAGTTAAGAGCATCTACTATTGTCTAGATCCAACGAACTTGTGAACAAGTCATCGATTATTTTACTTTATATTTTATTTGTGCACACGTGATTGAATAGGAATGGTGTAGAATTCCAGCTTTCTCTAGGTTACATATGTAAGCAAAGGTGATCTATCACGTCAAGTAAGGGCATGACCAATGGAGGCTATAAAAAGTGACAGCTTCATGATGTCAGCGTGGTGAGACTACAGCATGAGGCAGCCATCCTACACGGCGTGTTCCCAAGCATTAGAGCATCTCCAGCCACGTTCCCCAAACGCCATCCGGAATCAGTGCCGGACGATTGGGGGGCGCTAGCGCGTGGTGCCGCATTTGGGGCACGGCGCTACCCAGCCGCGTCCCCCAAACAAAAATACCCAAACTTAAAATTCATTCATATTACAATGAAATTTTACAAACCGAACGAAATTTAACTAAATTTAAGCCGAAACCCTAGATCTAAGCATCGCCGTCCCGACCAGATGGACCGGCCTGCGCCGTCCATGCGCCACTGCGACGACGGGAAGCCTCCCTGCGCCGGCCACACACCACTGCGACGACGGGAAGCCTCCCTGCACCGACCAGGTCCAGTAATAGACAGGGAGGTTGGCGACGGTCACTAATAGACAGGTGTGTCAATGACAGGGCTGGCCTGCCAGGCACCACGTCGTTGTGGCTTGCGTCCGGCGCGCCCGCAAGGAGCCCTGTGTAGCGGGGGTGGCCTCAGGCGCCGGACACACTATTGGGCCGCGCCGGACGGAAACGGGCGCTTGGGGCAGACTGCTGGGCAGGTTTTCCGTCTGGCGCGTCCAATAGGCCTTTGGGGCGCCGTTTGGGGGACGCGGCTGGAGATGCTCTTAGTCTTTTTGTTGGCCCTGCCTTTTTCTCTATCTGCTCAAAGCCATCTTCTTTCTCTCTTCTCCCGTCTACTCTTTTTCTTCTCTCTCCTGCTTTTCTTGATTTCTCCCATGGAGCGGCTGCCTCTTCTGCAGGAGACCCTGACACTCTGCGAGGCTGCCACCCTGACAATCCGAGCCTAGTTGGCCTGCGAGGCATATGGTTGGGGCTACGTGTTGGCCATGCTCTAAGAGATCATGTGATAAGACCAAAATATTGGTTGTGGAAACATTTAACGATTCAGAACCCTCTGAACAAAGAAATGTGACTATTTAAGTTAAGAGCAAACTTTTTTGCAATAGACAAATAATATACTCTGTGTCTTGTATGAAAACTCCAGCACTAAACTATCAACCAAATTCAAATAAACCTAACTTACTTCGCTTTTTTATCATCAAATAACATAGTTTCTAGTCCCGTCATATGTTTGCTACATGGAAGATAAACATCAAAAGTTATAACAATTCATTATGGGACCCTGGCCCTGTTAAAAGGTTTGTATTTGTGCTTAAGAGCTAAGAGCTTGCAATGTCAGATAACGATGTCCCATTGCGAATGAGAATCAAACAGAGGAGAGGCATTTCCAGGCTAAAAATTGGCGTGTTACCAGGCATTGCCATTTGTGGTCGAGGCCCTTTTACATATAAAGAGGCAAAGCTTACGCCTTTTGTGTTTCAAGAAAAAATGGCATGAAAATGTTCCATATCAGGAGAAGTCATCATCTCAGCAGTAAGTAGTTAATCATGTAATGAGCCGAGTTATAGCTTCCACGTAGTCCAAATATATATGTTATGAACTATGACAACCATACATCCTTGCATAATCCAAAAGTACTGGGCCACATGAAAGGAATTAATGGGGCAGTTACCAGATATCCTGATGCTGCCTCTTCCAATTCTGTCTGTTGTCTGGCTACTGGCACCACTGAAGACACCCTCTTCTCATGCAGTTCTTTACGCAAAAACCTTCGTCACCTCACGAAAACATGACGTATTGGTGCCACACCAACAAGTCTGACCCTGCAAAAAACTAGGCTGCTGGACCATTAGTCTGCGATTTCTACAAAATGCTATGGTTATGCAACAGAATTTCCTACGTATTGCATATAGTTTACTCAAGCAAGTATTCCATTGCAGATGACAGAGGAAAGTGCATTTGGTCAATGATACAGCAATGAGGCAAAAGGAAGTAAAGGAATCACTCTGCAAAGCCCTGATGCCGCGGCGAACAAAAAGAAAAGGTTATCCAAGACATTATTCATGCCTGGGGCATACACCTGTCATTTGGTGGGGATCTCTCTAAGGAGTACCATGGAACATGTAGGTATTTGAGAAGTTCTTCAGACCTTCAGTGTGCCATGCAGCGGCTGCTGCAGGTGACCAACACCACTGCATCAGTAACACTTCCACACTTGCTCGATAGACTTGCACTTTTGAAAAGCCTCTTAGTCTGCCATGTCACGCAATGCAACACAAGGAATGTTCGCAATAGAAAGATGTAATGCTATGTACTATTTGTATTTCCATTCTGAGGTAAATCTGATGAGGTGAGATGATCTAGGCTCTAATAAGTAAGTAAGTTCCTTCTATTGAAATATATAAATATAAATGAGATCTTTGTATTCATTACTTATCATTCTTAAATCCTTTCAGAATACAAATTTACAATTGAGAGACTAACTGGTCTTGATTTGAAACCCATATGATAGTAGCAAGTAACAAGTATGGTTCTTATAGATTACACATAAAACTACTGAAGAAGTAAGAACAATTTATGCTTTTATCGGGGGAAAAAGAACAGTTTAAGCAAAATTTGATCAAACTCCCTAATGCACTCGGATACCCAAGTCGAGAACATCGCGTTGGTCATGTGAACGGATGGAGAACAGGAGATCTCATGGGCGACTCAGAAATTCAGCAACTACGCCGACCTGAGCTTCCGCCTCCGAGCATGTTGGCCAGACAAGGTGGAAGCCATGCCCCTGCTCATCTGCCTCCCAGACCCCCACCTCGCCCTGCCAGCCACTCGCCATCAGCTTCTCAGCATACAGCCTTCCCCGACCCCTCATGGGGTCTTTGCCACCAACGCATACCAGCGCGCGTCCACAGCCTAGCCTGGCCAGGCTGGGCGCGCCCTCCGCCATCGGGTTGATCCACGGGTCTTCGCACCCACTGGTCCCCGGGCAGACCACCGGCCAAAGCCGCACCAGCTCGCGGTGCACCGCCATGCCCATCTCGTCAGACTCCGAGCTGTCGCCCCCCAGGAAGTAGGGATGGATCAGCACGAGCGCGCTCACCTTCACGCCGTGGCCTAGCTCCTCCGCGCCAGCGCGCATTGCGGCGTGGTGCGCGATGTTGGCTCCGGCGCTCTCGCCTCCGACGTGGACGCGCCCGAAGTCCGCGTGGGCGGTCAGCCAGGGCTCGGGCCCCTGGCCTGCCGCGTGCGCGGCCACCCACTGGAGCGCCACCCAGGCGTCTCCGTAGAGCGCGGGGACCGGATGCTCCGGCGCGAGGCGGTACTCCACCGACACGACCATCGCTCTGCCCCGCGCGGCGAGCTGGTTGGCGTGGCCGTGCGCCGCGGCGTCGAACGCCGAGCCGAGGCAGAAGCCGCCGCCGTGGAAGAATACAAGGACGGGGACCTTGCCCTGTTGCCCCCCGGCGGGGGCAGGCGGGAGGTAGATTCGCGCCGACAGGCCGTTTCCCGGAAGGATGGTGACGTCCTTTGAGGACACGCCGGTGGCGGCGTCGGTGCCGGGTGGGGCGAAGTTGACCCGCAGGAAGCGCTCGACGCGGCCGCTCTTGTAGACGCGGATGAAGTTGGGGGCGTCGAGGATGACCTCGTCGCCGGCGGCAACCGTGTCGGACATCGCGTGGGGGAGAGATCAGGGAGGGGAAGCAAAAGCCAACGTCAACGAATTTGTCCACGGAGTAGAGATACTTCTATCTGCCTGCTTCAGGACTTGGATCTGGATACCTGACTACGAAATCCGTGGGGCGGTGGTCCATCGCGGCTGGCGCAGCCGCGACGGCGCCGGCGTATCAGTGAGCCCGCGAGGGATGCTAGTCATAAAATGTACATCTCTTTTATTTGGATTGGAGGAAGAACGTAGGAGTATTGAGATTTGAGAATAGAAAGGAATTCATTTCCTTTTTTTTTACCTGAGGAATTCATTTCCTAGTAGCACGAAAAAGAAAAGAGGAATTCCGTCCCTCAAAAAAATAAGAGAAACTCCGAGATGTTTACTTTGTGCTCCATCTTAGGGCCTCATTGAATCTTAGGATCGACAAAGGCATAAATCTGCTAGGTTGCTACTGCACAACATAAGACTAGTCACAAGATTAAAACAATAATCATTTTAGAGACGCTGAAGCTTCCATGTTTAAGCGAATACATTGACCAGCTTTCTCTCATTGAGCTGCCTCTTCTCGATCGACAATTTACCTGGACTAATAACCGGGCCTCTCCGATCCTTGAAAGAATCGATCGTGTTTTCATTAATTTAGCTTGGGACTCGGTCTTTTCCAACATGTCTGTCTCATCCATCACGAGATTTATTTCAGATCACGTCCCTCTCATCGTCTCCATCTCCACTACCGTTCCTCGGCCCGCCATCTTTAGGTTTGAAAATGTGTGGGTCTCCCATCCGGCCCGCCGGACGTTGGTGGCAACTTCTTGGAACTCGGCCCGCCAGCTCTCTAACGGTGCGAATTCCATCGTTGTCGCCATCAAGAAAACTCGCTCCGCTCTTAAATCTTGGCGCAAATCTCTGCTCCCTTTACAAACTCAAGAGACGGACTGCAAAATTGTTATTGCCATTCTTGACCACATTGAGAAAATAAGGGACCTCTCTCCACACGAGATTGTTTTTAGGAAAACTACTATTAATATCCTCCAACGTACTATTAGGGCCAAAGTTGCTTCTTGGAAGCAAAGAAGCAAAATTAAAGTTGCCATTGAGGTGGACGAAAATACAAAATATTTCCATGCCTGTGCCTCTAACCGTCTGCGTCGTAATAAAATATCGGTCCTCGTTTCCAATGACATAGAATTCTTCTCGCATGAACAAAAGATGACCATCTTCACTGACTTCTACACCAACCTTCTTGGAACTACTCCGCCTACCTCCTGGAATTTCTCTCTCCAAACAATCTATCCCAACTCTATCCCTCAACTCCGCCATCTCGACGCCCCTTTCTCCGACCAAGAAATCTTTGACGCCTTCCACGACATGAATCTCTCTGCTAGCCCAGGTCCTGATGGCTTTGGTCCTGGGTTCTACCGAAAATGTTGGAACACAGTTAAAGCGTCTATTCAGTGCCTCTTTGATGACTTCTATAATCATCGCACTGACACTGCTAGCATCAACCGGGCCTACATTGTTCTTCTCCCCAAGACTGAGGCGGCTCGCACAGCCGATGCCTTCCGCCCAATATCCCTGCAAAACTGCCCTATCAAAGGGATTGCTAAAGTGCTCACTAATAGACTAAAACCCCTCATGCCGCTCCTAGTTAGCCAAGACCAATCAGGCTTCATCTCGGCCGTATCTCGATAATTTTGTGTATGCCGCCGATCTTCTAAACTGCTGTCACAAGTCAAAAGCCCCCACCATCGTCATCAAGCTAGACTTCAAAAAAGCTTTCGACTCCGTCAAGTGGGACTCCCTCCTTGCCATCGTCGAACATAGGGGTTTTCCTCCCAGGTTATGTCGTTGGATTAGGGACATCCTAACCTCTGGTAAAACCGCCATTCTCCTCAATGGCATCCCTGGACCGTGGATTAACTGCAAAAACGGTTTGCGCCAAGGCGACCCGCTATCCCCATTCCTCTTCAACACGGTTGCCGATGTGCTGCAGAAGCTCATCCTGCATGCTTGCGATGATGGCATCCTCGCCCACCCCATCACCTCTAGTCTACCCTGCCCCGTCCTTCAATACGCTGACGACACCCTCATTCTCGCTAAGGCAACACCTGCTGCTGCCGCACATCTTCGCTCCATTCTCGATGACTTCGCGACCGCTACCGGCTTAGGGATCAACTTTCATAAAACCACATTCATTCCTCTGCACATCTCCGATTCAGATGCGGACTCCATGGCTACTTCCCTAGGCACCTCTATTTCCCAATTCCCCCAAGTCTACCTCGGTCTACCCCTGTCCCACCAAAAACTACCCCCCTCTGCTTTTGTTCTAGCCCTAGGCAGGACCGATCTCCATCTTGCTGGTTGGAGCGCCTCCCTCTTAAACAAAGGGGGGAGACTCGCTCTCCTCACTTCCGTCCTCGATAGTCTCCCTACCTATCTCATGTCCTCCTTTTTTCTCTCTAAGGAAAACATTGAAAAACTTAATAAGAAAAAAAGAGCGTTCTTTTGGGCTCATGAGGAAACGTGTACGGGTGCTCAATGTCTTGTAGCGTGGGATAAAGTTTGTACTCCTAAAAGTGATGGTGGTTTAGGTGTTAAAAACTTGGAAATTCAAAATGTTTGCCTTCTGCTCAAATTTGCTTACAATTTCTTGCATGCATCCAACCTTCCTTGGCGGGATTGGTTACTGTACCACTCGCCTTTCCCCATCCACCACTCCTCCAACACCACTTACCTCGCAAAAATTATCAAGCAAAACCTTGCTACTCTTCGTCTTATATCACAATGCAAAGTAGGAAATGGCCAAAGTACTTTCTTTTGGCTGGATAGGTGGCTCCTTTCGGAGCCCTTAGCTACTGCTTTCCCCGCCATATTCTCACACCATACTAAACCATATATTTTGGTGTCAACGGTTCTGCAGGGCGAGCTCGATTCTGACCTTCGTAACAGGCTAACCTCGGCCGCTTCTAGCGAGCTCTTGTCTCTTCGTGTCTTGATGCAGGATGTGCAGCTTTGGTCTGGTGATCGTGGACGATGCTCGATGGCTCTAGCTTCTCTACTAAGAGTGCCTATGCTGCTCTCTCAACTCAACTTCAGAACCTCCACCTGGCCAACGTGTGGGAGTCCTTCGTACCCCAAAAGGTGAAGATCTTTGGCTGGCTTCTCTCCCTGGACAGGCTCAATACGCGCGAGAATCTGCACAAGAAGATCATTGTTGGCTCTACGACTTGCCCTAGGTGTGGCGACATCAGGGAAAGTCGATACCACCTCTTCTTCATTTGTCCACATGCCTAGGAGGTATGGAATAAAATCAATGTTCAACCGGTTTTCTAGGATTTCTCTGACTTGTGGACCTCTCCCGTTCCTGCGGGGCTTCACTCCTCTGTCTGGCCGTCTATCGCTCTCGTCATTCTGTGGAAAATTTGGGACGCTAGAAATGGCATGGTGTTCAGAGATGTCGATCAATCATCTTATGTAACTATTTCAAAAATTGTGGACGACATCACTCTATGGTCTCATCGTTGTAAGGACTTGTCCCAAAAAAGTCACGCCGGCTTGTGGCGTGACTACCTCTTGTCACGACGCTCGTGAAAACTGTTGTTCTTCTGTTGAGATAATATATTCAGGTGGGGACTCCCCCCCCCCTTTGATTGTTTCAAAAAAAATATCATATAGTAGTATCATGCATATAATATTACTACTCCCTCTGGTCCAAATTAATTGACTTCGGTTTGTCTAGGTTCGGATGTATCTAGACATGTTTTAGTGCTAGATACATCCGAATCTAGATGAATCCGAGTCAATTAATTTGGACCGGAGGGAGTATATGATATCATGTTCACAATGCATAGTATCATATAGTACTACTCTCTTCAACCCAAATTAATTGACTTGGAGTTGTCTACATTCGGATGTATCTAACACTAAAACATGTCTAGATACATCCGAATCTACACAAATCGAAGTCAATTAATTTGGATCGGAGGGAGTACCATAATCTCACTGTATTTATTGTTCTATAGAATTTAAACGTAAAATTATAAACAAGATTTGTTTAAGATTAGTTTTTCTAGTTCTACGTGCTATGATATCGTATCTACTTATGATACCAACACAATCTCTTTCATCATTAATTGCATCGATATATAAGCATTTTGCATGCATGTAATGCATGATACCACCTATGATACATCCATTGGGGCTAGTCTAAAACACTGTAGAAACGATCGTTTGAATGGAACACACGAAAAGTTCACCGTCGTTGAGAAACCGAGGCATTGATATTAATGATCCATACAAATTTGGCTAGAGCCATTCGTTGGTCCACATGAATTTTCTTCTTCGAATCGGGCTTTTGGCCCGTTTTATAAATAAAGCCACATCTTAAAATACATGATACAACAACGTTACCGCCCCAATGCACCAAACGGAAAAGAGAAAAAGGTCTGTTGGGCACAGCACAACAACGCCCGAGGCACAAAAAGGAAAATGAAAGAGCAGGACGCAGATGAGGAAGATGCACCCTCTATGGAGCCGGTGTGGTGCGAGCAGGGGCCACGAAGCGTTGCGCCTACGACCTCAGCGCCTGCAAGATGTCGTCCACGCTTTCCCGGTGATGCTGTCTAGACAGCGGGTAACACTGCTAAAGGTAGGCAAGAAGAGCAAAAATGGAGTCAGAAGCACGGCGAGGGAAGATCCTCTCAATCACCATCCTATTACGAATATTCCAAAACATCCACGTAATATCCCAAACACCAACCAGAAGAGGTGGCGCCTTCTTCTAGTACGGTTTGCCTCTGTTTGGGAACTCACCAAGATCTTGGGAGCTTCCTGGATGAAGTTCCAAAGAAACTGAGCGGTCGGGCATGTGAACATAATATGCAGATGTCTCATGTGTCCCACATAACGGGCACAACCCATTGCCCGGGCAGTTATGCTTCGACACCTCTACCCCAGAAGGGAGACGGTCCCGTAGTAGCTGCCATACAAAGATCCGCAAACTCAGGGGTAGGGTGACTAATAGAAGTGGGTCATCCAGGTAAGCTCTAGACCATGGAAGAGGGTCCTATAAGCTGAACTAACAAAAAAGGCTCCCGAGGGAGACTGGCGCCAAGACACCTTGTCCCTCTCCTCTGGTAGGGTCAAGGGTAGAGCGCCCCGCGGTCTCACGAAGTGAGCAGCCTCAACATTTATTGAAGGTCCTCCGCAACGGGATGTTCCAGTCGCCTCCCTGTCTAGCCTCGGCCACTAACATCGTGGGAGTTGAGCAAATGGCAAAGAGGGGTGGGAACTCCTAACATAGGGGGACTCCTCGTAACCAGGGGTCGAGCCAAAAGAGAACTTCTCGGCCACCGCCCATAGCAAAGAGTGCGCCCCTCCAGATAGAATGTTTAATGTCCTAGATGCTCGCCAGAACTGAGATCCCTCCCGGTGCTTGCAAGCCAAGAGGGGACAGCCCCGAAGGTATTTGGCCTTAATGACTTGCAGCCACAGGCCTCCATCGTCTTGGAGGATGGGCCAAACCCATTTTAGCAATAAGACCACATTGTAGAGGCAAGAGTCAAGGGCTCCTAAACCCTCTAGAATTTTGGGGGTGCAAATATCTGTCCATTTCACCATGTGGTATTTTTTGTGCCCATCTCTAGCTACCCAAAAGAACATGGACCGCTCCTTAGAAAAGTCTGCATGGGTCCCTTTGAATAGGAGATAGAGCCCCATCTGATACATGGTGAGGCTAGACATGCACGAGTTGATCAGGATAGTCTTACTCCCTTGGACATGAGGTGATCCCGCCAAGGTTCAGCCTTGGATTGAACCTTCACGACTAGGGGGCAAGATCCTTGATCAACACCCGAGAGCCTCTAATGGGCATCCCCGGATAGGTAATGGGGAAGTCTTCCAACCGGCAGTTTAGGTTGTCCGTGATATGTTTGTTGGGTTCGCAGCATAGAAAACAAAAAAATTCCTACGGTGTGAACTACACGCCAAGATCTATCTACTAGGTACAAAGCAATGGGTGGACATACATCCAACGAGAACTTACCCTCGAAGACAACGAGTTTTGTTAACGAGTAGGAACTCGTGGTTGATGTAGTCGTACACTTGTCGATCTCAAGATCATGAGGAAGTCCGAGCGCCGCAACTCGGCAGCGCATCCGTACTCGCACACACGTTCAAGCCACCGGACAACCTCCACCTCCTTGCTCCAGCGATCCAGCAGAAGCAGCAACTCCTTCCAGACGAAATGCCACTGGGAACATGTATCTCGCTAATCCGAGACCATGGGGAAATAATTCTAGAGGGGGAGAGAGATCCTTCACAAGGAGGTGTGAGAATGAAGGAGGGAATGGGTGGCCTTTTATAGGAGGAGGGGGGTGCCCCTCCTCTCCATGGCCGGTGCATGGGGGGGTGACCCCTCACCTCCCCCATTCATGTGGTGGTAACCCCTCCATATTAAAATGCCTCTTCATATTCCCTTTTAAAGTCTCCACTTTAAATGCATTAAAATTCTCCAAGTTTAATGCTCTCTCATTTAATAAAACTCTTTTATTAAATTTATTCAGAATTTTTTAATTACTTTAATTAACAAACATTCACATATAGTCCCTTGCAATATTTCAATATCACGTGCAGAACCACTTTCTGCAATTTCACCCGAAACAATTTCCGGTTTCTATTGAAACAATTTCTGTGCTTTGCAATTCTTTCGTCTGAAACATATGTGCTCCAAAATGGTGTCCGGTAACTCTTAAGTGTGTCACCCTACGGTTCTCCAATCAATAATCAGCAGCGGGACCTGGAGATCTGTACTGACTCCTACACATTCAACGATGACTTCTGTGATCGTGAGAACCTTTAACGCTTGTAACTAAATCCCTTTGTCTCACGATATATTACATGTCCGAGATTCGATCATCGGTATCTCCATACCTAGTTTGATCTCGTTACCGACATGCACTCTTTTCTCGTTCCCGTGATATAACATAATAGTGATCACATCACTTGCTTGCAAGCTATCTCAATGTGATATCACCGAGAGGGCCCAGAGTATATCTATCCGTCATCGGGATTGACAAATTCCACTCTTGATCCATGAGCCTCAACATAACACCTTCGTAGTACTAAACTCATCTTTATAGTCACCCTGTTACGGTGTGACGTTTGATGTTATCAAGATACTCTACCGGTGTTAGCAATTAACATGATCTCATGGTCTAAGGATAAAGATTACTTCGTATGATGTTATAGCAATATAAACATAATGACTTGATCGTAATGCTATACTTCGGATGAATGTTCATCACATCATTCCACCAATGGTGTGACCTTGTTATTAAATTTTTTGTTTTCTATGCTACGGACCCAACATGAAGCTCTTCCCGGCACCCTGCCGGAGAGGGGAATTCACCCTGTAGGCCTTCTTCATCATCATGCAAGCCTCTGGTGTGATGCGTGAGTAGTTCATCTCTGGACTACGGGTCCATGTAGTAGCTAGATAAATGGTTCTCCTCCTTTGTGCTATCATGTCTAGATCTTGTGAGCTCCGTTCATTATCAAGATCATCTATTTGTAATTCTGCATGTTGTGTTTGCGGGGATCCGATGGATATTGAGATGCTATTTCAGATTGATTCTATCATGTCTTTGTTATTTGTGATCTTGCATGCTTTCTGTTGTTAGTAGCTATCTTGGCCAAGTAGGTGCTAGCAACTCCAAGAGTTAGTATTTATGCTCGATAGTGGGTTCATGCCTCTGGTAATCTGGGGAAGTGACAGAAATCTCTAAGGTACTAGATGTGCTATTGCTACTAGGGAGAAAACAACAATCCTTTGTTCATAGAACAATCGTATTGTTTACTTTACACGCAATTCGTAATGCAATAATCTGTTGCTTGCAACTTAATCTTGGAGGGGTTCGGATGATAACCTGAAGGTGGATTATTAGTCATAGATGCAGTTGGATGACGGTCTATGTATAATGTTGTAATGCCCAATCGAATCTCAAAGGAGTCAAGATGATTAGTATATGCTTGTATGCTTTCTCGATGTTTTTCAATTGCCCTGCTTTAATTTGTTCACCCAACATGTTATCTATCTTAAGGAGACCCACCTCCAGTGAACTATGGACCCCGGTCCTTTTTTTACATTCAATCTACAAACTGTTTAGTGCTTTGTGTTTACTTTCTACAAACTATTACTTCCTTCCATTCGATACGTTTAATCCTTTGTTTTCAGCAAAACCGGTGAGATTGACAACCGCATCGCAAGTTGGGGACAGAGTTCTGTGGTTGTGTTGTGCAGGTCTCCACATTGCTGCTGGCACCGGTAGTGCGCCCTGCCAAAGTTCAGCTAGCAACACCTTTGGGGTGTTTCCTTGCTCCTACTGGTTCGATTAAACTTTGGTTTCATACTGAGGGAAAACTTGCTGCTGTGCTCATCATACCTTTCTCTTGGGGTTCCCCAACGAGCTCGATATATTTTGGGTCAACAAGACTTTTTCTGGCGCCGTTGCCGGGGAGTCAAGGACATCTTCACAAGGGGAGTCCCTAATAACCAATCTCTTTACTTTGTTATTTTTGTTTTGCTTAGTTTACTTTTGCTTTGTTTGCTTGTTTCTTTATCAAAAACACACAAAAATTAGTTTTACTAGTTTGCTTTCTTCATTGAAAACACAAAAAAATTAGTTTCTATCTTAAGTTGCCATTATGTCTAGCCTTGCTCCAATCACTATGTCACCTGAGGAAATGATTTTCACTTTTAAACAAGGAATTGAGGAGAGATTCAAGGAAGCTTGGTCTAGAATCTCTGATCTACATGAAAAAACTGAGCCTAAAATGACTCAAAGCTTGTTCCTTAGCAGTTTTTACCTTGGAATTGCTCTTTGCTATAGATATGCTTTAGATGCTGTTGTGGGAGGAGATTTCCTCCAATGCAATGAGGATGATGTTGTTAATGCTATAAAGAAATTGGTCTTTACTTACAACTTGCCTACCAAAACTGATATTTCTTTCACAAACATATTTGCTAGATTGAACACTCTTGAGACCCGCACTACTAGTTTAAAAGATTGTTATAACACGCTTAGAGAGCATCATAATTATGTCCCAATAAATTCGGAACAATCAAAGTGGCTCCCCACAGTAAATATTGATATAAATAATGAAACTTTTCAAGCTCGCTGTGATATCATGTCTGAATTTTGCCTTATATCCAAAGATATTTATGAATCTCTGAATCTTTGGGGGCTTACTGAAGGAGGAAAAGAAATATCTCTTGCTAATAATGCTACAATATTACCTATTGGAATAGCTGAAGGAGTGTTTACAAAGATCCTTGGAAAAATGATTTCTACTGATTATCTTGTTATTGAATGTGCAGGAAAAAGGACAAATTACGCTTGGAAGGTCCCTATTAGAACTCCTTGGAGCAATAATAGATGTGGGAAAGGGGACCGTGCATCTTGCTTCTCCACCAAACAATCATATTTTCCCCAAGGTTAAGAATAAAAGTAAGAGAGGTAAGGGTAAGAAATTTGGTTTTAATGCTTCTTCATTTGAGAACACTTGATTCTTTTTATTGCTTCTTATGCCCAACTTAAAGGCGTTAAAGAAAAGTACTTATTGGGAGATAACCCAAAAGTTTTAGATGAGTCTTAGAAGTTATTACTTCAGTAATAACCGCTCCTTATCCTTTTTATTTGCTTTTTGTGCCAAGAGTAACCTCTAAGGAGAGAGAAGTAATGATTGGGAAAGTTGATGTCCCGAAACAGATTTCTGTGGTTCACCGTAAAAATTCGTGTAAAATATCTGTACGTCCTTTTGAGGCGTGCATTTTTGTGCTTCTGCCCCAGGTTGTTATCTAATTTTCGTTAGTTCAACAATTTTTGATTTTAGCAACAGAAGGTCTTCGAAAAAATTCGTCTTTACCTGCTGGTCTGTTTTGACAGATTTCTGCCATTATTTGCATTTGCTTCTTGTTGGTTCCTTTTTGAGTTCTTTTGGGGAATTGAGATTTTTTGAGGGAATTGCTACAGTATATAGTGTTTTAATGGAAGTTTTATTGGTGTTGGAACTGAACCTAAAGACTTATTATCTTGAGTGCACTAATGTTGCTAATAAAGATTGTGTGAAGTTTTGTATGAAGGAATTTTTTTTAGGTATATGGAAGTTATGAGTAATGAGATGAAGGATGGAATAAATATCAAGCTTGGGGATGTCACGCGTGTCACTACAAGAAATATCCAAGAAGTACAAGCGTCAAAGCTTGGGGATGCCCAAGGCATTCACCCTCTTCATCAATAAAAAAACCAGGTTTCTTCCAAATGCTTCATTTTTATTGTTTCATGCACAGTTGTGTTGTTCTTGGAGCGTCTTCTTTTTTGTTTTCGTTTTGGTTTTTTGTTTGCTTTGGTTTGCTTAGTTTGCTGAGTAAATTGGTTGGACCCCCTCTTTCATGCATTGGTTTTCAAATAGTTTGGTTTGGATTGGAAAAGAGTAGGAAAGCTCATGCTTAAGTGGTAAAGAGAGCTTGTTTTTGACTGTGGCCTATGCTTTGTCATGCCATGCTTGATATTGTTTTGGTTTTATGCTTAGTATTCTTTGCTATAGCATGACTTGTTATAAACAATTGAGATTTCTTAATGTGCCTTGGATGAATCATGCGTTGTTTTAGCATATTAAAGCATAGTATTGTGGTATTCTCCTTTGATACTTTATTTGGGTTGACTTGGCACATGCTCACACCATGTTATGACTATCAAAAGTCACCATAGCCTTTATGATCCTTTAGTTTTCAACTTGTAGTATCACTTTATGCTTTGATCAATGATGTTTTGTCGCTCTACATGATTATGGCCATTATTGCTCTCTTAGTTTGTCGCTCCCAGTCTTTTGCTAGCCTCCGTAATCAAGTATGAGTTCCACTCATGCATCCAACTCCCTAAACCAAGTTATTCCAAAGAGTCCACCATACCTACCTATTAGCATATGCTATTCCAAGTATATTTATGTTTTTGTTTACCTTCCAAATTAAACTTGTTATGAGAAAGCTAGTGATTAAAGCTCTCACGAACTTGATGGCACACTTTACTTTTTTTGCCCTTAATAAACTTGGACCATTGTGTCGTCTATGTTGTATATGCTTGCACTTATTTGTTGGGGATTAGCAGAACCATGCTGTCATGGGGAACGCTTTCAACATTGCACTGGTACTTTGTACCTAGTTGATATCATGCTCTTTTGTCTATGGATGTCGTCGGTGTAAAATGAAAGGGGAGCTTGTAAGTCCATGGAGTTATGTATATGTGTTAGAAAAACGCCTGGGCCACTGGTCTAATCCATGCTAACATGGTGGAAACCTACAGCGTAACCATAATTAGATGTCTATGAAGCATTCTTCTTATAAAAAAAGAGTCCTATATTGAGAAAAAAGAGAAAAGGAGAAAAAAAGAGATTATGAAAAGAGGAAAGAGAGAAAAAAGCACCATATTTCCATGGTAAATAAGAAGATTGCTGAGATGCTCGTTGTCTACTTGCCTAGTCATTTTGATATGGGGATTCTTCCGTATCATCGGGCAAGGGGTACCCCGTTGGCGGTTCTCTATGATACACATGTACTTACGATGACAAGAACTTACCGGTGACTAAACTTGAGTAGCATGAGGAGCGGCCCTCGTATTCAAGGGACATGAGATTCCTAACTTATACTTCGTCAAGCATGTACACCATAGTTTGTTCACTTTAATCTTAATCACTTCAAGATGCTTATGATAGGGGCAATGAGAGCTGAAAGCTATTAAGTACCAAAAATTTTGGAAGCTCTTTATGAGACTTGAATCCCTACTTCCTTCTATGAAGACCTTTCTTCCACCATTATATTGAGTCTCCACCTTCTATCTTTATGCACCTACTTTGAGAGCATAGTGGCCATTCTTAGTTCTATGTGCATTGTCCCAAGACTAGTTGACGGATGCATACCTTGATATTGCTTGTTTTAAACTATTTGTATCTAGTCACTCTTATGAACTTTGAAGGTGTCCTATGCATTTATATTTGTTATTCTATGAGGGACAAGCTGAATGCTACTATGCTATGTTTTCTTTATGTGAAACGAACAAACGTCTTGCAAAGCATTGTTATTCATGAATCTTTTGTTTGTGCCTTTTTATGTTGCAACATAGTTTCTTTGCCTTATTGCTAGAACTTTGTCTTTCATGTTATGATTGAAGTACTATGATCCCAGCTTTGAATGTTTTACAAATACTTTGATCAAGTTTATGATGGTGCATGTCACCTCAAAAATTATTCTTTCTTTTTATCACTTACCTACTCAAGGACGAACTGGAGTCAAGCTTGGGGTTGTTGATACATTGCAAATGTATCTATAGTTTTTGATGTTCCATGCTTGGTTTTATCTACTTTCTTGTGTTTTGTCCACACTTTGGAGTACTTTTCATATGATTTCTTAGACTAACCTATTAACAAGAGCGATAGTGCCAGCTGCCTGTTTTCTGTTGTTTTTGGTTCCAGGAAAGTCAGAAAATGAATATTCTTGGAATTGGACGGGATAAAAGCCAAAGTCATTATTTTACTGGGGGACACTTGGATCAAGAATACGAGACGGAGAGGGCCCGGCCAGCCACCACACCACCTGGCTGGCCAGCCCGCGCCAAGGGGTGGTCCGCCGCCCAGAACCCTCGGCCTTTCCTTTCGCCTATATATTGCCTCTGATACGGAAACCCTAAGTACCCGATCAAAAATCCACGAAAGAGTCTGTAGCCGCCGTCATCTCCATCCCTAGATCGGGAGGGATCTGAAGCTCTTCCCGACACCCTGCCAGAGAGGGGAATTCACCCTGGAGGCCTTCTTCATCATCATGCAAGCCTCCGGTGTGATGCGTGAGTAGTTCATCTCTGGACTACGGGTCCATGTAGTAGCTAGATGGCTGGTTCTCCTCCTTTGTGCTATCATGTCTAGATCTTGTGAGCTCCGTTCATGATCAAGATCATCTATTTGTAATTCTTACATGTTGTGTTTGCGGGGATCCGATGGATATTGAGATGCTATTTCAGATTGATTATTGATTCTATCATGTCTTTGTTATTTGTGATCTTGCATGCTTTCCGTTGTTAGTAGCTATCTTGGCCAAGTAGATGCTAGCAACTCCAAGAGTTAGTATTTATGCTCGATAGTGGGTTCATGCCTCTGGTAATCTGGGGAAGTGATAGAAATCTCTAAGGTACTAGATGTGCTATTGCTACTAGGGAGAAAACAACAATCCTTTGTTCATAGAACAATCGTATTGTTTCCTTTACACGCAATTTGTAATGCAATAATCTGTCGCTTGCAACTTAATACTGGAGGGGGTTCGATGTAGTTGGATGACGGTCTATGTATAATGTTGTAATGCCCAATCGAATCTCAAAGGAGTCAAGATGAGATTTGTTCACCCAACATATTATCTATCTTAAGGAGAGCCACCTCTAGTGAACTATGGACCCCGGTCCTTTCTTTTACATTCAATCTACAAACTGTTTACTGCTTTGTGTTTACTTTCTACAAACTATTACTTCCTTACATTCGATACGTTTGTCCTTTGTTTTCAGCAAAACCGGTGAGATTGACAACCTCATTGCAAGTTGGGGACAGAGTTTGTGGTTGTGTTGTGCAGGTATCCACATTGCTGCTGGCACCGGTAGTGCGCCCTGCCAAAGTTCAGCTAGCAACACCTTTGGGGTGTTTCCTTGCTCCTACTGGTTTCGATTAAACCTTGGTTTCATACTGAGGGAAAACTTGATGTTGTGCTCATCATACCTTCCTCTTGGGGTTCCCCAACGAGCTCGATATATTTTGGGCCAGCACTACCTTGGTATGGAGAAAAGGGAGCTTGATCTCCATGTTTGCCAAAAGTCCGGAGCTAGGGCCAGGTCTGACCTAGGAGTGGCCGAGAATAAGTCCTGGTAGAAGGTGTAAATATGGGAGGATATCTCCTTCTAGTCCGCTAGAATTGAGTCTGCCTCCCAGAGGCATGGGATCGAGCACTTCCTACACCTTCCATTCATGATGGCATGGAAATAGGCAGTGTTCGATTCCCCCTAGAGGGTCCAGTCCTAGCGACTCCGATGTTGCCAGAAAACCTCTTCTCTCTTATAGATCTCCATAATGGAGGTCTCCAGGGAGTACCTATGGGACCAGGCCTCTGCTGAAAGTCCCACTTGGTCGGCTTCTTGATCTAATGACTGGATCTCCTACAAATCAACTCTTTATGGCCTCTAATCACTTCCTCGAGGTTCTCCCCCAACCCCCCCATAAGCTGGTGCGATAGCTTAGCACAATGCTACCAGATATCAACTGCATAGTAGGTGCAGTGGGTGAACCCGCTGCCTCAGTCCATCTCAACTGAATGGCTTTCACAAAACCTCATTGTTTAATCCAGAAGTTCTCGAAGTGGAAGCGGTTCGGTCGAGGTGGGTTACCTCCTCCTAAGGATAGGAGAAGTGGGTGTGGTCCGAGTCGACCCTAATGACTGCGCGGAGCAAGCACGCAGAAAGGCTAGCTCCCATTCCACCAAGACAAATAATCTATCGATATCACCGCGAATAGGGTCCAGCTTCTTATTGGTCCAAGTGAACATGGCCCCAACTCTAATGATCTCTCTGAGTGCGAGGTCCGCGATGCAGTCATTGAACAAACGAATCCTACGGAGGTCCACATTCAAGGAGCTCTTATCTTCGGCCGATCAAATGAGGTTGAAGTCCCCTTCCGCCATGGCTAGGGTCTCCGTATACTCCACCTTAGATTTGAGCTCGAGCAGGAACTCATGGACCTCCTATGGTACGCGGGGCCATAGACAATGGTCACCTCCCATTTGAGGTTGGATTGTCTATGGGTGAGAGCCATTCTCACAAAAAAATCCTCGCGGTCCATATCATCTACCTCGAAGGTATCCTCCTTGACGCCAAGGAGGATACCACCCGAGTGACCACGGGCTGGGAGCCATGACTAGATAAACTTGTGGCGTCTCAAGCCCTCTAATTCCATCATTGAGAAGTCCTGACGGATGGTCTCCTAAAGCCCAACAATATCCACATCTTCTTGACGTAAGTACTCTTTGATCTGACGGTGTCTACCCTCCCGCCCAAACCCCCGGATGTTCCTAATGAACGCTCGAATCACTTTGAGAATGTCCATAGGAAAATCACTGGGTCGGGCTCCCCTTACTAGGGACGGAGCAGACACGGCCCGACGTAGGTGGGCGAGAGGTAGCCTTCAGAGGTCTCCCCCGAGGTATCCCAGCTAGGGGAGTCCTTAGGGGGCACTGATGGCTCAATGCACGGTGCCCAGAAAAATGCTTGATGGCGGTGTTGATGTAGAGCTCGTTGGGAACCCCAAGAGGAAGGTATGATGAGCACAGCAGCAAGTTTCCCTTAGTTATGAAACCAAGGTTTAATCAAACCAGTAGGAGCAAGGAAACACCTCAAAGGTGTTACTAAGCTTTGTAGCGCACTACCTAAGTGCTAGTATCAACATGGAGACCTGCACAACACAACCACAGAACTTTGTCCCCAACTTGCGATGAGGTTGTCAATCTCACCGTGTTTTGCGGAAAACAAAGGATTAAACGTATCGAATGGAAAGAAGTAAAAGTTTGCAGAAAGTAAACACAAAGCAGTAAAATATTGTAGATTAAATGTAAAAGACAAGGACCGGGATCCATAGTTCACTAGAGGTGGCTCTCCTTAGATAGATAACATGCTGGGTGAACAAATTACAGCGGGGCAATTGACAAACACCGAGAAAGCAATACGTGCATATACTAATCATCTTGACTCCTCTGAGACTTGATTGGGCATTACAACATAATACATAGACCGCCATCCAACTGCATCTATGACTAATAATCCACCTTCAAGTTATCATCCAACCCTCCAAGATTAAGTTGCAAGCAACAGATTATTGCTTCTTAATCGTGTAAAGTAAACAATACGATTGTTCTATGAATAAAGGATTGTTGTTTTTCTCCTAGTAGCAACAGACATCTAGTACCTTAGAGATTTCATCACTTCCCTAGATTACGGAGGCATGAACCCACTATCGAGCATAAATACTAACTCTTGGAGTTGCTAGCATCTACTTGGCCAAGATAGCTACTAACAACGGAAAGCATGCAAGATCTCAAATAATAAAGACATGATAGAATCAATAATCAATCTAAAATAGCATCTCAATATCCATCGGATCCCCGCAAACACAACATGTATGAATTACAAATAGATGATCTTGATCATGAACGGAGCTCACAAGATCTAAACATGAAAGCACAAAGGAGGAGAAACCAGCCATCTAGCTACTACATGGATCCGTAGTCCAAGGATGAACTACTCACGCATCACACGGAGGCTTGCATGGTGATGAAGAAGGCCTCCAGGGTGAATTCCCCTCTCCGGCAGGGTGCCGGGAAGAGCTTCAGATCCCTCCCGATCTAGGGATGGAGATGACGGCGGCTATAGACTCTTTCGTGGATTTCTGATCGGGCACTTAGGGTTTTCGTCCCGAGGGCAATATATAGGCGGACGGAGAGGCCGAGGGGGTGCCGGGAGCCACCACACCACCCCCTGGCATGGGCCAGGCCTGGCCTGCCAGTGGTGTGTGACCCCGGCCTTCTCCGCCTCAGATTCGCACTTGATCCCTTCCGGAAAAATAGGCACTTTGGCTTTTGTCCCGTCCAATTCCGAGAATATTCATTTTCTGACTTTCCTGGAACCAAAAACAGCAGAAAACAGGCAGCTGGCACTGTGGCTCTTGTTAATAGGTTAGTCCAAGAAATTATATGAAAAGTACTCCAAAGTTGGAACAAAACACAAGAAAGTGGATAAAACCAAGCATGGAACATCAAAAATTATAGATACATTTGCAATGTATTAACATCCCCAAGCTTAACTCCTGCTCGTCCTCGAGTAGGTAAGTGATAAAAAGAAATAATTTTTGAGGTGACATGCACCATCAAAGTCTTGATCAAAGTATTTGCAAAACATTCAAAGTTGGGATCATAGTACTTCAATCATAACATGAAAGACAAAGTTCTAGCAATAAGCAAAGAAACTATGATGCAACATGAAAAGACACAAACAAAAGATTCATGAATAACATGCTTTGCAAGACGTTTGTTTGTTTCACATAAAGAAAACATAGCATAATAGTATTCAGCTTGTCCCTCAATAGAGTAGCAAATATAAATGCATAGGACACCTTCAAAGTTCATAAGAGTGACTAGATACAATAGTTTAAAACAAGCAATATCAAGTTATGCATCAATCAACTAGTCTTGGGACAATGCACATAGAACTAAGAATGGCCACTATGCTCTCAAAGTAGGTCATTAAGATAGAAGGTGGAGACTCAATATAATGGTGGAAGAAAGGCCTTTTGTAAAAGGAAGTAGGGATTCAAGTCTCATAAAGAGCTTCCAAAAATTATGATACTTAAAGCTTTCAGCTCTCATTGCCCCTATCATAAGCATCTTGAAGTGATTAAGGTTAAAGTGAACAAACTATGGTGTACATGCTTGACGAAGTATAAGTCAGAAATCTCATGTCCCTTGTATACGTGGGGCGCTCCTCATGCTACTCAATTTTAGTCACCGGTAAGTTCTTGTCATTGTAAGTACATGTGTATCATAGAGAACCGCCAACGGGGTACCCCTTGCCCAATGATACGGAAGAATCCCCATATCAAAAT
Organism: Avena insularis; assembly: GCA_023614405.1. NCBI lineage: Eukaryota > Viridiplantae > Streptophyta > Magnoliopsida > Poales > Poaceae > Avena > Avena insularis. Next base: position 492,935,095 of record CM042692.1, on the reverse strand, counting down.
GACAAGGCAAGCAGAGAACGAGCATCTCAGCATTCTTCTTATTTACCATGGGAATATGGTGCTTTTTTCTCTCTTTCCTCTTTTCATAGTATCTCTTTTTTCTCAATATAGGACTCTTTTTTTATAAGAAGAATGCTTCATAGACAACTCATTATGGTTACGCTGCAGGTTTCCACCATGTCAGCATGGATTAGACCAGTGGCCCAGGCGTTTCTCTAACACATATATATAACTCCATGGACTTACAAGCTCCCCTTTCATTTCACACCGACGACATCCATATACAAAAGAGCATGATATCAACTAGGTAAAAGTACCAAGTGCAATGTTGAAAGTGTTCCCCATGAAAGCATGGTTCTGCTAATTCCCAACAAATAAGTGCAAGCATATACAACATAGACGACGCAATGGTTCAAGTTTATTAAGGGCAAGTAAAGTAAAGTGTGCCTTCAAGTTCGTGAGAGCTTTAATCACTAGTTTTCTCATAACAAGTGGAAGGTAAACAAAAGCATGAATATACTTGGAATAGCATAAGCTAGTAGGTAGGTATGGTGGACTCTTTGGAATAACTTGGTTTAGGGAGTTGGATGCATGAGTGGAACTCATACTTGGTGGTGGAGGCTAGCAAAACACTGGGAGCGACAAACTAAGAGAGCAATAATGGCCATAATCATGTAGAGCGACAAAACATCATTGATCAAAGCATAAAGTGATACTACAAGTTGAAACCTAAAGGATCATAAAGGCTATGGTGACTTGAGATAGTCATAACATGGTGTGAGCATGTGCCAAGTCAACCCAAATAAAGCATCAAAGGAGAATACCACTATACTATGCTTTAATATGCTAAAACAACGCATGATTCATCCAAGGCACATTAAGCAGTCTCAATTGTTTATAACAAGTCATGCTACAACAAAGAATACTAAGCATAAATCCAAAACAATATCAAGCATGGCATGACAAAGCATAGCCACAGTCAAAAACGAGCTCTTTTTACCACATAAGTATGAACTTTCCTACTCTTTTCCAAACCAAACCAAACTATTTGCAAACCAAAGTATGAAAGAGGGGGTCCAACCAATTTATTCAGAAAACTAAGCAAACCAAAGCAAACGAAAACCAAAACGAAAATGAAAAAGAAGACGCTCCAAGAAAAACACAATTGTGCACGAAACAATAAAAATGAAGCGTTTGGAAGAAACCTGGGATTTTTATTGATGAAGAAGGGGATGCCTTGGGAATCCCTAAGCTTTGACGCTTGTACTTCTTGGATTTTTCTTGGGGTGACACGCGTGGCATCCCCAAGCTTGAGTTTTAGTCCATCCTTCATCTCATTACTCATTCCTTCCATACACCTGAAATTTTTCCTTCATACAAAACTTCACACAATCTCATTAGCAACATTAGTGCACTTAAGATAAATAAGTCTCAAGGTTCAGTTCTAACACCAAATAAACTTCCATTAGAACACTAGATACTGTAGCAATTCCCTAAAAAATCTCAATTCCCCAAAAGAACTCAAGAAGGAACCAACAAGAAGCAAATGCAGAAAATGGCAGAAATCTGTCAAAGCAGACCAGAAGGTAAAGACGAATTTTTTAGAAGACCTTCTGTTTCTCAAATCAAAAAGTGTTGAACTAAAGAAAGTTAGATAACACCCTGGGGCAGAAGCAAAAAAAATTACAGCTCAAACCGACATACAGAGCTCTCTCAGGAATTTTTACAGTGAATCACAAAAATCTGTTTCGGGACAGCAACTTTCCCAATCATTACTTCACTCTCATTAGAGGTTACTCTTGGCACAAAAAGCAAATAAAAAGGATAAGGAGAAGTTATTACAGAGGTAATAACTTCCAAGACTCATCTAAAACTCTTGGGTTATCTCCCAACAAGTACTTTTCTTTAACGCCTTTAAGTTAGGCATAAGAAGCAAAGAAAGAATCAAGTGTTCTCAAGTGAAGAAGCATTAAAAACCAACTTTCTTGCCCTTACCTCTCTTACTTTTATTCTTAACCTTGGGGAAAATATGATTGCTTGGTGGAGAAGAAAGGTGCATGGTCCCCTTTCCCACATCTATTATTGCTCCAAGGAGTTCTAATAGGGACCTTCCAAGTGTAATTTGTCCTTTTCCTGCACATTCAATAACAAGATAATCAATAGAAATCGTTTTCCCAATGATTTTTGTAAACACTCCTTCAGCTATTCCAAGACGTAATATGGTAGTATTATTAGTAAGAGATATTTCTTTTCCTCCCTCAATGAGCCCCCAAGTATTCAGAGATTTATAAATATCTTTGGGCATAAGGCAAAATTCAGACATGATATCACAACGAGCTTGAAAAGTTTCAGTGTTCATCTCAATCTTTACTGTAGGGAACCACTTTGATGATTCAGAGTTTATTGGAACATAATCATGATGCTCCCTAAGCGTATTATAGCAACTCTCTAATCTAGTAGTGCTAGCCTCAAGAGTGTCCAACCTAGCAAATATTTTTACGAAAGAAGTATCAGTTTGGCTAGGCAAGTTGTAAGTGAGGATCAATTTCTTTATAGCATTAATGGCATCATCCTCATTACATTGGAGGAAATCTCCTCCCACAATAGCATCGAAAGCATATCTATAGCAAAGAGCAATCCCAAGGTAAAAACTACTAAGGAACAAGCTTTGAGTCATTTTAGGCTCAGTTTTTTCATGTAGATCAGAGATTCTAGACCAAGCTTCCTTAAAACTTTCCTCAATTCCTTGTTTAAAAGTGAAAATCATTTCCTCGGGTGACATAGTGACTGGAGCAAGGCTAGACATAATGAGATAGGAACTAATTTTTTTGTTTTTTTTGAAATAAGAAAGCAAACAAGTAAACTATTTTTTTTGGGTTTTTGAAGAACAAAACAAGCAAACAAAGCAAACAGAAAACTAAGAAAAAAAAAACAACAAAGAAAAGAGATTGGCTATGAGGGACTCCCCTTGTGAAGATGTCCTTGACTCCCCGGCAACGGCGCCAGAAAAATGCTTGATGGCTCAATGCACGGCGCCCAGAAAAATGCTTGATGGCGGTGTTGATGTAGAGCTCGTTGGGAACCCCAAGAGGAAGGTATGATGAGCACAGCAGCAAGTTTCCCTCAGTTATGAAACCAAGGTTTAATCGAACCAGTAGGAGCAAGGAAACACCTCAAAGGTGTTACTAGCTGAGCTTTGGCAGGGCGCATCAGGTGCTAGTAGCAACGTGGAGACCTGCACAACACAACCACAGAACTTTGTCCCCAACTTGCGATGAGGTTGTCAATCTCACCGTGTTTTGCGGAAAACAAAGGATTAAACGTATCGAATGGAAAGAAGTAAAAGTTTGCAGAAAGTAAACACAAAGCAGTAAAAGATTGTAGATTGAATGTAAAAGACAAGGACCGGGATCCGTAGTTCACTAGAGGTGGCTCTCCTTAGATAGATAACATGCTGGGTGAACAAATTACAGCGGGGCAATTGACAAACACCGAGAAAGCAATACGTGCATATACTAATCATCTTGACTCCTCTGAGACTTGATTGGGCATTACAACATAATACATAGACCGCCATCCAACTGCATCTATGACTAATAATCCACCTTCAGGTTATCATCCGAACCCCCTCCAGTATTAAATTGCAAGAAACAGATTATTGCTTTACGAACTGCATGTAAAGTAAACAATACGATTATTCTATGAACAAAGGATTGTTGTTTTCTCCCTAGTAGCAACAGCACATCTAGTACCTTAGAGATTTCTATCACTTCCCCAGATTACCAGAGGCATGAACCCACTATCGAGCATAAATACTAACTCTTGGAGTTGCTAGCATCTACTTGGCCAAGATAGCTACTAACAACGGAAAGCATGCAAGATCTCAAATAACAAAGACATGATAGAATCAATAATCAATCTAAAATAGCATCTCAATATCCATCAGATCCCCGCAAACACAACATGTATGAATTACAAATAGATGATCTTGATCATGAACGGAGCTCACAAGATCTAAACATGAAAGCACAAAGGAGGAGAAACCAGCCATCTAGCTACTACATGGATCCGTAGTCCAAGGATGAACTACTCACGCATCACACCGGAGGCCTGCATGGTGATGAAGAAGGCCTGTGGTGAATTCTCTTCGGCAAGTGCCGAAGAGCTTCAGATCCTCTCGATCTAGGGATGGAGATGACGGCTACAAACTCTTTTCGTGGATTTTGATCGGGCACTTAGGGTTTTCATCCCGAGGGCAATATATAGGCGGAAGGAGAGGCCGAGGGAGCCAATGTACCGCACGGGCCTGCCCTGGCCGCACGGCCAGTGGTGTGGCCGCCCCGGCCCTTCTCCGCCTCAGATTCTCGCACTTGATCCCTTCCGAAAAATAGGCACTTTGGCTTTTGTCCCTCCAATTTCGAGAATATTTATTTTCTGACTTTCCGAACCAAAACAGTAACAAAAGCAGTACCGCATCGTGGCTCTTGTTAATAGGTTAGTCCAAGAAATCATATGAAAAGTACTCCAAAGTTGGAACAAAACACAAGAAAGTGGATAAAACCAAGCATGGAACATCAAAAATTATAGATACATTTGCAATGTATCAAGCACCGCCACCATCAGGCCTAGGAGGTGGAGCCGCGTAGGACCCTGGTTAGCTTGAACCAGGTCCTGCCAGCATGAGGGCACATTCCCGCTCTCGTGCATCTCGTGCACGGGTCACAGTAATCGCACCCTTGCACACCTCTCTAGACTTGATGGTTGTTATATACTCAACCCGGGGGCCCTTCTCTCCTCGGAAGACTATGCCGCTGTCTGAGGTGATCTCACCAAGATGTTCCAACGAAACCGACGCCAGCACTAAAAACCTAGAACCAGACGGAGGACTCAAAATGGAAGCAGAACAAGATGGGACATAGGTAGTACCTGCAAACTCGTTGCGAGCAGCCACCTGCTAGGAAGCACGCTCGGCCACCATAGGCTCCGGCCCTAGCCTGCCAACCCTAGACCCAGCAATGCGCTCACTGTGTCGGGATGGAGGCAGGGGGCTGGCGCAGGACCCGAGTGCGGCGCGACCTGGTGCCAGCCATGGGAGGGATGGTGTCAATCGTGGCTGAACCTACAGCTCCAAGGCCCGACGTGTCGGGGGCTAGCGTGTAGCACACCAACCCCACGAGTGTGGCAAGGACTGGCCAAACATGTCGAGTCCTACACTTCCTGAGGTCTCCTCTGCTGACGGAGTCTAAGGCGGAGGAAGGACGGACTCCATTGCCACCCTAGGCTGAGCAGGCCCCGAGAGTAGCTGGACCTTGCCGAAGTTGGTGTCATACTTCATGATGTCTAAGTCAAGAGGTACATGCGGGTCGGGGCGGTAGTAGCGAGGACGGTCCACCGGGGCCAGCTTAGCAGGCGCACTCCGGGCCAAGGGTCTCCACTCCAGAAAGAAGGGTCATGGGGCATTCGTCGTGGGACCTAAGACTCCCCCGAGCCCTACGTCGGCTGTGGTAGGGTAGGATAGGGTGCCTCAGTAGTCGGGGTCTTATTCGCAGCCTCGGGATCATCCCTGAAGACTCGTCCTCAGTGGCCCCCCGGCCCGCCCCAGGGTCATCTGCTGGGGCAGAGAGGGGGATGGCGAGCCAGCCCTAGAGCGCTCGGTGGGGGACTCTAGCTCCCACACCAACTCAATGCTCAAGCGGTCGAAAAAGAAGCGTGGGATCATTACCGAGAACACGGACAGCTCTGGGCACAGGATCCTTGGCCGGATCGCCCCATGCCCCCCCGAGGGAGCCAGTATCCACCTCCAAGAACTTCCCCACAGTCTGTGAGGTAAGGACCACGATCTCTGGCTTCCCGACCTCCGCTAGGACCCCAAACAGCCTAACCCACACCTTGGATAGGGTGTCAGAAGCCTCCTCATCCTCCAAAGATGGCATGATCGAGACCTTTAGCTGGTGGATCGGTAGAGTGAACGAGGATCCATAGGCGCACATGCGAAGGATCACCACAGAGGGAAACAAAACTGTAAACTCGGTGGTTGAAACCCTCCGCACCAGCCACTCGTGACCTGGCAGAACCCCACTGAGATCCTAGTGAATAAGCTCCTCTGTAACTTCAAACTACAGTGGCTGGTCCAGCTCTAGAATAGTCACCATAGCTAAGGTCTCCGGCACCATCATCTTGACTCCTCCCAGCTTGAGGTAGTAGAAGCCCCCATCCACTGCATGGCCATAGTACTCTAGGCATTCCCGGCCATGCGATCGGGCCTAGGGAGGGAGCATGCCACCGGACACAGCGGGCGTCCCCGACACTATGACACCTAGGGTGTTCAGCAACACCAACGCGAGCTTCTTCTTCTGCTTCCCAGATGGGCTTGCGCCTGCCGACATCGCTTGGACTGACGGGGCCTGAATGGTGTGTGTGTGTGAACAGTCATGCCAAGATGTAGAATCTGCCCGCTTGGTCACACCCGACCCTCATGTACACTGGCACGTGTGGACAGCGCCTACTAGCGGAGTTGTGTCTCTCGACGACATGCCTCCAGGGAGGGCGGTCGGGCCGTGGTGTCCCTGGTGGGACCCGCCTCCTGCCATTGCTGACGGGAAGGGGATCGGGAGGGCCGCAGTGGAGCAGCATACCGGCCGGGTGACAGAGACCTACGTGTTGGGTGGCAATAAAGGTCCTACTGGCCGCGCGCCGATGGCGGACAACGTGGAGAGGGCGCCTGGCGACCCGGCTAAGCCCGGTGGTCTAGGCTACGATGAGGTGAAGGGGTGCGGCAGGGGGATTCCCGACAGCAGGGTGAAGCTTCCTGGACAACGGCGGGCAGGCTCCTGGCTCGCTTGGAGGCCATCAGGACCTCCCGGTAGGAGCGCGTCGGCGACGAGCTTGGGGGTGGCAAGGAGGGAGGCGGCTGTGGCGGGGCGGTTGCAGAGGAGGATGGCACTCATGATGGAGGCAGGGTGGGGTGGAGCATCTCAGTGGAGAGACCCGAGTGGTGCCCACCTAACCCTAAAAGCACTCGCAATTGCGGGTTGGGCTGACCTGTGGGCTGAGGCCTAGCATAGGCACATGGGCTACACATAGGCCACGACCCACTATCAGCCCAATCATCCCCACGCTCTAGCCCACTACCGGTCCATGAGCAGCCCCACCTTCGGGACGCATCGTCCTCCTTGGTTCCATCCGCGATGAAGCCGTCGCCGCTCTCTGCCTCGTGTTAGAGTCATGGGCAACACTACCTGCCGCTTGCGGCAGGCTATGCTGTCGTCCGCGTCGTGGTCGCCTCGCATGGGCGAGAAACTCGCCCAGCTCGTGCTGATGGAGAGCATACTGGCAGCACATCATCTCCACCCCCGTCTTTGGTGGTGAAAGGACCAAGCTTGCAAGCGGGGTGGATTAATACCTTCGATCCGGATTCACGAATGTAGTATAGTAGCTTTTTCCCTAGTAGAACTAGGTTTAATCGAACCTTGGGAAACAATGCTAAAGGAATTAAATAAGGACACGTCTACAAGACTTTGTTTTTATTTTACCTTTGTTTACTAGACCTTTCTAGTATACTTTATATTGTGGGTTGTTTTAGTGGATGGAGATAGGCCAGGGTTGAAGATTCACCTGCGGCTGCACATCATATAGGATAAAGATAATAATAAGCACAGTCATGTGTAATGTTTTAATAGAGATAAAATTTGTGGGCATCACATCCTAATATACTAAAGCCCATGCGAGCCATGGGCATAGCAATGGACTTTTTATCCAACTGTTTGCACCACGGAGCATCGGGCTACAAACAATTATTAAGTGAAAACACAGATCAAGGCCTTAAGAAATGATGATGTTTTTGCTCCCCAATGGATCGCTAAGCGAAGACCGTACTCTCCTTTCTTTGACTGGGTTTCCTATGAGATCGCCGCTAACCAAGTATCTCACCTCAAGCCTTTATCGATCTCGGGGGTCTTGGGTACCTACAAGTCCAAAGATCGATACAAGAGACAAAGAAACAAAGATACAAATCTCTTATTCAAACAATACACAATGCTCCCATAGATTAGATGTACATAATCGCTGTGAGGTTTCACCCCAACCCGCAGCCCGTGAGGACTACTCACTCATAACAATAAGATCAAGGATAGAAAGCATTGTGCAAAATACTTAGATTGAAATAAAATATTCCTCAAAGATTTGCTTGGCCATGTAGACTTCCTCAAAATCTTCATTTATGGCTCCAGATTTCGCCTTAAAAGCATAATTTCCTAAACAACACATCTCAAAGCAATGATTTGCATATCTTTGCAATAAATAGTCATTAGTGGCAAAGCTAGAGAGTTTCTTGTCAATTGCATGACTAAAAATGAGATTTAAATGCGGAGAAAGTTGGCTATTTTCACAGCCATCAACTTCCCCAAAGCTCAAACCTTGATCGTCCTCGAGCAAGAAAACGACAAAACCATAAAGAACTCAACATTTAAACTGAAAAAATGAGAGTATGAATTCACTTACGGTTGGTAGTCGTATGCATCCAACACTTCTTTGATTTGAAGATATCATCAAAGTTAGAGAGATGGCAAGAATACTATACGAGCTTTGATAGCTAAAAACAATCAAAGTAGAGTTTAATATAAGTATGAATAACTAGGAGTGTAACAATCAATCCAATTCCCCTAGTCAATTCTCAGCTTGCCAAGGAACACTGGGATGTTTTTATAATAGCAAAATTAAGTAGGATAGATCATGTCCCAAGTAACATAACAATGAAGTGTCTTATTGACACCCACATCAGTAAATCAAGACTATCAAAATACTTCTATTCCATTCATTGCTTTTCAAGAAAATTCATAAAGTAGTAATGAGACCATGCCAAGGACTTGTTATATGGATCTTCATTTTTTCACAGGTAATTCTCAACGAGGATCATTGAGTAAAATTTTTAAACAATGGTTTGCACAACCTTCGAGAGTACCAATAATTTTGCCCATTACGGTGACAGGTGCCACCTATGTCGTCAACTCATAGCCAAAATTAGGGGGTTATACCATTGATCGTTCGTAGGCTAGCGGAGTTTTGGGCATCCAAAGGTGTGCATAAAAAAACATAGAACTTTTTAAATAGTATCACAGTTTGATCCACAAGGTTTAGCTTTGGCATGGATCGCAATTACCACTAGACTTCATCTCAATCAAACAACTCCTTTTCAAGAGTGTTATCAAGTCTATCAAAACATCTATGTGGTTAAGTATCTTTAAGGGTAAACTCTCAAGACAATCATTCATCAAACAAGTCATAAATTTGAGACTTTTTCTCGTTGTACTTGTTAGGCAATATTATTTCCAAGGCAAGACTCGGTTAACTAAAAGAACTAGAGCAAAAGCTTCCACAACTAACTACTCATGCAAATAAAAACCTTTACTCTAACTATTTTAAATTACTCCCACTAGCATAGCATCTTAGCAAATCAATGAACTAAGATATACAATTCAAACTTCTAAAGTGGGAAACATAGGACATACCTCTCATGAGTTATTTCATGATTCTAATCCTTATGGGGATGTGTTCCTTCAAAACTCAAGTTAAAATCACTTTCATAATGATACTGAAGCAAAGAGGCAATAGGCAAATCCACTTTCACAAAAAAGGAAAAAAAGGGAAAAAACTTTTGTATTTTTGACGATGGGGATTAAAGAATAGAAAAGAACTTGCGACCAAGCAAGGAACTAAGAAAACAGAAATAAACTAAAAACAAAAGAAAACAAAAAATGAAAGAAAAAAGCGAAGTGTTGGAACAAACCAACATGAGTGTTTCAAAGATCACGTGGAGCTGGAGTACAAACTCATTATTACAAAAATAAAAATACCAGGGGACACATTCCCAAGCTCAGGCTTTTGCAAGCCCTTTTATTTCTTATTATGCTGGTGGTGGATAATCTCCCAAGTTCCATTGGCTACTCCAATTGTTGAACTGGGTTGAGAGGTTTACAGTAGCATCTTGAAGGTTGATGACGAGGTTGCTCATGTTTTCGATGCTTCCTTCGAGAGCATAAATATCATCATAGGTGGTGTAGTAGTTCGGTGGCTGCACATCTTGTTCGGGTCCTTCTTGTTCTACTTTTTCATCTTCTCCTTCTTCTCCCACGGGTTCTTCTTGTTGGGGTATTCTTGCCTAAACCTGCGTGTCATAACGCAAACGTCTATCCTCAATAGAGAACAAACCATTAGGCAAAGGAGCTAGGATCAAGTGATTCGCTCCAGGTATATCAAGGAAGTATCTGCCATTATTTCTAGAAATCATACCACATGCTCTTATAGTAGAAAAACTGATACGGCGGCCTCCCGCCAATAGTTGGACATTACCTAGGTTGATGTGAAGCACTTGTGCAAGAATGGTTATGCCTCATCCTCCGCATATGGGATCACGAGACTGTAATGCTTGATGCTTAAGATAAAGCAAAAGAAGGGCACCCAAATTTGGTGTTAAGTTACAGTTAGGAATAGCAGCTCTAGCGAGGATCATCATATCCTCCTCATTAACTCTAGTAAACTCACCACATGTCTGCAAGGTGTTAGAAATAACACATAACAAATAACGAACGACATGGTGATCAGTTTGGTTTCCCTTGGGTGTATTCCCACGAATTCTCATTCTATTAAAGTAAGCCAAGGGTGATGGATCAAGAACAAAGGTGGTGGAGCGTATGTCGGTGTTGTTGTTGGCAAACCCAAAGTAGTGAGCCCATTGATCGAGCGTCAAGGAATACTCATAGTTCATAAGATGGAAGTTGATGCGATCAACTCCACGCATTTGTTCCTTGGGGAAATAGTGTGAGCACACCGTATGCGTCAAGGTACTAAGGAACTCAAGCGTCAAGCGGCGGTACATGACCTCGTCCTGAAAAACAAAATCGTACAAACCAATAGTGTTACAAAGTAAGTCAAAATCATGACGAATTCCCAGTTGGTTGGATGTAAGGACACACCCAATTGGTGGACTTGATTTCTCGAAGCTTGAGACGGCTAAAACGGTTGAGCTAAAACTCCTCGGTGAACTCGATACCAAATGACTCAGGGGTTAGCGTATCAACATGTGGTGCGGCTTGTTCCGTAGCCATCACAAGTGGACGACTCCTCGTGTTCATCTAAAACAAAAACAAAACTAAAGCTAATCAAAAAATTAGTCTGATAGAAATATAGCACAAACGATCCTCTACACTTCTTCCAAAAGAAACTCCTCTAAAAACAAAACTAAGCATGCTCATAATCAAGGTTAGCTCAAGAACAAGTCCTAAGTCTAGATTGATAATTGTGAAAGATTGAGCAAGGTTTTAATACAAATAAACTAGAGATCAGAGAAGAAACATACCTTAGATTGACTTGGTGCGAGGAATCGAAGAAAGAACGAGTAGAATTGAAGATCCAGTGGAGATGGTTTGGAGTTTGGAGGTAGAACAAAGAGAAATTTGTGTTTAGGAAATTTTAGTGTTACCTCTCCCTGGGGTAGAAATTGTAGCAGCACTGCAATGAGCGGTACTTTTTCGCAAGCGGCGACGATCGAGACCCGCTTGCGAAAGTGTCCTACCTTGGGGTCAAAGGACCCCTTCCGGCGGTGCACTTGGTACATGCACGTGGTATGGTCGCGTGCGCCAATACGACCGGTCGTTATTCGGTCAGTATGTTTTGCTCCAAACTTAATGTTTTGCTTGGGGTATGGTACAGGCGGGCGGTATGGCCGCCTCCGATCATACCAGTAGTCTTTACGGCCACTGTGTCTGGCAGAAAAAAATAATCAAAGTTGAGATTTTTCTGAGCCATGATGTGGTACAGGCACGTGGTACGGGGGACTCCGGTCGTACCAGTGATCGTTATGTCCCCTAGAAGATTATAAACTTGTGGAATTGAGTTAGTAGCTTTATGTGCCTTTGCACATCTCAGTAATCAACAAAATAAGAGCAAAAAGACTTCATAAAAACAACAATACATTAAGGCCATGTGTTAGCAAATATGAAAGATCGAGGATTACCTTGTCTTCTTCTCCTCTCTCCAAAGGACTTCTTGAACACTCTTTATTAAAAAAACTAACACAAGAATAAAAACTTTTATTTCACATGGGTTGCCTTCCATGAAGCGCTTCTAGTTAAGATCAATTAGCTTGATCCAGATGGTATTCATTTAGTCTTTGCAAGTGGAACACCCACTCCAAAGTAATTAGATTTTAGTGTGATTATACCATCATCATCATTATTATGTTTGGCCTTCTTCTTCTTCCTAGGAAATTGGACTATAAAAGGATCTATAGATGGTAGTACTATTCTCACATTCCCTTAATGTAGATTAATCAAAGCTTTAATAATTCTTAGGAAGGGCCTACCTAGAGTTATAGGTGTTATGGGATCTTCAGGAATGTCTACTATAACAAGATCAATAAGAGAAGGACATCCTTTAATTTCAACAACTATGTTTTATTTTATCCCAACGGCTTGCTTATAAGTTGAATCGGCACGATGGAGTCTCATTTCAGTAGTTCAAATGGCCCCAAGTTTAACTTGTCAAATAAACTTTTGGAAAATTTTGAGACACTTGCACCAAGATCACAAAATGCAGGTATCTCATTAATACCAATCTTAACTTTAATAGTGGGCTCAAATATATCATCTAACTTAGCTGAAAGCTTGTCAGCTAGTTTCTTATACTAAATTTCTAGTTCACAAACTTTAGATGTTACTTCTTTAATAATTTTTTGGTATGTAGGATCGTTACCTTGTTCAATACCGGGATTACTTATGGTGATCATCTTTAATATATATTCCATAGTATACTCCGGTGTTGGCGCGTTGCTATAGTCTAGCTCTTCAAGCTTTTCTTCTTTTACTTCTGCCCTCATCATCTTGAGGTCCTCTACCGGATTTGGCTTAGGATTTCCAGCGAATTTTGCAAGTATGAGAGATTAGCTCTCAGTTACTTTGCCCAATTGTGCCTCCACGGTCTTGGTTCTTTTTTTAGAGCCTACACATCATTTCTAATTGCAACGGCCTAGTTAGACAATTTACCAATACTAGATTCATGGTTCTCCGTGATTTTAATGAGCATATTGTTTTGCTCGGCTTGAGCTTGCATGAACGTTCTAATAGTATGTTCCAACGAGAGATTGCCATGATTTGCTCTATTATTGTTATCATAATCATTATGTGGAGCACCTGCAGGATTAGCATATTGCTTTTGAAAATTTGAGCCAAAGTTTTGACTCTTCCAATCAGGATTATAAGGATTTCGAGCTATAAAATTAACATCAGTAGTGATACCATTAATTTGGGTAGTTTCCTTACCCCTTACTATGTTGAGTAACTCATCTACCTTTGTAGTAAGCTCTTCATTATTCACCCTTTTAGAGGTTCTTTCCACATGCCATTGGGCATGGTTGTTTTATATATCATCAAGTAGTTTATTTGCAAAACTCACTTGTTTTCCCATGATAGTTCCTCATGCGGTGGTATCTAGCATAGACTTGGACATTGGGTTAAGGCCATTATAAAATAAATGCAATATTAGTCATTCTTCCATCCTATGACTAGGATAGTTTATTACGGCTTCTTTCATCCTTTCCCAAGCAAGCGCTAGTGGCTCGTAGTCTTCTTGTCTAAAACTAATGATATTGGATCTTAGCTACATAGTCTTAGTCGGAGAGAAAAATTTAGTCATAAAGAGATTAGTACATTCCTCCCAAGATGTAATAGAGCCTTTAGGCAAAGTTAGCAACCAATCCTTAGCCTTTTCTCTTAAAAGGGAATAAACGTAATTTAACCGCATTTGGTTCAACATCTTTAATACGCATCATATTGCAAATTTTAGTATAAGTATTAAGGTGCAAACCTGAATCCTCGGAAGATGAGCCTCCAAATTGGTTTTGCTGAACCAAACTCAAAAGGTTAGGCTTAATTTCATATGCTTCTGCATCAACAACGGGCTAAGTAATAGGTGCACGAATAAAATCATCAGTAGGAGTAGCATACTCCTCAAGTTTCTTTTGAGCCATGGCTCTTTTCTTTTTGGTGTTTTTAATATAATGGAAACAAATAAACAAGTAACTAGTTTTTTTAGGTTTTCAAATGGATAAAAAGAAATAAACTATAAACAAAAATAAAACTAATATCAAGGTCTCTAGTGATCTCATCTGGATAACGAATTGCTTTCCCGGCAACAGCGCCAGAAAAAGGGTTGATATCTTTGATTCGGGTTCACGAATGCAGTATAGTAGCTTTTTCCCTGGTAGACCTAGGTTTAATCGAACCTTGGGAAACAATGCTAAAGGAATTAAATAAGAACACGTTTATAATACTTTGTTTTTTCGCTTTACCTTTGTTTACTAGACATTTCTAGTTTACTTTATATTGTGGATTGTTTCAATGGATGGAGATAGGTCAGGCTTGAAGATTCACCTACAGCTGCACATCATATGGGATAAAGATAATAATAAGCACACTCATGTGTAGTGTTTTAATAGAGATAAAATTTGTGGGCAGCACATCCTAATATACTAAAGCCCTTGTGAGCCATAGGCATAGCAATAGCATTTTGATACAACCGTTTGCACCATGAAACACCGGCCTACAAACAATTATTAAGTGAAAACACAGATCAAAGCCTTTAGAAGTGATGTTGTTGTTGTTGTTCCCCAATGGATCACTAAGCGAAGACCGTACTCCCCTTTCTATCATAGAGTTTCCTATGAGATCGCCGCTAACCAAGTATCTCATCTCAAGCCTTTATTGATCTCGGGAGTCTTGGATACCTACAAGTCCAAAGATCGAGACAAGAGACAAAAAATAAAGATACAAATCTCTTATTCAGACAGTACACAATGCTCACATAGATTAGACGGACATAATATCTACGAGGTTTCACCCTAATCCGCAGCCCGTGATGACTACTCACTCATAACAGTAAGATCAAGGATAGAAAACATTGTGCAAAATACTTAGATTGAAATCAAATATTCTTACAATGATTGCCGAATCACAAGGAGCTCTAAAGTACAAAGTAATGACTATGGCTATGGTGAGGATGAACTATGGTGGTGGATCTCCTTTGGTGGTGTTGTGATGCAGTCTGAGAATAGTGGCCCTCTGCGCGGCTGCTGGGACCTCGAAATATATAGGCGTCTTCACGAAAGTTGTAGGGTTTGATGAGATGAAGCCGCTGCCACCTGAAAGGCAGGCAGTGCGTCTGGTGGGTCAGACCTTGCCGGTGGTGGATATGGCCTCTATCTGGTATTGACTCCAGGTTTGCTTGACCATGTAAACTTCCTCAAAATCTTTATTTATGGCTCCATATTTTACCTTTGCAATAATTAATCATTAGTGGCAAGGCTAGAGAGTTTCTTGTCAATACATGACTAAAACTAAGATTTAAACACGGAGAAAGATGGCTATTTTCACAGCCATCAAGGACCCAACGGGCATCTCTAGGATACCTCCTCGCCCCCGACCTCCTCCTCGACATCACCCCATGGGCATCCTTGGAGATTCCCCATGGCCGCCACCTCCTTCGGCGAGGGGAGGGGTTCTTCTGGCGGAGGAACCGGATTTTGCGGCGACTACCTCGACGGAGCTCTGAGGGGCGATGAACTACTTGGAGAGGAGTGGGGAAGGGAGATCCTTACCTGGGTACCTACCTACGTGCGGTGAGCCGGGAAGCCGATCTCGTCGCCCTCGCGGATCATTTCACCGCCAGCGAGCGCCTGGGCGTCGATGACGAACTCGTCTTCGTCCAGGAGCACTAGGCGTCGCACCTCAAGGCGCAGAAGAAGAACGGTCGGCGCGAGCGCCGCCCGACACCCGGGGAGGACGAAGGTGACGCGCGCGTGCCAGCGGAGTGGTGGGGCTAGGACGCGACGCCTCCCTCGCGCCATGGTGCCCCGGCAGGGCCGCCGCGTGTGCGCGGCTACTCCGGCGAGGCTAGGTGCAGGGGAGCATGCTAGGCACGGCCCACTGCCGGCCGACGAAGACGGGGAGTGCCCGAGAAGCCCACGCGTAATTCAAAATCCATCTTCCCCGGTGGAATTTTAGACGATTAAAACCCCAATGATTGAAATCCTATAAGGAATGCTACAAATTCCTAACAATCTAAAGAGGACCATAAAGAGAAACGTAGGAAATGTAACATTCACTAAGGTTGTTTTGGGTCACGGGATTTTCTAAACAAGACGAATGTAGAAATAAGTTGCCATGACACGTTGAATCCTATAGAAATTGAAAACAAATGATTTTTTGTCTTATACCGTTTGGTTGCATTGTATAAAAACACCAGAATTTTTGAAAGAATTGTCTGTATGCCATAGTTATCATAGAAACAATGGAAAAAACCTATAATGTTTCTTTTATATGAAAATTCTATAATGTTTCTTTTATATGAAAATTCTATAATGTTTCTTTTATATGAAAATTATATAATGTTGGACCCTAGGGAAATGTTCTATAGAAATGCATGAAAATAGACCATGAAACATGTATCTATCTACGGTTTCAAATCCAAAAAGGCTAAAAAAATTATAAGTAAAAATTCTGAAGGATGGACGACATATATTCCTTCAAATGAAGAGTGTTAGAGTATTAGGTATATACCGTTGTTATGGTAGTTTAGATAGAGTTAAGATCTGTTTACGTACAGTTCTAATTTGGCTCGTACTCCAAGATAATCCTCTGTACGTCCTATATATACTCGCTTATGAGGCTCAATAATATATCCAACATATTTCGACAATATCTCTCTCTATCCTCTTTCATGGTATCATCCTAACCACGATTCAACTACCCTAGCCGCCGCCCTCCCTCCCCCAGGCGCCACCGGCTCCCCCGCCACCAAACCCTAGTGCCGCCACCCGCCATGACGTCACGCTAGCCGCCGCACACGCTTTCGCGTAGCGCCGCCCCCGGGGAGGTCGATCTCCATGATCTCCGTCGGGGGCCGCGCAACCCCGTACGCAGGGTTCGTCCGCCGATTCATGATCGGCTGTCATGTAAGTCTATTTTCCGATCTTTTGATCGGTTTTCTTTTTTGGTTTACCGATCTTAGATCGGATTGAGTCGCCCACTGTCGCCGTCATCGCCGCGCCTGTACTCCGATCATCGGCGTCGAGGATCTACATCGCATCTGTGCGCCTGCCCCCTCCGCTGCTGCGCCTGCCTCGGCAGGCTATCGCGGCCTCACGGCAGGCTGCCGCGCACCGCGGACGGCTGCTACGCCTTCCTCAGAAGGCTACGACGGCCGTCCCCCTCGGATCCTTTTCGTCGTCATTGTCCGGGATTTCACCGACAACGCCGCCATCGAATCCGATCTACGTGTCGTGCATGCCATGGCATATACGGTGCACCGTCGGTCTGATCAACCAATCCCGCGTCTGTCTACGCCAAGCACGTCCCCAAGCACGCGCCTACCGCCGATCGAGCTACGAGCTGCCGCTGTGTCGCCCCGTTGGGCCACAGCGCCGCCGCCTTTGGTCCATGCTACCGGCTTCCAACGCGCCTTCCTTGGCTTGTATGTCACTGATGGTCTCCCAGCCGCTGCACCGACTTGCGCCCTGCAGCTATGCCGCCCCGTCCGGTCGTGGCATGGCTGCACACAGTCTATATCGCCGTCCTCATGCATCGACGGCCTCGGCTTTTACCGCGCCATCTCCTACGGCGCGGATCGCCGCCATCTGCACATGGTCTTCATCACATCGCCGGGTCTTCCTCGCCTACTTCGAGCACCGCCACCGCGCTTCACAAGGTAACCTGCAGGGCACCCTCTCGCCGTCGCAGGTCCTGTCGACTACCCCATCGCCACTCCAGGCATCCAGCATGACTACCCTAGGTCGTCACTGTTTTCGCCGCCTTCTACGTCTTCGTCCACTACAACTTCGCCACCAGCGTCATCGCCTCATCCCCGACTACACCACCTGCTACTCTACTCCGACAACCACGAATAGCGTCAGCATCTCTCCCTTCACTGCTCTGCGCGTCGCAACCGCTCTGGAGGCTTCCTCTGCTAGTCTTTCTGACATGGCGGCAAGTTCATGATGGTACCTGCCTCCGCATGCCTGGTACTGGCAACACTAGGAGTGCCTTCGTCCCTGACTCGTTCCCGAGTCTGGCAAGCCCGGATCGACGCCTCGTCTTCATCGGCTTCGACAACGTCTTCTTCCTCATCGACCCCTCTACGACTGCCTCAACCGCGTCAAGAGAAGTTCTTCTTTGCATCGGTTACGCAAAACCGGAGTGTCGTTAAGTCCGACGACGTGCGCCTAGTTCTGAGAAAACTATGGTCGCACCTCGTCCTCGATGGCTCGGACTGCATCGGCTTCGGCATCGACACCCTCGACGACTGCCTGGACGCGTCTCCGTCATCCTCCTCACGCACTATGCCCATGCGGCTTCATGTGTGGCTACCTCGACACCGGCATCCCCGACCACGACATCGACCACGGCGACTCCTTGCACGGCTACTTCGATCACGGCACCGCCCAACGCTCTCGGCTCCCTCGACATCGGCACAAGGGCTACCACCTCACTTGAGCATCACCAGCTTCGCCTATAGACCAAGCAACCGCGATGCGACACCATCCACGACGTTCCCGCTACGACTGCAGGGGATGTCAGCCTACTGGATGCTACTTCGGTTTATCTCCAGTCTGACCGTCCGTGACGTTCCAGTTGTTCACAACGCTACCACTACGACCGCGGGGGGATGTTAGAGTATTAGGTATATACGGTTGTTATGATAGTTTAGATAGAGTTAGGATCTGTTTACGTACAGTCCTAACTTGACTCGTACTTCAAGATAATCTTCTGTACGTCTATATATACTCGCTCATGAGGCTTAATAATATATCCAACATATTCTGCCAATATATATCTCTCTCTCTATCCTCTTTCAAAGAGATCCAAAGACCTCTTATTTATAGGGAAGGTTGTAGACTCACATAGCTATTCCTATAGGTCTTCAAAAATTCTAAAGAGTAGAATCGACATCATTCCAAGCTACATTTGCAAAACACCCCCTTGTATCATAAACCCAGGGTCTTCACAAGAGAGTATTTCACAATAGATCAGTAATGTATGTCACCTACATCATATGAGCTTACAATGTGTCGAACGCAACATCAAAGACGTCTTCGATTCACTAGTCTCTTACCAACAATAATTGAGACACCACCATCGGCGACTCGGGCTCGTTGGGTACTATGGAGCTCTATTCAAGCCAAATCTGGCGACATCAGACCCATTCTCCTTAGGTGGTGGAGACCTAGATGTGCTAGGCGCCAACAACCTAGACACGTCTGAGCTCAAGACATGGCAACTGTGTCATCGGGAAGGAGGCGACCTAGGATAGAAGGAAATAACGACCAGAGGATGAAGGTCAGGGAGGGTGGCGACAACGTTTTTCTCTAGTGGTTAGAGAAAGTTGAAGAAAAAAGTGAAGAAGCGAGTGTGTGCAGAAGATGAACAAAAGCAGAGTGGATTGGTGGGATGATGTAAATGATTTATCTAGAAACAAGACTAAGAATAAAACAAAGTTCAAATAAAACCATAATGTTCTATATTTCTTGTTCATGTCAGAAATTTCGTTGAATTTACACAATAATTACATACTGGTCATCATTCAATCATGAATCACATCCAAAATTCAAACAATGGTCTATATTTTGGGTTATGCATATGAAGAGTAGCAAAGGGAAATCAGTTCCATGAAGCACCATTGTAACACCCTCGAATCGGCCCTATGCAAGTTTCAGCGATTCCCGCCAAACCCGCATAGAAACGATTCAAAGATGCCCACCACGCACTTGTGTGCTAGTGGAAAACGAAGTAATATCATTACACAATAGTCCACGATGGAACCCACAGAACAATATGATATATACAACAACGACTCACTGAGTCAAGAATACAGATGTATATTACAAATATCCAAAGCACCTTGAAAACGATACAACATCCGAGTACAGATAAGATGCAAATGGGGCTAAGAGCCCTGAAGAATAACCAATGGCGTCCATAACCCTGCCCAGGCCAAGCCGAAAGGGTAACCCTGCTAACGACGTCGATCTCAAACCTGCTAAAACAAAAGGGGTGCCGACAAAGGACAAAGGAAAAAGAGGAGCGTCAGTACTAAGGCCAGTACATGGCGAGGCTAGAATTCAGCGGCTCTCGCCTACATAGGTATGGTGGACTGAAGCGGCAGCGCATCATGCACTAAACAATCTATAGAGACTCGATTCAACTATCGGCTATTAGAGAGGGATAAGAAAGACCTATTCGAAACCACCTGATACTAACACCAATCATACCCATCCCGGTATTCCCCCTCGAGACCAAACGAGGAAGTCAAACCGAGGAACTCACACAATTGGCAATTTTATTCATTCCATTTTAGTTGAAGCACTTACTAGTCAGATATAGATAGCATGAGTCATCCTGATAGCATAAGTAGTGGGCAGTTTTAGTTAACCATTCAGTTGTAGTTGCAGTACTTACTAGTCAGATACAATTAGCATGTGACATCCCAAACCCAACAGTTGTTGGCACTTTTATTATCCATTCCATTGTAGTGAAGCTGATTACTAGTCACATATTAAGTCAAATTTATATCACTACTTTAGTTATGCTTGTCTATGATCGAGATACTGTGCTCCAAGTCGTCCATAACCGCGGACACGGCTTTCAGAAAGATTTACCTATAGGTGCACAAATAGCAACACACACACGATCAACCTCGGAAAAACCAAATCAAAACCCAACGAGGCTTTCACGATAAAACAATCACAGGATTCATAAAATATTTCAGGGGGCCACCCCACTAAGCTACCCGCAACGAAGTTGGCCGGCTCCGAGACGGACCCAGGGTTTGTGACAATGGCTGTAAATGACTGGGAACCCGAAAGTGTGACTGGGCTTGTCGATACCGCGAAAACATTCCACGTTCCAAAACAGTACAGGTGCTCCACGCACAATCGTAAATAAAACAGTAAAGCATGGCATAAGTACATGATAGTAATAAAGCCACAAACTACTTTGTGGCCCCAAGAAATAAGAAATGAATCAAGCTCTGGCTAAGGGGGATTCATAGAGTCTCTCGTATGTGGATAGTGCGAATAGTCAAGGAACATGTATCAAGTACTCGGGGCCTACGGGACACAAGTGGACATGAAAAACCAAATAGCATATATTGCCCACCGGTGCCTCTTTCTTTAGTTGTCCCAGCAATTTAATAGTTGTATCTAAAGTCATGTTCCTCTCCACCGTAAAGCATATGACAACATTCCAACAACTGTGTGGTACTTCACGACACGGGATCGCACCTGAGCAAGCGACTACGACTCGCAAGACCATCTATCTACCAAACAACAGGTAATAGGAGGTGTCCAAGGCAATATAAAGGCTGCACAGAATATATCTGGTACGAAACACTAAAGCATCTTGACACGGATAGCAATAGATCAACAGGAGGAAATAAAGACTATAAATGCAAAATAGGTAGAAAGGGGAAGATGCTCGCCTGGGAAACATAGCCGAAGATACATTATCCGAAGAACTTGTCGATACTCGCATCAACTCAACGGCCTAATCCGCGAAGAACCAAAGCACTAAAAGAAACACCGAATGCACTATTTAATACTACGACAGAAG
The DNA here is from genome assembly GCA_023614405.1 of Avena insularis. NCBI lineage: Eukaryota > Viridiplantae > Streptophyta > Magnoliopsida > Poales > Poaceae > Avena > Avena insularis. Next base: position 492,913,442 of record CM042692.1, on the reverse strand, counting down.
ATCGGGCATGATGCATATATGATGCATGGCATGGCAAAGATGCGACACAACTAGGTAATATTAAGCGAAACCGGGCTCCCGACAATTAATTAGATGGTTCATGTTATTTAGATACCCCGCAATTTAAATGTTGCATTAACAAGGCAAAGCATGACATCGGTTCGCTACACAAATTTAAAAGAAGGCAATATAAGACTAAAATAGCCCGTATATAGTCTCCATATTTAATTATTAGGTGAGTCGACAAAATACGCCCCAAATGACAAGTATGTATGCAGTCATGAACAATTTAATATGCAATAAGATAGATATCATATTATAAAATAGGGTCTCGAATAGGGGATTACATTAGGGGCAAAGGTCTTGGTTCTGAGAGGTTCGGGTCCGGCGGGATCGATCTTCGGAGAGGAAGGAGAACACGTCACGGTTTGATCAATCGGGACTTCGAGTCCGGGGATGATGTCGATGGATAACTTGTATTGTGTCGGTGAAGATCCTCCGTTCCAAGAAGATGGCCTTGTCGTCGGTCTCTGGCAGGCTTGGTGCTCTTGGTCTCCGACATCAATGACAAACTTGACTCGTAAGACCTTGGCGATGCAGAACTTGGCGTTAACCATGTTGCAGATAGCCTTGTAGGAGAACTCGTTCATGCATACATCCGATGCCAGAAGCAAAACAACTCAAGGAGTATGGGCTCATAGGATTAGCTTCAGAGACGTCAGGCATCACCAGACGGTGCAGGACTCAACATTAATACAGGAGGAGGCCAAAAGTGTTGCTGCTAGCTGTAGATGGCAGAGACCCGAATCAGAGTGCCTCCCTTGTGCACGAGAGGGTGGAAGTTGTGGCCGGGCTTGGCGCCAGTGGGGCTCGTGATGCTGTAGGGAGGGCTCGGGGCAGCAGCCCATGGCAGGGAGCAGGGTCGACGACCCCGGGGTGGCTGCAGGAGGAACCGGAGGCGAGGCCCAAGCGGGAGGGAGCACCGGGGACATGGGCGCGGGGTCACGCAGGGGGCGGGGACAACCGGGCGGAGGACTCGCGGGTTGGAGGGACGACAAGGTAGACAAAGTGCGGGGCCAACTCGACGACGCGCGGCCACGAGGACTGTTGGTGGCGGGGGATGACTCCGGCGGGGTTCGAGCAGACGGCAACCAGGCTCCAGAGATGAAGGAGCAGGCGGAGGGCTGTCTTGGCAGCGACCGGAGTTCCTGCGGGCGAGCGCCACTGAGACGCGGCGGCGGAAGACGGCATAGGAGCTTGGGGTCGATGGCGACGATGACGAGGGGCTCGAGCGAGGTCAGGCTCGTACAGGCGCGGGGCAGACGCGCGGCGAGAGGCGCTAGGAACCGAGGAAGGCGGAGCTCTACGAGAGATCGAGGAGGGGCGCGGGGCAAAGGAATGGTGGCGCGGCAGGAGCCCGCTCGCGGCGGCGCGTGGGGCAGCGACGAGGAACAGGGAGTGGTCGCGATGGGGATGAGAGGAAGGGATCAAGGAAGGTGGGGTACCGACCGCGATAGGATCAGGGTATCCCGTGCTAGTGGAGTGCGTGTAGTGTACGCGGGGTAGGCCTGGGTAGCTAGGTGCTGTCAACACCCGGATTTTTAATCCCAGATGCCCGTTATGCCATACCTCGCAATCCCAGGATTACCATTTTTGCGAGACATAACGGATTGGATATCACAGTACATCATCCATTACAAACCATACATAAGGTTTTACACAAATAAGGATCTTATGATCCAGTCTTTAATACAACAAGCAGCGGAAATAAACGATAGCATAGCGGTGGGGTCCATCTTCAGGGGAACAGGCAATGTTGACGAAGGCCGATAGTCCTAGTTATCATAGCCGTCCTGCTGACCATCATCTTGATAATCTCCTTCATAGTCTAGCCATGATAATAGCCAGGGACAAAAGCCATGAGTACTCTTTAAGTACTCGCAAACTACTACTAACAAGGGATATAATTCTAAGTTAAAGTGCTGAATCTAAGTTAACTATCAAGTTAAGTTTGAAACCTAAGCTGAGTTCAGAAGCAAAGAAAGATAAAGTAAAGTTCTAGAATCACTTAAGTTGGGAAGATATTATCATCAACACAACCCTGTTGTGGTCAAGTCAAAGTTCATCATTCATGTCAAGTTATTTAGAAAACAACTGACAACGAAACAGTATGGCTATTCCAACTATCCATAACCGCGGACGCGGCTATTCGAATAGTTTGACACTCTGCAGAGGTGGTACACTTTCACCACAAGATTCGATACATCTGTTAGGGATAACCCTGAATCATCATACTTAGTAAGCAGATAATCAAACATAACCTTCCCTTTACACACCCTAGTACAAGCACCTCTCCTATGAGCATGGCCTCCCAACCATGACCATCAGTCATCTTGGGCACTGCATAGGTGGACAACATTGAGAGGTAGCCTCATCTCAAACCTCTCCCGTGAGGGAACTAATACTAATGCATATAAATTTCCAGCTAAGCCTTACCCAATTCAGGTAATGTGGTTGTACGGTAAATTTGGAATGGTATCGCATCCGAATCCAACCATCAGTTTTATAAAAGGGTTAAGGCTCATGCTTCGTCATTTTCATCATCATAAACCAGTTGTGTTTCTCAACACATGTCAAAACATCTCAATAGAATGACTCACCATTCCAAGGTTTTCATAATTCATTTTCACCAAGTATTCCCATCTAGAGTGACTCAAGTTTTTGATCTATACTACGGTACTAAGTTAAGAGTGTTCACTAAGGTGGAAGTGATGGGTTCAATCTTCTGCCATAGAGTTTTATACTTTCTATGCTACCTTCAAAATTAAGTAAAGAACTTTGTGTAAACTAAGGGAGGTAAAACTTGTCAATAAGACTTGGAGTACTAATAGTTAAAGGGGTGTGATCAAAGCCTGCTTAAGGCATCTTTGCTAAACCATCTAGTTTAATTCTAGCCTGCTAACAATAGCTTGCCTTGGCTGGTGCAGTGGTTGAAGTTTTCTTCTTCTTCTTCTTCTTCTTCTTCTTGGTAGAACTCCTCCTCCTCGAAAGCTTGGTCGATACTAGTGTCTATAAATACATAGGGAGTAGACAATCACCAAACAATACTTAACTAGGCTAAGTAGCATTCTAAAACACACAATTGATGATCTATTATCATCACAAGCATCACAAGTTTAATTCAATAGTTTCAACCTTTTTATTTTAGAAAAGTAATTTCTACTCATTGAAATATTAACTAAAATTTAATATTCACCACCAAAATATGGGATCATGTGGACACATGTCCTCACCACATATTCTAACATGTGGGAATGATATTTAAAGGTTGGATCAATATTACTTTAGTTTAAGTTTATTATTTAATGATTTAAAGTGACTATAATTGCCTATATAGCATTATTTTGGTACTAGTCCAAAGTCACTGCATGTGAACCTTAATATTATTACATATTTAGATAGATATGATGAAATGTGATTTTTGAGAGTTGGAATCAACTCAAAAGCTAACTTGGTTGATTTTATAAAAATGTTGCAAGTTGCAAAAGATTCTGTTTTGTTATTTTTATTAGGAGAGATCTATAACTCTAATTGAATTAAATCCAACAGGCTTGGATAGATCATTTTAATACCTTTCAGACAAAATTGGTTTCATGCAATTTGGATTTCTAAAACTCTCTGAATTGATTTTCAAACTAGTGGACAGAAACTAGATTTAACTAAAAAGAAAAATCCAGATTTGAATCTATGGGCTAGCGCGGGAAAAGAAATGGGCCGGCCCAGTGGCGCTCCACGGCGCGGGGCTCAGCTGACAGGAGGGTCCCTCTTGTCAGCGGCACTTAACACGCGAAATGGTACGCGCGCTGTGGGCCGTGCAATTAGAAGCGAGATCAGCGGCTGAGGGTCGTCATCGACGACGAACAGGTCGCCGGCGAGCTCGAACCCTAGCGGCTCGGTGGGGGTCTACTAGGGGCGTACCAGGGCTCTAGTGGGGTCGGCGAGGCGGGCAAACAAAGTGGAAGACGATGGAGAGGTGAGGCGTGGTCGCGGCGGAGCTTGGGGTGGTCGAAATCAACGGCACCCTTCTCCTCCAGAGGCGGCGGCTCCGGCTACAATTCCGGCGAGCACCTGCTCCACTTGCTCCGGCGAGAGGTGGGTGAGGTTTAGAGAGGTGAGGGGAGTGGAATGGTGAGGAGAAGAATGGCTGGGGAGGGCTCCTTTTATAGGCCCGACGGTGAGACCGAGCAGGATGGGCGGTCGACGGTGGCGACATGGCTACGATGAGGTAGAGGCATGGCTGGGGATGGCGATCGATGGGCGGTTCCCTGGCGGTGCTCTAGAACTTGAATGCGGCCGTAGGGGCGGTGGCACGCGGTCTGGGTGAGGTGGCGCTCTGCGCGGCCGAAGCGGCGGTGTCCACGGCGAGCGGTGGCTGTGAGGCTTTGGGCGGCGAACGGGGATGTCTGGGGTGTTCTCCAGGTCGAGGTGGAGCGGCGGGCGCGGGCTACGGTCGAGCGGTGACTTGTGCACGCGGGGACAAGGCGCGCTCTGGGGGCGGCACCGGCATGGTGCGGTGGCACTGGGCGCGGGTGTTGGAGATATGCCCAAGAGGCAATAATAAAGTGGTTATTATTATATCTTTATGTTTATGATAAATGTTTACATCCCATGCTATAATTGTATTAACCAGAAACATTAATACTTGTGTGTTTTGTAAACATAAAAGAGTCCCTAGTAAGCCTCTTGATTAAGCTAGCTTGTTGATTAATGGATGATCATGGTTTCCTGATCATGGACATTGGATGTCGTTAGTAACAAGATCATATCATTAGGAGAATGATGTGATGGACACACACCCATAGTAAGCATAGCATAAGATCAAGTCATTAAGTTCGTTTTGCTACAAGCTTTCAAATGCATAGTAACCTAATCCTTCGACCATGAGGTTATGTTAATCACCACCACCGGATGGATACTTTGATGACGTCAAACACCGCTTCGTAACTGGGTGGTTATAAAGGTGTCATGGGGTATTCTGAAAGTATGTGTTGAAGCGCATGGACCAAGATTGGGATTTGTCCATCCATATGACGGATAGATATACTCTGGGCCCTCTCGGTGGAATGTCATCTAGTTAGCTTGCAAGCATGTGACTAGGTCACAAGGGATGACATATCATGGAATGAGTAAAGAGTACTTATCAGTAACGAGGTAGAACTAGGTATGGAGATACCGACGGTCAAACCTCGGATAAGTAGAGTATCACGTGACAAAGGGAATTGGTTTCATATGTTAAATGGTTCTATCGATCACGAAGTCATCGTTGAGTATGTGGGAGCTGTTATGGATCTCCAGATCCCGCTAATGGTTATTGATCAGAGATGTGTCTCCATCATGTCTACATGTTCACGAACCGTAGGGTGACACACTTAAGGTTCAAAGTTGTTTTAAGTAGATATGGAATGTGCGTTGGAGACTGAATGTTGTTCGGAGTCTCGGATTGGATCCACGACATCACGAGGAGATCCGGAATTGTCCGGAGAATAAGATTCATATATTGGGGATCATTTTCTAAGTTAGGAAATGTTCCGGAGTATTTGTATGGGGATTCTAGACGGTTTCGGAATGTTCCGGAAGGTTCTAGGAGATTTCTTGTAGTTTGCTTGAAAACCAAGAAAGGATCAAGGAGTCCTTGTGGGGCAAGACACAGATTCATGGGGGAGGAGGATTCCTCCCCCCTCCCAATCTGCCGGCCAAGGAAGGGAGGGGAGTCCTACTAGGACTCCCCCTCCCATGGCGCCTCCCTCCTTTAAATAGAGGGGTGGGGGCGCCACCCCCTTGCTCCCTCCATAACAAACCCTAGCCGTCGCCTCTCTCCTCCTCCTTCCCTCTGCTCTGGCTTAGGCGAAGCCCTGCAGAATTCTCTACTCCACCACCATCACGCCGTCGTGCTGCTGGGATTCCGTGGAGAGATCTACTACCTCACGTCATTGGAACAGGAGAGGAAGGTGCGCCGACTCAAGACGTGTGACCGTCTACGGAAGCGCTGCCCGAATGCGGCGCCGGAAGGATCGTCTACTCGATCTTGAGATCGACAAGTGATCGACTACATCAACCACGAGATCCGATCTCGAACAAGGCTTATCGAACCTACGAGGGTTAGTACAGATCTATCTCGTTGCACATGTCTAATAGATTAGATCTGGGTTTTGTTTGTTCTTGCGATAGAATTTTTTTGTTTTCCATGCTACGAACCCATCAGTGGTATCAGAGCCGTGTCTATGCGTAGATCTGTTGCACGAGTAGAACACAATGGTTTTGTGGGCATTGGTGCTCGTCTGCCTTTTTGCTTTGTGTACTTTGCATCTTGCGGTATGGTGGGATGAAGCGGCTCGGGCTAACCTTACATGTCATCGCACATGAGACTTGCTCCATGCTTGACGTGTAACTTGCTTTGCACAAGTGGCTTTGCGGGTGTCTGTCTCTCCCACCATAGTATAGATCCAATCTACACTTTGCACTTGATAGCACTTGTATCAACGTTGTGGTTCAGTTTCGTAGGTAAGATCCGTTCTTATTCGAAAGCCCCAAACCACGTAAAACATGCAAAGAAAATTAGAGGCGTCTAACTTGTTTTTGCAGAGGTTTTGTGATGTGATATGGCCATCATGTGATTGTGATTATATTTGATGTATGCAATGATCCTTGTTGTAACATGGCAACCGGCAGGAGCCTAATGGTTGTCTTTAATTCTGTTAAGACCTGCGTGTCTATTTATCTTGTAATAGCTTTGTTCCAAGTAGTTGTAATAGTTGCTAGTGATGATGGACAACCATGAAGCGGTGCCCGACCTTGGTGATGATGGAGATCATGTCCGTGCTTTGGAGATGGAGATCAAAAGCACAAGAAGAAAGGGCCATATCATATCACACTAATTATGAATTGCCTGTGATGTTAATTCTTTATGCATCTTGTATTGATTAGATCGCGACGGTAGCATTATAAGATGATCCCTCTCACTAAATATCAAGTAATAAAGTGTTCGTCCTTAGTAGGCACCGTTGCTAAGACTCGTCGTTTCGAAGCATCTCGTGATGATCGGGTGTGATAGATTCTACGTGTGCATACGACGGGTGCAAGCCAGATTTGCACATGCAGATACTGAGGTTAACCTTGACGAGCCTAGCATGTACAGACATGTTCTTGGAACACGGAATACCGAAAGATAAAGCATGAGTCATATGGATGATATGATGAACATGTTGATTGTTCGCCTTTAAAGCTACATCATCTCACGTGATGATCGGACTTGGTGTAGTGGATTTGGTTCGTGTAATCACTAAAACAACTTGAGGGATGTTGTTTTGAGTGGGAGTTTATTTGTAATTTGGATTATTCGAACTCAATTTATCATAAACACAATCAAAGTGAATTTGCATAGTTTGTTGTAGTCATTGGCATCCGTTCACCACCTTACGCTTAGTTATAGTTGAGATAGTGGAACTATAGAAATTCTGGATATTTTCTTTACAAACTGGTATCGTATTGTTTTGAGTGTCAATCTAAAGTTTAAAAGTCATGTTGCAAACCTTCAGCAAACTCCGTTTACTCTGTGAAGTTTAATAAACAGTATTAAATCAAGAGTAACAATTCCAGTGTTAGTATCTAATGTATCATGTTTGCCTCCATGATTCTTGATACTCAAAAGATTGTTTTTAATATCAAGTTTATCTAAGAGCTGAAAGCAATGTTTCAGAAACCATCATATGTGAAAAATATTGCGATATCTAAAACAATGTATTGGTTACAACATGATAGAGTATATGTCCTCATATTTGATGAGAATTTGTGAAGATTGGAGACGCTAGTCGTCCTAATCCTCCAAAAGGTTTTGGAAAAGAAACATTATACTCGCAATTCACCTTTATAAGCTATAGCAGCTTGATCATGAAAGTTGTCATGATAAGGATGAATAGAAGATGTAAGTAAAATGTTTACTACACTAAAAGATTACTAAAGAATGGAACTTTGAAAGAATGCCAAACATTTGATGAAGGTGATCCACTTCAAAGTGCAAGTCCAAAGGTATTAGTATTTGACTATACACACTTTGTACTATGTGTCATGTGAATGACACCACTATTGATGTTGATAGATTCTTTTAAAAGAAAAGGAATTGTTGAAAGAGAATCTATAAAATATTTGGCAGAAAAGAAAAGATTTGAGATGTCCAACTTAGGTATATAGAAGATACATGTTATGGCTGTATTCCTTGCTTGTTAAACAATGTGGTTCTGCGGTATTGGATACCGAATTGGTTGGTATGAAGTGTCATACAGGATAACACAATTCATGAACTACAATGGCCTAAGTAACTAGCAAGAGAATATGTGATGATGTTCATCGAAAAAAACAAAGGGTTGTTGTGTTGCTCGTTAACATCAAAGCTTGCCTTCAAGATTTGTTTCAATAATTGTTATTTTGATCAGGTATTATGACGACAAAAGGTTGTTCAAATAATTACCGTATTCCATAATAGATGGATGATATACAAGTCTGGTTGGAGAAATAACGACCATAAAACTAATGCTAAAATGTCGCAAGACAAATGATTACTTGCGAAGTGACATCGCCGTTTAAATTATATTGAAAGGGATACATGAAGAAACTCCATGTTGATGGATTTTGGAGTCTTTGATTTTGATCAAATGACGCTTGTGATACTTTCCTGGAGATAATTAAAACTCCATTCATAGGCCAAAAGAGGAACGGACGACTAACTGATTGGAATTTGTACATATTGATGTATATAGTCCATTATGTATAGTCGTGGGCGATGGATTTCAACTTCATATGCTTTCTCCGAAGATTTGAGTGAGTATATGTATATACTTACTCAATAAGGAAGAAGTATGAAACATTTGAAAAATGTTCAAAGACTTTCAAGATGAAGTGGAAAATTATTGTAACAAGAAAATAAAAGTTTATGATTGGATCATAAAGAAAGATGTTTGAGCTACAAGTTTAGCAAAACACCTAAGATTTGAGGAATCGTTCCATGGATTTGCATTTCCCAAAACACCATAGGAGTATGGAGTGTTTGAGATATGTAATGAAACCTTGTTTGACATGGTAAGATCAAAGGTGTCATTTATAAAACTGCCATTATATTTTAAGATTAAAGCTTTAGTGACTACCGTTTTTACACTGAAAAGAGCTCCATCATGATCCGTTGAAATGACACCATATAAGTCGTGGTTTGGGATAAAACCCAGGTTGTCCTTTCTTAAATTTTTGGTATGCTAAGCATAAGTAAAATGTTTACAACCAATGACGGATGAGCATGTCTTTGCAAGTTATTTTGAATAACCATTGGGTATTCCTCCATAACACCGAAGACAAAAGTGTTTGTCACTTAGAATGTCGAGTTTCTTGAGAAGGAATTTTTGGTGAAAAGTTAAGTGGAGGACAATAGAACTTTGACAAGGTTGTTGAACCTTGGCTGATATGTGCTGAGTTTTGCAGCATCGGTAAGTGTCCCGGAGGCAGCAACAATGCTCATGGCTCACGTGCCTCAAAGGTTGTGGTCACGGAGATCTAAGTTACTATTGAACCAAGTAGGTCAGGTAAGTAATCAAATGCCAAGATTTGAGAGTTAAATCATTGTTGTTTGACAATGATGAACCGACTACATGCAAATAATCAATGATGGGCCCTGACTTCGTTAAGTGGCTTGAAGCCATAAAATCCGTGATAATTCCATACACGAGAAATCAAGCTTTGAATTTGAAAGACCCTCTGGAAAGGTGCAAGACCCTACAGTCGTATATGGATCTATAAAGAAATCGACATGGATGTTTCACATCTATGAAATAGTCGACATGTCGGAAAGAGTTTACGACAATGTTCAAGGAATTGACTATGATAAGATTTGATCTTTCATAGCGATATTTAGTCTGGACGGATTAATGTAGCAACCACTACATATATTTTGGTATATGGTAGTTGAATAAACAAAACAAGTTCTTCTAATAGAATGGTTACCTAGGACGTGTACATGACACGATCCAAAGGTTTTTTTTGTTAATTCAAAGGATGCTAAAAGAGTATGCAAAACTTCAATGGTTGAAGTGAGCATCGCGGAGTTAGAATCTTCACCGTGATGAAACCGTTAAAAGGTTTAATTTCATCAGAGACGATGGAGATGTTTGCATTTTTGCAAGAAATTAAGTGGGAGCGCTAATACATATTTCTAATACATTATGTGAAAGACATATTGTTGATTAGAAATGATGTATCTTTTATTGACATAGGTTAAGAATTTCATTTCGATGAAAGACTTAGGCATAGCCCAAGAATTAGGCATCAATGTCTATATGGATAGATTGAGGCGCTAATATGGTTTTGCCAAATGTACATAGATGAGATGTTGAATGAGTTCAATATGGAAACAATAAGAAAGGTTCTTGGCCTTGCGGAAAGGACTGAATCAAGATTCAAGTGTGTTGACACGAGATTCAAGTGTTTTGACACTTGGTGAAATCACAAGAATATTTTGATCAATCATTCTTTGAGATGTACACATCCAGATATGTCCTATGCTCTAAATGTTATGAGCATATACCAGAATGACTCATAAGATGATCATTGGACAATAGTAGGGATATTCCTATGATCTTTGGAAGAACTAAGAATATATTATTTATATAGTGGTGACAAATAGTTCATTGTAAATTGTTGCATTGATACTAGTTTTGTCACAAATTAAGTTTATCTCAATTTAAACTATGGGTGGCACAATGTAATGGAAAGGAAGTTCCATAACGGATTTGGTTGAGTACCAAAGTTAAAACATTATGACAGATACTACAACAAAAGGCTAAGTATATGACTACTATTGTAGTAGCAAATGAGGGCATTTGCGTCAAGTAGTTTGTTATCAAACTAGGTGTGGTTCATAGCGGGATAATACTATGAAGATACATTGTATGACAATTGTATCAACATGATTTAATCCCAAGGAACTAAAGGTCTCACCAAAGGACCAAATTTATACAATGCCATCTCATTGGAGAATGAGTAATGCGTAGAGACTCAAGGACATGCAAATACACACGGACCTAGAAGTGTCAGATTCGAAGATTATGTTTACCACTAGCAATAGTGTCTATACAACACCAGAAAGCCATAGGTGTTGAATGCACAAGTTATTAACTAGATTATTGACTCTAGTGCAAGTGGGAGACTGTTGGAGATATGCCCAAGAGGCAATAATAAAGTGGTTATTATTATATCTTTATGTTTATGATAAATGTTTACATCCCATGCTATAATTGTATTAACCGGAAACATTAATACTTGTGTGTTCTGTAAACATAAAAGAGTCCCTAGTAAGCCTCTTGATTAAGCTAGCTTGTTGATTAATGGATGATCATGGTTTCCTGATCATGGACATTGGATGTCGTTAATAACAAGATCATATCATTAGGAGAATGATGTGATGGACACACACCCATAGTAAGCATAGCATAAGATCAAGTCATTAAGTTCGTTTTGCTACAAGCTTTCAAATGCATAGTAACCTAATCCTTCGACCATGAGGTTATGTTAATCACCATCACCGGATGGATACTTTGATGACATCAAACACCGCTTAAATCGGGTGGTTATAAAGGTGTCATTGGGTATTCTGAAAGTATGTGTTGAAGCGCATGGACCAAGATTGGGATTTGTCCATCCATATGACAGATAGATATACTCTGGGCCCTCTCGGTGGAATGTCATCTAGTTAGCTTGCAAGCATGTGACTAGGTCACAAGGGATGACATATCATGGAACGAGTAAAGAGTACTTATCAGTAACAAGGTAGAACTAGGTATGGAGATAACGACGATCAAACCTCGGATAAGTAGAGTATCACGTGACAAAGGGAATTGGTTTTGTATGTTAAATGGTTCTATCGATCACGAAGTCATCGTTGAGTATGTGGGAGCTGTTATGGATCTCCAGATCCCGCTAATGGTTATTGATCAGAGATGTGTCTCCATCATGTCTACATGTTCACGAACCGTAGGGTGACACACTTAAGGTTCGAAGTTGTTTTAAGTAGATATGGAATGTGCGTTGGAGACCGAATGTTGTTCGGAGTCTCGGATTGGATCCAGGACATCACGAGGAGATCCGGAATTGTCCGGAGAATAAGATTCATATATTGGGGATCATTTTCTAAGTTAGGAAATGTTCCGGAGTATTTGTATGGGGATTCTAGAAGGTTTCAGAATGTTCTGGAAGGTTCTAGGAGATTTCTTGGAGTTTGCTTGAAAACCAAGAAAGGATCAAGGAGTCCTTGTGGGGCAAGACACGGATTCGTGGGGGAGGAGGATTCCTCCCCCCTCCCAATCCGTCGGCCAAGGAAGGGAGGGGAGTCCTACTAGGACCCCCCTCCCATGGCGCCTCCCTCCTTTAAATAGAGGGGTGGGGGCGCCACCCCCTTGCTCCCTCCATAACAAACCCTAGCCGCCGCCTCTCTCCTCCTCCTTCCCTTTGCTCTGGCTTAGGAGAAGCCCTGGAAAATTCTCTACTCCACCACCACCACCACGCTGTTGTGCTGCTGGGATTCCGTGGAGAGATCTACTACCTCCGTTGCTCGCTGGAACGGGGAGAGGAATGTCTGCTTCGACTCCGAACGTGTGACCGTCTGTGGAAGCGCTGCCCGAACGCGGCGCTGGAAGGATCGTCTATTCGATCTTGAGATCGGCAAGTGATTGACTACATCAACCATGAGATCCGATCTCGAACAAGGCTTATCGAACCTACGAGGGTTAGTACAGATCTATCTCGTTGCACATGTCTAATAGATTAGATCTTGGCTTTTATCTAGATTAGATCTAGGTTTTGTTCGTTATTGCGATAGAATTTTTGTTTTCCATGCTATGAACCCATCAGCGGGCTCTCCTAGGTGGTCCACGGCAGCACTTGGCTCGGGCAGGGGACAGAGAGGGGCGGTGAGGTGTTGGCTACCTCCTAGACATGGAGAGGAAAGATGAGGTGGTCTGCTGGGGTGAGGGCAAGGTTGGCCGGCGAGTTGGTGCTCGGCATGGCTTGGCCTGGCCACTAGGGTTTAGGGGTTGGGGTGGTAATGGCATGGTTTGATCAAGTGGAGACAGAGGGAGTGTTTTGTGGTCAAATGGGTGGCTAAACTCTGTAGAAATAGTGAGCTAGCTATTTGTGTTTGATTCTGCCTGCCATGTGTTTGATGAAATGGCCGCAAGAGAAAAAGTTTTGAATTTTTAGTTCAAATTTTTTGAGTGATCTCCACTAGTGATAGGTAGTCTCTGGTTGCAAGGGTTTTGAAAGTGGAGCTCAAATAGATGGTTTTTGAAATAGGGGTGATCTATGCATATGCATTAGATTCAATTTTAAACTGTCATTTAAAATAGTTAACATAATGTTTTGAGCAGATCAAAAGGTGGGCCTTGGTACCTCATTATGTGTACTAGCAAGGGGTGCAAAGATCAAGAATTGTTTCTGTTAAGAATTGAGTACTAGGAATAGCCAAAGTAGGCATGAGAGTTAAATTTGCCAAAATGACCATTCCTTCTTTTTAATTCTTTTTGATTTGATTTTCTTTAGGAAAAGTTTGGGAATGATGTAGATGAGGTTTAAATCACCTAAGAAACATTTTACAAGCATTGGATCAATCAATCATGGCAATTCAAACAACTCCTATTTTAAAATGCATACATATATGAATGCTTTCATTTTAACTTTGGAAAAGTTTTTGTTAACCCTATTTTTGGATGATTTGATCTTGTTAAGCTTGGATTGAAGTTTTGGGATGTTACAAACCTTCCCCCCTTAAACAAAATCTCGTCCCGAGATTTACAAAGAAAACTAGGAACTAAAGAGATCTGGGAACTCCGTCCTAATGTAATCTTCGCGCTCCCAAGTGGCTTCCTCCTCAGTATGGTTGCTCCACTGAATCTTGAGAAACTTGATACTCCTGGTCCTGGTGGTTCTGTAGGCTTCTTCCAAGATACGGATGGGTACTTCCCGATAGGTCAGGTCATTGTTGATTTCCACAGCTCTGTGATCGATGTTCTTGAAAACTTCAGTCTTCTCAGGCACTTCCAAGCATTTGCGAAGTAACGAGATATGGAACACATTGTGGATGGCTGACATCTCTTCAGGCAGTTCTAGTTGATATGATACTTCTCCTTGGTGGTTCAGAATCTTGAAAGGTCCGATATACCTGGGAGCTAACTTTCCCTTCAGACTAAAGCGTTGAGTTCCCTTCAATGGTGAAACCTTGAGATATACGAAATCTCCAACATTGAAAGTCGGGTCTCTCCTTCTCTTGTCAGCATAGCTCTTCTGTCTGGATTGGGCGGTCTTGAGGTGCTCACGGACTTTGTGAACTTTCTCTTCTGCTTCTCGGAGAATGTCGGGTCCAAAGATCTGACTCTCTCCTACTTGCGACCAATTCAAAGGGTACGACACTTTCTTTCAGATAGGAATTGAATGGTGCCATCGCAAACTAGCGATAACTGTTGTTATATGAGAATTTTAAAAGGCGTGCAGTCTTCCCATTTTGATCTGTATTCCAACACAAGCTCTAAGCATATCCTCCAAGATCTGGTCGACTCTCTCGGTTTGTCCATCTTTTGCGGGTGATAAGCGGTACTGAAATTCAACTTGGTTCCTAAACCTTCTGAACTTTCGCCAAAATCTTGAAGTAAATCGGGTTCCTCGATCTGAGACGATGGTCTTGGGGGTTCCATGCAGACTAACAATCCTAGCAATGTACAGCTCTGCTAGCTTTGCACTCTGGTAGGTTGTCTTGACTGGTATGAAGTGGGCTACCTTGGACAGTCTATCAACTATGACCCAGATTGAGTCATTTCCCCTACTAGAAGTGGGTAAACCGGTGATAAAGTCCATTCCGACAGAATCCCATTTCCATTTCGGAATCTACAATGGTTGCAACAGTCCTGCAGGTCTCTGATGCTCTGCTTTGACTCTTTGACAAATGTCACATTTGGCGATGTAGCTTCCGATCTCTCTTTTCATATTGTGCCACCAAAATTGCTCTTTCAAATCCTGATACATCTTTGTTCCTCCGGGGTGGATAGAATAAAGAGTATCATGAGCTTCCTTCATGATAACCTCCTTCAGCTCCGAATCTGCTGGCACACAGATACGTCCTTTGTACCACAGTACACCTTCTTCGTCTTCGGTGAATCCAGGTACCTTTCCTGTACCAATACGACGTTTGATTCCATCGATACTTTCATTTCCCTTCTGGGCTTCCATGATTTGGCTAATCAAAGTGGGTTGAAGTTCAATGCTAGCTAGGAATCCTTTGCTAACTAACTCAGTCCTGAACTGCTCCAACTCCTCATACAAACTTGGTTGCTTCTCTTTGATCATGGTGTTAAGCCTACACGGCAATCTACTAAGAGCATCCGCTACCACATTGGCTTTGCTGGGGTGATAGTGAATGTCAAGGTCATAATCCTTGATTAACTATATCCATCTTCTTTGCCTCATATTCATCTCCTTCTGGGCGAAGATATACTTCAAGCTCTTATGATCTGAGTAAATCTCACAACGATTACCCATCAAATAATGGCGCCATGTCTTCAATGCTAGAACCATGACTGCTAGCTCAAGATCATGGGTCGGATAGTTCTGCTCATGTTGCTTCAATTGTCGAGACAGATACGCGATGATTTTGCCTTCTTGCATCAATACACATCCTAGGACAATCTTGGATGCATCACAATACACATCAAACGGCTTCTTGATGTCTGGCATGATCAAAATTGGGGTTGATATCAATCTCTTCTTCAGCTCTTGGAAACTAGCTTCACATTTGTCTGTCCATTCAAACTTCTTGTCCTTCTTCAACAATTGGGTCATTGGTCAGGCTATGCTCGAGAATCCTTCTACGAACTTGCGGTAATATCCTGCTAATCCAAGAAATGAACGAACTTGGGTTTGATTGGTTGGGGCTTCCCATTCTTCGACATCTTTGATCTTGGTGGGATCAACAGAGACTCCTCCGGCAGAAACAATATGTCCTAGGAATCCTACTTCTTTCAGCCAAAACTCACACTTGCTGAACTTGGCATATAACTGATGCTCTCTCAGGGTTTCTAGGATGATTCTCAGATGTTGCTCGTGCTCTTCTTCTGACTTGGAGTAGATAAGGATGTCGTCGATAAACACAACTACAAACTTATCGAGGAAATTCATAAAGATCTTATTCATGAGATTCATGAAATAAGAAGGGGCATTGGTTAATCAAAAAGACATAACCGTATACTCGTATAAACCATAGAGAGTAGTAAAGGCGGTCTTCGGAATATCTGTTGCACGAATCTTAAGTTGGTGATAACCAGTCCTAAGATCAATCTTTGAGAATACATGAGCTCCAGTCAACTGATCAAATAGATCCTCTATCTTTGGCAAGGGGTACTTGTTCTTGATGGTGACATCATTCAATTTTTTTTAATCTGTACACAGATGGTTGCCTCAATCTTTCTTGTCGACGAATAACACTGGTGATCTCCATGGCGATGCACTTGGCTGAATCAAGCCTGTTGCTAACATGGCATCCAAATGCTTCTTTAGTTCCACTAATTCTGAGGGGTTCATGGTATAGGGTCTCTGGGCTATAGGTCCGGTTCTAGGGATTAGTTCGATAATGAACTCAATATCCCTATCCGGGGGCATACCTGGTAATTCATCTGGGAATACGTCGGGGTATTCATAGACTACTATGACTTGGTCAATGGTTGGCAGGGCTACACTCTTGTTGCACTTGAATTGATGGGGTAAGGTTTCAGAGATATGCTCTACTGTTACTCCAGAACTATTGGTCATGGTGATGGCTTTCTTAGCACAATCTATCAGTCCTTTATGCCTTGACATCCAGTCCATACCTAGTACTACTTCCAATCCTTTGGTTCCAAGTACAATTAGGTTGGCATAAAAATCTATCCCATGTATTCTGATAGGTACAGCTTTGCAAATTTTTCTAGCTTTTGTTGTCGAACCGGGGATTTGAACTATCATGACATGCTTCAGGTTGGTTGGGTGAATCTTACTAGTGCATACAAATTCTTCGGTGACAAATGAATGCGATGCTCCAGAATCAAACAATACTCTTGCTAAAACTGAGTTGACAGAAAACATACCCAGCACTACATCTGGTGCTTCCTGGGCTTATTCTGCGTTCATGTGGAAGAGACGACCGTTGCGGTTGTGCGGGTTCCCTGGGGCAAATCTCCTTCCTGGTTGAACACGACGCTGCTGCTGAGCTGGGGCATTCACAGGGGCATTGGCGGCAGTCTTCTTAGGACACTCGTTGGAGTAGTGACCCTTCACTCCACACTCGAAACAAGTGATCTAGGACTTGTCCTTGACTGCGATAGGTATAGCATTGCTGCCAGTTCTGGGTGCAGTGTTGTTGTTGCTCTTGGGAGGGGCACGGTTGAAATTTTTGGCATTGCCAGAGTTGTGATTGTTTCCTCCGGACTTCACATTGCCTCCGCTACGGTTGGGGTAGCTTGGGCGAGAATTTGGGGGTCGGTTGTTCCTTAGTGCATATCCTGGTGAGGGGTTAGGACGGTACTTCTGGTGACTACTGGATCTAGACTGCTGCATCATACGGCGCTTGCGGTTGTCGTTTGCCTGGTTAATCTTCCCTTCCATCTGAATGGCAGAGTCGACTAGCTCTTCGAGATCATCGAAACGGATGTTGACGAGGACAGTCTGCATCTCATCATGCAGTCTGTTTAAGAATCTCTCTTTCTTCTTGGCCTCCGTGTTGATCTCATCCGGTGCATATCTAGCAAGTGACAAGAATCTGTCACGGTACTCCACCACAGTCATTCTTCCTTGCTTCAATTCGCGGAATTCATCTCTCATCCTGTTGACAATACCTTGCGGCACGTGGGTGCGGCTGAACTTGACCTTGAATGCTTCCCAGGTCATCACCTGGCCATGGTTCATATTGCGGATGCTATTCCACCAAGCTCTTGCATCTCCCGCCAGATAGTGGGTGGCGAAGAGCACTTTCTCATTCTCCTCAACTCTAGCAACCTCTAAGTTGTTTTCCATGGTCTGTAACCAGTCATCAGCATCTAATGGGTTTTTAGATTGGTTAAAGATTGGGGGATTGGTGTTCTGAATTTTTTTGAGTTTGGATCCTTGGTGATCCTGATTTCCATGTCCTTGGTTGTTGAGAGCCATTTGGGCAATCTGCTGCAATGTTGCTAAGTTGGCTTGATGCTCGGCCCTGCTTGCTTCACGGTCTGCGATGAGATTCTACAAGATCTGCAGCATTGGGTCCTGTGACGTGCTGCTCCCTCCTTGGTTTCCACGAGTCATCTGAAGACTGAGATAGATATGGGGTAAGAGGGAAATTCTAAGGTTCATGGTTTTGGGTTTTCAAAGCTAAAACATTGAGTTAGACTCAGGTTTTTCAACTAACTTCTTTTTCATTCATGCAAGCAAGCACCTGATACAACACACACCACAACAATCAAAGGGGAAAACAGATGGTTTGAAGAACCATTCTGCAAGCTACGATACAATGAGATGATACATCTCATGCTACGACAGTGCTATAGTGCCTCTACTCATCGTCGATGAAGTCAGAGTCTTCATCATCAGTGTAGAAGTCCACAGCATCCTCCTCTAGAAAGTCATCATCATTGCTGAGGTAAGAATCCATATCTCCCTGGATGTCTTCACCCTCATCATCTTCTTCCTTGGCGGCAAGCTGAGCTTCCTGCTCCTTGACGGTCTTCTCGAGGTCGGCCACCTTCTTGCAAAGACGGGCGATGGTGCGATCCTTCTTTGCACACTGGCGACAAAGAGACTGGCGATCTTGGACGAGCAGTGCGAAAGTCTGGGCCTTCTGGTCGGCAATGGCACGGTTCTGGTTGGCTAATTCTCTGGCATTGTCCAGTTCCTGCTGTCTGTCATGAAGCAAGAAATCAAGGTTCTCCACTTGACGCCTCAACTCTGGGTGACTTGGCATCTCCATCGGCATTCCCATGAAGTCACGTCTTGCATAGTGGGCAAAACGGGTTCCTTGAATCTGGTTGACGCTAAGGGCACATAGACGTGCGAGAGCTTCATGCATTGCCCTGGCTAATCCATCTAGCCAGTTGTTATCTCTCTCACGGAGAACTGAATTCTCCCATAAGTTGGTGCTTCGATGCTTCCCCGAAGATCCGCGGTGACTAGCCACTGTAGGTCTCCTCCTGGGGGTCCTGGAAGTTGAGCTCCAAGAAACTCCGGATGTGGGCGTCCCAGTAACTCCGACAGCGAATCCAGATCCCTCTCGAAGATCAGCTGACCTCCGTTTCCCAACTGGTAAAACTTGCTGAATTGAGTCTCCATCTACAAGAATTTAGGATGAGGAAGTTAGTGAAGTGATCAAGTGTGTCAATTTTTAAGTAGTAATGTAAGAATTTTGAGGAACATGTATTTTTTTTGAGAAAGAATTAGTTCACAAGGGTAAGAGAGGAAATAGTTTTTTTATAAATACTCACTTTGGTTTTGAAACTAAGTTTTTGGTTTGGACGTCCATTCTAACTAGGGTCTCCTATGGTCAGGATGGCTCTGATACCAACTTGTCAACACCCGGATTTTTAATCCCAGATGCCCGTTATGCCATACCTAATCCTGTGATTACCATTTTTGCGAGACATAACGGATTGGATATCACAGACATCATCCATTACAAACCATACATAAGGTTTTACACAAATAAGGATCTCATGATCCATCTTTAATACAACAAGCGGCGGAAATAAACGATAGCGTGGCGGTGGGTCCATCTTCAGGGCACAGTAATCTTGTGGCGTATAGTCCTAGTTATCATAGCCGTCCTGTGACCATCATCTTGATAATCTCCTTCATAGTCTGGCCATGATAATAGCAGGACAAAAGCCATGAGTACTCTTTAAGTACTAAACTACTACTAACAAGGATATAATTCTAAGTTAAAGTGCTGAATCTAAGTTAACTATCAAGTTAAGTTTGAAACCTAAGCTGAGTTCAGAAGCAAAGAAAGATAAAGTAAAGTTCTAGAATCACTTAAGTTGGGAAGCTATTATCATCAACACAACCCTGTTGTGGTCAAGTCAAAGTTCATCATTCATGTCAAGTTATTTAGAAAACAACTGACAACGAAACAGTATGGCCATTCCAACTATCCATAATCATGACGCCTATTCAATAGTTTGACACTCTGCAGAGGTGGTACACTTTCACCACAAGATTCGATACATCTGTTAGGGATAACCCTGAATCATCATACTTAGTAAGCAGATAATCAAACATAACCTTCCCTTTACACACCCTAGTACAAGCACCTCTCCTATGAGCATGGCCTCCCAACCATGACCATCAGTCATCTTGGGCACTGCATAGGTGGACAACATTGAGAGGTAGCCTCATCTCAAACCTCTCCCGTGAGGGAACTAATACTAATGCATATAAATTTCCAGCTAAGCCTTACCCAATTCAGGTAATGTGGTTGTACGGTAAATTTGGAATGGTATCGCATCCGAATCCAACCATCAGTTTTATAAAAGGGTTAAGGCTCATGCTTCGTCATTTTCATCATCATAAACCAGTTGTGTTTCTCAACACATGTCAAAACATCCCAATAGAATGACTCACCATTCCAAGGTTTTCATAATTCATTTTCACCAAGTATTCCCATCTAGAGTGACTCAAGTTTTTGATCTATACTACGGTACTAAGTTAAGAGTGTTCACTAAGGTGGAAGTGATGGGTTCAATCTTCTGCCATAGAGTGACATCTACAGGTTTCTAAGTAGGTCAAGTTTTATACTTTCTATGCTACCTTCAAAATTAAGTAAAGAACTTTGTGTAAACTAAGGGAGGTAAAACTTGTCAATAAGACTTGGGGTACTAATAGTTAAAGGGTGTGATCAAAGCCTGCTTAAGGCATCTTTGCTAAACCATCTAGTTTAATTCTAGCCTGCTAACAATAGCTTGCCTTGGCTGGTGCAGTGGTTGAAGTTTTCTTCTTCTTCTTCTTCTTCTTGGTAGAACTCCTCCTCCTCGAAAGCTTGGTCGATACTAGTGTCTATAAATACATAGGGAGTAGACAATCACCAAACAATACTTAACTAGGCTAAGTAGCATTCTAAAACACACAATTGATGATCTATTATCATCACAAGCATCACAAGTTTAATTCAATAGTTTCAACCTTTTTATTTTAGAAAAGTAATTTCTACTCATTGAAATATTAACTAAAATTTAATATTCACCACCAAAATATGGGATCATGTGGACACATGTCCTCACCACATATTCTAACATGCGGGAATGATATTTAAAGGTTGGATCAATATTACTTTAGTTTAAGTTTATTATTTAATGATTTAAAGTGACTATAATTGCCTATATAGCATTATTTTGGTACTAGTCCAAAGTCACTGCATGTGAACCTTAATATTATTACATATTTAGATAGATATGATGAAATGTGATTTTTGAGAGTTGGAATCAACTCAAAAGCTAACTTGGTTGATTTTATAAAAATGTTGCAAGTTGCAAAAGCTTCTGTTTTGTTATTTTTATTAGGAGAGATCTATAACTCTAATTGAATTAAATCCAACGGGCTTGGATAGATCATTTTAATACCTTTCAGACAAAATTGGTTTTATGCAATTTGGATTTCTAAAACTCTCTGAATTGATTTTCAAACTAGTGGATAGAAACTAGATTTAACTAAAAAGAAAAATCCAGATTTGAATCTATGGGCTAGCGCGGGAAAAGAAATGGGCCGGCCCAGTGGCGCTCATGTGGGCTCACCGACAGGAGGGTCCCGCTTGTCAGCCGCACTTAACACGCAACGGCAGCGCTACCGTGGTCTGCGATTAGAAGCGAGATCAACGGCTGAGGGTCGTCGTCGACGACGAACAGGTCGCCGGTGAGCTCGAACCCTAGCGGCTTGGTGGGGGTCTACTGGGGGCGTACCAGGGCTCCAGCAGGGTCGGCGAGGCGAGCAAACGAAGTGGAAGACGATGACGAGGTGAGGCGTGGTCGCGGCAGAGCTTGGGGTGGTCGAAATCAACGGCACCCTTCTCCTCCAAGAGGCGGCGGCTCTGGCTCCAATTCCGGCGAGCACCTGCTCCACTTGCTCCGGCGAGAGGTGGGTGAGGTTCAGAGAGGTGAGGGTAGTGGAATGGTGTGGATAAGAATGGCTGGGGAGGGATCCTTTTATAGGCCCGACGGTAAGACCGAGCGGGATGGGCGGTCGACGGTGGCGACATGGCTACGATGAGGTAGAGGCATGGCTGGGGATGGCGATCGATGGGCGGTTCCCTGGCGGTGCTCTAGAACTTGAATGCGCCATAGGCGGCGGCACGCGATGCTGGCGAGGTGGCGCTCAAGCGGCAAGCGGCGATGTCCACGGCGGCGGTGGCTGTGAGGCTTTGGGCGTGACGGGATGTCCAGGGTGTTCTCTGTGTCGAGGCGAGCGGCAAGCTGGCTGCGGCGGTGACTTGTGCATGCGGGACAAGGCGCTCGAGGCGGCACGGCATGGTGCGGTGGCATCTGGCTCTCCTCGGTGGTCCACGGCAGCACTTGGCTCGGGCAGGGGACAGAGAGGGGCGGTGAGGTGTTGGCTACCTCCTAGACATGGAGAGGAAGGAGGAGGTGGTTTGCTTGGGTGAGGGCAAGGTTGGCCGGCGAGTTGGTGCTCGGCATGGCTTGGCCTGGCCACTAGGGTGTAGGGGTTGGGGTGGTAATGGCATGGTTTGATCAAGTGGAGACAGAGGGAGTGTTATGTGGTCAAATGGGTGGCTAAACTATGTAGAAACAGTGAGCTAGCTATTTGTGTTTGATTCTGCCTGCCATGTGTTTGATGAAATGGCCACAAGAGAAAAAGTTTTGAATTTTGAGTTCAAAATTTTTGAGTGATCTCCACTAGTGATAGGTAGTCTCTGGTTGCAAGGGTTTTGAAAGTGGAGCTCAAATAGATGGTTTTTGAAATAGGGGTGATCTATGCATATGCATTAGATTCAATTTTAAACTGTCATTTAAAATAGTTAACATAATGTTTTGAGCAGATCAAAAGGTGGGCCTTGGTACCTCATTATGTGTACTAGCAAGGGGTGCAAAGATCAAGAATTGTTTCTGTTAAGAATTGAGTACTAGGAATAGCCAAAGTAGGCATGAGAGTTAAATTTGCCAAAATGACCATTCCTTCTTTTTAATTATTTTTGATTTGATTTTCTTTAGGAAAAGTTTGGGAATGATGTAGATGAGGTTTAAATCACCTAAGAAACATTTTACAAGCATTGGATCAATCAATCATGGCAATTCAAACAACTCCTATTTTAAAATGCATACATATATGAATGCTTTCATTTTAACTTTGGAAAAGTTTTTGTTAACCCTATTTTTGGATGATTTGATCTTGTTAAGCTTGGATTGAAGTTTTTGGGATGTTACAGGTGCGGTGCGAGCATCGCGTGCATCGCGTGCAGGTGCGAGCGGTTTTGTTTGTCGCATGGCGCGTGGGTGGTTCACGAGCTATGGCAGTGGGCGTCTTGACGGGTCGGCTGGGTAGGAGAGTGGCGGCGGCTGCTAGGGTGCGGCTGGGGATTAGGTTAGATTAGGGTTTGGTGAGGATGGGTGGTTTTGGGCCGGGTAGGGTTGTAGGTAGCTGGTTGGGCCTTTTGGCCTAGCCGGCTGCCTCCCCCAAAGCAACTGTTATCTTTAAAAAATTTATTTTATTTCTAATAGAAGATTTAATAAATAGTTTAGACAAACAAAATACTCCGAAGGTTCGGGGTTTTACATTTCAAATACAGAGGGGCTATTTAGAAAACATAGATAGGCTTTTGGAAAATAGTTTTAGACAACAAATGCATGATGACATGACGATGCTCAAATGCAATGGCATGATGACATGAGCATGCAGTCATGATGATGTGTAACACAAAAACATAGCGATTTTCTAGTAGTGGTTTTAGCGGGGGTGCTACAACAATATTGGACAGATATGAGTAGCACATAGTGTACACTATGATTTGATGGTTTCATTTGTATTGGACATAATGATGCTAAACCTAACAGAGCAATCAGTCTTGGTCCACGAGATACTACCTCGTTGTCATAACATAGTACATATTAGTTTTTAAAAAGTCAAACTTCGACAACTTTGACCAAGTTTATTGAGAAAATAACTACATCTATAATACCGGATGAATACCATAGAAAAATATGCGTCATGATAAATCTGATGGTATTGATTTGGTATTCGAAATGTTGTTGATGTTTTCCTCCACTTTCTTGGTCAAACTTTACAATATTGGACTTAAAAAAACTTATATGCACTACATTTTGGCACCAAGAGAGTAAGTCAATAAATGGGTACAGTATGGTATTTTCATAAGCTCCGCTGCACTCAGACATCTATATAATCATACATTCATACCGCACAACAGTTGTGATGCTATAACACATGATTCTCTCGTAAGCAATTAGATGCTCATAAGTATTTCAAATTGAGATTTTGCAAATTTGTTTCACATTATTTCACATTGAGATTTTGCACGTTTATAGTACATATCATTAGCTACATCGTGATTTGTTTAAAAAAAATTGGAACTCGAAAATAGGATTTTTGATTTAGAAAAAACCCGAGATCGCTAGTGGCCATGTACACCAAATCTCCACCGCACCCCTCTACTATATACAAATAGAATATAGTCTATTTATACATAATGGTAAAGAGGGCTCTTGTACGATAATCAATTCTAGAAATCCATACAAATACAAAAGGTATTTTATCCTTAGCAGCTGGATCTTGCGTTCTTCTTTTCTCCAATAAATTCCGCTACCAGATTTCCCTCTAAATTTTATCACCCTGTTTTAAGTCCAAATCTACTCTACAAAAAGTCAACAAATTAGGTACTCCAACATAATTGGAGTAGCTCAGATCCAACGTTTTTGTAGCACAGGTGTTCAGATCCAACTACTACTTTTTTTTTTAGGAATGATCCAACTACTACTAGTGCAGAACCAAGCAATTGGAGTAGGCATTAACGTGGGCCAAGCCCAACCAAGCAAAGCAGTACTAGTGCAGAACCACTCACCCGCCAACTCATTGCCAACTAAACCAAACCAAGCCAGCGCGTATCGAGAGGAAATCCCCGACGAGTCAACGACCCATGGCCGGCTCCGGCGCCAGCGACGACGAGATCGTCCTCGAGATCGAGCACTGCATCCGGATATTCAAGAGCGGCCTCGTGGAGCGCTACTTCGGCTCCGACCCCGTCCCGCCCTCCACCGACGCCGACACCGGCGTCGCCTCGAAAGACCATACCATCTCCCCCGACGTCGCCGTCCGTCTCTACCTCCCTCCCGTCGCCGCAGAGAGCGGCGAAGAAAAGAAGCTCCCCATCCTCGTCTACTTCCACGGCGGCGGTTTCGTCCTCCACACCGCCTTCAACTTCGTCTTCCACGCGTACCTGACCTCCGTCGCCGCGCGCGCCCGGGCCATCATCGTCTCCGTCGACTACCGCCTCGCGCCCGAGCACCCCCTCCCCGCGGCGTACGACGACTCGTGGCAGGCGCTAGCCTGGGTGGCATCGCACGCACCCGGCGGCTCCGGCGAGGAGCCATGGCTCACCGGCCACGGCGACTTCTCCCGCCTGTCCCTCGGCGGCGAGAGCGCGGGCGGCAACATCGCGCACAACTTGGCGATGCGCGCCGGCGCCGAGGGCCTCCCCCACGGCGCGCGCATCAGCGGCGGCATCGTCCTGGTCCACCCCTACTTCCTGGGCCACGGCAAGGTGCCCTCCGAGGACAGCGACCCCGTGATGGCGGAGAACGTGGTGAAGATGTGGCGCGCGGTGTGCCCCAAGACCACCGGCGTGGACGACCCATGGATCAACCCGCTGGCGGCCGGCGCGCCGGCGATTGAGGGGCTGGCGTGCAGGCGCGTGCTCATGTGCCTCGCGGAGACGGACGTGTGCCGCGACCGCGGGCGCGCGTACTGCGAGGGGCTCAGGGCGAGCGGGTGGGCTGGGGAGGTGGAGATGCTCGAGGTGGCCGGGCAGGCCCACTGCTTCCATCTCGGCAACTTCGCCTGCGACGACGCCGTCAGGCAGGATGATGCCATTGCCAGGTTCCTGAATCTGTAAAGAAACTTACGCTGTTGCCGGGCGTGAGGCTCCTCGTCTTTCTGTATTGGATTTACGATCTGTAAAGAAATTTACGATCAGTATTGGATTTGTCTTGAACAAACGGTTACATCTGAATTTTCTGTTCTTATTGGAGAGGTCGAAAAGATTGAGGCACCGTTTGGCATCAAAGTTTTTTAAGTATTTAGAGTTCGGCTTTTAAAAATAATGATGTATTGGCATCAAAGTATTTTTAAAGTACTCTCTCCGATCCATATTAGTTGACTCGAATTTGTTTAGATTCGGATGTATCTAGACATATTTTAGTACTAGATACATCCGAATCTAGATAAATCCAAGTCAACTAATATGGGTAGTACCCAAATTCTTGGTAGAGCGCGAACGCTGGAACGACATGCTCGGCGAGCGCGTCATGGACGGCTCGTGTCTCCTGGTCTCATGTCGCGTACTCTAACTGACTGTTCCAATGTGGCATCGTGGAGTAGTGAGACCAGGTGTTTTTGTCCGAAACTGGCGTTAATTGGCCCACCCCTCCCTAAAACCCGCATTAACTCCCTCTCTCCTTCGTCTTTCTCTCGCTTCTCTTGATCGCAACCATTGGTGGGGGGCGCAGGCGGAGGGGTCTAGCGCAGCCCGGACGAGATCTACATCGGAGCGCAACCGGGGCGGTGATTTCTGAGGGGGTCTTGCTCGCGCTGATTTCTGGTATAAGAGATCCATTCCCGGTGGCAATTCGGTACATTTCCACCACCACGGGGGCATGCACGGCACGTGCACTAGTATGTACTCCATCATTTCAGTCTGCATCGTGTTCGAATGCATCAATTCCTCCTCCATCCATGTTTACTTTGTGTGTGTTTTCACGCAATTTGTGGGGTTCTCCCGGGGTTGAAGCGGCGCCAGGGTCTTCACGCAACCGCTCTGAGCGCATATATGCGGTCATGGTGGGATGGTTTGTTGATGGTCAATGATGCACATATATGCTATATGCTCGTATTTATTAAGGAAGGGGATCTAGAAGGGGTGTTGATAATACGGGGTTTTGCGCATCAATACCAGAGAAATATGCAATCTAGCAAATGGACACTGGCTCGTGTTGTTGGTTTTAGCGATTTAGTTTTTTTTTTTAAATAGCCTAACTCAAACATGTTTGTTGCATATATGGCACTAGTAGTTGTTAGTAGAAGTTGCAAAAGTAGACATATATCAAAAGTGCCAAAACTAGGCTTATCGTGGACCACATAAGTAGTTGCTCAACCCAACTTTGTTTGTTGCCTACATGACACTAGAAGTTTCTTATCTGACATAAGTAGTTGCTCAACCCAACATGTTTGTTGCCTATATGGCACTAAAAGTTGCTTTTCTGATATAAGTAGTTGCTCAACTCAACTTGTTTGTTGCCTACATGACACTAGAAGTTGCTCAGAATATCATCATTGGTTAAAATATTATTGCCTATATGTAGTTGCTTTTCTGTCACCGATAGTTTCTAAACATGAACATGTTTTGTTGGCTACATGGAACTAGAAGTTGCACAATTTTTCCATGTCATTTTCCCTTTCTCTAGTTGCTTCTCTGTCACATGAAGTTGCTCAACCCAACCTGTTTATTGGCTATATGACACTAGAAGTTGCTCAGAATAACATCAATACTTAGAATATAATTGCCTATATGTAGTTGATTTTCTATCATAAGTAGTTGCTCAACAAAATCTGTTTATTTCCTACATGGCACTAGAAGTTGCTCAACCCAACTGTTACTTTGCTTTCCTTGTCATAGGTAGTTACTCAACCCAAGTTGCTAGTAGAAGTTTGATCAAATTATATTTTTAAGTTCTATTTTTTATGCTATGCTGAATTAGATGTGCATGATGGATGGGTTTGATCAAACAACAGGTATGAAGGATGCTACTAAGCAAGGCAAAATAAAGGCTCTAGTTAAACGTGGCCCTGCTCCAGGAAAATGGTCTAAACAGGTAATTGCGGAGAAACCTACCGGTGATATGGTTGATAGGGAGAGAATCCTAAGCACAAGGGAAAAAGGTTGCAGCCACCAAGAAAATGGATAACTCTGATGTAAGTTCTACTATGCTTTCCACATTGTACCCATCATAAATCCAATTAATCATCGGATTTTTCGGCTTTTATCATCAGCAAATGCAATTTTTTCATTTTCTAAAATGTTTATGCCATAGTTGATTTTTCATTTATATGTAGTTGCTTCTCTGTCATTAATAGTTTCTCAACAAAACATATTTGTTGCCTATATGGAACTAGATGTTGCTAGTAGAAGGTTGATAAATGTAGTTGCTTATAGGATCATGTGTAGTTGCTTCTCTGCTATAGGTAGTTGCTCGCCCCCATATATATTGTTACCTATATGGAACTATAAATTAGCATCTACATTGCTTTTTCCCTCGCCTAATATATCAATTTTGCTGTGCTTAAATTGTAGATTTAGGAAATAAGAAACATGGCATCACCATCGCGGTTTGTCACACTAAACAATAGTTTGACAAGCCCACAAAAGATTGCACTGATTGAAAAGAAACTTGGCGGCCTATTGAACATTGACGCATGTACCATGCCTCTTGAGCTTAGTGGTGGGTTATGAAGTGTTATGATCCCGAAAATTCTAAGTTAGTGATACCTGGCCATGGAAACATACCGGCCGATGCAGATAGTGTGAATAGGGTTTGGGGATTGCCTAACTTTGGTCTAAAAGTCTGATATGAGATGAATCTTGATATCATCCGAGAAATCAATGAGTATTACGGTTTCCCTGGAACAAATGCTCTTGAACTGACCAAATGGTGCAAGATGGACAAGGAATTGGGCAGGTCACCAGGCCCTATGTTTGTTCGAGCTTGGTCCGTATTGGCCTTGAATTGCTTTCTCATGCACACAACTGGTCCAAAAGTCATCCCACGTTGCTTTCCATATGCATATGATGTTGAACTCCTCCCACGGACAAACATCTTGTTGGGGGGATGACCCCAGGTAGGGTAAAGCCGAGGTAAAAGGACAAGGTCCGCCGAGGCAGAGAGAGGTCAAAGCATGAGCTGGCAGAATCATAGAAGGGCCGGATAGGTTATGGCCGGGTTACCCTAAGCCAGAAAGCACTGGTGATACTCGGCCGACATATACGGTATGTCGGCACGAGGGATGAATCATTTTCCCTTTGCAGGTACCAACTTGGCCGGGTTAACTATGCTTAGGTCGAGTCAGGAGATGGCTTGCTCAAGAAGAAGCTTAGGGTCAGCGCTTTTATATCTCCTAAGGGAATCTAGGAAGAGACAAGCACTAGTAACAAGAGTCAGAGAGGCAGAGACAAAAGAGATCGTCACGGACGTGACAATCACTGACAGCAACGGTCACAACGCGTGTACTCTGTGCCATTGCCTTATAGAGGTTGTGGACAGGGGAAAGGAGTGCACCGAGTTACCACTTTGGGACAAGTATATTCCAAGCATATCCATGCCACGTAAGCCCAAGCTGTAACTGGCCACCCCTTTATAAGGTGAGCTAGGGCCTCCAAGGGAGGGGTCGGGCTTTTTGGCTAAGGGAATAACCCTAGAGAGAGTAGAGGGCATGAGCACTTCATCTCCTTCCTATATATGATACAGCTCAAGGAGCATCTATATTAGCCTTTGATCATAATATAAGATCTTCGAGCAGTTCATCTTGTGTTGTGTTGTTTTATCTTTTGTGTGTAGATTTACTACACTATCCCTCCCCGGATACCACTAGTGCACATTGGCCCCCTCTTTAGCCTACCCATGGCATCTGTCGTGACACCACCATGACAGTTGGCGCCCACTATGGAGCTAGTAGCGGTGCTAGCTAGAGTCAAGATCCGTACGAGAAACTTCATTGCCACTGGAGAGTGCATCATCTTCGGGTAGGTCTAGCGCTGGGGCTCGCCGCTCGCTGGACTTTGTTAGCGACAACATGCGCAGCTTCACCAACCGCCCGCCTTCGTGCAATAGGATCTTTATCAACTTAGGCATCCACAAGATCTACATTGGCGTCGACGAGTCCTGTGTATACCTGCAGCATGTCGTCGAGGGAGGAGAACCCCCTCTCTATGCAGCTCACGGTCCGCGTATCGCTCACCCCGTTAGCTGCGCCGAGGTGATGATGACCGCACCAGATGCGGGAGCAAGCAAGGACCCGGTGGAAGATCCGGAGGTAACGCCGAGGGCACCTAGAGCTAGAGGTCCACCGTTGGAAAAGCCACAGAACATACTACAACAGGCAATAGAGAGTCTCGCCACACATGTAGCTCCCATAGGTTATCCGTCTCAGGCATAGGCCGAGCTATAGGAAACTCGGCAAAAAATATAGAGGGTGCAAAAAAGATAGTCGCGGCTCAACAGTCGTTGAACATCATGCAGCGTGAGAACGCAAGAGCAAACAAAATTAGCACTAGTCCCATCCGCATGGATGGTGTGAAGATTAGGGGTAGAAACCTCATCAGCGAGATAGATAAGGAATATGTGCCTAGGCCGGGGCAGTCAGGTAACCCCATGTCAACAGGTCTGTCGAGGTATAGCACCCCGGCAAAAAACCTCAGGGCTATAGATGCGGTAGCATCCGAGTTAGAGGGTCTGACCCGTGAAGCCTAGGAAAGGCAGCAAGAAAGAGTTATTGAGTTAGTGAAAATTGCTAACAAGCAGAATGAGGAGTTGCTTAAGGCAAACCCAACAAGGGCAGGAGGTTCCTGGGTTGTTCATTCGGCTGGGGGCACACCAGCAAAATCTTCCAGGGCAGCATCATCCCCTGATGCAGGCCCAAGAAGACAAGAATTAGTAACCTCTGAGAGAAGAAATAAGCAGATGGTCCCATATTAACCGGCAAGGGCAAGAAAAGGAAAAGCAATACAGTGCGATGATGATTGCCATAGTGCCTGCCGATGTGAAGGTGGATGAGGTAACCAAGGCCATGCAGGTCAGGGAAACATACGACAATGCCGGACAGTGTAACTCCGCGTAAGCTAGAAAAATTCCACCTCGGCATCACCGGCAACAGTACATACCTCGGCAAGAGCAAAGTGCTGACCCAGCTATGCAATAGTTACTTAAAGATGAAGATGCCAGGGTCAAACAGGGTCATCACCATAGCAGGGGACTTCATGCGATCTATGGAGTGCGCCTCAGCTGGGTCAAACCTGGCCGAGTCACTGGTGATCGCACAAGAGAAGAAAAGGATCCAAGAGGCTGTGGTATTGGCTCAGTCCGCACAGCTAAATATGTCGGCCCTTAGTAACCCGCATGGAAGTATGTCGTTTCAGCCGACAAAAGACACCAAGAATGTGCCCATTGATGACCAATTCCTAGAGCACACCGTGACTATTTGTGCGGGCCTTGGCGATAAATAGGAAAGCGAGCTCATCAGCATACTCTATGAGAATCGGGATATCTTTGCTTTGTCCACACATGATCTACAAGGTGTACCGAGGGAGCTAGCTGAGCACTCTTTGCACGACAGACCCGACGCAAAGCCGGTGAAGCAACCTCTCCGCCGCTTTGCCGAAGATAGGAGAAAAGTCAATGGTGACGAGATAGCTCGGCTCCTTACAACCGGGTTTATCATGGAAGTGCTTTACCCGGATTGGCTGTTTAATATGGTGTTGGTGGAAAAGAAGAAAGATGGCCCGAACATGGCAGTGGTGTGGCACATGTTTATCGATTTCACGAACCTGAACAAGGCGTGTCCAAAAGATCCATTGCCTGTGCCAAGGATAGATCAGGTCATAGACTCAATAGCCAGGTGTGAGCTCTTGTCATTCGTAGATGCATATTCTGGTTCCCACCAGATACCCTTGAACCCGAATGATCAAATAAAGACTGCTTTCATTGCCCTGTGTCGGGCTTATTGCTATTGCACCATACCATTTGGCTTACGTAATGCAGGGACAACGTATCAGAGATGCATGCAAAAATGCTTGCATGATCAAATTGGCAAAAATGTCCAAGTATATGTTGATGATGTGGTGATAAAAACCAAAGAGAGTCATACTCTCTTGGATGATATTCGGCTAAAATTCGCGAACTTAAGAAGGTTCCGAATGAAGCTTAACCTGAAGAAGTGCACCTTTGGTGTCCCGGTCAGAAAATTACTCGGTTTCCTCGTGTCTAGCAAGGTATCGAAGCAAACCCAACTAAAATACGAGATATTGAGCGAATGGAATTGTCGAAGTGTATCAATGATGTCTAGAATTTCACTGGTTGCCTGGCATCATTGAGTTGCTTTGTATGTCGGCTAGGGAAAGGCATTGCCTCTCTATCAGCTAATGAAATAATCGGATAAGTTTGTATGGACACTGCAAGCAGATAGTGCTTTTCATGAACTAGAAAATATGCTAGCCTCTGCACCAGTGTTAGCTTCGCCATTATCCAAAGAGCCGATGTTGCTCTATATAGTAGTGACCAACCGAGTCGTGAGTGCTGTGATAGTGGTGGAGTGTAACGAGGAAGGTAAGTTAGTGCAGAGGCCAGTATATTACCTAAGTGAAGTACTATCCACTTCAAAGCAGAACTATCCTCATTTTCAGAAAATGGCATATGGCATCTATATGGCACCCAAAAAGCTTAAACACCATTTTGAAGAACACCCTATAAAGGTGATATGCGAAGCACCTATATCCGAGATAATGAGTAACAAAGATGCAAGTGGCCGAATTTCCAAATGGGAAATTGAGTTAGCTCCATATGCTCCACAGTATGATAGAAGAGAAGCAATCAAATCCCAGATAGTGGCCGACTTTTTTGTGGATTGGGCTGAAATGCAATACGAGCCACCCTTGCCAGATTCAAACTACTGGAGAATGCACTTTGATGGATCAAAGTTGAAGGACAGATTAGGGGTCGTGGTAGTCCTTACCTCGCCCAAGAAAGATAAATTGATATGTACTTCAGATCCATTTCAGAGCATCAAACAATGTGGCTGAATATGAGGCGCTTGTACATGGGTTAAAACTAGCAAAAGAGATAGGGATACGTCAGATACAATGCTTCGGTGATTCAGATTTGGTGGTGCAACAAGTTTCTAGTCATTGGGATGCGTTGGATGCAAATATGGCCCTATATAGATTTCACGTCCAAAAGATATGTGGGTACTTTGAAGGATGCGAATTCCATAATGTGCCACGAGCTGAAAATGATGCAGCCGACGTGTTATCTAAACTGGTTTCATCTCCGCAAGCCATCCCGTCGGGTGTTTCTTTGGAGCATCTGAGAAAACCATCTATTAACCCCTCACCAGAATCTGAATCAATCTATATCCCGGCCAATCCAGGATCAGAAGCTGCCCCAATGGACATAGACTAGGGGAACACCTCGCCAAACCCGGGGACTATCTCGGCAAACCCAGGGAATGCCTTGCAGAACCCAGGGACTGTTCATCTTAATCCGGCAGAGTTTATGTTGGTTGTTCCAATGGAGGTTGATGAAGTGCTTTTCTCGGCCTGTGATGTACCAGCATGGACGCAACATATTTTTGAGCTCTTGAAAGATGGAGTTTTGCCAAGTGATGAGGTATTTTCCAGGCAAGTTCAAAGGAGAGCAAAAGCATACACCATAATAAATGTCGAGCTATACAAGAGAAGTGTCACAAGTGTCCTACAGCGATGTGTTGACCTGGCAGAAGGGCTGGAAATCCTCTGAGATATCCATCAGGGCAAATGTGGGCATCATGCCTCGTCTAGGGCCTTAGTAGCCAAAGGTTTTCGGCATGGATTTTACTAGCCCAGTGTCTTGCAACATGCTGAGGACCCTGTGAAGAAATGTAATGGGTGTCAGAGGTATGCTAGCAAGATACATATGTCATCATCTGAACTCAAAACTATACCAATCACGTGGCCATTTGCTGTGTGGTGCTTGGATATGGTTGGGCCATTTAGGCCGGCCCGAGGAAACATGACTCACATCCTAGTCATGGTGGACAAGTTCACTAAGTGGATTGAGGTAAAGCAAATCAGAAAATGTGATGGAGTTACTATCATATCATTCCTCAAGGACATTATCTTGAGATACAGGTACCCACATAATATCATAACAGACAATGGCACAAATTTTGCTGAAGGAGCATTTTCCCGGTTTTTCCAAGATAAAAGAATATGGCTAGATGTTGCATTAGTAGCACACCCCGCATCGAACAGGCAAGTGGAGAGATCCAACAGACTAGTACTATCTGGGATAAAACCCTGGCTCATTGAGCCACTGCAAAGATCAGCGGGGTGTTGGATTGATGAACTCCCAGTGGTGCTATGGAGCTTAAGAACAACTCCGAATTGATCAACAGGCTATACACCATTTTTTCTCATATATGGGGCAGAAGTTATATTACCAGCCGACATAGAGCATGACTCGCCTAGGGTCACCCAATACACATAGGACGAAGTGCAAGAAGCCTGGCAAAATGATGTTGATCTGGTGGAATAGGCAAGAGAATTGGCACTGTCCAGATCCGCCATATATCAGCAAAATCTCTGACGCTATCATAGTCGGAAAGTAAGCCCCCGAGTTTTTCGGGAAGAAGATTCAGTACTTCAGCTAGTGCAACGCACGGCCGGCATGCATAAGCTCTCACCTCCATGGGAAGGACCATTCATCATAAGCAAAGCATTGCACAATGATGCATACTATCTTATAGACGCTCAACCACAGGAGAAGAACAAGGCGGACAGGTCCGGAGAAGAAATTAAAGCGGCCATGGAACGTAGCATTTCTCCGTCCATTTTACACTTAGCAGAAGTGTATGTACCTTAAACTCATATGTCGGATTGTATGCCGGCAATGAGTTACTAATGAAACCTCGGCACCTCGAGCAGAAACTCGGGGACTTCCTTAGTAGTAATTGTCTTTTTCTGCATTTACATATTATATGTCGGCTGGCTTAAATTTCTTACCCTTTAGCCGAGTTACTAATGTGTCAGCACCAAAAGCTAACTCTTCGACTTGTTTCTGTCCAAAAAGATTGGCTTCATGGCAAGCAAGAGAACAAGTTTGGAAATGCTATGCACATAAAAAACGACTAAGGAAAGGGACATAATTGAGCCGACGTTTGTTTTTTGGACTAACCCCTGTATTTACTTTCTTCCTTACTATTATGCTGAATTATTTTGAGCTAATCCTCACAATTTCAAAGTATTCTTAATTTAATTTGTTGACCTTGGACTCATAAGTCGAACACCAAATAATGGTAGACGTGAGCCGAGTCATCAAATTGAGCAAACAAGAAAATGAAACTCGGGGGACTTTGCCCAAACAAATTCGACATAAACAGATAGTTGTAGAAAAATGACTCATTGTTTAAATACATCTGCGCCCGGCATGCCGGGGATTTAACAAAGTTTAAAGTTTTTTTGCTCAAAAAGTGGCGGTAGCCAAATCATCCGTAGCAGGAGGTGGAACATCAGCTTTGGGGTCAGCAACCTTGGCCTTCTTCCTCATCCGAGTTTGCCTCAGGATACTCAGCATCATTCGGATTCTCCTGTTCTTCATCCACACCTTCCTCAGCATACCCATCATCCACCTCGTCGAGGAAACTCTGTCCATCAGTCCTGGCATGAATATTGCCATATTGGATTAACTAATATGCTCGGTCTTGGTGTTGTTAGATGAGGACCAGGTCAGTGATCCACCTAGAGCCATCGCGCATGTTCTGGAGTGTGGCCAGATTGAGTCTATCATACCATGATAGCATGAAAGTCAATGTTATATCGGCACCAACCCGTACGGAAGACTCCCGCCACAGATTCAGCATGGTATCACTCTCCATGAGTTTCTCGGCTAGCTGGGAGGGACCCTTGGGTGCAGTTTCATTCGGCCAAAGGACGTGGAAAACCCGGATGGCTGCATCCATAAGGTCCACCCCAAATGACTTGATCACTTTAACCTGGGCCAAGAGGCTGACCAATGAATCATCCATGTCAAACGCCGCGGTGGAGTTAGCGGGAACACCTTTCTGGGCTCGGGCTTTCTGAACAGCAGTGACAACACGAGCCTCAAATTCAGGGAAGTTTTCTTAAAAGAAAGTAAAAAGAACAAGTTAGTACAAGAAACAGAGGACATAACAGGAACGTGAACAAATAATAAAAAACTTGGGAAAAACTAACGAGTGATGACACTGTTGATTCGGGTGACCTCCATCAACCAGGCAGCACCCTTTTTCCAGAAGTTTTCCAACTCAAGATTCACCGAGTCTAATTTGACCTCGGCATTTTTCACTAAATCTTGCTCCTTCTCGAGTTGGGTCTTGATCCGGTCCTTCTCTTCGGCAAAAGTCTGTTCGACCTTGTCAAGTTTAGCTTTTTGGAGGTTCTTCAGTTTCTCAATCTCGGCATGAAGCGAGAGATTTTTCCGTCCTTCTCCTTAAGCTGAGCTTGATGCTAGCCTGCTTGTTTGATAAAGTGAAGCGTCAATTCGGGCATTGAAACACAATCCTGAAGAGAAACTTCCCGCCCGAGCCGAGATATAATTACCCGCTGAGCCAGAAGGAAGAAAGTCAAAGGATAAAGAGCAAAAGGAAAAGTACCTTTTAGCTCGGCCACCTGCTTTTTCAGCTCTGCATTTTGGGCCTCCACATTGTCTAGGGAAATTCGAGTCAAGAGTTAACTCGGCAAGATAAGATCTAGAGGAATCAAACTGAAAACAGTGAAGCAAAAGTTTACCTTTTTTCTTCAGCTCTGGCAGGAAGGCCTTATGCTTCGAAGAAAGCTCTTTGTGTGCATCTAGCAGCCACTGAAACTTGGCAGTACGGTGGTTGGTGGTGATCTGAAAAGAACAAGTGTTAGTTCATGAGTAATAAGGATATTCAAAGTTACTCCAGATCCGAGTCAAGTGGAACTTAACCCGGCTCTAGGTGGCTGGATATTCAAAGTTATTCCAGATCCGAGTCAACTGGAAGTTAACCCGGCTCTAGGTGGCTGGACATTCAAAGTTATTCCAGATCCGAGTCAAGTGGAACTTAACCCGGCTCTAGGTGGCTAGATATCAAACTTCTACTCAAGATTTGAACCGACTAAAACTCGATTCGAATCTAGGTGGCTGGCTAACAGAACTATTGGTCTAAATTCTAATAGCTAAGTTAAAATACTTCAGAATTGAAAATAAGATAAATAAAAATTGCGCAAGTTCAGTGCTAAAGAGCATCCGGTCGAGTAATGTCTTACTCCGCCGGAGGCTCGAGGACTAGAGGATATGTACACATGTACTTACGAAAAATAAAAGGGATGGTCAAAAGATTTACCTCCATCATTTTGCCAGCATAAGAAATGGCTCTGCTAGCAGTGTTCATCTGAGCACAATCTCCGCAGGGCCGAACTTCGCAGGATTCCATGAGCTGACATCAATATATTCGATGTTATTCCAATTCTCTGTGTACTTAGCGAGCGAGTCGAGGCTCCCACCGCTGAGAGTCCGCATCAGGACTAACCCTTTCTCGTGAGCGTCTTGGCGAGCGACCATGGAAGCAGCAGGAATGTTGTGTAGTGTGATCTGCTTATCCGGAGTAGGGACAGAAGCAGCGCTACCCTGTTGCATCATAGAAGCAATGGTGCGCTGCCCAGACCCGACCGTTGATCCCTTGGGTGCTGCCTTGGTCGCTTCGGCGGATTTCTTGCCCTTAGTAGCTGGTTTAACCCGCTACTGTGAGGTTGTGGTTTGAGCTTCAGCTGCCGAAGCTAGCGCGGAAGACTTGGCCTGCAGGCTCTGTCGAGGTCGGCCATCTCGCCGAGTCTGGTGAGACTCTGACGGGGCTGGCGATGCTTGCTGGAGAGAACTTGAAGCTGAAGTTTGCTGAGGCTGAGGTGGAGGTTGAGTTTGAACTAGTGCCGGAGTTTCCGGCACCTCGGTAGAAACATTTTCAACGCCGATGTTGTTGGTGCCACGATCTTCATGCTGGGCGGCGGAGGAAGAACCCCGCTGATCCGGCATAGCCACGTCCTCGGGGGTGCCCCTCCACCTGTGCCGATGTTGTCCTCCTCCCGTCGAGGTGGACTGTTGTTGGGTGCAGTGGGAGAGTTCTCCCGGACGGGGCTAAGGATGGGAGCGTCACCAGAAAGAGAGGATGGTCCCTCATTAATAGGAGAGGCGATGCTAGAGCCACTTTTGGAAATGTCCACGGTGGCTCTGCCGAATTAAACAGTGAAAAGAGCGAGTCAAATAAGAAAGAGAGAAACAGGAAAACAAGAAACATGAAACACAAAAGTAACCTGGAGAAAGGTGCTTACCCGGATACAAACAGAGGAGGTTTGGGCGTGGGAGCCTTCCGAATTGCGGGCTTCTTGCTGGCCTTCTTGTACCTCATGTTGGGGTTGGCTCGCTCGGCCGGAGGAGCGGAGGTCGCGTCTCGCTTCTTAATGGTGCCTTGGCCACCCACCGCAACAGGAGCCACATTGTGCACCTGACTAGCCGGGTTAGCTGGAGTGGGATCAGCCAGAAAGGCATAAGAGATGGGCATGGGGTCAAGTACCTCAAGATCCTCAACATCATCATCATCATCATCATCGTCATCATCATCCATCCAATCCTTTAAGACATAAGTCTTATAGGAGTATCAGCCGGAGCTAGAGTCCATAATAGGCATGAATTCCTCGGAATCCGGCTCCTCGGGATCCGAAGTATCCCGATCCTTAGCCCAAGTAAGGGTCGGGGTCTGGGTATCCTCCATTGTTTGCTAAAGAAATTTCTGAACAAAGCATCATATGAAGATAAGAAAAATGAAACAAGCCGACATAGAGTATAACTCAGAAAAGGGTCACACAGAAGATGTACCTAGGAAACGGGCTTATCTTGTCTATAGGGCTCCAGTCCCATTCCCATTCTTCGGTCAAGGGCGTCTTGAAAATGGACTTAACCCGGCGATAGATCTACGCATCAGAGAGCGCGACCGATGAAACTCGGTTCGGGTTAAGATGAACTCTCATATAGCAGAGTTTGTGGGAGCACAGTTGTAGTGGGCAAATTTGGCTTCGGATGAAAGTGATAATTAGGTCCTTACCGGTTAACCCGTCGATGATTAGCTCGGAGACGTGCTTCTCCACGAGATTAACTAGAGTATCGACCCTCCTAGGGTCTTCTTCCCAATTCTTCCTATTGGGGACATCGACAGAAAAGGGAGGCAGCCGAATCTTGTTGACCAAGCTATCGTTCTTTACATAAAATAATATCTTTGCCCACCCTTTGCAAGACTCTAGACCCATAACCCGAGAAAAGATAGAACCTCGCTAAGGAGAAATAGATGCCACCCGCACTGAGTCAGAGCCTTATCATTAGGATGAAGCTCCTTAGTCAGAACGATGTTGGCCCGGATTCAGAAGAATTTGGACCAAATCTGAACGTTGGGCCAAAGGACGAGGTACCCCTTGATGCCGCAGTCATAGGCCGGTAGAGAGGCAATGGCATTCACAGGGATATGATGAGGTTGGAGATCAAAGCCCGTGAGGAAATCATGGAAGAAATCGCTAATGGGAAAGCCAAAGCCACGAGCGAAGTAGGAGAGGAAAACTACGAACTCACCGTCCACGGGGGCGGGAACTAACTCATCTCTGGGATGCGGCAGCTGACCCTAGCAGGGACGCGGCATGTGCGGATGAGCCAATCGAGTTCTTCTTGCGTAACCCTCGAGCTGGCCTATGCACCGTGCTCATGGGCGGCGTCGCCCTCCTCGTGTTCTTCCACGACAACATCGTCCTGAGGCATCTCCAGATCTGAACCTTCAAAGGAGGAGCTTGTTGAGCGGGAGAGGGGCTTTGACTGGCGCGGCCCCATAGCGGAAGCAACTAGCGGTGCTGCAGTGGAGAGAGGAAATGTAGAGAACGGCGGCAGCGGCGCTGTCACTAAGCATAGAGCGACGGCGGCGGTAGCGCTAGGAGGAATAAGAAGAGGGAGAGGCGAGTAGGGGAAAGTAGCTAAGGACCTACCCCGCTCCCCTATTTAACCATGCCCAGATCGTGGGTAGTGCGATCGCCAACTACAGCGAGCCGCACGGTGTGGGCGTGTATCCCACAGGCAAGCGCATCAGGGGCGAGCCACACAAGGGGTCACACAGTGTAGAAGATCAAACGACGAGACGTGGCTCTGCGGTTATCAAAGAGGCACCCCACGATGTGATGGGGGTGCAGTAATCCCTGACGGTGCATGCTGTAACTGACACCATGTCCCTTAAAATGAAGCAAAAGCAATGATTACACTCCATGTAGGATACGAGGAGGAGTACGCGAGAAGGTAAGCGTCTAAGAGGTATGCCCCGGATGCGAAGCCATGACTCATCCAACGAGAGGTAACTCGGAAAGAGCCAAGAAAAGTCAAGGTGAAAATCATATCACCATGAGGTACCGCCGAGTTAAAATCGGTATAGGCCGACGTATGAATATGTCAGTGAGATGGACAATGATCCTAATAAAATTGAACCTGTTGTGGCCTTACCAGCTAAGGCTGATGAGACTGCACCAGCTTCGAGGACTAATGTTGGGGGGATGAACCCAGGTAGGGTAAAGCCGAGGTAAAAGGACAAGGTCCGCCGAGGCAGAGACAGGTCAAAGCATGAGCTGGCCGAATCATAGAAGGGTCGGCCGGGTTATGGCTGATGAGTGCATATTTGCATCATGTTTTACATTATTATTTTTCATTGTAGATGTAGGATCTTGGTATTTTACGGTGCTCGCGTGCATGTTTTAAGTTTGTTTTCACCAGGATCAGGACAGATGATGGATCCAATAGATACAATTCTTGGAGCAGTTGTACTAAGGAGAAAATAAGTCAAAAACAACATAAATCGCTTATTTGGGAAATATTAATAATACCAGAATAAAACTAGAAGCGAACAAAGGAGACAAAGGGTTCAACGACCAACTATACGATCGGAATAAAATTTCCAACCGTATGGTTCCGTCTGTATAGTTGGCGCCGCCTCCGCCTCCTCAAATAGTTTCACCCCGTGAAACTGGTTCAGAGAGACGACATACAGAACACCCAGAAATTGTCGAAACCTCACCTCCGAAAGGCATCTGGAGGGGAACTCATCCACCGGGGATCCATCTTCGTCCTCTGCAGATCCGGGAGGCTAAGGCATCGATCTTCATCATCCACCGCTGCATCACCACCATCTCCATCCATCCCATCTACATCTTGTCTAGATCTTGTAGTAATTTCCATACTCGTTGTGGATTTATACAAGTACTATTCATCTATGATAGATTCCGCTATTATTTCCATGATGTTGATTGCCTCCATGTCTGAATAGATCATTAGTTCTTGGGGAGATGGAGAAACCCTAGTATGAGATTAAAATAAGATAAAGTCTATTATGATATTCATCGTTGTGACCATGTGTTAGATTTTCTACATCTTGATGTTGAGAGAAGTCGACCTCTCAATATTTGCCTCTCATGGGCACTTGATGGAGGGAACTAGTTTTTGGTAGACAAAGGTGTGTTAGCACTTACAGTGACTATAAAGCTGTTGGCACTCCTTACGTATCAACTTGGGAAACCGAGGAAACTCACGGAACACTATCCATGCCATGGGATACATCTTATGGGATTATGTCCCTTAATAGCACAGTAATTTGATTGATGTTGATTGATGACTGCTGTGGTTATGAGGATAATGTGAGCAACGGTTGCTGCCTATTTGTCCAAATACGGAATTCCTCCCACACATACACAATTGAGAATGTTCATGATGATAATCTTTATCTTAGATCCTTATAATGCTAGTGGTGTATCTGCTACTCCCTGAGAATGCCTTTTTCCCTATTGCGGTTCCAATCTCTCTTACATACGCGATACTTACTTTCTGTATTCAATTGTTTTACTTTACTTTATTGTTGCTCTTATACCTAAAAACCCAAAAACACCCTTTTATACAATACTCGCATTTTATCTTGTTATTTAGAACTTTATTTAGCATTTCTATCGCAATATTTATTTCAAGAGTTATTAAAATTCAGACTCCTGCCCTTGTGGGATCGATATCTTTATTTCAAAACTAGCTACAAATGATCTGTACACTTGCAGTCATCAAGCTATTTTCTGGCGCCGTTGCCGGGGAGCTAAGCGTTGTAGGTCTTTTAGTTTCTTCTTATCTATTTTTGTCTTGCTAATTTTTTTTTGAGTTACAGGTTTCCACCAACATGATGGAGTTTGAGCATATGACTTGTGCTAACCCACTCAACTACTTTGGGAAGCCCTATGCTATTTATAAAAGAGACAACTCCAATGAGAAGACAAGGGGGTTTGAAATAAATCCTCTACTACATGGTATTCTACATAAGAAGCAATTTACTGGAGATGAAGAAGATCCTGATCCATATGAGCATATTGCATGTTTCAAAGATATATGTGGCACTTTTCTATTGAAGGGATATACCACTGATGAGGTAGGGGTTAATCTTTTTAGTTAGACTTTGACTAGTTCACCTCTCTCATGGTATAGATCTCTACCCCTGAAGCACTACTACTTGGGATAATCTAGCCTGTGAATTTCTGGCAAAATATTATCCATTATCAAAATCTTTTGGAATCGGGCGTCTTATAATGACTTGGAGGAATCGCTCTAATGAAGGACTAGTGAGAGCTTATATCAGATTTAAAGATTTACTACGTCTATGTCCTCATCATGATTTACCTGGATGGTATTTATTGCATATCTTTTATGGCGGTTTAATTGAACCTAATAAAATTGAACTACTCTTTCGCAGAAGGAGCCTTTATGAATCTTCCTATACCTAAAGCTTGGGCTTTACTTAATAGAATTCATGATCATAGAGTTTCATGGAATTTTGGTCTAGAAAGTGAAGGAGGCGTAGAAATAGAACATGATTGTATTCATGACTATAATAAAAAGGCCATGTTAAAGAATTATCTAAAGAACTTTATTTGGATTCAGATCTTGTGTTGCAAGTTGTTAAAGCTTTAAAGAACATATAAAAGCTCCAAAAGAGGGTCCGGTCAAGTAGGATCCACCAACCGAACCTGGGAAGAAAAGAGAAGATAAAGCAACACTGGCCTCCTTAGAACCAATACATGAGATGCCTTTCCCTAACACTTCACAAAAGCATATTCTTGAATATGAACATGTCAAAGCAGTACAGGAGAAGAAGGACGAAGAAAGTATGCCAGAAGTCGTGGAACATCTAGAAGAAACCAAATATCAAGAGGTAATCAAGGAAGCAATTATGGCTATGTACGCACATTGTAACATAGTTGAACTTGATGAAGAGACTTCTGTATTGGTTGAAGGTAAAGCCAAGGTAAAAGATGTGGGTAAGCCTATTCTTCCCTGCATATTTAAAGAAACCTTGCATTATGGTTTATGCGATCTTGGCACCAAAGTTAATGTTATATCTTATGATTTCTACTTAGAAATAAAATAAGAAATAAAACCGGCTACAATTGAAAATACTGATATGACAATTATGTTAGCCAATAAAAATCTTAGAATTCCAATGGGAGTAGTTAAAGATGCAACTGTCACAATTGGCAATAAAAACTTTCCTATCGATTTTGTAGTTGTTGATATGCCAGCTGACACTCTTTGCCCAATTATATTTGGAAGGAACTTTTTGGGTGATATAGGTGCCTATGTTAATTTCGAAAAGGAGATTGTGTCTCTTAAGCTTGGTGGAGCGGAAAATGAATTCCACTTTTCCAAATTTAAAGACAGGCCTCCACAAATACAAGACGAAGAGGAAGAGAGAACTATTGAGGAAATGGCGGATATTTTCTTTACTAATCAAGAAGAAATAAATGAACACCCAAATTATGAAGAGATGGTTATGGAGGACAAGTCCTTGGGAGAACTAGAAGACGAATTTGATTCACTTCCCATTATGGGACCTCCAACTGACGAGGCTTTTGAAGAGCTAGAAAAGAGAGGGATGAGGAACTACCACCCACAGAGTTGAAGACTCTACCAGATAATCTTAAATACAGGTTTCTAGATGATAC
This sequence comes from Avena insularis, assembly GCA_023614405.1. Classification (NCBI taxonomy): domain Eukaryota; kingdom Viridiplantae; phylum Streptophyta; class Magnoliopsida; order Poales; family Poaceae; genus Avena; species Avena insularis. Next base: position 492,869,275 of record CM042692.1, on the reverse strand, counting down.
AAATAAATTTCCTGTTATTATTAGTGCTAAAGTTTCAGGAGAAGAAGAAGAACTCATGGAGATACTTAAGGAGCATCGCAAGGCCTTTGGGTACTCAATGGATGACTTGAAGAGAATCAGTCCCATGATAGCCATCCATCGAATATTCATGGAAGAAGGTGCTAAACCAGTTGCAGAATTTAATAGAAGATTGAAGCCTAAAATCAAGGAAGTGGTAAGAAAATAAATTGTATGCCTACTGGACGCAGGTATAATCTATCCTAATAAAGAAAGTAAATGGGTAAGTCATGTTCATTGTGTCTCTAAGAAGGGTGGTTTTACTATTGCTCCTAATGAAAATAATGAATTGATACCTACTAGAACTGTTGTTGGGCATAGGATGTGCATAGACTTTAGGAAATTAAATAAAAAACTAGGAAATATCACTATCCTTTACCGTTCATAGATCAAACTTTAGAAAGGTTAGCAAACCATACTCATTTTTGCTACTTGGACGGATACTCTGGTTTTTCTCAAATAGTTGTTCATACGGATGACCAACTTAAAACAACTTTCATTAGTCCTTATGGTTTACATGCTTACCGACATATGCCTTTTGGTTTATGTAATTCTCCAGCTACTTTTCAAAGATGCATCACTGTTATTATTGCAGATTTTATAGAACTTATAATGGAAGTATTTATGGATGACTATTCTGTCTATGGAACTTCATTTACTAGTTGCTTGGATAATCTCAAAAGAGTCTTCTAGCGCTGTGAAGAAACTAATCTTATTCTAAACTGGGAGAAGTGCCATTTTATGGTCAAAGAAGGTATAGTCCTTGGACACAAGGTATCAGGTAAGGTAATTGAAGTTGATAGAGCTAAGGTTGAGGCAATAGAGAGAATTCCACAACCAAGGGATATTAAAGGTATAAGCAGTTTCCTTGTTCATGTGGGTTTTTACAGAAGGTTTATTAGAAATTTCTTTGGAATATCTAAACCTTTGACTAACCTCCTGCAAAAGGGAGTAAGATTTAATTTTGATGATAAATGTCTTGAAGCTTTTGACAAACTCAAAAATTCTTTATCCCGTGCTCCTATTATTAAACCACCTATCTGGGATACAACCTTTGACTTAATATGTGAAGCAAGTGATAATGCTGTAGGAGTAACTCTGGGACAACCCATTGGCCGCAGATTTAACATTATACATCATGCCAGTAGAACTCTAAATGGTGCTCAAAAGAATTACCCTAAGGAAGAAAGGGAACTTTTTGCTGTATTTTTCTCTTGTGATAAATTTCATTCCTATATAGTGAAGGGAATATGCCCCGAGAGGCCATAATAAAGTTGTTATTATACATATTCCAAGTATATGATAGATGTTTATTTTGCATGCTATAATTGTACTAATATGGAAACATTAATACATGTGTGTTTAATAAACAAAAGGAAAGTTCCTAGTTATGCCTCTCTTATAAACTAGCTCGTTGATTAACAAGATGATCAAGGTTTCCTGATCATGGACATTGGATGTTGTTAATAACAAGATCAAAACATTAGTGGAATGATGTGATGAACATTCATCTGAAGTATAGCATTACGATCAAAGTCATTGTGTTTATATTGCTATAACATCTAACAAAGTAATCCTAGTCCTTAGACCATGAGATCATGTTAATCACTAACACTGGAAGAGTATCTTGATAACATCAAATTTCACACCGTGAAAGGGTGATTATAAAGGTGGGTTCAGTGCTATGAAAGTGTAATGTAGAATCTCATGGATCAAGAGTGGGATTTGTCCATCCCGATGACGGATAGATATACTCTGGGCCCTCTCGGTGGTATCACATTGGTTAGCTTGCAAGCAAGTGATAAGATCACTAGAATGTTATATCATGGGACCAAGAAAAGAGTACATGTCGGTAACGAGATCAAACTAGGTATGGAGATACCGATGATCGAATCTCGGACATGTAATATATCACGAGACAAAGGGATTTAGTTACTAATGTTAAAGGTTCTCACGATCACAGAAGTCATCGTAGAATGTGTAGGAATCAATATGGATCTCTAGGTCCCGCTTCTGATTATTGATCTAAGAGGGGTTTGGATCATGTCTGCATTATTCACGAACCGTAGGGTGAGACACTTAAGGGACACCAACACCATTTGGAGCAAATGTGTTTCAGACGAATGAATTGCAAAGCGCTGGAATTATTTCAATAGACACCGAAACTGTTTCGGGTGAAATTGCCGAAACTAGTTCTGCATGTAATATTGAAATGTTGCAAGGGGTTTTATGTGAATGTTTGTTAATTAAAGTAATTAAAAAAATTCTGAATAAATTTAATAAAAGAGTTTTATTAAATGAGAGAGCATTAAATTTGGAAAATTTAATGCATTTAAAGTAAAGACTTTAAAGAGGAATGTTAAGGGACACTTTTATGTGGAGGGGGTTACCACCACATGAATGGGGAGGTGAAGGGTCACCCCCCATGGGGCGCCGACCATGGGGAGGGGTACCCCCTTCCTCCTATAAAAGGCTGATACATTGCAAACATATCTATAATTTTTGATGTTCCATGCTTGGTTTTTATCTATTTTCTTATGTTTTGCCCACACTTTGGAGTATTTTTATACACTTTCTTAGACTAACCTATTAACAAGATGCCATAGTGCCAGCTGCCTGTTTTCTGCTGTTTTTGGTTCCAGGAAAGTCAGAAAATGAATATTCTCGGAATTGGACGGGACAAAAGCCAAAGTCAGTTTTCACTGAGGGGGACACGGAGCCAGAATATGAGACAAAGAGGGGCCAGAGGGTCGCCACACCACCTGGCCGCGTGACCAGGCCTGGTCCGCGCCAGGGGGTGGTGTGGCCGCCTAGGGCACCCCCTCGGCCTCCCCTTTCGCCTATAAGATGCCTCCGATACAGAAACCCTAAGCACCCGATCAAAAATCCACGAAAGAGTCTATAACCACCGTCATCTCCATCCCTAGATCGGGAGGGATCTGAAGCTCTTCCCGGCACCCTGCTAGAGGGGAGAATTCACCCTGGATGCCTTGTTCATCACCATGCAAGCCTCCGGTGTGATGCGTGAGTAGTTCATCCTTGGACTACGGGTCCATGTAGTAGCTAGATGGTTGGTTCTTCTCCTTTGTGCTACCATGTTTAGATCTTGTGAGCTCCGTTCATGATCAAGATCATCTATTTGTAATCCTACATGTTGTGTTTGTGGGGATCCGATGGATATTCAGATGCTATTTTAAATTGATTATTGATTCTATCATGTATTTGTTATTTGTGATCTTGCATGCTCTCCGTTGTTAGTAGATATCTTGGCCGAGTAGATGCTAGCAACTCCAAGAGGGAGCATTTATGCTCGATAGTGGGTTCATGCCTCTAGTAATGTGGGGAAGTGACAGAAATCTCTAAGGCACTAGATGTGATGTTGCTACTAGGGAGAAAACAACAATCCTTTGTTCATAAAACAATCGTATTGTTTACTTTACACGCAATGCGTAATGCAATTATCTATTGCTTGCAACTTAATACTGGAGGGGGTTCGGATGATAACCATAAGGTGGATTCTTAGTCATAGATGTAGTTGGATTACGGTCTATGTATAATGTTGTAATGCCCAATCAAATCTCATAAGAGTCAAGATGATTAGTATATGCATGTATTGCTTTCTCGATGTTTGTCAATTGCCCTGCTATAATTTGTTCACCCAGCATGTTATCTATCTTAAGGAGAGCCACCTCTAGTGAACTATGGATCCCGGTTCTTTCTTTTACATACAATCTATAAACTGTTTACTGCTTTGTGTTTACTTTTTGCAAACTATTACTTCCTCCCATTCGATACGTTTAATCCTTTGTGTTCCAATAAATTTTGAACCCTCAAAATGGCTTCCCACAGTAAATATTGCTATAAATAATGAAACTTTTCATGCTCGCTGTGATATCATGTCTGAATTCTGTCTTATGCCTAAAGATATCTATGAATCTTTGAATCTTTGGGGACTTTCTGAAGGAGGAGAAGAAATATTTCTTGCTAATAATGCCACAATATCACCAATTGGAATAGCTGAAGGAGTGTTTACAATGATCCTAGCGAAAATGCTTTCTACTGATTATCTTGTTATTGAATGTGTAGGGAAAGGACAAATTACACTTGGAAGATCCCTATTGAAACTCCTTGGAGCAATAATAGATGTGGGAAGGGAACCATGCACTTTGATTCTCCACCAAACAATCATATGTTCCCCAAGGTTAAGAATAAAAGTAAGAGAAGTAAGGGCAAGAAATTTGGTTTTAATGCTTCTTCATTTGAGAACACTTGATTCTTTTTCTTGCTTCTTATGCCTAACTTAAAGGCGTTAAAGAAAAGTACTTATTGGGAGATAACCCAAAAGTTTTAGATGAGTATTGGAAGTTATTGCTTCAGTAATAACCTCTCCTTAACCTTTTTATTTGCCTTTTGTGCCAAGAGTAACCTCTAATGAGAGAGAAGTAATGCTTGGGAAAGTTGCTGTCTCGAAACAGATTTTTGTGCTTCACCGTAAAAATTCGTGTAAAATATCTGTATGTCGTTTTGTGGCGTGAAATTTTGTGCTTCTGACCCAGGTTGTTATCTAACTTTCTTTAGTTCAACACTTTTTGATTTGAGCAACAGACGGTCTTCTAAAAAATTGGTTTTTACCCGCTGGTCTGTTTTGACAGATTTCTACCATTATTTGCATTTGCTTCTTGTTGGTTCCTTTTTGGGTTCTCTTTGGGGAATTGAGCTTTTTGAGGGAAGTGTTACAGTAGCTTGTGTTTTAATGGAAGATTTATTGGTGTTGAAACTGAACCCAAAGACTTATTATCTTTAGTGCACTAATGTTGCTAATAAAGATTGTGTGAAGTTTTGTATGAAGGAAAAATTTCAGGTGTATGGAGAGAATGATGTAATGAGATGAAGAATGGACTAAAGATCAAGCTTGGGGATGGCACCCATGTCACCCCAAGAAATATCCAAGAAGTACAAGCGTCAAAGCTTGGGGATGCCCAAGGCATCCCCTTCTTCATCAATAAAAATCCCAGGTTTCTTCCAAACACTTCATTTTTATTGTTTCATGCACAGTTGTGTTGTTCTTGGAGCGTCTTCGTTTTTTTTGGTTTTCGTTTTCTTGGTTTTCTTAGTTTGATTGAATAAATTGGTTGGACCCCCTCTTTCATACATTAGTTTTCAAATAGTTTGGTTTGGATTAGAAAGAGTAGGAAAGTTCATGCTTAAGTGGTAAAAGGAGCTTGTTTTGACTGTGGCCTATGCTTTGTCATGCCATGCTTGATTTTGTTTTGGATTTATGCTTAGTGATCTTTGCTATAGCATGACTTGTTATAAACAATTGAGATTGCTTAATGTGCCTTTGAAGAATCATGTGTTGTTTTAGCATATTAAAGCATGGTATTGTGGTATTCTCTTTTGATGCTTTATTTGGGTTGACTTGGCACATGCTCACACCATGTTATGACTATCCCAAGTCACCATAGCCTTTATGATCCTTTAGTTTTAAACTTGTAATATCACTTTATGCTTTAATTAATGATGTTTTGTCACTTTGCATGATTATGGCCATTATTGCTCTCTTAGTTGGTCGCTCCTAGTCTTTTGCTAGCCTCCATAACCAAGTATGAGTTCCATTCATGAATCCAACTCCTAAAACCAAGTTATTCCAAAGAGTCCACCATACCTACCTATTAGCATTTTCTATTCCAAGTATATTCATGTTTTTATCTACCTTTCGAATTAAACATGTTATGAGAAAACTAGTGATTAAAGCTCTCACGAACTTGATGGCACACTTTACTTTTCTTGCCCTTAATAAACTTGAACCATTGTGTCGTCTATGTTGTATATGCTTGCACTTATATGTTCGGGATTAGCAGAACAATGCTGTCATGGGGAACGCTTTCAACATTGCACTTGTACTTTGTATATAGTTGATATCATGCTCTTTTGTCTATGGATGTCGTCGGTGTGAAATGAAAGGGGAGCTTGTAAGTCCATGGAGTTATGTATACGCGTTAGAGAAACGCCTAGGCCGCCGGTCTAATCCATGTTGTCATGGTGGAAACCTGAAGCATAACCATAATGACCTGTCTATGAAGCATTCTTCTTATAAAAAAAGAGTCAGATATTGAGACAAAAAGAGAAAAAAGAGAAATGAGAAAAGAGAAAAGAGAGAAAAAAGCACCATTTACCCGTGGTAAATAAGAAGATTGCTGAGATGCTCGTTGTCTAGATGCCTTATCATTTTGATATGGGGATTCTTCCGTATCATCGGACAAGGGGTACCTTGTTGGCGGTTCTCTATGATACACTTGTACTTACTATGACAAGAACTTATCGGTAACTAAACTTGAGTAGCATGAGGAGCGACCCTTGTATTCAAGGGACATGAGATTTCCAACTTATACTTTGTCAAGCATATACTCCATAGTTTGTTCACTTTAACCTTAATCACTTCAAGATGCTTATGATAGGGGCAATGAGAGCTGAAAGCTAATAAGTACCATAATTTTTGGAAGCTCTTTCTGAGACTTGAATCCCTGCTTCCTTCTATGAAGGCCTTTCTTTTACTTTTATGTTGAGTCTCCACCTTCTATCTTTATGCACCTATTTTGAGAGCATAGTGGCCATTCTTAGTTCTATGTGCATTGTCCCAAGACTAGTTGATTGATGCATAATTTTGATATTGCTTGTTCTTAAACTATTTGTATCTAGTCACCCTTGTAAACTTTGAAGGTGTCCTATTGTAGGGGATCGGCGCAGAAAACAAAAATTTCCCTATGAAGGATCCCTGGAAACTTAGCCTAGGATCTATCTATGTAGTAATGCAGTAACGACCAATGCGTAGAGAATACATACCCTTGTAGTCTGTACGCGGTTAACGTTCCGTGGGGAACATGGTTGATGTAGTCGTACTCGAAGCCGACCTCAAGGTCACGAAGCTCCTCGCAGGTCACCCCTTGCTCCTTCTTGATCTTCATCATCTTCATCATGCAACAGCTCCAGCTCATGACATTTAAGCGCCCCAAGTGTTGCGCCTCGTGTCTTCGTACACATCCGGTGCACGATGAGACCTCCGGCTCCCCGATCCCGCCGGGAGTGCGGAAGTGATATCCGGCTAGGAATCCCTGCAGCGCAACGGCGTACTGCAGGTGTGCCTCGATCGCACAGCCCAGACTTGGGGCCATGGTCACGAGGTATAAAGAGAGGGAGGGAGAAAGTCATCCAAAGAACTTCTCAAGTTGTGTGTTTAATCCCACCCATGGGCACCACTTTATATAGGGGGAGGGGGTGTGCCCTCCCCTTTGGGTTTCCCATGTGGGACTATTCAAGGGAGAGGGGGGAGGCGCATGGGCCTTAATGGGCCAGCCGGCCTAGGGTGTGCCCCACCCCGTGCACAACCCTAGGATGGCCGGGTGGGCCCCCTCAAGGCGCCTGGGCCTTGGCCCTTGGCCCTTCCCTCCTCCGGTTTTCCCTCATGGGCCTTTATTCCCTAGGAAGTTTGGCCCATTAGTGGAATAACCCATCAAATTAGATTTTAATATTATATTTAATATTAATTACACTAATTAATATGTAAAAACATATTACAAAATCCATCTTGACCCGAAACACCTTTCGGTTCCCTTTCGATTTCCTCCGAATGACTTCGGATCTTTCTCAGAATGATTCCGGTCCTTTTATTCTTTCTCCGAACAACTTCGGATCTCTCTGCGGAACGATTCCGGCTTTCTATTTCTCTACTGTGATTCCGTCTTACGAATGATCGCTCTCATCGTACCCTTAAGTGTATCCTCTCGCGGCTCGGGAATGCTCTAGACATGATCTGTATCAATGATCAACAGAGGGACCAGGGATATCCATGTGACCCCTATGCATTCCTGATGACAATGTCATTTGAACCGTCTAAATGTAGCATCCTCTTCCTTTTGTTTCTCGATACTACTTGTCCGAATCCGATCATCGGTATCTTATACCTTGTTCAATCTCGTTCAGAACAAGTTATGTTTACTTGTTACCGTGATATTACATCCCCGTGACCTAGTCACATGTTGCAACATATATGGATGTAATCTCACCAAGCCGGCCGTATGTATCTTTACCCGTCATGTGGGTGAACAAATCCCGGTCTTGCAGTCATATGTCATCTACTATTCCTTCGGAATACCCAACATACACCTTTATGGCCACCGTATTACCAGATGACGGTTGATGCAGTTAAAGCATCCTAGGGAAACAGTGAGTAATATGAGCTCACGGTCGAAGGAGGAGTCTAGATATAGCTGTTGCAACAATGAACTATATGACTTGATCGTGTTGCAATCCTTCGAGGAATGTCCAATCACATCATTCTCCAATGATATGATCTCGTTGTCAGTCGGCATAAATGCCCATGATCTTGAAACCCGGATCATCTTCGTGACGAACGAACTAGTATAAATAGAGGCTACTAGGGACTTGATTGTTTCATACCACACCTGTACCAATGTTTCTACTTGTCACAATTATAGCACAATATGAAACTATTATAAACTAATTGAGATATTATAATAAAAACCTATTTCTTATTTGCCTCTAGGGCATACCTCCTTCACCTATGCATTTATTTTTGATACTCTATGAGGGACAAGCTGAATGCCACTATGCTATGTTTTCTTTATGTGAAACAAACAAACGTCTTGCAAAGCATTGTTATTCATGAATCTTTTGTTTGTGCTTTTTCATGTTGCAACATAGTTGCTATGTCTTATTATTAGAACTTTATCTTTCATGCTATGTTGAAGTACTATGATCCCAGCTATCAATGTTTTACAAATACTTTGATCAAGTTTATGATGGTGCATGTCACCTAAAAAATTATTCTTTCTTTTTATCACTTACCTACTCGAGGACAAGAAGGAGTTAAGCTTGGGGATGTTGATACGTTACAAACGTATCTTTAATTTTTGATGTTCCATGCTTGGTTTTTATCTACTTTCTTATGTTTTTCCCACACTTTGGAGTATTTTTATACACTTCCTTGGACTAACCTATTAACAAGATGCCACAGTGCTAGCTGCCTGTTTTCTGCTATTTTTGGTTCCAGGAAAGTCAAAAAATGAATATTCTCGGAATTGGACGGGACAAAAGCCAAAGTCAGTTTTTCACCGAGGGGGACACGGAGCCAGAATACGAGACGGTGAGGGGCCAGAGGGCCGCCACACCACCAGGCCGCGTGGCCAGGCCTGGCCCGCACCAGGGGTGGTGTGGCCGCCTAGGGCACCCCCTCGGCCTCCCCTTTCGCATATGAGATGCCTCTGATACAGAAACCCTAAGCACCCGATCAAAAATTCACGAAAGAGTCTGTAGTCGCCGTCATCTCCATCCCTAGATCGGGAGGGATCTGAAGCTCTTCCCGGCACCCTACCGGAGGGGAGAATTTACCGTGGAGGCCTTCTTCATCACCATGCAAGCCTCCGGTGTGATGTGTGAGTAGTTCATCCTTGGACTACGAGTCCATGTAGTAGCTAGATGGTTGGTTCTTCTCCTTTGTGCTACCATGTTTAGATCTTGTGAGCTCCGTTCATGATCAAGATCATCTATTTGCAATCCTACATGTTGTGTTTGCAGGGATTCGATGGATATTGAGATTCTATTTCAAATTGATTATTGATTCTATCATGTCTTTGTTATTTGTGATCTTGCATGCTCTCCGTTGTTAGTAGATATCTTGGCCTAGTAGATGCTAACAAGTCCAAGACGGAGTATTTATGCTCGATAGTGGGTTCATGCCTCTAGTAATCTGGGGAAGTGACAGAAATCTCTAAGGTACTAGATGTGTTGTTGCTACTAGGGTGAAAATAGCAATCCTTTGTTCATAGAACAATCGTATTGTTTACTTTACAACAATGCGTAATGCAATTATTTGTTGCTTGCAACTTAATAATGGAGGGGGTTCGGATGATAACCTGAAGGTGGATTATTAGTCATAGATGCAGTTGGATTACGGTCTATGTAAAATGTTGTAATGCCCAATCAAATCTCATAGGAGTAAAGATGATTAGTATATGCATGTATGCTTTCTCGATGTTTGTCAATTGCCCCGCTGTAATTTGTTCACCTAACATGTCATCTATCTTAAGGAGAGCCACCACTAGTAAACTATGGATCCCGGTCCTTTCTTTTACCATCAATCTACAACTGCTACGCTTCATTACCTTCTGCAAGCTTTTACTTTCTTCCACACAATACGTTTAATCCTTTGTTTTCAGCAAAACCGATGAGATTGACAACCTCACTATAAGTTGGGGGCAAAGTTCTGTGGTTGTGTTGTGCAGGATTCCAAGTTGGCAACAACACCTTGGAGGTGTTTCCTTGCTCCTACTGGTTCGATAACCTTAGTTTCATAACTGAGGGAAACTTGCTGCTGTGCTCATCATACCTTCCTCTTGGGGTTCCCCAACGAGCTCGAGGTATCTTGGGCCATCAAAGGCCACCCATCTCACCCTTCTTCCTCACACCTCCTCGTGAAGGATCTCTCTCCCCCTCTAGAATTATTCCCCATGGTCTCGGATTAGCGAGATACATGTTCCCGGTGGCATTTTGTTTGGAACGAGTTGCTGCTTCTGGTGCATCGCTGGAGCGAGGAGGCGGAGGTTGTTCGGTGGCCTGAACGTGTGTGCGAGTGCGATGCGCTGCTGGTTTGCGGTGCTAGGACTTCCACACGATCTTGAGATCGGCAAGCGTACGACTACATCATCCACGAGTTCCTACTCGTTAACAAAACTTTGTTGTCTTCGAGGGTAAGTTTTCCATGGATGTATATCCACTTGTTGCTTGTATCTAGTAGATAGATCTTGGCGTATAGTTCTCATCGTAGGAATTTTTTGTTTTCTATGTTGCGAAAACCCTTCAGTGGTATCCGAGCCTGATCTATGTGTAGGTGCTTTGCACGGGTAGAACACATAAGAGTATGTGGGCAGTAATGATCATGTTATTGCTTCTTATATGTACTTTGGATATTGGTGGCATAGTGGGATGAAGCGGCCCGGACCAACCTTACATGTCATCGCACATGAGACCGGTTCCACGACTGACATGCAACTAATTTTGCATAAGTGGCTGGCGGGTGTCTGTCTCTCCTACTATAGTCAATATATGATTTACAACGAGTTTCTATTAATTTGGTTATCATCGTTGTGGTTCCATGTTCGTAGGTAAGAACGGTTCTATCTTCGAAAGCCCTAAGCCACGTAAAACTTGCAATTGATAAATTAGAGGCGTCTAGTTTAGATCGTTGTTGGGCTTGTGTCATGATATGGTATTGTTGTGAGTTGATACACTTACAACACACTTAACGTGTAAGTTCCATAGACATTGGCCTTACACACAAAGGAATGATAGAGATCATACCACGATGCATATGATAGTGATCAAATGCAAGAACCATATCATTTCACTTTACACATATGATGTTCGCATATTATATTGCTAGTTTGGCGTTTTAGTAGCGTTATAAGATGATCCCTCATTTAAATATCAAGATAAAAATGTGTTCTTCCTTAAGTACGCACCGTTTATGTTTCTTCGCTTCAAGACATCACGTGATGATCGGGTGTACTTGAATCCACGATCATATTTCGGGTGTAAGACAGTTTTACACACACGAGTACTAAGGTTCTTACTTGGCGAGCCTAGCATGTATAGACATGGCCTTGGAACACGGATCGAACGGTTAAGCATGAGTCATATAGTTGATATGATGCCCATATATATGCTCGCCTTTGAAGCTACACCAACTCACGTGATGATCGGACTTGGTGTAGTGGATTTGGTTCATGTAATCACCAAAAATACACGAGGGGTGTTGTTTTTGAGTGGGAGTTTAATTGAACTCAATCTATCATAAACTTAGTCTAAATAAACTTTAAAAATTCTGTTGTAGATGGCACCACCTACTTTTAATTTCAATGTGTTCATGGAGAAAGAGAAACTTGCTGCGAATGGTAGCAACTTCACCAACTGGGCTATGAATTTGAGGATTCTCCTCTCTGCTGCACAAAAGCAATATGTGCTAGAAGCGCTGCTAGGCCCCCCACCAGCAATATGTGACTCGTCAGGAGGACCACAACTTAGTTCATTGCGGCATACTGTATGGGCTAGAGCCAGAACTTCAGAAGCGTTTCGAAAATGGCAATGCCTTTGATACCATGGGTGAACTGAAAATGATTGTCGATACCCATGCTGCCGTAGAGAGTTATAATGCTTCAGAAAAGTTCTTTAGCTGCATGATGGAAGAGAATAGCTCCGTAAGTGAGCACGTACTCAAAATGTCTGGGTACGCCGATAAGCTTGTGTCCTTGGGAATAACGATTCCCATTGATTTAGGCATACATCATGTTCTCCAATCTCCGCCACCTAGCTACAAGAGCTTCGTGATGAACTATAACATGCAGGGCATGAAGAAGACTCTCCTCGAGCGTCTGTCAATGCTTAAGACTGCAGAAGTGGAGATTAGGAAAGAACATCAAGTGTTGATGGTCAATAGAACCACCGGTTTCAAGAAAGACAAGAAGGGTAAACAGAAGGGAAAGAAGGGCGGCAAATCTGTTGCTGCGCCTGAAAAGAAATCCTGGGCTGGCCTTAAGTCTGATACCGAGTGCTACTATTGTAAGGGGACTGGCCATTGGAAGAGCAACTACCCCAAGTTTTTGGCGGACAAGAAAGCCAGCAAGGCAAACAAAGGTATATATGATATACATGTTATTGATGTGTACTTGAATAGTACTCGTAGTAGCACCTGGGTATTTGATACCGAATCGGTTGCTAACATATGTAACTCGAATCAGGGGCTGTGGAACAAGCGACCGCTTGCAAGGGGTGAGGTCAAGATGTGTGTCGGCAATGGATCAAGAGTTGATGTGATCGCCGTCGGAACACTGCCTCTCCACCTACCATCGGGATTAGTTATAAACCTAAATAATTGTTATTTGGTGCCTGCACTGAGCATGAACATTATATCTAGATCTTGTTTGATGCGATGTGGTTATTCGTTTAAATCCAAAAACAATGGTTGTTCGATTTTGTTGGATAATATCTTTTATGGTCATGCACCCGTGATGAATGGTTTATTTCTGTTGAATCTCGATAGTACTCATACGCATATCCATAATGTTGATGCTAAAAGCAATAAACTTAATAATGATATATCTGTATATATGTGGCACTGCCGTCTAGGTTATATTGGTGTTAAACGCATGAAGAAACTCCATTCTGATGGACTTTTGGAATCATTTGATTTTGAATCATTTGATACATGTGAGCCATGCCTTATGGGCAAGATGACTAGAACGCCGTTTTCCAGTTCAATGGAACGGGCGACAGATTTATTAGAAATCATACATACTGATGTATGCGGTCCAATGAGTGTGTTGGCGCGAGGTGGATATCGTTATTTTGTTACTTTCACGGATGATTTGAGTAGATACGGGTATATCTATTTGATGAAACATAAGTCTGAAACCTTTGAAAAGTTCAAGGAATTTCAGAATGAAGTGGAAAATCATTGTAATAGAAAGATCAAATTTCTGCGGTCCGACCGTGGAGGTGAGTATCTAAGTTACGAGTTTAACACACACATGAAAGAGTGTGGAATAGTTTCACAACTCACGCCTGACGGAACACCACAACGTAATGGTGTATCGGAACGTCGTAATCATACTCTATTGGATATGTTTCGATCTATGATGTCTCTGGTTGACTTGCCACTGTCATTTTGGGGTTATGCACTAGAAACCGCTGCATTCACTTTAAATCGGGCACCGTCTAAATCCGTTGAAACGACACCGTATGAATTATGGTTTGGAAACAAACCTAAGCTGTCATTTCTCAAAGTTTAGGGATGCGATGTTTATGTGAAAAAACTTCAGCCAGATAAACTCAAACACAAAGCGGAAAAATGCGTCTTCATAGGATACCCTAAAGAAACAATTGGGTATTCCTTCTATCACAGATCCGAGGGCAAGGTTTTCGTTGCCAAGAATGGATCCTTTCTAGAGAAAGAGTTTCTCGCGAAAGGTGTGAGTAATTGAAAGGTAGAACTCGAAGAGGTTATTGAACCTTCTCTTCATGAAATGGCAAGTAGCGCAGCACTGGAAGTCGTTCTGGAGTTGACTTCACCAAATGAAGAAGGAACTAATGATAATGATCATGAAACTCCGAAAGAGGACACTACTGAACCTCGCAGGTCAAGCATGACACGTGCAGCTCCTGAACTGTACGGGAATCCTGTTGTAAATTTCATGGTTGATGAAATAGAAGACCCTGTGACGTATGAAGAAGCGATTATGAGCCCGGATTCCAACAAATGGCTAGATGCCATGAAATCCGAGATGGAATCCATGTACGAAAACCAGGTTTGGACCTTGGTGGACTTACCTCATGACCGAAAGGCCGTTGAGAATAAATGGATTTTCAAAAGAAAAACTTATGCTGATGGTAATGTAACCATCTATATAGCTCGACTTGTCACAAAAGGGTTTCGACAAATTCAAGGAGTTTACTACGATGAGACATTCTCTCCCGTAGCGATGCTAAAATCAATTAGGATTATGTTAGCAATTGCTGCATATTTCGATTATGAAATATGGCAGATGGATGTCAAAATTGCGTTCCTCAATGGTAACATTGAAGAAGAGTTGTATATGATACAACCAAAGGGTTTTGTCGATCCTAAGGATGCTAACAAGGTGTGCAAGCTTCAACGATCCATCTATGGACTGAAGCAAGCATCATGAAGTTGGAATCTCCACTTTGATGAGGTGATCAAAGAGTTTGGATTTTCCAAACTTATGGAGAGGCTTGTATTTACAAGAAAGTGAGTGGGAGCAATGTGGCATTTCTAATATTATATGTGGATGACATATTATTGATTGGAAATGATATAGATCTTTTAAACAGTGTTAAAAGTTATATAAACAGCAATTTTTCGATGAAAGACCTTGGTGAAGCTTCATATATATTAGGCATTAAAATCTATAGAGATAGATCAAGGTGCCTTATTGGGCTATCGCAGAGTACATACCTTGATAAGATATTAAAGAAGTTTAATATGGACAGAAGTAAGAAGGGGTTCTTACCTATGTTGCAAGGCAAGACATTGAGTAAGACTCAAAGTCCGGCTATAGTGGAAGAAAGAGAGATAATGGATAAGATCCCCTATGCCTCAGCCATAGGCTCTATAATGTATGCCATGCTATTTACAAGACCGGATGTGGCACATGCTATTAGTTTACTAGTAGGTACCAATCTGATCCGTGTTCAAACATCGATAGCGGTCAAGAATATCCTTGAGTACTTAAGAAGAACTAAGGATATGTTTCTTGTATATGGAGGTGAAGAAGAGCTAGTCGCTAAGTGTTATGTCGATGCTAGCTTTGATACCGGTCCGGATGACTCTAAGTCTCAATCCGGATACGTATTTCTCTTGAACGGAGCAGCAGTTAGTTGGAGGAGTTCCAAACAACCTGTGGTGGTTGGATCAACGATGGAGGCGGAATATGTTGCTGCTTTAGAAGCGACACAGGAAGCGGTTTGGATGAAGGAGTTCATAACGGAACTAGGTGTGGTTCCTAGTGCATTGGACCCAATGGTGATCTATTGTGACAACAATGGAGCCATAGCCAACACCAAGGAACCAAGGTCTCACAAGAATTCCAAGCATATTAAGTGCCGGTTTCACTCCATCCACGAGCATGTCAAGGATGGAGACATAAAGATTTGTAAAGTACACATGGACCTGAATGTAGCAGATCTGTTGACTAAAGTTCTCCCTAGGGCAAAACATGATCAACACCAGAACTCCATGAAGAAAGAGAGATAATGGATAAGATCCCTTATGCTTCAGCCATAGGCTCTATAATGTATGCCATGCTATGTACAAGACCGGATGTGGCACATGCTATTAGTTTGACTAGTAGGCACCAATCTGATCCAGGTTTGGAACACTGGATAGCGGTCAAGAATATCCTTAAGTACTTGAGAAGAATAAGGAAATGTTTCTTGTATACGGAGGTGAAGAAGAGCTGGTCGCTAATTGTTATGTCGACGCTAGCTTTGACACTGATCCGGATGACT
The DNA here is from genome assembly GCA_023614405.1 of Avena insularis. Taxonomy (NCBI): domain Eukaryota; kingdom Viridiplantae; phylum Streptophyta; class Magnoliopsida; order Poales; family Poaceae; genus Avena; species Avena insularis. The sequence continues at coordinate 492,853,120 of CM042692.1, read as the reverse complement.
CTAAGTCTCAATCCGGATACGTATTTCTCATGAACGTTGCAGCAGTTAGTTGGAGGAGCTCTAAACAACTCGTGGTAACAAGGTCAACAACGGAGGCGGAATATATTGCTGCTTCAGAAGCAGCACAGGAAGCGGTTTGGATGAAGGAGTTCATTACCGAACTAGGTGTGGTTCCTAGTGTCTTGGATCCAATGGTGATCTATTGTGACAACAATGGAGCCATAGCCAACGCAAAGGAACCAAGGTCTCACAAGAATTCAAAACATATTAAGCGTCGGTTTCACTCCATCCGTGAGCATGTCAAGGATGGAGATATGAAGATTTGTAAAGTACATACGGATCTCAATGTAGCAGATCCGTTGACTAAAACTCTCCATAGAGCAAAACATGATCAACACCAGAACTCCATGGGTGTTATATTTATCACCATGTAACTAGATTATTGTCTCTAGTGCAAGTGGGATACTGAAGGGAATATGCCCTGAGAGGCAATAATAAAGTTGTTATTATACATATTCCAAGTATATGATAGATGTTTATTTTGCATGCTATAATTGTATTAATATGGAAATGTTAATACATGTGTGTCTAATAAAGAAAAGGAAAGTTCCTAGGTATGCCTCTCTTATGAACTAGCTCGTTGGTTAACAAGATGATCAAGGTTTCCTGATCATGGACATTGGATGTTGTTAATAACAAGGTCACAACATTAGTGGAATGATGTGATGAACATTCATCCGAAGTATAGCATTACGATCAAAGTCATTGTGTTTATATTGCTATAACATCTAACAAAGTAATCCTAGTCCTTAGACCATGAGATCATGTTAATCACTAACACTGGAAGAGTATCTTGATAACATCAAACGTCACACCATGAAAGGGTGATTATAAAGGTGGTTTAAGTGCCATGAAAGTGTTATGTAGAAGCTCATGGATCAAGAGTGGGATTTTTCCATCCCGATGACGGATAGATATACTCTGGGCCCTCTTGGTGATATCACATTGGTTAGCTTGCAAGCAAGTGATAAGATCACTAGAATGTTATATCATAGGAACAAGAAAAGAGTACATGTCGGTAACGAGATCAAACTAGTTATGGATATACCGATGATCGAATCTCGGACATGTAATATATCGCGAGACAAAGGGATTTAGTTACTAATGGTAAAGGTTCTCACGATCACAGAAGTCATCGTAGAATTTGTAGGAATCAGTATGGATCTCCAAGTCCAGCTTCTGATTATTGATCTGAGAGGGGTCTCGATCATGTCTGCATTATTCACGAACCATAGCGTGACACACTTAAGTGACACCAACACCATTTGGAGCAAATGTGTTTCTGACAAATGAATTGCAAAGCGCTGGAATTATTTCAATAGACACCGAAACTGTTTCAGGTGAAATTGCTGAAACTGGTTCTGCTTATAATATTGAAATGTTGTAGGGGTTTTTATGTGAATGTTTGTTAATTAAAGTAATTAACAAAATTCTGAATAAATTTAATAAAAGAGTTTTATTAAATGAGAGAGCATTAAATTTGGAGAAATTTAATGCATTTAAAGTAAAGACTTTAAAGAGGAATGTTAAGGGACACTTTTATGTGGAGGGGGTTACCACCACATGAATGGGGAGGTGAGGGGTCACCCCCATGGGGCGCCGGACATGGGGAGGGGTACCCCCTCCTCCTATAAAAGGCCACCCCTCTCACCCTTCTTCCTCACACCTCCTCGTGAAGGATCTCTCTCTCCCTCTAGAATTATTCCCCCATGGTCTCGGATTAGCGAGATACATGTTCCCGGTGGTATTTCGTCTAGAAGGAGTTGTTGCTTCCGCTACATCGCTGGAGCGAGGAGGCGGAGGTTGTTCGGTGGCCTGACCGTGTGTGCGAGTGCGGATGCGCTGCTGTTTTGCGGCGCTAGGACTTCCACACGATCTTGAGATCAACAAGTGTACGACTACATCATCCACGGGTTCCTACTCATTAACAAAACTTTGTTGTCTTCGAGGGTAAGTTCTCCATGGATGTATATCCACCTGTTGCTTGTATCTAGTAGATAGATCTTGGCGTATAGTTCTCATCGTAGGAATTTTTTTGTTTTCTATGCTACGAATCCTTCATATAGTTGATGCAAAGGTAAGAGTTCACATGGATCATGATAGCTTAAAAGAACTCCTTGAGAGAAAAGACCATAAGCCAAGACTGATCCGTTGGATTCTTTCACTTCAAGAATTTGAGTTGCATATCATGCACAGGCAATAAATAAAGATGTTAGATGCAGCGTCCATGTTTTCCCAGCAAGACACCAATCTTGTTGAGAGGAACTTTAGTCCTGATGATTTTTGTTAACGAGAATTATTCAATGAACTAAGGTCAATTCCTCCAAGAGAAAAGGAGTCTTTGTTGTTGGAGGAGTTTTTTATTCCCGAATAAGCAAATGGTAAGTGCAAGGTAAGTGTTCTTACCCAAATAAGTGATTTGAATTCACAAATTTTTACTTTTGAAAATTCTGCCTTTGAATTCCTTGTGTTTTTCTGAAGCTTTAGAGGGTTTTTACCAACTATACGACCGGAGAGGAAGCTCTCACCGTATAGTTGGTCGTTAGACTCTCTGTATCATCATCGTGAAATTGTTTTCGATATCTAAGCATATACGGTTGCAACTATACGACCGGAGCCAAAATTCCGGCCATATAGTTGGTCACTAAACTCTCAGATACTTTTGATTTTTGGTGTCTGTACCTATATGGTCGCAACTATAGGTCGGAGCCAAAATTCTGGCCATATAGTTGGTCGTTAAACTCTCGGACACTTTTCATTTGTGTTTTCGTTTATTCATCTAAAAAAACATTATTGTCGGTTCTGAGTCATGATTTAATCGACCTGGACTCGAGATATTTGGAAATATCTTCCCGGAACCAACTATACGGCCCGAGCTATACGGGCTGCACCCATATAGTTGGTCGTTACGAGGCAAGAAACTTACAAATCCGTGATTTCTTTCCCTGTTTCGTTAAGATTCTTTTCTTGGATGACAATTTGGTGTTTCTTGTGAGTTTTACCGACCTCTGACCCCCTTATATACTGCCATTGTCTCTCTCTCTCTAATCATAATCTCCAAGAACCAATCTAGTAATGCGTTATCCCGTCCCAGGCCGTGGGAAACCTATGGGGCTCATTGCTCCTTCTAGGGACCACTCTACCAACCCGTCCATGGAGGACAATGACGAGGAGGTGGAGAGGTTTAGACCGAGGTACAAGGAGTACGTCGAGCTAAGCTACTACTCTGATGATGACATGGTTGACGTCTACATCCACCGTGACGTCTATGATCCACCGAAGATCGATTGGGCGGTGATGAAGAAAGCTCAACAAGAGAGAGAAGATCGCAAGCCACATGGAAAAGGGCGCGTGGATACGGTCAAGTTCATCACCATGGATCCAAGGCTGCACAAGCGTAAGGAATTATCTAATATTGGTGCAGGTGCTAGCGAGGGAGCGAAGGAACCACTCTCGAAGCCAACCATTGGAGCTCGTATGAAGGTTAAGCCTCGAGAGGAGTGGAGGTACAATTCCCACTTCCCCGATCCATCCATTATGGATGAGGAAGAAGAAGTTGTCCCCAGGACCAAGGATCGCGTCCGAGCACTAGAGATATATCTGAAGCAGGAGCTACTCCATCGCGTTGAAGTCTGTCACCGTCTCAATGAGATGGATAAGAAGGAAGACCTCCTTCCGTTGGTGACTAATCTCGCAGATAGAGTGGACACTCTGCAATCTGATTTGCGTAGGTGCTACAGCCGCATCACTACCCTGGAGGATACCAACAAGAAGCTACGCACCGCGGTGTTACATGCCATGGAGCCACAGTGATCTACGACAATCACGGTATCAGATAATCACAAGGAATTATTTGATCCCAGCTGGCTTGATTCCAAGCTTGGGGAGATCTTTAAGACCTTTTAATCTACCCTATAAGTTTCTATTACCATTTTTGCATTAGTTCAAACTAGCAATAAAGTTTGCATCATTAGAATTCCCTTCAGGAATAGTCGATCCCTTTTATGAAATTCTGAGTTTATTATTATATATGGAGCAATATTGAGTTTGTATTTGCTTTCTTGATATATGAATGGCTTGAGTATAATTTTACTTGCACTTGATGATAGCAATAGGAGTATTCCACACCATTGGTATTAATGGAACACATAAAGATAATTTGGTCAATATGTTGTAAGTCTACGGTTTGATTTACAAAGAATAACTGTCTATACAGTTAAGTTGAAAAAGAAATCTTGAACAAAGAAAAAGAAAGTGCTATCAAAATAGAGTGAGAACAAGTCAAGGTAGAATCTTCAAGTCATAAGAATGCTTTATATATAATTAGAATTTGATAATTGAGATCGTTAAACTTTGAATTCCTACATGAAGTGGAATGTATGGCTAGCTCCTTTGCATAACACTTAAACAAAAGTGTGAGCATATATTCAAAAGAAAAGAAAAAGAAGAAGAAAAAGAGCGAGTGTGCAAAGAGCAAATAGGCATATACCATTGTATTGTAGTATGACAAAGAGACACTTTTGAGATTTTGAATCCCAAGTGAATACGTTGATCCTAAAACACTTGGGACTACCTCGCTAACTCATTCGGTTGATCCGAATACCTTTACATTATGTTGAGATTCATATTTTATGAACTGTTGATCACTAAGGTGTGGAAGCCTGCTAATACAATTCACATGGTTCGAGTAAGGTACTATTCATGAACTTATTCCTATGTATCGTATATGATAAACACATGCTGCAACAACCTCATTTATTTTATCGACTCAGCTTCATGAATATGAGGATCACATCCATTAAGCTAAAACTTGCTCGGGACGAGCAAGAGTCTAAGCTTGGGGAAGTTGATGAGTGCATATTTGCCTCATCTATTACATTATTATTTTGCATTGTAGATGTAGGATCTTGGTATTTTATAGCGCTCGCGCGCACGTTTTATGTCGGTTTTCACCAGGATCAGGACAGATGATGGATACAATTCTTGGAGCAGTTGTACTAAGGAGAAAAGGAGTCAAAAACAACGTAAATCGCTTATTTGGGAAATATTAATAATACCAGAAGAAAACCAGAAGCGAACAAAGGAGATAGAGGGTTCAACGACCAACTATACAACCGGAATAAAATTTCCGACCATATAGTTCCGTCCGTATAGTTGGCATCGCCTCCGCCTCCTTAAATAGTTTCACCCCGTGCAACTGGTTCGGAGAGACGACATATAGAACACCCAGAAATCGCCGAAACCTCACCTCAGAAGGCATCTGGAGGGGGAACTCATCCATCGGGGATCCATCTTCGTCCTGCACAGATCCGGGAGGCTAAGGCATCGATCTTCATCATCCACCGCTGCATCACCACCATCTCCATCCATCCCATCTACATCTTGTCTAGATCTTGTTATAATTTCCATACTCGTTGTGGATTTATACAAGTACTATTCATCTATGATAGATTCTGTTGTTATTACCATGATGTTGATTACCTCCATGTCTGAGTAGATCATTAGTTCTTAGGGAGATGGAAAAACTCTAGTATGAGATTGAAATAAGATAAAGTCTATTATGATATTCATCGTTGTGACCATGTGTTAGATTTTCTACATCTTGATGTTGAGATAAGTCGACCTCTCAATATTTGCCTCTTATAGGGACTTGATGGAGGGAACTACTTGTTGGTAGACGGAGATGTGTTAGCACTTACAGTGACTATAAAGTTGTTGGCACTCCTTACGTATCAACGTGGGAAACTGAGGAAACTCACGGAACACAATCCATGCCATGGGATACGTCCTACGAGATTACGTTCCTTAATAGCGCAGTAATTCGATTGATGTCGATTGCTGACTGTTGTGGTTATGAGGATGATGTGAGCAGCGGTAGCTGCCTATTTGTCCAAATACGGAGTTCCTCCTACATATACACAGATGAGAATGTTTATGATGATAATCTTTATCTTATATCCTTATAATGCTAGTGGTGTATCCGCTACTCCCTGAGAACGCCTTTTTCCCTATTGCGTTTCCAATCTCTCTTACATACGCAATACTTACTTTCTGTATTTATTTGTTTTACTTTACTTTATTGTTGCTCTTATACCTACAAACCCAAAAACACCCTTTTACACAATACTCGCATTTTATCTTCTTATTTAGAACTTTATTTAGTATTTCTATTGCAATATTTATTTTAAGAGTTATTAGACTTCAGACTCCTGCTTCCTGTGGGATTGATATCTTTATTTCGAAACTAGCTACAAACGATCTGTGCACTTGCAGTCTTCAATGGTCGGGTTACCCTAAGCCAGAAAGCATTGGCGAGACTCGGCCAACATATACGGTATGTCGGCACGAGGTATGGATCATTTCCCCTTGGCAGGTACCAACTTGGCCGGATTAACAATGCCTAGGCCGAGTCAGGAGATGGCTTGCTCAAGAAGGAGCTCAGGGTCAGCGCTTTTATCTCTCCTAAGGGAATCTAGGAGAGACAAGCGCTAGCGACAAGAGTGAGAGAGGCAGAGACAGAAGAGATCGTCACGGACGTGACAGTCACTGATAGCAACGGTCACAACGTGTAGATTCTGTATCATTGCCTTATAGAGGCTGTGGATAGGGGAAAGGAGCGCACCAAGTTACCACTTTGGGACAAGTATATTTCAAGCATATTCGAGCCACGTAAGCCCTAGCTATAACCTGGCCACCCGTTTATAAGGTGAGCCATGGCCTCTAAGGGAGGGGTCGGGCTTTTTGGCTAAGGGAAGAACCCTAGAGAGATTAGAGGGCAAGAGCACTTCATCTCCTTCCTATCTACGATATAGCTCAAGGAGCATCTGTATTAGCCTTTGATCATAATATAAGATCTTCGAGCAGTTCATCTTGTGTTGTGTTGTGTTGTTTTATCTTTCGTGGCTAGATTCACTACACTATCCCTCCCGGGATACCACTAGTGCACATTGGCCCATTTTTATCCCAACCATGGCATCTGCCGTGACACCTCCACGACACATCTGTCAGTTTGTTGATGACCAGATCAGGATAGTTTTTAGTACACTAGGAAACAAAAAAGTCTGTATGCTGCCGTGTTTATCACCTGATGGTAAATGCACATTTTTTGCTAGACAATTTTTTTGATTCTATGTAGATGATTTTCTATCCAGCCTGCGTGTTGCCTATATGGCATTATAAGTTGCTAGTACAATTTCAAAACCAAACACATCTCAGTTTTTTGAGTTTTTTAGCTAGAAACATGTTTTATCTCCTATGTAGTTCCTTGACTATCATACAAAAGTTGCTGAAACAAACATGTTTATTGTCTATATGGAACTAGAAGTTGCTAGTAGAAGAACAGAACCAGACCCACCTCATTTTTTTTGCGAAACCATATGTGCATTCGTCTCATGTGTAGTTGTTTTTTCATATGTAGTTTCTCAAACCAACATGTTAGTTGCATGTATGGTACCTATAATTGCTAGTACTAATTTCGTAGAAACAAGCTCATTCTCACATTTTTTGTGCATGATATAGTTGTGAATGCACATGTTCTCCTGAAATCCACAATATGTCTGCATTTAATTTATTTTTCCTGTCTTTCTTCCTTGAACAACTACTGTACCTAGATTCTGAAGTTGACGAGATGATAAGTGATTACAACCCTCGAGTAGATGTTTGGGATAGTGCCTTAATAAATTAAGTCAAGTAGGAAAGAGATGATCATTCCAGGGGTTTTCAGCAAACTGCAAGTTTTTTTATTCATTCCCCCTCTTTTTCCTTATGCCTACTTTGTTGAACACTTAAATTAACTAACTTGCATTTAAAAAACAGCTCAAGAAGAAATACAGAGACATACAACATGAATGACTTTTTGGTGGATTGCTAAAGACTGAACAGTTCGTGACCTCAAATTTGTCGCCCAACTACGACTAATGTGTGAGTACCACCTCAACTTTTACTCTCTGCATACCTTTTTGTAGTTTCTTACTGCAAACTTTTTGGTTCCTTTTTCTGCACACTTTGTTGTAATTGATTTCTGCATATATACCAGTTGTTTTCTCCATACAAATAGTTGCTTCCTGCACAACTGTATTTGCTTCCTGCACAAAATTGCACCATTTAACTTTGTTTTCTGTAAACTATATCTACTGGACTTTTTGTAGTTGCTTCCATGCACTACAAGTTTGTCTTTTATTTTTCATCTTACTTATTTTTTTAAAAAAATATCAAACTTGTAGAGAAAAAGGAAACTACTTGCTTTGGTTCATGTAGCTCGCTTAGATTTTGAAGAGACCATGGCAAAGTGAGGAAAAGGCAGCGAACCTAGAGGTGACTTTGCTCCTGTCGGCGCTACCACGTGACTGCGTCTGGCTCAGCTCGTTGGAGTCCAAGTGCCAAAAATATGCCCAAAGTGGTTTTTCGGGGTTTCTGTATTCATTTTTGCTTCCGCACAAAAATATAAAAACAAATATGACACCACTCGGTTCCGTCTGTTTTCGCTCTATTTTCATCCTTAATCGCTTGTACTAGAAATCATGATCAATGCTAGTACAATAAATAGAATAGGGCAGGGCGTGGCCTGCTCGGGGACATGCCAGAGCTCGAGGACAGGCCAGGGCATGGACGCCTGACCCTTCCGGACGTTGTTCTCCTGCAGCCGCCATTCCCCCTGCCGCTGCTTCCCGTCCCAATGCCATTCTGGAAGAAACGATATGCTAGGGTTTGGGGCAGGGAAGTGGAGGGGGCGAATGTATGGACACTGCCAGCTTGCTCCAAGGTCGCGGGGATCGAAAATAGGAGTGTGGGGAGGAGGGCAAGGAAACGGAGAAGTGGAAAAGCAGAGGAAGACTCACTAGAGCCACCGCTGTCGCCTTTTGGTGACGCGATGTGCTCCTGGGTCACGAGCTCAACTTCTATTCTGTCAAGCGAGGACGAAGCGGTAGGCGGGGTTCGTTTCCGAGCCTTTCTGAGCTCGCACACTTAGAAACGAGCGGGGCCGAGTTACATGGGATGCGGGCCTGTGCAGAATTGGCTCCAAGATTCCACGTCCCAATTCATAAGCCAGCCAAACGACTAAATTCAGCTGGGCCATTTCCAAAAGGCCAATTCCGAGCCCAATTACGATATTCAAACACAACATTATGTTTCTTTTTTTTTCGATGTCGTGATTGTTGGGGTACGATCGTTGGGGCGCTAGTGTGGGATGGCCTCCCCGAACTGCCGGCAGTTTGGGCAGCACCCCCTCCCGTGGCTCTTCCCCCAAACCAACTGCCGACGCGCTTGCCGTCCACCTGTTTGGGACTCCGGTGAAGATGCTCTAAGTTACTATTGAATTTAATTTTTTTCAAAAACGTTTGTGGGAGGTGGCTAGCTATATTCTGAGGACGCGCCTAGAGATGCTCTCATTCGTGGAGTACGGGATAGGGCAAAAGAAACATTTGATCTGGAAATAAAAATAATTGGACAGATAGTAAAATAAATTTATCAAAATTGGATATATCCATATAACAAATACTCCCTCCGTTTCAATGCTTAAGGCTTATATTTATTTTCGAAAAGTCAAGCCGCGGAAAGTTTGATCAAACTTTTAGAAAAACTATCAAAAACTATGATATTATATAGATATCATGTGAAAAAATATTTCATGATGTATCAAAGGACATGGATTTCATATTGTAAATATTAATATTTTTTCTAAAAACTTGATCAAATTTTACATAGTTTGACTTTTGAAAAAAAATATAAGCTTTAAGCTTTAGAACAGGGTAGTATTATTTAGATAGGTTTTATGACATCTTTCCGAAACTGAGTACCATCAACAATCCGGGAACAGGATTAAAAAACAATTCGGTAATAGTGCTAGATTGACCCCTTGGCGTTCAGGATGCAGGTGGACACATCCGTGGTGTCCGTCACATCAGCCGTCTAAACTTTTTTAATTGTCCACTGTGTCCGTATACTCCCTTCCTCCGTCACATCAGACAAATTAATTCTCTTTTTTTTTTTAATTAATTCTCTCTCTTCTTTTATTAGCCTCTACCAACATAAATAAATGAGAAGATTGAGGATTGGTGGATGATGTGGAGGAGAAGAATGGAGATTAGAAGATGAGGTGGAGGAGTGATTACGAGGAGCTAATTGCATTTATTAAGTGTCTTGGTAATGTAGATGTACACTCTTTTTAAGATAAATTTCGAGTACTAGATGTACACTTATTTGCGAATGGTTGGACTAAGTTGGTTCCGCTGTCCGCGGACATCCGCTGGTCATATACGGACCGGCAGAGACTAGCTAGCATGTACAAAAATAGACAACAGTTTCAACCAGTTGAGAGGTGATACGGTGAAAAACTAAAGATATTAAAATACTCAGATATTCAGGAAAGAAACCCAACACGCAACAAATCAGTAGTAGATACTAGCTAGCCTGTGCAAACTGTTATTTGCTATTTGTAATGCTCTGTTACAAACGTGTCTAGAACAAATATTTCGTATCACATAGAGCAAAAGGTTCCTTCATAGATTATGCTGAAAATATTGCTTCTCTAGCTTATATGGAAAAATGATAGGAAAAATGTGAGGTTTCTATGTACAATTAGATACTCTACTAAAGATACATGAAAACAGATGTACAATCAATGGAACCCATTTCGTAAGCCCAATACATACTTTGTTTTGCATGTGATATAACATCAAGCAAATTAAAACCAATCTAGCAACCAACAACTTATTTTGCCAGAAATTGCAGTTGTTTCATCATTGGATTCTAGCTCAAGTAAAATGACAACTTGAAGCAATGATGGAGTTCGGTTCAGCTCAATTTTGACATATGTTGTATAGAGAAAATATCAAGTGAATATTTTGCCTTTGAGAAACACATTGAGACATAAGAGATATAGCTCCTGATGTCAATGTTGATTATTTATTTATCAAAGCATGCCAAGAAATTACAAAGCACTAACATATATCCCTGATTGTAGAGGTCGAGGGAGACGAGGAGCCACTCAACGCCGGGTCTGGGCAGGGTGAGCTCGACCTTCTTGTGCACGACTGAGCCCGGTTTTCTTCCTGACACTTGGTTGCTTGGTGAAACACCTGCAAGTGATACAAAGACAAACACTAATATGATTTATTTACACATATTCAGTATTAGCTACCCAACTTACCAATATTCTTCCTTCTCAACATCTTTATTGCTAGGTTTAGGGTTTGAAAAGATTGAAAGACCAACAAGTTAGTTACATAGTTGAAATTTTATTCTACTACTATTCAGTAGTACAAAAACTTACGAGCAGCCTTTAGCCAATCTTGAAGGCATATCAACCCGTTGACTGTGTCACTCTTGAATCTGGTCCTATGTTCACTAATTATACTTCCACTAGCACTAAAAGAAGATTATGATGCTAGAATTGATGCTTGAATAGCTAGCACATCACGAGCGATGCAAGATAGGAAATGGTATTTAGAACTGTTCATTTACCACCATCCTAAGATGTTGAAATCTTTTTTCTAGGGGAAAAGTTCTTCACTCGGGTAACTATCAAGCTCACTCGTTGCTTGTTTCTTCCGCACTCTCAAATGGGCTTCCCAATCAGCCAATGTATTGTCATTCTCTGCTACCTCATCAACATGAAATTCTTTCTATAAATGATCAGAAAGAGAATCCCCTATCTCATGGGAGTATTCTTTAAAGAGACTAGTGATAACTATGTCCACCTTTTCGAGATGTTCTGCTTCATTATTTCCAAAGGCTTGCTTGATGCAAAATACAATGAATTCTAACTTGTATCTTGGATCAGGGATCACATGTATGCAGTTCGCCAAGTACGACTCCTTCCAGTACTTGTCAAACCTTTGTTGTATTTTGCTCACCATGGATGCAATGACCTTGTTTTTATTTTTTGCATGTATTTGCAACAACAATTTAATGCTCCATATTTCATGGAAGTAACAATTCGTTGTTGGATAGCTAGAACTAGAAACCACATTTGTAGCTTCGAAGAAGAACCACATTTTAGCTCCATCTAAAATGCTGGTAACATAAATTCTAACTAGATTTTGGTGCTAACGACCTGCACCGTGTTTTTTTGTTGCCCTGCAGTTGCTGATCAACGGTAGGGGGAAGTTCGACTGCCCGCTCGCAGTGGCGCACACGCCGAGCACCAAGAAGTGCACCGCCGACGACAATAAGCATTGCGCCCCGTTGATCCTCCCTGTCCAGCCCAACAAAACCTACATACTCAGGATCTCCAGCACCACCTCCCTGGCTTCTCTCAACCTCACTATCGGGGTAAGCAAATCCAAGATGGACCCGTCGTCTAACTACTGGAACATAACCTGGGTTTCGTAGGAATTCTTGATACAAGAAAGTTTAGCTTAAATCTCCCTTGTATTTGGGGAACCAACGAACACGGGGCAAGAGAACCAAGAAAGCAGACATGTGCCGAACGAGTCTTTTCCTCCTCCTCTTCCACGTTCTTGTCCTCCTTCTCCGAGTGGTTCTTGTCATTATGCTCTGCCAAAATCCTCTGCTCCTCCACCGCCACGCCCATCTTTCTCCACACCCCAACGACCACAAGAGACACAGGATGGCACAACCGAAGAGGGGACTCGGGGATGGCACTGTGCGGCGAGATGGGCGTAGATGGGATTCACTCGGACGAGCGGGGTAGAGCGTGGTCACGAGCTAGGCAGGGTGGTGGAGGCGTGCCCTATCTATACTTTCTTATAAAGCAACCCTACTAACTGCAATTAATATTAGTCTACCTCTACATGCAAGCCATCAACATCATCTACTCTATTAACCAATCAAATATCATGTTATCCCACTTACATTATTATAGTAGTGTTTATTTACATGCAAGTTATCCATGTCACATCATCTAATTATCCACATCGTCAATTTATATTCATCTAATATACAACAGTTTCATACCAGTTAAATTTAGCATCTTGGCTATGTTTACAAAATAAATACTGTATAATTTTATAGAAAACTCTATGTTTAATACATATTATACCATTTTATTTATACAATAGAGGTTCTTGAAAGATGACCGATGCAACGTGCCGGGTATTCTTCTAGTTGGCATAGAAGTTGAGCCGCTCGGTTGTGGCAACATAGATGGACCTAGTGGACTAAGCAGGCGTTGTCCATCAGTCCGTGTGAATTAAGCAACCCGTCCACGACGCCCGTTTAGACGGACGTCCGTGTCCATCCCCATCCTGACTTGGCGTCTGACACCTGCTTCTACCTCCACCTTGCAGCTGCAGGCACGGAAAGCATCGACCGCAGCCGCCTTTCTTTTCGTCCATGTGAACTTTTGGCAAAGGTGCAGGGAAATTCCCGTACCCAGACATTACCAGATTCACCGTACCCGCCACCATGAACCGGTCACACTCACACTTGCGCGAAGGGGGAAATCCAAAGGCAAGAAAACAATTGCAACATGATGTACAGCGTACTGTACATGTTAGCTGTGGTTGTTAATCATGCACGGCAATCAGCGATCAATCCTCGCGACCTCACGTGCACGGTGGTGCATCCATGGATGTACCTCCCCTCAGAACTCAGATAGTGGATCGCCACGTCTACGCTACTAGTCCCGGCTGAGGTATCCGGCCGCGAAAGCCAGCTCCTTGGCGGACTTGGGGCTCGCGGGCGCGTCCAGGAAGTAGACGTGCCTCTCGCCGGCCGTCTCGTACTGCACCACCTCGCCGCCCCACCCGCTGCCGTTGAGCGCCGCCACATACGCCTTCCCGCGGGCGTCGAAGTCGTCCATGCCCGACACCGTGACCGCCACGCGGGAGCACGCCAGCCTCCGCAGCTCCGCCGCGGGAACCACCAGCGGGTCGATCCGCGGGTCATCGATGCCGTACCGCCCGCCGCAGACGAACGACCACGTCGCCTCGTACCGCCGCCGCGTCGCCGGGTCCGTCGTCTCCGCGCCCACGGGGCGCTTGCCCCAGAAGTAGGGGTCCAGGAGCAGGATGCCCGTGATGGCCGCGCCGCCGTCCAGGCCACTACCGTTCCCCGCGCGCATCGCCATGTTGTGCACGATGTTGGCGCCGGCGCTGTCGCCGGCGAGGAACAGCCGGGAGAGGTTCCCGCGGTCCCGCAGCCAGGGTTCCGGCCCGGCGCCCGCGTTCCGGACCACCCAGCCGAGCGCCGCCCACGAGTCGTCGTAGGCCGCCGGCAACGGGTACTCCGGCGCGAGGCGGTAGTCCACTGACACCGCCACCACGCGCGCCTTGGCCACGAGCGCGTTGAGATAGGCGTGGTACTTGGGCTCGAACGGCGACATGATGACGAACGCGCCGCCGTGGTAGAACACGACCACCGGGAGATCGCCCTTCTTCTTCTTTCCCCCACCGGGCAGATACATCCGGGCGGACAGGCCGGTGTCATGGTCGATGATGACGTCCTTGGAGGTCACGCCCGTGGCCTCGTCGACGCCGGCGGGGACCCGCTCCGTGCCGTCCATCCGGTGGACGCAGCCGCCCTTGTACTGAACGAGGAACGGGGAGAAATCGAACGCCACGACGCTGTTGGAGGAGCAGTTGTCCCCCGGGGGCGTCGCCGGTGGCAGCGGCCCTCTGCGGTGGCGCGGGATCAAGAAGATGGGTAGCAGGATGGCGGCGAGGAGGAGCAGCAGGATGAGTAGAAGCAGGGCTAGCTTGGCGAGCGTCGGGAGGCTGGCGAGCCGTCGCTTGATCTTGGAGACCATTGTCGGGGCTCGTGTAACGAACGAACCGGACAGTGATTGTTGCCTTGTTGGGTGGAGGAGGAGGAAGCTGGAGAGGAGAAATTCAACGGGCTGTGTGGAAGAGGAGGAGAAATTCAACTGGGATTTGGGGATTCGGTGGATGATGAACCTGAATAAATATACTGTATCTGCTACTCTACTTCAGATATTATATGGATGGAATACGGGATGGCGTTTGAGTGTTGCACAGGATTTGGGTGGTCATGGCCTCATGGGACTGAAGTAGGATTGAGGGAGGTGACCTTTATTCGCGGCGATACCGTTGCAGTTTGTGCTTTGACTGCTTGGACCGGTGGTTCTGCATTTCTTGATGTTTCTAAACTCAAACTTTACAACTTGGTTGTGGTACACCTTGGTATATTGAGATCTATATATACTCCGTACTTGGGATATGATAGGATAAGATAGTGAGATTATTGAGGATAGATGACGTTGAGGTCTTGCAGAGGATTTGGACGGTGATGCCGTGATGGGACATGGAAGTAGGAACGTGTGGACGCAAGTCACTCACCTCTGTTCGGCGTTGGTGCTTGGACCGGTGGTTGGAGGCGTCTAAGAGCATCTCCACTCGTCTCTACTGTACAGCGTCCGGCACGGTCTGATTTTAGACCGTACGGGAGCGCCGGATAAGGGCATCTCCACCGGGCCAATCCAAACGAGCGATCGAAACTTTTCGTTTCTGTCCGTTTGGGTCGGATTACGGTCATTTTAGGGTCGCGGTCCGGCCTGTCTGGCCGATCGCGCCCAGCGGCGTGACCCAAATATCCGCGCCTGGCGTTTCTTGGTGTTATCGCTGGCCAAGTTTTGCCAATAGTCGAACACTCAAATTCACAGACAATAGCACACAAACTAGCTATCAGATAAATTGGCAGGCGTGTGTCATCGCCCTTTGGCCATCGCCAACTAGTTGCCAGTGGTTCTGAAATGTACAAACATGAGCAATATCATACACAATGTCTAAAAGAATGGCGGCTTCTATGTTCAAAAGGTTGCAGCCGCCGTCACCACTGTCGATCAAGCATCGTGAGCTCAGATGGTCTGCTTCCTGCGAGCGATCCAAGCCCTGCGATCGAGGTCGGCGATGGTGTCCAGGTCGATGAGCATGATGGCATTCTTCTCGGCCATGATCTTGGCTTTGGCCTCCTTGGCCTTGGCCTCTGCCTCCACCACCCTAGACCTGGCCTCGGCCTCCTTGGCCTTGGCTTCGGCCTCCATCGCCTTTGCCTTCGCCTCGACCTCCATTAGCCTGGCCTTGGCGTTGGCCTCATCCACCTCGGTAGACCTCGTCTAGAGCTCGACAAAGGTCTTGGCGGTGGCCTCTTTCTCTTTGCGCCACCGTTCTTCCCTCTCGGTGATGGCCTCTTCCTTCTTCTCCAGGATCTTCGTCAACATCTCCTAGAATACCAACGAACCAGCATGGTGGGGCGATGTCAGCCTTTAAAGCCTTGTGGCCTCTAGGCCGGCGGGCATGGGCGCCTACAGGGTTGGCGAAGCCTTTGTCATTGCCTCCATCGTCTAGGTCGATGACACCGCCCATAGAAGCATTGCTCTTGCCCTTCTTCTTGTTGTCGAGTTCTTTCCAAAGGGCATAGCTAGTCTCCCATTTTTTGCAGTCTTTGATCAACGTCCAACAATGCGTCAATGTGAAGGCCTTGTTGTCATTCACCTTCTTGAAGTGCTCCATTGCTTTCATGACCTACACATATGGATGCCAACAATGGCTCAATGCATATGCAAGACATCGACAAGGAGAGGAAGGGGTTTTACCATGTCAACCGAAAACATGCCACTTCTTTTCCTTTTCGTCACCATCTCGTAAGAGCCTTGGAACTTGCTACACTCGGCATGGATGGTGTCCCATCGCTTGGAGAGAGAGAGAGAGATCATTTTGATCGTTGTAGAAGGCGTCCTTGCCGAATTTCCTATTCTCATGCAAGAACCTGCCCACCTTTTTCCAATAGGCAAAGCCCTTTTGCTCGGCGCCACATAGAGGATCTTCCGAAACCTCCATCCATGCTTTGCATAGGACCTTGTCCTCCTCGGTGGTGTAGCTCGTGGTTCGTTGGCTGAACTTCTTGTTGTCCACGAGCGACGCCGCAAGTGAAGCGGCCAGTGACGCGGCAGTGACCCCCACGCCCATGGAAGCGCCATCGTTCCCTAACAATGACTTGTCCGCAATATTGTAGGCATCTTGCTGAGTCTTCTGCTACGTTTTCTGCTGCGTCTCATGTTATTGTGTCTCCTGTTGCGTCTCTGTGTCCTCGCCATAGCCGTCACCATGGTTGTCGCCTCCATCGTTGATCATGTCGTGCATGGCGCCCTCGGCATCGATGGCCACGAATTCCTACACCCAATTTGGCCATGATAAACAGACGAGAGCGGCGTTCAGGCAAAGGTAGAGAAATGTCAAGACCATACCGTGGCGTCGTCGGTCGGCGGCGCGTCGGTCATCCCGCCGAATAGGTTGACTGGCGTCGGCATGTCCGTGGTGGAGATGTGTTGTTGCTTCGTAGACGCCTCTGGGGTGGTGTCCACGGTCGTTGGAGTGCGGTTTAGGTCGATGACTGGCTCTCCCGCCTCCGACGATGACGTGCAGGGATGGACGAACCAGGAGAGCGAGGCGACATTCCTAGTGTGGCCTCCGAGCGAAGGTGTGCGCGGGCATGGCGTCTTGGGCTAGCCGCAAGGGGTGGACCTGATGGAGCTGGTAGAGGATGCGGTGGCCATGGACAGGCCGGGGACAGTGTCGCCGGCACCGAAGGGCACGGTGCCACAGAAAGCAGCGGTCAGTTCCTCGTGCTTTATCATGTTCACGGCGTGCTTGGACGCATCCACCGCTAGCTCATTGTGGTTGGCCCTACTCCGCACGGTGAGGAAGCGCTCGTTCTCCTCCCGGTGCTCCTTGTCGAGCTTGGCTTCGGCGAGTCGAGTCCACGCTGCAAGCCATCGGCCTGCGCGCTTCTCTGTCTTAGTCTTCCGCTCCTCCGGCGTCATGTCCTTGGCAAGCTTCTTCGCCCGGCCGTGCTTCTTGGCGATGGGAACGCCGGAGGGTGCAACTTCGGCCATGGCGGCAGGATCCATCGCCTTTCCCGCCGCTCCCGCTAGTGGAAATTTGGGAGAGGTTTTTTTGGAGGGAGAAGTGGAGTGGTCTGTGTGCCACTGGCAGGAGGGGCCGCCAAAGGTCATGGTCGGACACGGGAGGCCACACACGCTGTCCGGGCCGACCCAACCATTGCCCAAATTAGGTGCACAGATGGGTCGAGTTGGATGCATCGAGCCGGATGGGTTGGGCCGCTAGAAGACCGAGCGGGTTCCGTGCGTCCGAGCGAGTCATGTGCGTCCGCGCGGCCACGTTCGGACGCGCCCGGGTAGGTTGGGTCGGCCTGGTGGAGATGCCCTAAGTTCATGACTTGGGGGGCGCTGGCTCCCAGCCGTGCCCCCATACAAAAAACAACAATTTTTTATCAAATCAACAAGTAATTTCAACAAGTTCAATATAGCAAATAAATAATTGAACATTCAAATTTATTACAAGTCCATGAAATTAAACAAACTATTCAAAATGTTCATTGCGGCAAACAAATAAATAAACTAGCTGGCTCTTTTGAGCCTCCACAGATGCTCCACAAAATCATCCTGCTGTTGGCTATGAGTATTTGTGTCTCGAACTTCCTGCCGCCTAGCAAGAAAAGTAGCAAACGCATGTGGCACTTGGTGGTCAATATATGCAAGAGGACCTTGGCAAAAATACGGTTCAGTGTGAAACACTGGGGTTTCTCGCTCGCTCTCGATGATTATGTTGTGCAAGATCACACAGACAGTCATGACCTCCCACATCTGATCTTTCGACCAGGTAAGGGTAGGGTACGTGACAATGGCAAATTGAGCTTGCAGCACACCGAATGCCCTTTCCACATCCTTCCTACAAGCCTCCTGCTGTTGGGCAAACCAAGCTTTCTTTCCTCCAGGCATAGGGTTTGAGATTGTCTTCATAAATATTGACCATCTTGGGTATATGCCATCTGCCAAGTAGTAGCCCTTGTCATACTGGTGGCCATTGATCTCGAACTACACTGGATGAGATCTTCCTTCAACAAGCTTGGCAAACACATTTTAACACTACAACATGTTGATGTCATTGTGTAATCCTACCATACCAAAGAAGGCATGCCAAATCCATAGATCCTAATCTGCCACAGCCTCAAGCACCACACTACATAATCCTTTGTGACCTTTGTACATGCCCTGGTGCATGAATGAACAGTTCTTCCAAGCCCAGTGCATACAGTCAATGCTTCCAAGCATTCCTGGAAAACCTCTTGCAACATTATGTTCCAAGATCCGAGCTATGTCTTCTACATTGGGTGTTCTCAGGTATTTCTTCCCATACACTGCCACAATAGCCCTGCAAAATCTGTACATGCAGTCGATGGTTGTGGACTCCGCCATGCGGAGGTAGTCGTCTTGTGTTGTTGGAAATATGCCCTAGAGACAAATAGTTATAAGGACTATTATCATATTTCATATAGTTTATGATTAAGTTTTATATCATGCTATAACTATATTGAGTGGAAACATCAATACACGTGTGATATACAAACAACCAGGGGGTTCCCAGTGAAACTCTAGTCACTGGTTCATTGGTCAACAGATGATCATGTTTCCTGATCATGTGGCATTTATGCCAGTTGGAAATGGAGTCATCTCATTCCGAGAATGAGATGATGAACCAATACCCAACCTAAACATCGTGACCCGATCATGTCACGAAGTTCAAGTTATGATGATTAGAAATGGATCCTCGTAGACTATTCCTTAGACCGTGAGGCTATATCAATCACTGTCTCCCGATAGTGCTTATATAGCATCAAGCTCCACTTGGTAATACAGTGGTTATAAAGGTGTGTTCAGGTATTCGGAGGAAACCGTAGAGGCAATATATGTCAAGAGCAGGATTTGTCCGTCCATGTGACGGGAAGATACTCAAAGGGCCCACTCAGAGAAGTTATATCCAATAGCTGCGCAGCGTGTGATTTGATCACAGGGATATCACTTGTCGGAACGAGTCAAGTAGCATTGTTCAGTAACAAGATTAAACATGACATGGTGATGTCATTGATCAGATCTCGGGCAATGCAAGTATCGAGAGACAAAGGGAATAAGACACGATTGTCCCGGTTCAAACGACGAAAGATCTTCGTGGAACGCATAGGGGGCACATGGCCATCCAGGTCCCCCTGTCGATCATTGGTGCGGGAGTGTTCCCGAACCGTGGGGTATCACGCTTAAGGGCTTGATTATGCTTAGAGAGTGTTTATAGGATCAGTAGAATCACCGAAGAATAGTAGAGAGAAAACCGGAAGGGTTTTGGTAAGTCCGGAGGATGTCCGGAGTGGAGGTGGAAGTGTTCCATAGCCACGGAGGTTGAATAATATGTGAATGAATGTTAAATATTGATTTAATCATTTATTCATAATTATTTAATAAAGAGAAAAATCAATTTAAATGGTCAAAGGCTTAATGGGCCAATTCCCGGAGGGAGAGGGCCCATTAGGGAAAGGAGAGAGGGAGAAGGGGGCCAAGGGGGTGGTCGGTGCCCTAGTGGGCCAGCCCCTCCCCCCTGCGCGCGGGGCCCATGGGGGTGGCCGGTAGTGCCACCCCTCCCCCTCCTCTCCTTTAGTCCTACCCCGGGACTTTGAGGAAGGTAGTACCTCCCCTCCCCCTATATATACTGGGGGTATTTGGCCAAATAAAATACACCAATAATCAATAAAGGTCTTCTCACTTTTGGGAGGACCTCTAATTGATATTTTGTCTCTCCCCCTCTATCTCGCGTGACCGTGGTCCCAAGTCTAGACTGCGCGAACGAGAGACATCTTCACCGCGAAGCGCCGTCGCGCTGCGGGATTCAGATCTGGGAGCTCTACTTCCGCAACTGCTGCTGGATCGGGGAAGCGGGAGTTATCGTCAGGCACCGGACGTGTGTAACTCCCCGCGAGGTGTCGCACTTGAGGCACTCAAGTCGTTGGAGCGCAAGGACTTCATCATGACCTTGAGGTCGGCTTCGGCTCGTCTACATCAACCACGCTCTCCTGAGCGTTGACAACGCTTTTCGGTCTTCAAGGGTAAGTTCGTGAAAAGCCCCTCCCGTTACTATATTGCTAATAGATAGTTCCTGGCAGCATCAGGGGTTCAGGGGCGTAGGGTAAAATTTATTGTTTTCATACGCGGAACCCCCAACAATGGTATCAGAGCTAGATCTATGCGTAGTAATGCTAGTATAGGTAGAACACACGAGATGTAGCGTGTGGGCATTGATCTTTTAGTTGTTACCCTCCCACATAGACTTGTGTATACCGCAGTAATGCTTGATGAAGCGGCCCCCAACCGACTTTACGCATTCATTCGCGAGACTGGTCCACGCTTGGCATACGGCTTGTACCATATAAAGTGGCTTAGGGGGTGTTTGTCTCTGTCGCATTAGTTGGTACTAGCAAAATACCCGCGCGTTGCAGTGGAAGAAGTTAGTCTTTGTTGTGCCGGTGGTGAGTTATTTAAAAAATCAGTGATATTTCCTTTCTCCAAACCCCATCTTCATCTTCTTCCTTGGTGTGCTTCCCTTTCATCTTCTCGTGAAGTGCGCGCACCGCTCCCTCACAGTCAGTCCTGTTCGATTAGGCAGCCCATAGTAATTCCTTTCTACACGTAGTCGGTAAACCATGGTGCGCTCCTCTGCTCCCCTTCATTGTCTTGATGTATGTGTCCGTTAGGCTATATGCACCCATGCAGAATGTGCAGCTGAACAAATCATCATAGACTCCTTTAATCATCACCAAATTAGCTCACATGCACATATTAATGAGGGAACCATATCTTCTTCGAACCAAACAACTTTGCGTCTTCCCACAGAGGTCCAGGCAGCAGCAAAACGAAGGTAGAAGGTCCTCAACTACCCACGAACATCCGCACCACCTCCACACTTACTGCCTTCGTCTCCATTCACCACGAGCTCCTTGCTGAGGCGCGGAGCCCTGCCTGGAATGGAACGCTGTGAACCCGTACATGCTCTCTAGAACGAACCCGTACAGCCGCATGTTCTCCTACAACAACGGGTGGGTGTAGTGGAGGGACTTGAGGTGCTCGTACGTGTTTTTTAGCGATCGAGGAAACAGACCGACGAGCAAAACCTAGACGATGGACAAAAACGAATCGACATCTACATCGGCTCGACACGCACCAGGACGGAAAACTAAGAAAACTATCTCACAATGGCTTTTTTTACTTATCTGACAATGGATTTTTACTTACAGGTGGCAACGTGGGTAATATTCAGTTTGGCGTGAGGGTAAAATCGTCCAAAAAAATGTTAGACCGAAAGAAACAATCCATCCTTTATTATTAGGTATAGATACCATTTGCAACGGAGGGCCCCGAAAGAGGTGTAGTAGAGACAACTACTTGATCAACGTTGTGCTAAAAGTTCGTAGGTAAGAACGGTTCTTGTGCGAAAGCCCATTCAGCCACGTAAAACATGCAAAGATAAAGTAGAGGCGTCTAACTTTGTTTTGCAGGGGGCGTTGCTTTGTGATGTGGTTACGGCAAAGGTAAAGTGATTACCTTATGTTACGTAGTAGTAAAGAGTCACAGAGGTGACAAACTACCACGCCGGAATGACACCGGTACCCTGGTGTCTACGGCGCCGAACCCTGGCGTCAGAATCCGGTGACGACGGATGGAGATCACGACGTGAAGGACCACATCACATTGCATTTACATTGAATGTTATTGTTTGTATATCTTATTGTGTGGTAGTATTGGATACTCGACGGTAGCCTAATAAGATGATCCTTGTTAAAATTACCAACGATTGTGTTCCCCCTTAGTGTGCACCACCAAGAAAGTTCTTCGGTACGAGGCGATCCATGGTACATGCATGGGTGTCAGACATATCTACGTTCACATGCAGTGGGTGTAAGCCATGTTGCACAACAAATACACTAACATTGAGTTGGCGAGCCTAACATGTGTAGACATGGCCTCGGCGGTGCCACCCCTCCCCCTCCTCTCCTTTAGTCCCACCCCGGGACTTTGAGAGAGGTAGTACCTCCCCTCCCCCTATATATAGTGGGGGTATTTGGCCAAATAAAATACACCAATAATCAATAAAGGTCTTCTCACTTTTGGGAGGACCTCTAATTGATATTTTCTCTCTCCCCCTCTCTCTCTCTCGTGACTGTGGTCCCAAGTCTGGACTGCGTGAACGAGAGACATCTTCACCGCGGAGCACCGTCACGCCGCGGGATTTGGATCCAGGAGCTCTACTTCCGCAACTGCTGCTGGATCGGGGAAGCGGGAGTCATCGTCAGGCACCGGACGTGTGTAACTCCCCGCGAGGTGTCGCACTTGAGGCACTCAAGTCGTTGGAGCCGTTGGAGCGCAAGGACTTCATCACGACCTTGAGGTCGGCTTCGACTCGTCTACATCAACCACGCTCACCTGAGCGTTGACAACGCTTTTCGGCCTTTAAGGGTAAGTTCGCGAAAATCCCCTCCCGTTACTGTATTACTAATAGATAGGTCCTGGCAGCATCAGGGGTTCAGGGGCGTAGGGTAAAATTTATTGTTTTCATACGCGGAACCCCCAACATGTGTGTCTCCAGCAACTCCATATGCAAGCATCCGGAGAGAAACTGTGCATTTTTGGATTGTGGAGAAACCAAGCGTGCCCACGAAATCTCTCTTTAGTTTGAAGTAGTTGTCAAACTCTCTTAGTTACTTGACAATCTTCAGGAAAACCTTCCGGCACATTCTGAAATGGCGCCGAAATGTGACGTCGTCGTGCAATGGGTCGTCGGTGAAGTAGTCAGTGTAGAGCATGCAGTAGCCTTCCATCCTCTACCTCAGTTTGCTCTTGCACCGCCCAGGCTTCGAACCCCTAGCAAGCGGCTTCTCATCGGCACCAGCGATCATGCCCAGGAGGGATGTGACGATCAGGAGATTATCATCATCACCGACGCTGTCTCGGATGCTAGGAACAACGATGACTTCATCGTACATCAGAGCGGCCATCATCTCTTCCTCGTCCGAATCCATGCCTTTGGCAAACCACCGAACAACTCATGGGCAGGGCGGTTGTGCGGCGGGCTTGGGGCTACCAGCCGGTTGGGGGAGTATTCTCGTGTTGGGTTCGTGATAGCTGTGAGATTCGACACATTTTTTTGGCTTTTATTGATGGTTTTCTCCCAGATTTGATTGTTTTATGGTTTTACCTAACACTAATACTTCGGTAGCAAAAAAAACTTGGTTTTTAATGTGTGTTTCAGGTTCTAAACGTCAACAAAGGGATTTAACTAGAGAAACACAATATTCTGGAGAAAACAAGCGAGTCCCACCTTGGAAGCTCGCGAGGGGAGCTCATAGAAGCTTTAACGAGCAACTATACGGCGTGAATATTTTTCCGGCCGTATAGTTCCCGCCGTATAGTTGCCGCCGCCTCTGTCTTGTCAAAAGGGACAACTTCCATGAAGGGAACGGGGACGGAAACACAACGCAGCAGCCGCCACACCATCCAGAAGGGAGAAAGAAGAGATCCAGAGAAGAAGTAGAAGACGTTCTTCATCTCGCTCCACGAGTTTTGACCTCCTAGCCAATACACCCCATAGCCACTACTTGTACTTGAGAGAGAGAGGGATCTCCACCTTGCAAGACTAGGGTTTGAGATTGTAGCACCCCGATAAAACCACTACTAGAAAATCGCGTGTTATTTTTATTTTGTGCATCATCATGACTGCATGCTCATGTCATCATGCCACATTGCATTTGAGCATCCTCATGTCGTCATGCATCTTTTTGCCAAAATCTATTTTCCAAAAGTCTATCCTTGTTTTCTAACTATCCCTGACCTTGCTTCAAATTAAAAATCCGGGTCTACCTTGTTATTTTGTTTGTCTAAAAACTATTTACAATAGTCTTTATAATTGAAATAAATAAAACTTATATTATTTTTGGGAGGCAGCCAGTCAGGCCCAAAAGCCCAACTGGCCACCTCCATCATAAAACTACCAAACCCTAGTTCTATCCTAGCCCTAACCCTACCCCACCTACTCCCTCACCCAGCCGCCGCCACACCCCACCCCTGCACGCTAACCGCCACGCGACCGCGTCGTACTCATCCGCCTGCACCCCTGGCCCCACCCCACACCCCGTGTCGCCCACCCGTGCGTGACCCCGATGCTACCTTGATCCATCCCGCTCGCCTTCGTGTTGACCCAGACCCACCCTGCAGCGGACGCGTGGTGCACGCCACCGCCCGATGCGCCCGCACTCCCTCGCATGGACGCACGTCTCTCACTGGCCCCACCTCGCTCGCTCGCCACCAATCATTCCCCCGACCCCATCTTGATCCTATCGTTCTCAACCACCACGCACAGACCCTCCCCTCGATCCACATCGTCTACCCGCCGCCGGCGCCCAAGGTCGCCGACCAGACCACCTCTGTGCAGGGCACCACCAAGCACCCCAGCGGCGCCGCCTAGGACCCCCGAGCCACCCCGCCGTGAGCTCGTCGCCCTGTCACCGACCCTCTTCGTCTTCACCCATCAAGCGGAGCTCGCAACCCTCTCTTTGCCTCCCTCTCCCGTGACCGCGGTCCCGAGCCGCCCTGCCTCTGCGTCTTCCGCTCGCCGCCATCCACGCCCTCCTCAAAGCCTCCCCAAGCATGCCATCGGCATCCACTCCTGTCCGCCATCCTCAACGCACCCTGGTACCCTGCCGCCTATGCCCCACATGTGCCCGGCCACCGCGTCCTTCCGCCCGAGCTCCTCTCCGTGCTGCTAGCGTCATAACCACCGGCCACGACGCCCACTTCCCGCCATGTCTGCCTCCGTGGCCACGCGCGTGCGCCGCCGTCGCAGGACCCCAAGCTCGGGTCACTGCCGCTGGCCTCTCTCTCCGACGCTGCTGCGCTGGCCCAAGCCCCAAGGACCGCCGCCTGGCGCTTGCCACCGCCTCGCCGTTCCCCTGCATTGCCATGAGCACTGCCCTCTCCTGCCATCCCTCATCCTTGTACCCGTGTCTACTTTCATGGTGTGTTCGGTGCTACCGTGGTGGTTTCCTCTAGTACCAGTTGGGTTGCTCCACGTGTTGCATTTTGATTCTGATCGCGAGAAGATGGAGTGTGATGTTTTTTAGGGCGACAGTGTTATACGGGTTTGACAAGTTATAAGAGTACCTCACCAAGACCGACAAGACCGGCTCGATGCCGATGAGTCCGAGGGATGCACATGGTGACACTGAAGACCCCGATCTTGGGCCTGAAGATTGATCCTGCCGGACCCCGAACCTCTCGGAACGCCAAGGTCTCCTTCCCGGAACCACCAAGCCCTCTGTCATGGATACGATGGATGGACATCCAAAAACCGAACCCCAACCCCTCGGACCCACGATCGCCGATTCCCTAATGTGATCCCCTTTCTGAGACCCCTATTTTTATAATATATGACATCTATCCTGTTGCATATTAAATTTCTCATGCTTGCATGCATATTTATTTGTTTGGGGGTATTTCGTCGATTCACCTCATAATTAAATATGGAGACCATATGCGGGCTATTCTAGTCTTATATTTGGCTCCATTTAAATTTGTATAGCGAACCGATGCCATGTTTTGCCTTGTTAATACAATATTTAAATTGTGGGGTAACTAAACAACATGAACTTTCTAATTAATTGTCGGGACCCCGGTTCCGCTTAATATTGCCTAATTACATCGCACATTTTCCATGTCATACATCATACATGCATCATGCCCGATCTTCTGCCGTAGTATTAAATAGTTCATTCAGTGTTTCTTTTAGTGCTTTGGTTCTTCGCGGATTAGGCCATTGAGTGTATGCGAGTATCGACAAGTTCTTCGGATAATGAATCTTCGGCTATGTTTCCCAGGCGAGCATTCTCCCCTTTCTACCTATTTTGCATTTATAGTCTTTACTTCCTCCTGTTGATCTATTGCTATCCGTGTTGCGATGCTTTAGTTTCCCTGCACCATTTATATTTCTTGCAGCCTCTATATTGCCTTGGACACATCCTATTGCCTGTTGTTTGATAGATAGTTGGCCTTGCGAGTCATAGTTGCTTGCTCAGGTGCTGCTTCGCGTTGTTGTTGTTCCACCGTTGTTGGAAGGTTGGCACATGCTTAATGGTGCAGATGATCATGACTTTAATTTAACCTAATAATTAAAATGCTGGGAATAGATATAACTAATGTAGAGGCACCGATGGGCAATAGCTAATATTTGGTTCTTCCATGCCCACTTGTCTCCCGTAGGCCCCGAGTACTTGATACATGTTCCTTGACTATTCGCACTATCCACATACGGGAGACTCTATGAATCCCCCTTTGCCTGAGTGATGACCCACACGTATAGCAGGTGTATCGCAGTATTTTCGATAAGTAAGAGTGTCGAACCCAATGAGGAGCAGAAGGTGCTGGCTAGTGGTATGGATCAGGAATTCTTTGCAAATACTTAGCAAACGGATTTTTAGGGTTTTTTGATAAAGCAAGTAAATAAAGTACGAGTAAATAAAAGACAGTAGGAATAAATGCAGCAAGTGGCCCAATCCTTTATGCAGCAAAGGACAAGCCGGTTGTATTACTTAAGATGACCAAACATTCTCGAGGACACACGGAAAGACTGTCTAGTGCTTTCGCTTCATATAGTTGATTAATCTTATTTAGCTTGCTAAGTGTTGTGTGGGTGAACCTGTGCTAATGTGCCGACCTTCCTAGGACTAATACATACTTGTGATTAAACCCCTTGCAAACATCCATAAGTACAAGAAAGTAATTAAGGTAGAAACCTAACCACAGCTTTAAACTCTAAGACCCTGACGTCCCTTGTGCAATGGTTTCTAACGGGGGTTCAGGTTTCTGTCACTCCTGCAACCCCTACGATTAGTAGACAAATACACAATGCATTCCCCTAGGCCCATATAGGTGAAGTGTCATGTAGTCGACGTTCACATGACACCACTAGAAGAGTACACCACAACTTAAATATCAAACTATTGAATCTTTCTCAACACAACTCCACTACTAACAACATGACTTCTCCCATGTCCTCAAGAACAAAACGAACTACTCACAAGACATCATATGGATCATGATCAGAGATGGAATAATGATGTGTAACAATCTGAACATAAATGATAATTCAATGGTTCACTCAATAGCATCAACTATAAAGAGTAATCAACACCGAGAAAGTTTCCCCTAAGAACTATTGTAAGATTCAACTCAATTGTTAAAGCAATATGGAGATGGTGATTATGGTGGTGGTGGTGGTGGTGATGATGATGATCCCGATGAAGTCGAGCTTGATGGTGGTGTTGATGGCGATGATCTCCCCTCTCCGAGAAGGAATTCCCCTGGCAGAAATCTGTCTGCCGGAGAGATCTTTCTCTCTCGGTGTTTTCTGCCCCGCAGAGGCGGCGGAATCTTTCTGTGGTCGCTCCCTGAGTCTTAGGGTTTTGGGAAAATAATATATGCCAGAGGGGAGAGCTAGAGGTGGGCCAGGGCGGCCACACCACCTGGTGGCGTGGCCTAGGCTGGCCCGTGCCAAGGGGTGGTGTGGACCCCCTGTGGCCCATCTCCACTCCTCCTTCTGGATTCCTTCATCTTCTGGAAAAATAGGTTTTTCCGTATATTTCCCCGGATTTTCTGATCTTCGCGAATTTTTCCTCCAAATAGCACCTTTTCCATCAGAATCCTGACTGCAGTGGTCCATGCTCCAAAAGTCGTCAACCATGCAAAAACAGATGAAATAACATAAGTATCATCTCTTAATATGAAATATATCAATGAATAACAGTGAATTATGACATAGAATAGTGATGCAAAATGGACGTATCAACTCCCCCAAGCTTAGACTTCGCTTGTCCCCAAGCGGCCAGGCTCAATAAACATGACCTCAGGTTTATGGAGTGAAGAGTCGATAAAAGAATACGGACAAGAAGCATCACATTCATCAATACATAGATCATAATAGAAGACAACTCACTATTATATAACTTAACTTGTAATAAGTAAAGTAAACACAATAAAGATACATAAAGTAAATCATAATTGGTAATGGCAAACTTAGCTCTTGGTCGAAGAATAGTTGATAATTTGCTAAAGTTCACAAATAACTGATTTTCAATGATAGCTTTCAAAGTAGTAGACACTAAGATAAGAGCAATGTGCAAAACAAGGAACATAAGAAACATGATTGAATAAACCATCATATGAATGAATGAAACACAACAACTCAAAATACTTGCTGAGATATAAGGGAATAGGTTTACTGACTCAACTAAAAAGTAAAAGAAAGGCCCTTCGCAGAGGGAAGTAGGGATTTCAAGTTTCATAAAGAGCTTCCAAAAATTATGGTACTTATCAGCTTTCAGCTCTCATTGCCCCTATCATAGGCATCTTTAGGTGTTTAAGGTTAAAGTGATCAAATACGAGGATATGCTTGACAAGTTGTAAATTGAGAATCTCATGTCCCTTGAATACGAGGGCCGCTCCTCATGCTAGTCAAGTTTAGTCAGCGGTAAGTTCTTGTCATCGTAAGCATATGTGTATCATAGAGAACCGCCAACGGGTACCCCTTGCCCGATGATACGGAAGAATCCCCATATCAAAATGACAAGGCAAGCAGACAACAAACATCTCAGCAATCTTCTTATTTACCATGGGAATATGGTGCTTTTTTCTCTCTTTCCTCTTTTCATAATCTCTTTTTTCTTTTTATCAATAACTGACTCTTTTTTTATAAGAAGAATGCTTCATAGATGCTCGTTATGGTTACACTGCAGGTTTCCACCATGTCAGCATGGATTAGACCAGCGGCCCAGGTGTTTCTCTAACACACATGCATAACTC
Organism: Avena insularis; assembly: GCA_023614405.1. Taxonomy (NCBI): domain Eukaryota; kingdom Viridiplantae; phylum Streptophyta; class Magnoliopsida; order Poales; family Poaceae; genus Avena; species Avena insularis. The sequence goes on along the minus strand of CM042692.1, from coordinate 492,823,389 downwards.
CATGGACTTACAAGCTCCCCTTTCATTTCACACCGACGACATCCATGGACAAAAGAACATGATATCAACTAGGTACAAAGTACTAGTGCAATGTTGAAAGCGTTCCCCATGACAGCATGGTTCTGCTAATTCACAACTTACAAGGCGCAAGCATATACGCAACATAGATGGGCACAATGGTTCAAGTTTATTAAGTGCAAGAAAGTAAAGTGTGCCATCAAGTTCGTGAGAGCTTTAATAACTAATTTTCACATAACAAGTTTAATTTGGAAGGTAGATAAAAACATGAATTTACTTGGAATAGCAATAATGCTAATAGGTAGGTATGGTGGACATAAATGGCATGGGTTTGGTTTAAGGAAGTGGATGCACGAGAAGAAATCCCTCTCAGTACAGGTTTTTGGCTAGCAAGGCTAGGTAGCAAGTATAAGAGTTGAAGGAAACAAACATACAAGTGATAAAAATCAAACATGCAATCTTCCTTGGAAGCACAAAAGATCTTAACTAGAGAATACTAAACTTATGAGCAAATCAAGAAAGAAAGATGATGAAATTATATTTTTTTCTTTAGAGTACTTTTATCTTTTTCATTCAACTCTCAAAAATAGTGTTGCTACTGACCGAGCCATGTTTGCCAAAACCAACTAAATTAACTCAATGATCCCAAAGTGATACCAATACTAACAACAAGATCAATCATATAACCATGAATTGAAAACTAATATAAGCTATGCAAAAGAGTAAATGATAGAACTTCTCATTAATATTCCATAACGGCAACTCACACCAAGGGATACATATCTAACGAGAGAGGGGACACTTCCATAATTCAAACCATCCTACACGATAACTTCTCTATTCATGATATGACTCTATTAAAAAGGTAAAAAGATAGAAGATAGTGATATGATACCGCGGCACTCCCCCAAGCTTGGAACAAACCAAGGGGATGCCAAACCTGATGACGAGTTACTCCTTCGATGGTGGTGGTATCCTCTCATCATCCGACTTCCAGGGTAAGGGCTCCCCATCAACAAAGGACATCGTGGTCTCTAGCGTCCTGAAACTTGTAGCAGCACTTATGCGTTTAAACCTAACCTCATACTCACAGTATTGATTTTGAACGTCGTAGAGCTGTGCTTGCAGTTTGTTGGTTGTTTGGCGGAGTGAGAGGACTTCATCCTTGAGCTCAGAAGTCTCCTTTTGGTGCTCGGCGATGAGTTCAGAACAAATCTTATGGATGATATCCACTTCATGTTCTGCCATCTTCTTGTACCTAAAGACTTCTTGCTCTAGTGCTTCCATCCTGTCCTCCAGACTTCCTTCACCTTTAGGGCCTTGAACCTCTTTTATCCGGACCTCCCCATCTTCAAGCAACAACTCCTTGGGATGAATCTTCAACTCTCTCATGTATGGGTTGATGATATCCTCTAAAGAATCTTCCTTGGCTGATCCAGAGGAAGACATTGTGGCTCCAAATATGGGACTCTACCTGTCAGAAACAGATTGAAACGAAAACACGATGAAAACACGATATACGAACCTCGGGAGATCCGGGGGATTATATATTAAGAAGTTTCACAACAAAAGGAAGGTACTGGGAGAAAACGGGCCGGAGACTGAGTCCGGAGTGGCCACACCACCTAGTGGCGCGGCCAGGGGTGGGCCTGCGTAACAGGGTGGTGTGTGGCTCCGTTTCCGTCCCTTTTTTGCTTCATAACTTTCCTTATTTGCTAAAAACTGCAAAAATATAGTTGGATAGTATTTTCACGGAACTTTTCTTACCAGAACTGTTACCTATTTGGAAACAGACTCTGCAGGTTTCTGAATTTGGTATCTAGTAGATTCTTCCGGAGTCACCACTTGAATAACATCAATATCTTCATTTTCATACACTTATTGTGAGTCATGAAACCTTTCACTTACTCATTACACCATTATATCCACTAACCCTGAAACTTCTTTCACACAAAACTTCACATAGTTCTCATTAGCAACATTAGTATAAGTGAAGTGATAAAACCTTTTGAACCCAACTTCAACTGAAAACCATCAAAACATAAGCTACTGTAGCAACTCCTTCTGAAAACCCAAAAAGAATTCTAAAAGCAAATCGAATAAAGAAGGAAATGCAAGAGTGGCAAAATCTGTCAAAACAGACCAGCAGGTAAAGATCATTTTTTCAAAAATCTTCTGTTGCTCAAATCAAAAAGTGCAAAACTAATGAAAGTTAAATAACAACCTGGGGCAGAAGCACAAAAAAATTATAGCTCAATCCGACATACAGAGATCTCTCACGAAATTTTTCGGTGAAGCACAAAAATCTGTTTTGGGACAGCAACTTCCCCAAATATTAATTCTCTCTCATTAGAGGTTGATCTTGACACAAAAACCAAACAAAACGGATAAGGATCGGTTATTAACGAAGTAATAACTTCCAAGACTCAAAGAAACAAAAACAAACTGAAAGCAAAAATAAACTGGGTTGTCTCCCAAAAAGCTCTTTCTTTATAGCCATTAAGATGGGCATGATAATTTTGAAAATGCTCACATAGGAATATGAATTGAAGTGAAAGAGAGCATTAAGAAGCAAAAATACAGACATTTAAGTCTAACCCACTTCCTATTCAAGGGAATTTTGTAAACAAACAAGTTGTTGAAACCAGAGGCTACTAGCATAGGAAGGCAAAAGAAGTGTAACATAAAAACTTTCAGCATAAAACGAGGAAACTTGATATTATTGAGATACATAAGAACACTTTTCCCTCTCTCATAGTAACTTTAAGTATCATGCATAAACTTAACAATATAAGTATCACAAGGACCATCATAGCAATGATCACTTATTCTAACAGAAAACACAGGAATACTAGCTCTCATAACACTACTATGTGAAACAATATTAGAGGTATCCTCACAAAGGATAGTGTGTTCCTATTCTACATATTTAGTGACAAATTCTTTCACATTTGCTATTATAGGTTCATCAACCATTTGTTTATCACGTTCAATAGCTTTATGTGTACTTTCATTAACCATACTAGCTATCATAGAATGTTCCTTTATCTTAACTGGGAAAGAAATTTTCTCAATGTAAGGTTCAGGTAAAACATGATTAGCAGTATAAACTTCAGTATTTCTTGCAGGAACACCCTTAGCAACATCTTTATAAGGTTCATGATACTTATTCCACTTCTTTTTAGGCACTTCAATGTAAGAAGCAAAAGCCTTAAAATAAGAAGCAATAGCTTGAGAGTCTAGACCATAAGCATTTTTAATGTTTTGAAAGTCATCAGTTCCCATAAAAGATTCAATGCATTCATAATCATAATTTATACCTGACTTTCTACCTTTGTCATTCTCCCAAGCTTCAGCATTATCTTGAATACGGTCCAGAAGATCCCATTTAGCTTCTTCTTCCATGCGAGTGAATGATCCAGCACAAGAAGCATTCAATAAATCCTTATCATGTAGAGGGAGCCTTGCATAAAAATTATTGATAATAATATTGTTGGGGAGCTCATGAATGGGACATTTGAGCATTAGTAACTTCAATATCCCCCAAGCTTGAGCTATACTCTCTCCATCAAGAGGCCAAAAGTTGTATATTTGATTCCGATCTTTATGAATCTCACTAGGAGGATAAAACATTGAATAAAAGAGAGGTACTATTTCCTCCCATTCCAGAGCTTGACCATTCTTCAGTAGCTTATACCATTCCTCAGCTCTTCCTTTCAGTGATAATGAGAATAACTTCTTCTTAACTTGATTTGTAGTAATACCTGCACACTTGAACAACCCGCATAATTCATGTATAAAGAGTAAATGATCACCAGGATGGACAGTTCCATCCCCAACATAATAGTTATCCATAACACAATCAATAATTCTTGTAGGTATTTTAAAAGCATCATTCTCCGCAGGTGGTGGTTCATCTACTACCTTAGCAGTGGTAGTAGCATTACCAAATAAGAAACTCAGTGAATTATCCATAACGAAAATAAAGCAACTAACAGAAGTAAACAATACTCACAGTAGAAGTTTCCTTTACCAGTTCCACTCTCGAATAACACTTCACTCCCCGGCAACGGCGCCAGAAAATAGTCTTGATGACCCACAAGTATAGGGGGTGTATCACAGTATTTTCGATAAGTAAGAGTGTCGAACCCAACGAGCAGCAGAAGGTGCTGGCTAGTGGTATGGATTTGGAATTCTCTACAAATACTGAGCAAACGGATTTTTAGGGTTTTTTGATACAGCAAGTAAATAAAGTAAGAGTAAATAAAAGACAGTAGGAATAAATGCAGCAAGTGGCCCAATCCTTTATGCAGCAAAGGACAAGCCGGTTGTATTACTTAGAATGACCAAACGTTCTCGAGGACACACGGGAAGACTGTCAAGTGCTTTTGCTTCATATAGTTGATTAATCTTCTTTAGCTTGCTAAGTGTTGTGTGGGTGAACTAGTGCTAATGTACCGACCTCCCAAGGACTAATACATACTTGTGATTAAACCCCTTGCAAACATCTGTACGTACAAGAAAGTAATTAAGGTAGAAACCTAACCACGGCCTTAATCTCTAAGACCCTGACGTCCCTTGTGCAATGGTTTCCTAACGGGGGTTCAGGTTTCTGTCACTCCGGCAACCCCTACAATTAGTAGCCAAATACACAATGCATTCTCCTAGGCCCATATAGGTGAAGTGTCATGTAGTCGACGTTCACATGACACCACTAGAAGAAGTACACCACAACTTAAATATCAAACTATTGAATCTTTCTCAACACAACTCCACTACTAACAACATGACTTCTCCCATGTCCTCAAGAACAAAACGAATTACTCACAAGACATTATATGGATCATGATCAGAGATGGAATAATGATGTGTAACAATCTGAACATAAACGATAATTCAATGGTTCACTCAATAGCATCAACTACAAAGAGTAATCAACACCGGGAAAGTTTCCCCTAAGAACTATTGCAAGATTCAACTCAATTGTTACAGCAATATGGAGATGGTGCTGATGGTGCTGATGGTGGTGATGATGATGATCCCGATGAAGTCCAACTTGATGGTGGTGTTGATGGAGACGATCTCCCCTCTCCGGGAGGAATTCCCTCGGCAGAAATCTGTCTGCCGGAGAGATCTTTCTCTCTCGGTGTTTTCCGCCCCGCAGAGGCGGCGGAATCTTTCTGTGGTCGCTCCCCAAGTCTTAGGGTTTCGGGAGGATAATATACACCAAAGGGGAGAGCCAGAGGTGGGCCAGGGCGGCCACACCACCTGGTGGCGCGGCCTAGGCTGGCCCACGCCAGGGGGTGGTGTGGGCCCCCTGTGGCCTATCTCCACTCCTCCTTCTGGCTTCCTTCGTCTTCTGGAAAAATAGGTTTTTCCGTATATTTTCCCGGATTTTCTGATCTTCGCGAATTTTGCCTCCAAACAGCACCTTTTCCATCAGAATCCTGACTACAGCGGTCCATGCTCCAAAAGTCATCAACCATGCAAAAAAAGATGAAATAACATAAGTATCATCTCTTAATATGAAATATATCAATGAATAACAGTGAATTATGACATAAAATAGTGATGCAAAATGGACGTATCACTGAGCTTGATTCACACTTTATTTCTTGGGGCCACAAGTAGTTTGGGGCTTTATTACTATCCTGTATTTATGCCATGCTTTACTGCTTTATTTATGATTGTGCGTGGAGCACCTATACTATTTTGGAATGTGGAATGTTTTCGCGGTATCGACAAGCCCAGTCACACTTTTGGGTTCCTAGTCGTTTACAGCCATTGTCACAAACCCCGGGTCCGTCTCGGAGCCGGCCAACTTCGTTGCGGGTAGCTTAGTGGGGTGGCCCCCTGAAATGATTTATGAATCCTGTGAATGCTTTGTCGTGAGGCCTCGTTGCGTTTTATTTGGTTCTTCCCAAGGTTGATCGTGTGTGTGTTGTTATTTGTGCACCCCTGCAGGGTAAATCTTTCTGAAAGCCATGTCCGCGGTTATGGACAACTTGGAGCACAATATCTCGATCATAGACAACTATAACTAAAGTAGTGCTATAAATTTGACTTTGACATGTCTAGTAATCAGTTTTACTACAACGGAATGAGTAAATAAAAGTGCCAACAACTGCTAGTTTTGGGAGGTCTTGTGCTATTTGTATCTAACTAGTAAGTATTGCAACTACAATGGAATGGTTAACAAAAACTTCCCACTGCTTATGATATCAGGATGACTCGTGCTATCTATATCTGACTAGTAAGTGTTGCAACTATAATGGAATGAATGAAACTGCCAACTGTGTGAGTTCCTCGGTTTGACTTCCTCGTTTGGTCTCGAGGGGGAATACCAGGATGGGTATGATTGGTGTTAGTATAAGGTTGGTTCCGAATAGGTCTTTCTTATATCTCTCTAATAGACGAAAGTTTATCGAGTCTCTATAGGTTGTTTAGTGCATGCTTCGCTGCCGCTTCAGTCCACCATACCTATGTAGGCGAGAGCGTGTACTGGCCTCAGTACTGACCGCTCCCTTTTTCCTTTGCCCTTTGTCGGCACCCTTTTGTTTTAACAGGTATATGTTCGACGTCGTTAGCAGGGTTACCCTTCCGGCTTGGCCTGGGCAGGGTTATGGACGCCATTGGTTATTCTTTAGGGCTCTTAGCCCCATTTGCATCTTATCCGTACTCGAATGTTGTATCGTTTTCAAGGTGATTTGGATCTTTGTACTGTATATCTGTATTCTTGACTCATGGAGTCGTTGTTGTATATATATGTTCTGTGGGTCCCAACGTGGACTATTGTGTAATGATATTACTTCGTTTTCCACCCACACGCAAGTGCCTGGTGGGCATCTCTGAATCGTTTCTATGTGGGTTTGGCGGGAATCGCTGAAACTTGCATAGGGACGATTCGAGGGTGTTACAGAGATTGTTTCTTCCCATCTTGAATTGTGTTGGATATTTTTCTATTCTTATTGTGGATCTCCATGGTAATAGAAAGACGATTTCCCTTTATTTAATTATATTGATGATCCGTTCTTCTCTCATGTGTGAGTAATTCCCTTGGGCGTGGGAGACATAGGGGATTGGTGAGATGTGATGTGCCTACCTATATTTTCCGTTAGTTTGTGATTGATTCTAAATACTATAATATGTGTGCTTGACTATCTATGGGATGCCTAATGCTTGTTGTCCAATTAAGGGCCCATACAACATGATACCTTGTTCTACACAGATAAGATCTTGTTTGCGAGTGGACCGGCGACCCTCGGGTGACACGGGGGTATCAATGGAAAGCTAGTTAACTCGAGGATAACGAGTAACCACTATGCTTATTGCATTAGTCCGATCCAAGGAGCTTAATCGCTAAGCAACCTGAAGGGTCTTAATCATCTAGTGTCTGACCATGGTTTTGGTAGCAGGCTAGTAGGATTATTGAAGTTGGGATGAAATCTACCAAGAGGAGTTCCGGCTAATTATGGGTTGCTCGCCTACACATATATCTATAGGATTATAATTGTTACATTTACCACTCGTCCACTTAGCACTGTCACTATCACCATGAACTGAATTTCCATGCGCCTTCTTTCGTCATCTGCAGGAAACAACAAACAAGCAAAGTCGTTCTTTACTTTTATGCTTTATATTTCTGAAGTTTATGGTTCAGTTTTATTTAAATCTATCACATTTGATCAAACCCCCATTCTTATTTCAACACTTGCAGTCAATTCACTCGAAGACCTGTGACAACTTCGGGTGTGACAGAGACTTCACCAATAAACACTTACCTTTGGCTCCCTGTGGGATCGATATCTGAACTTCAAAACTAGCTATAAACGATTTGTGCTCTTGTAGACATCAAGCTATTTTCTGGCGCTGTTGCTAGGGAGCTAAGTGCTAGGTGTTTGTCTTTTGACATTTCAGGTGTTACTACTACAAAATGTTCTCCTTAGGATACAAAGGTCTACACGCTCTGGTAGGACCTACCTGCCGAATTATATTGAGCGCGTGCCTTCTCATAGGCGCAAAGAAATTATTGAAAAACTTTTAAGATCAAATAAAGTGGAAGTTGAAAACCAGAGTGATATTATGGAAATCATATCTATTTACAGGACAACTCCTATGAAACCTGAGAAAACTCTCAGGGAATACAATGCTCCAAGTTCTGAATTTCTTAAACAACCAATAGAGTTCCCTAATCCTGGAGTTAGAGAATATCGATTTGATGGTGGAATCATTAAAATTTTGTAGGAAAAAGCTTTCAGTGGAAGGGAAGATGAAGATTCAGGAAGACATATTAGAGAGTTTGACGATGTGATAACATCGTTTGGACCATTTTGCCAAGAGACTTCTCTCATCTTAAATTATTTCAATGGTCTCTTAAAGGTAAAGCTCTAGACTGGTTATATTTTCTCCCTCGCCATTACATTAAATGTTGGGAAAACTGTATTACTAAATTCATAACCAGGTTTATTCCTTTTAAAAAGGTAACTGAACTAAGAAAGAACATAGGAAATTTTAGTTAGAACGTGGGAGAAAACTACCCACAAGCCTAGGAAAGATTCTTTGGAATGATCAATAGTATTCCTAATCATCACTATTCTGAACTATCAATTTGCCATTTATTTTACCATGGTCTCAATACTCAATGTAGAGAGTTACTTGATTTCTCAGCAGGAAGATCAATAAATACTTTAACTATTAAAGAATGTTTGGAATTAATGTCTACTAGGGCTAAGAATGATTCTTTATGTAATCCTGATTTTGGCACTAAGCCGGAAAAAGGGATACTTCGGATAACTCTTGATCTTATGCCCGAGGTACGCAAATCTATGAAAGAAAAAGGTATACCTTCTAAACTTGCTAACGAAAGCAAAGAAGATTTGTTCCAAGTTTTAACTGAAAAAGATGAAACTAGAAAAGTTTTTCAAGAATTAAAGCATCGACAAGTAAAATCTCATAATAACTTGCATAGGCATTTCCAAAAACATAAAAACATTTTAGCAGAACTCATGGAAAATTATGATGAGATAGGCCAAGAAATAAAATTATTTCATAAGTATCTTAGTATGATTGAAACCTAGTGTGAGAAAATAACATATGGTTATCAAATTTTTCTTCGTGAAGACGAAGATATTCCTGTTTCTGCTAATGTTGTCACAAGAAGGGGTGCAGTTGTTACAGGACCCTTAGGACCACCGGAATATGAAGCTGAAAAAGAGCGCAAGGAAAAATCCTTGCTCGAAGCAAGCCAAGAAGATGATACATTGGTGGATCCTCAAGATGAAACTGAGAAGCAAGAGCAAACCATGGGGGACCAAAATGATGCACAAGATAATCATTATGACTCTGATGCAGAGACGGTTGATCCAAGAGAAGATAAATAAATAAGTAAGGAAGATGAAGTTGTTGTAGTAGCAAATAAGAAAAGCAATAAGCAACAACAAAAGACAGCAACAAAAGAGCCTGGCCCCCCAAAAAAGGTAAAACACAAGAGTAAGTCAGGTGAGAAAAAGCTTCCTTATCCTGATCGAAAAAAGAAAGCGCCGAATGAGGTAATTTATAATTCTTTTACAAAGGCACTTAGTGACCTTCGTCTGGAAATTCCATTTGCGGATGCAATCAAAGTTCCAACTTATGGTGAATTCCTTCGTGATATTCTTAGTAGAAAGAAAGAAATAACTGAAACTGTTGCCATGGTAACTAGCTATCCTGCTAATGGGAAGCTGTTGTCTAAGTCTGGAGATCCTGGAATACCAACTATTTCATGCTCAATTGGTAAAACTGATATTTACAATGTCTTGTGTGATTTAAGGGCAGGAGTTAGTGTAATGCCATACTCCCTCTATAAAAGGTTAGGATTAGGGGAGTATTCTCCTACTACTATCACTTTACAGATGGCTGACAAGTCCACTAAACAACCCGTTGGTATGATCGAGGATGTCTTACTTAGGATAGATGAGCATGTTATTCCCACTGATTTTATTATTCTTGAAATGCCAGAAGATGAAAGATTATCTATAATATTTGGAAGACCCTTCCTCATTACTGCAGGTGCATCAGTAGATTGTGTAGAAGGGAAGATAATTTTCAATGTATATGATGCTGAAATCATCCGGTATTTTCCAAAGAAGCTAGAAGCAGGAGAAAGATATGTTCCACCGGTAAAACGAGTTCATGTGGTAAGTGCCATTGATAAGGCCGGGGAAACCAAAGGTAAGAATTCGAAAAGAGAGAAGAGGTTGAGTTATTCAACCATTCTTAATAAATGTTTGATGGGAGTCAGCCCATTTTTCGTCAATTTAGTAGAATAAAGAATAAGAAGTTCATCGCATTCCTACCGCTTTTTCACAGACATTTTGCGGAAGCACGCCCGTAAAGATGCAGCTATCAAAAATTAATAGAAACGTTGATTGAATAAGTGGAGAATAATAATAAGAATAAAAGTTTGAGTTTTCTATTTGCAGAAGCTAAAATTTTGCTTTTAATATGCTAATGTTGGTCAATAGTTTTTACTATCATTTTTCTGCTAAAAACTAGGTATTTCGCTAAGTTATGGGATAAGAAGGTATCCTCGAAGAAATAGAATTTTTTGGATGTTTACCGATGGTTTAACGACCAACTATACTGCAGGAATAAAAAATTCGGCCGTATAGCTCCGGTCGTATAGTTATCTTTGCCATCAACAAATTTCCTTCGAAGGCACAGAGAGTTTAACAACCAACTATACGGCGGGAATAAAAATTCCTGCCGTATAGCTCCAGTCGTATAGATATCGATGCCTCCATACAGAATTTTCTGAAAGGTACTGAGAGTTTAATGACCAACTATACGGCAGGAATAAAAATTCTGGCCGTATAGTTGCGGTCGTATAGTTATCGATACCTTCGTAGAATTTCATCCCAAAGGGTACTAAGAGTTTAACGACCAACTATACGGCGGGAATAAAAATTCCGACCGTATAGTTGCGGTCATATAGATATCGATGCCTTCGTAGAATTTCATCCCAAAGGTACTGAGAGTTAACGACCAACTATACAGCGGGAATAAAAAATCTGGTCGTATAGATATCGATGCTAGTTTTAGAAATTTATCTTGACAGGCAGGCGGTTTAACGACCAACTATATGGTGGGATCATTTTGATCCGGCCGTATAGTTGTGCCCGTATAGCTGTTTTCTGAATAAAGAAACCCTAGTTGGCGGCGCCGCCACAACTATATGGGCAGAGCAACATCACCCGCCCGTATAGTTCCGGCCGTATAGGTCGGCACGACCAGTTAATCGCACTGGGTGGCTAGGTCTTCCTCCTCTCCTCATTATTTCTCTCATATTCTCTCTCTAAACCTCTCAAAATCCACCTAGAACTTTTGATTCTTCGTGGATTTCGTTCGTTTGAGTGGGAGAATCAACATATCGGTATGTTTCTCTCCCTATCCATGCTTTATTTTTCATATTTCCATGGTTGAAACTCTAACATTGGTCTAGTGGAAGAACTCAAGCTTATTTTGTTTTTCCTATTAATTTATCATGTTAGGATTGAATTTTTCCACATAGAATCATTCATATATCATATAGAAACTATATGCCTAAGGTTTTATGGTGAAATTTTTGAGTGCATCACGATGAACAAAATCGGTAACCTCTTTCGTTCGAGCAAGCACCAACAGGGTGAGGGCTCAAGCTCGGGGTCCCGAGCTTCGCGCAACTCCAAGTTGGACATTGTCTCAGTGAGGAGGGTGTTGCCCACACGTTGGGCTGACCACAACTTTCTCACCACGATAGGGTTGAAGGAGGACTTTGACCTCATGTGCAGCAGGTCGGGGTTGGCAGTGATTAGCTTTGCAAGCCACGACACCTACGCTGAACTCACCCACGAGTTCCTTGCCTCCTTCTATGACGACCACAAGGAGAAAGGTAACATGTGCACGATCATCTTCACCATGAATAGATAGCACTATGAAATAAATTACGAACAATTTTGCAATGCTTTTAGCCTCCCCATACTGGGGAGCCCAATATTACTAACCTCTATAACATCACAAGTGGAACGACTTGGGAGGTTATTTTTGTTAATGGTGACAGGCACTTTTATCAGAAGAAAATGTCCACCATTCAGAACCCAACCATTCGCTACTATGCTTTGTTCCTCGCCAACACACTACTGGGAAGAGGTGATACAGGCTCCATGGCTAATGCGGACATGGCAATGATCACCAAGGCTCTCTTCCCTACTTCACCGCAGAGCCCCAGTCCTGTAGCTCTACTCATCTAGCACTTCCTCCACCAAAGCAACAAGATCAAAGGTGGTATTCGCATTGGTGGATTGGTAACCCACCTTGCCTATGCATTAAACATTATACTACCTATCATGGAACCTGTTGATGGCTCTAAACTTATGGACGTCAAATATTTGACTGCTTGTGGCTTCCTTGGTGTTTACCATGCTAACCAGAGGCTCCGAGCATATCATTTTGGTTATCTTGATGATGTACAAGGTGAGCAGGTTCAGTTGCTTTGCCCCCAGGCCTTCTCAATTATGGACAAGAACACTTGGATCCTCACCAAGGACCAAGTGATGGCGATCTTGGCTGAGCACCAGCCCGAGGAGGAGGAAGAAAAAGTGCAGCAGGATGATGAGGAGCAGGAGAAGGAGGAAGAGCAGGGTCACAACCCTGCTTGGGAGGGATAGCAACAGCAACAAGGAGGAGCATGGGACCCGTGGCCTAACCAGCCACAACAGGGATACGGCTATGTCCCCTACCAGGAGTTCCAGCAGCTCAACCAGCGCGTTGGGGAGATCGACCACACTCTTCAGGATGTGAATGAAGTTGTGAACGCTTTGACTCACAACTTCAGTCACTTCATGACCCATTTCCCCGACTTCTACCTGAAGTATCCGCACCAGCCGCCAAATGACGGCAACAACTGAGCCTGGGAATCGCCTAAGCTTGGGGGAGGTTCGAAAACCTCCAAACTTTGCATTCATATTTTCATTTCTTCTTTTGATTTATTTTATTTCTTCAGAATTGCATGTTTATTTCTAGCTTTGCATTTCTAAACCGAAAATACAAAAAAAGTTGTAATTTTATTTGCAAGTTCATTTCTTTGTTTCTCTTGGAGATTGCTTAATTTCAGGTAATTTGGCAAAATGGAAATGTAGGAGAGGTTCGACTCAAATACTGGAACGAAGCAAGCAAGAGGAGGTATCACATTCCTTTCATCAAACTCTTTGCAACCTTAAATTGATCCTACAATTATTTACTCGCTTGCACTAGAGTCACTCCTCACTTAGCTTGTTATCCTACAAATTCTATCCCTTTGCTAGTATCTCCTTTTTAGCTTTGAAACAATGAGCAATGAACTTGGTCAAAAATACTTCCTACATTTTTACAACAAGAAAAAGCATCTGAAAGATGACTTGAGTCCATGCTTAGCTCAAAGAATTTTATTTTAGAACTACTCCATCCCATATGAGCTTAATATAAATAGATTATATAGTACCCTTGATTGAAATTGTTTAATTAAATGGATGCTTCGAAGTAGTAGAAATTATGCCACTATGTTTTCTAATAATTACCATAAGATATTGCTTTACGCGTGTCATTACAACTCTGTCGTGCTCCATAGGGAACTATTAACTCCGCTAGCTAATGAACGATCTAAATGTGGGAAACCATTTGATTTCGGCTATTGAGTTATGTAAACGTCTGTAGCAGCAATGCTATGACGTGTAAAAAAATTACTCTCCTCATGGTTTCACGTTCCAAGTGAAGTTGTAGTACTCCTCTGGCCCATTATTGCTCAACATCATTTATTGGCATGGTCACGAGTGCACAACACAACCCCAATTAACATGTTAAAAATAGTGGCATGATTTCTCTATGTTTTTGAAAGACAAAAGAAAGAAAAAGGTGCTTTGAGAACCTTGAAATTTTGACATGGGAGTAGATGAACAAGAACATAAAGTTTTCATCTCTCAATAAAGAGAGACACCGAAAGAATTTTTCTCACCTTCCTAGATAAACTGTTGACACTTGCTTGGGCATATGATTTATTTGCTAAGAAGATATACGTGGTTAGGAAGTGGACTCAGTGCAATCTTGTGAATACTTGTATGTCATATTTAAGATTGCAGGGATTGTGAAGAAAAGAATTTGACACCAATTCAAACTTGTGAGTTCCTTTATTTTCAGTCTTGAATCTCTGCTATTCTTCCTTATTTCCTTGTCACTCAAGGGCGATTTGATCGTTTTCTGGTTTTACCTAACACTAATACTTCGGTAGCAAAGAAAACTTGATTTTTAATGTGTGTTTCAGGTTCTGAACATCAACATAGGGATTTAACTAGAGAAACACAATATTCTGGAGAAAACAAGCGAATCCCACCTTGGAAGCTCGTGAGGGGAGCTCACAGAAGCTTTATCGAGCAACTATACAACGGGAATATTTTTCTGGCCGTATATTTCCTGTTGTATAGTTGCCGCCGCCTCTGTCTTGTCAAAAGGGACAACTTCCATGAAGGGAACAGGGACAGAAACACAACACAGCAGACACCACACCATCCAGAAGGGAGAAAGAAGAGATCCGGAGAAGGAGACAACGTTCTTCATCTTGCTCCACGATCTTCGACCTCCTAGCCAATACACCCCATAGCCACTACTTGTACTTGAGAAAGAGAGGGATCTCCACCTTGCAAGACTAGGGTTTGAGATTGTTTCTTCCAATCTTGAATTGTGTTGGATATTTTTCTATTCTTATTGTGGATCTCCATGGTAATACAAAGACGATTTCCCTTTATTTAATTATATTGATGACCCGTTCTTCTCTCATGTGTGAGTAATTCCCTGGGGCATGGGAGATGTAGGGGATTAGTGAGATGTGATGTGCCTTACTATATTTTCCATTAGTTTGTGATTGATTCTAATTACTATAGTATCTGTGCTTGACTATCTATGGGATGCCTAATGCTTGTTGTCTAATTAAGGGCCCATACAACATGATACCTTGTTCTACACAGATAAGATCTTGTTCACTAGTGGACCGGCGACTCTTGGGTGACACGGTGATATCAATGGAAAGCTAGTTGACTCGAGGATAATGAGTAACCACTGTGCTTATTGCATTAGTCCGATCCAAGGAGCGTAATCGCTAAGCAACCTGAAGGGTCTTAATCATCTAGTGTCTGACCATGGTTTTGGTAGCAGGCTAGTAGGATTATTGAAGTTGGGATGAAATCTACCAAGAGGAGTTCCGGCTAATTATGGTTTGCTCGCCTACACATATATCTATAGGATTATAATTGTTACATTTACCACTCATCCACCTGGCACAGTCACTATCACCATGAATTGAATTTCCCCGCGCCTTTTTTCATCATCTACAGGAAACAACAAACAAGCAAACTCGTTCTTTACTTTTATGCTTTATATTTCTAAAGTTTATGTTTTAGTTTTATTTAAATCTATCGCATTTGATCAAAACCCCATTCTTATTTCAACACTTGCAGTCAATTCACTCGAAGACCTGTGACAACTTCGGGTGTGACAGAGACTTCACCAATAAACACTTACCTTTGGGCTCCCTGTGGGATCGATATCTGAACTTCAAAACTAGCTACAAACGATATGTGCTCTTGCAGACATCAGTTCGCAGCATAGAAAACAAAAAAAATCCTACGATGTGAACATCTAAGCACGAAGATCTATCTACCTAGATACAATCAACGGGTGTATATACATCCATAGAGAACATACCCTTGAAGAGAGACAAAGCATTGTTAACGAAATTGATTTCATGGTTGATGTAGTCGTACACTTGTCGATCTCAAGATTATGATGAAGTCCAGCGGGTCCAGCACCAGCAAGTCCAGCACCGCAAATTAGCGGTGCATCCGTGATCGCACACACGTCCGGTACCTTGACAACCTCCGTGTCCGCGCTCTAGCGATGCAACATAAGTAGCAACTCCTTTCTAGATAAAGCCACCGAGAACATGTATCTCGCTAATCCGAGACCATGGGGAATAATTTCTAGAGGGGGAGAGAGATCCTTCACGAGGAGGTGTGAGATGAGAGCAGGACTGGAGGGCATTTTATAGGGAAGAGGGTGGGCAGCCCCTCCATTGGCCGGTGGCCAAGGTGGTGCCCCCACCTCTTCCATCATTCATGTGAGTGGAGCTCCCACTCACATAAACATGCCTCCACTCAAAAGTCCACTCACCTCCATTAAATATCCACCAAATTTAATGCAAGCTCTCATTAAATAAAACTATTTTATTTATTTTATTCAGAATTTTGTTAATTACTTGAATTAACAAACATTCACATAAAACCCCTGCAACATTTCAATATCACATGCAGAACCAGTTTCTGCAATTTCACCCGAAACAATTCTGGTTTCCATCGAAATGATTCCAGTGCTTTCTTAAATATTTATCTGAAACATATTTTCTCCAAATGGTGTCGGTATTCCTTAAGTGTGTCACCCTACGGTTCCCGAATAATGCAGATATGATCGAGACCCCTCTCAAATCAATAATCAGCAGCGGGACCTGGAGATCTGTACTGACTCCCACACATTCAACGATGACTCTAGTGATTGTGTGAACCTTTAACATTGTAACTAAATTCCTTTGTCTCGTGATATATTACATGTCCGAGATTCGATCATTGGTATCTCAATACCTAGTTTGATCTCGTTATCGACATGCACTCTTTTCTCGTTCCCGTGATATAACATTCTAGTGATCACATCACTTGCTTGTAATCTATCTTAATGTGATATCACTGAGAGGGCCTAGAGTATATATATCCGTCATCGGGATGGAAAAATTCCACTCTTGATCCATGAGCCTCTACATAACACCTTCGTAGCACTGAACCCACCTTTATAGTCACCTTGTCACGGTGTGACGTTTGATGTTATCACGGTATTAGTGATTGACATGATCTCATGGTCTAAGGACTAGGATTACTTCGTATGATTTTATAGCAATATAAACATAATGACTTTGATCGTAATGCTATACTTCGGATGAATGTTCATCACACCATTCAATCAATGTTGTGACCTTGTTATTAACAACATCCAATGTCCATGATCAGGAAACCTTGATCATCTTGTTAATCAACAAGCTAGTTTATAAGAGAGGCATAATAAGGAACCATTTATTTGTTTATTAAACACACATGTATTAACGTTTCCAATTAATACAATTATAGCAAGCAAAATAAACATTTATCATAAGCAAGGAATAAGATAATAACCACTTTATTATTACCTCTCGGGCATATTCCTTTCAGTCTCCCACTTGCACTAGAGTCAATAATCTAGTTAGAAAAACTTGCGGATTCAACACCTATGGCTTCCTGGTGTTGTATATACGCGTTTGCTAGTGGTTAACATAATCTTCGGATCTGATACTTTTAGATCCGTGTGTATTTGCATGTCTTTGCGTCTCTACGCATCACTCATTCTCTAATGAGATGGCATTGTATAAATTTAGTCCTTTGGTGAGACCTTTAGTTCCTTTGGGTTAAAACATGTTGATAGTATTGTCGTACAATATATCTTCATAGTATTATCCCACTGTGAACCACACCTAGTTTGATAATAAACTACCTAACCAAATTCCCTCCTTTGCTGCTACTATAGCAGTCATATACTTAGTCTTTTGTTTTAGTATCCATCACAATGTATCTACTTTGTAACTCATCCAAATCCATCATGGAACCTCCTTTCCATAACATTGTGCCACCAATAGTTTAAATTGAGATAAATTTAATTTGTATCTTGCGACAAACTAGTATCAATGTAACACTTTACAATGAACTACTTTCAACTATTTGTCACTTATACATGATATATTATTAGTTCTTCCAAAGCTCATAAGAATATTTTTACTATCGTCCAATGATCATCTTATGAATCATTCTAGTATATGCTCACAACATTTAGAGCATAGGACATATCGAGATATGTACATATCATGGTATTATTGATCAAAATATTCATGTGATTTCACTCACCAAGTGTCGATACACTTGAATCTTGATTCAATCCCATGCAGCAAGAACCTTTCTTGTCATTTCCATATTGAACTCATTCAATATATCATATATGTATGCCTGACACAACCATATTAGCGCCTCAATCTATCTATATAGACATTGATGCCAAATATTCCAGTTTTGCCCAAGTCTTTCATTGAAATCCAATTTTAATGAAATTCTTAACCCATGTCAATAAAGGATACATCATTTCCAATCAACAATATGTCCTCTACATAATGTATTAGAAATATGTCTCAGTGCTCCCACTTAATTTCTTGCAAATGCAAGCATCTTCATCGTCTCCGATGAAATTAAACTCTTTTAACATTTTCATCACGGTGAAGATTCCAACTCCGCTATGCTTACTTTAACCATTGAAGTTTGCATGCCCTATTAGCATCCTTTGAATTAACAAAACCCTTCAAATCGTGCCCTGTACACGTCCTAGGTAACTATTCTATTAGAAGAACTTCATTTTGTTTGTTCAACTACCATATAACAAATTATATGTAGTGGTTCTTACATTAATCCGTCAAGACTAAATATCGCTATGAAAGATCAAATCTTTTCATAGTCAACTCCTTGAACATTGTTGTAAACTCCTTTCTGACATATAGATTATTTCCTAGATGTCAAACATCCATGTCCATTTCTTTATAGATCCAAATACGACTGATAGGCTTCACGCCTTTCCGGAGGGTCTTCCAAGTTCAAATACTTGATTTCTCGTGTATGGAAACTATCACGGGTTTTATGAATTATAGTCACTTGATGGAGTGAGGGCCCATCATCGCTTATTTGCATGAGGTCGGTTCATCATTGTCAAAACAATAACGACTTGTTTATCAAATCTCACTATTTGATTGTTATCCGATGCATACGGTTCAAATAGGAACTCTAATCTTCAAGATCACAACCTTTGTAATCACGAGAGCCATGAGCATTGTGGCTGCCACCGGGACACTTTTCGGTGCTGCGCTACTTAGCACATATAGCTAAGGTTCAATAACCTTATAAAAGTTCTATTGTCCTCCCACTTAACTTTTTGTGAAAAAATCCTTCTAAAGAAAATTCACGTTCCAAGTGAAAAAACTCTTTTGTCCTTGGTGTTATGGAGGAATACCCAACAAATTCTTTGGGATAACCTACAAAGACGTGCTTTTCCGACTTTGATTGTAAACATTTTACTTATGCATAGCATACCAAAATTTAAGAAAAGACAACTCGGGTTTTATCCCAAACCATAACCTTTATGGTGTCATTTCAACGGATCACGATGGTGCTATTTTAGTGTATAAGCGGTAGTCTATAAAGCTTTAATCCTTAAAACATAATGGCAGTTTTGTAAATGACACCTTTGATCTTGCCATGTCAAACAATGTTCGATTTGATCTCTCGATCATACCATACTCCTATGGTTTATCAGGAAATGCAAATCCATGGAACAATTCCTCATCTTAGGTGTTTTTCTAAACATGTAACTCAAATATCTTCCTTTATGATCGAATCATAAACTCTTTATTTTCTTGTTACAATGAGTTTCGACTTCATCTTGAAAGTCTTTGAACAATTTTCAAATGTTTCATACTTCTTCCTTATTAAGTAAATATACAGATATATTCACTCAAATCTTTGGAGAAAGCATATGAATTCGAAAGATCCACCGTACATGGCTACACATAATGGACTATATACATCAACATGCACAATGTCCAATAAGTTAGTCATATGTTCCTCTTTGGCCTATCAACGGAGTTTCAATTATCTCGAGGAAAGTTTCACAAGCGTCATTTGATCAAAATCAAAGACTCCAAAAATCCATCAACATGTAGTTTCTCATGTTTTCTTTCCAATACAATTTAAATGGTGATGTCACTTTGTAAGTGATCTTTCAATCATTTGTCTTGCAACATTTTAGCATTAGTTTTTATGGACGTGATTTCGCCAACTAGACTTGTAAAAATTCATCCATCTTCTATGGAATACGGTAATTATTTGAACAACCATTGTTCTCATAATACCGGAACAAAATAACAATTATTTAAACAAATATTGAAGGCAAGCTTGATGTCAACGATAAACACAATAACACTTTATTTGTTTTTGATGAACATCATCACACACTCTTTTGCTAGTTACTTAGGCCATTGTAGTTCATGAATTGCGTTGTTCTGTATGACATCTCACAGCAACCAATTCGGTATCCAATACCCAAGAACCACATTGTTTAATAAGCAAAGAATACAACCATAACATGTATATCATCTATATATCTTAGCTGGACATTTCCTGTCGGGGGGATGACCCCCGGGTAGACCAAGACGGGACCAACCGGCTGGCTCCAAAGGAGCCCACGCCGCCTGGACCCAGATCAAGGAACCGTAGCCGGTGGAATTCCCACCCGGTCCATACTCAAGTTTCCCCGGCTGGCTCGTCTAGCCGGGTAGCCAGAAGAACCGGCTGGGAGGCCGCTCCTAGTCGGCCGCCTCGTATCCGCTGGACATTGTACGATGGGGATGATGCTCCTTGCTGAGCGCACCCTTGACCGGACTGGCTGGCTGGCCTGGCCAGCGCTACTAGACAACTGCGCCAAAGTTGGAGGCTGATGAGCAAAGCAAGGGCTGATGAGGAAAGCCCCGGCTTACGCATAAAGATCCGGCTGACGGATAAAGAGCCGGATGACAAGTAAAGCAGGGGCGCTGAGCGCTAAAGCATGGTACTCCCCTGTACTAGAGGCTTGACTGGACCCAGGCCTACCGTTTGGCCCTGTCCAGCCGGCCCACTTTGTAAATCCCAAATCCAAATAGTAAACCCTAGAACCCACCTTGTAAGCCACCTCCTCAACCTGTATATAAAGGGGGTAGCGCTAGGGTTCTAGGTAAGCTCAAGCATGAGGAAAATAGACACCAGAAGAAGGACTTCGAGAATCCTTAGCAAGAAGTAGCTAAGGAAACAGCTCAAGGAGCACTTGTATTGGGCATCCGCCCCCTTTGATAGTAGATCCTTGCAGGAGTAGGAGTTTTACCTCGCCAAGAGGGCTCTAAACCTGGGTACATCGCTATGTTCGCAGAATCTGTGCCCAACCCGTTGCGAGTAGCCACCGATAGAAACCTGATTGTCCCCTTCAAGCCACCCCCAATGGCACTGCCGTGTTCCACACCACGATAGTTGGCGCCCACCATGGGGCACAACGCTTCGGCTGGGATCATCTTTCGCACGGGACTTCCACTCGTCGCCAGTGAACGAGTATCCTCTGGCCTTGTCCTCACTCTTAGCTCCTATGAATGCGTCCTCGACAACATGTCCTGCTTCACTGGGGGGACTTTCCCAAGCGAAGGCTCCATCATGCGCTTCAGCGAGCACTGCGTCTACGACATCACCGTCCTTGAGGCCTTCCCTCGTGAGGTCGTCACCATCTTCGATGCACCCCTTGGCTTCTCCACCTCGCGCATCGCCAGCGACAGCGTCGAGGTCATGATGGCAGGCTCGGTGGAGAACCGCCGCCCACCTCTAGAGTGCAACATGGACGGCTGCGCCACCAACTCACGCCTCCCGAACCTGGACTTGATCAACTCGTCCATCGAGCACCTCCGTAACCCCATCACCCCCATCGAGGAGGATCCATCTGTAGCTGTGGCAGCCCTAGAAACTACGCGCCAGGACCTTATGGAGGAAGCCAGCAAGGTGGCAGCCGCCCAGCGGCAGATGAACGCCACCATGCGGGAGTACAACATCATGCACGGCTTCGCACGCCTACCCGGCACCAGTCGGTTGGCTCAGCCTCCAGGCCGAAACCTCGGCTCGGAGATGGATCGTGCTACTGATCTGCACACACCCGCGGTGCAGCCGGTCTACAGCACCCCCACCAAAAACATGAGGGCCGCGGAGGCGGCAGTTGCAGAACTTAGCCACCTGGAGGGAGAAGATCTACTTCGTCAACAAGCGTGCATCCAGCTCCTTGTGGTCACAACGAACAAGCAAGAGGCCGAGGCCGAACTCAGCATGGCTGGCAACAGCAGAACCTAGCCGGCTCGCCGGATGGCGGACCCGGCTGCAGGCGGTAGCAAAGCATCTTCCCCAAACAGAGTGAGACAAATCAACCGCCCACGGGCACAACACCCGTGACGCGGCAGCTGTTACCACCAAAAATCGTGAGCCGGCTGACGAAGCCGGAAAAGGCAAAGCGCTCCCCAAGTCCCGCCTATCTGGCCGGCTGGGACCGCTCGAGCCAGATGAACAACAAGATGCACGCGCGTGAATTGACCTGCTAGTCCAATCACGCATGATGGAGGAAGAAAGTCCAGCCAGACCAAGATGTTTCGGACCGCGCATCCCGAACGAACCGTTTCCAAAGGGATTTTTGCTCCCAAGGGATACACCAAAGTACAATGGCTCGGTCAAGCTGGAAGACTGGCTGGTGGACTATACCACCGCCATAGGCATCGCCAACGGCAACCGCCGGGTAGCAGTATGCTATGCCCCTCTCATGCTCCTCGACTCGGCTAGGATATGGCTAAACAGTCTCCCCGACAACAACATCAACGCTTGGATCAATTTCGAGCAGGCGTTTGTTCACAACTTCACCGGCACCTACAAGCGCCTAGGCCGGCCTGGCGAGATCACTCTCTGTGTGTAGGGCCCGGATGAGTCTGGTCGCTCCTACATCACTCGATGGACGAGCATGCACAACTCCTGTGAGGGGGTACGCAAGCACCAGGCGGTTGATTTCTTCATCAACGGCTACAGAGACAGCACTATGCTCAAGCATAAGCTTCACCGGGTGGAACCCACAACCATGGCCATCGCGGACAAGTACGCCACGGCCGTCGCGGCGATGAAAAGATCCATCCGGGTGGACGACCAAGGGCAAATAATCATCGACATTGCTGTTGGTCGGCGCCAGCCGAAAGGGAATGGGCACAATTCCAGGCGGCACGACAACCGCCATGGCAAGAGAAAGGACGACCAGCCGGATAACCAATATGGCTCCAGGCAGGTGGCATCAGTGTAGGAGGATCCGGCTGCAGGCGGAAGCCGGAGACAGAAGCCTGATGACCGGCCTTCAAGGCCCAAGTACAACATTGAGTCCATGCTTGATGGGCCATGCAAGTTCCACAGTGGGGGCAACAAGCCGGCTATGCACACGACACGCTAGTGCACCTAGACAAAGAAGATGGCGGAAATTGTTGGCGCACCGGCTAGACAGGCGCCGCCTCCTCCAGCCGGCGGGCCGCCAGGCGATCGCAACAACCAACATTGAAGGGAGGACGACGACAACAACTACCCTCGCCAGGTGGGAAATTACCACATATTCACCACGGAGCCGGACACCAAGCACAACAAAAGGCGTCACGACGCGGAGGTGAACGCAATCTTTCCCCTTGTTCCCCAGTACCTCAACTGGTCGGAGCAAGAAGTTGCATGGAGCCGGAAGGACCAACCGGCTGAGCTACCTCACCCAGCACCTACACGATGGTTCTGGATCCTATCATTGTCTCCCAGAAGAATTCCTGCAGATTCTCCCGTGTCCTCGTTGACAGAGGGAGCAGCATCAACCTCCTGTACCGCAGCTTGCTCGACCGGCTCGGTATCAGCGAGTCGCAGCTGGAGCCGTCAAGCACCTCCTTCCATGGAGCCATCCTCGGCCCTTCGCACTCCCCCATCGGAAAAATCTGGCTGGACGTCATCTTCGGCACGGAGGACAACTTCCGCCGCGAGCCCATCTGGTTCAAGGTGGTCAACCTCTGCAGCACGTACCACGCAATCCTAGGGTGCCCAGCGCTCACCAAGTTCATTGCGGTGCCACATTACGCCTACCTCAAGATGAAGCTGTCAGGGCCCAAAGGCGTCATCATTGTGGCCGGCTGCTACAGACGGTCTGTGGAATGCGCCACAGACGGGTCCAAGATAGCTGAAGCCATGATCATCGCAGAAGAAAACGCATAATCATGCAGAACGTGGCGGCCCTACAGAAGAACATGCCGACTGGCGAGCCCAAGCCGGCCTGAGAGGCACAATTCAAGCCATCCAAGGGCACGAGGAAGATCCTGCTGAACGAGGCCGAGCCAGACAAGTTCATCCTGGTCGGAGATGGCCTAGACAGAAAATAGGAAAGCGCGCCCGTCGACTTCCTCCATGAGAATTGGGATATCTTCACATGGTCCCCCAAGGACATGCCAGGTGTTTCGAGGGAGCTTGCCGAGCACTCCTTACATGTCAGGCCGGATGCAAAACCGGTCAAACAGTCACTGGGCCGCTTCACGGAAGAAAAAAAGAAGAACAATTGGGGAAGAGATCACCCGGCTGCTTGCAGCCGGATTCATCATGGAAGTTTTCCACCCGGAATGGCCGGCAAACCCAGTACTAGTGTTGAAGAAGAACAAGACTTGGCGCATGTGTGTTGACTACACCAGTCTGAATAAAGCATTCCCCAAGGATCCATTCGCCCTGCCAAGGATATACCAAGTGATCGATTCTATGGCCGGCTGCGAGCCGTTGTCATTTCTGGACGCATATTCTGGCTACCACCAGATCCGGCTAAACCCCGCTGATCAAATAAAGACACATTCATCACTCTTACGGAGCATACTGCTACACCACAATGCCATTCGGATTGAAGAATGTTGAAGCAACATACCAGTGCTGCTACAGAAGTGTTTACAGAATCAGTTTGGCAGAAACGTACACGCCTACGTCGACGATGTGGTAGTCAAGACCAAGGAGCGCCAGACACTCCTTGAGGACCTGAAGGAAACATTCACTAACCTCCGCAGGTTCCAGATGAAGCTGAACCCGGAGAAGTGCGTCTTCGGCGTCCCAGCCGGTCAGCTACTTGGTTTCCTCGTATCTGAGCGAGGAATCGAGGCGAACTCGGAGAAGATCGGCACAATCGAGCACATGCAGCCGCCCAAGAACTTGAGAGACGTCCAGAAGTTCACCAACTGCCTGGCTTCCCTCAGCCGGTTCATCAGCCGGCTGGGCGAGAAAGCACTCCCACTGTACCAGCTCATGAAGAAAACGGACAAGTTTGTCTGGACATTGCAGGCGGATGAAGCTTTCCGTGACCTCAAGCGCATGCTCACCTCGCCACCTATCCTGGCAGCGCCAACAGCAAAGGAACCCATGTTGATGTACATCGTAGCAACAAACAGGGTTGTTAGTGTGGTGTTGGTAGTAGAGAGGCCGGAAGAAGGAAAGGCGCAGCCGGTGCAATGACCGGTGTACTACCCGAGTGAGGTACTCTCGCTCTCGATACAGAACTACCCTCATTACTAGAAGCTGGTGTACGACATGTACATGGCCGCCAAGAAACTGAAGCACTACTTCCAAGAACACTCCATCCGGGTGGTGGCGCTAGCGCCACTTGCGGAGATCATCGGCAACAGAGACGCCACGGGCCGGGTGGCGAAATGGGCCATAGATCTCGCCGCCTACAACATACAGTACGAGCCAAGAATAGCGATCAAGTCTCAGGCCTTGGCAGATTTCCTCGTCGATTGGGCAGAAACACAGTACCTGCCGCCTTGCCCTGACTCCACGCATTGGAAGCTGCATTTCGATGGCTCCAAGATGTATGGAGGTCTCGGAGCCGGAGTGGTCGTCACCTATAACTACCTCGGTGAATTATGCTCTTACTTACAAGCCTGGATGAGTGGAAATGGTTAAAATAGTACGGTGGGGCCAAATGCCACTCACAGGTAGACCTTTCGTCCGTCCTAACCATTTCCAAACATCGGGACAAGAACAAGCGACATAATCGGTAGGCGAAGGGATCAACTACATACACAAATGAGTATGTATGCAAGCCACATACAATAGTCCTCAGAGCCATTCCATCTAAAAGAAATAGAAATATTGCAACGCCATACGGCAAGATCCAAATATCCTAGATAGATATAATAGTTTAGGATATCTCCTCATACATCAAACATCAGAGTATCAGGCGGAAGCGGAAAACAAGATCCGAGTACGGATAAGAAGCAAATCGGCATAAGATGCCCCATAAATAAACACATCCCGCCCACAGATCTCACGGATCCCTGTTCCCAGAATCTCTACACCGAGTGATCGTTGCCAACATCGTCTGTCTCCTCCACCCAGTATCCATCTTGTGAGTATACCTGTTCATCTGAATCAAACAATTTATCGTGTGAGACCCTAGGGGTACTCAGCAAGTCTTTATGCCTCTAAAGGGGACACAACCTGGGGTGACACAATTGCAGCAAAAGATAATCCCTAACAATTCTATAGATACTCGCTAACCATCCGCCTAACCAAAGATAGACGGATGTCCGTTAATTAAGAACAACAGTTATAACAGTAATATTAATGATCCATCCTCCTCCTCGCTACCAACGAGGAAGCGATTTAACAACCCCATCCGTTGGCAGTTTTATTAACCATTCCATGAGTGTTGCACTAATTACTAATCAGGTACTTAGTCAAATTAAAAGCGGTACTTTAGTTATACTTGTCTATGATCGAGAAACTGTGCTCCAAGTCGTCCATAACCGCGGACACGGCTTTCAGAAAGATTTACCCTGCAGGGGTGCACAAATAGCAACACACACTCGATCAACCTCGGAAAAACCAAATCAAAACCCAACGAGGCATTCACGACAAAGCGATCACAGGATTCAGAAATGTTTCGGGGGGCCACCCCACTAAGCTACCATAGCGAAGTTGGCGGCTCGAGCGGACCTGTGGTTTGTGTGGGCCGATGTATTTGGGAACCCGAAAGTGTGACTGGGCTTGTCGATACAGCGAAAACGTGTCATGATCCAAAACAGTACAGTGCTCCTCGCACAATCTTAAATAAAGCAGTAAAGCATGGCATAAGTACAGGATAGTAATAAAGCCCCAAACTACTTTGTGGCCCCAAGAAATAAGAATGAATCAAGCTCTGGCTCAGGAGGGGTCCATAAGGCCTCCCGGATGTGGATAGTGCGAATAGTCAAGGAACAGGAATCAAGTACTCGAAGTCCTACGGGACACAAGTGAGCATGAAGAACCAAATAGCAGATATTGCCCACCGATGCCACTTTCATTAGTTATCCCATTACTACTCAGGTTAAGTTGTTTAGGTACCTCGTTATCCATCAGACTCGCACATACCCTACACATGCTGTCCTACGACCCGCATGGCTCAAACAACTCCTATAGTAATGGCTCATGGGATGGAGGAACAAACTTCGGTGGGGTTTAAAAGTAAAGGCTATGCAGTACTTGGGATTCAGTTTAATGCAATCGCGACTCAATGATGCAAGAATAAGATAGAGGCAATAGGTACTATATGTATGCAAGCATGTGGTAGGGCTTGCCTGGCAGCTCAGTTGAAGTGAGGGACGGATCTGGGTAATGCTCCTGGGATTCCTGATATATCCCCTGCTCAGCGTCTATTCGAAGAAGAACCAAACAAACAAGGGCCAACATAAATAGAGTGCACAAGCATATAAATTAAAATGCGACAAGCAAACAATCATGCCATGATGAATGATGCACAAATTGCATGGCAATAATGTAGCATGGCATGGGTGAGATGTGGGGTACAAGAATAAAGCATTTCATTATTTGTTTAGTCAAATTTTATTACCATAAACAGTTCAGATTTTGAATAATGACATGATGCATGCTTCAAATCAGAACAAGGACTGCATAGATAGAACGGGCTCGTCGTGCTGATCGATTTAGACATATTATTTGTCAAAATCGGAGTTATAAAACTAAAGTTATTAAATAATTAAGAAAAAGGGCATTTTGTTGTAATTTTAATCATCTCGAAATTTAAAGTGCTCAAATAATATTTTGAATGGCATATTTGGAATCCTCACATTTTTCTGATTTCAAATCATATATAATTTGTATTATTTGGATCTATAATTTAAAAGTTATTTGAAACAGATTTGAATTTGTATTTAAGCATTTACTAAAATTTGTTTTTATTAAAGAGAAAAACAGGAAAACTTTTTACACTCAGCGAAACTTAGCCCAAGCCACTGACAGTGGGGCCGATGCTGACTTGGGCGAAACGGCGCGCAGCGGACTTTTCTCACCGCAACCGAAGCGAGCCGCGGTAACTGACTGGTGGACCTGGCGCGGAAACAGGCCCACATGCCAGCGGGTAAACGGGCGGGTGCCACGCGGCACGGATAGGGACCGCGGGTTGAGGGCAAGGTTTTCGGGTGCCTTTTTGTAAAAACGCCACCGCGGATGACAGGTGGGACCGGCTGGACCACGGGTTGCACGCGCAAAAAGGCAGGGGGTATCCGCAAAAGAGCACCCCGCACTGTTTTTCTTATACGCGTTTGTCTGACGAATCTGCAGACGCGGGCACCGGCGCGGCGGGGGATCGAACTGGGGACCTGGCACGCGCGGGCGGCGGCGGCTACCGCTGGGCTAGGGAGGATCGGTGCTAGGGGAGTGTTGCGCGGCCAGACAAGGTTCTCGCAACGCGACGACGCAGAGATTGCACGCGCACGCCATGCACTGAGAGCGTTCGACATGAGGTCCGGTGAATACAGGAAACGACGGCGAGAAAGGGGAGGTCTGGGAGAGTCAGCAGCTCACCGCGGCGGGGTTGATGGTGGTGGAACGTCTTGGGGCGCCGGGGATCGGTGGCGAGGCAGACGGCCGGAGAGCTAGGGTTTCCGACGGCGTCGCGGTATTGCGGCGGCTGGGGAACTTCTCCTCCTCGCTGGCGCGTA
Organism: Avena insularis; assembly: GCA_023614405.1. NCBI lineage: Eukaryota > Viridiplantae > Streptophyta > Magnoliopsida > Poales > Poaceae > Avena > Avena insularis. Next base: position 492,794,624 of record CM042692.1, on the reverse strand, counting down.
CGAGGTGAAGCAGGGGAGTCTCCTCATTCTCCTTGACCACCTCCACGTCGTGCTGGCCGGCAAGAACGAGGGGACGACGCGGTCCTGGCGGTCCTGGCAGCGAGGGATGGGCGTCGTCGTTGGAGAGGAAGGAGAGGAGGGGCATCGACCCTGGGGTAGATCTGGCGAGCCAGGAGACATGTGGGAGTAGGGAAAAGCGAAGGGGAAGGAAGGGGCGTGTGGGCACGACAGAGAAAAGTGGCCTCGGCCCTTTCCTCCTTCTCCCTGATCACGTGGTCGAGCTGGGGCTCGACCTGGGCAGCCAAGGCAGGGCAGATAGGGTGGTGGAGGCTGCCAGGTGGGGACAGCGTGAGGAGCAGCTGGGTGGGGCTAGCACAGCGGTGGAGAGAAAAGAGAGAGGGAAGGGGGTAGCTCGGGTGAGCTAGGGTTAAGCTCGGCAAGGAGGAGAGAGAGAGCTAGAGAGGTGGGGTAGATGGGCAGCTAGGTGGGGCTTGCTGGCAGAGAGGGGGACACCTTGGCTTGGGGAGAGGAGAGGGTGAGGTGAGAGAGGTGTGGTAGGGTTAGTGTTTGGCTTAGAACTAGGGTTAGAAGAACGAGAGGAAACTAGAGTTAGGGTTTAGATGAGGTGTTAGGTTTATGGAGAGAGGATTAGAGAGAGAGGGTGATGTGGTGGTAGGGTTTTTAGCAAGATCAAACAAGATCAAGCAAAAGGAGTGGTAGAGAGGGATAGAGGTGATGGATGGATATAGCCCCATGAAGAGAAAACCCATTTAAACCAAGAGAGAAACAATTGGCTAAAGGTGGTGGTACTCTTGCATGGCCCATGCAAAAATAATAAATGCCTTGATTAAATTCTTGTGAAAACAAAATAATAGCATGGAATTATTCTTATGCATTCCCAAGAAGTGGAATAAAGGCCAAGCAAAATAATTTATAGATTTAGATCCACCCCACCCACATGAGCTAGAATAAAATCAAAAGAAAAAGAAATACAAGCTCATGGATAATGGGATGGTAGAATTATAAGGTGGTGCCAAAGAGAGGTGGTGGAATTGGAATAAAAGATATGCCCCCAACTCAACTTGGGCATTTAAACAATATATCAATAACCAAATACAATATCAAGAGGCAAATACAATTAATAATGCATATGCGAGGAGAACCAAAAGAAAAAGGGTTTTATATGATGCTCAAATGCAATATGGCATGATGACATGAGCATGATATAATTATGATGCAACAATTATATGTAGGAAGTAGCCATTATATTATTAAACCATGTAGCATTACCATTGTTAGACAATTGGGATGCTACAACTCTCCCCCACTAAACAGGAATCTCGTCCCGAGATTCTAGGAAGAAGAAGACTCAAAGAGGGTAGGATACTTGGCACGGAGCTCGTCTTCACGTTCCCAAGTGGCTTCATCAACAAAATGGTGCGACCACTGCACCTTGCAGAACTTGATGGACTTATTGCGAGTCCTTCTTTCTGTGACTTCAAGGATTTTTGTGGGGTGTTCTTGATAAGACAGGTCTTCTTGGAGATTGATAAGCTCATGGTCCACGGTCCTGCCGGGATCCTTGAAACACTTCTTGAGTTGAGAGATGTGGAAAACATCATGGACCTTGAGTTTTTCAGGAAGTTCAAGAGCATAAGCAACTTCTCCTCTTCTTCCATTGATTTTGAATGGACCGATGTATCTAGGAGCCAGTTTTCCTTTGATACCAAAGCGGTGCGTGCCTCTCATGGGAGTGACACGAAGGTAAACGAGATCACTCGGGACATACTCCATGTCTGTGTGCTTTCTATCATAATTGCTCTTCTGGCGACTTTGAGCAATCTTCAGATTTTCAAGAATGATGTGAACCTTCTCCTCCGCTTGAGTTACAATGTCAGGGCCAAACAATATTCTTTCACCTGCGCCCGACCAACCAATCAGAGTTCTGCATTTGCGACCATAGAGAGCCTCAAATGGTGCCATCTTTAGACTTTTCTGGAAGCTGTTGTTGTAAGAGAATTCAGCATAAGGAAGACATTCTTCCCACTTCATGCCGAAAGAGATGACGCAAACACGGAGCATATCTTCCAGAATCTGATTGATCCTTTCAACTTGTCCTTGCGACTGAGGGTGGTAAGCTGTGCTGAAGTTCAATTTTGTTCCCAAAGCATTTTGGAAACTTCCCCAGAACTTGGAAGTGAAGATGCTTCCACGGTCTGAACTGATCTCAAGAGGAACTCCATACAGAGAGGCAATTCTATTGATATAGAGCTCAGCCAACTGAATTGCAGAAATTGTTTCCTTGACGGGAAAGAAGTGAGCCACTTTAGAAAGCCTGTCAATGACAACAAAGATTGCATTGTTGCCCTTCTGCGACCTTGGAAAACCAGTGATGAAGTCCATCTCTACTTTCTCCCATTTCCATTCCGAGGGTTTCAATGGCTGTAGAAGACTGGAAGGTTTCTGATGGACAGCTTTAACTCTACGGCAGACATCACACTCCGAGACATACTTGGCACAATATCGTTTCAACCCAGGCCACCAATATTGTGTTTTCAAGTCCATGTACATCTTTGTGCTGCCAGGGTGGATAGAAAGAACAGAATCATGCGCCTCCTTGAGAACTTGCTCTCTCAAACCCGGATAGTTCGGAACAAACATCCGGTGTTCAAAGAAAAGAGTGCCTTGGTCATCGACGTGGAAGGACTCATACTTCGGAAGCTGAATGTTGGAAATGATCTTTTTGGTGTACGGATCACCAAGTTGAATGGAGCGAACCTTTTCTTCCAAGAGAGGGGTTGCTAGAAGGTTCAGAACATACCCTTGATCCACAATTTCAAGGTTGAGCTGACGGAATTCCTCGCACAAGAGAGGCTGTTGTTCTTCCACCATGAGATTGCTGACATAAGCTTTGCGGCTGAGAGCATTGACCATGACATTAGCTTTGCCCGGAGTGTAGTTGATGGTCAAATCGAAATCATTGATTGCTTCAATCCACCTCCTCTGACGAAGGTTGAGATCAGGCTGTGTGAAGATATACTTCAGACTCTTATGATCAGAAAAGATTTCACAACGGTTGCCAAGCAAGTAATGCCTCCATACTTTCAAAGCAAAGACCACTGCTGCGAGTTCGAGGTCATGTGTAGGATAGTTGATCTCATGCGTCTTCAACTGTCGAGAGGCATAAGCAACAACTTGTTTTTCTTGCATAAGGATCGCACCCAATCCTTGCAATGAGGCGTCACAGAATATCTGGAAAGGCTTTGATGTATCTGGAGGAATCAAGACTGGTGTGCAAGTGAGCTTCTCTTTGAGTGTTTCGAAGCTTGCTTGACATGCAGGAGTCCAAAGGTATTTCTTGCCTTTCTTGAGGAGATCGGTAAGGCTTCGCAATCTTCGAGAAGTTCTGCACGAAGCGACGGCAATAACTAGCCAAACCAAGGAAACTACGGACTTCTTTGACATTTTTAGGTGGAAGCCAGTCAACAATTGTTTTAACAGTTTCTAGGTTGACGGCAATGCCCTTGGCAGAGATGATGTGACCAAGATAAGTGACTTGAGGGAGCCAAAACTCACATTTGGAGAACTTTGCATACATGCGGTTCTCACGAAGCTTGTTTAGGACACACCGAAGGTGTTCTTCATGTTCTTCCTTTGACTTGGAATAGACTAGGATGTCATCCAGATAGACCACAACAAACTTATCAAGATACTCCATGAAAACCGAGTTCATAAGCCTCGAGAAGGTGGCAGGTGCGTTGGTGAGACCGAAAGACATGACCGTGTACTCATACAGGCCATAGCAGGTGGTGAAAGCTGTTTTAGGAACATCTTCCTTGCGAATCTTGATTTGATGATATCCACTTCTCAAGTCAAGCTTAGAGAATACCACAGCACCAGCTAGCTGATCGAAGAGATCATTAATCCGCGGAAGGGGATATTTATTCTTGATGGTTTTAGCATTGAGAGCCCGATAGTCAACACAAAGTCTATCAGTTTTGTCTCGCTTCTTCACAAAGATGGTTGGGCTACCCCAAGAAGAAGTATTGTGCTGAATGAACCCCAACTTCTCTTGTTCATCAAGCTGACGTTTGACTTTAGCCAACTCAGCAGGACCCATTTTATAAGGCCGCTTGGAGATAGGAGCGGTACCAGGTTCAAGCTCAATCACAAACTCAACCTCACGATCCGGAGGCATACCTGGCAACTCTTCAGGAAAGACATCTGGGAACTCACAGACCACCGGAACACTCTGAATAGCTTCCATTGCATCATCATTCAAAGCCGCCAAAGAGAAAAGCTGAATAGCAGGAGTCAGACTTGGAGAATAGACTATATGGCCTTCAGGAATTTTTAGAGAAACCGAGCGTTCAGCACAATCAATCACAGCTGCATTTGCTGTCAACCAATCCATGCCCAAGATAACATCAATGTCAGAATTGCCCAGAATAATCAAGGAAGCCGGGAACGAAGAGCCACCAATCTCAATTTGATTGCAATGGCTGATATGAGCAGCCCTCATGTTTGACCCAGGAGATTGTACCACCAGACGATGCAATAAGGGAACCATATCCAGATCATGCTCATGAGCAAACTTATGAGAAACAAACGAATGCGAAGCACTAGAATCAAACAAAACTCGTGCAAGGACTGAGTTAACGGGAAGCATACCCATCACCACTCCAGGTGCATGCTCAGCTTGAGCGGCGTTGACACAGTTGGCATGAGCAACAGTAGACCCGGGCTTAGTGTTGATGTTGAGAGCCCGAGGTGGTGGTGCACGAACCATAGGAGAGCTTGCCGCAGGTCTTGGAGGTGGTGGAGAAAGAGCTTTGTTGTTTATTGGACAATTCCAGTGTTGATGCCCAGTGTTTCCACAAGTGTAACAAGCACCAGGTGGACGTGGAACAACGTAGCCAGGGACTCCGCCAGGCGCTCCAGGGTAGTTGTGGTTGTAGCCCCTAGGAGCAGCAGTGAGGAAGTTTGGTGGCCTTGCCGCGTAGCTTGAAGGTCTTGGTGGAGCCGGGAGCGACGGTGGGGTGTTAGGAACCCAGACACGACGCTTAGAAGGAGTTGACATAGCTGAAGAGCTTGCTGCATCACGGTTGTGTTTCTTTGACTCCTCAAACACTTGCCTACTTGCTTCTTCTGCAGTGTATGTTGGAGTTCAGAAAAGGCCGCCTTGCATGTGTGATTGCATATTTAATCGATGCATTGAGCCCTTGTCTGAACCTCTTTTGCTTCTTCTTGTCATCAGATATCTCATCGCCACCATAACGAGAAAGGTTCATGAAGTTTCTGATGTAGGTATTGACATTGTCATTGCCCTGCTTGAGGTTGAGAAACACTTCCTTCATCCTCTCCATGACAATTTCTGACAGATATTGCTCTTTGAAAGCTCCAGCGAACTGTTCCCAAGTAGGCTGAAAACCAGTGTAGTTTGCCTTGAGGTAATTCTCCCACCACAGAGCTGCATATCCCTTCAGAAGGTGCGTGGCACATTTTATCCATTCTTGCTCAGGAACATCAGCAGTCGCCAGTAACCTTGACATCTCACGCAACCAATCGTCAGCATCAAGTGGTTGATCAGAAACATCAAATTGGCGTGGGTTAAACTTCAGGAAGCTTTTGATGTCTCCTCGCTTGGGAGGTGGAGGTAGCAGAACAAACTCATTCCTCCTGACACTTTCTTCAAATCGCTGCTGGTCCTGCTGCATTGTGGCCAAGGCATTGGCGATGCTTGCCAACGCAGCCCCCAGTTCAGGTTGTATGTCCTCCTCAGAACGGCGTGGTGGTGCCATCCTGTGATTGATAAAAACACAAGTTAGTACCATAATGGAGAATAATAATAATCCAAAATAGTACCAAAATGGAATTAACCAAGATTTAAAGGATACCATTTACTAAGATGATATTAATATATCAACAAAGTTCAAAGCACCTAGAAGATATTAAGCATATCGCACACTACTGAACAAGGAGTGTGGTACACAAACTACAAAGAAAAATTTTCCGCAGATTTTAGCATTAAAATACCACTATATGCGCAAAACCACTTAACGAATCAAGATTAGTAACTCTACCAATTCAATGTACAAGAGCGAATGATAAAAGTAGTGGTATGGTCGCGACTCCATCCCGCACTCAAATCATTACTCCGCACATGAATAAGTAAAACACATATCCCAACACCTTCTTCTTAAGATGAACCTAAAGATTAGTAACTACGGAAATGAACACCCCAAACAAGATAACGTCGGATAACAAAGAGTAAGACAGATCGCGTCGGTATACAACGAATCAAATAGATCGCGTCGGTTTGCAAAAGCCTGTCGGTATGGAATGTACCAACAGTTGATAACCAAAAGGCCGATAGTGATAACATGTTGGATGCAACAGATAGACAAGGGAAAACACACACACACACACACACACGCACACACAACCTATGGTACTACGGAACCCAGAACACGTGAATCCTAGTTTGAATTTTAGAAGAGGATTGAAAACGTTACACTTCCTTACCAGAAAAGGGTGGGTGGGTGGGTAAGAAGAAAAATGGAAGCAGTCCTACTCTCACGTTTGTTTTTCCCTAGTATACATAGCTACCAAAATATTTGCTAGACTGACAACGACCATTTGGCTGAGACCCTGAAGGGCGGGATGGCTCTGATACCAATTGTAACTACCTCGGTGAATTACGCTCTTAGTTACAAGCCTGGATGAGCAGAAATGGTTAAAATAATGCGGGGGCCAAATGCCACTCACAGTGAACCTTTCGGTCCTAACCATTTCCAAACATCAGGACAAGAACGAAGCGTGTCGGCGTGAGAAGGGATCAACTACATACACAAATGAGTATGTATGCAAGCCACATACAACAGTCCTCAGAGCCATTCCATCTAAAAGAAATAGAAATATTGCAACGTCATACGGCAAGATCCAAATATCCTAGATAGATATAGTAGTTTAGGATATCTCCTCATACATCAAACATCAGAGTATCCGGCGGAAGCGGAAAACAAGATCCGAGTACGGATAAGAAGCAAATTGGCATAAGATGCCCCATAAATAAACACATCCCGCCCACAGATCTCACGGATCCCCGTCCCCAGAATCTCTACACCGAGTGATCGTTGCCAACATCGTCCGTCTCCTCCACCCAGTATCCATCTTGCGAGTATACATGTTCATCTGAATCAAACAATTTATCGTGTGAGACCCTAGGGGTACTCAGCAAGTCTTTATGCCTCTAAAGGGGACACAACCTGGGGTGACGCAATTGCAGCAAAAGATAATCCCTAACAATTCTATAGATACTCGCTAACCATCCGCCTAACCAAAGATAGACGGATGTCTGTTAATTAAGAACAACAGTTATAACAGTAATATTAACAGATCCATCCTCCTCCTCCCTTACCAACAAGGAAGCGGACGAACAACCCCCCATCCGTTGGCAGTTTTATTAACCATTCCATGAGTGTTGCACTAATTACTAGTCAGGTACTTAGTCAAATTAAAAGCGGTACTTTAGTTATACTTGTCTATGATCGAGAAACTGTCCTCCAAGTCGTCCATAACCGCGGACACGGCTTTCAGAAAGATTTACCCTACAGGGGTGCACAAATAGCAACACACACTCGATCAACCTCGGAAAAACCAAATCAAAACCCAACGAGGCATTCACGACAAAGCGATCACAGGATTCAGAAATGTTTCAGGGGGCCACCCCACTAAGCTACCCGCAACAAAGTTGGCTGGCTCTGGAACGGACCCAGGGTTTGTGTGGACGACGGTAAACGACTAGGAAGCCAAAAGTGTGACTGGGCTTGTCGATACAGCGAAAACGTGTCACGATCCAAAACAGTACAGGTGCTCCTCGCACAATCTTAAATAAAGCAGTAAAGTATGGCATAAGTACAGGATAGTAATAAAGCCCCAAACTACTTTGTGGCCCCAAGAAATAAGAATGAATCAAGCTCTAGCTTAGGGGGGTCCATAAGGCCTCCCAGATGTGGATAGTGCGAATAGTCAAGGAACGGGAATCAAGTACTCGGAGTCCTACAGGACACAAGTGAGCATGAAGAACCAAATAGCAGATATTGCCCACCAATGCCACTTTCATTAGTTATCCCATTACTACTCAGGTTAAGTTGTTTAGGTACCTCGTTATCCATCAGACTCGCACATACCCTGCATATGCTGTCCTACGACCCGCATGGCTCAAACAACTCCTGTAGTAATGGCTCATGGGATGGAGGAACAAACTTCGGTGGGGTTTAAAAGTAAAGGATATGCAGTACTTGGGATTTAATTTAATGCAATCACGACTCAATGATGCAAGAATAAGATAGAGGCAATAGGTACTATATGTATGTAAGCATGTGGTAGTGCTTGCCTGGCAGCTCAGTTGAAGCGAGGGACGGATCAGGTAGTGCTCACAGGATTCTGATATATCCACCTTTCGGCGTCTATTCGAAGAAGAACCAAACAAACAAGGGCCAACATAAATAGAGTGCACAAGCATATAAATTAAAATGCGACAAGCAAACAATCATGCTATGATGAATGATGCACAAATTGCATGGCAATAATGTAGCATGGCATGGGTGAGATGTGGGGTACAAGAATAAAGCATTTCATTATTTGTTTAGTCAAATTTTATTACCATAAACAGTTCAGATTTTTAATAATGACATGACGCATGCTTCAAATCAGAACAAGGACTGCATAGATAGAACGGGCTCATCGCGCTGATCGATTTAGACATATTATTTGTCAAAATCGGAGTTATAAAACTAAAGTTATTAAGTAATTAAGAAAAAGGGCATTTTGTTGTAATTTTAATCATCTCGAAATTTGAAGTGCTCAAATAATATTTTGAATGGCATATTTGGAATCCTCACATTTTTCGGATTTCAAAACATATATAATTTGTATTATTTGGATCTATAATTTAAAAGTTATTTGAAACAGATTTGAATTTGTATTTAAGCATTTACTGAAATTTGTTTTTATTAAACAGAAAAACAGGAAAACTTTTTACACTCAGCGAAACTTAGCCCAAGCCACTGACAGTGGGGCCGATGCTGACTTGGGCGGCTTGGCAATATGCGGACTTTTCTCACCGCCGAACCGAGCCATGATGGCGGCGAGTGGACTGGCACGAAGCAGGCCCACATGCCGGTAACAGGCGTGCCACGCTGCAGACGAGGACCACGGGTTGAGGGCAAGGTTTTCAGGTGCCTTTTTGTAAAAACGCCACCGCGGATGACAGGTGGGACCGGCTAGACCGCGGGTTGTGCGCGCAAAAAGGCAGGGGGGGTATCCGCAAAAGAGCACCCCGCACTGTTTTTCTTCTACGCTTGTCTACGAATCAGACGCCTTACCGCACGGCGGGGATCGAACAGGTACTGGCGCGGGCGGCGGCTACCGCTGGGCTAGGGAGGATCGGTGTTAGGGGAGTGCTGCGTGGCCAGACAAGGTTCTCACGACGCAGAGATTGCACGCGCACGCCATGCACTAAGAGCGTTCGACATGAGGTCCGGCGAATACAGGAAACGACGGCGAGAAAGGGGAGGTCCGGGAGAGTCAGTAGCTCACCGCGGTGGGGTTGATGGTGGTGGAACATCTTGGGGCGCCGAGGATCGGTGGCGAGGCAGACGGCCGGAGAGCTAGGGTTTCCGACGGCGTCGCGATCGCGGTGGTAGGACCTTCTCCTCCTCGGCCTTGTCTGAGGTGAAGCAGGGGAGTCTCCTCGTTCTCCTTGACCACCTCCACGTCGTGCTGGCCGGCTGGAACAAGGGGACGACGCGGTCCTGGCGGCGAGGGATGGGCGTCGTCGTTTGAGAGGAAGGAGAGGAGGGGCAGCGACCCTGGGGTAGATCTGGCGAGCCAGGAGACGTGTGGGAGTAGGGAAAAGCGAAGGGGAAGGAAGGGGCGTGTGGGCACGACTGAGAAAAGTGGCCTCGGCCCTTTCCTCCTTCTCCCCGATCACGTGGTCGAGATGGAGCTCGACCTGGGCAGCCAGGGCAGGGCAAATAGGGTGGTGGAGGCTGCCAGGTGGGGACGGCGTGAGGAGCAGCTGGGTGGGGCTGGCACAGCAGTGGAGAGAAAAGAGAGAGGGAAGGGGGTAGCTCGGGTGAGCTAGGGTTAAGCTCGGCAAGGAGGAGAGAGAGAGCTAGAGGGGTGGGTAGATGGGCAGCTAGGTGGGGCTTGCTGGCAGAGAGAGGGGGACACCTCGGCTTGGGGATAGGAGAGGGTGAGGTGAGAGAGGTGTGGTAGGGTTAGGGTTTGGCTTAGAACTAGGGTTAGAAGAAAGAGAGGAAACTAGAGTTAGGGTTTAGATGAGGTGTTAGGTTTATGGAGAGAGGATTAGAGAGAGAGGGTGATGTGGTGGTAGGGTTTTTAGCAAGATCAAACAAGATCAAGCAAAAGGAGTGGTAGAGAGGGATAGAGGTGATGGATGGATATAGCCCCATGAAGAGAAAACCCATTTAAACCAAGAGAGAAACAATTGGCTAAAGGTGGTGGTACTCTTGCATGGCCCATGCAAAAATAATAAATGCCTTGATTAAATTCTTGTGAAAACAAAATAATAGCATGGCATTATTCTTATGCATTCCCAAGAAGTGGAATAAAGGCCAAGCAAAAGAATTTATAGATTTAGATCCACCCCACCCACATGAGCTAGAATAAAATCAAAAGAAAAAGAAATACAAGCTCATGGATAATGGGATGGTGGAATTATAAGGTGGTGCCAAAGAGAGGTGGTGGAATTGGAATAAAAGATATGCCCCCAACTCAACTTGGGCATTTAAACAATATATCAATAACCAAATACAATATGAAGAGGCAAATACAATTAATAATGCATATGAGAGGAGAACCAAAATAAAAATGGTTTTATATGATGCTCAAATGCAAGATGGCATGATGACATGAGCATGATATAATTATGATGCAACAATTATATGTAGGAAGTAGCCATTATATTATTAAACCATATAGCATTACCATTGTTAGACAATTGGGATGCTACATCACCTCCCCAAAAGGAGACCGGCTGGAATACGTGCTACAGATCCAGTTATGCGCCTCCAATAACGTCGCTGAGTATGAAGCGCTCATCCACGGCCTCAAGATGGCAAAGGAAATAGGCATCCGGCGCATCCTATGCTTCAGCGATTCTGATCTGGTGGTGCAGCAAGTGTCAGGCGACTGGGACGCTAGAGACGCGAACATGGCTCTATACCGTTTCTTCGTATAGCAGCTATGTGCCTGTTTCGAAGGATATGAGTTTCACCATGTTCCTAGGGTAAACAACGAGGCCGCTGACACGCTCGCCCGCATCGGGTCGACAAGACAACCAATTCCGCCTGGAGTCTCCCTTGAGCACCTGCGCAAGCCATAAATCACACCGTCTCCCGAATCTGACTCCATCATATTGGACGCGGACCCGGGGACTGCTGGCTCCAAGACCTCCGGCGACGGCTACAACACACCCAGGGACTGCCTCGTCGCACCCGGGGACTGCCGGCTCCAAGACCTCCGCAACGGCTGCAACACACCCGGGGACTGCCTCGCCACACCCAGGGACTGCCGGCTCCAAGACCTCCAGGACGGCTGCAGCACACCCGGGGACTGCTGGCTCCAAGACCTTCACGACGGCTGCACCGCACCCGGGGACTGCCGGCTCCAAAACCTCCGTGACGGCTGTACCGCACCTAGGGACTGCTCCCACGCACCCGGGAACTGCCGCCTCCAGCGTAGAAGCTGCCGGCTCCACTGCCCCACCCGGACGGCCTCCAGACGAGCCTGGCCTGGCCATCCATGTAGAGGTGAATCTGCTAATGCAAACGGTGTGCGCCATCCGGGAAACACCAACATGGGCCAAGCCGTTCATGGATTTCCTAGCCAACGGAGAGTTGCCCGAAGAGGGGGTGCAGGCAAGGCAGATCAAGCGCAGAGCCAACGCATACACCATCATCAACAACGAGCTCTACAAGCACAGTGTTGGCGGCATCTATCAACGATGTGTGGGCCAAGAGGAAGGAATCCGGCTACTGGTCGACATCCACCAGGGCGAGTGCGGACATCACGCATCGTCACGGGTCATTGTGGCAAAGGCTTTCTGCCACAGGTTTTACTAGCCCACGGCACTAGAAGACGCTTAGAAGATTGTCAAGGCATGCAACGGGTGTCAGCGGGTCAACCAGCAGAAGCACACTCCGTCTGCAGCACTCAAGACTATTCCAATCACCTGGTCGTTCGCCGTCTGGGGGCTGGACATGGTTGGCCCCTTCAAAACGGCCAGATCCGGCATGACCCAGTTGCTGTTGGCGGTGGACAAGTTCACCAAGTGGATAGAGGCAAAGCCGATAAAGAAGCTGGATGGACCAACAGTGGTCAAGTTCTTCACAGACATAATCACGCGTTTCGACTACCCCAATAGCATCATAACCGACAATGGAACAAACTTTGCCAAGGGGGCTTTCGCATGATTCTGTGGAGATAAGGGCATCCACCTAGATCTCGCATCTGTGGCACACCCCTAGTCCAACGGGCAGTGCGAACGAGCAAGCAGTCTGGTCCTAGCCGGCATCAAGCCCCGGCTGATCGAACCACTGATGAGATCTCCCGGCTACTGGATTGAGGAGCTGCCGGCTGTACTCTAGAGCCTGCGCACAACGCCAAACCGGTCCACCGGCTACACCCCCTTCTTCCTTGTTTACGGGGCGGAGGCGGTTCTATCCACTGACATCGAGTTCGACGCACCCCGCAAAGTGCTCTACACAAAACAACAGGCCAAAGAAGCACAGGAAGACAGTGTCGATCTCTTGGAGGAAGCCCGCGAACTAGCCTTGTCTAGGTCAGCCATCTATCAACACAACCTGAACCGATACCACGCTAGCTGGATACGGAGCGTTTCGTTCCGCGAGGGCGATCTGGTGCTAAGGCTGGTCCAAGACACCAAGGTGATGCACAAGCTGTCTCCACCTTGGGAGGGTCCATTCATAATCAGCCGGGCACTGCAGAACATCTCGTACTAGCTCATCGATGCTCGCAAGCCGGAAAAGAACAGGATGGACTGCTCAGGCGAAGAAACTGAACGCCCATGGAATGCGATCCTGCTCCGTCCCTTTTACACTTGAACAAGAAGTGTATGTACCTTACTTTCATGTAATGAACAATCATAGGAGCCTCGACACAGTCTCGCGGACTCCACAATAAAATAATCAAGTCATGCTACACAAGTTGGCTTTTCCGGCTGCATTACTTTAACCCCGGAGCCGGCGATCCGCCTCGGGGACTCGCCGGCGATCCGCCTCGGGGACTCGCCGGTTGGCCCAGACGGCTGCGTGATCCATGCGGCAAAGTACTATACACGGTTCCTAAGGCTTCCTCTTTGGTTCCGGCTGCAGACCGCAAGCCGGATGACAGATCCGGCAAGAGCAGAACGCTCAAAGGCCCCTAAACGAAAATGCCACGAGGAAAACAAAAATGTCTGGACGACCTGGATGCGCTCGCTCGCTCAAAGGCAATGATCCAAACCCAAAGTATTGTCCGGTACACCCACCAAGCTACCCCTTCGACTCCGGCTAAAAGCCAGCAAGGGAACAACACTGAAATTGGCCAATGCTCACCGAGAAAAGGGCAAAGACATTGAACTTGCACGAAACAACAGAAATCTGAAAACTAGTTCGTCTAAGATTACAATTTGGATTTGCATATGTTTAACCAGGCAAACAACTTGTTTGTTTCTATGCTTGCTTGAGCCAAAGTTCAACGACGAGCACCGCCAAGGCGGGCGAAAGCTTCAGTGATGCAGGCAGCGAGTCAAGGAGATTCAACCCGGCTGTATTCTCTAGCCGGCCCGAACCTCGGGGACTACACCCTGTGGGTGCGCTTGCGTGCCCCCACACAGAAACCTGCAAAACAAAGGGCATAAAGGAGATTCGACCCGGCTGTATTCTCCAGCCGGCTCGAACTTCGGGGACTACACCTTGTGGGTGCGCTTGCGTGCCCCCACAAAGAAGAACGCATGTAGAAGATGCAAAACAGAAAGTGCAAATAGAAGAGCACGAGCAAATAAGATAAAGGGAAGCAATGCTCCCACACAAGTTCAGTATGTCACAGATGGACAATTATTCACACGGCACATAGAAAAGGCAGATTTTTCAAAGTCACAAAAACTCCCGGCATACTGGGGATCAGATTCACTGAGGGGCGGAAGGGCCGGAGGCGTTAGCTAGAGCATGGTTGCAGGAGGCGACGCCCGTCGAGGCGGTCTGCGGTGCAGCCGGAGCTTCGGTGCGTGCCGCATCCGGACTGTGGAAGTACCGCTGCGTCTTGGCTGGTCATAGCTGGTCCCTTGGCAGAATCCCTGGGAAAGGCTCCACAGATCCACATCAGGGTACCAGGACTTAAGCAGCGCCAGCATCATCTCCGCACCACCTCGAGCCGCGCACTCCAGGGCCACGTTCATGAGCTCTGGGGCACCCAAGAGACGCTCAGCTAGGACGTCCATGGTGGCAGGCGGGACGGCCTCGGGCCAGACATAGTTGAAGACCTCGAGGGCGGCAGCGTGGAGCTTGTTCGCCTCCTCGCTGACGATTGTCACCATCTCCCCCGGATGGAGATCCCGTTCTAGATCCGTCTTGGGAATCCATCCTAGCGCCTGATCTGTCGCCTTAGGATACTGAGTTGTAGCCAGAAAGGAGGGCAACGATCAATATCGACCACAAAGAGCAAATCCGCAAAAGGGGATCAAGTCAAAAACACTTACTGACAACAATCTCAGTGATCTGGCAGAGCTCCGACAACGCCGCAGACTCCTTGGCCTTGGAGGACTTGAGGGCATCCGTCTGGGTGGCATAAAGCCCCTCCAGGTTCTTCAGCGCCTCGGTCCGGGCGTCCGCAGCCTTCTTGGCCCTACCAGCCTTGATCTCCATCTGCTACTGCTATGCAGTCAGCTTGGCGATCTGGTCCTGGCGGGTCGTGTTGGCCTCCTCCAGCCGGGCGACCTCATCCTTCAGCCGGGCCACCTCGCGGTCCCGGTCCGCCAGCAGAGCTGCAGGAGGGTAACCAATGCTCAACAAGAAGTGCGAGAAATCGCACAATTGGGAAGATACAGCAGAGCGAGCAATCTTATGGCCCAGGTCCCGCGAGGTCTTGGCGGCATCGGTGAGAGCCCTCTGTGCAAGAAAGGAGAGATAAGAACAAAGAGAAACAATTACTTTGCGAGACAACAACAAAACAACAAGGCTGGTAAACAGAGCACATACCTCAACAGAAGCCCCTAGCGTCCTGGCTTGGCCCAGCCCCTGCTCCAGCGCCCCCACCAGCTGGCGGATCTGGCCAATGGCCAGCGGCGCCGCCTCCGATAACTGTGCCATAAGGGAGTCCGGCAGCGGCGCAGGGCGTGCCGGCGTCCAGCCGTGACCTGGAGGTCGTCGTCGCTCAGCAGCCGCGGAGGTCCCAAGCTCCGGCTAGACAGGAGCAACCGGCGGTGGCACCTCCACCGGCTCCTCCACCCGGTAGGCGCTGGAGTCAGCATCCACCACCGAGCCGATGGGAGGGACGGCCGCACCAGCGCCACCAAACGACAAATCCCCCACGAGCCGGGAGACAGCCTCAGTCCGATCAAGCGTCGTGGGCTCAGCTGGCGGCACCACCTCCGTCGCTGCCACCTCTAGGCCCGGAGTCGGCCTAGCCTCCGGAGCCGGAGCCGGAGCAGACTCGGACGTTGGAGCCGGAGACGGGACAGCCTCAGGAGGCGGAGCTGGCGCAGCCTCGTACGCTGGAGCCGGCGCGCTACCCTCGGCCGCAGGTGGAGGGGTGGACGCGGTGGCGACGGTCGCGGAGCCGGGCAAGGACATAGCCTCGCTGCAGAAGCACAAGAAGTGAGCAACACAAATGCAAGTAAGGAAACAACAACACCAAAAGGACAAGGGCAGCTACCTGGCAACGCTCGGCATGACGGGCGCGGCACGGTGGCGGCGCGACTTCTTGCCGCCACCTGCAGCCGGGGCGACGTTGGTAGGGCGACGCGTTTCCCCCTGCCCCTGGGGCGCAACAAGCTCTGCCAGCTCCACGTCCTCACCGTGCGCAGCTATCCCAAGGACAAGAGAAAAGTCAAGATTACAACTACACGCATGGCAAGCGCAAGTATGACAAAGGCAGGGAACAAATTCTCACCGGGTGGGAACTCGCAACCCTCGTCTGCCCGCATGGGGAACCGCTCCACCTCCACGGGCGGAACCTTCATTGGCTTGAAGTCCGCGGTGAAGTTGGGGAGCTCGGTGTCCCCCATATCGTCCAATGCTAGCTGCGCCGTGAAAAGCTACTCAACAAGGGAAGATAAGAGGCATGAAGCGGGAGTCCCTCAGGAATATCCACCCGACGAAAAGCAAGAAAAAACGTACCTTCAGCGGCAGCCGACTGCGGTGGTACGGCCGGCAGGAGAACTGCCACTTCTCCTCCAGCGCCTCCTTCGAAATGGTGGCGAGCCATTCGCAGAGGGCGGCGTACGGGATGTCTAGCCAGGATACCCGGGTGGGATCCAAATGGCCGGAGAGGTGGCATATCTTGTGCGACCGGTGCTGCAGCGGGAGCACGCGGGTCGCCATCTGGGACAAGAGAATGTCTCGGGCGGTGAGTCGCTCCTTCTCCACGAGGACGGCCAGCCAGGAGCCCATCTGGTCGATGTTGCGCTGGGCCCCCAGGTGCTGGACGGGCCAGGCCTTCCGGCTGGAGGGGACGTTGGCGAAGGCGGGGACCTTGATGAAGTCCACCTCCGTGTTGTTGCGCACGTAGAAGTACGAGCGCTGCCAGAGCTTGACGGTGTCGGGGATCTCTAGGCGGGGGATGGGCGCTGACGGCCATGGGTAGATGGCGCAGAAGCCCGTCTCCATCAACGGGCTGCCCTTCCCCACCACCTGCACCTTGAAGTGGAAGAACTTCAAGAAATTTGCGGCGTCGGGGCAGACGCCGAGGTACGCCTCGCAGCAAGCCGCGTGATGCGACAGCATCGACACGGCGTTCGCTCCAAGGTGGTGGAGTTGCAGATCAAAAGTGACCAGCATCTCCAGGACAAAGCGGCTCAGTGGTAGCCCGAGGCCGCGAGCAAAGTGCACGAGGAAGACGACGGATTCGCCTGCCTGGGGGTGCGGCACCCGCTCGCCCTCTGGCGCGAGGCGATGCTTCACCACCCGCTCCGACAGCAGAAACTTCACCCGCCGATACTTCTTCACGAGATCCTCCCTGACGTAGGAGCCACACTAGCCGCCGGCGACCTCGGACAGCATATTGCCTGGGAAGGTAGCCGTGATGGAGGCGCGGGGTCCCGTGGTCAAAGAAGAAGGGCGGCGCCGGCGACCAAAGAGCTGTGGCGCGGAAGAGCAGAGGGAGGCTAGAGCACAAGGGAGAGCAAGAATGGCAGGCGCAGGGAGGCGAAGTGAGGAAGCACTGCCCCTCGCGCACGTATTTATTGGCCAAGGATAACCGTGCCTGTTCCCCTGCCTTGACGCCACGTGGCAAAGCAACTACCCCACTACCTCGCGACGGTTCGTGGCGGATCACGCGCGCCAGCGCTGCACGTGCAGAAGATCCTGCAGGCGTTACTGCGGGAGGCAAAACACTCCCACGATCTCCAAGGAGACACAATGATGGAGGCATGCGCACGGTTACTAAAAACTGCAGCGGCAGACCCAGAAGTCAAACTGACACAACGCGCGCCAGAAACGGCAGGCGTGGCTTATGCAAACACCAACGACATCAGACTGGCGATCCATCTCCCGACCGGCTGTGGCAGCTAGTTAAGAAGATCACCCACAACACCCTGTGGGTGGGTCCATCGGCTCCATAGCCGGTGAACTCCAGCCGGGAAAACAATACAGAATCCAAAGCCGGTACAAGACAAAAACTACAAGACAAATGAAAAAGACAAGGCATCTGCGTCATCAACCATGTCAAATGAGCACGCAAGAACTTCTCCACAAAGCCAAGTCCTAACGCGCTCGGGGACTAGTGTCGAGGGGGTGACCCTCGGGTAGACCAAGACGGGACCAACCGGCTAGCTCCAAAGGAGCGCACGCCGCCTAGACCCAGATCAAGGAACCGTAGCCGGGTGGAATTCCCACCCGGTCCATACTTAAGTTTCCCCGGCTGGCCCGTCTAGCCGGGTAGCCAGAAGAACCGGCTGGGAGGCCGCTCCTAGCCGGCCGCCTCGGATCCGCTGGACATTGTATGGTGGGGATGATGCTCCTTCCTAAGCACACCCTTGACCAGACTGGCTGGCTGGCCTGGCCAATGCTACTAGACAACTACGCCAAAGCTGGAGGCTGACAAGCAAAGCAAGGGCTGACAACGAAAGCCCCGGTTTACGCATAAAGAGCCGGCTGATGGATAAAGATCCGGATGACAAGTAAAGCAGGGGCGCTGAGCGCTAAAGCATGGTCCTCCCCTGTACTAGAGGCTTGACTGGACCCGGGCCTACCGTTTGGCCCTGTCCAGCCGACCCACTTTGTAAAGCCCAAATCCAAACAGTAAACCCTAGAACCCACCTTGTAAGCCACCTCCTCAACCTGTATATAAATGGGGTAGCGCTAGGGTTCTAGGTAAGCTCAAGCAGGAGGAAAATAGACACCACATGACATGGGTATGCCCAATAGGCACTCAACTGCAGCTCGACGGAAGGCCCACTCGACGAATCGCCAAGGTCCATGACGCCTATGACGGTTCGACTGGTATGAAGCCCATATGGATACGGACTCCTAAACGTACAAGACAAGGAAAGCTCAAGACTAGAGTTCTAATCCAACTTGTAACCAACTCGTATTGGTACCTGAGACCTAGCCTCCCCATATATAAAGGCTAGGAGGGTCCAACGAGAAGGCATCCTCACCTCCAATCCCTCAGTCGCAACACGCTACGCCACAATAGATCTAGACATCGCGACTCCCCCAATAGATAGATCTACGATCTCCCATACGCCAGATCCAATCTGCGCATACACCGCCATCGGCGACATTGTAATCCTTCGGATCCTTCATCAATCAAGAGCAGACAAGCAGGAGTAGGGTCCTCTACGAGGCCTGAACCTGGTTAAACCTTGCGTCCCTGTGTGCTTGTCTGTTAGCCGACCGAGACTTCCAGCGTTTCCCTCCTTATCCAAAACCCAAGTCCATAACAATGGGCATTGATGAGTTAAACCCTCGTCAATTGGCGCCATCTGTGGGATCTGGGAGCGCTGATGTTGTGATCTCGACGGCTCAATCAAAAGCGATCTACGATTCGACAATCTGCAACTCGCCAGTCTCCAAATATCTCGGCGTTCAACATCCGTCATCAAGTTCGTTCAAGGACATGAGGAATAATCAATAAGCGGCAACAAAAAATTGAGCCAAAGTGACCGTCGACTCCGAAGCAGCACAGATACATACACCAACGTCAAGAAGGCCACGTGCAATTACTTTTTGAATCAATCCAGCCCGTGTATGGCCAAGAAAAGTCACGGTTCAAATCGGATGATCCATCCGTGGTTACCAAAATTGGAAGAAGCGGCGGCCACAGCTCAAGAAACAGAAAATTAGTCCGTATGACAGAAGACTGATTCTATCGGCGCCTCGCGCGGGCGTCGCACAAAACTAAGGCAAAGATGAGTGCTCATGCATGCAAATAAAAAACTAGTGACATCAGATCATGCGGTCCTGTTATTGGTTGGATCAAGAGAAGCAAGATTCAGCAGATCAACTTCCAAGGTACAGCACTAGACGAATCAACACCAGCAAAAAAATACACGTGGGTCCAAATCCCAAGAGGAAAAAGAAGAGGCTACTTTGTGAGAATCATGTACGGATCGATTTCTTGGCAAAAGCATCGTATGCGCACATGTTACTCCAACTTGGATGGCAAAAAAAATCCGATGACTATATTGCGCCGACTTCGTCCGCCGGCGACCCGATATAGTTTTCGACTGCAACGTTCTTCTACTACATCGGTTCCAACCCCGATTACTCGCCACCGTGTTGACTCCTTCCGCCACACGACCCGATGCCATCGGCCACGGCGACCTACTATAATCTTCGGTTGCGACAACACGCTACCGCTATTGGCTTCGGCGAATCGCTGCTGCGTTGACTCCGGTCCACCGCATCGGCTCACGAACGTCGTCACGACTCCATCAACAACATCGAATCTACACTCGGGGACTCCGTCGAATCCGCCACGAGGCCCGTTACCGCCTTCGGCTACGGTGACTCACTACGGTCTCCGACTCCGCCCATCTACCGAGTCTTCGACTCCATCACGCGACTCGCTGCGGTCTTTAGCTGCGGTCTTCGGGTGAGGTGACCCGATACGGTCTTCGATCACAGCCCCTCATATACGGCAATTCGTCATCACCACGCCGACTCGATCCGCCACACAATCCACGCCCGCCACAGACTTCCGCCACATCAACTCTAGTCTTCGACTCTAGTGATTCGCTACGATATTCGACTCGGGGGCTCCCTTCGCTTCGGCGACCTGCCGCGGTCTTCAGCTTCAACGACCGGCTGCGGTATTCATATCGGATGACTCGAGGGCTCCCTCGACTCCCGCGACCGTGAGACGCTACAATCTTCGACTCCTGCGACCCGCCGGTCGCATCGGCTCCCGCAATCCACCGATCACATCGGCTCACGCGACGCGTTCACCGCGTTTACAACCAACAAAGCTAAGTTCTCTACTCACAAATGATTTCTTTCTTACTTTAAATCGCACTCGAAATACTCGGGGGTTGCGCCCTCTTCGAGTAACCTAATGTGCCATCGACTCGACGCACTCGAGCACCTCATACGCGATAGCCCGAGTAGCTGATTCTGCCTGACCGTCGAATCCTTGAACTCCGAGTGCCTCGGCAAGGTACTGATACTAAGGGTAATCAGGCTAATGAAAGGCCTAGCATACAGTACAAAAGTGTCGACTCGATTGGCACCAGAATTTTACTTTGCAAACCGACATGCAAATATCTTTACAAGATACAAGTACTTCACAATTCGTAATATTTTATGCAGCTCATAAGGATGTCGACTGCGTCGAGCTATTCTACTGGGTCCTCCAACAGGAGTCGACAAAACAACTGGCTACGATATACACTCAAGGCCCGAGTCGAGTCCCTCCTCGGATGGTTGCATCGCTTGATGCTACACACACGTGACGTTGGCCGTGCACCCGATAGAAGTGATTGCGTCGAATCCATCCGCATCATCGACTCACCTGGCTAGAACTCCTGGATTCTCCTCGCATTATTTTCGAATACCACTACAAGATACAAGTCTCGAGTCTCTGCCCGAGTCTACGACTTCGCCAGACACTCGGGGGCTACTCCAAACTAGAGCGCTGGACGCGCATATACAAGATCCTCGAGTGACACGCTCTGAATCCTCACTTGAATCCACGATTCGACTAAAGGACTCGGGGGCTACTCCCATAGGTAGCGCTGGCCGCGCACCCGAAGAATTTTATGAAGATATCCAAGCATCATGAAAACCCTTCACTCGAATCAGCGATTCGATTGTAGACTTCGGGTTACTCCCATAGGGAGCGCTGAAAGCATATTCGACTGAAACAAGCAACAAAAGACGACAACAGTAGCAAAAGTTATTTAGTCCCTGCCTGAATCTTCGACTGAAACAACCAAGAAAAGGCGACAGCAGTCGCAAAAGTTATTTAGTCCCTGCTTGAGTCTTCGACTCAACCAGGCACTCGGGGGCTACTCGTACATCGTACTATGTGTCGATAACATCCACACTCGAATGCTATGGCGACTCCGCCTCATATTTTCCCTACAAAGAGATTACGTCTCCTGGGCCACCCGAATCGTCTCCGCGATGACAAAAAATTCGGATGCCGCGCTTACATCGTGAAGATAAGACCTGAATAAGACCTGGCAACGCATCTGCTGCACACTACCAGAGATATATCCGTGCCTACAGGTACGATGAATATGCCTTGACGGACGCTTCGAGTGCTCATACCCATACACTGGAATTCGACTCCTGTAAGACCTCCGCGGCATGAGTCGAATTACGCCAGCAATTTCTGAATTCGAGTCCGGGGACTCGAGTTTGAGTAGGTAGCGTTGTTTTTGCCCTAGAGCAATTAACTGGTCCCGATCCATCGAGCGCACAGCACGCTACCATCATCCCTATGAACTACTACAAATTCGACTGACCCGATGAACTTCCGGGAGAAGTGCTACGCACTCGACACAATTGTCGACTCCGACATCCTAATGTGAAGATTAAAACTTCTGAGTCTCCATCTGAATCTACGATTCACATGGACACTCGGGGGCTACTGACATGGGTATGCCCAATAGGCACTCAACTACAGCGTACCTGGTGCAGCTCGATGGAAGGCCCACTCGACGAATCGCCAAGGTCCATGACGCCTATGACGGTTCAACTGGTATGAAGCCCATATGGATACGGACTCCCAAATGCACAAGACAAGGAAAGCTCAAGACTAGAGTTCTAATCCAACTTGTAACCAACTCATATTGGTACCTGAGACCTAGCCTCCCCATATATAAAGGCTAGGAGGGTCCAACGAGAAGGCATCCTCACCTCCAATCCCTCAGTCGCAACATGCTACGCCACAATAGATCTAGACATCGCGACTCCCCCAATAGATAGATCTACGATCTCCCATACGCCAGATCCAATCTGCGCATACACCGCCATCGGCGACATTGTAATCCTTCGGATCCTTCATCAATCAAGAGCAGACAAGCAGGAGTAGGGTCCTCTACGAGGCCTGAACCTGGGTAAACCTTGCGTCCCTGTGTGCTTGTCTGTTAGCCGATCGAGACTTCCAGTGTTTCCCTCCTTCTCCAAAACCCAAGTCCATAACAATGGGCATTGATGAGTTAAACCCTCGTCACCACAAGAAGGACTTAGAGAATCCTTAGCAAGAAGTAGCTAAGGAAACAGCTCAAGGAGCACTTGTATTGGGCATCCGCCCCCTTTGATAGTAGATCCTTGCAGGAGTAGGAGTTTTACCTCGCCAAGAGGGCTCCGGACCTGGGTACATCGTTGTGTTCGCAGTATCTGTTCCCAACCCGTTGCGAGTAGCCACCTATAGCAACCTGATTGTCCCCTTCAAGCCATCCCCGATGGCACTGTCGTGTTCCACACCACGACATTTCCAGTCTTTTTTTTTCTGCCAAATATTTTATAGATTCTGTTTCAGCATTTCCTTTTCCTTTTAAAAGAATCTATCAACATCAACAGTAGCACCATACTTATGAAACATAATCCAAAGCATGTATAGTCAAATAATAATACCTTTAGACTTGCACTTTGAAGTAGATCACCATCATCAAATGTTTGGCGTTCTTTCAAAAATCCATTCTTTAGCAATCTATTAGTGTAGTAAACATTTTACCTACATCTTCTATTCATCCTTATCATGACAACTTTCATGATCAAGCTACTATAGCCTATAAGGACGAATCGTGAGTATATTGTCAGTTCCCAAAACATTTTTGGGGATTAGGACGCCTAGCGTCTCCAACCTTCGCAAATTCTCATACAATATGAGAACGTGTATTTTGCTAAATTATACTCTATCATATTGCAACCATAAACATTGTTTCAGATATTACAATATCTTTCACACATGATGGTTTCTAAAACAATTCTTTCAGCTCCTAGATAACCTCGATATTAAAACAACTTTTGAATATCAAGAATCATGGAGACAAACATGATACTTAGATACTAACATTGGAATTCTTACTCTTGATTTAATACTACATATTAAACTTCATGGAGTAAATAGAGTTTGCTGAAAGTTTGCAATAAGACTTCTAAACTATAAATTGACACTTAAAACAATATAATACCAGTTCGTAAAGTAAATGTCCAGAATTCTATAGTTCTATTATCTCAATTAAAACTAAGCGCAAGGTAGTAAACAGATGCCAATGACTATAAAAAATTATGCAAATTCACTTTGATTTTAGTTTATGATAAATTGAGTTCGATTAATCCAAATTACAAATGAACTCCCACTCAAAAACAACATCCCTCGTGTCCTTTTGGTGATTACATGAACCAAATCCGCTACACCAAGTCCGATCATCACGTGAGTCAGTGTAGCTTCAAAGGAGAGCATCTATATGGGCATCATATCAACTATATGACTCATGCTTAACCTTTCGGTCCGTGTTCCGAGGCCATGTCTATACATGCTAGGCTCGCCAAGCAAGAACCTCAGTACTCGTGTGTGTAAAACTGTCTTACACCCGTTATATGAACATGGATTCAAGTACACCCGATCATCACGTGATGTCTTGAAGCGACGAAACATAAAACGGTGCATACTTAAGGAAGAACATATTTTTATCTTGATATCCAAATGAGCAATCATCGTATAATGCTACTAAAAACGCGAAACATGCAATGTAAGATGCAAGCAAAACATCATATGCATAAAGTAAAATGATATGGTTCTTGCACTTGATCACTATCATGTGCATCGTGGTATGATCTTTATCATTCCTTTGTGTGTAAGGTAAAGGTCTATGGAACTTAGACGTTAGGTGTGTTCTAAGAGTATCAACTATACATCAACTTACAACATTACCATATCATGACACCATCCCAACAACAATCTAAACCAGATGCTTCTAGTTTATCCATTGCAAGTTTTACGTGGCTTAGGGATTTCGAAGATAGAACCGGTCTTACCTATGAACGTGGAACCACAATGATGATAACCAAATTATTAGCAACTCATTGTAAATCAGATATTGATTATAGTAGGAGAGACAAACACCCGCTATCCACTTATGCAAAACTAGTTGCATGTCAATCGTGGAACAGGTCTCATGTGCGAGGACATGTAAAGTTAGTCCGGACCGCTTCATCCCACTATGCCACCAATATGCAAAATACATAGAAGATGCAATAAAATGATCACCAACACCCACATACTCATATGTGTTCTACCCGTACAAAGCATCTACGCGTGATCAGACTCTGATACCACTGTTGGGTTCACAATATAGAAAACAAAAAAATTCCTATGATGTGAACATCTAAGCACCAAGATCTATTTACCTAGATATAATCAACGGGTGGATATACATACATAGAGAACATACCCTTGAAGAGTGACAAAGCATTGTTAACAAAACTGATTTCGTGGTTGATGTAGTTGTACACTTGCCGTTCTAAAGCTCATAATGAAGTCTAGCGAGTCCATCAGGTCCAGCACCAGCAAGTCCAGCAGGTCTAGCACCAGCAAGTCCAGCACCGCAAAGCAACGGTGCATCCGTGATCGCACACACGTTTGGTACCCTAACAACCTCCATGTCCTCGTTTCAGCGATGCATCAGAAGCAGCAACTCTTTTCCAGATAAAGCCACCGAGAACATGTATCTCACTAATCCAAGATCATGGGAAATAATTTCTAGAGGGGGAGAGAGAGATCCTTCACAAGGAGGTGTGAGATGAGAGGAGTGGAGGGCCTTTTATAGGGGAGAGGAGGAAAGCCCATACCATGGCCGGCGGCCAAGGTGGTGCCCCCACCTCTTCCATCATTCATGTGGGTGGAGCTCCCACTCATATAAACATGCCTCCACTCAAAAGTCCACTCACCTCCATTAAATTTCCACCAAATTTAATGCAAGCTCTCATTAAATAAAACTATTTTATTTATTTTATTCAGAATTTTGTTAATTAATTTAATTAACAAATATTCACATAAAACCCCCTAGAACATTTCAATATCACATGCAGAACTAGTTTCTGCAATTTCACCCTGAAACAATTCCGGTTTCCATCGAAATGATACCAGCGCTTTCTGAAATCTTTATCTGAAACATATTTGCTCTGAATGGTGTCGATATCCCTTAAGTGTGTCAGCCTATGGTTCACGAATAATGCAGACATGATAGAGACCCCTCTCCGATCAATAATCAACAGCAGGACCTGGAGATCTGTACTGACTCCCACACATTCAATGATGACTCTAGTGATCGTGTGAACCTCTAATGTTGGAACTAAATCCCTTTGTTTTGAGATATATTACATGTCCGAGATTCGATCATCGGTATCTCAATACCTAGTTTAATCTCGTTACCGACATGCACTCTTTTCTCGTTCCCGTGATATAACATTCTAGTGATCACATCACTTGCTTGTAAGCAATCTTAATGTGATATCACCGAGAGGGCCCAGAGTATATCTATCCGTCATCGAGATGGAAAAATTCCACTCTTGATCCATGAGCCTCTACATAACACCTTCGTAGCACTGAACCCACCTTTATAGTCACCTTGTCATATGGTGTGACGTTTGATGTTATCAAGATACTCTTCTAGTGTTAGTGATTGACATGATCTCATGGTCTAAGGACTAGGATTACTTCTTACGATTTATAGCAATATAAACCTAATGACTTTGATCGTAATGCTATACTTCAGATGAATGTTCATCACACCATTCAACCAATGTTATGACCTCGTTATTAACAACATCCAATGTCCACGATCAGGAAACCTTGATCATCTTGTTAATCAACGAGCTAGTTTATAAGAGAGGCATAACTAGGAACCCTTTATTTGTTTATAAACACACATGTGTTAATGTTTCCAATTAATACAATTATAGCATGCAAAATAAACATTTGTCATAAACAAGGAATAAGATAATAACCACTTTATTATTGCCTCTCGGGCATATTCCTTTCATCTCGGCGGCTGCGGCGACGACTCTAACGGGTTGAATGGGTGGAGGTGGTAGCAGCATCGAGTGGTGGTCACTAGGGGAAGGGTGGGTGGGAACGCGGTATGTGGGCGGCTTTCGCAGGTGTGTGTGTTGATGATAGGGCTGGCCCGTGTTATTCTCGGCTCCATTCGATGCCCCCGCTCCCCCTCCCCGTGGACTAGGTTCAGCCTAGGAGCGCCGAATAACTAAACGGTCCGTGTCGGCGCCAAAATACATTTGGGGGTGCGGCTGGGCATCATTTTAGGCGCCGACACACCCCATAGCCCTTTGGGGGGCCTTTAGGGACCCCGACTGGAGATGCTCTAACTCCCCACAAGGGTATTTTGGGCTCCGGGGTACCATCTAGGGCAATATCGGCAATGTTTTCCATTTCATTTGGTAGACCGCATCGTACAATTATCAGTTTTTGACCCAACGTTTGTTCATCTGCACACGAGTAGTAATTGCTCTGGCGATGCAAAGTCCCTCTTTTGGTTCCATGCGGCATGTTTATGCTCACCCTTGGGATGCCTCCTTCAGTGTTGAGGTTCTCATCAGAGATCCTCCCTAGCGGACGCCTTGAGGTCCTCGAGGTGGCGCCCTGGTTGTGACTTTTCTCTGGTTCGTGCCACGTGGCATGACTTGATTCTGCACCGCCCTTCGACTGCCTTATGGTTGACGGTTTAGGATGCGATCATGTTGAGCCACCAATTCATGATGGATTTCGTTGGTCATTGTTGTAGATCAATAGAATAAAGCTCAAGCCAATCTTTGACTAGCCCTTAAAGCCGAAAGGTGAACCGACAATGAATGAACAAGTAAACCCCTAACCCTGTTATTCTTTTGCAAACCGGACAAAGACCACAAATCTGCCATCCTCTTTTCTCAAGCCAGTCCACCGTCCAAAGCCTATTTTGAATCTCTTCCCAAGCAAAAATAATAATTTTTGGATGTGCTCAGACCTTTAGACCATTCTTTTCATGTTGGTGGAGATTTACCCTAGAAATTGAGTTTTCTATGACGAAGCCATCGAGTATTGACCACTTTCTGATAGATTCCAAATGATGTTCTCCTTCGTGTTAATGCGTGTTAATGGAAATATCAAAGTTTTGAAGTTAAATCCACAGATCAATGAATTGCTCCATGCAAGAAAAATAGAACTCCTCTGTTAACTTGATTTTCGCAAAATTGGGTGGGAACGGGAACTTGATTTCTCCACGCCTAGAACACTAAGGCCACCAAGTGTCTTAATGCAACAAATCATTCTCCAATCCATGTTCTCAACCTGGTTCTTGCTCTCTCACCCCACAATGACAAAACCCACTGCATCCTCTTGTTCTTCCAAGATTCAGGCTCTCGTTGTTCCACACCATGACCAGTTTCAATCTCGTTAGGATTTATACTTGCTTCATTCGGCACAATGTCATCAAAACCCCACCCTAAGATCCAGTTGTGCAGAATGCAACAGGCAATTACTAGCTTAACTTGGATGGGGAGAATATGGAATAGCTTCTGGTTAAGTATCTTGAATCTACCTCTCTATGGTGGCTCGAAGGCTAGAGTTTCTGAGATTGAACAATTGAATGTGACTATGTGGTCTGTTCCATGCAGATAATTCGTTTAGATGGTACCCAGTAGCATCTTCTAGGTAGAACTTACCATCATCGATATTAATCCCATCTAGCCTTGAAAAGCTCTCATCAAGAATGCTTACATCATGGGCTAATCATTCTCAACTAGCTAGCACATACGTGAACTTGAGATTGAAATCAACAAAAGCAAAAAACATTCTAGCTGGTTTAGTGCTTTCTTCCCCTATGATGTTGAATGTGACCTTAGCACTCTAACAAGTGACATGAGTACAATTGATTGTTCCAATACAATCCAGCGGTGACACGAAGATACGGTCATGTGTATGTCCATGTTAGTGTTTACACGAAAAATAAAGACACAATTTTCCCTCACCCTGAAATATGGAAACCATATGTATCTGTTTTCATCTTCCTTGGAGTTTGACTAGTTGGTGGCTTGATAATCTCTTCTCTCACCTCCCCAATTGCATACATGACCTGTTTGAAATAGCGAGCAATAGTCTTTGTGCATCTCCTAAATGCGTTATGGATCACTCTATACCTCTGGTTATGACCCACGACATGAAGAAACATAGCAACTTTCTCTTCCACATAGGTTTGAATACTAACTTGGAGATAACCTAGAATAGCAGCAAACACATTCTGGCCAATGTAGTGTTTCCTTCCCTTATATGTTGTAGACGGTGACCGCAACACTCTAGTAGTGAAATGAATACTATCGACTGCGCCAATACAATCATGACCGCAACACTCTAGTAGTGAAATGAATACTATCGACTGTGCCAATACAATCATGCGATGACACGAAGAAATAGTCACGTGTACGTCCATGTTAGTGTTCACATGAAAAATAAATACACATTTGCCCTCACCCTGAAATATAAAAACCATATGTAGCCATTTTTTTATCTTGTTTGGAGTTTGACCAGTTGGTGGCTTGATAATCTCCTCTCGCGGCTCCCTAATTGCATACAAGACATGTTTGAAATAGGGAGCAGTAGTCTTTGTGGATCTCTAAAATGTGTTATGGATCACTCTAAACCTCTGGTTATGACCCATAATATGAAAAAACATGGCAGCTTGTTCCATAGAGATGTGGATGCTATCGTGCAACAAACTTAGATCGAAATCACCTTTTGACAACAAAAAAGGGGGATCTTTTCATCTGAAGCATTTCTAGAGCCTCAACGTCGTTCAGGTTGTAGATGTAGCTCAGATTTGCGATCCTCTCTTGATCTCGGACCAACATTGGACCATATATGAGTGCTAGAAAGGCAGCATGCCTAACTGCTCTCTTGTGCAGGAGTATGATCTAGGCCTGAATCACAACAATGAGTGTTGTTGCCTAATGGACAAGGCTTAGCCAATCGACCTATTGAAATCCATCTAACATGAGTACTCGCGAAATTGACCCTAAATGTTATGTATGCACAATAGGGACATGATAGGTAGACTAGCCGCGGTCAGGGAAGAAAGGGTTTACCTTGGCCATGGTAGAATAGGTAGAGTAGCTAGGGTCGAGGAGGAAGAAGAAGAGCCCATCTCGTCGACGGAGACGATGCCTCGGATCACGTGCCAGAGATGAAGGAGATGGGCTGTTGGAGTAGATGGAATTGGCCGGTAGATCTGTGCAAGGAAAAAAATGGGGATTTCTGGCGACAGGTGACCGAAAGGCAGAGGTGAGACTAACCTTTGCCGTGCAACGGAGTCGCGAAATCTTGGTCTCCCGCCATCTCTCTTCGGGCTCCTGTGCGCAGGGTGTCCCTAGTTTTCACATCGTCGGGACTTGGCTCCACGGAAATTGCTGATTCGACAGTTCTCGGGTTGGTGCTTTTTTTTTTGAAACATTCTCGGGTTGGTGCCTTATGCGGCGCGCAACGTGGAGATGACCCAGACATCTAATCAACCGTTTTTTTTTCATCCCGCGGGCCTGTTTTGTGGGGATGCAACCTACTAAACCACGTCCCAAGTGGTGAAGGGAAGACACGAATTCGTGCTGTGGCTAACTGTTTCTTGGATGGTTTCAGGTTTAGATCTGAGTGTATGACAATTATTGACGCTTTTCATCAGTCTCACCAAACTGACGGATAATTATTGACGCTGCCGTGTTTAGTCACTGTCCATCTCTTTGAGGTGTTGTGTTCTGTAGTACTGTAGGTGCCATGCCAAAGGTCTCTGGGTTGTGTTTCTATCACTTTCAGAGCTGAAATCGGGCTGCGGATTGCACAAAATGCATTTTCGACGGCTGAGTGGCGGCACTTGTGGTGTCACCCTAATCAATCATGAACTATTGCTTCATCACAAGTCCGAGAGCGAGTGAAGCGTCTTGAGCATCAGAGGTGAGAGGACACTGATATGTATATGTCTTCGCTGTTTCTACTGATGCAGATATTGTTCACTTCGTATTGGTTCTAATCATACTACTGTACTATACTTGCTAATACTAGTTACAAGTCTAAAAAAAAGATGTTGCAGGTGATAGATTCAACCAAACATTAACAAATCGCAGAGGATCATGTGCTCCTTTATTACTGAACCAATCAACCACCCAATGCAAAAACAACCTCAACAGCGCCTGACGAAGTCCCCCACCACGGCGAGCTCCTTGGCGGCGTTCTCGGAGTCGTACTTGGGCAAGAAGTAGACATGCCCCTCGCCCTGGGTGTCGTAGACCTCGACCTCGCCGTCCCACCCGCACGCCTTGACCCCCTCCGCGTAGGCGCGCGCCCTCTCCACGAACCAGCAGTGCTCCGCCGTGGTGACCAGCACGCGGCGGCACCCGAGCCGCCTCCACTCCTCGGGCGACGCCGTCGGGTTGATGTACGGGTGGTCGGGGCCGAGCTGGCCGGCGCAGGCCACCTCCCACGCGCGCTCGAAGCTGGCGCGGGCGGCGGCGTCGGCGGGCTCCCCGCCCAGCGGCTCTTTCCCCCAGAAGTAGGGGTGCAGGAGCGCGACCCCGCTGACCTTGTCGCCGCCGAGCCCGTCGTTGATGCGCTCCTTCCGCAGCCTCATCGCCGTGTTGTGCGCCATGTTGGCGCCGGCGCTGTCGCCGGCGAGGACGAGCCGGGACGCGTCGCCGTGCGCGGCGAGCCAGGGCTCGGCGCCGTCCGGGCGGCACGAGGAGACGACCGCCTTGAGGGCCGCGAAGGCGTCGTCGTAGGCGGCCGGGATCGGGTGCTCCGGGGCGAGGCGGTAGTCGACGGAGACGACGACGGCGGGGACCGCGGCGGCGAGGGTGGCGGCGTACCTGTGGTAGAGCGGGGATGCGGCCGTGTGGACGAAGAACGCGCCGCCGTGGAAGAATATGACGACGGGGAGCTTCTTGCCGGGGTCATCCAGGGCGGCGGCGGTAGGAGGTAGGTAGAGGCGGGCGGAGACGTTGGCCGCCGGGTCGAGGACGACGTCCTTGGAGGCGACGCCGCTGGCGGGGTCCCCGGAGGGGGAGGGCGGCACGGTCTCGGTGCCGTCGAAGCGCTCGACGCGGCCGCTCTTGTGCCAGCGCAGGACGCCGGGAAACTCGTACTCGATCTCGGAGCCGGCGTCCATGGCGCGAGGCTTGAGGATCGGGATCGGGAGGTGGAAAAGCAGAGCAGCGAGCGGAGCGAGGAGGAGAGCCGCCCACCACAGCACCCGTCGAGAGGATTCTGGAGCAGAAACGGGCATTTCTTTCACTGTCTGGTCTGGCGACAGGTCGCCGTTGAGAAAAGCAGAGCTGGACGATGGGATCTGAGAGAGATACCTGGTGTTGCTCCAATTCTGATCGAACGGCCTTTGATCGTATACAGTACTACCGATCAGCCAGTCAGATAGCATGCCGGTGTGGAAATAGGGCCAACACGACAAATATGACCCTCACACAAAAGTTTAATGCAAAATAAACCGTTCGGAATTTTTAGCCCACTTACAACATCTCCACTTGCCCCCGAATTCTTTTTTTTCACTGGCGTGGTCTACTTTGGTATCCGGCGATAGGCCGAACCCAATCCATAGGAGGTTAGCGAGGCGTCGGATGGAGCTGAAAATTACACGGGCCAGTCCTGGCAGTGGGATAGGCCATCTCTCGAGCTGCATCGCGTCCCGTCGACGGGCATGCGGCGGCTAAATTGCTTGCCACCGAGTTCTCCTGTCATGCCCTTTTCACCGTTTCTCGCCATGTCTTCTGCGCCTTTTCTCGCTATATGTACACGCGTCGGCCATCGTCATTGCAGATATATACCCCCTCACGCCATGCCCGCAGCTCACACCCCCTCCCGCTATATCTAGGACGGGCCAGAGGTGCTGCTTTCGCCAGTAGGAGCGGCGTACAACCATGCCTGGGCGTCGTCTTCCTCCAACTCGCACACCACTCGCAGGAGAGCTGGAGGCGCCTCTCCCTGGCCCCAACCACACCAACTCTGAGGAGCAGCCAACTCCGAGGAGTTGGGTGGGGCAGCTCCAACGCCGATTTCGAGGAGCCTGAGGAGCCACCATGGGTGGCACTCGAACAACGAGTGATCAACCGACGCATTCGAGAAGAGCGCTGGCGAGATATTCCGCGACCACCGATACCCCGAGGGATAGCTTACGGGTGGGATGTCCTCACCCACGTTTTCTTACGGGCGAGATAAACATGTTTGAACTATCCCCCCCTAAAGACGTCGTATTGGGAGACGAGTGGAGATCCTCTTAACCTCTTTGCTACCGCTAAGCCCACGGGAGGTGGAGGTACGGTCAGTATGATGAGTAACGATTATTTAAAAGAGACAGCACATGTAGTCTTGGTCGTCACAGTGGCTAGGTTGCCAACTCTCAGTTGCAGGTCCTGTGCTATCGATCCCAGCTCGCCCTCTATTCTTCTCATTCATTTTTTTGCTGAAAACATAGTTTAAAAAATTAATTCTTTTCCTAGGATTTGAACTCCAAACCTCCTCAAAAGCAAGGAAAGGTCTTTTCACCATGACAATTTTTTAACACGGTCATACACCTTATGTATAATTGTTGCGTCAAATGAGAAAAGTCTTATTGGAACAAGGCTTATTGGAGCTTTTTATGAAATTCGAAAATTGTATATCTAAATATATAAAAATAAAAAATCATGCGAAACCAACAATCGAGTATGTACTACACAAGTTTCCTTGAAATATTTTTTCATATGTGATATAAAGGAAAAGGAGAAATGCATAGATCAAAACTATTTTTTTCTTGTAGATCCACAATTTTTTATTATTTAGGTTTATTCATAACATCAATCTCCTAATGATGTGATCCCGTTATCAAGTGACAATCATTTCCATGGTTAGAAAACCTTAACCATCGCTTCACTCTTAAACTAGTAAGAAGAGGTTTACCAGGGACTCTGTGTTGTTTACTTATCTACACGAGTATTTAGTTTTCAATCCGAGACCATGGGGTAAAAGTACTAGAGGGGGAGAGAGATCCTTCACGAGAAGGTGTTTGGATGAAGGGTGAGAGGGAGGGTCTTTTATAGGAGGAGGGGGTACCCCTCCCCATGGCCGGCGCCCCATGGGGGGTGACCCCTCACCTTCCCATTCATGTGGTGGTACCTCCCTCCACATTAAAATGCTCCTTCACATTCTCTTTTAAAGTCTTCTTTTAAATGCATTGAATTTCTCCAAATTTAATACTCTCTCATTTAATAAAAATCTTTTATTAATTTTATTCAGAATTTTGTTAATTACTTTAATTAACAAATATTCACATAAAACCCCTTGCAACATTTCAATATTACATGCAGAACCAATTTCAGCAATTTCATCCGAAATAATTTTGGTGTCTATTGAAATAATTCCCGCGCTTTGCAATTCATTCGTCTGAAACATATTTGCTCCAAATGGTGTTGGTGTCTCTTAAGTGTGTCACCCTACGGTTTGTGAATAATGCAGACATGATCGAGACGCCTCTCAGATCAATAATTAGAAGCGGGACCTGGAGATCCATACTGACTCCTACACATTCAACGATGACTTCTGTGATCATGAAAACCTTTAATGCTAGTAACTAAATCCATTTGTCTCGCGATATATTACATGTATGAGATTCGATCATTAGTATCCCCATATCTAGTTTGATCTCGTTGCCGATATATACTCTTTTCTCGTTCCCGTGGTATAACATTCTAGTGATCTTATCACTTGCTTGCAAACTAATGAATGTGATATCACCGAGAGGACCCAGAGTATATCTATCCGTCATCGGGATGGACAAATCCCGCTCTTGATCCATGAGCCTCTACATAACACTTTCGTAGCACTGAAACCACATTTATAATCACCCTTTAACGATGTGATGTTTGATGTTATCAAGATACTCTTCCAGTGTTAGTGATTAATATGATCTCATGGTCTAAGGAATAGGATTACTTCGTATGATGTTATAGCATTATAAACATAATGACTTTGATCGTAATGCTATACTTCAGATGAATGTTCATCACATCATTCCACTAATGTTGTGACCTCGTTATTAACAACATCCAATGTCTATGATCAGGAAATCTTAATCATCTTGTTAATCAACGAGCTAGTTTATAAGAGAGGCATAACTAGGAACTTTCCTTTTGTTTATTAAACACACGTGTATTAACGTTTCCAAGTTAATACAATTATAGCATGCAAAATAAACATCTATCATATACTTGGAATATACATAATAACAACTTAATTATTGCCTCTCAGGACATATTCCCTTCAAAAACCCTACTCCTGCTTGTGTGTTCTTAATTGATGGAGAAACCGAAGTTACCATGGCACCGAGATGACTGTGGTTGCGCAGATTTGATCCGGCGTGTATGTGGTGAGTGTTTTTTACGTTCCCCCTGATGGCCTCTCCTAGCCTTTATATGAGAAAGCTAAGTCTCAGGTACCGTCCGAGTCGGTTGCAAGTTGGAGTCTATCTTTAAGTTTCCTAGTTTAGAAACTATTCTTGCTTGCCACGCCAGGAGTCGGTATCCATATGGGCTTCATGTCACCCGAATCTTTATGGGTTTCAAGGATCTCAGCAGATCTTCACGTGGGCTTCCAACCGGGCCGGACCAGATAGGCCAAAGTGAGTTCTCATTGGGCATACCTATGCCAGCCACCTCCCAAGCCGGCCACTTCCCTTTCCTCTTGCCCCTTTATTATTCCTTACCTCTTTCTAATGCGCTTGTTCAATTATAGTCTTGCCAAATTATATGTAGTTTGCTCATATCAATATTATATTATCTTTTTCTCAGGAGTCTATTAAACTAGTCACCTCTCATTCCAAAAGGAACATTTTCAGAATCTGTAAATGAATTGATTATTTTTTCCTTAGGATAAATCGTGTAAGCTATTATTTATATTTTGGTAAAGGCCTGGTTCTATATGTGTGTTATGTGTAAGAGACGTAAACTACCCACTTCTCCACTCATGATATTTGTTAGAGATCAAATTATTTACCCATTTTGTGACATGTGTGTTCTTCTTGTGATCATATTCAGATTAGTTTAAAATCTAACATACAAATGCTATTTTCATACATTTGCGTACGTTTATACTGTCCAAACTCAACAAATTATCAAAATTTATGGTTATTTTATTGCTCTGATGACTTTTCCTGAGCTCAACAACTAAATTGACCACAATTATATCAATCTCAACGACTTTATCAATGGCGACTACATCACCAACGATACCAACGACCACGACTACATCGTCCCACTCCCGGCTACATCGACATCGTCATTCACAAGCATCCTCTTTAGTCCGCGATTTCGGATTATGCTCTGGTCAAACCGTCCGCGACGCTCCTGCTGTTCGCGTCTCTACCGATCCGAGTGGAGTGGGGGTGTTAGAGTATGTCACGGTTTGGCAATATTAGGTAGTTTAAGATTGTAATCCAATTCTATCTCTATTAGCCTTCTTGCAACCCCAAGTCTTCTAATACTATATAAATATCACGAGGGCTCTTAATGTAATCACCTCTTGCAATATCAATACAGTCTATATCTCCGCAATCCTTCAACATCCAAACATGAATTGGAATTAGGTACCACCCTTTGATTCAATAGCAAGTTTTGAACACAGCCAAACAACATAATTCGAATTGAAAGCCATTTCATTTCCATTTTTATCAGACCCAATGCAGTGGATCCAAACATAGCATATCCTATATTTTCCTTACGTAAAGTAACCAATAAGATTTCACCTTCAATATTGACAATATAGATATATGCACACTTGCACTTAAAGGGTTTCAAATAGATGTTTTTCGTAGGTCAGTTTACAACTTAGATAATTCTATCTATGTGAAGGATTACACATATTATCTATTTATGGGTCACGCTGAATATAAACTAGTAAAACTTTTTTTGTCGGCCTAAGGGCATCTCCAATATGGCCCCTTGTGGCCACGCGGGTCTGAATCAGACCGGCCGGACCGAGGGCACGGCCCAACCGCATCCGCAAATTGCGAGCGCAGCTCCGAACCGATCCGTTTAGGTGAAAATTGGATCAAGATTGAGCTGAGTTTGCCGGCACGGACATCACGCAAATTCAATGTGATTAAGATGTGCAAGACTGTGTCATGGAGGAAGAAAGCGTTTGAAGATCTCGATGATTTGCTAGTTTCTTTTAAACTATATTTTGTAATTGCTAAAGACAACTATAAATATAAATATATATGCTATTAATTGTAAAAAAAAAAAGATGTGATCCTCGCAGCCACCTGGCTAGTTTGAATGAAAAATATCATGCAGGTGGAGCCACCCGCATAGCTCCCCCGTCAGCGCTTACGTTAGATCTGTACTTTTCGTCAACGCCGAGTGTTGTTGTGTGCCGTTCCTCGTTGCTCAGCTCGCCACTTCGCTCTTCAAGTTTAGGATTCCACAGCCTCAACCTCAAGTGCGGAGGCACCGAGCAAACGCCCGCTGCCGGCAGCCCGCCATGAACCCCGGCTCCGAGATCGAGTACGAGATACCCTATGTGGTGCGCGTGCACAAGAGCGGCCTCGTCGAGCGCCTCCAAGGCACCGAGACCGTGCCGCCCTCCCCCTCCGGGGACCCAGCCAGCGGCGTCGCATCCAAGGACGTCGTCCTCGACCCCGCGGCAAACATCTCTGCGCGCCTCTACCTCCCCACCGCCGCCGCAGAAGAGCCTAGTAAGAAGCTCCCCGTCGTCGTGTTCTTCCATGGTGGCGCGTTCATGGTCCACACCGCTGCATCCCCTCTCTACCACAAATACGCCGCCTCCCTCGCCGCCGCGGCCCCCGCCGTCGTCGTCTCCGTCGACTACCGCCTCGCCCCGGAGCACCCCGTCCCGGCCGCCTATGAGGACGCCTTCGCCGCCCTCAAGGCGGTCGTCGCCGCGTGCCGCCCGGACGGCGCCGAGCCCTGGCTCGCGGCGCACGGGGACGCCTCCCGCGTCGTCCTCGCCGGCGACAGCGCCGGCGGCAACATGGCGCACCACGTCGCGATAAGGCTGAGGAAGGAGCGCATCGATGGGTACGGCGACAAGGTCAACGGCGTCGCGCTCCTGCACTGCTACTTCTGGGGGAAAGAGCCGGTGGGCGCGGAGCCCACAGACGCCGCCTTTCGCGGCGGCCTTGACCGCGTGTGGGAGGTCGCCTGCGGCGGAGAGTTCGGCCTCGACCACCCGTACATCAACCCGGCGGCCGCGCCGCCGGAGGAGTGGAGGCAGCTCGGGTGCCGCCGCGTGCTGGTCGCCACGGCGGAGCTCTGCTGGTTCGTGGAGAGGGCGCGCGCCTACGCGGAGGGGATCAAGGCGTGCGGGTGGGACGGCGAGCTCGAGTTCCACGAGACCAAGGGCGATGGGCACGTCTACTTCTTGCTCAAGCCCGACTGCGACAATGCCGCCAAGGAGCTCGCCGTTGTGGCCGATTTCGTCAGGCGCTGCTGAGTTCCCGTCGGTTGTACTTCCTCTGTTTTAAAGATGTTTTTTCGTGAAAGGAGTGTATCTGTACTATTTTAGAGTGTAATACAATTTGTTCATAAAGCTAAAACATTTTATATTATAAAACAGAGGGGCTATGATTCAGTACGAAGGATCACGCAATTCGTTTGTGATTCATTCAGTGTGTTAGTTGCAACTTCACAAAATGAGCTGAGCTGATATATTTGTTGATTTTGAATTTCCGATGACTCTACTAACGAGGACCTCTCCCATGCCCCGCGTCGCCTCCCCATGCGAGGATACCGGGGCAGCCGTTGCCCGCGCGGTGCCCTTCCTCTACCTGGCGTAGGCAGCTCGGCCTAGGAGAGCCCAACCTGGTGGCGGTGCACCAAGACTGGTGGAGCTCCGGTAGGCCCAAATGGGAGGCGGGGCGAGGACACTGCTACTTGGCGACGGTGCTAACATGGCCTTGGTCTTGGCCAGGGGCGCCCTACGGGCCCATATCTGGGCCCTTTGGGTTCAATCTGGGTTGGGCCGGGTTGGCTCGGGCTCAGAAGTGTTGGCTCCGGTTGGCCTGAGGGCAGCTCGGGATGGGGTGGTGGCGACGACGTCTTGTCTGCTGCAGCGCGGCAGCGGGAGCTTCATGGCTCTGATTTGGGCTTGGTCGGGCATATGTTGGACCGATGTGTTCACGCTGCTATATTCGGTCTGCTACTGCCTATGGCGGTGGAGGTTGATCCCTCCCGGTACTGTTGCCCCTTGTCTAGAATGGTCTTCTCGGTTCGGTCGGCCTCGTAGTGTTTGCCAGTCGTCGATGATGACTACAGCACCGTCTTGGCATATGTTGGTGGACGAAAAGTTTGGTGGAGTGTGACGGATTGTTCACGATTGTGGTTTTTTAGGGATCATGAAAAAACGATGTTAGCATGGACGACACCGACGCGATGACGCCTAGGGCCGCCATCCTTTCTTCTTAAAGGACGTCGGGTGTACCCTTTCCCAGTTGATTTGACCGAGTAAATATAGATTGCAAATCATACATGATGTACCATTCAATACGTATTTAAATCAAAATTAATGATATAATTATTATAACAATCAACACATATATTACTAGTTAATGAGTGGTTAAAGTTTAAATACGCAAAATAATGATGACATGTGCATTGAAAACAAGGAGTAATATCGTTGAATTGTATCAATCAGCGAGACATCTGTTGGAGATAAGCATAATAGGTATCACCATAGCATAGCCTTGTTCCAGCTAACCCGGGTGGCCCATAGGTGACAACTTGGTCTATGGCCTGCTGGTGGCCCAGTTAGAGGAATCTAGAAGGGAGGCCCATGCTGGAATAACAGGGAGGCTACGGTAACACCATAGATGAAGTCAGAGCATTGGAGTACAAGACACGAAGACTAGTTAGCATTAGTGTATGACTCTATAACCTGTCCGGTATGGGCTTTACTATGTAATCCCAGGTTCTGACGCCTTTATAATCCGTCCCTACGGGAGCCTTTAGGACAACAGACAACCTCGCATAGTGAACCATACAATCCCTATAACCCAGTGTATTACCATTATAGCGATTAGAAGCAGGAGTGGGATTCCGCCACCATTGTGGGATCTAAACCTAGGTAAGTTGTGTTACCTCGTACCTGTCAACTCGCCGCCATACCCCACATCTCTCTAAACATGCTGTGAGGAACCCCCTATGGCGTACTCGTTGACAATACCACGATAGGTGGCGCCCACCGTGGGGAAAGAGGTGTTTCGAGCTCTACACCGGGACGATGGCCAATCTCTTCGCGGGAATCGCCGACACCATCGCCATCGGGCGTGTTCTCTTATCCGACAACGTTATGATCGTCTCTTCGAAAAATTCTAGATCCCGACGAGGACAAACCCTACCCGCTGCACCATCATCCCAATCAGGAACATCCACATCTTAATCAGCAAAACCGGCTCGGGATCTCCCAAGTGTTAAAGAAAAAGAGGTCACACTTTGTTGGTGTCCTTAGCGTCTTAGATATGTAACGTTGCATGCAAAAGCCGGATGAAGATCCCAGAGAGTTTCTAGCCATATGTCTTAGGTTGAAAAACTCCATTGAGGGAATCTCCGAGCGGGAAGCCATGTTCTACTTCGTTGAAGGACTCGCACGTGGTACACTACTCCAACATTCGCTAAGGCGATCGATGAGTCCAAAATCGAAGCATATTTACCTCTTGTTTTTGCATAAGTAGACTTGGGTTTTTAGTATTTTACTATGCTTGCGTGTACCTTTTGTCTTTGTTTCAACGGGATCACGTTTTACTAAGTCCTTTGTGAATATATTAATTGGGATTATCATATTTTGCAGTAATATGATATATCTAAGTGACAAATGTCATTTAATTGATTTTTCCTTGCACCTGGGAGAAAAGCAAACATGGAGGAAGGGTACAAACGATTTAATGAGCACTAGTACGAGCGGAGCTTGCCAGTATCGCCCACTCGTACCATGTGTCAGAGCGTTCACATCGTAAAAAACTCTCACCTAGCGAAGACAGATCTAAGATCCGACATTCAGAGAAACCACTAGCCTCGAAATACCACGCTAGAGAGAGATCTAGTGGAGGAACTAAGAGAGGGGCAAATCCTTGTTGCTCTGCGGATCATCGGAGGACCTCACATCATCCCCTTCATCATCAACCACTACATCTCCATCACCATTACCATTCCCCTCTTCACCATTTTAGATCTTGTTGTAATTCCAAATACAATTATGGTTTGCACTAGATTTATCTTCATACTTTTATCCATCCATTTAAATATGATGATGTTGTTAATTGCTTCCATGTGTGAGTAGTTCCCTTTGTTCTTCGGAAGATGGATAAACCCTAGCATTATTATGAAATTAAATAAATATGATCTATTACTTTGGTCCATGTTCCATTGATCTATGATGTTGTGTTTGATCTTTCTCTTTAGATGGTATGCGTAATCGGCCACATATCATTTGCCTCTGGGTATAAAGAGAGGTGATACCCTTGGGACGCGTATGGGAGTATGTCCAGTGCCAAGTGGTGACAGTAAACATTGGCTTATAACCTTCACGGTCAAAGGGGGCATTAAGATAGACTCACTAAGCTTATTACGATATCCATGGAGAAATCTCTTAATTGTGGTGGTCTATACGAGTGATTTCTCTCAGGCATCGCAGTGATTATTTAGAGGTGACCTCATTACCTAGCTCAAAAAAGAGATTGCCCACGAGTTTTGTAGTGAGCATCTTATTATTGAGCTCTCTCCACACATGTCATGATGAAAGAAATAGGTTGTCCTAACTATGATTAATTACTCCATGCTAGCGGTGTATCCGAAATCCCCGAGAATGTATTAGCCTTATTGAGTTCCAACGCCATTCTCCAATGCTTTCTTTACTTGTTTTATTACTTTCTTCCACCTAAACACCAAACTTTTCAAGCACCCTTTACTTGAGATCAAAGGCAGCTTACAAGTATCCTTTGATAGATAGTGAAGAGGAGCATAAAGGCCTAAACCAAATAGCTTTGTGTGTGTTTGATACTCTTATTTTGAAGCTAGCTACAATCGATCTGTGTACTTGCAGTCATCAAGCTATTTTCTTGCGCCATTCTCAGGGAGCTAAGCGCTTTTGGTATTTGTTCTTAGTTGCTAATTCTATTAATTGTTTTACTAAAGTTGTTTACTAGTTTCAGGTAAACACCATGGGCGAGTACCGACATATAATCCACCTTGAAGCTATAAAGAATTCTGGTCCACTCATGGACGCTTATTTAAAATCCAATAAGCTTGATGGATATGGTATTAACCCCATGTTGTTGGAACTTTTACATGCTAAGAAGTTTGTAGGGGGCGGTACAGAGGATCCATATGAACATGTTGGGCTTTTTGAAGACACGTGTGGGATTT
Source organism: Avena insularis (assembly GCA_023614405.1). Lineage (NCBI taxonomy): Eukaryota > Viridiplantae > Streptophyta > Magnoliopsida > Poales > Poaceae > Avena > Avena insularis. The sequence goes on along the minus strand of CM042692.1, from coordinate 492,752,469 downwards.
TTCGTCTTAATATATTTACAGAGGATGGCGTTAAATCTACTCTCTTTATTCAAACTCTTATCGGCGATGCCCGTTCTTGGTATATTCAAAGTTCTTCGAAAATTACTAATTCCTAGGAGAGGTTGTCCTCTTCATTCTTAATTGATTTCTTCCCCAGGACGAAAACCCTTGGAGCTATATGTATGATCACCAATTTTAAAGGAGAAAAAAAAGAAAGCCTTTATGAAGGGTATACTAGATTTAGGGGGCTTCTCGATCATTTCTCCCACCATAATTTCCTACATTTGTTGGTAGTACACACCTTTTATGCAGGTTTAGATACACTTCATAGGATAGGAAAAGCTTATTGTGGAATTGAACTAAATGAAGAAAATCCTATAGAGTATGATTGTCTAAGAAAGTTTCTAGCATCTGTATGAGTAGAGAATATTCTTGGAAGTTTCAATCTTTACCCTTGTATGATTGTTCAAATTGTTAAAACCTATGTTGAGAATTTGCAGATTCCGAAGGAGTGGGAATGCTACTCGCACCCTTGTAATGACAAACCTCCCAAGAACGGTTTATCATGAATGGATAAAATATTACTGGTTAAAGATGAAACTATCCTAACAAAAAGGAAACTGAACGAACATGAAGGGATGAAAAGGATAGGGAAATCCACCAGAGATCTGGGGACTATCAAACCAAATATCAGCATAGTAAAAGAACTACTAGAGCTCAAAATCATTGAGAATGAGTTAATCATGGTAAGTAGAGCATCCTCCAACATAATAGGAGGTAAGTTTGATGGTTAGTACAAGGATCAACAGAAAATTCCCTTTTGTTTAGGTGAATCTACTTATGTAGGGCTTTGCGATCTAAATTCTTCTATAAATATTATACCTTACTCTATCTATGAGGGATTACTCTACTATCTTGAGGAACAAGATCTTGAACCATCTGATACAACCATTATGCTTTCAGATAGAACTTTGCATAAGACTCATGGAATTCTTCACAATGCTTATATTTCTATAGGAACTTTTATTTACCCCATTGACTTTCATATTAGTGATGTGCAATCAGATTTCTCTTGTCCTGCAATATTTGGGATTCACTTCTATAGCTCTATGAACATTAATATTAATGAAAAGAAGCAAATTATGTCTTTGTAGTTTGGATAAGAAGATTTCAAGGTAAACTGCAACCAATTCATAAAATTACCTTATGAAAGGAAGATTGAGATCAGGGAAGAAAGAACTATTGAAGAATTGGCAGCAATTTACTTTGGCACTCCAAAAATTGAATTAGAAAGGAGCCTGACAAACAATGACTCAATCCCGAATGATGTTGTAAAGGGAGAACTAGATAATATCCTTGATACCACACCTGAAATAGAATATCTTCTTAAAGATGAATTTGAAGAACTAGAAATGAAAGGAGATGAGGATCCACCTCCTTTAGTATTGAAGACACTCCCTCTAGGGCTCACGTATGAATATTTAGATAAAAAAGGTAAGGGCACTATGATTATTGATGATGAACTCTCTCCTAAAGAAAATAAGAAATTATTTTAGGTTCTTGTCGAACAACAGGAAGCATTTGGATACACTCTTAGTGACATAAGGGGAATAGATCCTTCCCTAGTTACCCACAAAATACCTATGGTTAAGGATGCTAAGCCTTTTGTAGACACCCAAAAAAGATTGAATCCTAGAATGAAAAAAGCGGTAAGAAAGGAAGTTATACGCATGTTAGACTCTAGTATTATTTACCCGATTTCCGATAGTAAATTGGTAAGTCCAACTCATTGCATACCTAGATAAGGATGCGTAACCAGAATCAACAATGATAAGGATAAGTTGATCCCTACTAGAATAATAGCGGCGTACAAAATGTGTATAGACTTTAGAAAATTGAATAAGGAAAACTGTGAAGAGTCACAATCAAATTCCTCTTATGAATCACATCTTAGAAAGAATGTTTAGCAATTCTCATTTTTGTTTTCTTGACGGTTACTCGGGGTACTCACAAATTGTTATTCAACCTGAAGACCAAGATAATACAACTTTTACCTGCTCGTATGGGACTTATGCTACAGACTAATGACTTTTGGTTTGTGTAATGCAGCAGCAACTTTTTAAGAATGTGTTTTGAAGATATTTGATAGTTTTGTTGAAAACTCTATAGAAGTTCTCATGGATAACTTTGTTGTCTATGAAACCGCTTTTGAACAGTCTCTCTATAATCTTAATAGGGTATTGAAGTGTTGCAAAGAAACCAAGTTAGTGCTCAACTAGGAACACTGTCGATTCATGGTAAGAGAAGGCATAGTTTTTGGACACAATTTTTTTGAAATAGGTATTGAGGTTCATGACTCAAGCATGGTTACTTTAGAAAAATTACCAATTCCACAGGACAATAAAGGAGTAAAAAACTTTCTTGGCCGTGCATGATTTTATCAAAAAAATTGCTAACCCTACCGCACCTTTAATTTACCTTTTGAATAAGGATACCCCTTTTTCCTTTGACAGAAAGTTTATTGATTCTTTTGAATAGTTGAAAAAAATACTAGTTTCTGCACTAGTTATTCAAGCACCTAATTGGGATGAACTGTTTCAAATTATGTGTGATTTTAGTGACTATGCTATTGGGGTAGTTCTTATTCAATGGGAAGGCCTAAATCTAAATGTTATCCAATACGCTAGTCGGGATTTTAATGAAGATCAAAAGAATTACGCAAAACTGAATTTTTTTCTTTCCATTGTTTTCGCTTGCGTTAAGTTAGGCATTATATTATAAACTCCAAAATAATAGTGCATACAAATCATCAAGCTTTAAGACATCTCTTAGCAAAGAAAGATGCAAAGCCTCGTTTGATTAAGTGGGTCCTATTACTACAAGAGTATGATTTACAAATAGTTGATAGAAGAGGTAAGGACAATCCTGTTGCCGATCATCTCTCACGTATGGAAGGCATATAAGAAGAACCTACCCCTATTTATGAATCCATGCCTGGCGAGTATCTCGTAGTGTTGGAACCACACAACCCATGGTTTGCCGATTATGCGAATTTTCTTGCAGGCAAGTTCTTACCAAAAGGAATGAACTATAATCAAAGGAAGAAATTATTTAATGATTTGAAGTATTACTTTGGGATGATAGTTATCTGTATAGGCAATGGCTAGATGAGATGATTAGGAAGTGTGTGCCTGACCACGAGATGAGCGCTGTTCTAAAAGCCTGCCATGATAGTCCTTATGGGGGCATCATGCTGGTAACCATACAACCGCCAAAGTCTTGCAATTAGGATTCTATTGGCAAAACTTGTTTAAAGACGCGCATAATTATGTTAGGAATTGCGATGCCTGCCAACGAATGAGTAACATAGGGAAAAGACAAGAAATGTCCATGAATTATAACCTTATAATAGAACCATTTGACGTGTGGGGGTGGATTTCATGGGGCCATTTACTACTCCTAATGGGTACACTCATATTATTGTTGTCGTTGACTATGTTACCAATGTTGGGCCATGCAGAGATAAACAAAAACTTTCCCCCCCACACGGTACTCTTAAGATCCAGCTCAGGTGATAGGCCACGAGAATTACCACTAGACGCACATGTGCGGATTGTTGATGAAGCGCGTCAGTTGATGTTGTGCCGAACGATCCCCGTACAACATGTCTAGATCCTCACGGACCTCCTTGTCCCCAGCGCCGCACGTGCAACGCCTCTACCAGTATCCACACGTACAGGAAGGAGCTCCAGGCAGAGGACTGCTAGATCCTGTCTATCTAGAAATGGGAGTGGAGAAAGTGACGGCTAGGTCAGGGATAATCCCTTGTCACTCCACTTATATACACTCATAGCTGGGCTCAACGCTTGAGGCCCATCTAGGCCGTACCCCAATCTCCACATAGATCTAATCCACATGGGCTCCTTACCCTTAAGTGTGTGACCATGTAGGTTTACGTACGCCTGGACACGACACGACTCACCACTCCGAGTTGATAGTTGGTAGTGGCCTCTAGCAAGACGTGCCAATTCCTAAGCGCCATAAAATCAGAAGACAAACCTTTCTCAATGTGACTTTCGTCCAAGTCCCTTTGCCTCACGATATATCTTGTCAAGCTATAGGCAAGTTGTTGCCATCCTTTTAATAGCTCGACTCTCTCTTCTCGTTCCGTGATATATGATTCACTGGACTAACACTTAGTCCGACTCCTTGGTTAACACTTAACCAAGTCGCGCATGGCCATGCTTCTGAATCATATCACACGAGAGGGGCCAGAGAATATCTCTCCATTATAGAGGGGAAAATCCCATCTTGGTAATCCATGTCACGCAACTTGCTTCACAACCAACCCGAACCCTACCTTTATAACTGCCCATTTATGGAACAACATTTGATAGGACCTAAGCTGGTGATCCACAACTCGGATTATGTGATCAAATCAGGTCGAATGATTCCATTGCTTGAGACTACAAATGACAACATGCTCGTTGCATCTCAACTGTGGGTCAGCCCGATTCGCTAAACTCTTTAGCCAAATCAATGTAAGTCAGAACATCACCATGGCCATGACAAGTGGAACCGAGTCATCAGTCGACTTTCACATTAGTCTAAGTTGTGTGTCCAACACAACCTCAATGACCAAGAAAAACTAGTATAAACAACATGAATATATAGTTCCACAATCGAATCACATATTCAATGATACATATCAGTAGTTCATACAAGGACAATAACTTTATGAATACATTGGGAATAACATCATATATGATTGCCTCTAGGGCATATTCCCAACAACCAAGTGGGTAGAGGCTGTAGCAACCTCTCATGCAGATGCAACCACGTCCATCAAGATGATTAAGGACATCATTTTTCCCAAGTTTGGAGTTCCTCGCTTTTTGATTACTAATGGTGTAACTCATTTTATGAAAGGCACTTTCAGGAAGATTCTTCATAAATATGGGGTCTAGCATCGAGTAGCTTTGCCTTACCACCCACAAACAAGCGGAAAAGTTGAGCTTTCAAATCGGGAAATTAAAGTTATACTCAGAAGAGGGTGAATATATCAAGGAAAGATTGGTCAATGAAGCTAAATGATACATTATGGGCATATCGAACGGCATAAAAATCCAATGGGAATGACACCATACAAAATGGTCTACGGTAAATCCTTTCATCTACCTTTAGAGTTAGAACGTAAATCCCGTTGGGCTATTAAAACTCTGGATTTTGATTTTAAGACAGTGGGAGAAAAACGCCTTTTAGATATTCATGCCTTAGATGAACTCAGAAATGAGGCCTACAAAATGCTATTTTTTTTAAGAAAAGGTTAAAATTGGCATGATAGAAAAATAGAGAATAAGGAACTCAAATCAGGAGACAAAGTTGTGCTCTATAATTATCGGCTAAAGATGTTTGCAGGAAAGTTGAGATCCAAGTGGGAAGGTCCGTATGAAATTGAAGAAGCCTATCCTTTGGGGCGGTGAAATTTAAAAGTAATACCCTTTCCTCATCTTTGATTGTTAACGGGCAACGACTGAAGCACTATATGAAGGAGATATGCCCTAGAGGCAAATGATAAAGTGTATTGTTTGATATATCTCTTATGTTCATAATACGTTTCATACCGTGCTATAACTGTATTAATATGAGATATTAATACACGTGTGGTATGTAAACAAACCATGTCTTTAGTTACCTCTAGCGAACTAGCTCATTGGCCATGAGGATGATCTAGGGTTTCAAGATCATGGGCATTTATGCCAATTGACAATAGGGTCATATCATTGGTTGAATGGTGTGATAGACAAACATCCAACAGTGGTATCATAATGAGATCTAGTTACAAAGTTCACCATTAATGATAAACAAAGGAAACCTCACACCCTGATCCTTAGACTGTGAGATAATGCAAATCACCGTTCTGGAGGGAGCTTAGATGGTATCAAGTATCATACCATAAATGGGTGATCAAAAAGGTGCCACTTATGTTTCCAAAGGGGTGCATAGAAGAGTACATATCATGACCAGGATTTGCAATCCATGTAACAGATAGATACATGTGGCCATCTCGGTGCACTGCATTAACGAAGCTTGCAAGCGTGTGACTTGGTCACAGAATGCAACTACATGGGAACGAGTAAACAAGTTCATCGGTAATGAGAACGAACGAAGGTATGGAGATATCGAAAGATCAAGTCTCGGGTGAACTAGGTATCAAGTGGCAAAGGGAATGGGAACCAACATTAATGGTTCGAGCGAAAAGATTCGTGGAATGCACGGGGTTCATCATGGGCATCCAGGTCCCACTGATGATCACTGATGTGATAAAGGTCTCAATCATGTCCAGAGTGTTCTTGAACCGAAGGATGTCACGCTTAAGGGTGGGGACACATAGGGATAGATGCGGTACCGTAAGAAATAGAGATAGAAACCAGAATAGTTCTGGGTAACACCCGATGTTGATCGGGGGGTTCGGAAGGAGTTCCGGAGTGAAGGAATATAATAATATGTATATTTTATATTAATTGGTTGAATTAATATTAAAATACATATTTTATTTTATTTTTATAGGCAGTCCATTGCTAATGGGCTTCACCTGGAGGAGAGGCCCAAAGGGGCAAGGCGCCTAGGGAGGAGGTTCAACCGGCCAAGGCTTATTGGGCTGCCCACATGGGGCCCACCTAGGGCCGGCGGCTCCCCGTTGGTGGCCGGTGGCTGTGCGGGTTAGTCCCACACTGCCTGCCCCTTAGGTGGTGACCCTCCCCTCCCACTATATAAAGGTGGTCACCCCTCCCCTTGGAATCATCCCATTCTCTCTTCTCTCGCTCTCTCTCTCTCATTTTCCTTTCAGGATTTCTCCGTAATATTGGAGAGGACTTCGAGGGTTTTGAGTTCTCCATTTTCACACTATCGTCGTGTGATATTTGGTCCACCATCTTCCTCTTCCGCTGCTCGGCTGGATCGGAGCCCGAGTGACATGTATATGATTACTCGGGTGCTTATGTTTGGTTACCCTAGATGCATGAAGGCTCATGACCCATGAAGACCAAAGAAGAAGGCCTAGGAAGCATCTGATGTAATTCATAGTTTTGCTAGAATAAGGAAATAGAAACCGACATTGTATTGGTGTTGGAATCATAAATGTGTAACCTATCCATATACGACCTTAGGACCTAGCCTATTATATGTAGGCTGGGATGAGCTAGTGGAGAGGTACTAAAAAACACCCAAGAAATCTGTAACCTCATTGTCCATCGATAATCAGATGACTTCTACTCCCTTGTTTGTCTAACATCCGACAAAATCCCTAGCGTTCTCTTTTCTTCGAAACCCTAAGTCCATAACCATGGGCATTGCCGAGGTTACCCCTTGTCAATTGGCGCTGTCTGTGGGAAACTTGAACACTGGACTCATGGATTCGGTGGAACCCTTCTCATCAAGAAACAACCCGATAGAAGTAGTAGCACGCCCGCCCACTCCTGTCTCAGTTCCTGTCGACTTCAACGGCAGATCCGATCTCATCATTGGAAGTTTCCACTTTCGCATGGAGGAAACCGAAGAATCACGCCCATTGGCTCTGATCTCGTCAGAACCATCAGTCAGAAAAGTTGCGCCTATGGTGATACCTGCATCTTCCATCAGATCATCTGAAGAATTCACACCACAGCCGACAAACGTTGAAGAAAACTTTGGGGAATCATTAGTTTCGGGGAATCTTGACGATCTCTTCGATGGTCTCTCCCTTGGATTAGATCCCGAGCTAACACCACCATGTGGATCAAGCCCAATAAACACTGAACCCGAAGAAAGCAGCGAAAGTATCGACTTTAGAATCAGGATGGCCGAAATCTACCTAGAACAGAAACTGCTGGACCTCACCGATCCCCTAAACAGTGTCTCCCTCGGATCCGATGATGATGTCACTAGCTCATACATAACGCACCACCAAGTGTGCGTAATTATCGGGGACACCTCAACTTAGCATGATTCCAATGGTAACCCATCCTTGATCCTAGTGACATTTTATCGGATGACAATGTAGGAAATCACAGAAATGAAGGAGATCCGTCAAACAACCGCATAGTCCAAGGAGGAGGAGAACCACATGAAGGCGAGTGACAAACCTTCCGGTTACCACCCGGGGCGTGGAAAAAAGCAAGGGATGCAATATCGGGTGTTGTCCCAATGACGGCTGATGCCACATGCGAAGAACTATTGGCTTACCAATACTTGATCCATCATAAGAAAATAGATCTACTAAGGATGCAGAGGCAACTCGATGAAATAAAAAGGCTAGCCGATGAATCCAGTCTTCGGCGGGCTCAGTTAAGGTCTACCCAAGGATCAGGAAGTGTAACTGGAGGAGCACAGCTAAGGAGAGGGGCCTCACGACTACAAAACATCCCTGAAGCCAAAAGAAGCGAACTGACCTGAGACCTCGATTTATCATTTATGTCAGTAGATCCAACATGACATATCAAAGCAAAAACAGCTCAAGCCCCAATTGTAGCCGCACAAATGTACCTACTCATAACTTAGCCCGCACTCAATGATCCTCGTGCCGCTTGATGACCCACAAGTATAGGGGGTGTATCGCAGTATTTTCGAGGGAAGTGAAACCCAATTTATTGATTCGACACAAGGGAGCCAAAGAATATTTATAAGCCTTAACAACTAAGTTGTCAATTTAGCTACACCAAGAAACAATCTTGCTCACAATAGTTTATCAGTAGCAACAATTTTGTAGTAGCAATAGCAAAGTAATAAAAGTAGTAAAAGTAAAGACAGTAGTAACAATTGCAGTAAATAGTAGGATTTAAGGACGGTAGGCATAAGGATGGATGGACGGTATTGCATGGACAAGAAAATTCATATAGCAATCAAGACATAGGGAATTTGCAGATAAATAAGGTAAAGCATCCAAGTACTAAATAATCATAGGCATGTGTTCCATATATAGTCATACGTGCTCGTAATGAGAACTTGCACAACATCTTTTGTCCTGCCAGCCCATTCGTAGTGGGACCTCAAGGGAACTACTGGCAATTAAAGTGCTCCTTTTAATAGAGCACCGAAGCAAAGCATTAACACTCCGTGAACACATGTAATCCTCACATCAAAGCCATTCCCTCCGGTTATCCCGATTATTGTCACTTCAGGGCCTTTGGTTCTAGACAATAATATGTGTATACAACTTGTAGGTAAGATCATAAACAATACTATCATCATGAATCAATAACATGTTCAAATCTGAAATCATGGCACTCGGACCCTAGTGACAAGCATTAAGCATAACAAATTGCAACAAAGTCAAAAAGCACTAATAATAGATACTAGGCACCATGCCCTAACAATCTGATGCCATTACATGAATGATCTCATCCAATCCCTACCATCCCTATAGCCTACAGTGGGGGATTACTCACTCATGGATGGGGGAATCATGGATGGTTGATGGAGAAGTGATGTTGATGATGGTGGCGATGGTCTCCTCCAATTCCCCGTCCTAGCAGGGTGCCAGAACAGATTTTCTGGTTCTGATTCGCGGAATCTGGTGGTGGAAGCATAGCGGAACTCTACCTGGAAAAACGTCGACCCCCCTTGGTTTTTAGGTCAAGAGGCATATTATAGGCGAAGAGGGAGGCCAAGGGGGTGACCGAGGTGGCCACACCACCCCCAGGCGCGGCCAGGTGGTGTGGGCCCCTCGTGGCCCTCCTCCGTCTCCTCTTCTGGCTCTGTGAGTCTTCTAGTGAAATAGGATTTTTGGCATATTTTCCAGGATTTTTCCTGATAGTTGATTTTCTGCACAAAAACTAGACACCAAGGTAACTCTGCTGAAAACAGCATTAGTCCGTGTTAGTTGTATCCAAATCACACAAGTTTAGAGGAGAAACAATAGAAAAAGTGTTCAGGAAAGTACATACGTTTTGGACGTATTAACTCCCCCAAGCTTAGCTTATTGCTTGTCCTCAAGCAATTCAGTTGAAAACTGAGTGCGATAAAAGAGCTTTCACGAACACATTTGCTTCATAAGATGTATATATTCTCAGCATATGGTCAACTACTTAAGCAATTCATTATAAAGAGTATGCAAATAAGTTTACTTAATGGTCATTGCAAACTGTGAAGATATTCCAACTCAAAAATAGTAAGTAGCATGAAACATAAACATAAGCAACATTGCAATGCTCATAAAAAGGTATGATAGAGTGGTATCTCGCTTGCCTTTGATTGTAGAGCAAACATAAATGCCAAGGCACCTCTGAAGTTCAAGTGAAGACTAGAAATAAAGATATCAAAGATACAAGCATCAAAGTCATGACACAATTAACCAAGTTTTGAGACAATCACATTACACTAAGAATGACAACTATGCTCTCAAGAAAGTGCTCATAGAATAAGTGGTGACTCAACAAGAAGTGAAAAAGGTTTTGAAAAGTTTGAAAGGCTTCCAAATTCTGAAAGTATGGTACTCATTAGCTTTGAGCTCTCATTGCCCCTATCATAAGCATCTTTAATTGGTTAAGGTGAAAGTGAGGTCCAATACGAGTTATATGCTTGACATACCATAAACTGGAAATCTCATGTTCCTTGAGTATGAGGGACGCTCCTCATGCTACTCAACTTTAGTTACCGGTAAGTTCTTGTCATAGTAAATACATGCGTATCATAGAGAACCGCCAACGGGGTACCCCTTGCCCGATGATACGGAAGAATCCCCATATCAAAATGACAAGGCAAGCAGACAATGAGCATCTCAGCAATCTTCTTATTTACCATGGGAAAATGGTGCTTTTTTCTCTCTTTCCTATTTCTCATCTTTTTTTTATTTTTCTCAATAACTACCTCTCTCTTTTTTATAAGAAGAATGCTTCATAGATTTCTCATTATGGTTACGCTGCAGGTTTCCACCATGATTAGGCATGGATTAGACCAACCGCCAAGGCGTTTCTCTAACACGCATACATAACTCCATGGACGTACAAGCTCCCCTTTTATTTCACACCGACGACATCCGTAAACAAAAGAGCATGATATCAATTGGGTATATAATTACAGGTGTTGAAAGCGTTCCTCGTGATAGCACGGTTCTGGTAATCCCTAGCCTATAATTTGCAAGCATATAACTTTCATGGATAGTCACAATAGTTCAGGTTTATTAATTGCAAGAAATAAAGTGTGCCATCAAGTTCGTGAGAGCTTTACTAACTAACTTTCTCATAACAAGCAAACATTTTATTTGGAAGAAAACAAGGCATACTGAATATGCACGGAATAGCAAATGATGCTAATAGGTAGGAATGGTGGACACTTTTGACAATATTGGTTTTGGGGAGTTGGAAACACGAGCAGAGCTCATACTTAGTGCAAGTGAAGGCTAGAAATAGAAAGGGAGCGACAAACGAGAGAGCAATAACTTCCATAATCATGCTTGGAACAAAACAGGACTAATTATGGCATGAAAGTGATTCAAGAACCCTGAGGCAAAATAATTCATCGAGGCTTAACTGATTATTGTTTCAGTCATATGTATGCGTGAGCATGTGCCAAATCGATTCAAATGAAACATTCAGAGGAGGATACCACAATGTCATACCAAGTTATGAATAGAACAATGCAAGCAAACATTCATATGACATGCTACACACCATTAGCAAGTTGGAGCTAATCATAAGAAAGCAAGAACTACTAAGCATCCATAAATAACATACACCTTACATGAATAGACTAAGCATGCCCACAATGATGAGTATATGTACAAAAATGAAAACAAATAGAGTTCATTACCAGCCTCTTACCACACCTCAAGTTGTCATTAATCTTCATTATTGCCCTTCACTTGTGTGGCTTGAATAATAACATGAAACCAAACTCCACTGAGGATTGCTAAACCCTGCAACAAACTTCACAAAACCAAGGAAGAACAGAATTTTTTTTTGGTGTTTTTGATTTTTAAAGGCAAGAGCGAAAAGAAATATCAAGCAAAGTGAAATCTTTTCGGGTTTTTGAATAATTAAGACAAAGCTAAAAGAAGGAAGCAAACCAAGGCTAAAAGACAAAGAAGCAAACAAAGAGAAATAGCAAAAATATTTTTGGTCTTTTTGTGTTTTGGAAAGCAGAAATAAAGCAAGAACAAAGACTAAAAAGAAAACAAAACATGGATATACAAAGTACCGCCTGATCATGATATGTAGATGAGTGTGATGTCGGTCTACCTCCCCCAAGCTTAGGCTTTTGGCCTAAGTGGGTATCAATCCCAAGCTGTCCAAGATGGAGCACCTCCGTAATATGGCGAGGAAGTGTCTTCATCCTGATACGAACTTGAGGACGCCCCAGCGTAGTGCGTAGAGTAGTCGTAAGAGGGTACCTCCCCCTGGTGCTGCCCGTGGAAACCAAGAAAGCGGAGCTGCTCGTCCACCTCCTCCTTGGAACGCGACCATGGCATCCTGAAAATACTGAACAAAGTGGACTGTTGTAAAGGAATTTCCCTCTCATCTAGGTCAGTAAACAACATCCTATAAACTAAATTCTCGGTACTAGAGTCAGTAGTAACAAAATGATGTGTTTTCATAGTAGCAAGATCAAGCCTTTGTGGTGTCTACACAGTGTCATTAGGATCAACGGAAAGTTCTAAGGCAGCAACCATGCGTGAGGCAATGATTCCCCCATAAATGAGTCCTCTAGCAGCTAAGTGATGGGCAATGAGAGAACCTAGATTATACTTGGTATCATTATTAAGTGCAGCAACAAGAAAGGCTAAATTATAATTAGAAATATTACTAGTGTTATCCCTACCAAGAATGCTAGTGGCAAGATAATAAGCAAAATATCTAATCTGGGAGTTGAATGTTCCTTATCTTCCCACGCTGAGCTGTGCAGTCATCATCATTTGTCACACTTCGTAGAGCTCTAGCAAATCAGCGGGTCGACCTTGGATTTTCTTCACTGTTCTGGTCATGCCTATGCCTATAATGTTGTAAAATCTTTCCAATGGCATGGTAATAGGCATATTATAAATTTTGAACGAAACACTTGACCGATAAGGGGTGTTGGTGAAAATGAAACTTTCAACGAAAGTTTTGCTGAGCACGGCATATTTCTCACTCTCATATTCCATGTAAGTGGTCAGACCAACCCTCTGAACTAGTAGTAAGAAATCATTGAGGATCCCTGCAGCTTGCAAAAAGGTAAAACAAGGGAAGGTAGATGGGTGAGCATCTCCCTCCTCTCCTTCATTGCCAAAGCGTGGTGCAATAAGATCTTCATTATATGATGGCCTAAATTGAGAAGCTGATCATGAAGGCCTTTCCCTCCTGGGTGTGTCCCCTTTTTTCACATAAAAATTAATATGATTTTTTTGGAATTTTTCGAGACACTTTATTTTTTAGCAATTTTCAGGTATTGATGAATAATTTCTGGCAGAAAGATGTTTTTAGAATGATGCAAATAACAAAATGAAACTAAAACTTCAGAAGTTCTAAGAAACTCTAATATGCAAGCAACTAGCAAAAGAAAAGTAAACTAAGTGAAAACAAAAATTGAAATGGATAAAATAAAAGTAAGTGAAGATAATCATGGTGAAAACATTGTTTTTGTTCATTAAAATCCCTTTGTTAGCAAGGTTGATCAGATCTTGTTACCAATTTTTTATATGAAACAAAACTTTGTATTCCACTAAATGATTATGTTACCTCAACCTTGATAGCAATGGTCCCAATCATAATAGTTTCATATTTTTCTCTTGGTATGGGACAATATATCTCTCCAACTTGGATGCCCTCAATATTTTCAATTGAATTTAATCCATAATTCCTATCAATCTTCTTGGGTAAATAGAAAGTATTCTCCTTGTCATTAACATTAAAAGTTACCTTTCCTTGATTACAATTGATAACAGCGCCTGCAATATTAAGAAAAGGTCTCCCAAGTATAATAGACATATTATCACCTTCAGGCATTTCAAGCACAACAAAGTCAGTTAATATCAAGCAATTATGAGCCACTTGAACATGTACATACTCACATATACCAATAGGAATAGTAGTACATTTATCAGCCATTTGCAAAGATATATCAGTTGGTATTAGTTTTTCCAATTGAAGTCTCTTGTAGAGAGAAAAAGGCATGACACTAACTCCTGCTCCTAAATCACACAAAGCAGTTCTAACATAATTATTTTTAATAGAACATGGAATAGTTGGAATCCCTGGGTCTCCAAGTTTCTTTGGAACCTTACCATTAAAGGAATAATTAGCAAGCAAAGTAGAAATTTCTTCATTAGGGATCTTTCTTTTATTAGAGACAATATCCTTCATATACTTTGAATAAGGAGGTAATTTAATAGCATCAGTTAAAGGAATTTGCAAAAATAAAGGTTTCATCCACTCACAAAACTTATTATAGTGTTCGTCTTCCTTTGACTTGTGTTTCTTATCAGGGAAAGGCATAGGTTTTTGGACCCAGGGTTCTCTCTCACTACCATGTTTCTTAGCAACAAAATCTTCCTTAGTATATTTAGTATTATTAGTGTGCTTTTCCAGTTCTTCTTCAACTTTTTTTATCAAGAGCATCAGTTTCCTCATTACCACTTTTAGTTTCAACATCAGAGACATATATACTATTAGGATCTTTAGCAGGTTCAGAAGACTCTATAATAGTTTTATGTTTCTGTTTCCTTTCTTAGGAGAAGTACCACTATTTTAAATTTGTTGAGAATCTTGCTCAATTCTTTTAGGATGCCCCTCAGGATTTAGAGGATCCTGGGTGGCAGCACCACTTCTAGTTCTAATTTCATAAGCATGTATTTCTTTAGAAGCATTAACTAGCAAATCTTTTTGTACTTTAATAAGCTGGTCAATTTGAGTTTGAACCATTTGGAAATGTTTAACAAGCATTTTAGCATCATTAGAAGTTCTTTCCACAATATCCCTTAACTCGATAATAGCTCTAGAGTTTTCCACTAAATGATTTTGCACCCTTATATTAAAATTATCTTGCTTAACAATAAAAATATCAAATTCTTCCAAGCAATGATCAGGAGGTTTAGAGTAAGGAATATCACCTTCATCAAAATGTTGGAGAGAGTGTACCTCAATAGTGGATGAGTGGGAGATTGGCTTACATAATTCTTCTATAGGAGGTAAATTCTTCACGTCTTTAGCTTTAATACCCTTCTCCTTAAGACATTTCTTAGCTTCCTTCATCACTTCATCATTTAGTTCAATCACTCCTCTCTTCTTTGGTGTTGGTGTTGGCTCAGGCACAATTAACTCAGGTGTAGTTGTCTTAGACATAGTTGGCTCAGGTGGAGTCTAGTCATCATAATTCTTGATTATTTTAGCCATTAATTCCTCAGCTTCCTTGGGAGTTCTATTCTTGAAAACACAATCAGCACAACTATCCAGGTATGTCCTAGATTCTTCAGTTAGTCCATTATAATATATATCGAGAAGCTCATTCTTAGGTAATGGACATCCAGCCGGTGCATGAATCAAAGCATAAAACCTTGCCCATGATTCAGGCTATATCTTTTTTCTCCCTGTTTAAAATTAAAAAGTTCATGCAAAATGGCATGTCTAGCACTAGGAGAGAAATATTTCTGAAGGAAAGTACTAATCAAGAAATCAGGGATATCAATAGATCCAGGAGGTAAATTATTAAACCAAGCCTTAGCTTCTCCTTTCAGCGAAAAAAGGAAAAATTTAGCAACAAAGTAGGTGTGCATCTTAATATCATCAGAAAACAGGCCACTCATGGTAGAAAGCTCAGTCATATGTGCTACAACACTTTCATTCTTAGTCCCACAAAAAGGTTCTTTCTCAACAATAGTTATGTAAGATAAATCAAGAGAGAAATCATAATCCTTATCTTTAATGTTTATGGGAGATGTAGCAAACTTATCATTAGGGGAAATTTTGGGTTTTATAGTACGCCTCTCAAGGAGACTTTTAATAGCACTTTTACCATGATATTTTGACATTCCTTAATAAATTCATCATTCATTTCTATATATCCGTCTTCAGTATCATAGCTCTCTATAGACTCAGGTGAACTGACAGTTGTAGTAGTATCTTCATTAGGAGTTTTAGTATTTCCAGCTATAGATCTAGCAATCGTAGCATCTTGGAAAGGACCTAATCAACCACTTTTATCAAGCACAGTAGAAGCATCATCATAAGTATCAGAAGTTTCAGATTCAGCAGTAGTAGCAGTATGTGTACCATGTGTATGTGGTGGTGTAAGGAGCTTACTCATAACAGATGGTGAATCAAGAGCAACAGAGGTGTTCAGAACTATACCTCTCCTTGTAGTGGATGGTAATATAGGAACTTTTCCATCAGGAGACTTACCCATGATGAATGGATAGCAGCGAACAATAGTGATTCCAAGTGAACTTGATAAATATAGCTATGCTCCCTGGCAACGGTGCCAGAAAATAGTCTTGATGACCCACAAGTATAGGGGGTGTATCGCAGTATTTTTGTGGGAAGTGAAACCCAATTTATTGATTCAACACAAGGGGAGCCAAAGAAATTTATAAGCCTTAACAACTGAGTTGTCAATTCAGCTGCACCTGGAAACAATCTTGCTCACATCAGTTTATCAGTAGCAACAACCTTGTAGTAGCAATAGCAAAGTCATAGCAGTAGTAAAAGTAAAGACAGTAGTAACAATTGCAGTAAATAGTAGGATTTAAGCACGGTAGGCATAGGGATGGATGGACGGGCGTTGCATGGACAAGACAATTAATATAGCAATCAAGACATAGGGCATTTGCAGATAAATAAGGTAAAGCATGCAAGTACTAAATAATCATAGGCATGTGTTCCATATATAGTCATACGTGCTCATAATGAGAACTTGCACACCATCTTTTGTCCTACCAGCACGTTTGCAGCGGGGCCTCAAGGGAATTACTTGCAATTAAGGTGCTCCTTTTAATAGAGCACCGGAGCAAAGAATTAACACTCCGTGAACACATGTAATCCTCACATCAAAGCCATTCCCTCTGGTTATCCCGATTATTGTCACTTCGGGGCCTTTGGTTTCGGACAATAATATGTGTATACAACTTGCAGGTAAGATCATAAACAATGCTATCATCATGAATCAATAACATGTTCAGATCTAAAATCATGACAGTCTGGCCCTAGTGACAAGCATAAAGCATAACAAGTTGCAACAAAGTCAAAAAGCACTAATAATAGATACTAGACACCATGCCCTAACAATCTGATGCCATTACATGAACGATCTCATCCAATCCCTACCATCCCCATAGCCTACAATGGGGGATTACTCACTCATGGATGGGGGAATCATGGATGGTTGATGGAGAAGCAATGGTGCTGATGGTGGCGATGGTCTCCTCCAATTCCTTGTCCCGGCAGGGTGCCAGAACAGAGTTTCTTGTTCTTATTCGCGGAATCTAGTGGTGGTGGTGTAGCGGAACTCTATCTGGAAAAACGTCGAACCCCCCTTGGTTTTTAGGTCAAGAGGCATCTTATAGGCGAAGAGGGAGGACGAGGGGGTGACCGAGGCAGCCACACAACCCCTAGGCGTGGCCTGGGCTGGCCCGCGTGGCCAGGTGGTGTGGGCCCCTCGTGGCCCTCCTCCGTCTTGTCTTTTGGCTCCGTGAGTCTTCTGGTGAAATAGGATTTTTGGCATATTTTCTGGGATTTTTCCTGATAGTTGATTTTCTTCACAAAAACTAGACACCAAGGTAATTCTGCTGAAAACAGCGTCAGTCCGTGTTAGTTGTATCCAAATCACACAAGTTTAGAGGAGAAACAATAGCAAAAGTATTCGGGAAAGTAGATACATTTTGGACGTATCACAGCTCTCCATCGCTCCGCTCTTATGAACCTCTATATGGTGGGTGCATCTCTTGCATGCGCAAGCAGAACAAGGAATCACACATCAACCCGACAGATCCCCACACCGTCGCAGCAGCCCTCGGTAGGTGGGGCACACACGGCGATCGCGGTCACCAAATCGACAATTTTTTTTAAAAATATAGGAGGTATGCAACGCAAAGGCAACTAAAGCAGCAAACCAAGGATACACCACCGCACCTGGCCCTTTAGCACACCACCACCACTGCTAGTACATCCGCCAGCAGGGCAGTCACAAAAACACAACAAATCAAGGAAATAAATACCCTAGATCTAAGGGCACAATGTCAATGATTCATAAAGGGTGTCCATCTAATAGGATCCACAAACTAATCACACGGTAAGCCAACATGGCAGAAATGATGCCACCAGCCACACCCGAGTATCTCCATTAGCCAGAACAGGAAATCACATTCAGCAGAGCTGATCATCCACTTAGAGTCCCATGACCGGGCCACTCGGCCCTAATAGTAGAAGAGCAAGTGGGTGGATTTGATATGAGCAAAGTTTTCATGGACACGTGGAGCAACATCAACCTAATTTATGCAAAGACACTCAAGGCGATGAATTGCTCCTTAGCAAATTTAGCTCCAACATAAACATCTTTCCACGACATAGTGCCAGGTAAAGCCAAAATTCCCTTAGGTAAAATATCTCTTGACGTTGTTTTCGGATCCTTCCAGGCACGAAAAACTCAAGTTTGAAGTCATGGACTGGCCATCACAGTATCATGTGATCTTGGGTCACCCAGCTTTCACACGATTCATGGAAGTACCACATTATGCATACCTGGTCATGAAAATGCTAGCCCCTAAAGGGGCCATAACAGTGAAGTGAAGTTTTACACGTTCCGACAATTGCGATTGAGAATTCAACAAAATCTCCGAATCCTTCGGGATGGCGATCGAGTTTCAGCAACTAAAAAAGTCAGCAAATGCAGAACCTCTAGAAGTAGCACATGTCTATCCCGACCAGGCTTTTGATACCGCAAAAGATACAAAGGAAGTCCAAATCTAGCCCACCGACCCGAAGAAGACGGCCTTTGTGGCCTCTAATCTTGGTCCCACATAGGAAAGCGTGCTCATCGAGTTCCTCCGTGAGCATTGGGAGATTTTCGCATGGTTACCAGCCGATATGCCAGGAATTCCCAAGGAACTTGCTGAGCATGCATTAAACTTGGATCCGAAGGCAAAACCAGTAAAACAGACACTTCATGGAACCAAAACAAAAGGCCATTGGAAAGGAGCTCCATCGCCTAACCAACGCCAAATTCATCAAGGAATTGAAGAAAGAAGAGTGGGTCGCAAACTTAGTATGTGTCCCAAAGAAAAATACAAAAGAACTACATACGTGGATTGACTTCACCACATTGAACAAACACAACCCAAAGGATCACTTCCCACTATCATGAATTGATCAAATAACTGATGCAATTGTGGGGTGCAAATGTCTTTCCTTTTTGGATGCAGATTTAGGATACCATCAAATTCGGATGAAGGAGGAAGACCAAGATAAAACAACATTTATCACACTCTACGGTGTATTCTGCTACACAACAATGCCCTTTGGACTAAAAAATGCGGGTGCAACATATCAACAGATGATGCAAAACTTCTTAGGAAGTCAAATTGGAACAAACATACTCCCTCCGTTTCAAAATATAAGATGTTTTAGCTTTGTGAAAGGAGTGTATCTAGACCCATTTTAGTGTCTAGGTTCACTCCAAACCTAGATGAACCTAGACACTAAAAGAGGACTAGATACACTTCATTCACAAAGCTAAAACATCTTATATTTTGAAACGGAGGGAGTACAAGTTTACATCGATGATGTCATAGTTACAACAAAACAAGATTCAACCCTTGTCAATGACCTCCGGGAAATGTTCGAGAACCTCGACAAGTATTGCATCAAGCTCAACCCAACAAAGTGTTCCGTTGGAGTCCCTGAAGGGCAACTCCTCGGATACCTTGTATAAGCAAGAGGAATAGAAGCCAATGTCGAAAAATACAGGCAATTCTCACAATGAAAATGTCAACAAATCTTCGAGGTGTACAACAGTTGGCCGGGCGAGTCGCATCACTCATTCATTTCATTTCCTGCCTAGGAGAAAAAGCATTACCATTATATGACCTTATGAGGAAATCGGATAAATTTGAATGGACCGACGAGGCTCATCATGCTCTTGAAGACCTCAATAAAAGACTTCTAACATCCCCCATCATTGTGTCTACAGGAGAAAAAGAACCGCTACTTCTCTACATTGCCGCTTCTAATCAGGTGGTCAGCACAGTTTTGGTCGTAGAGCGACCCGAAGAAGGGAAAATCCACGATGTTCAGAGACCAGTCTATTTTCTAAGTGAGGTCCTCTCTCCATCAAAGGAAAGGTATCTGCACTACCAGAAACTAGCGTATGGAGTATTCATGACACCACGGAAGTTGCGCCATTATTTTTTGGAGCACCCAATTATAGTGGTTAATTAAGCGCCTCTTTCCAATATTCTCAACAATTTAGAAGCTACCGGACACATATCTCTATGGGGCATTGAGCTATTCCCTCAAGATATCACGTACGAGAAACACAAAGCAATTAAATCACAGGTTTTGCCTGACTTTATTACTGAATGGACAGAACTACAGTGTACAGGCCCACTAGATCTCTCTAGTGCAAGGACAATATATTTTGATGGGTCAAAAAGAACGGAAGGAGCAGGAGCGGGAGTCATGTTAGTGTCACCCCAAGGTGATAAAATGTGGTACGTACTTAGGATGAGTTTTGCAAATGCGTCCAATAACGAAGATGAGTATGAGGCCTTGTTGCATGGTATGCGTATGGCTAAAGCTTGCGGTGCAACTCGCCTAAAAATATTTGGTGATTCCAACCTTGTGGCACAACAAGCAATTAACAAGTACAACACTATCAGTGACAACATGATCGCCTACCACGATCTATACATCATCATGAAATCTCAATTTGACTGGTGTGAAGTTTCACACATACGGAGGGCAAGCAACGAAGAGGCCGAAAATTTGGCAAACATTGGGTCCTTATGCCTGCCAGTACCACCCGAAGTTTTTTGGGAGGAAATAATGGAACACTCCATCAAAGCCAAAAGGATCTCTGAAGTTATCGTGCCCAAAGCACGGAAAAAGGTCAAGCTGCAAAAAGACTCGGGGGCTACGCCACCACATGAAAACATAGAAGATATCCTTGCGAAAGAGCTAGAAGTCGATGAAGTCATGATAGTGGAGCCTACATGGATGCAACCATACATATCATACATGCTAATGGGAGAACTCCCTAAGGACGTGATAGAAGCTCGACGAATCACCTGACGATCAAAAGCTTTTAGAATCATAAAGGGAGAACTGTATAAAAGAAGTATTTCAGGTGTATTACAGCGATGTGTTACACCTGATGAAGGAAAAGTTATACTCAAAGACATACATGCAGGAGTATTGGTCATCACGCTAGTAGCTGAGCAATTTCTGCCAAAGCATTCAGGACAAGGTTCTACTAGCTAACAGTAGTACAAGATGCAAAAGATATCATAAGAACGTGTGAAGCATGTCAGCGATTCCCAACAAAACTCGGTGCACCTGTCGCCGAACTAAATCCCACACCTCTCCCCTGGCCTTTCGCTCAATGGGGACTTGATATGGTGGGCGAAGTTCACAAATCATCACCCGGAGGACACATATTTTTGCTAGTAGCAGTTGACAAATTCACCAAATGGATTGAAGCAATACCTGTTACTAGCCAGGATGGAACTTCGGCTATGAACTTCATCAAATCAATAGTATTCTGATTTGGAGTCCCAAATAGCACCATCACCGACTATGAAACCAACTTCACCTCCAATGAGTTCAAAGAATACTACCAGGAGATGGGCATAAAAGTAAGCTACGCATCAGTTGCTCACCCGCAAACCAATGAGCAGGTGGAAAAAGCCAATGGTCTCGTAACTGCTGGTATTAAGAAAAGGTTGCTAGCACTACTCGACAGAGAAAAAGGAGCATGGGTTGATGAGTTACCCTCTGTTTTATGGAGCCTACGCACCACTCCAAGTAATTCGACACAGGAAACACCTTTCTTTCGGGTCCATGGTCTGAAGTTGTCCTTCCAACCGAAGTAACTCATGAGTCTCCATGGGTCACTGAATATGACAAGGAAGCATCCAGTGAAGCACTTGAAGATGATGTTGATGCACTTTATGAATCTCGTGATGTTGCCTTACAAAGGTCCACTGCATATCAGCAGAACTTATGCAACTATCACAGCCGACTATTGCATCCTAGGTCCTTCATCATCGTAGACCTAGTCGTTCGCTGGTCATCGGAAACTAGAGTCACCTTGGGAAGGTCCTTACATTGTCACATAAGTAATCCCTAGGAGAGCATACCGGCTTCAAGATAATAAGACAGGGGTAAAATACTCCAATCCATGGAACATCACACAACTACGACGTTTTTACGCTTAGAATTTGTTGAAATTTACAATAAAAAATGGCCTAAGGCCCGACTTCTTACCCGCAATATTATTCAATAAGGCCAACGGCCAGGCGAATACGCCAAAACATGTATCTCCATCTTTCAGGCTTTAAATAAATGATAAGTTTCCCAAACTTGGATTTCTTTGTGTACATTGTTTATCCACCCATAGTTGGAGGCTTTATTGTTACAAGTTTTTATTACAAGTAAAATATTCATAAAAGTTGCAAACATTGCTATGGTTAAACTAACAAAAAGTTATGAGCCTATGTGCCAATGCAGGCATCTGAACATATCCTCGGGGGCTACTCCCATCGGGAGCGCTGTCGCGCACCCGATAGAAAACTATGTTATGCATATAAGGACAAAAATATGACTATGCTCGCCTATGAGTATTACATATATGTATCCTCAAAACGTTATTCCCATCAGGAGTGTCTACAAAACATCATCCGAGAAAAGAAAAACTAATAAACTTCAGCAATTCCAGCAGCCAAACAAGGCAGTCGATGAAATCATTGCAAAAATCTTGGATCGCGCATGACGCGGTAAAAACTCCAAATTCCGTGTCCACGACATGAAGGTAAGACCCTGAGATTCATCCTGTGGGGCCTAGTAATCGCACAAGAATACGCTCTGCTAGTAAATTATCCATAGAGACAATATGATGAAAAATCCCGACAGACATGTTGGGTACCCAATATAATAGAACTGTAATTCAGTATTTGATAAAACCTCAACGGCTCGAACTGGATTACGCCAGCAAAATTCCGAGTTCAAGCCCGAGGACTTGAATTTGATGTAGGTCTATAGTGTTTTTGCCCAGGAGCAATTAACTGATTCCCAATTCGTTGGATGCATCAGGCCTATTGTACCAAATCCCTACAAACTTACAAATAAGAAGAGATAAAATATCTCATAAAAACTTTGATTATAAATACTGAAAATATCTTTGAGACTCGAACTGAATCTATGATTCAAATGGAGTCTCGGGGGCTACTAGCATGGATATGATTACTCCGGTGCTTATGTTTGGTTACCCTAGCTGCATGAAGGCTCATGGCCCATGAAGACCATAGAAGAAGGCCCAGGAAGCATCCAATGGAAGTCATAGTTTTGCTAGAATAAGGAAATAGAAACCGACATTGTATTGGTGTTGTAATCATAAATGTGTAACCTATCCGTATACAACCTCGGGACCCAGCCTATTATATATAGGTTGGGAGGAACCAGCGAAGAGGTACTAAAAAACACCCAAGCAATATGTAACCTCGTTGTCCATCAATAATTAGAGGACTTCTACTCCCTTGTTTGTCTGACATCAGACGAAATCCCCAACATTCTCTTTTCCTCGAAACCCTAAGTCTATAACCATGGGAATTGCCGAGGTTACCCCTCATCACCGGGAGACGCCGCCTACACCAGACGTTTGTAGTACTTCGGAGGCACCACACTTGGGGTGCTTGGAGATGCTCGTCTTCATCAACATACGCCTTCCTGTGTAAGGCGTACCTCGGTCTTCAAGGGTATGAATACCATCTTCCTTTTCCGTTACTTATGTCTCCATAGTATAGATCCTGGTATTACTGTTTGCATAGTTAGAATTTTTTGTTTTCTACTATGGAACACTTTAGTGGTATCAGAGCGGGTCTATGGGTAGGAATGTCATACGGATAGAACACATAGCAATATGTGGGCATTAATTTTTTAATTCTACCCTCTTTTATGTTCTTGTTCATATCGTGGCACTTTTTGATGAAGCGGCCCCCCAACCGACGTTACATGGTGATCCACGAGACTGGTCCTTAGTTAAGTGGCTTTGCGGGGGTGTCTTTCTCTCTACAGTAGTTGATATGGCATGAACATTGGAGGGCCCTGTAAAGGGAAGTAAAATAGCAATCATTGAATCCATGTTGTGGCTCTACCTTCGTAGGTGGGAAATGGTTCTACCACGAAAGCCCTAAGGCCACGTAAAACTTGTAATAGATAAAGTAGAGGCGTCTATCTTTATTTTGCATAGGGGCATGTGTTGTGACATGGCAATGAAATTTTGTGAACTTTTCTTTAGAGCTCTTGATGGTGATCAAGATGCTGAAACCATGTCATGGCACCATACTTTTGAAGTATTCGTTTTGCATCTTATTATGATAGTATGTTAGAATATACAACGGAAGCATAATAGGATAATTCCTCACATAATTCCAGTTATAGTATTCCCCTTATGTGTGCACCACCAAGAAAGTTCTCCATTATGAGATAGGCCGTGGCGATTAGGTGTCATATATATCTGCGTTCGCATAAGGTGGGTGTAAGCCATGTTGCACTACGGATACACACAAGTTAGAAATGGAGAGCCTAGCACGTGTAGACATGGCCTTGAAATACAAGAGACCGAAACGTCGAGCATGAATCACATGGGATGTGATTGGCATTGAGAATGTCTACCTTTGAAACTGCTTTGCCGGCCATGATGATTGGGGGTGTGATACATTGCAAATGTATCTATAATTTTTGATGTTCCATGCTTGGTTTTATCCACTTTCTTGTGTTTTGTCCATACTTTGGAGTACTTTTCATATGATTTCTTGGACTAACCTATTAACAAGAGCCACAGATTACCGGTACTGCTTTTCTGCTGTTTTTGGTTCTAGGAAAGTCGAAAATGAATATTCTCGAATTGGACGGACAAAAGCCAAAGTGCCTATTTTCCCGGTCATCGATGCGAATATCTGAGACGGAGAGGGGCCAGAGGCCAGCCACACCACCTGGCCGCGTGGCCAGGCTTGGCCTGCGCCAGGGGGTGGTGTGGTGGCCCCTGGCACCCCCTCGGCCTCCCATTCCGCCTATATATTGCCCTCAGGAAGAAAACCCTAAGGGCCCGATCAAAAATCCACGAAAGAGTCTATAGCCGCCGTCATCTCCATCCCTAGATCGGGAGGGATCTGAAGCTCTTCCCGGCACCTGGAGAGGGAATTCACCCTGGAGGCCTTCTTCATCACCATGCAAGCCTCCGGTGTGATGCGTGAGTAGTTCATCCTTGGACTACGGATCAATGTAGTAGCTAGATGGCTGGTTCTCCTCCTTTGTGCCTTCATGTCTAGATCTTGTGAGATCCGTTCATGATCAAGATCATCTATTTGTAATCATACATGTTGTGTTTGCAGGGATACGATGGATATTGAGATGCTATTTCAGATTGATTATTGATTCTATCATGTCTTTGTTATTTGTGATCTTGCATGCTTTCCATTGTTAGTAACTATCTTGGCCAAGTAGATGCTAGCAACTCCAAGAGTTAGTATTTATGCTCGATAGTGGGTTCATACCTCCGTAACTGGGAAGTGATGTAAATCTCTACTGTACTAGATGTGCTATTGCTACTAGGGATAAAACAACAATCCTTTGTTCATAGAACAATCATATTGTTTACTTTACACGCAATTCATAAAGCAATTATCTTTTGCTTGCAACTTAATACTGGAGGGGGTTCGGATGATAACCTGAAGGTGGATTATTAGTCATAGATGCAGTTGGATGGCGGTCTATGTATAATGTTGTAATGCCCAATCGAATCTCAAAGGAGTCAAGATGATTAGTATATGCATGTATTGCTTTCTCGATGTTTGTCAATTGCCCCACTGTAATTTGTTTACCCAGCATGTTATCTATCTAAGGAGAGCCACCTCTAGTGAACTATGGATCCCGGACCTTTTTCTTTACATACAATCTATAAACTGTTTACTGCTTTGTGTTTACTTTCTGCAAACTATTACTTCTTTCCATTCGATACGTTTAATCCTTTGTTTTCCGCAAAACACGGTGAGATTGACAACCTTATCGCAAGTTGGGGAAAAAGTTCTGTGGTTGTGTTGTGCAGGTCTCCACGTTGCTACTAGCACCGGCAGTGCGCCCTGCCAAGGCTCAGCTAGCAACACCTTTGGGGTGTTTCTTTGCTCCTCTAGTTTGATTAAACCTTGGTTTCATACTGAGGGAAACTTGCTATTGTGCTCATCATACCTTCCTCTTGGGGTTCCCAACGAGCTCTACATCAACACCGCACCAGCACTTTTCTGGCGCCATACACAGAGCCATCAGGGTGGAGTAGCGGATTGGGGTCATGTGATCACTAAACGAATAGAGGAATGTTCGTTTGAGTGGGAGTTCCTTTTGTTTTAAGTTTAGTAGCATAAATTAAAACTTGAACTCATTATTACGAACTTGGTCTAAATACTTTGCAAATCCATTGTAGATGTTTCGCCCACCCACCTTCAGCCTTAGCACGTTCCTAGAGAAGGACAAGCTGACAACTGATGGAACCAACTTTACCGCGTGGTTCCGCAATCTGAGGATCCTCCTAGTCCGCTACAAATTGACTTATGTCATCAAGGCTAAGCTTCCAGTTAAGCCTGTAGATTCTGTCTCCCAGGATGAAAAGAATGTCTAGCAGTCCAAGGCATATGATTTCTCCCTCATCCAGAGTGGAATCCTCTATGCCTTGGAGTCAGAGCTTCAAAAAAGTTTTGAGAAGATGAATGCTTTTGAGATCATTGAAGATCTCAAGGTTGTCTTTGCTCCACAGGCCAAGGCAGAGAGGTATGATGCTTCCGAGCTCTTCTTCTCCGCCAAGATGGAAGAGCACCACAGTATTAGTGAGCACGTAGTCAAAATGCCTGGCTATGTTAAGCGCTTGAATTCCCTAGATTGCAAAATCCCGGAGGAGCTCATGATTGACAGGGTGTTGCACGCGCTGCCCCATAGCTACAAGATCTTTATGATGAACTAAAAGATGCAAGGGATGACTAAGACCCTTGCTGAGGTGTTCGCCATGCTCAAAACTACTGAGGTTGAAATCAAGAAGGAGCACAAGGTGTTGATGGTTAATAAGCCCACCAATTTTAAGAAGCCGGGGCAAAATATCAAGGGAAAGAAGCCTAAAAAGGATGACAAACCTGTTGCCAAAACCTCTAAGGCTACTAGGCCCAATCCTAGGCCCGTCACCACGTGCTACTACTACAAAGGGGATGGGCACTAGAAG
The DNA here is from genome assembly GCA_023614405.1 of Avena insularis. Taxonomy (NCBI): domain Eukaryota; kingdom Viridiplantae; phylum Streptophyta; class Magnoliopsida; order Poales; family Poaceae; genus Avena; species Avena insularis. The sequence goes on along the minus strand of CM042692.1, from coordinate 492,725,049 downwards.
CACAACTGCCCCAAATACCTTGAGGACAAGAAAGCCGACAAGATAGCCGTCAAACACAAAGGTATATTTGATATACATGTTATAGATGTGTTCCTTACTAGCGCCCGGAGTAACACCTAGGCATTTGATACTGATTTTCTTGCTCACTGACACGTTGCAAACATATCTATAATTTTTGATGTTCCATGCTTGTTTTATATCAACTTTCTTATGTTTTGTCCACACTTTGGAGTATTTTTATACACTTTCTGGGACTAACCTATTAACAAGATGCCACAGTGCCAGTTGCCTGTTTTCGGTTGTTTTTGCTTCCAGAAAAGCCAGAAAATGAATATTCCCAGAATTGGACGGGACAAAAGCCGAAGTCAATATTTTACCAGAAGAGTCACGGAGCCAGAAGACGAGATGGAGAGGGGCCAGGGGCTGGCCACACCACCTGGTGGCATGGGCCAGGCTAGGCCGCGCCAGGGGATGGTGTGGGCCCCCTGGTAATCCACCGACCTCACCCCTTCGCCTATAAGAAGACTCCAATACAGAAACCCTAAGTACCCGATCAAAATTCCACGAAAGAGTCTATAGCCATCGTCATCTCCATCCCTAGATCGGGAGGGATTTGAAGCTCTTCCCGGCATCCTGCCGGAGGGGAGAGATCACCCTGGAGGCCTTCTTCATCACCATGCCTGCCTTCGGTGTGATGCGTGAGTAGGTCATCCCTGGACTACGGGTACATGTAGTAGCTAGATGGTTGGTTCTTCTCCTTTGTGCTACCATGTTTAGATCTTGTGAGCTCCGTTCATGATCAAGATCATCTATTTGTAATCTTACATGTTGTGTTTGCGAGGATCCGATGGATATTGAGATGCTATTTCAGATTGATTATTGATTCTATCATGTCTTTGTTAATTATATCTTGCATGCTCTCTGTTGTTAGTATCTATCTTGGTCGAGTAGATGCTAGCAACTCCAAGAGGGAGTATTTATGCTCGCTAGTGGGTTCATGCCTCTAGGAATCTGGGTAAGTGACAGAAATCTCTAAGGTACTAGATGTGTTGTTGCTACTAGGGAGGAAACAACAATCCTTTGTTCATAGAATAATCGTATTGTTTTCTTTACACACTTTGCTTAATGCAATTATCTGTTGCTTGAAACTTAATACTAGAGGGGGTTCAGATGATAACCTGAAGGTGGATTATTAGTCATAGATGCAGTTGGATTATGGTCTATGTATAATGTTGTAATGCCCAATCAAATCTCATTGAAGTAAAGATGATTAGTATATGCATGTATGCTTTCTCGATGTTTGTCAATTGCCCCGCTGTAATATTTTCACCCAACATGTCATCTATCTTAAGGAGAATCACCACTAGTGAACTATGGACCCCGGTCCATTCTTTTACCATAAATCTACAATGTATTTACTGTTTTGTGTTTACTTTCTGCAAGCAATTACTATCTTCCACACAATACGTTTAATCCTTTGTTTTTAGCAAAACATGTGAGATTGGCAACCTCACTGTAAGTTGGGGGCAAAGTTTTGTGGTTCTGTTGTGCAGGATTACAAGTTGGAAGCAACACCTTGGAGGTGTTTCCTTGCTCCGACTGGTTCGATAACCTTGGTTTCATAACTGAGGGAAAACTTGTTGTTGTGCTCACCATACCTTCCTCTTGGGGTTTTCCAACGAGCTCTACATATTGAGTAAGCAAGACTTTTTCTGGCGCCGCTGACGGGAAGTCAAGGACATCTTCACAAGGGGAGTCCCTCATAACCAATCTTTTTTACTTTGTTTTATTTGTTTTTTTAGTTTATTTCTGCTTTGTTTGCTTGTTTCTTTATCAAAAACACACAAAAAAATTAGTTGTACTAGTTTGCTTCTTTATATTAAAAACACAAAAAATGACTACTCTTGAAAACACTAAGTTGTGTGATTTCACTAGCACCAACAACAATGATTTCATGTGCACACCTATTACTCCACCTGTTCCTCAAGCTACTTTCTTTGAAATTAAACCTGCTTTTCTTAATCTTGTTATGAGAGAACAATTTTCTAGAATTGGTACTGAAGGTGCTGCTGCTCATCTTAATAACTTTGTTGAACTTTGTGAGATGCAAAAACATAGGGATATAGATGGAGATATTATTAAGCTTAAATTGTTTCCTTTCTCTTTGAGAGGAAAAGATAAAGAATGGTTGCAATCCCTAACTAGAAATAGTATTGATTCTTGGACTAAATGAAACTACCCTCCTGCTAAGATTATATCTATGAGAAGTGAAATAATGAAATTTAAACAATCTAATAATGAACATGTTGCTCAAGCTTGGGAAAGAATGAAATCTTTGGTAAAGAATTGTCCCACTCATGGACTGACTGCTTGGATGATTATCCAAACCTTTTATGCAGGATTGAATTATTCTTCAAGAAATCTACTAGATTCTGCTGCTGGAGGTACCTTTATGACCATTACTGTTGGTGCTGCAACAAAGCTTCTGGATAATATGATGGTTAACTATTCTGAATGGCATACTGAGAGATCTCCACAAGGTAAGAAGGTAAATTTTGTTGAAGAAACCTCCTCCTTGAGTGATAAAATTGATGTTATTATGTCTATGCTTGTTAATGGGAAAGCTCATATTGATACAAATCATGTTCCCTTAGCTTCTTTGGTTGCTCAAGAAGAGCAAGTTGATGTGAACTTCATAAGAAATAATAAAGCAATAATGCCTACAGGAATAATTTTGGTAATAATAATTATAGGCCATATCCTCCCAATAATGGTAATGCTTATGGAAATTCGTACAACAATAATAGGAGTGCACCCTCTGAACTTGAAGTTATGCTTAAAGATTTTATTAGTAAACAATCTGCTTTCAATAAGACTATTGAGGAAAAATCTCTAATGCTGAAAGAAATATAGCATCATTGGCTGAAGCACAATCTTCTTTTAATAAAATGGCTGCTAAACCTGAAACTATCGAAAATCCCTTTGCTACTACTAATGCCATACAAGTTAGAATTGATGAAAATGTTACACTATTAGCTGAATTGCATGCTATGTGGGAAAGAGAAGATGAGATTGCTAGAAATATTAGTATTGCTACTATCACTACCACTAATGTTGAAGCTAGTAAACCCAATGGAACCTTTTCTAATAAAAATGCTAAAATTCTATGAAATATGGGAAACAATAGCTCTACTACATTAGATGATAATTATGATTTTGATCTTGATGGTTGCAACATCTCTAAAGTTATTATGTTTCTACAAAAGGTTGCTAAAAGTCCGAATGCTAGTGCTATGAATATGGCCTTTATAAAACACATTACTGATGCTCTCGTAAAAATTAAAGAAGAAAAGATGAAACATAAAGCTTCTATTCCTATGAAACTATAAGATGGTTGGGAACCCATCATTAATATGAAAGTGAATGATTTTTATCTCAAAGCTTTATGTGATCTTGATAGTAGTGTTTCTATTATGCCTAGAAAGATTTATGATATGCTTGATTTGCCACCATTGGAAGATTGTTATTTAAATGTCCCACTTGATAATAATGCTAAAAAGAAACTCATGGGGAGTATTAATGATGTTCTAATTATGGTTAACAATGCCTATGTCCCTGTTGATTTCTATGTTTTGGATGTTGAATGCAATGCTTCTTGTCCTATTACTTTGGGAAGACCTTTTCTTAGAACTGTTGGTGCCATTATTGATATGAAAGAAGGCACCATTAAATATCAATTCCCACTCAATAAAGGTATAGACCACTTCCCTAAGAAGAAATAGAAGATTCCTTTTGCCTCTCCTATTAAAAAAATTGCTCTTAATGCTTCTTCATTTGAGAATACTTGATTCTTTTCTTGCTTCTTATGCCTAACTTAAAGGCGTTAAAGAAAAAGTACTTATTGGGAGATAACCCAAAAGTTTTAGTTGAGTCTTGGAAGTTATTGCTTCATTAATAACCTCTCCTTATTATTTTTGTGTGGTTTTTGTGCCAAGAGTAACCTCTAACGAGAGAGAAGTAATGCTTGGGAAAGTTGCTGTGCCGAAACAGATTTCTGTGCTTTGCTATAAAAATTCGTGAAAAATCTCTGTACGTTGGTTTGAGATGTAATTGTTTGTGCTTCTGCCCCAGGTTGTTATCCAACTTTCGTTAGTTCAACACTTTTCCATTTGAGCAACATAAGGTCTTTGAAAAAATTGGTTTTTACCTGCTGGTCTGTTTTGATAGATTTCTGCCATTATTTGCATTTGCCTCTTAATCTCTTTCTCTTTGAGTTCTCTTTGATCATTTGAACTTTTTAAAGGAAGTTCTACAGTAGCTTTTGTTTTAATGGAAGTTTTATTTGTGTTGGAACTGAACCAAAAGACTTATTATCTTGAGTACACTAATATTGCTAATGAAGATTGTGTGAAGTTTTGTATGATGGAAAATTTTAAAGTGTAGGGAAGAGTAATGTGATAAGATGAAGTATGGACAAAAGCACAAGCTTGGGGATGACACCCGTGTCACCCCAAGAAATATCCAAGAAGTACAAGCGTCAAAGCTTGGGGATGCCCAAGGCATCCCCTTCTTCATCAATAAAAATTTCAGGTTTCTTCCAAACACTTCATTTTTTTGTTTCATGCACAGTTGTGTTGTTCTTGGAGCGTCTTCGTTTTTGTTTTTGGTTTTCGTTTGCTTGGTTTTCTTAGTTTTCTTGAATAAATTGGTTGGACCCCTCATTCATACATTAGTTTTCAAATAAGATTGGTTTGGATTGGAAAAGAGTAGGAAAAGTTCATGCTTAAGTGGTAAAAAGGAGCTTGTTTTTAACTGTTGCCTATGCTTTTTCATGTCATGCTTGATATTGTTTTGGCTTTATGATTAGTGATTTTTGCTGTAGCATGACATGTTATAAACAATTGAGATTGCTTAATGTGCCTTGAAAGAATCATGCGTTGTTTTAGGATATTAAAGCATAGTATTGTGGTATTCTCCTTTGATGATTTATTTGGGTTGACTTGACACATGCTCACACCATGTTAAGACTATACCAAGTCACCATAGCCTCTATGATCATTTAGTTTTTGTCTTGTAATATGACTGCATGCTTTACTTAATAATGTTTTGTCGCTTTGCATGATTATGGCCATTATTGCTCTCCTAGTTGGTCGCTCCCAGTCTTTTGCTAGCCTCCATACCAAGTATGAGTTCCACTCATGCATCCAACTCCAAATAAAACCAAGTTATTCCAAAGAGTCCACCATACCTACCTATTAGCATTTGCTATTCCAAGTATATTCATGTTTTTATCTACCTTCCGAATTAAACTTCTTATGTGAAAATTAGTGATTAAAGCTCTCACGAACTTGATGGCACACTTTACTTTTCTTGCCCCTAATAAACTTGAACCATTGTGTCATCTATGTTGTATATGCTTTCACTTATAAGTTGGGATTAGCAGAACCATGCTCTCATGGGAACGCTTTCAACATTGCACTTGTATATTGTACCCAGTTGATATCATGCTCTTTTGTTTATGGATGTCGTTGGTGTGAAATGAAAGGGGAGCTTGTAAGTCCATGGAGTTATGTATGTGTGTTAGAGAAACGCTTGTGCCGCTAGCCTAAGCCATGCATAATCATGGTGGAAACTTGCAACATCACCATAGTGAGCAATCTATGAAGCATTCTTCTTATAAAAAAAGAGATAGAGATTGAGAAAAAGAAAAAAAAGATGAGGAAAGAGAGAAAAAAGCACCATTTTCCCATGGTAAATAAGAAGATTGCTGATGCTCATTGTCTGCTTGCCTTGTCATTTTAATATGGGGATTCTTCCGTATCATCGGGCAAGGGGTACCCCGTTGGCGGTTCTCTATGATACACATGTACTTACTATGACAAGGACTTACCTGTAACTAAACTTGAGTAGCATGAGGAGTGGCCCTCGTATTCAAGGGACATGAGATTGCCAACTTATACTTTGTCAAGCATATACTCCATAGTTTGTTCGCTTTAACCTTAATCACTTCAAGATGCTTTTGATAGGGGCAATGAGAGCTTAAAGCTAATAAGTACCATAATTTTTGGAAGCTCTTTATGAGACTTGAATCCTTGCTTCCTTCTATGAAGGACTTTCTTTTACTTTTATGTTGAGTCTCCATCTTCTATCTTTATGCACCTATTAAGAGAGCATAGTGGCCATTCTTAGTTTAATTTGCATTGTCCCAAGACTTGTTGATTGATGCATAACTTTGATATTGCTTGTTCTTAAACTATTTGTATCTAGTCACCCTTATGAAGTTTGAAGGTGTGCTATGCATTTATGTTTTGCTACACTATGAGGGACAAGCTGAATACCATTCTCATTATGTTTTCTATATGTGAAACAAACAAACGTCTTTCAAAGCATTGTTATTCATGAATCTTTTGTTTGTACCTTTTCATGTTACAACATAGTTGCTATGTCTTATTGTTAGAACTATATCTTTAATGATATGTTAAAGTACTATGATCCCAGCTATCAATGTTCTACAAATACTTTGATCAAGATTATGATGGTGCATGTCACCTCAAAAATTATTGTTTCTTTTTATCACTTACCTACTCGAGGACGAGTAGGATTTAAGCTTGGGGATGTTGATACGTTGTAAACGTATCTATAATTTTTGATGTTCCATGCTTGTTTTATATCTACTTTCTTATGTTTTGTCCACACTTTGGAGCATTTTTATATACTTTCTAGGACTAACCTATTAACAAGATGCCACAGTGCCAGTTGCCTATTTTCTACTGTTTTTGGTTCCAGAAAATCTAGAAAAAGAATATTCTCAGAATTGGACGGGACAAAAGCCGAAGTCAATAATTTACTGGAAGAGTCACGGAGCCAGAAGACGAGATGTAGAGGGGCCAGGGGCCAACCACACCACCTGGTGGCGCGGGCCAGGCCAGGCCGCGCCAGGGGGTGGTGTGGGCCCCCTGGTACTCCACCGAACTTGCCCCTTCGCCTATAAGAAGCCTCCGATACAGAAACCCTAAGTACCTGATAAAAATTCCATGAAAGAGTCTGTAGCCGCCGTCATCTCCATCCCTAGATCGAGAGGGATCTGAAGCTCTTCCTGACCCCCTGCCGGAGGGGAGAGATAACCCTGGAGGCCTTCTTCATCACCATGCCTGCCTCCGGTGTGATGCGTGAGTAGTTCATCCCTAGACTACGGGTCCATGTAGTAGCTAGATGGTTGATTCTTCTCCTTTGTGCTACCATGTTTAGATCTTGTGAGCTCCGTTCATGATCAAGATCATCTATTTGTAATCTTACATGTTGTGTTTGCCGGGATCCGATGGATATTGAGATGCTATTTCAGATTGATTATTGTATCTATCATGTCTTTGTTATTTGTGATCTTGCATGCTCTCCGTTGTTAGTAGCTATCTTGGCCGCGTAGATGCTAGCAACTCCTAGAGGGAGTATTTATGCTTGATAGTGGGCTCATGCCTCTAGGAATCTAGGGAAGTGATAGAAATCTCTAAGGTACTAGATGTGTTATTGCTACTAGGGAGAAAACAACAATCCTTTGTTCATAGAACAATCACATTGTTTACTTTACACACTCTGCTTAATGCAATTATCTGTTGCTTGCAACTTAATACTGGAGGGGTTTCGGATGATAACCTGAAGCTAGATTATTAGTCATAGATGCAGTTGGATTATAGTCTATGTATAATGTTGTAATGCCCAATCAAATCTCATAGAAGTCAAGATCATTAGTATATGCATGTATACTTTCTCGATGTTTGTCAATTCCCCTGCTGTAATTTGTTTACCCAACATGTCATCTATCTTAAGGAGAATCCCCACTAGTGAACTATGGACCCTGGTCCATTCTTTTACCATCAATCTACAATATATTTACTATTTTGTGTTTACTTTCTGCAAGCAATTACTATCTTCCACACAATACGTTTAATCCTTTGTTTTCAGCAAAACCGGTGAGATTGACAACCTCACTGTAAGTTGGGGCAAAGTTATGTGGTTGTGTTGTGCAGGATTCCAAGTTGGAAGCAACACCTTGGAGGTGTTTCCTTGCTCCTACTGGTTCGATAACCTTGGTTTCATAACTGAGGGAAAACTTGTTGTTGTGCTCATCATACCTTCCTCTTGGGATTCCCCACGAGCTCTACATATTGAGTAGGCACTCACATCTGTAACTCTCAACAGGAGCTGCAGAGTAAGAGGCGTCTGGGGAAGGACGAGGTGACGATGCGCGTTGGCAAAGGCAGGAAGGTTGATGTGGTGGCTGTCAGCACTTTACCTCTACGTCTGCCGTTAGGATTGATTTTGGTTTTGAATAAATGCTACTATGTACCCGCATTATGTATGAATATGTGAGTGGATCTTGCTTGTTGAAAGATCATTATTTGTTTAAATCCGGAACAAATGGTTGTTCTATTTATATGAATGATGTTTTCTATGTTCATGTTCCTGTGTGTAATGGTTTTTTCTTACTGGATCTTGATTGCAATACTCACATCCATAATATTGATGCTAAACATTGTAAGCATAATGATGATAATTCCTTGTTTATGTGGCATTACCGGCTTGGTCACATTGGCGTAAAGCGCATGAAGAATCTTCATTCAGATGGACTTCTTGAATCATTCGAATTTGAATCTCTTGATACATGTGAGCCTTGCCTCATGGGCAAGATGACTAGGACACCCTTCTCCAGCACAATGGAGAGGGATGCAGACCTACTGGGAATCATACATACAGATGTATGCGGACCAATGAGCGTCCCAATGCAATGGTTATCATTATTTTGTTACCATTACTGACTATTTGAGTAGATATGGATACATCTACTTGATGAAGCACAAATATGAAACCTTTGAAAAGTTCAAGGAATTTCAGAAGGATGTAGAGAATCAACTTAACAAGAAAATCAAGCATCTTCGATCTAATCGGGGAGGGGAGTACTTGAGTTATGAGTTTAACATGCACTTGTAGGGTTGTGGCATCATACCATAGCTTACGCCAACTGGGACACCACAGCGTAACAGTGTGTTGGAGCATACATATTAGGCATCAAAATCTATAGAGATAGATCGAGACTCCTTATTGCATTAAGTCAAAGTAATTACCTTGAGAAGATTTTGAAGAGGTTCAAAATGGAAAATGCCAAAAGGGTTTGGTGCCTGTAACAAAATGTAGCACATAGAGTTTGACTCAATGTCCGGCAACGGATGCTAATAGAGAAAGGATGTCTTAAATCCCCTATGCATCAGCCATAGGATCTATCATGTGTGCATTGTTAAGTACTCGACCTGATGAGGTTTTGGCTCTTAGTTTGGCGAGCCGATACCAAAGTAATCCAAGAATGGATCACTGGACAACTGTGAAAAATATCCTAAGGTATCTCAAGAGAACAAAGGATATGGTCCTAGTCTATGGAGGAAATGATGAAGCTCTAAATGTAACTGGTTACGTGGATGCGAGATGGCACTTAGATCCTGATGACTCGAAGGCTCAGATAGGATTTGTGTTTCTGGTGAATGGTGGGGCGGTAAGCTGGAAGAGCAAGAAGCAACCATTAGTAGCGCAGTCTATAATGGAGTCAGAATACATCGTTGCCGCTGATGCATCGAATGAAGCTATTTGGCTAAGGAATTTTGTCATCAAACTGGGAGTTGTTCCAAGTGTGCAAGACCCCATGATGATATATTATGATAACACGGGCACTATTGCAAACGCAAAGGAACCAAGAACTCATTCCACGGCAAACACATCAAGCTATGGTTTCACGTCATCCGACAGAATGTTGACGAAGCTGAAATCAAGATTTGCAAAGTACACACGGATCTGAATGTTGCAAATCCTTTGACTAAAGCTCTCCTACAAGCCAAGCATGAGCAACACCGGGATGCCAACGGTGTTAGGTTCTTGCCTATTGTAAACTAGATTAATTTGTACTCTAGTGGAAGTGGGAGGCTGAAGGACATATGCCCTAGACGCAAATAATAAAGTGTATTGTTTGATATCTCTCTTATGTTCATAATACGTTTCATACTGTGCTATAACAGTATTAATACGAAATGTTAATACACGTATGGTATGTAAATAAACCATGTCTCTAGTTACCTCTAGCAAACTAGCTCATTGGTCATGAGGATGATCTAGGGTTTCAAGATCATGGGCATTTATGCCAATTGACAATGGGGTCATATCATTGGTTCAATGATGTGATAGACAAACATACAATAGTTGTATCATAATGAGACTTAGATACAAAGTTCACCATTAATGATAAACAAAAGGAAACCTCGCAAGCTGATCCTTAGACTGTGAGATAATGCAAATCACCGTTCTGGAGGGAGATTAGATGGTATGAAGTATCATACCGTAAATGGTTGATCAAAAAGGTGCTACTCAGGTTTCCCAAAGGGGCACGTAGAAGAGTACATATCAAGACTGAGATTTGCAATACATGTAACAGGTAGATACATGTGGCCATTGATACATTGCAAATGTATCTATAATTTTTGATGTTCCATGCTTAGTTTTATCCACTTTCTTGTGTTTTGTCCACACTTTGGAGTACTTTTTATATGATTTATTGGACTAACCTATTAACAAGAGCCACAAAGCCTACCTGCTTTTTTTTGTGTTCCAGAAAGTTAAAAATGAATATTCTCGAATTGGACGGACAACAGCCAAAGTGCCTATTTTTCCTAAGTCATCACATGCCGTATCACGAGACGGAGAAGGGCTGGGGCCAGCCACACCACTGGCTGCCTGGCCAGCGCTTAGGGGTGGTCTGTCTGACCTCAAGACCCTAGGCCTCTCCTTCCGACTATACGATGCCCTCGGGACGAAAACCCTAAGTACCCGATCAAATATCCACGAAAGAGTCTGTAGCCACCGTCGTCTTTGTCCCTAGATCAGGAGGGATCTGAAGCTCTTCCCGGCACCCTGCCGGAGAGGGGAATTCACCCTGGAGGCCTTCTTCATCACCATGCAAGCCTCCGGTGTGATGCGTGAGTAGTTCATCGTTGGACTACGGATCCATGTAGTAGCTAGATGGCTGGTTATCCTCCTTTGTGCTATCATGTCTAGATCTTGTGAGCTCCATTCATGATCAAGATCATCTATTTGTAATTCTGCATGTTGTGTTTGCGGGGATCCGATGGATATTGAGATGCTATTTCAGATTGATTATTGATTCTATCATGTCTTTGTTATTTGTGATCTTGCATGCTTTCCGTTGTTAGTAGCTATCTTGGCCAAGTAGATGCTAGCAACTCCAAGAGTTAGTATTTATGCTTGATAGTGGGTTCATGCCTCTCGTAATCTGGGGAAGTGACAGAAATCTCTAAGGTACTAGATGTGTTGTTGCTACTAGGGAGAAAACAACAATCCTTTGTTCATAGAACAATCGTATTGTTTACTTTACACACAGTTTGTAAAGCAATAATCTATTGCTCGCAACTTAAAACTGGAGGGGGTTCGGATGATAACCTAAAGGTGGATTATTAGTCATAGATGCAGTTGGATGGCGGTCTATGTATAATGTTGTAATTCCCAATCAAGTTCCAAAGGAGTCAAGATGATTAGTATATGCATGTATTGCTTTCTCGATGTTTGTCAATTGCCTCGCTGTAATTTGTTCACCCAGCATGTTATCTATCTTAAGGAGAGCCACCTCTAGTGAACTATGGATCCCGGTCCTTTTGTTTTACATACAATCTACAAACTATTACTACTTTGTGTTTACTTTCTACAAACTTTTACTTCCTTCCATTCGATATGTTTAATCCTTTGTTTTCAGCAAAACACGGTGAGATTGACAACCTCATCGCAAGTTGGGGACAAAGTTTTGTGGTTGTGTTGTGTAGGTCTCCACGTTGCTACTAGCACCGGTAGTGCGCCCTGCCAAGGCTCAGCTAGCAACACCTTTGGGGTGTTTCCTTGCTCCTACTGGTTTGATTAAACCTTGGTTTCATAACTAAGGGAAACTTGCTGCTGTGCTCATCATACCTTTCTCTTGGGGTTCCCAACAAGCTCTACATCAACCACGAGCCATCAAGCATTTTTCTGGCGCCGTTGCCGGGGAGTCAAGGACATCTTCACAAGGGGAGTCCTTCATAACCAATCTCTTTACTTTGTTATTTTTGATTTGCTTAGTTTCTTTTTGCTTTGTTTGCTTGTTTCTTTATCAAAAACACACAAAAATTTAGATTTACTAGTTTGCTTTCTTTATCAAAAACACAAAAAAATTAAGTCTCCTTTAGTTGTCACCTCTTCCTTAGCTTACCATGTTGATCCCTAAATTCACCTTGAAAGACCTTTCGATTGGTAGTGGTTCTATAATTGGGAAAGATAATATTGAAGAATTCTTTAATCATGTTAGCAAACATGAAGATACTGAGGACAAATCCCTTGCAGAACTTGCTCCAAACTATGAGATTGCTGCAGCTTCTTTAATTCATATGTTAGAAGCTAGGTTTGTTAACCTCAACCCCTTAATGCAAATAATGTTTCTTAAGCTTAAATAAATTAAGGACCCTGAAAAGAAGGATTTTATTCTAGAAACTTTGTTTAAGGAGTTCTATGATGTTGCCAAGGAAGGTAGGAAAGTCTTTGAACGTTTCAATATGCTAGGCTCATGTGTAGATTTTGTTGGTACACGAGAAAAGATGAACAAAACCGAACCTAATGGGGAGGAACGTAAGATACCAATACCCTTTAAACTAGTAGCAATACATGATGCCATAGAAAAGAATATTGATTGGATTGTTCCTGCAAACCCTTTTGATGAGAATAGTGAACCTAAGAGAATTGAGAGAGGATCCACTAGAACTTATTTGGATGATATACCTTGCCTTGTTGAAAATATTTCTGGTATTAATCTTAATGCTTCTTCATTTGAGAACACTTGATTCTTTTTCTTGCTTCTTATGCCTAACTTAAAGGCGTTAAAGAAAAGTACTTATTGGGAGATAACCCAAAAGTTTTAGATGAGTCTTGGAAGTTATTACCACTGTAAAAACCGCTCCTTATCCTTTTTATTTGCTTTTTGTGCCAAGAGTAACCTCTAATGAGAGAGAAGTAATGATTGGAAAAGTTGCTGTCCCAAAACAGATTTCTATGCTTCACCGTAAAAATTCGTGTAAAATCGCTGAACGTCTTTTCGAGGCGTGAATTTTTTTGCTTCTGACCCAGGTTGTTATCTATCTTTCGTTAGTTCAACACCTTTTGATTTGAGCAACATAAGATCTTCGAAAAAATTCGTCTTTACCTGCTGGTCTGTTTTGACAGATTTCTGCCATTTTCTTCATTTGCTTCTTGTTGGTTCCTTCTTGAGTTCTTTTGGGAATTGAGATTTTTGAGGGAAGTGCTACAGTATCTAGTGTTCTAATGGAAGTTTATTGGGTGTTAGAACTGAACCTTGAGACTTATTTATCTTAAGTGCATTAATGTTGCTAATGAGATTGTGTGAAGTTTTGTATGAAGGAAAAATTTCAGGTGTATGGAAGGAATGAGTAATGAGATGAAGGATGGACTAAATCTCAAGCTTGGGGATACCACGCGTATCACCCGAAGAAATATCCAAGAAGTACAAGCGTCAAAGCTTGGGGATGCCCGAGGCATCCCCTTCTTCATCAATAAAAAATCCAGGTTTCTTCCAAACGCTTCATTTTTATTGTTTCATGCATATTTGTGTTTTTCTTGGAGCGTCTTCTTTTTCGTTTTCGTTTTCGTTTTCGTTTTTGTTTTCTTTGGTTTGCTTAGTTTTCTGAATAAGTTGGTTGGACCCCCTCTTTCACACTTTGGTTTGCGAATAGTTTGGTTTGGTTTGGAAAAGAGTAGGAAAGTTCATACTTATGTGGTAAAAAGAGCTCGTTTTTGAGACTGTGGCCTATGCTTTGTCATGCCATGCTTGATATTGTTTTGGCTTTATGCTTAGTATTCTTTGCTGTAGCATGACTTGTTATAAACAATTGAGATTGCTTAATGTGCCTTTGATGAATCATGTGTTGTTTTAGCATATTAAAGCATAATATAGTGGTATTCTCCTTTGATGCTTTATTTGGGTTGACTTGGCACATGCTCACACCATGTTATGACTATCTAAAGTCACCATAGCCTTTATGATCCTTTAGTTTTCAACTTGTAGTATCACTTTATGCTTTGATCAATGATGTTTTGTCGTCTGCATGATTATGGCCATTATTGCTCTCTTAGTTTGTCGCTCCTAGTCTTTTGCTAGCCTCCACAACCAAGTATGAGTTCCACTCATTCATCCAACTCCCTAAACCAAGTTATTCCAAAGATTCCACCATACCTACCTATTAGCTTATGCTATTCCAAGTATATTCATGCTTTTGTTTACCTTCCAAATTAAACTTGTTATGAGAAAACTAGTGATTAAAGCTCTCACGAACTTGATGGCACACTTTACTTTTTTTTGCATCTAATAAACTTGAACCATTGGGTCCTTCTTTGTTGCGTATATGCTTGCGCTTTATAAGTTGAAATTAGCAAAACCATGTTTCATGGGGAACGCTTTCAACAGTGCACGTGTACCTTGTACCCCGTTGATATCATGTTCTTTTGCTTATGGATCGCGGCGGTGTGAAATAAAAGTGGAACTTGTAAGATCATGGAGTTTGTATGTGTGTTAGAGAAACGCCTGGGCCGCTAGCCTAAGCCATGCCTAATCATGGTGGAAACTTGCAGCATCACCATAATGAGCACTCTATGAAGCATCCTCAATAAAAAACCTATGCAAATAGCAAATAAAAAGATCCCTGAGATGCTCATTGTCTGCTTGCCTTGTCATTTTGATTATGGGATAGCTCCTGTATCATGTGCAAGGGGTACCCCATTGGCGGTTCTTTATGATACACATGTACTTACAATGACAAGAGCTTACTCGTGACTAAAGTTTAGTAGCATGAGGTTTGGTCTTCGTAAGTAAGGGGCATGAGATTTCAGTGTATAACTTGTCAAGCATATCCTCTTAGTTGTGTCACTTTAACCTTAATCACCTTCAAGATTCTTATGATAGTGGCAATGAGAGCTGAAAGCTATAAGTACCATAATTTTTGGAAGCTCTTTATGAGACTTGAATCCCTACTTCCTTTTATAAAGGCCTTTCTTCCACCATTATATTGAGTCTCCACCTTCTTCCTTTATGCACCTAATTTGAGAGCATAGTGGCCATTCTTAGTTCTATGTGCATTGTCCCAAGACTAGTTGGTTGATGCATAACTTGATATTGCTTGTTTTAAATTATTTGTATCTAGTCACTCTAATGAACTTTGAAGGTGTCTTATGCATTTATATTTGCTGCTCTATGAGGGACAAGCTGAATACTATTATGCTATGTTTTCTTTATGTGAAACAAACAAACGTCTTGCAAAGCATTGTTATTCATGAATCTTTTGTTTGTGCCTTTTCATGTTGCATCATAGTTTCTTTGTCTTATTGCTAGAACTTTGTCTTTCATGTTATGATTGAAGTACTATGATCCCAGCTTTGAATGTTTTACAAATACTTTGATCAAGTCTTTGATGGTGCATGTCACTTAAAAAATTATTCTTTCTTTTTATCACTTACCTACTCGAGGACGAGCAGGAGTTAAGCTTGGGGATGTTGATACATTGCAAATGTATCTATAATTTTTGATGTTCCATGCTTAGTTTTATCCACTTTCTTGTGTTTTGTCCACACTTTGGAGTACTTTTTATATGATTTCTTGGACTAACCTATTAACAAGAGCCACAGTGCCAGCTGCCTGTTTTCTGCTGTTTTTGGTTCCATGAAAGTCAGAAAATGAATATTCTCGGAATTGGACGGGACAAAAGCCAAAGTGCCTATTTTTCCGGAAGTCATCAGATGCCAGAATACGAGACGGAGAAGGGTTGGGGGCCAGCCACACCACCTGGCCGCGCGAACAGGCCTGACCCGCGCCAGGGGGTGGTCTGGCCGACCCCAGCACCCCCTCGGCCTCTCCTTCCGACTATAAGATGCCCTCAAGACGAAAACCCTAAGTACCCGATCAAAAATCCACGAAAGAGTCTGTAGCCGCCATCGTCTTTGTCCCTAGATCGGGAGGGATCTGGCTCTTCCGGCACCTAGGAGAGGGAATTCACCACGAGGCCTTCTTCATCACCATGCAAGCCTCCGGTGTGATGCGTGAGTAGTTCATCCTTGGACTACGGATCCATGTAGTAGCTAGATGGCTGGTTCTCCTCCTTTGTGCTTTCATGTCTAGATCTTGTGAGCTCCGTTCGTGATCAAGATCATCTATATGTAATTCTGCATGTTGTGTTTGCGGGGATCCGATGGATATTGAGATGCTATTTCAGATTGATTATTGATTGTATCATGTCTTTGTTATCAAGTTCCAAAAGAGTCAAGATGATTAGTATATGCATGTATTGCTTTCTCTATGTTTGTCAATTGCCCCGCTGTAATTTGTTCACCCAGCATGTTATCTATCTTAAGGAGAGCCACTCTAGTGAACTATGGATCCCGGTCCTTTTCTTTTATATACAATCTACAAACTGTTACTACTTTGTGTTTACTTTCTACAAACTTTTACTTCCTTCCATTCGATACGTTTAATCCTTTGTTTTCAGCAAAACACGGTGAGATTGACAACCTCATCGCAAGTTGGGGACAAAGTTCTGTGGTTGTGTTGTGCAGGTATCCATGTTGCTACTAGCACCGGTAGTGCGCCCTGCCAAGGCTCATCTAGCAACACCTTTGGGGTGTTTCCTTGCTCCTACTGTTTCGATTAAACCTTGGTTTCATAACTGAGGGAAACTTGCTGTTGTGCTCATCATACCTTCCTCTTGGGGTTCCCAACGAGTTCTACATCAACCACGAGCCATCAGCCGTCTCGGTGATGTTGCATTAACGAAGCTTGCAAGCGTGTGACTTGGTCATGGAATGCAACAACATGGGAACAAGTAAACAAGTTCATCTGTAACAAGACTGGACGAAGGTATGGAGATACCGAAGATCAAGTATTGGGTGAACTAGGTATCACGTGGCAAAGGTAATGGGAAACAACGTTAATGGTTCGAGCGATAAGATTCGTGGAATGCACGGGGTTCATCATGAGAATCCAGGTCACGCTGATGATCATTGATGTGAGAAAGGTCTCAATCATGTTCAGAGTGTTCCTGAACCGAAGGATGTCATGCTTAAGAGTGGGGACGCATAGGGATAGTTGCGATACCATAGAAGAAATAGAGAGAGAAACCATAATACTTCCGGGTAATACCCGATGTTGATCGGGGGGTCCTGAAGGAGTTCCAGAGTGAAGGAGTATAATAATATTCTTATTTTATATAAATTGGTTGAATTAGTATTAAAATATATTTTTTATTTTATTTTTATAGGCAGCCCATTGCTAATGGGCCTCACCCGGAGGGGAGGCCCAAATGGGCAAGGCGCCTAGGGAGGAGGGCCAGCTAGCAAAGGCTTGGTGAGATGCCCACGTGGGGAACACCTAGGGCCGGCGACTCCTCCTTGGTGGCCGGCGGCTGTTGGGGTTAGTCCCACACCGCCTGCCCCTTGGGTGGTGCCCCTCCCCTCCCACTACATAAAGGAGGTCACCCCTCCCCTTGGAATAATCCCATTGTCTCTTCTCTCTCTCTCATTTTCCTTTGAGGATTTCTCCGTAATATTGGAGAGGACTTCGAGGGGTTTTGAGTTCTCCACTTTAACACTAATGTCGTGTGAGCTTCAATCCGCCATCTTCCTCTTCCACTGCTCGGCTAGATCGAAGCCCAGGAGACGCCGCCTACATCAGACGTGTGTAGTACTTCGAATGCACCACACTTGGGCTTCTTGGAGTTGTTCGTCTTCATCAACATACGCCTTCCTGCGTAAGGCGTTCCTCGGTCTTCAAGGGTATGAATACCATCTTACTTTTCCATTACTTATGTCTATATAGTATAGAGATCCTGGTATTAGTATTCGCATAGTTAGAATTTTTTATTTTCTGCCATGGAACCCTTCACTATAGATTTGGGGAGGTAAACACAATAGAATCAATCTCCTTAATGACTGTCGAGGAATGTATTAAACAAATGGTAAGACAAGGTATACATAAACCTACTTATCCTAGATTGCCTCGATCTTGTATTCCTAAATCCTTTTCTGGCCTTTTGGCTGCTCTCTTCTAGATCTTTATGGTTTTCTGATAGTGTTGATCTTATTTTCGACCTGGTGCAGGCGGACTATACGGCTGGTCGCACTCGTACCACTGGTTGTTAACAACTCTATTTCTCATTTCGACTTTCGTTCGATTTTATTCATTTCGGCATAGGCGGGCGGTACAGTCGCACACGCCCATACCACTGGTCGTTAAACGCGTAGTACTCTTTCCTTATTTTGTATGATTTTCTGTAGTTCGGTACGACTAGATAGTACGATCAGGTGCGCCCGTACCACTGGTCGTTAAGAGCTTTGTTTCTCTCGTTTGTTTTCTCTTTTTATTCAAAAAAACATAGAAATAAGTCAGTGGATACTAGTACGGACGCATAGTACGGGCGGATTCTACCTGTACCGGTGCCCGGTACCGACTTAGGTCGCCTTATTTCTTAGTTTTTATTTCTCTTTGCTTCTTCCTCTTTTGTTTTTCATTTTTCCTTTGACTTCCGAATCTAGGGTTCATCTTTCACCTACCTTTGTGTCCACCAATATGCATCAGATCTTAGTTGATCGTTCAAGAACTATGTAGCATTTTCACATCAAGAAGATTTGGACCAAGAAGAAGGAGGCATCAGTAGCAAAGACCAAAGGAAAGGAAACATAGGAAGATCCACCTTCCTCAAATCAGGAATCTTCCCAAGTGGTGCCACTTCCCAATTGGGACGATATGTTTCCGCCCAAGCTGGAGATGCTAAGGCACGCGTTACTTATGTCTACATAGTATAGAGATCTTGGTATTAGTGTTCACATAGTTAGATTTTTTTTTCTACGAAACCCTTCACTATAGAGTTGGGGAGGTAACACAGTGGAATTAATCTCCTTAATGACTGCCGAGGAATGTATTAAACAAATGGTAAGACAAGGTATATAGAAACCTACTTATCCTAAATTGCCTCGATCTTGTATTCCTAAATCCTTTTCTAACCTTTTGGCTGCTCTCTTCTAGATCTTTATGGTTTTCTGATAGTGTTTATCTGTTTTTCGACCTGGTATAGGCAAACTGTACGGCCGGCTGCACCCGTACCACTGGTTGTTAATAGCTCTGTTTCTCATTTTGACTTTTGTTCGATTTCATTCATTTCGGCATAGGAGGGCTGTATGGACGCACCCGCCCGTACCACTGGTCGTTAAATGCACAATACTCTTTCCTTATTTTGTAGGATTTTTTGTAGTATGGTACGACCGAACAGTACGGTCAGGCGCGCCCATACCACTAGTCATTAAGAGCTCTATTTCTCTCGTTTGTTTTCTTTGCTTTCTATTTTTATTCAAAAAACATAGAAATAAGTTGGTGGATACTAGTACGGACACACAGTATGGGCGGATTCCGCCCGTACCGATGCCCGGTACCGACTTAGGTCGCCTTATTTCTTAGTTTTCTTTCTCTCCTCTTTTGTTTTTCATTTTTCCTTTGACTTCCGAATCTAGGGTTCATCTTTCACCTACCTTTGTCTCCACCAATATGCATTAGATCTGAGTTGATCGTTCAAGAACTATGTTGCATTTTCACATCAAGAAGATTTGGACCAAGAAGAAGGAGGCATTGGTAGCAAGGACCAAAGGAAAGGAAACATAGGGAGATCCACCTTCCTCAAATCGGGAATATTCCCAAGTGGTGCCACTTCCCAATTGGTACGACATGTTTCTGCACAAGCTGGAGATGCTAATGCACGTGGAGCAAGGGAAGATCAAGGAAGAGGACCCACCTAACCCTTACAGGTATAACCTTCGTGGATCCTCTCTCAAATATTCTTTTGGTTCCTCATCTCAAGAGAAAGGGAAACATGATGATATTATAGATAAGATCGAGAATCTTGAGAAGATTTCAAAGCATGCATTAAAACCTATGCATAAGGAGTTGACTCCTACTGGATGATGGGGAAAGACCTCGAAAAGAGGGTTGATGACATCGATGGTAGATTTCAACTCCTAACTAAGATCGTTGTTGAGATGGATGATGACAGGAAAGTGCTCTACAAAATAATGAGAGATCAACATATTAGCATTATGGAACTTTCCACTCGCTTTGCGTGTATTGCTCAAGCTTGCAGTCTCAAAGCGGAAGAAGAAGATGAGGACTTCTACACCCCAAAGAAGGATTAGGTACTCACGAGGGATTATTTGATCTCACCGCCTTGATTCCAAGCTTGGGGAGGATCTATGACACCTTGTAATCTATCTTACGGTTTTAGCACGTTTACTTTCCCGCACGCATATTAGTTCGTGATTTCAGTTTCTTCATTAGTTGCATCATCTTCAACCTCCTTTGGTTCAAGGAAATATTTATATCCATTGAGTTTTGAGACTTTATAATATTGAAAGTTATCTTTGATTCATGATTATTCTGTTAGATGTATGAATTAGGTTGAGTGTTGTGATGCTTGTATCACTGTTATGATTTTAGGGTCTTCCACACCAATAAAGTATCAATAAATTATGAGAAGGAAACCTTAATAGCATGTTATAATTATAAGTTTTAAAAAACATGAGCCATAAAGAGTATTAACAAGGTCTAATTTTGTTAAACAAAAAGAGAAAGGCTTTGTTATCAAAGAGTTCCAAAATAGAAAAAATAAAGAAAAAGAGGTACAGGTTGAAAAAGGTTACTCAAGCAATGATCATGAATTATTCATTACTCAAAACAAGTGCTCAACTAGTTGAACTTGATGATTCTATAATATGTGAAACTATAAAAAAATCTTATAACATATTGATATGAAAGATGTGGAAGCCTCTAAGTCATGTGATGTGTAAAGGTGTGATATAGCTCATGATGCAGTTCTATATCTGATGTTATAATCATGTTTCAATTTTCGCCTCATTTATTGTAAGGACTCGTGCCTCATGAATATGATGACCTTTTCCATAAACCAACATCTTGCTCGGGGACGAGCAAGAGTCTAGCTTGGGGGGTTGATGAGTCCAAAATTAAGGCATATTTACCTCTTGTTTTTGCATAAGTAGAGTAGGGTTTTTAGTATTTTACTATGATTGAGCATACCTTTTGTCTTTGTTTCAACATGATACTGTTTTACTAAGTCCTTTGTGAACATATCAATTGGGACTATCATATTATGCAGTAATATGATATTTCTATGTGATAAATGTCATTTAATTGATTTTTCCTCGCACCTGGGAGAATAAAAAACATGGAGGAAGGCTATAGATGGTTTAACGAGTAATGGTATGCGCCGAGCTTTCCCATACCGTTCAAAGCGTCCTCCTCGTCAAATACTCTCACCTCACAAAGACGGATCTGAGATCCAACATTCACAGAAACCACCAGCCTCGGAATACCACGCGAGAGAGAGATCTAGGGGAGGAACTAAGAGAGGGGAAAATCCTTGCTACTCTACGGATCATCGGAGGACATCACATCATCCCCTTCATCATCAACTGCTACATCTCCATAACCATTACCATTCCCCTCTTCATCACTTTAGATCTTATTGTAATTCCAAATACAATTGTGGTTTGTACTAGATTTATCTTCATACTTTTATCCATCCATTTGAATATGATGTTGTTGATTGCTTACATGTGTGAGTAGTTCCCTTTGTTCTTGGGGAGATGGATAAACCCTAGCATTATTATGAAATGAAATAAATATGATCTATTACGTTGGTCCATGATCCATTGATCTATGATGTTTTGTTTGATCTCTCTCTTTAGATGGTATGTCTAGTCAGCCACATATCATTTGCCTCCGGGTCTAAAGAGAGGGTGATACCCTTGGGATGTGTATGGGTACATTTCCAAGTGGTGACATTAAATATTGGCTTATAACCTGCATGGTCAAAGGGGGAATTAAGAGAGACTCACTAAGTTTATTACGATATCCATGGGGAAACCCCTTAATTGTGGTGTTCTCTATGAGTGATTTCTCTCAGGCATCGCAGTGGTTATTTAGAGGTGACCTCATTACCTGACTCAAGAAAGCGATTGCCCACGAGTTTTGTAGTGAAAATCTTATTATTGAGATCTCTCCACACATATCATGACGAAAGGAATAGGTTATCCTAATTATGATTAATTACTCCATACTAGCGGTGTATCCTAAATCCCCGAGAACGTCTTAGACTCATTGAGTTCCAACAACATTCTTCAATTCTTTGTTTACTTGTTTTACTTTACTTGTTTTATTAATTTCTTGCACCCAAACACAAAACCTTTCAAACACCCTTTACTTGAGATCAAAGGTAGCTTACGAGTATCCTTTGATAGATAGTGACGAGGGGCATAAAGACCTAAACCAAATAGCTCTATGTGGGTTTGATACTCTTATTTCGAAACTAGCTACAATCGATCTGTGCACTTGCAGTCATCAGCGACAGGAGGCCTCGGGATGCCTCAGTTTTAGCCAAGTGTTTGAGGTTGTTAATAGTTTCACCAATGCTGAAACGGTCACCCCAGGAAGCTCCAGCGTTGTAGTCAACAACAATCACTTCATTGGCTATGTTACTTTAGGATCTGGATCTAGCTCCGAGCTGGCCGACAATGAGTCTAAGTTAATCTTAGACGCGCTCTACACCTACATTGATGACTTGGACTGTGGAAGCGAGACAACAAACTCAGAGGAGCTTGAATCTGCAATGAACGAAATCTAGGCAGACTTCAATCTTGGGGAACACAATGAGCAACCTCACACTTCTCATCAGGTATTTGTGGCCATCGAGAACATGGTAGAAGAAGACCAAGGAAACCCAAGAGCCAGAGTAGCTCTACAAGTAGCAGATAATGCCGGGATGGCCACGACCGTAGGTAAGAATGTTGTACTCCCTCTGTTTCAAAATATTAGATATTTTAGCTTTGTGAAGATAATGTATCTAGACCACTTTTATAGTTTACGTTCATAGATGTTTGGAATGAACCTACACACTAAAAGGGGTCTAGATACATTCACTTCACAAGCCTAAAACATGTTATATTTTGAAACATAGGTAGTAGATCCTAAGGATGCAGCAAAGGCCATGCCCCTCTAGCTATCCCCCAACAACAAGCATAGGAACTAGATGATGGTCCCAACCCAATGGTACCAACCAAATAAACAAGGACCTTCCTCCACCACTGTCGTCAACATCGAAGGTAGGCAATGTCTTTCTTACTCTTGTCGATAAGGTTATTTTCGTACAAACTCTCATGGAGCCCGTGACCCTAGAGCACATATGGAATATCACTAAGTTGGATGAGAAGTGCAAATAAGTCCTTGTATAAACCAAGTACATCAAATAGTAGAGCAAAAGTCTCAACAGAGATCTCGCTAAGGCGAAGGATACCATTAAGGCAACAAAAGCCATGGAAACTGAGTACAAGAAACTTCTTGCTCCGAAGAAGGCACATGTACCTACACACATGATTCAAGATACAGGCGTCAGGAGAAACCTATGATGGGCCCCATACAAGGCAAATAAACCATAAGCTACCCCTTATTATGATAAGTAGGGAAAGGAAGTCATGCCAACTCCTACCCTGAACATGGCCATCGCCAAGTCATTGCTGGATCAAGATAGATCTCACAAAGTGGTGTATCAGGTATATGGCTTAGTGTCTAAGGCCCTCAAGCAATAGAAAAAGGACACCAGTCTTGTGACCAATCTGAAGATTTGCTAGTCTAACACCCACAACCACCGCAAGGACATGTCCCCAGCACAACAAGTCAACAACCCTCCTCGTGATGTTGGATCACGCACACATTCTACAAAACGAAGACAAAGGGATGTGCGCAACAAAACCGATGCCATCCTGATCTCCTCCGATCACGGAGGTAAGGACCAGCCTCAGTGATCCCCTGTGGTACCCTTACATTTTCGTCACCATGAGAAGGCTCAACCATGACATCGCACCCCCATTCCACCTTCGAGACACCCACAAGGTGGCATAGTTATCTGAGATAATGGAGTGCATCAAGGGCACCATGATGATGGCTGTAACAACAACAATGGAGGAAGGAGAAACAACCAGCCAGGTGCTCAACATCCGCCAAGCAATCACAACAGGCATGGCGGCTCTAAAGTTGCAGAAAGCAAGAAGTGAAACTCTCCACCACTACTGCCTTCGCCCCCAAGAAGCCATCATGGTGGAGGAGGAAACGCCCTGCAAAAATCTCACAACTCGCGGCACAACCCCACACCCCATGGAGGTAACACACACAAAGATCATCATGCGCCTTACAATGCACGCGAGGTCCTTGATAGGATCCAGGAGGCCCATGAAGAACTCTATCTAGGTCTAAGATGCTCCGGTCCAGTTATCCGAGCAATGTAATACCCCATAGGACTCTAGATTGACGAACAAATCAAGGCTTACAATGGAACCGCCAAGCCAGCGACATGGTTGCAGGACTACTACACTTTGGTTAAAATTGGAGGAGGAAATCCCAATGTATCTGTAAAGTACCTCCCACTAATGCTCAATATCATGGCTCGGCAATAGAGTAATGACTTGCTTGAGAAATCTATTTGCAATTGGTTGGACATGCATGAAACGTTCACCAAAAACTTCGAGGGTATGTACAAATTTCCATGTACTGTTAGTGATTTACAGCGGTGCGTACAAGAAAAGGATGAAACATCCATGAACTATCTCTCCCCTAGCTCGACATGAAAAATTCTTTCTTGGGAGTACATGATCAAATCTCTATGGCCACCTTCATTGATGGATTGGAAAGAGGCTAACTGCTCCAGCATAGGCTGAAGCACAATCAGGACAAGGGGAAGCTTGACCTCAACTCGATGATCTCCACCACCAATGAATTCGTAGTAGCTAACAATGACGCTCTCTGTGCACTCCTTGCAATAGCTAATCCAAACCAGGCCAAGAAAACCAATTACAAGAAGCGGAAATCTCCACCTGATGAAAACCAACTGCCGACATGCTCGGAGGGATGTTCGCTGGCAGAGGCAATGGTGGAAAATGTGTAGGGTTCGTTGCATGTAAAACAAAAAATTCTATCGCAAGAACGATCAAAACCAAGATCCAATATATGGAAAAGCCAAGATCTAATCTATGAGATAGGTGCAACAAGACAGGTGAGAACTAACCCTCGAAGATCCAAAGTGTTAACGAGATCGGATCTTGTGGTTGATGTAGTCGGTCACTTGCCGATCTCAAGATCGCGTTGATGATCCTTCTGGTGCCGCGTTCCGGCAGTGCTTCCGCACTCGGTCACATGTACGGAGTCGATGAAGACTCCTCTCCCCGTTCTAGCAGGCAGTGGAGGTAGTAGATCCCCTCGGAATCCTAGCAGCACGACGGCGTGGTGGTGGTGGTGGAGGAGAGAATCCTGCAGGGCTTCGCCTAAGCCAGAGCAGGAGGAAGAGGAGGAGGAGGAGGGTGGCGGCCAGGGTTGAGGTATGGGGCAGGGGTGCGCCCTCCCCTCCCCTCTTTATATAGAGGGGGTGTGGCTAGGGTTCCCCCCTTGGCCCACCTCCTCCTAGGGGCGGCGCAAGAGGGAGGGGGAAGAAAACTTGCCCCCAAGTTCCCTCCCAAACCCTAGGGCTGGCTGGTTGCTCCCCTTGGTCTTGGTGCGGCTAGCCCATGGGACCCTGCAGCATGCCTAAGTCCATGTGGCTCCTCTCGTGGTGATGGGCTCACTGGTGGCCCCTCTAGAACATTCTAGAAGCTTCGCTCAAAATACCGAAAACTTTTCCGAACCCCAGAAGTTGACTTCCTTTATATGAATCTTATTCTCCGGACAATTCCGAACCTCCTCATGATGTCTTGGATCCAATCCGAGACTCCGAACAACATTCGGTCTCCAACTCACATTCCATATCTACTTAAATAACATTGAACCTTAAGTGTGTCACCCTACGGTTCGTGAACTATGCAGACATGATCGAGACACCGCTCCGATCAATAACCAATAACGGGACATGGAGATCCATAATGGCTCCTACATATTCAATGATGACTTTGTGATCGAGAGAACCATTAACATACAAAACTGATTCCCTTTGTCGCGCGATACTCTACTTATCCGAGGTTTGATCATCGATATCTCCATACCTAGTTCAACCTCGTTACCGATAAGTACTCTTTACCCGTACCATGATATGGCATCCCTTGTGACATAGTCATATGCTTGCAAGCCAATTTGATGACATTCCACCGAGAGGGCCCAGAGTATATCTATCCGTCATTAGGATGGACAAATCCCATTCTTGATCCATACGCTTCAACGCATACTTTCAGAATACCTAATGCCACCTTTATAACCACCCAGTTATGAACTGGCGTTTGATGTCATCAAAGCACTCATCCGGTGATGCTGATTAACATGATCTCATGGTCGAAGGATTCAGTTACTATGATTGAAAGTTTGTAACAAAACAAACTTAATGACTTGATCTTATGCTATGCTTAATATGGGTGTGTGTCCATCCCATCATTCTCCTAATGATATAATCTTGTTATTAATAACATCCAATGTCCATGATCAGGAAACCATGATCATCTAATAATCAACAAGCTAGCTTAACAAGAGGCTTACTAGGGACTCTTTTATGTTTACAAAACACACAAGTATTAGTGTTTCCTATTAATACAATTATAACATGGAATGTCAACATTTATCATAAAAACAAAGATATAATTATAACCACTTTATTATTGCCTCTTGGGCATATCTCCAACACAATGTGGGTGTGGCCGAGGAGCAGGTCGTGGGTAGCAGCGCAATAGTGACACTATGCCTTTTATGCCTGCTACCGGGATATGCCATGTTATGCTCATCTATATGAGAACGATAAATCCACCAACACCAACCATAGTTGCAAGTTTGTCAACAACCTCAAGGAAGACCAATAGGAGGCTACAAGCGAAGCCGGAAGAACAAGCCCCACAGAAAAGGCAAAGGGAAAAAGGAGGACAATGGTTCCAAGGATTCAGACCACATGGATGAATACACTAAACCTAAGCGAGACGACAAGGGTGATGGCAGAGGAAAAAGAAAAAATCTGTTTGAAAAGATGAATCCCATCTATCACACATTACTTGGAACTCTAACAATCAGTTCATAGAAAACCTCCATGAGGATATTGCTTGCTACCCTTCCCAACATTCCTCAATATGTGAAGTGGTCAGAAGTTTCGGTGACATGGGATAGAGAGGATCACCTAGAGCTCATCCCGGAAGAAAATCAGTGTGCCATGGTCATCAACCCATTGATTCAGGAAAACGAATTCACCAAGTGCCTTGTGGATAGCGGAAGGAGCATCAACATCATGTACATCAACACACTCCACAAGATGAACTTGTACCAAACCTAGCTAGAGCACAACAACACTATATTCCATGGTGTGGTTCCTGGTTAGCAAGGTGTAGTCTCTTGGAAGTATCATATTCCGAATAGCTTTTGGTGATGTTAATAATTATCGCCAAGAAGCCATGAACTTTGAGGTGGTACCTTTCAAAAGTGTGTATCATGCCATCTTTGGACACTCCATCTTCCATGTTTTCCATGCATGGCTATGTCACATCTACAACAATCTCAAGATGTCGGGCCCAAAGGTCATTATCACCATTACAGGAAGCTTTGTGCGGGATTGTAGGCTTAGAGAAGTCGCCTATGCTGAAGCCATCCTTTATGGTGAAGAATTCAAGGATATCCAGAGCTTAGTTGATGCCTTGGAGATGTCAACTTCAAAGAAGCAGATTTATGACTCTGAACCCGCCTTTAAGGATGCCACTGAGACCAAGCTGGTGAAACATGTGGTAGGTGATTCCTCCAAGAACACCTCCATGGGTACAATGATGGATCCCAAACAGGAAAGCGCGCTCATCGAGTTCCTACGTGCTAACAAAGACATCTTTACCTATCAACCTGCCGACATGAAAGGTGTACCTAGGGAACTCGCCGATCATAGCTTAAATATCTATCCCGAAGCAAAACCGGTGAAGCAACCTCTACGATGCTTTGGATACAAAAAATGACGAGCCATTGGCAAGGAGTTGGCTAGGCTACTCAAGGATAATTTTGTCCAAGAAGTGATCCACACCAAATGGATGGCTGATGACTGCAAGTGCACAAATCGTTTGTAGCTAGTTTCAAAATAAAGATATCAATCCCACAGGAGTAGGAGTCTGAAGTCTAATAACTCTTGTAATAAATATTACGATAGAAATGCTAGATTAAGTTCTAAGTAACAAGATAAAATGTGAGTATTGTGTAAAAGGGTGTTTTTGGGTTTTAGGTATAAGAACAATAATAAAGTAAAGAAAAATAGCTTAATACAGAAAGTAAGTATCACGTATGTAAGAAAGATTGGAACTGCAATTGGGAAAAAGCGTTCTTAGGGAGTAGCGGATACACCACTAGTATTATGAGGATCTAAGATAAAGATTATTATCATGAACATTCTCAACTATGTATGTGTGGTAAGAACTCCGTATTTGGACAATTAGGCAGCAACTGCTACTCACGTCATCCTCATAACCACAACAGTCAGCAATTGACATCAATCGAGTTACTGCGCTATTAAGGGACGTAATCCCGTAGGATGTATCCCATGGCATGGATAGTGTTCCGTGAGTTTCCTCGGATTCCCATGTTGATACGTAAGGGGTGCCAACATCTTTCTAGTCACTATAAGTGCTAGCACGCCTCCGTCTACCAACAAGTAGTTCCCTCCATCAAGTCCCCACGAGAGGCAAATATTGAGAGGTCGACTTCTCTCAACATCAAGATGTAGAGAATCTAACACATGGTCACAGCGATGAATATCATAATAGACTTTATCTTATTTCAATATCATACTAGGGTTTCTCCATCTCCCAAGAACTAAAGATCTACTCAGACATGGAAGCAATCAATATCATGGCAATGGTAATGGAAACAATCATAGAAGAATAGTGCATGTGTAAATCCACAACGAGTACGGGAAGTACAACAAGATCTAGACAATTATGTAGATGGGATGGATGGAGATGGTGGTGATGCAGTGGTGGATGATGAAGCTCGATGCCTTAGCCTCCCAGATCTACGCAGGGCGAAGATGGATCCTTGTGGATGAGTTCCCCCACCAGATGCCTTCCGGAGGTGAGGTTTCTGTGATTTCTGGGTGTTCTGTATGTCGTCACCCCGAACCAATTGCACGAGGTGAAACTATTTTACGAGGCAGAGGTGACGCCAACTATACGGTCGGAGCTATACGGCCAGAAAATTTGCTTCCGCCGTATAGTTGGTCATTGAACCTTCTGCCTCCCTTGTTCGCTTCTGGTTTCTTCTAGTATTATTAATATTTCCCAAATAAGCGATTTGCATTATTTTTAACTCCTTTTCTCCATAGTACAACTTCTCCAAGAATTGTATCCATTGGATCCATCATCTGTCCTGATCCTGGTGACAACAGGAATAAAATGTGCACGCGAGTGCCATAAAATATCAAGATCTTACATAGACAATGCAAACTAATAATATTAAACAAGATGCAATTATGCACTCATCAACTTCCCCAAACTTAGACTCTTGCTCGTCCCGAGCAAGTTTTAGCTTAATGGATGTGATCCTCATATTCATGAAGCTGAGTCAATTAAAATAAATGAGGTAGTTGCAACATGTGTTTATCATATACGATACATAGAAACAAGTTCGTGAATAGTACCTTACTCGAACCATCTGAATAGTATTAGCAGGATTCCACACCTTAGTTATCAACAGTTCATAAAAGATGAATCTCAACATAATGTAAAAGTATCCGGTTCAACCGGATGAGTTAACAAGGTAGTCCCAAGTGTTTTAGGATCAACGTATTCACTTGGGATTCAAAATCTCAAAAGTGTCGCTTTGTCATACTACAATACAGTGGTATATGCCTATTTGCTCTTTGCACATTCACTCATTTTCTTCTTTCTTTTTCTTTTCTTTTGCATATATGCTCATACTTTTTTCAAGTGTTGTGCAAAGGAGCTAGCCATATATTCCACCTTATGTATGAATTCAAAGTTCAATGATCTCAATTATCAAATTCCAACTGTATATGAAGCATTCTTATGACTTGGAGATTCTACCACGACTTGTTCTCACTCTATTTTGATAGCACTTTCATTTTCCCTTGTTCAAGGTTTATTTTTCAACTTAATTGTATAGATAATTTCTCTTTGTAAATCAAACCGTAGACTTACAGCATGTTGACCAAATTATCTTTATGTGTTCCATTAATACCAATAGTGTGGAAGACTCCTATTGCTATCATCAAGTGCAAGTAAAATCACACTCAAGACATTCATATATCATTAAAGCAAACACAAACTCAATATTGCTCCATATATTATAATAAACTTGGAATTTCGTTAACAGGATCGAATATTCCTGAAGGGAATTCTAATGATGCAAACTTTATTTCTAGTTTGAACTACTGCAAAAATAATAATAATAACTTATAAGATAGAATACAAGGTTTTAAAGATCTCCCCAAGCTTGGAATCAAGCCAGGTGGGATCAGATAATCCCTTGCGATTATTTGATGCCGTGATTATTGTAGATCATTGTGGCGCCATGGCATGTAACACCGCGGTGCGTAGATTTTTGTTGGTCTCCTCCAGAGTAGTTATGCGGTTCTAGCACCTACGTAGATCAGATTGCAAAGTGTCCACTCTATCTGCGAGCTTGGTCACCAATGGAAGGAGGTCTTCCTTCTTCTCCATCTCATTGAGACGGTGATGGACTTTGACGCGATGGAGTAGCTCCTGCTTCTGATATATCTCTAGTGCCTACACGCGATCCTTGGTCCTGGGGACAACTTCTTCTTCCTCATCCATAATTGATGGATCTGGGAAGTGGAAACCGTACCTCCACTCTTCTTGAGGCTTAACCTTCATACGAGCGCCAATGGTTGGCTTCGAGAGTGGAACTTCTCCTTCCTTGCTAGCACCTGTACCAATATTAGATAATTCCTTACGCTTGTGCGGCCTTGGATCTGTGGTGATGAACTTGACCGTCTCCACATGCCCTTTTCCATGTGGCTTCCGATATTCTCTCTCTTGTTGAGCTTTCCTCATCACTGCCCAATTGATCTCCGGTGCATCATAGACGTGTCGGTGGATGTAGACGTCAACCATGTCATCTTCGAAATCGTCATTGAAGTAGCTTGGCTCGATGTACTCCTTGTACCTCGGGCTAAACCTCTCCACCTCCTCATCATCATCCTCCATGGATGGGCTACTAGATCGGTCCCTGGAAGGAGCAATGAGCCCCATGGATTTCCCATGGACTGGGACGGGATAGCGCATTGCTAGATTGGTTCCTGTAGATTGTGATTAGAGAGAGAGAGAGACAATGGCAGTACATAAGGGGGTCAGAGGTCGGCAAAACTCAAGAGAAACACCAAATTATCGTCCAAGAAAAGAATCTAAACAACAGGGAAAGAAATCACGGATTTGGAAGAGTCCTGCTGCGTAACGACCAACTATACGAGCGCGGCCCGTATAGGTCCGGCCGTATAGTTGGTTCCGAGCAGATATTTCCAAATATCTCGAGTCTAGGTTGATTAAATCATGACTCAGAACTGACAATAATGTTTTTTATATCATTACGAACGAAAAACAAATGAAAAGTGTCTAGGAGTTTAACGACCAACTATACAGCCAGAAATTTGGCTCCGGTCGTATAGTTGTGACCGTATAGATATAGACACCAAAAAGCAAAACCGTCTGAGAGTTCAACAACCAACTATACGGCCGGGATCCGGTCGTATAGTTGTGACCGTATAGGCTCATGTGGGGGCCCCGGATTAATCCTCCGAGAATCCCTGTTATGCATACAACCACGATCTCATGATCAGTTAGTCGTGGCACATAACAGACAAGTATCAAAGTAAACATCCAATACATAACGAATACATGTCATACCTTAGTTGCCATTTATGGCTACATCGAGTAACATCAGCGGAACTTCAATAAGCGTAGAGCCTGAGCCATGCCATAACCTACGGGCAACTGACTGGGAGAACGTCCTAGCTCACCTAGCCGTCAACTTCATCCTCCTCTTGATATCTGACCAAGTTAATAGCCAGGGACAATGCCAGTGAGTACTTTGAATGTACTCGCAAACCACCTTAAGAGAGTAATAATAACAAGAGGATATGCATTATGGCTGTGGTAGTAGGAGGGCTTCAAGAGGGGTTCTTTTCTCAAATAGTTTCTCTTGTAGATATAGCATCTACATATCTTTGTTGAAAACTTTTGTAAACCATTTTGGAAACCTTTTGAAAAGTTTTGTAAACACTCGGATTGGGATACCCATTTGTTCCCGTCCTCAGGTCGTCCCGCAACCAAACTCCTTTCTCCTCCTTCCGACCATCCCATGGTCAAAACCCTTCTCCTTTACGACCATCCCATGGTCAAAACATTTCCAAAGCCATTTCTTTTCTGAAATCCTTTTCGAAACCAAAACCAACACCGCTCTATAGCAACCTTCCCAACCGTCCATGATCGCGGACACGGCTATTTGAATAGATTTACACTCTACAGAGGTTGCACACTTTACCCACACCATCTGGGTACACTACCCTGATCTACACCGATCGTGGGTCGAGTAACCGATCAAGACTCTCTGGATGCCCACTGCATTATAAGTGCCTACCCTATGAGTATTGTTCCCCTCAACACCGGGACATCGGGTACCGAGGATCAACTTGAGCGTATTTTGCACTTCCCAAGTGTGCGCTTTCAATGAGGGGTTCATAGTAACGCGTGGAGGCCCGCAGACCCTTCGTTCCTTCTCCAGGTCGATGTCCCACATGGACCCTTATGTGAGAAGGCCCACCCTCTAGGGATTTTTATCCCCTGTAGTTGTTGCGAGGCACCTTATACCAGAATAGACAAATATCAAATCCAGCAATGTCCCATTCCAGAGTAATGTGGTTGCACAAGGTTAATTGTTCTAGCAAAACTGCAAAGAACCGGGTGCATTTTCGTAAACCTTTTTCCTCCATATTTCCTTCAACATTTTGTAAAACAAAACCTTTTTCTTTCTCAACATCTCTTGGGAGGTCCCACCTCACCAAGGTTTTATCATAAAACATTTGGTAAAACTTTGTCGGGGTCTTCCTATCCTATAGCTTTGCTTCGGCTAAATCGGGTCTCCAAAGGGTATGGTGTATTACACCATCTACCACACTAGGGACAAGTAGGTGTCATCAAGGGGGTTGTACTTAATAGTACAAAAGTGTAATAGTTCGGAGGAGCCAAACCACTACCATATACATCAACATATAGCAAAATAATGCAATTTTAAATAAACAGAAGATAAAACATGCATTAGTGAAATAATAGGACAAGGCTTATGAGCAAGAAGGTGGCTTGCCTGATGATCAGTAATATGGCAATATGTCCCTGGACTTCTTCTTTAGATAACCAAGAATACCAATACCAATAATAATGAGATCTCTTCTTCTCGGCATCAATACAAGCGCAACTATCGTCGTCATCGAGTATGCATGCAAACAAGCAAGACCACAATCAAGACAATGCATACAAACATCAATACATGCAACAAGCAAAGGAAAATACAAGTTTACAAATCAGTAGGTCTTAGGAAGAATGGATTAATAAGATTGGCCTTGTCTTGGAAATATGGAAGAAATCCCTTGGGATTTATAGTCTAGAAACTACCTAAGAGATGGATTTTTGGACCAAGACCATATCTTGTATGATCCCATTGTATAAAAATGGTACCATCAGATAGGTATTGATAAAATGAAGCCAGCAAAAGTGTTTTCACTATTTTATCACTTTTCTATAATTCCTTATGAATATTCTAGTGGTAAAAACTCTAGTTTTAGGAAATAATTCGCTAGAAATATTATGTATGTCCAAAAATTATTTCCTAGTGTGGTTAGGTAGGGATTGATGTATTTGTTCACTGAGAGTTGAAATCATGTCAAAATATTTAACAGAATGCCCTCAAGAAATTCCCAAAGGCAGTTCTATAGAAAACTTGTCTTTTTCACCAGATTAAATATACAGTACATTTTGATAGGAAACCAGTTTAAAATGGTAGGTATTTTGATTACCTTTCTGTAGGAATTGGATTCACTCTTTTTGGAGTTGTCAAACTCCTTTAGTGATTTTTCTATTGACATAACCATATACAGAGATCATTAATTCACCAAAATTAAGCAGACCCTCAATAAAATTTGATCTCCTGCATTTTGGTATTCCTTAATGTACCACATCACAGAGAGTTGGAATTGGGTCAATACCTCTGTTGGTTTGGCCTAGAGAAATTCCTAAAGTCAGATACTAATAGTTTTTGTTATTTTTACTATAGACAAACTACTATTCACCTTGGCATGAGGCCTATGCTGATTGATTGGTATAGCAATTACCTTCCAGTAGAACTTTGATTTATCCCAAATGGGTATGTACAACTCCCTGAGGAATTTATTTAGTGAAGAGGACAACTTTTAGTGGATTAATTCCCAATAATTAAAGAAAACTATTTTTGGCAAAAGACCAGTTCTGCATGATTAAGAGAATAGTCAGGAACATTAGGAAATTTAGGTCTTGTCAAAAGAAGTTGTGTAGGATTTTCTAAAGGATTCAAACTAAAAGCCACAGTTTCTAGATCTGAGAAAATGATTAAAAAGGTCAGGGGCTAGGCTGGGATCTAGGGGCTACTGGGCCGACCAGAGGGATTTCGGCCCACGGAGCACAGGGCAACGCGCGGGAGCTGGTTTTAAATCCCGCAGGGCGGGGCCCAGCAGTCAGTGAGGCGGCGGGGCGAAGGGGTATGGAGAGACGGGGGCCGCTCAATTAGATCGAGATCGATGGCTCCCGGCCGTCTTCCACCTCGTGGACAGGGCACCAGGGCAGGAACCCTAGGCAGCATCTAGGCAGCGGCGGGGGCTTACCAGGGGCTCGCCGGTGGTCAGGGAGGGTCGGAGGCGATGCGGTCGATGACGGTGATCCTGGAGAGGGGCGGCACAGCCGGTTTCCACGTCGGGGAGGAGTTCACCTGACAGCGCTCGCGGTTGTGCTCTCAGGAGCTCGCCGGAGCTGCTGCTAGGCTCGTTCCTGGGCAAAGAAAGGGCAGAGGAGGGGTAAGAGAGGTTAAGGGAGCAGCGCACGGTGACATGCAGAGAGGGAGAGGCAATGAGGAGGGAGCTTAGCTCGAATAGAGGGAGGAGGCCAAAGCTTTTCTTCTCTCTCCCTCTCGAACAACACAGAGAAGGGGAGAGGCTGGGGTGGTAAGATGAAGGAAGAGGAAGAAAATGAGGGGAAGGGGAGGCACGGGGTTGCCTTTGGCCCTTATAAACCGAAGGGAAGAGGTCCAGGGTGGACTTGTTCCATGGGGAGGACATGGAGAGGGAGTTGGCCATCCATTGGGCGTGGGAGGGCAGTGGGGTGAGAGGGGATGGTGCTCTGGTCATGCCTATGGGCATAGGGGCAGGCTGCAGCAGCTGCAAGGGAAGTAAAGAAGTTTGCAAGGCAAGACACCCACATGAGGTTAAGTTCTAGTGTCCAAGCACTAGAGGACAAGCTGCTACAGGGTGATGCTACAGTGCACTTCGACCAGAGGGGTTCATGGTGCTGGAG
Organism: Avena insularis; assembly: GCA_023614405.1. NCBI lineage: Eukaryota > Viridiplantae > Streptophyta > Magnoliopsida > Poales > Poaceae > Avena > Avena insularis. The sequence continues at coordinate 492,689,304 of CM042692.1, read as the reverse complement.
AGGGGTGCTAGAGAAGCTTTGAGGAGGATTTGAGTTAATTTAGCTCAAGTGTTTTGCTAGTTTGCCAAGTTTGATCAAAAAGATAGTTATGAAGGAAGTTTGATAGTTTGCCTTTGGCAAGGTGGTAATATGGTACTGGTAGGTATATGAAGTCGAGTTACCTTTCTAGGATTTGTTTTAGATTTTTCTAAGGATTTAAAGTCCACTTAAGACCATTTATTCAAAAACTGCATAAGTAGTTTCTAGAAGCTTATTTGATATTTTTACATTGGACATGATTGGTTTTTGATGTGAGATGGTCCCAAATGTGAATACACACTTAGTGGAATTTTCCCAAGATTTATTGAGACTTAAAAGTATTTAAAACAATTATTAATCCATTTTTGCCATTTAAGAAAAAGGGCAAAAAGAAATAATAAAGGATCTCAAAAATATTTACTTTTGAGATGGTAATGTAGGGTAGGATATATGGACCTTAAATTAGCAAAAAGTTGGAGAAGTGCTTTGGCAAAAACCAAACTTTCCCTTGGGAAATGAGCTTTGGAGATGTTGTTTATTAAAGAGAGTAATTAGATTTGGAGCCATAATAATTATGGATAATATTTGATAAATCTTGATGATCAAGGTACATGATGTATACAAGGTGTATCAAGAATTTGCAACCTTGGGAATTGGAAATCCAACTTGATTTAGATGGAAAACAAGGAGTTGTGGATCTAGGGTGATGTTATTTTTATACCACCAAAACCTTGTTGGATCTTGGAGCTCAGAGCTCACCTTGATGCAAGGGATAGATGGATAGCTAGTCCAAGTCATATAGATGATCAGGGCAGAGGCAGTTTGGATTGGTTACATTTGAGGTGGTCTGGAAGTGATGGCAAACTTTGTTGAAAATAAGGCTACCATACCAGATGAGTCATGATGCCTTATAAACCATGTGGGTTTAAGAATCACAAAGATCCACTTGGAACAAGTGAAGTAGATGTTGATATACCTATATTAGTAGAACACAACCATGCAAAGTTTTGGTCCATAGAAGGTTGGATGATGGTGTGAGCTTCTGTCAAAGTAGGCATGTTGACTAGATTTGCGGGAATAGTTATTTTCTTGCCTGCAAAACCATCAAGAACAAGTAGGTTGTATGATGATCTAACCAATGGAAAGAGTGGTCCTTGGTAGTCCTTAGGATGGTTAACAAGATGGTTCATATGCATTTTCAAAAAATCACAAGGGTTGAGAAAGGGAGGCATTCAAAAAGGTGATGTTGGAAATAGTTTTCCAGACTTAGCCAAATTTGGTAGATTTAGGGTTTTTGACTAGAGCATGAGAGGGGATGTTTTTGATGGGTTGCAAGGTACCCAAGCATTATCAAGTGGATGATGTTGAAGTGTAGATTGAGTAGAAAGGATCCATGCTTGATATTGGTCTTCATTGACTTGGAAACTTCTAGAAGGGATATCTTCAGAATTGATCTGGTTAAGGGTTTTAGATGATCCCTGGTGGCTAGAGATTAGATCCAGATTGTAATCTTTCTTAGGGTTTGGTGATTTTACAGTATCTTCATCCTAGTAGATGAGCTCCTAGAGTAGCTTATACTACTTCTAAGCAAACAAATCAAGCCGCAGATCAAGGCAATTCATTAGACAGCAGATCAAGGCAACTCATCTTAGAAACTAAGCAGACCTACTACTAGGGTTACCCTCAAGCCTAGCTTGAGGTAAGGATGGGAAATTTTGATAGGTTGGAGTTTGAGTAAGGTAAGAGTCCTTGGTATCCCTACCAAGAGTAGAATTCAAAAGTTTTAAAAAGAGGTTTTGGGAAACCTAGAGAGAAGAGTAGTTGAAGGTTCTGTATTGAAAACATAAGGAGATTTTAATAGGTTGCTCTCCATAGTTTAGGGAAACAGAAGCTACTAAAATAGTTGGTTTGCAAAGGCTTCTTGGCTCAGGTTTTGAATTGCCAGAGCATTTGAGAATATGGAAATTAAGCCAAGATAGTTTTGGGAAGTAGCTTTTGTCAACTGGTGTTGAGGTAAGGAGTATATCTTCTAATACACAATCATAATCATAAACATAGTCAAACAACAGGCAAACACTTCATCACTAAACAAGAAAAAGTTTTTGTTCCCCCTATTTTGGCATTCTGGACAACTAATCAGGGTTGCTGAAATTGGGATGTTACAGACCTTTCCCCCTTAAAAGAATGTCGTCCCGAGATTCCGGAGAGTAGGGTTAGAGAATTTTGAGTCAAGGTTAACGCTACCGGTTTCAAGCGTACTATCTTACGGTACCCGTCTTTGGAAGTGACTACTATGTCGATGAAGTTGAGCTTCAGTCTTGCGGGATGCACAGAGAGTTGAGCAGAGTCTAGTCCCGATTGTGAGGGATGACCTTCTTTTCCTTCCAGACTCTATATCTTGAGGGCTTAGACTAGGCGGACTATCTCGATGCTGAACTTCACAGGGTACTCGTTAGAGGATATAATCTATGGTTGGGAGTACCTCGCTCTAAGGGTCGACAGCTCTTCCTTAGGGTCATAGCGTATCCTTTTAACGACGTTGGGGTTGAAACTCTTGAGTTTGCTTCTGGCGAAGAGTTACTCTATTTTTGTGGGAAGGATGTAGTCTTTCCCCCTTAGGATTAGACTAGGACAACTCGGGGATAGCACATTCCTTTCTTCTTGGAGTCGTAGAATCTTCAGATGGTGTCCACAAAGCTATGTCTTATGGGGCTTATATATACTACTCGTATTCGTACTTGGCCTATGGGAGTCGTTGGAGTCTCACGTCCTCTAAGCAATTGGAACTGAACGGTTGGCGATCTTGGGTTCCTTCAGGTATGTCTTTAGCTGAAGTAGCAAAGGGATTTCATAGAATCTTTAGTTAGTTTCACTTCTAATGTCTCACGGGTTGTTGTTTGGTGGGAAGGCATCAAATCTGGCGGTCTTTCTGAAGTATCCTTGGGTAGATAGTCTTCTGAAGATTGAGTGGAAAGATGTAGTCTTTCCACCTTGGAGCTTTACTAAGTTGCTTTAGGAGTGGTGCAAATCTTCTGTCTGGGAGTGCTGCCCAGCGATTAGCAGAAAGTTGTCTTCTCTCTGGGTCTGGTTTGGAGTCTTCGAGTGACGCCCTATTCTCGCAAACCTTAGTGGGGGTGGTTTCCTAACACAACCTTTAAGGGGTTAGCTCAAGGTAAATTAGCAGTGTACGACTCTTCTTGCTAGTAATTAGTCAGGGTTGAAGCAGTTAGCGTCGGGTAAGAAGTCTTCATTAACATTTCTTGTGTTGCTTCTGCTTGATGGCGGAGTGGACTCGTTGTCTTCACGCTTCCTAATCATCTGACTTCAGGGGTGGTTCTGACCTTCTAGGGAGGATCATTCCGTTAGTTTGGGTATGGTCGACTAGATTAGTTAGTCTCCAGAGATGGTTAGAAGCTCTAATACACTAAAGGTTAGGCTGGTTAGGTCTTCACTTCTTGTATTGGTTGAGTTATCAGGTGGTTTCTTGTGGCTATTGAGGATCCTTCGGTGATCGACTACCAGCTCCAACGGAATTCTTGCTGTAGTAGACTGAGGAACAAGGGAGTGTGGTGCTATTGACGAGTCTTGCAAGGTGAGTTTGACGCGGTATGTCGTCCTGCTGAGGTGAAATCTTCGAGTTGATTCTGACTTGACGATGTCGAACTCCTGGTTCTTGCGATGTTTTTCCTCTCATATACTCTCAAGGTTAGTCTAGGTCTCATTACCGACATCTAACACAGGGGTTTCCTGAGTTACTAGGTGGGTTATCGCTCCTCGAGTCTCATTTTTAAAGAGGTCAAAGCAAACCAGAACATTCAAACAAGGCGAACAGAGCGAGGGGATCGCAATGTCCTCGGCAAACAACACACATCAAGCAACACAGGGGGCACTTAGGCAAGCAAACACGATCAATGCTAGGGACCAAGGAGTTAACTACTCGTGATGTAGGGGAATCCGATTCTTAGGACTATTAACCCTAGATATCGTCTTTCATCAGGTCAGAGTCACTATCTTGCAGATGAAGCCTTCGTCGTATCTTGGATGCTTCTTGATAGTGCAACACTTGATATCTTCTAATTATGGGGATTCCGCTGGTAGAGCGATATTGTAGTCTCCTTGTCTTTGCTAGTAGTTGCTTGTCTTCATCTTGTTCTCATTGTCTTTACCGGGTTCTAGATCCTAGTTATTTAAAATCCGTAGGTTTGAAGTTTGGACGAGAGTTAGAGGAAACCATTTTCGAAAGCATTTACCTAGAGTAAGAGAAGAAGTACAACTTTTTGAAACTCATTGGGAAACTAGTTTTTTGAAAGCCGAGGTTTTTGGAATAAGGTTCTTGTCTAGCGACCATGCTAACTAAGGTTCTCCTACAGTAAGGTATGCTCTAATACCAAGTCTGTGGGGCCCCGGATTAATCCTCCGAGAATCCCTGTTATGCATACAACCACGATCCCATGATCAGTTAGTCGTGGCACATAACAGACAAGCACTACTAGGAAAACGGCTATAGGTAATCAGCACATCCGTGGCTCACATGGTTGAAGTGCCCCACGGCTAAAACAGGCGTGGCTCACCTGTGGGCAGTGCCCTACTAATAACTAGAACAACCGTGGCGCACATGACTATAGTGCGCCACAGATGTGTGGGCCAGGCCTGTGGCCGCACGCCAAACATCATGGCGCACTATAGTCATGTGTGCCACGGTTGTTAGGGTCATCTGTGGCGCACATGGGTCAGTGCGCCACGCCAAGCGCATGCCCTCTCGCCTCAAACGGCCACAAACTTCATGGCGCACTCGCCTAGTGCGCCACGGAGTAGGAGCATCTGTGGGCGCATGGCATATGCGCCAGATGTTTGTACCCCGTGGCGCACTATTGTCATGTGCGCCACGTTGTTAGGGTCATCTGTGGCGCACATGGGTCTGGTGCGCCACGCCAAGCGCATGCCCCTCGCTCTCAAACGGTTACAACTGTGGCGCATTTACCTAGTGCGCCACGAGGAGTAGGATCTGTGGCGCATGGCATAGTGCGCCACACAGATGTTTGTACTCCCATGGCGCACTAGGCGCACGATGTGCCGAATGTCATTTCTTTAGGACAACACTTTATGTGCACATGTGTGACCACATCCACCCCACACTTCACTTTCCCCTTCTTCTTCCTCCTTAGATCTAGTCAGGATCTTCACCATTTTTAGCATGTAAAACTTGCTTTGGATGTTACATAAGTAATAGAGGAGGTCTCCGGTCTCTCATCTATCCTTCTCCGGTCGACGCACCTCTCCTTTCCATCTTTCTCGATCGGTCTCTCATCTCGTAAGTTGTCCATGTAAGGATGTGTTCATGTGTATATGGATGATGTGCTCATATGTATGTAGATGATCGATGCTCATGATGTGTGTATGGAGAGGATCGATGGTCATATGTGTGTGTATATGGAGAGTATCGATGATGCTCATGCATGTGTGTATGGAGAGGATAATGATATGTTCATGTGTGTATGGATCGGTCTCTCTCTCTCTTGTGTTTGTATGTGAACAAGTTGCCATTTGTTTTGCCAAAATGTTGATTCATTTCCATTTTGGCAAGACTTTGGCATTCATAAGGTCCTAATTTTAGGACAGGTCATGCCGAAATTTTCTATCGACCATTGCATGCATGCATTCATTATGTGGTTCTAATAGACTTCAAAATTGTACCGTGTACATCGTGCAGGCAAAAATGGTCCGCATAATGAGCGAAGGCATTGTGGCTAGATTTTTGAAATGTCGACGGCCGACATGATACGAAATAACAAGATGATATAAGATGTCCGTGCGAAGATGCAAACTCAACTGGGTGATCGACCCAGATTCCGGGAATCTGCAGGCGCACCTGCTCCGCCATGGTTTCATGGATGGATACACTCGTTGGATAAGCGATGGCGTAGATGATGGAGACGGTGAAGAAGGTGGCCAACATGACGATGATCATCATCACGGCGAGCAGGCGAGATGATGAAGAGTCTCTGGAGATGGTGAAGGTGCGAGCGACCGGGATGATGATGATCTAGATGCGGAGGAGCGGGCAGACGATGGAACAACGTCAGTTGGGTGCGGGACCCTTATGTGCAAGAGCTTCTTCTCAAGCGAAAGTAACGCCAGGCTGCCGCTAGAGAGAAAGCCAAGCTTGCGCAACTTGAGAAAGACGCGGTTACTCCATTGTATGAAGGATGCAGGCCCGATGATACCCGGTTGAATGTAACGCTCAAGGCTATGGAGATGAAGGCAAAGCACAAATTGAGCGGCAAGCTTCGGACAATATGATGGCATTACAGCACGATCGTCTCCGGAGGGGAACACATGTCCAACTAGTATCGAGGATGCCAAGAAAATCATCATCCTCTCGATCTACCGCGACGTTAGATATCACGTATGCATCAACGATTGCATCATTTATCGGGCGAGGGCGGAGAAAACCACATGTCCGGTGTGCGGCGTGAGTCGATACAAGAAAGGGAAGAAAGCACCTCGAAAAGTGGTATGGTACTTTCCTATCACTCCTCGTCTGCAGCGCTATTTCGCGGACCCTCAGGAAGCGAAGCTCATGGGATGGCATGCGGAAAGGAAGAAGCCAGGAGATGATGATGACCCCGAAAAGGATGAGCTGCTGACGCACCCTTCAGATGCTAGCCAGTGGAAAGCATTGGACCTCAAATTCCCAGAATTCGGTGGAGATTCGAGGAACATCAGGCTTGGTGCGAGCACCGATGGACTCAATCCGCTCAAGTAGCTGAGCAAGACGCAAAGACTTGGCCCGTGTTTGTATGGATGTACAACCTCCCTCCATGGTTGTGCATGAAGAAGAAGTACATACAAATGAGTATGCTAATTCAAGGGCGAAACAACCTGGTACCGACATCAATCAGATCTCGGGCTGTTGAAAGAGGAGCTAGCCACGTTATGGGAATCTGGAGCCAATACTTACGACATCGTCGCACAAGATTATTTCACTATGAGAGCCGCGTTGATCACTAAGGTGCAAGACTATCCAGGTTGCGGGTATATCTCGGGGCAGGTTATCCAAGGATTCTGCGCATGCGTTAGGTGCATGGATAACACAAGCTATCTCCAACTAGAGAAAGATCCAGGGTCATCGAAAACCGTGTTCATGGCGCACCGGAGGTGGCTCGGCAAGAATGATCCATGGAGAAAAGCGTGGAGACCTGTTTGATGGCAAATCGAGACCGAGGAATCCCGAGCGTAGGAGCAGCGAAGAAGTGGAAGAGTTGCTGAAAAATTGGAAAGATTGTCCTAAGCACGGAAAGAAGCGAAAGAGGCAACAAGACAAGCTGATGAAGGTATGGAAAACAAGGTCTGTTTTACGGGAGTTGCCATCTTGGAAGTTTCTCCGCGCCTCATAGCCTCGACATCATGCATATCACGAAAACGTGTGCGAGTCAGTCGCCACCATAATCAACATCCCAGATAGGGACGAAGATGGTCCGAAAGCAAGGCACGGCCTGATATTCATGGGTATCCGGAAGGAGCTTCACGGAGGACGCACTACTCCTGATGATCAGGAAGATGACGATGAGCATGAGTCGGAGGCGACACAAGGTCGTCGGAAGGGTAAAAAGTTCAAGAAGAACGAATATTACTGCCCTCCTTCTTGCTTCACTCTAAGCCAGGATGAGATCAAACAGTTTTCAAGTGCCTTCTAGGAGTCAAATTTCCTTACGGCTACGCGGGCAAGATAAGCGAGATACCTAGACGAGGCAAAGCGGAGGTTCGATGGCATGAAGTCTCACGACGGTATGCCGTGCTAATGACGCAGTACTTCGGTCGCACTAAGAGGGATAATGGACGAGCACGTCCGTGAAACGTTATTTGGCCTATGCAAGTTTTTCGACGTCATCTCTAGGAAGTCGATTGGCTTGAATCAGCTCGGAAGGCTACAGGAGGAGATCGTGGTGATACTATGTGAGCTTGAGGTCTACTTCCCACCCGCATTCTTCGACATTATGGTGCATCTGCTGGTCCATGTCGTGGAGGACATCGTACAACTCGGGCCGATGTTCCTCCGCAGCATGATGGCGTTCGAAAGGATGAGCGGACACATCAAAGGATACGTTACAGTGTCTCGTCCAGATGGAAGCATAGCCAAGGGCTTTACGGCGAAGAGTGCATCTCTTTCGCACGAATTATCTGAACATCGAGAACCCTGTCGGTCTTCCCGTCAACAGACACCTTGGCAAGCTCGACGGATCTGGTCACCGAGAGGGTCATCGCATACTGCATGCAGACTTCGATTTTTGACGCGCAGACTTTGATCGAGCAAACCTCATCACGCTACAGCATTTAGAACTGGTCGATCCTTGGGTACAGAAGCACAAAAGGTTAATCGAGAAGAAGTACAGTGACCGGGGCATACAGAGGAGAAATAATCAAAAGCACAACTCAGATTTCACGTGTTGGTTTAGGCGGGCGCTCCTTGATAATCCCCAGCTCGCATTCTTCCGACACGGAAAGATCATATTCACCTTGTCGCGAGGACCGATGCAAAACCTGGTGACCTATCAGCGTATGATATCACGGCTACACATTCTACACGGAGGAAAAGGACAACAAGTGTGATTATCGAACTCAGCGTAGCGTCGAATTCTACACCGATGACAACGTGAAGGAAAGATTCTACTGGAAGAATCGAGGAGATCTGGGAGCTCGACTACTGTGGAGAAAAGGTGCCGATGTTCCGTGTCGGATGGGCAAAGAGCGTCGAAGAGAAGACCGGTATTTCACAACCATGGTTATACCCGGCAGCCAAATCCAAGGCCGCGGTGCAAGCGTGGCGCGAAAAATGAACCATGGGTACTGCTACCAAAGTGGACCAATGTTTTTCATTACCGACCTGACAAAGCCTAGCCGTGTTGTCGTGAGGAGAGGAAAAGAAACATCATCGGAATGGATGGAGTCGCCAACGAGCAAGACTTGACCCGACGGCGACCCAAAGATTGAAGATGATTTACGACTACGATGCAGCAACATACATCACAAGAAGAAAAGGACAACCCTACCCAAAAAGGTAGCCCGTTCGAAAGAAGAAACATTAAAGTGCCGGGGCTAAATTATTCAACCGCGACAAAGAAGGGAAAAAACATTGTAAAACGCTAGCTCAAAAAATATTGTAAAACGTGTGGTCAAAAAAGATTGTAATATTTATGGACAAATTATTATGACATATTTGAAGCATATTTAATTTGTACCACTTTTATGACATATATTATCACTTTTGGGCATTTTTGGAATATTTAAAAGTATTTTAAAAACAAAACAAAACATTTGTATCATATATCACCACTTTTGGGCATTTTTTGGAACATTTAAAAGTATTTTTAAAATAAAATTAAAAAATGTGGCACCAGGATTCGAACCTGGGTGCTAACAGGTTTAGAATAGAGCAGTGGGAGGAACCAGTGGGGTAAGGCAGTGCTAGTGTTAGCAAAGGGGGTGGCATCCCTCTTATCTGACTAGTCCTACTCACTTAGGCGTAGCGCACCCTGGCCAGGGTGCGCTATGCCTAAGTGGGTAGGACTAGTCACCGTGAGCCAGGCCCTCGATCCCCATCGTCGTCCTCAGACACATCGTCCCCATCCCCATCCCCGCATCGTCCCCATCCCCATCGAGGCGCCGCCGCCGCCGCATCCCAAGAGGAGGAGGCCGCCACGCCAGGAGGAGGAGGCCTCCACGCTAGGAGGAGGAGGAGGCCGCCTTGCCCGCGCGCTCGTTCCGTGGAGGAGGAGGTCGGTGGCGGCGAGGTTCCTGCAGAGTCGGCTCCGCTCCTCCGACGGCAAGGCGCTCTGCCGCTCCCTCCCCCTCGTTACCTCGTCCAGACCCTCGTCGTCATCTCCTCCTCTCTCCTCGAGCAATCTCAGAGGTGAGCTCTGCCCCTCCCCTCTATTCTTCTCCCCTCTCTCCTCGAGCAATGGTTAGGGTTAGAACCTGATGATTTAATTGATGCCTCTGACAGTGATCAAATTATGTTCTAGATGTACTAGATGTCCATCAAATTATGTTCTAGAACAAATTATGTTCTGTATCTATTTTCCTGGACCGAGGACTTGGCTTTGCCTTGTTGTTTATCTAGTGGTTCTTCCTAGGTGTGTTCAACTGTTAGCAATCTATATGTCTGACGTTCAAATTCTCAATTAAATGCTCTGTTATAGTTATTTTTTCCTTCATGATTCTGTTGCATCTGGTTAGGTAGGTCTTATCAGAGACAAGTTACAGCAAGAACTGAATACAATATTTGTCTTGTTCCAATGGAGTTTCTGTGTTGTTCATGGTCTCTGTGTTGTTCATGGAGTGCATCATCCTTTGCTGTTGTTGTTGACACTACTGACAATATAGCAGTAATTTTTTTTTGCTATTGTTGTTGTTGTTGATTGTAATAAGAAATAGTCTACATCATGGTTGTTGTTATCCCATGATTAGCAGTTGAGGTTAGCCCATGATTAGAGTGGTTTCAGAGTGGTTTCAGAGTGGTTTCAGAGATATAGGTAGTTGTGAGATACAATTGTATGCTATTGATGAACATTTTTAATTGTCCTTGGATTATGCTGTCGATAGATATATATATATATCACTAATGATGCAAGCTTAATTTAGATTGACCTTGGATTATTCAGTACACCAAGGTTTAAATGCTCAAGTACTTCTAGTTCTAGGTATTAATTTAAATAAGAGAGTGCGAAAGCTGATGCTTCAGGGTTGTACAACATCTGGTTTTGCACTCCTGGGTCGACACTTAATTTTTTTTAAAAACTCTGTTGACACATAAGGTTCAGATTTATCTCATGTGATATTAACACATTAGGGTTCAAAGTAGTGCAGGAGGTTGTTGACACATTAGGGTTCAGAGTAGTGCAGGAGGTTATATGATCATGTTTGTGCCCCTGACTGAATATGGTAGCTGTTCTGGTGTTCTGGTTCCTCCATTTTCTTTGTTCCATTATGCCCATAGATGTGGTAGCTGTTCTAGTGTTGGTGTCCCTTGCAAAACTTCTTTGTCATCTGGTACATGATAGCACTGTTGGTATTGTGTGGTCCTAAGAATATTTTGTGGATGAACTACAAAATATGTGATAGTGTACTGTACTTGTCCACTCAATGCATGGACTCCATATGAGGCATCCGTGCAACTAATCTGTTACTATGTCATATTTTTTTAGCTTGTAGATTAATATAGCACTAGATGGTCATATATTCTTTAACCCAAGCATGAAATAAAACATCACTCATGCATCAAGTCCAGTAATTTTTGCTGAAACAGATTTATTGTGTGCTGGTTGTGCAGTTGTGCTGGCTATACTGGGCCATTTATGCTGGTTGTGCTGGCTATGATGGCCATTTATTGTGTGCTAGCTATGCTGGCCATATATATGCAGGTTCTTGTATGAAACGAGTCACGATTTTTGCCGGAATGTTGATTAACTTCCGTTTCGGCAGAAATCGGGCACTCCTAGTTTAAGGAAATTAGCAAAGGTCATGCCGGATTTTTCCGTGCATTTAACCAATTATTTGTTTTTATTAGTGCAAAGATGTGTGATAACGACGAGGCTGGATGTTCTAAGCGCATCAGCGCTGAAGGAGAACTCAGACCTTCGAATAAACAATTGACATTCTAGGAGGCGGCCCAGCGGCTAGAAGACGATGAAGAATACCATCCTTCGGAGAGCGAGGATGATGAGATGGAAGACGCAGAGGAAGAAGCCGAAGGAACGGCGGACGATGAAACCACTGATGGCGGCGAGGGCACAGGGAGTGGTAGCAACCCTCCTAAGAAGAAGAAGAAGAAGCCGAAGGACCGGCACCCGAACACGGTCGGCACGGTCAGGGAGGAAATTACCGAAGTGAGCCCATCAGGGGTTCCTTTGGAGCCCGCCCTTGTCGTCAAAGGGTACGGTGGGCAAGTGGCGGCGATCACCCAGCCAACCATCTCGATCAACACCGAGAATCTCCGGCATAAAGATAATGGCCACTTGCGCACACTCCTCTTCGAGAAGCTGCACGCAAGATACAAGTTCCCCGCTAAGTATCAGAACACAAATTATCATGGGAACGTAAACAAATCCGCCCTCACAAAGATGAGCACCGCCTGGCCAGCTGGAGAACCGGATAAAGAAGAAGATCTATAAAGAAGGCAAAAGTCTCGAGGAGATCCGGAAGATTGACCGCAGATCACCGAAGATCAGTTCGGGAGTTCAAGGAGAGGTGTGAATCCGAAGAGCCCCAGCCAATAGTAATCGGGAAAGGTCTTTGCAGCGATGAATATAGGTCATCACCATCTCGGATCTGGTGGATACTGAACCGGAGGCCAAATGGAATAAGGAGGACGAAGAGTATAGATCCAAGGGATAGAAAACCCTTTGCCAAATTCGAACCCGCAGGTTCGAAACTTCATCGAGGCCCATTACCATGTGGACCCAAAACCAAACAACTCACCGCGGATCCTGCGGTGAAGGAATCGAGAAATTGTGGTAAGTATAATCTAATTACCGCGGATCAACACGATTGCAATCTAATCGATGATCTAAATGATTCACTGTTACTTCTTCTACAGGAGGAGGAAATTGTTGCTAGTCATGGATCCCAGGGTTCCTCATCCCAGGGGTCGACGGCGGCCACCCGGTGGGATAACCCTTTTAACAGGGCGATGAACCGGGCCAAGAAAATAGAGCGATTCTGAAGAAGCCGTCGTCGGCTGGCCTCGGAGGTAAGAATTGGGTGGATCATTTTGGTCCACCGCCGAGGACGCATGTGGCACCGTCGGGAAGGAGCGAGGAGGAAAACCGAGAGGTTCAAGAACTTAAGGCACAAGTGGCACGGATCCCGCAGATCGTCCAAGACAACCTGGCAATCACCCTCACGTCCTTCCTGCCTACCTTGGTGGAGTCAATAGCGAACTGGAGTGCGGGTGGTCGAGTAGGGCCGTGCCCGATTCCAAGCATGGTCGTGACCACTCGAACAACGCGGCGCCGACGAATCAGGCGAACTACATGTTCGTGACTCCGCCAGCTAGCACCACGGTGCCGCAAGTGTTGGTGACTCCCCCTGCCATCACCGCGGCGCCGGAGTACATGTTGGTGCCCCCCTGCCATCGTCGCGGCGGCACCGGAGCTCCAAGCACCCGTCGGTAGGGAGAATACACCGGCGGCCAGCACCGCGCCATCAAGCAGCCCTTCCGTCTCTTGCACGCCCGTCGCCGTATTAGCCGATCTCGACGCCATCACGGTAAACAAATTGCTTTAATTACCGCCTTTCATGCCATCTATTACTCTTATGGTATCTCGCTCTGACGACACCGTACATGTTTTCCGCAGACGGATGTTCCTTGCACTCTCTTATGCTACGTGAACAACGAGCTGAGGGATGTTGCCAAGGGTACCATCGTTCAACCCTTGTAGCGCGTTCCACTCAAAGCCGATGCGGATAAGCGTGCGGGTTAAAATTAGTCGGGTGCTAAGGGCTGCGACGACTGGAACCTCCCATTCAACCCCGAGGCGGATGAAGAAGAGCCGTCATCCTCGAAGTTGCTTGGCTTATTCTTGCTATGGCCAAAGAGCATGATCCGTTTGGGGCGGCGGGGCCATCACGCCACACATAACAGACCGCTGTCGTGCCGGCAACAAGCGGTGGCAAGGCCCCCACCGCCCTGCCACACCTCCACGTGGTGGTCGGATGATCATGTTGATGATATGCACATGGCGCGAGATCCGCCGAGGGCAGCGAAGACTGGAATGATCACTTCTTGACTCGGTTTGGCAGCGAAGAAGACCTAGCTGGTGGCCCCCGAGAAAGCCACTATCACCAAGCGTCTGCTTGGTTCTCAAGAGACGCCTCCGACTTGCGCCTTCTGAGCCAGCTGATACAACCAACCGGCCCTTTATTCTAAGCCTGACACACTACATAGGGCGGCCGGTGCTCAGATTATGTGCCTGCCCGCTCTCCAAAAAGGAAAAAAGGGCAGGAAAAGAAAATCTAGCAGCTCGAGCCAGCGGTGGCGTCAACAACTACGAATCCGATCAGGTTTCGGGGCCACCAAGACCGAGGGTATTATGTGGAGGATTCATGTGGCGGGTGAGCCCATGCTACCTAAGAATTTGCGGAAGCTTCGCCGATTCGGAAGCTGAGTGTGCATGATAGCGTGCTGACGATAGAGAGACGCCTTCTATCGGAGAAAGATCCCTCGCACCCGGTATTCGTGGTTAAGGTGCCACCAGGCTTGGGCTTCATCGACACTGCCCCCGCGGATCTGTTCTTCCTGCGGTTCGAGGACATCTTCAATATGTTCCACCTATACCCGCTGCACTATACCATGGTCCGTCTCTTTTCTCTCAGCCTGGCCACGCAGATCATTAGAGAGAACACACCGGGCATCGCTATAGTGGACCTACTACATGCGTGACGGCTGCTTGGGTTCCCCATGAACGACGATCGTGGCCTCGTACCTAAAAAGAATCCTCATGGCGAACAAGACAAAGGAATACATTCTCGTGCCTTACTTTCCCGAGTAAGTCGTTATTCACTCGCCACCGTCGATTGGCTTTATTAGATCATCATCATTCTTTTTCCAACACATTCCATTTGAATTTTTGCAGAGATGAACAGACGCTCATCTCCTTATCGCCGAAGCATTCCCACGCCACGTATTTCGACTCGGGGAGTCTAGAAAAGAAGAAAAACTACGACAAGATCAAGGAAGTTCTGGATGATGCTCTCACTGGCTTTGCCTCGACGGAAGGCACCAGCTTCGTGCGTAAGAAGGTCAAGTTCAGGCACGTCTTCAACCACGAACGGAGTTCCCTGCGTGAAGCAAACCGGAAAATAGTAAGAAGGAAGCCTACTCGCACTCCATCACATGAGGCGTTCCTACTTGACCAGCAGAATTCTACGCCAGATCATCTCAAACAATGGGCGAAGCAAAGGCCAAGATCAATGATTCGGATATTAGACAAGAGATGTATCGCATCCAGCAGCTTTGGGGGCAATCATCTTCGTGATGTCATGACTTGGGGATCTTCTCGGAGGAAATATCCCGAATAACCGTGACATAGAAGATCGCCTAGAGATGCAGGTGACTATAGGAAGTTCATGACGAGACAGTATGCCCTCCCGTTTCCTAAGCCGAGCAAGGCTTGATGTTGGCCTAGTTGTAGTTACAAACTATAGATGACCTTTGTGTGTGTGTGGACGACAAGTGAACTTATTTTGCTTATTATTATATATCAATCAATGCTTGGTTTTTTGCTTACTCTTTGGTCATTTGCTCAATTTGGTCCTTCTTTTTTTCCTTACTCTTTTTCGAGAATAATGCCGATGATTGAAATGTCGTGGCACACTATATATGTGAATGTGACGATGGGACTGTGAGCCTTGTGATATGCACAAGTCCAGTCTTGTGCATCCTACTTGGCTCACCGTTCCATCATAGCATATTCCTGTGTCCAACGACCTATGTATATATATGAGGCATTCTTTTCGAGTTATTTTTGTCTTTTTCGAGAATATGCCGATGATTGAAATGTCGTGGCACAATATATATGTGAATGTGCTATGACGGGATAGTTAGCCTTGTGATATGCACAAGTCCAGGAATTGATCATCCTACTTGGCTAAACTTTCCGTCATAGCATATTCCTGTGTCCAACGACCTAGCTAGTTATATATGAGGCATTCTTTTCGAGCTACTTTGGTCTTTTTCGAGAATAATGCCGATGATTGAAATGTCGTGGCACACTATATATGTGAATGTGCTACGATGGGATTGTACGCCTTGTGCTATGCACAAGTCCAGGTGTTGTGCATCCTACTTGGCGTACGGTTCCATCGTAGCATATTCCTGTGTCCAACGACCTATGTATATATATGAGGCATGCTTTTTGAGTTACTTTGGTCTTTTTCGAGAATAATGCCGATGATTGAAATGTCGTGGCACACTATGTATGTGAATGTGCTACGATGGGATTGTACGCCTTGTGCTATGCACAAGTCCAGGTGTTATGCATCCTACTTGGCGACGCTCCATCGTAGCATATTCCTGTGTCCAACAACCTAGTTATATATGAGGCATGCTTTTTGAGTTTGCTCTTTTTGATTTAAGAGTACTTTCTATAAGTGTATCTTCATATGCGACTTTAATTATACATGTTTTTTCAATCACCGGTTAGTTATTATTGTCAACTTGTAGATGACGTGGTACGTCGTGTACAAGGGACGGGTTCCCGGAGTCTACGATGATTGGGAAGACTGCCGGAGACAGGTGCACCGTTTCAGCGGCAATAGCTACAAAGGGTACAACACTATGGCGGAGGCGGAAGCTAGATACACGCTTATCTAGCGGGAGTTAGGGACGACAAGGAACCGGATGAAGACCTACACCTTCGTCATGCGGTGATCATGCTTATCTTCTTTGGTTGTTTATCCCGCGTTTGTGTCTAGCTAGTTTAGATGTCTAGGCGAGCTTCCGAGCTCTAACTTGTTCGATCGACACATGTATTTGCATGTCACCAACTACTACTTTGTAACTTGATCGAAACAATGTAACTTATACTATGTTCATGTATGAGACTTATCTATATGTATTTGTTTCAATCTTGTTTTTCATATTGTGTATTTATATATATAATTGTATATCTTGTATCTGTGTGTATATCTGCTGTAATATTGTATATAATCTGTATTGTATATAATCTGGCTCGGAAACTAAAAAAACAAAAAATACATCTGGCGCACATGGTCTACCTTCATGGCGCACTACATCTAAAGCGCACTATGGAAGCTTAGTGGCGCACTAGGTCGTGCGCCCCAGAAGATCCCCGGGGTAGCGCACCTGCCCCAACTTCTGTGGCGCACTAGCAGGTGCGCTACGTCTTCTCTACAACCGTGGCGCATTAGGCATGCGCCACTACCTGAGAGATAGCCGTAGCGCAAGGCCCGTGGCGCACTGCTAGTGCGCCACGGATGATGTTTCCAGGTGCGCCACTAAAGGCCATTTTCCTAGTAGTGAAGTATCAAAGTAAACATCCAATACATAACGAAGACATGTCATACCTTAGTTGCCATTATGGCTACATCGAGTAACATCAGCGGAACTTCAATAAGCGTAGAGCCTGAGCCATGCCATAACCTATAGGCAACTAACTGGGAGAACGTCCTAGCTCGCCTAGCCGTCAACTTCATCCTCCTCTTGATATATGACCAAATTAATAGCCAGGGACAATTCCAGTGAGTACTTTGAATGTACTCGGAAACCACCTTAAGAGAGTAATAATAACAAGAGGATATGCATTATGGCTGTGGTAGTAGGAGGGCTTCAAGAGGGGTTCTTTTCTCAAATAGTTTCTCTTGTAGATATAGCATCTACATATCTTTGTTAAAAACTTTTGTAAACCATTTTCGAAAGCTTTTGAAATTTTTTGTAAACACTAGGATTGGGATACCCATTTGTTCTCGTCCTCAGGTTGTCCCATGACCAAACTCCTTTCTCCTCCTTCCGACCATCCCATGGTCAAAACCCTTCTCCTTTATGACCATCCCATGGTCAAAACATTTCCAAAGCCATTTCTTTTCCGAAATCCTTTTTGAATCCAAAACCAGCACCGCTCTACAACAACCTTCCCAACCTTCCATGACCGCGGACATGGCTATTCGAATAGATTTACACTCTGCAGAGGTTGAACACTTTACCCACACCATCCGGGTACACTACCCTAATCTACACCGATCGTGGGTCGAGTAACCGATCAAGACTCTCCGGATGCCCACTCCAATATAGGTGCCTACCCTATGAGTGTTGTTCCCTCAACACCAGTACATTGGGTACCGAGGACCAACCGGAGCGCATTTTGCACTTACCAAGTGTGCGCTTTCAATGAGGGGCTCATAGTAACGCATGGAGGCCCGCAGACCCTTTGTTCCTTCTCCAGGTCGATGTCCCACATGGACCCTTATGTGAGAAGGCCCACCCTCCAGGGATTTTTATCCCCTGTAGTTGTTGCGAGGCAGCTTATACCAGAATAGACAAACATCAAATCCAGCCCTGTCCCATTCCAGAGTAATGTGGTTGCACAGGGTTAATTGTTCTAGCAAAACTGCAAAGAACCGGGTGCATTTTCGTAAACCATTTTCCTCCATCTTTCCTTCAGCATTTTGTAAAACAAAACCTTTTTCTTTCTCAACATATCTTGGTAGGTCCCACCTCACCAAGGTTTTATCATAAAACATTTGGTAAAACTTTGTCGGGGTCTTCCTATCCTATAGCTTTGCTTCGGCTAAATCGGGGTCTCCAAAGGGTATGGTGTATTACACCATCTACCACACTAGAGACAAGTAGGTGTCATCAAGGGGGTTGTACTTAATAGTACAAAAGTGTAATAGTTCGGAGGAGCCAAACCACTACCATATACATCAACATATAGCAAAACAATGCAATTTTAAATAAACAGAAGATAAAACATGCATTAGTGAAATAGTAGGACAAGGCTTATGAGCAAGAAGGTGGCTTGCCTGATGATCAGTAATATGGCAATATGTCCTTGGACTTCTTCTTTAGATAACCAAGAATACCAATACCAATAATAATGAGATCTCTTCTTCTCGGCGTCAATACAAGCGCAACTAGCGTCGTCATCGAGTATGCATGCAAACAAGCAAGACCACAATCAAGACAAGGCATACAAACATCAATACATATAGCAAGAAATGAACAATACAAGTTTACAAATCAGTAGGTCTTAGGAAAAATGGATTAATAAGATTGGCCTTGTCTTGGAAATATGGAAGAAATCCCTTGGGATTTATAGTCTAGAAACTACCTAAGAGATGGATTTTTGGACCAAGACCATATCCTGTATGATCTCATTGTATAAAAATGGTACCATCAGATAGGTATTGATAAAATGAAGCCAGAAAAAGTGGTTTCACTATTTTATCACTTTTCTTTAATTTCTTATGAATATTCTAGTGGTAAAAGCTCTAGTTTTAGGAAATAATTCGCTAGAAATGTTCTGTATGTCCAAAAATTATTTCCTAGGGTGGTTAGGTAGGTATTGATATATTTGTTTACTGAGAGTTGGAATCATGTCAAAATATTTACAAGAATGCCCTCAGGAAATTCCTAAAGGAAGTTCTGTAGACAACTTGTCTTTTTTACCAGATTAAAACTACAGTATCTTTTGATAGGAAACCAGTTTCACATGGTAGGTATTTTGATTACCTTTCTGTAGGAATTGGATTCACTCTTTTTGGAGTTGTCAAACTCCTTTAGTGATTTTTCTATTGACATAACCCTATACAGAGATCATTAATTCACCAAAATTAAGCAGACCCTCAATAAAATTTGATCTCCTGGATTTTGGTAGTGCTTAGTGTACTACATCACAGAGAGTTGGAATTGGGTCAATACCTCTGTTGGTTTGTCCTAGAGAAATTCCTAAACTCAGATACTAATAGTTTTTGTTATTTTTACTATAGACAAACTATTGTTCACCTTGGCATGAGACCTATGCTGGTTGATTGGTATATAAATTACCTTCCAGGAGAACTTTGATTTATCCCAAATGGGTATGTACAACTCCCTGAGTAATTTATTTAGTGCATAGGACAACTTTTAGTGGATTAACTGCCAATAATTAAAGAAAACTATTTTTGGCAAAAGACCAGTTTTGCATGCTTAAGAGAACAGTCAGGAACATTAGGAAATTTAGATCTTGTCAAAAGGAGTTGTGTAGCATTTTCTAAAGGATTTAAACTAAAAGCCACAATTTCTAGATCTGTGAAAATGATTAAAAAGGTCAGGGGCTGGGCTGGGATCTAGGGGCTACTAGGCCGGCCAGAGGGATTTCGGCCAATGGTGCACGGGGCAACACGCTGGAGCTGGTTTTAAATCCCGCAGGACGGGGCCCAGCGGTCAGTGTGGCGGCGGGGCGAAGGGGTATGGAGAGACGGGGGCCGCTCGATTAGATCGAGATCGACGGCTCCTGGCCGCCTTCCACCTCGTGGGCAGGGCACCGGGGCAGGAACCCTAGGCGTCGTCTAGGCGGTGGCAGGGGCTTACCAGGGGGCTCGCCGGCGGTCGGGGAGGGTCAGAGGCGATGCGGTCGACGATAGCGATCCCGGAGAGGGGCGACACGACCGGTTTCCACGCCGGGGAGGAGTTCACTCGACGGCGCTCGAGGTTGTGCTCTCGGGAGCTCGCTGGAGCTGCTGCTGGGCTCGTTCCTGGGCAAAGAAACAGCAGGGGAAGGGTAAGAGAGGTTAGGGGAGCACCGCACGGTGACATGCAGAGAGGGAGAGGCAATGAGGAGGGAGCTTAGCTCGAATAGAGGGAGGAGGCCTGATACATTGCAAATGTATCTATAATTTTTGATGTTCCATGCTTAGTTTTATCCACTTTCTTTTGTTTTGTTCCAACTTTGGAGTACTTTTCATATGATTTCTTGGACTAACCTATTAACAAGAGCCACAGTGCCAGCTGCCTGTTTTCTGCTATTTTTGGTTCCAGGAAAGTCAGAAAATGAATATTCTCGGAATTGGACGGGACAAAAGCCAAAGTGCCTATTTTTCCGGAAGGGATCAAGTACCAGAATACAAGACGGAGAGGGGCCAGGGGCCACCCACACCACCTGGCCGCACGGCCAGGCCTGGCCCGCGCCAGGGGGTGGTGTGGTGTCTCCCGGCACCCCCTCGGCCTCTCCTTCCGCCTATATATTGCCCTCGGGACAAAAACCCTAAGTACCCGATCAAAAATCCACGAAAGAGTCTCAGAGTCAGCCATCTCCATCCCTAGATCGGGAGGGATATGAAGCTCTTCCTGGCACCCTGCCGGAGAGGGGAATTCACCGTGGAGGCCTTCTTCATCACCATGCAAGCCTCCGGTGTGATGCGTGAGTAGTTCATCCTTGGACTACGGATCCATGTAGTAGCTAGATGGCTGGTTTCTCCTCCTTTCTGCTTTCATGTTTAGATCTTGTGAGCTCTGTTCACGATCAAGATCATCTATTTGTAATCCATACATGTTGTGTTTGCGGGGATTCGATGGATATTGAGATGCTATTTCAGATTGATTATTGATTCTATCATGTCTTTGTTATTTGAGATCTTGCATGCTTTCTGTTGTTAGTAGCTATGTTGGCCAAGTAGATGCTAGCAACTCCAAGAGTTAGTATTTATGCTCGATAGTGGGTTCATGCCTCTGGTAATCTAGGGAAGTGACAGAAATCTCTAAGGTACTATATGTGCTGTTGCTACTAGGGAGAAAACAACAATCCTTTGTTCATAGAACAATTGTATTGTTTACTTTACACATAGTTCGTAAAGCAATAATCTGTTGCTTACAACTTAATACTGGAGGGGGTTCGGATGATAACCTGAAGGTGGATTATTAGTCATAGATGCAGTTGGATGGCGGTCTATGTATTATGTTGTAATGCCCAATCAAGTTTCAGAGGAGTCAAGATGATTAGTATATGCATGTATTGCTTTCTCGGTGTTTGTCAATTGCCCCGCTGTAATTTGTTCACCCAGCATGTTATCTATCTAAGGAGAGCCACCTCTAGTGAACTATGGATCCCGGTCCTTTACTTTACATAAAATCTACAATCTTTTACTGCTTTGTGTTTACTTTCTGCAAACTTTTACTTCTTTCCATTCGATACATTTAATCCTTTGTTTTCCGCAAAACACGGTGGGATTGACAACCTCATCGCAAGTTGGGGACAAAGTTCTGTGGTTGTGTTGTGCAGGTCTCCATGTGGGCCCTGCCAAAGCTCAGCTAGTAACACCTTTGGGGTGTTTCCTTGCTCCTACTGGTTCGATTAATCCTTGGTCTCATAACTGAGGGAAAACTTGCTGCTGTGCTCATCATACCTTCCTCTTGGGGTTCCCAACAAGCTCTACATCAACCACGAGCCAGCAAAGATTTTTCTGGCGCCGTTACCGAGGAGTCAAGGACATCTTCACAAGGGGAGTCCCTCATAACAAATCTCTTTACTTTGTTGTTTTTGTTTTTCTTAGTTTCTTTTTGCTTTGTTTGCTTGTTTTGTTCTTCAAAAAAACACAAAAAATTAGTTTTGCTTGTTTGCTTTCTTATTTGAAAACCCAAAAAAATGACTACTCTTGAGAACACTAAGTTGTGTGACTTCACTAGCACCAACAACAATGATTTTATGAGCACTCCCATTTGCTCCACCTGTGGCTGAAAATACTTTCTTTAAGATAAAACCTGCTTTGCTCAATCTTGTTATGAGAGAACAATTTTCTGGTATTGGTAATGAAGATGCTGCTTCCCATCTAAATAACTTCGTTGAACTTTATGAGATGCAAAAGCATAGGGATATAGATGGTGATAGTATTAAACTGAAATTGTTTCCTTTCTCTTTGAGAGGAAAAGCTAAAGAATGGTTGAATTCCTTAACTAAGAATAGTATTGATTCTTGGACTAAGTGCAAAGATGCTTTTATTGGAAAATACTATCCTCCTGCTAAGATTATATCCATGAGAAGTGAAATAATGAAGTTTAAACAACTTGATAATGAGCATGTTGCTCAAGCTTGGGAAAGAATGAAGTCTTTGGTTAAGAATTGTCCCACTCATGGACTGACTGCTTGGATGATCATCCAAACTTTTTATGCAGGATTGAACTATTCTTCAAGGAACCTATTGGATTCAGCTGCTGGAGGTACCTTTATGACCATCACTTTGGATGCTACAACAAAACTTTTAGACAATATGATGGTTAATTATTCTGAATGGCATACTGAGAGAGCTCCACAAGGTAAGAAGGTAAATTCTGTTGAAGAAACCTCCTCCTTGAGTGATAAGATTGATATTATTATGTCCATGCTTGTTAATGGGAAAACCCATATTGATCCAAATAATGTTCCTTTAGCCTCTTTGGTTGCTCAAGATTTTGGCAACAATGCTTATGGTAATAATGCTTATAGGAACAATTTTGGCAACAACAATTATAAGCCACATCCTCCTAACAATGGTAATGCTTATGGAAATTCTTACAACAATAATAAGAGTGCTCCCTCTAAACTTGAAGTTATGCTTAAAGAGTTTATTAGTAAACAAACTGCTTTCAATAAAACTATTGAGGAAAAACTCTCTAATGCTGAAAGAAATATAACATCTTTGGCTGAAGCTCAATCTTCTTTGAATAAAATGGCTGCTAAACCTGAAACTAATGACAATCCCATTGCAGCTACTAATGCCATACAAGTAAGAATTGATGAAAATGTTAGACTATTAGCCGAATTACATGCTAAGTGGGAAAGAGAAGATGAAATTGCTAGAAACATTAGTGTTTCTACTATCACCACCACTATTGTTGAGGCTAGTAATAGTGCTACTACTTTAGATGATAAAGTTGATTTTGATCTTGATGGTTGCAACATCTCTGAAGTTATTAAGTTCCTACAAAAGCTTGCTAAAAGTCCTAATGCTAGTGCTATGAACATGGCTTTTACAAAACATATTACTGATGCTCTCATAAAGATTAAAGAAGAAAAGATGAAACATAAAGCTTCTGTTCCTATAAAGCAAGAAGATGGTTGGGAAGCCATCATTAATATGAAAGTGAATGACTTTGATTTCAAAGCTTTGTGTGATCTTGATAGTAGTGTTTCTATTATGCCTAGAAGAATTTATGATATGCTTGATTTGCCTCCTCTTGAAGATTGCTATTTGAATGTCCCACTTGATGCTAATGCTAAAAAGAAACTCATGGGGATTCTTAATGATGTTCTTATTATGGTTAATGATTCCTATGTCCCTGTTGATTTCTATGTTTTGAATGTTGAATACAATGCTTCTTGTCCTATTACTTTGGGAAGACCTTTTCTTAGAACTGTTGGTGCCATCATTGATATGAAAGAAGGCACCATTAAATATCAACTCCCACTCAAGAAAGGTATATAACACTTCCCTAAAAAGAGAGAAAATATTTCTTTTGCTTCTCCTATGAAAACAAAATTTGGTTTTAATGCTTCTTCATTTGAGAACACTTGATTCTTTCTTTGCTTCTTATGCCTAACTTAAAGGCGTTAAAGAAAAGTACTTGTTGGGAGATAACCCAAGAGTTTTAGATGAGTCTTGGAAGTTATTACCTCTGTAATAACCTCTCCTTATCCTTTTTATTTGCTTTTTGTGCCAAGAGTAACCTCTAATGAGAGTAAAGTAATGATTGGGAAAGTTGCTGTCCCGAAACAGATTTCTGTGCTTCACCGTAAAAATTCCTGACAGAGCTCTGTATGTTGGATTGAGCTGTAATGTTTTGTACTTCTGCCCCAAGTTGTTATCTAACTTTCGTTAGTTCAACACTTTTTGATTTGAGCAACAGAAGGTCTTCGAAAAAATTCGTCTTGACCTGCTGGTCTGTTTTGACAGATTTCTGCCATTTTCTGCATTTGCTTCTTGTTGGTTCCTTCTTGAGTTCTTTTGGGGAATTGAGATTTTTGAGGGAAGTGCTACAGTATCTAGTGTTCTAATGGAAGTTTATTGGGTGTTAGAACTGAACCTTGAGACTTATTTATCTTAAGTGCACTAATGTTGCTAATGAGATTGTGTGAAGTTTTGTATGAAGGAAAAATTCTAGGTGTATGGAAGGAATGAGTAATGAGATGAAGGATGGACTAAAGCTCAAGCTTGGGGATGCCACACGTATCACCCCAAGAAATATCCAAGAAGTACAAGCGTCAAAGCTTGGGGATGCCCGAGGCATCCCCTTCTTCATCAATAAAAATTCCAGGTTTCTTCCAAACGCTTCATTTTTATTGTTTCATGCATATTTGTGTTTTTCTTGGAGCGTCTTCTTTTCCTTTTTCGTTTTCGTTTTTGTTTTTGTTTTCTTTGGTTTGCTTAGTTTTCTGAATAAGTTGGTTGGACCCCCTCTTTCACACTTTGGTTTGCGAATAGTTTGGTTTGGTTTGGAAAAGAGTAGGAAAGTTCATACTTATGTGGTAAAAAGAGCTCGTTTTTGAGACTGTGGCCTATGCTTTGTCATTCCATGCTTGATATTGTTTTGGCTTTATGCTTAGTATTCTTTGCTGTAGCATGACTTGTTATAAGCAATTGAGATTGCTTAATGTGCCTTGGATGAATCATGCGTTGTTTTAGCATATTAAAGCATAGTATAGTGGTATTCTCCTTTGATGCTTTATTTGGGTTGACTTGGCACATGCTCACACAATGTTATGACTATCACAAGTCACCATAGCCTTTATGATCCTTTAGTTTTCAACTTGTAGTATCACTTTATGCTTTGATCAATGATGTTTTGTCGCTCTGCATGATTATGGCCATTATTGCTCTCTTAGTTTGTTGCTCCCAGTCTTTTGCTAGCCTCCACCACCAAGTGTGAGTTCCACTCATGCATCCAACTCCCTAAACCAAGTTATTCCAAAGAGTCCACCATACCTACCTACTAGCTTATGCTATTCCAAGTATATTCATGCTTTTGTTTACCTTCCACTTGTTATGAGAAAACTAGTGATTAAATCTCTCACGAACTTGATGGCACACTTTACTTTACTTGCCCTTAATAAACTTGAACCATTGTGTCTTCTATGTTGTATATGCTTGCACTTATTTGTTGGGAATTAGCAGAACCATTCTTTCATGGGGAACACTTTCAACATTGCACTTGGTACTTGTACCTAGTTGATATCATGCTCTTTTGTATATGGATGTCGTCGGTGTGAAATGAAAGGGGAGCTTGTAAGTCCATGGAGTTATGTATATGTGTTCGAGAAACGCCTGGGCCGCTGGTCTAATCCATGCTAACATGGTGGAAACCTGCAGCGTAACCATAATGAGCTGTCTATGAAGCATTCTTCTTATAAAAAAAGAGTCCTATTTTGAGAAAAGAGAAAAAGAAAAAAAGAGATACTATGAAAAGAGGAAAGAGAGAAAAAAGCACCATATTCCCATGGTAAATAAGAAGAATGCTGAGATGCTCGTTGTCTGCTTTCCTTGTCATTTGATATGGGGATTCTTCCGTATCATCGGGCAAGGGGTACCCCGTTGGCGGTTCTCAATGATACACATGTACTTACAATGACAAGAACTTACTGGTGACTAAACTTGAGTAGCATGAGGAGCGGCCCTCGTATACAAGGGACATGGGATTTCTGACTTATACTTCGTCAAGCATGTACACCATAGTTTGTTCACTTTAACCTTAATCACTTCAAGATGCTTATGATAGGGGCAATGAGAGCTGAAAGCTTTAAGTATCATAATTTTTGGAAGCTCTTTATGAGACTTGAATCCCTACTTCCTTTTACAAAAGGCCTTTCTTCCACCACTATATTGAGTCTCCACCTTCTATCTTTATGCACCTACTTTGAGAGCATAGTGGCCATTCTTAGTTCTATGTGCATTGTCCCAAGACTAGTTGATTGATGCATAACTTGTTATTGCTTGTTTGAAACTATTGTATCTAGTCACTCTTATGAACTTTGAAGGTGTCCTATGCATTTATATTTGCTACTCTATTGAGGGACAAGCTGAATACTATTATGCTATGTTTTCTTTATGTGAAACAAACAAACGTCTTGCAAAGCATTGTTATTCATGAATCTTTTGTTTGTGCCTTTTCATGTTGCATCATAGTTTCTTTGCTTATTGCTAGAACTTTGTCTTTCATGTTATGATTGAAGTACTATGATCCCAGCTTTGAATGTTTTGCAAATACTTTGATCAAGTCTTTGATGGTGCATGTCACCTCAAAAATTATTTCTTTTTATCACTTACCTACTCGAGGACGAGCAGGAGTTAAGCTTGGGGATGTTGATACATTGCAAATGTATCTATAATTTTTGATGTTCCATGCTTAGTTTTATCCACTTTCTTGTGTTTTGTTCCAACTTTGGAGTACTTTTCATATGATTACTTGGACTAACCTATTAACAAGAGCCACAGTGCCAGCTGCCTGTTTTCTGCTGTTTTTGGTTCCAGGAAAGTCAGAAAATGAATATTCTCGGAATTGGACGGGACAAAAGCCAAAGTGCCTATTTTTCTGGAAGGGATCAAGTGCCAGAATACGAGACGGAGAGGGGCCAGGGGCCGGCCACACCACCTGGCCGCGCGGCCAGGCCTGGCCCGCGCCAGGGGGTGGTGTGGTGGCTCCCGGCACCCCCTCGGCCTCTCCTTCCGCCTATATATTTCCCTTGGGACAAAAACCCTAAGTACCCGATCAAGAATCCACGAAAGAGTTTATAGCCGCCGTCATCTCCATCCCTAGATCGGGAGGGATCTGAAGCTCTTCCCGGCACCACTCCGAGAGGGAATTCACCGAGGCCTTCTTCATCACCATGCAAGCCTCCGGTGTGATGCATGAGTAGTTCATCCTTGGACTACGGATCCATGTAGTAGCTAGATGGCTGGTTTCTCCTCCTTTGTGCTTTCATGTTTAGATCTTGTGTGCTCCGTTCACGATCAAGATCATCTATTTGTAATCCATACATGTTGTGTTTACGAGGATCCGATGGATATTGAGATGCTATTTCAGATTGATTATTGATTCTATCATGTCTTTGTTATTTGAGATCTTGCATGCTTTCCGTTGTTAGTAACTATCTTGGCCAAGTAGATGCTAGCAACTCCAAGAGTTAGTATGTATGCTCGATAGTGGGTTCATGCCTCTGGTAATCTGGGGAAGTGACAGAAATCTCTAAGGTACTAGATGTGATGTTGCTACTAGGGAGAAAACAATGATCCTTTGTTCATAGAACAATTGTATTGTTTACTTTACACGCAGTTCGTAAAGCAATAATCTGTTGCTTGCAACTTAATCTTTGGAGGGGTTGGATGATAACCTGAAGGTGGATTATTAGTCATAGATGCAGTTGGATGGCGGTCTATGTATTATGTTGTAATGCCCAATCAAGTCTCAAAGGAGTCAAGATGATTAGTATATGCATGTTATCTATCTAAGGAGAGCCACCTCTACTGAACTATGGATCCCGGTCCTTTACTTTACATACAATCTACAATCTTTTACTGCTTTGTGTTTACTTTCTGAAAACTTTTACTTCTTTCCATTCGATACGTTTAATCCTTTGTTTTCCGCAAAACACGGTGAGATTGACAACCTCATCGCAAGTTGGGGACAAAGTTCTGTGGTTGTGTTGTGCAGGTCTCCACGTTGCTACTAGCACCGGTAGTGCGCCCTGCCAAAGCTCAGCTAGTAACACCTTTGGGGTGTTTCCTTGCTCCTACTGGTTCGATTAAATCTTGGTCTCATAACTGAGGGAAAACTTGCTGCTGTGCTCATCATACCTTCCTCTTGGGGTTCCCAACGAGCTCTACATCGACCACGAGCCAGCAAGGCCAAAGCTTTTCTTCTCTCTCCCTCTCGAACAACACAGAGAAGGGGAGAGGCTGGGGTGGTAAGAGGAAGAACATGAGGGGCAGGGGAGGTACGGGGTGGCCTCTGGCCCTTATAAACCGATGGGGAGAGGTCCATGGTGGACTTGCTCCATGGGGAGGACATGGAGAGGGAGCTGGCCATCCATTGGGCGTGAGAGGGCGGTGGGGTGAGAGGGGATGGTGCTCTGGTCGTGCCTATGGGCATAGGGGCAGGGTGCAATAGCTGCAAGGGAAGTAAAGAAGTTTGCAAGGCAAGACACCCACATGAGGTTAAGTTCTAGTGTCCAAGCACTACAGGACAAGCTGCTACAGGGTGATTCTACAGTGCACTTCGACCAGAGGGGTTCATGGTGCTAGAGAGGGGTGCTAGAGAAGCTTTGAGGAGGATTTGAGTTGATTTAGCTCAAGTGTTTTGCTAGTTTGCCAAGTTTCATAAAAAAGATAGTTATGAAGGAAGTTTGATAATTTGCATGTGGCAAGGTGGTAATATGGTACTGTTAGGTATATGAAGTCGAGGTACCTTTCTAGGATTTTTTTTAGATTTTTTAAGGATTTAAAGTCCACTTAAGACCATTTATTCAAAAACTGCAGAAGTAGTTTCTAGAAGATTATTTGATATTTTTACATTGGACATGATTGGTTTTTGATGTGAGATGGTCCCAAATGTGAATACACACTTAGGGGAATTTTCCCAAGATTTATTGAGACTTAAAAGTATTTAAAACAATTATTAATCCATTTCTGCCATTTAAGAAAAAGGGCAAAAGGAAATAATAAAGGATCTCAAAATATTTACTTTTGAGATGAGAATGTAGGGTAGGATATATGGACCTCAAATGAGCAAAAATTTGGAGAAGTGCTTTGGCAAAAACCAAACTTCCCCTTGGGAAATGAGCTTTGGAGATGTTTATTAAAGAGAGTAATTAGATTTGGAGCCATAATAATTATGGATAATATTTGATAAATCTTGATGATCAAGGTATAAGATGTATAGAAGGTTTAGCAAGCATTTTCAACCTTGGGAATTGGAAATCCAACTTGATTTAGATGGAAAACAAGGAGTTGTGGATCTAGGGTGATGTTATTTTTATACCACCAAAACCTTGTTGGATCTTGGAGCTCAGAGCTCACCTTGATGCAAGGGATAGATGGATATCTATACCAAGTCATATAGATGATCAGGGCAGAGGGAGTTTGGATTGGTTACATTTTAGGTGGTCTGGAAGTGATGGCAAACTTTGTTGAAAATAAGGCTGCCATACCAGATGAGTCATGATGCCTTATAAACCATGTGGGTTTAAGAATCACAAAGATCCACTTGGAACAAGTGAAGTAGATGTTGATATACCTATATGATTAGAACACAACCATGCAAAGTTTTGGTCCATAGAAGGTTGGATGATGGTGTGAGCTTCTGTCAAAGTAGGCATGTTGACTAGATTTGCGGGAATAGTTATTTTCTTGCCTGCAAAACCATCAAGAACAAGTAGGTTGGAGGATGATATAACCAAGGGAAAGAGTGGGCCTTGGTAGTCCTTAGGATGGTTAACAAGATGGTTCAGATGCATTTTAAAAAATTCACAAGGGTTGAGAAAGGGAGGCATTCAAAAAGGTGATGTTGGAAATAGTTTTCCAGACTTAGCCAAATTTGGTAGATTTAGGGTTTTGACTAGAGCATGAGAGGGGATGTTTTTTATGGGTTGCAAGGTACCCAAGCATTATCAAGTGGATGATGTTGAAGTGTAGATTGTGTAGAAAGGATCCATGCTTGATATTGGTCTTCATTGACTTGGAAACTTCTAGAAGGGATATCTTCAAAATTGATCTGGTTAAGGGTTTTAGATGATCCCTGGTGGCTAGAGATTAGATCCAGATTGTAATCTTGATTAGGGTTTGGTTACTTTACAGTATCTTGATCCTAGTGGATGAGCTCCTAGAGTATCTCATACTACTGCTAAGCAAACAAATCAAGCCGCTGATCAAGGCAATTCATCAGACAACAGATCAAGGCAACTCATCTTAGAAACTAAGCAGACCTACTACTAGGGTTACCCTCAAGCCTAGATTGAGGTAAGGATTGGCAATTTTTATAGGTTGGAGTTTGAGTAAGGTAAGAGTCCTTTGTATCCCTACCAAGAGTAGAATTCAAAAGTTTTCAAAAGAGGTTTTGGGAAACCTAGAGAGAAGAGTAGTTGAAGGTTCTGTCTTGAAAACATAAGGATATTTTAATAGGTTGCTCTCCATAGTTTAGGGAAACAGAAGCTACTAAAATAGTTGGTTTGCAAAGGCTTCTTGGCTCAGGTTTTGAATTGCCAGAACATTTGAGAATATGGAAATTAAGCCAAGACAGTTTTGGGAAGTAGCTTTTGTCAAGTGGTGTTGAGGTAAGGAGTATATCTTCTAATACACAATCATAATCATAAACATAGTCAAACAACAGGCAACCACTTCATCACTAAACAAGAAAAAAATTGTTCCCCCTGATTTTGGCATTCTGGACAATTAATCAGGGTTGCTGAAATTGGGATGTTACAGCTTAGATATCGAAAACAATTTCAGAAAGATGATATAGAGAGTTTAACGACCAACTATACGGTGGGAGCTCCCTCTCCGGTCGTATAGCTCCGCCCGTTGATGACCCACAAGTATAGGGTGTGTATTGCAGTATTTTCGATAAGTAAGAGTGTCAAACCCAACGAGGAGCAGAAGGTGTTGACGAGTGGCTTGGATCAAGAATTCTCTGTAAATACTTAGCAAACGGATTCTTAGGGGTTTTTGATAATGCAGATAAATAAAAGAAAATGATAATAGATGCAGCAAGTGGCCCAATCCTTTCTTTAGCAAAGGACAAGCCAGTTGTATTACTTAAAATGACCAAATGTTCTCGACGACACATGGGAATACTGTCAAGTGCTTTCGCTTCATATAGTTGATTAATCTTCTTTAGTTTGATAAGTGTTGTGTGGGTGAACCTGTGCTAATGTATCGACCTTCCTAGGACCAATACATACTTTTGATTCTACCCCTTGCAAGCATCCGCAACTACAAGAAAGTAATTAAGATAAAAACCTAACCACAACCTTAAACATTGAGATCCTACACTCCCTTGTGGAAAGGTTTCCTAACGGGGGTCAGGTTTTTGTCACTCCGGCAACCCCGCGATTAGTAGCCAAATACACAATGCATTCCCCTACGCCCATAAAGGTGAAGTATCATGTAGTCAATGTTCACATGACACCACTAGAAGAATAACACCACAACTTAAATATCAAACCATTAAATCTTTCTCAACAGAATTCCACTACTAATAACATGACTTCTCCCATGTCCTCAAGAACTAAACGAACTACTCACAATACATCATATGGATCAAGATCAGAGATGAAATAATGATAAGTAACAATCTGAACATGAACGATAATTCAATGGTTCCACTCAATAGCATCAACTACAACAAGTAATCAACATCGAGAAAGTTTCCCCTAAGAACTATGCAAGATTCAACCCAATTGTTAAAGCGGTACGGAGTGGTAATGATAGTGATGGTGGAGATGATGATAGAGATGATGATCCCAATGAAGTCCAGCTTGATGGTGGTGTTGATGGCGACGATCTCCCCTCTCCGGGGAGGAATTTCCCCAGCAGATTTCTGCCTGTCAGAGAGCTCTTTCTCTCTCTATAGTTTTCCGCCACGCAGAGGCAGTGGAATTTTTCTATGGTCGCTCCCCGAGTCTTAGGGTTTCGGGAGGATTATATACGCCAAAGAGCAGAGCCAGAGGTGGGCCAGGGTGGCCACACCACCTGGTGGTGCGGCCTAGCGTGGCCCACGCTAGGGGGTGGTGTGGGCCCCCTGTGGCCCATCTCCGCTCCCCCTTCTGGCTTCCTTCGTCTTCTGGAAAAATTGAATTTTCCATATATTTTACGGGATTTTCTGATCTTCGTGAATTTTGCCTCCAAACAGTGCCTTTTCCATCAGAATCCCGACTTCAGCGGTCCATCCTCCAAAAGTCATCAACCATGCAAAAACAGATGAAATAACATAAGTATCATCTCTTAATATGAAATATATCAATGAATAACAGTAAATTATGATATAGAATAGTGATGAAAAATGGACGTATCAACTCCCCCCAAGCTTAGACTTCGCTTGTCGATCCCCAAGCGAAAACTAAGCTCAATAAACATGACCTCAGGTTTATGGAGTGAAGTGTCGATAAAAGAATACGGACAAGAAGCATCACATTCATCAATACATAAATCATAATAGAAGACAACTCACTATTATATAACTTAACTTGCAATAAGTAAAGGAAACACAATAAAGATACACAAAGTAAATCATAATTGGTAATGGCAAACTTTGTTCTTGGTCAAAGAATATTTAACAATTTGCGGGAGTTCAAACATAATGGGGTTTTCAATGATAGCTTTCAAAGTAATATTCACTAAGATAAGAGCAGTGTGCAAAACAAGGAACATAAGAAACATGATTGAATAAATCATCATATGAATGAATGAAACACAACAACTGAAATACTTTCTGAGATAGAAAGGAATAGGTTTACTGACTCAACTAAAAAGTAAAAGATAGGCCCTTCGCCGAGAGAAGCAGGGATTTCAAGTTTCATAAAGAGCATCCAAAAATATGGTACTTATTAGCTTTCATCTCTCGTTACCCCTATCATAAGCATCTTTAGGTGATTAAGGTTAAAGTGAACAAATATGAGGATATGGTTGACAAGTTATAAGCTGAAAATCTCATGCCCCTTGCTTACGAGTACCGTTCCTCATGCTACTCAACATTAGTCACAAGTTATTGTCATTGTAAGTACATGTGTATCATAGAGAACCGCCAACGGGGTACCCCTTGCCCGATGATACGGAAGCTTTCCCATATCAAAATGAGAGGGCAAGCAGACAATGAGCATCTCAGTGATCCTTTTATTTCCTATTTGCATAGGCTTTTTTCTTTCCTATTTGCATAGGGTTTTTTTATTGGGGATACTTCATAGATTTCTCACTATGGTTATGTTGCGCGTTTCCACCATGATTAGGCATGGCTTAGACTAGCTGCCCAGGTGTTTCTCTAACACATATACAAACTCCATGAGCCTTAAAAGCTCCCCTTTCATTTCACACCACCGGGATCCGTAAGCAAAAGAACATGATGTCAACTAAATAAAGTGCAATGTTGAAAGCGTTCCCCATGGTAACATGGTTCTGCTAATTCACAACTTACAAAACACAAGCATATACGCAACATAGATGGGCACAATGGTTCAAGTTTATTAAGTGCAAGAAAGTAAAGTGTGCCATCAAGTTCGTGAGAGCTTTAATCACTAATTTTCACATAACAAGTTTAATTCGGAAGGTAGATAAAACATGAATTTACTTGGAATAGCAATAATGCTAATAGGTAGGTATGGTGGACACAAATGGCATAGGTTTTGGTTTAAGGATTGGATGCATGAGAAGCATTCCCTGTCAGTACAGGTTTTTGGCTAGCAAGGCTGGGTAGCAAGCATAAGAGTTGAAGGAAACAAACAAACATACAAGTGATAAAAACAAACATGCAATCTTCCTTGGAAGCGCAAAAGATCTTAACTAGATAATACTAAGCTTATGAGCCAATCAAGAAAGAAAGATGATGAAATTATATTTCTTAAGAGTACTTTTATCTTTTTCATTCAATTCTCATAATAGTGTTGGTACTGACCGGGCCAGGTTTTCCAAAACCAACTAAATTTACTTAATGATCGCAAAGTGATACCAATACTAACAACAAGATCAATCATATAACATAAATTGCAAACTAAAATAAGATATGCAAAAATTAAATAATAGAACTTCTCATTAATATTCCATAACGGCAACTCACACCAAGGGATACATAGATATCTAACGAGAGGGGGGATACTTCCATAATGCAAACCATCCTATATGATAACTTCTCTATTCATGATATTACTCTACTTAAAAAGGTAAAAAGATAAAACATAATGATATGATACCGCGGCACTCCCCCATGCTTGGAACAAACCAAGGGGATGCCAAAACCTGATGACGAATTACTCCTTCGGTGGTGGTGGTGTTCTCTCGTCATCGTTCGATTTCCAAGGTAAGGGCTCCCCATCAACAAAAGACATCCTGGTTTCCAACATCCTGAAACTAGCAGCAGCACTTATGTGTTTAAACCTAAACCCATACTCATAGTTCTGATTTTGCACGTCGTAGAGTTGTGCTTGTAGTTTGTTGGTTGTTTGGTGGAGTGAGAGAATTTCATCCTTAAGCTCAAAAGTCTCCTTCTGGTGCTCGGTGATGAGTTCTGAACTAATCTTATGGATGATATCCACTTCGTGTTCCGCCATCTTCTTGTACCTAAAGACTTCTTGCTCCAGTGCTTCCATCCTGTCTTCCAGACTACCTTCACCTTTAGGGCCCTGGACCTCTTTTATCTGTACCTTCCCATCTTCGAGCAACAACTCCTTGGGATGAATCTTCAACTCACGCGTGTACGGGTTGATGATGTCCGTGGAGGAATCTTCCTTGGTTGATCCAGAGGAAGACATTGTGGCTCCAAAACTGAGACTGTACCTGACAAAAACAGATCGAAATGAAAACACGACGAGAACACGATGTATGAACCTCGGGGGATCCAGTGGATTATATATTACGAAGTTTAACAATAAAAGGAAAGTATTGTGACAAAACAGGTCGGAGACGGGCTCCAGGGTGGCCACACACCCTGGTGGCGCGGCCAGGTGGGCCCACACCACGGGGTGGTGTGAGCCACCTGGGCTCCATTTCCGTCCCTCTTTCTACTCATTGCTTTCCATGTTAGATAAAAACTGCAAAAATATAAATTGACAGATTTTTCGCGGACCTTTTCTTACTAGAACTGTTACCTATTCAAAAACAGACTCTGTAGGTCTCTAAATTTGGTCTTTGATAAATTTTTCCGGAGTCACCACTTGAATAACATCAATATCTTCATCTTCATAAACATATTTATTGAGTCTTTTAACCATTCACCATCTTATTACACCATTTTCTCCTACAACCTAGAAATTTCTTCCACACAAAACTTCACACAATTCTCATTAGCAACATTAGTGCATGCAAGATAACAAACCTTTAAGTTCAATTTTCACTGAAATCCATCAAAACATAAGCTACTATAGCAACTCCTTCCGAAATCCCAAAAGGAATTCAAAAAGGAAATTGATTTAAGAGGCAAATGCAAGAGTGGCAAAAATCTGTCAAAACAGACCAGCAGGTAAAGATCAATTTTTTCGAAAATCTTCTCTTGCTCAAATCAAAAATTAGAAAACAAACGAAAGTTAAATAATAACCTAGGGCATGCACACAACACATTACAGATCAGTACGAGGTTCTGGGATTTTTATCAATTTTTTATAGTGAAGCACAAAAATCTGTTTTGGGACAGCAACTTCCCCAAATCTTACTTCTCTCTCATTAGAGGCTGATCTTGACACAAAAACCAAACAAAAGGATAAGGAGAGGTTATTGCAGAAGCAATAACTTTGAAGACTTAAATAAACAAAAACAAACAGATAGCAAAAATATATTGGGTTGTCTCGCAAAAAGCTCTTTCTTTATAGCCATTAAGATGTGCATGATAATTTCAATGATGCTCACATAAGAATATGAATTGAAGTAAAAGAGAGCATCAAGAAGCAAAATACACATGTTTAAGTCTAACCCACTTCCTATGCAAGGGAATTTTGTAAGAAAATAAATTGTTGAAACCAGAGGCTGCTAGCATAAGAAGGCAAAACAAGTGCAACATAAAGACTTTCAGCATAAAGCGAGGAAACTTAATATTATTGAGATGCATAAGAACAATTTTCCCTCTCTCATAGTAACTTTTAGTATCGTGCATAAATTTAACGATATAACTATCACATGAACCATTGTAGCAATGAACACTTATTCTAATAGAAAAAACAGGGACACTAGCTCTCCTAACTCTACTTGTGAGATAATATTAGAAGTATCCTTACAGAGGATAGTGTGTCCATCTTCTACATATTTAGTGACAAAGTCTTTCACATTTGCTATTATAGGTTCAACAACTATTTGTTCATCAGGTTCAATAGCTTTATTTGTACTTTCATTAACCATACTAGCTATCATAGAATGTTCCTTTACCTTGACTGGGAAAGGCATTTTCTCAATGTAAGGTTGTTAGACCCCTCCTTTATAAAGGAAAGGATCCCTGTGATTGCAATGCTAGTCCCTGGATCAATGCTAGCATCCACAGTTTAAGATGAAGTACACAGATACAAAGGTCGTTTATTACATTCATTCCAGAGATAAAACATAGTCGTGAACTACTCGGGGCCAAAGGCCTAATACAAGAGTTTATGGAATAAGCAAATAAACATAAGTCTTCATCTTCATGTGCCACAGGCAAGCATGTTGAGTGTAGACTCATGACTCCTATTCATCATCGGAGTAACCTGCAACATCACAAGTTACAGCCACAGAGGGTCAATACTTTGGAATAGTATTGGCAAGTGATACCTTAGCTTATTTAAAGTGGACTATAATACTATATGCATTTTGGCTAAGTGTAGCTTGGCTTGCTTTGCTCAATATAGGTTTTCCTATTAGTTGAAAACTCTAAGCTTTTGTTTGGCACAAATCACCCAAGGCATCTACCAATCAAAGATTGAAGATCCTTTAACCCTTGTTCACCCACAAGATTTTAACTTAGAAATTGGGATGAGGAGATTCTTGATTGCTTCCATGTCTTGATGCTCAAAATTGTCCTTTACCAGGGACATGGCTAAGTACTTAGATTTTTACACTCTGCAGAGGTGGTGCACTTTCCCCACAAGACTTGGTTTCACCAAGACAAGATCTTTCAGAAGCCTTCCCTTAGACCAACATGGACGCGTTCCAACCTATCATTCCCCTACCACCAACTATCCATTTGGCTAAGTTATTGCAACCTATATGATCCAGGCAGAGCCCATATTGCCAAGTGGCTGCACTTGAAGCTTCTCAACATTTGACATCTCAAATCTCTTTATTCCTGGGTGGCCATCCACAAGTGAGATACACAAGCCAAGTCCATGGCCTTGTGAACCACTCAACACAAACCATTCCTTCCATTCCACCCAGGTGATTCATTCACTTAGTTGTTTTATTAACAAAACACAAGTCCTTGACTTAGAAATATTTCATAGTGTGAATATAATTCCACCCATGTTTTCTATTAGCTAAGCTAAGCATGATAGTAATAGGAATCTTAACTTAGGAAATTTCTACTAAGGTTTATCTACTAGGATTTCCCATAGCATAGTTTATACTTAGCAAAAATTCCATGCAAGTCCTACTTAGAATATCACTAATGCATAGTGAAAATAATGGGACAAAGTATGAAGCATCACTTTCCTTGGTAATGAGGAGAGTAGCACTCTTCACAGTCACAATCACTAGCAAAATCTACACAAAATTGTAGCATACCATTACACACAATTTATAATCAAAAATAATATGAATGCATGCATGCATGAATTTACTAAGTGGGGATTTTGAAAACTCTACCAAGCATGTGCATGTTACTGAAACATAACAAGACACAAAATTTGCCAATACAAACTTATTTGGTACTTAAACAAATTGCTAAACTAAAACCATACTCAAAATAGCCTTAAACAAGTTTCTACAAACAAAGTCATTTTAAGGGTTACTATAAGTTAAACACTTTGTATAATCAGAAAGGCCTTGATTCCCTGATTCCAACGGTATAAAGTTTGCAAAATTCCAACGTGGCAATCAAAAGTTATAGGCATTTGAAATTTGGATCAAATTCTGATTTGAAATATGTTTTTAGATCTAACCCTAGCCACGCGTCGCGTTGTGATTGGCGCGTACCGGTTCTCCCAGATCGAGCTCTGCAGCCGCAGGATCTAAATAGATCGCACGTTCCAGATCATGTACCGTTTCGCCGATAAGTGAATCTATCCTAGCGCTTGGATCTAGATCTAACAGCGCGCGAGCAAGCGACCATGTCCTGGCGGCGTGCGGCGTCAGCGAGAGGCGGAGCGCTCGGTCTACGGTGGCGTTTGCGTTCCAGGTCGTCCGCGAGAGGGAGAAGGGTCTTACCAGGTTCGCAGGAGGCTGCTGAAGCTCAAGGTAGCGTCGGTTTGCGAAGGGGTGTGCTGTCACGGCGATGATTCCTCGTTGGAGTTGAGTCTGGCGACAGGTGGTTCTGTTCGAGGTCGAAGGCGACGTTGTCGATCACTAGGAGGCAAACGGAGGGTGGGGTTAGATGCAGAAGATCACGGAGAACACGCGTGTGTGAAAGACAAGGCTTGGGGCGGTCTGGACTTACCACTGGAGATCGTCGGAGTTGAAACCGAAGACGGTGGCGCTATCGTCGGCGCTTTGGAGCTACGGTTCATGCGAGGCAAATGGGTGTGTCGATGGGTGCGCAGAGACTCACCGAACAGATAGCATGAATGAGAGGCGAGGGGAACACGAGGCTCACTGAATTTGCCGCGCAATGCCGGAACAGCGGCGGAGTCGTCTGAAGTCGGGCGGCCTGGTGGCGTGAATGCAAAATTGACTGGGGGAAAATGGTCGTGGGAAGGTGGGGATCTTATAGCTAGAGGCTCGACAGGAAACGCTCGTCGCATCAATGCTAATTAAGCTCCGGGTATCACTGCTGCAACGGCTGGCGGCGGAGATCAAGCGCGGATTCAGGGGGAAGACGAAGACGACGTGGACGGGGCCCGCTGGTCAGCGTAATAAGCATAGGGGGTGTGGGTATGTCTGTCAGCGGCTGAGTGAGTGCGCTCACGCGTGAGAGAAGAAAAGAAATGCCCCGGGTGGGCTTGTTGAGCTTGATTCATTGGCTGAATTGGTATGGCGCCCTTTTCATTTGTTTGCTTCTTTTCTTTTTCTATTTCTATTTTCTGAATAGGTTTTCAAAAGATTTCAAGTTTCATTTGAATTCAAATTTTCCTGAGGTTTTGTAGTGGTGAATTGGTCTCAGAAATATGTCAAAACCCATGGCGTTGCTTTGCAAGGGCTTGGTCAAGCTTGGAGTATTGAATAAACAGGTACTTTGCAACAGATTTGCAAATGTTTGAAAAGGGGTTTTGAAATTATTTCTAAGTTGAAAACTTTGGTTAAACTTTTACACTTAAACTTTCCAACAATGGAGGCAAGCAAACAAGTTCCTAAACATTCAAGTTTCAAAGGGTGATGGCCATTTGAGTTAAATTTGCTCACATGAAATCATAGCACCAAGCTTCTGTTTTTCTGAAAAGAGTTTGAAAATGAACTAAACCTAAATGCATGCATGAGTGATATGCAAACTTTGAAACTTATGATTTTAGGGATGTTACAAATCTAACCCCCTTAAGGTGAATCTCGCCCTCGAGATTCGGATTGGCTAGCAAATAGGTGTGGGTGGTCTTTCCGAAGATCATCTTCTCTTTCCCATGTTGCTTCCTCTTCGGAATGATGATTCCATTGCACTTTGCAAAACTTGATAGTTTTTGTCCTTGTGACTCTTTCTGCGGTCTCAAGAATCTTGACAGGCTTTTCTTCA
Organism: Avena insularis; assembly: GCA_023614405.1. Lineage (NCBI taxonomy): Eukaryota > Viridiplantae > Streptophyta > Magnoliopsida > Poales > Poaceae > Avena > Avena insularis. The sequence continues at coordinate 492,649,289 of CM042692.1, read as the reverse complement.
TAGGTGAGATCACTTTCTAGTTGAACTTCTTCCAAAGGTATGGTATCCTTCAAAGAAGATTCTTCCATTTCTGGGTGACATTTCTTAAGCTGACTTACATGAAAAACATTATGGACTGCTATTAAAGATGCTGGCAGTTCGATTTCATATGCAACTTCTCCCTTGCGACTTAGAATGTTGAATGGCCCAATATATCTTGGTGCCAACTTTCCTTTGACTCCAAATCTTTTCACTCCACGAAGTGGTGATACTCTAAGATAAGCTCTATCCCCAACTTCGTAGGTGACTTCTCTATGCTTAGAATCCACGTAGCTTTTCTGTCGAGACTGTGCTATCTTCAACCTGTCCTTAACCAATTTGACCTTTTCTTCGGCGTCTTTGATAAGATCTGGTCCAAACAAACTTCTTTCTCCCACACCATTCCATAGCAATGGGGTGGTACACTTCCTTCCGTAGAGAAACTCAAATGGTGCCATCCCAATACTAGATTGATAACTGTTATTGTAAGAGAACTCTGCGTAAGGCAGACTTTCATCCCAACTCGCTCCATAATCTAGAGCACATGCCCTCAACATGTCTTCAAGAATTTGATTAGTCCTTTTTGTTTGCCCATCGGTTTGAGGATGAAAAGCAGTGCTGAATTCCAACCTCGTTCCCAAAGATTCATGAAGTTGTCTCCAAAAGTGAGAAGTAAACTGAGTTCCTCTATCAGACACAATACTCTTAGGCACACTGTGAAGGCATACAATTCTGCTCATGTAGATTTTGGCTAACTTGGCACTTGTATAAGTTGTCTTCACGGGTATAAAATGAGCCACTTTAGTTAGGCGATCCACTACTACCCATATGGAATCATACCCTGACCTGGTCCTTGGTAATCCGGTAATGAAATCCATACCGATATTTTCCCACTTCCATTCATGAATAGGCAGTGGTTGAAGCAAACCGGCTGGTTTTTGATGTTCCGCCTTTACTCTACTACACACATCACACAAAGCAATATGTTCGGCGATGTCCCTTTTGAGATTGTTCCACCAAAATCTTTCTTTCATATCCATGTACATTTTGGTGTTTCCCGGGTGAATAGAATATGGAGAGTTATGGGCTTCTTGTAGAATCAGTTTCCGCAATTCCGGATCTTGTGGAACACAAATACATTTCCCATGCCATAAAGTACCTTGTTCGTCTATATGGAAACTTTTAGCTTTCCCTTGGCTAATCCTTTCCTTAATCTCTTCGATTTCTTTATCCGTCTTTTGGGCTTCTTTAATCTTATCCAACAGAGTGGGTTGAACATCCAAAGACATGAGATGTCCTTCTGGCACAATCTCCAACCTAAGTTCCTTGAATTGCTTACACAAGTCATCTGGCAATTCACCTTTGGTAAGGCCATTTACAAACGTCTTACGACTTAGAGCATCTGCTACAACATTTGCTTTACCGGGGTGGTATTGCAAACTCAAGTCGTAATCCTTGAGAAGTTCTAGCCATCTCCTTTGTCTCATATTGATTTCCTTCTAGGTGAAGATATATTTTAGACTCTTGTGATCCGTGAATACTTCACAACGCTTTCCCAAAAGGTAGTGTCTCCATGTTTTGAGTGCATGGACAACAGCAGCTAACTCTAAATCATGAGTAGGATAATTTACTTCATGAGTTTTGAGTTGTCTCGAGGCATAAGCCACAACTTTTCCGCCTTGCATAAGTACGGCACCTAATCCTTGATGAGAAGCATCACAATACACTTGGAAATCCTTTTCCAAGTCTGGTAAGCACAGAACTGGTGCTGACACAAGCCTCTTCTTCAATTCTTGAAAGCTGAGTTCACAACTTTCAGACCAAGCAAATTTCTTATCTTTCTTTAACAATTCAGTCATGGGCTTAGCAACCTTTGAGAAATTCTCAATGAACCTTCTGTAATAACCTGCTAAGCCGAGGAAACTGCGAACTTCTTTCACATTCTTGGGAGATTCCCATTCATCACGGTGAAACTTTAGCAGGATCAACTGCTACACCATCCTTTGTCATAATGTGACCAAGAAATCCAACTTCCTCTAACCAAAACTCACACTTGCTGAATTTGGCATAAAGCTTATGTTCCCTCAGTTTCTCAAGTATCAAGCGTAGATGTCTTTCATGCTCTTCCTTGCTCTTGGAGTAGACTAAGATGTCATCGATGAAAACGACAACAAACTTGTCGAGGAATTCCATGAACACTTTGTTCATCATATTCATGAAGTAGGCTGGAGCATTGGTTAAACCAAAAGGCATCACGGTATACTCATACAATCCATACCTTGTGGTGAATGCTGTTTTAGGTATGTCTTGCTCTCTTATCTTGAGTTGAAAATAGCCTGACCGAAGATCAATCTTCGAGAACACACATGCTCCTTCTAGCTGATCAAACAAGTCGTTGATTCTTGGCAAAGGATATTTGTTCTTGATGGTTACCTCGTTGAGAGAACGGTAATCTATACATAATCTTTGTGTTCTATCCCTCTTTTCCACGAATAAAACTGGAGCTCCCCAAGATGAAGAACTTGGCTGGATGAATCCTTTCTGCAATTATTCTCCAAGTTGTTTCTTGAGTTCCTTGAGTTCGTCAACTGACATTTTATAAGGCCTCTTTGCTCTTGGTCCAGAACCTGGTACCAAATCTATTATAAACTCTACATCTCTATCTGGTGGCATTCCGGAACTCTTCCTAAACACATCCGGATATTCACACACAATTGGCACAGTGTCCATGCTAACCCCCTTAAGAGAATTCAGCTTACTTCCTTTGGATTCAAAGTTGGACTTGAATTTTATCCTCTTACCTTCAGGGGTTGTGAGTGTAACTGTACGATTGGCACAATCTAGTACTCCCTCATACTTAGCCATCCAATCCATTCCCAAAATCACATCCAATCCTTGGGAATTCAGGATTTATTAGGTTCACTGGAAACTTATGTTTTCCAAACTCTATGACTAAGTCATGACATCCTGAGTTTACTATCATTTCTCCACCAGGAGAACTTACTCTTATAGGACACCCAATGGTTTCTACCGGTAGTTCATTTCTTTCGACAAATGCTTTTGATATGAATGAATGAGATGCACCGGTATCAAAGAGTACAAATGCTGGAATTGAATTTAGTCTGAACTTACCAGCAACAGCATCAGGCTCTTCATAGACATCTTCCACATTGATGTGGTTAACCTGTCCTTTCTGAAAAGGATTGGGCTTGTTAGGTCCTTCAACTTTCTTTTCAGGGCACTCATTAGCAAAATGCCCCAGCTTCTTGCATTTGTAGCATTCAACCTGACTGATGTCCTTTTTAGGCTGGTTTCCACTTCCACTTCCACCATGGTGGCTCTTATGTCCACTCTTGTGATTCTTGTACTTATCATTGTCATGACTGCGATGATGCTTGTTGTCATGACGGTTGTGGTTGTGGTGCTTGTTAAATTTCCCATGCTTGTGGGATCCTGAGCTGACACTATCATCATAGTGAGATCGTTTATGAGACGATCCCGAGCTGTGCTTGTCGGAGTGTTTCCTCTTCCTACTCTCGACTTGCTTCATTTTACTCTCCACAATAACAGCCTTGTCACACAGCGACTGATAAGTTGGAACATATGCCATAGACAGCTACAGATTCAGCTCATCATTCAAGCCTTCTAGAAACTTTTCCTTTCTTTTGGCATATGTGTCAACCTCATCCGGTGCATAGCACGCCAGATTGTTGAACTCTTCTATATATTCAGCCACACTGTGGTGGCGCTGCTTCAGGTTGTGAAACTCCTTCTTTTTCAGGCTCATCATTCCTGGTGAGATATGAGTAGTGCGAAAGCCATCTTCAAAGATAGCCCAAGTCACCTCATCAATAGGAGTGGTGATCTAGAAGTTGTCCCACCATGTGGCGGCTGGTCCTTCCAACAGATGTGCTGCGAACCTGACCTTTTCAGCATCCGTGCAGCCCACGGTCACTAAGTCTTTGTTCACAGAACGTAGCCAATCATTGGCCACCATGGGATCAGTCGTTCCCGAAAACTTAGCTGGCCTCAGACGCAGAAATCTGGTGAGCATATCAAAACCCAGAGGGTTATTGTTGTTGTTGTTGTTGGGGTTGTTGTTGTTATTGGGGTTGTTGTTGTTCTGGTTTTGGATGAATGCCGTCATCATTTGCATAAGCTATGTCTGCGCATTCATCATCTGTTGCATTTCCGGGGTAATGTTGTTGGGGTTGGGGTTTGCGCGACGGGGAGGCATCTATGGTTTATTCAAGAAGAGAATGAGATACCCATAGATGTTTATGCACAATACATCACGTAAGCAAACACATGGCATGCAACAAAAGGATCAAAGTTCAACAACAAGATCACAAAAGTCTCAAAGTAAAAACACACAAGTGGCAAGCCATCCACATGTCGGATGGTCCAATAATAAGTTCACAAATAACGAGTACGGTATATAGAGATAACTGAGTAGTCAAGTCTACTCATCAGCATCAATCTCCTCCTCGACAAAGGTAAGACCTGTGTTCTCCATTGCGGTCTTGTTCTCCTCGATAGTAGTGGTCAAGGAGTCGATCTTGGCCTTGAGAGCCCTCTTCTGGGATCGAAGTCTCTCAATCACCGTCACGCTGCTCTAACTCAAGTCCTTGGACTGCAGCCTCAGTCATGTCCCGAATCTTCTTGTTCCTATCTGGACACGCTTTCCCGACTCTTGAACTTACGGTCCTGGGTTTCAACTCGCCTCCATCTCCTTGACTATCTCGCCCTGCCGCCAAGAGCTTGTCCTTCTCATGGTTGCACTGAGCTCGTCATTATTGAGCATGATATTGGTCCCACAAGATCCACGTGCCTAATAAGAGTCTCTAAGTCCTGGAGGTACAGCGATCGGCTCACGCGCCCTTGAGTCGTCCTCAAAGTCGATGGACTCTCCGTCATCATCACGCCTTCCGAAGGCATGGAAGTGAGTGCCTCTAACCTGTCGGGAGGGACGGCCTAGCAGACGTCCTATCAGGTCCTGCATGACAACCTCCATGCCTCTCTCTCCCTGTCATCGTGCATAAGCTTGAAGACGATGGCCTCCATAGTAGGCTCTGTCTGGCGTCCTGGCTGGTTCACCTTGAAGCCCCAGAGGTCCTTCCTCTCAAACTTGGTGAGTGGGTGCACCGTAATGGTGGGAAGAGGGAGGTCGAGCAAGGTAGTAAGACGATACGAGGACCAAAACGGGTAACCTGGAACTTCTCAATAGTGATGATGGTAATAGGCATCTATTTATAAGATTGAAAAAGTTAGAACAACACAAGTTAAAACAAGACAACACTCATACATATTCTTGGAACACAAAATCACACAAGTCATGCATACATGAATCCATTACATCAACCAAGGTTCAAACTTATTTAAGGTATCATTTGGAAAATAAGGTGATAGGTGGTGGTCCAACTAACGAAGTGCGTTTACAAACCTATCTCACTGGATCTGGTGGCTAACACAATGTTCCTAGAGGCAATCAGTCTATCTTGTTCACATGCTTCCATCACTAAGTCTATAATATCTCCCCTTAAGGTTTGGTTGGTGACTTCCAACTCTTGGGTATGCTCCTTCTCTTTCTCTAAGTCTTTCTGGAGGTTGAGCATCCTGCACTTGACTCTAGCACTTAGTTCTTTGATGGTCCTCCAAGCTGCATCTCTGGCTGACTCAAAGAATGTGGTGTGCATCACAGTGTTGGTGTACATGCAGAAGCCTCTTTCTTTGTGGTTGTCTTCCTTGTTTTTGTACAAGTGAAGTTGCACCCACCAATATTCCACTCCTTCCTCCATCACTGGAAAGCCCTTGTACACAGCTGCACCATGTGCTTCCATTGCCTCCATGAGGTCCTTGAGAATCTTGGGAAACTCAGTCTCACACTCCAAGGTCATGGTCATGAGTGGTCCTTTCTTCACGGCTTCGTTGATGGAGTTCATCTACAAATAGAGATGAGAATGAGAAGATTAGAAAAGTTTACGAGAAAAATAGACAAGTGTAGAAGTAGTAAAAAAATTCCTTAGTGGTTTCCAATCCTAGGGTCACAATCCTACAGGCAACACAGTGCTCTGATACCATCTGTTAGACCCCTCCTTTATAAAGGAAAGGATCCCTGTGATTGCAATGCTAGTCCCTGGATCAATGCTAGCATCCACAGTTTAAGATGAAGTACACAGATACAAAGGTCGTTTATTACATTCATTCCAGAGATAAAACATAGTCTTGTACAACTCGGGGCCAAAGGCCTAATACAAGAGTTTATGGAATAAGCAAATAAACATAAGTCTTCATCTTCATGTGCCACAGGCAAGCATGTTGAGTGTAGACTCATGACTCCTATTCATCATCGGAGTAACCTGCAACATCACAAGTTACAATGCAGAGGGTCAATACTTTGGAATAGTATTGGCAAGTGATACCTTAGCTTATTTAAAGTGGACTATAATACTATATGCATTTTGGCTAAGTGTAGCTTGGCTTGCTTTGCTCAATATAGGTTTTCCTATTAGTTGAAAACTCTAAGTTTTTGTTTGGCACAAATCACCCAAGGCATCTACCAATCAAAGATTGAAGATCCTTTAACCCTTGTTCACCCACAAGATTTTAACTTAGAAATTGGGATGAGGAGATTCTTGATTGCTTCCATGTCTTGATGCTCAAAATTGTCCTTTACCAGGGACATGGCTACGTACTTAGATTTTTACACTCTGCAGAGGTGGTGCACTTTCCCCACAAGACTTGGTTTCACCAAGACAAGATCTTTCAGAAGCCTTCCCTTAGACCAACATGGACGCGTTCCAACCTATCATTCCCCTACCACCAACTATCCATTTGGCTAAGTTATTGCAACCTATATGATCCAGGAAGAGCCCATATTGCCAAGTGGCTGCACTTGAAGCTTCTCAACATTTGACATCTCAAATCTCTTTGTTCCTGGGTAGCCATCCACAAGTGAGATACACAAGCCAAGTCCATGGCCTTGTGAACCACTCAACACAAACCATTCCTTCCATTCCACCCAGGTGATTCATTCACTTAGTTGTTTTATTAACAAAACACAAGTCCTTGACTTAGAAATATTTCATAGTGTGAATATAATTCCACCCTGGTTTTCTATTAGCTAAGCTAAGCATGATAGTAATAGGAATCTTAACTTAGAAAATTTCTACTAAGGTTTATCTACTAGGATTTCCCATAGCATAGTTTATACTTAGCAAAAATTCCATGCAAGTCCTACTTAGAATATCACTAATGCATAGTGAAAATAATGGGACAAAGTATGAAGCATCACTTGCCTTGGTAATGAGGAGAGTAGCACTCTTCACAGTCACAATCACTAGCAAAATCTACACAAAATTGTAGCATACCATTACACACAATTTATAATCAAAAATAATATGAATGCATGAATTTACTAAGTGGGGATTTTGAAAACTCTACCAAGCATGTGCATGTTACTGAAACATAACAAGACACAAAATTTGCCAATACAAACTTATTTGGTACTTAAACAAATTGCTAAACTAAAACCATACTCAAAATAGCCTTAAACAAGTTTCTACAAACAAAGTCATTTTAAGGGTTACTATAAGTTAAACACTTTGTATAATCAGAAAGGCCTTGATTCCCTGATTCCAACGGTATAAAGTTTGCAAAATTCCAACGTGGCAATCAAAAGTTATAGGCATTTGAAATTTGGATCAAATTCTGATTTGAAATCTGTTTTTAGATCTAACCCTAGCCACGCGTCGCGTTGTGATTGGCGCGTACCGGTTCGCCCGGATCGAGCTCTGCAGCCACAGGATCTAAATAGATCGCACGTTCCAGATCGTGTACCGTTTCGCTGATAAGTGAATCTATCCTAGCGCTTGGATCTAGATCTAACGGCGCGCGAGCAAGCGACCATGTCCTGGCGGCGTGCGGCGTCAGCGAGCGGCGGAGCGCTCGGTCTACGGCGGCGTTTGCGTTCCAGGTCGTCCGCGAGAGGGAGAAGGGTCTTACCAGGTTCGCAGGAAGCTGCTGAAGCTCAAGGTAGCGTCGGTTTGCGAAGGCGTCTGTCCGGCGATGATTCCTCGTCGGAGTTGAGTCCGGCGGCGGTGGTTCTGTTCGAGGTCGGCGACGTTGTCGATCACTAGGAGGCAAACGGAGGGTGGGGTTAGATGCAGAAGATCACGGAGAACACGCGTGTGTGAAAGACAAGGCTTGGGGCGGTCTGGACTTACCACTGGAGATCGTCGGAGTTGAAACCGAAGACGGTGGCGGCCAGTCGTCGACGTTGCTGGAGCTACGGTTCATGCGGAGGCAAATGGGGTGTGTCAGTAGGTGCGCAGAGACTCACTAAAACAGATAGCATGAATGAGAGGCAGAGGGGAACACGAGGCTCACCGGAATTTGCGATCGTCGGAACAATGCGCGGAGTCGTGAGTCGGGCGGCCTAGTGGCGTGAATGCAAAATTGACTGGGGGAAAATAGTCGTGGGGAGGTGGGGATCTTATAGCTAGAGGCTCGACAGGAAACGCTCGTCGCATCAATGCTAATTAAGCTCGGGGTATCACTGCTGCAACGGCTGGCGGCGGAGATCAAGCGCGGATTCAGGGGGAAGACGAAGACGACGTGGACGGGGCCCGCTGGTCAGCGTAATAAGCAAAGGGGGTGTGGGGTATGTCTATCAGCGGCTGAGTGAGTGCGCTCACGCGTGAGAGAAGAAAAGAAATGCCCCGGGTGGGCTTGTTGGGCTTGATTCGCTGCTGGGCTGAATTGGTGGCGCGCGGCCCTTTTCATTTGTTTGCTTCTTTTCTTTTTCTATTTCTATTTTCTGAATAGGTTTTCAAAAGATTTCAAGTTTCATTTGAATTCAAATTTTCCTGAGGTTTTGTAGTGGTGAATTGGTCTCAGAAATATGTCAAAACCCATGGGGTTGCTTTGCAAGGGCTTGGTCAAGCTTGGAGTATTGAATAAACAGGTACTTTGCAACAGATTTGCAAATGTTTGAAAAGGGGTTTTGAAATTATTTCTAAGTTGAAAACTTTGGTTAAACTTTTACACTTAAACTTTCCAACAATGGAGGCAAGCAAACAAGTTCCTAAACATTCAAGTTTCAAAGGGTGATGGCCATTTGAGTTAAATTTGCTCACATGAAATCATAGCACCAAGCTTCTGTTTTTCTGAAAAGAGTTTGAAAATGAACTAAACCTAAATGCATGCATGAGTGATATGCAAACTTTGAAACTTATGATTTTAGGGATGTTACAAAGGTTCAGGTAAAATATGATTAGTAGTATAAACTTTAGTATCTCTTGCCAGAACACAATTAACAATATCTTTATATGGCTCATGATACTTATTCCATTTCTTTTTATGAATTTCAATATAAGAAGCAAAAGCCTTAAAATAATTTGCAATACTTTGAGAATCAAGACCATAAGCATTACTAATATTATGAAAGTCATCAGTTCCCATAAAATATTTAATGCATTCATAATCATAATTTATACCTGAATTTCTTCCTTTATCATTCTCCCATGCTTCAGCATTGTCTTGAATACGGTCTAGAAGATCCCATTTAGCTTCTTCTTCCATGCGTGTAAATGATCCAGCACAAGAAGCATCCAATAGATCCTTATCATGAAGAGAAAGTCTTGCATAAAAGTTATTGATAATAATATTGTTAGGGAGCTCATGAATAGGAAATTTGAGCATTAGTAACTTCAATCTCCCCCAAGCTTGAGCTGTACTCTCTCCATCACGAGACCAAAAGTTATATATTTGATTCCGATCTTTATGAATCTCACTAGGAGGATACAATTTTGAATAAAAGAGAGGTACAACGTCCTCCCATTCAAGAGCTTGACCATTCTTCAGCAGCTTATACCATTCCTCAGCTCTTCCTTTTAGTAATAATGAGAATATTTTCTTGACTTGATCTGTCGTAATACCTACACACTTGAACAACCCGCATAATTCGTGTATAAAGAGCGAATGATCACCGGGATGGACAGTTCCATCTCCAAAATAGTAGTTATCCATAACACGATCAACAATTCTTGTAGGTATCTTAAAAGTATCATTTTCAGCAGGTGGTGGTTCATCTACTACCTTAGTAGTGGTAGTAGCATTACAATAAGAAACTAAGTGAATTATCCATATTGAAATAAAGTAACTAACAGAAGTAAACAATACTCATAGTAGAAGTTTCCTTTACCAATTCCACTCTCCAATATCGCTTCACTCCCTGGCAACGGCGCCAGAAAATATTCTTGATGACCCACAAGTATATGGGGTGTATCGCAGTATTTTCGATAAGTAAGAGTGTCGAACCCAACAAGGAGAAGAAGGTGTTAACGAGTGGCTTGGATCAGGAATTCTCTGTAAATACTTAGCAAACAGATTTTTAGGGGTTTTTGATAATGCAGATAAATAAAGTGCGAGTAAATAAAAGACAATGATAATAGATGCAGGAAGTGGCCCAGTCATTTCTTTAGCAAAGGACAAGCCAGTTGTATTACTTAAGATGACCAAACGTTCTCGAGGACACATGGGAATACTGTCAAGTGCTTTCGCTTCATATAGTTGATTAATCTTCTTTAGTTTGATAAGTGTTGTGTGGGTGAACCTGTGCTAATGTACTGACCTTCCTATGACTAATACATACTTGTGATTATACCCCTGGCAAGCATCCACAACTACAACAAACTAATTAAGATAAAAACCTAACCATAGCCTTAAACTTTGAGATCGTACACTCCCTTGTGCAAAGGAGTCCTAACGGGGGGTTAGGTTTCTGTCACTCCGGCAACCCCGTGATTAGTAGCCAAATACACAATGCATTCCCCTAGGCCCATAAAGGTGAAGTATCATGTAGTCGATGTTCACATGACACCACTAGAAAAATAACACCACAACTTAAATATCAAACCATTGAATCTTTCTCAACACAATTCCACTACTAACAACATGACTTCTTCCATGTCCTCAAGAACTAAACGAACTACTCATAAGACATCATATGGATCAAGATCAGAGATGAAATAATGATAAGTAACAATCTGAACATGAACGACAATTCAATGGTTCCACTCAATAGCATCAACTACAACAAGTAATCAACATCAGGAAAGTTTCCCCTAAGAACTATGCAAGATTCAACCCAATTGTTACAGCGGTACGGAGTGGTGATGATGGTGCTGGTGGAGATGATGATGGATATGATGGTGATGATGATCCCGATGAAGTCCAGCTTGATGGTGGTGTTGATGGCGACGATCTCCCCTCTCCGGGAAGGAATTTCCCTGTCAGATTTCTGCCTGTCGGAGAGCTCTTTCTCTCTCTACACTCTTCCGCCCCACAGAGGTAGCAGAATCTTTCTATGGTCGCTCCCCGAGTCTTAGTATTTTGGGAGGATTATATACGCCAAAGAGAAGAGCCAGAGGTGGGCCAGGGTGGCCACACCACCTGGTGGCACGGCCTAGGGTGGCTCGCGCCAGGGGGTGGTGTGGGCCCCTTGTGGCCCATCTCCACTCCCCCTTCTGGCTTCCTTCGTCTTCTAGAAAAATAGGATTTTCCATATCTTTTTCGGGATTTTCTGATCTTCGCAAATTTTGCCTGCAAATAGTGCCTTTTCCATCATAATCCTGACTTCAGCGGTCCATCCTCCAAAAGTCATCAACCATGCAGAAACAGATGAAATAACATAAGTATCATCTCTTAATATGAAATATATCAATGAATAACAGTAAATTATGATATATAATAGTGATGCAAAATGGACGTATCATCCGTATAGTAGGTAAAACCCCTCTAAAACTTCAGAAAAACACAAGGATTTCAAAGGCAGAATTTTTAGGAGTAAAATTTGTGAAAACAAATCACTTATTTGGGTAAGAACACTTACCTTGCACTTACCATTTGCTTATTTGGGGATGAGAAAGTTCTTCCAACAAAAAAGACTTGTTCTCCCTTGAAGGAATTGACCTTAATTTGTTGAATAATTCTCGTAAACGAAAATCACCAGGACTAAAGTTCCTCTCAACAAGATTGGTGTCTTGCTGGGCTATCATGGACACTGCATTTAACATCTTTATTTCCTACCTCTGCATAATCTGCAACTCAAATTCTTGTAGCGAAAGAATCCAACGGACCAGTCTTGGCTTATGTTCTTTCCTCTCAAGGAGTTCTTTTAAACCATCACGATCCGTATGAACTCTTACCTTTGCAGCAACTATGTAAGAACGAAATTTATCACAAGAGAAAAATATAGCAAACAATTCCTTTTCTTCCTTTGGGTAATTCTTCTGAGCACCATTTAGAGTTCTACTAGCATGATGTATAATATTAAACTACGACCAATTTGTTGTCCCAGAGTTACTCCTACAACATCATCACTAGCTTCACATATTAAGTCAAAGGTTATATCCCAGATAGGTGGTTTAATGATGGGAGCATGAGATAAAGCATTTTTTAGTTGATCAAAGGCTTCAAGACATTTATCATCAAAATTAAATATTACTCCCTTTTGTAGGAGGTTAGTCAAAGGTTTAGATATTCTAGAGAAATTTCTAATGAACCTTCTATAAAAACCCACATGACCAATGAAATTTCTTATACCTTTAATATCCCTAGGTCGTGGCATTCTCTCAATTGCCTCAACCTTAGCTCTATCAACTTCAATTCCCTTACCTGATACCTTGTGTCCAAGGACTATACCTTCTTTCACCATAAAATGGCATTTATCCCAATTTAAACCAAGATTGGTTTCTTCGCAATGCTGCAAAACTCTTTTGAGATTATCCAAGCAACTCATAAATGAAGTTCCATACATAGAAAAGTCATCCATAAATACCTCCATTATAAGTTCTATGAAATCGGCAAAAATAGCAGTCATGCATCTTTGAAAAGTAGCCGGAGCATTACATAAACCAAAAGGCATACGTCGGTAAGCATGTAAACTGTAAGGACTAATGAAAGTTGTTTTAAGTTGGTCATCAGGATGGATAGCTATTTGAGAAAAAACAGAGTATCCGTCCAAGTAAAAAAATGATTATGGTTCGCTAACCTCTCTAAAGTTTGATCTATGAACGGTAAAGGATAGTGATCTTTCCTAGTTTCTTTATTTAATTTTGTGAAGTCTATGCACATCCTATGCCCAACAATAGTTCTAATAGGTATCAATTCATTATTTTCATTAGGAATAATAGTGAAACCGCCCTTCTTAGTGACATAATGAACATGACTTACCCATTCACTTTCTTTAACAGGATAGATTATACTTGCGTCCAGTAGGCATACAATTTCTTTTCTTACCACTTCTTTCATTTCAGGCTTCAAGCTTCTATTAAATTCCACAACTGGTTTAGCACCTTCCTCCATGAATATTCGATGGACGACTATCATGGAACTGATGCCCTTCAAGTCATCCATTGTGTACCCAAAGGCCTTGCGATGCTCCTTAAGTATCTCCATAAGTTCTTCTTCTTATTTTCCTAAAAGTTTAGCACTAATAATAACAGGAAATTTATTTGTATCATCTAGAAACCTGCATTTGAGATTATCTGGTAGAGCCTTTAACTCTAGGGGTGGTAATTCCTCATCCCCTCTCTTTTCTAGCCTTCAAAAGCCTCATCGGTTAGAGGTCCCAAAATGGGAAGTGAATCAAATTCATCTTCTAGTTCTCCTAGGGACTTGTCCTCCATAACTATTTCTTCATAATTTGGATCTTCATTTATTTCTTCTTCTTGATTACCAAAGAAAAGAGCCGCCATTTCTTCAATAGTTCTCTCTTCCTCTTATTGTATTTGTGGAGGCATGTCATTAAATTTGGAAAAATGGAATTTATTTTCCATTCCCCCCAGCTTAAGAGACACAATCTCCTTCTTGAAATTAGCATAGGCACCTATATCACCCAAAAAGTTTCTTCCAAAAAAGTTGATGGGAAAGTTTCTTCCAAATATAATAGGACAAAGAGTGTCAGCTAGCATATCAACAACTAAAAAGTCGATGGGAAAGTTTTTATTGCCAATTGTGACAGTTGCATCTTCAACTACTCCCATTGGAATTCTAAGATTTTTATTGGCTAACATAATTGTCATATCAGTATTTTCAATTGTAGCCGGTTCTATTTCTTCTTTTATTTCTAAATAGAAATCATAAGATATAACATTAAATTTGGTGCCAAGATCACATAAACCGTAATGTGAGGTTTCTTTAAATATGCAGGGAAGAATAGGCTTACCCACATATTTTACCTTTGTTTTACCTTCAACCAATATGGAAGTCAATTCATCAAGTTCAACTATGTTACAATGTGCGTACATAGGCATAATTTGTTTGTTGGTTACCTATTCATCTTTGGTTTCCTCCAGATGTTCCATGACTTCTAGCAAATTTTCTTCTTCCTTTTTATCCTGTACTGCCCTGACCTGTTCATATTCAAGAATATGCTTTCATGCAGTGTTAGGAAAAGGCATTTCATTTATTGGTTCTAAAGAGGCCAGTGTTGCTTTATGTTCTCTTTTCTTCTCAGGTTCGGGTGGTGGATCATACTTGACTGGTCCCTCTTTTGGAGCTTTAATATGTTGTGTAAAAGCTTTAACAACTTGCAACACAAGATCTGAATCCAAGTAAAGTTCCTTAGATAATTGTTTAACATGAACTTTTTATTATAGTCATGAATACAATCATGTTCTATTTCTACGCCTCCTTCACTTCCTAGACCAAAATTCCACGAAACTCTGTGACCACGAATTCTATTAAGTAAAGCCCAAGCTTTAGGTATAGGAAGATTCATAAAGGCTTCTTCAGCGAAAGAGTCTAGTTCAATTTTATTAGATTCAATTAAACCGCCATAAAAGATATGCAATAAATACCATTCAGGTAAATCACGATGAGGACATAGACGTAGTAAATCTTTAAATCTGATATAAGATCTTACTAGTCCTTCATTAAAACGGTTTTTCCATGTCATTATAAGACGCCTGATTCCAAAAGATTTTGACAAAGGGTAATATTTTTCTAGAAGTTCACAGGCCAGATTATCCCAAGTAGTAGTGGCTTCAGGTGGTAGAGATCTATACCATGAGAGAGTTGTACTAGTCAAAGTCTAACTAAAAAGTTTAACACTTACCTCATTGATGGTATATCCCGTTAATAAAAAAGTGCCACATATATCTTTGAAGCATGCAATATGCTCATATGGATCAGGATCTTCCTCATCTCTAGTAAATTGCTTCTTATGTAGAATACTAAGTAGTAGAGGATTTATTTTAAACCCCCTTGTCTTCTCATTGGAGTTGTCTCTTTTATAAATATCACAGGGCTTCCCAAAGCAGCTGAGTGGGTTAGCACTAGTCATATGCTCAAATTCCACCATGTTGGTGGGAACCTGTAACTCAAAACAAAATTTAGCAAGAAAAAATAAATAAGTAAAAACTAAAAGACCTACAACACTTAGCTCCCCGGCAACGGCGCCAGAAAATAGCTTGATGACTGCAAGTGACAGATCGTTTGTAGCTAGTTTCGAAATAAAGATATCGATCCGATCCCACGAGGCGAGTCCAAGTCTAAACTCTTGAAATAAATATTACGATAGAAATGCTAGATTAAGTTCTAAGTAACAAGGTAAAATGTGAGTATTGTGTAAAAGGGTGTTTTGGGGTTTTAGGTATAAGAGCAATAATAAAGTAAAGCAAAATAGCTTAATACAGAAAGTAAGTATCGCGTATGTAAGAAAGATTGGAACTACAATAGGGAAAAAGCATTCTCAGGAAGTAGCGGATACACCACTAGTATTATGAGGATCTAAGATAAAGATTATTATCATGAACATTCTCAACTATTTATGTGTGGGAGGAACTCCGTATTTGGACAATTAGGCAGCAACCGCTACTCACATCATCCTCATAACCATAGCATTCAGCAATCGACATCAATCGAGTTACTACGCTATTAAGGGACGTAATCCCCTAGGACGTATCCCATGGCATGGATAGTGTTCCATGAGTTTTGTCGGATTCCCAAGTTGATACGTGAGGGGTGCCAACAGCTTTGTAGTCACTGTAAGTGCTAGCACGCCTCCGTCTACCAACAAGTAGTTCCCTCCATCAAGTCCCCACGAGAGGCAAATATTGAGAGGTCGACTTCTCTCATCATCAAGATGTAGAGAATCTAACACATGGTCACAGCGATGAATATCATAATAGACTTTATCTTATTTCAATCTCATACTAGGGTTTCTCCATCTCCCCAAGAACTAAAGATCTACTCAGACATGGAGGCAATCAACATCATGGCAATGGTAATGGAAACAATCATAGATGAATAGTACTTGTATAAATCCACAATGAGTACGGGAATTACAACAAGATCTGGACAATGATGTAGATGGGATGGATGGAGATGGTGGTGATGCAGCGGTGGATGATGAAGATCGATGCCTTAGCCTCCCGGATCTGCGCAGGGCGAAGATGGATCCTTGTAGATGAGTTCCCCCTCCATATGCCTTCCAGAGATGTTGTTTTTGTGATTTCTGGGTGTTCTGTATGTTGTCTCCCTAAACCAATTGCACGGGGTGAAACTATTTAACGATGCGGAGGCGGCACCAACTATACGGCCGGAAAATTTGCTCCCACCGTATAGTTGGTCGTTGAACCTTCTGCCTCCCTTATTCGCTTCTGGTTTTCTTCTGGTATTATTAATATTTCCCAAATAAGCGATTTACTTTGTTTTTAACTCCTTTTCTCCATAGTACAACTACTCCAAGAATTGTATCCATTGGATCCATCATCTATCCTGATCCTGGTGAAAAAAGACATAAACTGTGCGTGTGAGCGCCGTAAAATACCAAGATCCTACTGATACATTGCAAATGTATCTATAATTTTTGATGTTCCATGCTTGGTTTTATCCACTTTCTTGTGTTTTGTTCCAACTTTGGAGTACTTTTCATATGATTTCTTGGACTAACCTATTAACAAGAGCCATAGTGCCAGCTGCCTGTTTTCTGCTATTTTTGGTTCCAGGAAAGTCAGAAAATGAATATTGTCGGAATTGGACGGGACAAAAGCCCAAGTGCCTATTTTTCGGAAGGGATCAAGTGCCAGATTACGAGACGGAGAGGGGCTAGGGGTCGGCCACACCACCTGGCCGCGCGGCCAGGCTTGGCCCGCGCCAGGGGGTGGTCTGGCCGACCCCAGCACCCCCTCAGCCTCTCCTTCCGCCTATAAGTTTCCCTCGGGACGAAAACCCTAGGTACCCGATCAAAAAATCCACGAAAGAGTCTGTAGCCGCTGTCATCTCCATCCCTAGATCGGGAGGGATCTGAAGCTCTTCCCGGCACCCTGCCGGAAGGGGAATTCACCCTGGAGGCCTTCTTCATCACCATGCAAGCCTCCGGTGTGATGCATGAGTAGTTCATCCTTGAACTACGGATCCATGTAGTAGCTAGATGGCTGGTTTCTCCTCCTTTGTGCTTTCATGTTTAGATCTTGTGAGCTCCGTTCATGATCAAGATCATCTATTTGTAATTCATACATGTTGTGTTTGCGAGGATCCGATGGATATTGAGATGCTATTTCAGATTGATTATTGATTCTATCATGTCTTTGTTATTTGAGATCTTGCATGCTTTCCGTTGTTAGTAGCTATCTTGGCCAAGTAGATGCTAGCAACACCAAGAGTTAGTATTTATGCTTGATAGTGGGTTCATGCCTCTCGTAATCTGGGAAGTGACAGAAATATCTAAGGTACTAGATGTGATGTTGCTACTAGGGAGAAAACAACAATCCTTTGTTCATAGAACAATCGTATTGTTTACCTTACACGCAGTTTGTAAAGCAATAATCTGTTGCTTGCAACTTAATACTGGAGGGGGGTCGGATGATAACCTGAAGGTGGATTATTAGTCATAGAAGTAGTTGGATGGCGGTCTATGTATTATGTTGTATTGCCCAATCAAGTCTCAAAGGAGTCAAGATGATTAGTATATGCATGTATTGCTTTCTCAGTGTTTGTCAATTGCCCCGCTATAATTTGTTCACCCAGCATGTTATCTATCTTAAGGAGAGACACCTCTAGTGAACTATGGATCCCGGTCCTTTGTCTTTACATACAATCTATAAATTGTTTCTGCTTTGTGTTTACTTTCTGCAAACTTTTATTTCTTTCCATTCGATACGTTTAATCTTTTGTTTTCTGCAAAGCACGGTGAGATTGACAACCTCATCGCAAGTTGGGGAGAAAGTTCTGTGGTTGTGTTGTGCAGGTCTCCACATTTCTACTAGCACCGGTAGTGCGCCCTGCCAAAGCTCAGCTAGTAACACCTTTGGGGTGTTTCCTTGATCCTACTGGTTCGATTAAACCTTGGTTTCATAACTGAGGGAAAACTTACTACTGTGCTCATCATACCTTCCTCTTGGGGTTCCCAACGAGCTCTACGTTGAAAGTCGAGTGCATCAAGATCTTTTCTCGGCGCGTTCTGTGTGAG
Organism: Avena insularis; assembly: GCA_023614405.1. Taxonomy (NCBI): domain Eukaryota; kingdom Viridiplantae; phylum Streptophyta; class Magnoliopsida; order Poales; family Poaceae; genus Avena; species Avena insularis. The sequence continues at coordinate 492,630,793 of CM042692.1, read as the reverse complement.
TCAAGGACATCTTCACAAGGGGAGTCCCTCATAACCAATCTCTTTACTTTGTTGTTTTTGTTTTGCTTAGTTTTCTTTTTGCTTTGTTTGCTTGTTTTTTTCTTCAAAAACACAAAAAAAATAGTTTTACTTGTTTGCTTTCTTATTTGAAAATCCAAAAAATGACTACTCTTGAAAACACTAAGTTGTGTGACTTCACTAGCACCAACAACAATGATTTTATGAGCACACCTATTGCTCCACCTATGGCTGAAAATACTTTCTTTGAGATAAAACCTGCTTTGCTCAATCTTGTTATGAGAGAGCAATTTTCTGGTATTGGTAATGAAGATGCTGCTTCCCATCTAAATAACTTTGTTGAACTTTGTGAGATGCAAAAGCATAGGGATATAGATGGTGATATTATTAAGCTGAAATTGTTTCCTTTCTCTTTGAGAGGAAAAGCTAAAGAGTGGTTGAATTCCTTAACTAGGAATAGTATTGATTCTTGGACTAAGTGCAAAGATGCTTTTATTGGAAAATACTATCCTCCTGCTAAGATTATATCCATGAGAAGTGAAATAATGAAGTTTAAACAACTTGATAATGAGCATGTTTCAAGCTTGGGAAAGAATGAAATCTTTGGTAAAGAATTGTCCCACTCATGGATCGACTTGGATGATCATCCAAACTTTTTATGCAGGATTGAACTATTCTTCAAGGAACCTATTGGATTTAGCTGCTGGAGGTACCTTTATGACCATTACTTTGGGTGCTGCAACAAAACTATTGGATAATATGATGGTTAATTATTCTGAATGGCATACTGAGAGCTCTCCACAAGGTAAGAAGGTAAATTCTGTTGAAGAAACCTCCTCCTTGAGTGATAAGATTGATATAATTATGGCTATGCTTGTTAATGGGAAAGCCCATATTGATCCAAATAATGTTCCTCTAGCTTCTTTGGTTGCTCAAGAAGAGCAAGTTGATGTGAACTTCATAAGAAATAACAACTTTGGCAACAATGCTTATGGTAATAATGCTTATAGGAACAATTTTGGTAGCAACAATTATAAGCCATATCCTCCCAACAATGGTAATGCTTATGGAAATTCTTACAACAATAATAAGAGTGCTCCCTCTGAACTTGAAGTTATGCTTAAAGAGTTTATTAGTAAACAAACTGCTTTCAATAAAACTATTGAGGAAAAACTCTCTAATGCTGAAAGAAATATAGCATCCTTGGCTGAAGCTCAATCCACTTTGGATAAAATGGCTGCTAAACCTGAAACTAGTGAGAATCCCTTTGCAGCTACTAATGCCATACAAGTAAGAATTGATGAAAATGTTAGACTATTAGCTGAATTACATGCTAACTGGGAAAGAGAAGATGAAATTGCTAGAAACATTAGTGTTTCTACTATTACCACCACTAGTGTTGAGGCTAGCAATAGTTCTACTACTTTAGATGATAAAGTTGATTTTGATCTTGATGGTTGCAACATCTCTGAAGTTATTAAGTTCCTACAAAAGCTTGCTAAAAGTCCTAATGCTAGTGCTATGAATATGGCCTTTAAAAAACACATTACCGATGCTCTCATAAAGATTAAGGAAGAAAAGATGAAACATAAAGCTTCTATTCCTATAAAACAAGAAGATGGTTGGGAACCCATCATTAATATGAAAGTGAATGACTTTGATTTCAAAGCTTTGTGTGATCTTGATAGTAGTGTTTCTATTATGCCTAGAAGGATTTATGATATGCTTGATTTGCCTTCTCTTGAAGATTGTTATTTGAATGTCCCACTTGATGCTAATGCTAAAAAGAAACTCATGGGGAGTCTTAATGATGTTCTTATTATGGTTAACAATTCCTATGTCCCCGTTGATTTCTATGTTTTGGATGTTGAATACAATGCTTCTTGTCCTATTACTTTGGGAAGACCTTTTCTTAGAACTGTTGGTGCCATCATTGATATGAAAGAAGGCACCATTAAATATCAACTCCCACTCAAGAAAGGTATAGAACACTTCCCTAAAAAGAGAGAAAAGATTTCTTTTGCTTCTCCTATGAAAACAAAATTTGGTCTTAATGCTTCTTCATTTGAGAATACTTGATTCTTTCTTTGGTTCTTATGCGTAACTTAAAGGCGTTAAAGAAAAGTACTTGTTGGGAGATAACCCAAGAGTTTTAGATGAGTCTTGGAAGTTACTACCTCTGTAATAACCTCTCCTTATCCTTTTTATTTGCTTTTTGTGCCAAGAGTAACCTCTAATGAGAGTGAAGTAATGATTGGGAAAGTTTCTGTCCCGAAACAGATTTATGTGCTTCACCGTAAAAATTTCTGAGAGAGTTCTGTATGTAAGATTGAGCTGTAGTTTTTTGTTCTTCTGCCCCAGGTTGTTATCTAACTTTCATTAGTTCAACACTTTTTGATTTGAGCAACAGAAGGTCTTCGAAAAAATTCGTCTTTACCTGCTGGTCTGTTTTGACAGATTTCTGCCATTTTCTGCATTTGCTTCTTGTTAGTTCCTTCTTGAGTTCCTTTGGGGAATTGAGCTTTTTGAGGGAAGTGCTACAGTATCTAGTGTTCTAATGGAAGTTTATTTGGTGTTAGAACTGAACCTTGAGACTTATTTATCTTAAGTGCACTAATGTTGCTAATGAGATTGTGTGAAGTTTTGTATGAAGGGAAATTTTCAGGTGTATGGAAGGAATGAGTAATGAGATGAAGGATGGACTAAAGCTCAAGATTGGGGATGCCACGCGTGTCACCCCAAGAAATATCCAAGAAGTGCAAGCGTCAAAGCTTGGGGATGCCCAAGGCATCCCCTTCTTCATCAATAAAAATTTCAGGTTTCTTCCAAACGCTTCATTTTTATTGTTTCATGCACAGTTGTGTTTTTCTTGGAGCGTCTTCTTTTTCGTTTTCATTTTGGTTTTTAGTTTGCTTGGTTTGCTTAGTTTTCTGAATAAGTTGGTTGGACCCTCCTCTTTCATACATTGGTTTGCAAATAGTTTGGTTTGGTTTGGAAAAGAGTAGGAAAGTTCATACTTATGTGATAAAAAGAGCTCGTTTTTGACTGTGGCTATGCTTTGTCATGTCATGCTTGTTTTTTTTGGATTTATGCTTAGTATTATTTGCTGTAGCATGACTTGTTATAAACAATTGAGATTGCTTAATGTGCCTTGGATGAATCATGCGTTGTTTTAGCATATTAAAGCATAGTATAGTGGTATTCTCCTTTGATGCTTTATTTGGGTTGACTTGGCACATGCTCACACCATGTTATGACTGTCACAAGTCGCCATAGCCTTTATGATCCTTTAGTTTTCAACTTGTAGTATCACTTTATGCTTTGATCAATGATGTTTTGTCGCTCTGCATGATTATGGCCATTATTGCTCTCTTAGTTTGTCGCTCCCAGTCTTTTGCTAGCCTCCACCACAAAGTATGAGTTCCACTCATGCATCCAACTCCCTAAACCAAGTTATTCTAAAGAGTCCACCATACCTACCTGCTAGCTTATGCTATTCCAAGTATATTCATGCTTTTGTCTACCTTTCACTTGTTATGAGAAAACTAGTGATTAAAGCTCTCACGAACTTGATGGCACACTTTACTTTATTGCCTCTAATAAACTTGAACCATTGGGTCCTTCTTTGTTGCGTATATGCTTGCGCTTTATAAGTTGAAATTAGCAGAACCATGTTTCATGGGGAACGCTTTCAACATTGCACTTGTACTTTGTACCCCGTTGATATCATGTTCTTTTGCTTATGGATCCCGGCGGTGTGAAATAAAAGTGGAACTTGTAAGATCATGGAGTTTGTATGTGTGTTAGAGAAACACCTGGACCGCTAGCCTAAGCCATGCCTAATCATGGTGGAAACTTGCAGCATCACCATAATGAGCACTCTATGAAGCATCCTCAATAAAAACCTATGCAAATAGTAAATAAAAAGATCGTTGAGATGCTCATTGTCTGCTTGCCTTGTCATTTTGATTATGGGAAAGCTCCCGTATCATGTGCAAGGGGTACCCCGTTATGTTCTTAATGATACACATATACTTACAATGACAAGAGCTTACTCGTGACTGAAGTTGAGTAGCATGAGGATCAGTCTTCGTAAGTAAGGGGCATGAGATTTCGGTTTATAACTTGTCAAGCATATCCTCTTAGTTGTGTCACTTTAACCTTAACCACCTTCAAGATGCTTATGATAGGGGCAATGACAGCTGAAAGCTATAAGTACCATAATTTTTGGAAGCTCTTTATGAGACTTGAATCCCTACTTCCTTTTACAAAAGGCCTTTCTTCCACCATTATATTGAGTCTCCACCTTCTATCTTTATGCACCTACTTTGAGAGCATAGTGGCCATTCTTAGTTCTAAGTGCATTGTCCCAAGACTAGTTGATTGATGCATAACTTGATATTGCTTGTTTTAAACTATTGTATCTAGTCACTCTTATGAACTTTGAAGGTGTCCTATGCATTTATATTTGCTACTCTATTGAGGGACAAGCTGAATACTTTTATGCTATGTTTTCTTTATGTGAAACAAACAAACGTCTTGCAAAGCATGTTATTCATGAATCTTTTGTTTGTGCCTTTTCATGTTGCATCATAGTATCTTTGCCTATTGCTAGAACTTTGTCTTTCATGCTATGATTGAAGTATTATGATCCCAGCTTTGAATATTTTACAAATACTTTGATCAAGTCTTTGATGGTGCATGTCACCTCAAAAATTATTTCTTTGTATCACTTACCTACTCGAGATGAGCAGGAGTTAAGATTGGGGATGTTGATACATTGCAAATGTATCTATAATTTTTGATGTTCCATGCTTGGTCTTATCCACTTTATTGTGTTTTGTTCCAACTTTGGAGTACTTTTCATATGATTTCTTGGACTAACCTATTAACAAGAGCCACAGTGCCAGCTGCATGTTTTCTGCTATTTTTGGTTCCAGGAAAGTCAGAAAATGAATATTCTCAGAATTGGACGGGACAAAAGCCCAAGTGCCTATTCTTCCGGAAGGGATCGAGTGCCAGAATACGAGACAGAGAGGGGCCAGGGGCCAGCCACACCACATGGCCACGCGGCCAGGCTTGGCCCGCGCCAGGGGTGGTCTGGCCGACCCCAGCACCCCCTCGGCCTCTCCTTCCGCCTATAAGTTGCCCTCGGGACGAAAACCCTAGGTACCCGATCAAAAAAATCCACGAAAGAGTCTATATCCGCCGTCATCTCCATCCCTAGATCAGGAAGGATCTGAAGCTCTTCCCGGCACCCTGCCAGAGAGGGGAATTCACCCTGGAGGCCTTCTTCATCACCATGCAAGCCTCCGGTGTGATGCGTGAGTAGTTCATCCTTGGACTACGGATCCATATAGTAGCTAGATGGCTGGTTTCTCCTCCTTTGTGCTTTCATGTTTAGATCTTGTGATCTCCGTTCATGATCAAGATCATCTATTTGTAATTCATACATGTTGTGTTTGCGGGGATCCGATGGATATTGAGATGCTATTTCAGATTGATTATTGATTCTATCATGTCTTTGTTATTTGAGATCTTGCATGCTTTCCATTGTTAGTAGCTATCTTGGCCAAGTAGATGCTAGCAACTCCAAGAGTTAGTATTTATGCTCGATAGTGGGTTCATGCCTCTGGTAATCTAGGGAAGTGACAGAAATCTCTAAGGTACTAGATGTGATGTTGCTACTAGGGAGAAAACAACAATCCTTTGTTCATAGAACAATCGTATTGTTTACCTTACACGCAGTTTGTAAAGCAATAATCTGTTGCTTGCAACTTAATCTTTGGAGGGGTTCGGATGATAACCTGAAGGTGGATTATTAGTCATAGAAGCAGTTGGATGGCGGTCTATGTATTATGTTGTATTGCCCAATCAAGTCTCAAAGGAGTCAAGATGATTAGTATATGCATGTATTGCTTTCTCGGTGTTTGTCAATTGCCCCACTGTAATTTATTCACCCAGCATGTTATCTATCTTAAGGAGAGCCACCTCTAGTGAACTATGGATCCCGGTCCTTTATCTTTACATACAATCTATAAACTGTTTCTGCTTTGTGTTTACTTTCTGCAAACTTTTATTTCTTTACATTCGATACGTTTAATCTTTTGTTTTCCGCAAAGCACGGTGAGATTGACAACCTCATCGCAAGTTGGGGACAAAGTTCTGTGGTTGTGTTGTGCAGGTCATGCGTTGCTACTAGCACATTAGTGCATACTGCCAAAGCTCAGCTAGTAACACCTTTGGGGTGTTTCCTTGCTCCTACTGGTTCGATTAAACCTTGGTTTCATAACTGAGGGAAAACTTACTGCTCTACTCATCATACCTTCCTCTTGGGGTTCCCAACGAGCTCTATGTTGAAAGTCGAGTGCATCACCTACATACACAATGCAAAATAATAATATAAAGCATGATGCAATTATGCACTCATCAATGGACAATCTTGTACGTTTACCCAAGAAAGAGATGAAAGTTTTAAGGATGTGTGTTGATTATACCGGCTTAAACAAAGCATGCCCAAAGGATCTGTGTGCTTTGCCTTGCATTGACCAAGTCATTGACTCGATGGCTGGCTCAGAACTTTTGTGTTTATTGGATGCGTATTCTGGATACCACTAGATCAAGATGGGCGAGTCAGACCAACTGGCAACTTTGTTCATCACTCCCTACATCATGTACTTATATGTCATAATGCCCTTTGGGATGAAAAATGTTGGTGCAACTTATCAGTGGATGATGCAACATTGCCTCCATGTTCAAATTGGTTGAAACAGACAGCTTACATGGATGACATCGCGGTGATGTCGAAGGAAGAAAATGATCTCATCACCGACTTATAGGAGACCTTCGATAACTTCTGGAAAATTCAACATGATGTTTAACCCAACGAAGAGTGTCTTTAGGTACCAGCCAACAAACTTTTGGGCTTCATTGTTTCACACCAAGGAATTTAAGTTAACCCAGAAAATATCAAGGCTATCCTCAACATCAAAACGCCCACGTGCCTGAAGGACATCCAATGGATCACATGCTGCATCACAGCTGTAAGAAGGTTCCTCAGCCAACTTGGAGAGAAGGCCATGCTGCTCTACAAGTTGCCCAATAAGGTGGATAAATTCACCTAGACAGACTAAGAGGATGCTGCATTGCAAGAGTTAAAGAGAATACTCTCCTTCGTGCCAATCCTTGGAGCATCGGAGTTAATGGAACCCATGGTGATTTACATGGCAACAACTAACTGGGTCATCAGTATCATCATCATGGTGGAGCGTCAAGAATCAAAGAACGAATACGGATTTCAGCGGATAGTTTACTATGTAAGAAAGGTCTTGACAGAATCCAAGCAGTTCTACCCGCACTACCAAAAGCTAGCTAATGGAGTTTTTCTTGCTTCTCGGAAGCTAAGGCTCTATTTCTAGAGCACCATATCACAATAGTGACCAAAGCTTCTCTATCCGACATCATCAACAATGGTGAAGCCATAGGAAGGGTGGCAAAGTGGGGAAGAAAGGGTGGCGAAGTGGGGCATAGAATTTGTTGCCTTCAGAATCACCTACAAGAAGCTCGACGCTATCAAATCTCAAGCCTTGGAGGATTTTATGGTAGATTGGACAGAAACACCAGTTGATACTCATGTTCCAGATACGGAGTTTTGGGTCATGCATTTTGATGGATCCAAGAGGCTCAATGGCTCGGGGGCTGGTGTATTACTACAATCACCAACATAAGAGAAGCTTCAGTATGTCCTACAGATCCACTTCAACGTACCAATAACATGTCGGAGTATGAAACTCTTATTCACGGACTTCGTGTAGCCAAGGATATTGGTGTCAAACACATAGTTTTCTACGGAGATTCCGACTTAGTTGCCTAGTATGTAGGTGGCACATGGAATGCACGAAACCCTATGATGGTGTAATATTGAGACGAAGTAGACAAGATAGCCAAGGGCTTCGATGGCTACAAAGTCAAGTATGTCAAAAGGGAGGATAATGAAGCGACGAATCTGCTGTCAAAGCTTGGATCAACACGCAAGCTAATCCCATCGAGCGTTTTCCTGCAATACCTTTGAGTACCATCTATAAAGGGAGTATACCTAGAAACTCTGGATAGAGTTGATTTATTTTCAACACAATTGTAGTGATCCTTCTAGCATGGACAAAACCTTTTCTGGGTTACCTCCAAGACGTAATCTTGCCAACCAACAAAGTCGGAAGATGACAAATAGTACGCAGAGCAAAGGCCTACGCCATCATTGATGACCAGTTATTCAAAAGAAGCACCACATGAATATTCCTATGATGCATATCTCAACAACAAGGCATTGAGATCTTAAGGGAAATCCATCTCGGTGATTATGGGCATCACACGTCTCCCAGATCGTTGGCTTTCAGAACTTTTAGGCAAGATTTTTATTAGCTTACCGCCAAGGTGTAGGCACGCAATCTAGTTGAGACCTGCCTCAGATGTCAGTACTATGCAAGGTAACCACATGTACCAGCTGAAGAGTTGCAAACTATACCAATTACTTGGACATTTGTAATCGGGGGACTTGACATGGTTGGAACCTTGAATACGACACCTTGTGGGTTTACTTGTCTTCTAGTAGAAGTTGGTAAATTCACAAAATGGATTGAAGCTAAACCCATTAGAAAGCTCGATGGGGCAACTGCTCTCAAAATTGTCTAGGATCTAGTGGTGAGATTTGGTCTCCCACACAATATCATCACCGACAATGGCAAAAAATTATCGCCTGGAGAAGTAGAGGCTTACTGTCATTTCAAGGAGATCTTCCTTGACTTAGCATCTATGGAACTTCCACATTCTAATGCTCAATTCGAACGGGTCAATGGACTAATTCTACAGGGAATCAAGCCACGTCTAGAGGCACCGTTGCACCGTGCTGCTGGAGCCTGGGCGGATGATGGCCGCAAGAATTTGTGTATACCAACTCATTGGTACTCAAAGTGTAGAGTGTTTTAGCAAGTGCCTTTTCTCGACAAGGGTGACTCGAGGGTTTATATCGAACTCTCTGGGAATTGGCTAGAAAGCTTCTTTTCATGTCTTCTTCATGCAACCTACAAAACAAAGTATTTTCCTTGTGTCCCCAAATCGACAGTGTGGTTGTAAAGAACAAGGTTTCGTATTAGTAAAACTAAAATAAAACTATAAATAAATAAAAGTAGACAATCTATCACCGACAATGACAACAATTTAGTGCTTGGAGAAGTAGAGTCTTACTGTCACTCCAAGGGGACCCGCCTTGACTTAGCATCTATGACACATCCATAGTCTAACGGTCAAGTTGAACGGGTCAATGGAGTAATTCTGCAGGGAACCAAGCCACGCTTAGAGGCACCGCTATATCGTGCTGTTGGAGCCTAGGCGGAAGAATTACCATCTCTATTGTCGAGCTTGAGACCAACTCCTAACAGATCTATCATCTATACTCCCTTCTTCATGGTTTATGGAGCAGAAGCATTCCTACCTACCGACATCCTCCATGATTCAATGTGAGTCGCTTCCAACGATGAATATGATGATAAAGAGTCCATGCAACTATATGTGGACTTGCTCGAGGAAGAACACGTCCTGGCAGGACAGAGATCCGCCATCTATCAGTAAAGCTACACAGCTACCATAGTCGCTGATAGCTCCAAATTTCAACACTTTTTATCATTGTTTTTCCTCTTGTTTATTGCCGGATTTCACTGAAGTTTTCCCTTTCTACTAATGTTAACATTGCAATTAGCAAATCCTTGGTTTTTTGTGATGGTTTTCAGGCAATGAACATTTTTGGAAGATCTAATAGCATTTATCGGCTAATTACACCTAAAGTAGCAAATCCTCAATTGGATCCCCTTTTATTGGAGGCGTTCAGAGCGCATAACGACCACTGGGCGGTCAGGGTGCGCCCGTACCGTCCACCCATACTACCTGTCACCGGATCCTTTATATCAATGCAAGCAACTTTCTTGAAGGGGAGATGACAAAAAATAGAACACAACTGCCGCAAACTCATCCAGAAGGGGAGATAAAGAACATTGCCTCATTCTTCGACGATCTCTAGCCTCTAAACCATTCACTCCACCATCATCCCCATTGTACTTAGAGAGATAGAGAGAGAGAGAGATTGGCAATTGTAAGATTAGGGTTTGATACTTTGATCTACCTTGGTTTGCATTTGATTCGTTCTTCAACTGGTATTGTGGCTAGCTACGATAACTTTGAGATGATTTCCATTTGAAATACAATTATGCCTTTGATTAATATTCCTCTCATGTTTGAGTAAATCCCCATAGGCATGAGAGATGTAGGGGATTGGTGAGATGTGTTGTGCCTCCTTTAATTCCATCCATTTGTGATTGTTATAGTGTTTATTAAATTGTGAGCATGATTATCTATGTTCGCCTAATTCTTGTTATCTAATTTAATGTGCTGACCATTGAGGAGTGACACGGTCGATGTCAATGAGGAGTTGTACTACTCGAGGACAACAAGGAACCATCAAGATTAAAGCCTTGATCCAGTCGAAAGACCTTAATTAATGTGCTGACCATTGTCGTGGTAGGATTATTGGGACTGAGAAGAATTGGCCATGAGGACTCCTAGTCAGTATACGGGTTGCTTGCCTACTCATCACTTATAAATAAGAAATATTACTATCACGTATTCCACGTTATTCATCTGGCACTTTCACTATCACCATGAACCGTTTATCTCCGCGCCTAACTTCTCGTCTGTAGGAACCTCGAACACCTTTCTTATCTTTACTTTTATGCTATTTAATCCTTGCTTTTTCCTTACGTTGTTTTCTCTTTTATTCACTCACTGCCTTCAACCTTCAACAATTGCAGTTAATTCACTCAAGACCGGTGACACCTTGAGTGTGATAGAAACGTCACATAAAAACACTTACCTAGACTCCTTATTGGGATCGATATAAAAACTATAACTAATACTTCTGCGAAAACATGCTCTCACAAACATGTGCACTTACAAGCTATCAATCGTTGCGTCTGGTATTGCTTAAGGAAGGGGATCTAGTGCTTCGCCTCAAGCAGAAAACAACCCAGTTAGAGGAATCTAGAAGGGAGGCCCATGCCAAAATAATATGGTGGCTACGGTGCCGACATAGACGAAGGCGGAGTCTTGGAGTATAGTGTATGCCTCTAACCTATGCGGTATGGATTTTACCCTGCAATCCTAGGTTCTTGCGCCTCTATAAGCCGGATATGCGGGAGCCTTTAGGACAATAGACAATCTCGCATAGCGATCCATATAATATTTGTAACCCGGCATATTGCTATTATAGTGATTGAAAACAGGAGTAGAATTCCGTCACCGTTATGGGATCTGAACCTGAGTAAGTTGTCTTACCTTGTAACCATCAACTCGCTGCCTTACCTCACGTATCTCTAAACATGTTGTGATAAATTTCTTATGGTATACTGGTCGATAATACCACAATAACATCTATGCACACGGCGTTTTGCTGTACGATAATTGTCCGATGTTAGCATCATGCGGCCCATGTTGATGCTAACGTGCCAACGATGGGCCATTAACTGGCGCCGTACAGGCCTCTAAGACATTTCAGACCGACGTGTGCATAGCAGCTCTCATAAACCAGTGTGACTTTTTTTAAATTCTGTGCATTCAAGAGGATGTAGATGTCAAAAGGTTTAACTTTTTTAACAAAAATAAGGAAAATGCTACGTATCATCCCGGGGATGTGTCTTTCGTGTCCTCGTCCTCCGCTTTGTGCCCGCTCCACACATTCTCAGCCAACGTATACTCGCTCCATCTAGAAATAACTGACGTGAGTTTGTGTAGACATAAATGTATCTAACATTTACATCCATTCGAATTTAGACAAACCTAAGTCAGTTATTTTTGAAATGAGGGAGTATTTAATTTGTTGCCTCAACATTATTTGTTGCAACATTGACGAAGGCCTCTCCGTTTAGTTCTGCGTGGCATTTTGTCATGATTCTGAGGATGGACTATGACATGTTCTTGGTGTAATTTCAGAAGCTGATGAAAGTTGTTGTCGAACAATGTAAACCATCACATTCCAGCAAATTATCTTTAGTATGATGCCTATAGTTTTTTTTTTTGGGAGGATGCCTATGGGTTCACCTTATGTTGCTGCCCAATCTAAATTCTGATGTACATTCCATCTTCTAATATTGTTGTACTCCCACGTAAACACTGATTTTTGCAAAGCACAGAATACGATATTTTTAGCTATACTTGACCTATTAAGAGGTAGCTAGTGTATTCATTATATGTCCAGTTATTACTAAGATAACTGTCTTGTATCGGATTTTTCGTTTTACATGTAACGAACCCTTCAAAACGCACATTTGAAATTCAGTTGCAACTAAAAAATTATAGTTGCAACCCACTTGTAACTCTTATGGTAGCACAAATCATGATGCAAATCCAACGGTGAGAGAGGTGACTAAGAAATATCGCTAAGAAATAGCAAACCTGTTTAAATTAAATGAATACCATGACACATGAATCCTACTAGAAATCAAATCAACTTGGCAGTCTCACGGTCCCACATTCCATTCCGCTTTTCAGTTTCATTTGAAACACGATACGCCTAGAGATGTTCACACATACATACACTTGCCCCAGCCTTTAAACATCTCTGAGAGACTGAGCCGATGGGTCTTAAAATTAACGTAGTCACAGTAGACATCTCGATATCGACGAAAACATTGTCTCCTAGTAAAAGATATTCTGCTTTTATGAGTTATCAATGCGTCAAATCTAAGATTCTATCCATGTTGAGTCGTGGATACCACTGTCCTCGTAATTATCCAACCACATGTTTGATTTTTTCATTTCACAAGTTCTTATATTAAAAAAATGTGACCACTCTTCTGATCAATCCAAAAGGTCAACGGTACACCAACCATGACAAAGCAAGATTCGTCTATATCAGTGTCGTATGTTGATTATTGCTTTTCCTTTAAACGTGTCACCCAACGTTTCGTCAAGACAAATCCCAGATCGCATCTGTCAACTCTCTCCTAGTCGTGTACCAATATCTGAGCTGACAGAAGCAAGATCGAGTAGCTCCCTACTCGTCGCTCCGCTTGCCGTCTTGCTCCACGCCGCGAAGCCACACGGCAAAGGCCACCGTCCGCTGCGCCAGCCCGCCATGGAGATCGAGTACGACATGCCCGGTTTCATGCGCCTGCACAAGAGCGGCCGTGTCGAGCGCTTCGCCGGCACCGAGACCGTCCCACCTTCCCCCTCCAGGGATCCTACGACATGCGTCGCCTCCAAGGACATTGTCCTCGACACCGCGGCCAACATCACCGCCCGCCTCTACCTCCCCGACACGGCGACGAACCCCGGCAAAAAGCTCCCTGTCGTCGTCCTCTTCCACGGCGGCGCTTTCTTCGTCTGTAGCGCCGCCTCCCCGATCTACCACAGGTACGCCGCCTCCCTCGCCGCCGCGGTCCCCGCCGTCGTCGTATCTGTTGACTACCGCCTCGCCCCGGAGCACCCTCTCCCAGCGGCCTACGACGACGCCTTCGCGGCCCTCAAGGCTGTCGTCGCCGCGTGCCGCCCGGACGGCGCCGAGCCCTGGCTCGCCGCGCACGGCGACGCATCTCGGCTGTGCCTCCTCGGCGACAGCGCCGGCGGCAACATGGCACACAACACGGCGATAAGGCTGCGGAAGGAAGGCATCGACGGCTTCGGCGACAAGGTCAGCGGCGTCGCGCTGATGCACGCCTACTTCTGGGGGACAGAACCGCTGGCGTCCCCGGTGGACGCCCCCTTCGACATGGACCGCGTGTGGGACGTGGCCTGTGGCGGCAGGTTCGGCCGCGACCACCCGTACATCAACCCGGCGTCGTCGCCGGAGGAGTGGAGGCAGCTCGGATGCGGCCGTGTGCTGGTGACCACGGCGGAGCGGTGCTGGTTCGTGGAGAGGGCGCGCGCGTACGCGGAGGGGATCAAGGCGTGCGGGTGGCAGGGCGAGCTCCGGTTCCATGAGACCAAGGGCGAGACGCACACCTACTTCTTGTTCAAGCCCGGCTGCGACAATGCAGCCAAGGAGCTCGACGTCGTGGCCGACTTCATCAGGCGCTGTTGAGTTGGCCTCGCCTGTTCATCAGACGAGTGATTAATTAAGCAATAAAGGAAAACGCCATTTGCCAGTTCAAACATCATTGCAATTTGCAAGGTCGAAACACAATGCACTAATACGCCGATTTATTCTGAATTTTTATGCGGATCATAAGCAAGTACTATTACTTGATTAACTTGTAAGTTGTAACACGTATCAATTGCTAGTTACAACTTCACTGCATGGTTGAATCGACTCGCAATAGGTTTCCTGCATGGACGTTTGGGCTTGCGCCAGCGCGCTTCTTAAAGCTGCCTAGGGACAGGTCCAAGAGGAATGCTTGAATTGGCCGTTTCTAGGGACGATTTTGCTGGTGAGGCTTCGTTAGGCTAGAGCCTCACCTTCAATTTTGCCAAAAATTATCAAGTATATAGGGTCTAGTTGTTTAGCAATTAATTGGAGCTTTTCCTGGACTCGTACGTGCGTTCTAGACAGGCAAAAAAGAAAATAAAAGCAAGCAAACCAAGTAACCAACCATTTTCAAGTCTAGGCCTTATTGTATGTCTATTTGGCCCATTAGTGCAGACCTGTCCCAGCGGGAGGGATTAGGAAGCGACAGGTACAGCCACAGCGTTAATACTACAACCAAACTTGGTTAATATTACAACCAAACTTGGTCGATCCGATCGTGTCACTTCCGTGCTTCGGGCTTCAGGGTGACCGGCCGACTGCTGACCTCTTCCCGACTCTGTCGAGTTATTCAATTCCGGCCTTCACATAGGTATAAACTGTCCAACGCCTTCTTACATAATTCACTAGGCTCTAATCGATCTCAATCTGTGAATTTGCCAGTGATCGTATTATTCTATGAACAGATCTGCAATGAAGAAACGACCACTCTCATCGGTTGATAAAAATCTAGCTCATTTGCGTCGTTATTATACACCGAAGTCTAGTAGGCCTTCGACGGATGCCAGCACAACTGTTCCAACTATGAACACAATTCCAAATCCGCCAAACAGTGGGAACCCTCAAATTCCCCTAATCAACAAGAGCACTCCAACCGATGAGAGCACCCCAATTTCATCAACGAGGAGATTCCAAATCCAAAAACCAATGTGAGAATAAATCTCGCTCTTCGGTTAGAGCTTGATCCTACTGATATTATTGTCGATCCCGCTCTTCGGATACCCATAGAAGAAAACGCTAATGAAATTCGAAGTGGAGTGAGGAGGGCATATTTGTTGAACGGTCCAACTCAAGCAACGGGGTTTGTATTTCCACAGACATTAGATGGTACAATCTCAAGATCTTTTCAAAGATCGTGGTTCGATAAATATGATTGGTTAGAATATAGTATGGAAAAGGATGCCGCCTCTTGTTTCTACTATTTTCTTTTCAAGAAACCAGTAAGAACTAATACATTTGGAAATGATGTGTTCTCCAAAAGTGGATTTACCCGTTGGAAGATCGCTACTGCTGCATTTAAAAAACATGTTGGTGGTCCAGGTAGTTTCATAATATAGCAAGAGGTGAATGTGATGATTTCAAAAATCAGCGGTCAAGTGTGTCTAGTAAAATGCGTACATAATCAAAGGCGTCCAAGATTGCATACAAAATCCATTTGACAACATCACTAGATTGTGCAAGATATCTCATAGCACAGGGGAAAGCTTTTCGTGGACATGATGAATCATCTACTTCCATCAACAAGGAAAATTTCAGAGAGTTGTTAGATTGGTACAAAGATAAGAATGATGAAGTAAAAGAGGCTTTTGAAAAAGGGCAAGGTAATGCACTTATGATTTATGCAGGAATTCAAAAAGATCTTGCAAAATGTTGTGCTAAAGAGGTCACCGCTGTGATTAAGAGTGAGATTGGAGATAGAAACTTGGCGGTCCTCATTCATGAGGCTAGAGATTCATCTATAAAGGAACAAATGGCAGTCATCGTGAGGTTAGTTTTACATATGTTATCTTTTTTAAGTGCACTCTTTATGAACTATTATTATTATATTCTTACAAAATTAAAATTATGTGCATGTAGATTCGTAAATAATCAAGGAAAGGTCATGGAAAGGTTCCTTGCAATCAAACATATCTTAGATTGTACATCTGATGCGTTAAAAGAATCTCTGGTTCGTCTTCTTACTAAGCATGACTTACCTATTTCTCGGCTACGTGGATAAGGCTATGATGGAGCTTTAAATATGAGGGGGGAATTTAATGGTTTGCAGAAACTAATCAGAGATGAGAGTCCCCATGCTTTTTATGTTCATTGTTTTGCTCATCAACTACAGCTAGTGGTTGTAACTGTTGCCAAATGCAGTAAGTGTATTGCTTAATTCTTCAATTAGGTTCCCTTGATAGTTAACCAAGTTAGTGCATCTTGTAAAACAAAAAATGCGGTTATTGCTAAGCACCAAGATATCTTACTGGAAAAGTTGGAAAATGGTAAGATATCATCTGGAAAAGGATTGCATCAAGAATCCGGCCTAGCCAGACCTGGGGATACTCGATGGGGCTCACACCTTAAAACCTTTCTTCGTATATACCAGATGTGGAAGGCAACGATCGATGTGCTAAAAGTTGTAAGTGGAGATGCTCGTGAACACACTAGTACTGGTGGAGCTGGTGGTTTGATAAACAAAATGGAGTGTTATGAGTTTGTATTCATCTTGCATTTTTTAATAGGCTTGTTAAGCATCACCGATGAGTTATCTAAAGCTTTGCAAAGGAAAGATCAAGATATTGTTGAAGCTATGGGTTTGATCTCTGATGTGAAAGTACGTTTATAAGATGTGAGGGATAATGGCTAGAAGCCAGATAGTTTAGATGCTAGTCTACTAGTGAAGTGTTTATTTCTAGTTCTTCTTTATAAGAAGTTGTTTTTTTCCTTTTTAACCTAGAATGTTCTCTGGATCTTTTGTAAAGAGTTGAGTTGTAACCTGTAGTCCTGCTATGTTTCTGTTGTACTACTCCGAGGGATGTAATACTAGTGGAAAGGTGTTTTATTGGTGTTATGTCAACGACTATACTGTACTACATCATGCGGTGGTATGCTGGTTCACCATAGCTTTGAGATTCATGCAATGTGAATCCTACGGAGTAAGTGTGGACTACGTGTCGGGGAACGTGCACAGTAATTTACAACACTTCAGATATCATGCGCGGGAAAATCGCAATGATGATATCCCTGCATATCTACGAGTTTTGAGGCGGCACTAGGTTCGGTTCTACGTCATCTTCCTGAAAGGTGTAGGTGAGTTGTCACGTCTCGAGATTCTATGGAGATGGCCAGACATTATCCGACTAAGAGGAGATGATTAAGGACTCAACATTTCTCCGATTTACATATTGAAGATATAGAAGAAGCTTGCAGTACTTTACTTTTCAGGGGGACTTCAAGATGTTGCTTACCAAGATTGTCGACATCGCCTAGACGATGCAGATCTTAAAGTTCTCCGGGTGACTATTGGGGATATGCATAATAGGTATCACCATAATATAGCCTTATTCCAGCTAATCCGGGTGGCCCATAGATGGTAACAGGCATGTGGCCTATTGGGCAGCCTAGTTAGAAGAATCTAGAAGGGAGGCCCATGCCGGAATAACAGGGAGGCTACGGTACTGACATACACGAAGCCGGAGTCTTGGAGTACAAGACACGAAGACTAGTTAGTATTAGTGTGAGACTCGCCTACATCGCCTAGACGATGTAGATCTTAAAGTTCTCCAGGTGACTGTTGGGGATATGCATAATGGTATCACCATAATATAGCCTTATTCCGGCTAATCCGGGTGGCCCATAGATGGTAACAGCATGTGGCCTACTGGGCAGCCTAGTTAAAAGAATCTAGAAGGGAGGCCCATGCCGGAATAACAGGGAGGCTCTGATGTGACACATACCGCGGAGTCTTGGAGTACAAGACACGAAGACTAGTTAGTATTAGTGTGGGACTCTATAACCTGTCCAGTATGGATTTTATCCTACAACTCTAGGTTCTGGATTTTATCCTACAACTCTAGGTTCTCACGAGTTTATAAACCGGACCTGTGGGAGCCTTTAGGGCAATAGACAATCTCGCATAGCGATCCCTACAATATCTGTAACCCAGCATATTGCTATTATAGTGATTGAAAGGAGTAGTACGATTTTACCACCGTTGTGGGATCTGAACCTGAGTAAGTTGTGTTATCTCGTACCCACTAACTCGCCGCCTTACCTCACGTCTCTCTGAACATGCTATGAGGAACCCATTATGGTGTGGTGTACTCGTCAACAATACCACGATAACATCTATGCACATGATGATTTGCTGTAGGATACTTGTCCAATGTTAGCATCATGCGGCCCATGTTGATGCTAAGAGAATCTCCACTAGAGGCCCCTAAAGGTCCCCCAAACAAAATATAGGGGAACCAGCACAAAAAATGACTCCTAGCCGTCTCCCCCATTTTAATTTTTCATCCGGCGCGATCGTTTTATATATCCGGCGCCCCAGGCCACCCCTTGGCCAAAGGGAATCAACGGGGGCGCCATCTAACTCTCACCCTAGCTAAAATCGTGCCACGTGTTTGGGTCCACCTACCCACACCTTTCTCTCTCCCCACCTCTCCTTTCTCTCTTCCCTGCCCCGCCCACACCTCCATGCGCCAATCTGTGCCGCCTCTCCGTGCGCGACCCCGTTGCCCGATGAGCTCACGCTGCCACTCCGCACCCCGTTGCCTGACGAGCTCAATGTCGTGGGCCTCGTACACCGCGCCGCCTCGACTCCCTGTCTCACACACAGTAGCGCTGCCTCTCCGTGCGCGCAGGACTGCCTAGCCTCGTCGCCCGACGAGCTCGCGCTGCCTCTCCGCGCCCCGTCGCCCGACGCGTCACACGCCGTGGGCCTCGCACACCGTGGCGCCTCGACTCCCGGTCTCGCGCGTAGCAGCGCCGCCTCTCTATGCGCGCAGCATCGCCTCGCCACCGACGCCTCGCGCGCAACAGCGCTCGTGGGTCGATGCTGCTTGGATGCCGCGGGCGCCGCCGCTAGCCTCGCGCCGTTGACCTACTCCTCGCGTGCGTTCTCGGTGGCGTTGACTTACTGCTCGCATGCTAGCCGCCATGCAGCCGTCTCATAGCCTTTGTCAAGCTCGCATGCGCGCGCCTCGCCCATCTCACCATCCGACGCCCGCAGGGTGTTTGTGAAAATGATAGAGCTAATAGGATTTTGGTACTAGAGGTGTGTGTAAAAAAAGACATTAGTCCATCACGTGCATAGCAGCTCTCACCAACTAGTGTGACTTTTTTTTAATTCTATGCATTCAAGAGGGAAAAAAGGTTCGATTCTTCTAATAAATATAAGGAAATGTGCGCTTTAAAATCCTGCAGGGAGGGTCCACCAAGAGAGGTGGTTACTCTAGGGCGGTCGGGAGGTGATCACGTTGGGTGCTAGGGTTTCCTCTCAAGGGTTGTGTAGATCGGCGATGGAGGCGACCTTGATGGAAAGGTTCCCTTCGCGCGACACTGTGTTTTCTTTCTTGGGAGTGCCTTGGCTCTTGTGCTCATGGAGGGCGGGTGTTGGGGCCTCTCATGGCTTCTCCGTCACGATCTGGAGTCCGGGGCGGTGGGTCTTCATGACAGCCGTCAAGGTTTCTGGCCAAATCGGGAGCGGATCATCTGGCGGCGGGGCTCTCTGCTTGGATGGGTGAACTCCTGCTGACGGAAAAGGAGACCACGAGGTTGGTCATCAAGGGAGTTGGATCGGCTCAGGTGCCACGCCCCCGGTGGGCAACTGTGGGCAAGGTCTGTTCACCCCAGAAGCTCATGATCGGTGCTCTCGACAGGCGATGCAAAGGGCATGGGGTCTTCACCACCCAGCGCAATTCAGAGACATTGGTGACAACAGGTTCGTGGTAAGGTTCTCGTCATAGGGCGACTGGAAGCATGCAATGAAGAATGGCCCCTGGTAGTTTGAATTCCATGTATTTCTGCTCAAGGATTATGACGGCTCTATTCGTCCGTCTAACATGGTTTTTGACTCGATGGATATTTGGGTAAGGGTGCAGGATCTACCGATGGATATGATGAATAAGGTCTACGGTGAGTTGATAGGCAGTTGGATTGGGAGCTTCATCTCTGTTGAAGTGGATAAATATGGAATGGCATGGGGAAAGGACCTGAGGATCAGAGTTACTATACGTGTTGATCCTACTTTGGTACGAGGGATACCGCTGAAGGATTTGGAGGAGGATGTTGAAGGCAAATGGTTTGATATGAAGTATGAACGAATTCCGCATTTCTTCTTTGACTGTGGGTGTCTGGTTCACCCAGGATCGGGTTGTACTGCAGAGAGAAGAGAATCAAAACAGTGGGGGAATACTTGCGCGCGTCACCAAGGAAGAACCATAAGCCCCTGAACAGGATATGTTATGAGAAGAGTGACGTGGGAATATATTGCATTTCAAAAAGAATCTATACACTCAATAAGCCAGAACGAGAAGATTCAACTGCAAAAAGAACTGGTACGGTGTGAAAAGAGGTGATTTTAACAACTAATGGTACCTTAAGATTTTGTCTATTTCGTTCTTCTATTTCACCATATCCTGATGAATCATACAATAATGAACACAACTTGTGATCAAAGTATTTGGAAAGCGGTAGAGGAAAAACTGGTTGGGATCTTGATCCAGAGAGGTTGAGCTCATCTCCTTCTCTATCCTATTAGAGAATCTAAACAGTGATTCTTTCATGGCTAAATAAAAAGATAAGAATTCGGATCCTCCGATAGATAAGAAGGGAATGCAGGTAGCCTAGTAGCAAGGAATGGAATCAAAAAGAAAGAAGAGAATGAAAGGAGAACAAAACTTTGTATTGGTAACTCTCCTGTAGTTATGTTCCATCATTTCGAAGGCGTTGGGCATAGTATACAAAATCACGAAGGGGAGAACGCGTTGTAAAGCATCTTTTTGGGTCTCCCTGCCGTCCTTTTCGAGGTGGGCAAAGAGCAAGACATGAAATAATAAGATCTTTTGGATAACGAAGTCATCTCAAGAGCTTAGCAACCAGCTCTGAACCATCATAGGTTATTGACTACATAGATGGAGGATTACACAGATTGATTCCAGTCGCCGCTACGGTCACATCAATCCGTTATGGCTCAGACCCTCTTAGCAGCTGGATCCTTCGGGAAGCCATAGTAGGGATTACGTCAGTACATTCTTAGGCGAGCAGTGGGTTATATCACCCCTATTTTTGACCATCTTTATTTTTTAGGCACTCCTCTTGTTTGAGATGGAGGATCGACAGAGGGGAATTAGTGAAAGTCAGGGAGCAGCAGCTAAGTAATAACACCTAGGCTTTTGAATTAACTCTGCGATTTGGAAGCCGTAGGAAATGAAAGTAGAAGAAGTTATCGGAACTCGGAACCACATGTTCAATCTTTATTTAGCGGTTTCCCCAGAGATCTTTATCATTAACGGATTGTAGCCCGACATGATGTATCGGCTTTGAGTTTCAGCTCCCGCTCTAGAGAACAAGGTCAGAGGCATGGAGGGGGGTTGTGATATGGGACCTACCACCCAGGCACAACCTGGCTTTCAATCAAACTGAATCGGGTTCCTCCCACACTGGCGGTTTGGACTCAAGGAGGGTTGATCCTGAGGTGAACAGTCTAGGCAAGGACCCTAGGGTCAGGGCACACACTGACCGATCGGGAAAATTTCCAGCTGACAATGGGGGACGACGAGGTAAGAAGGGTACCTATGTTAAAAAAACAAGGTAGGCTAACACTGCCCGCTCAGGGGAAACCCCTCATCTACCAGCGAATGCCAACAAGAAGAGGGGGAGAAAACATGTGTGGATGCCAGTACCGGTTCAGGTGGTGGGCGAAGCTATCTTGGAGTCTCCTGAGAAGAGACGATGCACAACAACTGTGTTTGACAGGCAGGAGGATGGTGTTGTGGGCCCAGTGTCGGTTTTTGTCAGGCTAGAAGATCCATCGGTGGACCCTGCGAGGCAGGGCCGCCAGGAACAATGAATATCTTGAGCCTCAACTGTCGCGGCTTGGGCTTGGACGCGGCGGTAGGCGGGCTGAGAGACCTGTGTAGGTATTACAACTCAGAGGTGGTGTTTCTCTGTGAAACGAAGAAAAGGGATAGGGACATGGAGAAACTGAAGTGGAGCTTGGATTTCACTCATGGAGTAGCGGTGAGCTCTTAGGGAAAAGCGGTGGGCTCGCGATGTGGTGGTGTGACAGAGTGGAGGTGTCAGTAAGACCGTGGTGCCAATATTATGTCGACGCCAAAATTTCAATAAAGGAAAATCCTGGAGATTCACTGGAATCTATGGGGAACCACGTACGGAGCTCCGATGCAAAACGTGGAGGTGTTGCGCTATCTCAAACTCCAGGACGATTTTCCTTAGCTTTGCGCGTTGGATTTCAATGAAGTAAGAGCGCAGCATGAGCACCTTGGTCTTAATCAACGAAGCCATGCTCAAATGTTAGCTTTCCAAGACTGCTTGGATGAGTGTGGTTTAGCTAATCTGGGCTTCAAAGGCTATGAGTTTACATGGAATAACAGACGTGAGGGGCCAGACAATGTTCAATGCAGACTAGATAGGGGAACTACAACAAGGTCCTTCCTGGAGATGTTCCCTTTCATGTCTGTTGAGCACATACCAACGGAAGAATCTGACCATATGGCTCTGCTGATTAAGGTGAGAGATGAGAAGACTGATATGGTTAAGCCCAGCCCACGAGGCTTTAAATTTGAAGAGATGTGGCTTAAGCATGAGACCTACGAGGAAATGATAAAGAATGCTTGGGAAAATAGAAGTGGAGGCAGGGTGGAGCTGGATAACCTCTGGAGGCAGCTCCGAGAGGTATCGGGGGATATGCTGAGGTGGGGATTTGAAACATTTGGGTCAGTTCGGGCAGAAATAAAACGTCTCAAAGCTCAACTTGATGCGGCTCGTGTTGTAGCCCAAGTCCACGGCTCTTCACAGGAGGTCCAAGACATAGAGAAGAAACTGCATGACATTTTTGAGAAGGAAGAAATTATGTATCGACAAAGTTCTAGGCAGGATTGGCTCAAGGCTAGAGAGAAGAACATCAAGTTCTTTCAGAACCGGTGCTCTCATAGACGGCGTAAAAATACGATCCTGGGCCTACGACGGGATGATGGATCTGTGTGCAACACCAACGAGGGAATGTGTGCACTGGCACAGTCTTTCTATCAGTCGCTCTATGCAACAGAAGGATCAGCTAATGCTGAGCGGGTCCTGGAACTCATGCCAGGCTGTGACGTAGGATATGAACACTGTTGGGTTCGCAGCATAGAAAATAAAAAAAATCCTACGATGGGAACTATACGTCAAGATCTATCTACTAGATACAAGCAACGGTGGATATACATACATAGAGAACTTACCCTCGAAGACAACAAAGCTTTGTTAACGAGATGGAACTCGTGGATGATGTAGTCATACACTTGCCGATCTCAAGATCATGATGAAGTCCAGTAGGTTCGGCTCCAGCCCGTCCATCAGATCCAGCTCCAGAAGTCCAACACCACCAAGTCTAGCACCGCAAAGCAGCGGTGCATCTGTAATCGCACACACGTCTGGTACCCCGACAACCTCCGTCCCTCGCTCCAGCAAAGCAGCGGAAGCAGCAACTTCTTTCCAGATAAAGCCACCGGGAACATGTATCTCGCTAATCCGAGACCATGGGAAATAACTAGAGGGGGAGAGAGATCCTTCACGAGGAGGTGTGAGGAAGAAGGGGTGTGAGGGTGGACTTTTATAGGAGGAGGAGGGGTTCCCCTCCCCATGGCCGGCTCCCCAATGGGTGACCCTTCACCTCCTCATTCATGTGGTGGTAACTCCCTCCACATAAATTTTCCCCTTCACATTCTCTTTTAAAGTCTCCACTTTAAATGCATTAAATTTCTCCAAATTTAATGCTCGCTCATTTAATAAAATTCTTTTATTAATTTTATTCAGAATTTTGTTAATTACTTTAATTAACAAACATTTACATAAAACCCCCTGCAACATTTCAATATTACATGCAGAACTAATTTCTACAATTTCACCTGAAACAGTTTCGGTGTTTATTGAAATAATTCCAGCACTTTCTTAAATCTTTATCTGAAACATATTTGCTCCAAATGGTGTCGGTATCCCTTAAGTGTGTCACCCTACGGTTCGCGAATAAAGCAGACATGATCGAGACCCCTCTCAGATCAATAATCAGAAGCGGGGACCTGGAGATCCATACTGACTCCTATACATTCAATGTGATCGTGAGAACCTTTAATGCTAGTAACTAAATCCCTTTGTCTCACAATATATTACATGTCCGAGATTCAATCATCGGTATCTCCATACCTAGTTTGATCTCGTTACCGACATGCACTCTTTTCTCGTTCCTGTGATATAACATTCTAGTGATCTTATCACTTGCTTGCAAGCTAACCAATGTGATATCACCGAGAGGGCCCAGAGTATATCTATCCATCAACGGGATGGACAAATCCCACTCTTTATCCATGAGCCTCTACATAACAATTTCGTAGCACTGAACCCACCTTTATAATCACCCTTTCACGGTGTGACGTTTGATGTTATCAAGATACTCTTCCAGTGTTAGTGATTGACATGGTCTCATGGTCTAGGATTACTTCGTATGATGTTATAGCAATATAAACACAATGACTTTGATCATAATGCTATACTTCGGATGAATGTTCATCACATCATTCCACTAATGTTGTGACCTCGTTATTAACAACATCCAATGTCCATGATCGGGAAACCTTGATCATCTTGTTAATCAACGAGCTAGTTTATAAGAGAGGCATAACTAGGAACTTTCCTTTTTTTTATTAAAAACACATGTATTAACGTTTCCAAATTAATGTAATTATAGCATGCAAAATAAACATTTATCATAAACAAGGAATAAGATAATAACCACTTTATTATTGCCTCTCGGGAATATTCCCTTCAGTCTCCCACTTGCACTAGAGTCAATAATCTAGTTTGAAAAACTTTGCGTATTGAACACCTATGGCTTTCTAGTATTGCATATACGCGTTTCCTGTGGTTAACATAATCTTCGGATCTGACAGTTTCAGGTCTGTGTGTATTTGCATGTCTTTGCGTCTCTACGTATCACTCATTCTCAAATGAGATGGCATTGTATAAATTTGGTTATTTGGTGAGACCTTTAGTTCGTTCTGGTTAAAATATGTTGATATTATTGTCATACAATATATCTTCATAGTATTAGCCCACTTTGAACCACCCCTAGTTTGATAACGAACTACTTAACACAAATGCCCTCCTTTGCTGGTACTATAGCAGTCATATACTTAGCCTTTTGTTGTAGTATCTGTCATAATGTCTCAACTTTGGAACTCATCCAAATCCATCATGGAACATCCTTTCTATTATATTGTGCCACCCATAGTATAAATTGAGATAAATTTTAATTTGTATCTTGTGACAAATTAGTATCAATGTAACTCTTTACAATGAACTATCTGCAACTATTTGTCACTTATACATGATATATTCTTAGTTCTTCCAAAGCTCATAAGAATATATTTACTATCGTCCAATGATCATCTTATGAATCATTCTGGTATGTGCTCATAACATTTAGAGCATCGGACATATCTGGATATATACATATCACGGTATAATCGATCAAAATCTTCATGTGATTTTACTCACCAAGTGTTGAAACACTTGAATTTAGATACAATCATTTCCATGCAGCAAGAACCTTTCTTGTTGTTTCCATATTGAACCCTTTCAATATCTCATATATGTACGTCTAGCCCAACCATATTAGCGTCTCAATCTACCCATATAGATATTGATGCCAAATATTCCAGTTTTGCCTAAGTCTTTTATCTAAATCCTATTTTAATAAAATTCTTAACTTGTGTCATACAAGATACATCATTTCCAATCAACACCATGTCCTCTACATAATGTATTAGAAATATGTCTCAGCGCTCCCACTTAATTTCTTGTAAATGCAAGCATCTTCATCATCTCCGATGAAATTAAACTCCTTTAACATTTTCATCATGGTGAAGATTCCAACTCCGCTATGCTCACTTCAACTATTGAAGTTTGCATCCCTTTTAGAATCCTTTGAATTAACAAAACCCTTTGAACCGTGTCATGTACACGTCCTAGGTAACCATTCTATTAGAAGAACCTTGTTTTGTTTATTCAACTACCATATACCAAATTATATGTAGTGGTTGCTATATTAATCCGTCAAGACTAAATATCGCTATGAAAGATCAAATCTTGTCATAGTCAACTCCTTGAACATTGCCATAATCTTCTTTCCGGCATGTCGACTATTTCATAGATATTAAACATCCATGTCTATTTTTTTATAGATCCAAACATAACCAATAGGCTTCATGACTTTCTGAGGTCTTCCAAGTTCAGAAACTTGATTTCTCGTGTATGGATACTATCACGGATTCTATGACTTCTTAGTCATTTTATGGAGTCATGGCCCATCATCGCTTCTTTGCATGCAGTCGGTTCATCATTGTCAAAACAACAACGACTTCTTTTTCAAATCTTACTATTTGATTCTTACCGACCCACATGGTTCAATAAGAACTCTAATCTTCGAGATCACAACCTTTGTAATCACGGGAGACATGAGCATTGTGGCCGCCACCGGGACACTTTCCGGTGCTGCGCTACTCAGCACATGTTGCTTAGGTTCATCAACCTAATCAAAGTTCTATTGTCCTCACACTTAACTTTTCGCGAAAAATTCCTTCTCAAGAAACTTGACGTTCCAAGCGACAAACTCTTTTGTCCTTGGTGCTATGGAGGAATTCCCAACAAATTCTTTGGGATAACCTACAAAGATGTTCTTATCCTACTTTGGATGTAAACATTTTACTTATGCATAGCATACCAAAATTTAAGAAAATACAATTCGGGTTTTATCCCAAAACATAACTCATATGGTGTCATTTCAACGGATCATGATGGTGCTCTTTTGAGTGTAAAAGCGGTAGTCTCTAAAGCTTTAATCCTTAAAACATAATGGCAGTTTTATAAATGACGCCTTTGATCTTACCATGTTAAACATGGTTTGATTTCATCTCTCGAATATGCCATACTCCTATGGTTTATCGGGAAACACAAATCATGGAACAATTTCTCAAATTTTGATGGTGTTTTGCTAAACATGTAACTCAAATATCTTCCTTTATGATCGAATCATAAACTCTTTATTTTCTTGTTACAATGATTTTCACTTCATCTTGAAAGTCTTTGAACAATTTTCAAATGTTTCATACTTCTTCCTTATTAAGTAAATATATAAATATATTCACTCAAATTTTTGGACAAAGCATATGAAGCAAAAAGATCCATCGCATATGGCTACGCATAATGGACTATGCACATCAGCATGCACAATTTCCAATAAGCTAGTCATCCGTTCCTCTTTCGCCTATGAACGGAGTTTCAATTATCTCGAGGAAAGTTTCACAAGCGTCAATTGATCAAAAACAAAAGACTCCAAAAATCCATCAACATGGAGTTTATTCATGTTTACTTTCCAATATAATTCAAACAGCGATGTCACTTCATAAGTGATCTTCCAATCATTTGTCTTACGACATTTTAGCAATAATGTTTATGGATGTGATTTCTCCAACTAGACTTGTAAAAGTTCATCCATCCTTTATGGAATACGGTAATTATTTGAACAACCATTGTTCTCGTAATACCGGAACAAAATAACAATTATTAAAACAAATCTTGAAGGCTAGATTTGACGACAACAAAAAACACAATAATACTTTATTCGTTTTTGATGAACATCATCACTTATTCTCTTTCTAGTTATTTAGGCCGTTGCAGTTCATGAATTGTGTTGTTCTATATGAAATTTCACACCAACCAATTCGGTATCCAATACCTAAGAACCACATTTTTAACAAGCAAGGAATACAACCATAACATGTATATCTTCTATATACCTAAGTTGGACATCTGCAACTTTTCTTTTCTGCCAAATATTTTATAGATTTTGTTTCAGCAATTCCTTTTCCTTTTAAAAGAATCTATCAACATCAATAGTGGTGTCATTCACATGACACATAGTACAAAGCATGTATAGTCAAATACTAATACCTTTGGACTTGCACTTTGAAGAGGATCACCATCATCAAATGTTTGGCATTCTTTCAAAAATCCATTCTTTAGTAATCTTTTAGTGTAGTAAACATTTTACTTACATCTTATATTCATCCTTATCATGACAACTTTCATGATCAAGCTAGTATAGCCTATAAGGAAGAATGCCGAGTATAATTTTAGTTCCCGAAACCTTTTGGGATATTCGGATGCCTAGCATCTCCATCCTTCACAAATTCTCATACAATATGAGAACATGTATTTTGCTAAATTATACTCTATCATAATGCAACCAAAAACTTTGTTTTAGATATCACAATATCTTTCACACATGATGGTTTCTGAAACAATTCTTTCAGCTCCTAGATAACCTCGATATTAAAACAACTTTTGAATATCAAGAATCATGGAGGCAAACATGATACTTTAGATACTAACATTGGAATTATTACTCTTGATTTAATACTACTTATTAAACTTCATGGAGTAAATAGAATTTGCTGAAAGTTTGCAATATGACTTCTAAATTTTAAATTGACATTCAAAATAATACGATACCAGTTCGTAAAGTAAATATCCAGAATTCTATAGTTCGATTATCTCAATTAAAACTAAGCATAAGGTAGTAAACAGATGCCAATGAATACAACAAATTATGCAAATTCACTTTGATTTAGTTTATGAAAAATTTGGTTCGACTAATCCAAATTAGAAATGAACTCCCACTCAAAAACGACATCCCTCGTGCCTTTTTGGTGATTACATGAACCAAATCCACTACACCAAGTCCGATCATCACGTGAGTCGGTGTAGCTTCAAAGGCGAGCATTAATATGGGCATCACATCAACTATATGACTCATGCTTAACCTTTCGGTCCGTGTTCCGAGGCCATGTCTGTACATGCTAGTCTCGCCAAGTAAGAACCTTAGTATTCGCGTGTGTAAAACAGTCTTACACCCGTTGTATGAAAGCGTAGAGTCAAGTACACCCGATCATCACGTGATGTCTCAAAACACGATCCATAGAACGATGCATACTTAAGGAAGAACACATTTTATCTTGATATTTAAATGAGGGATCATCTTATAATGCTACTAAAACGCCAAACTAGCAATGTAAGATGCAAACATCATATGTGTAAAGTGGAATGATATGGTCCATGCATTTGATCATCATCATGTGCATCGTGGTATGATCTCTATCATTCCTTTGTGTGTAAGGCCAAGGTCCATGGAACTTACACGTTAGGTGTGTTGTAAGGGTATCTACCATACATCAACTTACAACATTACCATATCATGACACTAGCCCAGCAACAATCTGAAGGAAATATGCCCTGAGAGGCAATAATAAAGTTGTTATTATGTATTCCTTGTATGTGATAGATGTTTATTTTGCATGCTATAATTGTATTGATAGGAAACATCAATACATGTGTGTTTAATAAACAAAAAGGGTTCCTAGTTATGCCTCTCTTATAGACTAGCTTGTTGATTAACAAGATGATCAAGGTTTCCTGATCATGGACATTGGATGTTGTTAATAACAAGGTCACATCATTTGTGAAATGATGTGATGAACATTCATCCGAAGTATAGCATTACGATCAGGTCATTATGTTTATATTGCTATAACATCATACAAAGTAGTCTTAGTCCTTAGACCATGAGATCATGTTAATTGCTAACACCGGAAGAGTATCTTGATAACATCAAACGTCACAAGTAGCAGGTGACTATAAAGGTGGGTTCAGTGCTATGAAGGTGTTATGTTGAGGCTCATGGATCAAGAGTGGAATTTGTCAATCCCAATGACGGATAGATATACTCTGGGCCCTCTCGGTGATATCACATTAAGATTGCTTGCAAGCAAGTGATGTGATCACTAGAATGTTATATCACGGAAACGAGAAAAGAATGCATGTCGGTAACGAGATCAAACTAGGTATTTGGATACCGATGATCGAATCTCAGACATGTATTATATCATGAGACAAAGGGATTAAATTGCTAACGTTAAAGGTTCTCATGATCACAAAAGTCATCGTTGAATATGCAGGAGTCGGTATGGATCTCCAGGTCCCGCTTCTGATTATTGATCTGAGAGGAGTATCAATCATGTCTGCATTATTCGCGAACCATAGGGTGACACACTTAAGGGTTGCCGGACACCATTTAGGAGCACATATGTTCCAGCCAAAAGGTTTGCAAAGCGCAGGAAATGTTTCAATAGAAACAGGAATTGTTTTGATAGAAACCGGAATTGTTTCAGGTGAAATTGCAGAAAGTGGTTCTGCATGTGATATTGAAATGTTGCAAGGGTTTTATGTGAATGTTTGTTAATTAAAGTAATTAACAAAATTCTGAATAAAATAAATAAAAGAGTTTTATTAATTGAGAGTTGCATTTAATTTGGTGGAAATTAAATACATGTGAGTGGGATTTTGGGTGGAGGCCATGTTTATGTGAGTGGAGGTTCACCACATGAATGAAGGAGGGGAGGAGTCCCCCCCCCCCTCATGCACCGGCTATGGGAGGAGGGTCTCCCTCCTCCTATAAAGCCCCTCTCCCTCTCACAAACTACACCTCCTCGTGAAGGATCTCTCCCCCTAGATATTTCCCCATGGTCTCGGATTAGCGAGATACATGTTCCCAGTGGCCTTAAATGCGGAAGGAGTTGCTTTGCTTCATGATTCGCTGGAGCGAGGAGGTGGAGGTTGTCCGATGGCTTGAACGTGTGTGCGAGGACGGATGCGCTGCTGATTTGCGGCGCTCGGACTTCCACACGATCTTGAGATCGGCAAGCGTACGACTACATCAACCACAAGTTCCTACTCGTTAACAAAACTCGTTGCCTTCGAGGGTAAGTTCTCCATGGATGTATGTCCACCCGTTTCTCTGTATCTAGTAGATAGATCTTGGCGTATAGTTCTCATCGTAGGAAATTTTTTTGTTTTCTATGTTGCGGACCCAACAGTGGTATCAGAGCCTGATCTATGCGTAGGTGCTTTGCACGGGTAGTACACATATGTTTATATGTGGGCGATGATGATCGTGTTAGTGCATCTTCTATGTACTTTGGATATTGGTGGCATAGTGGGATGAAGCGGCCCAGACCAACCTTACATGTCATCGTACATGAGACCGGTTCCACGACTAACATGCAACTAGTTTTGCATAAGTGGCTAGCGGGTGTCTGTCTCTCCTACTATAGTTAATATCTGATTTACAACGAGTTGCTAATAACTTGGTTATCCTCGTTGTGGTTCATGTTCGTAGGTAAGACCGGTTCTATCTCCAAAAGCCCTAAGCCACGTAAAACTTGCAATTGATAAATTAGAGGCGTCTAGTTTAGATCGTTGCTAGGCTAGTGTCTTGATATGGTATTGTTGTAAGTAGATGTATGATAGATACTCTTACAACTCACTTAACGTGTAAGTTCCATAGACCTTGGACTTACAGACAAAGGAATGATAGAGATCATACCACGATGCAAATGATAGAGATCAAATGCATGGACCATATCACCTCACTTCACACATTAGATGTTAGCATCTTATATTGCTAGTTTGGCGCGTTTGGTAGCATTATAAGATGATCCCTCATTTAGATATCAAGATAAAATATGTTCTTCCTTAAGTATGCACCATTTTGTGGATCGTGTTTTGAGGCATCACGTGATGATCGGGTGTTCTCGACTCTACGCTTTCATACAACGGGTGTAAGACAGTTTTACACACGCGAATACTAAGGTTCTTACTTGACGAGCCTAGCATGTACAGACATGGCCTCGGAACACGGACCGAAAGGTTAAGCATGAGTCATATAGTTGATATGATGCCCATATAGATGCTCGCCTTTGAAGCTACACCGACTCACGTGATGATCGGACTTGGTGTAGTGGATTTGGTTCATGTAATCACCAAAAGGACACGAGGGATGTCGTTTTTGAGTGGGAGTTCATCAGTAATTTGGATTAGTTGAACTCAATCTATCATAAACTTAGTCTAAATAAACTTTACAAATTCTGTTATAGATGGCACCACCTGCTTTTAATTTCAATGTGTTCATGGAGAAAGAGAAACTTGTTGCGAATGGTAGCAACTTCACCAACTAGGCTATGAATTTGAGGATTCTCCTCACTGCGGCACAAAAGCAATATGTGCTAGAGGCGCCGCTAGGCCCCCCACCAGCTCTTGATGCCCCTGACGAGGAAAAGAACGTCTATATAACTCGTCAGGAGGACCACAACTTAGTTCATTGCGGCATACTGTATGGGCTAGAGCCAGAACTTCGAAAACATTTCGAAAATGGCAATGCCTTTGATACCACAGGAGAATTGAAAATGATTTTCGATACCATGCTGCCGTAGAGAGTTATAATGCTTCTGAAAAGTTCTTTAGCTGCATGATGGAAGAAAACAGCTCTGTTAGTGAGCATGTACTCAAAATGTCTGGGTACGCCGATAAGCTTGTGTCCTTGGGAATAACGATTCCCATTGACTTAGGCATACATCGTGTTCTCCAATCTCTGCCACCTAGCTACAAGAGCTTCGTGATGAACTATAATATGCAGGGCATGAAGAAGTCTCTTCGAGCTTACATCAATGCTTAAGACTGCAGAAGTGGAGATTAGGAAAGAACATCAAGTGTTGATGATCAATAAGACCACCGGTTTCAAGAAGGACAAGAAAGGCAAGAAGAAGGGAAAGAAGGGCAGCAAATCTGTTGCCACGCCTGAAAAGAAACCCCGAGCTAGCCCTAAGTCTGACACCGAGTGCTACTATTGCAAGGGGACTGGCCATTGGAAGCGCAACTGCCCCAAGTATTTGGCGGACAAGAAGGCCGGCAAGGCAAACAAAGGTATATGTGATATACATGTTATTGATGTGTACTTGACTAGTACTCGCAGTAGCACCTAGGTATTTGATACGGGATCGGTTGCTAATATATGTAACTCGGTTCAGGGGCTGCGGAACAAGCGACAGCTAGCAAGGGATGAGGTCACGATGCGGGTCGGCAATGGATCAAGAGTTGATGTGATCGCCGTTGGAACGCTGCCTCTCCATATGCCGCCGGGATTAGTTATAAACCTAAATAATTGTTATTTGGTGCCTTCACTGAGCATGAACATTGTATCCGGATCGTGTTTGATGCAAAGTGGTTATTTGTTTAAGTCTGAAAACAATGGTTGTTCGATTTATATGAATAATATCTTTTATGGTCATGCACATGTGTTGAATGGTTTGTTTCTATTGGATCTCGATAGTAGTATTACGCATATTCATAATGTTGATGCTAAAAGGATTAAACTTGATAATGATATATCTACATATATGTGGCACTGCCGTCTAGGTCATATTGGCGTTAAACGCATGAAGAAACTCCATTCTGGTGGACTTTTGGAATCACTTGATTTTGAATCATTTGATACATATGAGCCATGCCTTATGGGCAAGATGACTAGAACGCCGTTTTCCGGTTCAATGGAACGGGCGACAGATTTATTTGAAATCATACATACTGATGTGTGTGGACCAATGAGTGTGTGTCGGTAGAGGTGGATATCGTTATTTTGTTACTTTCACGGATGATTTGAGTAGATACGGGTATATCTATTTGATGAAACATAAGTCTGAAACCTTT
Source organism: Avena insularis (assembly GCA_023614405.1). NCBI lineage: Eukaryota > Viridiplantae > Streptophyta > Magnoliopsida > Poales > Poaceae > Avena > Avena insularis. Next base: position 492,596,847 of record CM042692.1, on the reverse strand, counting down.
GAAAAGTTCAAAGAATTTCAGAATGAAGTGGAAAATCATCATAACAGAAAGATCAAATTTCTGCGGTCCGACCGTGGAGGAGAGTATCTTAGTTACGAGTTTAGCACACATATGAAAGACTATGGAATAGTTTCACAACTCACGCCTGCCGGAACACCACAACATAATGGTGTGTCAGAACGTCGTAATCGTACTTTATTGGATATGGTTCGATCTATGATGTCTCTGACTGACTTGCCACTGTCATTTTGGGGTTATGCACTAGAAACCGCTGCATTCACTTTAAATAGGGCACCATCTAAATCCGTTGAAAAGACACCGTATGAATTATGGTTTGGAAACAAACCTAAGCTGTCATTTCTTAAAGTTTGGGGATGCGATGTTTATGTGAAGAAACTTCAACCGGATAAACTCGAACCCAAAGCGAAAAAATGCGTCTTCATAGGATACCCTAAGGAAACAATTGGGTATACCTTCTATCACAGATCCGAGGGCAAGGTCTTTGTTGCCAAGAATGGATCCTTTCTTGAGAAGGAGTTTCTCGCGAAAGGTGTGAGTAGTCGGAAGGTAGAACTCGAAGAGGTTATTGAACCTTCTCTTCATGAAATGGCGAGTAGCACAGCACCGGAAGTTGTTTCGGAGTTGACTTCACCTAATGAAGAGAGAGCTAATGATATTGATCATGAAACTCCGAAAGAGGACACTACCGAACCTCGCAGGTCAAGCAGGACACATACAGCTCCTGAACTATACGGCAATCCTGTTATGAATTTCATGATTGATGAAATAGATAACCCTGCGACATATGAAGAAGCGATGATGAGCCCTGATTCCAACAAATGGCTAGAAGCCATGAAATCCGAGATGGAATCCATGTACGAAAACCAGGTTTGGACCTTGGTGGACTTACCTCACGATCGAACGGTCGTTGAGAATAAATGGATTTTCAAAAGAAAAACTGATGATGATGGTAATGTAACCATCTATAAGGCTCGACTTGTCGCAAAGGGGTTTCGACAAATTCAAGGAGTTGACTACGGTGAGACATTCTCTCCCGTAGCGATGCTTAAGTCGGTTAGGATTATGTTAGCAATTGCTGCATATTTCGATTATGAAATATGGCAGATGGATGTCAAAACTGCGTTCCTCAATGGTAATATTGAAGAAGAGTTGTATATGATACAACCAAAGGGTTTTGTCGATCCTAAGGATGCTGATAAGGTGTGCAAACTTTAGTGATCCATCTATGGACTGAAGCAAGCATCCCGGAGTTGGAATCTCCGCTTTGATGAGGTGATCAAAGAGTTTGGATTTGTCCAAACTTATGGAGAGGCTTGTATTTACAAGAAAGTGAGTGGGAGCAATGTGGCATTTCTGATATTATATGTGGATGACATATTATTAATTGGAAATGATATAGATCTTTTAAACAATGTTAAAAGTTATCTAAATAGCAAATTTTTGATGAAGGACCTTGGTGAAGCTTCATATATATTAGGCATTAAAATCTATAGAGATAGATCAAGACGCCTAATTGGGCTATCACAGAGTATCTACCTTGATAAGATATTAAAGAAGTTTAATATGGACGGAAGTAAGAAGGGGTACTTACCTATGTTAAAAGGCAAGACATTGAGTAAGACTCAAAGTCCGGCTACGGCGGAAGAAAGAGAGATAATGGATAAGATCCCCTATGCCTCAGCCATAGGCTCTATAATATATGTCATGCTATGTACAAGACCGAATGTGGCACATGCTATTAGTTTGACTAGTAGGTACCAATCTGATCCAGGTTCGGGACACTGGATAGCGGTCAAGAATATCCTTAAGTACTTGAGAAGAACTAAGGATATGTTTCTTGTATACGGAGGTGAAGAAGAGCTAGTCGCTAAGTGTTATGTCGATGCTAGTTTTGACACTGATCCGGATGACTCTAAGTCTCAATCCGGATACGTATTTCTCTTGAACGGAGCAGCAGTTAGTTGGAGGAGTTCCAAACAACCTATGGTGGTTGGATCAACAACGGAGGCGGAATATGTTGCTGCTTCAGAAGCAGCGCAGGAAGCGGTTTGGATGAAGGAGTTCATAACGGAACTAGGTGTGGTTCCTAGTGCGTTGGACCCAATGGTGATATATTGTGACAATAATGTAGCCATAGCCAACGCCAAGGAACCAAGGTCTCACAAGAATTCCAAGCATATTAAGCGCCGGTTTCACTCCATCCGCGAGCATGTCAAGGATGGAGATATAAAGATTTGTAAAGTGCACACGGACCTGAATGTAGCAGACCCGTTGACTAAAGTACTCCCTAGGGCAAAACATGATCAACACCAGAACTCCATGGGTGTTAGATTTATCACTATATAAACTAGATTATTGTCTCTAGTGCAAGTGGGAGACTGAAGGAAATATGCCCTGAGAGGCAATAATAAAGTTGTTATTATGTATTCCTTGTATGTGATAGATGTTTATTTTGCATGCTATAATTGTATTGATAGGAAACATCAATACATGTGTGTTTAATAAACAAAAAGGGTTCCTAGTTATGCCTCTCTTATAGACTAGCTTGTTGATTAACAAGATGATCAAGGTTTCCTGATCATGGACATTGGATGTTGTTAATAACAAGGTCACAGCATTTGTGAAATGATGTGATGAACATTCATCCGAAGTATAGCATTACGATCAGGTCATTATGTTTATATTGCTATAACATCATACAAAGTAGTCTTAGTCCTTAGACCATGAGATCATGTTAATTGCTAACACCGGAAGAGTATCTTGATAACATCAAGCGTCACCTTTGTAATAGGGTGACTATAAAGGTGGGTTCAGTGCTATGAAGGTGTTATGTTGAGGCTCATGGATCAAGAGTGGAATTTGTCAATCCGATGACGGATAGATATACTGGGCCCTCTCGGTGATATCACATTAAGATAGCTTGTAAGCAAGTGATGTGATCACTAGAATGTTATATCAGGACGAGAAAGAGTGCATGCCGATGCTTGAGAGCAAACTAGGTATTTGGATACCGATGATCGAATCTCGGACATGTATTATATCATGAGACAAAGGGATTAAATTGCTGGCGTTAAAGGTTCTCACGATCACGAAGTCATCGTTGAATATGCGAGTCGTATGGATCTCGGTCCGCTTCGATTATTGATCGAGAGGAGTCTCAATCATGTCTGCATTATTAGAAGCTGTAGGGTGACACACTTAAGTGTTGCGGACACCATTTAGGAGCACATATGTTCCGGACAAAAGGTTTGCAAAGCGCAGGAAATGTTTGATAGAAATAGGAATTGTTTCGATAAAAGGAATTATTTGTGAAATTGCGAAAGTGGTTATGCATGTGATATTGAAATGTTGCAAGGGGTTTTATGTGAATGTTTGTTAATTAAAGTAATTAACAAAATTCTGAATAAAATAAATAAAAGAGTTTTATTAATTGAGAGTTGCATTTAATTTGGTGGAAATTAAATACATGTGAGTGGGATTTTGGGTGGAGGCCATGTTTACGTGAGTGGAGGTTCACCACATGAATGAAGGAGGGGAGGAGTCCCCCCCCTCATGCGCCGGCTATGGGAGGAGGGTCTCCCTCCTCCTATATAAAGCCCCTCTCCTCTCACAAACTACACCTCCTCGTGAAGGATCTCTCTCCTCTAGATATTTCCCCATGGTCTCGGATTAGCGAGATACATGTTCCGGTGGCCTTGTGCGGAAGGAGTTCTTGCTTCACTGATTCGCTGGAGCGAGGAGGTGGAGGTTGTCCGGTGGCTTGAACGTGTGTGCGAGGACGGATGCGCTGCTGATTTGCGGCGCTCGGACTTCCACACGATCTTGAGATCGGCAAGCGTACGACTATATCAACCACGAGTTCCTACTCGTTAACAAAACTCGTTGTCTTCGAGGGTAAGTTCTCCATGTATGTATGTCCACCCGTTGCTCTGTATCTAGTAGATAGATCTTGGCGTATAGTTCTCATCGTAGGAATTTTTTTGTTTTCTATGCTGCAGACCCAACACAATCTAAACTAGACGCCTCTAATTTATCTATTGCAAGTTTTACGTGGCTTAGGGCTTTCGGAGATAGAACCGGTCTTACCTACGAACATGGAACCACAACGATGATAACTAAGTTATTAGCAACTCGTTGTAAATCAGATATTGACTATAGTAGGAGAGACAGACACCCACCAGCCACTTATGCAAAACTAGTTGCATGTCAGTCGTGGAACCAGTCTCATGTGCGATGACATGTAAGGTTGGTCCGGGCCGCTTCATCCCACTATGCCACCAATATCCAAAATACATGAAAGAAGCAATAACATGATCATCATCGCCCACATATAAACATATGTGTACTACCCGTGCAAAGCACCTACGCATAGATCAGGCTCTGATACCACTGTTGTGTTCGCAACATAGAAAACAAAAAAAATTCCTACGATGGGAACTATACGCCAAGATCTATCTACTAAATACAAGCAACGGGTGGATATACATCCATAGAGAACTTACCATCAAAGACAACAAAGCTTTGTTAATGAGATGGAACTCGTGGATGATGTAGTCATACACTTGCCAATCTCAAGATCGTGATGAAGTCCAGCAGGTCCGGCTCCAGCACGTCCATCAGATCCAGCTCCAGCAAGTCCAGCACCACCAAGTCCAGCACCGCAAAGCAGCGGTGCATCCGTGATCGCACACACGTCCGATACCCTGACAACGTCCGTCCCTCGCTCCAGCAAAGCAGTGGAAGCAGCAAATCCTTTCCAGATAAAGCCACAGGAAACATGTATCTCGCTAATCTGATACCATGGGGAATAACTAGAGGGGGAGAGAGATCCTTCATGAGGAGATGTGAGGAAGAAGGGGTGTGAGGGTGGCCTTTTATAGGATGAGGGGGGTGCCCCTCCCCATGGCCGGCGCCCCAAGGGGTGAACCTTCACCTCCTCATTCATGTGGTGGTAACTCCCTCCACATAAATTTGCCCCTTTACATTCTCTTTTAAAGTCTCCACTTTAAATGCATTAAATTTCTCCAAATTTAATGCTCTCTCATTTAATAAAACTCTTTTATTAATTTTATTCAGAATTTTGTTAATTATTTTAATTAACAAACATTCACATAAAACCCCTGCAACATTTCAATATTACATGCAGAACCAATTTCTGCAATTTCACCCGAAACAGTTTTGGTGTTTATTGAAATAATTCCAGCGCTTTCTTAAATCTTTATATGAAACATATTTGCTCCAAATGGTGTCAGTATACCTTAAGTGTGTCGCCCTATGGTTCGTGAATAAAGTAGACATGATCGAGACCCCTCTCAGATCAATAATCAGAAGCGGGACCTGGAGATCCATACTAACTCCTACACATTCAACGATGACTTCTGTGATCGTGAGAACCTTTAACGCTAGTAACTAAATCCCTTTGTCTCGTGATATATTACATGTCCAAGATTCGATCATCGGTATCTCCATACCTCGTTTGATCTCATTACCGACATGCACTCTTTTCTCGTTCCTGTGATATAACATTCTAGTGATCTTATCACTTGCTTGCAAGCTAACCAATGTGATATCACCGAGAGGGCCTAGAGTATATCTATCCGTCATCAGGATGGACAAATCCTATTCTTGATCCATGAGCCTCTACATAATACTTTCATAACATTGAACCCACCTTTATAATCACCCTTTCACGGTGTGACGTTTGATGTTATCAAGATACTCTTCCAGTGTTAGTGATTGACATGATCTCATGGTCTAAGGACTAGGATTATTTCGTATGATGTTATAGCAATATAAACACAATGACTTTGATCGTAATGCTATACTTTAGATAAATGTTCATCACATCATTCTACTAATGTTGTGACCTCGTTATTAACAACATCCAATATCCATGATCAGGAAACCTTGATCATCTTGTTAATCAGTGACCTAGTTTATAAGAGAGGCATAACTAGGAACTTTCCTTTTGTTTATTAAACACACATGTATTAACATTTACAAATTAATATAATTATAGCATGCAAAATAAACATTTATCATAAACAAGGATTAAGATAATAACCACTTTATTATTGCCTCTCGGGCATATTCCCTTAAAACACGGCCTTGCTGGCTGCCTGGACGGATGAAGAAAATTCACGGGCGCTTTTCCAGATGGGCCCGACGAAAGCCCTGGGGCCGAATGGACTTCCGGCGCTGTTCTACTAGAGGCACTGGTCTCTACTAAAGAATCATGTGTGTGCTGCTATTAGGGTTTTCTTGTAGGAAGAGAATGCCCAGGTGATTTCAATGATACTGTTTTGGTTCTGATTCCAAAAGTTAATGCAGCTGATGCGATCACTCAGTTTTGTCCAATAAGCCTTTGCAATGTGTTGTACAAGCTAGCATCCAAAGTGACCGCGAATAGGCTTAAGGCTATCTTGCCCATCTTGATCTCTGAAGAGCAAAGTTCCTTTGTACTGGGGCGGCTTATAACTGACAATGTATACATTGGATATGAATGCGTCCATGCAATAAGAACTAGGAAAAGGAAGAAGGCGTTGTGTGTAGTTAAGCTCGACATGATGAAGGCATATGACCGGGTCGAGTGGGCTTTTCTAGAGAACATGTTGCTGACTTTGGGTTTCTCAGGCACCTGGGTGGAGATGGTAATGAGGTGTGTCCGAACAGTTAGAATCTCCGCCAAGGTCAATGGCTGTCTCTTGGATATGTTCTGCCCAACAAGTGGGTTGAGACAGGGAGGCCCACTGTCTCCTTACTTATTCCTCTTCTATGTTGAGGGTTTTTCAGCACTTCTCAAGCAGGCATAGAGAGAGAGAGCTGGATGGTGTGAAGTTTGGATGATAGGGGCCTACAATTACCCACCTTCTATTTGCTGATGACCGTATTGTGTTTATGGAGGCAAGCCAAAGTAGTGCGGAAGCTTTGAGGAGGGTTTTGAGACAATATGAGGAGTGCTCGGGTCAAAAGGTTAACCTATAGAAGTCGTCTATCTTTTTCGGCAAGGGATGTATGGAGAATGTCCGAGCTGACCTGAAGAACCGGGTGGGGATCCAGTGTGAGGCGTTATCTGAGTGATACCTGGGCCTACGAACAGTGGTGGTTAGATCAAAACAGGGTGCTTTCAAGCATCTAACCGATCGCTCTCGAGGGAAGTGTGGGGCTGGAAAGATCAAGGCGGGAAAAGAGATCCTGGTTAAGTCGGTCCTTCAAGCTGTCTCTACCTATCCGATGGGGTGTTTCTAGCTTTCCAAAGGACAATGTAAAGATCTGTCGTCGGTGGCAGCCCAGTTCTGGTGGGGTGATAAGAACAACCATAGGAAGGTCCATTGGATCAGTTGGAAACGTATGTGTGTGTCCAAGAGGGCTAGAGGCATGGAGTTCCGTGATTATGAAGATTTTAACCAGGCCCTTCTAGCAAAACAAGCGTGGATATTAGTGACTAAGACAAATGCGCTATGTGCAAGGGTTTTAAAGGCTCGGTACTTTAGTCAGGACTGGTTTTGGAATGCTAGATGCCCAAAGAAATCTTCTTATACTTGGAAGAGTATACTCCATGGGAGGAACCTACTGAAGGAAGGGGTGATTTGGAGGATAGGTGATGGGGCGAAGATTGATGTATGGGACCAGAAGTGGATACCACGCTCGTATGTGCAGCGACCACTGGGTTGCAAACCGGGGATAGAAGTGAAAATGGTTAAGGAGCTGATCATTGTCGACGGAGATGGCTTGGATGTAAACAAGCTAAACGACTATTTTTTTTGAGGCTTACGTCGCTGACATTGTGAAAATTCCAATTGGTAGGGCTAGATCAGATGACTACATCGCATGGAATTACACCAAAACGGAGTCTTTAGTGTTCGATCGGCTTATCACCTCAAACATCGCTTAAAAAGGGAGCATGATACAAGCGCCGGTTCCTCTCTGAATATTTCCGAGCACCAATGATGGTTGAAACTCTGGGCAGCGTACGTCACAAACAAAATCAGGGTACACTGCTTGAGGCTTGCGAAGAATGGTTTGGCGGTGGGATCGGAGCTGGGGCGAAGGAGGATCAAGGATAATATTCGGTGCATAGTTTGTAATAGGGAGGAGACGCTGACACACCGATTTTGGAGGTGCCCGCATTATGTCAGAGTGTGGGAGCTGCTACGTACTAGGACTCTGTTTAAGCTATGCACACCACCAGATGATATGAGATCTCGTAGGGAGCTGGAGAGCTGGTTACTGGACTAGTTTAGGGGCCTGAAGGAGGATGAGTTGTTTGTGGCTATGACTGCGATGTACCATCTCTGGCTTGCCAGGAACAAAGCGAGGGATGAGCAGTGGATCAAAGACCTAGACAAAATGGCATCCAGAATCCTGATGCTCTCCCAAGCGTGTTGTAATGCTCGGCTGTCTGGCCTTTCTTCTATGAAACCGATACATCTCTCAGGACGTATCCTTAAAAATAATCCTGATGCTAGTTGCCGAATGGAAAGCCCTGAAGCAGGAACGTGATGCCAAGGAGGTGCGACCGGCGGGACAATGGTGTCCACCTTCAGAGGGCTGGCATAAGGCTAACGCTAATGGGGCCTACTCATCTTCGGAGGGAATCGGCGGTGGTGGTGTGATCATTCGAGATCACCATGGCTTGCCTAATGCAGGCTCTAGCTGTTTTTTCCCCATTGTGTCCGATCCGGAGAGGGCGGAACTCTTGGCATGTCGATGTGCCGTCCAACAGGCAAGGGAGATGGGAGTTCAGAAATTGGCTCTGGAGACTGACTGCATGGGAGCGGTAACAAAGCTGAAGAGCAAGGAGATTTACAGGTTGATCCATGGGCTGTTGATAGAGGAAATCAAGAAGATGCTACGCGAGTTTGGAACGTCTTCGATCAACCATGTGCGACGATCGGGTAACAGAGTAGCACATCGTTTAGCAAAAGAGGGCTGCGCGAATAAAGTTTCTGATTCATGGATGGGGCATCCACCAGATCTTGTAATGAACTTGTTGGCACTAGACACTGAGGTGTAATAAAGAGCAGCCCGTTAATCTATACCTCTATACCTAATACCTACTCCCTCCGTTCGGAAATATAAGACATTCTAGCTTTGTGAAACGAATGAATCTAGACACCTTTTATTGTATAGATTCACTCCGAATCTCTATAAACCTATAAACTAAAAGACGTCTAGATACACTCGATTCACAAAGATAAAACGTCTTATATTTCCTAACGGAGGGAGTAATACCTAATAATAATAAAGGACGGATCGCTTCTGTCAACCAACTTTATGTTGGATGGTTTTGCTCTCCCACCCAAGACTAAATTACCCACCACTGCCACCGATTAGTCAAAATACCGGTTCGTCCTTACTCCCATCCTGCACGTGGTCTCTACCTTTCTCCCGTCCAGCAGACGAGCCAGAGCGCGGGGGTGAGGGGGAAGCAAGGCTGTCGGTGGCGGGGTACCAGGACTAGGAGGGGCATGGTGTCGCGTCTGTTGCCAGCCGTGAGGAGGCGCCGGAGCCGATGACGCGCACCTCCGGCCCCTGCTGGTTGTCGATGGAGAGCAGGGTCACGGTGTCGACGTCGCCATGGATGCTGCAGAGCACGGGGAGGTCGGTGACGTGCGGGGGGCGCAGGAGGGGACGACGGTCAGTGGGGAGCACCACGCTCTGGCGCCACTGGCTGGAGAGGGAGGCGACGCTCTCCCGTCCGGAGTAGAAGAGGGCGACACAGCTCGAGGTGAGGCGCGGCACGGGAACAAGGGAGGTGGAGGCGGCGCTCCGGCGATGGCGGGTCTTGAGGAAGGGAGGGCCGTGTTAGATTGATCTCCACGGTCGTCCCAACGGACGACCGACTCGGTCTCGCGCCCTGATCGGGGGCGCCCAACGTCACCATCGTTGGTGGGCCCCCGTCGCGCATCGCATATAAAGAGGTGGGGTCCGAAGGCACGAACCCCAAGGTTCGTCCGCCGACTCTCCCACCGAACAACCCAAAACTCTAGGCCACCCGATCTGGCTTTGCGCTGCAGCGGCGGGAATCACCCATCTCACCGCCGCCACTACTCCGTCGAGCTCCATGACGAGCTCGTCGTCAACCTCGAAGTCCGACAGTATGTTTTCTCTAACCCTATTCTCTCTGGATCGACACCTAGCGATCCAAATGACCTAACAATGGTATTAGAGCGACTAGGCTAGTTGATCTAGTAGAGAAAGCAGAAGATCCGATGTAGAAAGTTAAAAGGCTAGGGTTTTTTAAGAAGCGCCGCCGCAAGGCCGCGCCGTTCCTCTCGATCTCGACGCATCGGCAAGCCGAGGTCGGGAAGAAGAACATAAACCCCTCTGGGGTGAAGAAATCAAAAAAAAACCTAAAGCCACAATTTCCCCCCTCTCGGATCAAGCCAATCTAGAATCGGGAAGAAAAAGAAAAGCCCCGGATTTTTCAGTTTTTCCCATCCCCAACCCTGAATTAAAGAACAAAAATCAAACAGAGAAAGCCCCGGCCATTTTTCCCCTCCCCGAATCAGAAAAGAAAGTCCCGCCGGCCGTTGCTGGCAAAGAGAGCCACCGCCTGGGTCGTTTGACGGCGGCGCACCCACCCTCGGTTGGTTGCACGCACCGGCAAAGGGCCAAGGGGGCGCCATCACTAACTGCTGCTACTCCTCTGCCCAGTTCGTTGGGGGCTTGGGGGGTTTCAGTAGGTTGAGAGGAAAGAAAGGGGGAGGGGCTCCGTCTGCAGCGGAGAGGAGCTTCGTCGTGGCGGTCAATTGGCCGCGGGCGCCTCGCGTCTACGACAAGCGCCGCCAGAGCGAAAGCTCTGGCAGAGAAAATGGGCGTTAGGGTTAGGGGTGGCCGGGTCGGGGTGGTTTTGACCCAGCGAGGGCTGCGCGCGGCCGTCCGATGCGACGAGGGCAAATCAACGGCCACGATCGAGCGTGGCGGTCGGCCATTGGGCCATGTATGTGGTCACGCTGCGGCGTCAGTATGCGCGTCGTAAGTCGAAAGCGGCAACTGATACACGAAGGAGAGTGAGCTGGTTTGGGCATATGGGTCATATCCACGCGCAGCAGTGTCAGTAATTTTGTCAACGCGGTTGTATGAAGGCACACGATGGCAAGTAGCACAAGAACGGAGGCTGCATAGGGGCGGGCGGTGGGGTCCGATGTATCGCTTTTTGTTTAGGCCGAATTTTGTCTTTATTCTTTTATAGAGGCTTTTTTTATGTAATTTTTGCACAGTTTTTTTTCTACATCAAAATTATCCAACGAAATTTTGTGTAGAAAATTAATAAAGTAACAGTAAAGCTTCTGTAAATTATAAAGTTGATGAATTTTATTCATACTTTTCTGCTACAAATAGTTAAAAGTAATTGCTTAAATGCAATAAAGTGATGATTTTATTTGATGACCAACGTTGTTAGTAAAATTTTCACTATGGATAATAAGTTTTATCGCCATTAGTTCTATTTCTGCCCAACGGTGATGTAGAATTAATATTGAGAAGTTTCATGTTTTAAATTTGAACAACGTTGAATTAACTCGTTTCGATGATATTTTGTTTTTAGGCAATCCCATGAGTTTCATCTCGGCTATTGAGCCCCTCAATGGAGGGAACTACGGCTCATGGCGAGAGAAGGTTGAGATGGGGCTTGCTTTGCTTGACCTCGACTTGGCACTGATTGAGACATGTCCCAAAGAACCTGAGGACCCCGTGAGGGGCAAAAAAGAAAGTGAAAGGGTCCATGACCATGGACCAATAAGAATGAAGTACGACCTTGATCGTGCAAAGTGGGACTCGTCCAACAGAAAGTGCTTGATGGTCATTAAGAGCTCCATTATGGAGGCAATAAGGGGAGCAATCCTAGAGTGTAGCACTGCCACTGAGTACCTGAAGAAGGTAGAGAGTCAGTTTACTGGGTCTTCAAAGGCCTATGCAAGCTCTCTCATTAAGAAACATGTTACTACAAGATACACTGGTGGTGGAGTAAGGGACCACATATTGCGAATGAGCAACATGTCTTCCAAGCTCAAGCCCATGGGAATGGAGCTCCCAGTCGATTTCATTATTCATCTGATCTTTGCCTCACTGCCAAACCAATTTGAGAGTTTTGTTGTGAACTACAACGCACAGCCAGAAAAGTGGGGCATTGAGAAGATGATGGCCATGTGCGTACAAGAAGAAGAGAGGCTCAAGGGGCAATCTGGTGATTCTGTGAACTACCTGAGCCCAACCAAGAAGAGGAACTTTCAGGGTTCCAGGCCACAAGGGTGGCCACAGGGGAAACCTCAGGGGCATCCCCCTCCTTCTAAGCCGCATGGAAAGGATGATGATCACCGACAGTAGGAAGTGGACAAGGACACCTGCAGGTGGTGCAAGGAAAAGGGCCACTACATGAGTGACTGTGTGAGCTTACTAAAGCATCTATGCAAGAAAGGTGAGGATTTAATTAGTTTTGTTGATGAATCACTATTTTTAAGTTATGCAAAATCTACTTGGTGGATTGACTCAGGTGCAACTGTCCACGTTGCAAATTCATTACAGGGATTCCGTATGAGAAGGACCCTGCAAAGAGGAGAAAGAAGAATTAAAGTGGCAAATGGCGTCCAAGCTGAAGTCGAAGCTATTGGAGATATCCCATTAGAATTATCAAATGCCTTTGTACTTTTACTAGTAGATGTACTTTATGTACCCTCTTTGCATCGAAACTTAATAAGTGTATCGCGCTTAGATGATGATGGTTTTGCTTGCCATTTTGGTGATGGACAATGTAAAATCAAGCGTAATAATGAGATTGTTGGTCTTGCCTTCAGACAAGACAAGCTTTATTTGTTATCACTTTGTGAGAATGTGTATGCATTAAGCGCTGAGAATGAGAATGTCTCCTCATCCCTGAATGGAAAGAATAAAAGGAAAAGAATTGATGATGTCTCTTCGAAATTATGGCCGCGTTTAGGCCATATTTCGAGGGGGAGAATAGAACGCTTAGTAAAAGAATCAATTCTACCGCCTTTAGAATTTTCAAATTTAGAGCAATGCATCGATTGCATTAAAGGAAAGTTCGTAAAGAACATCAAAAAGGGCGCCAAAAGAAGCACAAGAGTCTTAGAAATAATTCATACGTATATATGCGGTCCGTTTCCTATGACATCTGTGGATGGATATGATTCTTTCATAACATTCACGGATGATTATTCGCGTTATGGTTATATTTATCCAATTAGAGAGCGTTCCGAAGCATTGGATAAATTTAGGATATTTAAGACTGAAGTTGAAAATCAACATAGTCTAAAAATTAAAGTAGTAAGGTCCGATCATGGAGGCGAATACTACGGTCGGCACACCCCATATGGCCAAGTTCCTGAACCTTTTGCAGGGTTTCTACAGGAACATGGTATAGTAGCCCAATATTCAACGTCGGGCGAGCCTCAGCAGAATGGAGTAGCTGAAAGACGTAACCGTACCTTGATGGATATGGTAAGAAGCATGTTAAGCTACTCCACCTTACCGGTTGGTTTGTGGATGGAGGCGTTAAAAACCGTCATTCACATACTTAATCGAGTTCCCAGTAAGTCGGTGTCTAAAACACCATATGAGTTATGGACTAGTCGCGAACCTTCACTCAATTATTTGCGAGTGTGGGGTTGTCCAGCTGAGGCTAAGCTCTTCAATCCAAACCTTGGGAAGTTAGATCCTAAAACAGTAAGTTGCCATTTCATTGGCTATCCAGACAAGTCAAAAGGTTATCGTTTCTATTGTCCAGACAGATTTACTAAGTTTGTGGAAACGAGACACACTGTGTTTCTAGAGGATCAGATGATCAGGGGGAGCACGGTATCGCGAGAAATCAACCTTGAGGAGAAGCGGGTGCATGCACCCACTCCGATGATTCAGGAACCGTTTTTCTCGATACATGCTGATGCACCGACACAGGAATATGTCGATGTGACACATGTTGTTAGTTCTCCCGTGGCAACAATGAATGAAAATGAAGACCCTGTTGTCACACAAGAGGGAGAGTTGCAACAGCCCCATACAGAGAATGTTCCAGAAGGCGAGACCCTTAGAAGGTCTCAAAGAACTAGAAAGCCAGCTATTCCCGACGATTTTGAAGTCTATGTTAGTGAAGAAGTTCAAATGGAGGGTGATCCCACCACATTTGAAGAAGCCATCAAAGGTGCTCACTCATCGAAGTGGCTTGAAGCCATGGAAGATGAAATAAGATCCATGAGTAGCAACAAAGTCTGGGATTTAGAAGAAATTCCTAAAGGAGCCAAAACAGTAGGCTGTAAATGGGTCTACAAAACAAAATGTGACTCTAGAGGGAATATTGAAAGATATAAAGCACGATTTGTTGCTAAAGGCTTCACCCAAAGAGAGGAAATAGATTACAATGAGATATTTTCTCCAGTCTCAAGTAAGGATTCTTTTAGAATCGCAATGGCTTTAGTGACACACTATGATTTAGAATTGCATCAGATGGATGTAAAGACAGTTTTCCTAAATGGAGACCTAGAAGAAAAGGTTTACATGACACAACCCAAGGGTTTTGTTGTGGAAGGAAAAGAACGTATGGGATATCGTCTGAAGAAATCCATTTATGGATTAAAACAGGCCTCCAGGCAATGGTACTTAAAGTTCCATGAAACAATAAGAAAGTTTGGGTTCGATAAGAATGAAGAGGACAATTGCGTATATGCAAAGTTTAAGAATGGGAAATTCATTTTTCCTTATCCTGTATGTGGATGACATTCTACTTGTCAGTAGTGAGATGTTAGTCTACTATTGGAAACAAAGAAGTTTTTGTCCTCGAACTTTGATATGAAAGATCTTGGTGAAGCTTCATTTGTTCTAGAAATTGAGATTCTCCGAGATAGAGAAAAATGGGTCTTAGGGCTATCGCAGAAGGCATACTTAGAGAAGATTCTGAAGAAGTATAGTATGCATGCGAGTAATCCTACGCCTGCTCCTATAGTCAAGGGCGATAGATTTGGAAATTTTCAATGTCCCAAGAACCAATATGAGATTGATCAAATGAAAGTGGTTCCATATGCTTCTGCTGTCGGAAGCTTGATGTATGCTCAAGTATGTACACGCCCTGACTTAGATTTTGTTACCGGGGTATTTGGCAGATTTCAAAGTAATCCAGGAATAGATCATTGGAAAATGGTAAAGAAGGCATTGCGTTGTGCAAAAGGCACAAAAGACCTCATGTTAACTTACAGAAGATCTGATTCCCTTGAGATGGAAGGGTATTCAGATGCAGACTATGCGGGAGATATAGATGAAAGAAAATCCACGTCAGGATACATATTTACTCTCGCAGGTGGAGCTATATCATGAAAAAACTCCAAGCATACCATCACGGCATCGTCCACGATGGTAGCTGAGTATGTAGCGTGTTATGAGGCCACGGGGCAGGCAAACTGGTTAAAGAAGTTTGTACCCGGGTTAAGAGTGGTGGACAGCATTCAAAGACCACTCAGAATATACTGCGACAATGAGCCAGCGGTATTCTATGCTCACAACAATAAGTCAAGTGTTGCTGCCAAACACATTAACATTAAATTTTATGTTGTGAAAGAAAGAATCCAGGATCATACCATAAGTTTGGAGCATATAAGTACAAAAGAAATGCTCGCGGATCCGCTCACAAAAGGCTTACCACCTAGTGTGTTCAGAGAACACTTAGCTGGCATGGGTTTAAGGGAAAGCCTATGATACCTGGATGTTAAGGGCCTAAGAACAAAAGTCTGTTTCAAAATAGAGGTGTATAAGTAACTGTTGAATCTATGGTGCGTAACTGATCATTATGATGAGACATGCTCTATATATTGATCTGTGATGAAATGGGTGCAAAAGTGTAAGTTGAATGGAAGATGAGATCAAGGGGGAGAATGTTAGATTGATCTCCACGGTCGTCCCAACAGACGACCGACTTGGTCTCGCGCCCTGATCGGGGGCGCCCAACATCACCATCGTTGGTGGGCCCCCGTCGCGCAGCGCATATAAAGAGGTGGGGTCCGGAGGCAAGAACCCCAAGGTTCGTCCGCCGACTCGCCCACCGAACAACCCAAAACCCTAGGCCACCCGATCTGGCTGCGGCTGCAAGTGGAATCACCCATCTCACCGCCGCCACTACTCCGTCGAGCTCCATGACGAGCTCGTCGTCAACCTCGAAGTCTGACGGTATGTTTTCTCTAACCCTATTCTCTCTATATCGACACCTAGCGATCCAAATGAGCTAACAGGCCGGCGGCGCTACGTTGAGGGAGGAGGCGGCGCAGCGCTCCTGGCGGCGTTGCAGGGAGACGCGAGCGGGGAAGGGGTAGGATCGATGGAGAGGGGGGTTGGTGGCGTGCAATGTGTGGTGTGCGTGCGTGCGTAGCTTGCGGGCTCCGTGTTAATTTCTCAATTGGGGGAGAGCCACTCCGACTTGTGCCTCTGAGCTGTTAATTTCTCAATTGGGGGCACTGTGGCCCATGGTTGTGTGCGGGATTTGAGCAGAGGAAGAATTTGAACAGAACAAAGCAAGGCGACTGCTTCAGAGTTCAGACTTTCAGAGCTCAAAGGGGCGGCTGGACATGCTCCGGCTTCCGGTGTAAGGAAATTTCTTCCTTTGTTTGCTTCCGTGTTTTCCTGGAGTTAGTGTTTTCCTGTGCAATGTGGTGTACTATTCTGGACAACGTACGTGCTAGCAAGTTTCAGGGCAGGTATGCCTTCCGTTCCCCTCTGAAGTTACGTATCATGAATGAATAAATTTCTTCACTGCTATTCTTTTATTTCCCGAAGCTTCGCGTCATTAGCATCAATTATTTCCTTACACATAGTATGCACCGTAAAGTCAAATAAGAGAGGTAACCACACTTTAAAGGTCAATATTCATAAATTTCCAAGCCACCATAGTAAATAGCACATTATGGTCATAGATGATAACCAATTCTTCATGTGGTTTCTTTCCCATAAGATCGTCCCTACCCCTCCTTCGTGGTGGGTGGCCATGCAATTCCTCTTTTCTCTGCTGCTACCTAGAACCGGTGGGAGTAGCTGCTCTCTGGACTCCAGATTGCATTCACATTGTTTGTGTTGTCGAATCGTTTTCGTTTCCAAATTCCAAGTCATCACGCTGATTTGTTACTAATTCAGGTACGATGGGAAGTACCGTGGGTTTAGTAAAGGTAAAATCAAAATAAATCATCTATATTGTGGTAAAAGTCTGATGATAATTCATATGACATTTAATTTTTGATTATTAGCATTTCTGAAGAAATATTTTCTATCAGCAGTTTCAGAGTTATGTGATGCATGTGAGCTATTTTTTATGGTCACATTGATTTGGTGCATAAGAGTAAAATGATCGTATAATTTTTTTCTCCTCTTGTGTGATGTTGATTCTGATTCGGACAAGATCAAGAAGTAGTAGATTCTGAGGCGAGATATGATTTTCACTATTACATGTTTAAAGTTCTTCTTTGATTTTCACTATTGTTCGATACAAAAGACATGTCAATCAGGACTCGATGCCATTTCGATTCATTGACGTATGGATTTGGACATATAAAATAGAAAGTTGTTCATTTTATTTAGTGTCGCGCCTTGGCAACACACGGGTTTTGTGCTAGTCTAAAAAAAAAGGAAATTGCCATGCATCCTTTCACGTCCTCCACTTTATGCCCGCTCCACACATTATCAACCACATATTTAATTTATCGTCCCAGCATTGTTTGTTGCAACATTGACGAATGCCTCTCCACGAGAGCGTGGGTTGGAACTACGATTTGAATTCCGAGATGCATAAATCACGATCCAAATCCAATGGTGAAAGGTGACTGAGAAATATCGTCTAAGAAATAGAAAAACTGTTTATTTAAATTAAATGAATATATACCACGACACGCGAGTCGATCCTACCAAAAATCAAATCAACTTCGCAGCCTCGCAGGAGATCCCACGTTCCTCCATTCCGCATTTCAATTTTATTTGAAACGCGTATGGCCAGAGATGCTCACACATACATATAGTTGCCCCGGCTCTTTGAACATCTCCGAGAGAATGAGCCGGCAGGTCTTAAAATTAACAGTCACCATAAACATCTCGATGTCGATGGAAACATTGCCTCCTAGTGATAGGATATTCTGCTAAAGCATCAAATATATGATTTGATCCATGTTGGGTTATGAGTACCACTGCCCTCATAACTATCCAACCACATATTAGTTTTTGCATTTCAATATTTCACAAATTGTTATATTAAGAAATGTGACCACTCTTCTGATCAATCCAAAAGGTCGACGATACACCAACCATGGCAAAGCAAGATTCGTCTATATCAGTGTTGTATGTTGATTATTGCTTTTCCTTTGATCGTGTCATCCAACGATTCGTTAAGACAAGCGTATGATAGGTCCACGAACAAATCTTGGATCGCATCGGTCGACTCTTCTCGTGTACACTATCTGAGCTGACACAAGCAAGATCTACTCATCTCTCTGGTTGCCTAGGGTTTCGAGTTTAGGCTTTTTAGGGTTTAGGATTTTAGGGTATAGTTCCCTGAGAAATAGTAAAACCGTTTAAATTAAATGAATAGCATGCCAGAGGTGATCGTACTGGAAATCAAATCAACTTTGCAGCCTCGCAGGAGATCCCACGTTCCTCCCTCGGGTATTTCAATTCTTTTAAACCCGGTACAAGCATAGATGCTCACAACCACATACACTTACACACTTACGCCTTTGAATTACTGCGAGATATCGAGACGGCGGATCTTAAATTGACAAAGTCACCATAGACATCTCGCTGTAGATAGAAATCGTCACAACCTACCTGCTTTTACGAGACATCAAAATGTCAATTCTAAGATTTGATCTCTGCTAAACCCTGGTAACTACCCAACCACATGTTCTTCACAAGTTGTATATTAGAACCTCCGTTTCACATTATAAGCCTTTTTAGCAAACTAAAACAGCTTACTAAACAGGGTTACATTTCGGAACGGAGGGCAGTAAAAAAGAGGTGACCACTCTCCCGAAAAAGTTCGACGGTACACCAACCACGGTACAAGATCCGTCTAGATGGTTTGTGTCGTATATGTTGATTATTGCTTTTCCTTTAAACGTTTCATCCAACGGTTCGTCAAGACAAATCCCAGATCGCATCTGTCAACTCTCCTGTCGTGTACCAATATCTGAGCTGACAGAAGCAAGATCGAGTAGCTCCCTATCCCTACTCCTCACTCCGCTTGCCGTCTTGCTCCACGCCGCGAAGCCACAGGCAAAGGTCACCGTCCGCCGCGCCAGCCCGCCATGGAGATCGAGTACGACATGCCCGGTTTCATGCGGCTGCACAAGAGCGGCCGTGTCGAGCGCTTCGCCGGCACCGAGACCGTCCCGCCTTCCCCTTCCGGTGATCCTGCCAACGGCGTCGCCTCCAAGGACATTGTCCTCGACCCCGCGGCCAACATCTCCGCCCGCCTCTACCTCCCCGACACGGGGGTCCATCCCGGCAAGAAGTTCCCCGTCGTCGTCTTCTTCCACGGCGGCGCTTTCTTTGTCTGTAGCGCCGCCTCCCCGATCTACCACAGGTACGCCGCCTCCCTCGCCGCCGCGGTCCCCGCCATCGTCGTATCAGTTGACTACCGCCTCGCCCCGGAGCACCCTCTCCCGGCGGCCTACGACGACGCCTTCGTGGCCCTCAAGGCGGTCGTCGCCGCCTGCCGCCCGGATGGCGCCGAGCCCTGGCTCGCCGCGCACGGCGACGCATCTCGGCTGTGCCTCCTCGGCGACAGCGCCGGCGGCAACATGGCGCACAACACGGCGATAAGGCTGCGGAAGGAACCCATCGACGGCTACGGCGACAAGGTCAGCGGCGTCGCGCTGATGCACTCCTACTTCTGGGGGACAGAACCGGTGGGCGGCGAGTCGCCCGCGGCGGGCGCCCCCTTCGACATGGACCGCGTGTGGGACGTGGCCTGCGGCCGCAGGTTCGGCCGCGACCACCCGTACATCAACCCGGCGTCGTCGCCGGAGGAGTGGAGGCAGCTCGGATGCGGCCGTGTGCTGGTGACCACGGCGGAGCGGTGCTGGTTCGTGGAGAGGGCGCGCGCGTACGCGGAGGGGATCAAGGCGTGCGGGTGGGAGGGCGAGCTCCGGTTCCACGAGACCAAGGGCGAGACGCACGCCTACTTCTTGTTCAAGCCCGGCTGCGACAATGCAGCCAAGGAGCTCGCCGTCGTGGCCGACTTCCTAACTTGTAAGCTGTAACACGAACGGAACAATATTTGCTCCTCTGAATCAATAGCCATTTGCAACTTCACTGCATGGATGAAGCACAACGATTGTGGTTGTTTCCGATTTCCAAAGTAACACGATGATTTGAAAACGAAAAACACACCGAATACATGAATTTCCTCAGAATCAGTTGCCGGCAAGGAAGGCGACGACACGGTCCATCAGCTTCAGAGACTCGTCACACTCGGGCTTATTGAGGAAGAACACATGCTCTTCTCCGTTGGACTCCATCCACACCACCGTGCCGCGCCACCCACTCGCTCTCACTGCCTCGTAGTACGCCGCGGCCCTTGGTCGTGCCTGGTCCAGATCCGTCGAGCAGACAAGCAGCTTCCGGCATGCCAACTGCTGCAGGCTCGGCGCTCCACGAGCCATCGGGTTCAGCCTCGGGTCGTCCAGCCCGTCTGTGCTTTCCGGACATATCAGAGGCCAGAGCTTCTCCATGAACTCTCTCGTGTACATGGCCTCGCCGTCCACTGGTTCCTTCCCTCCAAACATAGGATGCATTACGATCGCCCCCTCCAGCAGTGTTCCAGGGGGCAAACCGCCCCTGGTGCCGGCGGCCATGATCGCGATGTTGTGAACGATGTTGGCGCCCCCGCTGTCGCCGGCCAGGAAGATTCTCCCGGCGTCGCCGTGCTCCGACAGCCACGGATCGTCCCTCGACGCCGCCCAGCTGAGCGCCGTCCAGGAGTCCTCGTAGGCCGCGGGAATCGGGTGCTCTGGCGCGAGGCGGTAGTTGACCGACACGGCCAGGACGCCGGCCTTGGAGACGAGGGAGTTGAGGTACCTGTGGTACGTCGGAGAGGACGCGGAGTCGAGGACCAGGCCACCGCCGTGGAAGTACACGAGGATCGGCAGCTTCTTTACCTGGCTGTCGGCGCTGGGTAGGTCGGGGATGTAGAGGCGGGCGAAGACGCCGGTGGTGCCGTCGATGACGACGTCCTTGGAGGTGACGCCGGTGGTGGCGTCGAAGCCCGGCGGGGTGGTTTCCGTGCCGAAGAATCGCTCCACTCGGCCGTCTTCGTAGACGCGGAGGAGCGGCGAGTCGAATCTCAGTTTGGTGGCTGGATCCATTGCTGGTGCAGGCGATCAGACGAAGTCCAACAGGTGAACACTCAAGCTGAACAATAATAGCAAGTGGATTCACACCTTCCACGACCACTGATTTGATACCGACCAGAAGAAATCAGTGTACTGTGACTTTTATAGCATAAAAAAACGAAAAATCTACCTAGCGACCGGTCGAGGAATTACAAAACCGGCGGGCACGCGTGCAGCTAAGTGTGCATGTAAACGACAAAACGAATCAAAGCAGCTAATGATGAAATCGAAAATTCAAAATATTTTATAGATTAAACAGTTTGTGAACCGTTTTTATCGATGGGTTAGTCGTGACAAGATCTTCGAAACTAGATCCTATGTTGACATGTTTCAAAAAATTGAACCAAAACGTTATCATCCCCTAACACGTGAGTTATCCATGACATAGTATGTAAGTTATCCACCATATAACATATAAGTTATCCACAATATAAACGGGTAGGATCGAGATGTTCTTGCATTCTCATGTGGCGTAAATTTTCTATTTTTTTACGCCTCATGAAACCTCGGTTGCCACTGTATTTTAGTTACGTTAATCAATTATAAGCTACGAGCTAGTTTAATTGGGACGCGGTACCTTAGGGTACCGAGACTTTGTCACCATCAACGCATTAGCATCGACGAAGGCTCGGTATCCTAACTGAAGGAAATATGTCCTGAGAGGCAATAATAAAGTTGTTATTATACATATTCCAAGTATATGATAGATGTTTATTTTGCATGCTATAATTGTATTAATTGAAAACGTTAATACATGTGTGTTTAATAAACAAAAGGAAAGTTCCTAGTTATGCCTCTCTTATAAACTAGCTTGTTGATTAACAAGATGATCAAGGTTTCCTGATCATAGACATTGGATGTTGTTAATAACGAGGTCACAATATTAGTGGAATGATGTGATGAACATTCATCCGAAGTATAGCATTACGATCAAAGTCATTGTGTTTATATTGCTATAACATCTAACAAAGTAATCCTAGTCCTTAGACCATGAGATCATGTTAATCACTAACACTGAAAGAGTATCTTGATAACATCAAACGTCGCATCGTGAAAGGGTGATTATAAAGGTGGGTTCAGTGCTACAAAAGTGTTATGTAGCAGCTCATGGATCAAGAGCGGGATTTGTCCATCCCGATGACGGATAGATATACTCTGGGCCCTCTTGGTAATATCACATTGGTTAGCTTGCAAGCAAATGATGAGATCACTAGAATGTTATATCACGGGAACGAGAAAAGAGTACATGTCGGTAACGAGATCAAACTAAGTATGGAGATACCGATGATCGAATCTCGGACATGTAATATATCGCGAGACAAAGGGATTTAGTTACTAGCGTTAAAGGTTCTTACGATCACAGAATTCACTGTAGAATGTGTAGGAGTCAGTATGGATCTTCAGGTCCTGCTTCTGATTATTGATCTGAGAGGGGTCTCGATCATGTGTGCATTATTTACGAAGCGTAGGGTGACACACTTAAGGACACCAACACCATTTGGAGCAAATGTGTTTCAGACGAATGAATTGCAAAGCGCTGGAATTATTTCAATAGACACCGAAACTGTTTCGGATGAAATTGCTGAAATTGGTTCTGCATGTAATATTGAAATGTTGCAAGGGGTTTGATATTCCAAAACATATCTACTTTCCCAAACACTTTTGCTATTATTTTTCCTCTAAACTTGTGTGAATTGGATGCAACTAGCACAGACTGACACTGTTTTCAGCAGAATTACCTTGGTGTCTAGTTTTTGTGCAGAAAATCAACTATCAGGAAAAATCGCGGAAAATATGCCAAAAATCCTATTTCGCCAGAAGACTCATAGATCCAGAATACGAGACGGAGTGGGGCTAGGCCCAGGCCACACCACACCGCATGTGGGCTAGGCTGGCCGCGCCAGGTGGTCCGCCCAGACACCCCTCGATCTCCTCTTCGCCTATAAGTTGTCTTCTGACCTAAAAACTCAGGGGGGGTCGACGTTTTTCCAGAAAGAGTTCCGCTCCGCTGCCACCACCAGATTCCGCGATTTAGAACCAGAAACTCCGTTCTGGCACCCTGTCGGGACAAGGAATTGGAGGATATCATCGCCATCATCATCATCATCGCTTCTCCATCGACCATCCATGTTTCCCCCATCTATGAGTGAGTAATCCCACGCTATAGGCTATGGGGATGGTAGGGATTGGATGAGATCGTTCATGTAATGGCATCAGATTGTTAGGGCATGGTGCCTAGTATCTACTATTAGTGCTTTTTGACTTTGTTGTGACTTGTTATGCTTAATGCTTGTCACTAGGGCCCGAGTGCCATGATTTCAGATCTGAACATGTTATTGATTCATTATGATAGTATTGTTTATGGTCTTACCTGCAAGTTGTATACACACATTGTTGTCCGGAACCAATGACCCCGAAGTGACGGAAATCGGGATAACCAGAGGGAATGGCTTTGATGTGAGGATCACATGTGTTCACGGAGTGTTAATACTTTGCTCCGGTGCTCTATTAAAAGGAGCACCTTAATTGCCAGTAGTTCCCTTAAGGCCCCGCTGCAAACGGGCTGGCAGGACAAAAGATGTTGTGCAAGTTCTCATTGTGAGCACGTATGACTATATATGGAACACATGCCTATGATTATTTAGTACTTGGATGCTTTATCTTATTTATCTGCAATTGCCCTATGTTCTGATTGCTATGTGAATTGTCTTGTGCATGCAACGCCCGTCCATCCATCTCTATGCCTACCGCGCTTTAATCCTACTGTGACTGCAATTGTTACTACTGTCTTTACTTTTACTACTGCTATTACTTTACTATTCTTACTACAAAACTATTGCTACTGATAAACTGCTGTGAGCAAGATTGTTTCCAGGTGCAGCTGAATTGACAACTCAGTTGTTAAGGCTTATAAATATTCTTTGGCTCCCCTTGTGGAATCAATAAATTGGGTTTCACTTCCCTCGAAAATACTGCGATACACCCCCTATACTTGTGGGTCATCAAGACTATTTTCTGGCGCCGTTGCCAGGGAGCATAACTTTATTTATCAAGTCCACTTGGAATCATTATTGTTCGCTGACATCCATCCATCATGGGTAAGTCTCGTGATGGCAAGGTTCCTATTTTACCATCCACTACAAGAATAGGTACGGTCCTGAACACCTCTGTTGCTCTTGATTCACCGTCTGTTATGAATAAGTTCCTTACACCACCACACACACATGCTACACACACTGCTACTACTGCTGAATCTGAAACTTCTGATACTTATGATGTTGCTTCTACTGTGCTTGATAAGAGTGGTTCATTAGGCCCTTTCCTAGATTCTACGATTGCTAGAACTATAGCTAGAAATACTGAAACTCCTAATGAAGACACTACTACACCTGTTAGTTCACCTGAGTCTAGAGAGAGCTATGATATTGAATACGGTTATATTGAGATGATCGATGAATTTATTAAAGAATGTCAAAACACCCATGATAGGAGTGCTGCTAAGAGTCTCCTTGAGAGGCGTACTATAAAATCCAAATTGTCTTCTAATGCTAAGTTTGCTGCATCTCACATAAACATTAAAGATAAAGATTATGATTTCTCTCTTGATCTATCTTACATAGCTATTGTTGAGAAAGAACCTTTTTGTGGGACTAAGAATGAAAGTGCGGTAGCACATATGACTGAGCTTTCTACCATGAGTGGCCTGTTTTCTGATGATATTAAGATGCGCACCGACTTTGTAGCTAAGATTTTCCCCTTTTCACTAAAAGGAGAAGCTAAAACTTGGTTTAATAATTTACCTCCTGGATCTATTGATAGCCCTGATTG
Source organism: Avena insularis (assembly GCA_023614405.1). Taxonomy (NCBI): domain Eukaryota; kingdom Viridiplantae; phylum Streptophyta; class Magnoliopsida; order Poales; family Poaceae; genus Avena; species Avena insularis. The sequence goes on along the minus strand of CM042692.1, from coordinate 492,571,624 downwards.
CTTGATTAGTACTTTTCTGCATAAATATTTTCCTCCTAGTGCTAGACATGCTATTTTGTAGGAACTTTTTGATTTTAAACAGGGAGAAAAAGAGATATTGCCTGAATCATGGGCAAGGTTTTGTGCTTTGATTCATGCACATGCTGGATGTCCGTTACCTAAGAATGAGCTTCTTGATATATTTTATAATGGACTAACTGAAGAATCTAGGACATACCTGGATAGTTGTGCTGATTGTGTTTTTAGGAATATGACTCCGAAAGAAGCTGAGGAATTAATGGCTAAAATAAGCAAGAACTATGAAGATTGGACTCCTCCTGAACCAGCTATACCTGAAACAATTATACCTGAACCAGCTATACCGGCGCCTATACCATCATCTAAGAAGAGGGGAGTTATTGCATTGAATGATGAAGTGATGAAGGAAGCTAAGAAATGTCTTAAGGAGAAGGGAATTAAAGCTGCAGATGTCAAGAATTTACCTCCTATAGAAGAATTATGTAAGCCTATCCCCCACTCACCCACTATTGAGGTACACTATCTTCAACACTTTGATGAAAGTGACATCCCTTACTCTAAACCTCCTGATCAATGTTTAGAAGAATTTGATGTTTTTATTGTTAAGCGAGATAATTTTAATAAAAGGGTGCAAAATCATCTAATGGAAAACACTAGAGCTATTGTTGAATTAAAAGATATTGTGGAAAGAACCTCTAATGATGTTAAAATGCTTGTTAAACATTTTCTAATGGTTCAAACTCAAATAGATCAACTTATTAAAGTGCAAAAAGACTTGCTAGTTAATGCTGCCAAAGAAAGACATGCTTATGAAATTAGAACTAGAAGTGGTGCTTTTACCCAGGATCCTCTATATCCTGAGGGGCATCCCAAAAGAATTGAGCAGGATTCTCAACAAGCTAAAAATAGTGGTACTACTCATAAGAAAAGAATAAAGAAACATAAAACTATTGTAGAACCCTTTGAACCTGCTAAAGATACTAATAGTATATCTGTCTTTGATGCTGAAACTGAAAGTGGTAGTGAAGAAAATGATGTTCCTGATAAAGAAAAAGTTGAAGAAGAATCTGAAAGGCACACTAAGAATACTAAATACACTAAAGAAGATTTTGTTGCTAAGAAACATGGTAGTGAAAGAGAGCTTTGGGTCCAAAAATCTATGCATTTCCCTGATAAGAAACACAAGTGAAAGGAAGATAAACACTATAATAAGTTTTGTGAGTGGATGAAACCTTTATTCCTGCAAATTCCTTTGACTGATGCTATTAAATTGCCTCCTTACTCAAAGTATATGAAGGATATTGTCTCGAATAAAGGAAGATCCCTAATGAAGAAATTTCTACTTTGCTTGCTAATTATTCCTTTAATGGTAAGGTTCCAAAGAAACTTGGAGACCCAGGGATTCCAACTATTCCTTGCTCTATTAAGAATAGTTATGTTAGAACTGCTTTATGTGATTTGGGAGTAGGAGTTAGTGTTATGCCTTTTTCTCTCTAAGACTTCAACTGGAAAAACTAATACCAACTGATATATCTTTGCAGATGGCTGATAAATCTACCACTATTCATGTTGGTATATGTGGGGATTGATGGCCCAAAATATATTGAGATCGTTGGGACCCCAAGAGGAAGGTATGATGAGCACATCAGCAAGTTTTCCCTTAGTACGAAACCAAGGTTATCAATCCAGTAGGAGCAAGGAAACACCCCAAAGGTGTAGCTAGCTGAACGTTGGCAGGGCGCACTACCGGTGCCAGCAGCAACGTGGAGACCTGCACAACACAACCACAGAACTCTGTCCCCAACTTGCGATGAGGTTATCAATCTCACCGGTTTTGCTGAAAACAAAGGATTAAACGTATCGAATGGAAGGAAGTAATAGTTTGCAGAAAGTAAACACAAAGCAGTGAACAGTTTGTAGATTGATTGTAAAAGAAAGGACCGGGGTCCGTAGTTCACTAGAGGTGGCTCTCCTTAAGATAGATAACATGTTGGGTGAACAAATTACAGCGGGACAATTGACAAACATCGAGAAAGCATACAAGCATATACTAATCATCTTGACTCATTTGAGATTCGATTGGGCATTACAACATTATACATAGACCGCCATCCAACTGCATCTATGACTAATAATCCACCTTTAGGTTATCATCCGAACCCCCTCCAGTATTAAGTTGCAAGCAACGGATAATTGCATTACGAATTGCGTGTAAAGTAAAGAATACGATTGTTCTATGAACAAAGGATTGTTGTTTTCTCCCTAGTAGCAACAGCACATCTAGTACCTTAGAGATTTACATCACTTCCCAGTTACGGAGGCATGAACCCACTATCGAGCATAAATACTAACTCTTGGAGTTGCTAGCATCTACTTGGCCAAGATAGCTACTAACAACAGAAAGCATGCAACATCACAAATAACAAAGACATGATAGAATCAATAATCAATCTAAAATAGCATCTCAATATCCATTGGATCCCTGCAAACACAACATGCAGAATTACAAATAGATGATCTTGATCATGAACGGAGCTCACAAGACCTAAACATGATAGCACAAAGGAGGAGAACCAGCCATCTAGCTACTACATGGACCCGTAGTTCAGAGATGAACTACTCACGCATCACACCGGAGGCTTGCATGATGATGAAGAAGGCCTCCAGGGTGAATTCCCTCTTCGGTGGTGCCGGAAGAGCTTCAGATCCCTGATCTAGGGATGGAGATGGCTGACTCTGAGACTCTTTCGTGGAATTTTGATCAGGTACTTAGGGTTTCCGTATTAGAGGCAATATATAGGCGGAAGGAGAGGCAGAGGGGGTGCCTGGGCTGGCCACACCACCCCCTAGCGTGGGCCAAGCCTGGCCGTGCGGCCAGGTGGTGTGGCCGCCCTCTGGCCCTTCTCCGTCTCGTATTCTGGCTCCTGGTGTCCTCCGGTAAAATAATGACTTTGGCTTTTGTCCCGTCCAATTCTGAGAATATTCATTTTCTGACTTTCCTAGAACCAAAAACAGCAGAAAACAGGCAGTTGGCACTGTAGCTCTTATTAATAGGTTAGTCCAAGAAATCATATGAAAAGTACTCCAAAGTGTGGACAAAACACAAGAAAGTAGATAAAACCAAGCATGGAACATCAAAAATTATAGATACATTTGCAATGTATCAACATCCCCAAGCTTAACTCCTGCTCATCCTCGAGTAGGTAAGTGATAAAAAGAAAGAATAATTTTTGAGGTGACATGCACCATCATAAACTTGATCCAATTATTCGTAAAACATTCAAAGCTGGGATCATAGTACTTCAATCATAACATGAAAGACAAAGAAACTATGATGCAACATGAAAAGGCACAAACAAAAGATTCATGAATAACAATGCTTTGCAAGATGTTTGTTTGTTTCACACAAAGAAAACATAGCATAATAGTATTTAGCTTGTCCCTCATAGAGTAGCAAACATAAAATGCATAGGACACCTTCAAAGTTCATAAGAGTGACTAGATACAAATAGTTTAAAACAAGCAATATCAAGGTATGCATCAATCAACAAGTCTTGGGACAATGCACATAGAACTAAGAATGGTCACTATGCTCTCAAAGTAGGTGCATAAAGATAGAAGGTGGAGACTCAATATATAAGTGGAAGAAAGACCTTCATAGAAGGAAGTAGGGATTCAAGTCTCATAAAGAGCTTCCAAAAATTATGGCACTTAATAGGTTTCAGCTCTCATTGCCCCTATCATAAGCATCTTGAAGTGATTAAGGTTAAAGTGAACAAACTATGGTGTACATGCTTGACGAAGTATAAGTTAGAAATCTCATGTCCCTTGAATACGAGGGTCGCTCCTCATGCTACTCAAGTTTAGTCACCGGTAAGTTCTTGTCATCGTAAGTACATGTGTATCATAGAGAACCATAGCAGGGTACCCCTTGCCCGATGATACGGAAGAATCCCCATATCAAAATGACAAGGCAAGCAGACAACGAGCATCTCAGCAATCTTCTTATTTACCATGGGAATATGGTGATTTTTTCTCTCTTTCCTCTTTTCATTATCTCTTTTTTTTCTTTTTATCTTTTTTCTCAATATAGGACTCTTTTTTTATAAGAAGAATGCTTCAAAGACAACTCATTATGGTTACGCTGCAGGCTTCCACCCTGTCAGCATGGATTAGACCAGCGGCCCAGGCATTTCTCTAACACATATACATAACTCCATGGACTTACAAGCTCCCCTTTCATTTCACACTGACGACATCCATAGACAAAAGAGCATGATATCAACTAGGTACAAAATACTCGTGCAATGTTGAAAGCGTTCCCCATGACAGCATAGTTCTGCTAATCCCCAACAAATAAGTGCAAGCATATACAACACAGACGACACAATGGTTCAAGTTTATTAAGGGCAAGAAAAGTAAAGTGTGCCATCAAGTTCGTGAGAGCTTTAATCACTAGTTTTATCATAACAAGTTTAATTTGGAAGGTAAACAAAAACATGAATATACTTGGAATAGCATACGCTAGTAGGTAGGTATGGTGGACTCTTTGGAATAACTTGGTTTAGGGTGTTGGATGCATGAGTGGAACTCGTACTTGGTTGTGGAGGCTAGCAAAAAACTGGGAGTGACAAACTAAGAGAGCAATAATGGCCATAATCATGCAGAACGACAAAACATCATTGATCAAAGCATAAAGTGATACTACAAGTTCAAAACTAAAGGATCAAAAAGGCTATGGTGACTTAAGATAGTCATACCATGGTGTGAGCATGCGTCAAGTCAACCCAAATAAAGCATCAAAGGAGAATACCACAATACTATGCTTTAATATGCTAAAACAACGCATGATTCTTCAAAGGCACATTAAGTAATCTCAATTGTTTATAACAAGTCATCCTACAGCAAAGAATACTAAGCATAAAGCCAAAACAATATCAAGCATGGCATGACAAATCATAGGCCACAGTCAAAAACAAGCTCTCTTTACCACTTAAGCATGAACTTTCCTACTCTTTTCCAAACCAAACCAAACTATTTGAAAACCAATGTATGAAAGAGGGGGTCCAACCAATTTATTCAGCAAACTAAGAAAACAAAGCAAACAAAAATCCAAAACGAAAACGAAAAAGAAGACGCTCCAAGAACAACACAACTGTGCATGAAACAATAAAAATGAAGCGTTTGGAAGAAACCTGAGACTTTTATTGATGAAGAGGGGGATGCCTTGGGCATCCCCAAGCTTTGACACTTTTACTTCTTGGATATTTCTTGGGGTGACACGCGTAGCATCCCCAAGCTTGAGCTTTAGTCCATCCTTCATCTTATTACTCATTCCTTCCATACACCTGAAAATTTTCCTTCATACAAAACTTCACACAATCTTTATTAGCAACATTAGTGCACTCAAGATAATAAGTCTTTAGGTTAAGTTCTAACACCAATAAAACTTCCATTAAAACACTAGCTACTGTAGCACTTCCCTCAAAAAGCTCAATTCCCCAAAATAACTCAAAAAGGAACCAACAAGAAGCAAATGCAGAAAATGGCAGAAATATGTCAAAACAGACCAGCAGGTAAAGACGAATTTTTTTGAAGACCTTATGTTTCTCAAATCAAAAAGTGTTGAACTATACAAAGTTAGATAACAACCTGGGGAAGAAGCAAAAAAATTGACGCCTCAAAAGGACGTACAGAGATTTTACACGAATTTGTACGGTGAAGCACAGAAATCTGTTTCGGGACAGCAACTTTCCCAATCATCACTTCTCTCTCATTAGAGGTTACTCTTGGCACAAAAAGCAAATAAAAAGGATAAGGAGTGGTTATTACTGAAGTAATAACTTTCAAGACCCATCTAAAAGTTTTGGTTTATCTTCCAATAAGTACTTTTCTTTAACGCCTTTAAGTTAGGCATAAGAAGCAAGAAAAAGGATCAAGTGTTCTCAAATGAAGAAGCATTAAGATTAATACCAGAAATATCTTCAACAAGGCAAGGTATCTCATCCAAATAAGTTCTAGAGGATCCTCTCTCAATGCTCTTGGGTTCACTATTTTCATCAAACGGCTTTTCAGGAACAATCCAATCAAGATTCTTTTCTATGGCTTCATGTATTGCTACGAGTTTAAAGGGTATTGGTATCTTAGTTTCCTCCCCATTAGGTTCAGTTTTGTTCATCTTTTCTCATGTACCAACAACATCTACACATGATCCTAGCATATTGAAACGTTCAAAGACTTTTCTAGCTTCCTTGGCAACATCATAGAATTCCTTAAGCAAAGTTTCTAGAATAAAATCCCTCTTTTCAGGGTCCTCAATTCTTTAAGTTTAAGAAACATTACTTGCATTAAGGGATTAAGGTTAACAAACCTAGCTTCCAACATGTGAACTAAATAAGCTGTAGCAATTTCATAGTTTGGAGCAAGTTCTGCAAGGGATCTATCCTCAATATCCTCATGTTTACTAACATGATTAAAGAATTCTTCAATATTATCTTTTCCAATTATAGAACCACTACCTATTGAAAGGTATTTCAGGGTGAATTTAGGGATCAACATGATGAGCTAAGGAAGGGGTAACAACTATAGAAAGACTTAATTTTTTTGTGTTTTTAATGAAGAAAGCAAACTAGTAAAACTATTTTTTTGTGTGTTTTTGGTAAAGAAAACAAGCAAATAAAGCAAAAGTAAACTAAGCAAAACAAAAATAACAAAGTAAAGAGATTGGTTATGAGGGACTCCCCTTGTGAAGATGTCCTTGACTCCCCGGCAACGGCGCCAGAAAATATGCTTGATGGCCCAAAATATATCGAGCTCGTTGGGGAACCCCAAGAGGAAGGTATGATGAGCACAACAGCAAGTTTTCCCTCAGTATGAAACCAAGGTTATCAATCCAGTAGGAGCAAGGAAACACCCCAAAGGTGTAGCTAGCTGAACGTTGGCAGGGCGCACTACCGGTGCCAGCAGCAACGTGGAGACCTGCACAACACAACCACAGAACTCTGACCCCAACTTGCGATGAGGTTGTCAATCTCACTGGTTTTGCTGAAAACAAAGGATTAAACGTATCGAATGGAAGTAATAGTTTGCAGAAAGTAAACATAAAGCAGTAAACAGTTTGTAGATTGATTGTAAAAGAAAGGACCGGGGTCCATAGATCACTAGAGGTGGCTCTCCTTAAGATAGATAACATGTTGGGTGAACAAATTACAGCGGGGCAATTGACAAACATCGAGAAAGCATACAAGCATATACTAATCATTTTGACTCCTTTGAGATTCGATTGGGAATTACAACATTATACATAGACCGCCATCCAATTGCATCTATGACTAATAATCCACCTTCAGGTTATCATCCGAACCCCCTCCAGTATTAAGTTGCAAGCAACGGATAATTGCATTATGAATTGCGTGTAAAGTAAACAATACGATTGTTCTATGAACAAAGGATTGTTGTTTTCTCCCTAATAGCAACAGCATATCTAGTACCTTAGAGATTTGTGTCACTTCCCCAGATTACCAGAGGCATGAACCCACTATCGAGCATAAATACTAACTCTTGGAATTGCTAGCATCTACTTGGCCAAGATAGCTACTAACAACGGAAAGCATGCAAGATCACAAATAACAATGACATGATAGAATCAATAATCAATCTGAAATAGCATCTCAATATCCATCGAATCCCCGCAAACACAACATGCAGAATTACAAATAGATGATCTTGATCATGAATGGAGCTCACAAGATCTAAACATGATAGCACAAAGAAGGAGAACCAGACAGCTAGCTACTACATGGACCCATAGTCCAGAGATGAACTACTCATGCATCACACTAGAGGCTTTCATGATGATGAAGAAGGCCTCCAGGGTGAATTCTCCTCTCCGGCAGGGTGCCGGGAAGAGCTTTAGATCCCTCCCTATCTAGGGATGGAGATGACTGCGGCTACAGACTCTTTCGTGGAATTTTGATCAGGTACTTAGGGTTTCTGTATCAGAGGTAATATATAGGCGGAAGGAGAGGCAGAGGGGGTGCCTGGGCTGGCTCACCCCACCCCCTGGCGCGGGCCAAGCCTGGCCGCGCGGCCAGGTGGTGTAGCTGCCCTCTGGCCCTTCTCCGTCTCATATTCTGGCTCCAAGTGTCCCCCGGTAAAATAATGACTTTGGCTTTTGTCCCGTCCAATTCCGAGAATATTCATTTTCTGACTTTCCTAGAACCAAAACTGCGAGAAAAGCAGGCGTGCCTTTGTGGCTCTTGTTAATAGGTTAGTCCAAGAAATCATATGAAAAGTACTCCAAAGTGTGGACAAAACACAAGAAAGTAGATAAAACCAAGCATGGAACATCAAAAATTATAGATACATTTGCAATGTATCAAGGATGTACCTGTTCAAGTGGCTCATAATTGCTTGATATTAACTGATTTTGTTGTGCTTGAAATGCCTGAAGATGATAATATGTCTATTATTCTTGGGAGACCTTTTCTTAATACTGCAGGAGCTGTTATTAATTGTAATTAAGGAAAGGTGACCTTCAGTGTTAATGACAAGGAACATACTGTCTATTTCCCCAAGAAGATTGATAGGACTTATGGTTTGAATTCAATTGAACATGTTGAGGGCATTCAAGTTGGAGAAATATATTGTCCCATACCAAGAGAAAATATGAAACTATTATGATTGGGACCATTGCTATCAAGGTTGAGGTAACATAATCAGTAGGGGAATACAAAGTTTTGTTTAATATAAAATTGTTTTGGTAACAAGACCTGATCAACCTTGTTAACAAAAGGATTTCATTAAACGAAACAATGTTTTCACCATGATTATCTCCGCTTACTTCTATTCTATCTATTTTAGTTTTTGCTTTCGTTTAGTTTACTTTTCTATCGTTAGTTGCTTGCATGTTAGAGTGTCTTAGGACTTCTGAAGTTTTAGCCTTGTTTTGTCTTTGCATCATTCCAAAAACTTTTTTCTGTCTGAAAATCATTCATCTATACCTAAAAATTGCTCAAAAATAAAGTGTCTCGAAAAATTCCAGAAAATTCATATTAAATTTTTACGTGAAAAAATGGGCATAGGAGTGCCTAGAAGGTACCAGGGGGCCCACCAGGCAGGCACACCACCTGGTGGCGCGGCCAGCCCAGGGGCGCGCCTGGCCATGGTGTGGGCCACCCCTATCCCTCCACTCACTCTCTCACTTGCCACTTTCTTCTCTCTCCCGAGAAAACACCAGTTCATTGCTTGAAATCGCGTTCCTGCTGTTCTTTCCCTCGATTTTTCGATCTCCTTGCTCAGCCCATCTTTGCTGCTGAAATTTGGAGCATTTGTTCTCCGGTATGTGACTCCTCCGCTTGTCCAAGTAGATTTGTGTTTAGTGGTTTATATCTTGAGTATTTTGCTGCTATAGGTGATAGGTTATGAGAGCTTGTAAGCTTGTTCAATGCTTAGAGATATAGTTTTGATGCATGTTTAGGCCTCTACAAGTCCCTATGAGTAGTGCTCTCCATTATATATTCACTTTGCAATCACTTGTGTAATGGATGTTAGAATAGACGATGAATGAGCATCAACTCAACCAACATGAACTGAGAGTGCCTGAGGTTATGAAGGTTCACCGAGAGGAGGAAGTTTTTTCGTCCATCTATCCATGCTCCGAATTCATGAGGGCCGCAGGAATTTCCCAAGACTTCCATACTTTGGTTGCTAATGCAGGATTGGAGCACTTTGTGGAGGATGAACCCTGTCAATTTGTGAAACTAACTATGTATGTAGTGCAGGACTTTAGATTTCGTCACTCTTTGCCTAACCCCATGGTACACTACAAAATTTACAATATAGTTGTCGACCTTTCTCTTGATGACTTTTGTGCAGCTATTAAGGTACCTCAGTGGGGATCATGTGGAAGGATTAAAGAGCGACCTGCACCACTCATGGACTTGTATGCAGAAATTTGCCAAGGGAGTAGCTTCTCGAAGGAGAACGGGAAAATCTGGTAGGATGGTCCCTCACGGAGGAGTTTGACACGTACTTGGGAGAGCTCTCCCAACAGGAGCAGGATACTAGAAGGGAGGTCACAGATGATTCGGTCCAGCCCTCGAATGAGGGGGAATCTTCATATCAGCAGCCTACCTATGATTGGGGAGCTTCTTCTTCTTCCCAAGGGCCTAACTACGATCATTCTTACAATGACCCGCCTACTTGGAACCCTTACTTGTATTTGGATTGATACCCACTTAGGCCAAAAGCCTAAGCTTGGAAGGAGGTACACCGACATCACACTCATCTCCATATCATGTTTCGTCGGTACTTTGTATATTCATGTTTCGTCCTCTTTTTAGTTTTTGTTCTCTCTTTGTGTTTGCTTTCTAAAACGCAAAAAGACCAAAAATATTTCTTTTGTTTCTCTATGTTTGCTTCTTCTTATTTTTTTCCTTGGTTTGCTTTTCCCTTTTGGCCTTGTTTGAACTATTCAAAAAACCCAAAAATATTTTTCTTTACTTGTTCTTCCTTTTTGGTTCTTGTTTAAAAAAATTGAAAACACCAAAAATATTTGTTGTTCTTCTTTGGTTTTGTGAGTTTGTTGCAGGGTTCAATAGTCCTCAGTGGAATTTGGTTTCATGTTATTATTCAAGCCACACAAGTGAAGGGCAATAATGAGGATTAATGGCAACTTGAGGTGTGGTAAGAGGCTGGTAACGAACTCTATTTGTTTTCATTTTTGTACATATACTCATCATTGTGGGCATGCTTAGCCCGTTCATGTAGAGTGTATGTTACTTATGGATGCTTAGTAGTTCTTGCTTTCTTATGATTAGCTCCAGCTCGCTAATAGTTTGTATCATGTCTTATGAATGTTTGCTTGCATTACTCTATTCATAACTTGGTATGACACTGTGGTATCCTCCTCTGAATGCTTCACTTGAATTGACTTGGCACATGCTCACGCATGCATACGACTGAAATAATCAGTTAAGCCTCGATGAATTATTTTGCCTTGAGGGTCTTGAATCACTTTCATGCCATGATTAGTCCTGTTTTGTTGCAAGCATGATAATGACAGCTATTGCTCTCTCGTTTGTCGCTCCCTTACTATTTCTAGCCTTCACTTACACTGAGTATGTTTTACTCGTGTTTCCAACTCCTTAAAACCAAATATTGCCAAAAGTGTCCACCATACCTACCTATTAGCATCATTTGTTGTTCCGTGCATATTCAATATGCCTTGTTTTCTTCCGGAAAAAATGTTTGCTTGTTATGAGAAAGTTAGTTAGTAAAGCTCTCGCGATCTTGATGGTACACTTTATTTCCTGCACTTAATAAACCTGAACCATTGTGACTGTCCATAAAAGTTATATGCTTGCAAATTATAGGCTGGGGATTAGCAGAACCGTGTTGTCACGGGGAACGCTTTCAACACCTGTAAATATATACCCAGTTGATATCATGCTCTTTTGTTTGCGGATGTCATCGGTGTGAAATAAAAGGGGAGCTTGTAAGTCCATGGAGTTATGTATGTGTGTTAGAAAAACGTCTGGGCCGCTGGTCTAATCCATGCTGACATGGTGGAAACCTACAGCGTAACCATAATGATATCTATGAAGCATTCTTCTTATAAAAAAGAGAGAGATAGCTATTTAGAAAAAGAAAAAGAAAAAGAGAGATTTATGAAAAGAGGAAAGAGAGAAAAAAAGCACCATTTTCCCATGGTAAATAAGAAGATTGCCGAGATACTCATTGTTTGCTTGCCTTGTCATTTTGATATGGGGATTCTTCCATATCATCGCAAAGGTACCTGTTGGCGGTTCTCAATGATACGCACATACTTACGATGACAAGAACTTACCGGTAACTAAAGTTGAGTAGCATGAGGAGCAGCCCTCGTACTCAAGGGACTTGGGATTTTCAGTTTATAGTCTGTCAAGCATATAACTCAGATTGGACCTCACTTCCACCTTAACCACATTAAAGATTCTTATGATAGGGGCAATGAGAGCTCAAAGCTAATGAGTACCATACTTTCAGCATTTGGAAGCCTTTCAAATTATTCAAAACCTTTTCTTCTACTTGTTGAGTCTCCACATATTCTTTGAGCACCTTCTTGAGAGCATAGTTGTCATTCTTTGTGTTTGTTCCATTACTTGATTATTTGTGTTATGACTTTGATGATTGTATCTTTGATATCTTTACTTCTAGTCATCACTTGAACTTCAGAGGTGCCTTGGCATTCATAATCAAAGGCAAGCGAGATACCACTCTATCATACCTTTTTATGAGCATTGTAATGTTGCTCATGTTTGTGCTTCGTGCTACTTATTATTCTTGAGTTGGAATCTCTTCATAGCTTGCAATGACTATTAAGTAGACTCATTTGCATACTCTTTATTATGAATTGTCCAAGTAGTTGATCACATTGCTGAGAATATTTACATCATATGAAGAAAATGTGTTCGTCAAAGTTCTTTTATCGCACTCAGTTTTCAACTGAATTGCTTGAGGACAAGCAATAAGCTAAGCTTGGGGGGAGTTGATACGTCCAAAACGTATCTACTTTCCTGAAAACTTTTGCTATTGTTTCTCCTCTATACTTGTGTGATTTGGATACAACTAATGCGGACTAACGCTGTTTTCAACAGAATTGCCTTGGTGTCTACTTTTTGTGCAGAAAACCAACTATCAGGAAAAATCCCAGAAAATATGCCAAAAATCCTATTTCACCCGAAGACTCCAGGAGCCAGAATACGAGACGGAGAAGAGCCAGGGGGTGGCCACACCACCTGGTGGCGCTGATCTAGGTCGCGCCCGAGGTGGTGGGCCCCCAGGCACCCCCTCGGCCTCTCTCTTCGCCTATAAGGAGCCTTCTGACCTAAAAACTTCAGGGGGTTCGACGTTTTTCCAGAAGGAGTTCCGCTCAACCGCCACCACCAGATTCCACGAAATAGCACCAGAAACTCTGTTCTGGCACCCTGTCGGGACGGGGAATTGGAGGAGATCATCACCATCACTTCTCCATCGACCATCCATGTTTCCCCCATCTATGAGTGAGTAATCCCCCGCTGTAGGCTATGGGGATAGTAGGGATTGGATGAGATCGTTCATGTAATGGCATCAGATTGTTAGGGCATGGAGCCTAGTATCTTTTATTAGTGCTTTATGACTTTGTTACGACTTGTTGTGCTTAATGCTTGTCACTAGGGCCCGAGTGCCATGATCTCAGATCTGAACATGTTATTGATTCATTATGATAGTATTGTTTTTGGTCTTATCTACAGTTGTATACACACGTTGTTGTCCGGAACCTATGGCCCCGAAGTGATAGAAATCGGGATAACCAGAAGGGAATGGCTTTGATGTGAGGATCACATGTGTTCACGGAGTGTTAATGCTTTGCTCTGGTTCTCTATTAAAAGGAGCACCTTAATTTCCAGTAGTTCCCTAGAGGCCCCGCTGAAAACGGGCTGGCAGGACAAAAGATGTTGTGCAAGTTCTCATTGCGAGCACGTATGACTATATATGGAACGCATGCCTAGGATTGTCTAGTACTTGGATGCTTTATCTTATTTATCTGCAATTGCCCTATGTTCTGATTGCTATGTGAATTGTCTTGTCCATGCAACGCCCGTCCATCCATCCCTATGCCTACCGCACTCGAATCCAATCCTTATCGCTATTGTTACTACTGTCTTTACTTTGCTTCTGCTGTTACTTTACTATTCCTACTACAAAACTATTGCTACTGATAAACTGCTGTGAGCAAGATTGTTTCCAGGTGCAGCTTAATTTGACAACTCAGTTGTTAAGGCTAATAAATATTCTTTGGCTCCCCTTGTGTCGAATCAATAAATTGGGTTTCACTTCCCTCGAAAATACTGCGATACACCCCCTATACTTGTGGGTCATCAGAAACCTGCATCATAACCATAATGGGTATCTATGATGCATTATTCTTATAAAAAAAGAGAGATAGCTATTGAGAAAAAAAAGAGATATGAGAAAAGAGGAAAGAGAGAAAAAACACCATTTTCCCATGGTAAATACGGAGATTGCTGAGATACTCGTTGTCTGCTTGCCTTGTCATTTTGATATGGGAATTCTTCCGTATCATCGGGCAAGGGGTACCCCGTTGGCGGTTCTCTATGATACACACGTATTTACGATGACACGAACTTACCGGTAACTAAAGTTGAGTAGCATGAGGAGCGGCCCTCGTATTCAAGGGACATGAGATTTCCAGTTTATAGTCTGTCAAGCATATAACCCAGATTGGACCTCACTTTCACCTTAATTACATTAAAGATGCTTATGATGTTGGAACCGCAGCATAGAAAACAAAAAATTTCCTATGGTGTGAACTACACGCCAAGATCTATCTACTAGGTACAAAGCAACAGGTGGACATACATCCAACGAGAACTTACCCTCGTAGACAACCAGCTTTGTTAACGAGTAGGAACTCGTGGTTGATGTAGTCGTACACTTGCCGATCTCAAGATCGTGATGAAGTCCAGTAGGTCCGGCTCCAGCACCACCAAGTCCAGCACCGCAAAGCAGCGGTGAATCCGTGATTGCACACACGTTCGGTACCCCGACAACCTCTGTCCCTCGCTCCAGCAAAGCAGCGGAAGCAGCAACTCCTTTCCAGATAAAGCCACCAGGAACATGTATCTCGCTAATCCGAGACCATGGGGAATAATACTAGAGGGGGAGAGATCCTTCATAAGGAGGTGTGTGTGAGAAGTGAGGAGGGGGTGGCCTTTTATAGGAGGAGGGGGGTGCCCCTCCTTCATGGCCGGCGCATGGAGGAGGTGACTCTTCACCTCCTCCATTCATGTGGTGGTAACTCCCTCCACATAAATTTGCCCCTTCACATTCTCTTTTAAAGTCTCCACTTTAAATGCATTAAATTTCTCCAAATTTAATGCTCTCTCATTTAATAAAACTCTTTTATTATTTTTATTCAGAATTTTGTTAATTACTTTAATTAACAAACATTCACATAAAACCCCCTGCAACATTTCAATATTACATGCAGAACCAATTTCAGCAATTTCACCCGAAACAGTTTCGGTGTCTATTGAAATAATTCCAGCGCTTTCTTAAATCTTTATCTGAAACATATTTGCTCCAAATGGTGTCGGTATCCCTTAAGTGTGTCACCCTATGGTTCGCGAATAATGCAGACATGACCGAGACCCCTCTCCGATCAATAATCAGCAGCGGGACCTGGAGATCCATACTAACTCCTACACATTCAACGATGACTTCTGTGATCGTGAGAACCTTTAACACTAGTAACTAAATCCCTTTGTCCCGCGATATATTACATGTCCGAGATTCGATCATCGGTATCTCCATACCTAGTTTGATCTCGTTACCGACATGCACTCTTTTCTCGTTCCCTGTGATATAACATTCTAGTGATCACATCACTTGCTTGCAAGCTATTTCAATGTGATATCACCGAGAGGGCCTAGAGTATATCTATCCGTCATCGGGATGGACAAATCCCACTCTTGATCCATGAGCCTCAACATAACACCTTCAGGTAATCAACCCACCTTTGTAGTCACCCTGTTACGGTGTGACGTTTGATGTTATCAAGATACTCTTCCGGTGTTAGCAATTAACATGATCTCATGGTCTAAGGATAAAGATTACTTCGTATGATGTTATAGCAATGTAAACATAATGACTTTGATCGTAATGCTATACTTCGGATGAATGTTCATCACATCATTCCACCAATGGTGTGACCTTGTTATTAACAACATCCAATGTCCATGATCAGGAAACCTTGATCATCTTGTTAATCAACAAGCTAGTCTATAAGAGAGGCATAACTAGGAACCCTTTTTGTTTATTAAACACACATGTATTGATGTTTCCGATCAATACAATTCTAGCATGTAAAATAAACATTTATCATAAACATGGAATAAGATAATAACCACTTTATTATTGCCTCTCGGGCATATTCCCTTTAGTCTCCCACTTGCACTAGAGTCAATAATCTAGTTTGAAAAACTTTGCGTATTGAACACCTATGGCTTTCTGGTGTTGCATATACGCTATTGCTAGTGGTTAACATAATCTCTGGATCTAACAGTTTTAGGTCTGTGTGTATTTGCATGTCTCTGCGTCTTTACGCATCACTCATTCTCGAATGAGATGGCATTGTATAGATTTGGTCCTTTGGTGAGACCTTTAGTTCGTTCGGCTCAAAATATGTTGATATTATTGTCACACAATATATCTTCATAGTATTAGCCCACTTTGAACCACACCTAGTTTGATAACAAACTACTTAACACAAATGCCCTCCTTTGCTGCTACTATAGCAGTCATATACTTAGCCTTTTTGTTGTAGTATCTGTCACAATGTCTCAACTTTGGAACTCATCCAAATCCATCATGGAACATCCTTTCCATTATATTGTGCCACCCATAGTTTAAATTGAGATAAATTTAATTTGTATCTTGTGACAAAACTAGTATCAATGTAACACTTTACAATGAACTACCTTTAACTATTTGTCACTTATACATGATATATTCTTAGTTCTTCCAAAGCTCATAAGAATATCTTTACTATTGTCCAATGATCATCTTATGAATCATTCTGGTATATGCTCATAACATTTAGAGCATAGGACATTCTGGATATATACATATCATGGTATAATCGATCAGAATCTTCATGTGATTTTACTCACCAAGTGTTGAAACACTTGAATCTGAATACAGTTCTTTCCATGCAGCAAGAACCTTTCTTGTTGTTTCCATATTGAACCCTTTCAATACACTTGAATTTTCTAAGTAGATGATCACATGCTGAGAATATATACATCATATGAAGCAAGTGTGTTCGTGAAAGTTTCTTTTATCGTACTCAGTTTTCAACTGAATTGCTTGAGGACAAGCAATAAGCTAAGCTTGGGGGAGTTGATACGTCAAAAACATATCTACTTTCCTGAACACTTTTGCTATTGTTTTTCCTCTAAACTCGTGTGAATTGGATGCAACTAACATGGACTGGCGCTGTTTTCAGCAGAATTACCTTGGTGTCTAGTTTTTGTGTAGAAAATCAACTATTTCGCCAGAAGACTCATGGAGCCAGAATACGAGACGGGGTGGGGCTGGGCCTAGGCCACACCACCTAGCCACGCGGGCTAGGCCTGGCCATGCCAGGGGGTGGTCTGGCCGCCCCATACACCCCCTCGGTCTCCCTCTTCGCCTATAAGTTGCCTTCTGACCTAAAAACTCAGGGGGGTTCGACGTTTTTCCAGAAAGAGTTCCGCTTCGCCGCCACCACCAGATTCCGTGATTCAGAACTAGAAACTCCGTTCTGGCACCCTGCCGGGACGGGGAATTGGAGGAGATCATCGCCATCATCATCATCATCATCATCGCTTCTCCATCAACCATCCATGTTTTCCCCATCTATGAGTGAGTAATCCCCCGTTGTAGGCTATGGGGATGGTACGGATTGGATGAGATCGTTCATGTAATGGCATCAGATTGTTAGGGCATGGTGCCTAGTATCTACTATTAGTGTTTTTTGACTTTGTTGCGACTTGTTATGCTTAATGCTTGCCACTAGGGCCCGAGTGCCATGATTTCAGATCTGAACATGTTATTGATTCATTATGATAGTATTGTTTATAGTCTTACCTGCAAGTTATATACACACGTTGTTGTCCGGAACCAATGGCCCCGAAGTGACAGAAATCGGGATAACTAGAGGGAATGGCTTTGATGTGAGTATCACATGTGTTTATGGAGTGTTAATGCTTTGCTCAGATGCTCTATTAAAAGAAGCACCTTAATTGCCAGTAGTTCCCTTGAGACCTCGTTGCAAACGGGCTGGCAGGACAAAAGATGTTGTGCAAGTTCTCATTGCGAGCACGTATGACTATATATGGAACACATGCCTATGACTATTTTGTACTTGGATGCTTTATCTTATTTATCTGCAATTGCCCTATATTCTGATTGCTATGTGAATTGTCTTGTCCATGCAACGCCCGTCCATCCATCCCTATGCCTACAGCGCTTTAATCCTACTGTTACTGCAATTGTTACTACTGTCTTTACTTTTACTACTGCTATTACTTTACTATTCTTAATACAAAACTGTTGCTACTGATAAAATGCTATGAGCAAGATTTTTTCCAGGTCCAGCTGAATTGACAACTCAGTTGTTAAGGCTTATAAATATTCTTTGGCTCCCCTTGTGTCAAATCAATAAATTGGGTTTCACTTCCCTCGAAAATATTGCGATACCCCCTATACTTGTTGGTCATCAGGGTTTTATGGGAATGTTTGTTAATTAAAGTAATTAACAAAATTTCTGAATAAATTTAATAAAAAGAGTTTTATTAAATGAGAGAGCATTAAATTTGGAGAAATTTAATGCATTTAAAGTAAAGACTTTAAAGAGGAATGTTAAGGGACACTTTTATGTGGAGGGGGTTACCACCGCATGAATGGGGGAGGTGAGGTGTCACCCCCGATGGGGCACCGGCAATTGGGAGGGGTACCCCCCTCCTCCTATAAAAGACCACCCCTCTCACCCTTCTTCCTCACACCTCCTCGTGAAGGATCTCTCTCCCCCTCTAGAATTATTCCCCCATGGTCTCGGATTAGCGAGATACATGTTCCCGGTGGCATTTTGTCTGGAAGGAGTTGTTGCTTCCGCTGCATCGCTGGAGCGAGGAGGCGGAGGTTGTTCGGTGGCATGAACGTGTGTGCGAGTGCGGATGCGCTGCTGGTTTGCGGCGCTAGGACTTCCACACGATCTTGAGATCGGCAAGTGTACGACTACATCATCCACGAGTTCCTACTCGTTAACTAAACTTTGTTGTCTTCGAGGGTAAGTTCTCCATGGATGTATATCCACCTGTTACTTGTATCTAGTAGATAGATCTTTGCGTATAGTTCTCATCGTAGGATTTTTTTGTTTTCTATGCTGCAAACCCTTCAGTGGTATCAGAGCCTGATTTATGCATAGGTGCTTTGGGTAGAACACATAAGAGTATGTGGGTGGTGATGATCATGTTATTGCTTCTTATATGTACTTTGGATATTGGTGGCATAGTGGGATGAAGCGGCCGGACCAACCTTACATATCATCACACACGAGACCGGTTCCACGACTGGCATGCAACTAGTTTTGCATAAGTGGCTGGCGGATGTCTGTCTCTCCTACTATAGTCAATATCTGATTTACAACAAGTTGCTAATAATTTAGTCATCATCATTGTGGTTCCATGTTTATAGGTAAGAATGGTTCTATCTTTGAAAGCCCTAAGGCACGTAAAACTTGCAATTGATAAATTAGAGGTGTCTAGTTTAGATCGTTGTTGGGCTTGTGTCATGATATGGTAATGTTGTAAGTTGATGTATAGTTGATACTCTTACAACACACCTAACGTGTAAGTTCCATAGACCTTGGCCTTACACACAAAGGAATGATAAAGATTATACCACGATGCATATGATAGTGATCAAATGCAAAAACCATATCTTTCACTTTACACATATGATGTTCGCATCTTATATTGCTAGTTTGGCATTTTAGTAGCGTTATAAGATGATCCCTCATTTAAATATCAAGATAAAATGTGTTCCTCCTTAAGTACGCACCGTTGTTTTGCCGCTTCAAGACATCACGTGATGATCGGGTGTACTTGAATCCACGATCATATTTCGGGTGTAATACAGTTTTACACACGCGAGTACTAAGGTTCTTACTTGGCGATCCTAGCATGTACAGACATGGCCTCGGAACACGGACCGAAAGGTTAAGCATGAGTCATATAGTTGATATGATGCCCATATAGATGCTCGCCTTTGAAGTGACACCAACCCACGTGATGATCGGACTTGGTATAGTGGATTTGGTTCATGTAATCACCAAAAAGACACGAGGGATGTTGTTTTTGAGTTGGAGTTTAGTTGAACTCAATCTATCATAAACTTAGTCTAATTAAACTTTACAAATTCTGTTGTAGATGGCACCACCTGCTTTTAATTTCAATGTGTTCATGGAGAAAGAGAAACTTGCTGCGAATGGTAGCAACTTCACCAACTGGGATATGAATTTGAGGATTCTCCTCTCTGCTGCACAAAGCAATATGTGGTAGAAGCGCCGCTAGGCCCCCCACCAGCTCCAGACGAGGAAAAGAATGTCTATATAACTCGTCAAGAGGACCACAACTTAGTTCATTGTCGCATACTGTATGCGCTAGAGCCAGAACTTCGAAAGTGTTGGAGGGATAACCCCGGGTAGGGTCACTTCGGGGTATAAGGGCCGAGTTAGCCGAGGGTCGGCAACATCAAAGCGGATGCTGGCCGAGTCACCTCAAGGCAGGCCGGATGACGGAGTAACCTGGACCAGGGGGTCGCCTAACATTGTCTCGTCCGACTTAAGGAGTAAGTCGGAAATGTTTGTCTAGCTTATATGCAGGAACAGGTATGGACGGATCAACTGTGGTCCGGATCCTCGCTTGGTTTCTAGGAGAAGGAAGGAATCTCTCTGGTCAAAAAAGAAGGTCCGGTGCGTACTGGATGAGCGAATAAAGAAAGGGCAGGACCACCGGATCATGGCCGACAAGGGTGACGACGCTCACATCGGCTGACACGGGCGCCGCAGAGGCTACGTCGCTAAAGCAAGTGTGACGCGGGGGAAAAGCACCCCTGTCGGGTTACTACTTTGGGAGGGGGCATATTCTTAGGAATATGCCTCCACGTATGCCCTAGGCCAGGACCGAACCACCTCTATATAAGGGGAGGTTAGGGTTCTGGTAAGGGGGTTGGGTCTTTTCGGATACAGAGCAAGGAGAATTCTAGTTGGTTGAGCACTAGTGGATCTAGGGTTCTTGGGCTAGTTGGTAGGCAAGAGTAAGAGAGTTTCTTCTTCCTCCTCTTGTCAATACAGCTCGAGGAGCACTTGTAATCTTGGAGATTGAACATCAATACAAAGCTTCTGTGTAGAGAATCACTCTACTATCCCTCCCTAGATTCCCCTAGCGCATATTAGTCCCCACCTTTAGCCTATCCATGGCATCTGCCGTGACACCACCACGACAGTTGGCGCCCACCGTGGGGCTAGCGGCGCTAGCAGGGGTGAAGATCCGGACGGGAAACTTCATCGGCACCGGCGAACGATCGCCTCCGGCTCGTTTCAGCGCTTTGGAGCGCTGGACTACGCCAGCGACAACGCTGGCTACTTTCGCACGCGCTTCTTCCGCGTAACGGCATCTTCGCCAAGCTCGGTGCGCACAAGGTCTACGCCGCTGTGGACGGTTCTTGCGTTCATCCGCTGCCGCCGTCGATGCAGGAGAACCACCACTCACTATGGCTCGCGGGCCAGACGCTTCGCCTCCCGGACCATGCAGGTGATGATGATCGCGCCAGCGCCGGCATGAGCAAGGATCCAGCGCCGACCCGGAGGTAACGCCTAAGGCACCGAGGAAAGCTAGGGGTCCTCCGCTAGAGAGGCCGAGAACGTCCGAGGGAAGCTATGGATAGCTTGGCAAACCCGTGGCAGCAATGGTAGATCCGCTCAGCACAGCCGAGCTAGAGGAGACCCGCAAAAGATACCGGAGGGTGCAAAGAAAATAGCAGCTCAGCCATTGAACATGACGCGTGAGTACGTGAAGGCAAACAAGGTTGATGCGAAGGGTAAAAGGGAAAAATCTGTAAGTGATATGAACAGAGAAGGTGATGATGGACCAAGGGTCGGAAAACTATCTGTCTGGGGGTTGCAAGTATAGTACCCCGCGAAGAACCTCAGAGCAGCAGATGCCAAGGCCCGAAGCTAGAGGGTCTCGACGGGTGAAGCCCGTCAAAGACAAAGAAGACCGGGTTAACGAGCTGGTTCGGATCGCGAACAGGCAGAACGAGGAGCTGCTGAGAGGTAACCCGAAGAGAGTTGGAGCTTCTAAGATCGTCCATTCGGCGATGGGTATCCCGGAGAAATCACGGAGCCGCATCGCCTCATGGTGGCCCAAGGAGAGAAGAGGTAGTAACCTCGCCGACGGAACAAGCGGATCGCGCATTTGACCCAACGCTGCAGGGAAAAGAAAAGAGATGCGGAAAAACGATCGACGAAGTGTGAGCCGAGGTGACGCGGGCCGAGGTAATCACGACCAAGGCACTGCCGGTCAAGGAATGCTGCCAACGGCAATGCCGGACAAATAAACTCGGCAGAGAGCAGTCAACCGCAGAAGAATGAATATACCAAGGCAAGAGCAAAGTGCCGGCCGTGGTATGCAACAGAGAGGAGCACAACGAGATCAAGACCGATACAATGACGGAGACTCGGAGATGATGAATGCGGGATACGCAAGACCGGGCTATCATGTGATAGGGTCGAGATTGGGAAGCAGGGATTTGATGCCGGATGATGCCAGGTTAAAGCTGGATCGCCTGTATAGGTCGGAACAGATCGAATGTCAAGGTCCTCCGGGTCCAGCGTGCTTTGGACCCCGGATCATGAAGGAACCGCCGGTACCCAATTTCCAATTACCCAGGGGCACGAAGACGTATGACGGTAGTACAAAGCCGGAGGATTGGCTGATAAACTACGCAACAGGTGTGAAAATTGCAACTGGCAACTTGAGGTGGGCTGTACGATACGTACCCCAAATGTTGGAAGATCCGGCTAGGGTATGGCTGAATAATTTGCCACCCGGAAGCATCAATTGCTAGATAGATTTTGAAGAAATGTTTATCAGCAACTTCTCAAGTACATATCAGAGACCGAATAGACCGCAGACCCTGGCGATGTGCAAGCAGAGATCTAACGAAACGGATCGTGAATTCTTGACCCGATGGTGTACCGTGAGAAACTCGTGTGAGGGAGTCATAGAGTCACAGGCTATAGCATGGTTCGCACAAGGGTGCAGATATGGCAGCGAGTTGTGGATGAAATTGCAAAGGAAAATGCTAGTCACGTTGGCAGAGATGATCCGGATTGCGGATTCTTATGCTTTGGGTGATCCAACTCAACCTAGGATCGCGTCGAACGAGTCAAATGAGGAGTACTATCCGAGGGACGGAGCCGGGTCATCCCGGAGGAACGATTACAGGGGAAAAAGGAGAGACGATAGACCGGATCATCGGTATAGTTCGCAACAAGTTGCAGCTGTGAATCAAGATCAGCCCGGAGCAGGGAGCAACCAACGCCAGAAAACGGGAGGGCAATGGACTCCTCGAAACAATGGCAAGAAAACATGGACTCCGGAGCAGAAAAAGCAATGGCAAGAAAAGAAAGATCGTCCGAGGTATACCTATGAGTCAATGTTGGACCAGCAATGTAAATTTCACACACCAAATCCGAATAGTCCGGCGGGTCACACAACGAGGCAATGTGAGTGGATGCGTAAGAAAGAACAAGGTGGTTCGGGGAATGCTCAGGCACCCCAGAATGATCAACCTCGGCAGGAGTTACCCCGACAGCAATTGCTCTCCGGAGCAAACACGCAACAGCTGATGTTGCCTCCCCCTCCGCCGAGGTATGACAATAGTGAGAGAAGGGATGCAGTGCATCAGGTGGAAAACCAGCAACAACCGGATCAGAGGTACTCCGGAAACGAGGGAAGGAATGAGTACAGAGAACATCACTAGAGCTATTGTGTGTTCACAACAGAGGAAACAGATAGGAAGAGCTTGCAGCGCCGACATATGGAGGTTAACGCGGTTATGCCTGCAGTGACGAGGTACATGTCTTGGTCAGACCAGGAAATTACCTGGAGCGTCAAAGATCATCCCAAGCTTATGCTAAGTTCGGGCTCGTATGCACTAGTGTTAGATCCAACATTCATTGGACCAAACATTAATGTGAGGTTCTCCAAGGTACTGATCGACAATGGCAGTAGCATTAACATCATGTATGCGGATACGATGCGCAAGTTGGGCATCTCAGAGAACATGCTCCAGGCTACAAGAACGACTTTCCATGGTATCGTACCAGGCATATCCTGTGACCCCATAGGCAAAGTCCAGGTCGACGTGTTATTCGGTACGAGGGATAACTGCCGAACTGAGAATCTGGAGTTTGAGGTGGTGAACTTGGAGAGCGCGTATCATGCATTACTCGGGAGACCGGCACTAAGCAAATTCATGGCAAGTTGCCATGTTAGTTATCTGAAGATGAAGTTGCCCGGGCCAAATGGAGCAATTACTATCGCTAGGGATTTCCGACGTTCTATTGAGTGCGCTTCAGCCGGGTCTAACATAGCCGAGTCACTCCTGATTGTGCAAGAGAAAAGAAAAATCCAAGAGGTAGCGGCATTAGCTCGATCCAAGAAAGATATGCCGGCGTTAAGCAACCCGCATGGAAGCGTTTCGTTTCAAGCCGCGAAGGACACCAAGAAGATTCCAGTGGATAACATGTTTCCGGAGCGTACCGTGACAATTGGTGCCGGGTTAACTGACAAATATGAAAGCGAGCTCGTCAACTTCCTCCGTGAGAATCGGGATATTTTTGCTTGGTCCACACAGGACTTGCAAGGAGTTCCGAGGGAGTTGGCCGAGCACTCTTTGAACGTAAGACCCGGAGCAAGGCCGGTGAAGCAGCCTCTCCGACGCTTCGCCTAGGATAGGATAAAGGTCATTGGTGACGAGATAGCTCGGTTGCTAGCAGCAGGATTTATCATGGAAGTGTTGTATCCGGATTGGCTCTCTAATCCGGTGCTGGTAGAAAAGAAGAAGGATGATCCGAACGTGGCAGTGGTTTGGCGTATGTGTATCGATTACACGAACCTGAACAAGGCGTGTCCAAAAGATCCATTTCCACTGCCGAGGATAGAGCAGGTCATCGACTCTACCGCGGGATGTGAACTGTTGTCGTTCATTGACGCTTATTCTGGTTTCCACCAGATACCTCTGAACCCGGATGATCAAATAAAAACTGCCTTTATTACCCCGTACGGGGCTTATTGCTATCGCACTATGTCGTTCGGTTTACGAAATGCAGGAGCAACGTACCAAAGATGTATGCAAAAATGTTTGCACGATCAAATAGGTCTGTACAAGTCTACGTGGATGATGTGGTTATTAAGACCAAGGAAAGCGCAACGCTCCTTGACGACATAAGGCAAACATTCGCGAACTTGAGGAGATTCCGGATGAAGCTTAACCCAGAGAAATGTACCTTCGGTGTCCCGGCTGGGAAATTACTCGGATTTCGTCTCCACCGAGGTATCGAGGTTAATCCAACTAAGATCCGAGCCATCGAACGAATGGAGCTGCAAGTGTCTCAACAACGCCCGAAGTTCACCGATGCTGGCGCATTGAGTCGGTTTGTATGTCGGTTAGGGGAAAAGGCACCGCCTCTCTACCAACTCATGAAAAGTCGATAAATTGCTTGGACGCCGCAGCCAATGAAGCTTTGCCCACTTGAAAAGATGTTGGCCATCGCACGATGTTAGCTTCTCCACTGTCAAAGGAACCAATGTTGCTCTACATAGCCGCAACCAACCGAGTTGTAAGTGCAGTGATTGTAGTGGAGCGAGATGAAGAGGGTAAGTCGGTGCAGAGGCCAGTGTATTACTTGAGTGAGGTATTGTCTGCCTCAAAACAGAACTACCTGCATTTTCAAAAGGTGGCATACGGTGTTAATATGGCGGCAAAGAAGTTAAAGCACTACTTTGAGGAGCATCCCATCAAAGTGATATGCGAAGCCCCCATATCCGAGATAATGAGTAACAAAGATGCGAATGGCAGAATTGCGAAATGGGCAATTGAGCTAGCACCTTACACACCCCAATATGATAGGAGAGAAGCGATCAAGTCCCAGGCTGTGGCGGACTTTTTCGTGGATTGGGCCGAGGTACAATACGAACCGCCGCCACCAGATCCGAACTACTGGAGGATGCACTTTGACGGATCGAAAACCAAAACCGGGTTAGGTGTCGGGGTTGTGCTTACCTCGCCAAAGAAGGATCAGCTCAAGTCGACAGATCCATTTCGCGGCATTAAACAATGTCGCTGAGTACGAGGATCTTGTGCATGGTCTCAAAGTGGCAAAGGAGATTGGCATACGTCGGATAATATGCTTTGGCGACTCGGATTTAGTAATACAACAAGTGTCCGGAGTGTGGGATGCCCTGGATCCAAACATGGCACTATACAGATTTCATGTGCAGAAGATCTCGGGTTACTTTGAGGGATGCGAATTTCACCATGTACCTCGCGTGGAAAACGAAGCTGCCGACATGTTGTCAAAGCTCGGATCGACCCGACAGGCAATTCCACCGGGCGTAGCATTGGAGCACCTCAAAAAACCATCTATCAGGCCGTCCCCGGGAACCGATTCAATCTATGTCCCGGAAAACACGGAATCCGGAGCTGAACCCATGGACATTGACAAGGGAGGTAGCACGCCGAACCTGGGGACTACCTCGGCAAACCCGGGGACTACCTCGCTAGACCCGGGGACTGTACAACATGATCCGACTGAAGTTATGCCGGTGGATCGGATGGAAATTGATGAGCAGATGTTCCCTGCGCTAGCGATACCAGCTTGGGCATTGCCTATATACCAGTTCTTGAAAGATGGAACGTTACCCACTGAGGAAGTGCTAGCCAGGCAAACTCAGAGGAGAGCCAAAGCTTACACAATCATCAATTCCGAGCTGTACAAACGGAGTGTAACCAATGTCCTCCAGCGATGTGTTGACCCGGAAGAAGGACTTAACATCCTCCAAGATATACACCAAGGAGAATGCGGACATCATGCCTCATCCCGGGCCTTAGTGGCAAAGGCGTTCCGGCATGGATTCTACTGGCCAAGTGCCTTGGAGCAAGCAGAAGATCTGGTAAGAAAATGCAATGGTTGCCAAAGGTACGCCACCAAGACACATATGCCTATGTCGGAACTCAAAACCATACCAATTACATGGCCATTTCCTGTGTGGTGCTTAGATATGGTTGGCCCGTTCAAACCAGCAAGAGGAAACATGACGCACATTCTGGTCATGGTGGACAAGTTTACAAAATGGATCGAAGTGAAGCCTATAAGAAAATGTGATGGAGCTACGGCCGTGACATTTCTCAAAGACATCATCTTGAGATACGGTTATCCACACAGCATTATAACTGATAATGGAACAAATTTTGCGGAAGGAGCATTTGCGTGCTTCTACCGGGATAAGAAGATCCGACTCGATGTAGCCTCGGTAGCCCATCCCGCATCGAACAGATAGGTGGAAAGATCCAACGGATTAGTGCTATCCGGGATAAAACCCTGGCTCATTGAGCCGCTGCAAAGATCAGCGGGGTGCTAGATAGAAGAACTACCAGCGGTACTGTGGAGTTTAAGAACAACTCCGAATCGATCAACAGGCTACACGCCGTTCTTTCTGGTATATGGGGCAGAAGCTGTATTACCAGCCGACATAGAGCATGATTCGCCTAGGGTCACCCAATACATAGAAGCCGGAGTGCAAGAAGCCCGACAAAATGATGTTGATATGCTGGAAGAAGCGAGAGAACTGGCACTGTCCAGATCCGCCATATATCAGCAAAATCTCCGACGCTATCATAGCCGGAAAGTGTGCCCCTGAGTCTTCCGAGAAGGCGATCTGGTGCTCTGGTTGGTATAGCGTACCACGGGCATGCATAAATTATCCCCCCCATGGGAAGGACCATTTATTGTGAGCAAAGCACTGCACAATGATTCCTACTATCTTATAGATGCAAAGCCACAGGAAAAGAACAAGCCGGACAGGTCCGGAGAGGAATCGAAGCGACCATGGAATGTAGCATTACTTCGTCCCTTCTACACTTAGCTAAGAAGTATATGTATCCGAGTCGTCTCATATGTCGGTATGTATGTCGGCAATGAGCTTATCAATGAAATAGCGGAGCCTCGAGCAGTAACTCAGGGACTGCCTTAATAAATGATTGTTGTTACTTTTTATGCGTTAGCTGGAATGACTCGTTTCACTTAACTCGGATTAGTAATGTGTGAGCACCAAAAACCCAACCCTTCGACTTGCTGCTGCCCAACAAGAATTGGCTTCATGGCAAGCAAGGGAACAAGTTTGGAATTGCGTAGCACATGAAAAACCACTAAGGAACGAATTTATTCTAGCTAACGTTCGTTTTTTTGGACTAACCCCGTAGTTACTTTCAAGTTATTATGTTGAATTATTTTGAGCCAAGCCTCAAAGTTTCTCAGTATTGTTAAAACGATTCTTGAGGCTCGGATTCGTAAGTCGTAAAACCGAATCAAGGTAGGCACGAATCGAGCCGGAGAATTGGACGAACAAGAAAATAAAACTCGGGGACTACGCCCAAGTTAATCCGGCATACAAGCATAGTAGCAAAATATCATGTATTCGGCATACAATTGCACCCGGCATACCGGGGATCTGATAAATTTTCAAGTTTTTTCCACTAAGGAGCGGCAGGAGGAGGAAGTTTGGCGTCATCATCAATGTCTTCAATATCTGAAGCAGCATCTTCTCCATCATCGCCCGACCCATCTTCCACGTTCTCCATATGCTCCTCCTTGCTGGATTCCAGAAAGCTCGGCCCCTCAACCCTGTCATGGATGGGAGAATATTCGACAAGGTTGTAGGCGCAAGCCTTGCGCCGAGCTACCCACTCCGGATCATTGGTCCATTTGGATCCGGTGCGCCGGCGTGTGAGGAGGCTCAGGTCGATCTTCTCGTACCATGTAAGGATATGATGGAGGAGGGTATCTGCTGCCCGGGCGGATTCTCTCCGAAGATCAAGTGTGTCTCAATTTCCAATAGCTTATCGAAGGAGCGTGATCCTTTTCGAGCGCCTCACTTGGCCGTAAAGTGTTGTAGATCCGGACCGCAACGCCGAGGAGATCTTTCCATAGTTCTTGATGGTTTCCACCGAAATGACACGCTGACCAACAGGTCCTCCATGTCTAAGGGGACGCTCTCACCATCGAGCGACGGAGTACCCCTCTCGGCGGAATTTGGCAACGGCAGACGGGCGATGGGAGTACCCTCCGAAAGTGATCTCAAAATAAGGAAAGGGAAGATGTCAAGCAAAGGCATATGAGATAACCCGAAAACTATGTCGGTAAGGGAAGAAACTCACGTGAGATATGACGATGGATCCGGTTAACTCCTTGATACAACCGCTGCGTCTCTGCGGTTGTTCAAGCTCACGAAGGCCGACCCAAGCTGGACCTCGGATTCCTTAAGCAGGTCCTGGTCCTTGGAGATCTGAAGGGTAAAGCGCTCACGCTCTTCGGTGAAGTTTTGGCCATCTTTTTGGAGTTCGGATTTGTGTTGGGCCTTCATCTTCTCCATCTCGGCCTTGAGTTTGGCTATTTCGTCGTCCTTGGTCCGGAGGAGGGCAAGCTCATCGTTCTTCTTCTTTAGCTCGGCTTGATGCTGTCCTGCTTGTTCGAGAAAATGCAGCATCATATCAGGCACGGGCACACTATCCTCAAGCGATGTTGAAATAGTGTGTTAACCCGGCAAAGCCGAGGAGTGAATGTTTGCCGAGCCAAGGAGAAGAAGGAATCGAAAACACAACAACGTTGGCCGAAAGAGGACATACCTCGGATTTCCTCCAAGTTCTTCCGCATAATTTTGTTTTCAGCCTCCACCCCAGCTGCAAAAAACCGAATAAGGAGGTTAGTCCGGCAGAAACAAATGAAACAGAGAGGGGTTAAGAGAGGAAATTACCCCTCTTTTCATGCTCCGCGCCAAGTGCAACATGTTTTGCACGCAAGATCTTGTGGGTATCAAGCAGGCGCTAAAACTCGGCGCTCCGGCGATTGGTAGTTACCTGACAAAGGTACAGGCGTGTAAAATTAGTTCGTTGCATATTTGAAGTGTACAAGATCCGGGCCAAGCGGAACTTAACCCGGCTCTAGGTGTGTGCATATTCGAAGTATACAAGATCCGGGCCAAGCGGAACTTAACCCGGCTCTAGGTGTGTGCATATTCGAAGTTTACAAGATCCGGGCCAAGCGGAACTTAACCCAGCTCTAGGTGTGTGCATATTCGAAGTTTACAAGATCCGGGCCAAGCGGAACTTAACCCGGCTCTAGGTGTGTGCATATTTGAAGTGTACAAGATCCGGGCCAAGCGGAACTTAACCCGACTCTAGGTGTGTGCATATTCGAAGTGTGCGATATCCGGGCCAAGTGGAACTTAACCCGGCTCTAGGTGTGTGCATATTTGAAGTTTACATGCAGCTACATTGATCTTCTAATGAGCATCCGGCCGAGTACCAAGTTACTCCGCCGGAGGCTCGGGGACTAATGGTAATTATCTACAGCATGTAAAGAAGAAACGACGTACCTCCATCATTCGCCCAACGAGGTTAATGGCCTTGGCGGTGGTATTCATCTGAGCGGAAAATTCAACGGGGCCGAACTTTTCCGGGAGATCGTCGTTGTAGACGAACTCCGCCTTATTCTAGTTCATGACGAACTCGATGAGGCTCGGAGGGTACCGTTCGCCAGTGGGCATGTGGGGTGCCACCAAGCCCTTTGCGTGAGCTTCTTTCCTTTCAATCAGGGCAAGAGCTGGGCTAGTGTGAAGAACCATCTGCTGCGAATCGGCTGGCTCGGCAGGAGGATCCGTCGCTGCTGGTGACTTCTTTGGAAGCATTGACGACAAGGTTCGCTGCCCGGCCTCGACGGAGGTAGACTTGCCTTTGGGAGGATGTGACCAGTGGATTTGCCCTTGAAGCCGCATTGAGTGGTTCCTCGCCGAGCTTGGGATGACTCGGGACGAGGCGCATTTAACTTGGCACGGGAGCTTTGGTGGCTGGTGCTGGAGCTGCTGTTGGTTTCTTCGGAGCCGGGACAGGCGCTGGTTCAGTGGCTGGTGCTAGAGCTACTGCTGGTGCTGGAGTTGCGGTAGACTTGGAGGTTGCTGGTTGCGGCAATGCCGAAGTGACGGACGCCGTTGCCTCGGCCGATCCGACCCCTCCCGATCCGAGGTCATGTTCCTCTGAAGGAGGTACTGCGGAACCCGGAGCGGCCACGGAGCCCTCCGGAATAGGGCTCAGCGGGCGTAACTCGTCGTCACGAGGAGGGGAAGGACCGGACCGAAGGGGAGAGGAGATGCTCGATCCGCTCTGAGGGACCTCCACAGGAGCCCTGCAAAAGAAAATAATGTCAGGAGTGAAATTACCCCGATGCAGGGAGAAGTGTGTTGTGCAGTGAAAAATGACTTACGCATCCGACGTCTCGGCCTCCTTAGGTTTCCGGGCCCTCCGTGCCGGGGCTTTGCCTGCCCATTTGGAGGCAGTCTTGTCTCCGGCCTTCTTTTGCCTTTTGGTAGGCTGAGAAGGTTCGGAAGAAGAACTTGACGCGGATCCGCGCTTCTTCTTCGACGCCACCGGAACAGGCTCGCCCGTGGCAAGTGGAGAATGCTCGTGGATGTGCCCACCGGGGTTAGCTGATGCCGAGAAGGCAAAAGAAAGAGGGACAGCCTCAACGGGTTCAATCATGTCGATATCCGAGTCATCCTCATCGTCGGGCCAATCTCTAATAGAAGAGAATTTACCGTTGGGTCGTTTGGTGGCGTCGGTTGTGGGGAGGAACATCTCCTGGTCCGGCTCCTCCTCATCCGGGATTTCTCGGTCCGGGGCCCACTTAAGGGTCGGATCGGTACCATCCTCGAGGGTTTGCTGGAGAAATAGCTGAGAAAAAAGCACAAGGAGCAGAGTCAAAAATATGAAAAGAACCGACACGTAATTGATCCAAAATATGTTTACCCCGCGAAGCTTACCGCGGGAGGGAGCCTGTCACAGCAGTAATGCTCGATTCCCCATGTCCATTCGGCGGAAAAATCCTTATGGGTGGTGAAAAGAGCCTTGACCCGGCGGAAGATCTCCGTATTGCTCAACTCGAACGAGGAGGTTCGGTTGGGGTCACGGCTGAAGCTCATATGGCACAACTTGTGAGTGCGC
Organism: Avena insularis; assembly: GCA_023614405.1. Taxonomy (NCBI): domain Eukaryota; kingdom Viridiplantae; phylum Streptophyta; class Magnoliopsida; order Poales; family Poaceae; genus Avena; species Avena insularis. The sequence goes on along the minus strand of CM042692.1, from coordinate 492,539,677 downwards.
CGCTGGAGGGAGAGATTCGGTTGCGCATGAATGTGATCATGGCATCTTCGTTGCGCAATCCGAGCTTCTTCAGCTCCGCGAACCTTTTGTGGACTTGGATGGCTAGAGCTGTAGGTTTTTTGGCGACCTCCTCCCAGAAATCCGTGTCTGGGGGACCCGGAGCGTAGGGCAGCAACCGGATCAAGTCTTCGGTGCCTTTGTTCCGGACGTAGAAGAAGGTCCGGGCCCATCCTTTGCAGGAGTCAAGCCCGGTGACCCGGGGAAAGATTGAAAATCTCCGGGGCGAGATCGAGGCAGCTCCGAACTGAGTGAGTTGCTTGTCCTCCGACTCGACGTGGATGTTGGGGACGACGTTGCGACGGAGGCCGAAGAACCGGATCCACAGCTCCTTCGTGGGCCATAGTCTGGTGTAGCCCTTGATCGAAGAGACGAAAGCGGACAGAGAGGTGATGGTGTTCGCCAGGAGATGATGTGGTTGCAGGTGATAGGTCCGGACCCAGTTCCGGAAGAAATAACTCACCGGAAGACCAAATCCCCGTTGGAAATGGGATAGGAAAACAATGAACTCACCCGGATTGGGTGAGGGGGCCAATTCCGAGGAGGAGACGCTGGAATACGCCGGGTCCGGTAGAGCCAGTCGATGTTGTCCTGGCAGACCCACGAACCGGCCCACACGCCGTGATCTGCCGTGCCGGCGTCCTCCTCCATCTCCTGCTCGACGATTATGAGCTCCTCCTCCGTCATCTCGAGTCCGCTGTCCTCGCCGGAGCTGGCGGCGGCGGGGCTCTGCGGTCTAGATTGACGAGGACCCGTGGCCAAGCAGTGGTGCAGCGGTGGCTGCGGTGCGGAGGCACGGAGAAGGTGCGGCAGCGGCGCTGCTGCAACGGGCACTGGCGGCGGCGCGGTCGCGAGGAAGAAGAAGAGGAACGGGCGACGGGGCGCGGAGATGGAAAAGTGCTAAGGAGCGCACCCCTCCCCTATTTAACTGCCCCCAGTAATCGAAAAGTGGGATCGCGCTGTGCTGGAGAGCCACACGCTGTGGACGGGTATCACCGGCATTAGCCAATCAGAGAGAAGCCACAGCGGAGGCCACAGAGTAAATATGATCCCATGACACGACGTGTAGTTGCGGTAAACGAGGAGACAAGCGTGATGTAACCCACACACAGTAATCACTGACAGTTACTGCGACAGTTACAGTGCAGGCCCTTAAAATGAGGCAACGCAATGATTAACCCTTACGTGGGTTGGCGTATGAGAGAAGGAAGCAAGGACCGGATCCGAGCCTCCATGGTAACCCCGCCGACAAGTGAAAACTTGAAATGTGCAGAGGGAAAATAAAACCATAGGATCCGAGCTACAATGGTAACCCGGCTGGCAAGTGAAAACTTGGAACGTGCGAAGGGAACGTAAATCCATATAATCCGAGACAGGAAGTTAACCCGGAACTAAATGTCCGAGGCTTAGATACGAATGAACCTGATGTGGCCTTAGCGACCAAGGCCGCTAAGGCCGCACTAGCTTCGGGACTAATGTTGGGGGGGATAACCCCGGGTAGGGTCACTTCGGGGTATAAGGGCCGAGTTAGCCGAGGGTCAAAGCGGATGCTGGCCGAGTCACCTCAAGGCAGGCCGGATCACGGAGTAACCCGGACCAGGGGGTCGCCTAACATTGTCTCGTCCGACTTAAGGAGTAAGTCGGAAATGTTTGTCTAGCTTATATGCAGGAACAGGTATGGCCGGATCAACTGTGGTCCGGATCCTCGCTTGGCTTCTAGGAGAAGGAAGGAATCTCTCTGGTCAAAAAAGAAGGTCCGGTGCGTATTGGATGAGCGAATAAACCAAGGGCAGGACCACCGGATCGTGGCCGACAAGGGTGACGATGCTCACGTCGGCTGACGCGGGCGCCGCAGAGGCTACGTCACTAAAGCAAGTGTGACGCGGGGGAAAAGCACCCCTGTCGGGTTACTACTTTGGGAGGGGGCATATTCTTAGGAATATGCCTCCACGTATGCCCTAGGCCAGGACCGAACCACCTCTATATAAGGGGAGGTTAGGGTTCTGGTAAGGGGGTTGGGTCTTTTCGGATACAGAGCAAGGAGAATTCTAGTTGGTTAAGCACTAGTGGATCTAGGGTTCTTGGGCTAGTTGGTAGGCAAGAGTAAGAGAGTTTCTTCTTCCTCCTCTTGTCAATACAGCTCGAGGAGCACTTTTAATCTTGGAGATTGAACATCAATTCAAAACTTGTGTAGAGAATCACTCTACTATCCCTCCCTGGATTCCCCTAGCGCATATTAGTCCCCACCTTTAGCCTATCCATGGTATCTGCCGTGACACCACCACGACAGAAAGCATTTCAAAAATGGTAATGCCTTTGATACCATGGGTGAATTGAAAATGATTTTTGATACCCATGCTGCCGTAGAGAGTTATAATGCTTCAGAAAAGTTCTTTAGCTGCATGATGGAAGAGAACAGCTCCGTAAGTGAGCACATACTCAAAATGTCTGGGTACGCCGATAAGCTTGTGTCCTTGGGAATAACGATTCCCATTGACTTAGGCATACATCGTGTTCTCCAATATCTGCCACCTAGCTACAAGAGCTTCGTGATGAACTATAACATCCAGGGCATGAAGAAGACTCTCCCCGAGCTTCTGTCAATGCTTAAGACTGCAAAGTGGAGATTAGGAAAGAACATCAAGTGTTGATGGTCAATAGGACCACCGGTTTCAAGAATGACAAGAAGGGTAAACAGAAGGGAAAGAAGGGCGGCAAATCTATTGCTGCGCCTAAAAAGAAATCCCGGGCTGGCCCTAAGTCTGATACCGAGTGCTACTATTGTAAGGGGACTAGCCATTGGAAGCGCAACTGCCCCAAGTTTTTGGCGGACAAGAAAGCCAGCAAGGCAAACAAAGGTATATATGATATACATGTTATTGATGTGTACTTGACTAGTACTCGTAGTAGCACCTGGGTATTTGATACCGGATCGGTTGCTAACATATGTAACTCGAATCAAGAGCTGCAGAACAAGCGACCGCTAGAAAGGGGTGAGGTCAAGATGCGTGTCGGCAATGGATCAAGAGTTGATGTGACCGCCATCGGAACGCTGCCTCTCCACCTACCATCGGGATTAGTTATAAACTTAAATAATTGTTATTTGGTGCCTGCACTAAGCATGAACATTATATCTGGATCTTGTTTAATGTAATGTGGTTATTCGTTTAAATCCGAAAACAATGGTTGTTTGATTTATATGGATACTATCTTTTATGGTCATGCACCCGTGATGAATGGTTTATTTGTGTTGAATCTCGATAGTACTCATACGCACATCCATAATGTTGATGCTAAAAGAATTAAACTTAATAATGATATATCTGCATATATGTGGCACTACCGTCTAGGTCATATTGGCGTTAAACCCATAAAGAAACTCCATTCCGATGGACTTTTGGAATCATTTGATACATGTGAGCCATGCCTTATGGGCAAGATGACTAGAACACCGTATTCCGGTTCAATGGAACGGGCGACAGATTTATGGAAATCATACATACTGATGTATGCGGTCCAATAAGTGTGTCGACGCAAGGTGGATATCGTTATTTTGTTACTTTCACAGATGATTTGAGTAGATATGGGTATATCTATTTGATGAAGCACAAATCTGAAACCTTTGAAAAGTTCAAGGAATTTCAGAATGAAGTGGAAAATCATCATAATAGAAAGATCAAATTTCTGCGGTCCGACCGTGGAGGTGAGTATCTAAGTTACAAGTTTAGCACATACATGAAAGAGTATGGAATAGTTTCACAACTCACGCCTGCTGGAACACTACAACGTAATAGTGTGTCAGAACATCGTAATCGTACTCTATTAGATATGGTTCGATCTATGATGTCTCTGACTGACTTGCCACTGTCATTTTGAGGTTATGCACTGGAAACCGCTGCATTCACTTTAAAGGGCACCGTCTAAATCCATTGAAACGACACTGTATGAATTATGATTTGGAAACAAACCTAAGCTGTCATTTCTTAAAGTTTGGGGATGCGATGTTTATGTGAAGAAACTTCAGCCGGATAAACTCGAATCCAAAGCGGAAAAATGCGTCTTTATAGGATACCATAAAGAAACAATTGGGTATTCCTTCTATCACAGATCCGATGGTAAGGTTTTTGTTGCCAATAATGGATCCTTTCTAGAGAAAGAGTTTCTCGCGAAAGGTGTGAGTAGTCGAAAGGTAGAACTTGAAGAGGTTATTGAACCTTCTCTTCATGAAATGGCGAGTGGCGCAGCATCGGAAGTTGTTCCGGATTTGACTTCACCAAATGAAGAAGGAACTAATGATAATGATCATGAAACTCCGAAAGAGGACACTACTAAACCTCGCAGGTCAAGAAGGACATGTGCAGCTCCTGAACTGTACAGGAATCCTGTTGTAAATTTCATGGTTGATGAAATAGATGACCCTGCGATGTATGAAGAAGCGATGATGAGCCCAAATTCCAACAAATGGCTATAATCCATGAAATCCGAGATGGAATCCATGTACGAAAACCAAGTTTGGACCTTGGTGGACTTACCTCACGACCGAAAGGCCGTTGAGAATAAATGGATTTTCAAAAGAAAAACTAATGCTGATGGTAATGTAACCGTCTATAAAGCTCGACTTGTCGCAAAAGGGTTTCGACAAATTCAAGGAGTTGACTACGATGAGACATTCTCTCCCGTAGCGATGCTAAAGTCAGTTAGGATTATGTTAGCAATTGCTGCATATTTCGATTATGAAATATGGCAGATGGATGTCAAACCTGCGTTCCTCAATGGTAATATTGAAGAAGAGTTGTATATGATACAACCAAAGGGTTTGTCGATCCTAAGGATGCTAACAAGGTGTGCAAACTTCAGCGGTCCGTCTATGGACTGAAGCAAGCATCACGGAGTTGGAATCTTCGCTTTGATGAGGTGATCAAAGAGTTTGGATTTGTCCAAACTTATGGAGAGGCTTGTATTTACAAGAAAGTGAGTGGGAGAAATGTGGTATTTCTAATATTATATATGGATAACATATTATTGATTGGAAATGATATAGATCTTTTAAACAGTGTTAAAAGTTATGTAAACAGCAAATTTTCTATGAAAGACCTTGCTGAAGCGTCATATATATTGGGCATAAAGATCTATAGAGATAGATCAATACGCCTAATAGGGCTATCGCAAAGTACATACCTTGATAAGATTTTAAATAAGTTTAAAATGGACGAAAATAAGAAGGGGTTCTTACCTATGTTGCAAGGCAAGACATTGAGTAAGACTCTATGATACAACCGATGTACCTACAGCTACACAAATACAAGAACCTATCACTCGATCTCGTGCTAAACAACTGAATTATCAGGTACTTTCGTTTCTTGGAACTATTCCTCACATACATGAGAATATGATGCTGCCTAAATCAAATGTATTTGTTACTCTTAGGAATGATGGACCTTGCATGGACGAGAGGGACAAGCATTGGAGCATGATCATGCATAGAGATGGCAGCAAGCATGTGAGGATTGAAGAGGACGCCGTAGTTGGAGATTTCAGAACTTTGAAGCCACCATAATGATGATTGAAGACTTAGACGAAATATTCAAATTATACTTCATAGATTCGTCCATAGCTTAATATGGTGCTATGTCACCTTTATTTTAGACCGGGCCCATGTTATTTTCGCAGGAATTAATTAAGCCACTTTGTAGAGTCTGTATTTAAGGAGAAAACGCCTTCTAGGGTTAGGTTCAGCCACCATACCTATGGTTGGCCGACACCCCCACTTTTTCCTCCTTAAATACCCCCATATCCGTCACTTTTAGGCTCGGATTTTGTTTAGACTAAAAGTTAGCCATCATTGCAACTTCGCCAAGACTTGAATGTCGTAGAGACCTCTTGTACTTTGCACTTATTCAGGATCCCACCTTATTCAATAAAGTTTTCATCTTAATCCGTAATATTTTGATTGCAATATTAGTTCTTACTTGTTCTCAACTTCAGGTAGGAATTAAGGCACTCGTTGGTCAGGCTGGTCGTGCTTCCGCAAGATCGGTAACATCTAGGAGATTGGCCTAATGATTGCATTAGCACTCGTGCTCGCACGTGTAGTCGCATCATCAAACCCGAACTCCACTCAAATCGACTATCTCCATCTCATCGATAGATCTGACACCTTTGCCCTATCACCGTGTCTCCATAGCCTGCGCCACCTCCAACCCCTGGCGTTGCCGTCATTGCCAGCAACGTCACCAAATCACTGATGGCTGCGTGGTGGACCAACGTGCTCCTTGTGCACGAATCGCAGCTCTGCTATCTCCGCTTCGTCGCAAGAAGAAGCCAACCTGCGCCCCCAGGTCCCCTGCCACCGTTGCGCAACTTCCCAGGGCCCCGCTCACGAACCTACCTCCGTCCTCTCTCGTGTGCACCGCCGCTCTTCTTCACGCGCCACCACACTTCTTGCCGCCGGGAGCAGGTCCCTCCAGGCCACCAATTTCCGGGCCGCGATACGGTGGGTCCCCGCCAAGTATTTTGATCGTCCCCCTCTTGCCTTTGCCCAACTCATAAGGTTGACTCGTTTGCTTGATCGACACTAGGCAACCGCACAATTTTGGGATGTGTGGCGTACAACGCTTGCATAAAGTAAAATTTACTCAACATGATCTATCGTTAGGGATTAAGTCACGAGTTTACCACTAGCCTAAAACTGTACATAACCTAACCGAAACCGAAAACTGAATCGAGAACAATCTAACCGCAATCAAAATTTAAGTTTTCACAGTTTTCAGTTAAGGTTAGGTTAGGTTAGCAAAATAGCCATACAGCACTCGGTTAATTCGGTTTAAAACAGAATATTTTTGGTTAAACCAAATGAAACCGAACAGGCCAGACTAGGATAGAATACCGTATCAATTTGTTGCAGGCCCAGCCCAACTTCGTGGACCGTCCTTTATATACACGCGAAAGTGCATTATAGAGACATCAAACATGCTTTAACATATATACGTACTAGTTAGGACCTGCAGGCTGTACTGTGGGCTTTGTTAGTTGTGGGCTCAATTCAACGTTCAGTTTTTTCTGGCCGAAATTTCACTGTGTTTTTTGTTTCTTTCTTTTTTTACACATCAGTTTGTCATACTAAATACAAAAATGAAATATATGAACGGAAAAGTTAGGTGCTATAAAAGATCGCGTCAACTCCGGTTAGTTTAGTCATTACCGAAACCTAACAGTAATTAAATGGTTATTACCTAAACCAAATTGTCTAGTGTTCATGTTGCATATTCTTCTAATCAATCCTTGCCACATCGCCTTGTGCTACGGTGCGGTTCTTTTTTTTTTCTTCCTATTTTTGACTTTTTATGGTAATTTTTGGTAACTTTTCGGGCAGTTATTTTTCAGCGATAAATACCTATGTCTACCTCTCGAACAAAAAGTTACCTACGTCAATGGCGGTATTTTTTTACGTCCCTTTTTAAAACTACTCGGCGATAATTCTGTGACACACCTTTCTCCTAATAATTTTAAGATGGTAGTTAACCTATGTGTACGATAGTACTTTTGTTAGCTCTTTTTTTCATTACTCAACGATAATCTTCCGCCACAACTTCTGGTCGTAATCATTGACGCAACATTTCGGCAGTACTATACCGTTGGTAGGTACCTATGTGTACGACTGTATTTTCTAAGGACCTGTTTTTTAATTAATCGACGGTAATTTATCTACACACCTGTTTGACTGTAACTTTCTAATGGTAGTTAGTCTACGTTTAGGGCAGTAATTTTTCACAAATCTTTTTAATTACTCCACGTGTAATTTTTTACCACAAATTTTCGGCCGTAATTTTACGGTAGTGATTATATTGCTTCAAGTCTTCGAGGGTTCGCAATTTTTGGCCGGAATTTGTCATATCAACGGTAAATTTTAGCTTAGACACTAATTCTCTGACACAACTTTCAGCCGTAGTTTTCGTACATAGTTTTCATAATATCACACTTCGACGTCCGTATTTTTGTATACAGGCGAATTTTCTCTGTCACTATACGCATCAAAAAAAATACATATAGACAGCTATTATTATAATATATCATGCATACAGGATGATAGCTAGATCTTGGTCATCCAACCGTCCTAAAATCTGAAAACGATATTACACGGGGAGTCGACGATAAGCCGGGAAATAATAATGTTGGTGACACTCAACTAAGCATAGTGGTTTCACAATGTATAATGTAAGAATACTTTACTAAATGTAAACATGATTTGTAAAAATTCGATTATTTTACAAGTTGTAAAAAATTGTCGGTGTCATTTTAATTACATGTAGTTCCGCCACTTGGCGACGTCTTAGCTTAGCAGTCTACCTACCACATCAGGTCAAAAAAAGTCTACCACATGCATCGTGTTTGGCAAACTCTCACGAGGAGAAATATGTTGCTTCGAACGCGTTGTCTTAATGCTATGGAAGCCAAGAGACTTAGCACCTTTGGGTCAGGCTGATGGCTTTGAAAAAACATTTCTTCCATTATGGCATTTTGTCTATTAAGGATAGATTGGAGTTTCGCTTCTGAAATAATAAGTGGCTTGAAAATGCTACTCTCCGGGAGCAATACCCTTCTATATACAACATTGTTCGAAAAACGAGGATACAATTTCCATGGTGTTGAATTTTTCATTCGACCGTGACGTGCAGGAGAGACCTCATTGGAGCTAGACTTGCATGGCGGAACACTATGTTATATCGTTTAACCACGGTGCAGCTACCTATAGATTCGGATGTGTTCCGTTGAATTTACATGAGAGTGGTAAGATTCTCAATAGATTTCATGTATAGAGTGCTTGTCCAGCCGGTTGTACTAGTCGATAATAATCAAAAAAATATGAAAGATGAATGTACCACTAAAGACGAAAATATTTGCACGGCACTTACGCCGAGGGGTGTTCTTACAAAAAAACAACCTTGTTAAAAGGAATTAACATGAAAATAAACAATGTGTTTTTGTCAACATGACAGAAACAATTAAGCATATATTCTTTCAATATAAATTCGCTTGTTCTATATGGTCAGTCATGTTTTGTTGCCAATATATCTGGTAATTGATTGCATGAGATTGATGATAAGTTCATAATATTTATTATGGTGGGAGCGTTTGTCTTAATATGGTCGTTATCACTATGTAGAAATGAGAAGATTTTTAATGATAAATTATATTATATTATACATATTATCTACTAGAGCACCGCGGCGCTCAGTTTATGGTTGTCTCTACAACGTGCGAAGTTTCGAGACCTGTTTACGAAGGTCGGTACACGCATGAAGGATATGGCGTGAGACATTTTTTTCCTGATATAGATGACAGCATAATCTGAGGATTGGTACTCCATCTTTTTAGGCAATTTACAATATGTGATGATTTCATGTATTTCGCCTTTTGTTTTTTCTTTGTCTTCGCATTATCATCGGCTGTGTGCATCTTTATTATTCAGAAACCAGGTGTAATATTTGAACCATTTAAATAATAAGGCTTCTATTAAAAAATAAGCCTAGTACGTTGTAAAGTTGGGAAATAAAAATAGGACTCCATTGAATAGTTCTACTCCCTCCGTTTTAAAATATAAGATGTTTTAGATTTGTGAAGAGGGTGTATCTAGACTCCTTTTAGTATATAGGTTCATTTAGGTTTGAAGTAAACTTACATACTAAAAGAGGTCTAGATATACTATATTTACAAAGCTAAAACATCGTATATTTTAAAACGGAGAGAGTAGTTAGGAGTAGTAGCATAATCCCTTTAGATTTTAAACCTGGACCAAAATCAAAGCCATGTCGACTCGAAGCCCTCACGTGGAAATAAAGTGACCATGAGACAGGCCATGCATTGTGCACTTTTGGACGTGAACGCGATCACTACTAGTCGGAGCCGTAGTGCAAACCAACCTGTGGTTGTACCTTCAGACTATCAGAGTTCAAACCCCAGGTTTGATATTGTGTGCGAAATATTCTTTTAGTGGGAGGCGACGTTCCCGTCGACAGCGAGACGCCCGCGGTGACTTCGTCAATCTCAAGATCCGATCCGCCGGCTCAGTCTCTCAGAGGTGCTCATAAGGATAGGATGTGCGTGTGTGCGTTCATAGGGGTGGGTGCATATACGTGTTGTGAGCGTCTACAGTTGTACTGTGTTTTTTAAAAAAAAAGTCGGAGCCGTAGAGGAAGATCGAGACGACGGCACGGTACACCGGCGTCACGTACGGGTACGGGCGTGTATCCTGGCCGAGTGGCCGTATTGCGGTACAGTACCGTGGCCGTCACGGACTCCGAGCCGGACACCGCGCCCCCGGGCTCGCAAAACGTGAGCGGGACACACTAGGGAAGACCGTGAAATCCGCCGCGAGCCCGCGACCCCTAGCATGAAATTGTGGTTCAGGCTTCAGACTCGCCCAGTGCCCGTGCAATGATAACCCAGGCGTAATGGCGCCTCATGATTCTTGGCCCCGGCGCGCCGATGCATCCTGCTTCTCCCCGGAATCTAGCGGCCGGTCGAGAGCCGGGCCGTGTTGCACCGGCAGTGATGCCCCGCCGCAGAGCATTATTGGTCGCAGGTACGGGCTCACATGCGCGCTCATGCTCATCCAGGGAATCGAAGGGGAGACCGATGATGCACCAGGTGGTGGTGGGGATCGTCTCACATCCCCGTGGCTCCTTTTGGGTAACGATTAAATCGCCTTTCCCGGCTGTTTACGTGGCCACGACACGGCGCCAGCTCAGGGCGTACCGAGGCGGGACGAACAGTTCGCTGTTAAGGTTCGCAGGACAGTGCGACAGTGCCCGATTGCTTGCTCGGGCGAAGCAAAGGCTGTTCAGAGCTGACAGTCCGCGCGCGCGCTGAAGCTCCTTAAATTTCCATACGATTTGTGGCGAGTGGTAGGTAGTTGCTCCGGTGCACAGTGCACACTGCACACACCGGCACCGCTCCTCCACTCCTTGGTAGCCCTGGTGTACTGAAGAATTAAACTGAACGGAGGCGTGGGTTGTAAAGCAGAGCCAGCAAGCACAACTTTCATGAGGTACCGTTCAGACCGCAGGGTACAAGCTGACATATATTGACAACCGCACTGTTATCCTCATCATCATTCTGTAAAGAGGAAAAGGCCTTTTTTTTTGCGGGTAAAGGCCTGATTTCATTTTCCGGACCCGGTGCGCGTTGCGGTGCCCCTAGAGCCGCCCATAGCCAGTGAACCCAAAAAAACCGTCGCGCCGTTCGTGCATGCCGTCACGCGTGCGCACCGTTTGAGTCAGCTGCGTTGCAAGTATAAATCTGATAAACAAATTACCTGCCATATATGACAGTAAGCCTAAGCCGGGTACAGTTTGATCGAGGATGGATCCATTCCGAGACCTGCACAAGAACAGACGCGCCCGTGCAGAGAGGAGCGCCATGCTCCGCGCCGCGTCACGTGCCGGATGATTCGGACACGCACTGTTCCACGGGTCAGAGCACGCACGCGAGTCGCAGATCTGCTTCGTCAGTAGCAATGGATCGTATCGTACGTCGCGGCGAGAAAAAGCCGAGAGGTCAGCGTCACGATGATATATATATTACAGTCGACGGAACGCGTGCAGGGCCGTACGTGCGATCCGTAGCACGAGCTCCACGAAACCCTGAACCACAGTGATGGGAGATCGTAATCACGGCCACCACCGTCTTAGACCGTGGGATCCTATTAATCTGGAGCTGTCTTGACGGCATCAAAAGTTACTCGCTGACGCGGTGATTACAAATGTGTACATTAGGTATTTATATGACCTATGTATCAATATGTATCAAGAACATGATTTGTTCACTTGCGCGACAGGAGAGACAAATGGGACAAATCAGATTTTGTAATATATATTTACATATTAATTAATGTAATTAATATATAATATATGCAAATCAACATATGGTTGAATGGCTAGGAGGGTGGTTGTACCATCAGCCCACCAGAGTTCAAATCTCAGGTGTGACACTGTGTGTTGCATAAAAGGTGAAATATTCTTTCAGTGGGAGGCGATATTCCCGTCGACAGCGAGGCGCCCATGGCGACTTCGTCAATCTCAAGACCCGCTCCGTCGGCTCAGTCTCTCGAAGGTGCTTATAGGGGTAGGGTGCAGGTGGTTTTTCGAAGCACTACATTGATCCACATCATTAGAATTATTTTGACAGTTAGATCTATAATTAGTGGTTAAGATTTAATCTCAGATTAAAATATAAATAGCGTTACTTAGAACGTACATGTGTACTCCCTCCGTTTCAAAATATAAGATGTTTTTAGTGTGTAGGTTCACTCCAAACCAAAATAAACCTACACACCAAAACAAGTCTAGATACACTCTTTTCACAAAGCTAAAACATTTTATATTTTAAAACGGAGGGAGTACAAAAGAAGGTTTATGTCACGTTAACCTGGTTACGTAGCTACACAGGTTTCCCAAGAATAAGAGAAGGAGAGGTACCGGTAACAATCCAGCGATCGCGATCGGATTTAAAAGTGAAAGTGCATTAAAAAATGTCCCGGTGCCGCAAGTACGGACACGATCGGGAGTGCACTAGGGAAACGAACGGAGGAGTCCAGACTAATCTTTCGTGATCGTTTCTCTCAATAGCTCAGGGACCTAATTTCTCTCTAAAAAAAAGTCAGGGACCTAATCTTTCGTGATCGTTTCTTACCGGCTCGGACTGGACAATGGAAATCCTCGTGAACAACCTACATCATGCAAATATCCTGTGACCGATGTCAACAGGCACGAAAACATGTAATACGTCTTTGGCCAAAACTAGAAAACATATAGTGCCAGCGTTGATGTCACGCCAACATGCCGGCGTGATTCGGTCATGATGGTACAAATTTTTAATACTCTCTCTCTCTCAAAATAGATATCACGAATTGTTCAATTTTTGATAAATCCGTGACTTATATTTTGAGTCGTAGGGAGTAGATGATTTCTCTTTACCTATATCATCGATATTATTTCGAGGTTCCACATGTAGAGTGAGATTAGCAAGATGTACGTGCATGCTTTTACCTATTAAATATGAATTTATGTAATATTTATTTCTCTTTTAAGCTATCTCAAGAAAGCTATTTTGCTAGATATATGTATATTGTAAAAAAGTGATTAGCTGTATAGGTATTGCGAACTTATGTTTTATTGTTGTTTACTTTGTGTATAAAATAATCTCAGGTGCACTAATTTTTGGTCCTAATTTAGTAAGAAATACAAAACAAACTTAACTTGATAAGATTTAGTATGGGGCACTTGAGGAAAACATGAAGGTATCATGCACGCCTCACATGCATAGTGTATGTAACTAGAGAAAACCATCAATGTAATATGTTCAGATGCATCGACATGCATTTCCTCCTTTTATCAATGACGGTACAAGAGAAAAGGGGCATGAGTATCACAAACGAAGTTGAGGGTAATTAATAGTAAGAGTTAAGAAGTCATAGATTGGAAAGATGCGAAGTGTCGTACATGCATATGAGACATGGGAGCGAGTTTATGGTTCAATGATTTTTGCTCTCTAAGATAAGAATTGCGCGTCAGTAGAATATTTATACAAGTGAAAACATTCATGAATATAGATTCATGACGTGATACGATGGAGTAGTAATAGATCGAAAATATGAATTTTGTTTGTGCGAAGGTGTGCTTCATAGAAATCGAAAAGGTGGCAGAAACACAAAGAATAGCTTGCCAACCCGTCTTATAGGAACCAAAGGGAGTAGAAAAACACATCGAGCCTATTTCATCCATATGTTACTTCGGTTAACATATAAATAAACAATGATGAGAGTAAGTGACATAGTGAGAGAGAACGAACAAGTTTAGAGCAATATAGATGTGATGACAGTCACCAATCAAACGAGTTAACTAGAAATTTTCATTGATCTGGTGGGTTATATAATAGAAGTAGGCAGAAACAAACCTTGTAAGGCTGTCCATGTATGTGCAAGAACAATACCGGGACCAAGCCAACATACTATGTGTGCAAGGGACCATATCTGAAATAAAAATGTTGTTCTAGATGCACAAATCAATTATAGTCAGTGTCTTTAGCAGGGAAATTTAAAAACACACTTACATATTACAAGATTGAGTGAGACATAGTGTTTTAGAAATATGCGATTGCTAACACCAGTTATTATTATTGTGACTTGGGTAGACAAAAGGTTAATGTGAAGAGAGTAAGGTATACATGTAGAAATGATATTCCACAAAAGAAAATTGAGTACAGATCGTATCGTATGGAGGATCCCAACAATATGTACTTTTATTTTTAGTTATTACGGTAAAATTTCGCAACAAAAATGTTGATGAAAATAGGGCAAAAATAAAACATTAGTACTCCATAAATATGTCACAAAACTATCTGTCTCTAGCCTTCTTTTGTCGCTTAATTTACTTACGTAAATATGTCAACCAATATCCATAAATGTTGATAAAAATGTACAAATCATCCACACCTTATTTTTATCTTCATTATGGAAGATGCTAAAATTGTGGCAATCCTATCCTCGAAAAAAATCGTCATCGTCCGGGTGACAAGAATTGCTAGGAACCCAACAGAATTTAGCATCAATTATTAATGATGGAATCAAGACAATCTATTTTGCTTTCAAGGCTTATTAACATTCGGAATATATTCTTCCAAGCTTGGTCATCATGGGCCACTATACTTGGACACTTGGTCAGCATTGAGAACAAATTCAGTGGTGCCCATATATTATGTGCTTCTAACTATATTGTTGTGTGGGTTGATCATAAGCTACACAAGATTTTCTTAATAAAGTTTTTGAATAATTAAGAAATGATATTGTGATTAAAACTTTATCGTCCAAGCGAGTGACACAACTAATATATTACTGCCAGAATGTGGCAGGTATAGGTTTAAGTTTAGGATTAGAGTAAAATAAAACAGGTAAAATCAATAGTAAATTAAAAAGCATTATATTTTTTTGATCATCATACTTTAAGTGGTTATTAATCCCCTCACGTGACAAAGTGAGCTAGGTGCCATTCCAAGAATGAAAGTTATTTAATAGACACACGATGCATATTAAGACCTTTCATGGCAGTAAACATTATGCGTACTGTGGTAGTTAAATATAATATTAAAATCTCATTTCAAAGAGTATTCCACTAATGAGCCAAATTCCTAGAGGAAAACGAACCATGAAGGAAAACTACTAGAGGGAAGGGCCAAAGGGGCCAAGCCTAGCCGCCACATGGAGCACACCCGGCCAGCCTTGGGCTGCGTGCGGGGTGGGGCTCCCGGTGACCGGCTGGCCTATGGTGCCGTAGAGGCCCATGCTAAAATAGAACATTTTATTTGCTACATACTTTTTTTGCTACAAATAGCCGCAGTTTTTCTACGTGGTCTCCAACGAGGTCTACTGGCGATAGTCTCCGGCGAGATTCGATCTGCTATATTAGCATAATTTTTTTCTACAAAGTCTCTGGTGAATTTTTTTTTTGCTATAGTTTCTATTTTTGCCACATACCTTTTGTGGTTTTGCTATAATAGAGTAAAGTTTTTGCAACACGGTCTTCGGCGAGGTCGGATCTGCTACATTACCATAACTTTTTGCTACAGGGTCTCCAGCGAGGTCACTGGCGAGACGGTATGTTTTGTTCTATTTTTCTGGGTCGAACCATTTTTTACTACATGTAGCAAAAGTGGGACATTTGTAGCAAAAGCGAGATGAACGGGCGGAAGGGAGATCTGATCGTCGATCTGGACAGATCGGATGGCTGGGGACGGGGGGCCGGAAAGTTTCCATTAGGTGGACACGTAGCACTGCTGTAACATCCAAAAACTTCAATCCAAGGTTATTAAGATCCAAATCATCAAAATTAGAGTTAACAAAAACTTTTCTAATTAAAATTATTAAAACATTCATATGGTTGTGCATTTAAATAGGAGTTGTTTTTAATTGCCTTGATTAAGTGATCCATTGCTTGTAAAATGATTCTTAGATAAAATAAACATCATCTAGATCATTCCCAAACAAATCCCAAAGAAAAATAAATGAAAATGAATAAAAGAAAGAAATGGTCATTTGTGCCATTTTAATCAACATGCCTACTTTGAATATTCCTAAGACTCAATTCTTAACAGAAACAATTGTGGATCTTTGCACTCCTTGGTAGTACATACAATGATGTACCAAGGCCCACTTTGTGATCTGTCAGAAACTTTCAAACACTATTTTTAAATGGCATTTGAAAATTGAATGTAGTTCATATGGGAAGATCCCACTTTTTCAAAAACCACTCAAATGAGCTCCATTTTCAAAACCCAAGCAAACATAGAGGTTTAAGCATGTGTCTAGCAACTCCACCAAAAATCATCCAAAAATTCAAAACTTGAGTTCTTTCGGCCATTTTGACAAACACTTGATGGACAGAATTCAAACAAAACATAAAACACTATTTGGAGCAGTGTTTGAATCAAATTGATTCCTCATTTTGCAACCACATACACCCAGTGCACTCTCCTACCCCTCTCTAGCCCAGCCACCCAGTATGCCACGACCAAATGGTCATGGCCATTAAGGCCGAGCACCATTTTGGGCACCCCACCGGCGACAGCACGCCACAGCCGCCGCCAGCGTCGTCCACCATGTCCAGGAGGTAGCATGTGGTCCACCTCCACCGCCCAACCAGCCCCAGCCCGAGGACGGCGACCAGAGCAGCCAAGAGCCGCCGCGCCCGGAGACTGTCGGCCATGCCGACGCCGCCCACAGAGCGTGCACGGTCCCCGCTTGACCAGACCTCGCCTCGCTCTAGCCGCCCGCCTACACGATCCCCACCGTCCTAGGAAGATAACGGACACGCCCATTACCTCGATCGTGCCCCGTAGTCGCCGGCCACCGTGAAACTCGCCGTCGGCAGAGACTTAGTGCGCGTCGCGCCATTCACTTCCCCCGACCGCAAACCACTGCACACTCACCACTGTGACACTTGCCAGGGCACCGCCCACCGTCCTAGCGTACCGCCCACACCTCTAGCTCGTTGTGCCGTCGTCACCGGCGAGCACCGCCTGTTGGAGATATGCCCAAGAGGCAATAATAAAGTGGTTATTATCATATCTTCATACTTATGATAAATGTTTACATACCATGCTATAATTGTATTAAACGGAAACATTAATACTTGTGTGATTTGTAGACATAAAAAAAGAGTCCCTAGTAAAGCCTCTTGTTAAACTAGCTTGTTGGTTAATATATGATCATGGTTTCCTGATCGTGAACATAGAGATGTTATTAACAACAGGGTCATATCATTAGGAGAATGATATGATGGACATACTCCTATAGTTAAGCGTAGCATAAAGATCAAGTCATTTAATATAGTTCATTTGCTATAAGCTTTCTGATACATAGTAACTTGATTCCTTCGACCATGAGATCATGCATATCACCTTTACCGGAAGAATGCTTTGATGACATCAAACACCACACCGTAACAGGGTGGCTATAAAGGTGGCATTGAGTGTTCGGAAAGTATTGGTTGAGACACATGGATCAAGAGTGGGATTTGTCCATCCATATGACGGATAGATATACTGGGCCTCTCGGTGGAATGTCATCCAATTAGCTTGCAAGCATGTGACTGGCTCACAAGGGATCACATACCACGGGAACGAGAAAAGAGTACTTATCAGTAACGAGGTTGAACTAGGTATGCAGAGATACCGACGATCATAACCTCGGATAAGTAAAATATCGTGAGACAAAGGGAAATTGGTATCATATGTAAGTGGTTCATTCGATCGCAAAGTAATCGTAGAAATATGTGGGAGCCATATGAATTTCCAGATTCCTCTATTGGTTATTGATCGGAGAAGTGTCTCGATCATGTCCGCATAATTCACGAACCGTAGGGAGACACACTTAAGGATTCGATGTTGTTGAGTAGTTATAGAATGATGAGTAAGAGACCGAATGTTGTTCGAGTCTCGGATGGGATCCGGATATCACGAGGAGATCCGAATGGTCCGGAGAATAAGATTCATATAAGGAAAGTCCTGCTTCAGAGTTGGGGAATGGTTCCGTGTTTTCATCGAATGTTCTAGAATGTTCCGAATGTCCTAAGACTCCGAGGGAAGGGTACATGAATGTGTCATTACAAGTTGGAATGATTGCATCATGTACTAAGTGTCATCGCTGTCCAAAATAAAGGGTTTATTCAAATCCTAGTTTGAAAAGTCAAACGGCTAGTTTGAAAAGTCAAACGGCATTTTTTGGAAAGAGGAGGAAGAGGTGAAACCGAGTTGGGGAGGGAGTCCTCCTCCCCAAGCCGGCGCACCACCCAAGCCGAGTTGGGGAGGGACTCCACTCCCTCCCCTTGGCCGCCGGCCCCTCCACCTATATAAGGAGGGGCAGGGCTCCCTCCTAGAAGACACGAGTCCCTCTCCTCTAAAACCTAAACCCTAGCCACAGCCTAGGGATTTCTCCCAAGCCGTCAAGTTAGAGCTTCTAATTGCCCTAGCCTCCGGTTTAGAGCCTTATAATTGGTGTGTCTAAACCCTAGATCACCAAAGCTCTCATACTCCACCATACTCGCCCGCTTAAGGCGAAGCCTCAAGATCTCCCTCTACTTCCGTACCACGCTGCCAGGCCGGAATCATGAGGAGAGTACTACAACCTCCGCTGCCTGCTGGAACAAGGAGAGGAAGGTCTTCATCGAAAATTTAACGCAGACCGATCGCGGGAGCGCTGCCGAACGCAGCGAAGGATCGCTCACGCGATCTTGAGATCGGCAAGTGTACGACTACATCACCCACGAGAATCGCCTCGTTAACCGCTGGAATCTTCGAGGGTGAGTTCTTTATCGACTCGCTACAATCTAGTAGATAGATCTTGGCTTGATTATAGATTAGATCTTGATTGTGTGTTCATGCGGTAGAAATTTTTTGTTTTCCATGCTACGAACCCCTACAGTGGTATCAGAGTCGTGTCTAGATGTAGATCTGCACTGACGAGTAGAACACAATGGTCATTGTGGGCGTTGATGCTTTTATTGTCGATTGCTTCTTGTGTACTTTGCATCTTGCGGTATGTTGGGATGAAGCGGTCCGGGCTAACCTTACATGACATCGTTCATGAGACTTGCTCCACGCTTGACATGCAACTTGTATTGCATAAGTGGCTTTATGCCTGCTTTCTCCTAGCATAGTTAAGATCCAATTTACAACGGGTGATTAACAATACTAGTATCAATGTTGTGGTTCTTGTTCGTAAGTTAGAACGACACTTATTAACAGCCCCAAACCACGTAAAATATGCAAAGAAAGTAGAGGCGTCTAACTTTGTTTTGCAGGGTGTGCAGGATGTGATATGGCCATGATTGTGATTATATATGATGTATGCAATGTTCCTTATTGTAAGTTGGCAACCGGCAGGAGCCATATGGTTGTCTTTAATTTCTGTTAAGACCCGCATGTCTATTCAAAGTAGTTGTAATAGTTGAAGCTAGTGGACGACAACCATGAAGAAGCGTCATTGACCTTGATGCTTTGCCAGTGATGATGGAGATCATGTTCGTGCTTGAAGATGGAGATCGGAAGCACAAAGAAGAAAGGCCATATCATATCACATATTATGAATTGCATGTGATGTTAATCCTTTATGCATCTTGTATTGCTTAGTAGACGACGGTAGCATTATAAGATGATCCTCGATGCACATAAATTTCAAGTTCTAAAGTGTTCACCCTTAGTATGCACCGCTGCTAAAGCTTGTTGTTTCAAGCACCACGTGATGATCGGGTGTTAGATTCCGCAAGTGTATACAACGTAAGCAAGCCAGATTTGCTTATGCGGAAGCTCAGTTTGATCTTGACGAGCCTAGCATGTATGCATGGTCTCAGGAACACGGATCACCGAAAGGTAAAGCATGAATCATATAGTAGATATGATGAACATGTCGATTGTTCGCCATTGAAACTATATCGACTCGCGTGATGATCGGTTTTGATATGGTGGATTTGGTTCGTGTGATCACTAAAACAATGTGAGGGATGTTGTTTTGAGTGGGAGTTCACCTAGATTAATTTAATTATTAATTAGAACTCAATTTATCATAAATTAAATCAAAGTGAATTTGCATAGTTGTTGTAGTCATTGGCATCCGTTTACCACCTTGCGCTTAGTTATAATTGAGATGATAGAACTATAGAATTCTGGTTAGTTACTTTACGAACTGGTATCGTATTGTTTTGAAGTGTTAATCTAAAGTTTAAAAGTCCTATTGCAAACTTTCAAGAAGTTCCTTACTCCATGAAGTTTAATAATTGGTATTAAATCAAGAGTGACAATTCCAAGTGTTAGTGTATGAGTATCATGTTTGTCTCCATGATTCTTGATATTCAAAGGATTGTCTTAATATCAAGGTTATCTAGGATCTGAAAGAGTTGTTTCAGAAACCATGATGTGTGGAAGATATTGTGATATCTGAAACGAAGTTTTGGTTGCAACATGATAGAGTATAATATGGCAAAGTTCATGTTTCTCATATTTTGATGAGATTTTGCAAAGGGTTGGAGACACTAGTTGTCCTAATCCTCCAAAAGGTTTTGGATAGCAACATTATACTCGTAATTCATCGTTATAAGCTAAAAGTAGCTTGATCATGGACGATTCCATGATAAAGGTGAATATTTGATGTAGGTAAAATGTTTACTACACCAAGAGATTACTAAAGAAAGGAATTTGAAAGAACACCAAACATTTGATGATGGTGATCTACTTCAAAGTGCAAGTCCAAAGACATTGGTATTTAACTATACACCCTTTGGACTATGTGTCATATGTATGACTCCACTATTGATGTTGATAGATTCTTTCAAAAAGAAAAGGAAATACTGAAAGAGAATCTCTTAAATATATGGCAGAAAAGAAAAGACTAGAATTGTTCAGTTTAAGTATATAGATGATATACATGTTATGGCTGTATTCTTTGCTTATTAAACAATGTGGTTCTTAAGTATTTGATACTGAATTTGTTGGTGTGAATTGTCATACGAAACAACAAAATTCATGAATTACAATGGCCTAAGTAACTAGCAAAAGAATATGTGATGATGTTCATCGAGAACAAATAAAAGGGTTATTGTGTTACTCGTTAAACATCAAAGCTTGCCTTCAAGATTTGTTTTATCAGGTATTATGAGAACAAAAGGGTTGTTCAAATAATTGCCGTAATCCATAAAAGATGGATGATTCACAAATCTCGTTGGAGAAATCACATCTATAAAACTAGTGCTGAAGATGTCGAAAGACAAATTGATTAAATGATCACTTAGGAAGTGACATCGCCGTTTAAATTATATTGAAAAGAAAACATGAAGAAACTCCATATGGATGGAATTTTGGAGTCTTTTGATTTTGATCAAATGACGTTTGTGAAAACTTTTCTAGAGATAATTAAAACTTCGTTCATAGGCCAAAAGGGAACGAATGACTAGCTTATTGGAACTTGTACATATTGTTGTATGAAATCCATTATATGTAGTCAAGAGCGATGGATTTCAACTTCATTTGCTTTCTCCGAAAATTTGAGTGAATATATGAATATTTACTTAATAAGGATGAAGTATGAAACATTTGAACAGTTCAAAGACTTTCAAGATGAAGTGCAAGATCATTGTAACAACAATATAAACAGTTTATGATAAAGATCATAAAGGAAGATATTTGAGTTACATGTTTAGCATAATACCTTAAGATTTAAGGAATCGTTCCGTGGATTTGCATTTCCCGAAACACCATAAGAGTATGGAGCGTTCGAGATATGTAATTAAACCTTGTTTGACATGGTAAGATCAAAGGTATAAATCATAAAACTGTCATCATATTTTAAAGATTAAAAGCTTTAGAGAATACCGTTTTTCCACTGAAAAGAGCTTCATCATAATCCGTTGAAATGACACCATATAAGGTTATGGTTTGGGATAAAACCCAAGTAGTCCTTTCTTAAACATTGGTATGCTATGCATAAGAAAGATGTTTGCAACCAAAGTCGGATAAACCTGTCTTTGTATTATCATAAGTATTCCTCCATAAACACCGGAGACAAAAGTGTTTGTCGCTTAGAACGTCAAGTTTCTTTGAGAAGGAATTTTTCGTGAAAAGATAAGTGGGAGGACAATAGAACTTTGATAAGGTTAAAGGAACCTTAGCTATATGTGCAAAGTTGCGCAGCGCTGAAAAGTGTTCCGGAGGCAGCAACAATGCTCATGGCTCACGTGCCTCAAAGGTTGCGGTCACGGAGGTCTAAAGTTTCTATTGAACCAAATAGGTCGAGTAAACAATCAAATACCAAGATTTGAGGGTTGAATCATTATTTGAGAATAATGAACGGACTACATGCAAAGAAGTGATGATGGGCCCTGACTCCGTCAAATGGCTTGAAGCCATAAAATCCATGATAGTTCCATACACGAGAAATCAAGTTTTGAACTTGAAGGACCCTCGAGAAAGGTGTAAGACCTTACAGTTGTGTTTGGATCTATAAAGAAGTAGACATGGATGTTTCACATCTATGAAATAGTAGACATGTTGGGAAAGAGTTCACAAAAATGTTCAAAGGTTGACTATGACAAGATTTTGATCTTTCATAGCGATATTTAGTCTAGACGGATTAATGTAGCAACCACTACATATATTTTTGTTATGTGGTAGTTTAATAAACAAAACAAGTTCTTCTAATAGAAGGGTTACCTAGGACGTGTGCATGACACGGTCCAAAGGGTTTTGTTAAATCAAAGGATGCTAAATGCATATGCAAACTTCAATGGTTGAAGTAAGCATAGTGGAGTTGGAATCTTCACTATGATGAAACTGTTAAAAGAGTTTAATTTCATCGGAGACAATGAAGATGCTTGTATTTGCAAGAAATTAAGTGGGAGCGCTAAGACATATTCCTAATACATTACGTGGAGGACATATTGTTGATTAGAAATGATGTATATTTTATTAACACATATTAAGAATTTCATCCTGATGAAAGACTTAGGCAAAACCCAAATATTTGGCATCAATAGACGCTAATATGGTTGTGCCGAAAGTACATAAATGATGTATTGAATGAGTTCAATATAGAAACTGCAAGAAAGGTTCTTGTCACACAGAAAGGATTGAATGAGTTCAATATTGATGATATATTCAAGTGTATTGACATTTGGTAAGTGAAACAAAGATTCAAGTATAAATTGATACTTGATGTATGAAATCACAAAGAGTATTTATATCAATCATACTGTGATATGTACAAATCCAGATATGTCCTATGCACTAAATGTTATGAGCATATACCAGCATGATTCATAAGATGATCATTGGACGATAGTAAGGATATTCTTATGATCTTTTGGAAGAACTAAGAGTATATTATTTGTAGAAGTGACAAATAGATGGTTAGTTCATTGTAAAAGTACTACATTGATACTAGTTTTGTCACAGAGTACAAATTAAGTTTATCTCAATCTAAACTAAGGGTGGCACAATATAATGGAAAGTAAGTTCCACAATGGATTTGCATGAGTTCCAAAGTTAAGACATTGTGACAGATACTACAACAAAAGGCTAAGTATATGACTGCTATAATAGCAGCTAAAGAGGGCATTTGTGTCAAGTAGTTTGTTGTCAAACTAGGTGTAGTTCACAGCGGGATAATACTATGAAGATATATTGTACGACAATATTATCAACATGTTTTAACCCCAAAGAACTAAAGGTCTCACCAAAGGACCAAAATTATACAAAGCCATCTCATTAGAGAATGAGTGATGCGTAGAGACGCAAAGACATGCAATTACACACGGACCTGGAAGTGTCAGATCCGGAGATCAGTTGACCACTAGCAATCGTGTACATACAACACCAGAAAGCCATAGGTGTTGAATACACAAAGGTTTGAAACTAGATTATTGACTCTAGTGCAAGAGGGAGACTGTTGGAGATATGCCCAAGAGGCAATAATAAAGTGGTTACTATCATATCTTCATACTTATGATAAATGTTTACATACCATGCTATAATTGTATTAAACGGAAACATTAATACTTGTGTGATTTGTAGACATAAAAAAAGAATCCCTAGTAAAGCCTCTTGTTAAACTAGCTTGTTGGTTAATATATGATCATGGTTTCCTGATCATGAACATAGAGATGTTATTAACAACAGGGTCATATCATTAGGAGAATGATGTGATGGACATACTCCTATAGTTAAGCGTAGCATAAAGATCAAGTCATTTAATATAGTTCATTTGCTATAAGCTTTCTGATACATAGTAACCTGATTCCTTCGACCATGAGATCATGCATATCACCTTTACCGGAAGAATGCTTTGATGACATCAAACACCACACCGTAACAGGGTGGCTATAAAGGTGGCATTGAGTGTTCGGAAAGTATTGGTTGAGACACATGGATCAAGAGTGGGATTTGTCCATCCATATGACGGATAGATATACTCTGGGCCCTCTCGGTGGAATGTCATCCAATTAGCTTGCAAGCATGTGACTGGCTCACAAGGGATCACATACCACGGGAACGAGAAAAGAGTACTTATCGATGTGAGGTTGAACTAGGTATGCAGAGATACCGACGATCATAACCTCGGATAAGTAAAATATCGTGAGACAAAGGGAAATTGGTATCATATGTAAGTGGTTCATTCGATCGCAAAGTAATCATAGAAATATGTGGGAGCCATATGAATTTCTACTATTGGTTATTGATCGGAGAAGTGTCTTGATCATGTCCGCATAATTCACGAACCGTAGGGAGACACACTTAAGGATTCGATGTTGTTGAGTAGTTATGGAATGATGAGTAAGAGACCGAATGTTGTTCAGAGTCTCGGATGGGATCCGGGATATCACGAGGAGATCCGGAATGGTCCGGAGAATAAGATTCATATAAGGAAAGTCCGTTTGAGTTGGGGAATGGTTAGGTGTTTTCATGAATGTTCTAGAATGTTCCGGAATGTCCGGCACTCCGAAAGGGGGGGAAGGGTACATGAATGTGTCATTACAAGTTGGAATGATTGCATCATGTACTAAGTGTCATCGCTGTCCAAAATAAAGGGTTTATTCAAATCCTAGTTTGAAAAGTCAAACGGCTAGTTTGAAAAGTCAAACGGCATTTTTTGGAAAGAGGAGGAAGAGGTGAAACCGAGTTGGGAGGAGTCCTCCTCCCCAAGCCACGACCACCTCAAGCCGAGTTGGGGAGGGACTCCTCCTCCCTTGGCCGCCGGCCCCTCCACCTATATAAGGAGGGGCAGGGCTCCCTCCTAGAAGACACAAGTCCCTCTCCTCTAAAACCTAAACCCTAGCCACAGCCTAGGGATTTCTCCCAAGCCGTCAAGTTAGAGCTTCTAATTGCCCTAGCCTCCGGTTTAGAGCCTTATAATTGGTGTGTCTAAACCCTAGATCACCAAAGCTCTCTCATACTCCACCATACTCGCTCCGGCTTAAGGCGAAGCCCTGCGAGATCTCCCCTCTACTTCCGGTACCACGCCGTTGTGCTGCCGGAATCGCGAGGAGAGTACTACAACCTCCGCATTTTCTGGAACAAGGGAGAGGAAGGTCTTCATCGAGTACCGAACGTGTGACCGACTGCGGGAGCGCTGCCGGAACGCAGCGCCGGAAGGATCGTCTACGCGATCTTGAGATCGGCAAGTGTACGACTACATCACCCACGAGAATCTGCTCTCGTTAACCGCTTTGGAATCTTCGAGGGTGAGTTCCTTTATCGACTCGTTGCTACAATCTAGTAGATAGATCTTGGCTTGATCATAGATTAGATCTTGATTGTGTGTTCATGCGGTAGAAATTTTTTGTTTTCCATGCTACGAACCCCTACACCGCCCATGCTCCTCTGCCGCTTTGCCGAGCCTATAAAAGGAGCCCTCCCCAGCACCAACTACTCACACCATTCCACTCCCCTCTCCTCACTGATCCTTCCCCACCTCTCGCCGGAGCCGCTCGAGCCCTAGTTCGCCGGAATTTAGCCGGAGGAGCCCGCTGCAGAGGAGGAGAAGGCACCGTCGATTTCCTCCACCCAGGGAGCTGCCGCGACCACCCATGAGTCCGCCGTCGACAACACATTCGATCGCCCTCATCGCCGCAGTAGCTGGAGCCCTGGTATGCCCCCTGAGCACCCCCACCGAACCGCTAGGGTTAGTTCCCGCCGGCGAACTGTTTGCCGAAGACGACACTCATCAGCCGTAGATCCTCCTTTTAATCTAACGGCCCACATCGCTCATGCAAGGTAAAGATGCACATCGACCTGTGGACCCCTGTCACTGTTCTCTCGTGCTTGGAACGCCACCGGGCCTGCGTTTTCCTTCCCTGCACTCCATTTAATTCAAACTTAGATTTTTCTATTTAGGTTTGAACTTAGTTCTGTCCCCTAGTTTGAAAATCATTTCAGAGAGATTTAGAAATCTAAATAGAGTGATTCAAATTATGTTAGAAAGCTACTAAAAAGATCTATCCAAGCCCGTTGGATTTAATTCATTTAGAATTAGAGATCTCTCCTAGTAAAAATAACAAGACAGAAGCTTTTGCACATTCAAACATTTTTATAAAATCAACCAAATTAGCTTTTGAGTTGATTCCAACTCTCAAAAATCACATTTAACCATACCTATCTGAATATATAATAATATTAAGGTTTACATGCAGTGACTTTGGACTAGTACCAAAATAATGCTATATAGGCATTTCTAGTCAATTTAATTAATTAAATAATAAACTTAAAATTAAGTAAATATGATCCAACCCTTAAATCACATTCCCACATGTTAGAATATGTGGTGATGACATGTGTCCACATGATCCCATATTTTAAGTGGTGAATATTAAATCTTAGTTATTTTTCAATGAGTAGAAATTACTTTTCTTAAATAAAAAGAATGAAGCTAGTTAATAAAACTTGTGATGCTTTTGATGATAATAGATCATCAAATGTGTGCCTTTAGAGTGCTAATTAGACTAGTTAAGTATTGTTTGGTGATTGTGTACTCTGTATGTATTTATAGACGATAGTACCGACCAAGCTTTCGAGGAGGAGGAGTTCTATCAAGAGGAGGAAGAAAACTTCAACCACTGCACTGCACAAGGCAAGACATCATTAACAATGGAAGCTAACACTTGCAAGTATAATGCTTAACAAACTAGAATTAAGCTAGATGATTTGAGCAAAGATGCTTTAGGCATGCTTTGGTTATACCACTTTGACTATTACTTACCCCCAGTATTATTTCTAAGCTTTACTTCCTTTACTTTACCCAAAGTCCTTTACTTGTTTTGAAGGTAGCATAAAGAGTATAAAATTTGACCTATTTAGATAACTTTAGATGTCATTCTATGGCATGAGATTGATCCCATCTTTCCACCTTAGTGAACACTCTTAACTTAGTAGTTTAGAGTTAGATAAAAACTTGAGTCACTTTAGATGGGAGCACTTGGTGAAAATGAATTATGAAAACCTTGGAATGATGAGTCATTCTATTGAGATGTTTTAACATGTGTTGATAAACACAAATGGTTTATGATGATGAAAATGTTGAGGCATTAGCCTTAACCCTTTTTTACAAAAACTGATGGTTGGATTCGGATGCGATACCATTCCAAATTTACCTACAACCACAATACCTGAATTGGGTAAGGCTTAGCCAGAAGTTTATATGCATTAGTATTAGTTCCCTCGTGGGAGAGGTTTGAGCTGAGGCTACCTCTCAATGTTGTCCACCTATGCAGTGCCCAAGATGACAGATGGTCATGGTTGGGAGGCCATGCTCATAGGAGAGGTGCGTATACTAGGGTGTGTAAAGTAAAGGTTATGTTTGATTATCTACATACTAAGTATGATGATTCAGGGTTATCCCTGACAGATGTATCGAATCTTGTGGTGAAAGTGTACCACCTCTGCAGAGTGTTAAACTATTCGAATAGCCGCGTCCGTGGTTATGAACAGTTGGAATGGCCATACTGTTTCGTTGTTAGATGTTTTCAAAATAACTTATGAAATGAATGATGAATCTTGACTTGACCACAACAGGGTTGTGACTATGACACTAGCTTCCCAACTTAAGTGATTCTAGAACTTTATTTTTATCTTTCTTTGCTTCTGAACTTAGCTTAGGTTTCAAACTTAACTTTATAGTTAAACTTAGAGTTAGCACTCTACATTAGAACTATACTACTTGTTAGTGGTAGTTTGCGAGTACTTAAAGAGTACTCATGGCTTTTGTCCCTGTCTATTCTCATGGCCAGACTATGAAGGAGACTACCAAGATGATGGCCAGCAGGACGGCTATGATAACTAAGACTATCTGCCTTCGTCAGCATTGCATGTGCCCCTGAAGATGGACCCCACCGCTACGCTTATCTTTTATTCCGCTGCTTGTTGTATTAAGACTGGATCATGAGATCCTTATTCGTGTAAGACCTTATTTATGGTTTGTAATGGATGATGTACTGTGATATCCAATCTGTTATGTCTCGCAAAAATGGCAATCCTGGGATTGCGATGAATGACATAACAGACATCTGGGATTAAAAATCCGGGTGTTGATAACTGCCCTTTGGTATTTTGGTTTATATAGCCGGTTAGGGCATCTCCAACGGGTCGACCCGACCTGTCCCGGCGCGTCCGAACCCGTCCGCGCGGATGCGCATGTTGTGCGCGGCGTGGCAGCGGCATGACCTATCCGTCCCAACGCGTCCGACTCGACCCATCCGTGCAACTAATTTGCTTGACCACTAGGTTGGCCTGGACACGAGCTGCCCGAGGGCGTGCCCCCCTCCCGCCCGCCAGCGAGAGACGCAACAACGGCGCTGATTCAGAGGCAACCGACACAAACGTGGCAGCCTTCGCCATCAATGTCGATGGGCGCCTCAGCCTGTGACTGACAGGACGCCGCCTGAGTTTCCGCGCCGGCATTGATGGGTGAAGGCGCGAGAACCTGCGCGCGCGCTCTACTTATTAAACATGCCCTAGCCCTCGTTGGTGCCTCACTCCCCTCCCATTGCTCTCTCCCTCCTCGGCACAACCATGGTGAGACCTAGCCTGAACTACTACGAGGTGTCGATATTCGCCCATCATGGCATCCTCGCTTCGCCACGCGCGACGATCCCGGAAGGCTTCAAGCTCAGCCACTACGGGGTCCCGGTGGCGCCGGTTCCGTGCGGTGCCGAGTTGGGACGCTGAATCGAGGAGGCCTCGAACTCTCGGAGCGGAAGAGGGCCATGCCCCGGTGCACGCCTATGAGCTCCTATTGGCCGAGGTTATTCAAACTAGAGCGTCGGGCGGCGCTTGCCATCTGCCACGAACACCTCCGCGAGGTCCACCCCGACGACTGCAACCACGAAGGGAGGGTGCAACTCTGGGCGGTTCTGGGACGCACCATCTCCTCCGCCATCAACGACGTGCTTCGCGGAGACTTTTTGATGGAGGCTAACCGCGACGAGATCATCGGGATTTCCAACAGCGGCAGTGAGGACGCGTCCGAGGAAGACGGGGCGGAGGCGGACGGTGCAGCCGCGACCAAGGAAGACGGTGGCGCCGCGGCCGAGGAAGATGGCGAGGAGGAGGACAACGGAAGCAAGATCGTCGATTAGGGTTTCATAGTATGTCGCTATGTTTAATGTATTCGATTGAAAACATTGCCATTGAATGTCGTCTCAAATTTATCTACCGATGTTGTTCTTGTTCATACACTGAATAATTGCGTGCTTTGCGGTGGACATTGGGTCACGCCGCTAGGCGCGGTTGACTGGACAGACCGGACCGCTATCCAAAGTGACCGCAGGTCAATCCAAACTGACCGTTTCGGTCACGCGTTTAGATGGGGCCGGTGGAGATGCCCTTATCGTTGAGTTGCCTAGCGCCGGCCCTGGCCACCGAAGAGAAAAAAAAGCTTTGCGCTGTACACGCGTGCGCTTTGAGTCCTCGTGCATGCCGTCACGCCTGCACACAGTTTGAGTCAGCTTCGTGACAGATCGGGCTGGCAAATGCTCTACCCATTATAAGGACACGTCATACTATATTATAAATACTGGTGATTAATCAGCATTGCTGCCGACTACTTGTGACAATAGTACTGGTACAGTTCGATCGAGGATGGATCCATTCGGTCACCTGCACAAGAATGGACGCGCCCGTGCAGAGGAGAGGAGCGCCATGCTCCGCGCCGCGTCACGTGCCGGATGATTTGGACGCGCACTGTTCCACGCGTCAGAACATGCATGCGAGTCGCAGATCTGCTTCATCAGTAGCAATGGGTCGTCTCATACGTTGCGGCGAGAAAAGTTGAGGTGTCAGTGTCACGATCCGTGACACCAGCTCCGCGAAACCCTGAACCGCAGTGATGGGGAGGAGATCGTGGTGATCACGGGGCACAGCCGGATCCACTTCTTGCTGCACGTCGACGATCACAGGAACGGGGAATTTATCTCCGGAAAGAAGCGGCGAACGGTATTTTCGGCTCGTCATGTCAGCAGCCCCAACCACAACCAGACCCTCTTCGGCGTCCTGACCCGAATCGCTGTCAGGTGGTCGTTTCCGTCCTGTTTTGAGCAACACCGGTGCAGCTCGGAATTTAGTGCGCGATCGACCGTTATTATTAGTACGTACTACTAGTAGATAGATGGTGCCCGGATTTTTCACCGAAGGCGATCGACCACGATCAGTGACCGACCGCCGCAGCTACTTCTACTAGTAGCAGTGGAAAAGTGAAGCTCACACATTGCATATTGCATGAGGTACCGGGCTGCTGGTCCACGTGGTCACCGAACAAATCGATTCCCATATATGCTCGGCATATCGGAGCTGGAAGATCAGATCCCGCTATTCGTTCCAACAATCAGTAGAGATTCTCAAGGCAGTACATGTTGTCAGATGCCGTATAGTACATGTACATGATGTTGTTTACTGAGCTCGGTAATCACTTGTGTCACCTCAGGGTGGGTTTCAGCTCGAAATTATTGCGTTAGGTGTCAAGTGCACTGCACTGCGCGGAGTCGAAGACCGCATTCACAGAGACGAATTGATGAAAGGGCATTGATGGCGTAGAAAGTGATAGGGAGGAGCTCTGAATTCGGCCGGCAACTCAAGCAATGCAACAAAGGTTGCACTTGCTAGTGCTGGTAAAAATTTACACGCAGGAGCCAGTCAAGTACCGCCGTTTCAAAATATAAGATATTTCAGCTTTTGTAAAAAAAAGTATCTATACATCTTTTAGTGCGCAGATTCAGAGTAAACCACACGGTAAAAGATGTTCAGTTGTATTCATTTCACAAAAGCAAAAACAAGTTATATTTTGAAATGGAGTGAGTAGAAAACTTGTTAGGTTATAGAGTACGGGCGCATTTGGTAGTCTGTATCAGTTTCTCGGTCTATCTTAGCAAGGCACCGATTGCTTGGGCCAGAGGAAAACAGAGATTCAGCTATGTCGTGCAGTCCGTATAGTACCTTACATACCTTTTTTTTGCATCTAGCAAAGACATGAGTTCTACCGTTTGGTTGCCTGGGTGCATATATAAACGCAGGGATATTGCAGTTTGCAGTGTGTTTGGTTGTCTGCACCATTGCTGGTTAGATTACAAATTCACGACGATGAAGCTGCAAGTTCAGGACATGGCTTGAAAGTACGAGAGTTCGCCAAAATACGCTACTTATTGAAAACCATGTGGACTAACATCAATATGCTAGCGGACAGAACTCCCTGCTACTTGACGATCCTCCTAAATGCTTTTGGGTGCTCAGGGCACCTCTTTACAGTCTCAGCTTGACTGTGGTCATAGATAATCACCTTGTACATCTTTGGAAAGATCTTCTTGAAGGTCAACAAGTAACCGATCTTTATGTCATGAGCTATAGAAAAAGCTAGCCAGCATTGATCGAAGCAAGCTTTTCCATTGATATATTTGATCGTGATGTCCCATTGGGGTGACCTTATCCAGAATGTTGTCCAAATAAGGCCTAGATGAATCTACGATAGAAATCCCAGAGCAGGTGCTATCAACACCTTCTTGCAGAACTAGGTTGGGGTCACTCTCTCATTCCAGTGGCCAACATTGGCCGACATTCCTTTTTTCCCTCAACCTCTTGTTGGAGTAATTGTCAACATCCCTTCCCTCACGCAATCAATTTCCAAAAGTCCCCAAGTAGAAAAAACATGATTAGGAAGGAAAAGAAAGAATATGATCATCCAACCATAACTAGGTCCTCATCGGCAGAACACAAAACAATTGAAAAGTATAAGGCACATTGCCTCATATATCTAAACGTCATTTTCAGGGACGATGCGAGCAAACCAAATCGCATGCACAAGCAATATGGATTGTGCACAAGCAATATAATTCACTAGGTTCGATCACACTTCCCTGGAATCACATTGTGTGACTTTTTAATCTTTGGCATAGCAAACAGAAGAATAATAGCAACGCACAATGTTCCTCATTGGACAAAAATATCATGTACAAATCATAGGCGGTTCAAAAAAGCGGAAACATTGTTGCATGTGGAACTGTCCTAAACATTAGAGTTCAAAAAAGTGAAAACATTGCTTCATATAGTGCGTGTTATGCGGATTCAGACTCTTCCTGCATGTGGCATTGGACACATATCTTTTTTAGAGATGGTGTTAGTGAATTTGGTCAAATGCACAAGCAGTGTACACACCACTTGGTTCAATAACCCCATCCTGAAAGTAAATAATAGGCATCGTTTAATCATGGTCAACTCTTTATGGAAGATCTCCCGTCACTTCAACGTAGGATGGGTACGAATCTAAAATCCAACTCCTAAGAACAGGGGCCTAAGAAATGGCAACAGTAAACCCCTAACGAAATTACCCTGGAAATGCAGATTTACAACGCATGTCATACCGTAAACACCTAGCTGCAGACCTACCGTCAAATGGCTCAGATAAGAAGGGATAGGGCTTACTGCCATTGCCGATCCGATGACGCACGCACATGAAGCAGATTGTTCACGAAGAAGCAGCACGTACATCTGACGAAGGCACAGGTGTTGAGGTCGCCCGGATCTTCTTCTCCGTCTATGACCGCCGATGTCGATGGTGAGCTAGAGGTTCATCGTCAGAAGTGGAACTTTCGAGGTGAGAGAGTGATAGAAGAGGGGATAAAGCGGACGGTGAGAGGATTTATGATGCGTGTTTCTAAAGGGGCGCGCTGATACGTCGTAAACGTATCTATAATTTTTGAATTTTCATGCTTGTTTTATATCTACTTTCTTATGTTTTGTTCACACTTTGAAGTATTTTTACACATTTTTTGAAACTAACCTATTAACAAGATGCCACAGTGTCAGTTGCCTATTTTCTTTTGTTTTTGGTTCCAGAAAAGTCAGAAAATGAATATTCTCGGAATTGGACGAGACAAAAGCCAAAGTCAATATTTCACCGAGGGGACCACGGAGCCAGAAGACGAGACGGAGAAGGGCCTCGAGGGGGCTACACCCTCTGGCCGCACGGCCTGGCCTAGCCCACGCTTGGGAGGGTGCAGCCGCCTCGGGCACCCCATCGGCCTCCCATTTCGCCTATAAGAAGCCTCCGATGCAGAAACCCTAAATAATCCAGCCTCCAGCCACGAAAAATTTCGCAGCACCGCCGCCACCGAAGAGGAGATTCGGGAGGACAGAAGTCTTTGTTTCGGCACCCTGCCGGGACGGGGAAGTGCCCCTGGAGCCATCTCCATCGATGTCCACCACCATCTCCATCGTCGTTGCTGATTCCCCATGATAAGGAGGGAGTAGTTCTCTCTCGAGGCTAAGGGATCTACCGGTAGCTATGTATTCATCTCTCTCTCTATGCATGATCATATTGTGATCATGAGCTTTGTAATCAAGTAGATCTACTTTGCTACTCAAGTGCTTTAATAGATCTTCGGCTCTCCCCACGTGTGTGAAAGTGACAGCGTGCACACCATGGTGGCACTTAGGCTAGAGATTACAAATATTTGTTATGATTTATATTTGGAGTTGGATGTCTCTATGAAATTGTGGTGTTTGTTAGAACCATCTAGCGCTCAAGGTGACAGTGTGGGGTTATCCAGATGGGAAGGCGGACTTTGAGGAGTGCTATTATAGCCCTACCATGGATTAGAGTGTCCAACCGGAGAGTAGTTCAGGGTAGCATAATGAAGAGAAGATATTTATATGAGAGTGTCCACTAGTGAAAGTATGATCCCTAGGTCTTGTTTCGAAGCATTGAAACACCATTTACAATCAGTCATGTTACATGTTTGCTTGTTGTCACTCTTATTTCAGATTGCAATTACCACTTATAATCATCCATATTACTTGTATTTCACTATCTCTTCGCTGAACTAGTGTATCTATACACCTGATAAGTGTATTGGGTGTGTTGGGGACACAAGAGACTTCTTGTATCTTGATTGCAGGGTTGCTTGAGAGGAATATCTTTGACCAGTTCCTCCTTGAGTTCAATAAACCTTGGGTGATCCACTTAAGGGAAACTTGCTGCTGTTCTACAAACCTCTGCACTTGGAGGCCCAACAACTGTCTACAAGAATAGAAGTGCGTAGACATTAAGCTATTTTATGGCGCCGTTGCCGGGGAGGTAAGGTAAAAGGTACTCACATCCTCTGGCTACTAAACTATCTTCTAGTATTGTTGCTGGTGTGTGAGTGCTCGAAGTTATTTCCTTCAGATTCTGCAATTTTATCTTTTTGTTTCTTGTTTTCACTAGTTAGGATTAATGGAAAACAACAACAAAATTAGAGAGCTTTATAGTATTTATCTTGAGTTAGAACATGAAGTGTTTGAAGAGAAAATTAAAAAACCTATGGAACTTTATTTGCATGCTAATAGCAATGTTGTTAGTATCAATTCTTTGGACACCATTATTGCTAATGCTATGGAAAAGTCTAAGCTTGGGAAAGTGATACGTTCATTTTGCATCACTATTATGTGTCTTAGTTCACTATTATGCATTGATATATTTCGTATTGAGAGGTGATACTTATGTTATTTCATCTATTTTTGCATGGTTGATGACTTTTGGAGCATGGACCGCTACAGTCAGGATTCTGATGGAAAAGGTGTTGTTTGGAGGCAAAATTCGCGAAGATCAGGAAATCCGGGAAAATATACGGAAAATCCTATTTTTCCAGAAGACTCAGGATACAGAAGATGGAGTGGAGGTGGGCCACAGGGGGCCCACACCACCCCATGGCGCGGGCAGGCCTAGGTCGCTCCTGGGAGTGGTGTGGCCGCCCTGGCCCACTCCAGCCTCTCCCCACTGGCGTATATCATCCCCACGAAACCCTAAGACTGGGGGAGCAACCATAGAAAGATTCCGCTGCCTCTTCAGGGCGGAAAACACCGAGAGAGAAAGATCTCTTCGGCAGACAGATTTCTATCGGGGGAATTCCTTCCCGAAGAGGGGAGATCATCGCCATCAACACCACCATCAAGCTAGACTTCATCGGGATCATCATCATCACCACCATCATCACCATCAGCACCCTCATCACCATCTCCATATTGCTGTAACAATTGGTTGAATCTTTCTATAGTTCATAGGGGAAACTTTCCCGGTGTTGATTACTCTTTGTAGTTGATGCTATTGAGTGAGCCATTGAATTATTGTTTATGTTCAGATTGTTATACATCATTATTCCATCTCTGATCATGATCCATATGATGTCTTGTGAGTAGTTCGTTTTGTTCTTGAGGACATGGGAGAAGTCTTGTTGTTAGTAGTGGAGTTATGTTGAGAAAGATTCAATAGATTGTTATTTAAGTTGTGGTGTACTTTTTCTAGTGGTGTCATGTGAACGTCGACTACATGACACTTCACCTATATGGGCCTAGGGGAATGCATTGTGTATTTGGCTACTAATCGTAGGGGTTGCCGGAGTGACAGAAACCTGAACCCCCGTTAGGAAACCATTGCACAAGGGACGTAAGGGTCTTAGAGTTTAAAGCTGTGGTTAGGTTTCTACCTTAATTACTTTCTTGTACTTACGGATGTTTGCAAGGGGTATAATCACAAGTATGTATTAGTCTTGGATGGGGCGGTACATTAGCACAGGTTCACCCACACAACACTTAGCAAGCTAAAGAAGATTAATCAACTATATGAAACGAAAGCACTTGACAGTCTTCCCATGTATCCTCAAGAACGTTTGGTCATCGATAGAAATACAACCGGCTTGTCCTTTGATGCATAAAGGATTGGGCCACTTGCTGCATTTATTCCTACTGCCTTTTATTTACTCGTACTTTGTTTACTTGCTTTATCGAAAACCCCTAAAAATCCGTTTGCTAAGTATTTGCAGAGAATTCCTGATCCATACCACTAGCCAGCACCTTCTGCTCCTCGTTGGGTTCGACACTCTTACTTATTGAAAATACTTCGATACACCCCCTATACTTGTGGGTCATCAAGACTATTTTCTGGCGCCGTTGCCGGGGAGTGAAGCGCTATTGGAGAGTGGAACTGGTAAAGGAAACGTCTACTGTGAGTATTGTTTACTTATGCAAGTTGCTTTATTTTCGTTATGGATAATTCGCTGAGTTTCTTATTTGGTAATGCTACTACCACTGCTAAGGTACTAGATAAGCCACCACCTGCTGAGAAAGATGTTTTCAAAATACCTACAAGAATTATTGATCGTGTTATGGATAACTACTATGTTGGGGATGGAACTGTCCATCCCGGTGATCATTTACTCTTTATACACGAATTATGCGGGTTATTCAAGTGTGCAGGTATTACTACAGATCAAGTTAAGAAGAAGCTATTCTCATTATCATTGAAAGGAAGAGCTGAGGAATGGTATAAGCTGCTGAAGAATGGTCAAGCTCTAGAATGGGAGGAAATAGTGCCTCTCTTTTATTCAAAGTTTAATCCTCCTAGTGAGATTCATAAAGATCGGAATCAAATATACAACTTTTGGCCTCTTGATGGAGAGAGTACAGCTCAAGCTTGGGGGAGATTGAAGTTACTAATGCTCAAATGTCCCATTCATGAGCTCCCCAACAATATTATTATCAAAAACTTTTATGCAAGGCTCCCTCTACATGATAAATATTTATTGGATGCCTCTTGTACTGGATCATTCACTCGCATGGAAGAAGAAGCTAAATGGGACCTTCTAGACCGTATTCAAGACAATGCTGAAGCTTGGGAGAATGACAAAGGTAGAAAGTCAGGTATAAATTATGATTATGAATGCATTGAATCTTTTATGGGAACTGATGACTTTCAAAATATTAAAAATGCTTATGGTCTAGATTCTCAAGCTATTGCTTCTTATTTTAAGGCTTTTGCTTCCTACATTGAAGTGCCTAAAAAGAAGTGGAATAAGTATCATGAACCTTATAAAGATATTGCTAAGAGTGTTCCTGCAAGAAATACTGAAGTTTATACTGCTAATCATGTTTTACCTGAACCTTATATTGAGAAAATGCCTTTTCCAGTTAAGGTAAAGGAACATTCTATTATAGCTAGTTTGGTTAATGAAAGTATGAGTGAAGCTGTTGAACCTAATAAACAAATGGTTGATGAACCTATAGTAGAAAATGTGAAAGACTTTGTTGCTAAATATGAAAAAGTGGGACACACTATCCTTTGTAAGGATACCTCTAATATTGTTTCACAAAGTAGTGTTATGAGAGCTAGTATTCTCGTGTTTTCTGTTAGAATAAGTGATCATTGCTATGATAGTCCTTGTGATAGCTATATTGTTAAGTTTATGCATGATACTAAAAGCTACTATGAGAGAGGGAAAAGTGTTCTTATGTATCTCAATAATATCAAGTTTCCTCGTTTTATGCTGAAAGTTTTTATATTGCGTTTCTTTTGCCTTCTTATGCAAGTTGCCTCTAGTTTCAATAACTTGTTTGTTTACAAAATCCCCTTGCATAGGAAGTGGGTTAGACTTAAATGCATATGTGTTTTTGCTTCTTAATGCTCTTTTTCACTTCAATTCATATCTCTATGAGAGCTTCTTCAAAATTATCATGCCCATCTTAATGGCTATAAAGAAAGAGCTTTATGGGAGACAACCCAATTTGTTTTTACTTTTAGTTTGTTTTTGTTTATTTGAGTCTTGGAAGTTATTACTTCGGTAATAACCGCTCCTTATCCGTTTTGTTTGGTTTTTGTGTCAAGATCAACCTCTAATGAGAAGAGAAGTAAGATTTGGGGAAGTTGCTGTCCCGAAACAGATTTTTGTGCTTCACCGTAAAAATTCGTGAGAGATCTCTGTATGTCGGATTGAGCTTTAATTTTTTGTGCTTCTGCCCCAGGTTGTTATTTAACATTCGTTAGTTTTGCACTTTTTGATTTGAGAAATAGAAGATTTTCGAAAAAATTGATCTTTACCTGCTGGTCTGTTTTGACAGATTTAGCCACTCTTGCATTTGCTTCTTTATTCGATTTCCTTTTTGAATTCTTTTTTGGGTTTTCGGAAGGAGTTGCTACAGTAGCCTATGTTTTGATGGTTTTCAGTTGAAGTTGGACTCAAAAGGTTCTATCACTTCACTTATACTAATGTTGCTAATGAGAATTGTGTGAAGTTTTATGTGAAAGAAATTTTCAGCAAGTGGAGATAATGGTGTAATAAGGAAGAGAAGGGTTTTATGACTCAAGTAATAAGTGTATGAAGATAAAAATATTGATGTTATCCAAGAGATGACTCTGTAATTTGTCATCAGGTTTGGCATCCCCTTGGTTTGTTCCAAGCTTGGGGGAGTGCCGCGGTATCATATCACTATCTTCTATCTTTTTACATTATTAGTAGAGTCATATCATGAATAAAGGAGTTATTTTATAGTATGGTTTGCATTATGGAAGTGTCCCCTCTCTCGTTAGATATGTATCCCTTGGTGTGAGTTTTCGTTATGGAATATTAATGAGAAGTTCTTTCATCCACTCTTTTGCATAGCTTATATTAGTTTTCAATTCGTGGTTATATGATTGATCTTGTTGTTAGTATTGGTATCACTTTGGGATCATTCAGTTAATTTAGTTGGTTTTGGCAAACCTGGCTCGGTCAGTAGCAACACCTTTTTGAGAGTTGAAAAGAAAAAGATAGAAGTACTCTAGAGAAAAAATAATTGCATCATCTTTCTTTCATGATTTGCTCATAAGTCTAGTATTCTCTAGTTAAGATCTTTTATGCTTCCAAGGAAGATTGCATGTTTGTCTTTCTTATTTGTATGCTTGTTTGTTTCCTTCAACTCTTATACTTGCTAACCAGCCTTGCTAGCCAAAAACCTGTACTGAGAGGGTATTCTTCTCGTGCATCCACCTCCTTAAAACCAAAACCTTTGTCATTTGTGTCCACCATACCTACCTAATAGCATTATTGCTATTCCAAGTAAATTCTTGTTTTATCTACCTCCCAAATTAAACTTGTTATGTGAAAATTAGTGATTAAAGCTCTCACGAACTTGATGGCACACTTTACTTTCGTGCATTTAATAAACTTGAACCATTGGGTCCTTCTTTGTTGCGTATATGCTTGCGCTTTATGAGTTGAAGTTAGCCGAACCATGTATCATGGGGACCACTTTCAACACTTCATTTGGTACTTGTACCTAGTTGATATCATGTTCTTTTGCTTATGGATCCCGGCGGTGTGAAATAAAAGTGGAACTTGTAAGATCATGGAGTTTATATGTGTGTTAGAGAAACGCCTGGGCCGCTAGCCTAAGCCATGCCTAATCATGGTGGAAACTTGCAGCATAACTATAGTGAGCATTCTATGAAGCATCCTCAATAAAAACCTATGCAAATAGCAAATAAAAAGATCACTGAGATGCTCACCTGGCTTGCCTTGTCATTTTGATTATGGGATAGCTCCTGTGTCATGTGCAAGGGGTACCCCGTTGGCGGTTCTCAATGATACGCATGTATTTACAATGACAAGAGCTTGCTCGTGACTGAAGTTGAGTAGCATGAGGATCGGTACTCATATGTAAGGGGCATGAGATTTCAACTTATAACTTGTCAAGCATATCCTCTTAGATGTGTTACTTTAACCTTAATCACCTAAAGATGCCTATGATAGGGGCAATGAGAGCTGAAAGCTAGTAAGTATCATAATTTTTGGGAGCTCTTTATGAGACTTGCAATCCCTGTTTCCCTCTTTGAAGGGCCTTTCTTTTACTATGTAGTTGAGTCAGTAAACCTACTCCCTTCTATCTCAACAAGTATTTTGAGTTGACGTGTTTCATTCATTCATATGATGATTTATTCAATCATGTTTCTTATGTTCCTTGTTTTGCACATTGCTCTTGTCCTGATGTTTACTACTTTGAAAGCTATCATTTAAAACCAGCTATTTGTGAACTCCAGCAAATTATCAACTATTCTTCGACCAAGAGCTAAGTTTGCCATTACCAATTATGATTCACTTTATGTATCTTTATTGTGTTTCCTTTACTCATTACAAGTTGAGTTATATAATAGTGAGTTGTCTTCTATTATGATCTATGTATTTGGTGAATGTGATGCTTCTTGTCCGTATTCTTTTATCGACTCTTCACTCCATAAACTTGAGGCCATGTTTATTGAGCTCAGTTTCGCTTGGGGACAAGCGAAGTCTAAGCTTGGGGGGAGTTGATACGTCCATTTTGCATCACTATTTTATGTCTTAATTCACTATTATTCATTGATATATTTCGTATTGAGAGGTGATACTTATGTTATTTCATCTATTTTTGCATGGTTGATGACTTTTGGAGCATGGACCGCTGCAGTTAGGATTCTGATGGAAAAGGTGCTGTTTGGAGGCAAAATTCACGAAGATCAGAAAATCCGGGAAAATATACGGAAAATCCTATTTTTCCAGAAGACTCAGGATGCCAGAAGATGGAGTGGAGGTGGGCCACAGGGGGCCCACACCACCCCATGGCGCGGGCAGGCCTAGGCCGCGCCTGGGAGTGGTGTGGCCGCCCTGGCCCACTCCAGCCTCTCCCCTCTGGCGTATATCATCCCCACAAAACCCTAAGACTGGGG
The DNA here is from genome assembly GCA_023614405.1 of Avena insularis. Taxonomy (NCBI): domain Eukaryota; kingdom Viridiplantae; phylum Streptophyta; class Magnoliopsida; order Poales; family Poaceae; genus Avena; species Avena insularis. The sequence continues at coordinate 492,498,555 of CM042692.1, read as the reverse complement.
GAGCAACCATAGAAAGATTCTGCCGCCTCTGCGGGGCGGAAAACACCGAGAGATAAAGATCTCTCCGGCAGACAGATTTCTGCCAGGGGAATTCCTTCCTGGAGAGGGGAGACCGTCGCCATCAACACCACCATCAAGCTGGACTTCATCGGGATCATCATCATCATCACCACCATCATCACCATTAGCACCCTCATCACCATCTCCATATTGCTGTAACAATTGGTTGAATCTTGCTATAGTTCATAGGGGAAACTTTCCTAGTGTTGATTACTCTTTGTAGTTGATGCTATTGAGTGAACCATTGAATTATTGTTTATATTCAGATTGTTATATATCATTATTCTATCTCTGATCATGATCCATATGATGTCTTGTGAGTAGTTCATTTTGTTCTTGAGGACATGGGAGAAGTCTTGTTGTTAGTAGTGGAGTTATGTTGAGAAAGATTCAATAGATTGTTATTTAAGTTGTGGTGTACTTCTTCTAGTGGTGTCATGCGAACGTCGACTACATGACACTTCACCTATATGGGCCTAGGGGAATGCATTGTGTATTTGGCTACTAATCGTAGGGGTTTCCGGAGTGACAGAAACCTGAACCCCCGTTAGGAAACCATTGAACAAGGGACGTAAGGGTCTTAGAGTTTAAATTTGTGGTTAGGTTTCTACCTTAATTACTTTCTTCTACTTACGGATGTTTGCAAGGGGTATAATCACAAGTATGTATTAGTCTTGGATGGGGCGGTACATTAGCACAGGTTCACCCACACAACACTTAGCAAGCTAAAGAAGATTAATCAACTATATAAAGCGAAATCACTTGACAGTCTTCCCATGTGTCCTCGAGAACGTTTGATCATCTATAGAAATACAACTGGCTTGTCCTTTGCTGCATAAAGGATTGGGCCACTTGCTGCATTTATTCCTACTGCCTTTTATTTACTCGTACTTTATTTACTTGCTTTATCAAAACCCCCTAAAAATCTGTTTGCTAAGTATTTGCAGAGATTTTCTGATCCATACCACTAGCCAGCACCTTCTGCTCCTCGTTGGGTTCGACACTCTTACTTATCGAAAATACTGTGATACACGCCCTATACTTATGGGTCATTAGAAAGCTAGTTTTTATGAAAATGATCTTTTTAGTCCTCCATCTTTAGAGGAGAAAATTTGCTTTCTTGATACTATACCTCCAATATATGATGATTACAATGATGAATATAATATTTTCAGTCCACCTACTATGGAGAAGGAAATTAATTATGACTATAATATGCCTCCTATATTTGATGATTATGGTGATGATAATAATAATGATAGCTATTTTGTTGAATTTTCTCCCACTACAATTAATAAGAATTAATATGCTTATGTGGAGAGTAATAATTATTATATGCATGCGGCTCATGATAAGAATGTTTTATGTGATAGTTATATTGGTAATTTTATTCATGACGCTACTGAAAGTTATTATGAGAGAGGGAAACATGGTTTTATGCATCTCAATAATATTAAGTTTCCCCTCTTTATGTTGAAAGTCTTGAAGTTGCACTTGTTTTGCTTTCCTATGCTTGTTGCTTTGTGCTTTCATGACTTGTTTCTTTATAAGATTCCTATGCATAGGAAGTGGGTTAGACTTAAATGTGCATTGAATTTGCTTCTTGATGCTCTCTTTTACTTCAATTCATATATTTTATGTGAGCATCTTCTCAAACTATCATGCCTAACTTAAAGGCGTTAAAGAAAAGTACTTATTGGGAGATAATCCAAAAAATTTAGTTGAGTCTTGGAAGTTATTACCTCTGTAATAACCGCTCCTTATCATTTTTGTGTGGTTTTTGTGCCAAGAGTAACCTCTAATGAGAGAGAAGTAATGCTTGGGAAAGTTGTTGTCCCGAAATAGATTTTTGTGCTTCGCTATAAAAATTCGTGAAAAATCTCTGTACGTCGGTTTGAGCTATAATTTTTTGTGCTTTTGCACAGGTTGTTATCCAACTTTAATTAGTTCAACACTTTTCGATTTGACCAACAGAAGGTCTTCGAAAAAATTGGTTTTTACCTACTGGTCTGTTTTGACAGATTTCTGCCATTGTTTACATTTGCCTCTTAATCTCTTTCTCTTGAGTTCTCTTTGATCATTTGAACTTTTTAAAGGAAGTGCTACAGTAGCTTTTGTTTTAATGGAAGTTTTACTTGTGTTGGAACTAAACCAAAAAGACTTATTATCTTGAGTACATTAATGTTGCTAATGAAGATTGTGTGAAATTTTGAGTGTAGGGAAGAGTAATGGGATAAGATGAAGTATGGACAAAAGCTCAATCTTGGGGATGCCACCTGTGTCACCCCAAGAAATATCCAGGAAGTACAAGCGTTAAAGCTTGGGGATGCCCAAGGCATTCCCTTCTTCATCAATAAAAAAATTAGGTTTCTTCCAAACACTTCATTTTTATTGTTTCATGCACAGTTGTGTTGTTCTTGGAGCGTCTTTGTTTTCGTTTTTGGTTTTCATTTGATTAGTTTGTTTGAATAAATTGGTTGGACCCCCTCATTCATACATTAGTTTTCAAATAAGATTGGTTTAGATTGGAAAAGAGTAGGAAAAGTTCATGCTTAAGTGGTAAAAGGGAGCTTGTTTTTTGACTGTGTCCTATGCTATAAACAATTGGTATTGCTGTAGCATGACATGTTATAAACAATTGATATTGCTTAATGTGCCTTGAAAGAATCATGCGTTGTTTTAGCATATTAAAGCATAGTATTGTGGTATTCTCCTTTGATGCTTTATTTGGGTTGACTTGGCGCATGCTCACCCCATGTTAAGACTATACCAAGTCACCATAGCCTCTATGATCCTTTAGTTTTCTACTTGTAATATCACTTTATGCTTTAATTAATAATGTTTTGTCACTTTGCATGATTATGGTCATTATTGCTCTTTTAGTTGGTCGCTCCCAGTCTTTTGCTAGCCTCCATACCAAGTATGAGTTCCACTCATGCATCAAACTCCAAATAAAACCAAGTTATTCCAAAGAGTCCACCATACCTACCTATTAGCATTTGCTATTCCAAGTATATTCGTGTTTTTATCTACCTTCCGAATTAAACTTGTTATGTGAAAATTAGTGATTAAATCTCTCACGAACTTGATGGCACACTTTACTTTTCTTGCCCCTAATAAACTTGAACCATTGTGTCATCTATGTTGTATATGCTTGCACTTATATGTTGGGATTAGCAGAACCATGCTGTCATGGGGAACGCTTTCAACATTGCACTTGTACATTGTACCCAGTTAATATCATGCTCTTTTGTTTATGGATGTCGTCGGTGTGAAATGAAAGGGGAGCTTGTAAGTCCATGGAGTTATGTATGTGTGTTAGAGAAACGCCCGGGCCGCTAGCCTAAGCCAGCCTAATCATGGTAGAAACTTGCAGCATCACCATAGTGAGCAATCTATGAAGCATTCTTCTTATAAAAAAGAGATAGAGATTGAGAAAAAAGGAAAAAAATGAGAAAAGAGGAAAGAGAGAAAAAAGCACCATTTTCCCATGGTAAATAAGAAGATTGCTGAGATGCTCATTGTCTTCTTGCCTTGTCATTTTGATTATGGGATAGCTCCTATATCATGTGCAAGGGGTACCCCATTGGCGGTTCTATATGATACACATGTACTTACTATGACAAGAACTTACCGATGACTAAACTTGAGTAGCATGAGGAGCGGCCCTCGTATTCAAGGGACATGAGATTGCCAACTTATACTTTGTCAAGCATATACTCCATATTTTGTTCACTTTAACCTTAATCACTTCAAGATGCTTATGATAGGGGAAATGAGAGCTGAAAACTAACAAGTACCATAATTTTTGGAAGCTCTTTATGAGACTTGAAATCCCTGCTTCCCTTTGAAGGGCCTTTCTTCCACTTTTACATTGAGTATCCACCTTCTATCTTTATGCACCCATTAAGAGAGCATAGTTGTCATTCTTAGTTCTATGTGCATTGTCCCAAAACTTATTGATTGATTCATAATGTTGATATTGCTTGTTCTTGAACTATTTGTATCTAGTCACCCTTATGAACTTTGAAGGTGTCCTTTGCATTTATGATTTGCTACTCTATGAGGGACAAGCTGAATGCCACTATGCTATGTTTTCTATATGTGAAAAAAAACGTCTTTCAATGCATTGTTATTCATGATCTTTGTTTGTATCCTTTCATGTTGCATGCATAGTAACTATGTCTTATTATTGGAACTATATCTTTCAGGCTATGTTAAAGTACTATGATCCTAGCTATCAATGTTTTAAAAATACCTTGATCAAGATTATGATGGTGCATGTCACCTAAAAAATTAATCCTTTTATCACTTACCTACTCGAGGATGAGCAGGAGTTAAGCTTGGGTATGTTGATACATCGTAAACGTGTCCATAATTTTTGATGTTCCATGCTTGTTTTATATGTACTTTCTTATGTTTTGTTCACACTTTGGAGTATTTTTACACATTTTCTGGAACTAACCTATTAACAAGATGCCACAGTGCCAGTTGCCTGTTTTCTTCTGTTTTTGGTTCTAGAAAAGCCAGAAAATGAATATTCTCGGAATTGGACAGGACAAAAGCCAAAGTCAATATTTTACCGAGGGTAACACGGAGCCAGAAGACGAGACGGAGAAGGACCTCGAGGGGGCCACACCCCTGGCCGCACGGCCTGACCTAGCCCACGCTTGGCGGGGGTGTAGGCACCTCGGGCACCCCCTCGGCCTCCCCTTTCGCCTATAAGAAGCCTCCGATGCAGAAACCCTAAATAATCCAGCCTCTAGCCACGAAAATTTCCATAGCACCGCCGCCACCGAAGAGGAGATTCAGGGGACATAAGTCTCTATTCCAGCACCCTGCCGGGACGGGGAAGTGCCCCCAGAGCCATCTCCATCGATCTCCACCACCATCTCCATCGCCGTTGCTAATTCCCATGATGAGGAGGGAGTAGTTCTATTTCGAGGCTAAGGGCTCTACCGGTAGCTATGTGTTCATCTCTCTCTCTATGCATGATCATATTGTGATCATGAGCTTTGTAATCAAGTAGATCTACTTTGCTACTCTAGTGCTTTAATAGATCTTCGGCTCTCCCTACGTGTGTGAAAGTGACAACGCGCACACCATGGTGGCACTTAGGCTAGAGATTACAAATACTTGTTATGAGTTATATTTGGAGTTAGATGTCTCTATGAAATTGTGGTGTTTGTTGGAACCATCTAGCGCTCAAGGTGATAGTGTGGGGTTATCTAGATGGGGAAGACGGACTTTGAGGAGTACTGTTATAGCCCTACCATGGATTAGAGTGTCCAACCAGAGATTAGTTCAAAGTAATATCATGAAGAGAATATATTTATATGAGAGTGTCCACTAGTGAAAGTATGATCCCTAGGCCTTGTTTCTAAGCATTGAAACACCGTTTACAATCAGTTCTGTTACATGTTTGCTTGCTGCCACTCTTATTTCAGATTGCAATTACCACTTATAATCATCCATACCACTTGTATTTTACTATCTCTTCGCCGAACTAGTGCACCTATACACCTGACAAGTGTATTGGCTATGTTGGGGACACAAGAGACTTCTTGTATCTTGATTGCAGGGTTGCTTGAGAGGGATACCTTTGACCACTTCCTCCCTGAGTTCGATAAACCTTGGGTAATCCACTTAAGGGAACTTGCTGCTGTTCTACAAACCTCTGCACTTGGAGTCCCAACAACTGTCTACAAGAATAGAAGTGCGTAGACATCACGCGCCGCCGTCGTCCCCCTCTCATTCCCCACGCATGCAGCGGGGAGGGATTTTTTCACTCGTCCGAGTTAGCCTCCAGAAAAACAGTCGATTCGTGTGTTGCCACTAGACAAGGCTCTGAGTTGCTTTAAGACACAACTCTTTGGCGGCTTCTCCTAGAAGATGCCCTACCCCGGCTTTCTGGGGAAGCCAGTTCAAAAAAAATGACGAGACTTTCAAAATGGTTAAGGCTAAACTAATTTGAAGTCTCACAAAATTTTAAAGCCGGTTTCCCCAGAAAGTTGGGGATAGGACAACTTCTCGGGGAAGCTACCAAAAGAACTAGGCCTAAGGGCATCTCGACCAGGCTGACCCAAACGGGCAACCGAAATGGTCCGTTTCTGTCCGTTTGGGTCGGCCCGTGGTCAAGGTCAGGCCTGTCCGGCCAACTGCGCCCAGTGGCCTGACCTATTTGTCTATCTCCCCCTGTTGTTACCGCTTGACACCCCGGAGATGGGACGTTAATGGTGACGTGACATCGGCTATCAGCGCCGATGGCTTCCCGTGCAGTCGGTGTTTCCCGCCATTGTAGTTGTTCGTTTCCCGCGCGCGCCTCCATGGCCGTTTCTCACCTTTGCCATCGTCTATATAATGGTCGCGAGGCACGGCTGAGACAACAAGCCCAGCCAGAGCAACCACCGCGTGAAAAAATCTCCTACCACAACCATGCCCCGCTGCAAGATCGTTGACTGGAGCAAGATTAGGGAGTTGTGCTGTGCTTACTCAATATGTTGAGCTTGTTGGGGAACCCCAAGAGGAAGGTATGATGAGTACAGCAACAAGTTTTCCCTTAGTTATGAAACCAAGGTTATCGAACCAGTAGGAGCAAGGAAACACCTCCAAGGTTATCAAACCAGCATGGTGCCGAGAAGAGCTTCAGATCCCTCCCGATCTAGGGATGGAGATGACAGCGGCTACAAACTCTTTCGTGGAATTTTGATAGGGTACTTAGAGTTTCTGTATTGGAGGCTTCTTATAGGCGAAAGGGGAGGCCGAGGAGGTGCCCTAGGCGGCCGCACCACCCCCTGGCGTGGGCCAGGCCTGGCCGCGCGGCCAGGTGGTGTGGCTGGCCCCTGGCCCCTCTCTGTCTCGTCTTCTAGCTCCGTGTCCCTCTCGGTGAAATATTGACTTTAGCTTCTGTCCCGTCCAATTCCGAGAATATTCATTTTATGGCTTTCCTGGAACCAAAAACAGCAGAAAACAGGCAACTCACACTGTGGCATCTTGTTAATATCCTAGAAAATGTGTAGAAATACTCCAAAGTGTGGAAAAAACATAAAAAAGTAGATATAAAACAAGCATGGAACATAAAAAATTATAGATACGTTAGCAACGTATCAACATCCCTAAGCTTAACTCCTGCTCGTCCTCGAGTAGGTAAGTGATAAAAAGAAAGAATAATTTTTGAGGTGACATGCACCATCAGAAACTTGATCAAAGTATTTGTAGAACATTGATAGCTGGGATCATAGTACTTTAACATAGAATGAAAGATATATTTCTAACAATAAGACATAGCAACTATGTTGTAACATGAAAAGGTACAAACAAAAGATTCATGAATAACAGTGTTTTGCAAGACGTTTGTTTGTTTCATATAAAGAAAGCATAATGAGAATGGTATTCAGCTTGTCCCTCATAGTGTAGCAAAACATAAATGCATATGACACCTTCAAAGTTCATAAGGGTGACTAGATACAAATAGTTTAAGAACAAGAAATATCAAAGTTATGCATCAATCAACAAGTCTTGGGACAATGCACATTAAACTAAGAATGGCCACTATGCTCTCTCAATAGGCGCATAAAGATAGAAGATGGAGACTCAACATAAAAGTAAAATAAATTCCTTCATAGAAGGAAGCAGGGATTCAAGTCTCATAAAGAGCTTCCAAAAATTATGGTACTTATTAGCTTTTATCTCTCATTGCCCTATCATAAGCATCTTGAAGTGATTAAGGTTAAAGTGAACAAACTATGGAGTATATGCTTGACAAAGTATAAGTTGGCAATCTCATGTCCCTTGAATACGAGGGACACTCCTCATGCTACTCAAGTTTAGTTACCGGTAAGTTCTTGTCATAGTAAGTACATGTGTATCATAGAGAACCACCAACGGGGTACCCCTTGCCTGATGATACGGAAGAATCCCCATATCAAAATGACAAGGCAAGACAATAAGCATCTCAGCAATCTTCTTATTTACCATGGGAAAATGATGCTTTTTTCTCTCTTTCCTCTTTTCTCATCTTTTTTTTCTTTTTTAAATCTCTATCTCTTTTTTTATAAGAAGAATGCTTCATAGATTGCTCATTATGGTTACACTGCAGGTTTTCACCATGATTAGGCATGGATTAGACCAGCGGGCCAGGCGTTTCTCTAACACACATACATAACTCCATGGACTTACAAGCTCCCCTTTCATTTCACACCGACGACATCCATAAACAAAAGAGCATGATATCAACTAGGCACAATGTACAAGTGCAATGTTGAAAGCGTTCCCCATGTCAACATGGTTCTGCTAATTCCCAACGTATAAGTGCAAGCATATACAACATAGATGACACAATGGTTCAAGTTTATTAAGGGCAAGAAAAGTAAAGTGTGCCATCAAGTTCGTGAGGTCTTTAATCACTAATTTCTCATAACAAGTTTAATTCGGAAGGTAGATAAAAAACATGAATATACTTGGAATAGCAAATGCTAATAGGTATGTATGGTGGACTCTTTTGAATAACTTGGTTTTATTTGGAGTTGGATGCATGAGTGGAACTTATACTTGGTTATGGAGGCTAGCAAAAGACTGGGAGCGACCAACTAAGAGAGCAATAATGGCCATAATCATGCAAAGAAACAAAACATTATTAATTAAAGCATAAAGTGACATTACAAGTTGAAAACTAAAGGATCATAGAGGCTATGGTGACTTGGGATAGTCTTAACATGGTGTGAGCATGCGCCAAGTCAACCCAAATAAAGCATCAAAGGAGAATACCACAATACTATGCTTTAATATGCTAAAACAACGTATGATTCTTTCAGGGCACATTAAGCAATCTCAATTGTTTATAACATGTCATGCTACAACAATAATCACTAAGCATAAAACCAAAACAATATCAAGCATGACATGATAAAGTCTAAGTCACAACCAAAAACAAGCTCCTTTTTACCACTTAAGCATGAACTTTTCCTACTCTTTTCCAATCCAACCCAATCTTATTTGAAAACTAATGCATGAATGAGGGAGTCCACCCAATTTATTTAAAAAAACTAAGCAAACCAAGCAAACTAAAACCAAAAACAAAAACGAAGACGCTCCAAGAACAACACAATTGTGCATGAAACAATAAAAATGAAGTTTGGGAGAAACCTGGAATTTTTATTGATGAAGAAGGGGATGCCTTGGGCATCCCCAAGCTTTGACACTTGTACTTCTTGGATATTTCTTGGGGTGACACGGGGTGGCATCCCCAAGCTTGAGCTTTAGTCCATTCTTCATCTCATTACATCATTCTTTTCCTAGACCTGAAATTTTTCCTTCATACAAAACTTCACACAATCTTCATTAGCAACATTAGTGTACTCAAGATAATAAGTATTTTGGTTCAGTTCCAACACAAGTAAAACTTCCATTAAAACACAAGCTACTGTATAACTTCCTTTAAAAAGTTCAAATGATCAAAGAGAACTCAAAGAGAAAGAGATTAAGAGGCAAATACAAATAATGGCAAAAATCTGTCAAAACAGACTAGTAGGTAAAAACCAATTTTTTGGAAGACCTTATGTTGCTCAAATAGAAAAGTGTTGAACTAACGAAAGTTGGATAACAACCTGGGGCAGGAGCACAAAAAATTACAGCTCAAACTGACGTACAAAGATTTTTCACGAATGCTTACAGCGAAGCACAAAAATCTGTCTTAGGACAGCAACTTTCCCAAATCTTTCTTCTCTCTCATTAGAGGTTACTCTTGGCACAAAAAGCAAATAAAAAAGGATAAGGAGAGGTCATTACAGAGGTAATAACTTCCAAGACTCAAGAAAACTATTGGGTTATCTCCCAAGAAGTACTTTTCTTTAACGCCTTTAAGTTAGGCATGATAGTTTGAGAAGATGCTCACATAAAAATATGAATTGAAGTAAAAGAGAGCATCAAGAAGCAAATTCAAAACACATTTAAGTCTAACCCACTTCCTATGCATAGGAATCTTATATGCAAATAAATTCACAAAGAATAAAATGACAGGCATAGAAAGATAAAACAAGGGTAACTTCAAAACTTTCAGCAAATAGAGAGGTGTTTCAGTACCATGAAAACTTTTACAACCATATTTTCCTCTCTCATAGTAATTTTCAGTAGCCTCATGAATAAACTCAACAATATAACTATCACATAAAGCATGATTTTCATGATCTACAAGAACATAATTTTTATCAAGCTCAAAAATAATGGGATTAAAACCTTCAAACCCACTTTTAACAATTTTATAACAAGGTGACTGATCATTCTCAAGAGGTATGGGGTTCCAAGATAAGGTCAAGACCCCTCCAATCTCATTTTTAATAGTAGTACAATTAATATTATCAACCAATATAGGTCCATCATCTAGAGCCTTACCATAAACATTTTCTAAGCAACACTCTTTAGTATCATGCATTTTGAAGTTAGGAACTAATAAAGGATTATCATAGATAACAGGAGCATAATTATTATCACAAGTTTTACCCATAGTAGATTTTTCAAAAGAATCCATAGGAACATAACAATCCTCCTCCTTTGGTAAGCATGGGGGACAATCAAATAATGTAAGGGATAAAGAGTTGCTCTCATTAGAAGGTAGGCATGGGTAGCTAATCCATTCTTCCTCATTTTGTCCATCACTATCCTCCACTTTTTCATCTAATGAGCTTTCAGGTTCAGCAATTTCTTCTACCATAGGCTCCTGCAAATTGTTGACACATTCTTGTGCATGACTGAGTCTCTCTTTATAATCAATGATATAACAATTATTGCTGAAATTTTCTATGCAATGATCAAGGATAGAAGATATCATATCTTTAAGGTCTTTACAAGCAACACTGGTTTCATAGTTTTTAAACATGAAGGATTCTATTTCAGAAGCTCCCATAAACAAAACGAATTGTTCTACTTCTTCACATCCAAGATGAATATAGTTATTCCAATGATAGTTCATAATTACAAATTATTTACTAAAGCCACATTGGAATTTAAGATGTTTAATATCCTGTTCAGAGCAACAATTTATATCATGGCGTTTAAGAAAAAAATTAGCAATTAGATCCAACCTTTTTAACACGGCTCTCATGACTTTACCCTTATAATATTCTCTATACCTTATAAAATCTTCCATGGAGGTTCTAGCAGGCGGTGGTTCATCTACTACCTTAGCAGTGATAGTAGTTTTCCCAAATAGGAAACCGAGTGGGCTATCCATAATGAAATAGTGATTGGAGCAGAACTAGACATAAAAACAACTTGAAGTAGGAACTATTTTGTTTTGTTTTGTTTTTGATAAAGAAACAAGCAAAAAAAGCAGAAATAAGCTAAGCAAAACAAATAAAACAAAGTAAAGAGATTGGTTATGAGGGACTCCCCTTGTGAAGATGTCCTTGACTCCCCGGTAACAGCGCCAGAAAAATTCTTGCTTACTCAATCTGTTGAGCTCGTTGGGGAACCCCAAGAGGAAGGTATGATGAGTATAACAACAAGTTTTCCCTCAGTTATGAAACCAAGATTATCGAACCAGTAGGAGCAAGGAAACACCTCCAAGGTGTTGTTTCCAACTTGGAATCCTACACAACACAATCACAGAACTTTTCCCCCAACTTACAGTAAGGTTGCCAATCTCATCGGTTTTTCTGAAAACAAAGGATTAAACGTATTGTGTGGAAGATAGTAATTTCTTGTAGAAAGTAAATAGAAAACGGTAAATAGTAGATTCTAGATTGATGGTAAAAGAGAGGACCGGGGTCCATAGTTCACTAGTGGTGATTCTCCTTAAGATAGATGACATGTTGGGTGAACAAATTACAGCGGGGAAATTGACAAACATCGAGAAAGCATACATGCATATACTAATCATCTTGACTCCTATGAGATTTGATTGGGCATTACAACATTATACATAGACCGTAATCCAACTTCATCTATGACTAATAATCCACCTTCAGGTTATCATCCGAACCCCCTCCAGTATTAATTTGCAAGCAAAAGATAATTGCATTAAGCATTGTGTGTAAAGTAAACAATACGATTGTTCTATGAACAAAGAATTGCTGTTTTCTCCCTAGTAGCAACAACACATCTAGTACCTTTGAGATTTATGTCACTTCCCCAGATTACTAGAGGCATGAACCCACTATCGAGCATAAATACTCCCTCTTGGAGTTGCTAGCATCTACTCAGCCAAGATATCTACTAACAACGGAGAGCATGCAAGATCATAAATAACAAAGACATGATAGAATCAATAATCAATCTAAAATAGCATCTCAATATCCATGGGATCCCTGCAAACACAACATGCAGAATTACAAATAGATGATCTTGATCATGAAAGAAGCTCACAAGATCTAAACATGATAGCACAAAGGAGGAGAACCAGCCATCTAGCTACTACATTGACCCGTAGTCTAGAGATGAACTACTCACGCATCACACCGAAGGCTTGCATGATGATGAAGAAGGCCTCCAGGGTGAATTCCCTTCTCTGATAGGATGCCGGGAAGAGCTTCAGATCCCTCCCGATCTAGGGATGGAGATGACGATGGCTACAGACTCTTTCGTGGAATTTTGATCGGGTGCTTAGGGTTTCTGTATCGGAGGCTTCTTATAGGCGTAAGGGGAGGCCGAGGGGGTGCCCTAGGTGGCCGCACCACCCCTTGGCGCGGGTCAGGCCTGGCCGCGCGGCCAGGTGGTGTGGCCGGCCCCTTGCCCCTCTCCGTCTCGTCTTCTGGCTCCGTGTCCCCCTCGATGAAATATTGACGTTGGCTTTTGTCCCGTCCAATTCCGAGAATATTCATTTTCTAGCTTTCCTGGAACAAAAAAAGTAGAAAATAAGCAACTGACACTGTGGCATCTTGTTAATTGGTTAGTCCCAGAAAATATGTAAAAATACTCCAAAGTGTGGACAAAACATAAGAAAGTAGATATAAAACAAGCATGGAATATCAAAAATTATAGATACGTTAGCAACATATCATGCTGCACCCGCTTTCAGGATGCCGACACCGACCCTGTCGACCTCCAAGGCACGTTCATGTCCCAGCGCATGGCCGAGGTGGAGGTGGTGGCGTTCGAGGAGAAAGTCCGTGTGGCCGAGGCTACGCGGGAGCATGTGGTGGAGGTGGCCGCACAGGTGGCGGCCCAATGGGCGGTGCGTGAGGTTCACCATGTTGTTGCCAAGGAGGCGGTGGAGGCGGTGGCCAAGGAGGCCGCAGTAGGGGCCCTCTGTGAGATCCGCCACGAGGCGTCCATGGGAACGCTGGAGAAGGTGGCCAAGGAAGCCGTCCACGAGATTCGCTAGGTCGCCGCCACCTTGGTGGAAGCGTGGGATCGTCGTGAGGGGACGAGACCGAGGTGGAGGACGAGGAGGAGGAGGGGGGAGGTGGATCAGGTGGTGGCGGAGGAGGAGGCGATCGTCGCCCCCTACAGATCGCGCAGGCCCTCGGCCTCGGCCCTAACGGAGCTCCGGTGATGGTGGCCCCCTTGGCAGCGAGGGCGGACACGACGACGAAGGTGGAGGTGGAGGTGGAGGACCAGGAGGCGAGGGACCACTGTGTGGCCGAGATAGACAAGGCCCTGGCCAACTGGGCGGCGGCGGACCGCGTGAATGCGGCCGACAAGAAGGAGGCTCGTAGCCGAGCGAGCGAGCGTTACCACGACCGTCTCCAGCAGAAGGCCATCTGGTCGGCTATAGCGGCGATTGATTGCCGGCAAATGCAACGGCTGTGGCCGATGGCCGTAGGGACGGATTCCTCCATCAGCAGTAGTAGTTTTTTATTTTTAGTTTGTTCAATCGGGCCTTTTGTAACTGGGCAGGACTTAATCTAATACTCCCTCTGTTTCAAATTACTCCGCCGACGGCGCTTATGTAGGTGAACTAGTACTCTCTCATTTTTCATTCAAAAAATCCGCGAATTTTTGAAATAGATAGTATGAAATATGTACTACTTATACCAAAAATTCTAAGAATTTTTTGATGAAAAATGAGAGAATACTAGACCACCTAGGTAAGCGTCTTGTGAGTAATTTAACAGAAGAAATAGCTTGATTTAATTATTAATATTTCACTTACATATGGACCCCGAGCGTTCGACAGGCGAACACCCGCACGGTACATGCGCTGTCCGGGCCGACTCATCGGCCACGCAAATTAGATGCACCGATGGGTCAAACCGGACGATGGATCGTGCCCCACACGTCCGCGTGGATACGTTCAAACCCTCTCGGACGGGTTGGGTCGACCCGGTGAAAATACCCTCTACTCGTGCCGGTCACACCGTGAGGATCCTGCACGCATACAATACGGCCTATTACCTCGCCCGTCGGCGTGTCCGGAGAATACAGGATCCCAAACGCGTCCTAGGAATGAGTTATCTTTCGGGCGATGTTGTGGTAACTGGATTGTTTTCTCTGAAGCTGATATAAAAATCGACCGCTCCAGACGGGCCTTAATCTTGACGGAACAGCAATGCTCTTACTGCTGGACAGGGGGCGGCAAGCACTGCTTATGCCGGACACGATCACAGAAGAACAAACAAGATGCCATCAATGCCGCAAGCGTCCGTGAACGCTGCTGCACTAGTATCTTCGCCCCGTGACGCGTGAGCCCATGACCGCGACACACCAATTCCCCATGTCTCGTGCAGGCAGGGGCTCCATCCATCTCCGACCATGCACCAGTATTCAGTGCGGCTTCCTTTGGGTGCCTTCGCGGCAAAGCTAGCGTCGTCCATGCCACTGCCAGCGCTTAATCGGTGGGGTTAACATGAGGAGGAGGAGGAGGAGCGTTTGAGGCCACACTGATTGGCATGCATTGTGCCGCCCCACTCACACCCTAGACAGGCCGATATGGGGGAGCCCTTGATTAGCAGGGTAGTACGAGCTAGACCGCCTAGGCGAGCGAAGCAGCGTTTCGTGGGGGAGGAACGACACCAGGCAGCGTGCTGCTAAATTGTACGCGCCGCATTCAATGGTCGGTGTTGCACTCTGCCGTGCTAGCTAGTACAGTAATCAAGTGTGTTGGTCGGAGTAGCAGAGGTGAGACGATTAGTAAAAAAGACGTGTGAAGCGGTGTTCTCTGATGAAACCTGAATCTTGTTAACCCCACCTCGTGGTAGCTAGAGGTTCAGAAAAAAGTGGAGCTGGAAAGCCTCAAATCTAGTTCGTTGGAAAGAGGGAATTCTCCCCTTGTGAAAGAGGAGATTGCGCCATTACAGGCACGAATTCATGTGAGCTTTTTGGCGAGTCTGTGACTGCGAGCGTGAAGCGCGCGGGCGCGGAGGCACATGCGCCTGGCGGTGCGGGTGCGGCGGGAAAGCAAGGGCCGGAACGGGCCGAGGCGTTAAAAGCGGAAGCAAAGCCCACCACGATCCGCGCCACGAAAAATAGTGCGGTGCGCCCAGCCCTGTCGGCTCTTGGCTGCCACGGCTGCATATAAACGGATCCATCCCACGGCAGCAGCAGCAGCGTCTCCGAGACACGCCACGCCACGCCACGCCGCGGCCGCAAACACTCACACACACTTCACTCGGACGCTCTCCCAGTCACACACTCCACGCTGCCTGCCACTCCTCTCTCCTGCTGCAGTTGCCCATGGCGTCGCGGATCTTGCTCCCGGCGCTCCTCCTCCTCCTCTGCGCGCACTTGCACTGCGGCGGCGCGGCGCGGTCGGCGCGCGGCGGGGAGTCCGGCTCCGCGGTGAAGTTCGACTTCTCGCCGTTCCTGATCGAGTACAAGAGCGGCGTGGTGAAGCGGCTGATGGGCACCGACAGGGTGGCCGCGGCGGCGGACGCGCTGACGGGGGTCACCTCCAGGGACGTGACCATCGACCCGGCCACGGGCGTGGCCGCGCGGATCTACCTCCCGAGCTTCCGGCCCGCCACCAAGGTCCCCGTGCTGGTCTACTTCCACGGCGGCGCGTTCGTGGTGGAGTCGGCGTTCAACCCCATCTACCACGCCTACCTCAACACGCTCGCCGCCAAGGCCGGCGTGGTGGCCGTGTCCGTGGACTACCGCCTGGCGCCGGAGAACCCACTGCCGGCCGCCTACGACGACTCGTGGGCGGCGCTCAAGTGGGTGCTGGCCAATGCGGCGCCGGGGACGGACCAGTGGCTCTCCCAGTACGGCGACACGTCCCGCCTCTTCCTCGCCGGCGACAGCGCGGGGGGAAACATCGCGCACAACCTCGCATTGCGCGCCGGGGAGGAAGGGCTGGACGGCGGCGCCAAGATCAAGGGCGTGGCGCTGCTCGACCCCTACTTCCAGGGCCGGAGCGCGGTGGGCGCGCAGGCCATGGACCCGGCCTACCTCCAGTCGGCGGCGCGCACCTGGAGCTTCATCTGCGCGGGCAAGTACCCCATCGACCACCCCTACGCGAACCCGCTCACGCTGCCGGCCGCCTCGTGGCAGCACCTCGGCTGCTCCCGCGTGCTCGTCACCGTGTCCGGCCAGGACCGCCTCAACCCGTGGCAGCGCGCGTACTACTCCACGCTCCGGAGCAGCGGCTGGCCGGGCCAGGCCCAGCTGTACGAGACCCCCGGCGAGGGACACGTCTACTTCCTCACCAAGCTCAGCACGCCCCAGGCGCAGGCCGAGATGGCCACCCTCGTCAACTTCATCAACCGCGACGACTAGTACCTCGCCCGCGGCGGCCGGCGAGCGCGCCCGGCAGCCAGTACGTAGTTGCAGCACCGCCGCTCCATTTACTAGTACCGCGGTACTGCTGTAGTAACTCTAGCGAGAGGATGGAGGTCTTGTTTTCACCTTTCTCTTAGCCGAGTTCAGGCTTGTGTCACAATGGTGTAGCCGTGTAGCGAAACATACCGGTTCCTCCCCAGCAACCAGCCGGATGGAGAGGGGGACCGTGCAGTGCAAGCCCTACCACCACCGCACCGCACCGATCCATCGCGTTTCCATTAACTACCTACAGTCTGCAGGTAGCTCCCAGTGCTAGTAGTTTCTTGGAGTAGTGGTGGTAATTACAGTGAGTACCATGCTAGTATAGTAGTGTCGCCCTAGCATTACCCCTACCGATTGCAGCGTGTAATTTTTGTACTACTACCGCTATGGTAAAAAAGTAGCCGTGGCGAATGGTGTGATTTACCGGAGCGGATCTCTCTCTGTGGCAACAGGTAGCTCGCGAGCATCATGCACGTGACGGCCAGCGCGGCGGAGAATGTGTGTCGCGCCCTTGGTTTTCTTCCTTCTAGTACTACCTTGGTGCGTGCGTCCGGAGTGTGGGTGTCAGTCAGTCAGTCAGTCAGTCAGTGTGATTCCCACATACAGCGGACTCGGTTGCGCGCTCCGCCTCCGCCGGTGGAAGTGGTGCTGCCGGGACTCCGCGTGCGCCGCTCGGCCGGTGCGCGCACTGCCGGGATAAAGCTTTCGGATCGCCGAAGTGGACGCTGCCGCCGGGTTTTGGGTTTTGCGTGTGCAGGGACGGCAATGGCTCGAGACAAGACGCGACGCGGCCCATCATGGCGTGTTATTATGGCAGTACGAGGCACCTTTTCTGATCGTAATGCAGTGCACGCGCCGTAGCACCTCCAGCTAGCTTGCCCAGACGTTTTCACACTCACATGGGGTGTTCAGCTGGCCGGCGGCGCATCTCGCCCGGTGCTTTTGAGCTTGCACGAATATCCCACGCCATGCCCTTTTCCCTCTCCGGTACAATTACAAAAGCGGCTCCGGACAGCCAAGTAGATTTTTTTCAAATAATATACTTTTTAAACCGTTTTGGGAAGTATTGCACGAATTTAACATTTTACATTTCTAACACATTGTCGGCTTCATCGTAGCCGAATGGGATTGATTCGGCCTGGCCGCACCGAATGGACTTGTCGGCTGGCCACCAGCATGCAATTGGCCAGGCCCAGGTCGAATGCTCCAGTCGTGCAGGTCCTAGCCGATTGCTTCATTCGGTCAGTTCCAGGCCAAGTGCTTCAATCGGTCAGGCCCTGGCCGATTGACCCAATCGTCTTAGCCGACGCCAAAACTTGCAATATCAATGCAACACTACGTGATTAATCTAAACCTAGACGACATCATTTTCTCCCGGCACCGGTCCCCGCCATTTTCTCTCGCCACCGTTTCCCGCAATTTTTCTCCTACCATCGTTTTTCTTCCTCCTTTCTTTCTAGTGCCTCTATAAATTCGGGCAGCGATATTTTTTCTTCCACTAGTTCATCTACTCCTCTTTATCTCGCATTCCTCCTCTTCTTTCTCTCGCCAATCCTTCTGAGATTCTATCATGAATGTGCCTTGTTCAGACACAGAGTATAGGCTTAGAAAGATGAAAGATGCGAGGTCGCCAAAGGGGGTGAAACAAGAGTGCTGTTGGTGTGCCCATCTCGCCAAGGTCAAGGAGTCGGTAGATTTCTCCACTTGCATTGGCATGAAGTTTTTCATGTGTGCCAACTACGATGCAAGCCCGCCCCGGCAAGCAAGTTCGTCCCACGAGAGGCCTCTGGTATGTTTCCAAAGAATGATAAATATGAATGAATTATGTTATTATTTGTTCTTTTATTCATGCCATTAGTGTGTTTACAGTCTCCTCCTCCTCTTTGTAAGTGGTACCATTGGATTGACACGGAGCAGCCAGCTTGGGTTGTGAAAGATATTCGTGATAGGAATCGGCGTGCGTGGGTTGACTTTCACGCTGACCAACGTGCCAAAAGGATGGACGAACAGGAGAAGAAGGAGTGTGAGAGAGAACTGAAAAAAAAGAGGAGAGCGCTTAGAACCGGAAGATAAACGTGAATAGGATGGCAGAAAAGGAAGAGTGCGGGTATACGGAGGAAGAGGTGCGCAAGGAGGCATGTGAAGCGAAAAGGAAGAGATTAAGAGAAACAACTGTTGAGGCACATGCGGTAGAGGAACATGGGGATAAGGCCTAGGAAGTACCTGCACTGGGCTCATGGAAGGTAGATGTATGTCTCACTAGCAATGTATCTTTATTTCAGTTGCAGTATCGTGATGTATCTTCATTTCAGTTGTAGCGTCATGATGTATCTTTATTTTAGTTGCAATGTTGTTAAGTATCTTAATTTACATATTACTTTGTAGTTGTCAGTTAATTTCATAGACAATGTATCTTAAGTTGTCCCGCTAAAATGTTTCCCGTCAAAAGGTTTCCCGTTTAGTTCTTCCCGCCAAAAATTTCCCGCCATTTCTTATTTGTTTACTCTATAAAAACCTCTCCTCATGAAGTTGTGTAAGCACAACGTTCACATTTTTAGCCACTATGTGTGGTTTCCCAACGACCACAATTTTGACAGCAGGATGTCTAGAGACCTTTTTTTATTTCGCTAGGACTTGTAGGCTAGACAATAATCCAACCCAATTGGAGTAACTCATTGCTAGTGATTATCTCCTCACTGAGCTGGATGAGGCATTACGTAGAAAAGGGTGGCCATCGAGTACCCCAAAGGAGATATGGCAAGAGATTCTCAGGATCAATGGAAGATGGACCAAGCTTAAATTCATCAGTGAAGCGTCAATGCAGAGGAAGACCGAGAACCCTTGTATGTGGATACAAGAGAGCGAAGACGAACATGATATCTTCATGCCGCTGATCGTTGGGACCAAGGCGAGAGCTGGGTGGGACAAGGCGCATGCCAAGAAGAAGGCATCGTCGAAGGGTAAGGGCGAGGCATCGTCGTAAGGTAAGGGCGAGTCAATTACCTATTAGAGGAAGAACTAGAACAATGCTCCCTTATAGTTCATGTTTGTATCTTAATTATCTCGATTGTATCCTAATTATCTGGTATAGTTGTTTGTTAGCGATCTCACCAGTGAAATGGATAACATTGTGAAATAATAGTAATATGTCTCACATGTAGATAGGTCCATGTCTCACACATAGATAGGTCCATGTCTCAGAAGTAGATAGACATATGTATCATACATAGATAGATAGGTCCATGTATCAGCGACGCCGTCTGCCACGACGCTTAGGTGGTGGATTAGGGGGCGTCGTCCAGCCGAACCTGTGAGGTGGCCTAACGTTTCGAGGAGGTATCACTGACTCGTGCTCGTCGTACTGAGTTTCCTATGCGGGGTCTGGGGAGGAGTCTGAAAAATATTCAACCAACCGCTTTGCATCATGAAGTCCTGACTGTTCCGATCCACGTCCTGATCACTCATCCATGCGGACCCAAACATAGATAATTGATAGCTATACATAGACCCCTGTACTACGAAGGCTTCTGCACATAAATACCAAAGTATATAAGAAATTGATATGAAGCGAGCCTCGCCACTTTACGTCTAAGACACGTACCCTGTGGTTGCGGCTGTCGATGAAACCCGTAGTTTGACTCTCATGGATGTCGTAGGGGTGAGGGTGGACGTGGCCGATGCTGGTACGTCGAGTGATGCAGAGGCCGCTATGGTGCCGGGTAAGAGAGGGTGCACGTGTAACCGTGTGGATATGCCATAGCTTCTCTTCCAGGCGACTCAGCCAGGTCTGCTGGTCCTCGCGTTGTATAAGCAGAGGTCCGGACGAAAGGGAGCGTTTGTAATCAACACTATCCATCTCAAAACCGGCTATCAACTGTGCCTGCAATTGGCACCAGTAGGTTGAAAAAAATGGACGAGAAACTATGTAACAAGTAGGTGCATTAGATAAAGACAATGTATTACCGCGTGCTATCTGCCGCCCGCAGTAGACTGGATCGGATAACTATCCCATGTAGTCATGCCCATCATCTCCTCTGGGTGAGACTGTTGCACGGTGTGTAATCGGGTGACGTTCATATAGCTATCCAAATAGTTGTTGAACTCTTCCATGTTAAACTGTACATCCGAGTCCCAGACTCGTGTTGTAGCAGTGTCCCACTCTGCAGCGTACACCCAAACCCTATGGAGCCAAGCAATGGTGGTCATGCTACTTTCCTTTCTTGACAATCTACAATTGAGGAGTGATTGTGGCCAGTCAATAAATCATATAAGATGGAAGAAATGTGTAAAAGATACATACATGTGGACGAACGAAGGTATGACACTCTTTGTAGGATAGGATCGGCAAACTAGCGAAGACCAAACTGCCTCATTACTCTCCGTAGGCTTATCCCATCTACCTGCATGTCGAAGATGATATTCGATTTTGTTAGCCAATACGCCACGTCTCTAGTGCAGAGTGTAGAAATCCCCATGTAGTCCCTATTTCTGTGGAATCTAGCATCGATGGTTGCATCAGTGTAGGTCTCCCACATCATCGAACTCGTGAGTGGCACGTCAAACTGCTCGGACAATGCGGGGTAG
This sequence comes from Avena insularis, assembly GCA_023614405.1. Lineage (NCBI taxonomy): Eukaryota > Viridiplantae > Streptophyta > Magnoliopsida > Poales > Poaceae > Avena > Avena insularis. Next base: position 492,477,216 of record CM042692.1, on the reverse strand, counting down.
CAAGCCCTCACCAGACCGTGAGAAAAGCGTTTCTGCCAAAATACTTTGTCATTTCCAGTCATAGTGTACGTGAAATAATTAATGAAAGTAGGAGCCATCTCTCCCTAGCGATGAAAAGTATGGGTCTCGGGCCTCCAACGGTCAACCAAGCAGGTGAGCAACGACTGGTCATATAACATGCGTGTAGAGTCTTCACTGTCCTCAACCGGATGAGCGAAAGGTAAAATCCCAACCCACTTCAACCTGTATATCCAAATAGCATGACAAATCATTTAGTGCGTCCCAAAAATACTCATGTAATGCATAATTAAATAAAAATCGTACGTAAGAATCCAAACCGGATGTATCCTCCAGTTTACATTGGGAGTGCGAGTGACCAAGGGCTCGAGGGAGTTTGGCTCATCCTCCAAAATTCTAGCACGATGCTTCTTTTCAATGTTTGCACTGAGCAACCAGTTTCTTCTCGCCATTTCTGCACATATTACAAATTAAAACATACTTCATCACATATTACATATACTAACATAGTTCATCATGTATTACAAATTGAAACATAGTACTTCACATATTACAAATACTGACATAGTTCGTCACATATTACAAATTAAAACATAGTTGTTCACATATTACAAATACTAACATAGTTTGTCACATATTTCAAATTGAAACATAGTTCTTCACATATTACAAATTGAAATATAGTTCTTCACATATTGGATCAACGCCTAGTTTCGCACGCGTCCTCTACCTTTTCGACCTCGGGTGCCCCGTCCTCGCGCAGGTACTACTCCTGTACCGAAAGTGAGATAATGAGTATCCCTATGGTCAAATACATTGCATAGAAAACACTGCCGAGTTAGGCCTCCAGCTTCTGCTTCGTACATATCATTTTGGATGTGCCTAAGCTGGCATCTGCCTCTGCCTGTTCGTAATAGAACAGGGTGGGGGATGTACTACCTTTCACCAGGGTTCACGGTGTTGAAATTGCCCAGTACTCGAAATCCTAACATCTCACCGGTCTAGGTATTGACCACAGATTCTTTCAGGTAGTAGGGAGACATGAACAAGATTGTGTCCATCCCTAACTGCCCGCAAGCAGCAAGCACACGTGAGCGAGGCAGGTGAAGCAAGTTTGGTTTGTTGCACATGCACTCACAGGTTGGTCATTGCTCATTTTTAATCTTCACCTTATGCGTCCTTAGCTCATTACCACACCCAAACTTATCGGTGGGTAACCGCATCTCAAACCTTCTTTCTTCATTACCTATTGCCACGATAGTGTGTGTTCGACCTTTTTCCATCTTTTTATCCATGTACTTTATAATATTTTCATAGAAATGTGTTTTCGGATTGTTCAAGATATGCATCGAGCTCTCTGTCGCCTGTCTCTGAAATATGTAATCGTGTCATACATAATACCCTTGACAATGGCTGTAAGTGGCAGAGCCCTGTTACCTCTAAGAACAAAGTTATATGACTCAACTAGGTTTGTAGTCATGACACCATACCTAGCTCCATGCGTGTCGTGTAGCAAAGACCACCTCTCCAAAGGCTCGTGCTCTATCCATTGTTGGATGTTTTTAATCTATCTCCCGAGCCTTCTCCTAGTACCACGCGGATCAAATCCTGGTAAGTCACAAAGCCCTATAGGGTCTTCCTCTACAGGCGCTGCTCTAGTAGATGCATGTGCAGGTACTACTGCTTGATGTGCATCTACAGCTGCAGTTTGCGTCGCTTTCCTCGCCCTGACATGTTTTTGTGTGTAATCATTGAGATTTGCACGTATGAAATCATACTTCCTTTCTTGGTTCTATTTGCAGAGTTTTTTAATAGATTCATTAGGTTCTTATTCTTGAACTGTGAGAAAAAATTATATCCCAAATAGCGCATGCATCAACGGTTCTGCATGTCAAGCCAAGGCGTTTGTTCTTCAGGCCCTGGCTCTGTCAAACGCTTGACCGTATTGACTATACATGCATGCCTATCATGAATGATGCACTCATTGGACACATCTTTCACAACTGCTATCTTGAGCTGCCTGAAGAACCATGTCCAACTTTCAGTGTTTTTGCTCTCCACAAAAGCAAATGCGAGTGGGAGAATTTGATTGTTGCTGTCTTGACCAATGACAATAAGGATCTGACCCTTATACTTGCCAGTGAGAAAAGTGTCGTCTACATATATAACTGGTCGGCAATGAGTGAAAGCTTGGATGCATACATCGAAAGGTAAGAACACTCGATGAAGCACCTTCACGGATGGGTCCTCTTGTATCACATAGTATTGGATATTGACATAGGTGTCTAGGTTCCTATCCTACAACATTTGGAGTTGTCGGACTAAAGAGTTGTACGGGTCTCTGAATGAACCAAACCTGTCCTCAAAAGCCCTTTGCTTTACCCCCCAAGCCTTGTGTAAGAAATGTTGTACTTAAACCCGACCCTTACTTTCTTCACTATAGTCTTCACTTCTATCGCTTTGCACTTCACTATCTCTGTGTAAAGCAACCGAGCCAGAAGCATGGAGGAGAGGTTACAATGATCTCTAAGGATAGATGGAATCTCACATGTATGCAGCACTAAGTCGCTCACCAACCAATTTGTGTCGTACTTAAGAAGATATCCATGCATCCTACCTAGACAATGCATATCCACACATTCCATTGTCAAGTTTTTTTAGAGGACACCGTTGTACTGAAAAACCTCTGTGTGAATAATGCCCAAGCAATGATTGCATGTTGCAAATGTTTCTTGTATGGATATCTGGCACCCTGAGCAATTTTATTCTTGTGATATTCCCACGCAGAATTATGACTGTCGTTAACGGTCATTCCATTTGAGATGTGTTGATTCCATGATGCCGGAATTGACACGTCCTCTCCGTTGCCTTCTCCATCAGAATCATCTGAATAATCAAAATCACCACTTTCACCATCCATGTGATCCTCCTCTTCCATCAAGTATTGCATGTGTCCACCTTCCTCATCCGCATCCGCCTCTCCACTATCGTCTCCTCCTCCTGCCTGACTGCTCTACCCTAGTTCATAACCACCACATCCTCCTCCTACCTGACTGCTCTGCTCTAATTTATAGCCACCACCTCAAGCATTTGACATAGAGTATATCCTCTAACTGGATTCAGCACTACGGCCAGGACTGTATCCACCATCGCCTCCATACGGATCGATCTCCTTCAGGACGGGAAGCACTAGTGCGACAGGGTTTATGCGCTTGTCCTCGCAACCTTTTAATCACTTCAATCAATTTTTGTTATGATCTACAGGCCTCAAAATCCAGAAAAGGTTCTTCATTGACGTTTAACTGCAATGCATGTACATTAACGGTGTATGTTTCAAGGTTATACCCTAATAACTTATCAACCATTCCTTCAACTAACTAACACTTTATGTTTGAGGGGAGGTCAAAATCTAACACCGTATACTCAAACTCACTCAAATCAGCTCCATACTCATTTGTTCAGATAGTACCAGGATCATAGTAAAATACGAACTTCACTAAATTGGACATCTCTGCTGACATAATTTTTCCGAACTAATCAATAAATTAGCAACGGTGCATAACCATGTAAAATAATTTGTCTACATAAATAAAATGTACTGACTAACGGCCAAAAATACTAACTAAGTCACCAACCAAATTTCCCCACTTATGCACAATACAAATATTCTAAAAATATACTGACCAACGGACGAAAATACTAACTAAACCACTAGACATATTTTCCTACTAATCCACCTGCCAAATATTCTAATAGCCTCCCAACCATAGCTGAGTAGCCACATAACCATATACAATAATTGTGATTATCAAGGGATTTAAGTTTACCTTTGAAGCATGAGAAGCCACTCGCTACAGCGGTCTCGGTTCACCGGACCAGCAGCACGACGCAGCTCATACAACCCCCAACACCAAGCTCCACCGCAGTACCACCATTGCCATTGCTCCAATGGCATACCACCACCGTTCCTCCAAAAAACCACCACCAAATCAATTTTTGAGTTAACCCATCAGTAGATCGGGCTTCCCCTACCGTTCTAATACTTTTAGAACGAAGATTTGCTGAAAAACTAGGAAAAATCGACGCAATTTTGGTGTTGGGAATATGAGCTCTCGCGTTGGGAGAGAGAAGGAAGAAGGTGGGCACAGGAGGAAAAAAATGAGAGTAGCGACGCAGCTGGCGCGACGCTTGACTTGTCAGTTGCACATGCAATCGGCTAGCTTCTCGCTGAGGCCGAGTGGCCTGTTCGGCTATGCCGAATCCGACTATGTGCTACAATTGTAAATTGCGAAATTCATGCCATATTTTTGGAAATGATTAAAAAATGTGAATTATTAAAAAAAATCGCACAGCCAAGCCCGTGGGCTCGCCAATCGTCCTGGAAATTAGTGTCTCAGTTCCACTTTTTTAGCGGTAATCTCCCTCGACATGTACGCCGGTGACTCCGGCGGGGAACGGGTTCCCGCCCCCCGCGCGCTTCACATTTCCCGTCACCCTGTTCCCCTGTTCCGACGACTGGACGTGGAGCTTTGTCCGGTCCGGAATCAAAAGCCGCGCTCCGGCCGGGCCCTGTACTGTGGCCCGTGAGCGGTGGTGGTCTCCACGGTCGAGTACGGAACCATTCCGCTGGTCGCGACGAGCAGAACCGGATGCGCCACAGCTTTTATTTCGTCCCGGCCACGGGCGGGTCCAAAACGCGGTCACATGGGCGTGCCCAGCCAGGAGAACCATTTTGGCCTGTCCCCGCGCGCATGTGATGCGAGCGTCGTCTTTCTCTTGGGTTCCCTTTTGATGGCCTCGGACGGCACGATACAGTTCATCGGTACTCAACCCGCCTCCCTGGGAAACGTCGATGATGCAGGCCAGGAATGGCGCAGCCTTCTCTGAGCAATTTTTTTGATACGGATTCAGCGATGACCCTAGCGTGTTTGTCAAGCGAGTGGGACAAACCGAAGCACAGTGAGCAAATCGCGTATTGTAGTCCTGTGATGTTCAAAAAGCAGGACCGTAGTTGTGTACTCAAAAATAAAGAGGCTATTTGTTCAAAGCAGTACAATGGACTATGCATCCGGACACTTTTGCTCCGGTGTACTCACTCTCTCCACACACACGCACATAAGTGTACTTCTAGCATTTGTCCCAAGTCAAACTTAACCATATTTGACCAATTTCAGAGAAAAACTTAGCAACATTTACTACACTTAGTTAATATTATTAGATCCGTTTTAAAATATAGATTCATAATATTTTAATATTGTAATCCAATTTTATCTTCATTAGCCTTCTTGCCCTCAAGTCTTCTACTACTATATAAACAGGACTCACTATGTAATCACCTCTTGCAATATCAATACACTCAATACTTCCGTAATCTATCATAGTATCAGAGCGTGTCACTCCTCAGCCTAGTTTTTAGCCACCGCTTCCGTCGCGCCGCCCCCGGCGAGGTCGATCTCCATGATCTCCGTCGGGGGCATCGCATCTCGTAGTTAGTTTTTCTTCCAATTCCCTATATCGGTTTAGTCCTAGCAAATTTCTTTATGCTATTAGATCAATTTTTATTTTAGCGACCAAAAAATCGTCCACGGCCGCATGTCGTCATCCCCCGCCTCTACTTCAACCTCAGCGTCGACTCAACTCCGGCAAATCATCGTCAACGATCGTGGCAAGGAGGCTCCGCACGGCGCCCCAAGGGACGCCTTCACACGCTGTGTCGGCTGCTCCGTCCTCACGTTATCTCCATGCCGGCCCGTCTTTGCCAATATCTACCGGGACGCACGTCCCTGAGTACGTGCCTCGCCGTCAACAAAGGACTGCATCTTCATCACCCGTGGTCATCATCACCGGCAACCATCTACACCAACAACATAGCTACATCGTCGCCACTACCACCGATCGTGGTCATCGTCAACGCCAATAATTTTTTCTTCACGAGCGACGCCGCGCTCATACAAGCAGAAAATACGAGTCTAATTCCCGAAATTGACTGCCGCTACAATTCAATCGCCATCGACAACTACCACCATCGTCTTCGTCCACCACGACCTTGCCGCTAGAGACGTAGTCTAATTTTTATTTGCACAAGTCTGTGCTCAATTTTTCTTCTTGCAGCCACTTCGTCTACTCTGACACGGTGGACAACTTCTACACCGACAGTTTACGAAATTTTTTCTTTGCTTCTCAATCTGGCTCTGGCACGCATGACTCATGATGGTCCTTGTCTTCGCACGTCCGGTATTGACAATACCGATGCATGCCTTCGTCTCCGATATGCTCCTGAGTCTGGCAAGCTCGGCATTGCGGGTCGAGCTACTTCGATCCAAACTACGTTTACCTCAACTACTACCGCAAATTCTCCAGGCTCAACAACGACATCGACCACAACACAACAACATCATCGACTTCATCAACAGCGACAACTTCCCCAACGGCACCATCGACCACAACTGCAGCGCCCTCACTTCCGGCTACATCGACATCGGCAACAAGGGCTACCACCTCACCTTCGGCTTATTCTCCAGTCAGACCGTCCGCGTCACTACCGACCCGACTGCGGGGGGTGTTAGAGTATACTACGGCTAGATATATTTGGTATTTTAATATTGTAATCCAATTCTATCTCTATTAGGCTTCTTGCCCCCCAAGTCCTCTAGTACTGTATAAACAGCCTAAGAGCTCACTATGTAATCACCTTTTGCAATATCAATACACTCAATACTTCCGCAATCTATCACTATTGGTGGTTCTAGACGTTGCTAGGCAGTGTGTGATTGTTGTCCTAGATGGTTCGATTTATTAGAGTATGATACGTACACGGTTATTATGGTAGTTTAGGATAGTTAGGAATCTATCCTAACTTGACTCGTACTCCAAGATAATCCTCTGTACGCCTATATATACTCGTCCATGAGGCTCAATAATATATCAATCATATTCCGCTAAACTCATACTCTTTCATGGTATCAGTCTAATCGGTCCAAACTCTAGCCGCACGCTTCCACCGCGCCGCCCCGGGGGATCGATCTCCATGATCTCCGCCGGGGGCCACACAACCCGTACGCAGGGTTCGTCCGCCGATCCGTGATCGGCTGCCCTGTAAGTCTATTTTTCTGATTTCTTCAGTTTTCTTTTTTGGTTTACCGATCTTAGATCGGATTGAATCGCCCACCACCGTCGTCATCGCCGCGCCTCTACTCCGACGATCGGCATCGAGGATCTACATCGCACCCGTGTGCCTGCCTCCTCCGCTGTTCTGCCTGCCTCGGCAGGCTGCCGCGCACCGCAGACGGCTGCTACGCTTCCTTGGAAGGCTGCCGCGGCCGCCCCCTGGGATCGTCTTCATCGTCATCGTCCGGGACTTCACCGACAACACCACCATCGAATCCGATCTACGCGTCGTCCACACCATGGCACATATGTTGCACCGTCGGTCTGATCAACCGATCCCGCGCCTGTCTACGCCAAGCACGTCCCTGAGCACGCGCCTACCACCGATCGAGCTACGAGCTGCCGCTGTGTCGCCCCGTAGGGCCACAACACCGCCGCCCTTGGTCCATGCTACTGGCTTTTAGTGCGCCTTCCTTGGCGTGTACGTCGTTGGTGGTCTCCCAGCCGCTGCATCGACTTGCGCCCTGCAGCTATGCCGCCCCCTCGAGTCGTAGCGTGGCTGCACGCAGTCTACTTCGCCGTCCTCGTGCATCGACGGTCTCGGCTTTCACTACGCCATCTCCTACGATGCGGATCGCCGCCGTCTGCACATGGTCTTCGTCACATCATTGGGTCTTCCTCGCCTACTTCGAGCACCACCGCCGCGCTTCACAAGGTAACCTGCAGGGCGCTCTCTCGTCGTCGCAGGTCCCGCCGACTACCCCATCGCCACTCCAGGCATCTAGCATGACTACCCTAGGTCGCCGCTATTTTCGCCGCCTTCTACGTCTTCGTCCACTACAACTTCGCCGCCAGCGTTATCGCCTCCTTCCCGACTACACCACCTGCTACTCTACTCTGACAACCGCGGACAGCGCCGACATCTCTCCCTTTGCCGCTCTGCGCGTCGCAACCACTCTAGAGGCTTCCTCTGCTAGTCTTTCTGACATGGCGACAAGTTCATGATGGTCCCTGCCCCCGCACGCCTGGTACTGGCAACACCGGGAGTGTCTTTGTCCCCGACGCGTTCCCGAGTCTGGCAAACTCGGATCGGTGCCTCGTCTTCATCGGCTTCGGCAACATCTTCTTCGGCATCGACCCCTCTACGACTTCCTCGACCATGTCACTGACGAGTTCTTCTTTGCATACTCGGTTCTGGCAAAACTGGAGTATGCGTTCGTCCCCAACATGCGCCTAGTTCTAGCAAAACTATGGCCGCACCTCGTCCTCGACAGCTCGGACTGTATCGACTTCGGCATCGACACCCTCAACGACTGCCTCGACGCGTCTCCGCCATCCTCCTCGTGCGCTATGCGCATGTGGCTTGACGTGCGGCTACCTCGACACCGGCATCCCCGACCACGACATCTACCATGGCGACCCATCGCACGGCTACCTCGACCATGGCACCGCCCCACGCTCTAGGCTCCCTCGACATCGGCACAAGGGCCACCACCTCGCTTGAGCATCATCAACTTCCTCTACAGTCCAAGCTACCGTGCCGCGACACCGTCCACGATGTTTTCGCTCGGACTGCGGGAGGATGTCAATCTACTGGATGCTACTTTGGTTTATCTCCAGTCTGACCGTCCGCGATGTTCTAGTTGTTTATGACGCTACCGCTACGACTGCGGGGGGATATTAGACTATGATACGGACACGATTATTATGGTAGTTTAGGATAGTTAGGACTCTATCCTAACTTGACTCGTACTTCAAGATAATCCTCTGTACGCCTATATATACTCGCCCATGAGGCTCAATAATATATCCAAGCAACCACGACGCGTTCTGGCAAAACCGGAGTGTGCGTTTATCCCCGAGCGTGCCTAGTTCTGGCAAAACTATGGCCGCACCTCGTCCTCGATGGCTCGGACTGCATCGACACCCTCGACGACTACCTCGACGCGTCTCCGTCATCCTCCTCGCGCACTATGCGCATGTGGCTTCACGTGCGGCTACCTCGACACCGGCATCTCCGAGCATGACATCGACCACGGCGACCCTTCGCACGGCTACCTCGACCATGGCACTGTCTCATGCTCTCGGCTCCCTCGACATCGGCAGAATGGCTACCACCTCGCTTGAGCATCACCAGCTTCCTCTATATTCCAAGCAACCGCGACGCGACACCGTCCACGACGTTCCTGCTACGACTGCGGGGGATGTCAGCCTACTGGATGCTACTTCGGTTTATCTCCAGTCTGACCGTCTGTGACGTCCAGTTGTTCATGATACTACCGCTACGACTGCGGGGGATGCTAGAGTATGATATGGACACGGTTATTATGGTAGTTTAAGATAGTTAGAAGTCTAGCCTAACTTGACTCGTATTCCAAGATAATCCTATATAAGCCTATATATATACTCGCCCATTAGGCTCAATAATATATCCATCATATTCCACCAAACTCATACTCTTTCACGATTCATTATTTTTAGTATCTTTTATCATATTTACTTGGTTTATTTTAAGGAATCATCTTAGTGTTCTTTTTTTTGGCTGAAAATAAAGTGGGGCTCTTATTCTAAAAAGAATCTGTGCTTATTCATGCATCTAGTGCAGGCTGCATTCGGTGGGCCTAATTCTAGCTGGGCCTGGTTTTCAGCACGTGAGTGTCAGCCTGTCAAGAGGAAAAGCAAAGATGAATATTCGATGATTTTCAAAAGATATTTCATTCCAAAAAAAAGATATTTCATTCAGAAAATACAGTCGCCTACACAAAAAATTTGGTATTTTCTCATTATGTACATTCCAGGAATTTTTACGGGTTGTCACAACAGCTCCTGTTGACGTGAATGTGGAAATAGGAGGATAACAAAAGAATATCGTACTCCCTCCGGTTCATATTAATATTCTTAATTTTGTCTAAATTCAAATAAATCTAGTTTAAATCATTAGCTAGGTACATCCGAATCTAGATAAAGTTGAGAACAATAATATGGACAACTAGATTCATCCGAATCTAAGTAAAATTGACAACATTAAGGGTTTGTTTGGTACTAGAGTTTTTGTGGGGATTAGCAGGGATAATCCCCAACAAACCCAAATCCCCACTTACTTTTAAAAATACATTTGGTATTAGAGTATTGAGCGAGTTTAATCCCCTCTTATTCCCACTGTTCCCCAAATTTTAGTGTATTTTTCTTAATCCCCAATACTCTACCCATACCTAGTGGATTGTGGGTGGAGTTTTATGGGGATTGGGTGAAGGTAGAGGTTTCACCCAATACTCTAGGGGATTATCCCACTAATCCCCACAAAAACTCTAGTACGAAACAAGGCCTAATATGGATCGGAGGGAGTAGAAACAATTAACCTTGTTTTTATTTTATTTTGTCTAAATTACCATAGTCGATGGAGTCCGCCTCGGAATGCTGTAACATTCCAATCAGCTGTAGACATCAAATATATGAAGATAAATAACTACTCAATTGTATCCTGAGTCAGGTTGGCAGAGTAACGGAAAGCTGTACTGTATACTGTAACTAAATTTCAGTGGATACAAGCGGTCAAGTACTTGTGACACATTTGGCCTGGATTACAAGGTTGACTGCATCACTAGTACTGTCAACATGAAACGGATACATACTACTATTGCCGAGACCTTTTTCATGTTACAGGTTAATCTACGCACAAAAATACTTTACTCCAGCACACAGAGAAGTAATGCAGCATTGAGACGGTTTCCTAATGCGGATTCCCCATGCCACCACAATGGTAACTCCAAATCCGACACCAAATCCCAGCCCAGTAAAGAGAAACAGTATAACATCCAATGCTTCTTTGTCCGAACGATGTACCGCCACGTTTGGGGCTGAGTTGCCACATTGCTTGGATAATGGAGGTCCACAAAGACCAGTGTTTCCCATGAATGAGCGATTGGAGAATGTCTGGAAATGAGGTGATCCTGGTATTCTTCCAACCAACTCATTGTAAGACAGGTTAAACAGAGGAAGTCCAACTGTGCCAATTCAGTTGGAATCTCTCCGGATAGGTCGTTCGAAGAGAGGCCCAGTGACTCGAGTTCGAGTTGAGTTGGAATGTCTCCCGTGATAGCGTTATTTGACAGGTTTAGCCCACATAGCAGAACGAGCTCCCCAAATGAACGGGGAATGACACCATTGAATGCATTATCCGAGATATCGATGACTACAAGGGTCGTCAAAATCTTGGAAAATGTGACAACGGATCCTTTGTATGTCATCTCGGTGGTGAACTGGTATTGCTCAATCTGACTGTAGTGGCTTTGCATAAACACCGTGTCGTTGTTGGGTTTAGCCATCATGGATTTGAAACTCTTAAACCACTGGTTAGGCAATGTCCTGAAGAAATTGTTCGAAGCCAAAGATAAAACCGTTTCATGAACTCGCAATGGTTTTCGAAAAGAATTTCGGAAAAACAAAAGGCTTTGGAAATGATTTCTAGCATGGAATGGTCAGAAAAGAAGGAAAGAGGTTTCGTCATGGAATGACCGGAAGGAAGGAAAAATGGGTGACCCCATCCTAGTGGTTTCCAATCTTTTCAAATGTTTTATAAAAAAAATTCAACAAAGATACAAATATGCTATATCTACAAAAGAAACTAATTTAGAAAAGAGGCTCTCGTGGAGCCCTCCTACTAACACAACCCTATTGCATATCCTCATGTTGTTAAAATCTTAAGGTGGTTTGCGAGTATATTCAACATACTCACTGCCATTGTTCCTGGCTATTTACTTGGCCAGACTTCGAGAAGGAAGACGAAGAAGGTGACGTTGACGACTATACGAGTTAGGAATTTCTCCCAGTCAACTGCTTGTTGGGTTAAGACATGACTCGGCCTCTATGTTTGATGATTAGCATAGTCGTAATGGTATCAATGTAAGTCATGTTCTCGTTATGTTTCACGGCCCACTGATCATGGAAACGTGGAAATGTGCATAACAAGGATTCTTGGATGTTTAATCTAGGGGCCCCACATATATAAGCTATCTTTTGTTCACATCTTGGCCTCCCGATAGTCCAAGTATTCTTAGTCATAATTTATACTATATAATTTGTAAGCACTTAGTTTATGAGTTTTTATAGAGAAAAAGTTGTTAAATCATGGTTTGGTTTATTCTGATTATTGGGCTCATGACTAACGGTGGAAGCATGCCATCAAATTATCACGAAAACAGCTTAGATAGCACTTCAATTTATGGGTGGCATGAATGGCCAAAAATACCTTTAAACCTATCGCACCTGCCACACGATGATAATCCCGAACTTGGCAATCCTTAGGAGAGGAAACTAATTGGGAGGAATTACTTTTTTTACAAATACTAGAGTTTATTCTTAAGCCAACGGGGGAAGATGATCTAAAGGCATGAACAATACCATCCTCTTAAATACTAGTACCTCTGTTCCATAATATAAGCATTTTTTAGAAAGCTGTTGAAAAAGCACGTGGGCCCCTATGTGTGGTTTTGGTAACTAATGATAATTTTATGGACTAATATACGCATTAAGTTTCACTTATAGAATTTGTCCATTGACATCGCTTGAAGCATGTGTTGTCTTCAAGGTAGATGAAATGATGAAGAAGATGCGTTGTACAAGCTCAAAATGCGCTATCTCTAGAAGATCTCATGTTTGATGCATGCCATCCTCGGTGATTATGGATCGATGAAGACAAGGACAAAATATGCTCAAGACAAAGGTATTCTTGATAGGTTTTCCCTTTTACCGGTCTCGTGTTGGTAGTTGAGAGACCGAATTTAGGATAGATAGTCGTACTATTAAGAGAGGCTCTCGATTGAGTATCTCGATCATATCGTTCGGAGAAAGCTCAAACCTTTGCATTCTTAGCATCATCTTTGTTGGTTATTTGTTAGTCCTATCCATGTAAGGATATAGAGCTTGTGGTTATCTTCATAACAAGCTCTTGTTCATCAAAAACGGATTTGCCTTTTATACCTTGTTGCGTTTTTTATCTCAGAGGTTTTCCGGATGCTCATCGAGTGAGGTATCTCATATTATAATACTTGACATATTCTCACTTGCTGATATCCAATATTTTCACTTTTTATTGGGTAGCTCTTGTTGTCCTATTTTCAACAAAATTGGTTTCAGGTCAATCTTTCCTAACTTAAGTTATGTCTATTTGAGTTTGCCTCTTATTTGATTTTCAATAGAAAAAGAAAATGCTTTGATTTTGGGCCGCGGTACTACCGCTGCAGTTACCGCTCGCACCTGAGCCGCGCGGGCCAGCTCTCTGCCCGGTCCGGTTGGCTCAACCGGTAGTACCGCCCCTTTGCGGTGGTACCGCCTGGGTGGGCCGGTACTACCGGCTGGCCCAGATAGCTTGCCAGCTCCCTGGCCCAGGTCAGCGCGCTCACACTGCTCTCGCCGCTTTCGCCACGTTGACCGCTCTGCTCCCCGATCCCTCACGACCCTCTCCCGATCCCTCCGTTCCCTTCGTGGCCTCATTATTCCGCTTGATCGCTTGCCGCCGCTTCCTCCGCTGGCAGAGGCGGCCCAGCTCGCGTTGCTCGTTCCTGCCGCAGCGCTCACTCGCTCGCATGCCCTCGCATGTTTCCCCGATCCCCTTCTCTCCCTTTGGCTCTTCTCGCTCGCTGGAGCCACCCGCGTTGACCGTTGCGTCCATGCCTGACATCGTTCATTCGTTGCGTCCGGTAGTACCGGGCCTCAGCGGTACTACCCGCCTAGGCAGTTTTCTAGCCCTAACAGGCAGCAAATCGGCCCCCCTTTAAATAGCCTTCTTCCTCTTTCTCAATTGTTAGTTCTTCCTCTATTCTTTCTCAAGCCTTTTGCCTTATTTGCTCTACTCTCTTCTGTTGATTAATCTCTCCCCTCCAATGATTCTTGCCAATTTTTTAGGGGAAGATAGAGGAGATTGATGAGTGTATATTTACATCATGTTTTACATTATTATTTTGTATTGTAGATGTAGGATCTTGGTATTTTACGGTGTTCGCACGTATATTTTAACTCTGTTTTCACCAGGGTCAGGACAGATGATGGATCCAATGGATACAATTCTTGGAGCAGTTGTACTGTGGAGAAAAGGAGTAAAAACAACATAAATCGCTTATTTGGGAAATATTATAATACCAGAAGAAAACCAGAAGCAAACAAGGGAGGCAGAGAGTCCAACGACCAACTATACGACCGGAGCAATTTTTTGGCCGTATAGTTCTAGCCGTATAGTTGGCGCCGCCTCCGCCTCGTCAAATAGTTTCACCCCATGCAATTGGTTCGAGGAGACGACATACAGAACACCCAGAAATCGCAGAAACCTCACCTCCGGAAGGCATCTGGAGGGGGAACTCATCCACTGGGATCCATCTTCGTCCTGCGCAGATCCAGGAGGCTAAGGCATCGATCTTCATCATCCACCACTGCATCACCACCATCTCCATCCATCCCATCTACATATTGTCTAGATCTTGTTATAATTCCTATACTCGTTGTGGATTTATACAAGTGTTATTCATCTATGATTGTTTCCATTACCATTGCCATGATGTTGATTGCCTCCATGTCTGAGTAGATCATTAGTTCTTGGGGAGATGGAGAAACCCTAGTATGAGATTGAAATAAGATAAAGTCTGTTATGATATTTATCATTGTGACCATGTGTTAGATTTTCTACATCTTGATGTTGAGAGAAGTCGACCTCTCAATATTTGCCTCTCGTAGAGACTTGATGGAGGAAACTACTTGTTGGTAGACGGAGGCGTGCTAGCACTTACAGTGACTATAAAGCTGTTGGTCCCCCTTACGTATCAACTTGGGAAACCGAGTAAACTCATGGAACACTATCCATGCCATGGGATACGTCCTATGGGATTACATCCCTTAATAACGCAGTAATTAGATTGATGTCGATTGCTAACTGATGTGGTTATGAGGATGATGTGAGCAGCGGTTGTTGCCTATTCCTCCAAATACGGAGTTCCTCCCACACATACATAGTTGAGAATGTTCATGATGATAATCTTTATCTTAGATCTTTACAATACTAGTGGTATATCCCTACTCCCTGAGAACGCTTTTCCCTATTGCAGTTCCAATCTCTCTTACATACGCGATACTTACTTTCTGTACTCAGTTGTTTTACTTTACTTTATTGCTCTTATATACCCAAAACCCCAAAAACACATTTTTACACAATACTCGCATTTTATCTTGTCACTTAGAACTTTATCTAGCATTTCTATCATAATATTTATTTAAAGAGTTATTAGACTTCAGACTCCTGCTCCCTATGGGATCGATATCTTTATTTCGAAACTAGCTACAAACGATCTGTGCACTTGCAGTCGTCAAGCTATTTTCTGGCGTCGTTGCCAGGGAGCTAAGCGCTGTAGGTCTTTTAGTTTTTGCTTATTTACTTTTGTCTTGCTAAATTTTGTTTTGAGTTACAGGTTTCCACCAACATGATGGAGTTTGAGCATATGACTAGTGCTAACCCACTCAATCACTTTGGGAAGCCCTATGATATTTATAAAAAAGACAACTCTAATGAGAAGACAAGGGGGTTTGAAATAAATCCTCTACTACTTAGTATTCTAAATAAGAAGCAATTTACTGGAGATGAAGAAGATCCTGATCCATATGGGAATATTGCATGTTTTAAAGATATATGTGGCACTTTTCTATTGACAAGATATACCGCTGATGAGGTAAGTGTTAAAATTTTTAGTCAAACTTTGACAAGTACAACTCTCTCATGGTATAGATCTCTACCCCTGAAGCCACTACTACTTGGGATAATCTAGCCTGTGAATTTCTATCAAAATATTATCCATTATCAAAATCTTTTGGAATCAGGCGTCTTATAATGACTTGGAAGAATCGTTCTAATGAAAGACTTGTCAACACCCGGATTTTTAATCCCAGATGCCTGTTATGCCATACCTCGCAATCCCAGGATTACCATTTTTGTGAGACATAACAGAATTGGTACCACCGTACATCATCCATTACAGACCATAATAAGGTCTCACAAATAAAGGATCTCATGATCCAGTCTTAATACAAATCAAGCAGCAGAAAATAAACGTAGTAGGGGCTCCATCTTCAGAGTCACATGCAATGCTGACGATGGGAGATGATCCTAGTTGTCATAGACCTCCTGCTGTCCATCATCCTGGTAGTCCTCCTCATAGTCTGACCATGAGAATAGCCAGGGACAAAGCCATGAATACTCTTCAAGTACTCACAAACTATCACTAACAAGTAAGGTAGTTCTAGTAGGAATCTTAAGCTCTAGGTTTATTTGCAAACTGTGAGATTTATCTCATACTGAGTTTATAAGTAAAGAAAACTAAGTTAATGTTCTAAATCACTTAAGTGGGAACCTAGCTTTCATATCCACAACCCTGTTGTGGTCAAGTCAAAGTCATAGTTTAATTCACAAGTCATTTTGAAAACATCTGACGACGGAACAGTATGGCCACTCCAACTGTCCATGACCACGGACGCGGCTATTCGAATAGTTTGACACTCTGTAGAGGTGGTACACTTTCACCACAAAATTCGATACATCCGTCAAGGATAACCCTGAATCATCATACTTAGTATGCGGATAATCAATCATAACCTTTCAATTACACACTCTAGTATAGGCACCTCCCCTATGAGCTTGGCCTCCCAGCCATGGCCATCGCCATCACAGGCCTTTGCATAGGTGGACATTCACACTCACGAGGTAGCCTCAGCTCAACCTCTTTCCGCGAGGGAACCCATACTAAGGCATATAAACTTTCAGCTAAGCCCTACCTAATTCAGGTATTGTGGTTGTACGGTAAAATTGGAATGGTATCGCATCCAAACCCAACCATCAGTTTTTATAAATGGCTAAGGCTCATGCTTCAACATTTTCATCATCAAAATCCTTTAGTGTTTCTCAACACATGTCAAAACATTTCAATAGAATGAATCATCATTCCAAGGTTTTCATAATCATTTTCACCAAGTATTCCCATCTAAAGTGATCAACTTTTATGCTTAGCACTAGCCACTAAAGTTGAGGGTATTTACTAAAGAGGGGTGCTAATCAAGTGTAACTATCCAACTCTAATCTCATGCCTTGGAATGCCATCTAAGTATAACTACTTAGGCCTAGTTTTATACTCTTTATGGTATCTATACTATTTTTCCAATACTCACAAAGCACTAACTAAAAGTAAAGAACTTTGGTAAAGTAAAAGAATAAAGCTTGCAAGTAAAACTTGGGATTGGTATAATCAAAGTTATATAACCAAGCATGCCTAAGGCATCTTGCATAGGTTATCTTGCAAGGATAACTTGCATGGTTCTAGCTTGCAATTAGTGATGGCTTGCATAGTTAAGAAACTTGCAAGTGTTAGCTTGCCTTGAGTAGTGTAGTGATTGAAGTTCTCTTCTTCTTCTTCTTCTTCTTGGTAGTACTCCTCCTCGTATCCCGGGTCGGTACTATCATCTATAAATCAATACGAGGTACACAATCACCAAACAATACTTAACTACTTCTATTTAGCACACTAAGGCTCACACTTGATGATCTAGCTTCATCACAATCATCACATGACATAAAGACTTAGTCTTATTTATCTTATTTTAGAAAAGTAATTTCTTTTCATTAAAAATAATTAAGATTTAATATTCTCCAATTAAAATATGGGATCATGTTGACACATGTCATCACCACATATTCTAATACATGGGAATGTGATTTAAAGAGTTGGTCATATTTTGTAAAGTCTAAGATTATCATTTAATAGGATTAAAGTGACTAGAAATGCCTTAATATCATTCTTTTGGTACTAGTCCAATGTCACTGCAGGTAAACCTAAATATTTTTACATATTCAGATAGATCTTGTCAAATGTGATTTTGGAGAGTTGGAATCAACTCAAAAGCATTTATGGTTGATTTTTGAAAAAGTTTGAAGTTGGAAAAGTCTCCGTCTTGTTATTTTTGGTATAGGTGATCTTTAATTCCAAATGATTTGAATCAAACGGGCTTGGATAGATAGTTTAAATACATTTCTAACAAAATTGGAATCATGCAATTTGGTTCAGTGAATCTCTTTGAATTGATTTTTGAATCTACTGACACAATCTAGTTTTAACTAAATTGGAAAATAACTATTTGAATCACTGGGCTCTGCGCGGGAAACTAACTGGGCCAGCCCAATCTGCACAGCGTGGCGCAGCGGGCTGCTGACAGGGGGTCCCACTAGTGAGCAACTTTATCTAACCGAAACGGTATCTTTCAATCTAGGCCCTACAATTAGAATCTGATCTAACGGCTAAGGTTCATCATCAACGACGAACAACTCCAGCAAGGTCTAAACCCTAACGCGGCAGTGGGGGTCGTGTGAGCCTCACCTGGGCTCCAGCTAGGGTCGGCGATGGGGGCGAACGACGTGGTCGACGATGGCGGTTCGAACGGTGGTCGCGGCGGCTCCTGGGGCGGCTCCAATCGACATCGCCCTTCCTTCACTACAACAGCGGTCTCCGATGAAATTCCGGCGGTGCGGTGCTCGCCTTGCTCCGGGGAGAAGTCTGGGAGGGTCTGTGAGGAGTGGGGAGTGAGGTGGTGTGGAGAATTGAGGCAGAGAGGGCCTCAATTTGTACACCGGTGAGGGGACCGAGCGGGATGGGCTGACTTCTCTAGCGATGGCGGTACAGCATTCTAGCGGCATGGATGAGGGTAGGGGGCGATGCTGTGCTCCCTAGCGGTCATCACAGGCTTAATGGCGTGGCACGGGGCGGTCAAGGATGGCCGGGCACGTGCGGTGCTCTGCGCAGGACCGACGGTGTTCGAGACGGCGCATAGGGGCTACAGGCTGCGCGGCGGCGAACGGGGATGTCTGGGAGCTAGCTGGGGTTAAGGCGAGTGTGTGCATGTGAGGCGAGGGCGAGGCGCAGCTCGTGTGAGCTGGTCAGCTGTGGTGCTCTAGTGCGCTCTTGGCATGGTGCAGAGACAGTGGGCGCGACGTTGCTAGGGTGGTCCAGGGCCTGGCCGCGGGCAAGGGATGGACAAGGGGTGGCGATGGACGGTCGCCTATCTCCTGGTCATCGTGGGAGAGGGTGGCGTGGTCCGTGGCGCTCTATCCATGGTCGGCCGACGAGGGTGGCTTCGGGCGGCGCTGCACTAGCGCAACGGCAAAGGGGGATGTGTGTCTGGTGCTGCTAGAGACTGGGGGTGACTGGGGGAGTGCAATGGGGGCATTTGGTTGAATGATCACTGCTCAAAACAGTGTAGCTAGGCAGAGTTTGAATTGTGTCTGCAAGGTGTTTGATTAAATGGCCGAAAGAAATTATGTTTGAAATTTTTGAATGAAATTTGGTGACTGTTTTGATCTTATGCTTGAGTGTCTATGGTTGCTTGGAAAAGTTAAGGTGAATTGATTTGGATGGTTTTTGCAAAATGGTGATCTTACCATATGAACTTAATTCAAATTTGAACTATCCTTTAAATAGATTTGAAAATAGTTTTGGTGAGTTTATAAAGTGGGCTTGGGTTCACTTTTACTTGGTCTAGCAAGGGGTGAAAATAAGTGGAGATTTTTCTATTAGAATTTCTTTACTAGGAACACTCAAAGTGGCCTAGTGCTTAACTTTGATCAAAATGACCATTTGCCTAATTGATTTATATTTGATTTCTTTTTCTTTGGATTTTGTTTGTAATGGGCCTAGATGATGTAGTATTCCTCTTTAAACCATTTCTTATCATTTTTAGCAATCAAACATGACAATTTCAATCAATCATACACTAATGCAAATCACACATGCATTCATATTCAATTTAGTAATAAGAGTTTTTGTTAACCCTAAACTTGGGTGATTAGAACTTGATAATCTTGATTAGCATTTTTGGGGTGTTACAAACCTTCCCTCCTTAAACAAAATCTTGTCCCGAGATTTAAAAAAACTAGGAACCAAAGAGATTTGGAAATTCAGTCCTAATGTAATCTTCTTGCTCCCAAGTAGCTTCTTATTTAGTATGGTTGCTCCACTGGATCTTGAGAAACTTGATACTCCGGGTCCTGGTGGTTCTGAAGGCTTCTTCCAAAATACGAATGGGTACTTCCCGATACGTCAAATCCTTGTTGATATCTATGGCTCGGTGATCGATGTTCTTGAACACTTCGGTCTTCTCTGGAACTTCTAGGCATTTGTGAAGTAACGAGATATGGAACACATTATGGATGGCTGACATCTCCTCTGGCAGTTCCAGTTGATATGATACTTCTCCTCGGTGATTCAAAATCTTGAAGGGTCCAATATATCTGGGGGCTAACTTCCCTTTCAGTTGAAAATGTTGCATTCCTTTCAAGGGTGATACTTTGAGATACACAAAATCTCCGACATTGAAGGTTAGGTCTTGACGTCTCTTGTCAGCATAACTCTTCTGTCTGGATTGGGCGGTCTTGAGGTGCTCATGGACTTTGTGAACCTTCTCTTCGGCTTCTCCTAGGATGTCTGGTCCGAAAATCTGACTCTCTCCTACTTGCGACCAATTCAAGGGGGTACGACACTTCATTCCATATAGAAATTCAAATGGGGCAATTTGCAAACTGGCTTGATAACTGTTGTTGTATGAGAATTCTGCGAAAGGCAGACAATCTTCCCATTTTGATCCATATTATAGCACACAAGCTCTCAACATATCTTCTAAGATTTGGTTGACTCTTTCAGTTTGACCATCGGTTTGCGGGTGATAAGCTGTGCTGAAGTTCAGCTTGGTACCTAATCCTTTTTGGACTTTCTGCCAAAATCTTGAGGTAAATTGGGTTCCTCGATCCGACACTATGGTCTTAGGGGTTCCATGCAAACTGACGATTCTAGCAATGTACAGCTCTAATAGCTTCAAACTCTGGTAGGTAGTCTTGACAGGTATAAAATGGGATACCTTGGACAGTCTATCAACTATGACCCAAATAGAGTCATTTCCCCTACTAGATGTAGGCAAACCGGTGATAAAGTCCATTCCAACAGAATCCCATTTCCATTCCGGAATCTACAATGGTTGCAAAAGTCCTGCGGGTCTCTGATGTTCTGCTTTGACTCTCTGACAAATATCACACTTATCTATGTAGCTTCCGATTTCTCTCTTCATCTTGTGCCACCAAAATTGCTCCTTCAAATCCTGATACATCTTCGTTCCTCCGGGATGGATAGAATAAAGAGTATCATGAGCTTCCTGCATGATAACTTGCTTCAGCTCGGAATCTGCTGGTACACAGATATGTCCTTTGTACCACAAAACTCCTTCCTCATCTTCGGTGAATCCGGGTACCTTCCCTGTACCAATACGACGCTTGGTTCCGTCGATACTTGCATGTCCTTTCCGCGCCTCCTTGATCTGACCGATCAAAGTGGGTTGAAGTTCAATGCTAGCTAAAAGTCCTTTGCTAGCTAGCTTTGTTCTAAACTGCTCCAACTCTTCATGCAAACTTGGCTGGGCTTCTTTAATCATGGTGTTTAATCTACACGGCCATCTGCTAAGACCATCCGCTACCACATTGGCTTTGCTGGGGTGATAGTGAATGTCAAAGTCATAATCCTTGATTAACTCTATCCATCTCCTTTGCCTCATATTCAGCTCCTTTTGGGTGAAAATATACTTCAGACTCTTGTGATCCGAATAAATCTCATAGCGGTTACACATAAGGTAATGACGCCATGTCTTCAATGCTAAAACTACGGCTGCTAGTTCTAGGTCGTGGGTAGAGTAGTTTTGCTCATGTTGCTTCAGTTGTCGGGACAGATATGCTATGACTTTGCCTTCCTACATCAACACACACCCGAGACCAATCTTGGATGCATCACCATACACATCAAAAGGCTTCTTGATATCTGGCATAATCAGAATTGGGGCTGAAATCATTCTCTTCTTGAGCTCTTGAAAACTTGCTTCACATTTGTCCGTCCATTCAAACTTCTTATCTTTCTTCAATAGTTGGGTCATCGGTCATGCGATGCTTGAAAATCCTTCAACGAACTTGCGGTAATATCCCGCTAATCCGAGAAATGCACGAACTTGGGTTTGAGTGGTTGGGGATGATGACCCACAAGTATAGGGGGTATATCGCAGTATTTTTGATAAGTAAGAGTGTCGAACCCAACGAGGAGCAGAAGGTGCTGGCTAGTGGTATGGATCAGGAATTCTCTGCAAATACTTAGCAACCGGATTTTTAGGGGTTTTTGATAAATCAAGTAAACAAAGTATGAGTAAACAAAAGACAGTAGGAATAAATGCAGCAAGTGGCTCAATCCTTTATGCAGCAAAGGACAAGCCGGTTGTATTACTTAAGATGACCAAACGTTTTCGAGGACACATGGGAAGACTGTCAAGTGCTTTCGCTTCATATAGTTGATTAATCTTCTTTAGCTTGCTAAGTGTTGTGTGGGTGAACCTGTGCTAATTTACCGACCTTCCTAGGACTAATACATACTTGTGATTATTCCCCTTGCAAACATCCGTAAGTACAAGAAAGTAATTAAGGTAGAAACCTAACCACAGCTTTAAACTCTAAGACCCTTACGTCCCTTGTGCATGGTTTCCTAACAGGGGTTCATGTTTCTGTCACTCCAGCAACCCCTACGATTAGTAGCCAAATACACAATGCATTCCCTAGGCCCATATAGGTGAAGTGTCATGTAGTCGACGTTCACATGACACCACTAGAAGAAGTACACCACAACTGAAATATCAAACTATTGAATCTTTCTCAACATAACTCCACTACTAACAACATGACTTCTCCCATGTCCTCAAGAAAAAAACGAACTACTCACAAGACATCATATGGATCATGATCAGAGATGGAATAATGATGTATAACAATCTGAACATAAACAATAATTCAATGGTTCACTCAATAGCATCAACTACAAAGAGTAATCGACATTGGGAAAGTTTCCCCTATGAACTATGCAAGATTCAACCCAATTGTTACAACAATATGGAGATGGTGATGATGGTGGTGGTGATGATGATGATCCCGATAAAGTCCAGCTTGATGGTGGTGTTGATGGCAACGATCTCCCCTCTCCGGGAAGGAATTCCCCTAGCAGAAATCTGTCTACCGGAGAGATCTTTCTCTCTCGGTGTTTTCCGCCCCGCAGAGGCGGTGGAATCTTTCTGTGGTCGCCCCCCGAGTCTTAGGGTTTTGGGAGGATAATATACGCCAGAGGGGAGTGCCAGGGGTGGACCAGGGCGGCCACACCACCTGGTGGCGCGGCCCAGGGTGGCCCGCGCCAGGGGGTGGTGTGGGCTCTCTGTGGCCCATCTCCAGCCCTCCTTCTGGCTTCCTTCGTCTTCTGGAAAAATAGGATTTTCCGTATATTTTCCCGGATTTTCTGATCTTCGTGAAGCTTGCCTCCAAACAGCACCTTTTCCATCAGAATCCTGACTGCAGCGGTCCATACTCCAAAAGTCATCAACCATGCAAAAACAGATGAAATAACATAAGTATCACCTCTCAATATGAAATGTATCAATGAATAACAGTAAATTATGACATAGAATAGTGATGCAAAATGGACGTATCAACTCCCCCTAAGCTTAGACTTCGCTTGTCCCTAAGCGAAACTGAGCTCAATAAACATGACCTCAGGTTTATGGAGTGAAGAGTCGATAAAAGAATACGGACAAGAAGCATCACATTCATCAATACATAGATCATAATAGAAGACAAGTCACTATTATATAACTCAACTTGCAATAAGTAAAGGAAACACAATAAAGATACATAAAGTAAATCATAGCTGGTAATGGCAAACTTAGCTCTTGGTCGAAGAATAGTTGATAATTTGCTGGAGTTCACAAATAACTGATTTTCAATGATAGCTTTCAAAGTAGTAAACATCAAGATAAGAGAAATGTGCAAAACAAGGAACATAAGAAACATGATTGAATAAATCATCATATGAATGAATGAAAGAAAACAACTCAAAATACTTGCTGAGATAGAAGGGAGTAGGTTTACTGACTCAACTAAAAAGTAAAAGAAAGGCCCTTCGCAGAGGGAAGCATCGATTGCAAGTCTCATAAAGAGCTCCCAAAAATTATGATACTTACTAGCTTTCAGCTCTCATTGCCCCTATCATAGGCATCTTTAGGTGATTAAGGTTAAAGTGATCAAATATGAGGATATGCATTGACAAGTTGTAAATTGAGAATCTCATGTCCCTTGAATACGAGGGCCGCTCCTCATGCTACTCAAGTTTAGTCACCGGTAAGTTCTTGTCATCATAAGCATATGTGTATCATAGAGAACCACCAACGGGGTACCCCTTGCCCGATGATACAGAAGAATCCCCATATAAAAATGATAAGGCAAGCAGACAACAAGCATCTCAGCAATCTTCTTATTTACCATGGGAATATGGTGCTTTTTTGTCTCTTTCCTCTTTTCATAATCTCTTTTTTATTTTTCTCTTTTTTCTCAATATCAGACTTTTATTATAAGAAGAATGCTTCATAGATGCTCGTTATGGTTACGCTGCAGGTTTCCACCATCTCAGCATGGATTAGACCAGCGGCCCATCGTTTCTCTAACACATATACATAACTCCATGGACTTACAAGCTCCCCTTTCATTTCACACCGACGCCATTAATAGACAAAAGAACAAGATTTCAACTAGGTACAAAGTACCAGTGCAATGTTGAAAGCATTCCCTATGACAGCATGGTTCTTCTAATTCACAACTTACAAAGCGCAAGCATATACGCAACATAGGTGAGCACAATGGTTCAAGTTTATTAAGTGCAAGAAAGTAAAGTGTGCCGTCAAGTTCGTGAGAGTTCTAATCACTAATTTTCACATAACAAGTTTAATTTGGGAGGTAGATAAAACAAGAATTTACTTAGAATAGCAATAATGCTAATAGGTAGGTATGGTGGACGCAAATGGCATGGGTTTTGGTTTAAGTAGGTGGATGCACGAGAAGAATTCCCTCTCAGTACAGGTTTTTGGCTAGCAAGGCTGGGTAGCAAGTATAAGAGTTGAAGGAAACAAATAAACATACAAGTGATAAAGACAAACATGCAATCTTCCTTGGAAGCATAAAATACCTTAACTAGAGAATACTAAACTTATGAGCAAATCAAGAAAGAAAGATGGTGAAATTATATTTCTTTAAGAGTACCTTTATCTTTTCATTCAACTCTCAAAAATAGTGTTGCTACTGACCGAGCCAGGTTTGCCAAAACCAACTAAATTAACTCAATGATCCCAAAGTGATACCAATACTAACAACAAGATCAATCATATAACCACGAATTGAAAACTAATATAAGTTATGAAAAAGAGTGAATGATAGAACTTCTCATTAATATTCCATAACGGCAACTCACACCAAGGGATACATATCTAACGAGAGAGGGGACACTTCCATAATGCAAACCATCCTACATAATAACTTCTCTATTCATGATATGACTCTACTAATAAGGTAAAAAGATAGAAGATAGTGATGTGATACCGCGGCACTCCCCCAAGCTTGGAACAAACCAAGGGGATGCCAAACCTGATGACGAATTACTCCTTTGGTGGTGGTGGTATCCTCTCGATGAGCTTCTTGACCAATTTCCCCAAGTCCTCAATCTCGAAGGTGAGGGTACGAATCAACTCCGAGTTGTGCTCGATGCGGTGCATGATCATGTCAGATTGTGGATCCCAGCTCTTGTGATTCTTTTTCTGTTCTTCCCTCTCGGAGTCTTCTTTTCCTGCATGGTTATGGATAAAGGTATGGAAGGGACTCTTGGTGCTTGGAGAAAGTGTCCTTGGAGCCAAACAGTGACGCGGAGGCTTCCCTCTAGTTGACATCCATGCAGTCCTTCTGATCCTGGCAGGGTTCGCCACCACTCCAATGCTTGCAATGGTAGTGCCAGTGTGCTTTGCCTCCTCTTCACCTTCGCTCTTGATCTCCTTCTCCTTCCCAGGGTCTTGTAGATCCTCCTCCATAGGCTCCTTCCCTTTAACCTTGTCGGACACCATTGTGCTTCTAAGCTTTCAAAAATAATTCCTAGCAGAAACAGACCAAAACAAAAACACGACGAAAACACAATATACGAACCTTGGGGGATCCAGGGGATTATATATTACGAAGTTTCATAACAAAAGGAGGGTATTGGGCGAAAACGAGTCAGAGGCGGAGTTCAGGGTGGACTCACCACCTGGTGGCGCGACCAAGGGTGGGCCCGCGCCACAGGGTGGTGTGAGCCACCCTGGCTCCATTTCCTTCCCTCTTTCGCTTCGTAACTTTCCTTATTGGCTAAAAACTACAAAAATATAGTTGGATTGTATTTTTGCGGAACTTTTCTTACCAGAACTATTACCTATTTGAAAACGGACTCTGCAGGTCTCTGAATTTGGTACCTAGTAGATTCTTCCAGAGTCACCACTTGAATATCATCGATATCTTCATCTTCATACACTTATTACTTGAGTCATAAAACCCTTCTCTTCCTTATTACACCATTATCTCCACTACCTGGAAACATCTTTCACACAAAACTCCACACAGTTCTCATTAGCAACATTAGTATAAGTGAAGTGATAAAACCTTTTGAGTCCAACTTCAACTGAAAACATAAGCTACTGTAGCAACTCCTTCCGAAAACCCAAAAATAATTCAAAAAGGAAATCGAATAAAGAGGCAAATGCAAGAGTGGCAAAATCTATCAAAACAGACCAGTAGGTAAATATCAATTTTTTCGAAAATCTTCTGTTACTCAAATCAAAAAGTGCAAAACTAACAAAAGTTAAATAACAACCTGGGGCAGAAGCACAAAAAATTACATCTCAATCCGACATACAGAGATTTGTCATGAATTTGTACGGTGAAGCACAAAAATCTGTTTCGGGACAGCAACTTCCCCAAATATTACTTCTCTCTCATTAGAGGTCGATCTTGACACAAAAACCAAACAAAAAGGATAAGGAGAGGTTATTACCGAAGTAATAACTTCCAAGACTCAAAGAAACAAAAACAAACTGAAAGCAAAAATAAATTGGGTTGTCTCCCAAAAAGCTCTTTCTTTATAGCCATTAAGATGGGCATGATAATTTTGAAGATGCTCACATAGGAATACGAATGGAAGTGAAAGAGAGCATTAAGAAGCAACAATGCACACGTTTAAGTCTAACCCACTTCCTATGCAAGGGGATTTTGTAAACAAACAAGTTGTTAAAACCATAGGCTACTTGCATAAGAAGGCAAAACAAGTGCAACATATAAACTTTCAGCATAAACAAGGAAACTTGATATTATTGAGATACATAAGAACACTTTTCCCTCTCTCATAGTAACTTTCAGTATCATGCATAAACTTAAGAATATAACTATCACAAGGGCCATCGTAACAATGATCACTTATTCTAACAGAAAACACAGGAATACTAGCTCTCATAACACTACTATGTGAAACAATATTAGAGGTATCCTTACAAAGGATAGTGTGTCCCTCTTCTTCATATTTAGTAACAAAGTCTTTCACATTTGCTATTATAGGTTCATCAACCATTTGTTTATCAGGTTCAATAGCTTTGCTTATACTTTCATCAACCATACTAGCTATCATAGAATGTTCCTTTATCTTAACTGGAAAAGGCATTTTCTCAATATAAGGTTCAGGTAAAACATGATTAGTAGTATAAACTTCAGTATTTCTTGCAGGAACACTCTTAGCAATATCTTTATAAGATTCATGATACTTATTCCACTTCTTTTTAGGCACTTCAATGTAGGAAGCAAAAGCCTTAAAATAAGAAGCAATAGCTTGAGAGTCTAGACCATAAGCATTTCTAATATTTTTAAAGTCATCAGTTCCCATAAAAGATTCAATGCATTCATAACCATAATTTATACCTGACTTTCTACCTTTGTCATTCTCCCAAGCTTTAGCATTGTCTTGAATACAGTCTACAAGATCCCATTTAGCTTCTTCTTCCATGCGAGTGAATGATCCAGCACAAGAAGCATCTAATAAATCCTTGTCATGTAGAGGGAGCCTTGCATAAAAGTTGTTGATAATAATATTGTTGGGGAGCTCATGAATGGGACATTTTAGCATTAGTAACTTCAATCTCCCCCAAGCTTGAGCTGTACTCTCTCCATCAATAGGCCAAATGTTCCGATCTTTATGAATCTCACTAGGAGGATAAAACTTTGAATAAAAGAGAGGCACTATTTCCTCCCATTCCAGAGCTTGACCATTCTTCAGCAGCTTATACCATTCCTCAGCTCTTCCTTTCAACAATAATGAGAATAAATTCTTCTTAACTTGATCTGTAGTAATACCTGCACAATTGAACAACCCGCATAATTCGTGTATAAAGAGTAAGTGATCACCGGGATAGATAGTTCCATCCCCAACATAGTAGTTATCCATAACACGATCAATAATTCTTGTAGGTATTTTAAAAACATCATTCTCAGCAGGTGGTGGTTCATCTACTACCTTAGCAGTGGTAGTAACATTACCAAATAAGAAACTCAGCGAATTATCCATAATGAAAATAAAGCAGCTAACAGAAGTAAACAATACTCACAGTAGAAGTTTCCTTTACCAGTTCCACTCTCTAATAGCGCTTCACTCCCCGGCAACGATGCCAGAAAATAGTCTTGATGACCCACAAGTATAGGGGGTGTATCCCAGTATTTTCGATAAGTAAGAGTATCGAACCCAACGAGGAGGAGAAGGTGATGGCTAGTGGTATGGATCAGGAATTCTCTGCAAATACTTAGCAAACGGATTTTTAGGGGTTTTTGATAAAGCAAGTAAACAAAGTACGAGTAAACAAAAGACAGTAGGAATAAATGCAGCAAGTGGCCCAATCCTTTATGCAGCAAAGGACAAACCGGTTGTATTACTTAAGATGACCAAACGTTTTCGAGGACACATGGGAAGACTGTCAAGTGCTTTCGCTTCATATAGTTGATTAATCTTCTTTAGCTTGCTAAGTGTTGTGTGGGTGAACCTATGCTAATGTACCGACCTTCCTAGGACTAATACATACTTGTGATTATACCCCTTGCAAACATTCATAAGTACAAGAAAGTAATTAAGGTAGAAACCTAACCACAGCTTTAAACTCTAAGACCCTTACGTCCCTTGTGCAATGGTTTCCTAACGGGGGTTCAGGTTTCATCACTCCGCAACCCCTACGATTAGTAGCCAAATACACAATGCATTCCCCTAGGCCCATATAGGTGAAGTGTCATGTAGTCGACGTTCACATGACACCACTAGAAGAAGTACACCACAACTTAAATATCAAACTATTGAATCTTTCTCAACATAACTCCACTACTAACAACATGACTTCTCCCATGTCCTCAAGAAAAAAACGAACTACTCACAAGACATCATATGGATCATGATCAGAGATGGAATAATGATGTATAACAATCTAAACGTAAACAATAATTCAATGGTTCACTCAATAACATCAACTGCAAAGAGTAATCGACATTGGGAAAGTTTCCCCTATGAACTATGCAAGATTCAACCCAATTGTTACAGCAATATGGAGATGGTGATGATGGTGGTGATGATGATGATCCCGATGAAGTCCAGCTTGATGGTGTTGTTGATGGCGATGATCTCCCCTCTCCGGGAAGGAATTCCCCTGGCAGAAATCTGTCTGCCGGAGAGATCTTTCTCTCGGTGTATTCTCGCTTGAGAGGCGGAATATTTCTGTGGTTGCCCAGTCTTAGGGTTTCAGGAGGATAATATACGCCAGGGAGTGCTGGTGGACCAGGCGCCACACCACACAGTGGCGCAGCCAGGGTGGCCGCGCCGGGGTGGTGTGGGTCCCCAGGCCCATCTCCACTTTCCTTCTTATTACTTTCGAAAAATAGGATTTTCCGTATATTTTCCCGGATTTTCTGATCTTCGCAAATTTTGCCTCCAAACAGCACCTTTTCCATCATAATCCTGACTGCAGCGGTCCATGCTCCAAAAGTCATCAACCATGCAAAAATAGATGAAATAACATAATTATCACCTGTCAATATGAAATATATCAATGAATAACAGTAAATTATGACATAGAATAGTGATGCAAAATGGACGTATCAGGGGCTTTCCAGTCTTCAGCATCTTTGATCTTGGCGGGATCTACAGCGACTCCTCCTGCCGACACAATATGTCCTAGGAATCCTACTTCCTTCAACCAGAACTCACACTTGCTAAACTTAGCATACAACGGATGTGCTCTAAGGGTTTCAAGGATGGTTCTCAGGTGTAGCTCATGGTCTTCTTCTGACTTGGAATAGATTAGAATATCGTCGATAAAAACAATGACAAACTTATCCAGGAAGTTCATAAAAATCTTATTCATGAGATTCATGAAATAAGCGGGGGCATTGGTTAATCCAAAAGACATGACCATATGCTCATACAATCCATATCTGGTGGTAAAGGCGGTCTTTGGAATATCCATTGCAGGAATCTTGAGTTGATGATAACTAGTTCTAAGACCAATCTTAGAAAACACTCTGGCACCTGTTAACTCGTCAAATAGATCCTCGATCTTCGACAGTGGGTACTTGTTCTTGATGGTGACATCATTCAGCTTCCGGCAATCCATACATAAACGGTTACCTCCATCTTTCTTATCCACAAACAATACATGCAATCTCCATGGTGATGCGCTTGGTTGAATCAGACCTTTCTCCAACATAGCATCAAGTTGCTTCTTCAGCTCCACTAATTCCGATGGGTTCATACTATAAGGTCTCTGAGCTATGGGTCCAGTTCCAGGAATTAGTTCAGTGATGAACTTGATATCCTGATGTAACGCCCCAGTTTTAGCTAATCTTAATTAGGGTTTTGATTGTGCATTCATGAGCATCATTCCCTAAAATGCATGCAAATAAAAAATAGAAAAACCCTAAAACCCTAATCCTTCCCTCTCTTTGAAAGCCTTCCAAATGGTTATTGTATTTTGAAAATATATCAAAATGCATGGAGCCCAAATGGACTGAGAGGGCCCCATAATGTTTTTGATATTTACAAATGTTCTAGTATTTTTGGAATGAGCCAAAACAGATTTGAAATTAAATACCAAAGAGAAACTAGAGAAAAACTAATGGAAAATGTTTTTAGAAATAAAAAAACAACAAGCACCGCCAAATTGCCGGCCAGTTCTCCCTCCATTGCGTCTTAGTAGTATTGCTAAATGTCTCTCGGTCGATCCTCTAGACCCTTTTATGTTGGCAAACATCTTGTTATGCCAAGTAATTGAAGTTTGAGAATGAAGTTTTTTTTCCTCGTGTCTTCAGGAATCTTCTTACTTAATCATCCTGGTGGTGTAAAGTGATATCACGATCTTTGGCAAAGATTAACCCCGGATGAACAAAGAGTTTCCTTCATATCTCGACCATGTTCATAGAGTGACGATGATTTTGGTAAACATCAGTTCCTCTTGTTACATGTTCCCTGTGACTCTTATGAGTCCTCGCCACAAAATAACCTTTCTGTCTTAACCTTCTATTGAACAAAGAGTGATCCTTTTGTGTCAAAAGTAGTTCAAGAGCATGGTTATCCGTATCTTTGTATCCCTAGAAGCTCTACTTAAGCCATTTAGTAGAGTTTCATCTCTTGAAGTCTGTGGTTATGTTCTTATGTTGTAAGCTTTCCTTTCAGAAGCTTAAGCTCTTCTGAAGCTCCATGGTCTCAATCCTTATGAAGACCAGTTATCTGTTAGCTTGAAAAACTTCTCCTCTTGTTTCCTCCGTTACCTTGACGTGTTTCATGTTCGTCATCTCAGAGTTGTTCTGAACACTCCTTCATGAGTTGACCATGAGATACTCTGTGTGTTGTTTAGTGTGTTTCCCTCTTATCTTTAGAGTGACTCTGTTTCTTTCTCCCTTTGTCTCTCTTCCTACCTTTGGAATCTCGGGTCGAGATTCTCGTAAGGGGGAGAGAGCTATAACGCCCCGATTTTAGCTAATCTTAATTAGGGTTTTGATTGTGCATTCATGAGCATCATTTCCTAAAATGCATACAAAGAAAATAAAGCAAAACCCTAAAACCCTAATCCTTCCCTCTCTTTGAAAGCCTTCCAAATGGTTATTGTATTTTGAAAATATATCAAAATGCATGGAGCCCAAATGGACTGAGAGGGCCCCATAATGTTTTTGATATTTACAAATGTTCTAGTATTTTTGGAATGAGCCAAAACAGATTTGAAATTAAATACCAAAGAGAAACTAGAGAAAAACTAATGGAAAATGTTTTTAGAAATAAAAAAACAACAAGCCAGCTGCCAGCCCAGGCCGGCCCAGCTCCCTCCCGTGCTACCTGCCGCCCAAAGACGCACCCCCTCATACCCAAGAAATGGCCCACATAGGCCCAACTCATGCTTCGCTTTCGTCGTCTTCGACGAAGACGGGAAGCAGCTCGGTGTACCGAGCACCGCCGTCGTTCTCTGATGCGTGCTGAGATGCTCACCACCACTCGGCGGGCCTACAAGTACCTGTGCCACCACCACGAAGTGCCCCGCCGTGCTCAGCTTCCCCTCTTCTTCCTTATCCTCTACTCGTGCGCGAGGACCCAAACCCTAGCTCGCCAGTCGCCGTGCCGCCCCGCCGTCTCCGGCCTCCCCTTGCCCTATCGATGGTTCCCTGAGATCCGCCTCACTGCCATCCTCCTTCTCGCCGAGTGAATCGAGCCTGGGAGCTCCTAGACGCCCACATCAACCCTTTCTTCTCCGAGCCCCGCCGTCGACCTTGCCGTTGCTCTGGTCCACCTCGTGCCCCGCCGTCGGCCCCTTCAGCTCTAGGGTGAGCTCCCGAACCTCCTTGTGCTAAGCGTTCTTGCTGGCTATTCCTGACCGTGCTGCCACCGTCCGCCGCTGCAGACCTGGTCGCCGGAGCTTCTCCGGTTGCCAATAAACAGCGGCGCCGCTCCCGTTAGACTCGTCTTGATCGTCCATGTTTAGTGCGCTAGGTCCTACAGCCCCGCTTTCCCTCCTCCGCCGTTGCCGGTGAGCACCCAACGGTGGTCGTCGAGGTGACGTCACTGCTGCGTTAGGATGACGTGGCCCGTGGACCCTGTTGACCTGTTGACCGCCACCGTGGATGCTGACGTGGGCATATGGCCCACATGTTAGTGACATGGGGTGGACCTGCCTCGGGTGAGAAAAGTGTTAGATGTTGTGGTGACGTCAGCGCGTGTCATGCTGATGCAGTAAATCCTTTTAATAGTTTTATTAAATCCAGAAAATGATATAATCTTGTAAATTTAATATCTAACTATTTATAAGTCAGAAAAATGCGTATAATATACCAAAATGTTCAGAAAAATGAGATCTTTACAATAGACTCATAATCATGCATTGTTCAACAACTTTAATTGCAAGTTTAATTAGAGAACTAAATGAACCCCGTTGATGACTCCGAGGTTTCCCCTATTCTAGGGTTTGCACCCCTCGGATGCCGCTTAAATTGCCAAGCATGCCTTAGGGTTCGTTTACAATACTAATTAACCTGCCATATCATCATCCTTGCTTGAGAATTGCATCGATGCCATGTGTTTATTGTTTCCCCTTTCTTTCCGGTGTTTGCTTCTTCCCAGTAGAATATGATATCGAGATCGAGATTGAAGACCGAGATCAACACCATCGAAGATCGACGAACAATAATTGACCAACTGTAATCAAGACAAGTACAAGATATTCGAAGATCTGCTTTCTGGGTATCAACAAACAAGGCAAACAAAACCCCACACATGATAAAATCCTACGATTTCAAAAGTATTTCATTCTTGCCATGATGCATACGATTCTACTATGGTCTTTTATCGATAGATAGAGTATCCTATCTGTTGCATTACTCCCTTTGAGCTTATATTACCTGATCCACTGCTCCTAGCATAACTAGGTTTGGCTTGTGTGTACTACTAGAGCTTATCTATGTCTTGCTTAGCCATGCTTAGCTGTCAGTGCTGGTTCATCCAGAACATGTACCAAATGTAGAGAATCTAGTATGACAGGAGAACAAGGTATACTGATGAGGTAAGATCAGTGGTACAGGTTAAACATGCTAAGGCTTGTATGGGAGGCTGATGGCCCAAAATATATCGAGCTCGTTGGGGAACCCCAAGAGGAAGGTATGATGAGCACAGCAACAAGTTTTCCCTCAGTTATGAAACCAAGGTTATCATCCGAACCCCCTCCAGTATTAAGTTGCAAGCAACGGATAATTGCATTACGAATTGCATGTAAAGTAAACAATATGATTGTTCTATGAACAAAGGATTGTTGTTTTCTCCCTAGTAGCAACAACACATCTAGTACCTTAGAGATTTCTGTCACTTCCCTAGATTACTAGAGGCATGAACCCACTATCGAGCATAAATACTAACTCTTGGAGTTGCTAGCATCTACTTTGCCAAGATAGCTACTAACAACGGAAAGCATGCAAGATCACAAATAACAAAGACATGATAGAATCAATAATCAATCTAAAATAGCATCTCAATATCCATCGGATCCCCGCAAACACAACATGTAGGAATTACAAATAGATGATCTTGATCATGAACGGAGCTCACAAGATCTAAACATGATAGCACAAAGGAGGAGAACTAGCCATCTAGCTACTACATGGACCCGTAGTCCAGAGATGAACTACTCACGCATCACGCCGAAGGCTTGCATGGTGATGAAGAAGGCCTCCATGGTGAATTCCCCTCTCCGGCAGGCTGCCGGGAAGAGCTTCAGATCCCTCCTGATCTAGGGATGGATATGTCGGTGGCTACAGACTCTTTCGTGGAATATTGATTGGGTACTTAGGGTTTCTGTATTGGAGGCAATATATAGGCGAAAGGAGAGGCCGAGGGGGTGCCTGGGGCGGCCAGACCACCCCTGGCGTGGGCCAAGCCTGACCGTGCGGCCAGGTGGTGTGGCCGAGCCCCAGCCCCTCTCTGTCTCGTATTCTGGCTCCTGGTGTCCCTAAGTGAAAAACTGACTTTGGCTTTTGTCCCGTCCGATTCCGAGAATATTCATTTTCTGACTTTCCTGGAACCAAAAACAACAGAAAACAGGTAGCTGGCACTGTGGCTCTTGTTAATAGGTTAGTCCAATAATTCATATGAAAAGTACTCCAAAGTATGGCCAAAACATAAGAAAGTAGATAAAACCAAGCATGGAACATCAAAAATTATGGATACGTTAGCAATGTATCAACATCCCCAAGCTTAACTCCTGCTCGTCCTCGAGTAGGTAAGTGATAAAAAGAAAGAATAATTTTTGAGGTGACATGCACCATCATAAACTTGATCAAAGTATTTGTAAAACATTGATAGCTGGGATCATAGTACTTCAATCAAAACATGAAAGACAAAGTTCTAACAATAAGGGAAAGCAACTATGTTGCAACATGAAAAGGCATAAACAAAAGATTCATGAATAACAATGCTTTGCAAGACGTTTGTTTGTCTCACATAAAGAAAACATAGCATAGTGGCATTCAGCTTGTCCCTCATAGAGTATCAAACATAAATGCATAGGACATCTTCAAAGTTCATAAGAGTGACTAGATACAAATAGTTTAAAACAAGCAATATCAAAGCTATGCATCAATCAATAAGTCTTGGGACAATGCACATAGAACTAAGAATGGCCACTATGCTCTCAAAATAGGTGCATAAAGATAGAAGGTGGAGACTCAACATAAAAGTAAAAGAAAGGCCTTCATAGAAGGAAGTAGGGATTCAAGTCTCATAAAGAGCTTCCAAAAATTATGGTACTTATTAACTTTCAACTCTCATTGCCCCTATCATAAGCATCTTGAAGGTGATTAAGGTTAAAGTGACACGACTAAGAGGATATGCTTGACAAGTTATAAGCTGAAATCTCATGCCCCTTACTTACGAAGACCGAACCTCATGCTACTCAACTTTAGTCACAAGTAAGTTCTTGTCATTGTAAGTACATATGTATCATAAAGAACCACCAACGGGGTACCCCTTGCACATGATATAGGAGCTATCCCATATTCAAAATGACAAGGCAAGCAGACAATGAGCATCTCAGCGATCGTTTTATTTGCTATTTGCATAGGTTTTTATTTAGGATGCTTCATGGAGTGCTCATTATGGTTATGCTACAAGTTTCCACCATGATTAGGCATGGCTTAGGCTAGCGTCCCAGGCGTTTCTCTAACACATATACAAACTCCATTATCTTACAAGTTCCCCTTTTATTTCACACCACCGGGATCCATAAGCAAAAGAACATGATATCAACAGGGTACAAAGTACATGTGTACTGTTGAAAGTGTTCCCCATGATACATGGTTCTTCTAACTTCAACTTATAAAGCGCAAGCATATATGCAACAAAGATGGACGCAATGGTTCAAGTTTATTAAATGCAAGAAAGTAAAGTGTGACATCAAGTTCGTGAGAGCTTTAATCACTAGTTTTCTCATAACAAGTTTAATTTGGAAGGTAGACAAAAACATGAATATACTTGGAATAGCATATGATAATAGGTAGGTATGGTGGACTCTTTGGAAAAACTTGGTTTTAGGAGTTGGATGCATGAGTGGAACTCACACTTGGTTGCGGAGGCTAGCAAAAGACTAGGAGCGACCAACTAAGAGAGCAATAATGGCCATAATCATGTAGAGCGACAAAACATCATTGATCAAAGCATAAAGTGATACTACAAGTTGAAAACTAAAGGATCATAAAGGCTTATGGTGACTTGGGATAGTCATAACATGGTGTGAGCATGCGCCAAGTCAACCCAAATAAAACATCAAAGGAGAATACCACTATACTATGCTTTAATATGCTAAAACAACGCATGATTCATCCAAGGAACATTAAGCAATCTCAATTGTTTATAACAAGTCATGCTACAGCAAAGAATACTAAGCATAAAGCCAAAACAATATCAAGCATGGCATGACAAAGCATAGGCCACAGTCAAAAACAAGCTCTGTTTACCACTTAAGCATGAAGTTTCCTATTCTTTTCCAATCCAAACCAAACTATTTGAAAACCAATGTATGAATGAGGGGGTCCAACCAATTTATTCAGAAAACTAAGAAAACAAAGCAAATGAAAAACAAAAACAAAAACGAAAAATAAGACACTCCAAGAACAACACAACAGTGCATGAAACAATAAAAATGAAGCATTTGGAAGAAACCTGGAATTTTTATTGATGAAGAAGGGGATGCCTTGGGCATCCCCAAGCTTTGACGCTTGTACTTTTTGGATATTTCTTGGGGTGACACACGTGGCATCCCCAAGTTTGAGCTTTAGTCCATCCTTCATCTCATTACTTATTCCTTCCATACACCTGAAATTTTTCCTTCATACAAAACTTCACACAATCTTTATTAGCAACATTAGTGCACTCAAGATAATAGGTCTTTAGGTTAAGTTCCAACACCAATAAAACTTCTATTAAAACACAAGCTACTGTAGCACTTCCCTCAAAAAGCTCAATTCCCCAAAAGAACTCAAAAAGGAACCAACAAGAAGCAAATGCAAATAATGGCAGAAATCTGTCAAAACAGACCAGTAGGTAAAGACGAATTTTTTCAAAGACCTCCTGTTTCTCAAATTCAAAAGTGTTGAACTAACTAAAGTTAGATAACAACCTGGGGCAGAAGCACAAAAATTCACGCCTCAAAAGGACGTACAGATATTTTACACGAATTTTTACGGTGAAACACACAAATCTGTTTCGGGACAGCAACTTACCCAATCATTACTTCTCTCTCATTAGAGGTTACTCTTGGCACAAAAAGCAAATAAAAAGGAGAAGGAGCGGTTATTACTGAAGTAATAACTTCCAAGACTCATCTAAAACTTTTGGTTTATCTCCCAATAAGTACTTTTGTTTAACGCCTTTAAGTTAGGCATAAGAAGCAAGAAAAAGAATCAAGTGTTTGAAGAAATATTAAAACCAAATTCCTTGCCCTTACCCTTCTTACTTTTATTCTTAACCTTGGAGAACATATGAATGCTTGGTGGAGAAACAAAGTGCATGGTGCCCTTTTCCACATCTATTATTGCTCCAAGGAGTTTCAATAGGGATCTTCCAAGTGTAATTTGTCCTTTTCCTACACATTCAATAACAAGATAATCAGTAGAAACCATTTTCCCTAAGATCTTTGTAAATACTCCTTCAGCTATTCCAATGGGTAATATTGTGGCATTGCTAGCAAGAAATATTTCTTCTCCTCCTTCAGAAAGCCCCCAAAGACTCAAAGATTCATAGATATCTTTGGGCATAAGACAAAATTCAGACATGATATCACAGCGAGCATGAAAAGTTTCATTGTTTATAGCAATCTTTAATGTGGGAAGCCATTTTGAGGGTTCAGAATTTATTGGAACATAGTTATGATGCTCTCTAAGTGTATTATAGCAATCTTTCAAACTAGCAGTGCTGGTCTCAAGAGTATTCAATCTAGCAAATATGTTTATGAAGGAAGAATCAGATTTGCTAGGCAAGTTGTAAGTAAAGACCAACTTCTTTATGGCATTAACAGCATCATCTTCATTGCATTGTAGGAAATCTCCTCCTACTACAGCATCCAAAGCATATCTATAGCAAAGAGCAATTCCAAGGTAAAATCTGCTAAGGAACAAGCTTTGAGTCATTTTAGGTTCAGTTTTTTCATGTAGATCAGAGATTCTAGACCAAGCTTCTTTGAAACTCTCTTCAATTCCTTGTTTAAAAGTGAAAATCATTTCCTCAGGTGACATAGTGATTGGAGCAATGCTAGACATAATGGCAACTTAAGATAGGAACTAATTTTTTTTTGTGTTTTTAATAAAGAAAGCAAACTTGTAAAACTTATTTTTTTGTGTTTTTGATACAGAAACAAGCAAACAAAACAAAAGTAAACTAAGAAAAACAAAAATAACAAAGTAAGTAGATTGGTTATGAGGGACTCCCCTTGTGAAGATGTCCTTGACTCTCCAGTAACGGCGCCAGAAAAAGAGCTTGATGACCCAAAATATATCGAGCTCGTTGGGGAACCCCAAGAGGAAGGTATGATGAGCACAACAACAAGTTTTCCCTCAGTTATGAAACCAATGTTATCAATCGAGTAGGAGTAAGGAAACACCCCAAAGGTGTTACTAGCTGAGCTTTGGCAGGGCGCACTACCGGTGCCAGCAGCAACGTGGAGACCTGCACAACACAACCGCAGAACTCTGCCCCCAACTTGCGATGAGGTTGCCAATCTTACCGGTTTTGCTGAAAACAAATGATTAAACGTATCGAGTGGAAGAAAATAATAGTTTGCAGAAAGTAAACACAAAGTAGTAAACAGTTGATTGTAGATTGATGGTAAAACAAAGGACCGGGGTCCATAGTTCACTAGTGGTGGCTCTCCTTAAGATAGATGACATGTTGGGTGAACAAATTACAGCGAGGCAATTGACAAACATTGAGAAAGCAATCATGCATATACTACTCATCTTGACTCCTTTGAGATTCGATTGGGCATTACAACATTATACATAGACCGCCATTCAACTACATCTATGACTAATAATCCACCTTCAAGTTATCATCCGAACCCCCTCCAGTATTAAGTTGCCAGCAACGGATAATTGCATTAGGAATTGCGTGTAAAGTAAACAATACGATTGTTCTATGAACAAAGGATTGTTGTTTTCTCCCTAGTAGCAACATCACATCTAGTACCTTAGAGATTTCTGTCACTTCCCTAGATTACTAGAGGCATGAACCCACTATCGAGCATAAATACTAACTCTTGGAGTTGCTAGCATCTACTTGGCCAAGATAGCTACTAACAACGGAAAGCATGCAAGATCACAAATAACAAAGACATGATAGAATCAATAATCAATCTAAAATAGCATCTCAATATCCATTGGATCCCCGCAAACACAACATGTAGGAATTACAAATAGATGATCTTGATCATGAACGTAGCTCACAAGATCTAAACATGATAACATAAAAGAGAAGAAGCAGCCATCTAGCTACTACATGGACCTGTAGTCTAGAGATGAACTGCTCACGCATCACGCCGGAGTTTTGCATGGTGATGAAGAAGGCCTCCAGGGTGAATTCCCCTCTCCGGCAGGGTGCTGGGAAGAGCTTCAGATCCCTCCCGATCTAGGGATGGAGATGAAGGCGGCTACAAACTCTTTCGTGGAATTTTGATCGGGTACTTAGGGTTTCTGTATCAGAGGCAATATATAGGCGAAAGGAGAGGCCGAGGGGGTGTCTGGGGCGGCTAGACCACCCCCTGGCGCGGGCCAAGCCTGGCCTTATGGCCAGGTGGTGTGGTCGGGCCCCAGCCCCTCTCTGTCTCGTATTCTGGCTCCTGGTGTCCCTCGGTGAAAAACTGACTTTAGCTTTTGTCCCGTCCAATTCCGAGAATATTCATTTTCTGACTTTCCTGGAACAAAAAACAACAGAAAATAGGCAGCTGACACTGTAGCTCTTGTTAATAGGTTAGTCCAAGAAATCATATAAAAAGTACTCCAAAGTATGGACAAAACATAAGAAAGTAGATAAAACCAAGCATGGAACATCAAAAATTATGGATACGTTAGCAACGTATCAGAGGCCACGGTGGGATGTGGTTTTTGTAGTCCCATGCTCGCCACCACTAGGAATCAAGTTCTTGCCTTTGGACCAAGACGAGCGTACAACCACACAGGGCTTGGGAACCCCTCCGCTGATTAACTTTCCTAGTAAATTCCATGAGTCACATAGATCGGGTGTTCCATTCGACATATGCATTCTGGTTGTTCTCAAAGATGGTGAAGGAGGTGCATTCATACAGGTAGGTAAGCGTGGCCGGGGTTGCTTGGGGTCGATGGAGCCCCTGGTAAACCAACCTCGCCCACATCTCTAGGGACCGACTTCGGGATTTGACCCGTTATGGCGGAACCATCCTTAGGGCGTGACCTATGGTCTCGACGAAAGCAAGGTAAAGGTCGTGGCCAACCACACTCTGCCGGCCTTCCAAGGAAGAGGGCTTATCTAGTGGTATGAAGAGTTGGTTGGTACGTGTGGGTAAAGTTGTACACCCCTGCAGGGTTAAATCTTTTCGAAAAGCGTGTTCACGGTTATGAACGCTTCGTGACCAAATTCTAAGATCATAGAGAACTGTAACCTAATCGTAAAACTTGACAGTTCAACGTGTGCTTAAGGATGCTTCCTCATGGGTACGAGGGAGTGATCCTAGTTGTGAGATGAGGATTACTTTGGTGGATATCAAGATGATGATCAATTCTTCGGAGATGTCGCTCTCTTATCCCCTTTTAAAATATTCTGAGTAGACGAGCTTCTTCTCTCTCTTGTTTTATAAACAAAGATGGCTTTATGCAAAATTAACCCCACCAGCCATAAGTCTTGCGGAGTACACCCTGTACTCACCCTTGCTTTGTTGATACTTTCAGAGTAAGTGTTCCCCTGAAGACAAGTTTGGTACGACATCGACACCGATGAGTAGCTTGGGGTTCCCGGCCGGTAGCCTGGAATCTATGGGCTGGGACGTCATCGTTATGCTTCAGGCCTCTTAGGCCATTTGTTAAGTTTGCTATACTTAATAGCATAATTTGCCTTCCGTTGTTTGATGTTTGTGGTCAGTGACCTCTGCTTGTAATATTTTGGTTCTTCGCTCAGTTATGAGCTTGCTGTAATAATTTTTGTGTCGCAGGGTTACTGTTGTGTTACCAATTTCTCACTGAATATCCTCGAGCTCTAGGTTAAGCTTATGCCAGGCTAAGGTCTGGATTTGTTTAACCCTGATCCCGGGGGTGTTATAGTTCTTGGTATCAGAGCAGTACCGACCGTAGGAAAACCTTGCTATTGGTCGATGTTGAGTGTAGTGTTTGTGAAAACTATTTCAAAGATGAAAATTATTTGCGAAAACTCTGGTATGCTTCTTTTCTCCTTATCCAGTTCGCGGTAACTCTAGGTCATCTTATCTTGTTTTGACTTTGGAAAAAGTTTTGATATCTCTTCTAGTCTTTCCAAACTTAGGCGCCTTCTTGGCATGTCGTTTCTCAGCCAGTTGACCTAGTGTAGAGTTCTCTAGAGTTGTGTGTGTTGTGAATTCCTTGTTTCCCTTTGCTCTGTTTCAGCTGAGAGATTCCTTTCCATCATGATCTCTCTACCTTATGGTCCCACAATATTATATTGGAGGATCCATAATATTCTGTTCTAGGCTTCAAGGATTCTTTTCGCCTCGTGTGCCTCCGTTTTGTTTGTTTGGGTACTTTAGAAGTTCTTTCTTCTCTTGGAAGCTACCTCGTGATTATTGTCTTGCAGTGTACGCTATGTCACTCAGGTAGTAGTTACTCTTTTCTTGGGGTTTTAACCCTTGGACTTGAACCCAAGATCCCAGATTGTGCTGGATTCTAGTGGTGAATCTTGTACATGAAGCTCATCTTTAACCCAAGGTCCATTGCATTGTCCCCTATTGTTAATGTTCAAACATTACCTGAGGATGGCTGGTACTACAATTCTAGCCTTTGAGCTTGTGGTTATTGTCGCGGTTGAATTTAGACAATTAAGGACTTCCCCTACCACTAGCCCTGGCAGATGTTCTTTAATGGAACCAAATAGATCACGACAAGAGTACTCCTCGTGAGTCTCGCATCTATATTCGTGACTCTGCCACACCCTCCCTTCTATGCATTGGTTTTCGGAAGATTGATAACCTATGCATCCACATCTCGGGATTCCATCATGAGCATGTTCTTTCTCCCTTGTTGTTTCCGACCTTTGTCTATCAGTTGGTAGCCAAGTAGTAATTTGCATTGGTGTCTTCCGATGCAAGATACTCTTGTGGTTCATCATGACAAACCATTTCGGAATGTCAGGAGAAACAAACTCCGGTACCTTGTCATATCTAGGACCAGGTCAAAGTGTTGTAGTCCACAGATTAAGAGGCATGATTAGCTTTTGTCTGTTCCACCTTAGAGTATCACACTTTTATACACTAAGAGGTTGTGCTGATTTTCATGACCCCTTAATGAAGTGATGCTCTCACATATACTTACCCACCCTTCCTTCGAGCTTCTGCGCTCGTGAATGATGCGTATGTGTAATAATGTGGCCATCTGGGATTCTTAGTAATCATTATTGCTTTGAACCCTAAGGACATTTGATTCATTCTTTAGCGTGATTGGTTAACCCTATCACTAAGTGAAGTTTGATTGTGCTACCAAGTCCGTTATTCTGGTACATTTTCTTTGGTCAAAGAGTTAGGCTTGTGCCAAAGCTCTAAGACTATGTCTTCTTGCCTTACCAAGCAAGTTTCCTCTCGAACTAAGTTACATATCGGTGCTTCGTGATATTCTAGACGTCTTTCTATAAGTACCGCCATATTGCCACATGACCGTGTTATCAAGTTCTTGAGCAAGCAAGTTCTCTAAACTACTCCTTTCTCCAAGGATCCGTGTTGGATACCCCTGAATTAGTTGGTTGAGCTTAAACAACAATTTGGAGAGTTGTAAGACAAAAGTTCTATCTGACTTAGTACATCTTAAAGGGATGTTTAGTTTTGTTCGTGCTGAAGAAAGATAGTATTTCCTTCGTGGATATGTTATCTTCCTCGCTTTTGATTTGATTTGGGTTATCGTCAAATCAAACTCAGTTTCAAGGACTATCTTGATGCTGTTGCTACTCGTGATGTTTCACTTGAGTACATCTTCATATCAGTTGGTCTGACCAATAGTTTTGTCTTATTCATATAACATATGAGTCCATCTTCCTGGAGTATCTCGATAAGTTTGTTGTTGAGCCCATCGATAACATCCTTATCCTCTCCACGCTAGAATAGATTCATATGGAATATTTGGCATTAATGTTGGGAACTTTTGAGAACCATCTTCGGGTTATCTTGAAGTATGTGTTTTGGATGTTAGAAGTAACCTTCTCTGATTCACAGGCAATTGTCGAAAGATGTCTCTGTGGATTTGAGTAGAGTTAACTCCGTATCTTAAGGACACAATTGTATTTTGTTGCAAGTACTCGATGTATGAGAAGTTGTTAATACATGGGTCTAGCAATTTCGCTCAGTCTATTGGAGCTTAACACTGAAGTCCATGTCTCGAGAATCCAATAACTTTACCTTCGTGGTAAATGTTGCAAACTTTCTATTCGGACATGCTGAGTCTGAAGTATCATTCCACCTAGC
Organism: Avena insularis; assembly: GCA_023614405.1. Classification (NCBI taxonomy): domain Eukaryota; kingdom Viridiplantae; phylum Streptophyta; class Magnoliopsida; order Poales; family Poaceae; genus Avena; species Avena insularis. The sequence continues at coordinate 492,432,888 of CM042692.1, read as the reverse complement.
CAGAGCTGAATCTCAAGCAGCTACGATGGTTGGTGTTCCTCAAAGAATTGACATAGGTTTCTTTGAAATCCGGCAAGATTGATGTAATGGTTGACACAACTAGTCGGAATCCCTATTCTCTTAAATCAACAATAGCAACTACTTGTTCGACGCTAATTTGTACTAACACGGTGTATGGATGCAGATCACTGGGGTTAAGCTAAGACTCTGCTAGCAAGCTTGCACGAAGTTGGCCATTCCATTGATCAATCCAACGTGCATATATTCATGGAGCTGCTAATTAATCCCTTTTGGGTTAATCCAACATGCATACATGAGTCCGTGTCCACCATGTGGCAGCTACGTGCCATGCACGAGCGCCTAAGCTAATTAACTTGATAAATTAGTCTATTTTTGCAGGTGTACGTATACAACCTAAAATACTAAGGCGTACGAGCAGTCAGGCTGGTGCACCGTTGCAACGTGTCATGTTGTGTACGCGACGTACGGACGGTCTACTGGGTCGGTTTGACTCAGCTACACCAGATATTTTGGCTAGCTGATAGTAGGATCGTTCGAGGCGAGATCTGATAAGCATTGTCACCGGAGACGTTCTGCCGACCACGATTTTGCCGGAAGATTAACGTGTGCGGGCGCCAGAGATAAGGATCGCCGCCACGACCCTCAGAGGGAGAGACGCTGGGCCGCTGGGGCCATCGCTATCCATCCATGCCTATAAAAGTACAGCCGCAGGGCACAACTCGGGGGCTGGAGGCACACACACCCGGAGGATCAGACCCAGTAGCAGCCGAAGGAGCTCACGCATAGCTCGCACACCTGAAACCCACGCAGCATACACACACGCCTCTCCCAGCTACGATCCCACATCCATATACAAGCCCAACACACCACATCTAAAAACCCATATACAAACCCAAGCCGGTGAATCACGTCAGGAGCTAGGAGAAGCTGCCATGGAGGTGCGTAATGGTGAGAATTATGGTTCACTCTTTCATCCCCCTCTATCTGAACACGCATGCACACACACTTGGCGCCATGACGCTCGGCCGGACGCAGCCGAGACGCGGACATGCAACTCGTGGTCTTCTTCATCACCCTGAACCACAACGAAGACGGCGGTGGCGAGGGTGCCGGAGTGCAGCCCGACGCCTTCTCCACTACTGCAGCCGTCTCGAAATCGGCGACCATGACGGGCTTCTGGCCACCATCTCCACCATGGGTGACACCGGCGACCGGACTGCTGGACGCCATCACCACCGCCATGCACGGCGCCAACAAATACGACGGTGTCGGGGCTGCCGGCGTGCAGCCCGGCACCCTCTCCGTGACACCCAAGATGGCGGCGTGCAGCCCGGCGGCTTCTCCGCGACACGCAAGATGGCGACGTCGGAGTTGCCGGCGTGCAGCCCGGCGCTCTCTCCGCGACCCCGAAGACGACGACGTCGGGGTTGCCGCGCGCAGCCCGGCGTCGTCTCCACGCTGCCCAAGACAGCAGCGTCGGGGCTACCGGCTGCAGCCCAACCTCCTCTCCACCTAACATGAACAAGACCAAACACGATGGCGTCATGGCGCCTGGGTTGCCAGCCAGAGCCTCGCGCCCTTTCCACTTCAACGACGCCGGTGTAGCCCGGCGCCAAGACGACGGCCTCGGGGACGCGCGGCTGCCGGCGTGCAGTCCGACGCCATATCCACCGCACCCAAGACAACGGCCTCGAAGGCGCGGCTGTCGGTGTGCAGCCCGGCGCCATATCCATCTCTGCCGCCACCAAGATCGGCCCCATCTCCTTCTCCACCGCCACCGAGACGACGGCCTCGGGGGCGCGCGGCTGTCGGCGTGCAGCCCGGCGCCATATCCACCGCACCCAAGACGACGGCCTCGAAGGCGCGGCTATCGGCGTGCAGCCCGGCGCCATCTCCATCTCCACCGCCACCAAGACGACGGCCTCGGGGGCGCGGCTGCCGGCGTGCAGCCCGACGCCATCTCCTTCTCCGCCGCCACCGAGATGATGGCCTCGAGGGCGCGCGGCTGTCGGCGTGCAGCCCGGCGCCATATCCACCGCACCCAAGACGACGACCTCGAGGGAGCGCGGCTACCGGCGTGCAGCCCGATGCCATATCCACCGCACCCAAGACGACAGCCTTGAGGACGTATGGCTTCTGGCGTGCAAACCGGCGGCATCCTCAATCTCAACTGCGACCAAGACGACAGCCTCAAAGGCGAACGGCGGTCACCTTCTTCATCTCGACGGGACCATCTCCATCAAACTCTAACCATGCTGGAAGCGACGGCAGGGTTGCGGCGTCAAGACTGATGCCATCTTCATCACTTCGCCCGAGTCGACGGCCTCAAAGGCGCGCGGCAGCTGGCATACAGCCGCGCTACCTCCACTCCCGCGAAGTCGTCCGTATGCAAGACGGCGCCTTCTCCACCTATACAACCAATAGATGACGGCGTCGAGGCAGCTGGCGCACAGCGGCGCCATCTCCACTCCCGCTGACCTCTCCGCAGATGGCGGCATGCAACCCAACGCCTTCTACACCCTGGCAAGAAGACGATGCGCAACCAAAGACACTTCGAGGCACTTGAGTTCATCCACAACGATGTTCCATTCCCGGCGTTGCTCGTGCCACCGCCGTGGTCCCAAGTGCACCCATCTTCAAGTCCTACAGATACATGCATGCTTGCCTACACCACGCACGTCTGGCCGTGCTGCTAAAGGGAGGGAGGACGATTGCCGGAACCTCGGCCGGACTCATCGACACCTTCTCTGGCCTAGGCAAGACGACGTCGTTACGGCCGTATGCTGCACTCTGGAAGCTGATCGAGGAGGGGCTTGGCGAGAAATGGAGATTCCTGATCTCATCATCACATTCTTGAGCTAGCTAGCTCAAGTGCTTTTTTTAAGCATGCGAACATAGCTCCTGCGTGCATGCTCACTTTGAGGCTTGTATATGCGCAGCATTACTTACTTGGGCTAGCGTCCTTTCACCGGTCTATCATCCAGGTCTTGTATCGGACGAACATCCTGGGCACTCAAGACGTCGAGTGTGCCTCCGAGGGCACACGGCCATCCTGCTCACGCCCTCAAGACGCATGTGTACTCTCGGAGCTGCATCACTTCGCATACCTGGCCTCCAGCGGAGCCGACCTTGTCGCCATCCTTGTGTTACACAATGGGACGCGGCACAATGACTCCACATCCACCCAAGAAGGCAGCGCATGAGACGCCGCACCAACTGTCACCATCGACTTCGGAGCTAAGGCGGAGTGACACTCCCTTTGCTAGCCACACCGTGACGGGGCTAGGTAGCTCCTTTGACACCACTTCTCCGCGGGCCTGTGAGGCCGCGGATTTAGTCACGCTGACTGCTGTGAACTCGTCGTCGGGCCGAGACGAGGCGCCGACCACACTCGTTGTGCCACCGACTTATGCGTACGTCGGTTTCATACCAACGCCGATCTCCATCAACACTTACTCCCGTGAGGCATACCCCTTGCACACCCCGACAAGGCTGTTGGTCATCGAGAAGTTCCAACAGAGTGGACCCATGCTACTTCAACCCCGACTACGTCGACGCTGTCAAGACCGACGAGGCACGACAGCGAGCGCGGGCGTGGCCGGAGCAAAGGCCACGCTACTCGCGGCGTGTGTACCGACAAGGACACGGGCTCTGCCGCCGCCCACACACACACCACCACCACATCATGCATGGAGAACGCAAAGCGAAGACGACGAAGACGACCACACGGCTTAATCGGAAGTGTCTCACGGCGTAACCCGCGGGAGTAATTAACCGGATGTCTTTCGAGGCCCCTGGAACCAGGAGATCGCAATCGCCACAGTCAGGTTGGCCGCACCAGTAGGCCACGGAGCGCATATATTAGGGATTTTTTACTTTGTTTCTCCAAGAGAGATTAATGAAATGCATCTTCCCTACCTTTCTTTTATGTACTATGGTACACTGGCATGCCCGCACTTCTCTTCCTTTACCCCGGCGCATGAGAAAAACACGCTACCATTCTTCTCCCCTCAAGTAGCGCTCTTCTACTCTCTAGACGTTTTTCTCGTGTCAAACACTACTCTTCATGAGGCTTCTTCTATAATTTATTATAGGAGTTGTGCTTATGGTTATCTTAGTATCCGAAGTCTGGCCTTTACTTGATGTCTCGCATCTCGAACATCAAGGAGAACATCTAAAGTAGTATTGCTAAATGTCTCTCGGTCGATCCTCTAGACCCTTTTATGTTGGCAAACATCTTGTTATGCCAAGTAATTGAAGTTTGAGAATGAAGTTTCTTTTTCCTCGTGTCTTCAGGAATCTTCTTACTTAATCATCCTGGTGGTGTAAAGTGATATCACGATCTTTGGCAAAGATTTTGATAACCCCGGATGAACAAAGAGTTTCCTTCGTATCTCGACCATGTTCATAGAGTGACGATGATTTTGGTAAACATCAGTTCCTCTTGTTACATGTTCCCTGTGACTCTTATGAGTCCTCGCCACAAAACAACCTTTCTGTCTTAACCTTCTATTGAACAAAGAGTGATCCTTTTGTGTCAAAAGTAGTTCAAGAGCATGGTTATCCGTATCTTTGTATCCCTAGAAGCTCTACTTAAGCCATTTAGTAGAGTTTCATCTCTTGAAGTCTCTGGTTATGTTCTTATGTTGTAAGCTTTCCTTTCAGAAGCTTAAGCTCTTCTGAAGCTCCATGGTCTCAATCCTTATGAAGACCAGTTATCTGTTACCTTAAAAAACTTCTCCTCTTGTTTCCTCCGTTACCTTGACGTGTTTCATGTTCGTCATCTCAGAGTTGTTCTGAACACTCCTTCATGAGTTGACCATGAGATACTCTGTGTGTTGTTTAGTGTGTTTCCCTCTTATCTTTAGAGTGACTCTGTTTCTTTCTCCCTTTGTCTCTCTTCCTACCTTTGGAATCTCGGGTCGAGATTCTCGTAAGGGGGAGAGAGCTATAACGCCCCGATTTTAGCTAATCTTAATTAGGGTTTTGATTGTGCATTCATGAGCATCATTTCCTAAAATGCATACAAAGAAAATAAAGCAAAACCCTAAAACCCTAATCCTTCCCTCTCTTTGAAAGCCTTCCAAATGGTTATTGTATTTTGAAAATTATCAAAATGCATGGAGCCCAAATGGACTGAGAGGGCCCCATAATGTTTTTGATATTTACAAAAGTTCTAGTATTTTTGGAATGAGCCAAAATAGATTTGAAATTAAATACAAAAGAGAAACTAGAGAAAAACTAATGGAAAATGTTTTCAGAAATAAAAAACAACAACAAGCCAGTTGCCAGCCCAGGCCGGCCCAGCTCCCTCCCGCTGCGTGCTGAGATGCTCGCCACTGCTCGGCGGGCCTACAAGTACCTGTGCCACCGCCACGAAGTGCCCCTCCGTGCTCCGCTTTCCCTCTTCTTCCTTATCCTCTCCCCGTGCATGAGGAACCGAACCCTAGCTCGCTAGTCGCCGTGCCGCCCGGCCGTCTCCGACCTCTCCTTGCCATGTCGATGGTCCCCTGAGCTCCGCCTCGCTGCCATCCTCCTTCTCGCTGAGTGAATCGAGCCCGGGAGCTCCTAGATGCCCGCATCGACCCTTTCTTCTCCGAGCCCGACGAGCCCCATCGTCGACCTTGCCATTGCTCCGGTCCAACTCGTGCCCTACTGTCGGCCCCTTCAGCTCCAAGGTGAGCTCCCGAACCTCCCTGTGCTAAGCGTGCTTGCTGGTATAGTCCCCACCGTGCTGCCGCCGTGCGCCGCCGTCCGCCGCTGCAGACGTCAGGATGACGTGGCCCGTGGAACCTGTTGACCGCCACCGTGGATGCTGACGTGGGCATATGGCCCATAGGTCAGTGACATGGGGTGGATCTGCCTCGGGTGAGAAAAGTGTTAGATGCCATGGTGACGTCAGCGCATGTCATGCTGACGCAGTAAATCCTTTTAATTGTTTTATTAAATCCAGAAAATGATATAATCTTATAAATTCAATATCTAATTATTTATAAGTCAGAAAAATGCGTATAATATACCAAAATGTTCAGAAAAATGAGATCTTTACAATAGACTCATAATCATGCATTGTTCAACAACTTTAATTGCAAGTTTAATTAGAGAACTAAATGAACCCCGTAGATGACTCCGAGGTTTCCCCTATTCTAGGGTTTGCACCCCTCGGATGCCGCTTAAATTGCCAAGCATGCCTTAGGGTTTGTTTACAATACTAATTAACCTTCCATATCATCATACTTGCTTGAGCATTGCATCAATGCCATGTGTTGATTGTTTCCCCTTTCTTTCCGGTGTTTGCTTCTTCCCGGTAGAATACGATATCGAGATCGAGATTGAAGACCGAGATCAACACCATCAAAGATCGACGAACAATACTTGACCAACTGTAATCATGTCAAGTGAAAGATATCCGAAGATCTGCTTTCTGGGTATCAGCAAACAAGGCAAGCAAAACCCCACACATGATAGAATCCTATGATTTCAAAAGTATTTCATTCTTGCCATGATGCATACGATTCTACTGTGGTCTTTTATCGATAGATAGAGTATCCTATATGTTGTATTACTCCCTTTGAGGTTATATTACCTAATCCACTGCTCCTAGCATAACTAGGTTTGGCTTGTGTGCACTGCTAGAGCTTATCTGTGTCTTTCTTAGCCATGCTTAGCTGCCAGTGCTGGTTCATCCAGAAGATGTACCAAATGTAGAGAATCTAGTAAGATAGGAGAACAAGGTATACTGATGAGGTAAGATCAGTGGTACAGGTTAAACATGCTAAGGCTTGTATGGGAGGCCACGGTGGGATGTGCTTTTTGTAGTCCCATGCTTGCCACCACTAGGAACCAAGTTCTTGCCTTTGGACCAAGACGAGCGTACAGCCACACAGGGCTTGGGAACCCCTTTGCTGATTAACTTTCCTAGTGAATTACATGAGTCACATAGTTCGGGCATTCCATTCGACATATGCATTCTGGTTGTTCTCGAAGGCGGTGAAGGAGGTGCATTCATACAGGTAGGTAAGCATAGCTGGGGTTGCTTGGGGTCGATGAAGCCCCTGGTAAACCAACCTCGCCCACATCTCTAGGGACCGACTTCGCGATTTGACCCGTTATGATGGAACCATCCTTAGGGCGTTACAAATGGTCTCGGCGAAAACAAGGTAAAGGTCGTGGCCAACCACCCTCTGCCGGCCTTCCAAGGAAGAGGGCTTATCTAGTGACATTAAGAGTCGGTTGGTACGTGTGGGTAAAGTTGTACACCCGTGCAGGGTTAAATCTTTTCAAAAAGCCGTGTTCACGGTTATGAATGCTTGGTGACCGAATTCTAAGATCATGGAGAACTGTAACCTAATCGTAAAACTTGGCAGTTCAACGTGTGCTTAAGGATGCTTCCTCATGGGTACGAGGGGGTGATCCTAGTTGTGAGATGAGGATTACTTTGGTGGATATCAAGATGATGATCAATTCTTCGGAGATGTCGCTCTCTTATCCCCTTTTAAAATATTGTGAGTAGACGAGCTTCTTCTCCCTCTTGTTTTATAAACAAAGATGGCTTTATGCAAAATTAACCCCACTAGCCATAAGTCTTGCGGAGTACACCCTATACTCACCCTTGCTTTGTTAATACTTTCAGAGTAAGTGTTCCCCTGAAGACAAGTTTGGTACGACATCGACACCGATGAGTAGCTAGGGGTTCCCGGTCGGCAACCTGGAATCTATGGGCTGGGACGTTATTGTTATGCTTCAGGCATCTTAGGCCATTTTTTAAGTTTGCTATACTTAATACCATAATTTGCCTTCCGTTGTTTGATGTTTGTGGTTAGTGACTCTGCTTGTAATATTTTGGTTCTTCGCTCACTTATGAGCTTGCTGTAATAATTTTTGTGTCGCAGGGTTACTGTTGTGTTACCGATTTCTCACTAAATATCCTTGAGCTCTAGGTTAAGCTTATGTCAAGCTAAGGTCTGGATTTGTTTAACCCTGATCCCGGGGGTGTTACACCCGATCTGGGGGCATACCAGGCAATTCATCTGGGAATACGTCGGGGTATTCACAAACTACTCTGACTTGGTCTATGGTTGGTTGGGCTAAACTCTTGTTGTATTTGAATTGACGGGGCAAGGTCTCAGATACATGCTCTACTGATACTCCAGAGCTACTGTTCATGGTTATGGATTTCTTAGCACAGTCGATCAATCCTTTATGTTTCGACATCCAATCCATTCCTAGTATTACTTCCAAACCTTTGGTTCCAAGTACTATTAGATTGGCATAAAAATCTATTCCATGGAGTCTAATAGGTACAACCTTGTTAATTTTTCTAGCTTTGGTGGTTGAACCAGGTATTTGAACTATCATAACATGCTTCAATTTTGTTGGTTGAATCTTACTAGTGGATGCAAATTCTTCTATAACAAACGAGTGCGATGCTCCAGAATCAAACAACACTCTTGCAAGTATTAAGTTACAGAAAACATACCTAGCATGACATCGGGCGCTTCCTGAGCTTCTTCAGCATTCATGTGGAACAGACGGCCGTTGCGGTTGAGCGAATTCCCTGGGGCAAATCTCCTTCCAGGCTAAACACGGCGTTGCTGCTGAGCGGGTGCATTCGCATTGGTGGTTGTTGTAAGCTTCTCGGGGTCCTCGTTGGAGTAGTGACCCTTGACTCCACATTCAAAGCAAGTAATCTGGGACTTGTGTTTTCCTGCAACATGCACAACATTGCAAACAGTCCTTGGGGCAGTATTATTATTGTTGTTGTTATTGGACTTGGGTGGTGCACGGTTGAAGTTATTAGAGTTGTCGGGGTTGTTGTTGGTGTTTCCTCTAGACTTCAAATTTCGTCCGCTACGATTGGGATAGCTTGGACGGGACATAGTGGGTCTGTTGTTTCTTGGGGCATATCCTGCAGACGGATTGGGGCGATACTTCTGAGTATGGTGGGATCTAGTCTAGTTCATCATCCTGCGCTTGCGATTGTCATTGGCTTGGTTTATCTTCCCTTCCATCTGAATGGCAGAGTCTACTAGCTCTTCTAGATCTCCAAAACGGATGTTGACTAACACAGTCTGCATCTCATCATGCAATCCATTTAGGAACCTTTCCTTCTTCTTTGCTTCGGTGTTAATCTCATCAGGGGCATATCTAGCTAGGGACAGAAATTTGTCACGGTACTCAACTACCATCATCATTCCTTGCTTCAGTTCCCTGAACTCATCTCTCATCCTGGTGACCAAACCTTGGGGCACATGAGTCCGGCTGAACTTGATCTTGAATGCTTCCCAAGTCATCATCTGTCCTTCATTCATGGTACGGGTGCTATTCCACCAGGCTCTTGCATCTCCTGCTAGATAATGGGTGGTAGATAGTACTTTCTCATTGGCTTCAACTCCTGTGACCTCCAGGTTGTTCTCCATGGTTTGCAGCCAGTCATCAACATCTAAGGGATCCTCAGACTTATTAAAGATAGATGGGTTGGTATTCTGAAAGTTCTTGAGCTTGGATCCATGGTGATCCTGGTTTCCGTGACCTTGATTATTGTGGGCCATCTGAGCTATCTGTTGAAGAGTGGCTAGGTTGGCTTGGCATTCGGCTCTACTAGCTTCATGGTCAGAAACTAGCATTTGCAGAATCTGCAGCATCGGGTCCTGAGATGAACTGCTTCCTCCGGGATTTCCACGAGTCATCTGAAGATTGAGATAGATAATGAGATAAGAGGGAAATTTCTAAGGTTCATGGTTTTGTTTTAAAAGATTTGAGTTTGGCTCAGGTTTTGCAAACTAACAACTTCCTCTCGTTCATTCATTCATTCATAGCACACAATACAAACACACACCGCAACACAAATAGAAAACAGATGGTTTTAAGAACCATTCTGTGAAACTACGATACAGTGGGACCGGTACAACTCATTCCTACGATAGTGATCAAGTGCATCTAATCATCATCAATGATGTCGGAATCATCATCATCATCAGTGTGGAACTCCATGGAATCATCCTCCAGGTAGTCGTTGTCATCACTGAGGTATGATAAAGATCTCTCTGGATATCTTCACCTTCCTCCTCCTTCGCTTCAAGCTGGACTTCCTATTCACGGATGGTCTTCTCGAGAGTGGCCACCTTCTTGCGAAGACGATCGATGGTGCGATCCTTCTTGTCGCGCTGACGACAAAGTGATTGGCGCTCCTTGGCGAGAATGGTGAGGTTCTGTTCCTTCTTGACTGTAATGGCATGGTTGTGGTTGGCGTAGGCACGAGCGTTGTCCAACTCCTTCTTCCTATCATACAACATGAAGTCAAGATTGTCCACCTAGTGCTTCAACTCTGGGTGTCCTGACATCTCTAAGGGCATTCCCATAGAATCACGCCTTGCGAATTGAGCGAGTTCCCTGGATCAGGTTGATGTTTTGCCCACACAGACGAGCAAGAGCTTCATGCATAGCTCTGGCTAATCCATCTAGCCAGTTGTTCTCATGCAAGGTGAATTGGATCTTCTCCGAAGTGGGTGCTTCCATCTTGCCTCTGATATCTGCAACTATCAGCCATTGTAGATATCCTCCTACGTGATCGTTGAGTTATGCCCCGAAGAATTCCGGGTGCAGGCGCTCAAGATACTCTGACAGTGCATCTAGATCCCTCTAAAAGATCAGCTGGCCTCCGTTGCCCAGCTGGTAGAACTTGCAATACTGGACTTCCATCTATAAGAATTTAGAGTGAGTAAGTTAGTGAGGTGATCAAGTGTGTCAAATTTTATGTAGGAAAGCAAGAATTTTTTAGGAGCATGACTATTTTTGAAAGAATCAAGGATAAGAGTGGGAATAGGTTTTCATAAATACTCACTTCTTTTGTTTTGAAACTAAGTTTTTGTTCGGACATCCATTTTAACTAGGGTCTCCTATGGTCAGGATGGCTCTGATACCAACTTGTCAACACCTGGATTTTTAATCCCAGATGCCTGTTATGCCATACCTCTCAATCCCAGGATTACCATTTTTGTGAGACATAACAGAATTGGTACCACCGTACATCATCCATTACAAACCATAATAAGGTCTTACAAACAAAGGATCTCATGATCCAGTCTTAATACAAATCAAGCAGCGGAAAATAAACATAGTAGGGGCTCCATCTTCAGAGTCACAGGCAATGCTGACGATGGGAGATGATCCTAGTTATCGTAGACCTCCTTCTGTCCATCATCCTGGTAGTCCTCCTCATAGTCTGGCCACGGGAATAGCCAGGGACAAAGCCATGAGTACTCTTCAAGTACTCGCAAACTATCACTAACAAGTAAGTTAGTTCTAGTAGGAATCTTAAGCTCTAGGTTTATTTGCAAACTGTGAGGTTTATCTCATACTGAGTTTAGAAGTAAAGAAAACTAAGTTAATGTTCTAAATCACTTAAGTGGAAACCTAGATTTCATATCCACAACCCTGTTGTGGTCAAGTCAAAGTCATAGTTCAATTCACAAGTCATTTTGAAAACATCTGACAACGGAACAGTATGGCCACTCCAACTGTCCATGACCGCGGACGAGGCTATTCGAATAGTTTGACACTCTGCAGAGGTGGTACACTTTCACCACAAAATTTGATACATCCGTCAGGGATAACCCTGAATCATCATACTTAGTATGCGGATAATCAATCATAACCTTTCAATTACACACTCTAGTATAGGCACCTTCCCTATGAGCTTGGACTCCCAGCCATGGCCATCTGCCATCCTGGGCACTACATAGGTGGACATTCACACTCACGAGGTAGCCTCAGCTCAACCTCTTTCCGCGAGGGAACCCATACTAAGGTATATAAACTTCAAGCTAAGCCCTACCCAATTCGGGTATTGTGGTTGTACGGTAAAATTGGAATGGTATCGCATCCGAACCCAACCATCAGTTTTTATATAGGGCTAAGGCTCATGCTTCAACATTTTCATCATCAAAATCCTTTAGTGTTTCTCAACACATGTCAAAACATTTCAATAGAATGAATCATCATTCCAAGGTTTTCATAATCATTTTCACCAAGTATTCCCATCTAAAGTGATCAACTTTTATGCTTAGCACTAGCCACTAAAGTTGAGGGTATTTACTAAAGAGGGGTGCTAATCAAATGTAACTATCCAACTCTAATATCATGCCTTGGAATGACATCTAAGTATAACTACTTAGGCCTAGTTTTATACTCTTTATGGTATCTATACTATTTTTCCAATACTCACAAAGCACTAACTAAAAGTAAAGAACTTTGGTAAAGTAAAAGAATAAAGCTTGCAAGTAAAACTTGGGATTGGTATAATCAAAGTTATATAACCAAGCATGCCTAAGGCATCTTGTGTTGGAGATATGCCCAAGAGGCAATAATAAAGTGGTTATTATTATATCTTTATGTTTATGATAAATGTTTACATCCCATGCTATAATTGAATTAACCGGAAACATTAATATTTGTGTGTTTTGTAAACATAAAAGAGTCCCGAGTAAGCCTCTTGTTAAACTAGCTTGTTGATTAATGGATGATCATGGTTTCCTGATCATGGGCATTGGATGTCGTTAATAACAAGATCATATCATTAGGAGAATGATGTGATGGACACACACCCATAGTAAGCATAGCATAAGATCAAGTCATTAAGTTCGTATTGCTGTAAGCTTTCAAATGCATAGTAACCTAATCCTTCGACCATGAGGTTATGTTAATCACCATCACCGGATGGGTACTTTGATGACATCAAACACCGCTTAAGAATCGGGTGGTTATAAAGGTGTCATTGGGTATTCTGAAAGTATGTGTTGAAGCGCATGGACCAAGATTGGGATTTGTCCATCCATATGACGGATAGATATGCTCTGGGCCCTCTCGGTGGAATGTCATCTAGTTAGCTTGCAAGCATGTGACTAGGTCACAAGGGATGACATAACATGGAACGAGTAAAGAGTACTTATCAGTAACGAGGTAGAACTAGGTATGGAGATACCGACGATCAAACCTCGGATAAGTAGAGTGTCGTGTGACAAAGGGAATTGGTTTCGTATGTTAATGGTTCTATCGATCACGAAGTCATCGTTGAGTGTGTGGGAGCCATTATGGATCTCCAGATCCCGCTGATGGTTATTGATCGGAGAGATGTCTCCATCATGTCTGCATATTCACGAACCGTAGGGTGACACACTTAAGGTTCGAAGTTGTTTTAAGTAGATATGGAATGTGCATTGGAAACCGAATGTTGTTCGGAGTCTCGGATTGGATCCTGGACATCACGAGGAGATCTGGAATGGTCCAGAGAATAAGATTCTTATATTGGGGATCATTTTCTAAGTTAGGAAATGTTCCGGAGTGTTTGTATGGAGATTCTAGAAGGTTCTGGAATGTTCTAGAAGGTTCTAGAAGAGTTCTTGGTGTTTACTTGAAAACCAAGAAAGGGTCAAAGGAAACCTTGTGGGGCGAGCCACGGATTCGTGGGGGAGGAGGACTCCTCCCCCCCTTCCCAACCCGCCGGCCATACGAGGGGAGTCCTACTAGGACTCCCCCTCCCCAGGCGCGTCTCCCTCCTTTAAATAGAAGGGAGGGGGCGCCCCCTCCTAGCCCTCTCTCATAACAAACCCTAGCCACCGCCTCTCTCCTCCTCCTTCACTCTGCTCCGGCTTAGGCGAAGCCCTGCAGAAATCTCTACTCCACCACCACCACCACACCGTCGTGCTGCTGGGATTCCGTGGAGAAGATCTACTACCTCCGCTGCTCGCTGGAACGGGGAGAGGAAGGTCTGCTTCGACTCCGCACGTGTGATCGACTGCGGAAGCGCTGCCGGAACGCGGCACCGGAAGGATCGTCCACACGATCTTGAGATCGACAAGTGATCGACTACATCAACCCCGAGATCTAATCTAACGCTTTCGGTTCTACGAGGGTTAGTACAGATCTATCTCGTTGCACATGTCTAATAGATTAGATCTTGGCTTTTATCTAGATTAGATCTGGGTTTTGTTCGTTCTTGCGGTAGAATTTTTTTGTTTTCCATGCTACGAACCCATCAGTGGTATCAGAGCCGTGTCTATGCGTAGATCTGTTGCATGAGTAGAACACAATGGTTTTGTGGGTGTTGGTGGTCGTGCCGTCTTTTTCTTTGTGTACTTTGCATCTTGCGGTATGGTGGGATGAAGCGGCCCGGGCTAACCTTACATGTCATCGCACATGAAACTTGCTCCACAGTTGACGTGCAACTCGTATTGCACAAGTGGCTTTGCGGGTGTCTGTCTCTCCCATCATAGTATAGATCCAATCTACACTTTGCACTTGATAGCACTTGTATCAACGTTGTGGTTCAGTTCCGTAGGTAAGATCCGTTCTTATTCGAAAGCCCCAAACCACGTAAAACATGCAAATAAAATTAGAGGCGTCTAACTTGTTTTTGCAGGGGTTTTGTGATGTGATATGGCCATCATGTGATTATGATTATATTTGATGTATGCAATGATCCTTGTTGTAATATGGCAACCGGCAGGAGCCTAATGGTTGTCTTTAATTCTGTTAAGACCTGCGTGTCTATTCATCTTGTAATAGCTTTATTCCAAGTAGTTTTAATAGTTGCTAGTGATGATGGACAACCATGAAGCGGCGCCACTGACCTTGATGCAATGCTGGTGATGATGGAGATCATGTCCGTGCTTTGGAGATGGAGATCAAAGGCATAAGAAGAAAGGGCCATATCATATCACATTAATTATGAATTGCCTGTGATGTTAATCCTTTATGCATCTTGTATTGCTTAGATCACGACGGTAGCATTATAAGATGATCCCTCTCACTAAATATCAAGTAGTAAAGTGTTCGTCCTTAGTAGGCACCGTTGCTAAGACTCGTCGTTTCGAAGCATCTCGTGATGATCAGGTGTGATAGATTCTATGTGTGCATACAACGGGTGCAAGCCAGATTTGCGGATACTAAGGTTAACCTTGACATGGCTAGGATGTACTGGCATGGTCTCGGAACACGGAATACCGAAAGGTTAAGCATGAGTCTTATGGATGATATGATGAACATGTTGATTGTTCGCTTTGAAGCTACATCATCTCACGTGATGATCGGACTTGGTGTAGTGGATTTGGTTCGTAATCACTAAAACAACTCGAGGGATGTTGTTTTAGTGGAGTTCATTTGTAATTTGGATTAGTCAAACTCAATTTATCATAAACACAATCAAAGTGAATTTGCATAGTTTGTTGTAGTCATTGGCATCCGTTCACCACCTTACGCTTAGTTATAGTTGAGATAGTAGAACTATAGAAATTCTGGATATTTGCTTTACGAACTGGTATCGTATTGTTTTGAGTGTCAATCTAAAGTTTAAAAGTCATATTGCAAACTTTCAGCAAACTCCGTTTACTCTATGAAGTTTAATAAACAGTATTAAATCAAGAGTAACAATTCCAGTGTTAGTATCTAATGTATCATGTTTGCCTCCATGATTCTTGATACTCAAAAGATTGTTTTTAATATCAAGTTTATCTAAGAGCTGAAAGCAATGTTTCAGAAACCATCATATGTGAAAGTTATTGCAATATCTAAAACAATGTGTTGGTTACAACATGATAGAGTATATGTCCTCATATTTGATGAGAATTTGTGAAGGTTGGAGACGCTAGTTGTCCTAATCCTCCAAAAGGTTTTGGAAAAGAAACATTATACTCGCAATTCACCTTTATAAGTTATAGCAGTTTGATCATGAAAGTTGTCATGATAAGGATGAATAGAAGATGTAAGTAAAATGTTTACTACACTAAAAGATTACTAAAGAATGGAATTTTGAAAGAATGCCAAACATTTGATGAAGGTGATCCACTTCAAAGTGCAAGTCCAAAGGTATTAGTATTTGACTATACACACTTTGTACTATGTGTCATGTGAATGACACCACTATTGATGTTGATAGATTCTTTTAAAAGAAAAGGAATTGTTGAAAGAGAATCTATAAAATATTTGGCAGAAAAGAAAAAATTGGAGATATCCAACTTAGGTATATAGAAGATACATGTTATGGCTGTATTCCTTGGTTGTTAAACAATGTGGTTCTCAAGGTATTGGATACGAATTGGTTGGTATGAAGTGTCATACAGGACAACACAATTCATGAACTGCAATGGCCTAAGTAACTAGCAAGAGAATATGTGATGATGTTCATCGAAAACAAACAAAGGGTTGTTGTGTTGCTCGTTAACATCAAAGCTTGCCTTCAAGATTTGTTTCAATAATTGTTATTTTGATCAGGTATTATGACGACAAATGGTTGTTCAAATAATTACCGCATTCCATAATAGATGGATGATATACAAGTCTGGTTGGAGAAATAACGACCATAAAACTAATGCTAAAATGTCGCAAGACAAATGATTGAAAGATCACTTGCGAAGTGACATCACCGTTTAAATTATATTGAAAGGGATACATGAAGAAACTCCATGTTTATGGATTTTTGGAGTCTTTCATTTGATCAAATGACGCTTGTGATACTTTCCTGGAGATAATTAAAACTCCGTTCATAGGCCAAAAGAGGAACGGACGACTAACTGACTGGAATTTGTACATATTGATGTATATAGTCTATCATGTGTAGTCGTGGGCGATGGATTTCAACTCCATATGCTTTCTCCGAAGATTTGAGTGAGTATATGTATATACCTACTCAATAAGGAAGAAGTATGAAACATTTGAAAATGTTCAAAGACTTTCAAGATGAAGTGGAAAATCATTGTAACAAGAAAATAAAAAATGTTTATGATTGGATCATAAAGAAAGATGTTTGAGTTACAAGTTTAGCAAAACACCTAAGATTTGAGGAATCGTTCCATGGATTTGCATTTCCCAAAACACCATAGAAGTATGGAGTGTTCAAGATATGTAATGAAACCTTGTTTAACATGGTAAGATCAAAGGTGTCATTTATAAAACTGCCATTATATTTTAAAGATTAAAGCTTTAGTGACTACCGCTTTTACACTGAAAAGAGCTCCATCGTGATCCGCTGAAATGACACCATATAAGTCATGGTTTGGGATAAAACCCAGGTTGTCCTTTCTTAAATTTTTGGTATACTAGGCATAAGTAAAGTGTTTACAACCAAAGTCAGATGAGCATGTCTTTGTAGGTTATTTCGAATAACCATTGGGTATTCCTCCATAAGGCCGAAGACAAAAGTGTTTGTCGTTTAGAATGTCGAGTTTCTTGAGAAGGAATTTTGGTGAAAAGTTAAGTGGGAGGACAATAGAACTTTGACAAGGTCGTTGAACCTTGGCTAATATGTGCTGGGTTGCAGCGTCGGAAAGTGTCCCGGAGGCAGCAACAATGCTCATGGCTCACGTGCCTCAAAGGTTTGTGGTCACGGAGATCTAAGTTACTATTGAACCAAGTAGGTCAGGTAAGTAATCAAATGACAAGATTTGAGAGTTAAATCATTGTTGTTTGACAATGATGAACCGACTACATGCAAAGAAGCAATGATGGGCCCTGACTTCGTTAAGTGGCTTGAAGCCATAAAATCCGTGATAATTCCATACACGAGAAATCAAGCTTTGAATTTGAAAGACCCTCCGAAAGGTGCGGACCTTACAAATGATATGGATCTATAAAGAAATAGACATGGATGTTTCACATCTATGAAATAGACGACATGTCGGAAAGAGTTTACGACAATGTTCAAGGAATTGACTATGATAAGATTTGATTTTTCATAGCGATATTTAGTCTGGACAGATTAATATAGCAACCACTACATATATTTTGGTATATGGTAGTTGAACAAACAAAACAAGTTCTTCTAATAGAATGGTTACCTAGGATGTGTCCATGACACGATCCAAAGGGTTTTGTTAATTCAAAGGATGCTAAAAGAGTATGCAAAGCTTCAATGGTTGAAGTGAGCATCGCGGAGTTGGAATCTTCACCATGATGAAACCGTTAAAAGGTTTAATTTCATCAGAGACGATGAAGATGTTTGCATTTTGCAAGAAATTAAGTGGGAGCGCTAAGACATATTTCTAATACATTATGTGAAAGACATATTGTTGATTAGAAATGATGTATCTTTTATTGACACAGGTTAAGAATTTCATTTCGATGAGGGCATTTGCGTCAAGTAGTTGTTATCAAACTAGGTGTGGTTCATAGCGGGATAATACTATGAAGATACATTGTAGGACGATTGTATCAACATGATTTAATCCCAAGGAACTAAAGGTCTCACCAAAGGACCAAATTTATACAATGCCATCTCATTGGAGAATGAGTAATGCGTAGAAACGCAAGGACATGCAAATACACACGGACCTGAAAGTGTCAGATCCGAAGATTATGTTTACCACTAGCAATAGTGTCTATACAACACCAAAAAGCCATAGGTGTTGAATGCACAAGTTATTAACTAGATTATTGACTCTAGTGCAAGTGGGAGACTGTTGGAGATATGCCCAAGAGGCAATAATAAAGTGGTTATTATTATATCTTTATGTTTATGATAAATGTTTACATCCCATGCTATAATTGTATTAACCGGAAACATTAATACTTGTGTGTTTTGTAAACATAAAAGAGTCCCTAGTAAGCCTCTTGTTAAACTAGCTTGTTGATTAATGGATGATCATGGTTTCCTGATCATGGGCATTGGATGTCGTTATTAACAAGATCATATCATTAGGAGAATGATGTGATGGACACACACCCATAGTAAGCATAGCATAAGATCAAGTCATTAAGTTCGTATTGCTATAAGCTTTCAAATGCATAGTAACCTAATCCTTCGACCATGAGGTTATGTTAATCACCATCACCGGATGGGTACTTTGATGACATCAAACACCGCTTCATAACTGGGTGGTTATAAAGGTGTCATTGGGTATTCTGAAAGTATGTGTTGAAGCGCATGGACCAAGATTGGGATTTTTCCATCCATATGACGGATAGATATGCTCTGGGCCCTTTCGATGGAATGTCATCTAGTTAGCTTGCAAGCATGTGACTAGGTCACAAGGGATGACATAACATGGAACGAGTAAAGAGTACTTATCAGTAACGAGGTAGAACTAGGTATGGAGATACCGACGATCAAACCTCGGATAAGTAGAGTATCATGTGACAAAGGGAATTGGTTTCATATGTTAATGGTTCTATTGATCACGAAGTCATCGTCGAGTGTGTGGGAGCCATTATGGATCTCCAGATCCCGCTGATGGTTATTGATCGGAGAGGTGTCTCCATCATGTCTGCATATTCACGAACCGTAGGGTGACAAACTTAAGGTTCGAAGTTGTTTTAAGTAGATATGGAATGTGCGTTGGAAACCGAATGTTGTTTGGAGTCTCGGATTGGATCCTGGACATCACGAGGAGATCCGGAATGGTCCGGAGAATAAGAATCATATATTGGGGATCATTTTCTAAGTTAGGAAATGTTTCGGAGTGTTTGTATGGAGATTCTAGAAGGTTCCGGAATGTTCTGGAAGGTTCTAGAAGAGTTCTTGGTGTTTACTTGAAAACCAAGAAAGGGTCAAAGGAAACCTTGTGGGGCGAGACACGGATTCGTGGGGGAGGAGGACTCCTCCCCTTCCCAACTCCGGCCATAGGAGGAGTCCTACTAGGACTCCTCCTCAGCGCCTCCTCCTTTAAATAGAAGGGAGGGGGCGCCCCCTCCTAGCCCTCTCTCATAACAAACCCTAGCCACCGCCTCTCTCCTCCTCCTTCACTCTTCTCCGGCTTAGGCGAAGCCCTGCAGAAATCTCTACTCCACCACCACCGTCGTGCTGCTAGGATTCCGTGGAGAAGATCTACTACCTCCACGTCACCGGAACGGGAGAGGAAGGTCGCCGACCGCACGCAGTGACCGATCATGGAAGCGCCACCGAACGCGGCGCCGGAAGGATCGTCCACACGATCTTGAGATCGGCAAGTGATCGACTACATCAACCCCTAGATCTAATCTCGTAACGCTTTCGGTTCTACGAGGGTTAGTACAGATCTATCTCGTTGCACATGTCTAATAGATTAGATCTTGGCTTTTATCTAGATTAGATCTGGGTTTTGTTCGTTCTTGCGGTAGAATTTTTTGTTTTCCATGCTATGAACCCACCATCTTGCATAGGTTATCTTGTAATGATAACTTGCATGGTTGTAGCTTGCAATTAGTGATGGCTTGCATAGTTAAGAAACTTGCAAGTGTTAGCTTGCCTTGAATAGTGTAGTGATTGAAGTTCTCTTCTTCTTCTTCTTCTTCTTGGTAGTACTCCTCCTCCTCGTATCCTAGGTCGGTACTATCGTCTATAAATCAATACGAGGTACACAATCACCAAACAATACTTAACTACTTCTATTTAGCACACTAAGGCTCACACTTGATGATCTAGCATCATCACAATCATCACATGACATAAAGACTTAGTCTTATTTATCTTATTTTAGAAAAGCAATTTCTACTCATTGAAAATAATTAAGATTTAATATTCACCAATTAAAAAATGGGATCATGTTGACACATGTCATCACCACATATTCTAATACATGGGAATGTGATTTAAAGTGTTGGTCATATTTTATAAAGTTTAAGATTATCATTTAATAGGATTAAAGTGACTAGAAATGCCTAAATAGCATTCTTTTCGTACTAGTCCAATGTCACTGCATGTAAACCTTATCAAATGTGATTTTTGAGAGTTGGAATCAACTCAAAAGCATTTATGGTTGATTTTTGAAAAATGTTTGAAGTTGGAAAAGTCTCTGTCTTGTTATTTTTGGTATAGGTGATCTCTAATTCCAAATGACTTGAATCCAACGGGCTTGGATAGATAATTTAAATACCCTTCTAACAAAATTGGAATAATGCAATTTGGTTCAGTGAATCTCTTTGAATTGATTTTTGAATCTACTGACAGAATCTGGTTTTAACTAAATTGGAAAATAACTATTTGACTCACTGGGCTCTGCGAGGGAAACTAACTGGGCCGGCCCAATCTGCACAGCGCAGAGCAGTGGGCTGCTGACAGGGGGTCCCACTAGTCAGCGACTCTATCTAACCGAAACGGTATCTTTCAATATAGGCCCTACGATTAGAACCTGATCTAACGGCTGAGGTTCATCGTCGACGACGAACAGCTCCGACGAGGTATGAACCCTAACGCGACGGTGGGGGTCATGTGAGGCTCACCTGGGCTCCAGCTAGGGTCGGCGATGGGGGCAAACGACGTGGTCGATGACGGCGGTTTGAATGGTGGTCGCGGCGGCGCCAATCGACGACGCCCTTAATTCACTGCAGCGGCGGGCTCCGGTGAAATTCCAGCGGTGTGGTGCTCGCCTTGCTCCAGGGAGAAGTTTTGGAGAGTCTGTGAGGAGTAGGGAGTGAGGTGGCGTGGAGAATTGAGGCGGAGAGGGCCTCTATTTATACACCGGTGAGGGGACCGAGCGGGATGAGCTGGCTTCTCCGGCGACGGCGATACAACGTGCTAGCGGCATGGCTGAGGGTAGGGGGCGACGCAATGCTCCTTGGCGGTCATCACGGGCTTAATGGCGTGGCAAGGGGTGGTCGAGGATGGTCGGGCGCGTGCGGTGCTCTGCGCAGGATCGACAGTGTTCGAGATGGCGCACGGGGGCTATGGGCCGCGCGGCAGCGAACGGGGATGTCTGGGAGCTAGCTGGGATTAAGGCGAGTGTGTGCACGCGAGGCGAGGGAGAGGCGCGGCGCGTGCGAGCTGGTCGGCTGCGGTGCTCTGGCGCGCTCTCAGCACGATGCAAAGATAGTGGGCGCAACATTGCTAGGGTGGTCCAGGGCCTGGCTGCGGGCAAGGGCTAGACAGGGGGTGGCGGTGGACAGTCGCCTGTCTCCTGGTCGTTGTGGGAGAGGGCGGTGTTGTCTGTGGCGCTCTGTCCATGGTCGGCCGGTGAGGGTGGCTTCGGGCAGCACTGCACTAGCGCAACGGTAAAAGGGGGATGCGTGTCTGGTGCTGCTAGAGACTGGAGGAGTGCAATGGGGGCATTTGGTTGAATGATCACTGCTCAAAATAGTGTAGTTAGGCAGAGTTTGAATTGTGTCTGCAAGGTGTTTGATTAAATGGCCAAAAGAAATTAAGTTTGAAATTTTTGAATGAAATTTGGTGAGTGTTTTGATCTTATGCTTGAGTGTCTATGGTTGCTTGGAAAAGTCAAGGTGAATTGATTTGGATGTTTTTTGCAAAATGGTGATCTTACCATATGAACTTGATTCAAATTTGAACTGTCCTCTAAATAGATTTGAAAATAGTTTTGGTGAGTTTATAAAGTAGGCTTGGGTTCAATTTTACTTGGTCTACCAAGGGGTGAAAAGACGTGGAGATGTTTCTATTAGAATTTCTTTACTAGGAACACTCAAAGTGGCCTAGTGCTTAACTTTGGTCAAAATAACCATTTGCCTAATTGATTTATATTTGATTTCTTTTTCTTTGGATTTTGTTTGTAATGGCCCTATATGATGTAGTATTCATCTTTAAACCATTTCTTATCATTTGTAGCAATCAAACATGGCAATTTCACTCAATCATACACTAATGCAAATCACACATGCATTCATATTCAATTTAGTAATAAATTTTTTTGTTAACCCTAAACTTGGGTGATTAGAACTTGATAATCTTGATTAGCATTTTTGGGGTGTTACAAGACTAGTAAGAGCTTATATTAGATTTATAGATTTACTGCGACTATGTCCTCCTCATGATTTGCCTGAATGGTATTTACTACATATCTTTTATGGCGGTTTAATTGAACCTAATAAAATTGAACTAGACTCTTTCACGGAAGGAGCCTTTATGAATCTTACTATACCTAAAGCTTGGGCTTTACTTAATAGAATTCGTGACCATATAGTTTCATGAATTTTGGTCTAGGAAGTGAAGGAGGCGTAGAAATAGAGCATGATTGTATTCATGACTACAATAAAAAAGGCCATGTTAAAGAATTATCTAAAAAAACTTTATTTGAATTTAGATCTTGTGTTGAAAGTTGTTAAAGCTTTTACAAAATATATTAAAGCTCCAAAGGAGGGTCTAGTCAAGAATGATCCACCACCCCAACCAGAAAAGAAAAGACAAGATAAAGCAACACTGGCCTCCGTAGAACCAATATATGAAGTGCCTTTCCCTGACACTGCACAAAAGCATATTTTTGAATATGAACATGTCAAAGCAGTACAAGAAAAGAAGGAAGACGAAAGCATGCCAGGAGTCAGGGAACACCTGGAAGAAACCAAAGATGAAGAGGTAACCAAGGAAGCAATTATGGCTATGTACTCACACTATAACATAGTTGAACTTGATGAAGGGACTTCCGTATTGGTTGAAGGTAAAAGATGTGGGTAAGCCTATTCTTCCCTGCATATTTAAAGAAACCTCTCATTACGATTTATGTGATCTTGGCACCAAAGTTAATGTTATATCTTATGATTTCTACTTAGAAATAAAAGAATAAATAGAACCGGCTACCATTGAAAATACTAATATAACAATTATGTTAGCCAATAAAAACCTTAGAATTCCAATAGGAGTAGTTGACGATGCAACTGTCACAATTGGCAACAAAAACTTTCCTATCGATTTTGTAGTTGTTGATATGCCAGCTGACACTCTTTGCCCAATTATATTTGGAAGGAACTTTTGGGGTGATATAGGTGCCTATGTTAACTTCAAGAAGGAGATTGTGTCTCTTAAGCTTGGTGAACGGAAAATAAATTCCATTTTTCCAAATTTAAAGACAGGCCTCCACAAATACAAGAAGAAGAAGAAGAAGAAGAAGAAGAGAGAACTATTGAGGAAATGACGGCTCTTTTCTTTAGTAATCAAGAAGAAGAAATAGATGAAGATCCAAATTATGAAGAAATAGTTATGGAGGACAAGTCCCTGGGAGAACTAGAAAATGAAATTCAATTCACTTCCCATTTTGGGACCTCCAGCTGATGAGGATTTTGAAGAGCCAGAAAATACAGGGGACGAGGAATTACCACCCCCAGAGTTGAAGACTCTACCAAAAAATCTCAAATACAGGTTTTTACCTGATACCAATAAATTGCATGTTATTATTAGTGCTAAACTTTCAGGAGAAGAAGAATAACTCATGAGGATACTTAAGGAGCATCGCCAGGCCTTTGGGTACTCAATGGATGACTTGAAGGGCATTAGTCCCATGATAGCCGTCCATTGAATATTCATGCAAGAAGGTGCTAAACGAGTTGTAGAATTCAATAGAAGACTCAAGCCTGAAATGAAATAAGTGCTAAGAAAAGAAATTGGACGCCTATTGGATGCTGATACGTCGTAAACGTATCTATAATTTTTGATGCTCCATGCTTGTTTTATATCAACTTTCTTATGTTTTGTTCATACTTTGAGGTATTTTTATACATTTTCAGGAACTAACCTATTAACAAGATGCCGAAGTGCCAGTTGCCTGTTTTCTCCTGTTTTTGGTTTCAGAAAAGCTAGTAAGGAAATATTCTCGAAATTGGATAGGACAAAAGCCAAAGTCAATATTTTACCAGAAGGAACACGGAGTCCGAAGGGAAGCCGAAGTGGGGCCACGAGGTGGCCACACCTAGAGCTGGCACGACCACCCCCTAGGCCCGCCGCCCCTGGTGTGGGCCCCTCGGGTGGCCACCGACCTTGCCCCTTCGCCTATAAAAGTACCCTGATGCAGAAACCCTAAAGACCCGATCAAAAATTCCACGAAAGAGTCTGTAGTCGCCGCCATCTCCATCCCTAGATCGGGGGGATCCGAAGCTCATCTCGGCACCCTGCCAGAGGGGAGAGATCATCGTAGAGGCCTTCTTCATCCCCATGCCAGCCTCCGGAGTGATGCGTGAGTAGTTCACCCTTGGACTATGGGTCCATACGGTAGCTAGATGGTTGGTTCTCCTCCTTTGTGCTATCATGTTTAGATCTTGTGAGATCCGTTCATGATCAAGATCATTTATTTGTAATCCTATATGTTGTGTTTACGGGGATCTGATGGATATTAAGATACTATGTCAGATTGATTATTGATTCTATCATGTCTATGTTATTTGTGATATTGCATGCTCTTCGTTGTTAGTAGCTATATTGTCCAAGTAGATGCTTGCAACTCCAAGAGGGAGTATTTATGCTCGATAGTAGGTTCATGCCTCTAGTAATCTGGGGAAGTGACAGAAATCTCTAAGGTTGTAGATGTGCTGTTGCTACTAGGGGGAAAACAACAAACCTTTGTCCATGGGGAAATTGTATTGTTTACTTTACACACTTTGCTTAATGCAATTATATGTTGCTTGCAACTTAATACTAGAAGGGGTTCGGATGATAACCTGAAGGTGGATTATTAGTCATAGATGCAGTTGGATTATGGTCTATGTATTATGTTGTAATGCCCAATCAAATCTCATAGGAGTCAAGATGTCTAGTATATGCATTGTTATGCTTTCTCAATCTGTCAATTGCCCCGCTGTAATTTGTTCACCCAACATGCTATTTATCTTAAGGAGAAACACCTCTAGTGAAGTGTGGACCCCAGTCCATTCTTTTACCATTGATATACCATCTAATGTTTACCGTTTACTGTTTACTTTCTAGAAGCAATTACAATCTTCCACACTATACGTTTAATCCTTTGTTTTCAGCAAAACCAATGAGATTGACAACCTCACTGTAAGTTGGGGCAAAGTTCTGTGGTTGTGTTGTGCAGGATTCCAAGTAGCTAGCAACACCTTGGAGTTGTTTCCTTACTCCTACCGGTTCAGTAACCTTGGTTTCATAACTAAGGGAAACTTGCTACTGTGCTCATCATACCTTCCTATTGGGGTTCCCAACGAGCTCTACATATTTTGAGCCATCAAGCACTTTTCTGGCGCCGTTGCCGGGGAGTTAAAGATAGCTTCAATCTCTTCCTCCTTGTCAATCACTTTTCAGGGAGAAAGAAGATTCTTGCAAGGGGAGTCTCTCACAACCAATCTCTTTACTTTGTTTTTGTTTTGCTTAGTTTATTTTGATTTGTTCTTCTTGTTTCTTTATCAAAAATACACAAGAAATAGTTGTACTGGTTTGCTTCTTTTTATCAAAAACACAAAAAATAGTTCTTTCTGTAGTTGTCACCTCGTTCTTAGCTCACCATGTTGATCCCTAAGTTCACCCTGAAAGACCTTTCAATAGGTAGTGGCTCTATAATTGGGAAAGATAATATTGAAGAATTCTTTAATCATGTTAGCAAGCATGAGGATATTGAGGATAGATCCTTAGCAGAACTTGCTCCAAATTATGAAATTGCTGCAGCTTCTTTAGTTCACATGCTAGAGGCTAGGTTTGTTAACCTTAACCCCATGACGCAAGTAATGTTTCTTAAACTTAAAGATATCGAGGATACTGAAAATAGAGATTTTATTCTAGAAACTTTGCTTAAAGAATTCAATGATGTTGTTAAGGAAGCTCGAAAGGTCTTTGATCATTTTAATATGCTTACCTCATGTGTAGATGTTATTGGTACACTAGAAAACTTGGACAAAACCAAACCCTAAAATGGAGAGGAAATTAAAATACCAATACCTTTTTAACTTGTAGGAATGCATGAAGCCTTAGAAAAGAAATTTGATTGGATTGTTCCTGAAAACCCGTTTGATGAAAAAAGTGAACCCAAGAGTATTGAGAGAGCGTCCTCTAGAACTTATTTGGATGAGATACCTTGCCTCGTTGAAGATATTTCTGGTATCGATTTTAATGCTTCTTCATTCAGAAACACTTGAATCTTGCTTCCAATGCCTAGCTGAAAGGCGTTAAAGAAAAGCAGTATTGGGAGATAACCCAAACTATTTTTACTTTCAGTAAGTTTTTCTTTTGTTGAGTCTTGGAAGCTATTGCTTTAGTAATAACCTTTCCTTATCCTTTTTGTGTGGTTTTGTGCCAAGAATAACCTCTAATGAGAAAGAAGTAAGACTTGGGAAAGTTGTTGTCCCGAAACAGATTTTAGTTCTTCACTATAAATAATCGTGAAAAATCCCTGTACGTTGGATTGAGCTGTAATTTTCTTTCCTTATGCCCCAGGTTATTATCTAACTTTCATTAGTTTATCACTTTTCGATTTGAGCAACAGAATGTCTTCGAAAAAATCGGTTTTTACCTGCTGGTCTGATTTGACAGATTTCTGCCATTATTTGCATTTGCCTCTTAATCTCTTTCTCTTTGAGTTCTCTTTGATCACTTGACCTTTTAGAAGGAATTGTTACAGTAGCTTGTGCTTTAATGGAAGTTTTTATTGTGTTGAAACTAAACCCAAATACTTATTATCTTGAATACACTAATGTTGCTAATGAAGATTGTGTGAAGATTTGTATGAAGGAAATTTTCAAGTGTAGGGAAGAATAATGTGATGAGATGAAGTATGGACAAAATCTCAAGCTTGGGGATGCCACCCGTGTCACCCCAAGAAATATTAAAGAAGTACAAGCATCAAAGCTTGGGGATGCCCAAGGCATCCGCTTCTTCATCAATAAAAATCTCAGGTTTTCTTCCAAAACACTTCGTTTTTATTGTTTCATGCATAATTGTGTTGTTCTTGGAGTGTCTTTGTTTTTATTTTTATATTTTTTAATTTGCTTAAATAAATTGGTTGGACCCCCGCATTCATATGTTGTTTCAAATAAGTTGATTGGTGTTGGAAGAGAGTAGGAAGCTTCATGCTTATAAGTGGTACAAAAGGAGCTTGTTTTGACTGTGGCCTAGACTTTATCATGTCATGTTTGATGTTGCTTTGACCTCATGCTTAGTGATTATTGTTGTAGCATGACTTGTTCCAAACAATTGAGATTGCCTAGTATGCCTTGAAAGAATCATGCGTTGTTTTAGCATGCAAAAGCATAATATTGTGGTATTCTCCTTTGATGCTTTATTTGGGTTGACTTAGCACATGCTTACACCATGTCAAGACTATGAACCAGTCACCTTAGCCTCTATGATCATTTAGTTTTTGACTTGTAATATCACTTTATGCTTTAATTGATAATGTTTTGTCTCTTTGCATGATTATGGCCATTAGTGCTCTCTTAGTTGGTCGCTCCCAGTCTTTTGCTAGCCTCCACCTGTACGATGTATGAGTTCCACTCATGCATCCAACCTCCATGCAAACCAAGTTATTCCAAAGATTCCACTATAAATTCCTATGCATGGTGTGTTACACCATTCCAAGTATATTCATGTTTTTATCTACCTTCCAAATTAAACTTGTTATGTGAAAATTAGTGATTAAAGCTCTCACAAACTTGATGGCACACTTTATTTTATTGCACTTAATAAAATTGAACCATTGTGTCCATCTATGTTGCTTATATGCTTGCACTTTATAAGTTGTGGATTAGCAGAACCATGATACCATGGGGAACGCTTTCAACATTGCACTTATCATTCAGTTGATATCATGTTCTTTTGTTTATGGATCCCGGCGGTGTGATATAAAATGGGAGCTTGTAAGCTAATGGAGTTTGTATGTGTGTTAGAGAAACACCTGGGCGGCTAGCCTAAGCCATGCTTAATCATGGTGGAAACTTGCAGCATAACCATAGTGAGCATTCTGTGAAGCATCCTTAATAAAAACCTATGCAAATAGCAAATAAAAAGATCGCTGAGATGCTCATTGTCTGTTGCCTTGTCATTTTGATATGGGGAAGCTCCTGTGTCATGGGGCAAGGGGTACCCGTTGGTGGTTCTCCATGATACACATGTACTTACAATGATAAGAACTTACTTGTGACTAAAGTTGAGTAGCATGAGGGTCGGTACTCATAAGCAAGGGGCATGAGATTTTCACCTTATAACTTGTCAACCATATCCTTATACTTGTGTCACTTTAACCTTAATCACCTCAAGATACTTATGATAGGGGCAATGAGAGCTGAAAGCTAATAAGTACCATAAAATTTGGAAGCTCTTTATCAAACTTGAAATCCCTGCTTCCCTTTGTGAAGGGCCTTTCTTTTTACTTTTATGTTGAGTCTCCATCTTCTATATTTATGCACCAATTGAGAGAGCATAGTGGTCATTCTTATTTTAATGTGCATTGTCCCAAAACTTGTTGATTTATTCATAACTTTGATATTGCTTGTTCTTAAATTATTTGTATCTAGTCACCCTTATGAACTTTGAAGGTGTCCTATGCATTTATGTTTGCTATACCATGAGGGACAAGCTGAATACCACTCTTATTATGTTTTCTATATGTGAAACAAACAAACGTCTTTCAATGCATTGTTATTCATGATCTTTTGTTTGTACCTTTTCATGTTACAATATAGTTGCTATGTCTTATTGTTGGAACTCTATCTTTCATGCTTATGTTTAGAGTACTTTGATCCCAGCTATCAATGCTTTACAAATACCTTGATCAAGATTGTGATGGTGCATGTCACCTCAAAAATTATTATTTTTATCACTTACCTACTCGAGGACGAGCAGGAGTTAAGCTTGGGGATGCTTGATACGTCGTAAACGTATCTATAAGTTTTTATGCTCCATGCTTGTTTTATATCAACTTTCTTATGTTTTGTTTACACTTTGAGGTATTTTTATACATTTTCTGGAACTAACCTATTAACAAGATGTCGCGGTGTTAGTTGCCTGTTTTTTGCTGTTTTTGGTTTCAGAAAAGCTAGTAAGGAAATATTCTCAAAATTGGACGGGACAAAAGCCAAAGTCAATATTTTACCCGAAGGAACACAGAGTCTAAAGGGCAGCCGAAGTAGGGCCACGAGGTGGCCACACCTAGGGCTAGCGCGGCCACCCCTAGATGCACCAGGCCCTGGTGTGGGCCCCTCGGCGACCACAGAGCCTTGCCGCCTATAAAAGTACCCGATCTGAAACCCGTAGATCAAAATTCCACGAAAGAGTCTGTAGCCGCCGCCATCTTCATCCCTAGATCGGGGGGATCCGAAGCTCTTCCTGGCACCCTGCCAAAGGGGAGAGATCATCCTGGAGGCTTTCTTCATCACCATGCCAGCCTCCAGAGTGATGCGTGAGTAGTTCACCCTTGGACTATGGGTCCATACAGTAGCTAGATGGTTGGTTCTCCTCCTTTGTGTTATCATGTTTAGATCTTGTGAGCTCGGTTCATGATCAAGATCATCTATTTCTAATCCTATATGTTGTGTTTGCGGGGATTCGATGGATATTGAGATACTATATCAGATTGATTAATGATTCTATCATGTCTATGTTATTTGTGATCTTGCATGCTCTCCGTTGTTAGTAGCTATCTTGGCCAAGATAGCTACTAACAACAGAGAGCATGTAAGATCACAAATAACATAGACATGATAGAATCAATAATCAATCTGACATAGTATCTCAATATCCATCGGATCCCCGCAAACACAACATATAGGATTACAAATAGATGATCTTGATCATGAACGGAGCTCACAAGATCTAAACATGATAGCACAAAGGAGGAGAACCAACAATCTAGCTACCGATGGACCCATAGTCCAAGGGGTGAACTACTCACGATCACTCCGAGGCTGGCATGGTGATGAAGAAGGCCTCAGATGATCTCTCCTCCGCAGGTGCCGGAAGAGCTTCGATCCCCGATCTAGGGATGGATATGGCGGCGCTATAGACTTTTCGTGGAATTTTGATCGGGTACTTAGGTTTCAGACGAGGTACTTTTATAGGCGATTAGTGGCAACCCGAGGCCCACACCGTCTGGCGTGTCCAAGGGGTGCCAACACTTCTAGGTGTGGCCACCTGTACACTTCTGGACTCCGTGTTCTTCCGTAAAATATTGACTTTGGCTTTGTCCTGTCCAATTCCAAGAATATTTCCTTACTAGCTTTTCTAAAACCAAAAACAGCAAAAAAACAGGCAACTGGCACTGCGGCATCTTGTTAATAGGTTAGTTCCAGAAAATGTATAAAAATACCTCAAAGTGTAAACAAAACATAAGAAAATTTATATAAAACAAGCATGGAGCATCAAAAATTATAGATACGTTTACGACGTATCAATATGATGTTCATAGACTTCAGGAAATTAAATAAAGAGACTAGAAAAGATCACTATCCATTAGCGTTCATAGATCAAACTTTAGAAAGGCTAGCAAACCATACTCATTTTTGCTACTTGGACGGATACTCTGGTTTCTCTCAAATAGCTGTTCATCTTGATGACCAACTTAAAACAACTTTCATTAGTCCTTAAGGTTTACATGCTTACCGACGTATGCCTTTTGGTTTATGCAATGCTCCAGCTACTTTTCAAAGATGCATGACTGCTATTTTTGCTGATTTTATAGAACTTATAATGGAAGTATTTATGGATGACTTTTCTGACTATGGAACTTCATTAACTAGTTGCTTGGATAATCGCAAAAGAGTTTTGCAGCGCTGTGAAGAAACTAATCTTGTTCTAAACTGGGAGAAGTGCCACTTTATGGTCAAATAAGGTATAGTCCTTGGACACAAGGTATCAGGTAAGGGAATTGAAGTTGATAGAGCTAAGGTTGAAGCAATAGAGAGAATGTCACAACCTAGGGATATTAAAGGTATAAAAAGTTTTCTTGGTCATGTGGGTTTTTACAGAAGGTTCATTAGAAATTTCTCTGGGATATCTAAACCTTTGACTAACCTCTTGCAAAAGGGAATGAGATTTAGTTTTGATGATAAGTGTCTTGAAGCCTTTAATAAACTCAAAAATTCTTTAACTTGTGATCCCACCATTAAACCACCTATCTAGGATACAACCTTTGACTTAATATGTGAAGCTAGCGATGATGTTGTAGGAGTAACTCTTGGACAACATATTGGACGTAGATTTAATATTATACATCATGCTAGTAGAACTCTCAATGGTGCTCAAAAGAATTACCGTAATGAAGAAAAGGAACTTTTTGCTGTATTTTTCTCTTGTGATAAATTTTGTTCTTATATAGTTGATGCAAAGGTAAGAGTTCACACGGATCGTGATGACTTAACAGAAATCCTCGAAAGGAAAGACCATAAGCCAAGACTAATTCGTTAGATTCTTTCACTTCAAGAATTTGAGTTGCAGACTATGCAGAGGCAAGAAATAAAAATGTTGGATGTAGTATCCATGATTGCCCCGCAAGACACCTATCTTATTGAGAGGAACTTTAGTCCTGGTGATTTTCGTTTACGGGAATTATTTAATGAACTAAAGTCAATTCCTCCAAAAGAGAAGAAGTCCTTGTTGTGGGAGGAACTTTTCATCCCTGAATAAGCAAATGGTAAGTGCAAGGTAAGTGTTCTTACCCAAATAAGTGATTTTTTTCACAATTTTTTACTTTTGAAAATTCTGCCTTTGAATTCCTTGTGTTTTTCTGAAGTTTTAGAGGGGTTTTACCAACTATACGGGCAGAGCTATACGACTGAAGAGGAAGCTCTCGCCGTATAGTTGGTCGTTAAACTCTCTGTATCATCTTTGTGAAATTGTTTTCGCTATCAGAGACTATATGGTCACAACTATACGACCAGAACCAAAAATTCTACCCGTATAGTTAAATCGTTAAACTCTCAGATGGTTTTGCTTTTGATTTCTGTATCTATACGGTCACAATTATACGACCGGAACCAAAAATTCCGGCCGTATAGTTGGTCGTTAAACTCTCAGACACTTTTGCTTTTTGATGTCTGTATCTATACGGTCGCAACTATATGACCGGATCCAAAAATTCCGGCTGTATAGTTGGTTGTTAAACTCTCAGACACTTTTGCCTTTGATGTTTGTATCTATACGGTCGCAACTATATGACCGGAACCAAAAATTCGTTCGATCTTTCATTTATTATTCATCTAAAAAAACTTATTGTCGGTTCCAAGTTATTATTTAATCGTCCCGGACTTGAGTATTTGGAAGTATCTGCCCGGAACCTACTATACGGCCGGAGCTATACGAGCCGCACCCGTATAGTTGGTCGTTACGCGGCAGGACACTTTCAAATCCGTGATTTCTTTCCCTGTTTTGTTCATATTCTTTTCTTGGGCGACAATTTGGTGTTTCTCGCGAGTTTTACCGACCTCTGACCCCCCTTATATACTGCCATTGTCTCCCTCTGTAATCATAATCTCCAAGAACCAATCTACCTCTCAACCAACGGGTAGAAGTCAAGAAAAAAAGCTCCCATGGAGACCGGGAGCAATAGCGAGCAAGGCAAGGAGATCAAGGCCATCCCTATAGAGTTCCTCGACGCCGACCATGGGTTTTGGAAGAGGGATTTGAAGGCCCTGGAGCTAAAGGTTGAAGAGTTGGACAAGGAGAAGCCAGGGACACCCAAACACCTTCGATTGCTGTGACTTTATCTTGATAAACTAGATGAAGTTATCAAGCGGACAACCGAAGCAGGTTTTTCTATGAGTCTTAAGGTGCTACAAACACTTCAGTATAACAATGAGTTCATTAAATAACAAGTGAAGGTGCTGGAGAGGAACAATCTTTTCTACAAGCTGCGTGTTGAAGAATTAGAAGCTGTCAATCAATCCCTCTGCCTCAGGCTGACCCGTGAGGAGAAGATACCACGTGCCATGGCGCCATAGTGAGCTACAACAATCATGGTATCAAATAATCGCAAGGGATTATTTGATCCCGCCTGGCTTGATTTCAAGCTTGGGGAGATCTTTAAGACCTTGTAGTCTATCCTATAAGTTTTTATTACTATTTTCACATTAGTTCAAACTATAAATAAAGTTTGCATCATTAGAATTCTCTTTAGGAATAGTCGATCCCTTTTATGAAATTCCGAGTTTATTATTATATATGGAGCAATATTGAGTTTGTGTTTGCTTTATTGATATATGAATGGCTTGAGTATAATTTTACTTGCACTTGATGATAGCAATAGGAGTCTTCCACACCATTGGTATTAATAGACCACCTGAAGATAATTTAGTCAATATGATGTAAGTCTATGGTTTTATTTACAAAGAAAAATTATCTATACAGTTAAGAGAAACCTTGAACAAAGGGAAATAAAAGTGCTATCAGAAAAGAGTGGGAACAAGTCGAGGTAGAATATTCAAGTCATAAGAATGCTTCATATACAATTGGAATTTGGTAATTGAGATTGTTAAACTTTGAATTCCTACATAAAGTGGAATGTATGGCTAGATCCTTTGCACAACACTTAAACAAAAGTGTGAGCATATATACAAAAGAAAAGAAAAAAGAAGAATAAAAAGAGCGAGTGTGCAAAGAGCAAATAGGCATATACCACTATGTTGTAGTATGACAAAGAGATACTTTTGAGATTCTAAATCCAAAGTGAAACGTTGATCCTAAAACACTTGGGACTACCTCTCTAACTCATTCAGTTGAATCAGATTCTTTTACATTATGTTGAGATTCATCTTTTATGAACTATTGATCACTAAGGTGTGGAAGCCTTCTAATACTATTCAGATGGTTTGAGTAAGGTACTATTCATGAACTTATTCCTATGTATCGTACATGATAAACACATGCTGCAATTGCCTCATTTATTTTATCGACTCTGCTTCATAAACATGAGGATCACACCCATTAAGTTAAAAATTGCTCGGGACGAGCAAGATTCTAAGCTTGGGGAGGTTGATGAGTGCATATTTGCATCATGTTTTACATTATTATTTTGCATTGTAGATGTAGGATCTTGGTATTTTACGGCGTTCGCACACTCATTTTATGTCTGTTTTCACCAGGTTCAGGGGAGATGATGGATCCAATGGATACAATTCTTGGAGCAGTTGTACTATGGAGAAAAGGAGTAAAAACAACATAAATCGCTTATCTGGGAAAAACTAATAATACTAGAAGAAAAACAGAAGCGAACAAGGGAGGCAGAGAGTCTAACGACCAACTATACGACCGGAGCAATTTTCTGGCCGTATAGTTGGCGTCGCCTCCACCTCGCCAAATAGTTTCACCCCGTGCAATTGGTTCGAGGACATGACATACATAACACCCATAAATCGCAAAAACCTCACCTCCGGAAGGCATCTAGAGGGGGAACTCATCCACCGGGGATCCATCTTCGCCCTGTGCAGATCCGGGAGGCTAAGGCATCGATCTTCATCATCCACCGTTACATCACCACCATCTCCATCCATCCCATCTATATCTTGTCTAGATCTTGTTGTAATTTCTATACTCATTGTGGATTTATACAAGTGCTATTCATCTATGATTGTTTCCATTACCATTACCATGATGTTGATTGCCTCCATGTCTGAGTAGATCATTAGTTCTTAGGGAGATGGAGAACCCCTAGTATGTGATTGAAATAAGATAAAGTCTATTATGATATTCATCGTTGTGACCATGTGTTATATTTTCTACATCTTGATGTTGAGAGAAGCCGACCTCTCAATATTTTCCTCTCGTGGGGACTTGATGGAGGAAACTACTTGTTGGTAGACGGAGGCATGCTAGCACTTACAGTGACTACAAAGTTGTTGGCACCCCTTACATATCGACTTGAGAAACCGAGGAAACTCACGGAACACTATCCATGCCATGGGATACGTCCTACGGGATTACGTCCCTTAATAGCACAGTAATTAGATTGATGTCGATTGCTGACTGTTGTGGTTATGAGGATGATGTGAGCAGCAATTTCTGCCTATTTGTCCAAATACGGAGTTCCTCCCACACATACATAGTTGAGAATGTTCATGATGATAATCTTTATCTTAGATCATTACAATACTAGTGGTGTATCCGCTACTCCCTCAGAACACCTTTTCCCTACTGCAGTTCCAATCTCTCTTACATACGTGATACTTACTTTCTGTACTCAGTTGTTTTACTTTACTTTATTGCTCTTATATACCCCAAACCCCAAAACACCTTTTTACACAATACTCGCATTTTATCTTGTCACTTAGAACTTTATCTAGCATTTCTATCTTAATATTTATTTCAAGAGTTATTAGACTTCAGACTCCTTCTCCCTATGGGATCGATTTATTTATTTTGAAACTAGCTACAAACGATCTAAGCACTTGCAGTCATCAGAGATCTAGATCTACATTTTTACCAAACCAAATCACCTCTTTGTGAGAACTCTTTGGGATCTAGATCTTGGGGGATTTTGTGTTCTCCTTTTGATTCTTCCTCTCTTATTCCCCCAAGTGCTTTAGTAGCCTTGTTGGAATTTGAGAGTGAAATTTTGGAGCATCTTTGTGGTGTTCTTGCCATTTGCATTAGGTGCATCGGTTTGTGTTCTCTCCGAAGGATTTGATTGGTGAAATCAAGACGTTTTTCCCTCTTGGGTTCTTGGAAACCTAGACGGTTGTGTGGCCTTTGTGGCATGTTCTTGGGATCTTCAATTAAGTTGTGAAGCTCCCCCAAGATTGAGGACTTCGTGGCGATTATTGGGAGCCTCCAATTAAGTTGTGGAGATAGCCCCAATCTTGTACGGGTTTGGTGACCACCCTCAAGTGTCCCATAGTGGAACAGGTGCTTGCCCGCGTGGGGGGTGCTCGAGAGAATAGGGTGAGGCCTCTTGTGATGTTAGTGGTCTTAGTACCACCCACCCCTCCAATGAGACATACTCCCTTGTTGGGAGGAACTTGGTAAAACATCGTCGTCCTCGTGTGCCATGGTTATCTCTATACCCAAGGTCTTTACTTATGTACTTTACATTGTGATAGCCTTCGTGCTTAAAGTATTTTATATTGCTATCACATTGTTGCTTGTCTTGCTTAGCATAAGTTGTTGGTGCACACAGGTGAACCTTAGTATATCTAGGCTTTATACTTAACAAAAGAAAATGCTAGTTTTATTCCGCCATTGTTAAGCCCATCTCATAAAAGTTTTAAATCGCCTATTCACCCCCCTCTAGGCGACATTCGTGATCTTTCAGCTGTTTTAACTTGCTAAAAAGGTTTATATTGTGGAACGAAGGTAGAAGGTACTTAAGTAGCCAAAAAATAATGATTACTATTATTTTAATTATAAACATAAGTGCATGTATCATGCAACGGGCACATGCGCTTATCGGGGACGCTAGATGAGTGTCAACACCCGGATTTTTAATCCCAGATGCCTGTTATGCCATACATCGCAATCCCAGGATTACCATTTTTGCGAGACATAACAGATTGGATATCATAGTACATCATCCATCACAAACCATAATAAGGTCTTACAACAAAATAAAGGATCTCATGATCCAGTCTTAGTACAATCAAGTAGCAGAATAAATAGCGTAGCGGTGGGGTCCATCATCAGAGTCACAGACAATGCTGACGATGGGAGATAGTCCTAGTTATCATAGCCGTCCTGCTGTCCTTCATCTTGGTAGTCTCCTTCATAGTCTGGCCATAGGAATAGCCAGGGACAAAAGCCATGAGTACTCTTTAAGTACTCGCAAACTACCACTAACAAGTAGTATAGTTCTAATAGGAATGCTAACTCTAAGTTTACTTCTAAAGTTAAGTTTGAAACCTAAGCTGAGTTCAGAAACAAAGAAAGATAAAGTAAAGTTTGAAAACACCTAAGTGGGAACTTAGTTGGCATAGTCGCAACTCTGTTGTGGTCAAGTCATGTCACAAATCACTTCATAAGTTGTTTTGAAAACATCTGACAACGGAACAGTATGGCCACTCCAACTGTCCATAACCGTGGACGCGGCTATTCGAATAGTTTGACACTCTGCAGAGGTGGTACACTTTCACCACAAGATTCGATACATCTGTCAAGGATAACCCTGAATCATCATACTTAGTATGCAGATAATCAAACATAACCTTTCCTTTACACACCCTAGTATAAGCACCTCTCCTATGAGTATGGCCTCCCAACCATGACCATCTGTCATCTTGGGCACTGCATAGGTGGACAACATTGAGAGGTAGCCTTAGCTCAAACCTCTCCCGCGAGGGAACTAATACTAATGCATATAAACTTCCGGCTAAGCCTTACCCAATTCAGGGATTGTGGTTGTATGGTAAAATTGGAATGGTATCGCATCCGAACCCAACCATCAGTTTTTGTAAAAGGGCTAAGGCTCATGCCTCAATAGTTCCATCATCATAAACCATTTGTGTTTCTCCACACATGTCAAAACATCTCAATAGAATGACTCATCATACCAAGGCTTTCATAAATCATTTTCACCAAGTATTCCCATATAGAGTGAATAAATTTTGGTTTTTGTTCCAACTACTAAGTTAAGAGTGTTCACTAATGTGGGATGCTAATCTCAATCTCATGCCATAGAATGACATCTAAGCCTAACTAGATAGGTCAAGTTTTATACTCTTTATGCTACCTTAAAAACAAGTAAAGTACTTTGGTAAAGTAAAGAAAGTAAAGCTGGAAATAAAACTAGGAGTAGGTATAAGTCAAAAAGGGTATAACCAAAGCATGCCTAATGCCTTTGCTTAGGTTATCTAGCTTGCAAGGTTTAGCTTGCTAATAATAACTTGCATAGTTAAGACACTTGCAAGTGTTAGCTTTCATAATGCTAGCTTGCCTTGGATAGTGCAGTGGTTGAAGTTTTCTTCCTCCTCCTCTTGGTAGAACTCCTCCTCCTCGAAAGCTTGGTCGGTACTATCGTCTATAAATACATACGGGATACACAATCACCAAACAATACTTAACTAGTCTACTTAGCACACTAAGGCACACATTTGATGATCTGGTATCATCACAAACATCACAAGGTTTAATGAACTAGCTTCATTCTTTTTCTTTGAGAAAAGTAATTTCTACTCATTGAAAATAACTAAGATTTAATATTCTCCAATTAAAATATGGGATCATGTGGACACATGTCATCACCACATATTCTAACATATGGGAATGTGACATGAGGGTTGGATCATATTTTAATAAGTTTAAGTTTAATACTTAATGATTTAAAGTGCTAGAAATGCCTATATAGCATTGTTTTGGTACTAGTCCAAAGTCACTGCATATAAACCTCAATATTATTACATATTCAGATAGGTATGGTTAAATGTGATTTTTGAAAGTTGGAATCAACTCAAAAGCTATTATGGTTGATTTTATAAAAATGTTTGAATGTGCAAAAGCTTCTATTTTGTTATTTTAACTAGGAGATATTGATGGGTTCGTAGCATGGAAAACAATAAATTTCTACCGCAAGAACGAACAAAACCCAGATCTAATCTAGATAAAAGCCAAGATCTAATCTATTAGACATGTGCAACGAGATAGATCTGCATTAACCCTTGTAGATCCGAAAGCCTTGTGCGAGATCGGATCTCGTGGTTGATGTAGACGATCACTTGCCGATCTCAAGATCGAGTAGACGATCCTTCCGGCACCATGTTCCGGCAGCGCTTCCGCAGTCGGTCACACGTGCGGAGTCGATGCAGACCTTCCTCTCCCCATTCTAGCGAGCAGCGGAGGTAGTAGATCTCTCCACGGAATCCCAGTAGCACGACGGCGTGGTGGTGGTGGTGGAGTAGAGAATTCTGCAGGGCTTCGCCTAAGCCTGAGCAGAAGGAAGGAGGAGGAGAGAGGCGGCTAGGGCAAGAGTGGATGGGCAAGGGGGGATGGCGCCTCCACCCCTCTATATATAGAGGGAGGGGTGCGGCCTAGGGTTCCCACCCTAGAAAATGATCTCCATTATATGAATCTTATTCTTCGGACAATTCCGGAACTCCTCGTGATGTCTCAGATCCAATCCGAGACTCCGAACAACATTCGGTCTCCAACGCACATTTCATATCTACCTAAACAACATCGAACCTTAAGTGTGTCACCCTACGATTCGTGAATATGCAGACATGATGGAGACACCTCTCCGATCAATAACCATCAGCGGGATCTGGAGATCCATAACGGCTCCCACATACTCAACGGTGACTTCGTGATCGATAGAACCATTAACATACGAAACCAATTCCCTTTGTCATGTGATACTCTACTTATCCGAGGTTTGATCGTCGGTATCTCCATACCTAGTTCTACCTTGTTATTGATAAGTACTCTTTACTCGTTCCATGTTATGTCATCCCTTGTGACCCAGTCACATGCTTGCAAGCTAACTAGATGACATTCCACCGAGAGGGCCCAGAGCATATCTATCCGTCATATGGATGGACAAATCCCAATCTTGGTCCATGCGCTTCAACACATACTTTCAGAATACCCAATGACACCTTTATAACCACCCAGTTACGAAGCGGTGTTTGATGTCATCAAAGTACCCATCCGGTGATGGTGATTAACATAAGATCATGGTCGAAGGATTAGGTTACTATGCATTTGAAAGCTTGTAGCAATATGAACTAAATGACTTGATCTTATGCTACACTTACTATGGGTGTGTGTCCATCACATCATTCTCCTAATGATACAACCTTGTTATTAATGACATCCAATGTCCATGATCAGGAAACCATGATCATCTATTAATCAACAAGCTAGTTCAACAAGAGGCTTACTAGGGACTCTTTTACGTTTACAAAACACACATGTATTAGTGTTTCCTTATAATACAATTATAGCATGGGATGTAAACATTCATCATAAACACAAAGATATAATAATAACCACTTTTATTATTGCCTCTTGGGCATATCTCCAACAGTCTCCCACTTGCACTAGAGTCAATAATCTAGATTACATGGTAATATACCTAACACCCATGGCGTTCTGGTGTTGGTCATGCTTTGCTCTAAGGAGAGGTTTAGTCAACGGATCTGCCACATTCAGATCAGTGTGTACTTTGCAAATCTTTATGTCACCATCTCGGACATACTCGCAAATAGCATGGAAACGTAGCTTGATGTGCTTGCTATGTGACCTTGGCTCTCGTGCATTAGCTATGGCACTGTGTTGTCACAAGAGATGGCCATCGGGTCCAACGACTAGGAACCACGCCAAGTTCAGTAATGAACTCCTTCATCCATATGGCTTCTTGTGCAGCCTCCGAAGCAGCTATGTATTCTGATTCAGTTGAAGATTTCGCCACAACGCTTTGCTTGGCACTCCTCCAGCTCACTGCAGCACCATTCAAAATAAATACGTATCCAGACTGTGACTTCGAGTCATCTGGATCGGTGTTCCAACTAGCATTAGTGTAACTATTTACAACAAGCTGTTCATCACCTCCATAAGAAAGAACCATATCCTTAGTCCTATTCAGGTACTTTAGGATATTCTTGATCATGTCCAAAGGCTCCATTCCAGATCACTTTGATATCTGCTAGTCAAACTAACAGCATGTGCTATATCCGGTCTTGTACACAGCATGGCATACATGATAGAACCTATGGCCGAGGCATAGGGAATATTATTCATATTCTCTCTATCTTCTGTCGTAGCTGGACTTTGAGTCTTACTCAAGGTCTTACCTGACAACATGGGCACGAACCCTTTCTTGCTCTCTTCCATTCTAAACTTCGTTAGAACTTTGTCCAAGTATGTACTTTGTGAAAGCGCTATTAGGCGTCTTGATCTATCTCTATAAATCTTGATGCCTAGAATATATGTCGCTTCGCCAAGATCCTTCATTGAAAAACTATTATTCAAATAGGCTTTGACGCTATTAAGAAGTTCTATATCATTCCCAATCAACAATATGTCATCTACATATAGTACTAGGAATGCTACAGAGCTCCCACTCACTTTCTTGTAAATACAAGCTTCTCCATAAGTTTGTATAAATCCAAAGTTTTTGATTACTTTATCAAAATGTTGATTCCAACTCCGGGATGCTTGCTTCAGTCCTAAATGGAGCGCTGAAGTTTGCATACCTTGTCAGCATCTTTAGGATCGACAAAACCCTTGAGTTGTACCATATACAACTCTTCCTCAATGTCACCATTAAGGAACGCCGTTTTGACATTCATCTGCCAAATCTCATAATCGAAATATGCAGCAATTGCTAACAAAATCCTCACAGACTTTAGCTTTGCTACTGGTGAGAATGTCTCATCGTAGTCAACTCCTTGAATTTGTCGGAACCCTTTCGCGACAAGTCGAGCTTTATAGACGGTAACATTACCATCACATCTGTTTTTCTTTGAAAATCCATTTGTTCTCGACAGCCTTTACTGCCATCCGTAAGTCCACAAAAGTCCATACTTGGTTTTCGTACATGGATCCCATTTCATATTTCATGGCTTCTAGACATTTGTCTAATCTGGCTCACCGTAGCTTCTTCATACGTCGCAGGTCATCTGTTGTCCACCAACATGACGTTCAAGGCAGTCATACCAATCAGAGTGGTACGAACCTCGTTGACCTGAGGTTCAAAGGGCAACTTCGCTCAAGTTTCATGATCACCATCATTAGCTTCCTTCCAATTGGTGCAAAGTGCACAAAAACATCTTCCGGTGCTGCGCTACTCTCAACTCCGAGAGAAGGTTCAATAACCCGTCGAGTTCTACTTTCCTTCCGCCACTTCCTTCGAGAGAAACTCCTTCTCAAGAA
This sequence comes from Avena insularis, assembly GCA_023614405.1. Lineage (NCBI taxonomy): Eukaryota > Viridiplantae > Streptophyta > Magnoliopsida > Poales > Poaceae > Avena > Avena insularis. The sequence goes on along the minus strand of CM042692.1, from coordinate 492,390,449 downwards.
AGGATCCATTCTTGGCAACGAAAACTTTGCCTTCGGATCTATGATAGAAGGTATACCCAATTGTTTCTTTAGGGTATCCTATGAAGATGCATTTCTCCGCTTTGGGTTCAAGCTTATCAGGTTGTAACTTCTTTACATACGCTTCGCAACCCCAAACTTTAAGGAACGACAACTTATGTTTATTTCCAAACCACAATTCATACGGTGTCGTTTCAATGGATTTAGATGGTGCCCTATTTAAAGTGAATGCGGCTGTCTCTAATGCATAGCCCCAAAACGATAGTGGTAAATCTGTAAGAGACATCATAGACCGAACCATATCTAAGAGAGTTCGACACGACGCTCGACACACCATTACTGTTGTGGTGTTCCAGCGATGTCAATTCGAAAGTATTCCACATTTCTTTAAATGCATGCCAAACTCATAACTTAGATATTCACCTCCGCAATGTAACGCAAACTTAATCTTCTTGTTACGATGATTTTCCACTTCACTTTGAAATTCCTTAAACTTCTCGAAAGTTTCGGACTTATGTTTCATAAAGTAGACATACCCATATCTACTTAAGTCATCCGTGAAAGTGAGAACATAACGATATCCACCACGCGATGCTACACTCATTGGACCGCACAGATCGGTATGTATTATTTCCAATAAGTCTGTAGCTCGCTCCATTATTCCAAAGAATGGAGTCTTAGTCATTTTCCCATTAGACATGCTTCGCATCTTTCAAGTGATTCAAGAAGTCCATCAGAATGGAGTTTCTTCATACGCTTCACTCCAATGTGACCAAGACGACAGTGCCACATGTATGTAGAATTATCATTCAATTTTGTTTGTTTAGCATCTATGTTGTGAACATGTGTATCATTACTATCGAGATTTAGTAAGAATAAACCATTCATCTCAGGTGCATTACCATAAAAGATATTACTCATATAAATCGAACAACCTTTATTCTTGGACTTAAAAGAGTAACCGTCTCGCAATAAACAAGATCAATGTTCATGCTTAACGCAGGCACCAAATAACAATTATTCAAATTTAAAACTAACCCCGAAGGTAGATGTAGAGGGAGCGTGCCGACGGCGATCACATCAACCTTGGAGCCATTTCCAACGCGCATCGTCACCTCGTCTCTCGCTAGTCTTCGCTTATTCCGCAGCTCCTGTTTCGAGTTACAAATATGAGCAACCGAACCAGTATCAAATACCCAAGCACTACTACGATTACTAGTAAGATACACATCAATAACATGTATATCTAATATACCTTTCTTCTTGATGTTGCCGTTCTTCAGATCCGCCAGGTACTTGGGGCAGTTATGCTTCGAGTGACCGGCACCCTTGTAGTAGAAGCATTCAGTTTCAGGCTTAGGACCAGCCTTGGGCTTCTTAGCAGGTGCGGCAGCTTTCTTGCCGTCCTTCTTGAAGTTGCCCTTGTTCTTAGGCTTGCCCTGTTTCTTGAAATTGGTGGTCTTATTGACCATCAACACTTGGTGCTCCTTTTTGATCTCCACTTCAGCAGTTTTCAGCATGGACGATAGTTCAGGCAACGTCTTGTTCATGCAGTGCATATTGTAGTTCATCACAAAGTTCTTATAACTCGGTGGCAGTGATTGGAGGACACGGTGAATCCCTAACTCATTAGGAATCGTTATCCCCAACTCTTGGAGCTTGTTTGCGTGCCCAGACATGGTGAGCATGTGCTCGTTAACGGAGCTACCCTCTTCCATCTTACAGTTAAAGAACTTTTCGGAGGCCTCATAGCTCTCCACGGCGTGAGTCTCAAAATGAGCTTGAGCTCCTTAATGATCTCGAACGGTCGTGGTGCTCAAAGCGCTCAAGCTCTTTCTAAACCGCAGGATGGCACACTGAACTGTGGAGTAATGATTTTTCCGAGTGGCGTAAACATTCTTTACGTCATCGGTGGCATCTTCTGCAGGTGGGTCACCTAGCGGTGCTTCGAGCACATAGGTCAACTGACCAGCCCTAAGGACAATCTTCGGTCCACGGAGCCAGTCCGTGAAGTTGCTTCCATTGTTCTTAAGCTTTTCTTTCTCTAGGAATGCATTGAAATTGATGGAGAGGTTCACCATAATCTACAACAAATTTGCAAGTAGTTTAGACTAAGTTTATGATAAATTGACTTCAATTTTAAGGTTAGCCCGAGCCGCTTCATCCCACCATACCGCAAGATGCAAAGTACACAAAGCAAAAGACGGCACGAGCACCAACGCCCACAAAACCATTGTGTTCTACTCATGCAACAGATCTACGCATAGACACGGCTCTGATACCACTGATGGGTTTGTAGCATGGAAAACAAAAAAAATCTACCGCAAGAACGAACAAAACCCAGATCTAATCTAGATAAAAGCCAAGATCTAATCTATTAGACATGTGCAACGGGATAGATCTGTACTAACCCTTATAGATCCGAAAGCCTTGTGCAAGATCGGATCTCGTGGTTGATGTAGACGATCACTTGCCGATCTCAAGATCGAGTAGACGATCCTTCCCGCTGCTCCCAAGGCCGCCTCAATCGGTCACACGCGGAGTCGATGCAGACCTTCCTCCCCATTCCAAATGAGCATGGAGGTAGTAGATCTCTCCACGTAATCCCAGCAAGACGACGGCAGGTGGTGGTGGAGTAGAGAATTTTGCAGGCTTTGCCTAAGCCTGAGAAGGAAGGAGGAGGAGAGAGGCGGCTAGGGCAAGAGTGGATGGGGGGGTGGCGCCCACCCTCTATATATAGAGGAGGGTGCGGCCTAGGTTCCCACCCCTAGGCCCACCTCCTAGGGCCGCAGACAAGGGGGCTTGGGGGAGTTTCCTTCCCCAAAGTTTCCTTTTTTTCTTGGTTTTCAAGTAAACTCCATAGAAATTTCTAGAACCTTCCGGAACATTCCGAAACCTTCTAGAACCCCCATATAAACACTCCGGGACATTTCCGAACCTAGAAAATGATCTCCATTATACCAATCTTATTCTCCGGACAATTCCGGATCTCCTCGTGATGTCTCAGATCCAATCCGAGACTCCGAACAACATTCGGTCTCCAACGCACATTCCATATCTACCTAAACAACATCGAACCTTAAGTGTGTCACCCTATGGTTCATGAATATGCAGACATGATGGAGACACCTCTCCGATCAATAACCATCAGCGGGATCTGGAGATCCATAACGGCTCCCACATACTCAACAATGACTTCGTGATTGATAGAACCGTTAACATACGAAACCAATTCCCTTTGTCACGGATACTCTATTTATCCGAGGTTTGATCGTCGGTATCTCCATACCTAGTTCTACCTCGTTACTGATAAGTACTCTTTACTCGTTCCATGTTATGTCATCCCTTGTGACCCAGTCACATGCTTGCAAGCTAACTAGATGACATTCCACCGAGAGGGCCTAGAGCATATCTATCCGTCATATGGATGGACAAATCACAATCTTGGTCCATGCGCTTCAACACATACTTTCAGAATACCCAATGACACCTTTATAACCACCCAGTTACGAAGCGGTGTTTGATGTCATCAAAGTACCCATCCGGTGATGGTGATTAACATAACCTCATGGCCGAAGGATTAGGTTACTATGCATTTGAAAGCTTGTAGCTATACGAACTGAATGACTTGATCTTATGCTACACTTACTATGGGTGTGTGTCCATCACATCATTCTCCTAATGATACAACCTTGTTATTAATGACATCCAATGTCCATGATCAGGAAACCATGATCATCTATTAATCAACAAGCTAGTTCAACAAGAGGCTTACTAGGGACTCTTTTACGTTTACAAAACACACATGTATTAGTGTTTCCTTATAATACAATTATAGCATGGGATGTAAACATTCATCATAAACACAAAGATATAATAATAACCACTTTTATTATTGCCTCTTGGGCATATCTCCAACAAATATCTCTAACTCTAAATAATTTAAATCCAACGGGCTTGGATAGAGATTTTCAGTAGCTTTCCAACAAAATTGGAATCACACAATTTGGTTCAGTAAAACTCACTGAATTGATTTTTGAACTAAGGGACATAAATGGTTTTAAGTCTAAATAGAAAAGGCTATATTTGAATCTACGGGCTTAGGTGAGAACACTAACGGACTGGCCCAGTGACGCTCTGCGGCGTAGAGGGCGAATGACAGGAGGGTCCCGCACGTCAGCGGTACTTAAAACCCGAAGCGGTACGGGACGATCTGGGCCACACGATTAGAACACAGATCGACGGCTCATGGTCGTCGTCAACGACGGACTCGTCGCCGGCGAGACTAAACCCTAATCATCTGGTGGGGGTCTACTAGGGATGTACCAGGGCTCCAGCTAGTGCGGCGAGGCGGGCAATCAAACTAGTGGACGACGGTGAGGTCACGGCAGGGGCTGAGGTGGAAGAAATCGACGAGGACTTCTCCTCCTCTACAACAGCTACCTCCGGTGGAATTCCGGCAAACGGTGGCTCGAGCAGCTCCGACGAGAGAGGGGAAACGGTCAGTGGAGAGAGGGGAGTGAGATGGTGTGAAGAAATGGTGCTGGGGTGGCCTCCTTATATAGGCTCGACGAGGGGACCGACGGGTGTGGGTTGGCGTCTCCGGCGAGGGCGGTACAGAGGGCTACCAGCGAGGGCGAGGTAGGAGGAAAGTGGGTGGTCTGCTGGCGGTCCTCCATGGTGTAATGGCGTGGCTAAGGCGGTGCCGAATGGTTGGGAGCTTCCCACGCTCTGGGAGACAGAGGCGGTGCTCGATGGCGATCATGGCGACTGTGGGTCGCGCAACGGTGCACGACCATGTCCGGCGGGGTGATGGGTTGATGGCGGAGCGGCGTGCATGATTTGGTGTCGAGGCCTTGAGGCGTCGGGCGGCGATCGGCTTAGCGCTCTGGTTGCACGCAGAGAAAAGGCGGCGCTGCCTGGGTGGTCCGATTACTGGCGGGCCGTGGGGTGGACCGTGGGTGGCGGTGAGGTCACGCCTCACTCCCTGGAGCGGCGGAGAGGGGCTGGTGGTCGCTTGTGGCTTGTGCACGTTTGGCCGGCGAGCATGGCGTCGGGGCGGCGTTGCCGTGGTGCCAGGGGCTAGGGATAGGGGTGGTTTTGGTCTGGTTGGGCTTGGGGGAGACCAAGGTGATCAATGTGCATCAATTGGCTCGACAAGATTTGCTCCTAAACAGTATTAGTTAGGCCACTTTTTATCTGCCTACCAACTGTTCGATCAAATGGCCGCATGAAAGTTTTATTTGAATATTGCAAAGATTTTTGGTGGAGTGATTCATCTCATGCTTAAGCATCTAGGTTTTCTTGGGATTTTGAAATGGAGTTCATTTGAGTGGTTTTTGAGAAAGTGGCATCTAGACATATGAACTAGATTCAATTTTCAATTGTCATTTAAATTTAGAGTTTGAATGTTTTGGGGATTAATTAAGGTGGGCCTTGGTACATCACTACTTGTACTAGCAAGGGGTGCAAAGATCCACAATTGTCTCTGTTAAGATTTGAGTGCTAGGAACAGCCAAAGTGGGCTATGTGATTAAAATGGCAAAAGTGACCATTTTCTTATTTAATTCTTTTTTGATTTCTTTTTCTTTGGGATTTGCTTGGGGATGATCTAGATGATGTGTAATTCACCTTAGAGTCATTTTACAATCAATATATCACTCAAACATGGCAATTCAAAACAACTCCTATTTAAATGCATACACATATGAATGCTTAAAGATTTTTAAATAGTAAAAGTTTTTGTTAACCCTAAATTGGGTAGATTTGATCTTAATCATTTGATTAAAGTTTTGGGATGTTACAATGAGACTTGCCTGCAGATATAGAGATATAGTGGGGCATTAGTCCATCCATCTTTAGGCAGAGAGCTTCGTGCACCCACCGCTCTGCATGTATGGTCAGCCCCTCCTCCCGATTCCCCATGATCACCACCACCCCACGTCCCTACCTATGCAGCTAGCTAGGCTACGTTGTCCCTACCTACGCATCTAGCTAGGCTACGCCCGCCTTCTCGCAAAGCTACTTAGAAGATGGCCTTTTTGTACCATGCGCTCAGACCACAGCAAAGAGCGGGGCAAGGGAGGGGGACCTAGTGGAATTGGTTGCGGTTACGCTCTCTCTCTGGATTGGGTGGGACCACGTGGATAATGGTAAATAAAGCTACTCCCTCCAGCCTGAATTATTGTTTGCACGCACAATACAAATGTAATTTTACAAACAAACCCAGGTAGTTTCGAAACGTTACAAATTGACGTAGATTCAAAATTCAAATTTGGAAACCAGCGTCCGCCCGTGATCCCGGCGGCCGAGCGCGATCCCTGGCGACCGTGACCCCTGGCAGGCACGATCCCCATGAGGAGGCGACCACGATCCCTAGCAGGCACGATCCCTGGTGGGAGGTGGCCGCTATCCCCGGCAGCCACGATCCCAGTCCCAGACATCACGGGAGGAGGAGGCCGGTTGAGCTCCATCTCCCCATCATTGTCCTTGGAGGAGGCGGAGGTCGGTCCAGCTCCAGTTCCCTTCCCCATCATCGTCGGTTGCTCCTCAATAGTCCGCCGCCTCTCGTCCACCATTGGCCGCTCCCTAGCAGAATGTTCTGCTCCGCTGCCTCCCGTCCAAGCTCGCACACGGTGCCTCCCCTACGAGCTCGCCGACGGCGCCTCCCCCTACGAGCTTGCAGGCGGCGCGTCCCCCAGGAGCTCACGGGAGGCACGTACCCTATGAGATCGCAGACCCTCCCAACTCGCGGACGCGTAGAAAGATCAATCTTGGCTGGGATCGCGCTCAGATGGACCTCGCCGGACTCTTCTGCTCCTCGGGCCCCCACTGGCCGGCCTGCTCCTCCGTCCAATGGCCCGATTCAGATAATAGCAGGTACAGATCGTTTTTCTTCAGGTTTTTGCTTTGGTATTGATTTGAGAGTAGCAGTTTCAGGGTGCCTAGGTTTAGGGTTTCCACTGTATGTTGTACATTTGAGGATGTCGGTTAAGAAATGAACATACTTTTGGATATATCTTGACTGCATTGCGAAAAGAAATTAAATATAGATTCACGCCATTATATTCTTAGATGTAAGCTGACCTAATGTAAAAGAAGTACAGAAGGTCTAAAGTGATTCTAGTCTCAGTTCATAACAAGGACAATATGTCAGTATGCCACAAATTAGACAAATTAGAAAGAAAAACTGCTATCCTGATGCACCAAGTAACACTGGTTAAGGGCCTTAACATTCTTTCATGATTCTGTCTACCACTACAAGAACCTAGGCGGTTCATGACGATCTGGTATCATCGTGGATGAGGGCCAAAACATCGTAGATTGCCATCCGCGATGAATTTTGTGACGAAAAAATAGGTCACGGACCTCACGTCATAATTCAATCTGTGACGTTTTCTTTGTCTCAAAACGTCACGGCCCGTCCGTGACATTCCTCCAATTTCGTCGCGGCAAACTGGACCGGCCCGGCCCTGGCCCGGGCTGTCATGACGTTTTTACTTCGTCATGAACGATGCCACGTGGCGAACAGCACCGCGAACTGCCATTAGCGACGTTTGCTGACGTCATTGTTGTCGTCTATGATGTCATACCTATCGGGACGTTTATTTTTCTTCATGACTTGATTCCGTAACCGCCGCTTCCTTAAGTCATCACGTTGTTATGACGTCATGCCAGCCATGACGAATTTTGTTTCGTCACTACCGACCGCCGACAGGTAGACACATGATCCATTCAAATGATAACACGTGGGTCAATTGCAGGACAAGACGAGGACCAATCAGCGCCAGACACGTATCGTCTAGAAGAAATAATGTTGTTACCAGTCTCATGACATTACTAACCATGACGGAAATATTTCGTAAAGAAACACTAAGGACGTTTATAGGATTACAATACATAATTTGACAGAAAATTCCAGGACAAATGTTTCACTCTCAAGAAATAAATACCAAACTCAAATAAGATATAAGAAGGTTCGGACAGGTGAGCTAACACTTGTTGTATTAATGCATTTGCCTCTTCTTGTTTCTTCCTTAGGTCTTCTTGTTTCTTCCGCATTACTTGTAGGTCTTCCAAATACTTTAGCCTCTCTGCCTCGCCAGATTCGTTCACCTGCTGCAACTCCCCAATGGCACAACACAGTTCCACATTACTTGCTTTATGTGCCTTGAGTTGAGCTTCTAGCTGAGACTTGGTTGGTTTCGAAGTACTTGCAAAGATGCTGATGTTCTTCAGGACAGTTGGCTTTCTTTTGTTCTGAGACAGCACAAAGTGCACATCGTCAGTGGAAGGAATTGCTTCATCCTCTGTGCCATCTTCTAGAGGATATGACACCAACTTGCTTTCCACGACTGCCTACAAGTTTTAGGAATAGAATAGAATATGAGAAACCTAGCGAGCAAATAATAAGCACATCGTATATGTGAGGGAAGAAATGGGCATTGAATTTGACGAAGATGGAAAGTATTATGGAGGACTTACAGTTGTTTCTTGCATATTGTCAGTCAAGCCATTTTCGAGTAGTTCAATGGAGTCTTCCTCCATGTCGCACAAAACCTCATAGCTGCGAGCACCTGTGGCATGAGGGTACTAGACGAGCTGTTTGCTGATCTTGTTTTTTCAGACAAAGCCTAAACAAACAGGGAGCATATAGTTAAGTCTAGCTTAAAGAATTCAAACAAGAGAAGTTTAGTAAACAATACATGACCTTGTTTCTGGGGTCGGACCAAAAATCGGCAAGCCTGCACCACTCCTCATTGCTCATGTGTTCCACAGGAGATATCCTTGTAACTTCATTCTCTGGGAAATTCTCAAAAAATGTTTCTTCAGAGTATGCCATTGATTTATTGCATGCCTTGATGACCCACAAGTATAGGGGGTGTATCGCAGTATTTTTGATAAGTAAGAGTGTCGAACCCAACGAGGAGCAGAAGGTGTTGATGAGTGGCTTGGAGCAGGAATTCTCTATAAATACTTAGCAAATGGATTTTTAGGGGTATTCGATAATGTAGATAAATAAAGTGCAAGTAAATAAAAGACAATAATAATGAATGTAGCAAGTGGCCCAATCCTTTCTAAAGGACAAGCCGGTTGTATTACTTAAGATGACCAAACATTCTCGATGACACATGGAAGTACTATCAAGTGCTTTTGCTTCATATAGTTGATTAATCTTCTTTTGTTTGATAAGTGTTGTGTGGGTGAACCTGTGCTAATGTACCGACCTTCCTAGGACTAATACATACTTGTGATTATACCCCATGCAAGAATCCACAACTACAAGAAAGTAATTAAGATAAAAACCTAACCACAACCTTAAACTCTGAGATCCTACACTCCCTTGTGCAAAGGTTTCCTAACGGGGGTTTAAGTTTCTGTCACTCCAGCAAACCCTACGATTAGTAGCCAAATACACAATGCATCCCCCTAGACCCATAAAGGTGAAGTGTCATGTAGTCGACGTTCACATGACACCACTAGAAGAATAACACCACAACTTAAATATTAAACTATTGAATATTTCTCAACACAATTCCATTACTAACAACATGACTTCTCCCTTGTCCTCAAGAACTAAACGAACTACTCATAAGACATCATATGGATCAAGATCATAGATTAAATAATGGTAAGTAACAATCTAAACATGAAAGATAATTCAATGGTTCCACTCAATAGCATCAACTACAACAAGTAATCAACACCAGAAAAGTTTCCCCTAAGAAGTATGCAAGATTCAACCCAATTGTTACAACGGTATGAAGTGGTGATGATGGTGCTGATGGATATGATGATGGAGATGATGATGATCCCGATGAAGTCCAGCTTGATGGTGGTGTTGATGGCGACGATATCCCCTCTCCGGGAAGGAATTTCCCTAGTAGATTTCTGCCTGCTAGAGAGCTCTTTTTGTCTCTGTAGTTTTCCACCCTGTAGAGGCGGCGGAACCTTTCTATGGTTGCTCCTCGAGTCTTAGGGTTTCAGGAGGATTATATACGCCAAAGAACAGAGCCAGAGGTGGGTCAGGGTGGCCACACCACCTGGTGGCACGGCCAGGGCTGGCCCGCGCCAAGGGGTGGTGTGGGCCCCTTGTGGCCCATCTCCGCTCCCCCTTCAGGCATCCTTCGTCTTCTGGAAAAATAGGATTTTTCATATATTTTCTGGGATTTTCTGATCTTCGCGAATTTCGCCTCCAAACAGTGCCTTTTCCACCAGAATCCTGACTTCAGTGGTCCATCCTCCAAAAGTCATCAACCATGCAAAAACAGATGAAATAACATAAGTATCATCTCTTAATATGAAATATATCAATGAATAACAGTAAATTATGATATAGAATAGTGATGCAAAATGGACATATCATGCCTCATTAACTGCTTGTTACAAGCAAACTGCACATCAGGTAGAGGGGGGTGCATGGCAAACTTTTGCTAAAATAAAACAAAGATTATCAGATTTCGCATTAACATCAAAAGGAAGAAAGGGACAACTGAGTGTTATGGAACATACAGAAACTTTGCCAAAGAAGTCTGCTCTGACATCCGGCCTCTCCCTGTACTCTTTCCACTAGGGGAAGATAGGCATCTGTGTCCTGACTGTTACTGCATACTCAGTGGCAAACTTGGCAGCAATCACTGGTGAAACTGGTCTAGTTCTTCCTAGAGGAACGACAAGTTGAAGCCTTTTTGTCGGCATGTTGTCAACCACCAACAGAGGATCATCATGCGTAACAGTGTCTCCAGAATGATTATGCCCAGATTCATCTACACGAATATAATGGGTATGAGTTAGTGTTCTACAACAGTAAATGCAATGAGTATGATTCACAGAATATAATGTTAATCGGTTACTATAGAGCAAGCAATTTGTTCAACATGTTACCTTCTTAATCCCAGTCAAAATGGTCAAATAACCATCCATCATGTTTCACATGAGGCCCCTCGCCTTTGGTAGATGAACCCTCAGATGCACAGTCCATTTGGAGAGGTGCACAGTCACATTGGAGAGGCGCCCATGCATGGCAAGGCGGGGGCTGCTGCTTGCCCTAGGGACGTGCATAGTCGCTTTGGAGAGGCGCTTGTGCATGGCCGGGCGGAGGCTGCTGCTTGCCTTAGGGAGGTGCCCACGGATGACGGCATCGGGCTGCTGGCCTAGGGGAGGTGCCAGCGGACACCAGGGATCTGGCTGCTGGCCTTGGGAGGTGTGTGCTCAGCTTGGGCAGCTTCCCGGCCGCCTTGGTCAACTGGTTGCTTACCCTTGGACCTGATTTTTCTAGAAGTTTCTATGCCTGCACCTTGGCTCGCCAAGACGCGCTTCCGAGCAGATGCTAGACCAGCAGGAGCGAACGATGTCCTAACGGCAGCTATCTTGTTGTATTTCCTCTTCTGTGGCTAGAAATTCCATTTGATCGGTCAATTGGGGATAATAAAGAAGGAACATATATATGTCAAAATCAGTAAGCAAACAATTCACACAAGATGAGTAAGATAAGGGGTCGACCTGTGACTCATTGTCCTCACTGACATCATCTAGGTCTCCTTCAATGATATCTTCCTCCTCTTCAGGATCATAGTCAGATCCAGAGCAGTCATTTCTTGTCTTTTTAGGAGAGAATACAGTTGGAGATGCGAAAAGACTTGCAAAGGGCCTAACACCCAGTTGTTGCAAGCGCTCATTGTTTCTCATGATGTTTTTCAGCCGACTTTTTTCCATGGGATGCATTTGAGTATATAACATTAATAAAGAAATCCAAGTCAGCTACAAATTAAACAGGCAATTAAATAAAATATTACGTATGGTGTTGATTGCCCGATAGCAAACATGAGGAGGAAAATGAACATACTGCCTCTCTCAAACAAGCAAATTCACAGGCATGGAAAATAAAACACATGAACATCGAGTAGGCTTAAAAGAGCAGAGAATTCAAAGGCAAGGAGGTTGTTTACTTGCCTGCAGGCGCTACGACATTTTTCTTTGTGCGCTTCTTGCCGGGAACCTTGCTGGCCTTCTTTATCGACGAGGAGGATGAAAATCTGGCGTGCCTTGACGGTGTGGTGGACGGCGAGGAGACATGCATTGTTGGTGGGGTGGACGGCGAGGTAGCAGACCTTGACGCCAAGGTTCACAAAGACATGGAGGACCTTGTTAGCGAGGTGGTAGATGGAGAGGACGGCCATATGGCAGTGCTCGATGGTGAGGTGGCAAATCCGCGAGATCGACGGCTTGGTTGGAAACCGGGAAGCTGATGATGGGCTAGGGTTTGGGCTAGGTCGATAGTTAGATGATTACTAGGGCGGACGGTGGTAGATGAGGGTACGACGATGGCCATGCTACGACAGGCGGTCGGCGACTAGGGCGGGCGTAGGAGATTTGGATCTGTCTCCTTTCGGTGAGGGGATAAAGAAGGGTTTCCACTAGATTACATAAATGCCCTCTACACCAATGCATTGGTTACGCTATGTGGATGGGCTGAACCGTAATATCAGCGTGCGATAGTTTCAGTGCGCGAGAATTTGGGTGCCCGAAATTTTGGATCGGCGGGAGGACTGAACCCGAAATTTTGGATTGGCCGGACGATGGAACCACAGATTATTGGTCGTTGGATGAGTGGTGTGTGGCTGAAATAAATCAACATTAGGTTTCAAACATTAGGGTTCTTAAGCTAGGTGACCGGTCTTGATAATCTCTTACTAGATCCTGATAGAAGCAGTTGCATCACCACACCCAACTAGAGTGTGTGTGGGTCATAAAGGTGTGGCTTTTGAGACTATAACACACATGCATTGATCTATAGGGACTCCATTTGTGTCAAACAACCATGTTGGACAGAAAGCCCAGAGAGCCCCTAGAATATGCAACTGCCACATGAGATGGTGAACCAGTGTGACAGAAGCAGTTGCATCACCACACCCAACTTGAGTGTGTGTGGGTCATCAAGGTGTGGTTTTTGAGACTACATAACACAAACGCATTGATCTCTAGGGACTCCATTTGTGTCAAACAACCATGGTGGTCAGAAAGCCTAGAGAGCCCCTAGAATATATGCAGCTACCACATGGAGATGGTGAACCAGTGTGACAGGAGTTGCATCACCACACCTAACTTGAGTGTGTGTGGGTCATAAAGGTGTGGCTTTTGAGACTATATAACACAAATGCATTGATCTACAGGGACTCCATTTGTGTCAAACAACCATGTTGGACAGAAAGCCCAGAGAGCCCCTAGAATATGCAACTGCCACATAGAGATGGTGAACCAGTGTGACAGAAGCAGTTGCACCACCACACCCAACTTGAGTGTGTGTGGGTCATCAAGGTGTGGTTTTTGAGACTACATAACACAACTGCACTGATCTCTAGGGACTCCATTTGTGTCAAACAACCATGGTGGTCAGAAAGCCCAGAGACCCCCTAGAATATATGTAACTGCCACGTGGAGATGGTGAACCAGTGTGACAAAAGGAGTTGCATCACCACACCCAACTGGAGTGTGTGTGGGTCATCAAGGTGTGGCTTTTGAGACTATATAACATAACACAAATGCATTGATCTCTAGGGGACTCCATTTGTGTCAAACAACCATGCTGGTCAGAAAGCCCAGAGAGCCCCTAGAATATGCAACTGCCACATGGAGATGGTGAACCTGTAGTGTGACAGAAGCAGTTGCATCACCATACCCAACTGGAGTGTGTGTGGATCATCAAGGTGTGGTTTTTTAGACTATATAACACAAATGAATTTATCTATAGGGACTCCATTTGTGTCAAACAACCATGTTGGACAGAAAGCCCAGAGAGCCCCTAGAATATGCAACTGCCACATGGAGATGGTGAACCAGTGTGACAGAAGCAGTTGCATCACCACACCTAACTGGAGTGTGTGTGGGTTATCAAGGTGTGGCTTTTGAGAATATATATCACAAATGAATTGATCTATAGGGACTCCATTTGTGTCAAATAACTATGTTGGACAGAAAGCCCAGAGAGCCCTTAGAATATGCAACTGCCACATGGAGATGGTGGACCAGTGTGACAGAAGCAGTTGCATCACCACACCCAACTTGAGTGTGTGTGGATCATCAAGGTGTGGTTTTTGAGACTACATAACACAAATGCATTGATCTCTAGGGACTCCATTTGTGTCAAACAACCATGGTGGTCAGAAAGCCCAGAGACCCCCTAGAATATATGTAACTGCCAAATGGAGATGGTGAACCAGTGTGACAAAAGGAGTTGCATCACCACACCCAACTGGAGTGTGTGTGGGTCATCAAGGTGTGGCTTTTGAGACTATATAACATAAATGCATTGATCTCTAGGGAACTCCATTTGTGTCAAACAACCATGGTGGTCAGAAAGCCTAGAGAGCCCCTAGAATATGCAACTGCCACATGGAGATGGTGAACCTGTAGTGTGACAGAAGCAGTTGCATCATCATACCCAACTGGAGTGTGTGTGGATCATCAAGGTGTGGTTTTTGAGACTATATAACACAAATGAATTTATCTATAGGGACTCCATTTGTGTCAAACAACCATGTTGGACAGAAAGCCCAGAGAGCCCCTAGAATATGCAACTACCACATGGAGATGGTGAACCTGCAGTGTGACAGAAGCAGTTGCATCACCACACCCAACTTGAGTGTGTGTGGGTCATCAAGGTGTGGTTTTTGAGACTATATAACACAAATGCATTGATCTATAGGGACTCCATTTGTGTCATACAACCATGGTGGACAGAAAGCCCAGAGAGCCCCTAGAATATATGCAACTGTCGCATGGAGGTGAACCAGTGTGATAGAAGCAATTGCATCACCACACCCAACTTGAGTGTATGTGGATCATCAAGGTGTGGTTTTTGAGACGACATAACACAATTTCATTGATCTCTAGGGACTCCATTTGTGTCATACAACCATGGTAGACAGAAAGCCTAGAGAGCCCCTAGAATATATGCAACTGGCACATGGAGATGGGTGAACTAGTGTGACAGAAGCAGTTGCATCACCACACCCAACTTGAGTGTGTGTGGATCATCAAGGTGTGGGTTTTGAGACTACATAACACAAATGCATTGATCTCTAGGGACTCTATTTGTATCAAACAACCATGGTGGTCAGAAAGCCCAGAGAGCCCCTAGAATATATGCAACTGCCACATGGAGATGGTGAACCAGTGTGACAAAAGCAGTTGCATCACCACACCCAACTTGAGTGTGTGTGGATCATCAAGGTGTGGCTTTTGAGACTATATAATACAAATGCATTGATCTCTAGGGACTCCATTTGTGTCAAATAACCATGGTCGTCAGAAAGCCTAGAGAGCCCCTAGAATATATGCAACTGCCACATGGAGATGGTGAACTAGTGTGACAGAAGGAGTTGCATCACCACACCCAACTGGAGTGTGTGTGGATCATCAAGGTGTGGTTTTTTAGAATATATAACACATGCATTGATCTATAATAAAACTGAAAAATATAGTGTGGCAAATAATAAAATCCCCCGTGTGGGATCCACTCATCATGTTGCTGCTCGCTTAACCCTCCCTAATCCCCACCACTTTGCACACATTCGATGCAACCATCCGAGGATAGACTCGACTCGGGTCTTGAGTGTATGTCGTAGCTAGTTGTTTTGTCGACTCTTGTTGGAGGACCCCGATAGAATAGCTCGACGCAGTCGACGTCCTTATAAGCTGCAGAAAACATATAGAGTTGTGAAGTACCTGTATCTTGTAAAGAATATTTGCCCGTCGACTTGTAAAGTAAGATTCTGGTGCCAATCGAGTCAACACTTTTGCACTGTATGCTTGGCCTTTTCGTTAGCCTGATTACCCTTAGTCTCAGTACCTTGCCGAGGCACTCGGAGTTCAAGGATTCGACGATCAGGCAGAATCAGCTACTCAGGCTGTCGCGTATGAGGTGCTCGAGTGCGTGTAATCGACGGCACATTAGGTTACTCGAAGAGGGGCAGCCCCCGAGTGTTTCGAGTGCGAGTTAAAAAGAAATCAGCTCTAAGTAGAGAGAAACTTAGCTTTATTGATAGTTGCCGTGATGAATGAGTCGCAAGATCCGATGCGATCGGCGGGTCGTGGGAGTCGAAGATTGTAGCGGCTCGTGGTCGCGGGAGTCGAGGGAGCCCTCTAGTCACCCGATATGAAGACCGCAGCCGGTCGTTGAAGCTGAAGACCATGGCAGGTCGCCAAAGCGGAGGGAGCCCCCGAGCCACTGGATTCGAGGACCACAACGGGTCGTATTAGTCGAAGACCGTATCGGGTCTCCGGTACCGAGGGATCCCCTGAGTCGTTGGAGTCGAGGACCAAAGCGGGTCGTACGGCGGAGTCGAAAGAGCCCCCGAGTCACTGGAGCCGAAAATCACGTTGATTCACGCGGCGGAGTCAGCGGAGCCCCTGAGTGTTGAGTCAGCGTGGTTGATGTAGTAGATGCAACCCGCGGGTTGTACAGTGCACAGAGTCGACGTGGCATCGGGTAACGGGTCGCCAATACCGAGAGAGCCTTGAGTCGCCGAAGCTAGAGACTGCAGAGGGTCGCCAGAGTCGAAAGATCCCCCGAGTGTAGAGTCGAGGTGGTTGATAGAGTCGAGACGGTGTTCGTGAGCCGATGCGGCGGACCGGAATCAACGCTGTAGCGAGTCGCCGAAACCGATCCCAGTAGCATGTTGTCGCAACCGAAGATTTTAGTGGGTCACCGCAGCCGAAGGCCATAGCGGGTCATCGAAGTCGAACACCGCGGCAAGTCTCCGAATCGGAGGGAGTCGACGTGATCATCGGGTGACCAGAGCCGATGGCGGCGGTAGTTCGCCGCATCCGAAGACTGCTGTGGGCCACGCGGCGTAGTCGGCGTAGCCCCCGGTTGTAGTCGATGGGTCGCACAGCGAATGGATTCATTGTGGCGGCAAGTCGCGGCGACGTGCTTGTCGTCAGACTGATTGCAAACGATAGCCTGCATGGTCGTCAAGTCCAGAGACAGTTTCTAAGCGTGGAACCAGTAGCAAGGTGATCGTTGGGCCGTGCAAACGTGGACTTGTCGATCGACGAGACCATAATCCGTTGATGTGCCCTTCAACCTGGCCATCGAGACTTGATTCCTCATGCATCCCGTGCGAACGTGGACTTGTCGATCGACGAGACCATAATCCGTTGATGTGCCCTTCAACCTGGCCGTCGAGACTTGATTCCTCATGCGATGCATGTACGTCAAAAACAGTAGAGGATTAGATTAATAAATAAATTCTCATTGTGAAAGATGCAAGAGAGTAGAGATTGAATAAAAAAACCATTTGTCGGGCACATGCAATTCTTGGAATTGGTCCCGTGTTCTCTTCCAAAGATTGAGAGAGGCAAATTTCTCCATTGTCGTTTCTTATTCACTTTCTTTTCCAAGCGCCTCTCATCTGGACACGTACGTGCAGCAGTAATCAGGTGATGACTCTTGGTGCCGATCGGACTTGGAAATTAATCTTCACTGCCGTGAATAGGACAGCCGTCGCTAATACGTTGATCCGATCGGCTCGGCTGCACGCCTAAGATCGGCGATTTGTAGATCTTCGGGTTGATGGAGCCGTCAAAATCGCAACATCAGCACTCCCAATCCCCACAGACGGCGCCAATTGACGAGGGTTTAACTCATCAATGCCCATTGTTATGGACTTGGGTTTTGGAGAAGGAGGAAGCGCTAGAGACATCTATCAGCTAGCAAACAAGCACACAGGGGACAAAGGATTTACCCAGGTTCAGGCCTCGTAGAGGATCCTACTCCTGCTTGTCTGCTCTTGATTGATAAAGGATCCGAAGGATTACAATGTCGTCGATGGCGGTGTATACGCAGATTGGATCTGGCATATGGGAGATCGTAGATCTATCTATTGGGGGAGTCGCGATGTCTAGATCTATTGTGGCGTAGCGTGTCCTCCTCGTTGGACCCTCCTAGCCTTTATATATGGGGAGGCTAGGTCTCAGGTACCAATACGAGTTGGTTAAAAGTTAGATTAGAACTGTAGTCTTGAGCTTTCCTTGTCTTGTGCGTTTGGGAGTCCGTGTCCATATGGGCTTCATAACAGTCGAACCGTCATGGGCGTCATGGACCCGTGCAGGTCGTCGAGTGCGTCTTCCGTCGAGCCGCACCAGGTAGGTTGTAGTCGAGTGCCTATTAGGCATACCCATGTCAGTCACTAAAGAAGAAGCTCAGCTAGACAATAGTGGAGAAGCTTAGTTGGTCACTAAAGAAGAAGCTCAGCTAGTCAATGGTGGAGAAGCTCAGTTGGTCACTAAAGAAGAAGCTCAGCTGGTCACTAAAGAAGAAGCTCAGCTAGTCAATGATGGAGAAGCTCAGGTGGTCACTAAAGAAGAAGCTCATCTAGTCGATGGTGGAGAAGCTCAGTTGGTCACTAAACAAGAAGCTCAGCTAGTCAATGATGGAGAAGCTCAGTTGGTCACTAAAGAAGAAGCTCAGCTAGTCAAAAGGAGAAGCTCAAACTAGTCAAAAGGAGAAGCTCAAGCTATACTTGTGTTGTAATTGTGCATACTTGTGTTGTAATTGTGTACTATGTGTGTCTACTTTTGTTGTAATTGACACAACATATATTCATGTGTGTACTATTTGTCACAATATATATATAAATCATAGTTAGTAATACTCCATGATCAATACCCCATACTAAAAGTGCACAATTTTGCTACTCCATCAAATGATTCCATTTTATAAACTAAAAGTGAACCATCATCTGATCAAGGATTAGATGTAAACAAGAATAAATCATGTGTATGTTGTCATATTAGAGCAAAAATCAGGTGAAATTGAAATTAAGACAAAATACTTGGCCTTTATAGAGATAGCATACACACTTCAAGGCACAACAAGATCATTTGCATCTTCTATTCTCATTGCAGAAATGACACGCTGGTAAGCTAGCTAGCTAGCTTAATCTCATACCTACTCGATCGAGTAATTCAACAGTATTTCCCTGCCAATGAGTAATATTTTGCATCGGCAGCATCCTCAGGATCATAGTATTGGATGAACCCAAATTCAGCAGTATTGGATCACAGTAACATCTTAAGCACCTGAAAATATGCCCAGCTGCTTAGTCCAGGAACATTTGCACATGATTTAGAAATGTTTCCATGAAAAAAAGAATGAGCAGGGACTATATCTTAAGCATCGCAGTTTTGAAAATGAAAATATGATTATCAGGAAGCGTAGCAAGTTTAAGGCACTGAAAATATGATTATCAGGAAGAATCAGTACCTCCCTGTGTACACAGGTCAAAAGTTTCTCCATTTGTTCCTCAGTCCGTGAAGCACTGGCCATTTTCAGAGTTGTTTTCTTTGTACCTCCCGTACTAAAATTCCATCATTTTTTGTAACAACGCTGCTACACGTACGACAGAAAATGTCCGATTTCTATACGACGCAGACGTACAGCCGTTGCCGTGGTCGCGCAAGCAGCAGTGCAGCCGTAGGATTCGGTGTAGTACACGCATCGGACACTAAAGTTCGTACGTGAAGTAGTTTCGTTTTTGTAATGGTCGCTCCCTCTGTTTGAAAATACAAAATATGGAGCGCATCATAAATATATGGCCTGTCTCATACTTGTATGTACCCATAATTGATACACAATTGATTTCATGGTTTATTGTTGTTCAGACTAGAAAGTAGTCAGGTGCAGCTCGCTTAGCACTGAGAAGATATGACAAAGGGGACTAATTCATGCACATTTTTCAGTTCAAATTTTTCTCGACCTCGAAGCATGTTTGACAATCAAATTGCTGCTACTCATGGATGTGCATCGTTGTGATTTATATAGGTCAATCTTCAGATTCGTGCTCGCTCGTCAAAATAACGTCTGTCTCTCTGTTTTGATTTTCAAGTGGATCTATCTTTCTAGCAACACGTATTCTAAATTGAGTACAATAACACATGATAAGATACAAAATAGTTCCACAAGAATCATCCGATTTTAGGAAACATTTCTACTCCTGCAAATTATACATCATCATCCTTCACTATTGGTTCAGACCTCACGATTATGGAACTTTTTTTCATATCCATGTGAATCCCCGATTCTAGAGTAAATATCCATGTGAATCCAAGGCCAAAAAATATGGATTTTTTCATATCTATGTGAATCCCCGATTCTAGAGTAAATCCATGGCCAAAAAATATGGATTTTTTCATGTCCAACCACTACAGAGACAATCGGCACAGAACAGGAGGGAGTGTGGAAGATAATTGGAGATTGCACAGCACCAATTGGGCCGGCTGCTCATGTATATATAGACGGACACATGTACAAGTACGGGTACAACCCTGACAAAACACGGGGACCTATACGTAGTACAATATGTTACTCAACACCCCCCCGCAGTCGAAGGGTCGGCACCGACACATAGACTGGAGCGAAACTCAGGAAAAGTCGTGGACGGTAATCCCTTCGTCATGATATCGGCAAACTGCTGAGACGTCGGTACGTGAAGAACTCGAACGTGACCGAGAGCAACTTGCTCACGAACAAAGTGGATGTCCAACTCAATATGCTTGGTGCGTCGATGATGAGCGGGTTGGCGGAGAGGTAGACAGCCGACGTTGTCTCAGAAGACCACCGTGGCCTTGTCAACAGGACAAGAAAGCTCGGAGAGGAGCTGGCGAAGCCATGTACACTCAGCCACAGCATTGGCCACGGCGCGGTACTCGGCCTCGGCACTGGAGCGAGATACGGTGGGCTGCCGCTTGGAGGACCAAGAGACGAGCGACGAGCCAAGGTGAGCCGGTGGCGCCGCGTGTCGGGCAACCCGCCCGATCCAGCGTCCGAGTAAGCGGCGAGGTCGGTGGAGGTCGATGGCGAGGCATGCAGCGACAGGCCGTAGCCCGTGCCGCGGATGTAGCGTGAGATCCGCTTCACCGCAGCCCAATGGGCGTCGAGAGCATGCATGTGCAAGCACACCTGCTGCACAGCGTACTGGAGCTCCGGACGTGTCAACGTCAAGTACTGTAGGGCGCCGACGATGGAGCGGTAGAACGGGGCATCGGAAGCCAGCGAACCATCAGTAGCGGAAAGCTTGGCCTTCGTGTCGGCAGAGTGGGCGGGATTGCAGTTAAGCATCCCGGCACGCCGAGAAGCTCACGCGTGCCTGGCGATGAAGAAAGAACCCGTCCCGCGGCCGGACAACCTCGATCCGAGGAAGTAGTGGAGCGGGCCGAGGTCCTTCAATGCGAACTCAGCACGAAGGCGCCGGTGAGCTGTCGAAGAAGACGGCGGTGGATGCCGTCAATATGATGTCGTCGACGACGTACAGCAGCAGGTAGGCCATGTCGTTGCCTGTCCGGAAGACGAACAGCGATGCATCGGAGCGCGTGGAGCGGAAGCCGAGCTGATGCAGAAACGCGGCGATGCACTGGTACCAGGCGCGGGGCACCTGCCTCAGTCCATACAAGGACCGAGAGAGCAAGCACACGTCATCGGGGCGCTCGGCGTCAACGAAGCCAATGGGCTGCTGACAGTAGACCTGCTCCGACAGGTGGCCATGGAGGAAGGCGTTGGAGACGTCCATCTGATGCACCGGCCATGCGCGAGAAGCGGCGAGGTGCAGGACCGTGCGGATCGTGCCCGGTTTGACGACCGGGGCAAACGTATCCGTAAAGTCGACGCCCGCGCGTTGCCGAAAGCCGCGGACGACCCAGCGCGCCTTGTAGCGCTCGAGAGTACCATCGGAGCCGAGCTTGTGCTTGAAGACCCACTTGCCGGTGATGACGTTGGCGCGAGAGGGCCGGGGCACCAGCTCCAGTCCGGTGCGCAGCGTGTCATACTTCCTCACATGGCGGCCAGCGCGGTCGCGCAGAGCGCGCGAGCCGAGGTGGGCACCGGGCGAGGCGGAGGTGGACGGCTCGCTGCTGCGGTGAGGACGCCTCGCCGTGGACGACGGGCGCCGCTGGCGCGGCAGACACTTTTCGCTGGCCTGTGAAGGCCCACTGGTCGGCGGGGTAGCGCGTAGACGGGCGCCGCACGCCCGCACGTGCTCGGGTGAGCATGGGCGCAGGAGCCGCAGCGACGGGCGGCGAGGGGGAGCCTGAGGTGCTCGAGCTGGTCGACGGCGCCGGGGGCGCCGCAGGAGGGGACGCCGCGGGCGCCGCGGGCGACGAGGGCGACGGGGGCGCCGCAGGCGTCGGGGGCGACACGGGCGCCGCGGGCGACGAGGGCGCCGCGGTCGACGGAGGTGACGCGGGAGCCGCGGGCGACGGGGGCGCCGCGGGTGAGACGGGCGCCATGGCGGCGGGGCGCCTGGGGACGGCGCCGGCCTGCCGGGCCGACGCAGGGCCGCTGGCCGCCGGGCGCAATGGCGGTGAGGCCGCCACAGAGGGCTGGGCGCCGGGGGCGTCGTCGTAGGTGTCGCCAAAAGTCCCTGCTGAAACGGAAAAGACAACTCACAAAGTACACGTGCCGGGAGGTGAGTACGCGATGGGAGACCGGTCGAAGATCGGTAGCCCTTGGTGTTGGCGGGTAGCCTAAAACACACAAGGAGAGAGCGAGGCAAGCTTGTCGGCCGGTGGCAGCAGTGTTGGGATAACACTTGCAGCCAAAGACGCGAGGTCATCATCGTGGCGCACAGAGAGAAGGTGGTGCAGCGTAAGACCAACGACGCGACACGGGCGGATGTTGACGAGGAGAGTCGCCATGGCAAGAGCATCCGCCGTAAACGTGGAGGCATGTGGGAGTGGAACAGAAGTGTGCGGACACAGTCGTTGAGAGTACGTAGCATCCGTTCAGCACGACCATTCTGGGGGGAAGTGTAGGGACACGTGAGGCGGAAGATAGCGCCATGAGCGGCGAGAAGGGAGCGAATAGTGGTGTTGTCGAACTCTTTGCCGTTGTCAGTTTGTAAGGCGTGAATGGGGCGATCAACCGAGTGGAAACGAAAGCGAAAAATGCGGTGAGTGGCGGCAACGTCGGATTTACGACGGAGGGGAAACGTCCATACAAAGTGAGAGTAATCATCCAGAATCACAAGATAATAATTATAACCAGAATTACTGGGAACCGGCGAGGTCCACACATCACTATGAATAAGTTGAAACGGAAAAGACGCGACTGTGGAGGAGGAACTAAACGGGAGGCGAACATGTTTGCCTAGACGACAGGCGTCACAGGAGTGGGCATCCGTTTTATTACAAGTAAAAGAAAAGCCTTGCATTATTTGACGGAGAGCGGCGTGGCTAGGATGGCCGAGGCGAGCGTGCCAGAGATCAACACCGGTGGAGAGGGCGAGTGAGCTGCTGGCGGTGGTGGAGGCCGAACCAACAGGGTACAGATCGCCGGGACTGTCACATCGGTGGAGGAGCATCCGAGTACGACCATCCTTGACAGAAAAACCAAAAGCGTCAAATTCCACAGTCACAGGATTATCACGACAGAAAGATTTAACAGAAACCAGATTTTTAATCAAGGCAGGAGAAACAAGAACATTGTTGTGAGATAGTGGAGGGGAAGTGGAGTGAAAAGAGACGGAACCGGTGTGAGTAATGGGAAGCGCATGACCGCTACAACGATGATGCGAGAGGAGGTGGAGGAGGTGAAGAAGAGAGGGTACCGGGTGCAGCCATATATGCGCGAGGCGCCGGTGTCCATGAACCGCCGCCGCCGCCACCATACGCCCAAGGGGGGCGCTCGAGGTCGAGGCGCGGGATCCCATGGAGCCGAGCTCGAGGCGATGAAGTCCGGGCGGAGTAGGGCGGCAACCGTAGCCTGGAACGTGTCGTGCTTCAGCGTGACGGCGGGTTGGGGCGCCGTAGAAGGCTGATGGGTGGCCGGACGCGCCCCATGATGCCCGGGTAGGGGGCGCAGCGCAGGCATGGAGTAGGCGTGACTACCCGGTCCACGGTTGTGACCCGCGAGCCATGGCGGAGTAGGGCGGCGGCGTGCGGACGAGGCGCGGCGGTGGCGCCACCATGGCCGCCGCCACCGTTACCGCCGCCACGGCGACGACGCCCACGACGGCCACCGCCGTTGCAGTACGGTGGCGGAGGCGAGGCGGGTGCGGGGCGTAAAGCTCGAGACAACCCCATCGGGCGAGGCGCGGGGGGCGAGGCGGTGCCGGGCGCCGCGGAGAGGCTCGCGACGGCGGTGAGCCGCCCGAGCCCGAGATGTTGAGGCGGCGCCTCCTCAAAGCGCAGTAAGCGGCAACTGCTCGAAGGGCGTGGTGAGGAGCGTGAGATTGAGGCGGCGTTCTTGAGATCTCGCCGAGGCCGGCCGGCAGGGTGGAGAGCATGATCTTGTCATCGATCGGAAACTCCAAGTCGCGAAGCTTCGGAGAGGCTCTTGACTTGAGAACGATTGCCGAGAGAGTGGTCGGTGGGTGCCAAAGAACTCCCGCTGGAGGAAGGTGACCCGCTGGATCTTGTTGTCGGTGAAGAGGCCGGTGATTTTCTCCCACACCGTAGGCGCGTGTCGCCGTCCGGACGACGCGGAAGATGTCGTTGGAGACGGTGCAGTAGAACCAGCGGATGATGGTGGCGTCGATCGCGAGCCACTCGGGTCGTCGCGGCATGGCGAGGAGGTCGATGGTGCCATCGGCGTGGTCGAGGAGATCGTACTCGCGGAAGAGCAGCCAATCGTCTTCCACGGGAAGA
This sequence comes from Avena insularis, assembly GCA_023614405.1. Taxonomy (NCBI): domain Eukaryota; kingdom Viridiplantae; phylum Streptophyta; class Magnoliopsida; order Poales; family Poaceae; genus Avena; species Avena insularis. The sequence continues at coordinate 492,365,789 of CM042692.1, read as the reverse complement.
AGTTGGCAGTGGTGGAGAGCTTCACCGCAGACGCGCTGGCGATGGGGATGTCGCGGATGACGGCGACGGAGGCCCGCGAAGGGTTGCCACGGAGCGGGAGGAGTTGAAGGCGTCGGGCCGGAGGAGGAGAACCCGCCATGGCGGAAGATGGTGGCGGTGGCTAAAAGGAGGGAGTGGCGGCCTTGAGGGAGAGGCGGGAGAGGCGTGGTGAGTGGGAGGAGGCGTGGCGCTAGGGTAGAGGAGGGAGGCGGCTAGGGTAGGATCAAGCGGTGTCTGATACCATGTGGAAGATAATTGGAGATTGCACAGCACCAATTGGGCCGGCTGCTCATGTATATATAGACGGACACATGTACAAGTACGGGTACAACCCTGACAAAACACGGGGACCTATACGTAGTACAATATGTTACTCAACAGGGAGAAATCTAAGAGCAACATGGAAGAACTGACCTATAAGATGGAGATCTTCTCCTTGAGCTGCAGGCCACCTCCTGCAGCATGGCTCATGGCCTCCTGACCTCACCACGATCTCCTCTCACATCATCAAGCTTCTGTGGTGCCGCCGGCCCCAAGAGATGGTCTTTACTCAGTGGCGCAGCGGCTTCGCTGCGGATGTGCCACAGGCGGGGGAACGAGAGCGGAAGGAGGGAGGAGTTGACCGGGAGGAGGGAGGTAAGGCTGACGCAATGAGGAGGCCAAGCAAAGGTAGTCGAGGAGGCAAGCGGCAATGGGTGAGATAGAGCGGCGGAGTAAAGGAGGAGAGAGACAGAGCGGTGACATTAGCGGAGGAAGATGGAGTCGGGGACCTGAGTTTGGTCGGAAAAAGAGGGAGGACCTTTTTGCAATTTTCGATCGCGAAAGGTAATTCGGACTGGAGGGAGTAAAAAAAAAACACTTGGATCCATCCTCAAGAAAAAAAAAAGGTACATCAGCCAGACAGACTTGCACACAGCAGCAAACACTTGGTAAATGTTTCTACTGTACGCATGACCAAGTTTTACCTTGCCTGGCATTTCTAGCAGCGCAGCTAGCTTGGCGTGCCGGGATGTGTACCGCGACTCCACGAGACTCTTTCGTCGCCGAGCTAAGTTGATGGAGTATCAGTGTTCCGTTTAAAAAAAACGTAGTGTAGACAACCCGGCGAAACGTGAAGCTTCTAAAATCAACGCCTCGGCCAGGCAGCGACTGTAAGAAACCAGAAAAACCAATAATCTCCACGAATCAATCTGCTAGCCGTCCGGCGTATTCCCCTCTCCGGCCGTACGCCATGGATCCGGATGAGGAGATCGAAATCGATTTCTCCCCGTTCCTCGTCATGTACAAGAGCGGGCGCGTCCAGCGCTTCGGTAGCATGTCACGGAAGAGCGCCGGCACCGACGCCACCACCGGCGTCACCTCCAAGGACGTGGTCATCGACGCGGGCACCGGCCTCGCCGCCCGGCTCTTTCTACCCAGCGGCGTCTCGGGGTCCCAGAAGCTCCCAGTCCTCGTCTACTTCCACGGCGGCGGTTTCGTCACCGAGTCGGCCTTCTCCCCGAGGTACACCAGCTACGTCAACGCCCTCGTCGCCGCAGCACGCGTCGTGGCCGTGGCCGTGGAGTACCGCCTCGCCCCCGAGCACCCGCTCCCCGCCGCCTACGACGACGCGTGGGCTGCGCTCTGCTGGACAGTGGCGAGCTGCGTTCCCGGGGGAGCGGAGCCGTGGCTGGCCGACCACGGCGACTCCACGAGACTCTTCGTCGCCGGCAGCAGCAGCGGCGGCAACGTGGCGCACAACGTGGTGATGAGGGACGGAAAAGGAGGGCTCCCGCGGATCGAAGGGATGGTGCTGCTTCATCCGCTGTTCATGGGCAAGGCTCCGGTGCCGTCGGAAGGCACGGATCCCGCGTCCCCGGAGATAGCGCAGAGGAACTGGCGGTTCGTTTGCGCTGGTAAGTACGGGATCGACCACCCGTGCATTAACCCGCTGGCGATGCCGCCGGAGGAGTGGGCGGCGCTCGGCTGCCGACGGGTGCTGGTGACGACGGCAGAGCTCGACCGCGTCAGAGACAGGGGACGGAAGTACGTCGAGGCGCTCAGGGGCAGCACGTGGGGAGGGGAGGAGGCCGCGCTGCACGAGACCGAGGGGGAGAACCATCAGTACTACTTCCAGAGAGGCGCGAGGTCCGACCCCGTCGTGGCGGCGAAGGCGGCAAACGAAATGGCTGCCGTTGCGGCGTTCATCAAGCGGGGTACACGCGCATCAGATTGTAACATTAAGTCTGCTCTGTGAATCAAAACAACTCTTGCGGTTCGATCGTGCCATGGCTGCGGTCCATTCGTAGCTTCTGCGAGCCAGCCACGGCTGCCGGCCGTTCGTTGCTCAGTGGCCGTCGATGAACGCCACGACGCGGTCCATGAGCTCCTTGGCGTTGGCGCAGCCGGGTTTCTGCAGGAAGAAGACGTGTCCCTCTCCTTCCGACTCGACCCACGCCACGCCTCCGCGGCACATGCTCCCGCGCCACGCACTCGTGCTCACCGCCGCGTAGTACGCCCGGTCCCTGGCCGCCGCCCAGTCCTTCTCGCCGGCGCAGACGAGCATCCGGTCGCACCGGAGGTTCTCCAGCCCCGGCGCGCCGGGCGCCATCGGGTTCATCCTCGGATCGTCCGCGCCGCCCACCGCGCCTGGGCAGGCGAACTCCCAGACCATGCCCATGTCCCTGGCCGTCTCCTCGTTCTCGCCTTCCACCACCGTGCTCCCACCGAACCAAGGATGCAGAAGGATCGCGCCCTCGACCCTCGGCGCCGGCTGGAACGACGCCCTGACCAGGACGTTGTGCACGATGTTGCCGCCGGCCCTGTCGCCCGCGAGGAAGAGGCGCGCGCCGTCGCCGTGCTCGGCGAGCCACACGTCCCGGGCCTCGGCGGCCCACCGCAGCGCGGCCCAGGCGTCCTCGTAGGCGGTGGGCACCGGGTGCTCGGGCGCGAGGCGGTACTCGACAGAAACCGCGAGGACGCCGGCCGCGGCGGCGAGGGACGCGACGTAGGCGTGGTACAGCGGGGAGACGGCCGACTCGATGAGGAAGCAGCCGCCGTGGAAGAAGACGAGGACGGGGAGCTTCTTGTTGTTGTTGGAGGGATCTGCTGCTGGGCGCGCGGGGAGGAAGAGGCGCGCGGACAGGCCGGTGCCGGGGTCGAGGACCACGTCTTTGGACGTGACGCCAGTGGCCGGGTCCAGGCCCGTGGGCGCGCGCGCCGGGAGGCAGAGCCGGTCCATCTTGCCGGTCCGGTATATGCGGAAGGCGTCGCAGCCGAACGCTACTTCGTCGGCGACGGCGGGGGACTCCATGGGCGCGCTGAGCTGAGTCGCCGCTGGTGAGACTGATCTCATACTAGAAAGGCAAGATTAACTAGCCTGCTATACATACGACAAACCTTGTCCGATTTGGGTACGACGCTACCTGGTAGCACCTTCCTACACACGGGGCAACGGGAGATGGAGGTTCCTTGGGTTTGGGTTTGTGTTTGGGTGTGGGCTGGGACCTAGGTTACGGGTGACACATTTTTCTTTTTACCGCTCCCTCCGATCCATATTAGTTGACTTGATTTTTTCTAGATTTATATGTATCTAGTACTAAAACATGTCTAGATACATCCGAATCTAGACAAATTCGAGTGAACTAATATGGGTCAGAAGGAGTACCTTATTATCGCATTCGGCCACCGGACTGCTCTAGTAGCAATTGTGCCATTGACTGTGTAAGAAGATTTCCCACGGCGATGAAGCCCAGGCAGTGATACATCCCTAGCCATCGTTCTGCGCCGACACGATGGGTTGGTCTCGCTGCTGCGCCGAGGTCGATGAAGAGGTCAAGGTGTCAGTTCGCACTCGATGCCGGTACTCCACGCCTCTACAAACTCGTTCGTCGCAGCTTGGCTCGGTCGCTCTCCCGCCATTGTTCGCAAGGCTGCCATGACAGTAGCGCCACTAACGCAAAGACGGTCGGCGAGGAAGATGAAGGGCCGGTCCGTGAACACTGACAGGGCTAGCCTACTGCGAGTAACCGCTTCACGTGCCTTTCTCTCACCCTCCTTCCCGCCAAAACGCGCTTATCCGGGGCCCCTGCTAGCCCGCCATGGGTTGGGTTTGGCCTAGAGTCACCGGATAACTAAATAGACCACACCGGCGCCAAAAGGAATTGGGAAGACCGGCTAGGAGATTTTTGACCAACGGCACCCCCAATAGTCGTTGGGGGACGACTCGAGATCCGGGAGCGGTGGGCGGGTTCGATCCGCGCGGCGCGGCCTGGTCAGCGACCACCGACGGGTTGGGGGCATCCATCGCGGTGCGAGCCTGACGCGGCGGGGCCAAAGAGAGTGGGGGCGGCGGCTGGTGCGGTGGAAGCGGGAAGGGGAGGAGCATGAAACTTCCTTGGCGCCAACGCGGGGGTGGTGATGTGGTTTGCGCTTGGTCAGACTCACGAAACTGGGTACTTGGGGTTTCCGCGGCACAGAACTGGATGGCCTGGAAAAATATTTTTGGACACGGCTCGATGCGGTGTCTAGACTGGCTCTTTTTTTTGCCTCTAAACCCTCAAAGCGGCGGTTATACGGATGCAGGTTTGATGGAGGTATGCTAGAGCTTGAGGCCATGAGTGGAGATGCTCAAAGGCAACGAGAGAGAAACGCTCTTATTTTTTTGGTAAAATAAATCAAACGTTCTGAGATAATTTGGGTTTGGGCTGGCTTGGCATGCATGAGTGAATTAATTAGCAGAGTCCTAACGGGCATGTGGCGGAGAAGTATCGTACGGAAATCGTAAGTATTTTGTCGTGTGTGAAGCAATTTCGATTAACTAGTGAACCTGATGTCCCTGTGACAGCGAAGATGACGTGATTCAGATCCAAGAAAAGGCTCTTTGCGGAACTGAAGAAGTCGACACGCGTGGTAGAGTAGGACTGCTCGGAGATCATTAGACGGCCCTTTTTCGGTCCGAGCTAATTTGGTTTTAGCACCGGCGCGTGTTCGATTTACCCGTCGTGTCCGATCGAAACCCAATTCCAAGAGAGACTAGAGGGGCCGCCGGAGGGCGGGGAAAAGTTCGGCGGGCTAGCCTTGTTGGCGACCTAGTGAAAATTATTTTCTTTTCCCACCAAAATTAGTGCCGGTTCCCTCCAAAATTAGCCCCTATCTCCCCCCTCCCCTCCCGCCTCGCCTCCCACTCCCGCCATTTCCCAGCAAAGACCAGATCGCGCCACCATGCCGCCGAAGAAGTACGCCGCTCCCCACGCGACGGCAGCAACACCGCCGGCGAAGAAGAGGGACAAGCCGGAGTGGGCGTTCGACCTGCAGCGCCGGCAGGTCGAGAACGCCAGCCGCCGGCAGAGAGAGCTCAGGGCGAGGAAGAAGCGGGCCTCGGAGGCTCTAGCCGCGGAGGTACTCATGGCGCAGAGAGCCGCCCACATGGCGGGCATGCCGAGCTCCCCCCCGCACGCGTGGGGGAGCCAAGGTAGCGTCTCGTCACCATCGCCGTCTTCGGCAACAACCCAGGCTAGGGCGATGTCCCAGGACAGCCAAAATACACCCAAGCTATCTCGCTTCTCGCCGTGCGGGCCACTCGACGCGGGTGGCAGCTTCAACCCCAATGCCTTCAGCGCCGTCGACCTCAATGTCAGCATCAACCTGGCCGGTTCTCCTGCTCTCTGTCGCCCCCTCTTCCACGGCGGTATGCCCACCACCGCTGTTAGCAGCGGCGGCAGCCATGGGGTATTCGACGGAACGACGCTGGGCACCGACACCATCATGACCGACATGATCAACGGTGGGGGCTGCCACCGTTCTACGCGCAGGAGGAGGCAGAGGCCTACGACGGCTGCGACGATAGCCAAGAACGTTGGGAGAACGAGGCCTACGCGTTCGCCGAGGACGACGAGGAGGAGGTGCAGGCACCCGCGCCGGTGCCCGAGGAGGTGCCCGTGATCAAGAAGAAGAAGAACGGCGGCCGCGGCCCGAAGTGGAGCTCACGGGAGGACGAGTGCCTCGTCGAGGCTTGGAAGTCGGTCAGTATCGACCCCTTCACCGGCGCGAACCAGAGCTCCGAGGCCTACTGGCTGCGCATCAAGGCGGCGTACAACGAGCGGTGGCTCTTGGACCCCTACTTCAAGGACTTGTACCACGACCGCAACGACTCCGGCATGTCGCACCGCTGGCACATGATCCAGCATGCTTGCAACAAGTGGCATGACGTCGTGGAGGAGGTGCGCCGTGTCCATGTCAGCGGTACCAACTTCGAGGACCAAGTAAGTGAACTCACTGTGTCCACTGTCCATCGTAGCCTAGTGTTTGGTCGCCGGCCATTGATCACGGCCGTTGGTTCGCTGCATTGCATTGCTTTCGTAGATGCGCGCCATGATCACCGCCTACCGCGAGGACAACGACGATGTCGAGTTCAAGTTCATCCATGTGTTCGCCAGGATCGAGATGTGTGACAAGTGGACCGACGCCGCAGCCTTCAAGAACGCAATCGACCCAGCGCCACCAGCTCTCTCCTCGGGAGGCCGTCCGATCGGGTAGAAGAAGGCCAAGGCGGCGAGGGATGTCGCGCCGGCCATCGGGAAGCTGCACAGCTCGATCATGGCCTGCATGGCGGATGCCGCCTCGCACGCTACCGAGAGGGCGGAGCAGGCCGCCAAGATGGAGCAGGTTGCCGCGGTTAGGTGGGCGTCGGTCATCGAGAGGCAGGACGCCAAGCTCGAGCTGATCAGGGTCAATGTGGCCGCAAAGAAGAGGAGGGAGGACCTGTCGATCCTCATGGTCGACACTAGGGACATGGACACCGACGTGCGGGCGTGGTGGGAGGCCTAGCGCACCGTAATCCTGTACGAGGTCCGAGGTCCACCGGCATCCACTTCACCAGCACATGTGCCATCCACTACCCTGTTTCACTACTGAGACTGCTGCGCGATGTGCACTCCCCGCACGGTCGTTGATGTTGCCGCCGCCGTCTGATGCGCCGCTATGCTTTGTGATGCCGGCACGGCTTCTTTTGATCGCTAGACTATGATGATTTGCAGCGATTTGCGATGATAGGATCGTCGAGACTTTGTTTTGTAACCATTAAACGTCTAGATTATTTATGTTCGGCTATACGATCGGCGATCGGTCGTTCTACCCGCCATATTTTTTCTTGTTCGAATTTCTAATTTGGAGGCCGATTTGGGAGTTACGTATAGAGACCGGCTCCCCCAATAGCCGGTTCTTGCGCCGGCGCCCTTTATATAGTCTTACGTTGGGGTTAAATTGGAGGTTGCGAGTGAAGATGCTCTTAAGTACGTATCTTTTCCGATTCATCTACCCAACCAATAAAGGAAGGGAAGGTATCAGATCACTGTACTAGTGTTTGGTCGTGGGGATTAATCTGAACACATCTCACAAGCTCAAGTGTCTGTTTGGTGGGTGCGGGGTGTTGAAAGCCACCGCGTCAGTGACCGTTTGCCTTTGTGTGTACAGAATTGGATGTACCGCGAGATTACAGACTGTACGGCGTGTTCTCCGATCTATCCTGCACTTATCTGTCCTGCACTTTTGTGCAAGATCTGTGAGCAACCACGTGAAGCCTAGTCGGTATGTTTGGTTGCAATGATCTTGTATCATGAACGAGATCTGACGGTAGACTAGTAGATGTAAAGACTCCTACCAAGAGCTGCTGAATGAGAAACCGGAGGAGAGGATAAAATGGTTGGTCACGGGCGATCTTAACCAAATCTACCGAGCTTATGACAAGAATCTAAGGAATGCAAACCGTAGTAGATTAGTACGCTTCCGGGACACCCTCAATTTATGCGAGCTAAAAGAAATTAGACTTCAAAATAGAAAATCCACTTGGAGTAACGAGAGAGATGACCCAACCATGAACAAGCTTGATACTTTCTTTTGCAACGAGGAATGGGACATTGCCTTCCCGACCCACATACTCCACGCCCTATCATCCTCTCTCTCCGACCATTGTTCGCTTCTCCTTGCAAGTGATGTCAGCCCGAGGAGGCCGAGAACCTTCTGGTTTGAAAACTTTTGGATCAAAATGCCGGGATTCTTGGAGGTGGTGCAACGGGCATGGAACGAGAATTTTAAGCATGTCGAGCCATGTCAACTTCTCTATCATAAGATCAAGAGGGTGGCCCAAAGATTAAGGCAATGGAGCAAAAAACTTTTCCCCGTGGCCAAGGTGCACTTCCATATGGCCCTCAACGTGATTTTGTGGCTGGACACTGCGCAAGAATTAAGAGCCCTTACCGAGGAAGAGAAAGATTTGAGGAAAAGACTCAAAAGAAAATTCATTGCATATGCCGTGGCTGAACGCGCAAGAAAGAAACAAGCTTCTAGAGTTAAGATCCTAAAAGAGGGAGATGCCAACACTAGGTTCTTCCATATTCGAGTTAACTCGCGAAGGAGAATTTTTTTCGTCCATAGACTAAAGCATGGTAATGGATGGGTAACTAATCATGAAGACAAGAAAAGCATCGTGCATGAATTTTTTGATTCTCTTATGAATAAAGGACCACCTAGTACTTCTAGCATCAACTGGGCAAACATACCGGTTCCGGATTGCGACCTCGCGGACATTGCTAGTGACTTCACGGAAGAGGAGGTTAAGGAGGCCATTTTCGATCCCCGTGTGATAAGGCACCGGACCCGATGGATTCACTGGTGCTTTCTACAAAGCCTGTTGGCACATCATTAAATCGGACATAATGCGGGTGATCAATGACTTCCACAACCTACGCGTGTCCCACTTCTATTGTATCAACTCCGCAAATGTTGTTCTAATTCCAAAAAGGAAGGAGCCAAAGAAATATCACACATTAGGCCAATAAATCTTATCCATGCTATTGCTAAGTATATTGCCAAGATAATGGCCTCCTGTCTTGCCCCATTTATGGACATGATAGTTTCAAATGCTCAAAGTGCCTTCATCAAAAAAGAAGTATCCATGATAACTACATGTATGTGACAAATCTTGCAAGAAATTTCACCGCAACAAAACTCCTTGCCTCCTCCTCAAGCTTGACATCAAAAAGGCATTTGACTCGGTTAGATGGGATTATCTCATGGACCTCCTTCGGCACTACGACTTCCTGGTCAAATTTCGGAGCTGAGTGTGGACGCTTCTTTCAACTTTCTCCTCAAAAATTCTTCTCAACGGAGTGCCATGCTATCCCATAAAGCATGGGAGAGGCCATAGACAAGGATATCCCTTGTCACCGCTACTATTTGTCTTAGCCATTGACCCCATAAATCATATCCTCACCAAAGCTACCTCTCAAGGCCTCCTACACCCGCTCGTGGCAAGATCACCGGTGGCTCCTACCTCCCTTTATGCCGATGATGCGGATGTTTTCATGGCTCCAATCAAGGAGGAAATCACTTTTCTCGCCTCCACTCTCATCTCCTTTGGCAATGCAACCGGTTTAGTGGCAAATAGTCAAAAAGCCTTGTGGTGCCTATTAGATGTGAAGGCATTAGTACTGAGGATGTGTTATCCTCCTTTCCGGCAACTCAAACAACCTTTCCAATGAGATACTTAGGACTCCCCTTGAGCGTCCATAGGATAAAGAGGGCGGACTTGCAACACCTTGAGGATAAAATCACCAGAAAGTTCGCCTCCAGGAATTGGAAAAACGTCAACGTAGCCGGTAGAAGGGTATTGGTGCGGGCCGTTCTTACATCACAAGCTATCTACCATATCACCTCCATTGACCTCTCGAAGGAGGTCATCAAGATAATTATCTCCCTTCTTTGTGCATATTTGTGGGCGGGTTGTGACAAAGTTTCTGGATGCAAATGCAAGGTTAGTTGGGCCAAAGTGTGTCGCCCCTACCAAGCTCGGTGTCGTCGATATTATGCACCTTAAGAAGTTTGCCACTGCCCTTCGGCTTCGATGGCTGTGGCTTGAGTGGACGGATGAGTCAAAGTCTTGGATTGGATTAGGAAACCCGTGCAATAGAGAGGACCGTAATCTTTTTGCGGCGGCTACGGTGGTGACGGTGGGAAATGGGGAGAAGGCCAAATTCTGGGATTCTCCATGGCTTGATGGCATTTGCCCCCAAAGACATAGTGCCAGAGATTTATTAGAGATTAAAAAGAAGAATTGTTCGGTTCGTAAAGCTATTGCAAATAATTTTTGGGTCAACCAAATAGACACCCATGATGGTTTTGATATGGATCACATCCAACAATTTGTTTCACTTTGGGATCTTGTCTCCGGGGTTCATCTTCATCAACAAGTGCCTGACACCATCAAATGGAAGTTCACCAATGATGACACCTACACCGCTACCTCAGCATACAAAATGCAATTTGAAGGCATTCTATCCACTACTCTCAATAAATCTATTTGAAAGGTTTGGGCCCCTACCAAATGCAAATTTTTTGCTTGGTTGGTGATGCAAAATAAGGTTTGGACGGCGAATAGATTGGAAAAGAGAGGATGGGAAAATTGTGAAAATTTCCCTTTATGCAACCAAGTGCAAGAATCAGCTGACCATCTTCTCTACAAATGCCGGTTCACCACAAGGATTTGGAAGGAAGTTCTATCTTGGTGTGGGATCCAAAATATACCCACGACCTCTTGGGGTAATGTGCCTGTGGTCCATCATTGGTGGACAAAAATGGCTTTAGATAAATGCAAAAAAGGCGAGCGATTGCTTCACTAACCATGCTTGTCTCATGGAAAATATGGGAAGAGAGCAATTTAAGAATCTTTCAGCATCATTTATCGCCCTCTTATATTGTGCTAGCAAAGATCAAGGATGAGGCAAGAGCTTGGAGCTTAGCAGGGGCAAAATACTTGAGTTATGTAATACCGGGAGATTGATCCCTTTTGTTTGGCCTAGGTCTTATCCTAGGCTATTGTAACGCTAAAACCTCCTTCTTTATTAATGATAATGGCAAATCTTTTTCCTCGTTTCAAAAAAGGAGAGAAGCGATTAGAGCATCTCCACTCATTTCCCCGGCGGCATTTTTTGCCCATATTGTGAGGAGCCCGATTGGTTCACGAATTGGGGGCGTTGGCTCGCAGCCGTGCCCCTCATACAAAAAAAATCAACAAGTTTAGTATATAAATTTATTACAATTTCACCAAATCAAACAAACAATTCAATAAGTTCAATATAGCAAATAAGTAATTCAATATACAAATTTATTACAAGTTCATGAAATTAAACAAACAATTTAACAAGTTCAATATAGCAAACAAAGGCAACAAATAAACAAACTAGGTGGTTCCTTTGAGCCTCCACAAATGCTCCACAAGATCATCGTGTAGTTGATTATGAGTATTTGTGTCACGAACTTTGTCATGTGTGTTTCCAGGAATTCCATATGCAAGCATCCGGAGGGTAAGTGTGCATTTTGGATTATGGAGAAACCAAGTGTGCCGACGAGTTCTCTCTTCATTTTGAAGTAGTCGTCAGACTCTCTCAGTTGCTCGACAATCTTCAAAAAAAGCTTCCGGCTCATTATGAAATGGCGCCGAAATATGATATCGTCGTGCAATGGGTCGTTGGCGAAGTAGTCGGTGTAGAGCATGCAGTAGCCTTCCATCCTCTGCCTCGGCTTGCTCTAGCGCCGCCCAGGCTTCGAACCTCCATCAGATGGCTTCTCATCGGCTCCGGAGATCATGCCCAGGAGGGAAGTGATGATCATGAGATGACCGTTGTCATCAACGGTGTCTTTGGCGCAACAGTAACAGCAACCGCGACTTCATCATCCATCAGATCGGCTAGCATCTCTTTCCCGTATGAATCCATGCCTTTAAAAAACTGCCGAACACCTGGTGGGCAGGGCGGTTGTGCGGCGGGCTTGGAGCTACCAGGAGGTGGAACGGCGATGGAGATGTAGGTGGGGAGGCGACTGCGCGGGTATTTCTAGCGGACTGAACGGCCGACGGCGGCGAGGGGTGGTAGCGGCAAAGAAATTAGCCCCGTCATCTCTAAGGCTCTCATCGTTTGGGCCAAAAATATGGAATTCATTTGACAATTCCATGGTAGAATTGTTTGGTTGTATCGGAATTGGATCCTTTATTTCAATTGTAAATTTTAAGGAGTAGATACTTGGAATTCAATCGAGATTCCATATATAACGTGTTTGGCTGTGGTGGAATTGGAACCGTCATTTTAATTAGAAATTTTAGAAAATGGGTATGATATGTTAAAACAATTCTTTTTTCTAATCAAATCATTTGTCTAGAAATCATTTCATTTCATAATTTCACGTGGCAGCCAAACATGATTCTCAGATTGAAATTTCAAATTAGACAGATGAAATGATGACAACAATGTCATTTCATTTCATTTCTACCAAATAAAATGAAATGATGACTTCCGAACAAGCCACACAATTAAGCTTGTAACTATTTTTCAGTTACAACTGAGATTATTTAATTGAAGTGTGTCATAATTAAGAAAAAATAGTTCAGTGGTATTAAAAATATAAAAAATATTCACATAGTAAAACTAATTTCCACAAAATACAGAATAATGGTACGGATCATCTTGTTTTTTACAGCATTGTGTTTCTCTTCGCCGAGAGCTTACGTATCGAACTGTTTTATTGCCATAATTTGCTTAAAACTACATAACAGAAGAGATAGCCCCTGCCGAGAACAATTGAATTCAAGGGCATGCTGTAGTGCAAAATAGAATAGGCTGCAAAATCCACCAAGATTAACAAAAGGAAGGAACAATTGGACGATTTGAGCCGGAGATGGCGTCTCACTCTCTCTCAACCGCTCGTGTGATTGCTCGCGCACACCACTACTCACCCCCGCCACCGTCCTTCCCACCTCACCCACCGCTCAATCCTTTCCCTCCACCGCCACCGGTGCCGCCAGATACTCCTGGTCCAGTCGATCGTCGTCTGGCTGCGAAGGAATGGGGCACATGCAGTGGAACTGAGGGATCTAGCTCGTGTCAGGAGAGGAGTACGGGTTCTGTTGGTGGCGGGTCAAATTTATTGGTGCCAAGCACCACATCAAGGTGGAAGGTAACATTTGCTTCGATTCTGGGGGATGAAATTCGCAAGGTTCATCAATTCTAGGAAGGGATTTTGCTTGGTTACCCTGGGGTTCGTCAGTTTGTGCTTCGGGATTATAGCGGCTAGGTTTTGGATGCTCGCTTATGGGGCAAGGAAGGTCAGGTTAGGATGGGTGATGTTCTGGTTTTCCCCAATTTTTTGGTTCGAATTTCTGATAAAACTCTTTCCCCTTCGATTAATGTGATCAGAGATTCAAATTTGGTAAACTCGTCTTGGCCTAAATCACCGGAATAAATTACAAGTAATCAATCTGTGAATCATTTTGTGGGGACGGTCATCCTCCGATGTGTTGAGCGGAGGTTGGTTCTTCTCGATGAGGAAAGGGTCAATTTAGATGTTTGTCAGCTCCGAGATGGGGAAGAGGTTCATTTGGACTCTCGATTGGAATTTCTTTTTCATGTTGTGGTTCCTGAGGCGCGTATCAATTCCGTTCATGCTCCTACTTCGTTGGGCGCGTCTCCTCTGATACTGTCATGAAATTTGGGTCCTCGAGCACTTTTCAAGCGATAGCCGGAGTTGAAGTCGGTCACGCAAAAATCTGACGGTATTTTGAATTCTAAATCTCCTATGAGGGGTGGGCTAGAAAATGTAGGCCGTTGTGCTAATATGGGACCGAGAAATATGGAGGCATCATATAAGGTGCCACACTCTCTGTGTGTGGGCCGTACTTGTAACAAGGGGGCGAGAGGGCACGTATCTAGATCCTTATCTTCTCATGCTACCCCTTCTAGATTCATCTTCGTCTGCCTCGACGGTTTCTCGCTACAACCATATCTAGGAGAGAGGGAGATTGGCGGGTCCGCCGCGAGTTCTATTTGTTGACAAGCCTGTTCTCCAGTCAATCCTTCGTCCATCGACCTCTGTTCCTTGGACAGGGACTCGATCTGGTGACCGCCGCAGCTTTGCATCGGTTGTTTCTTCTCCCACACCGATGTCGTTCAATTTTGGCCATGGTGGCGGCACGAGAGGGAGAGGTCCTTATAATCAGGAAAGAGAAAGCTACCCTCCTTACCGTCCTCGTGGAGGTTTTTCTCCTGGTTCGTTCGATCCGCATCAAGAATAGCCACCACATTAGGTACGTCAAGAAAACCCTAGGTCGTAGGATTTCAGGGGCCGGGATCATGTCTGTCGTGATCCTCTAAATCACAATGCGCATGTGGATTTGCGTAGGAATAATACTGTCAACAGATCTCGTAGTCGTGAGGACCCTTACCCGAGGGCTAATTTCCTTCCCTCTCGTGGTGGAAATTCTAGCAGGTAAGGGGCCGTTGAGCCGCATGATCGGGTCGTTAGCAATGTTTAGAGGGAAAATTCTAGGAGTGGCAAAAGAGACAGATGGGCTCATCGGTCTGCAATAAGGGAGGAAGGTTCTGATAATTCTGCAAGTAATTACCCTGCTCGTAGATATGACAATTCCATCACCTCATCCTTTGTGGGTGCTTCTAATGTGGGAGCGTAAGGAAGTGGGACATGATGTTGCTCCTCTGCACCGGTAGTGCGCCCTGACAAGGCTCAGCTAGTAACATCTTTGGGGTGTTTCCTTGCTCCTACTAGTTCGATTAAACCTTGGTTTCATAACTGAGGGAAACTTGGTGCTGTGCTCATCATACCTTTCTCTTGGGGTTCCCAACGAGCTCTTCATCAACACCGCCATCAAGCATTTTTCTAGGCGCCGTGTATTGAGCCATCAAGCGATTTTCTGGCGCCGTTGCCGGGGAGTCAAGGACATCTTCACAAGGGGAGTCCCTCATAACCAATCTCTTTACTTTGTTGTTTTTGTTTTGCTTAGTTTTTTTTGCTTTATTTGCTTGTTTTGTTATTCAAAAACACACAAAAAAATTTAGTTTTACAAGTTTGCTTTCTTATTTGAAAACCCAAAAAAATGACTACTCTTGAAAACACTAAGTTGTTTGACTTCACTAGCACCAACAACAATGATTTTATGAGCACACCTATTGCTCCACCTGTGGCTGAAAATACTTTCTTTGAGATAAAACCTGCTTTGCTCAATCTTGTTATGAGAGAACAATTTTCTGGTATTGGTAATGAACATGCTGCTTCCCATCTAAATAACTTTGTTGAACTTTGTGAGATGCAAAAGCATAGGGATATAGATGGTGATATTATTAAGCTGAAATTGTTTCCTTTCTCTTTGAGAGGAAAAGCTAAAGAATGGTTGAATTCCTTAACTAGGAATAGAATTGATTCTTGGACTAAATGCAAAGATGCTTTCATTGGAAAATACTATCCTCCTGCTAAGATTATATCTATGAGAAGTGAAATAATGAAGTTTAAACAACTTGATAATGAGCATGTTGCTCAAGCTTGGGAAAGAATGAAATCTTTGGTAAAGAATTGTCCCACTCATGGATATTTGCTTGGATGATCATCCAAACTTTTTATGCAGGATTGAACTATTCTTCAAGGAACCTATTGGACTCTGCTGCTGGAGGTACCTTTATGACCATCACTTTGGGTGCTGCAACGAAACTTCAGGACAATATGATGGTTAATTATTCTGAATGGCATATTGAGAGAGCTCCACAAGGTAAGAAGGTAATTCCTATTGATGAAACCTCCTCCTTGAGTGATAAAATTGATATTATTATGTCTATGCTTGTTAATGGAAAAGCCCATATTGATCCAAATAATGTTCCTTTGGCTTCTTTGGTTGCTCAAGAAGAGCAAGTTGATGTAAACTTCATAAGAAATAACAATTTTGGCAACAATGCTTATGGTAATAATGCTTATAGGAACAATTTTGGTAACAACAATTATAAGTCATACCCTCCCAACAATGGTAATGCTTATGGAAATTCTTACAACAATAATAAGAGTGCTCCCTCTGAACTTGAAGTTATGCTTAAAGAGTTTATCAGTAAACAAACTACTTTCAATAAAACTATTGAGGAAAAACTCTCTAATGCTGAAAGAAATATAGCATCTTTAGCTGAAGCTTAATCTACTTTGAATAAAATGGCTGCTAAACCTGAAACTAATGATAATCCCTTTGCAGCTACTAATGCCATACAAGTAAGAATTGATGAAAATGTTAGACTATTAGCTAAATTACATGCTAAGTGGGAAAGAGAAGATGAAATTGCTAGAAACATTAGTGTTTCTACTATTACCACCACTAGTGTTGAGGCTAGTAATAGTTCTACTACTTTAGATGATAAATTTGATTTTGATCTTGATGGTTGCAACATCTCTGAAGTTATTAAGTTCCTACAAAAGCTTGCTAAAAGTCCTAATGCTAGTGCTATGAACATGGCCTTTATAAAACACATTACGGATGCTCTCATAAAGATTAAAGAAGAAAAGATAAAACATAAAGCTTCTATTCCTATAAAACAAGAAGATGGTTGGGAACCCATCATTAATATGAAAGTAAATGACTTTGATTTCAAAGCTTTATGTGATCTTGATAGTAGTGTTTCTATTATGCCTAGAAGGATTTATGATATGCTTGATTTGCCTCCTCTTGAAGATTGCTATTTGAATGTCCCACTTGATGATAATGTTAAAAAGAAACTCACGAGGAGTCTTAATGATGTTCTTATTATGGTTAACAATTCCTATGTCTCCGTTGATTTCTATGTTTTGGATGTTGAATGCAATGCTTCTTGCCCTATTACTTTGGGAAGACCTTTTCTTAGAACTGTTGGTGCCATCATTGATATGAAAGAAGGCACCATTAAATATCAACTCCCATTCAAAAAAGGTATAGAACACTTCCCTAAAAAGAGAGAAAAGGTTTCTTTTGCTTCTCCTATGAAAACAAAATTTGGTCTTAATGCTTCTTCATTTGAGAACACTTGATTCTTTTTTTGCTTCTTATGCCTAACTTAAAGGCGTTAAAGAAAAGTACTTATTGGGAGATAATCCAAAAGTTTTAGATGAGTCTTGGAAGTTATTACCTCTGTAATAACCTCTCCTTATCCTTTTTATTTGCTTTTTGTGCCAAGAGTAACCTCTAATGAGAGAGAAGTAATGATTGGAAAAGTTGCTGTCCCGAAACAGATTTTTGTGCTTCACCGTAAAAATGCGTGAGAGATCTCTGTATGTCAGATTGAGCTGTGCTTTTTTGTGTTTTTGACCCAGGTTGTTATCTAACTTCCGTTAGTTCAACACTTTTTGATTTGAGCAACAGAAGGTCTTCGAAAAAATTCGTCTTTACCTGCTGGTCTGTTTTGATAGATTTCTGCCATTTTCTGCATTTGTTTCTTGTTGGTTCCTTTTTGAGTTCTTTTGGGGAATTGAGCTTTTTGAGGGAAGTACTTCAGTAGTTAGTGTTCTAATGGAAGTTTATTTGGTGTTAGAACTGAACCTTAAGACTTATTTATCTTAAGTGCACTAATGTTGCTAATGAGATTGTGTGAAGTTTTGTATGAAGGAAAAATTTCAAGTGTATGGAAGGAATGAGTAATGAGATGAAGGATGGATTAAATCTCAAGATTGGGGATGCCACGCGTGTCACCTCAAGAAATATCCAAGAAGTACAAGCGTCAAAGCTTGGGGATGCCCAAGGCATTTCCCTTCTTCATCAATAAAAATTCCAGGTTTCTTCCAAACGCTTCATTTTTATTGTTTCATGCATAGTTGTGTTGTTCTTGGAGCGTCTTCTTTTTTTCGTTTTTGTTTTGGTTTTTACTTTGCTTGTTTTGCTTAGTTTTCTGAATAAATTGGTTGGACCCCCTCTTTTATACATTGGTTTGCAAATAGTTTGGTTTGGTTTGGAAAAGAGTAGGAAAGTTCATGCTTATGTGGTAAAAAGAGCTTGTTTTTGACTGTGGCCTATTCTTTGTCATGCCATGCTTGATATTGTTTTGGCTTTATGCTTAGTATTCTTTGCTGTAGCATGACTTGTTATAAACAATTGAGATTGCTTAATGTGCCTTGGATGAATCATGCGTTGTGTTAGCATATTAAAGCATAGTATAGTGGTATTCTCCTTTGATGCTTTATTTGGGTTGACTTGGCACATGCTCACACCATGTTATGACTATCTCAAGTCACCATTAGCCTTTATGATCCTTTAGTTTTCAACTTGTAGTATCACTTTATGCTTTGATCAATGATGTTTTGTCGCTCTGCATGATTATGGCCATTATTGCTCTCTTAGTTTGTCGCTCCCAGTCTTTTGCTAGCCTCCACAACCAAGTATGAGTTCCACTAATGCATCCAACTCCCTAAACCAAGTTATTCCAAAGAGTCCACCATACCTACCTACTAGCTTATTCTATTCCAAGTATATTCATGCTTTTGTTTACCTTCCAAATTAAACTTGTTATGAGAAAACTAGTGATTAAAGCTCTCACGAACTTGATGGCACACTTTACTTTTGTTGCCCTTAATAAACTTGAACCTTTGGATCCTTCTTTGTTGCGTATATGCTTGCGCTTTATAAGTTAAAATTAGCAGAACCATGTTTCATGGGGAACGCTTTCAACATTGCACTTGTACTTTGTACCCCGTTGATATCCCCGGCGGTGTGAAATAAAAGTGGAACTTGTAAGATCATGGAGTTTGTATGTGTGTTAGAGAAACGCCTGGGCCGCTAGCCTAAGCCATGCCTAATCATGGTGGAAACTTGCAGCATCACCATAATGAGCACTCTATGAAGCATCCTCAATAAAAAAACCTATGCAAATAGCAAATAAAAAGATTGCTGAGATGCTCATTGTCTGCTTGCCTTGTCATTTTGATTATGGGAAAGCTCCCGTATCATGTGCAAGGGTACCCGTTAAGCGGTTCTTAATGATACACATATACTTACAATGACAAGAGCTTACTCGTGACTGAAGTTGAGTAGCATGAGGATCGGTCTTCATAAGTAAGGGGCATGAGATTTTGGTTTATAACTTGTCAAGCATATCCTCTTAGTTGTGTCACTTTAACATTAATCACCTTAAAGATGCTTATGATAGGGGCAATGAGAGCTGAAAGCTATAAGTACCATAATTTTTGGAAGCTCTTTATGAGACTTGAATCCCTACTTCCTTTTACAAAAGGCCTTTCTTCCACCATTAAATTGAGTCTCCACCTTCTATCTTTATGCACCTACTTTGAGAGCATAGTGGCCATTCTTAGTTCTATGTGCATTGTCCCAAGACTAGTTGATTGATGCATAACTTGATATTGCTTGTTTTAAACTATTGTATCTAGTCACTCTTATGAACTTTGAAGGTGTCCTATGCATTTATATTTCCTACTCTATTGAGGGACAAGCTGAATGCTATTATGCTATGTTTTCTTTATGTGAAACAAACAAACGTCTTGCAAAGCATTGTTATTCATGAATCTTTTGTTTGTGCCTTTTCATGTTGCATCATAGTTTCTTTGCTTATTGCTAGAACTTTGTCTTTCATGTTATGATTGAAGTACTATGATCCCAGCTTTGAATGTTTTGCAAATACTTTGATCAAGTCTTCGATGGTGCATGTCACCTCAAAAATTATTCTTTCTTTTTATCACTTACCTACTCGAGGATGAGCAAGAGTTAAGCTTGGGGATGTTGATACATTGCAAATGTATCTATAATTTTTTATGTTCCATGCTTGGTTTTATCCACTTTATTGTGTTTTGTTCCAACTTTGGAGTACTTTTCATATGATTTCTTGGACTAACCTATTAACAAGAGCCACAGTGCCAGCTGCCTGTTTTCTGCTGTTTTTGGTTCCAGGAAAGTTAGAAAATGAATATTCTCAGAATTGGACGGGACAAAAGCCAAAGTGCCTATTTTTCCGGAAGTCATCAAGTGCCAGAATACGAGACGGAGAGGGGCCAGAGGGCGGCCACACCACCTGGCCGCGCAGCCAGGCCTAGCCCGCGCCAGGGGGTGGTGTGGCCAGCCCAGGCACCCCCTCGGCCTCCCCTTCCGACTATAAGATGCCCTTGGGACGTAAATCCTAAGTACCCGATAAAAAATCCACGAAAGAGTGCAGAGTGGCGTCATCTCCATCCCTAGATCGGGAGGATCTGAAGCTCTTCGGCACCTGCCGGAGGGAATTACCACAGGCCTTCTTCATCACCATGCAAGCCTCCGGTGTGATGCGTGAGTAGTTCATCCTTGGACTACGGATCCATGTAGTAGCTAGATGGCTGGTTCTCCTCCTTTGTGCTTTCATGTCTAGATCTTGTGAGCTCTGTTCATGATCAAGATCATCTATTTGTAATTCTTGCATGTTGTGTTTGCGGGGATCCGATGGATGTTGAGATGTTATTTTAGATTGATTATTGATTCTATCATGTCTTTGTTATTTGTGATCTTGCATGCTTTCCGTTGTTAGTAGCTATCTTGGCCAAGTAGATGCTAGCAACTCCAAGAGTTAGTATTTATGCTCGATAGTGGGTTCATGCCTCTGGTAATCTAGGGAAGTGACAGAAATCTCTAAGGTACTAGATGTGTTGTTGCTACTAGGGAGAGAACAACAATCCTTTGTTCATAGAACAATCATATTGTTTACTTTACACGCAGTTCGTAAAGCAATAATCTGTTGCTTGCAACTTAATACTAGAGGGGTTGGATGATAACCGAAGGTGGATTATTAGTCATAGATGCGATTGGATGGCGATACATGTATAATGTTGTAATGCCTAATCAAGTCTCAAAGGAGTCAAGATGATTAGTATATGCATGTATTGCTTTCTCGGTGTTTGTCAATTGCCCCGCTGTAATTTGTTCACCCAGCATGTTATCTATCTAAGGAGAGCCACCTCTAGTGAACTATGGATCCCGGTCCTCTTTCTTTACATACAATCTATAAATTTCTTGCTTTGTGTTTACTTTCTGCAAACTTTTACTTCTTTCCATTCGATACGTTTAATCCTTTGTTTTCCGCAAAACACGGTGAGATTGACAACCTCATCGCAAGTTGGGGACAAAGTTCTGTGGTTGTGTTATGCAGGTCTCCACGTTGCTACTAGCACCGGTAGTGCGCCCTACCAAGGCTCAGCTAGTAACACCTTTGGGGTGTTTCCTTGCTCCTACTGGTCCGATTAAACCTTGGTTTCATAACTGAGGGAAACTTGCTGTTGTGCTCATCATACCTTCCTCTTGGGGTTCCCAATGAGCTCTACATCAACACCGCCATCAAGCCTTTTTCTGGGTGCCGTGCATTGAGCCATCAGAAGCACACAAGTGTTGTGAAGAAATTTGGTGGGGTACCCCTTGGTGGTACTAAATCCTTATGCCGGGTTGAAAGAAATCATCTTTTGTGTGATATTCTGCCTGGTCCTAGATTAAGGAATAGAAACAGTAAATACTCGTGATAGGTTTGATATTAAATTGTAGGGGTGTGGGCAAGAAAGGTTTTTCTTTTTGCCTCAAGGATCTTATAAGTGAGTTTGGTTTTGATTTTATAGGGCTTCAGGAAACTATAAAAAACAAAGTTGATATATATATTTGTCAAAAATTTGATCCTGATAATTATTTTACATGGCTCAGGTCCCCCTCTTTGGGCAGGTCGGCTAACATTATGTGTGCACTTAAATCCTCAAGATTAAGGTTCTTACTGTTGCTACTAATAGATTTTTTGTTAAGGCTAAAGTGTTTGATAACAAATTGTTAAGGGAAATTTTCCTAACTGTCATCTATGGGGCGGCTTAGGTTGAGGATAAAGAGGTTTTCTTACTAAATTTGCTAGAATTTGTGAGGAATTTATAATCCCCTCCCTAATTGGTGGTGATTTTAATATCCTTCATTTTGCTTATGAAAAAAAGCCTAGTACTTGCTCTAAGTTTTCTATTTTGTTTAATTCAATTATAAATACTTATGCTCTTAGGGACATTAATTTTTCTGGTGGTCACTATACTTGGTCAAATAACCAAAAAGAGCCCACCCTTGAGAACTTGGACAAAGTACTAGTTAACTCTGCTTGGGAAACCTTATTCTCACTAACTTAGGTTAAAAAAATCCTAGGGTTATCTCTGATCACAGCCTCTTGGTGGTTGATACTTGTGAAATGGTGGACGCAAAAGCTAGTGAGTTCAGATTTGAGAAGACTTGGTTATCTCATCCTGATTTCCAAGAAAGGGTTAAAAAATCCTGGCATTCCTTTAATAATGCTCAGGATAGTATTAGTTCAGTTTAACATAAAATAAAGTGTGTGAAGATAAGTTTAAAAGGTTAGGGGATTAATGTTAGAGGCCAAAGTATTAAAGAGAAGAGAGAGCTTCTAGCTGAGTTGGAAAATCTAGAAAAATTGGAGGAAGATAACCTGCTTTCTGGTAGTCAGTTTCAGAGGAAAGGATTTATTTAGTTCAGGTTAATGCAAATCTATGAGGAGGAGGATAGATTCGGGTTCAGTAGATCGAGTGTGAAATGGCTCTTGCAAGGAGATAATACTACTATTTATTTTCACAGAATTGCTAATGGTAAAAAAGTAAAAATATAATGTATTCTCTTAAACACAATGATGTGTTGATTCACGGGATCTCTGATCTTCTATCACATGCCATTGAGTATTATAAAGTTTTGTTTGCGAAAGGGGAGGGGAATCAACTAGCCCTGGATGCATCTATCTGGGCTATTGATGAGAAGTTGTCTACTTGTGATACTAATTTGTTAGATAGTCCTTTCTCCGAGGATGAGGTGAAAATGGCTCTAAACATTATGGTTAAAAATAAAGCTCCTGGCCCTAATGGAATGCCCGTTGAGTTTTATCAATCTTGTTGGAAAATCATTAAAGATGATATTATGGCTATGTTTAGTGATTTATATGCTGGTAGATTAGATTTGTACAAAATTAATTTTGGTATGATTATCTTCTTGCAGAAGACACCTGATGCTGATGTTCTTACTAAATACCGACTTTTGTGTCTGTTGCAAGTTTTTTGCAAAATCATCACTAAAGTGATCACAATCAGGATTGAACCCTTCATGGACAAATTAATTTCAAGCTGCCAGACTGCTTTTATTAAGGGTAGAAATATTATGGATGGAGTAATGTCTCTTCATGAATTTTTACAAGAATCTAGGAGGAAGAAGTCCCAATGGGTAATTCTGAAAATTGATTTTGAAAAAGCATATGACAAAGTGGATTGGGAGTACCTGTTGAAATGTGTCTCAGAAAGGTTTTAGTGATTTTTGGTGTAAGTTAGTAAATGTGGTTTTAAAAAATGGTACTTTTTGTGATAAGATCAATAACAAAAGGGGTAAGGATTTTGGTAGCCACGGAGGGGTGAAGCAGGGGATCCTTTATCACCCTTCCTTTTTAATTTCACTACTGACGGTTTGGCCAAAATGGTAATTCATGCTCAGTCTGTTGGTTTGGTGACTGGTTTGGTTCCTCATTTGATTGATCATGGTGGCGATATCTTACAATATGTCGATGATACTATTCTGCTTATTCAATATGATATGGAATAGTTGTTTCATGTTAAACTTATCTTATACATGTTTGAAGCCATGTCAGGTTTAAAAATTAATTTTAATAAGAGTGAACTCATGCTAGTTTTGGAGGATGGTGAAAAAGGGTTGAGATAAGTTGAGATGTTTGGCTGTCAACTAAGTAGTTGCCCTATTAAATACCTTGGTGTCCCTGTTTGCGACAGTGGGTTGCATGTGGCTGATCTGCAGCCTTTGTCTGATAAGCTTAGAAAGAAGTTAGAGGGATGGGTGGGGAACTCTTCCTCAATTGGTGGGAGACTTACTTTGATCCAGTCATCTCTGAGCGGTCTCCTGATTTATCATATGTTCATGTACCTTATGGCCGATACAAATCTGGAAGAGTTTACTAAGATCATCAGGAGATTCTTCTGTGAAGGTTCTAGTTCTAAGAAGAAATACTATATGGTTAAGTGGTCCTTAATTTGTAGGCCAAAGAAAAAAAGGAGGGTTGGGTATTAAAAACCTAAAGTTATTTAATATTTGCCTCTTATGCAAATGGTGGTGGAAGTTGGAGGTAGAGGATGTTCTATGGCAAAGGATTGTTAAAGCAAAATATGGAATTGCCCATGGTATATGGAGAGTTAGAGTGAAGCAGAATGATTCTGCGTTGCTTGGAAAGACTTAATGAAAATCAAGCAAGTTTATTTGTTTGGGAGGAAAATGGAGTTGGTGGAGGTAGGGAAACTGATTTCTGGCATGATCAATGGGTTGGAAACTTCTCTCCTTGTGAGAAATTCCCTGAATTGTATGATGTTTGCAATGAAAAAACTGGAACTATCGGAGAAATGTATGGTCTCGGGTGGTTTTTCACTTTTAGGAGGTGGTTGACTCCTAGATTAGCGGCTAATTGGCAGGAGCTTAGGAACATGCTTTCTCTTCTAAGGTTGAGTGAAGAGCGTGATAAACCTCAATGGAAGTATACTAGGTCGAGGGCTTTTTCGGTTAAATCTGTGTATAACAAGTTGTCTGATGTGGGCCCTGATAGATCCTTCAGACACATGTGGAAAGCTAAGTTGCCTCTGAAAATTAAAATTTGGCACTGGCTAATCTCGCATAATGCAATTGCTACTAAAGATAGCATGGAAAAAAGAAAGTGGGTTGGTAGTTATGGTTGCCCTTTTGCCCTTTGGATGAAACTATAAATCACTTATTTTTCACATGTCCTGACGTTGTTTATATGTGGACTTCTATTGCCAGTGTTACTGGAGCACACACTGGACCATCTTGTTTTACTCAGTATTTTTGGTGGGTTGTGAAATTTTTTCCCTTTGGATTTAACTTTCACATTATTGCATCGTTGCTCTTTGCTGGGCTCTGTGGAAGACTAGAAATCGTTCATGCTTTGAAGGAAAAATGATTTATTCCCCTTTGGGATTAATATGTTACATGTGTGCCTTCCTTCGTTACTAGGCAGGTCTCCAGAATGAGCGGGGTCGGGATATGTTGGTCGATGGTGCTGATCGCCTGCAGAGAATGGCTACACAGGTGCATGACATGGTGCGCCGTGCTTCAACGCTGAGAGTCCGAAATGGTGACGAGAACGAAGATGTGGATATCACTGGGGACTAGGGCTGGGAGAACTGCTCTTGCTGGGCGTTGTTATGTTTCTTGAGTTAATAACGTGTGTGATGCCCGTGGTGGCCTTTTATGTGTTTGGTTTGGAAAACATTTCCTAGGCGCAATTTCGAGCAGTTTGGGTCGATGCCTTGAAGTTGGCGTCTTTAGTTTATCTTGAACCTAGATTTTCTTTTGTTACTTTAAGACTGATGTTCTGTTATCTGCTGAATGGAACCCGGCTCATGTGAGTCGAATGGAAAAAAAGGAATGTCTAACGCTCAGAGAATTAACTTAATTTTCAGTCAGCTGACGTAAGCATCCTAATCTGCTGGCCTATGGGCTTTTCCGTTTCGGGCTGATCGCTTCCGCGGTGTCGTCAGCCGGGCTGTTGTGGCGCTTCGCGTGCTCGGTTTCTGCTAACAACGAGCGCTAATTAATTCCTTCGTAGTGACTTATGTCAGTATGTGCATGTAGAACGCACAGAGTTAGCTAGTTAGAGCTTGTTCTCAAGAAAAAAAATAGTTAGAGCCTAAAAATAACTAGAGAGAACAGAGATATACTACTCCCTTCGATTCATATTATTGTTTTTTAACTTTGTCTAGATTCACATGTATCTAGTTAAATATTTAGTCTAGATGCATTTGTATCTAGACAAAGTTGAGAACACTAATATGAATCAGAGGTAGTATATAAAAAAACAGCTTTTATATAACCGTATGGTAACCCAAATACAACTTTCATTTAGGATAAATTATGACATAAGTTAATCGTTTAACTGTTGCAATTGAAAGAAAATCTCAGTTGCAATTCCACTCCACCTGTAACTAGAAAATCACATTTGCAACTATATTTTCAACTGAAAAATATCTCGATTGCGACCTGACATGTAATTGGAAAAATCTCAATTACAACCCTAGTTGCAACTAGAAATAAAAAATCATAGTTACAACCTCACTTGCAATCTAAAAAACCCGGTTGCAACTCTACCTACAACTTGAAAAACTAATTATGCAACATACTTGGAATTGTGAAAAAACCTGATTGCAATCGACAGAAAACAACTTCTCACTAGAAAAAACAACATAATTTCAACTCTCACATATAACCAGAAAACATAGTTATAACCCCACTTGTAACTAGAAAAGTACCGATTTACAGTCTCACTTGCAACTGGAAAAAATATCTAGTTGTAGTCTCACTTACAACTGAAAAAATACCTAGTTTCAGCCTTAGTTGCAGATTAAAAAATATCCACTTATAGCCTCACTTGCAGCTTAAAAAATACCCAGTTGCAGTTCCACTTGCAACAAAAAAATACCTAGTTGCAGCCTCACTCGTAACTGTAAAAATACCCAGTTGCAGCATCATGCAACTGTTGCAACTATTTTTTTTTTCATATTTACAATAATAAAAGTAATATAAGAAAGTTAGTTACAACCGCTACCGGTTTCTCTTTCTTAGTCTAGAATACATCAAGTATTAGCCTTTAAATATTCCCTCCATTCTAAATTAATTGACTCAATTTTGTCTAAATATGCATATGTTTTAACGCATTTTAATATCGAGATACATATGAATGTAGAATAAATTATGTTGGGTCCGCAGCATAGAAAACAAAAAAAATCCTACGATGAGAACTACACGCCAAGATATATCTACTAAGTACAAAGCAACGGGTGGACATACATCCATCGAGAACTTAACCTCGAAGACAACGAGTTTTGTTAACGAGTAGGAACTCGTGGTTGATGTAGTCGTACACTTGCCGATCTCAAGATCGTGAGGAAGTCCGAGCAGGTCTGGCTCCAGCACATCCTTCAGATCCAGCTCCAGCACCACCAAGTCCAGCACCGCAAAGCAGCGGTGCATCCGTGATCGCACACACGTCTGGTACCCCGACAACTTCCATCCCTCGCTCTAGCAAAGCAACGGAAGCAGCAACTCCTTTCCAGATAAAGCCACCGGGAACCTGTATCTCGCTAATCCGAGACCATGGGGGAATAATACTAGAGAGGGAGAGAGATCCTTCACGAGGAGGTGTGAGGAAGAAGGGGAGTAAGGGGGGCCTTTTATAGGAGGAGGGGGTGTCCCTTCCCATGGCCGGCGCCCCATGGGGGGTGACTCCTCACCTCCCTCATTCATGTGGTGGTAACCCCTTCACATTAAAATGCCCCTTCACATTCTCTTTTAAAGTCTCCACTTTAAATGTATTAAATTTCTCCAAATTTAATGCTCTCTAATTTAATAAAACTCTTTTATTATTTTTATTTAGAATTTTGTTAATTACTTTAATTAACAAACATTCACATAAAACCCCTTGCAACATTTCAATATTACATGCAGAACCAATTTCAGCAATTTCACCCGGAACAGTTTCGGTGTCTATTGAAATAATTCCAGCGCTTTCTTAAATCTTTATCTAAAACATATTTGCTCCAAATTGTGTCGGTATCCCTTAAGTGTGTCACCCTACAGTTCGCGAATAATGCAGACATGATCGAGACCCCTCTCAGATCAATATTCAGAAGCGGGACCTGGAGATCCATACTGACTCCTACACATTCAACGATGACTTCTGTGATCGTGAGAATATTTAATGCTAGTAACTAAATACCTTTGTCTCGTGATATATTACATGTCCGAGATTCGATCATCAGTATCTCCATACCTAGTTTGATCTCGTTACCGACATGCACTCTTTTCTCGTTCCCGTGATATAACATTCTAGTGATCACATCACTTGCTTGCAAGCTAACCAATGTGATATCACCCAGAGGGTCCAGAGTATATCTATCCGTCATCGGGATGGACAAATCCCACTCTTGATCCATGAGCCTCAACATAACACCTTTGTAGCACTGAACCCACCTTTATAGTCACCCTATTATGGTGTGACGTTTGATGTTATCAAGATACTCTTCCGGTGTTAGCAACTAACATGATCTCATGGTCTAAGGACAAAGATTACTTCATATGATGTTATAGCAATATAAACATAATGACTGTGATCGTAATTCTATACTTCGGATGAATGTTCATCACATTATTCCACCAATGTTGTGACCTCGTTATTAACAACTTCCAATGTCCATGATCAGGAAACCTTGATCATCTTGTTAATCAACGAGCTAGTTTATATGAGAGGCATTACTAGGAACTTTGTATTTTGTTTATTAAACACATATGTATTAACGTTTCCAATTAATACAATTATAGAATGCAAAATAAACATTTATCATAAACATGGAATAAGATAATAACCACTTTATTATTGCCTCTCGGGCATATTCCCTTAAGTCTCCCACTTGCACTAGAGTCAATAATCTAGTTTGAAAAACTTTGCGTATTGAACACCTATGGCTTTCTAGTGTTGCATATACGCGATTGCTAGTGGTTAACATAATCTCTGGATCTGACAGTTTCAGGTCCGTGTGTATTTGCATGTCTTTGCGTCTCTACGCATCACTCATTCTCAAATGATATGGCATTGTATAAATTTGGTCCTTTGGTGAGACCTTTAGTTCGTTCGGGTTAAAATAGGTTGATATTATTGTCATACGATATATCTTCATAGTATTAGCCCACATTGAACCACACCTAGTTTGATAACAAACTACTTAACACAAATGCCCTCCTTTGCTGCTACTATAGCAGTTATATACTTAGCCTTTTGTTGTAGTGTCCATCACAATGTCTCAACTTTGGAACTCATCCAAATCCATCATGGAACATCCTTTCCATTACATTGTGCCACCCATAATCTAAATTGAGATAAATTTAATTTGTATCTTGTGACAAAACTAGTATCAATATAACACTTTACAATGAACTACCTTTAACTATTTGTCACTTATACATAATATATTCTTAGTTCTTCCAAAGCTCATAAGAATATCTTTACTATTGTCCAATGATCATCTTATGAATCATTCTGGTATGTGTTCATAACATTTAGAGCATAGGACATTCTGGATATATACATATCACGGTGATTTTACTCACCAAGTGTTGAAACACTTGAATCTTGATACAATCCTTTCCATGCAGCAAGAACCTTTTTTGTTGTTTCCATATTGAACCCTTTCAATATCTCATATATGTATGTCTGGCACAACCATATTAGCGCCTCAATCTATCCATATAGATATTGATGCCAAATATTCCGGTTTTGCCCAAGTCTTTCATCGAAATCTTATTTTAATGAAATTCTTAACTTGTGTCAATACAAGATACATCATTTCCAATCAACAATATGTTCTCTACATAATGTATTAGAAATATGTCTTAGCGCTCCCACTTAATATCTTGCAAATGCAAGCATCTTCATCATCTCCGATGAATTTAAACTCTTTTAACAGTTTCATCATGGTGAAGATTCCAACTCCGCTATGCTTACTTCAACTATTGAAGTTTGCATGCCCTTTTAGCACCCTTTGAACTAACAAAACCCTTCGGACCATGTCATATACACGTCCTAGGTAACCGTTCCATTATAAGAACCTTGTTTTGTTTATTCAACTACCATATACCAAATTATATGTAGTGGTTGCTATATTAATCCGTCAAGACTATATATCGCTATGAAAGATCAAATCTTGTCATAGTCAACTCCTTGAACATTGCCGTAAACTTCTTTCCGACATGTCGACCATTTCATAGATGTTAAACATCCATGTCTTATTTCTTTATAGATCTAAACACGACCGATAGGCTTCACGCCTTTTCGGAGGGTCTTCCAAGTTCAGAAACTTGATTTCTCGTGTATGGATACTAGATTCTATGACTTCTAGTCATTTTATGGAGTCAGGGACCATCATCGCTTCTTTGCATTTAGTCGGTTCATTATTGCCAAAACAATAACGACTTTCTTATCAAATCACACTATTTGATTCTTACCGACCCACACGGTTCAATAGGAACTCTAATCTCCGAGATCACACCCATTGTAATAACGTGAGTCATGAGCATTGTGGCCGCCACCGGGACACTTTCCGGTGCTGCGCTACTTAGCACATATAGCTAAGGTTTAACAACCTTATCCAAGTTCTATTGTCCTCCCACTTAACTTTTCGCGAAAAATTCCTTCTCAAGAAACTTGATGTTCCAAGTAACAAACTCTTTTGTCCTCGGTGTTATGGAGAAATTCCCAACAAATTCTTTGGGATAACCTACAAAGACGTGCTTATCCGATTTTGGTTGTAAACATTTTACTTATGCATAGCATACCAAAATTTAAGAAAAGACAATTCGGGTTTTATCCCAAACCATAACTCATATGGTGTCATTTTAATGGATCACGGTGGTGCTCTTTTTAGTGTAAAAGCGGTAGTCGCTAAAGCTTCAATCCTTAAAACATAATGGCAGTTTTATAAATGACACCTTTGATCTTACCATGTCAAACATCGTTTGATTTCATCTCTCGAATATGCCATACTCCTATGGCTTATCGGGAAACACAAATCATGGAACAATTCCTCAAATCTTAAGTGTTTTGCTAAACATGTAACTCAAATATCTTCCTTTATGATCGAATCATAAACTCTTTATTTTCTTGTTACAATGATTTTCCACTTCATCTTGAAAGTCTTTGAACAATTTTCAAATGTTTCATACTTCTTCCTTATTAAGTAAATATATAGACCGTATTTACTTAAATTTCTGGAGAAAGCATATGAAGCAAAAAGATCCATTGAATATGGCTACATATAATGGACTATATACATCAACATGCATAATATCCAATAAGTTAGTCATCTGTTCCTCTTTGGCCTATAGATGGAGTTTCAATTATCTCGAGGAAAGTTTCACAAGCGTCAATTGATCAAAATCAAAGACACCAAAAATTCCATCAACATGGAGTTTCTTCATGTTTTCTTTCAAATATAATTTAAAACATCGATGTCACTTCATAAGTGATCTTTCAATCATTTGTCTTGCGACATTTTAGCAATAGTGTTTATGGATGTGATTTCTCCCACTAGACTTGTAAAAGTTCATCCATCCTTTATGGAATACGATAATTATTTGAACAACCATTGTTCTCATAATACCGGAACAAAATAACAATTATTAAAACAAATCTTGAAGGCTAGGTTTGGTGACAAGTTTCAACTCGATAATGACAGTCTAGTTGCAACCCTAGTTGCAACTTCCTCTCCATACCATCAAGGGAGAAAGGCTGGGGGTTGCGTGTCAAGATGCAACTCAAGGCAAGTCATCAGTACCATCAAGGCACAAAAAGGCCAGTTGCATGACAAGTTATAACTCGAGACTGCCAGTCTAGTTGCAACCCTAGTTACAACTCCCTCTCTATACCATCAAGCGAGAAAGGCCGAGGGTTGCATATCGAGATGCAACTCAAGGCAAGTCCTCGGTACCATCAAGGGACAAAAAGGCCAGTTGTGTGTCAAGTTGCAACTCGATACTGGCACTCCAGTTGCAACCCTAGATGCAACTCCCTTTGTATACCATCAAGCGAGAAAGGTCGGGGGTTGCGTTTCGAGATGTAACTCAAGGCAAGTCCTCGGTACCATCAAGGCACAAAAAGGCCAGTTGCGTGTCAAGTTGCAACTCGAGACTCATAGTCCAGTTGCGACAATAGTTGAAACTCCCTCTCTATACCATCAAGCGAGAAAGGCCGGGGGTTGCGTGTCGAGATGCAACTCAAGGCAAGTCCTCGGTACCATCAAGGGACAAAAAAGGCTAGTTGCATGTTAAGTTGCAACTCGAGACTGACAGTCCAGTTGCAATCCTAGTTGCAACTTCCTCTCTATACCATCAAGGTAGTAAGGTCGGGGTTTGCGTGTCGAAATGCAACTCAAGGCAAGTCCTGGGTACCATTAAGGCACAAAAGGCCATTTGCGTGACAAGTTGCAACTCGAGACTGACAGTCCAGTTGCAACCCTAGTTGCAGCCTCCTCTCTATACCATCAAGGTAGTAAGGTCGGGGCTTGCGTGTCGAGATGCAACTCAAGGCAAGTCCTTGGTACCATCAAGGCACAAAAAGGCCAGTTGCGTGTCAAGTTGCAACTCGAGACTGACGGTCAGTTGTAACCCTAGTTGCAACTCCCTCTCTATACCATCAAGCGAGAAAGGCTGGGGGTTGCGTGTCGAGATGCAACTCAAGGCAAGTCCTTGGTACCATCAAGGCACAAAAAGGCCACTTGCATGACAAGTTCGAACTCGAGACTGACAGTCCAGTTGCAACCCTAGTTGCAACTTCCTCTCCATACCATCAAGCGAGAAATGCCGGAGGTTGTGTGTCAAGATGCAACTCAAGGAAAGTCCTCGGTACCATCAAGGCACAAAAAAGCCAGTTGCATGACAAGTTACAACTCGAGACTGACAGTCCAGTTGTAACCCTATTTGGAACTCCCTCTCTATACCATCAAGCGAGAAAGGCTGGGGTTGCGTGTCGAGATGCAACTCAAGTCAAGTCCTCGGTATCATCAAGGGACAAAAAGGCTAGTTGTGTGTCAAGTTGTAACTCGAGACTGACAGTCCAGTTGCAACCCTAGTTGTAACTCCCTCTTTATACCATCAAGCGAGAAAGGTCGGGTGTTGCGTGTCGAGATGCAACTCAAGGCAAGTCATCGGGTACTATCAAGGCACAAAAAGGCCAGTTGCGTGTCAAGTTGCAACTCAAGACTGATAGTCAGTTGCAATCCTAGTTGCAACTCCCTCTCTATACATAAAGCGAGAAAGGCCAGAGTTTGCGTGTCGAGATGCAACTTAAGGAAAGTCCTCAGTACCATCAAAGAAAAAAAAGGCCAGTTGCGTGTCTAGTTGCAACTCGAGACTAACATTCCAGTTGCAACCCTAGTTACAACTCCCTCTCTATACCATCAAGCAAGAAATGCTGGGGGTTGCGTGTCGAGATGTAACTCAAGACAAGTCCTCGGTACCATCAAGGGACAAAAAGGCTAGTTGCGTGTCAAGTTGCAACTCGAGACTGACAGTCCAGTTGCAACCCTAGTTGCAACTCCCTCTCTATACCACCAAGCGAGAAAGGCCAGGGATTGTGTGTCGAGATGCAAATCAAGGCAAGTCCTTGGTACCATCAAGGCACAAAAGGCCAGTTGCGTGTCAAGTTGCAACTCGAGACTGACAGTCTAGTTGCTACCCTAGTTGCAAATCCCTCTCTATAACATAAAGCGAGAAAGCCAAGTCCTCATTGTCAAGTTGCAACCCTATTTGCAATTCCCAAAATTTATTTGAAGCAGACACTAAGTAAAAGTTCTTACTAAACTTGATTTGAAGCATAACAAAATCTCAATTGCCAAAATATGATTGCAACTTGTAGACGAGCATGTAACTATCGAAAAAAATACAGGTTATCCTCCATGATACTTATCCTAATACTAAACGATAAGCCATCCACTTGTCAGTATCAAAAAAAGAAAAAACAAATAAACAAAGACGAATAATAGACACAACCAACCACCGCATAGGGAAGTTGCTATACGCCGCTTCGAGGCGACCCAAGGCCCAAAATTTTAAAAACCATGAACCAAAAATCATAAAATGTAATATTTTTCAAAAAATAATGAACATCTTAAAAAATGATGTTTCTAAAAAACAGAAACAAGAAAAAAAAGAAACAGAAAAAAATGTAAATAGAAAAGCCTCGCTACAAAACCACACAGAATCTTTGCCCCCGTCCCAACCTACAGCCAACTACAAAACGGCCCAAAAAAACAAGACACATAAAGAAAAGCAGCCCAGGAAAATAAAAAAATGCCGTAACGGCATCGACACAATCGATCGTTTGGCCGGCGACAGCAGCTCAACCTAGGCAATACGGCTCTTCACGCGCGCGATTCCATCGGACGGTTCCGGAGTCGAGTGTGCTGTAAGCTCTTTCTCAGCTAGCTGAGAAATAGTAATTCCCGGAAAAAAATGTATCGAACTATTTATGAGTGGGCAGCACCCCTTTGATGGGGAAAAAGGTTGCAAATGACATAACACAGGATGCAACCGGTTATTCGAGAGTGAAATTTTGAGACATATACGAAATCTGACACGTGCAGTCGTGCAGACCATCATCTGATGATCAACTCAATTGATCAGGCACCGGCTATGAAGGCGACGACGCGGTCCATGAGCTGCTTGGCGTTCTCGCACCCGGTCTTCTGGAGGAAGAAGACGTGGCCCTCCCCCTCGGACCCGTGCCACGCCGCGGCGCAGGGGCCGGCCACGGCGTCGTAGTACGCGCGGTCCCGCGCCGCGAGCCCGTCCGCCATCCCCGCGGTGACGAGCATCCTGACGCCCCCGAGCTTCTCCAGCGACGGCGCGCCCGGCGCCAGCGGGTTCATCCTCGGGTCGTCGGCGCCGCCGGCCGCGCCCGGGCACGCGTAGGACCAGAGCATCCCGGTGATCATCGTCGCCGCCGGTGGCTCCCCCTCGATCGGCGTGCTCCCGCTGAACCACGGGTGCAGCAGTATCGCGCCCTCGACTCTTGGGCTCCCGTCCTCGCTGGAGGCCACCCTCATGAGCATGTCGTGGACGATGTTGGCGCCGGCGCTGTCGCCGGCGAGGAAGAGGCGGTACAGGTCGCCGTGCTCGGCGATCCAGTCGTCCTGCGCTGACGCCGACGCCGCCCACCGGAGCGCGGCCCAGGAGTCGTCGTAGGCCGCGGGGAGCGGGTGCTCCGGGGCGAGGCGGTAGTCGACGGACACCGCGAGGACGCCGGCCGCCGCGGCGAGGGCGTTGACGTAGGTGTGGTACGTGGCGTCGTCGGCCGAGCCGATGAGGAAGGAGCCGCCGTGGAAGTAGACGAGCACCGGGAGCTTCGCGTTCGCGGAGGGGTTTTCTTGGAGCTTGGGAAGGTAGAGGCGCACGGAGAGGCCGGTGTCGGCGTCGAGGACGACGTCCTTGGAGGTGACGCCGGTGGCCTCGTCGAGGCCGGCGGGCAGGATGGGTGGCCGGTTGAGGCGCTCGATCTTGCCGCTCTTGTAGAAGCGGAAGTGCGCGGGGGCCTCGAACACCACCGTGTCGGCGGCGTCGGCGTCCATGGCCGTGGAGAGTGAACTGAAGGAGGTCGAAGGTGTTTGTGTCTTGGCTAGCAGCTTGGCAAGGTGTCAGTCAGGTTTAAGTGGGGGATAAGGTGCCAAGTCAGCAGCAGGCTGAGGGTGTTCGCATGACCACACGTTCTCGCCTTCGATCTATTGCTGCGAGATCGGATAATGCCCATTAATATGTGCGCTTGATTTTTTTTAGGGGGATATGTGCTCTTGGTTTGTACTCCCTCTGTTCGAAGGAGTATTATCTTTTTTACTTCCTCCGCCCAGAATCAAATTTGGTTTTGCTAGATTCAAATCTATCTAGACGCATTTTAATGTATAGACATATTTAAATCTAGACAAACTTAAATCAGTTATTTTTGGATGACTATATAAAAATGGAGGTAATTTCTAATTTATACGATCTGACGGCAATGTACGGCGACTTCTTTTTAACAAGATAGTAAAACTACTTATCTTTCCAGTAAGTAAGCATGTTTTCCTTTCATCCTTGAAATACCAGAGCACTGCAAGTCTGCAACCTCCATTCTGCCTCTGACCGATGCTGCCGCTTTGGCCACGTACGTAATTAACAGTTTTTGTGGTAGTCACTTACTATTTTTGGTGGCGTTTTGCGGCTTAGCGATAGCCGCTTTCACGCTCCCGCTCCATGCTCTATCGCTAGACTCTCATGCTAGTTACTTCTGTAACTTGTGTACGTATATATAGTAGTCATTTTTACAACTGTGTCACTGATATAGTACTCCCTCCGATCCATATTACTTGTCGCTCAAATGGATGTATCTAAACATGTTTTAGTGCTAGATACATCCAATTTAATGACAAGTAATATGAATCGGAAGGAGTACTTCCAAAAACAAGTGATCCTAATTTGTCTAGATTTTTATATATCTATATACTAAAACACGTCTAGATACATATAAATTTAGACAAATTCGAGTCACTTATTTCTCGACAAAGAGAGTAGAAGTTTTTCCAATAAATCACAGAAACATTACAAAACATAACTAGGGCTTAAATTTTACATACAGAGCACGAATTAAGGACAATATCAACAAGAATAAAAGTAAACTTTATACCAACAGAAAACCATAAACTCTAGAGGAAATGTACCAGTATCAACAAGGACACCAAATGTTTGCTGTACATTAGGAAACAAAGACAACATACAACCTTTTACAAGCCCAAAACTAACAGGTTTCATCAAAAGCTACGAAAACTTTTTTTTGGCATAATTATAGATGATTGATAAGAAAATCTGCACTGCTCCGGATAATAATTTTTTTCGAGAACGCGCAGGAGGTCTGCGTGTCATTATATTAAGCGGACCGAAAGAGAGTACCGAACACAAGTAAGGACCAACGTGCCAATGGGCTGAGGGTCAACACAGCACTCACACCACCCGACGCCCGATTATAGCCCGGCCGTCCAACGGAGTTAACACTTATCCTATACCTCTAGCCGATCCACTTCTACATGCTAGCCAATCCTTGAATTTGCTAGTGAGCCTCGAGGCGACCGTGGAAGTGTCGCTCGCACGATGGTCGAACACTCGGGTGTTCCGCTCCATCCAGATACCCCTGAGCACCAGCAGCAGAAGCGAGTTCACCTGTATGCGTGAAGTGGCCTCCACCCTAGAGGATGAGGCCGACCACCAATCTGCAAGGATGGACACGATGGAGGGGATAAGGCGTTGCAACCCTTCTGGCCTAATGCGGTGACCCAGCATACCACTATATGATGTAGTATACTATAGTCGTTGACATAACACCAATGAAACACCGTTCACTAGTATTGCATCCCTCAGAGTGGTATAATAGAAACACGACAGGTCCAAGACATGACTATAGATTACAACTCGACTCTTTACAGAAGATCTAGAGAACAACTATGTTAAAGAGAGAAAAAGAAGTTCCTTACAAAGGAGAACCAGAAATAAAAAAAACTCAGAACTATCTAGCTAATAAGACTACCATCTAAATTAACTTGCTTGCAGCTGCTGCTATAGCATTGCTCTACAGAAGTAGGTTTTATGGCTAGAGTATCTATTTCTATCTAATCAGAGACTCCGTCTTCACTTCAGCTGATGTATATGTTGACTTTATTGACTTAATTGGAGAACTTAAGCTATCGATGATGGTTTCTTGAGCAGAAATTGATGTTGACGTCGTCTTCTATGGCTTAGAATCTAGCAAGGGTTAAGAAGGTACAGTTGAGTACGAGTGTACTCAGCAAGTTTACTAAAAAGAAGTGTATGATGCACTATCTCTATAGCCACAGACCAAACGTCGTAGGCAATGCAGGTTTTTGTAAACATTTCTTCAAAGGTTGCTTTCATTCTAAAAACTATGTCCGACAGCCTTCACAGGTTGACCAGAACCTTTGTGGGGTTCCTTTCCTGCCGTGTTCGTAGCTCCTTCCTAGAACAGGGAGTAACATGTCACAGTTCTTACACTCTACAGAGGTGTGTTGCTTTCCTATGAGAGATCAACTCCTTGTTGCACAACCGGGCGATCATTCCCGTTCACAATTCCTTGATGTGGGGCCTAGTAGGTGATCCAAGCCAATCATTGCCCCTCTCGGCGACCCCGCATGAAGACACGACCTCCCCAAGCAGATATACCTCCGTTAACCCCCATATAGGCAGATATAACCCTGGCAACCCCTTGGAGACTCCAGTGAGTAGATCATGTCCCTGGCAACCCCCATATAGGCAGATATACCTCCGACAGCCCCTCACAGAAAGTCTAGACACCAATATCACGGGGAGCTAGGATTACCACTCATCCGTTGAGTCCCCGCGAGGAAGCTACAGCCTCATGATAAGGTCATCCGTCCATGCGAAAGGAAGAAGATCCAGCTGACTTCTCCGTCCCATTCCAGATCTTATG
Organism: Avena insularis; assembly: GCA_023614405.1. Lineage (NCBI taxonomy): Eukaryota > Viridiplantae > Streptophyta > Magnoliopsida > Poales > Poaceae > Avena > Avena insularis. The sequence goes on along the minus strand of CM042692.1, from coordinate 492,327,852 downwards.
GTTAACGCGTAATATACGACGCTAGAATCACTGATGTCATGGGTTATTAAGTCCTAGTTGTGCGGCAACTGGAATCCTAGATTCCATTGTCATTCTTAGTATTTATCATCACTTAGGATTATAATAGCATTTCATTTGTTTGGGAAAATACTTATTTTCTGTCTTTTTTAGAACATAGGTGATAACACACAATTTTCAAATACTTTCATAAAGACTCTTCAAAGGACATGAGCAAGTGATAAACTTGCCTTTTGTGATTGTAAGATTATGCACTCACAGTCTTCAAGACACTAGAAGATCTAAAATCTAGAAATAGCATCATTGGTCCGATAAGGACTAATGTTTAAAGAAACAGGATGCAATTATGCATAAGTAATGTAATGCAGTTTGATAAACATGAATCCCCGAAATAAAGGTATCTGATTTAGGGTTTGAAAACTGGGAATGGTTTCTTTAGAATGTGTTTCACTTTTATATTAGCTTTTGTGCTTTTTATTAAGGTTTGTGAATTTATGTGAAACTATATGTAAATATAATAAGTGGCATGTAATACTAAAGCACTCAAATTGGGCATGGTATTTAAAGATTTCTTAAGCAGGATTACTGATCAATTAGAGCTTTTAAAGAAGTGTTTAAGGATTATTTTTAATGTTTCTTAAAAGAATAACTTTTTAGGAAAAGATTATTTTATAAGGAAAAAGCTTTTAAGTGTTTAACATGCAAAGTATAGAAGTGAAGTATAATAATATTCTCAGATTGAGATAAACTGCTACTTGGTAGTTACGATGGTTAATGGTGTAATAGTTTGCTAAGAGCTTGAAGAGTTTATTTATAAAGTTGTTGTTCGAAGTGGCAAAACGAATAACATTGAAAGAAAAGATTTCTTTGCTAAGGTTTAAACAATCTTTGTTGTTAATCAAATGTGATCGATGTCGTTCGTGCCTTATCCGATAAGCATGGATTTGAGATGTTTTATGACTTAATTTAGAACAGACAAAAGTTAACTATAAAAACATAAATATTCTTTAGGCATTATGTATGACTTGGGGTACCAAGATTCACTTCAAAACATAAGTATATTTAGGGTGTGATGGGTTTAAAAGTATGGGATCATTCACTTTCATCTTAAGTGAATGATGAGTTTAAATGTGATTCGTTATTATGAATATAATTTATCTTTTTTAAGGAAAGTAACTTTAGATGATTTTAATAATCTATTAAAGTTTGAAATCATGAATAGTTAAGAGATAAGTAGCATTCACTTTTATTATAAGTGAATGATGATTAAAGTTTACTTAAATTGTTGGTTTACCTTGGAGTTATGATTTTAAAGGAGTTTTATAAAGTTAACAAGTTATTTATAATTATTATTATAGACTCCAGTTATGGTTTTGGATGTGGTATTTAAATGTACAAGATTTATGATTTTATATAAAATTATTATTATTTCTGTTTTACGAAATGTTTAAAAAAATTATCAACTAGATAATAAATAAGGATTTATTTCTTAATAACCTTAAAATATGTTGGAATAATGTAATTATTATTTTTATAGTAAAACATACTTACTTAAGATCTTAGAAGTGAATTTTATTTAATTTTAGGTGTTATCCTTATTTTTACCAAATTCCATAAAGGATTATATATCTTTAAATATTTGCTTCAAGTTTTATTTGTAAACAAATTAAGTTAGTATTTTTTATAAAATATTAGACTCATTTTTATATGTACAAATGATTTTTATTTAATTTTAAGTCTTTGTTTTATTTTATGAAATTTCTTTTAGGTCTTAATGGTATTAACATTTATTTACATTTTATTTAACTCAAACAAGTCATGTTATATTTTTCCTAGGTATATATTTATTTTGGCAATCATTTTGATATATTATAACTATTTTTAAGATTTTTCTATAGTTTTCTATAGCTTAGTTAACTCCAGGGGTATATTTGTAATTAGATATTTTTAATAGGTCCTCTTTCAAAACATGGGCCTAGCCCACTGGGCTGGCCCAGCCCGAATCGACCCACTTGGGCTGGGCAAACCCCACTAGGGTCGTATTAGGCTGGTACCCGGCCTAGTACCCCCCACTCTCTTCCTTCTCTCCCCTCTCTCTCGCGGCGCCCTCCTCCTTGAGACGGTCTGATGCCGCTGTCGTGGTTGTGCTTGATTGCGGTCACTCCAGGCCGCCTAGACCACCACCGCGGAGCTATATGACGTGGACGATGATGCCGTGCCTCTCTGTCCAACTCGATCTACCTCCAGCGCCCTCTGTTGGTCGCGCCGACCCCACCTCGTGGCTAGGGTTTGGGGTCTGTCGTGCTCTGGCGCTCCCTCGATGATGTTGTGGTGCTCGTGGCACCGCCCTTCCACGGCCGCCACTACTGTATGCAGGGTGGGTTGCAGCACCCCCTCGGGGTGCTCCCTGTGCCGCCACCTCTTTGCCGCCGGCCTCCTCTCTGCTTCCTTTTCGATAATCTTACAAGGACCTCGAGTAAGTGCCCTATTCTTCTCTCTATGCTATACCTTGCCTCTATTCCATGTCATGTGGTCACTTGTGATGGATCTCCCCATTTAGGGTTCATCCCTAACTTCCTAGGGTTCATTCCTCCTACAGTGGTGATTTATCATAACTCTAGGGTTAATCCTGCATGTGTTAATCATTTGATGTTGATCTACTGTTAGTGTAGTGTCAATCCCTGTTGAGCATGTTTGTTACTTTGTTCTCTATCAGAGAACACTCTGCTGATCATGCTTTTGTTACCCTATTTTCTTTCATAAAACTCTCTGTAAAAGCATGCTTAGTTTAATGTGGATGTCCAAGTTGTTGTGGTTGTGGATTTACTCCTATGGAGTTGAATTGGGATGTTCTCTATACTGATGCTTGGTTAATTGTTTACTTGTGAAGCACTGATGTGTTCAGTCTCAGGATTTAATCATGTTTCTGTGTAAATCTAAAGTTACTAGTGCTACTCTCTACTCTGAGATTAATAAGGAGATGATTTATAAAGAAATGATTCATGTTTATTTATAAGAAAATGGTTTTGCTTTCATATGTATTTGCTTGCAGATAAACTAGTGGTTGGTTTAGTTAAAGTAATTGGTGGCTTCTACTAATATGGTCCTTCTATTGTGAGGCCTCCTTGGAGTGTACACAATAGCCTAATCCCATTTAGTATGATCTGTTGTCATTAGGCTAGCTGTGTTGCCATTGATAACACCTGATGCTTTACTAAAGTGGCAACTGACTACTAGAGTGGTGCAATCAGTGATAGGTTTAATCAAGAACTACCTATCATCCTTGACAGGGGACTTGAATGAAGTATGATTCCTAGTAATTTAATCTAGGGAAGTGATTTAGATTACCTGGTGTATCTTAAATCTGCTTTCTTGATATGTTGGCTACTTCCTGTATATAGTACTTGTGGCTTAGTGATCTGCAGTATTGACCCTTGTTGTCTTTTCTAAATAAAGTGAATATGTATGATTCCTAAATCTTTTAGGAAGATGATTATCTGTGCTTGAGATGGTATACTTAGGATGTTGTGCTTGAACTTGTACTCAACCAAAAATGAGTCTGCTAGGTACAGAGGTGCTACCCTCCTAGGAATATGCCCTGTACCAGCAGTTGTGATGTGTATCTATCTAGTTAAAAATAGATCCTAGTGTCAGTGATGCTAGTCTGAGACCCTGACTATACAAGAACACATGCCTTATCTAGTTGTTTATTATCTGTTGTCCAATATGTTCATGTATCATGTGCTTGCAAGAAAATGAATGTGTAAGATGGAAAATGATTAGATCTAAATGTTGGGATATACCCTGGTAGCCTTGTCTTGATGTTGCCTTTTACTTATGGCTTGTGGTAGCCCTAGATTTGTTTTGGCTTCTTGTTGACCTTGTCTTGCTCATCCTGGTGCTGTTGCTCCTGTGTGACCTTGCTGTACACCTAGTACATACCCCTCCTCAAGTTACCATCTTTGCTAGTGATCTCCTGGGTTTTCTGTGGTGGAAATTGACTTGAACTCGTGGTATGGTTGCAAGATCTGGTGATGTTCTTGGATGTGCTGGTGACAAACTATGGTTGGGCTCTCTACGAAGTGAATATCAAAGCTTGCTTTGCTCTATGCTGTTGTGTTTTAAACTGCCCCTTTGCTCTCTGTTGCTGACACCTCAATGCATGCATTTAGGTGTGTGAGCTGCTTCACTATTTGCTTTGGCTATGGATGAGATCAAGTAAATATGGTTTAAACTCTCCCATCCTTTTACTATTACTTATCCTGGTGAAACTTGCCCCCTTCAGCCCGTGATGCTGTTTTGAGGCCTTATTTACTTTAAAGAACAAATTCTACACTTGCTGGATTTTGTCCCTTTTTCGTCTCATTGATGTTCTGAAAATAGTGCATTACACTGTTAAAAACTGAGAGCAAAACTAACTCTAACCCCCCTTTGGTTTTATTTCTTTTTCTATCTTATTTACAGGTACAAGACCAAGGGATCAGGAGAAATAGTTTAGGATTTTCTTTTATTTACTTTTGTAATCCTTTCTTTTTTCCTTTCTGTAATAACAATGTAATATCTATATATTATTCAATAAAGCTTTTATTCCTTTTATTACTGTTGTTCATCTGGTGTAATTTCTTATTTCTTGAGCAATTCTTGTATTTATTTATTACTTATTGAATAAAGGAAAGAATCAAGATATAACTATTTGAGTTATATATTTTGTATTGTTCTAAATTTCCTTTATTGTTTTATAATGATTAAATATTCAAACAATAATAACTAAATCCTTTTAGAGATCAAATAAACACTAATGACTTCTAGCTTTCAAATTCTTTTTAAATGATTCAAATTTATCAACTCGATATTCAAAGCTGAACTATCTTCCCCTAAAACCCAAAAATACAGTAGAGGTCATGTCGAAATCCATAGCACTTGCGCCGCTGTTTTCATCAGAACAAGAGAGTTCTCGATCCCTCTGTAGCCTTTTAGTTTTGCGCGAAAATTCCTCGGATTGTCTTATGCATGAATGCAATGCACACACCTCATCTCAGCTTATTTCTGAGCTCTAATGCTGGGACGTTACACCTAAGCACCCGAAACCACACGGTACGCGCAAAGGAACATTGCAGCGGGAGGTGGTTCAAGGTCTCCCCATGCAGCTCGCACAGGGGGCACGTCCCCTGATTAGGCAGGCCGCGCCTAATTCAGAACTTGCTGTATCAGAGAATTACCAAGAGTATGCATCACCTGAAAAATAAAAGAAAAACTTAGATGAATATACAAGCCCCAGATTCAAGAATTACACCATGCTTGTTGAAGTAGATATGAATAAGAAAGTTAATGAATTAGAACAGGTTAATATTTGCTTATTCCCATCCATGGCATCCCATACCCGCCTCTGCCCTTCGACATCCCCCGAGTGGTGCACCTCGTGAGAAGATTCTTTTAGGAGTGATTCGACATCCCCGAGTGGTGCACTTCATGAGAAGATTGTTTTAAGAGTGATTCTGAGAGTCAGATTAAAGGTAAATACTAAACTGAATGCAACTACTCTGAAATTGAAAATAAGTGTGGCATTTTGATTTCCATGACGATTGGTACGCCGATTCCAACTCTGCTACTCCGACCTCATCAGCTCATCCACTTCCTTCGCTCGCTGCCACGGCAACCACGATGGCATAACCTCGTAGGTCTCTGCTATAGTGCTAGACTGCTAGTTTGGGTGGTAATTGCTCCTCGGACCGTCGCCATTCTCTAAAAAATCGAACATCTTCCTCCGTACCGAAAAGGATGTCACAAGTTCATCTAAATTTAAATGAATCTTTATACTAAATAGTGTCTAGATACATTGGCAGTTGCTCCTCGGACCGACTCCATTCTCTAGAAAATCGAAGCACGGCGAAGCATGTTGGAGCTGTGGCACAGCGAGCAAAAATGGGGGGAAAAGGAAGTTTGCTCCAGCCAAAGGCTACCGCAGCGTTGGTGGTGCTGCTGCAGCTTCGGTGTCACACCTGATGGTGTGTGCCTTAGGCCTCGTTCGTTTAAACCCACAGAGGCATGGAATGGCCTGGATTGCAGCCCAATCCAGCCCGATCCAGCTCGGCCAGATTTTTTTTCCAACCAATGAAAATCAGGTCTTCGTTTACACCACGTCTGGAAAATGAGCCCAACCAAACCAGCCCATCTTCCACTAACATGCTCTGGAAAAAAATACAGACCAGCTGACCTATGGAAGAAATCCAAGACGGAGCGGACGCAAAGATGAGGAAAAAGATGAGGGCGGCTTCGCGGTGACGCGACGACGGCGACGGCGATGGGCACGCGGAGCCATCTCTTCCACCGCCGGCTCTCCCCTCCATCGGAAATTTTCTCTCCGGTACGCCCCCCTCCTGCTCCTCATCCTTCTCATCTCGTAGCTAGGGTTTGGTAGTGTTTTTGGTCTGAGTCAAATCTTGGGGAAAGATGGTGGGATGAACTACTGATCCATCCGCCCATCACCGGAAGAGGAAGAGGAAGGCGTCGACGGTTGTAAGCTTGTCGTCTGCGCTCATGGTTACTCCTCCGCTATGAGGGAGGAATTCAGGAATTAGCTGCGCTGCGCTGCCTCCACCTCGGAGATCGCTAGCTGGACGAGTCCCATACCGTCATCTATTGCAGCCTTGAAGCAGTGGTGCGTACGTTCTGAAGATGGACGAATTTCTAGTCTGCCATATGGTCCGTGTACCTAGGATAATGATCTCCATGAAGGAGGGCTTATGAAAATAGCTACTTGAGATGCTAAATACAGTCTAAATGAGAGTTTGTTGCTGATGTGTGCCATCCTGGACATAAATATTTCTAACATGCTGTGGCAAATTTTCAAAACCACAAGTCCATCGTCGTGTCATACTGTATGACAATATGGGTACTAGAATCACATGTTTGTCTTATTTTCTAAATCACCAGACATTTTTATTTTTAAGCTAGGTATTGTCGGAAGGAGGAGGACAGGCAGGTAGGAGGAGTACAGAGAGGTAGACCAAATCTTGCTCACACTAGTCTGCATCTTGTCAATCAGGGGCGGAGGACCATGTGGTTGTACAACTTGCTAGCTTCCAGTACTTGTTGCTAAACTTGCCGTACTACGCTTGGAATTTGTAAATAGCACAGCTATGCGGGAGGGGCCTGCCTGCATAGTACTACTACATATACTGCATATAGCTCTAAATCCAGAACATGTTTAATCCGCTGATACTTACAAACTGAATCCTGTTGTACTTCTATTCATCAAGAATTGAATGTGGAAATAAATATGTACTGCTGTTTATCAAGAGTTGAATGTTTTTCTCCTTCCAGTTCTGCTCATTATCAGTTACCTGGTATTTTATTTGTCATAGGACATTGCTAAAATAAGATGCCACTTTCTGAATTTTATGCTCAGATCATATCTGCCCCTGTGAGAGCCGGAGAAGACGAGCCCTGCCATCCTGGGATCCAGTACCAAATCCGTATTCGGAAGGTATTTATTTTTTCTTCTTCATCCATTCACTCATCATCTTCTCTGTTCTGCGCTCAGATCATTTGCTTGCATATGTCGTCTTTTCTGTGTATCCTTCTTCGTACTGTCTGTATTGAAGTATTTTTGACTCCAAAGATCAGGTTCAAAATAATATTGATTAGCTTATCTTGTACTAAAAAAATTAAGTGACGGTGCATGTATGTACATGTCAGAGAGTGTGGTGTGTGCTTGGTTATGGTATGATTAAGTATGCGGATAGATATTTGGTGTGTACTTGGCTATACTGATCTTATAGCTAGCCATGCATCATGCATGTTCCGTCAAAATTCTGCATCCATTCACTCATTACACTACTATGTTGTTTATGGGTATGTCTGCTCTCTGGTGACATATTGTTACTGTCATTAGAAACAGATCTAGTGTTAAAATCCTAGACATCAATCTTCTATGTAATATATCATATACTCCCTCCGTCCCAAAATAAGTGACTTGAGTTTATCTAGATTCGCATGTACCTATATACTAAAACATGTCTAGATACATCCGAATCTAGACAAACCCATGTCACTTATTTTGGGATGGAGGGAGTATGTTTTCTTATACTAGTAGTTGTATAACCTGCTAAAATTTGTGCAAGATAGGTATGAGACCCTTTCTGTAAAATAAATCAAAATTATAACACAAGGTACCATCCTGAAGTTAACCCATGTCACTTATTTTGGGATGGAGAGAGTATGTTTTCTTATACTAGTAGTTGTATAACCTGCTAAAATTTGTGCAAGATAGGTATGAGACCCTTTCTGTAAAATAAATCAAAATTATAACACAAGGTACCATCCTGAAGTTGTTTTTGAGCTTTAGTGCTTTGCTAATGCAGGTGATTGATGAAGGTGGTGGAATACGTCGGCGGGGACGGGCAACGGAGCTGAGCCGACCTCCGCCTCCCCTCAAGACGATGTCGGGTACGACGGCGGGGACGGGAAGATGATGACGTGAGGGGCAGCGGAGCTGGGCCGACGTCCGCCTCCTGCGAAGACGACGGCGGGGACGGGCACGGATGGTGATTCATGCCAGCTGGCGCTGGTGATTCGCGGGTGGACTCCGGCGATCACGGCGGGGATTCGGGCCGGAGGTTGTAGTAGATATTTGAGCCAGAAATATTTGAAACTAAGATATTATAGTGAAACAATTGCCAAATCTTGTATGTACTGTAGCTAGTTTATCCACGAGGCATAAACGAACACATCTTCATCATGCTATGGAATCAATCCATGCTTGAAAGTTTCCAGGTTTGGATTGGGTGGAGCATTGGGATTCACCAAATCCAGGTCTGGATTAGTTACACGTCTGGATCCATTCCCATGGAAACGAACGAGGCCTTAAAGAGAAGCGTGCGTTGTGTGGCACCAGCTGGGTCGTGTGTTGTGTGGCACCAGCTGGGCATGAGTTGAATCAGGTGGGCTGGCGTGCCACAACTGTAAACATCAAGTCTGAAGAATAGAAACCAAAGCCTGAATTCTCCTGTCTCTCTCTCAGTCTCTCGTCCCCTTTCTTCTCTTCCAGGAAAATGAGCCCAGCTCGACGAATCTCGCGCCGGCAATCATACTGGCAAAGGGATCATCACATAGGGGAAAGGGAGCTGGGACATCACCTGGAAGGACGATGCGTGAGCTCTAGAGAGAGACCTACAACTACTGCTTGCTTGCAATATCAACAGCAACATCAAGAGACTCTTCAGCTATACGACAGGCTCCACCACGGATTTCACGGTCACCATCCTTATGATACAGGCTCTCTATCAGAATATTATTTTTCCTGTTGAGGTAAGCCAGTCATCTCCTCTACAAGGTCCTTACGATGCCCAGGGACAGGCTCGCTCTCCGGCGTAAGGTTCAGGTAAGCGGTCACCTCTTGCAACCCGCACGGCACGGCACTGCAGCCCAGGATGGCTCAGCACCAAAACGCTCCTGAAGAAGCTCTGTCAAACAGTACTGCTGCTTAATTTTTAGTAGTACTATAAGCTACACCATGGCCGAAACAGCCAGGCTTATCTTCGGAGGTCCTCTCGAATTCCTGAGCCTCAAGATTTCCATCTTTGCTGACTCCCGAATCTGTAGAAACATGCTACGCACAATTAGCTAAGGTAAACTATGGTACTGGGAAATGACATGAAACATACAGTTTGCCGCTGGATTAGATGAAACAAACACTCACAGACTGCATCGTCCAATCACCAAGGAGAATACACAAACTTGAATACTGCACAGACAGGTTACAGTGCTACGCTTTTCTAACAACCAGGTACCATCTTGAACAGCAATGAAAAAAATCAAGCAAATAAAGAAGAGCGGTGCTGAACCATCGAACATGGTAGAGCCGCTTTTCTTTTTTCCTAAGGGAAAAATAGACCTAATAAAATCATTATGCACACAATTTCTACTCTGGAAGTGCAATATGAATGCTACATATAAATGCCAGATATGGGGACTGACAGGCATCAGGCATCCCAGCCCAACCTAGGGGTTCAAGCATGCACTTTCAGTTAACACTCAGATACCAGAGAGTTGGATATCATATATGCAAAAAGGAGACACAATGAATGGAACCAATAGGACCAACTAATTGATGATTATACATCACAAAAATGTCATGTGCATGCATGTAATACAATCAGAGGAGTTCACAAGGAAACAAACAGGACCGAGTAATTGATGAGTAGGATGAAAAAGAGATAAAAAGATGCACTATAGGGTGTCAAGTGGGATCCCACCAAAGTCCCACCTTTAGTTCATTTGTCAAAATCTAGTTCAAATTTTGCTCAAATTTGAACTAGATTTTGACAAATGAACTAAAGGTGGAACCCCACTTGACACCTTAATGCACTATGCATGCATGTGTTACCATAAGAAACAATTAAAGAAATAGATGCCAGGCATCCTGAAACTGACACTACGAATACCACTCCAACTAGAATAAGAAAATGGACTCGAAAACCAGAAGCCCCATTGCCCAGATGATTACGTTTCTAGCATCTAGTTGAATGCTTCATCTGGTCACTGAAATTGGAATCAGTAACCGAGGAGACATTATTTACAGTGGAACCCATTCTATGCAATGTTAATATGAAAAGCCGCATCACATTTGGATCATACAAACTGAATCATTCAAACCAAGAAGTATCAACCGACATCCACTATCCCTAGGATCTAAACAAACCATACACAGAGGACAAAACAGCTATCAAGTATCAATCCACATCCACTATCACTATGATCAAAAGAAACTATACACAGCGAGCAGAACAAACCTCGCATAATGGCAGCAATTGATCCAGGGAACAGGCTCCTTTTGATTGATCCCCATTAATAGTTTCCCACCCATAGTGCAGGTAGTCACCAACCACAGCAGCATCCACAGACTTCCTCCGCCACCCCTGGAGCCCACACTGCCCCTCCAGCCCATTCACGAATCCCCAGCAGCTTGGGTTCCAGAGTGTAATGTCTTATGGGAAAAGCTTTGACTTTTGAGCTAACTACTAGGTTCAACAATAACTCCCATATTAGAACAAGGCATGTTTCTACAAAATAGGAAGGGGGAAATAAGCAATACTAAGATTACTCTCTGCATGTACAAAATTAGACTCCAAAAAGAGTTGAAGAGACCAGCAGTGGACTTTTTTTCAAATAAAAATGAACAAACTCTAACTTAGTTAGCAACAATAAATCATACAGCTAAGAGTAGTGTGATCTTTCTGCCAAATAAACATCCTTCATGTCAATTCAGTGTTTAAACATATTGGAGGTTGCAGTTCACAGAGATAAGCATTAAATGATAAAACATGCACTAAAATGATTAGGCTACATCCTCGACATAGCAGACTTAACATCATCCAGGATCCTGAAGTACTCGAAGAATAAAGCTGACTGCTCGCCCTCCAAGCCATCACGGTGGTGCCGGTTGCTGCCGGCAAGATTGTTACATGGGCTGCCACCAATCACCAGGTCAAAGCCACCAAATCTATCAACGAATGAAGCAATCCTATCATAGGTGAGAGTTTGCACGTCAGCAATCTCAATCAGCGTGCCAGTTTGTGTCTGATCCCACCAACCCTTTAAAATCCTCCTGCTAACTTCACTTATCTCAACAGAAATCACTGCCCTCATGTGGATCCCAAGCCTATGCAGAGCAACCTCTCCTCCTCCAATGCCAGTGAATAATGACAACACATTGACACCATTGGGAAACATGTCCTTGAGCACTGACAAGTGCCAAGCAACGGTATCGACTTGAAATGAATTGCCAAGAGCTTTCTACCTCTCTGTCTTGCCAACTCCCCTTGTGTGGTCTCTTGGGAAACCGAGTAAATACTCATACTCATCTGGATCCAGAGCAGCAACTTTGTTCTTTCCAACCCAAACGAGATTCCACTTTTTGCACTCCTTCATGACATATTTCTGAACACTTAGAGGAGATGGATTACTTGAGTTTGCAAGAGCACGCTGGATCCGTTCTGTCAGCTTTGCACTTGCAATACATGTCTGCAAGCAATTGAGCTGCTTTCTATGGTCCCACGAAGGCCACCACTTCTTATAATGGGGAAATGCCTCAAATATGGTCTTCGGAGCGGGAGGAAGGATATCTTTTCTGTTCTTATATGGCAAATTATGTATGTAGCCTCTTTTCCTAGCAGCTGCACACATGTACTTAGAATCCACAAACTCTGGCTCAATTTCATGTAGGAATCTAGAAATTTTGTTCCATGTTCCTTTTGGAGCTAGGGCCACATTTTCATAGTAAAAGTATGGTGGCCCAATAGCTTGTTTAGGAAGTGTCCTGCTCACTGTCCGTAGCATGTCACCAGGTAGATTGAATCCAACCATTGGGTTTGGGAGAGGCATTGATTCGTCATCTGAGGGGGGTCGACTTCGTTGTGCTCCGCCTCCACAACGCTTCCTCTTTTTCTTGCTTTCCATCAATCTTGCTTTCTTTCTCCCTCCAAATAAATCAGAGCATCTACCAGTAATAACCTGCCAAATTACACAAAAGTTGCAGTGTCTTTGCATCAAATTAAAAGAGGAATGTTTTTGTTATTTAATTGTACAGTCAAACCCAAAGATACCTCATATTCTCCTGCAGCTTGTGATGCACAGACCGAATCAACTAATACAGAGAGAGGGGCATCCACACCTAGGAATTTTAAGAAAAAATATACAGCATAAGGTGTCTTTTCCATGAATGATTGTCTGTTAAAATTTTCAAAGAGAGGCATACCACATATGGTAATAGCCTTATTTGCCTCATCTTCAGGATAGCCCATGTCTACCAATGAGTTGATCTTCTTGTCCTTCTCCGACATCTCTTGTAGAAAACCCTGCACAAAAGCAAAACAAAATAGAGATTAGAAAGCACTTGCTATATCTTCCTTTTAAATGCCAACTACGTAACTACTGGTAAGGGAACGAGGGGGAGGGATCAAGAAATGTATATCAGACTATTCAAGAAACTGATCGAGAATTAAATCGATGAGATAATTTAGGACCTCAGCCTGTTATTCTCTGATTCTGTTTGAAAATAAAATTAATAAAATAGTTAATATATGCATGATCACAAATGCTCATCGTCTTAACACTTGAAACAACTACCTACACTAGCAATATGAAGCACTTCTGGTTGTGCTGGAATAAACTGAAGGTACATGTCCAATTTTGTAGCTTCATATGATGGCACTCTTGGCTGGATGCATGGCAGTGATGAAACCCAAGTATCTGGTCCCATCATGTTGTTTTCATGATAAAAACTGATGGATCATATTCAAATGCATACGAACTGTAACTAATATTAAAATGCATAAGAACTACTCCCTCCGTCCTGAAAAGGATGTCGGAAATTTATCTAAATTTGAATGAATCTATATACTAAATAGTGTCTAGATACATTCGAATTTAGACAAATCTGCGACATCCTTTTCTGGACGGAGGGAGTACCAAAGTTCAAAAGTGCTAAGCGAGCGGTGAGGCACCAATTAGAGGAATTGAAGCTTAAGAGAGCGCTTCTTAAGCGTTCTGTACGGACACAGCAGGAGGGGCAGCCTGTTGCATTTTTCAGCGCATATAAGCTCCAATCTTCCTTCAATATTGGCCCAGTAAGGCCCATATGAAGCCCTAGCCTGCCCAGCCCAATCTGAACCATCTATATTATCTAATCTTCACCGTCCATCTACTCTCTTCTATTTAGTTCTCTCACCTGCTCCCTTCCAGGCACACATTGACAGCCGCAATGACCTCGCTTCAGCTCCTCTTCCATGGATTCTCAGCCTCCGCCCCTCCCCTCCCTGCCTGCCTTCTCCCCCTCCTTCCCTGCTATGTTTCCTGTACCAGAATCTAGCACGAGCACGACCAGATTCCCTGTCCCGCTTAATCGAGAGCTCAGGCCAGAAGCGAAGCGGAAGGCCGTGCCTCAGCGCTTAAGTGTGCCTAGGCATACGCTTTTTTGAACGTTGAGCACTACGAACTGTAACTAATATTCAAATGCTTAAGAACCGAAGGGAAAGTGAGTGGCGCCTAAATAGAACTTTCTTTAATTTCATCACGACCATAAACAAGCAGGGGCGGACCAAGGAAAAATATTCAGTGGAGGCACCAAGTATGAGTGGCAGCAATTATGCTGTGTTTTCAAAATTTTCAAGACTGTTTTCTACAAAATTCTGAAGGATTGAGAAATTTGGGTGGGGGCATATGCCCCCACACAGCTCTTCCTGGGTCCACCCCTGCAAACAGGCCGGACAATAATACACGCATTACTCTCGGGGAGCTATTGGTCTGATGGTATTTAACCTCACTTCCTAATATATTACACTCTTGCACGATAAAAATTTAGGATGGTGAGAACCTATTGTATACTAAATGGGTTCCAGAATAAACATACATGCTAAAAACATCTCACAAAAAATCAAAAATCTGACCTTTAACCAGATGAAACCCTTCCAAGTCACAAAAATTCTGGTCCGTCTGATTTAGGTTTTTATGGTCAAGATGGTTTTGGAGAGCCCCCGTCCTCTCCCTCTCTGTTCACAGATTGGAGATACCACCGGTTCGCTCTCCTTTCACCTCCCGCCCTCCTCCACTCAACCTTCCTCGCGCCACGCCTGCCCCTCCTGCTTACTCTGATCCTGACCGCCTCGACAGGCTGCAACTGGCCGACCACGTCGTTAAGGTGCATCATGGAGGTTGAGGATCCTACAGACATGGCTATTATGGAGGTAGCAGCAGATGTATTATGGAGGCACCCGCCGCATTCACGGCGTGAGTTGGGTGTCCCTTCTCAAGCTCCAGTAAGGCCGCTCACAATTTCTCTTCACATTGGACGTATTTGCTGGTATAAGATATACAAGGAAAGAATCCCTCGCCTGATTACATTCTATACAACAGGCACCATTGTGGGAGGGATTAGGATAGTTGCAAACAGAATATGCTGATATTCTGTTACCTAACGAGAACGACTTACATTGACTGGTATCTGCTACTAATTCGACCCTGTGCTGTGCGTGCCTGAGATGTAAATCCAAGTCTCATGTTAGTTTGGCCACAACAATTGACCAGGCCACCACATAACGTGTACTACTACCCAATATGCCTGCTAGTTGTTTGGCATTTTTCCTGAGATTAGACATCTGTGTGTATTGGCGATGTTTTACTTAGTAGCCCAGTTCTTCAGTCAAATGGTTAGGAGCCAAATATTATATAATCAAATAATTCATGTAAATACCTTGTAAACCCTGACGTTACATGCAGATCTCCATGAAGCTAGATTTGTTGCAGATGCATTTCTTGTACAGGTAAATTGGGCATGAGTAATCTTGAGCATTTAAAACAATATTTATTACTTCAACAGGAGAATGGCATTGATGGTTTCCCTATGCAAGTAAATAGGTGATGTTTGGTAACAGTTACTCCATGCCTCAATGCTATGTTCCATTTTGTCGTATTTTACATACTGATCTAGTTTTCTGATATCTGACCCGGTAAAGCATATAAATCGATATCTTTTTCATCTTGTCTAGGTGCTTCATCTTTTATCTAATCCACCTGTGTTCTATCTACGGGTGTATCCATCTGTCATCTGTACTCCCTCCTTTCACAATTATTTTGTGTTCTGGGTTAGTCAAATTTTATAAAGTTTGACCAAATATTTAGAATAAAATATCATCATCTACAATGTAAAATCTATAGTATTAAAATATTCATAAAAAAGTATATTTTTATAGTATATGCATTTGATATTATGAATGTTGATTTTTTTTCTATATTCTTGGTCAAACTTGACAAAGTTTGACTTTGAGTAAACTCAAAACGCAAACTAGATAAAAACGAAGGGTTCTTATGCAGTACTATCCAGTTAACGTTTATATTTTAGTTTGTTGTGTCCTGTTGCAGAGAATGAAATCTGTTGTGGAGACTATATAGGAAAACCAATGAACAGTAGTTGTACGCTGTTGATCATTGATTGATTTGTGACTAATGAAATATGATTACTGGCTATTTATACTCGCTCTTTTTTACAGCTACAATCCATATTGTAAAGGAGTCTGCCATGATATAACTTATTCCTACCTATTTTATCTTCTCCGTGTATTACTTATGTGTTGTTTATCCAGTGTGTGCCTGCCAATGGTCACAATGGGATTAGCTGCTAAATATGAGCAATTTTGAAGCAGGTTAGTGTATTTGTATTCTTATTTGTGCAATTACCAAAAAAGACAAAGAGAATGAGGATAAGACCATATGTGGTAGAGTGGTCATATTCCTCCTGTTGAGAAGGGTAAGTGGCAAAAAATATGCTTGCTTTCATTTGTAGCCATAAACTGAACAAGGAAGATTGGATGCAATGCTCGTCTGTAGTGGTGAAATACTTAGTCCTTATATTATAGTTACTGATTTTAATATTGAAGGGGACCATGATGCACAGAGTTATCAACAAAGTCTACATTGAAAAATTCAAAAAATTTATTCAAGAAAAAAAATGTGGGCAGCCTTACGAATGTGACAGTCACACCAATAGCAATGAAATTTTGACAACTCAAAACTGATACTATAATCAACTTCATGCAGACAACCAATATAGAGAAGATCAGAGATAAAGAAGCCGTTCCATAAAGCATAATATTAACATAGGAAGAGTAGGTGTTGACATTTATCTCTCAGATATGATATTACTATAACTTGTGGGACCCTAAGAGTTACATCATACATATATATGATGTCATCTTATTTTCTGTGAGCGGTATATATGCCATCTAATTTCATACTTTAACAGATGTTATAGGAGCTGCGGCATACATAAGGCCGACTGAAGAGACTAAGCCATATTTTGGGCTTTCGCAAATCCGGGATATTGTGCTGCTGATCAAGTCAAAAACAAATACGTAATATTGTACTACAGCCTTCACATGGTATTCCTTTGCAATATTATCTCTAATTTGTTTTTGCAACGATCAAAAAATCAGATTACTGGTGTGAAATCCAAACTAATTGATATCAATCAACTCAACAGGCCATGTTGTTATAGTAAAATCTGAAGGATTTTCTCCAATCACTTCCTTTTAGGCTTTTAGCTCTGGTCAATATTTGCTTTTATTCTTTTACAGCAATGTATCATGCTAGAGCAGCGACCCTACCAATAAGTCTCAAATATATTTATGTTGGATACTTGTTTCAGCATATACACTAACTATCTATAAATGGTCTCTAAAAATACTTTCTACAAGATGATGTCCGCGTATGTGCGTGGGCCACTGTTTTAGTTTAATGTAAGCAACATCAAGTGCTCAAACTTCATAATGTGATTTTGAACTGATGAAAGTCTGGGAGCAAAATAAACAAACAAAATCAAAAAGTACGTAAACAGGTCCTCAGGGTATGCATGGCAAAGATTTCGCGCGTATCAGCATACATGTAATCGAAGATTTCTCAGTAACCGAACTAATTATAAGGAATCATCTACCTCATCACTAGAACCATCTGAGTTAGGTTCTCCACCATCAGCATCGTCGTCTCCGTCCCAGTACTCAGAATCAAGATCTGAGTCATCTTCCATACTCTGGAGGATAGAGCCAGAAGTAGAGCAATTACCCACTGCAGCGTCATCGCCTATTGCCTGCGTTTTGACATGACCAATTGTAACATGCAATCTTTGTCAACATGTAGCAAAAGCATCATGGGATAAATTAAGTAACAAAAGCACACAAACAAATACCTGATAAGTGAGAAGTAGCTTGAGCAATGCATTTGCATCATTGTGCCCTGAAAGCAAAATGCCCGGTTGAAACAAAAGGTGCAAACACACTACGACAAATGGAACGAAATTTATTACTTTTGGTATTACCAATCTGCTTAATGCCCTTGACGACCATTTCTTCTGTGAAACCCATTCCCACATAACCCTTGATTAAAGAAGTAGGTGGTGCTTCCCCATTGGCCCACCCATTAGAACCCTGTAAACAATTCATGAACAAATATCACAGTAAGATCATAATAATAACAAGGCATGGCTAGTCTGGTGTTGAAAGACACTTTTCTATCAGTTACTACCTGGCGTACCAATGTTGACGGGCCAGCAACATCAGCCTCACCATCACTTTCCCAATCAAACTTGTCACTATCGTCGCTATCACCAAGCCAATCCTGTGACAAAGAGTTAACCATGCCCCGATCAATATTAAAACACCAGCAAAGCAAGAACTTATTGCGCCATAAGCCCAAAACAACCACAAGATATCACAATTGGAATCTCTAGCACGAAATCAGCACACAGCACAACCAGATTCAGTTCTGGAGTCTATGAAAAATCAAAAAGAAGAGGAAAACTCCACCTTCTCTACTGGACAAACCCCCTCCACCCCTGTCACAAGACATTACGCTAATCCCCCAAAAATCACATTGGTACAGTTAGAAACATTTTAAGTTTTGGTTATGGCGATGCCTAACTAATTGAAGTGTGCTAGGCTGCTAGCTTTAAGAAGTCAGGAATAATAGTTTTCTGGAATAGTAGAACACATTATGCATATAGGTGGACCACTGTAAGGAATGTACGAGCTGAGGTTCCAGAGAAGTAAGAACTTTGGATCGTATAGGTGGACCACTGTAACGTAAGTTAAAACCATAGAATTCCTTATTAAAGAGTTCCGGCCTGTAAATTGCTTAAGAAGAACATATGAAACAAAAGATAATGTGACGGTCGAAATACTGAACGCAAAATCAACACCAAGGACCAGGTTCATTCAACTCTAGGGTCCATAATGCATCAAACAGGATTTTAAAAACATATACTGAGTATTAGATTGAGTAGACCATACAAAAAGATACACATGAAAGGTGTTTATCCGGTGCTGCGATTTCACATATATAGGTCACAAACTATTGCACCAACATACTTGGTGTAGTCCTAATATACATGACTGATGTGCCAAAATGCAGACAAGGACCAGTAAACTGGTCACATAGTACGAGAAACGAACTGAGGAGCCAACCAGTCAATGCGCCATGAAGTCTGGTGACTGCTACATGGCGAAACCAGCACAGGACGATCCGATGCAACGGTCAAAGTCCAGGGCACGTCGAGGAAATGGGAAAAAACATATTTTTAGATAAAACTAACCACCAAAAAAAACCACATGCCAACCAAATCGTGCACGGAGAGATAGGTCGAAAATTATGACCAACACGAACACAGAGGATCTATCTATCCGTGTGTTCCGAGTCAACGGAAATAGAACGTACCGCAAGAGGATTCTTTTTTAGTACTCCTACGAAATACAATCCTCGCATAGAAAATTACTGCTTCAGCATTCCGATTATCTATCGAAAGAATAATCTTTTGAACCGAGGGGCCCTAAAATTGCCAGAAGACAGGAAGGGGAGGAGAACCTACCACCATTGTTGATCCCCTTTGGCCCTCTCTCCCCCTCTCTGCAGTGAAGAGGGGGGCAGAGCGGATGCGGAGGAGAGCGTGAGGCCGACGATGGCTGCGGAGGAGGAGAGAGCGAGCGACGGCGGCGGCGGAGGGGGCGAACACGAGAAGATGCGGAACCGTAGGAGGGGGAGGAGAGCGCGTCGGCGACGGCAACGGCGCGGGCTCCTCCGCCCCTCTCTGCTTTTGACAAGGGAGCACACGATCGCGCTGCTTTATATCACAAGTCTGCAGCTGCTGCTGCGGCGTGCTGCCTACACGAAACGAAACGTTTTTCTGTTTCTTCGATCAGAAAAGAGAAGAGACACGGTTAAATAGTGTGAGATGTGATGTCCCCTTTCTATGTGCGGCTGCACACAAGTCTGGCCACACAGATTTTGTGCGCAGCGCACGTCCGGATGAGCAAGAGAGGAGAGAGAAGCTGAGAAGTGGGAAGGTGTGTGAACCGTGATAATAATAGAATCAGACCAGTAAGCATATAGTTTTGCCATATTTTAACTATTTCTTTCATCGGATATTAATGATTTAGATTTTTTTAGATTCGTGTGTATCTACACTTTTTTTTGCCAAAAGTATCTACATGTTTTTTAGTATGTATACGTATCTTCCTTTAAATATAAGACATTTTAGTTTTTCTAAAACGCATGTATTTAGACATTTTTTAGTTAGAAGTTTTAGAGTAATTGGCATTTTTAATAATCATCTCTCTACCTCGATCTAACTGTGAAAAAAGTGGTGGTGCAAACCTATCGGAAAATAGACAATAGGTATAAAAATAAGGTGGGATCGGTACCGTAAAAATTGTATTATTTTAGTTGACTAGAGGTCGACCGTTTGAGTTCTCGGTCTAAAATCCATATTTTTCCATTCTAAAAATCAAAAAATTATGTCCACCTGTCGATCCCCATCGTCTCCTTCGCGTCTCCACGACACCTTCTCACTCTCTCCACCGAGCTCGACACCCTCCCCACGATCTTTGCAATCCCGCCGCTAATAGATCCCTAGCACCGCCGCCACACCCACTCGAGGCTCCACCTCCACCTAGGAAACCCTATATGGTGGCCTCGCCGGCTGGACCTCTGCTCGGAATTTCCCCTCGTCGGCGCCACTGTCCGGAGCAAGGACCGGATGCACCTGGGCCACGATGGCACATAAGTAGAGGAGCCGAGGAGGACCCCGCAGCTCTACCATGAGGAGCTGGTGAAGCCACGGAGGAAGACCTCGTGGTCAACTACTGAAGTCCGCATCCACATGCCAGCTCGACCAAGAGGTTTAATGACAGCGATGATAATGGTGATCAGAAGAGGGGTAGGGATAGTTCATCTCATGAGGAGAAGAAGGTAGAGTAAGTGTGCTAATGGAGATTCACATGGTGGCGTTCTGCCTAATGTAAGTATCCTCTACTGCTCTCATATATCATGTTCCAGTGATGTGATTTTATGTTTCTGAAACTTTGGCAAGTGATTCCTAATGTGCTTGAGATTTTTTTATGAACTCAAAGCTATCTAGTTAGTGATAGTTAAACTACTAGTTTATGGTTATAAAAACCTTGCGAAAGAGATTATGTTACATTTGTGTAGTTCATAGTAGTATATATTCCTGGTGTATATGATACATGAGGGGAAGCCAGATAAATATTTTAAGTTTCTTTGGAAGAAATTTGGTATGCACTTCTTGTTTTTTCCTTTAAAAAGTCCACAAGAGGTTAATCATCGGATCCATGTCTACGTTGACTTTGAATTTTATATTTTGCGGTCTGGTGCTCAGCGGTCACTTAATTCTGCATCTGTTGTTGCGGTGCCATGTGCTGATCCTGTTCCTTCAAAGGTATCTTTGATTACTGCCACAAATGAAAATGGAGTAGTTGTGACGTAGCCTGACCTACGATCGCTACCACATCAAGGTCTCCAACTTATGCCAAGTTGTCATGGACTCTAAAGGTGAATCCTATCCTCTATGGAGCCTACTTACTACCCTATTGAATGGTATCATACTTCATACTTTGTCTCATTATCATGATAGGTTCATATCGACAAGTACGGAGACAAGGGAGGAAGCCTGGAACATCAAGCCTGACAAGACGGAGGCTTGGAAGAGTAGAAGGAAGAAGCTCCTGAAGCAGCATTGTAGTCTCCGGCCTCCGCACCCTAGAGTCTCTGCCTAAGGACTCCGGCCAGGACTCCGGTTCAAGGTCCAGAAGCTCCTGACGTGACACCAGAGTCTACGCCGGAGACTACACCAAAGTCTCCGGACACACTAGAGTCGCCAGCCCTCGCTCCCCAGAGTCTCCGGCCTAAGTATTGGGCATGTGCGTCTAGAGCTGGGCCACGACCCATGTAACCCCTGTTCCATTCAAAATCCTAGTTTTATTCCCAACTATCCCTTGTTTAGTGGTTGGCCTATATATATAGCCCCCACCCCCTCATGTATCCCCTAGGCATAGATGATAGACTAGAAGACACCCCCTCTGTAGAATCTCTCTAGTTTTGCCTCATCTCCTTACAAGGGGACTAACTATCGTCACCAACCTCATTAGACTTTGCATAGCGCATCCATCATTGTACAAGGCCTATGTATGCAAGTGCGTGAGCGTAGATATCAAGACCCTCTCCAAGGTGTTCTTCCCTCTTAGCTTGGGATTGACGGGAGCACGTTGACCAATCTTTCCTTGCGAGGATTTTATCGGACCGGTGGCCGCCAACAGGAGCATTTGGCATTGTATCGTGCTGTGTTGGTGTGTGTTCATCGTGTTCTTCGTGAGGTGTGTGTTCGCTTCCGCTACCTTCTCCCTTTCCCTCGTGTTCTCCCTCGATTTGACCAAGAGATCCGTGAAGATTGGCCCACCCTTGAGGTTAACCCTTATCATCTGGTATCAGCAGATTATGGTTGCCATGGATTTCTCATCGATTTGGTCTTTTCCCCATAAATTCAAAATTTTCACCAAAAATAGCCCAATTTCGTGTTTTGGATCGATCTGTGATTTGAGTGAGTTTTGGCGGGTTTTGATCCATGGATTACTTACTAAACTTGTTGATCTACCTACCTGTGCATTTCCATAGCCTAATTCCTTGTTTTCCCCATCAATTTGAGGTTTTGGTTCAAGTTTTCCGCCCAAAACGCGTCCTGGACGAGTTCTTGACGTCCTGAAATCGACTGGACCGGAGTCTCCGGCCCATGACCGGAGTCTCCGGGGTTAGTGATCTCAGACTAGAGTCTCCGCCAACTACGGATAGAAAAACTATTTCAGCATCCTCACGGTTTTGAGCATAGCTTTTGCATTCAAACTCGGATGTTTCGAAGAGGACAAGGAGATTTGCATCATCATCCAAGTTGTTCATGCTATCTACTCCATACAAATTCCATGAGCAAGGCGGAATCCAACAATAAAGGGTGAAGATCGACAATGAAAGGTATAAACATTCTGCGACTTCTCCCCACTTGCATTTCTTTGTGAACTACACTATCTTTGTGACCAACAAACACCTATTGAGACTAGTTCCTCCTATGATTGCTTGGGATTTGCACATTTGATGCCTTGTATAATTCCGAGCAAAAGTTGTGAGCGTGCTATCTCATATAGTTATCTTGTATAGTTGTTGGCACAAGGAATAGGTAAGTGAAAATAGAAAAAGAAATGAACAAGTGCCTCATAGAATATGAAGCACGGGCTCGATGAACACCATATAGGTGTGGTACTTTGTGCAAATCTTGTAGCCCACCAAATTTATTGCAATCGAACTAGCGTATCTCCTTGCACTTGTGCGACACGAGCTTATAGTATTCGCTAGGTAACCTTTTGGTTCTTAGCTCACTTTCTCCGTCTCACAAGTCCCGTTTATCCCATCGTGTGTGTTTCCTTGAATATAATTCCTATCTCGTGGATTAACTTGTTTTGCTTTGTGATCATCGTGGTTCTTTACTTGCCATTACAATATCTTGTTTTCGGATTGTTTCTTTGACATGCAACTTTCCATACCTATACACAATAAGACTTTTGTGTGTGTTGTGTAGTTGGGTTTAGGTTGCTTTGTCACTTCACTTTGCTTGGTTTTTATTACTCTCAAGTGTGGCCACTTACACGATACTATCTTCCAAGGTAAAGTAAGGTTTGGCATTGTTTCCTAACACCCAATACCACTTCCATATATACCACTTGGTCTTGTGAATCATTTCTAGGAACTCTAGAAGCAATGAGGAGATATATGAAGAATCCATGATGAGCCACCATGACTATGACTCCACAAGCATGGAGTTGTACACTGGCAATGGCTCCACATGCTTGGGTGATATGGAGTAATACAACAACAATGACTCCCCAAGCATGGACGACTTCAAGAACAACAACGACAAGCTCCTCAAGTCGCATCGACCATGAGGGAGCTCCAAGTTCCACCATCCAATGAATAGGTTGGAAAGCACCCTCAACAAGTTCAAGAAGGACATGGACGACAACTTCGCCAAGAACATGAGCATGTTCAGCAAACTTAATGAGTCAACCTCAAGAAGGCGCCACAATCATAAGAAGAGTGCCAAGGCAAATGATCATCATCGCGAGCATCATGTGGATGACCAAGTGCTTCACCAACATAAACCTTTAGCAAAGCACGCCATTGACCTCCATCGACACCATCACCATAAGGCATCTTCCACTACTAGTGCCACCACCAAAATGGCACCAAGAGCAAGCCTTCTTCCATCCCATCAAGCTTCAATGATAAAACTTCAAGCCCATGATGAAGCAAGAACAAAGATACTAAGGCATCTTCGCCTAGAGCGCTACCTAGAGGACAATGAAGCAAGCCTTCTTCCACGCCATCAAGCTTCAACGCCAAAACATCAAGTCCAAGATGAAGCATAAAACTACAAGAAATTAAATGCAACTTATTCGTCAAGCACTCCAATAAGGTCATACAAGCAAGAGATGTACCTCTACTTCACCAAGTGGGATGAGGCCATCAATAATATGACCCCCATATGAGATAGAAGAAAACAAGTTGCTTTGAAAACAATTGGATGCAATAGTGAAGATGGCATCAAGGAATAACACTTCCTATATGAGTGCCACCACCACAATGGCACCCAAAGTACAAGACAGTGACAAGGTTGATGATGGAGAATCGGACTTTTACTTCACCAAAGGAGGCACATGGAGTTGAGTGATGACGTGGTACCAATCCCATGTGAGTATGAGAGACACTTAGCCCACTTGAGTGAGAACAAGAGTGAGATGGGTGACTCCACCGTATGTGAGATTGAGTGCTTCAACTTTGAGGGCATGAGTGATACACCGAGTGAGTTGAGAGTGGTAGTTGATAGGTCAAGTGAGACCACTTTGATTTCTAACGACTTACCCTCTACCTCTAATGTGTTTTCTCATGATGTGCTTGGTTCCATGAACGAAGAAGCACTAAGCTTGGAGATGATGATGCCTCCTATCGAGAAGATGTACATGGTGGATGAAGATGATGCTACGCCATGGCTACATCAAGAAGATGAATTTGCCCACATGGAGGCCACTCCTACCACAACACCCACTTCATATGAGAGGTATGAACAAGGTAAAAATAAGGGTGTTGATGATGCCATGATCCCATTAGTGGACATGATGACTTGTGATGATTGGCATGCTATGGATAATATTTGTGACATTACGTATGACTCGTTCATATTCTTGTGTGATACTTTGCCTTTGCATAATGTTGATCATGTGAAATTATTTGATTGTGATGATGTTGACATAGACATGTCATGCTATACATGTTTTATCTTTCCCATTGTTGCTTGCAATATGTTGAACAATTGCTCTTTTCAATGTTTTGCTTCCAATGATGATAAGAATTATACGCGTGTTGCAACAAACTTGACGAACAATTTCTCTTTCTATATGTTTGTCGGCAACCATGATATTGCTTCGGCATGCTTTGTCATGATAGTTATTCAATTTCTCCTGCTGCTTGCAATAAGATGAATAATTTCTCTTTCACTTGCTTTGCTTGAAACAATAATTATCATATGGTTTCTATTGAGATTGCCCCCATAGCTTTATCAAAATTTATAGATTTTGGTAAATGCCATGACAAGCATGTTCCCCACTTGCATATTCACCAAGCATCTATTTTACACTTGATTGACACTAATGGTGATGTGCACAAGAAAAGATATGCCATGATGGATGATGTGTTTATCTACCATGCACACATGTTCTTCCTTTTGTGTATGATGTGTGTAGATACCCGCACTGTAATGTCAGCCTCGATTAAGCACGAGTCAAAAGAGCTCTTGAGAGCATCCCCCACATGAGTTCAAGATTGAACCCAACTCTGATACCTTTTGCATGTTTGCAACTTTCATGTTGACAAATTGCTCTTTCATATGGTTTGCTTGCAATCATGTTGATGGTATTCTTTCATCTTGTGACAATCGTGTTTCTTTGCTATTGGATATTGATGCTTTGTGTGTTGCAACAAAAATGTTGAACAATTTCTCTTTCCGATGTTTTGTGTGCAACCATAATGCCATTATGAGCATGTATTATCATGAGAGCTTCCAAGTATCTCATATTGTTGTTGCAACAAACATAAGGAACATTTGCACTTTCCTATGGATAGTTTGCAAGCATGTTGTTTTTGCTTTCGCTGATGATACTCATATTCACATGATATTTGTTTTTGATGATTTGTGTGTGGCATCCAACATATTGAACAATTTCTCTTTCCAATGGTTGGTTTATGCACTTAATGATGTTGTTTTGGATATCCCTCCTCATGTTTTTTGGCCGAATTCTCGTATTTTTGCATCAATGATGTTGATCAAAATTTTAGTCTAATGCATTGAGTGCCACACTAAGATGTTATATGGAGTTTTTGAGTTTCCACATTTGGATGATGTTCAAACGATTTCCATGCACATTAACCTTGCACATGCATTCCATTTGCTATCCTTGTATTGTGCTAATAGTGTTGTGAACAAGAATGGACATGCCACAAATGACATGATCCTCTATCACACACAAAAATATTTTGCTTTGTCTTTGTTGTGTGAAGATACAAATGCATACACGTCAACCTCTACTATCAATGAGTTGACAAGACAAAATGTAGAGAGTTACTTATGGATGAGCTTATACGAGCTATCTCTACACCGTAAGGTGACTTCCTTCTACTTGAGGACTTATGCTATAATCTTCATGAATTGGCTACTCTTTGAGTGTTTATTCGCTTTTGTTGTGAGATTTGTAGGCTTCATGGAAAGTGAATGAACATTGAAGTGTTGTCAATTAAATCTTCCCACAGACGACTTTATGGTGAACCCCAGGATCAAGAATGTCTCTCGACCTCTGATGGCCCAAAATATATCGAGCTCGTTGGGAACCCCAAGAGGAAGGTATGATGAGCACAACAGCAAGTTTTCCCTCAGTACGAAAATAAGGTTATCAATCCAGTAGGAGCAAGGAAACACCCCAAAGGTGTAGCTAGCTAAACGTTGGCGAGCACTACCGTGCCGGCAATGTGGAAACCTGCACAACACAACCACAGAACTTTGCCCCCAACTTACGATGAGGTTGTCAATCTCACCGGTTTTGCTGAAAATAAAGGATTAAACGTATTGAATGGAAGGAACTAATAGTTTGCAGAAAGTAAACACAAAGCAGTAAACAGTTTGTAGATTGAATGTAAAAGAAAGGACTGAGGGTCCATAGTTCACTAGAGGTGGCTCTCCTTAAGATAAAAAACATGTTGGGTGAACAAATTACAGCGGGGCAATTGACAAACATCGAGAAATCATACAAGCATATACTAATAATCTTGACTCCTTTGAGACTTGATTGGGCATTATAACATTATACATAGACCGCCATCCAACTGCATCTATAACTAATAATCCACCTTCAGGTTATCATCCGAACCCCCTCCAGTATTAAGTTGCAAGCAACATATTATTGCATTACGAATTGCGTGTAAAGTAAACAATATGATTGTTCTATGAACAAAGGATTGTTGTTTTCTCCCTAGTAGCAACAACACATCTAGTACCTTAGAGATTTCTGTCACTTCCCCAGATTACCAGAGGCATGAACCCACTATCGAGCATAAATACTAACTCTTGGAGTTGCTAGCATCTACTTGGCCAAGATAGCTACTAACAACGGAAAGCATGCAAGATCACAAATAACAAAAGACATGATAGAATCAATAATCAATCTGAAATAACATCTCAATATCCATTGGATCCCCGCAAACACGACATGTAGAATTACAAATAGATGATCTTGATCATGAACGGAGCTCACAAGATCTAGACATGAAAGCACAAAGGAGGAGAACCAGCCATCTAGCTACTACATGGACCCGTAGTCCAGAGATGAACTACTCACGCATCACACCGGAGGCTTGCATGATGATGAAGAAGGCCTTCAGGGTGAATTCCCCTCTCCGGAAGGGTGCCGAGAAGAGCTTCAGATCCCTCCCGATCTAGGGATAGAGACGACGGCGGCTACAGACTCTTTCGTGGAATTTTGATCGGGTACTTAGGGTTTCTGTATTGGAGGCATCTTATAGGCGGAAGGAGAGGCCGAGTGGGTGTCTGGGCTGGCCACACCACCCCCTAGCGTGGGCCAAGCCTGGTCGGCCGCGTGGCCAGGTGGTGTGGCCTCCCTCTGGCCCTTCTCCGTCTCGTATTCTAGCTCCAAGTGTCCCCTGGTAAAATAACGACTTTGGCTTTTGTCCCGTCCAATTCCGAGAATATTCATTTTTGACTTTCCTGGAACCAAAAACAGCAGAAAACAGACAGCTGGCACTGTGGCTCTTGTTAATAGGTTAGTCCAAGAAATCATATGAAAAGTACTCCAAAGTGTGGACAAAACACAAGAAAGTAGATAAAACTAAGCATGGAACATCAAAAATTATAGATACATTTGCAATCTATCAACATCCCCAAGCTTAACTCCTGCTCGTCCTCGAGTAGGTAAGTGATAAAAAGAAAGAATAATTTTTGAGGTGACATGCACCATCATAAACTTGATCAAAGTATTTGTAAAACATTCAAAGTTAGGATCATAGTACTTCAATCATAACATGAAAGACAAAGTTCTAGCAATAAGACAAAGAAACTATGTTGCAACATGAAAAGGCACAAACAAAAGATTCATGAATAACAATGCTTTGCAAGACGTTTGTTTGTTTCACATAAAGAAAACATAGCATAATGGCATTCAGCTTGTCCCTCATAGAGTAGCACATATAAATGCATAGGACACCTTCAAAGTTCATAAGAGTGACTAGATACAAATAGTTTTAAACAAGCAATATCAAATTATGCATCAATCAACTAGTCTTGGGACAATGCACACAGAACTAAGAATGGCCACTATGCTCTCAAAGTAGGTGCATAAAGATAGAAGGTGGAGACTCAACATATAAGTGGAAGAAAGGCCTTCATAGAAGGAAGTAGGGATTCAAGTCTCATAAAGAGCTTCCAAAAATTATGGTACTTGTTAGCTTTCAGCTCTCATTGCCCCTATCATAAGCATCTTTAAGGTGATTAAGGTTAAAGTGACACAACTAAGAGGATATGCTTGACAAGTTATAAGCCGAAATTTCATGCCCCTTACTTACGAAGACCGAACCTCATGCTACTCAACTTTAGTCACGAGTAAGCTCTTGTCATTGTAAGTACATATGTATCATAAAGAACCGCCAACGGGGTACCCCTTGCACATGATACAGGAGCTATCCCATAATCAAAATGACAAGGCAAGCAGACAATGAGCATCTCAGCGATCTTTTTATTCGCTATTTGCATAGGTTTTTATTGAGGATGCTTCATAGAGTGCTCATTATGGTGATGCTACAAGTTTCCACCATGATTAGGCATGGCTTGGGCTAGCGGCCCAGGTGTTTCTCTAACACACATACAAACTCCATGATCTTACAAGTTCCACTTTTATTTCACACCGCCGGGATCCATAAGCAAAAGAACATGATATCAACGGGGTACAAAGTATAAGTGCAATGTTGAAAGCGTTCCCCATGATACATGGTTCTGCTAATTTCAACTTATAAAGCGCAAGCATATACGCAACAAAGAAGGACCCAATGGTTCAAGTTTATTAAATGCAAGAAAAGTAAAGTGTGCCATCAAGTTCGTGAGAGATTTAATCACTAATTTTCACATAACAAGTTTAATTTGGAAGGTAAACAAAAACATGAAAATACTTGGAATAGCATATGCTAATAGGTAGGTATGGTGGACTCTTTGGAATAACTTGGTTTAAGGAGTTGGATGCATGAGTGGAAATCATACTTGGTTACGGAGGCTAGCAAAAGACTGGGAGCGACAAACTAAGAGAGCAATAATGGCCATAATCATGCAGAGCGACAAAACATCATTGATCAAAGCATAAAGTGATACTACAAGTTGAAAACTAAAGGATCATAAAGGCTATGGTGACTTGAGATAGTCATAACATGGTGTGAGAATGCGCCAAGTCAACCCAAATAAAGCATCAACAGAGAATACCACTACACTATGCTTTTATATGCTAAAACAACGCATGATTCATCCAAGGCACATTAAGAAATCTCAATTGTTTATAACAAGTCATGCTACAGCAAAGAATACTAAGCATAAAGCCAAAACAATATCAAGCATGGCATGATAAAGCATAGGCCACAGTCAAAAACAAGCTCTCTTTACCACTTAAGCATGAACTTTCCTACTCTTTTCCAATCGAAACCAAACTATTTGAAAACCAATGTATGAAAGAGGGGGTCCAACCAATTTATTCAGCAAACTAAGCAAACAAAGCAAATAAAAAACCAAAACGAAAATGAAAAAGAAGACGCTCCAAGAACAACACAACCATGCATGAAACAATAAAAATGAAACGTTTGGAAGAAACCTGGGATTTTTATTGATGAAGAAGGGGATGCCTTGGGCATCCCCAAGCTTTGACGCTTGTACTTCTTGGATATTTATTGGGGTGACACGCGTGGCATCCCCAAGCTTGACCTTTAGTCCATCCTTCATCTCATTACTCATTCCTTCCATACACCTGAAATTTTTCCTTCATACAAAACTTCACACAATCTTTATTAGCAACATTAGTGCACTCAAGGTAATAGGTCTTTAGGTTCATCCAACACCAATAAAACTTCCATTAAAACACTAGCTACTGTAGAACTTCCCTCAAAATGCTTGATGACCCACAAGTATAGGGGTGTATCGCAGTATTTTCGAGGGAAGTGAAACCCAATTTATTGATTCGACACAAGGGGATCCAAAGAATATTTATAAGCCTTAACAACTTAGTTGTCAATTCAGCTGCACCTGGAAACAATCTTTCTCACAGCAGTTTTATCAGTAGCAACAGTTTTATAGTAGGAATAGCAAAGTAGCAGCAGCAGTAAAGTAAAGACAGTAGTAACAACATCAGTAAACAATAGGATTCGAGTGTGGTAGGCATAGGGATGGATGAACGGGCGTTGCATGGACAAGACAATTCACATAGCAATCAGAACATAGGGCAATTGCAGATAAATAAGATAAAGCATCTCAGTACTAGATAATCCTAGGCATGTGTTCCATACATAGTCATACGTGCTCGCAATGAGAACTTGCACAACATCTTTTGTCCTGCCAACCCGTTTGCAGCGGGGCCTCTAGGGAACTACTGGCAATTAAGGTGCTCCTTTTAATAGAGCATTGGAGCAAAGCATTAACACTCCGTGAACACATGTTATCCTCACATCAAAGCCATTCCCTCCAGTTATCCCAATTTTTGTCACTTCGGGGCCTTTGGTTCCGGACAACAACGTGTGTATACAACTTGTAGATAAGACCATAAACAATACTATCATAATGAATCAATAACATGTTCAGATCTGAAATCATGGCACTTGGGCTCTAGTGACAAGCATTAAGCACAACAAGTCGCAACAAAATCATAAAGCACTAATAGAAGATACTAGGCACCATGCCCTAACAATCTGATGCCATTACATGAACAATCTCATCCAATCCCTACCATCCCCATAGCCTACAGCGGGGGATTACTCACTCATAGATGTGGGAAACATGGATGGTCGATGGAGAAGCGATGGTGATGATGATGGCGATGATATCCTCCAATTCCCCATCCCGGCAGGGTGCCAGAACGGAGTTTCTGGTGATGTTTCATGGAATCTGGTGGTGGCGGTGGAGTAGAACTCCTTCTAGAAAACGCCAACCCCCGAGTTTTTAGGTCAAGGCAACTTATAGGCGAAGAGGGAGACCGAGGCGATGCAGGCGGCGGACCACCTCGGCGCCTGGGCTTGCCCGCGTGGCCAGGTGGTGTGGCCTGGGCCCAGGCCCCCTCCGTCTCGTATTCTGGCTCCGGGAGTCTTCTGGTGAAATAGGATTTTTGGCATATTTTCTGGGATTTTTCCTGATAGTTGATTTTCTGCATAAAAAGTAGACACCAATGTAATTCTGCTGAAAACAACGTCAGTCCGTGTTAGTTGCATCCAAATCACACAAGTTTAGAGGGGAAACAATAGCAAAAGTGTTCGGGAAAGTAGATACGTTTTGGACGTATCAACTCCCCCCAAGCTTAGCTTATTGCTTGTCCTCAAGCAATTCAGTTGAAAACTGAGTGCAATAAAAGAACTTTCACGAACACATTTGCTTCATATGATGCATATATTATTCATCATGTGATCAACTACTTAGACAATTCATAATAAGGAGTATGCAACTAAGTTTACTTAATAGGCATTGCAAGCTATGAAGAGATTCCAACTCAAAAATAATAAGTAGCATGAAGCATAAACATAAGCAACATTACAATGCTCATAACAAGGTATGATAGTGTGGTATCTCGCTTGCCTTTATGCCAAGGCACCTCTAAAGTTCAGGTGAAGACTAGAAGTAAAGATGTCAAAGATACAAGCATCAAAGTCATAACACAAATAGTCAAGTAATGGGACAAGCACAAAGAATGACAACTATGCTCTCAAGAAGGTGCTCAGAGAATATGTGGAGACTCAACAAGGAAATGAAAAGGTTTTGAATAGTTTGAAAGGCTTCCTAATGCTGAAAGTATGGTACTCATTAGCTTTGAGCTCTCATTTCCCCTATCATAAGCATCTTTAATGTGCTTAAGGTGAAAGTGACACAACTAAGAGGATATGCTTGACAAGTTATAAATCGAAGCCTCATGCCCCTTACTTAAGAAGACCGATCCTCATGCTACTCAACTTCAGTCACAAGTAAGCTCTTGTCATTGTAAGTATATACGTATCATAGAGAACTGCCAACGGGGTACCCCTTGCACATGACACAGGAGCTATCCCATAATCAAAATGACAAGGCAAGCAGACAATGAGCATCTCGGATCTTTTATTTACTATGTGCATAGATTTTTATTGAGGATGCTTCATAGAATGATCATTATGGTTATGCTGCAAGTTTCCACCATGATTAGGCATGGCTTAGGCTAGCGGCCCAGGCGTTTCTCTAACATACATACAAACTCCATGATCTTACAAGTTCCACTTTTATTTCACACCGCCGGGATCCATAAGCAAAAAAACATGATGTCAACGAGGTACTAAGTACCAATGAAATGTTGAAAACGTTCCTCATGATACATGGTTCTGCTAACTTCAACTTATAAAGCGCAAGCATATACGCAACAAAGAAGGACGCAATGGTTCAGGTTTATTAAATGCAAGAAAATAAAGTGAGCCATCAAGTTTGTGATAGCTTTACTAACTAACTTTCTCATAACAAGCAAACATTTTATTCAGAAGAAAACAAGGCATATTGAATATGCGCGGAAGTAGCAAATGATGCTAATAGGTAGGTATGGTGGACACTTTGGAAATATTTGGTTTAGGGAGTTGGAAACTTGAGTAAAACATACTCAGTGTAAGTGAAGGCTAGAAATAGTAAGGGAGCGACAAACAAGAGAGCAATACTTGTCATAATCATGCTTGCAACAAAACAGGACTAATCATGGAATGAAAGTGATTCAAGATCCTTAAGGCAAAATAATTCATCAAGGCTTAACTGATTATTACAGTCATGTGCATGCGTGAGCATGTGCCAAGTCAATTCAAATGAAACATTCAGAGGAGGATACCATAGTGTCATACCAAGTTATGAATAGAGTAATGCAAGCAAACATTCATATGACATGCTACAAACTACTAGCAAGATGGAACTAATCATACGAAAGCAAGAACTACTAAGCATCCAAAGATAACATACACCCTACACGAACAGGCTAAGCATGCCCACAATGATGAGTATATGTACAAAAATGAAAACAAATAGAGTTCGTTACCAGCCTCTTACCACGCCTCAAGTTGTCATTAATCCTCATTATTGCTCTTCACTTGTGTGGCTTGAATAATAATATGAAACCAACATCCACTGAGGACTGCTGAACCCTGTAGCAAACTCACAAAACCAAAGAAGAACGACAAATATTTTTGGTGTTTTTGATTTTTAAAACAAGAACCAAAGAGGAAAACCAAGCAAAGAAAAATCTTTTTGGGTTTTTCGAATAGTTCAAACAAAGCAAAAGGGAAAAGCAAACCAAGGCAAAAAGAAGAAGCAAACCAAAGAGAAATAACAGAAATATTTTTGGTCTTTTTGTGTTTTAGAAAGCAAAAACAAAGAAAGAACGAAAACTAAAAAGAAAACAAAATATGAATATACAAAGTACCGACGCAACATGATAAGGAGATGAGTGCGATGTCGGCGTACCTCCCCCCAAGCTTAGGCTTTTGGCCTAAGTGGGTATTAATCCCAAGCTGGCCAGGATGAAGTGTCACCGTGGTATGACGAGGAGGTACCCTCGTCTAGGTGCGAGCTCGGGTACGTCCCTCCGTAGTGCGCTGAATAATTGTAGGAGGGCACATCCTCCTGATGCTGCTCGTGGAAACCCAGTAAGCGAAGCTGCTCGTCCACCTCCTCCTTGGAGCATGACCACGGTCTCCTGTGAACACTAAACAAAGAAGGTTGCGACAGAGGGATCTCCCTCTCATCCCCGTTAGTAAACAACATCCTGTATACTAGACTGTCCAAATCAATAAGCGAGCCAAGGTTGTAACGAGTATCATTGTTAAGCGCAGCAGCAAGGAAGGCTAAATGATAGTTGGAGATATTACTTGTGTTCTCCCTACCAAGTATGCTAGTAGCAAGATAATATGCAAAGTATCTGAGAGCAGGGAGTTAGATGTTTCTTATCTTTCCGCGTTGTGCCACGCGGTCATCATCATTGGTCACTCCTCTGTAAAGCTCCAGCAAATCAGCGGGTCGCCCTTGAATTTTCTTCACGGCCCCTGTCATGCTTACACCTACAATACTGCAAAATCTCTCCAAAGGCATGGTAAAGGGCAGATTATAAATGTTGAAAGAGACAGTTGACTGATAGGACGTGTTAGTAAACGTGAAGCTCTCAACAAAGGTTTTGGTGAGCATAGCGTATTGCTCACTCTCATCTTGCATTTATGAGGTCAAACCAACCCTCTCAATCAATAGCAAGAAATCATCAAGAATCCATGCAGCTTGTAAGAAAGTAAAATAAGGAAAAGTAGATGGGTGAGCATCCCCATCATCCCTTTCATTACCAATACGAGTTGCAATGAGATCTTCGTTGTATGATGGCCTAAACTGAGAGGCTGATCTTGAGGGCCTCGACCTCCTAGGTGCATCCCTTTCAAATATCTCTCCAAAGGCATGGTTGTCCATGCTTGGTATTCTGAAATTTAAACACCTATTAAACAAGTGATTACAAAGTGAATATAATGAAGGATACTACTCGTAGGGACTTGTAAGAGGCCTAAACATGCATCAAAACTATATCTCTAAGCATCAAACAAGCTTACAAGCTCTCATAACCTGTCACCTACAGCAGCAAAATACTCAAGATATAATCCACTAAACACAAATCTACTTAGACAAGGGGAGGAGTCACATACTAGAGAACAAGTGCTCCAAATTTCAGCAACAAAGATGGGCTAAGCAAGGAGATCGAAAAAATCGAGAGCAAGCACAGCAAGAACGCGATTTTGAGTAATGAACTGGAGCTTACTCAGGAGAGAGAAGAAAGTGGCAGGTGAGAGAGTTAGTGGAGGGCCAGGGGTGGCCCACACCATGGCATGGCGTCACCTAGGGCAGGCCGCGCCACCAGGTGGTGAGCCTGCCTGGTGCCCCTGGTACCTCCCAGGCACTCCTCTGCCCCTTTTTTCACGTAAAATTTTAATATGAATTTTCTAGAATTTTTCGAGACACTTTATTTTTGGGCATTTTTCAGGTATAGAAGAATGATTTTCTGACAGATAGATTGTTTTGGAAAATGATGCAATGACAAAACAAGGCTAGAACTACAGAAGTTCTAAGACACTCTAACATGCAAGCAACTAACAACAAAAATAAAACTAAACGAAAACAAAAACTAAAATGGGTAGAATAGAAGTAAGCGGAGATAATCATAGTGAAAACATTGTTTTGTTCAATGAAATCCTTTTGTTACCAAGGTTGATCAGGTCTTGCTACCAAAACAATTTCATATGAGACAAAACTTGTATTTCACTAGTGATTATGTTACCTCAATTTTGATAGCAATGGTCCCAATCATAATTGATGAGGGTTTAACTCATCAATGCCCATTGTTATGGACTTGGGTTTTGGAGAAGGAGGGAGGACTGGAGACATCTATCGGATAGCAAACAAGCACACAGGGGACTCGAAGATTTACCTGTGTTCAGCCTCGTGAGGTCCCTACTCTGCTTATCCGCTTCGTGGAATTATCAAGGGAATCGAAGATCACAATGGTGCGCAGATGCAATCTGGCGAGGGTTGTGGAAACTAGGGTTGCGTGTGTCCTTCTCGCTGCCCCTCCTAGCCTTTATATAGATAGGCTAGGTCTCGGGTAGCAGGTCGAGTCGGTTACAGGTTAGGGTTTTCCCCTTTAAACTTTCTATCTTTAGCTTCTTCTTGTTCTTCAAGCAATCAAGAGTTCGTAGGTTACTCGAGTCCTTCATTTGGGCCTTGGCGACACCGTGGGCCTTTACATATTTAGGCCGTATATACCAAGCTCGAGTACACCTAGGGTATACCCATGTCGATGGCCCAGTGTCGAGTGGAATCGCAGATTCGATTGGAGACTTTATGAAGTCTTCGAGTGCATGGTAGTACATTTTTATTTGCTTTGTCCGTGTCATGGGGATTTTTGGTGTGCGTGCCTGATTTTAACCGATGTATCGGTATCAGTTAACTACCTTAGGGTAAAACAACACCACCTACTCAAACTCGAGTCCCCAGACTTGAATTCGGAAAAGTTCTGGTGTAATTCGACTCAAGCCGCGGAGGTCTTACAGGAGTCGAATTCCAGTATATGGGTGTGAGCACTCGACGCGTCCGTCAAGGCATATTCATCGTACCTGTAGGCACGGATATATTTACGGTAGTCTTGTGAAATGCGTTGCCATGCCTTATTCAGGTTTTATCTTCACGCTGTAAGCGACATCGAATTTTATCATCGTGGAGATGATTCGGGTGACCCAGAGACGATCTCTTTGTAGGAAAAATTATGAGGCGGTGTGTCGCCATAAACTTGAGTGTGGATGTTATCAACACAGTACTTAGTACAAATAATCATAGGGTGCGCGACCAGCCTCCTATGGGAGTAACCCAAGTGCTGGTTGAGTCGAAGACTCAGCGGGACTAAAGAACTTTGCATTGCTGTCGTCTTTTGTTTGCTTGTTTCGGTCGAATTTATTTCCAGCGCTCCCTATGGGAGTAACCCACATCCATACTCGAATCACGAATTCGAGTGGTTGGGTTTGTTCGTATTGTCCATATTCCTGCAGAAAAGAAAAAGAAAAATCGTATGGTGCGCGACTAGCGCTCCCTATGGGAGTAGCCCCCGAGTGCTTGGTGGAGTCGAAAACTCGAGCAAGGACTAAAGTAGTCGAAGTCTGCAGCTGCATAGCTTTTGATAGCGTCGGTCTTGTGATTTCATGACCTCGATTGCCAGCGTGGCGGTTTGTGAAACGTG
The DNA here is from genome assembly GCA_023614405.1 of Avena insularis. NCBI lineage: Eukaryota > Viridiplantae > Streptophyta > Magnoliopsida > Poales > Poaceae > Avena > Avena insularis. The sequence goes on along the minus strand of CM042692.1, from coordinate 492,290,335 downwards.
ACGGTGGACCCCAATTATCGACTTTGATTTGGTAGGCGTGCGTAATCTTTATTTTAACCGCGCCTCCTCGATTTCCGCACATAATGGGAGTAGTGGGGGGACAGTTCGTGTTTCAGCTCCTCCACGTGTCTAGCACGATGATCGCCACGCGTCCAGTAGGGTTTTTCTGAGCCGTTGGATTGCATCTTCCAGGGGGTTAAGTAGTGGTGCTGCGACGATAAAATCCACATCTGCTTTCGCTCATCGTTTGCCTTCTTTGCCATTGCCGCTGCTCCCTTGCTTTTTCTACTCTCTTTTCCTCCGTGGTGCTGGACCAGATCCGCACATTTCCCAGCTACTTTCTCCGGTCGCATCACCACCGTGCAATGGGGAAGAAGAAGGGAGGTGTTGTGGCTGATTCCGTGGCTACCGCTGCCGCGGTGAAGAAGAAAGGCGGCTCCGCCACTGTGGGTACTAGCACCGCCGCTGGCGGGAAGAAGAAGGGCACGGGCACCCGCGCCACGAATGGTGTGTGGCGTCCCTCCATCATCAAGTCCTCTTATCTCCGTCTTCTTTGCCAAGGAGTGTCATCGCCCTTGATCGCCCGGCAGCGTGTCCCAATGATGAGATAATTCCCTCTCCTCCCGCTGGTTTTCGAGTGATGTTCTTAGCGTTCATCATTCGCGGCCTCTCGTTGCCCCTGCATCCTTTCTTCAGGGGCCTCCTTTGCTTTTACGGGCTCCAGCTCCATCAGCTGTCCCCGAACTCTATCCTCCACATCTCTTGCTTCATCACCCTCTGCGAGTGCTGGCTCGGAATCGAGCCGCACTTCAGCCTCTTCAAGCGCCTCTTCAAATTGAAGCGCCAATCTGCTTCTGGCTCCTTAGTCTACGATGTAGGCGGCTGTGGAATTCACGTCGATCTATCCGCCACCTATTTCAACATCAAGCTGATGAAGTCCGTCCAAGGGTGGAGGGACAAGTGGTTCTACGTTCGTGACCAGAAGGCCGACGGAGACCACTTCGGACTCGCACCTTTCGATCCCGCAATGCCGTGCAAGAGGAGGCGCTCCTGGAAGAATGTAGTCATGCCTGGTGAGTCTGCGGAGACAGATGTGCTGTACGAGCGTGTCTGCGACCTCGAGAGTCGCATAGGCAAAGAGGAGGGAGGCTGCGCCCTCATCCGCACATGGTTGCACCGTCGCGTCCAGCCCCTGCAGGCCAGAGTCCACCCCATGTTTCAATGGGCTGGCACTGACGATGTCACTCGCGTGTCTGCCGATGGCATGTCCGTGAGTGAGGTGGATAAAAGGGTTCGACTGGTGACCACATACACCGTCAAGGATGTGCTCCCTAGTGAGCCAGTCGTTTCCCCGTTCGATGCTTCTAACCCTCCTCCTGAGGTACAATTGTGCTACGTAGTAGCTTAGTTTGTTGATTGCTTCTTTGCTGTTTCTTTGCTTTTGTGCTGAATTTGTTGTCTGTATACAGGATTGGGCGGTGTCACCCTGTATGCCCCCTCTTCCTGAGGGGGTTATCCCTCGCAAGGACTTGGAAGAGGACGAGTCAGAATCGACCGTCCTATCCAATGTGGAAGAGGAAGCCCCCGAGTCGAGTAGTCTGGATACTCGCAAGCGTTCGCGCAGCGAGGATTCCGATGCGTCGTCTCCTTCGACTCCAGAAGGTGCAGGCGTTGGTGCGGGGTCGCCAATCCCTGCCATTCATGTGAGCGCCGTGGTGCCATCTTATCGCAAGAAGATGCGACTGCCAAAGGAGTCTTCGTCAGAGTCGGGAACCGACCTTTGACTTTGATAAATTTGATTGGTAAGTATTTGGTTTGTCCTTTCTGATTCTTCATTGGCTTTGCCTTGTCCTTGATGTTGGTTTTGTTTTTGCAGTCAAGAGGCGTCATCATCTTCTGGCGACGTCCAGTTTTTGAAAGAGTCAGGAGTCGCAACCCCAACGGCCAAGAAAGAGGTCGAGCGTGCTCCTTCCCCTCCATTGGCAGCCCACTCAAGGCACAACTCTTCCAGCTCTCCGCATGAAGGGGAGCATCGAATGGTTGCCCGGATGACTGCACACCAATCGACTTCGGAGTCATTGGAGGATCATGTAAGTGTAGGATTTCTTCCTTTGATGTTGCAGTCGATGTTATCTATGCCATCTGTTGATCCCTTGTTGTGCGATAGCCCCTTGTGAAGGAAGCCGCTCACTTGGCGGAGCAAGTGGTTGTGATGGGTCGCCAGCATGCAATGCTGGAGACGCGTCATCGCGTGGTCGAAAGTAAGTGTTCTTCACTTCCTCTTCTTCTCCTTTTTATATGGTCGACTGATAGTCAATCCCTTTTGTTTTGTAGCTGAACATAACGCCCTCCCGCGCAACGCTGCCACCATGGAAAAAACACTCGCCGCGGTTGTGAAGTGCCGCGATGAGGCAATCGTAGCATGCGACGAGGCTCAGAGGCGTGAAGAGGATCTGCGTGCCTCCATCACGGCCAGGGAGAAGTTGTTCGAAGAACAGCTTTTCTCGATTGCCAAGGCCCTCTCAGGTACAATGTTTGGATATCATCATCTTTCTTTGTTCGATTTTTTCCATTGGCGTTGATGTTTTGTCCATGTATGGGTTTATGTACAGATGCTGGTGATTTGAGCTTCGACCCTCAGGCCCTCCGTCATGATGATGCCTTGGCGGGTGCACTTTTAGCAGTCGAGGACCACCGCGCCGCCGTTCAGGATATGCTTTCGAAAGCCAAGGGCGTGCTCATTCGCCTTCGGGAGGAGTTGATGCCCAAGGTTGAGCTAATCGAGAACATGAACGAGCTGGTGGAGTCTCTCGCCGGGGGTGTTCCTGCAAGCTTCAAGAACTCGCACCGTGCGGCTGGCGCGTCAGTGTCACTCGCCATGGTGCAGGCCCACAGAGTCGAGGTTGACCCTGCAGCGGTTTCGAAGGCGATGCCCATTAGCGCGGACGGCTAACAGGTAGTCTTTGCTCCCTTCGCGACTACCTGTGGCAAATATGGGCCGCAGCTGATTAGCACGGTTGCGAAGTACTCTGAGGAGCTGCAGTGAGCCAAGAAGGCGGCATAGGCTACGGCATCAGGGGCTGGCGGAAAGTCAGTGGCATCTGACACTTCCACGGACTCGATGAAGCCCCCGAAGCCGTCAAAGTCGAAGAAGCCAATCACTCCTCAGTAGTTTTGTAATAGTTCACTAGTTTATGCTTTTTGTCTAGAACATGCCTTTTAGCGGGTGTATCTGCTGATACTTTTTGCCATTCTTGAATGCACTCGAATCTTTTGTCTGTGTGTTGATTTGATCTTCTTATTCACTTCTTGCTTGGCTTGTGGTAGAGTACATCAAGTGATCCTTTGAGGGAACCTCAGGACTTGCCGCCCCTTGATGATACCTTGGCGCCGTCGCGCTCCAGGGTGGATGAGCTGTCGCTGCTTTCGCGACTGCATGACCGCGTGAAGCAGTTAGAGCGTGAATTGCCCGTGCTCCGTGGTAACACGGATGTATGGAAGTCAAAGGCAGAGAAGATCGCCGCCCGAGAACAGTATCTGCTTAGCGAGGTGACGCAGCTGGGCGACCAATTCAAGTGTTAGTTTGGTTGATCTTATCTTTTCCTTGTAGTCATTCGCGATGGTGCGCTGTCCTTATGCTTCTGTTGTTGCTTCGTATAGTTGTCAGCGCGCGTCATCCGCAAGATAAGAAGGAGAGAATTGCCATTCGTATGCATGATCTGACCCAGGAGCAACTTCAAGAGAGTGGATACTTCTGGGCAGATCATGATTGTGCGATTGCGCTGGCGACCCTGCAGGATCGTGCGTCGCGAGTGCTACACTTTCTGAAGAAGTGGCAGTAATGTTGAAGAACATTTATCGGACGATGTTTCCGCTGGATGTTACTCCATCAAGCCTACTGGCCCTCCTCGCCAAGTTTCAAGACCTGGCCGTGGTTCGCGAGTGTGTGAGGCAACAGTTGGTGGCTGGTGCCAAGGCCGCTTTGTCGCTGGTGCGACTGCATAGGCCTGACGTAGATGTTGCGGCAATTGCGGCTGGGCCACCTATGCCACCAGCAGGTTCTGCCTGGAATATGGTGCCGCACTACCAGGCGGTGGATCGCCTAGCAGAAGAGATCATCGACTTCTTTGAGGAACAAACCAACGTTCTCTTGTTGTAGTAGTAGCTTAATTTGTATCCTGCACATAAGTGCACCCATATTGTAAAGTTCGTATGAATGTTGTGTATAATTGATTGTCGAATATGTATAAAGAGCTTGTTAGCGTGTAAGTGTGTTGCACTACGTGACTCCTTTTTGTTAGCCTGGCCATGCATTTATCTCAGTCCCTTGTCCACCTGTCAGGTGCGTTGCAACTGGGTTGATGTTATGTCAAGGGTTTCGATTGATGTGCCAGCTACTCAGGATATCGCGTTTTAGTTCGTAGAACAGATGTGTAAAGGGTGGCGTAGCCCCCAAGTCGATGAGTTGCAGAAAAATAAAGGAAGACACAGAGTTTTGGGGCACTTAGCTTTATTTATTCGTGAGACAGTACGAAGTACAATGTGTGGCTAAGTAGCCTTGGCTTAGTGCCTTATTTGCAATGCAAAAGTAAAAACGACTAAGGGTAGAAGCGTCGCAGCTGTGCGACGTTCCAGGTGTTGGAGTATGCGACTCCTGTCTCTAGATCTTGAAGGCGATAGGCGCCACCTGGGATTACTTCTGTAATCATGTATGGTCCTTCCCAGGGGGATTCGAGCTTGAGATGTCATTGCTGATTTAGTCGCAGGACCAGGTCGCCTTCGACGAAGGATCGGGGGCGTAGCCTCCTACTGTGGTAGTTACGTAGGTTCTGCTGGTAGATCGTTGATCTTTCCGCGGCGATTTCTCTTGCCTTGTCGAGGAGGTCGACAAATTCTTCGAGTGCGAGGGAGGACTCCTGCTCATTGTAGGCAACCACGCGTGGCGCTTTGAACCGTACTTCGGCGGACAACACCGCTTCGGCCCCGTGGACCATGAAGAACGGGGTGTAGCCTATAGCACTATTTGGGGTTGTGCGTAGGCTCCAGAGTACTGATTGCAGTTCGTCTGGCCAGCAGCCCGTGGCTTGTGCGAGTGGCTGGAGGAGTCGCTTCTTGATGCCGCCGTAGACGAGCCCGTTCGCCTTTTCAACCTGACCGTTGGTCTGTGGATGTGCTACCGAGGCGTAGCTGATGTTGATTCCCAGATTCTCACAGAATTCTTGGAACTCCTTGGATGTGAAGTTCGTTCCATTGTTCGTGATGATGCTGTGTGGTACTCCAAAGCGGAAGACGATGGACTCGAAGAACTTAACTGCGCTATGCCCCGATTGATTGGTCACTGGCATGGCTTCTATCCACTTGGTGAACTTGTCGACTGCCACCAGGAGGTAGACGTAACCTCCTCGTAAGGACTTGGGGAGCTTGCCGACCATGTCGAGTCCCCATTGCGCGAAGGGCGAGGCCAACGGGATTGGCCGGAGTTCCGCGCCAGGTGCGTGCGGTTTGTCCGCGAATCGTTGACACGCGTTGCATTTCTGGACGATGTCATTGGCGTCGCGCATGCCTGTAGGCCAGTAGAACCCAGCTCGCAGAGCTTTGGCCACGAGGGCGCGACTGCCCGCGTGGTGTCCACAGGTTCCCTCATGGATGTCGAGGAGGACAGCTCTTCCATCAACCGTGGAGACGCATCGCTGGAGCACTCCTGTGATGCGCTTGTATAGTTCGCCGTTGATAACAACGAATGCCTTGGATCACCACGCGATGTGCCGTGCATCAGTCGGGTCGTCTGGTAGCCTTTTGCTGAGGAGGTACGTGATGTACGGCTGCGTCCAGGATGATTCGATCATCATGACGCTCATTGGTCCTTTGAATCCTGTGTCCAGCTCCAGGTCATCGAGTGCCATTGGCTCATTGGGCGGCATAGCCCCCGAGTCCGTTGCTACGCTTGTTTTCTTCTCTGCTGCCTTTGGCTTGACGGAGCATTCGCAGATGCGCTCGAGAAATACTCCAGGTGGTATGGGGGCGCAGGTAGAGCCTATGTTAGCGAGTGCGTCCGCCTCTTCATTGCTTTCGCGGCCTACGTGTCGCAGTTCGCAGCCGTCGAAGTCCCCTTCGAGTGTGTCGTAGAGGTCGTGATAGGCGATCATGTTGTCGTTCAGTGCGTCACACTCATGCATTGTTTGGTTGACGACCAACTTGGAGTCGCCGTAAATAATGAGTCTCTTGGCGCCGCAGGCTTTTGCCATCCTCATCCCGTGTAGCAGGGCCTCGTATTCAGCTTCGTTGTTGGAGGCGGTGAACTGCATTCGCAAGATGTATTTCAACTTGTCTCCTTGAGGTGATGTCAATATGACACTTGTGCCTGCTCCGTCCTTTCGCTTGGATCCATCGAAGTGCATTGTCCAGAGGTAGGACATATCTGGTTTTTCAGGGAGCTGGTTCTCCATCCAGTGCACGAAGAAGTCAGGAAGAACTTGCGACTTGATTGTGTCGCGCTTTTCGTATGTAATGTCTCGTGGAGACAATTCTATTCCCCAAAGCGCGACTCGTCCTGTAGCGTCGGGGTTGTTGAGGATGTGTCCCAATGGGGCGTCGTTGACTACCACGATTGGGTGTTCCTGGAAGTAATGGCGTAGTCGCCGGGCGGTCATGAAGACGCCGTACGCTAGCTTCTGGTAGTGCGGGTACCACTGTTTTGTTGGCGTGAGGACCTCGCTGAGGTAGTAGACTGGGCGTTGTACCCCGTGGACCTTGTTTTCCTCGGCTCGCTCGATGACGAGCACTATGCTGACCACCTGGTTGGTGGCAGAGATATATAGCAATAGTGGTTCCCTTTCCCGCGGGGTTACTAGTACTGGCGAGGTGGAGAGCAGGCGCTTGAGGTCCTTGAATGCTTCCTCCGCTTCGTTGGTCCACTCGAACTTTTCAGTTTTGCGGAGGAGTTGGTAGAAGGGCAACGCCTTTTCACCCATCTGACTAATGAATCGACTGAGGGACGCGATTCGCCCAGCCAGCTGCTAAACGCCCCTTATGTTTTTCGGCTTCTCCATGGCCACTATGGCTTTTATTTTCTTCGGGTTTGCCTCGATTCCTCTTGCGGAGATGAGGTACCCGAGTAGTTGCCCGGATGGCACGCCAAAGGCACATTTGTCCGGATTGAGATTGATCCGGTAGCGGTCGAGGTGGCGAAGGTTTCGCACAAATCATCGATTAGGGAGGTTTCCTCCTTGGTCTTGATTACTATGTCATCGACATAGACTTGGATGTTGCGACCAAGTTGTTCCTTAAGGCAAGCCTGCATGCACCGCTGGTAGGTGGCTCCCGCGTTTTTTATCCCGAAGGGCATTGTGTTGTAGCAGAACACACCAAAGGGCGTTGTAAATGCTGTTTTCTCTTGATCGTCCTCCTTCATTCGAATCTGATTATAGCCTGAGTAGGCGTCGAGGAAGCAGAGGCGCTCGCAGCCCACGGTGGAGTCGATGATCTGGTCAATGCGCAACAACGGGAAGTGATCCTTTGGGTAGTGCTTATTCAGAGAGGTGAAGTCCACGCACATCCGCAGGATATCCGTGTCCTTTTTTGGTACCAGCACCGTGTTGGCGAGCCAAGTGCTTTCCTTGATCTCGCGTATGAATTTGGCTTCGAGGAGTCTGTTGATCTCCATTCCAACTGCCTGCGTCCATGGCTCATATAATCGCCGGATTGTTTGCTTGACTGGCCTTGCATCGGGGTTGATGTTGAGTGCGTGCTCGGCGAATTCCCTGGGAACTCCTGGCATGTCCGCAGGACACCAGGCAAAATATTTCCCAGTGCTCACGGAGGAATTCGACGAGCGCGAGTTCCTATGCGGGACTCAAGTTGTTGGCGATGAGGGCCGTTTTGGCAGGATCCGAGGGGTGAACCTGTAGTTTCTTTGTGTGCACTGATGAGTCGAAAGATAAATCAGGCGAGCTTGGCTGGCTTGGGGGAGGCAGACTATTGTCTGTCGACTCCTTTAGTCTCGCGAGTTCTTCCTGCATGCCGAAGGACTGGGAAATTCTGTTGAATTCCCTGTCGCAACTATCGGACCTCTCGAAGCTCCCGTTGACTGTGATGACGCCATTAAGACCTGGCATTTTCATTTGCAGGTAGGCGTAGTGTGGCACTGCCATGAACCTAGCGAACGCGACACGTCCGAGGATGCAGTGATATTGTGAGGGCCAGTCGACGACCTCAAAGTCGATACGCTCGCGCCAAAAGTTTTTTGGCGTGCCGAAGATGACATCGAGGTTGATTTTTCCCAGGGGGTATATGCCCTTGCCTGGGACGATGCCGTGGAATGTTGTGTCTGAGGCATCTAGGCAAGTCAGGGGGATCCTCATGGCTCGCAAGGTACTCACGAATATAAGGTTGATGCCGCTTCCACTGTCCATGAAGACATGGCTCATATCGAAGCCTCCAATTTGTGCCTTGAGTACGAGGGTACAGTGACCTGGATGAGGTACTTGAGGCGGATGATCGCGTTTGTCGAAGGTGATGCAGGACTCGCTTCCGCTGAGGTACTCAGTGGTAGATGGTGGCGAGTGTGTGGCCAAGTTAACTTGGCGAGTGATGGCCTTCTGCACCCGACTGGAGGGGCGTCCTTTTTGGATCATCATGGTACCCATGGCCCTTGGGTAGGGTTCGCCTCCCTGGTGCTGGTCTGGTGCAGCTGCGTTTGGGGGCATTCCAGGTGGTGGTGGCGGAGCGCCATGTGCTATGGTGCCTGGGGCAGCTCCGTAGCCTCTTTCCTGCGTTGCGGTTCATCCGAGCTAATCCCTCATGTAGTTTGAGGAACTCGCGGCAGTCCTTGAGGAGGTGGCTGGACTTCTTCTTTCCATCATGTTTGTCGATGTAGAAGTGCACCGTACATGGCCCGGATAGTTTGTCTTCAATGGATGTTGCGGGTGCTTCATCACGATCGCGGTGTTGCGGGTGCTTCGTCACGATCGCGGTGTTGCCACACTTGCGTGGTTTTCCCGGAGTCGCGGTATCCACTGCTGCGGTATCCGCTGTTGCGGTTGTCGTCGCGTCTGTCAGCGTAGCCGGCTGCGACCATGTTGACGTCGTCGCGGTCATCGTAGATGCACATACGGCGTTTGCCTCGGCGGTCGCGTCTGCGCTCGAGTTCTGCCTCCTCGTCGGAGTGAACGCAATTTTCACCGAATCTTCTCCATCGGCCCACCGATTTGCTATTTCCATCAAGTGGTCAATGGTCTTGGGCTTTGAGCGGCCCAGCTCCTCCTTGAGCTCTATGCAGCGGACGCCGCCGTTGAATGCGTCAATCGCGCGATCCTCCGAGATGTTTTCTGCGGAGTTCTTGATGATGGACCACCTTTGGATGTAGGAGCGTAGCAATTCGCCAGATCTTTGCTGGCAGCATCTCAACTCTTCGATTGACGCGGGCCGCTTGTATGTGCCCTTAAAGTTGCGCACGAAGCTGTAAACCAGCTCATCCCAACTGCAAATGGATCCACGTGGGAGGTTGTTGAGCCATGCTCGGGCGGCGCCCTGTAGCTGTAGCTGTAAGCATTGCATGGTCGTGCTTCAACTGCCTCCGTGGAGCCTGACGGAGGAGACGTGGTCCTCCAGCCAGATTTTTGGGTCCTGTAGGCCGTCAAACTTCGGGTTCTCCGACGGGAGTTTGAACCCCTTGGGCATTCGCTTTTGCCTGATGGATCTGCTGAAGCATCTGGCGCCGCAGAGCTCCACATCTTCCTCTTCCGAGTCAGTCGACCGAGCACGTCACGCCCTTGATTTGTCGATCTTGCGCTGCATGATGTCATCACGCGCGTCGTAGTCGTGTTCATGCCGCCATGAGTGGCAATATCGAGACAGGTCATGACTGTCATCACTGGATGAGGGTGAGGAGTAGCGCTTTGCTAGCGCCTTGCCTTTCTTTGGCTCCGGTGTTGGCTCCTTGTCAAGGGCGGCCTCGATTAATCCCAAGCCCCCGATCGTAGATCGGTGCATGGCGGCTTGGGTGATGGGGATATGCCAAAGGGGGTATGCTCAGCAGTATGTTCCGAGTGGGCGGAAAGGCCTGCAAGTGCGCCTGAAGGACAGCGACTGGACTCTGAAGAAAGGAAAGGCCCATCGACTAGCGACTGGAAGCCCAAAAGCGTAGCAGAAGCCTAGTCGGATTAGGTCAAAAGCCCCCGGATCCTTATCTTGTTTGGAGGTAGCTTGTAAACCCTAGCGAGGTGCTTCATATATAAACCTCCCTAGGGTATCCTAGAGACTTACGTTCCATCATACACCCCCTCAAGCGACTCGATGCCTAGCCACCGAGCTCGCCACCCTTGTAACTCGCTCTCTCATAATCTAATCTAGCAGGAGTAGGTATTTACCCTCCGGGGGGGCGAATCTGGTAAACCCATGTGCATCCACCCCCATCTCGCACCGCCGATGTCCGTCAACTCTTCCTCAGGAAACACTCAATCGCTGCCTATGGCAGCGACTGCCGTGGCCATTTCCACGACAGTGGCGCCCACCGTGGGGCATAGCGGATCGGCTCGAAGTTACGCGGCGAGACCCTATTCGCCGATCGGCGGCTTCGCCGCCAACGACCGCATGATGCGCCATCGGCGGATCTGCGAATCTCGCCAGCAGCTACATCCCGGCATCACGCCCGGTCACGCACGCCGCGGTGATGCCGATCGGCTCCATCAACCTCTTCGTCGACTTTACCGGCACGGTCGATCCAACCGCGACAATGATCGTCGGCGGGTCGCCTCCACACCGTGATCTGCTTTCGGAGGAGCAGGTCTGCTCCATCAGGGGCCTCGTCACCGAGTACGACTCGGCCGCTAGCGACGCGGCCGAGACCAACGTCGCCACCAACGACGCCGCCCTAAACAACGACACTGACTCTGCGACCCCTACATCGGTCAACAGATCCATCACCGCCGCGTCGCGGGAGGACTCCATCACGCGAGTCTCCAACCCCGAGGATTTCAAGGATCCCTCCATCCTGGGGATCTTTGACTCCGACTCCGGCTCGGAATCCCCCGAGGATTTTCGCGCCAGATCCAATCGCTTCAACGCGATTTACATGGTGGGTAGCACGGCCGCCCCGCCAGATCCGTTCTCCATGCCGATCCCGCCGACCGCGACGGCCATGGAGGTGGAACAAGCCCGCCTGCGGCTCCAGGAGGCGCAACGCAACGAACTCGCCGAGCGCGAGAAATACCGCCTTGAACAAGAGACGGCGAAGGAGCTGTCACTCTATCACCAGCGCCACATCAGGACCTGCCTGAACCCCAATGTTCAGGTCCGCGTCCTAAATTTCAACGACGAGGGCGACCCCACACGCGCCGTCGAGCGCAAACACGGCGAGAACGCGCCGCCAGGAGGAGGCAACCCCACGAGACCACCACCTGGAGCACCGGCGACTGGGCCCCTCCACCACCCATGGGCCGTGCGCCCCCACCAGACCAACCACGGATCATCATCTCACCTCAAGCCCGGGACGCCAACGGGCTACCACTATACTCCACCCCGATGGACAACGTCGTCGCGGCCGATGCCGCGATCGCCAACCTCGATGTCCAAGGAGACGGCGTGCTACAAATCCAGTACGCGAAGGCCCTACTTGTCAGGGCCGTCGAGCAACAGGCCGCGGGAGTCGACCCGCGGGGGCGGATGTATTCCCGCTCGTCAGCAAGCAGGGCGGAATCAAGCGGCCACCCCACCGTGGCTAACGCAATAGTTTGCCCACCACCCCAACCCCTGGCGAACCAACCACAGGTCGCCAACCCCGCGTTGTCGACCAACGAGCCACGACCCGCGAACAACACCGTCGCTGCAAATGGGCAACCCCTCGATGCCCGAACGCACATCATCAACAATCAGGCGTGGCGGTCGCGCCAACCTTACGACCTGCGACACACCCTCACCAACCGCGGCAACCCGGAGCCAAGAGGCTCGCTCAGCCGAGTTGGGCCGCAATGCTTTGGACCCATGATCCACGGGGAAAAATACCCCGCCAACTTCAAGGCCCCGAAGGAGATCGAGAAGTACGACCCGACGTACGACCCCGCCGTTTGGCTGGACACATATCTCATGGCAATGGGGATCGCAGGCCACACCGACCTGCTCGCCGCTCGCTACCTCCCCCTGATGATGGAGGGCGTGACCCGGCAATGGATCAACATGCTACCCGCCGACAGTATCGATTCCTGGGAAGAAATGCGGGACACCTTCGTCAGGCACTTCGAGGGCTCCTACACTCGTGCCACCACCATAGAGGACCTAGAGCGATGCATCCAGGGACAACGCGAGTCGACCCGCTGGTGGATCCAAAGGTGGCAAGAACTATGGATAAACGCCTCCGGCATCCACCTAGACACGGCGATACACTGCTTCAAGAACGCGTGCCGGTATGAACCTCTGATCGCCAAGATCAAGAGCGTCTACCGGACGCTCGATAACATCCCTGACCTCCTCGAGATCGCCAAGCGCTACGCGGAGGAGGACCCCAACCAAGACTCCGACGACGAGTCGGGAGGAAGACGGCGCACTAGCATCCACGACAGCGGGCGCCTACGCGACATGCGCTATAGCAACACCCGCATCACCGGCAAGCGCCGGACCGACGAGCGAGTCGACTTCATCGCCAACGCCGGCTACAGCCAACGCGACTCCAAGAACTACCGCCACGACGGAGGAAACTACCGCGACAGCGGGAACTACCGTGCCAACAATGCGACGAGGCCAAAATTCGACCCCGCCGCCCTGCTCAATCAGCCCTGCATCTACCACGACAGGGAGGGAAAACCCGCCACCCACACCACCACCGACTGCCACTCTCTCAAAGAGATCGAGAAGGCGAGACGTGCAAGGGAGGACCCCAACAACAACCAATCGCAGGACAACGGGAACGGCGGCGGCTTCGGAACCGCCGTCGGGTCACTACATACCTTCACTGGGCTCGGCACCAAGCGTGAGAAGAAGGTACTCGCCCGCGCGGTCGCCGTCAATGCGGTGACGCAAGTCGACATCCCCCACTTCCTAAACTGGTCTGAACAGAGAATCACCTGGAGTCGCCAGGACCACGCTCCAAGAATCGAATATCCAAGGCGAGTCGCCCTGGTGGTTAGGCCAAAGGTGGCCGACTACTGGCTGCCCAAGACGCTGATGGACGGTGGGAGCTCCATCAACATCCTGTACCTCGACACCTTCAAAAGGCTCTAGCTCCCAGACACAGCCATCGAGCCAACACTGACGACCTTCCACGGCATTGTCCCTGGTCGGAACGCGTACCCGATCGGGAAGGTGACGCCGCCAGTCACCTTCGACACCCCGGCAAACTACCGCACGGAGAGAATCGTCTTCGAGCTGGTGAACTTCCGCAGTCCCTACCACTACGTCCTAGGCCACCAGGCATTCGAAAAGTTCATGGCGACCCCACACTACGCCTATAACATGATGAAGCTCCCCGGGCCGAGCGGCATTATCACCGTCCACGGCGACCCCGATATGGCCGTGGAATGCGAGGAAAAAGGCGCCGAACTCGCCGATGTCGTCATCACCGTGGAGACTGACCACGCGGAGGAGCTCACAAAATACGTGGGCAACATCAACAAGGACGATCCCACCATCTTGAAGAAACCGATCGCCACGAACTCCGCGTTCGAGGCGACCACGCACACCCGCACCGTCGAGCTCGTCCCAGGCGACTCCAGCCAGACGGTCACCATCGGGGCGTACATGAGCCCCGCATAGGAAAGCACGCTCATCGGGTTCCTCCGTGAGAACCGCGACATCTTCGCATGGAAGCCACCTGACATGCCAGGTGTCCCGAGGGAACTCGCTGAGCACAAACTTAATGCCGACCCCAAAGTGCGACCAGTAAAGCAGTCGCTACGACCCTTCAATGAAGAGCGTCGTCAAGCAATCGCCGAGGAAGTCTAGCGCCTGCTAGCCGCAGGCTTCATCCGGCCAATCAAGTACTCCAAGTGGATGGCAAACCCAGTCCTGGTTCTCAAAAAGAACAACACCTGGAGAATGTGTATCGACTACACCAATCTCAACAGCGCCTGCCCGAAGGAGGAGTTCGTCCCATCAAGATCGATCAGATCATCGATTCGACCGCGGGATCGGAGTCGCTGTGTTTTCTCGATGCTTACTCTGGTTACAACCAGATCAAGATGGCGGTCGAAGACGAGGAGAAGACGGCGTTCATCACGCCATTCAGCGCATTCTGCTACACGGCTATGACGTTTGGCCTCAAGAACGCAGGCGTCACATACCAGAGGTGCATGCAGGAGTGTCTAGCGAGCCAAATTGGCCGAACATTCATGTCTACATCGACAACGTGGTGGTAAAATCCACCCGCCAGGACGATCTGCTCGCCGACCTAGCAGAAACCTTCGCAAATCTGTGGAGGTACAACATCAAGTTGAACCCTGGAAAATGCACCTTTGGGCGTACCCACCGGACAACTTCTAGGGTACGTAGTCTCCAAGCGAGGCATTGAAGCCAACCCCACCAAGATCGACACCATCGCGCGACTCGGGAAACCCGAGTGCCTGCGTGACGTCCAAAAGTTGGCAGGGCGAGTCGCGTCTCTCAGTCGCTTCATCCCCCGACTAGGCGAGAAGGCAATGCCCCTCTACCGCCTGATGCGCAAGAACCCAATATTCCAATGGGACGCGGAGGCCGACGATGCACTCAAAGAAGTGCTACTCGCGGCACCACTACTCGCCACGCCACTCGACAAAGAGCCAATGCTCGTCTACGTCGCAGCCTCCAATCGAATTGTCAGCGCCGTGATGGTCGTCGAACGACCAGAAGAGGGCAAGGAGTGCCCCATACAGTGTCCCGTATACTACATCAGCGAAATCCTAACGCACTCACGACAGCGCTACCCGCAATACCAAAAACTGGTGTACACGGTATTCCGAGCACAGCGGCGGCTCCCACACTACTTCTAGGAGCACCCAATCACGGTGGTCTCCTCCGCGCCCCTGCAGGACATCATACGCAATCGCGAGGCAACAGGGCGAGTCGCCAAGTGGGCCGTCGAGATCGGCATCCACAACATCAAGTGCGAGCCCCGAAAAGCGATCAAGTCACAAGCCCTGGCCGATTTCCTTGCAGACTGGGAAGAAGCACAGCAGCTAGAGAAGCTCCCATACCTCCACTACTGGTCGCTCCATTTCGATGGCTCCAAAAATGCCGACGGCGTGGGGGCTGGTGTCATACTGACCTCCCCCAAAGGAGACAAGCTCCGCTACGTGCTCCACCTCAAGTTCAAACCCTGCACCAACAACATGGCGGAATACGAGGCCCTCCTCCATGGCATGAGAGCCGCCAAGGAGATGAACATCAACCGCCTACGATGCTACGGCGACTCCGACCTAGTCGCCGGCCAAGTGGCCGGGGCGTGCGACGCTGTTTCCCCAACAATGATAGCGTACCGCCAAGCCGTCGACCAGTTGGGAGGACACTTTGATGGCTATTCCGTCGAGTGGATCGACAGGCGTAAAAACAAGGAGGCAGACGCCCTTTCCCGCATCGGATCGACTCGACAGGCGCCACCAGTAGGTGTCTTCCTCGACATCATCCACAAACCCTCCGTCGGCCCACCGAAGGAGATCGACGTCGGGATCCCACTGCAACCAGAACCGGCCTTAGTCGCCATGGTTGTGGAACCTAGCGACTGGACAGCGCCATACGTCGCCTTCCTGGAACACAAACTCCTACCGAGCAACGAGACAGAGGCGCGAATGATTGTGCGCCACTGCAAATCCTTCATCATCATCAACGACGAGCTCCACAAGCGCAGCGTGACTGGCGTGTTCCAGCGCTGCGTACAGCCAGAGGAAGGCCGTAAGATCCTCCAGGACATTCACGCCGGCGACTGCGGCCATCACGCCGGCGCCAAGTCGCTAGTCGCCAAGGCCATGCGGCACGGTTTCTACTGGCTCACCGCACACGCCGATGCCACCAACATCGTCCAAAGATGCGTCGGATGCCAAAAGTACGCCAACCAGACGCATCCTCTTGGTTCAGCACTCAAGACAATCCCCATCACGTGGCCATTCGCCGTATGGGGCATGGACATGGTAGGCCTGTTCAAGAAGGCCCCATATGGCTTCACTCACCTCCTGATCGCAGTCGACAAGTTCACCAAATGGGTGGAGGCCAAGCCGATCAAGAAGTGCGATGGCAAGACGGCTACCAAGTTCCTCCGCGAACTCATCTACCGGTACAGCTACCCGCACAACATCATAACACACAACAGCACCAACTTCGCCAAGGGGGCCATGGCGGAATTCTGTGAGGAGCACGGCATACGACTCGACCTCGCATCAGTCGCCCACCCGGAGTCAAACGGCCAAGCAAAGCGCGCCAACCAGAGCGTTCTCCACGGGCTCAAGCCGCGACTACAGGTGCCCCTCGAGCGCACCCTAGGATGCTGGGTCGACGAGCTCCCCTCTGTGATATGGGGGATCCGTACCTCCGTCAACCGATCAACCGGGTTCACGCCTTTCTTCATGGTGTATGGCGCCGAGGCCGTAATGCCAACAGACCTGGAGCACGACTCCCCTCGAGTCGCCAACTACGTCGAGGCGGCCAATGAGACCGCCTGCCAAGACAGCGTCGACCAACTTGACGAAGCACGCGACCTGGCTCGCTCCCACACCGCCATATACCAGCAAGGACTTCGCCGCTATCACAGCCGCCGAGTGCGAACTCGCACCTTCCAGGAAGGCGACCTGGTCCTACGACTGGCCCAAGACAAGAAGGGCATGCACAAGCTCTCCCCCCCATGGGAGGGGCCATTCACCATAGGACGAGTCCTTGGCAACGACGCCTACTACCTCATCGACATACGGGGTGATGGCCAGTTGGAGGTCGGGAGGCCATGGAATGTAAACCTCCTCAGAAAGTTCTATACTTAGAACCACACACATACTCGTCGAATATATAAATGAAGTTCATTCGGATCGCATAAATTGTGCCCACTGCCATATTCTTGTGCCACTACTTTTCGTACATGCAAGCAATACGCTATTCACGGAAGTCAACCTCGTCGAGCGACCGCACGTAAAGTAGTGCGGCACAAGGGCACCGGAAGTATTCGGGCCTTGTGTCGTCCACGAAAAACGCCAACCCGGAGCCGCCATTTGAGTCGCCTAGCCCGACTGGCCCACCGGGCCAAGACGTCCGATACACGCTTCCCACAGCGCTCTGTCCCTCCCACCCTCGAGCAAAGCGACTTGAACAGTTAAGTACCACGCACGGGGACTCCGCAAAACGGGAACCCCACGCGGCTCGGGAACACACCAAGTAAGAGAGCTGCCTAGGGATCGCCAAGTGACTGGCTCTCCGGGCCAGGGAAGGAGACGCGTTACAAACAACGCATTCACAACCTGCAATAGGATCACGACCAATACGGTCGGGCACAACGGTCGGGGACTCGTTCACAAGCAAACCCTACCCGCGCTCGGGGACTCGCTCACAAATCAGCCCTAATCGCGCTCGGGGACTCGCCACTCAGAAGACACGAGGGATAAAAACAAATGTGTAAACAAATCAAACACACAGAAATACACAATCGAGTTATACCCCATTAAAGGACGGACGCGCTCGGGGACTCGCTCAAATTGCTGAACAAAACATTTCCTTAATCATAACACGAGTCGACCAAGCCCCCGTGACATACATTACAAAATGTCATACAACGTTCGCCACTTGGCATCCATTACAACTCTTACATTTGCTTACTCCACAGGCCCTGATGAAGAAGAAGCGCCACCACCCTTGATGCGCACAAAGGGCTGCCACGGGTTCGTCGGGTACGTGGTCAGGGACTTCGCCAATGACGACCGGAAGGGCTGCTCCGACTTCATGTCGCGGTGCTCCGGCTCGGGGTCGCTAGGCGCCAACACCGTCTCCTGGTACGGCAGCAGATCCCCCATCGCCAAGACACGATCGACATAAGGAGTGGCCTTCGCGGTCAGTTTCAGCACCTCCGACATCTCCACCGTGCCGGTCGCCGAGGGATAGCCACTCGTGACATCGTCAAGATCGAAGTCGTCGGGGAAATGCGCGAGACCCAAGCTCAACGCCGTGGCGGCCTCGTGTCTGAACGCCGAGCGCGTCATCCACTCCACAACTGCGGGCACCTCCTCCAGATAGCGCCACACCTCCGTGAGCCCCCAAGGATGACTTCGGTGGGAAACATGCCCTGAAGAGCCACCTGGACACACAACGCCGAGGTCGTGGCTGCATTCACCACAGCAGTTACGCACTGCGAGGCGGTGTAAGTCTGCACCACCGGGTCGCTTTGGCCTACCACAGCTGCAAAGTCAGATGTCAGTGAAACAATGAAACCCCCAAAGCGGGGACCCGACAAAAGACTAAAGCAAAGACACAGACTCACCAAGCAGCTTGCGGCAATTCTCCTTGACGTGCTTCTCCAAGGCGGTCTGCTCGTTATGTAGCCCCACGATGATGGAGTCTGTGGCCTTGCGTTCCTCTTCAGCCGCGGCGACGACAACCTTCGCCTGTTCCTCTGAAGAAATTGAGGCCGCTTTAGCCTCCTCCAAATCCTTGACCAGGGAGGCCACTCGCCCATTCGCCGCGTCCAGTTCAGCGAGTGGGACATACCCCTCACGGGCCTTGGAGACCTCAGCCGGGAAACCATCTGCAAGTGTAGATATCAGAGTATTGCACACAACCAGCTCATACCAAGCAAAGAAGAACAAAGCCAAACAGACACTCACCGATCATCTCCTGAAGCCGCCGGTTCACCTCCTGCGCCTCGCGCAAGTCACGCTCCAAGCGCTCTCGTGCAGCCTGCCGATCAGTCGACTCCCGCTGTAACCCATGAAAAACAAAGAACCCAGCTAAGCATTGGAAGGAAAAGAAAACCCAGTCCCCAGCCGCTGAAATTCAGCGACTAGGAACTCGGGGACTGGAGAAGGAAGAAAAACAAAACCCAGTTCCCAGCCGTTGAAATTCAACGACTAGGAACTCGGGGACTGGAGAAGGTAGGAAAAGAAAAACAATTCCTAACCGTTAAAATTCAACGACTAGGAATTCAGGGACTGGACATACCTGAATAGCAGCGCCGAGCATCTTGTGAAGATCAGCGGCGTCAGTCGACGGGACCATGAAGGAGGTGCGCCTGCGGCGGGCCCCAATCTCCATGTCCACGATTTCCGGACTTTGTGGGGATTGCGCGTCCGTAACACCTGGAAACCCCTTCGCCATAAAGCGGGGGAACGTCGCCAACGCCCTGGCAGGGACGCTGGCCGCCGGGACCGGCGCCTCCGGCACGGACGCAGCCGGTGCTGGTTCTGATCGTGTCGCCACCACCTCTTTGACGAGCGGCGCAACAGCTGGCTCCGTGGCGCTTCTCCCAGTCATAGCGTCGTTAGCGCCCCCCCCTTCTGCTTCTTCGCGACTTCGGCGGCTGCGACATCTTCAGAGGCTTTCCTCTTCTTGGGCAGATCGCCCTCCCCCGTGCCAGTGGCCGGTGGAATCTTGGCAACCGAAGGGCGACTAATCTTCTTAGCCCCCAACCTGCACGAACCCCTCCAATCAGCACGACCACAACACAAAAAAAGCAAGGCAAATTGGGACAAGGAAGCACAACTTACTTGGCGACTGGAAGGACACGAAGCCCGGTACTGATATGGGCGGGCTTGTCCAACTCAGGACCCAGCTTGCGGCTGAGCGCCCTCTTGAAGACGTCCGAAGCCCACGAAACCGAGGGCTTCCTTGACGATGAAGCTGCAGTCGCCGGGATCTCCGGCTCCACCGCCACCGCCTTCGACGACTGTGGCGACTTGGGCGCTGTCGCCTCAGCTGTTTCTTGGCTAGGAACCCCCGAGATCGTCGGCGCGATCACCGCCAGGGGAACCTCTACCACCACCTTCGTATCCTCGCCCTCTAACCCCTTCGCCGGGACTGTGTCCCTTGGGGCCTTGTGCGATACTTCGGGAGACCCTTTGTCGTCGGAGTCGTCATCTGACTCGAACACCACTGACGACCTGGCCGGCGATGGAGGCCTCTTTGCCGGCGACTTGGGCCGGTGTGGGGGCTTCGACGGCGTAGCAGTGCACCGGGACGTTTGCTCCTGGGCTACCTCATCACCTTCTTCAAACTCGTCCAGGCTACGGCTCGCTTCGACCTCTCGTTGCGTCTGCATTCGGGTCTTGCAAGCCACAGGCGCTGGGGGAGGGACCTCTTCTTCTTCCTCATCGCTGTCGGAAGGATCCCCCTCGGAGTCTTCCTCCAGTTCTTGGGGAACTTCTTTGTCAAGCGGAGGGAGCCAACCCTCCAATACCTGAAAAAGCTGAGAAGATCCGCGAGTCAAGATATGCCAAGCGAAAAGACGGAAATTGAGGTATGAATGCAGCGATTGGAAAGAGAACTCACTGTGGGGGCTTCGTTCTTCACGGGAGTATATGGGGCGACCCCGACCTCCGTGCCCGTGAACTCCGCGTCGGTAATCTTCTTTAGGGCGGCCTTGTAGTCCTCGGCCTCCCATGGCTCCTTGCTGGTTCGGGATGGATCATGCTTCCTGCTGTACTCGTACATCCAGTGTGGACGAGCCGCTAGCGGAACCAGGCACCGCCCGAGCCAGCAATTGTAGAGGTTGATTGGAATCAACCCCTGGTCCTTCAGCTTCTGGATCTGATCCATAATTTCCGCGATGGCCATCCGCTGATCTTCAGGGAGCTTCTTCGGTGCCAGTTGACAGGGCTCGCTCCTCTCGGTGATGAATTCGGGAAGAGAGACCTCGCCGGAGGGAGTGGCTTCCTTGACGTAGAACCAGCTTTTCTTCCACTCGCTGGCGGCCTTCTTTGGCAGGAGGAGCTTGACGAAGTTGGCCTTTGGCTTCAACTGAAAGGTGACCCCGCCTGCGGCCAGAATCAAGCCGTTGGACGCCTCGCGCCCGATGCGGCCGTGGAAGAGCTCCAGCCACAGCGGGAAATATGGCTTGCAGCCAAGGTAGCATTCACAGAAGGCAACGAAGATTGCCAGCTACTCGATGCTATGCGGACCAAGATCTGAGGGCTTGATCGCGTAGTACGCGCAGAAGCGGCGGAAGAAGAGCGAAGTGGGGAACCCTAAGCCCCTCTCGAGATGGCTGGCGAAGCAAATGAACTCGTCGGGTCGCGGTTTCGGCTCGGTCTCGGAGGAGGGGGGGAACCCGCCAATTCCCCTTGCGGAGCACCCCGACATCCTCAAAGGATCTCAGCTGGGCCGTGGTGCACTTGGATTTCCCCCATGAGCCTTTGGGAGGCGCCATCGAGTGAGAAGTGGGATCACGCGACGCGGGGAGAGTAAGTCGGGAGGAAGCAGAAAGGAAGAGCAAATGAGGAAGGATGAAGAATGCGGAGCAGGATCACGAAGCTGATCCGTCACTCCCCTTATATGGGAAACATCACCCGCTAAAATCGGGATAGCCGTTACTCACGGTAATTGCGTCGAAGTTACCATTGGAAATTCCAATGGATAGTTTGACCAGGTCTAAACGGTCCAACTCCTATTGGTCTACTTGCCACCCGCTAGTCTCTCTTCTCGTCGAAACGATGACTGGACGGCAGTGATGCTTACGGAAGTGATGGATGGAGTTATGGGGAAATTCTCCTTGGTTCCAGTAAAGTCCATCGCCGACTCGACTGGGCGCCCAAATTGGGCTCGCCTACTTCGAACACCAAAAGGACGCCTGCGCCTACGTAAATGATGGCCTCGAGGACTACTGATAGGGATATGCCAAAGGGGGTATGCTCAGCAGTATGTTCCGAGTGGGCCGAAAGGCCTGCAAGTGCGCCTGAAGGACAACGACTAGACTCTGAAGAAAGGAAAGGCCCATCGACTGGCGACTGGAAGCCCAGAAGCATAGCAGAAGCCCAGTCGGGTTAGGTCAAAAGCCCCCGGATCCTTATCTTGTTTGGAGGCAGCTTGTAAACCCTAGCGAGGTGCTTCATATATAAACCTCCCTAGGGTATCCTAGACACTTACGTTCCATCATACACCCCCTCAAGCGACTCGCTGCCTAGCCGCCGAGCTCGCCACCCTTGTAACTCGCTCTCTCATAATCTAATCTAGCAGGAGTAGGTCTTTACCCTCCGAGGGGCCAAACCTGGGTAAACCCATGTGCATTTGCCCCCATCTCGCACCACAGATGGCCACCAACTCTTTCTCACGAAACACTCAATCGCTGCCTATGGCAGCGACTGCCGTGGCCATTTCCACGACATCGGGGGTCTCCAGCTGGAGGCTGGTTGTTAAGGAGGTACATGGAGGCTGCTGTCACCGCGGCCTGCGGCGTCTTGGGGACCACATTGCCCCGTGTATCGACTGTCATAGAGCTGAAGTCGAGGACCTTTGCAGCTTCTATGCGTTCTTGCTCGGTGAGATGGGCCATCCGAGATTGCCTCTTTTTGGCGATGTACTCGTTGCCTCTTGAGGAGGATCCTCCGTGGGAGGAGAGCCCAGCACGACAAAGGCTCGACTCATCTGCTGCTTTTTTGCGCGCCTCGAGTTGCGCGATTGTTTGTACTTGGCGCTTGAATTCTTCCTTCAGGAGCCAATGGTAGCCCATTAGCAGTTCTTGCGGAGATCCAAAGGGTAGATGAGTGCCTCGTAGGGCCACACGGCAGCGAGCCCATTCTTGCTCATTGAGCCTGATCACGACGCGTTCACCAATTTGCTCGTTTATTATGGTTGGGTTTTCGACTGCTCCTCTGTTGTTGGCGTTGGTGCGATCGCCACCCTTACCGCCATTAGCACCGTTGCCGCCATTGCCAACAAGAGGTGAGTCAGTTCCATTACCGCGATTGCCAGTGTTATCACGGTTGGTGGAGGTATCGCCTGCATTGATGACGGCGCACATGAAGTGATTGGGGAAGCTGCTGCTTCCACAACTCTCACATCCGGAGCCGTAGGCTCCATCTTCAGTGGCCAGATCGCTCAGATCGGAGTTGCGACTGTTGTCGCTGACCGTGTTTTCGACTGTTGTCGAGGCATTGAGTTCACTGAGGATGCCGATCGATGGAGGGAACCATGATGCTGGGGAAATCGATGGCACTGTCGGCTGGTCAGGCATGCGAAGCGTGCCCATCTGACCAACTTGGAAGCGGAAGCTCCCTATTACCAGTCTGATCCCGTCGCCCACAGACTCGAAAGCCGGGCGAGTGGCTGGCGTGTGGAGGGTGAAGTTGAACACGCCGAAGAGTTGGCGAATCTCCGCTGTTGTGGAGTTGTATATCGCGGTTGATGGGGCCGAAGAAGCCGCAACATCAGCACACCCAATTCCCACAGACGGCGCCAATTAATGAGGGTTTAACTCATCAATGCCCATTGTTATGGACTTGGGTTTTGGAGAAGGAGGGAGCGTTGGAGATATCTATTGGCTAGCAAACAAGCACACAGGGGACTCAAAGATTTACCCAGGTTCAGGCCTCGTAGAGGTCCCTACTCCTGCTTGTCTGCTCATGGAATTATCAAGGGAATTGAAGATCACAATGGTGCGCAGATGCAATCTAGCGAGGGTTATGGAAACTAGGGTTGCGTGTGTCCTTCTCGCCGCCCCCTCCTAGCCTTTATATAGATAGGCTAGGTCTCGGGTAGCAGGTCGAGTCGGTTATAGATTAGGGTTTTCCCCTTTAAACTTTCTATCTTTAGCTTCTTCTTGTTCTTCAAGCAATCGAGAGTTCGTAGGTTACTCGAGTCCTTCATTTGGGCCTTGGCGACACCGTGGGCCTTTACATATTTAGGCCGTATATACCAAGCTCGAGTACCTGTAGGGTATACCCATGTCAATAATAGTTTCAAATTTTTCTCTTGGTATGGGACAATATATTTCTCCAACTTGAATGCCCTCAACATGTTCAATTGAATTCAAACCATAAGTCCTTTCAATCTTCTTGGGAAAATAGACAGTATGTTCCTTGTCATTAACATTAAAGGTCACCTTTCCTTGATTACAATTAATAACAGCTCCTGTAGTATTAAGAAAAGGTCTCCCAAGAATAATAGACATATTATCATCTTCAGGCATTTCAAGCACAACAAAATCAGGTAATATCAAGCAATTATGAGCCACTTGAACAGGTACATTCTCACATATACCAACATGAATAGTGGTAGATTTATCAGCCATTTGCAAAGATATATCAGTTGGTATTAACTTTTCTAGCTGAAGCATCTTATAGAGAGAGAAAGGCATAACACTAACTCCAGCTCCCAAATCACACAAAGCAGTTCTAACATAACTATTCTTAATAGAGCAAGGGATAGTTGGAATCCCTGGGTCTCCAAGTTTCTTAGGAACCTTACCATTGAAGGAATAATTAGCAAGCAAAGTAGAAATTTCTTCATTAGGGATCTTCCTTTTATTCAAGACAATATCCTTCATATACTTTGAGTAAGGAGGCAATTTAATAGCATCAGTCAAAGGAATTTGCAAGAATAAAGGTTTCATCCACTCACAAAACTTATTATAGTGTTCATCTTCCTTTGACTTGTGTTTCTTATCAGGGAAAGGCATAGGTTTTTGGACCCAATGCTCTCTTTCACTACCATGTTTCTTAGCAATAAAATCTTCTTTGGTGTATTTAGTATTCTTCGTGTGGTTTTCAGGTTCTTCTTCAACTTTTTCTTTATTAGGAACTTCATTTTCTTCATTACCACTTTCAGTTTCAGCATCAGAAATAGATATACTATTAGGATCTATAGCAGGTTCAGAGGGTTCTACAATAGTTTTATGTTTATTTTTCCTTTTCTTACGAGTAGAGCCAGTATTTTCAGCTTGTTGAGAATCCTGCTCAATTCTTTTGGGATGCCCCTCGGGATAAAGAGGATCCTGGGTAGCAGCACCACTTCTAGTTCTAATTTCATAAGCATGTTTTTCTTTAGCAGCATTAACTAGCAAGTCTTTCTGCACTTTAACGAATTGATCTATTTGAGTTTGAACCATTTGAAAGTGTTTAACAATCATTTTAACATCATTAGAGGTTCTTTCCACAATATCCTTCAACTCAACAATAGCTCTAGTGTTTTCCATTAGATGATTTTGCACCCTTTTATTAAAATTAAGATATCGAATTCTTCTAAGCATTGATCAGAAGGTTTAGAGTAAGGGATATCACCTTCATCAAAGTGTTGGAGAGAGTGTACCCCAATAGTGGATGAGTAGGGAATAGGCTCACATAATTCTTCAATAGGAGGTAAATTCTTGACATATGCAGCTTTAATTCCCTTCTCCTTAAGACATTTCTTAGCTTCCTTCATCACTTCATCGTTTAATTCATAAACTCCCCTCTTCTTTGATGTTGGAATAGGCATTGGTATAGTAGGTTCAGATACAATTACTTCAGGTATAGCTTGTTCAGTAGGATTCCAATCTTCGTAGTTCTTGCTTATTTTAGCCATTAATTCCTCAGCTTCCTTAGGAGTCCTATTCCTGAAAACACAATCAGCACAACTATATCAAGAAGCTCATTCTTAGGTAATGGACTTCCAGCCTGTGCATGAATCAAAGCACAAAACCTTGCCTAAGATTCGGGTAATACCTCTTTTTCTCCCTGTTTAAAATCAAAAAGTTCCTGCAAAATAGCATGTCTAGCACTAGGAGGAAAATATTTCTGCAGGAAAGTACTAATCAAGCAATCAGGGCTATCAATAGATCCAGGAGGTAAATTACTAAACCAAGTTTTACCTTCTCCTTTCAGTGAAAAGGGGAAAATCTTAGCAACAAAGTAAGTGCACATCTTAATATCATCAGAAAACAAGCCACTCATGGTAGAAAGTTCATTCATATGTGCTACCGCACTTTCATTCTTAGTCCCACAAAAAGGTTCTTTCTCAACAATAGCTATGTAAGATAAACCGAGAGAGAAATCATAATATTTATCTATAATGTTTATGGGAGAAGCAACAAACTTAGCAATAGGAGACAATTTGGGTCTAATAGTATGCCTCTCAAGGAGACTCTTAGCAGCGCTCCTATCATGGGTGTTTTTACATTCTTTAACAAATTCATCAGTCATATCAACATAACCATCTTCAATATCATAACTTTCACTAGACTCAGGTGAATTAATAGGTGTAGTAGTGTCTTCATTAGGAGTTTCAGTATTTCCAGCTATAGTTCTAGCAATCGTAGCATCTAGGAAAGGACCTAATGGACCACTCTTATCAAGCACAGTAGAAGCAGCATCATAAGCATCAGAAGTTTCAGATTCAGCAGTAGTAGCAGTGTGTGTAACATGTGTATGTGGTGGTGTAACGATCTTACTCATAACATATGGTGAATCAAGAGCAACAGAGGTGTTCAGAACCGTACCTCTTCTTGTACTGGATGGTAAAATAGGAACCTTGCCATCACGAGACTTACCCATGATGGATGGATAGCAACAAACAATAGAGAATCCAAGTGAACTTAATAAATAAAGCTATGGTCCCCGGCAACGGCGCCAGAAAATAGTCTTGATGACCCACAAGTATAGGGGGTGTGTCGCAGTATTTTCGAGGGAAGTGAAACCCAATTTATTGATTCGACACAAGGGGAGCCAAAAATATTTATAAGCCTTAACAACTGAGTTGTCAATTCAGCTGCACCTGGAAACAGTCTTGCTCACGGCAGTTTTATCATTAGCAACAGTTTTATAGTAGGAATAGCAAAGTAGCAGCAACAGTAAAGTAAAGACAGTAGTAACAATAGCAGTAAACAATAGGATTCGAGTGTGGTAGGCATAGGGATGGATGAACGGGCGTTGCATGGACAAGACAATTCACATAGCAATCAGAACATAGGGCAATTGCAGATAAATAATATAAAGCATCCCAGTACTAGATAATCCTAGGCATGTGTTCCATACATAGTCATACGTGCTCGCAATGAGAACTTGCATAACATCTTTTGTCCTGCCAGCCCGTTTGCAGCGGGGCCTCTAGGGAAATACTGGCAATTAAGGTGCTCCTTTTAATAGAGCACTGGAGCAAAGCATTAACACTCCATGAACACATGTGATCCTCACATCAAAGCCATTCCCTCTGGTTATCCCGATTTCTGTCACTTTGGGGCCTTTGGTTCCCGACAACAACGTGTGTATACAACTTGAAGATAAGACCATAAACAATACTATCATAATGAATCAATAACATGTTTAGATCTGAAATCATGGCACTCGGGCCCTAGTAACAAGCATTAAGCACAACAAGTCGCAACAAAGTCATAAAGCACTAATAGAAGATACTAGGCACCATGCCCTAACAATCTGATGCCATTACATGAACAATCTCATCCAATCCCTACCATCCCCATAGCCTACAGCGGGGGATTACTCACTCATAGATGTGGGAAACATGGATGGTCGATGGAGAAGCGATGGTGATGATGATGGCGATGATTTCCTCCAATTCCCCGTCCCGGCAGGGTGCCAGAACGGAGTTTCTGGTGCTATTTCGTGGAATCTGGTGGTGGCGGCGGAGCAGAACTCCTTCAGAAAAAATGTCGACCCCCCTGAGTTTTTAGGTCAGAAGGCAACTTATAGGTGAAGAGGGAGACCGAGGGGCAGTCTCGGGCGGCCACACCACCCCCTGGCGTGGCCTGGGCTTGCCCGCGCGGCCAGATGGTGTGGCCTGGGCCCAGCCCCCCTCCGTCTCGTATTCTGGCTCCAGGAGTCTTCTGGTGAAATAGGATTTTTGGCATATTTTCCGGAATTTTTCCTGATAGTTGATTTTCTGCACAAAAAGTAGACACCAATACAATTCTGCTAAAAACAGCGTCAGTCCATGTTAGTTGCATCCAAATCACACAATTTTAGAGGAGAAACAATAGCAAAAGTGTTCGGAAAAGTAGATACGTTTTGAACGTATCAAAGCTCAATTCCCCAAAAGAACTCAAAAAGGAACCAACAAGAAGCAAATGCAGAAAATGGCAGAAATCTGTCAAAACAGACCAGCAGGTAAAGGCGAATTTTTTCGAAGATGTTATGTTGCTCAAATCAAAAAGTGTTGAACTAACGAAAGTTAGATAACAACCTAGGGCAGAAGCACAAAAATTCACGCCTCAAAAGGACATACAGAGATTTTACACGAATTTTTACGGTGAAGCACATAAATCTATTTCGGGACAACAACTTTCCCAACTTTCCCAATCTTAGGTTCACTTTTTTTTATCAAAAGGGTTTTCAGGAACAATCCAATCAAGACTCTTTTTTATGACTTCATGTATTGCTACTAGTTTAAAGGGTATTGGTATCTTAGTTTCCTCCCCATTAGGTCCAGTTTTGTTCATATTTTCTCGTGTACCAATAACATCTACACATGAGCCTAGCATATTGAAACATTCAAATACTTTTCTAGCTTCCTTAGCAACATCATAGAATTCCTTAAGCAAAGTTTCCAAAATAAAATCCCTCTTTTCCAATCAATCTGAAATAGCATCTCAATACCCATCGGATCCCCACAAACACAACATGCAGAATTACAAATAGATGATCTTGATCATGAACGGAGCTCACAAGATCTAGACATGAAAGCACAAAGGAGGAGAACCAGCCATCTAGCTACTATATGGACCCGTAGTCCAGAGATGAACTACTCACGCATCACACCGGAGGCTTGCATGATGATGAAGAAGGCCTCCGGGGTGAATTCCCCTCTCCGGCAGGGTGCCGAGAAGAGCTTCAGATCCCTCCCGATCTAGGGACAGAGACGGCGGTGGCTACAGACTCTTTCATGGAATTTTGATCGGGTACTTAGGGTTTCCGTATCGGAGGCATCTTATAGGCGGAAGGAGAGGCCGAGGGGGTGCCTGGGCTAGCACACCACCCCCTGGCGCGGGCCAAGCCTGGCCGCGCGGCCAGGTGGTGTGGCCACCCTCTGGCCCTTCTCCGTCTCGTATTCTGGCTCCAGGTGTCCCCCGGTAAAATAACGACTTTGGCTTTTGTCCCGTCCAATTCCGAGAATATTCATTTTCTGACTTTCCTAGAACCAAAAACAGCAGAAAATAGGCAGCTGGCACTGTGGCTCTTGTTAATAGGTTAGTCCAAGAAGTCATATGAAAATTACTCCAAAGTGTGGACAAAACACAAGAAAGTAGATAAAACCAAGCATGGAACATAAAAAATTATAGATACATTTGCAATGTATCAACCTCCTCTACATGGTGATGAGCGTATAGAGTCGAGGATGACTCTTTTTGAAGGGGGGGGGGCTTATGTAGCCCGACCTACGGTTGTTACCCCATCAAGGTCTCCAACTTATGCCAAGTCGTCATGGACTCCAAAGGTGAATCCTAACCTCTATGAGAGCCCACTTCCTACCCTATTGAATGGTATACTACTTCATACTATGTCCCATAATCATGATAGGTTCACACCGACAACTATGGAGGCAAGGGAGGAATCCCAGAGCATCAAGTCCGACAAGATGGAGGTTTGGAAGAGGAGAATGAAGAAGCTCTTGAAGCAACACCGAAATCTCTGGCCTCTGACCCCCGGAGTCTCCGGCCTCCATACCCCGGAGTATATGCCCAAGAACTCTGGCCAGGACTACGACTCAAGGTCCAGAAGCTCCTAACATGACACCAGAGTCTGCACCGGAGGCTACACCAGAGTTGTCGGCCCTCACTCCCCGGAGTCTCCGGCCTAAGTATTAGGCATGTGCGTCTAGAGCTGGGCCACGACCCATGTAACCCCTGTTCCGTCCAAAATCCTAGTTTTATCCCAAACTATCCCTTGTTTATTGGTTGGCCTATATATATTGCCCCCACCCCATCATGTATCCCCTAGGCATAGATGATAGACTATAATACACCCCCTCTGTGGAATCTCTCTAGTTTTGCCTCATCCCATTACAAGGTGACCGACTATCGTCACCAACCTTGTTGGATGTTGCATAGTGCATCCATCGTTGTACAAGGTCTATGTTTGCGGGTGCATGAGCGTAGATGTTAAAACCCTCTCCAAGGTGTTCTTTCCTCTCCGCTTGGGACTGATGGGAGCACGTTGACCGATATTTCCTTGCGAGGATTCTATTAGACCGGTGGCCACCTGCGGGAGAAATTGGTCTTGTATCATGTTGTGTTGGTGTGTGTTCATCGTGTTTCTCGCGAGGTGTGTGTTCGCTTCCTCTACCTTCTCCCTTTCCCTCGCATTCTCCCTCGATTTTACCAAGAGATACGTAAAGATCGGGCCACCCTTGAGGTGTTTGAATTTGGTGAATATTGGGTTGTTGGCCCAATAGGCAAATTCTGAAATTCTCTTTGGCCCATTTGTGCATGGCAGCATATGGATGTGCTAGTGGTGCTAAAGTTTAGTCTCACATTGCTAGTTGAGTGAGAGTTACACCTCCTTATATAATAGGTTGTTCCACCACTCACTAAGGTGTGAGAAGAAGAGCAACTCTCGTGCACTCCTCCTCCGACGCCGCCCACCATGCCTCGCTCGTCACGACGTGCGCGCGCCACGGGTTGCGGGAATCTCGCCGAGCCAAGCTTTATTTTTGCTAGTCGGTAAAATTAATCATAGATTAATTACGAGTCATTAACGGATGTGTTAATTAGTCAGCCATTTCTAGTCTATATGTGACGTGGGTTGTTACCGACTCGGACGTGGGTTGAGCCCCACGATCTCCCTGACATGTGATATATAAGCGTCTACGCTAAACCTAATCGGCACAACCTACCTACGCATCTCCTTCTAGTCTATTGTGTTGCTGCCTTGTCTTCCCCATCCCGGCTTGCAACGTGCACCGCAGATAGGGATAGTAGGTCTCCGGAACCCCGCCTCTTGTGAACCTGTACGAGTGAGGGGCGATCAAGTTTTTGGGCAGCGCTTCCGCGCGACTACCGACACCATCACGAACGACTCCTTCCCCGACGAGGACTTCTTCCCGGACATCAGCAGCCTCTACATCGACAACATGGTCGACGACGATGTTGCCACCACTGCAGCCACCGCTGCAGCCACTGCTGCTGCTACCACCATGGCTGCTGTTGCCGCCGCTATACCTTATGTGATCCTAAACTTTCTCTTTCAGATTATGCTAAAGTTCGATATTCTAGCAATTGGTGTAGATGTGATAGGTTTATCTTATTTAGATGTAATTTTTCCATCTACTTTGTTAATCTACATGATAGTTTTGGTGTTGTTTGTATAATCATGCTTTACCAGTTTATTATTCGGATTAAATCATATGGATTATTGCTTATATTTTCAACAATCCAAAAACCCGATTATAGGCAACTGAATTCCACTAGTGTATCCGCGGCTACTAGGCCGCCTTCTTTTGATGGTATGCACTATAAGAGATGGCGCGCGAGAGCAATTCTATGGTTTAAAAACTTAAACTGCTATAGCACCACTCTTGGCAAACCTAGAGGCGATCTTTCTACTGAGAAGGAAGCGGCCTTTAAGGAAGCCGACACCATGTTTCTGGCGGCTCTGTTCAGTATTCTTGGGGACAACATTGTTGACCCATACATGTCATTTGATAATAGCAAAGACGCGTAGGATGCACTCGAGGCCAAGTTTGGGGCCTCGGACGCTGGCACTGAGTTGTATGTCATGGAGCAATTCTATGACTACAAGATGGTTGATGAGCGATCCGTCGTTGAGCAAGCTCATGAGATACAATCACTTGCCAAAGAACTTGAGCAGTTCAAGTGTACCTTACCAGACAAGTTTGTGGCCGGAGGCATTATTGCCAAGCTTCCTCCCATGTGGAGGAACTTTGCTACTTCTCTGAAACATAGGAGATAAGAGTTTTCTGTTACGGATCTCATTGGGTCTCTTCATGTGGAAGAGAAGGAGAGAGCAAAGGACACATGTGCTCGAGGATTTGAGGGAGCTTCTAGTGCCAATTTGGTACAAAAGAAAAACTTCCAATCCCACAAGTTCAAGAATAAGAACAAATCTGATGGCAAAGGGAAGTTTGATGGCAAGAACAAGGCCACTCACTCAACAAACTTTAAGAGGAAAAATGATAAGAAGAAAGGATCTTGCCACGTCTATGGTGATCCTGATCATTAGGCTCCTAGATGCCCTAATCGCTTTGACAAGCGGCAACATGGGAACAACGACAAGACCGCTAATGTTGTTATTAGCGATACTGAGATGAAGGATGTTAGGTATGGTATTTTACCTACTATCCTTTCAGTATGTCATTATCTTGAATGGTGGATTGACACGGGTGCTAATACACATGTCTATTATGATATTTCCATGTTCTCTTCTTATCAGGTTGCAAGGACTTCCTCCGTGCTAATAGGAAACAACTCACGTGCTTCTGTTCATGGTGTTGGTACGGTAAATCTCAAGTTTACTTCAAGGAAGACTGTACAGCTAAAGAATATGCAGCACATTCCCTCCATCAATTAGAATCTCGTCAGCGGATCGCTTCTATGTCGAGATGGTTTTAAGTTGGTGTTTGAGTCCAATAAAGTTGTAATTTCTAAGTATGTACAATTTGTTGGAAAGGGTTATGAGTGCGGAGGTCTGTTCCGCTTATCTTTGTTAGATTCATGTACTAAAGTTATTAATCATGTTTGCAATGATAATGATTCCAATATTTGGAATTCTCGACTTTGTCATATTAACTTTGGTTGCATGATGCGGCTAGCCAATATGAGTTTAATTCCGAAATCTACCACTCTCAAAGGTTCTAAGTGCCAAGTTTGTGTGCAAGCAAAGCAACCCCGCAAGTCTCATACAGTTGTGGAACCAAGAAACTTAGCACCACTAGAACTTGTACATTCAGATCTTTGTGCGATGAATGGTGTGTTCACAAGAGGTGGAAGAAGATACTTTATGACATTGATTGATGACTCCACTAGATACTGCTACGTTTATCTTCTAAAATCTAAAGATGAAGCTTTGAATTACTTCAAAAACTATAAAGCTGAAGTAGAAAACCAACTTGATCCTAAAATCAAGCGGCTAAGGTCGGATCGTGGTGGAGAGTTGATGGCTGCAAGTGCACAGATCGTTTGTAGCTAGTTTCGAAATAAAGATATCGATCCCACATGGAGCAGTAGGCGAAGGACTAAAATGCTTTTAACTATAACTAAATAGAGTACTTAAGAAATACCTTTAAGATGCAAGATAAGTAGAGTTGTTTTTTGGTTTTTGGTTGAACAAGGTAATTTAAAGTAAAGCAAAACTAAATGCAGAAAGTAAGAATCGCATGTGTAATAGAACTTTGGAACTACAATAGGGAAAAGGCGTTCTCAGGGAGTAGCGGATACACCACTAGCGATGTAGACTAAGTAATCGAGAGTATTATAACGAATATTCTCATAGTGTGTATGTATGTGGGAGGAGCTCCATATATGGACGATTTGCCAGCAACCGCTGCACACATCGTCCTCATAACCACAGCAGACAGTAACCGACAACCATTGCATTACCGCGCTATTATGAGATTTCTCCCATAGCATGGACATGGCTTGATGAGTTCTCCTTGGTTCCCCAAGTTAGTACGTAAGGAATAATAATAACTTTATAGTCACATTAAGTGCTATCATCCCTCCGTCTACTAACAAGTAATCCCCTCCATCGAGTCCTCATAAGAGGCAAATATTAAGAAGGTGCACTTCTCCTTAATATCAAGATGAAGACAATTAACACATATGCATAATGATGTATAACATAATAATATCTATCTCATCTCAGTCATATGCTAGGGTTTCTCCATCTCCCCAAGAACTAAAGATCTACTTAAACATGGAGGCAATCAACATCGTGGCAATGGTAATGGAAACGATCATGGGTGAGTAGTACTTGTATAAATCCACAACGAGTATAGGAATTACAACAAGATCTATACAAGATGTAGATGGGATGGATGATAATGGTGGTGATGCAGCGGGTGTTGATGAAGATTGATGCCTTAGCCTCCCGGATCTGCGTAGGGTGAAGATGGATCCCTGGCGAACGAGTTCCCCCTCCAGATGCCTTCTGGAGGTGAGGTTTTCATGATTTCTGGGTGTTTTGTATGTCGTCTCCTCGAACCAATTGCATGGGGTGAAACTATTTGATGAGGTGGAGGCGGCGCCAACTATACGGCCGGAGTTATACGGGCGGAAGAAATTCTCCCATCATATAGTTGGTCGTTACGCTCTCTGCCTTATTTGTTCGCTTCTGGTTTTCTTCTGGTATTATTAATATTTCCAAAATAAGAGATTTACGTTGTTTTTGACTCCTTTTCTCCATAGTACAACTGCTTTAATAATTGTATCCATTGGATCCATCATCTGTCTTGATCCTGGTGAAAATAGACATAAAATATGCGCGCGAGCACCGTAAAATACCAAAATCCTACATCTACAATGCAAAATAATAATATAAAACATGATGCAAATATGCACTCATCAACTTCCCCAAGCTTAGACTCTTGCTCGTCTCGAGCAAGATTTTAGCTTAATGGATGTGATCCTCATATTCATGAAGCTAAGTCAATAAAATAAATAAGGCAATTGCAGCATGTGTTTATTATGTACGATATAGGGGAATAAGTTCATGAATAGTACCTTACTCGAACCATCTAAATAGTTTTGGAAGGCTTCCACACCTTAGTTATCAATAGTTCATAAAAGATGAATCTCAACATAATGTAAAAGAATCCGGTTCAACTGAATGAGTTAACGGGGTAGTCCTAAGTGTTTTTAGAATCAACGTATTCACTTGGGATCCAAAATCTCAAAAGTGTCTCTTTGTCATACTACAATACAGTGGCATATGCCTATTTGCTCTTTGCACATTCGCTCTTTTTATTCTTTTCTTTTTCTTTTCTTTTGCATATATGCTCACACTTTTGTTTTAAGTGTTGTGCAAAGGAGCTAGCCATATATTCCACTTCATGTAGGAATTCAAAGTTCAACAATCTCAATTATCAAATTCCAACTGTATATGAAGCATACCACGACTTGTTCTCACTCTATTTAGATAGCACTTTCATTTTCCTTTGTTCAAGGTTTTCTTTTTCACCTTAATTTGTATAGATAATTTTTCTTTGTGAATCAAACCGTAAACTTGCACCATATTGAACAAATTATCTTTATGTGTTCCATTAATACCAATGGTGTGGAAGACTCCTATTGCTACCATCAAGTGCAAGTAAAATCATACTCAAGCCATTCATATATCAATAAAGCAAACACAAACTCAATATTGCTCCATATATAATAATAAACTCGGAATTTCATAAAAGGGATCGACTATTCCTGAAGGGAATTCTAATGATGCAAACTTTATTTCTAGTTTGAACTAATGCATAAACTGCAATATAAAACTTATAAGAAAGATTACAAGGTCTTTAAAGATCTCCCCAAGCTTAGAATCAAGCCATGCGGGATCAATTAACTCCTTGTGGGTACCTATTCCTCCTCTTGGGTAGATAGAGCTTCGCCTTCTTCCTTTATGTTGCCCGCTTTAACTATGCTTTCAAAGCGAATGCTGAGCTTGGCCATGTCGTATTGGAGCTTCAACATTTTCCTCTTGAGGAATTTCTTCTCATCTGTTAACTCAAAGACAGTTTTAATCAAGAAACCAACTCTACCATCGATTGTATCGATCTTCTTCTCAAGGTCTTTGCTCATCATCCAGTAGGAGTCAATCCCCTCTCCAATTGTTTCAACGCATGTCTTAGAAGCCTTTTCTAACTCACAGATCTTATCATGAATCTCATCTTGCCGCACCTTCTTAGGTTTAAGAGATGATGGACCAAGAGGAGGCTTATAATAGGATCCTATGTTGTAACGATAAGGATTAGGGAGGTACTCATCCTTGTTCCTTCCCCGCTCAGTTTGTCTCATAATCTCCATCTTCTGTGGGAACAGGTCCTCCCAATTTGGGAGAGGCTTGATCTCCAGGCCGGATGATGACGATGATCCTTTAGGTTCTGCTTCCTAGATCCTCTTCACGGGTTTCTCATCTTTCTTCTTCCAGACCTGGTTGACATGGAAGGGCTGCATGGCTTCGCTGCATGGATGTTATTAGAGGGCTTGTATAGGGATGGCGAGGATTTTTCGAGGCTGGAGGCTATAGCTCTGCAAAAACTTAATGAAAAAGGTTAGATGCGATTAGCTTTAAAAGGAGGGGTCAAAAACCCTAGCCGCCTTGTGTAACGAGCAACTATACGGGCACAACCTGTATAGTTCCCGCCGTATAGTTGGAAACTGACTATAGATTAGATCTACGGTGGAACCTAACTATACGGCCGAAACTATACGGGCGGAATTTTTAATTCCGGGCGTATAGTTGGTCGTTAAACTCTCAATATTCCAGAAATTATTTTGTCAAAGGTGTAGACAGCTATACGACTACAACTATACGGGTGGAAATTTTAATTCCGGCCATATAGTTGGTCGTTAAATTCTCTGTTTCCTCGACAATTTTTTTGTAGAAGGGTTGATAACTATATGACCACGACTATACGGGCGGAATTTCTAATTCCGCCCGTATAGTTGATCGTTAAACTCTCAATACCTTTCGCGGACGGAAGCGTTGTCGTCGCAACAACTATACGGCTGGAACTATACGGCTAGAATTTTTATTCCACCGTATAGTTGGTCGTTAAACCTTCTGTATCCATCAAAAAGTTTCTACTTCTCCAGGTATTCTTTATTAATTTGAAACTTAACGGAATATCGAGTTTTGATAGAGAGATGTCAGCTTAGACTTTCGACCAATTTTGGCATCATCCATTTTCCTTCTTCTTTGCTAGAGCGTGCATAATTTTTCATTAAAACAATACTTAAACTAAACTTTTAACTGAGAATTTTAAAAACTTACTCAACTTTTATTTCACATGGGTTGCGTCCCATGAAGCGCTCTTTTATGGTCAATAGCTTGACCGTAGTACCGTTCATTTTGTCTTGAGTCCATTCTTCTTCTAATTGATGTTCTTCATATATTTTCGCTTTATCACTTCTTTGGGGGTGCTCAATTCTATACTGACTACACTTATATGTTCTTTCACCCGATAATGCTTCAAGCATTGCCCATTTACCACCCATGCAAGGGAGGGTGTTTTTCCTTGGAGCTTCACTGCTCCTGATGAATAGGCTTCTTTTACATATGGAACTTCCCACTTCGACCTGAGTTCTCCTGGAAACAACTTAAGATGAGAATTATAGAGCAACACTTTGTCTCTGCTTTAAATAAATTTATTCTCTATTTTTCTATCATGCCATCTTTTAACCTTTTCCTTAAACAACCTAGCATTCTCATAGGCTTCACTTCTAAACTCATCTAAAGCATGCATATCTAATAAACGCTTTTCCCCTGCTGTTTTGAGATCATAATTTATATTCTTGATTGCCCAAAAAGCTTGGTGTTCTAATTCTAATGGTAAATGACATGCCTTATCGTCACCATCTTATAAGGTGTCATACCCATTGGATTTTTAAATGCAATATGGTATGCTCATAGAGTGTCGTTTAACTTGTATGACCAATCCTTCCTTGATTTGTCCACCGTCTTCTCGAGTATGGTCTTTAGTTCTCTATTTGAGAGTTCCACTTGACCACTTGTTTGGGGATGATATGGCGAAGCAACGCGGTGAGTTACTCCATACTTGCTGAGGATTTTCCTGAAAGTCCCTTTCATAAAATGAGAACCACCATTAGTAATTAAAAATCTAGAAACTCCAAACCTGGGGAATATGACATCCTTAATCATCTTCACTGAGGTAGCTGCATCTGCATGATTTGTTGGGATAGCTTTAACCCACTTAGTAACATAGTCAACAACAACAAGAATATGAGTATAGCTGTTTGACTCTGTAAATGGCCCCACGTAATCCATTCCCCATACATCAAAGGGTTCAATTATTAGACTATAATTCATCGCCATTTCTTATCTCCTACCTATATTACCTCTTCTTTGGCAAGCATCACAGTATTCCACATACATGTGTGCATCCTTGAGCAAGGTGGGCCAATAGAATCCGGATTGAAGTACCTTTGCAGCAGTTCTCTTACCTGCATGATGCCCTCCATATGGACTGTCATGACAAGCCTTCAATATCGCATTCATTTCGTGATTAGGAACACACTTCCGAATCATTCTGTCAAGTCCATGACGATATAAATACGGATCATTCCAAAAGTAATATTAAAGATCATTAAAGAATTTCATTCTTTGATTTCTTGACATACCGGGAGGTAAATTTTTTGTTACTAGATAGTTAGCATAATCTGCATACCATGGATCAACAATCTCTACCTTTGCTAAATGTTCTCCTAGAAATGATTCATTAATAGGTACGGGGTCATTAATTATTCCCTCCATCCTAGAGAGATGATCTACTATCGGATTATCCTTACCCCTCCTATCTACTATTTGCAAATCATATTCTTGTAGTAATAAAACCCACCTAATCAACCTGGGCTTAGCATCCTTTTTCACAAGCAGGTGACACAAAGCTTGGTGATCCGTATGAATTATTACCTTAGAATTAATTATGTAAGATCTAAATTTGTCACAAGCAAAAAAATATAGCTAGAAACTCTTTTTCTGTAGTAGCATAATGTTTCTGAATCTTATTAAGAGGTCTACTAGCATAATAAATAACATTTAAATTCTTTTCATCTTGTTATCCCAACACAACCCCTAAAGCATAATCACTAGCATCACACATAATTTCGAAAGGTTCATCCCACTTTGGAGGTTGCATGATAGGTGCTAAAACTAATTTATCTGTATGGTTCTCAAAAGCTGCAATGCAGTCATGGTCTAAATAGAATGGAGTTTCTTTATCAAGAAGATTGGTAAGGGGCATAGCTAGTTTAGAAAAATCTTTTATAAACCGCTTATAAAATCCTGCATGTCCTAGAAACAGTTTTAAGCTTTTAATGTCCAGAGGTATTGGGAGATTTTCTATAGCATTTATATTAGTTTTATCTATTTCTATTCCCTTCTCCGAAACCTTGTTCCCAAAAACTTTACCTTCTCTTTCCATGAAACGGCATTGCTCCAAATTCAAAACCAAGTTTGATTGCCTGCATCTTTGCAAAACTCTGGTCAGATTGTAGAGACAATTATCAAAAGTTGTTCCACAAACGACAAAATCGTTTGTTAGGACTTCCATAGTCTTCTCAACAAAATCATCAAAAATCTTTAGAACACATTCCTGAAAAGTTGTTGTTGCATTACATAAGCCAAATGGAATTAATATATGAGCATATGTGCCATAAGGACAAGTAAAAGTTGTTTTCTCTTGATCCTCCGGTTGTATGGAAATTTGAGAATATCTAGAATAACCATCAAGAAAACAAAAATAAGAATTATTACTAAGTCTTTCTAGAATCTTATCCATGAATGGTATAGGCTTATGATTCTTTTGTGCCTCACGATTTAGTTTCCTAAAATCAATGCACATACGATATCCTACAATTGGTCCCACAGGAACTAGCTCACCTTCCTCATTCGTAGTAGAATCAAGACCACCTTGTCTTGGTATGGAATGAGCCGGACTAACCCACTTACGGTCAGAATTAGGATATATTATACCAGCATCAAGTAAGCATATAACTTCTTTTCTTACTACTTCCTTCATCTTAGGATTAAGCCTTCTTTGTGTATCTACTACGGGTTCAGCATCATCACGCATGGTAATCTTATGTGTTACAATAGATGGATCTATTCCTTTAATATCACTCAATGTATATCCAAAGGCTTCACGAAGCTTAACAAAAACTGAAATAAGTTTATTCATTTCATTTTATGATAGATTCTTACTAATAATAACATGACATTTATTTTCATTATCTAAAAACTCATACTTCATATTATCTGGAAGTTTTTTCAATTCTATTGGTGGAGGTTCTTCATCACCTGTTCTTACCAGTTCTTCATAGTCATGTGGATTTTGTGCTTCCGGAATTGAATCAAGGTAATCATCCATGTCTTCTTTCTTCTCATCTTCCGTTGCTTCTTCCCAATTAATCAAACTCCTCTCTAGTTCATCTTGTGGAGTACTGAAATGAATTGCCGCTAGCTCGGCAATCGTCTTTTCTTCCTTGATATCCTCCACTTCATATGGCCTCTTTTTTAGTTTGGCAAAGTGGAATGTCATTTCTTCTTCTCCAAACTTTAGTGAAATGGTTTCCTTCTGATTATCCACTCGAGCTTTGGTGATGGAAATAAAAGGCCTGCCTAAAAGAATAGGGCAAAAAGAATCTCGAGGCATATCAACAATATGAAAATCAAGGGGGTACATGAGTGAGCCAATAAACACATAGATATTTCTAATTACCCCTTCCGGTTTTATATTGGTTCTATTAGAAAATTTAATAATAGTGTCGACCGGTTCAACATCTGGGTTATTTAAGTTGTAGCGAAGTTCTTGATAAAGTGATGGCGACATAATATTTATGGTAGAAATTGGTTCACAAATTTCATATAAGAAAGTTTCTCCATAATATATAGGGGTCATATGTTTTGAAGTTTCGTTACCTCGAACCTTACCTTGGATGAATTTCGAAGTTTCACGGTCTAACATAACCACTTCATCCTCCACTATTCGTGCCTCCATAAGGTATTTTATTATAACATTATTTATATTTGTAGCTTCAGAATTTCTTTCTAGTTTCTTCAGTCTCTTATTTATTTGTTCTTCCTCTCTTTGTCTTTTTTCAAAGATTCCCTGTATAGGTATCGAGGAGAACTCTTCCATTAGTGCTCTTGCACGCTTCTTTTCTTCGAGAGGTTTACAAGGTTCCCATTCTGTAGGTACCTGCAAATGCCCTGCATAATTCTCAATAATTTTCTTTACTGAGTAAGAATCAATACTGAGGGTTTTAATCATTATATCTGTCCTCTCATCTGCAAGGAAATCATTAATGCAAGCATATTCTGAAAAACTATTTGTAATATTTTCCTTATCTTTAGACTTTTCAGTTACTTCTTTCGTTTTTATTACTAGATTCCAAGCCTCATCATAAGTATAAGATAGAAAACTGCCATTTGAAGCAGTGTCTAGATTCATCCTATTTTCAATATTTAGCCCTCCATAAAATGTATGGGTGATTAACCAATCAGGTAAACGATGATGGGGGCAATTATCTAGGTAGCTTTTATACCTTAGATATCCTTCATATAAGCCTTCACTAGGATTATTTTTGAAACTGATAATAATACCTCTCATCCTGTGAGCTTTGCTTTCAGAATAATATTTTGATAGGAACTTAGTTGTAAATTCCTCCCAAGTCCTTGGTGCTTCTGCACAAAAAGATCA
The DNA here is from genome assembly GCA_023614405.1 of Avena insularis. Lineage (NCBI taxonomy): Eukaryota > Viridiplantae > Streptophyta > Magnoliopsida > Poales > Poaceae > Avena > Avena insularis. Next base: position 492,249,097 of record CM042692.1, on the reverse strand, counting down.
GTACCAGTAGCAAACATTATTAGAGAGAGTTTGTCTAAACAACTGGATTTAAACCATATCAAGATTATAGTCATCAAAAATAAAGGAACTCAAAATGTCTTCAAATAATTGTAAGTGTCCATATGGACTTTCTTCATTGGTTCCTACAAATTTATTAGAATGTAATAACTCAAACAATAAAGGATGGATCTCGACTCCATCCAGATTTATGCTTTTGTTGATAGTTATAAAAATGTCCATGGGCGAACACATTTTCCTTACTACCTCAAGCTGATTTAAATGCTGGGTATTGTCCATTGTTGTGGTCCTGCAACTCAAGTAAAAATTAGTACAACGAAAGTAAATAACTAAAAGTAAAGTGACTTATAGCGCTAAGCTCCCCGGCAACGGCGCCAGAAAATAGCTTGATGACTGCAAGTGCACAGATCGTTTGTAGCTAGTTTTGAAATAAAGATATCGATCCCACAGGGAGAAGTAGGCGAAAGACTAAAATGCTTTTAACTATAACTAAATGGAGTACTTAAGAAATAACTTTAAGATGCAAGATAAGTAGAGTTGTTTTTGGGTTTTTGGTTGAACAAGGTAATTTAAAGTAAAGCAAAACTAAATGCAGAAAGTAAGAATCGCGTGTGTAATAGAACTTTGGAACTACAATAGGGAAAAGGCGTTCTCAGGGAGTAGCGGATACACCACTAGCGATGTAGACTAAGTAATCGAGAGTATTATAACGAATATTCTCATAGTGTCTATGTATGTGGTAGGAGCTCCATATATGGACGATTCGCCAGCAACCGCTGCACACATCATCCTCATAACCACAGCAGACAGTAACCGACAACCATCACATTACCGTGCTATTAAGGGATTTCTCCCATGGCATGGACATGGCTTGATGAGTTCTCCTTGGTTCCCCAAGTTAGTACGTAAGGAATAATAATAACTTTATAGTCAGATTAAGTGTTATCATCCCTCCGTCTACTAACAAGTAATCCCCTCCATCGAGTCCTCATAAGAGGCAAATATTAAGAAGGTGCACTTCTCCTTAATATCAAGATGAAGACAATTAACACATACGCATAATGATGTATAACATAATAATCTCTATCTCATCTCAGTCATATGCTAGGGGTTCTCCATCTCCCCAAGAACTAAAGATGTACTCAGACATGGAGGCAATCAACATCATGGCACTGTTAATAGAAACGATCATGGGTGAGTAGTACTTGTATAAATCCACAACGAGTATAGGAATTACAACAAGATCTACACAAGATATAGATGAGATGGATGATAATGGTGGTGATGCAGCGGGTGTTGATGAAGATTGATGCCTTAGCCTCCCGGATCTGCGTAGGGTGAAGATGGATCCCTGACGGATCAGTTCCCCCTCCAGATGCCTTCCGGAGGTGAGGCTTTCGCGATTTCTGGGTGTTCTGTATGTCATCTCCTCGAACCAATTGCACGGGGTGAAACTATTTGATGAGGAGGAGGCGGCGCCAACTATACAGCCGGAGCTATACGGGCGGAAGAAATTCTCCCGCCGTATAGTTGGTCGTTATACTCTCTGCCTCCTTTGTTCGCTTCTGATTTTCTTCTGGTATTATTAATATTTCCCAAATAAGCGATTTACGTTGTTTTTGACTCCTTTTCTCCACAGTACATCTGCTTCAATAATTGTATCCATTGGATCCATCATCTGTCCTGATCCTGGTGAAAACAGACATAAAATGTGCGCGCGAGCGCCGTAAAATACCAAAATCCTATATCTACAATGCAAATTAATAATGTAAAACATGATGCAAATATTCAATCATCAAGAGTACTTTTCAAATGAATTTCATCTATTCTGTATGGAACATGGTATTATCCATGAGAGGATGCCTCCCTACTCACCTCAGTCAAATGGGGTGGCTGAAAGAAAGAACCGCACTCTAACTGATTTGGTTAACGCCATGTTAGATACATCGGGTCTCTCCAAGGAATGGTGGGGGGAGGCGCTAATGACTGCGTGTCATGTCCTAAACCGTGTTCCTGTAAAGGATAAAACCATGACTCTATTTGAGGAATGGGAGAATAAAAGGCTTAAACTCTCTTACTTATAAACTTGGGGATGTTTGGCGAAAGTCAATATTCCAATACCCAAGGAGCGAAAGCTTGGACCAAAAACCGTGGATTATGTTTTTCTGGGATATGCTTTTCATATCATTGGCTATAGATTTTTGATTGTAAAATTTGAGGTATCCGACATGCATGTTGATACGATTATGGAGTCGAATGATGTGACTTTATTTGAGGATATCTTTCCCATGAAAGGTATGTCTAGCTCATCAAATCAGGAGATGACTAGTTCATCTAGTCAGGAATTTGTTATAATTCCTGAACCCACTATGCCGATAGAACACTATGATGATCCTATGGAGGGCGACAATGAAGATCCTAAAAGGAGCAAGAGACAAAGGACTGCAAAGTCATTTGGTGGTGATTTCATTGTGTACCTTGTGGATGATACTTCCACTTCTATTTCAGAAGCCTATGCATCTCAAGATGCTGACTACTGGAAAGAAGTTGTCTATAGCAAGATGGATTCCATCTTAGCTAATGGAACTTGTAAGGTCACTAATCGTCCTTATGGGTGCAAACCTGTAGGATGTAAGTGGGTGTTCAAGAAAAAGCTTAGACCTGATGGTACTATTGAAAAGTACAAGGCACGTCTTGTGGCCAAGGGTTATACCCAGAAAGAAGGTCAATACTTCTTCGATACCTACTCACCTATAGCCATATTGACCACTATTCGGGCACTACTATCCTTGGCTGCCTCACATGGTCTTCTTGTTCATCAGATGGACGTTAGGATAACTTTTCTAAATGAAGAGCTATATGAAGAAATTTATATGGAGCAGCCTGATGGATTTGTAGTAGATGGTCAAGAAGGAAAGATGTGTAAGTTAGTGAAGTCTTTATATGGTCTTAAGCAAGCTCCTAAGCAGTGGCACGAGAAGTTTGAAAGAACTTTAACCACTGAAGGCTTTGTTGTAAACGAAGCTGATAAGTGTGTGTACTATCGCCATGGTGGGGGCGAGGGAGTTATTATGTGTCTCTATGTCTATGACATATTGATATTCGGGACCAACCTCACTGTTATTGAGGAGGTCAAAGAGTTCATATCTCGCTGCTTTGAGATGAAGGACTTGGGAGTGGCTGATGTAATCTTAAACATCAAGCTACTGAAGGATGACAATGGTGGGATTACATTGCTTTAGTCCCACTATGTGGAAAAGATATTGAGTCGCTTTGGGTATAGCGACTGCAAGTCTTCTCCAACGCCTTATGATCCGAGTGTGCTACTTCGAAAGAATCGAAGGAATGCTAAAGATCAATTGAGATATTCTCAAATTATTGGCTCGCTCATGTACTTAGCCAGCGCTACAAAGCCAGACATATCCTTTGCTATAAGCAAACTGAGTTGATTTGTGTTAAATCCTAGAGATGATCATTGGCATGCTCTTTAGAGAGTTTTGCACTATTTGAAAGGCAGCGCGAGTTATGGTATTCATTATACTGGGTATCCATGGGTACTTGAGGGTTATAGTGATTCAAAATGGATATCTGATGCTGATGAGATTAAAGCCACAAGTGGTTATTTGTTTACACTTGGTGGTGGTGTTGTTTCCTGAAAGTCTTGTAAGCAGACCATCTTAACGAGGTCAACTATGGAAGCAGAACTCACAATAACACGACCACTGTTGAAGCGGAGTGGCTTCGTGATCTCTTGATGGACTTACCTATGGTTGAAAAACCAATACCCACCATCCCGATGAACCGTGATAATCAAACCGTGATCATCAAAGTACACAATTCTAAGGATAATATGAAGTCATCAAGGCATGTGAAGAGGAGATTGAAACATGTCAGGAAACTGAGAAACTCTGGAGTTATTGCGTTGGATTACACCCAAACATCTAAGAACTTGGCAGATCCCTTCACAAAGGGTTTATCATGTAATGTGATAGATAATGCATCGAGGGATATGGGTTTGAGACCCACACAATGAGTTGTTCGCAGTGGTAACCCACTCTATGTGATCGGAGATCCCGTCAATTAGAGCTAGGAGACAAGCTGTTGACTAGCTGAGAGGACAGTATGCCCATATTATATTTACATCTCCATAAAGAAGATATACTCTCTTATTCTGCATGGAAGGTTGATATTTATCTTAATATGTTCTAAGTGGCTTTTCTAAGCAGAGATGTTGTTCTACAGAACATCTATTGAGGAACACACCTATATGAGTCTGACTGTTAAACGTCGTAGTCCGTGAGAGTTGGGTACTCTCTAATAAACTCATGAAAGGTCCTGGAGTATGACGCATAAGCTCCAAACCGCGGGGAAGCCCTGCGGCTGCCCTGTACCGGTCTAGATTTTGTGTGAAACTAGTGTACATAAAACTTGTAGTTCAAGGCATAGTCCAGTCTCCACTATACACCGATATATAAACCAATATTCTAGAATGGAAGTGAGGTGATGTGCCAATGAGACTTTGTGGGGGATTGTTGGAATTTGGTGAATATTGGGTTGTCGGCCCATTAGACAAATTCTGAAATTCTCTTTGGCCCATTTGTGCATGACAGCATATGGCTGTGCTGGTGGTGCTAAAGTTTAGTCCCACATTGCTAGTTGAGTGAGAGTTACACCTACATATATAGGTTGTTCCACCACTCACTAAGGTGTGAGAAGAAGAGTAGCTCTCGCGCACCCCTCCTCCAACGCCGCCCGCCTCGCCTCGCCACGCCACGACTCACCTCGTCTTGACGCGCACGCTGTGGGTTGCGAGAATCTCGCCGAGCCGAGCTTTAATTTTTTCTAGTCGGGAAAATTAATCATAGATTAATTGTGAGTCATTAACGGACGCGTTAATTAGTCAGCCATTTCTAGTCTTTATGGGACGTGGGTTGTTACCGACCGGACGTGGGATGAGCCCCATGATCTCCCTAACTTTCCCTATATAAGTGTCTGCGCTAAACCTAATCGGCACAACCTACCTACGAGTCTCCTTCTAGTCTATTGCACCGCCGCCTTCGTCTTTCCCATCTCGGCTTGCGGCGTGCATCGCAGATTGGAACAGTAGGCTTCCGGAATCCTGCCTCTTGTGAACCTGTATGAGTGAGGGGCGATCAGGATTTTGGAGAGCGCTTCCGCGCGATTACTGAGACCATCACGGACGACTCCTTCCCCGACGAGGACTTCTTCCCGCACATCAGCAGCCTCTACATCGATGACATGAACGACAACACTGCTGCCAACGCTACAGCTACAGCAGCTGCTACCGCCGTGGCTGCTGCTGCCGCCGCTATACCGTATGTGATCCTAAACTTTTTCTTTCAGGTTATGCTAGACTCTTTTATTCTAGAGATTGGTGCAGATGTGACAGGTTTATCTTATTTGGATGTAATCTGTTCATCTACTTTGTTAATCTACATGATTAGTTTTGGTGTTATTTGTATAATCATGCTTTACCAGGTTATTATTCAGATTAAATCATATGGATTATTGCTTATATTTTCAACATGAGGTAAACCTTTATCAAGTTAGTATTAGATCTAATGAAGTTACTAGAAAATCTAGTATAGATGGAACCGCAAATTCAGCCGCTGGCAGAAGTAGTAACTTAAGTCTTGATTCTTTAGCCAAAGCTAAAAAAAACTTTGCAACTTAAGAAAGAACTACCAGAAAACTCAAGAGATTACTTGCGGTAAGGCACTGCAGCTACTGCTCGCCCTTTGCTTCAATGTTATTTTTATACTTGTTGTAACCATTCTAAGGTTCATGTGTCTACACATAGCTTAATAATACACTTGCTGGTACGCAAATTCCTAAGAAAGAAAGAGAGTCTGTTTCTGGCTCAAGTGCATATGCAGCGGCTTCTCAATTGTGTGCTAGTAGTGTCTCTAGGATGGCAACAACTGTAGGTTCAACTGGCATTTAAGGCCTTACCAACATTTCCAATTTAGAAGCTGTGAAAAAAGCACAAGAGCTTGCTGCTTCAATGGGATTTCACCAGGATTCAGAGTTTGTGCCTCTTATCAACATGTTCCCTGGTGCATCCAGTGAACTAGAATCATTGGTAGACTTTGTTGTGCTAAGCATTTTTACTTATGTTCAGTACTAGTTTCAGTTATCCACTTGCCTAGGAAACAAGAATGGACTTACGTTGTTCGTATACTACCACTTGTGTTATTTATTCTAATCATATCGTACAAGATATTTTAAGTCACACCACCATCAGCTCTTGGTATAAAATCTAATTGGATTGGGCCCATAATATATGATAGCGAGATGTTAGTGAAATGAATTTTTTTATTAAACCAGTAGATTTACATTTGCAAACATAGAATCTGATATGCAAAAATTCAATTCAGTTCTAGCTTGTGTGCACATGTGCATGGCACACCACTCAAGCAGAATTATAGCAAGATCAAAAGGAATATGTGGCCCATAACTGCAAGTTTATTATGTTTGTCCTTTCAAATGCCACCCATGTAAACTTTACTTTGTTTTGAATGGGCTCTTAGTATGGACTGATGGTTTGTGTTGGCCATCGACAATTCCAGGGATAGTCTTGGTGGCAGCTTCTCCATTGGCATCTTCAATAGGAGCAACATCTTCTTTGACTGTTTTAGTTGTAACATCAGTCTTGTCATTTCTTGGATGGCCACGTTTCCTCTTGACTATCTGGGCAACATAACCATCGCCGATTCTAGTGATGTCGGGTTTCTTTGCAACATTCAGATTGCTGATTTTGATGATGTCGTCTTTTTCACCTTCAGTTTCCTTTGGACGACTGGCTTCGTAGTCCTCCTTCTGTATAGGACAAAGTGGTTCGTTTTAGTTGCAATCATGGAATGTATGAAATATGTGAGACGAAACATTAGATGTGTACCACATACCGTTATAGGCTTCATGTGTGATTTTTTTGAATCAGGTTGCAATCTGAACTCAATAGGCTCGAGCACGCTCTTCAGCATGAGATTTTGAGTCTCGCGTGTCTACGGAACTGCCTATTCCGACCGAGGAGAACAGGCCATTCTACAGGGTGATTTGAAGATGACAATGACTCAGATGATATTAAAGTGAACCACTGCTAAAAATAGTGCGAAAAGCGGATGCGAAGCGAGACATATAAAATATGAAATGCCGTTATGATGCTGAAGATATCGATTTGTGCCTAAATTTGAATAGTGACAGAAATGTTAGCACAACCTTAAAGGCATGGTAAATTAACGAGTGGGAATTAAATTAACTATTCTTTCTCACCCGGGTGAAATGCTCACTCATCTGATCCCCGTCCCATGTCAACATGTATTTGAGTGTGAACACCCAACAAGAGTGACTGCAATGTGAAGATGAATGTAAGTATATTTTGTAGGTGAGTAATAATGTAGAAAGCAATACATACCCATCATCCTGTTGTGGTATGTTAGTATTGTTTGTGATTGGCCATTGGATAATGTTGATCTGCTTAGTTGTCGTAACCAAGCCAGTATCAATTGCCATGTCGATGCACTTCTCAAAGGAATTAACTTGGTATACAATGAGTAATAGAGGAAAATGTTGTGTTAGTGCTTTATAAGTTCACCATGTGGCGGTAAGAGGCGGAAATATCTCGCTTACCAAGGCTGTTTCCTTAGCCTTGTCACGGTATCCCTTGTTAGAGTTGAGGACTTGAACCTCTTCCTTGTTAAAATTAAACACCAGTACAAGCCAACAGGCATTGAGTACATTCAGTACGACATGCACCTGCCGCAAAAGTTAAAGAATAGTAAGCATGGGACAGTACAAGTAAGATATAATGGAACAATGTGACGAAATATACCACTCATCGGCCAACATTTTTTTTGCAATATGTACAACCCATGGGCTTCCACAATCGAAAGAAAAAAGCCCACAATGATCTAACCGCTTTTTGGTTTCTATAGTTAATAGGAATGATATATGGATAGTCTCGACATTGCTAATGTCTACATACGCATTAATAACCTGCAAAAGTCTCAATCATGTGATATGTCACAAGTTAGAATACTTGGTATAGATTGCAATATTAGGTCCGACCTCATCGATAAAGAAGCCTCCGTTTACATTTGGCTTCAGGTGTTGAGCAGTTAGGACATGGTCTCCAATGAGAGATACTTTAGCAGGATCGTGACTACTGTGGATGAAAACTACCACCTCGTAGTCTTCATCCGCCAATATGTAATCGTTGTCGAATATAGGCTTTCGCAGTTACAACTTCTTATTTTTGACTACGGTGTTTTACGTTAGTTTCTCTAGCAACAGTATCAGGAAACAATGGCCACGATGCTTTAGACCGAGGGGTTGGTGGCAAGTTATCATCGTCTCGGTTGACTTTTTCCTGCAATAATGAAAAGTTGACATTTCATCACACAGTTGTTGCCATTCTATGAAGGTGTTATGTCATAATAATCACCTTGATGTATGAACACTTTAGCGCGGATATCCACTTCATCCCGTAGGTGCAAATGCGCTCATTGTGAGAAAATATATTTCGAAAGGTCAATTTTTTTAAAAAAAATGTGCATATACATTAGAACATTTTAGGTTGGTTCACAGGTTTTCGGGATGAAAAAACATTTTATGTGTTGTGTATAAAAAGACAAAAAAATGTCATGTGAATAGTCAGTTCGAATGTAAATGTAAGAATTTTTTTTTGACATTTTAAAATATGTTTTCTCACAATGGGTGCATTTACACTTATGAGCCGAATTGTCGCCTCCAGCTTTAGTGTTAATTCCGTGGTCCTCAGAAATAGGGATCTCATTTCCTGTACCGTAGAACACACATTAAAAATATGTAGTAAAATCAAAACTGCGTGTAAAACCAGTGTTGCTTTATAAGATACATGGAGTTCCCTTTTGACCTCTTTAAGCTCGCCCTCTGCCTTTGACACCCTAGGTTGAGCTTCGTTTGTTTTCTTAATATCCATCAAGGCCTCATTTGTGGTACTCACTTCGATCCATATTAAGTGTCACAGAATTCAATGTATATAATACTAAAACTTGTCTAGGTACATTCAATTCAGTGACACTTAATATGGATCGAAAGGAGTAATAATTTTGGCATCAAATGTGTGCTCTAGTTCCATTATTTGTATGCCTATCTTCTTCTCATGTTCTGAAATTTGATCGTCGACAGTTTGAAGTATCATATCCATCTATGGTAAATAGTAACAACCCATAGTGTATGAAGCTATAATAGTATGGTACATGTGACATTTCTGTGGTATTGAAAAATATGGGCCTCTGAAGTACATACTTGATGGATACTGATAGCCTAACCTTGTGGTTGTGCATGATATCTGACCTCTTCATTCACATGTTTGTCTTTATTCGTAGGTTGATCATTCACTACAAGAAAAGTTGGCTTTTACAATGGACGATTTTTATGGTTGAAGGCCCCTTTTTCGTGGTGGAAAAGTCTTCTGCGACTAAATAACCTCCATGGTAAAAGCTCCACCACCAAAGAATATACCATGGTTTTTTCTCTACCGTATCGGATCGCACCCTTCAACCACGGAAATCCGTGCCATGGTAGATCGGTTTCGCCAGCCCCGTTGACTGCTGACGTCATGCAAAATGCCACGTGGAAAACGCCATTAACGGTCGGTTACCGCTGTTAACGGTCATAAAGCCGTGGTAGAAGCCAAGGCCCAGTCAAGGTCTGCTAATTATTAAGTGAGCCGGCCCATCAGACAAGTCGAACAAAAAGATGGCTCGTTACCGTTTCGGCCTGCCCCGAGGCCGGCGCTGATAGAAGGGCCACACCACTTTGCAGCCCAGCTGCCTCCATTAACTTTCTGGTTTGTTACTATTTTGTCTTACGTAAGGCCCATCTTGGTCCATTAGTGTGAAGGAGTTTATTGCATGGAAAACAAAAAATTCTATGGTTGCAACTGCCAAGATCGAATCTAGACAATACTTGTAACGGTTTCAGAAGAACTCGCCCTTGAAGACCGTAGGGATAACGTAACCGCAAACAAACGTTGCTGGTGTAGAATCTACACGACCGTCCTCAAGGACGCGATGACAATCAACGCCACAAATGGCCGCGCCTCTGTAATCGGTCACACATTTGGCATGACGATGACCTCCGTCCCTTGCTCTCGTTGGGCAGCGGAAGTAGTGGATCCTCAGGAACTCCAACAGCGCTACGACATAGTGGTGGCGGTGGTGGAGAAGATCTTGAGCAGGGCTTCGCCTAAGCATTGTACTCATGACAATGGACAAACTAGCAAGGGAAGGAAGATGCCAACCAAATGGCATATGAGATGGAATGGAATGAGTGAGATGAGAGGAGAAGGAGGGGGCTTTTATAGGTGAGGGGCAACCCCAAGAGGCATGGAATGGCAGCCATGGTGGTGCCCCCACCTTTCCCCCATTTATGTGGGTGGACACTCCACTCACATGTATTCATCTCCACTCATCCCTCATTAAATTTCCACTCAAGAAATCAAATATCTTTCCCTTAAAGCACTTTAACTCACTTGGTTTAATGCCACTCAATTTAATTAACACTTAATTTAATGAGTAATTCATTTAATGAACACATTAACAATTTATCCCTTGCAATATTTCGATACATCGAAACTATTCCAATAGTTTTTATCAGAACAGTTTTTGTGATGTTTAGTATCTTCTCCTGCGTTCCATATCCACTCAAATCCGTTGAAGAACCTTAAGTGTGTATCCCTACGGGTTTGTGAACTAAGTGGACATGATCGAGACTCTCTCTGATCAATAATCATTAGCAGGATCTAGAGATCCATAGCGACTCCCACTTACTCAATGATGAACTAGTGATCATGTGAACCTTTTTCGTATTAACCAATTCCTTTTGTCTCATGATATTTTACTTATACGAGATATGATCATTTGGTATCATCCATACCTAGTTCGATCTTGTTACCGACAAGTACTCTTTTCTTGTTCCCATGATATAACATTCTTAGTGATCTTATCACTTGCTTGCAAGCTATGTTAATGTGATATCACCGAGAGGTCCCTGAGTATATCTTCTCTATCATCAGGATAGAAAAATCCCACTCTTGATCCACGAGCCTCAACTAACACTTTCTAAGTACCCCGATAACATCTTTATAATCACCCTGTTACGGTGCGACGTTTGATGGAATCAAAGTACTCTTCCAGTGTTAGTGATTAACGTGATCTCATGGTCTAAGGATTAGAGTTACTTTGCATGATGTTATAGCAATGTAAACATAATGGCATGATCGTATTACTATACTTTGGGAGAATGTTCATTACATCATTCCACTAATGTTGTTACCTCGTTATTAACAACATCTAATGTCATGATCAGGAAATCTTGATCATCTGTTAATCAAAAAGCTAGTGTAATGAGAGGCATTACTAGGAACCTTTTCTTTGTTTATTAAACACACATGTATTAATGTTTCCGGTTAACACAATTATAGCATGAGAAATAAACATTTATCATAAACATGGAATAAGATAATAACCACTTTATTATTGCCTCTCGGGCATATTCCTTTTATTCTCCCACTTTCACTAGAGTCAATAATCTAGTTTGAAAAAACTTACACATTCAACACCTATGGCATTTTGGTGTTGTATATACGTGTTTGCTAGTGGTAAACATAATCTCCAAATCTGACACTTTCAGGTCTGTGTGTATTTGCATGTCTTTTGCGTCTCTACGCATCACTCATTCTCAAATGAGATGGCATTGTATAAATCAAGTCCTTTTGGTGAGACCTCGGTTCCTTGAGCTAAAAACATGTTGACACTATTGCCGTACAATAGATCTCCATAGAACTAGCTTACATGGAACTACACCTACTAGAGCAGTCTTATACTTAGCCTTTCGTTGTAGTATTCGTCATAATACTTAACCTTTGAACTCATCTAGATCTATCATGGAACTTCCTTTCATCAAATTGTGCCACCTTAACCCATAGCCTAAATTGAGATAAACTTAATTTGTATATTGTGATGAAACTAGTACCAATGTAACTCTTTACAATGAACTATTTGTATAGTGCTAATGTAACACTTTACAATGAACTATCTGTATAGTGCTAATGTAACACTTTACAATGAACTATTTGTCACTTCTATATATATAATATATATTCTTAGTTTTTCAGATATGATAAGAATATCCTTACTATCGTCCAATGATCATATTATGGGTCACCCTGGTATATGCTCATAACATTTAGAGCATAGGACATATCTGAATATGTATATATCATGGTACGGTTGATTAAGATATTCATGTAATTTTACTCACCAAGTGTCAAAACACTTGGATATCGTTTTTCAAGACATTCATGTGATTTTACTCACCAAGTGTCAAAACACTTGAATCTCGTTTGTCAATATATTCATGTGATTTTACTCACCAAGTGTCAAAACACTTGAATCTAGTTTCACTCACCAAGTGTCGATACACTTGAATCTTGATTCAAGCTTTTCCATGTGGCAAGAACCTTTATCGTCATTTCCGTATTGAACTCATTCAATATTTCATATATGTACATTTGTGATAATCATGGGAATATGCCCTAGAGGCAATCATGTATGATTTTATTCCCAATGTATTCATAAAGTTATTATATTGTCCTTGTATGAACTACTGATATGTATCATTGAATATGTGATTCGATTGTTGAACTATGTATTCATGTTGTTCATACTAGATGTCCTTGGTCATTGAGGTTGTGCTGGACACGCAACTTAGACCAATATGAAAGTCGGCTGATGACTCGGTTCCACTTTTCATGGGCATGGAGATGCTATTCTGACTTACATGGACTTGACTAAAGAGTTTAGCGGACTAACCCATATTGAGATACAATGAACAAGTCGTCATTTGTATGTCTCAATCAATGTAATCCTGACGAGGGGTTAACTCATCAATGTCCATCGTTGATGGACTTAGGTTCGAGGAAGTGGGGAGCGCTGGAGGCATCGATCGGCTAGCAAACAAGCACACATGTGACACGAGGTTTTACCCAGGTTCTGGCCTCGTAGAGAACCCTACTCCTGCTTGTCTGCTCTTGATTATAAGGGAGTCAAGATTACAAGGGTGCGCAGATGCAATCTGGCGAGGTGTATGCGGGGGTGTATATTGGTCTTCCTCGCCGCCCCTCCTAGCCTTTATATAGGGAGGCTAGGTCTCGGGGTTGCAGGTCGAGTCGGTTACAGATTAGGGTTTTCCCTTTAACTTTCTATCTACACTTTGTCGTGTCCTTCAAGAAGTCGAACTCCAATAGGCCACCCGAATCCTTGATGGGCTTCGATTGCACCATGGACTCCTTCTTGGGATGAACCATATACGCTAATCTCGAGTACCTGTAAGGTATACCCATGTCAGTAGCCCCCGAGTTTCCAGCTGAATCGTAGATTCAGGTGGAGACTATTAGTCTTTCAAGTGCATGGGGTATGGTCTCATCCGAAGTTCTTTCGGGTGCCGTAGTTAATGTCATAGGGATTGTCGATATGCATGCATGATTTATCCGAAGGATCGGGATCAGTTAACTACCTTAAGGCAAAACAACACTATCTACTCAAATTCGAGTCTCCGGACTCGAATTCGGAATAATGCTGGCGTAATTCGACTCCTGACACGAAGGCCTTATAGAGTCGAATTCTAGTGTTTAGGTGTGGGCACTCGACGCGTCCGTCAAGGCCTATTTCATCGTGCCTGTAGGCACGGCTTATATCTGGTAGAGCGCAGCAGGTGCGTTGCCAGGCATTTTTCAGGTCTTACCTTCATGTTGTAAACGCGACATTCGAATTTTTAGTCACCGCGGAGGTGATTCGGGTGACCCAGGAGACGTAGTCTCTTTGCAGGGAGAATATGAGGCGGAGTCGCTGTTTCGAATGTGGACGTAGTCGACACACTTTTAATGATTTTAAGGTTTTTCATAGGGTGTGTGGCCAGCTCCAAATCTTTTTCTGCTTTCGACTTCTAAACGTCGGCAATACCACAAGATAGATGCCATCCAACAGCTTACAACGACTCACCCAGACGCGTGGTGCAAATCAATGCAGACATGTGGCGATGGAAACAGTGAACCGTCGCCGCACTTTCCCCACTATCCGCGAAAATCGAGGAGACGTAGTTAAAAATGAAGATTACGTATGCCTGGTCAAATCCCAGTCAGAAATGGGGCCTGAGATTGTTGCACAATCTGAGTTGAATATCACCGACTTAGGTTTTGCGAAACATTGTTCTGTTATAGGGAAGTTATAAAGGCAGAGTTCGGGTCGACTGAGAATCAAGCTGCATGATGTGGATAACCAAGATGGGATTTTTCCCCTCCAACTGGAGAGATATTCTCTAGACCCTCTCGGGAGATATGATTCGAAAAGCATGGCCATACACGACTCAGTTAAGTGTTAACCGAGGCGATCGACTAAGAGTTAGTCGGATGAATCACTTATCTCGGATCAAGAAAGAGAATCGAACTATTTAAGGGATGAAGATTATTCGCCTATAGTTCGACAAGGCATATCATGAGGCAAAAGGGACTCAGACGAACGTCACATTGGAAGGTATGTCATCATGACTCTAGTACTTGGGAGTCGGCATGTTCTGCTAGGAGCCGTTGCCGACTGATCGGTCATGAGTGAGACTCGGATCATGTTCGAGTCACCATGAGCCTGTCGGGTCACACACTTAAGAGCGGGAGCAAATTTGGGTTGGACCCGAATTGAAAATGGACTGAGTCAGTGAGTTGGACTCATAGTGACTAACCTGCATATGCGAGAGTTTCCTCACACGGTGGTGCACCTCCTCATCCGGATCTCCAAGGATAGGGGCACACGGGGGACGCCAAGGGCTGCGAAGTACGGATCGTGCTCCTGCTGCTAAGAGCCACAAAGGAGAAGCTTCGTCCATCGTCATCGACGCCCTCCTCTTGCCGCTGTGCACGAAGAAGATTGATGGGGATGGAGGAAGGGGTCGCTCTTCCTCACCACCTCCATCCCTGCGGCCATTTCAAGGTGATTATGGAGGAGAGGATGAGGGTGAGAGGGGATGTGGTCTGGAGGAGAAGGGGCATCGAAGCTCCAAAGATGCAGTGATGCAAGCTCGAGGATGGAGGTGGGGTGCTAGACGGGGGTGGAGGTGGAGCTCAAGAAGGAAGGGGTTGCGCGGGCGCCCTGGCGGCGGTGCGAGCGGAACAATGGGATGAGGCGTGCGGGGACTGGGGGTTTAGGTTTTCACAGTGGGCTTCTTTTTATATGACAAAGTGAAAAAACAATGAACGGTCAAAATCCGCAAGTAAGCAAGATCTACTCCCCCGTTTCAAAATATAAGATGTTTTAGCTTTATGAAAGGAGTATATCTGGACCCCTTAAAACATCTTATATTTTAAAACGCAGGAAGTAACAGCCAGTAAATTCAGATTTTTGTGGTAAGTGCCAAGACCTTCACCAATTATATTTTTAGATGTACGCTTGTGGGTGTGGCTGGACATCAGTCGACTGAGACTTATGTCGATGTGAGCTGCAAGTCGATCGTCAAATCGATTTCATATGGAGCTACTCACTCCGGTTTAAAATATAAGATGTTTTAGTTTTGTGAATAAAGTATATCTAATCTTTAATATCTAGATTCATCTAAATTTAAGATGAATGTAAACATTAAAAGGGGTTAGATACACTCAGTTTTAGAAAGCTAAAATATCTTCTTTTTAACTGAAAAACATAATATATTTTGAAAAGAGGGAGTAGCTTCACGCAGCACTCTAACGCGTTGGACGGCTGCAGCGGTCCATTGAGACCTAACAAAATCTCAGTAGCCTGCTGTTTAGCTAAACCGTCTGTAATACTCCCTCCTGCCTATATTATTGTTCTTAACTTTATCCAGATTTGAATATATCTAGTTAAGTATTTAGATTAGATGTATTTGTATCTAAACAAAGTTAAAAACATTAATATGGACCGGAGGAAATATCTTATTTTTTTTAAAAGCGGGGGTAATTTGTACGATCTGACTGCAATGTATGTCACTTCTAGCGTAATTTTATCTTTCTACTCCCTTCATTTTAAAATATAAGATGTTTTAGCTTTATGAAAAGAGTGTATCTAGCCCCTTTTTAGTGTCTAGGTTCACTCCAAACCAGATGAACATACACACTAAAAGTCGTCTAGATACACTCCATTAGAGGGAGTAGTAAGCAATCATGTTTTCATTTCGTCCTTGAAATACCAGTGCACTGAAGTCTGCGACCTCCATTCCGCCACATTGATCGTTGCCGCACCGTCGCCACCCCATCCGATCCAATAAAGAAGGGAGGGATGCCCGGATACAACACAATTGTCACATTTGATTGAATGCTACATTATCTAAAGTCTTAAGTCTGAGAGAAAGCGAGCTCTCTCAGCCACCCAGCAGTGCCTCCTGCGGTCTGTTTATCTGCATGTGGGTTCTTTTTTTTTGTCGTTGGTTGGTTAGCCTGGTTGTCTGGGCCTCTTTCTCAGGCCATCTGCCGCGCGGTCTGGATGGTTCTTGTCTGGTGTCGTGTTGTCTGTCGCTAGGTGTGGGCTTTTCCTGGTCAACCTCGTGTGCGATGCAGCTGGCAGGGAAGCTGGAGGGCGGTGTGCCACGCGTCCTTGGGCTAATTTCTTTGGTATGGTGACTATTTTGTGTACCGTAATTTTGGTGGACCAAGGGGACCCATCTCTCATCGTCTCTGAACTGCTCGAGGATTCGTCGATAGGTATTTTTCACCGTTGGGTGGGAGTCATCTTCCCTTGTTTTGTTCGTGTATTTTCCTGTCAGGATTTCTTTGGATCTATCGAGACG
This sequence comes from Avena insularis, assembly GCA_023614405.1. Taxonomy (NCBI): domain Eukaryota; kingdom Viridiplantae; phylum Streptophyta; class Magnoliopsida; order Poales; family Poaceae; genus Avena; species Avena insularis. The sequence continues at coordinate 492,232,225 of CM042692.1, read as the reverse complement.
ATCTTTGGGGCGACGGGTTCTCTGTTCGCGGTGCGCGCTCCTCCTGGTCTGCCGGCCTATTCACCTCCTCTTGCACCACCTCGATGGTGGCCGGCGACTGTAACTGGCGCGTGAAGATAACATAGAAGTGCCACCTAGGATCCTACTTGTGGCCTGCATCGACCACGGCTACCTCCACTCCGTAGCTCCGACCAAGGTGAGAGTCCACTGGTGTTCTCCGCCTCCATCATCATCCCCGTCGCTAGCCCGGTTGCGCGCCAGGGAGTTCTCAACAAGACCGGGCTCGGCGATTTGCCGCCGCGATCGCCGGCCTGATTCTACGCGCTTCGGCCGGTATGTCGTCTCCGTCGACAAGCTCCCTTGGGCCGAGCCTATGTTGCCGGCACGGTCGCCGCCCAGCTGTGATGCTTTCCCTAGTGGCCGTCGCGCGTGCCTTCGCAGCGAAGGCGCGGGCTAATCTGGCAAGCAACCCGTCCCCTCCCCTTCTGGGACCTAGCATGGGTGCCTCCCTCTCTCCCAGTGTGGGGCTCTCCGGCTACGGCGAGAAGAAGATGGTGGAAGGCGCAGCTTGCAGTTGTGTGTTGCCGTGCCTTGGATTGCTGGGTGGCCGGCGCAGGCATAACAGAGTCACTTGCTCTGCTGTGTCATGGCGATGCCAAGGCGTTGCGGTGACCTTGCAGCGCAGGGTCTTGATGGGCGGCGTGTATCGGTTCTTGAATATATCCAAGGCCAATTCCCCTTATGTACGTGACAGTTCATGGGTTCTGCTTTTTTCTTTCTTCAGCTCCGGCCAGCCAGGACGTAATCAATTCGACATTTCTTTGGCATAGGCGTGGAGTCGCTGCCGACGTCGACGGCCCTCCCGCCGGAGCCAGCCACATGGCACAGCTGCAATGTCCAACGGGGATCTCGGCGACCTCTTCCTGGTATGCAACCTGTCCTTATCTCCCGCTCCCGAATTAACTACGGCGTCAGTTTCTTGTAAGATTTCTCAATCGTGTTAAACCGTCGCTCTCTTTTTTATCCGCTGCAGAATTTATGGGATGCAAGCAGCACCTATGACAGATAGTCTCAATCAATTCCAGCTATGTAGCACCCGAAGAGCAGCCAGTGCAGCGCTGTCATGACCATCAGCAACTTCTTCCTCCTCTGTAAGAATCAATTCGATTCTTTGAACTTAGTTTAACTTTTTGCTAGGCCTGTGCTATTTTGTTTAGGTGTCCATACTCCCTCCGGTCAGTCACCAAGGAGGCAAGGAGAAAACACAAAGTCGTAGAGTTCGTGGTCGCTCCCTTGCCGACCCTCGCGCAGGCAGAGCTGCTCTGTGGGCCATGCCACTCTCCGGCCAGCTCTGCACCATCGTGTTGTGCCGATTTACCTTTTGATGTAAGCAATGTGAATGAATAATAAGATTATGTTGTTTTCCACAGGATAGTTATCGTATCAGGATGAAAGTATTTGATTGCACAATTATTTTCTTTTTGATTTGTTTAATTGCATTGCTAGGTTACAAATACTAGCATTATGTATCTGCAACACATGTTCCTGATGCCATCGCCATCCATCTGCAATCTTCTTTCTTCATTTCTTCGGCTGCAACATCTAGAAGTTGTTTTAGTAATCTCAGTGAGGAGAAACCATATGTGACTATAGAAGTACTACTTTATTCCTTAAGCATGCATTTACAGTGATCTGGTCACACGTAGATCCAACTTAACTTGTGATAATTGATTTATAGGTGCTTCGACCGAATAATGACAGTGGACGTACCCAGCTTTAGAAAGATTCTCGGAGGTGAGTTTATGTTTTATATGTTCTAGATTTTTTATGATGCATCTGATGTTATCTTGCCTATCTGTTATCTTAGTTGTAAATTTAATTATCCTCAGGTATTGGATTTGCTTATTGATGTGCCTTTGTTTGCTTATCAGTCCGCTGCATTATTTGAGCTTCTTTTGAAACAGGGTAAGCTTTATTATGGTGCTCCATGATTTACAGGGACGGAGTTGAGGAACTATTGAACACCCTTGCAAGATTGTATGATTCATTGCTAATATATTTTTTGAGAGATTTTTCTTGGTTTTATTCACTTATGTATTCTTAATTGGCAGGTTCGTATCTATGAAGCTACCGGGTATTAAGGGATCAAACTTCTGCTACAACATCCATGACTGTAATTTTGAAGTCCAGGAATGTACATTCTGGCTATGTACTACATGCACTCTGCTACTAGAAGGTAATCTGACCAATGTCTTGTTAGTTATCGCAGATTCACATTGGCATGTCCTTCACATGTATAGAGCTAAGAACTGTCATTGTGGGTTGTTCTTGTAACTTTTACTCAGCAGCATTATAAGGAACCATGTTACTCTCACTACTTGTGCTACCACTGTGACCTCTCTTAGAATTTCGGGGCATCAATGCTGAATTTCTCATGCTTAAAAGTGGCTAACTTCCTTCTTTAAGATATTTCAAAACATTCCTACGTGTGATGATCCACTTCATATTGGAGCCTAAAGTGTTTTTGCCCATCGATAGCTTTAGTCTAGGAAGTGGCAAGACAATTCGACCAAATGTTGCCAGCATAATACTCACCATTGAATAAGTCTAGATTAGTTGTTAATGATTTCTTGCATTCAACTTGTGTGTATGACACATCAGGAATACAGTACTCTGTGTTGAATTTTTAGTGAATCTGAACTCTTTTTATTTATTTTTGGAAAACAGGAACTCTTGGTGTACATGTCTTAATGAGAATTAGACACATCAATGGTTGGCACCTTGCTTCTTTTGTTCAAGTATAATCCTACTAATTGATGCTTAGTTAACGAATAGAAACTGCAGCACAACAGGATCTGAATATTACCGAGAACAGTCACCTTTTTAAATTTCAATAGGACACATCACTTTTTCTACATAGCACTTTGTGATTTAAATTTGATAAACCCAGATGTTTTACCAATTTACATGGTTCTTATATATATATATATATAATCAAAGATCTTAAGGAGATCATGGTCCATAGTTGAATAATATATGTTCCGTCACAGGCAGTTTGCAATACAATGAGTGTTGCCATCAATCAGAGTAAGTATCTGGCACGAAGGTGCATTAATTCTCATGTTGCGATACTAAGTGAAGCATGCTTATTTTGACCATAATTGGTGAGTTTAATTTTACTCCCTTGATTGTTTGTTATGATTCTATGCAACCGAGGAGTTGTGTGATGCATTTAACCATATGAGAGGTTGATCATGTTGGTCCTTGTTTTGGCAGTCTTTGAGATAGAGCATGTTACATTGGTACCTAAGTCAGATTATATTGCGCCTAATAATAAATGGATAATCAACATGACTTCTATACAGAGAGTGGAAGGCATAATTATTTTATTATTCATTTGGCTTTGATATACAAGATAAAATCGTACCTACAGGTTCATGAGTGTCATTATTTAGCTTCGTTGTAACCCTCCTATTACAAGTTTAAGAAATAACTTAGGAGAATTTTTAGAGGGTATTTACTTTTGTGTTTGTCTGCAACAGGTTTGACCATTCTGATGGTCATCTCAAACTAAAGAAAGAATAAAAAAGTTAGTTGGCATTGAAAATGCCTGAGTTTGGTTTGAAGTGGAAAATCTAGCAATTTTAGTGCCTGGATTTTCAGTGAATCGTATTTTATAGTTATCACATAATCGTGTTCTACCTTTTATTGACAAATAGACAGAACTGCTTACACAGGCATGGAGCATTTGCCCCTGCACGTTCTTTTCATTAATTTTCTACGACACATAATTTGTTACGATCTTTCTGCATCCAGCCTTAGGTAATGATGTTATGCTCATCTTAGACTAAAGTAGAAGTTACAAATTTTAGTACTTCTAATTCAAATGTCCACGAAGTAATTCTAAACTCTTTGCTTAGTGTTCCGATGAATATGTCCACAAAAGATGCTTCAGATGAAATATGATGTTTACTTACGTAGTCACAAGTTCATTGAAACTGCCATTTTTCAGGTCATGTATTCATGTTCGGTACAAATCAACGTTGCATTTGGAGGATTCAATGTTTTGGCATAACATATTTTACTATCTACTTACTTCCTCGAGGTTAGCAATCTATGTAGTGAGGTAAGGTCTGCCTTCTGCAGGTTTGATGTAAGCATTAAGTTGATGATGTGGCTGAGAAAGGTAGAGTGGCTATTCGAGAGAGAGAAAATGTGAAATGGTGTATTTTAATCCTAGAAACATAAGAGTTTGGAATTATTTTGAGAAACGTTTCCAAAAATGATATGGCTTTTTAAAAGTAGATAAATTTGTCAAGGCATCCAAAATAGCCTTGAAAGCCAATATTTCTTTGTGAATATTTTGTGACCTTGAAAGAGTCATAGAGTTCCCCGCAGGGAGTGCCCACCTATTGTATCAACTGACAGTTTACTCATTTATAATTTTTTCAAGTCTGGCACATAATTGTATAATGGGTAATTGGGCAACTTCTAGCCTTGCCTAGAGAATGTACATACATGAATATGCATAATTGTGTAAAATCTGTCCTTGTATATACTATCATCATTCTAAAGAAATTGAAAGTTCTAGCTCAATGTTCTTATTTCGATGTTCTTCAGAGTTACAGGCAGTCGTGGCAGCCTTGTTTGTTTGTTTTTGAGAAGTCAATCACGCAACTCCTCGGTTTTGATTTCTCAATATTTTTTGATTTCTCAATATTTATTTTTGAGACAAATAATAAGATACAGTAAGAGTCGTCATAATACATCTAGGTCATCTCCACTTTAAGGCACCCCTCTGTACCGTTCTTCTACCATATGTGGGATGTTTTGATATATGGTTACAAAATCGTTATATACTCTACTATGCTACATTCATGTTTGGTTATGCAAATATTTAATACTTTGTTATGCTACATTCATGATTCAAAATTGAATTGTAGGCTTGCGATCATACACATCAAGTATAACCCTTTGTGGCTATTTTCCCATGCCCCTTAATAAAATATTCGTGTTTCCTTATTGCTTTTAAGTTATTCGGTTGCCCCACAAAATGATAACAGAGATATAATTGCAAATCAAAGGTGATAGTTCTATTCAGACGACACATTTTAGCTGAATTGTGATAAGGCAGCCTAGATAAGATACAAGATTTCTCCTAAAGAAAACTTGTTTGGGTTTATGTTGTAGAATTAACATTGTTTGTAACAGGAAAGACTCTACCATTTTTTTTGTGCAGGTTATCCATATGTCTATGCATTTGATACAGCTGTAACGCTTCACGCTCCTAGAGGACCAGCGGGAAAATCGGATTATAGGATGCAACTAGATCTTGAGGGATCCTCTGGATATCTTTTACCATGCTACTTGGTGGCCTATTAGTAGAATTCGAGATGTTTAGATTGATGAGCATTTTACTTTTTTTCGATGGTTGATTTTTGTATCGACCCTCTCTGGACCATGAGATGTAAACTTATAAACTTCAAAACTGAGTAATAAAGGGTTGTGCACATCTATGGATGCAGAGACCGGGCCTCTCCCAATTTCAGAAAAAATATGGCAGAGGTGTGCTAGATTTCTGTTAACTACGACTAAATAATACTAAAGTCGATGGTCGGGAGAGCTACATATAACCAGTTTAGATTTATGCATAATATTGGGACAGAACATTAAACAACGTAACATGTCAAGCCCGGATATGTCATAGATGAAAACTTCTCTGAACCTCTACACCAACCACACTGTGTCAGAACGGAATGCAAGCGGCGAGGCGAAGCTCGCCTGTCAACCTAGTTGTTATTATATCTAACACGATTACCAGCCACATAGTCCTCTTGCCTCCACTTCCTTCCCTCGTTGCCACCGCAACCACGACGGCACAACCTCGGAGGTCTATGCTATTGACAAAGCATAAAAAATCGAAGAAGCACGGCGAAGCATGTCGAAGCAGTGTCATGTCGACAGTGGCACCACACCAGATCAGACCCAGGACGACAATATTTCAACCAAATGTGCTCCAGCGGTCCAGCCAAAGGCGACCGCAGCATGCTGCTGCTGCTTCTTCTACGAGAAGGCGAGCGTGAGCTCTAGAGACCTACAAGTGCTAAGCTTGCTCGCAATATCAACAGCAAAAGCAAGAGATTCTCCAGCTATACTGCAGGCTCCACCATGGATTTCACGGTCATCAGAACTGTCAACATGCTCCTTATGATGCAGGCTCTCTATGACAATATTGTTTTTCTTGTTGAGGTAAGCCAATCATATCCTCTACAAGGTCCTTATGACGGTCACCTCTTGCAGCCCAGGATGGGTTCAACACCAAAACGCTCCTGAAGCTCTGTCAAACAGTGCTGCTGCTTGATTCTCAGTACTATCAGCTACACCATGGCCAAAACAGCCAGGCTTATCTTCGGGGGTTCTCTGGCATTATTAAGCCTCAAGCTTTCCATCTTTTACTGACTCCCGAATCTGTAGAAACATGCTACGCACAATTAGCTAAGGTAAACTATGGTACTGGGAGATGACATGAAACATACAGTTTGCCACTGGATTAGATCAAACAAACACTACACACACTTGAATACTGCACATACAGGTTACGGTGCTACGCTTTTCTAACAACCAGGTACCATCTTGAAGAGCAATGGAAAAATCAAGAAAGTAAAGAAGAGCTGTGCTGAACCGTCGAACATGATAGAACTGCTTTTTCTAAGGGAAAAATAGACCTAATAAAATCATTTATGCACACAATTTCTACTCTGGAAGTGCAATATGAATGCTACATATGGGGATTGACAGGCATCAGGCATCCCAGCCCAGCCTAGGGGGTTAGGCATGCACTTTCAGTTAACACTAAGCTACCAGAGAGTGGATATCATATATACGCAAAAAGGAGACACGATGAATGGAACCAAATATGACCAACTCGTTGATGATTACATCACAAAAATGTCATGTGCACGCATGTATTACAATCAGAGGAGCTCACAAGGAAACAAACAGGGCCGAGTAATTGATGATTATGATGAAAAACGAGATAGAAAGATGCACTATGCATACATGTGTCACCATAAGAAACAATTAAAGAAATAGATGCCAGGCATCCTGAAACTGACACTACGAATACCACTCCAACTAGAATAAGAAAATGGACTCGAAAACCAGAAGCCCCACTGCCCAGATGATTATGTTTCTAGCATCTAGTTGAATGCTTCATCTGGTTATTATCTAAAAAAAATGCTTCATCTGGTCACTGAAATTGGAATCAGTAACTGAGGAGACATTATTTACAGCGGAACCCATTCTATGCAATGTTAATATGAAAAGACGCATCACATTTCGATCATACAAACTGAATCATTCAAACCAAGAAGTATCAACCGACATCCACTATACCTAGGATGTAAACAAACAATACACGGAGGACAGAACAGCTATCGAGTATCAATCCACATCCACTATCACTATGATCAAAAGAAACTATACACAGCGAGCAGAACAAACCTCGCACAATGGTGGCAATTGATCCAGGGAACAGGCTCCTTTTGATTGATCCCCATGAATAGTTTCCCAAGTGCAGGTAGTCACCGAACACAGCAACTTCCTCTGCCACCCCTGGAGCCCCCACTGCCCCTCCAGCCCATTCACGAATCCTCAGCAACTTGGGTTCCAGAGTGTCATCTTGTGTGAAAAGCTTTGACTTTTGAGCTAACTACTAGGTTCAACAATAACTCCCATATTAGAACAGGGCATGTTTCTACAAAATAGGAAGGGGGAAATAAGCAATACTAAGATTACCCTCTGCCTGTACAAAATTAGACTCCAAAAAGAGTTGAAGAGACCAGCAGTGGACTTTTTTCAAATAAAAATGAACAAACTCTAACTTAGTTAGCAACAATAAATCATACAGCTAAGAGTAGTGCAATCTTTCTGCCAAATAAACATCCTTCACGTCAATTCAGTGTTTAAACATATTGGAAGTTGCAGTTCACAGAGATAAGCATTAAATGATAAAATATGCACTAAAATGATTAGGCTACATCCTCGACATAGCAGACTTAACATCATCCAAGATCCTGAAGTACTCGAAGAATAAAGATGACTGCTCGCCCTCCAAGCCATCACGATGGTGCCGGTTGCTGCCGGCAAGATTGTTACATGGGCTGCCACCAATCACCAGGTCAAAGCCACCAAACCTATCAACGAATGAAGCAATCCTATCATAGGTGAGAGTTTGCACGTCAGCAATCTCAATCAGCGTGCCAGTTTGTGTCTGATCCCACCAACCCTTTAAAATCCTCCTGCTAACTTCACTTATCTCAACAGAAATCACTGCCCTCATGTGGATCCCAAGCCTATGCAGAGCAACCTCTCCTCCTCCAATACCAGTGAATAATGACAACACATTGACACCATTGGGAAACATGTCCTTAAGCACTGACAAGTGCCAAGCAACGGTATCGACTTGAAATGAATTGCCAAGAGCTTTGTACCTCTCTGTCTTGCCAACTCCCCTCGTGTGGTCTCTTGGGAAACCGAGTAAATACTCATACTCATCTGGATCCAGAGCAGCGACTTTGTTCTTTCCAACCCAAACGAGATTCCATTTTTTGCACTCCTTCATGACATATTTCTGAACACTTGGAGCAGGTGGATTACTTGAGTTTGCAAGAGCATGCTGGATCCGCTCTGTCAGCTTTGCACTTGAAATAGATGTCTGCAAGCAGTTGAGCTGCTTTCTATGGTCCCACGAAGGCCACCACTTCTTATAATGAGGAAATGCCTCAAATATGGTCTTCGGAGCGGGAGGAAGGATATCTTTTCTGTTCTCATATGGCAAATTATGTATGTAGCCCCTTTTCCTAGCAGCTGCACACATGTACTTAGAATCCACAAACTCTGGCTCTATTTCATGTAGGAATCTAGAAATTTTGGTCCATGTTCCTTTTGGAGCCAGGGCCACATTTTCATAGTAAAAGTATGGTGGCCCAATAGCTTGTTTAGGAAGTGTCCTCCTCACTGTCCGTAGCATGTCACCAGGTAGATTAAATCCAACCATTGGGTTTGGGAGAGGCATTGATTCGTCATCTGAGGGGGGTCGACTTCGTTGTGCTCCGCCTCCACAACGCTTCCTCTTTTTCTTGCTTTCCATCAATCTTGCTTTCTTTCTCCCTCCAAATAAATCAGAGCATCTACCAGTAATAACCTGCCAAATTACACAAAAGTTCCAGTGTCCTTGCATCAAATTAAAAGAGGAATGTTTTGTTATTTAATTGTACAGTCAAACCCAAAGATACCTCATATTCTCCTGCAGCTTGTGATGCACAGACCGAATCAACTAATACAGAGAGAGGGGCATCCACACCTAGGAATTTTAAGAAAAAATATACAGCATAAGGTGTCTTTTCCATGAATGATTTTCTGTTAAAATTTTCAAAGAGAGGCATACCACATATGGTAATAGCCTTATTTGCCTCATCTTCAGGATAGCCCATGTCTACCAATGAGTTGATCTTCTTGTCCTTCTCCGACATCTCTTGTAGAAAACCCTCCACAAAAGCAAAACAAAACAGAGATTAGAAAACACTTGCTATATCTTCCTTTTAAATGCCAACTACGTAACTACTGGTAAGGGAAAGAGGGGGAGGGATCAAGAAATATATATCAGACTATTCAAGAAACTGATCGAGAATTAAATCGATGAGATAATTTAGGACCTCAGCCTGTTATTCTCTGATTCTGTTTGAAAATGAAATTAATACAATAGTTAATATATGCATGATCACAAATGTTCATCATCTTAACACTTGAAACAACTACCTACACTAGCAATATGAAGCACTTCTGGTTGTGCTGGAATAAACTGAAGGTACATGTCCAATTTTGTAGCTTCATATGATGGCACTCTTGGCTGGATGCATGGCAGTGATGAAAACCAAGTATCTGGTCCCATCATGTTGTTTTCATGATAAAAACTGATGGATCATATTCAAATGCATACGAACTGTAACTAATATTAAAATGCATAAGAACTACTCCCTCCGTCCTGAAAAGGATGTCGGAAATTTATCTAAATTTGAATGAATCTATATACTAAATAGTGTCTAGATACATTCGAATTAGACAAATCTGCGACATCCTTTTCTGGACGGAGGGAGTACCAAAGTTCAAAAGTGCTAAGCGCTAAGCGAGTGGTGAGGCACCAATTAGAGGAATTGAAGCTTAAGCGAGCGCTTCTTAAGCGTTCTGCACGGACACAGCAGGAGGGCAGCCTGTTGCATTTTTCAGCACATATAAGCTCCAACCTTCCTTCAATATTGGCCCAGTAAGGCCCATATGAAGCCCTAGCCTGCCCAGCCCAATCTGAACCATCTATATTATCTAATCTTCACCGTCCATCTACTCTCTTCTATTTAGTTCTCTCACATGCTGCCTTCCAGGCACACATTGACAGCCACAATGACCTCGCTTCAGCTCCTCTTCCATGGATTCTCAGCCTCCGCCCCTCCCATCCCTGCCTGCCTTCTCCCCCTCCTTCCCTCCTATGTTTCCTGTACCAGAATCTAGCACGAGCGCGACCAGATTCCCTGTCCCGCTTAATCGAGAGCTCAGGCCAGAAGCGAAGCGGAAGGCCGTGGCTCAGCGCTTAAGCGTGCCTAGGCATACGCTTTTTTGAACGTTGAGCACTACGAACTGTAACTGATATTCAAATGCTTAAGAACCGAAGGGAAAGTGAGTGGTGCCTAAATAGAACTTTCTTTAATTTCATCACGGCCATAAACAAGCAGGGGCGGACCAAGGAAAAATATTCAGTGGAGGCACCAAGTATGACTGGCAGCAATTATGCTGTGTTTTCAAAAATTTCAAGACTGTTTTCTACAAAATTCGGAAGGATTGAGAAATTTGGGTGGGGGCATATGCCCCCACACAGCTCTTCCTGGGTCCACCCCTGCAAACAGGCAGGACAATAATACACTCATTACTCTTGGGGAGCTATTGGTCTGATGGTATTTAACCTCACTTCCTAATATATTACTCTTGCACGATAAAAATTTAGGATGGTGAGAACCTATTGTATACTAAATGGGTTCCAGAATAAACATACATGCTAAAAACATCTCACAAAAAATCAAAAATCTGACCTTTAACCAGGTGGACCATTAACTAACAGACCGCAACCAATGGACGTGATTCACTCTGATCAATCATGATGAAACCCTTCCAAGTCACAAAAAATTCTGCTCCGTCTGATTTAGGTTTTTATGGTCAAGATGGTTTTGGAGAGCCCCTGTCCTCTCCCTCTCTGTTCACAGATTGGAGATACCGCCGGTTCGCTCTCCTTTCACCTCCCGCCCTCCTCCACTCACCCTTCCTCGCGCCACGCCTGCCCCTCCTGCTTACTCTGATCCTGACCGCCTTGACAGGCTGCAACTGGCCGACCACGTCGTTAAGGTGCATCATGGAGGTTGAGGATCCTAGAGACATGGCTGTTATGGAGGTAGCAGCAGATGTATTATGGAGGCACCCGCCGCATTCGCAGCATGAGTTGGGTGTCCCTTCTCAAGCTCCAGTAAGGCCGCTCACAATTTCTCTTCACATTGGACGTTTTTGCTGGTATAAGATATACAAGGAAAGAATCCCTCGCCTGATTACATTCTATACAACAGGCACCATTGTGGGAGGGGTTAGGATAGTTGCAAACAGAATATGCTGATATTCTGTTACCTAACGAGAACGACTTACATTGCCTGGTCTCTGCTACTAATTCGACCCTGTGCCTGAGATGTAAATCCAAGTCTCATGTTAGTTTGGCCACAACAATTGACCAGGCCACCACATAACGTGTACTACTACCCGATATGCCTGCTAGTTGTTTGGCATTTTTCCTGAGATTGGACATCTGTGTGTATTGGCGATGTTTTACTTAGTAGCCCAGTTTTTCAGTCAAATGGTTAGGAGCCAAATATTATATAATCAAACAATTCATGTAAATACCTTGTAAACCCTGATGTTACATGCAGATCTCCATGAAGCTAGATTTGTTGCAGATGCATTTCTTGTACAAGTAAATTGGGCATGAATAATCTTGAGCATTTAAAACATTTTTTATTACTTCAACAGGAGAATGACATTGATGGTTTGCCTATGCAAGTAAATAGGTGATGTTTGGTAACAGTTACTCCATGCCTCAATGGTATGTTCCATTTTGTCGTACTTTACATACTGATCTAGTTTTCTGATATCTGACCCGGTAAAGGATATAAATCGATATCTTTTTCATCTTGTCTACAGGTGCTTCATCTTTTATCTAATCCATCTGTGTTCTATCTACAGGTGTATCCATCTGTCATCTGTACTCCCTCCGTTCACAATTACTTTGTGTTCTGGGTTGGTCAAATTTTATAAAGTTTGACCAAATATTTAGAATAAAATATCATCTACAATGTAAAATATATAGTATTAAAATCGTCATAAAAAGTATATTTTATAGTATATGCATTTGATATTATGAATGTTGATTTTTTTTCTATATTCTTGGTCAAACTTGACAAAGTTTGACTTTGAGTAAACTCAAAACGCAAACTAGATAAAAACGAAGGGAGTACTTCTTATGCAGTACTATCCAGTTAACGTTCATATTTTAGTTTGTTGTGTCCTGTTGCAGAGAATGAAATCTGTTGTGGAGACTATATAGGAAAACCAATAAACAGTAGTTGTACGTTGTTGATCATTGATTGATCTGTGACTAATGAAATATGATTACTGGCTATTTATACTCGCTTTTTTACAGCTACAGTCCATATTGTAAAGGAGTCTGCCATGATATAACTTATTCCTACCTATTTTATCTTCTCCATGTATTACTTCTGTGTTGTTTATTCAGTGTGTGCCTGCCAATGGTCACAATGGGATTAGCTGCTAAATATGAGCAATTTTGAAGCAGGTTAGTGTATTTGTATTCTTATTTGTGCAATTACCAAAAAAGACAAAAGAGAATGAGGATAAGACCATATGTGGTAGAGTGGCCATATTCCTCCTGGTGAGAAGGGTAAGTAGCAAAAAATATGCTTGCTTTCATTCGTAGCCATAAACTGGACAAGGAAGATTGGATGCAATGTTCGTCTGTAGCGGTGAAATACTTAGTCCTTATATTATAGTTACTGATTTTAATATTGAAGGGGACCATGATGCACAGAGTTATCAACAAAGCCTACATTGAAAAATTCAAATAATTTATTCAAGAAAAAAATGTGGGCAGCCTTAGTGCCTTACGAATGTGACAGTCACACCAATAGCAATGAAATTTTGACAACTCAAAACTGATACTATAATCAACTTCATGCAGACAACCAATATAGAGAAGATCAGAGATAAAGAAGCCGTTCCATAAAGCATAATATTAACATAGGAAGAGTAGATGTTGACATTTATCTCTCAGATATGATATTATTATAACTTGTGGGACCCTAAGAGTTACATCATACATATATATGATGTCATCTTATTTTCTGTGAGCGATATATATGCCATCTAATTTCGTATTTCAACAGATGTTATAGGAGCTGTGGCATACATAAGGCCGACTGAAGAGACTAAGCCATATTTTGGGCTTTCGTAAATCCAGGATATTGTGCTGCTGATCAAGTCAAAAACAAATACGTAATATTGTACTACAGCCTTCACATGGTATTCCTTTGCAATATTATCTGTAATTTGTTTTTGCAACGATCAAAAAATTAGATTACGGGTGTGAAATCCAAACTAATTGATATCAATCAACTCAACAGGCCATGTTGTTATAGTAAAATCTGAAGGATTTTCTCCAATCACTTCCTTTTAGGCTTTTAGCTCTGGTCAATATTTGCTTTTATTCTTTTACAGCAATGTATCATGCTAGAGCAGCGACCCTATCAATAAAAAGCCACTGGTGTCTCAAATATATTTATGTTTGATACTTGTTTCAGCATATACACTAACTATCTATAAATGGTCTCTAAAAATACTTTCTACAAGATGATGTTGTGAAGATGTCCGCGTATGTGCGTGGGCCACTGTTCTAGTTTAATGTAAGCAACATCAAGTGCTCAAACTTCATAATGTGATTTTGAATTGATTAAATTCTGGGAGCAAAATAAACAAACAAAATCAAAAAGTACGTAAACAGGTGCTCAGGGTATGCATGGCAAAGATTTCACGCGTATCACCGTACATGTAATCGAAGATTTCTCAGTTACTGAACTAATGATAAGGAATCATCTACCTCATCACTAGAACCATCTGAGTTAGGTTCTCCACCATCAACATCGTCGTCTCCGTCCCAGTACTCAGAATCAAGATCTGAGTCATCTTCCATACTCTGGGGGATAGAGCCAGAAGTAGAGCAATTACCCACTGCAGCGTCATCGCCTATTGCCTGCGTTTTGACATGACCAATTGTAACATGCAATCTTTGTCAACATGTAGCAAAAGCATATGGGATAAATTAAGTAACAAAAGCACATAAACAAATACCTGATAAGTGAGAAGTAGCTCGAGCAATGCATTTGCATCATTCTGCCCTGAAAGCAAAATGCCCAGTTGAAACAAAAGGTGCAAACACACTACGACAAATGGAACAAAATTTATTACTTTTGGTATTACCAATCTGCTTAATGCCCTTGACGACCATTTCTTCTGTGAAACCCATTCCCACATAACCCTTGATTAAAGAAGTAGATGGTGCTTCCCCATTGGCCCACCCATTAGAACCCTGTAAACAGTTCATGAACAAATATCACAGTAAGATCATAATAATAACAAGGCATGGCTAGTCTGGTGTTGAAAGACACTTTTCTATCAGTTACTACCTGGCGTACCAATGTTGACGGGCCAGCAACATCCAAGTTCCTCAAGGCCGGAGCAGATGAGGGTTCAGCCTCACCATCACTTTCCCAATCAAACTTGTCACTATCGTCGTTATCGCCAAGCCAATCCTGTGATAAAGAGTTAACCATGCCCCGATCAATATTAAAACACCAGCAAAGCAAGAACTTATTGCGCCATAAGCCCAAAACAACCACAAGATATCACAATTGGAATCTCTAGCACGAAATCAGCACACAGCACAACCAGATTCAGTTCTGGAGTCTATGAAAAATCAAAAAGAAGAGGAAAATTCCACCTTCTCTACTGGACAAACCCCCTCCATCCCTGTCACAAGACATTACGCTAATCCCCAAAAATTTACATTGGTACAGTTAGAAACATTTTAAGTTTTGGTTATGGCGATGCCTAACTAATTGAAGTGTGCTAGGCTGCTAGCTTTAAGAAATCAGGAATAATAGTTTTCTGGAATAGTAGAACACATTATGCATAACAGAGCTTTCACAGGAGGAAAGTGATCAGGTTGGTAAATCTAAGAAAGGTGATCAGATTAAAATCAAGTTTGCCACGTTGTTTCATCTGCAGATAAACCAAAAAGACGCCGACGCAGAACGGCATGGTGGTGCTTGTATCAAGTGGATAAACAACTGCAATTTCTGGTCCAAATTAACTACTCGAATGTACGAGCTGAGGTTCCAGAGAAGTAAGAACTTTGGATCGTATAGGTGGACCACTGTAACGTAAGTTAAAACCATAGAATTCCTTATTAAAGAGTTCCGGCCTGTAAATTTCTTAAGAAGATGGTCGAAATACCGAACGCAAAATCAACACAAAGGACCAGGTTCATTCAACTCTAGGGTCCATAATGCATCGAACAGGATCTTAAAAACATATATTAGATTGAGTAGACCATACAAAAAGATACACATGAAAGGTGTTTATCCGGTGCTGCGATTTCACATATATACTTGAGTGTATGTAATCCTGATACATGACCGATGTGCCAAAATGCAGACAAGGACCAATAAGCTGGTAACATAGTACTCCCTCCGTCCCAAAAAGGATGTCTCAAGTTTGTCTAAACTTGGACGTATCTAGTCACTATTTAGTATGTAGATACATCCAAATTCAAACAAACTTGAGACATCCTTTTTGGGACAGAGGGAGTATAAGAAACTGACTGAGGAGCCAACCAGTCAATGCAACATGACGTCTGGTGAGTGACTGCTATGTGCTATATGGCGAAACCAGCACAGGACGATCCGATGCTACAGCCCAGTCCAGGACACATCGAGGAAAAGGGGGAAACATATTTTTTCGATCAAACTATAACCACCAAAAACCCCACATGCCAATCAAATCATGCACGGAGAGATGGGTCGACAATTATGACCAACACGAACACAAAGGATCTATCTATCCGTGTGTTCCGAGTCAATGGAAATAGCACGTACTACCTCTGTTTGGGATTATAGGGCTGGAGAGCTTTTTTATATTGTTTGAGATTATAAGGGCTATCTCATTTATTAGTCTCTCTCGTCCAATGCATGTTCTCCTTTTTCTCCCACTTCTCCCATGCATGAGTGTTTTGATATTAGCAACTTCCTTTAGGACTAATAATCCCAAACATAGCTAGTACCGCAAAATGATTTTAGTTAGTAGAAGAAATTCCTACGAAATACAATCCTCGCATAGAAAATTACTGCTTCAGCATTCCTAGTATCTATTGAAAGAATATCTTTTGAATCGAGGGGCCCTAAAATTGCCAGAATACAGGAAGGGGAGGAGAACCTACCACCATTGTTGATCCCCTTTGGCCCTCTCTCCCTCTCTGCAGTGAAGACGGGGACAGAGCGGATGCAGGGGAGAGCGCGAGGGCTACGGCGGCTGCGGCGGAGGGGGAAAAGCGGAACCGTAGGAGCGGGAGGAGAGCGCATCGGCGACGGCAACGGCAACGGCGCGGGCTCCTCCGCCCCTCTCTGCTTTTGACAAGGGAGCACACGATCGCGCTGCGCTATATACACAAGTCTGCAGCTCCTGCTGCGGCGTGCTGCCTACACGAAACGAAACTTTTTTTTTACTTTTTTCTGCTTCTTCTTCTAGATTATAAAACTGAAGAGATAGGCCTAAATGGGTGCGAGATGTCACGCCCCCTTCGATATGCGGCTGCACACAGATCTGACCACACATGTTTTGTGCGCAGCACACATCCGGAGGAGCAAAGGGAGGAGAGAGAAGCTGAGAAGTGGGCAGCTGCATGAACGATGTAGCGTCTAGATTTTGACTATAGCCAGACTGGTTATAGCTGTTCGGCATGTAGCGTCTAAATTTTGACTATTTCTTCTGTTCAGATTAATGAATTGGATTTGTTTAGATTTGTATGTATTTAACGTGTTTAATACGATATCTTTGTTTTAAAATTATAAGATGTTTTATTTTTTTTCTAAAATAATTGTATCTAGATTTTTTTTTACGTACATTCACTCGTTTTACTCTGAATCTACAGACCGAAAGGCGTCAGATACGTATATTTCAGAAAATGCTATATATCTTAAAATTGATAGAGTAGATATATGTGAATCTAGATAAATTTAATCACTTGTTTTCAGAAGGAGTACTATGTATGACTGTGGAGACGGGGGAGGGGTTCTCCTCGACCATCATGGCGTGGATAGATTGGTGTTGGAAACGGATTGCCAAAATATTGTGATAAACCTGAAAAGTGAAGAGAGGGATCGGTCCATTCATGGTCCGCTGGTGGAAGATGTCAAAGCTTCGCTTTCGGGATCTTATTTTTTTCGAGAATCCACAACGGAGTGCGCATCTTTGTATTAAGCTGACAAGAATGCCATAGAATAGCTATAAATCCACACTTGCCTTCCGACCTACAACACACTCCTACAACGATGGCAAGCACGATTTGCCCAACCTCCAGCCAAGAATGGCGAGGAGGCGGGTGCCAGACCGAGTCACGGCCTTGCCAAACACCACCTTAGCACAACAAGACTCCGAAGTTGCCCAGACCGACGTACCACTATATGCACCTAAGATGAAGCAAGTGAATGGCAGGGATCGGCCAAACTTGGGAAGGAGTCAGCTAGCGAGTGTTGGCGATGACGTACATTGCGCCCTAGAGACTCACACCTAGGGTAGTAGTCAACACCGGCGAGGCCATCATCTCCGAGTGCCAAATTGGGGACACCCCTCACAGTCTAAGCAACGCCTTCAATAAGGGAAACGGTGTGTGTTGCGCCGCCACTGCTCGGTCCGACAAGGCAGACCTAGAGTTTCCCAGACAGTCGAGGGGAGGAACGGGCGGGCCCAAGATCACGCCTCCAAGGAGGGAAATGGCGCCCGCGTGCATCACCGTGATCTGCAACGGAAGCACCAAGCAGGGTTTTTACCCGAGTCAATGACCGCTCTCTCGGTGAAATGGATCGTATGGGCACCTAGAGGGGGTTGAATATGTGCTACTCTAAATTTTAGTACTTTTTCAATTTTAGGTTTGACACAAAGGTAAATTCTCTATATATGCACCTACGTAGAATTTTCCTATATGTAAACCTAACTACTAGCGAGTAAAGGCAAGTAAGAGTGAGGAGCGAGGAAATCGTAGTGGAGCACGCGGAGACACAGGATTTATTTTACCGTGGTTCCTTCCTTGTTAAGGGAAGCACGTCTGCATTAGAGGGGTGTGCGGTACTAAGACCATCACGCCATAATAGGCCGCACCCTGTTCTCCGATGGATCTCGCCACTAAAGACCTGATCTACCTTTCCACTATTGGTACCATTCGAGGCAGGAACCGGTGCCTTTACACAACTAGCAGGACACACATCCACAACCGAATTATAGGCTCCCATAATGACAACAATCTACCATGAGAACAAATATAATCAAAACCGAAACACAAGATCTAGATATCAACAAGTAATACTAGATCAAAAATTCTCCAAGTGAATGGAGGAGAAGTGATGCGCTTGATTCGTGATGTTGATGATGGAAGTCTCCTCCTTCGATTCCCCAAAGATCGGAGCGTTCGGGTGGTTGAAGTGGGAGATCTCGATTTAGATCTAGAAGAATAGGCCAGAGCTTTTTCGAATGAATCAAGGGATCTGACAGGAGGGGTGATTGGGGCTTTTATACCCCCTGTCCAAACTTGGCTGTTGGTGAAGTTGGGGGCGGATTATCTGGCCCAACCGATGGCCGGATTATCCGGCTGGGGCAAAGCACCGCCCAGATTCGGATTTTCTAGGGGAAATCTCCCTCCCATACCGCACGACACGCCTTGGCTCCCTTTGTAAATCTTCTCGAGGGGCGGATTATCCGGCCCGGGCAAAACCTTCGCCCCTAGCCGGACAATCCGCACAATAATCCGCCCCCATACCGCATGACACGCCTTGTCCACCTTTGTGGAAAGGGTCAGGCCGGATTATCCGGCCCTTGGCAAGGACGGATAATCCTCCCCCCAACAACTGAATTTGGCTGCTTTTCATATGAACTGTTACCTGCAGCACTTAGCACACATGAGATAATCCATGGTATTGTTATCTAACATACAAAACACTAGAGATCATGAAATATTCTTTCAATCTCCTCCCTTTTGGTGTTAGATGACAATGCTAGGATTTGCAATATAGTTCTCCTAACAACATTATATCAAGGATGAAAGAGACTCCCCCTAAATGTGTGCATAATTAAAATATTTGCATTTGAATACAAATGCACACAGATAGGTACGAGGCTATTTCATTGGAATGGAATAAACATACAAGTAACAGTTTCGATAAGAACATCATACCACCATGAGAGAGAAGTCCTTAATATATTGTGCGGATAGATAATAGATAACATGATAACCATTATTGAGGCCTTCCAAGATAATCAATAGATAGCTAGTATGATAGATGGATCCATAAGATAATTCCAGTGATAAATCTAAAGTGCCACACATAAACATAGTCTCATACAAAACAACTCACGAATAAAAGTTCAACACTAAATGGACACAAGCGAGATAATAACAAAATGATAAAGTGTGAATGCTTGCGCCCGACCCATGCAAATCCACGATAACCTAATAGAACTACTTCTCCCCCTTTGGCATCGAAATGCTAAAAAGGAAGAAGAGCGATGCCAGCGCCCCAAGAGATCACTCGTCGTAATTGAAGGAAATATGCCCTGAGAGGCAATAATAAAGTTGTTATTATGTATTCCTTGTATATGATAGATGTTTATTTTGCATGCTATAATTGTATTGATAGGAAACATCAATACATGTGTGTTTAATAAACAAAAAAGGGTTCCTAGTCATGCCTCTCTTATAGACTAGCTTGTTGATTAACAGGATGATCAAGGTTTCCTGATCATGGATATTAGATGTTGTTAATAACAAGGTCACACCATTGGTGGAATGATGTGATGAACATTCATCCGAAGTATAGCATTACGATCAAGTCATTATGTTTATATTGCTATAACATTATATGAAGTAATCTTTATCCTTAGACCATGAGATCATGTTAATTGCTAACACCGGAAGAGTATCTTGATAACATCAAACGTTACACCGTAACAGGGTGACTATAAAGATGGGTTCATTACTTTCTGAAGGTGTTATGTTGAGGCTCATGGATCAAGAGTGGAATTTGTCAATCCAGATGACGGATAGATATACTCTGGGCCCTCTCGGTGATATCACATTAGGATAGCTTGCAAGCAAGTGATGTGATCACTAGAATGTTATATCACGGGAACGAGAAAAGAGTGCATGTCGGTAACGAGATCAAACTAGGTATGGAGATACCGATAATCGAATCTCGGACATGTAATATATCGAGAGACAAAGGTATTTAGTTACAAGCGTTAAAGGTTCTCACGATCACAAGAGTCATCGTTGAATGTGTAGGAGTCAGTACGGATCTCCGTGTCCCTTGATTATTGATCGGAGAAGGGTCTCGATCATGTCTGTATTATTCGTGAACCGTAGGGTGGCACACTTAAGAGTTACCGGACACCATTTTGGAGCACATATGTTTTAGATGAAAGAATTGCAAAGCGCAGGAATTGTTTCAATAGAAACCGGAAATTGTTTTGGGTGAAATTGCAGAAAGTGGTTCTGCATGTGATATTGAAATATTGCAAGGGGCTATATGTGAATGTTTGTTAATTAAAGTAATTAACAAAATTCTGAATAAATTTAATAAAAGAGTTTTATTAAATGAGAGAGCATTAAATTTGGAGAAATTTAATGCATTTAAAGTGGAGACTTTAAAAGGGAATGTGAAGAGGCATTTTAATGTGGGGGAGTTACCACCACATGAATGGGGGAGGTGAGGGGTCACCCCCCATGCGCCGGCCATGGAGAGAGGGGGCACCCCCCCTCCTCCTATAAAAGGCCACCCATTCCCTCCTTCATCCACACACCTCCTTGTGAAGGATCTCTCTCTCCCTCTAGAATTATTCCCCCATGGTCTCGGATTAGCGAGATACATGTTCCCGGTGGCATTTCGTCTAGAAGGAGTTGCTGCTTCCGCTGGATCGCTGAAGCGAGGAGGTGGAGGTTGTCCGGTGGCTTGAACGCAAAGCGAAAAGTGATGCTGGCTGAGTTGCGGCCTTCGGACTTCCTCACGATCTTGAGATCGGCAAGTGTACGACTACATCAACCACGAGTTCCTACTCGTTAACAAAACTCGTTGTCTTCGAGGGTAAGTTCTCCATGGATGTGTGTCCACCCGTTTGCTCTGTACCTAGTATATAGATCTTGGCGTGTAGTTCTCATCGTAGGAAATTTTTTGTTTTCTATGTTGCGGACCCAACAGTAATCCTCATCATCGTCCTCATTCCCGTCCTCATCATCACACTCCTCCTCCTCCTCTTCCTCATCCTCATCATCTGGTGGAGTGGTCTCCCTCGCCGAGGCAGGGAACAAGTGACGCTCGAGCTCTCCATAGTTCAGACCAGAAGTGTTCCGTTGAGCCTACGGAGTGGGAGCAACAGGAGCAGGGGGTTGCCTGATGTCCCAGACACATGGTGAAGAATGAGCTGTTGGGTGTGGGCCATCTCTTGGCGCTGCTTGTACGCCTCGTACTGCCCCTTGTGAGTATCCACCCCATGCACAATATGTTCCGCTGAAACCAATTGATACATTGCAAATGTATCTATAATTTTTGATGTTCCATGCTTGGTTTTATCCACTTTCTTGTGTTTTGTCCACACTTTGGAGTACTTTTCATATGATTTCTTGGACTAACCTATTAACAAGAGCCACAAAGCGCCTGTTTTCTGCTGTTTTTGGTTCCAGAAAGTCGAAATGAATATTCTCGGAATTGGACGGGACAAAAGCCAAATGGCCTATTTTTCCAGAATTCATTAGATGCCGAATCGAGGCGGAGAAGGGGCGGGGCCACACCACTGGCCAGCGGCCGTGGCCCGCTTAGGGGTGGTCGCCCCAGACCCCTCGGCCTCTCCTTCCGCCTATAAGATGCCCTCGGGACGAAAACCCTAAGTACCCGATCAAAAATCCACGAAAGAGTCTGTAGCCGTCGTCATCTCCATCCCTAGATTGGGAGGGATATGAAGCTCTTCCCGGCACCCTGCCGGAGAGGGGAATTCACCCTGAAGGCCTTCTTCATCATCATGCAAGCCTCGGGTGTGATGGGTGAGTAGTTCATCTCTGGACTACGGATCCATGTAGTAGCTACATGGCTGGTTCTCCTCCTTTGTGCTTTCATGTCTAGATCTTGTGAGCTCCGTTCATGATCAAGATCATCTATTTGTAATTCTGCATGTTGTGTTTGCGGGGATCCGATGGATATTTGAGATGCTATTTCAGATTGATTATTGATTCTATCATGTCTTTGTTATTTGTGATCTTGCATGCTTTTCATTGTTAGTAGCTATCTTGGCCAAGTAGATGCTAGCAACTCCAAGAGTTAGTATTTATGCTCGATAGTGGGTTCATGCCTCTAGTAATCTGGGGAAGTGACAGAAATCTCTAAGGTACTAGATGTGTTGTTGCTACTAGGGAGGAAACAACAATCCTTTTTTCATAGAACAATTGTATTGTTTACTTTACACGCAATTCGTAAAGCAATAATCTATTGCTTGCAACTTAATACTGGAGGGGATTCGGATGATAACCTGAAGGTGGATTATTAGTCATAGATGCAGTTGGATGGCGGTCTATGTATAATGTTGTAATGACCAATCGAATCTCAAAGGAGTCAAGATGATTAGTATATGCATGTATTGCTTTCTCGATGTTTGTCAATTTCCCCGCTGTAATTTGTTCACCCAGCATGTTATCTATCTTAAGGAGAGCCACCTCTAGTGAACTATGGATCCCGGTCCTTTCTTTTACATACAATCTACAAATTGTTTACTGCTTTGTGTTTACTTTCTGCAAACTATTACTTCTTTTCATTCAATATGTTTAATCCTTTGTTTTCAACAAAACACGGTGAGATTGACAACCTCATCGCAAGTTGGGGACAGAGTTCTGTGGTTGTGTTGTGCAGGTCTCCACGTTGCTACTAGCACCGGTAGTGCGCCCTGCCAAGCCTCAGCTAGCAACATATTTGGGGTGTTTCCTTGCTCCTACTGGTTCGATTAAACCTTGGTTTCATAATTGAGGGAAACTTGCTGCTGTGCTCATCATACCTTCCTCTTGGGGTTCCCAACAAGCTCTACATCAACACCGAGTCATCAAGCATTTTTCTGGCGCAGTTGCCGGGGAGTCAAGGACATCTTCACAAGGGGAGTCCTTCATAACCAATCTCTTTACTTTGTTATTTTTGTTTTGCTTAGTTTCTTTTTGCTTTGTTTGCTTGTTTCTTTATCAAAAACAAAAAAATAGTTTTACAAGTTTGCTTTCTTTTTCAAAAACGCAAAAAATTAAGTCTCCTTTAGTTGTCACCTCTTCCTTAGCTCACCATGTTGATTCCTAAATTCACCCTGAAAGACCTTTCAATTGGTAGTGGTTCTATAATTGGGAAAGATAATATTAAAGAATTCTTTAATCATGTTAGTAAACATGAGGATACTGAGGATAGATCCCTTGCAGAACTTGCTCCAAACTATGAGATTGCTGCAGCTTCTTTAATTCACATGTTAGAAGCTAGGTTTGTTAACCTCAACCCCTCAATGCAAGTAATGTTTCTTAAGCTTAAAGAAATTGAGGACCCTGAAAAGAGGGATTTTATTCTAGAAACTTTGTTTAAGGAGTTCTATGATGTTGCCAAGGAAGCTAGGAAAGTCTTTGAACGTTTCAATATGCTAGGCTCATGTGTATATGTTGTAGGTACACGAGAAAAGATGAGTAAAACTGAACCTAATGAGGAGGAAATTAAGATACCAACACCTTTCAAACTAGTAGCAATGCATGAAGCCATAGAAAAGAATCTTGATTCGATCGTTCCTGAAAACCCGTTTGATGGAAGTAGTGAACCTAAGAGCACTGAGAGAGGATCCTCTAGAACTTATTTGGATGATATACCTTACCTTGTTGAAAATATTTCTGGTATTGATCTTAATGCTTCTTCATTTGAGAACACTTGATTCTTTCTTGCTTCTTATGCCTAACTTAAAGGCATTAAAGAAAAGTACTTATTGGGAGATAACCCAAAAGTTTTAGATGAGTCTTGGAAGTTATTAGTAATAACCGCTCCTTATCCTTTTTATTTGCTTTTTGTGCCAAGAGTAACCTCTAATGAGAGAGAAGTAATGATTAGGAAAGTTGCTGTCCCGAAACAGATTTATGTGCTTCACCGTAAAAATTCGTGTAAAATCTCTGAACGTCTTTTTGAGGCGTGAATTTTTGTGCTTCTGCCCTAGGTTGTTATCTAACTTTCGGTAGTTCAACACTTTTTGATTTGAGCAACAGAATGTCTTCGAAAAAATTCGTATTTACCTGCTGGTCTGTTTTGACTGATTTCTGCCATTTTCTGCATTTGCTTCTTGTTGGTTCCTTTTTTTAGTTCTTTTGGGGAATTGAGCTTTTTGAGGGAAGTGCTTTAGTAGATAGTGTTCTAATGGAAGTTTATTGGTGTTAGAACTGAACCTTAAGACTTATTTAGCTTGAGTGCACTAATGTTGCTAATAAAGATTGTGTGAAGTTTTGTATGAAGAAAAATTCCAGGTGTATGAAAGGAATGAGTAATGAGATAAAGGATGGACTAAAGCTCAAGCTTAGGGATGCCACGCGTGTCACCCCAAGAAATATCCAAGAAGTACAAGCGTCAAAGCTTGGGGATGCCCAAGGCATCCCCTTCTTCATCAATAAAAATCCCAGGTTTCTTCCAAACGCTTCATTTTTATTGTTTCATGCACAGTTGTGTTGTTCTTGGAGCGTCTTTTTTCGTTTTCATTTTGGTTTTTCATTTGCTTTGTTTGCTTAGTTTTCTGAATAAATTGGTTGGACCCCCTCTTTCATACATTGGCTTTCAAATAGTTTGGTTTGGTTTGGAAAAGAGTAGGAAAGTTCATGCTTATGTGGTAAAAAGAGCTCGTTTTTGACTGTGGCCTATGCTCTGTCATGCCATGCTTGATATTGTTTTGGCTTTATGCTTAGTATTCTTTGCTGTAGCATGACTTTTTATAAACAATTGAGATTGCTTAATGTGCCTTGGATGAATCATGCGTTGTTTTAGCATATTAAAGCATAGTATAGTGGTATTCTCCTTTGATGCTTTATTTGGGTTGACTTGGCACATGCTCACACCATGTTATGACTATCTCAAGTCACCATAGCCTTTATGATCCTTTAGTTTTCAACTTGTAGTATCACTTTATGCTTTGATCAATGATGTTTTGTCGCTCTGCATGATTATGGCCATTATTGCTCTCTTAGTTTGTCGCTCTCAGTCTTTTGCTAGCCTCCACAACCAAGTATGAGTTCCGCTCATGCATCCAACTCCCTAAACCAAGTTATTCTAAAGAGTCCACCATACCTACCTGCTAGCTTAAGCTATTCCAAGTATATTCATGCTTTTGTTTACCTTCCAAATTAAACTTGTTATGAGAAAACTAGTGATTAAAGCTCTCACGAACTTGATGGCACACTTTACTTTTCTTGCCCTTAATAAACTTGAACCATTGTGTCGTCTATGTTGTATATGCTTGCACTTATTTGTTGCGAATTAGCAGAACCATGCTTTCATGGGGAACGCTTTCAACATTGCATTTGGTACTTTGTACCTAGTTGATATCATGCTCTTTTGTATATGGATGTCATCGGTGTGAAATGAAAGGGGATCTTGTAAGTCCATGGAGTTATGTATATGTGTTAGAGAAACGCCTGGGCCGCTGGTCTAATCCATGCTGACATGGTGGAAACCTGCAGCGTAACCATAATGAGCTGTCTATGAAGCATTCTTCTTATAAAAAAGAGTCCTATATTGAGAAAAAAAGAAAAAAAGAGATTATGAAAAGAGGAAAGAGAGAAAAAAGCACCATATTCCCATGGTAAATAAGAAGATTGCTGAGATGCTCGTTGTCTGCTTGCCTTGTCATTTTGATATGGGGATTCTTCCGTATCATCGGGCAAGGGGTACCCTGTTGGCGGTTCTCTATGATACACATGTACTTACGATGACAAGAACTTACCGGTGACTAAACTTGAGTAGCATGAGGAGCAGCCCTCGTATACAAGGGACATGAGATTTCTAACTTATACTTCGTCAAGCATGTACACCATAGTTTGTTCACTTTAACCTTAATCACTTCAAGATGCTTATGATAGGGGCAATGAGAGCTGAAAGCTATAAGTACCATAATTTTTGGAAGCTCTTTATGAAACTTGAATCTCTACTTCCGTCTATGAAGGCCCTTCTTCCACCATTATATATTGAGTCTCCACCTTCTATCTTTATGCACCTACTTTGAGAGCATAGTGGCCATTCTTAGTTCTATGTGCATTGTCCCAAGACTAGTTGATTGATGCATAACTTGATATTGCTTGTTTTAAACTATTTGTATCTAGTCACTCTTATGAACTTTGAAGGTGTCCTATGCATTTATATTTGCTACTCTATGGGGGACAAGCTGAATGCTATATGCTATGTTTTCTTTATGTGAAACAAACAAACGTCTTGCAAAGCATTGTTATTCATGAATCTTTTGTTTGTGCCTTTTCATGTTGCATCATAGTTTCTTTGTCTTATTGCTAGAACTTTGTTTTTCATGTTATGATTGAAGTACTATGATCCTAGCTTTGAATGTTTTGCAAATACTTTGATCAAGTCTTTGATGGTGCATGTCACCTCAAAAATTATTCTTTCTTTTTATCACTTACCTACTCGAGGACGAGCAGGAGTTAAGCTTGGGGATGTTGATACATTGCAAATATATCTATAATTTTCGATGTTCCATGCTTGGTTTTATCCACTTTCTTGTGTTTTGTCCACACTTTGGAGTACTTTTCATATGATTTCTTGGACTAACCTATTAACAAGAGCCCACAGTAAGGTCCTGTTTTCTGCTGTTTTTGGTTCCAGGAAAGTCAGAAAATGAATATTCTCGGAATTGGACAGGACAAAAGCCAAAGTCATTATTTTACCGGGGGACACCTAGAGCCAGAATACGAGACGGAGAGGGCCTGGGGCTCGGCCACACCACCTGGCCGCGTGTCCAGGCCTGGCCTGCGCCAGGGGGTGGTTTGGCCGCCCCAGGCATCCCCTCGGCCTCTCCTTCCGCCTATAAGATGCCCTCGGGACGAAAACCCTAAGTACCCGATCAAAAATCCACGAAAGAGTCTATAGCCGCCGTCATCTCCATCCCTAGATCGGGAGGGATATGAAGCTCTTCCCGCACTGCCGGAGAGGGAATTCACCGAGGCCTTCTTCATCATCATGCAAGCCTCTGTGATGCGTGAGTAGTTCACCTCTGACTACGGATCCATGTAGTAGCTAGATGGCTGGTTCTCCTCCTTTGTGCTTTCATGTCTAGATCTTGTGAGCTCTGCTCATGATCAAGATCATCTATTTGTAATTCGCATGTTGTGTTTATGGGATCCGATGGATATTGAGATGCTATTTTAGATTGATTATTGATTCTATCATGTCTTTGTTATTTGTGATCTTGCATGCTTTCCGTTGTTAGTTGCTATCTTGGCCAAGTAGATGCTAGCAACTCCAAGAGTTAGTATTTATGCTCGATAGTGGGTTCATGCCTCCGTAACTGGGAAGTGACAGAAATATCTAAGGTACTAGATGTGTTGTTGCTACTAGGGAGGAAACAACAATCCTTTGTTCATAGAACAATCGTATTGTTTACTTTACACACAATTCGTAAAGCAATAATTTGTTGCTTGCAACTTAATACTGGAGGGGGTTCGGATGATAACCTAAAGGTGGATTATTAGTCATAGATGCAGTTGGATGGTGGTCTATGTATAATGTTGTAATGCCCAATCGATTCTCAAAGGAATCAAGATGATTAGTATATGCATGTATTGCTTTCTTGATGTTTGTCAATTGCCCCGCTGTAATTTGTTCACCCAGCATGTTATCTATCTTAAGGAGAGCCACCTCTAGTGAACTATGGATCCCGGTCCTTTCTTTTACATACAATCTACAAATTGTTTACTGCTTTGTGTTTACTTTCTGTAAACTATTACTTCTTTCCATTCGATACGTTTAATCCTTTGTTTTCAGCAAAACACGGTGAGATTGACAACCTCATTGCAAGTTGGGGACAGAGTTCTATGGTTGTGTTGTGCAGGTCTCCACGTTGCTACTAGCACCGGTAGTGCGCCCTGCCAAGGCTCAACTAGCAACACCTTTGGGGTGTTTCCTTGCTCCTACTAGTTCAATTAAACCTTGGTTTCATAACTGAGGGAAACTTGCTGTTGTGCTCATCATACCTTCCTCTTGGGGTTCCCAACAAGCTCTACATCAACATCGAGCCATCACCAATTAAACTGCTTCACTTCTTGAGCAATAGGAGGCACTGGGGCCTACGAGCACTAGTACAAGCATCCCTCATAAGACTCTAAGGAGCAGAAGATGTATGAGAGGTCTTCCTTGACTTGTAGATCTTCTTCACCTTATGCTCAACATTATAATGAAACTCTCTAGTGGGAAGCAAGTACTTGATGAGCATCATGATGTAAGGTGCATAAGGAATGGAGAGACTATTAAACATGGCATCAGTCAACTCATGATAGATGAATTCCATCACATCCAGCTTGTAGTTCACAGTCTCATCCTCACAAGTGGCAACCTCATAAGAAAAGGCGAGCAGCTGAACCAAGTGGCCACGAGTACTGTCATTGTTGCCCCCACTAGGCATGATGGAGTCACGGAAAATACCAACCAACCGAGCATACAGGGGAGAGAGGCTAGCAAGCGTACCCACAATACCATCGGGAGACGTGCAGGGAGAGAGAACAACATCCTTGTCGGGCTTGAGCTGGGTGATGATATGATGGCCACGCTGACGGTCCCGGCTAGTGAACGGATAGCCAAGCACCCTAGAGAAAGTCCGAAAGTTAGATTGCATCATAGTGTCATAGGTCATCCACTTCATAGTGTGGTTCTCATCGCCACAAATCACCAAAGTGGAGAAAAATTGCTTCACCACCTCAAAGTCATAGGAGCACTGCAGAGCCATGAGAGTGTGCAACCCCATTCGCTCAGTCACGACCATAGCATCAGCAAGTTGAGGCTTCTCTATAGCCTCAGCAATAACCATGGGACGCATAGGATGAATCCTTAGAGATTAATAGACATCCTCATAGATGAACCTCTGGTCAGCACACCAAAAGCGAGAATCCCCAAGATGCTCATCCCTCTCACTTTCCTCATAGAGATCACGGTGACGAATAGAAGAGAAAGTAACAGGATCCATTGCCTTATAGTTGACCCTTGGTGCCTTACCCTTCCCAGACTTGTGTGTGTGCTTATCCCCGTGCTCAAAATACATTATGCACAAAATCTGAGAAATTCTAAACTAGAGTTTAATCTGCCAGGGTGGATAATCCGGCCCTGGCAAAAATTTTAGAATCAGCCCGGATCTCATGCAGTAAAGTAGATCAGGCAGAGGAATTGCAAGACCAGGATTTATAGCCAGAAAAGGAACCATAGGGTGACTCCTAGTCCAAGATCCACCAACAAACAACACATCTATACAAAAGATGGGAGGGGGGGAGTTACCCTCACTCATTAAAGGAAGAACACAGAGGAGAAGGTACCTGGAGACGTGGGGAAGAAGATCTGGGGGAGGCCCGGAGAATCTGGTGGCCGGAACGGCTCCGGGGAGGGCGGGAGCGGTAGGCGGAGACTTGGGGAGAGAGAGGGGGTTAGGGGAAAAGAGCAGCTCTGTTTGAGCTCCTTCCCCTGTCGCCCTGCCCTAAGTAGACAGCAGCCGCCAGGGGCGGATTATCTGGCCACCACTTAGGGCGGATAATCTAGCCAATTTTCTGAAATTCTGTTAGACACAAATTTAGGCATGTGCACTCCCAAAGAAACCCCCACAAAGGAAACGACGGACTTGTGTGCAAGAATAGATGGCTCAAGGAAGGAAAAAGGCTTGGCATTAGATAACCAAACTGAGATGGTACTACACCCCCAATATTGCAAGAACCAAATCAAATAAAAGCCAAAATTGGGTGTGTTTTCCATAAGAACACAAGATAAGGAAGAAAAAACAAAAAGATCCACACATAACCAACTCTTCTTACGGAAGAGGGCGGTGGCCGAGGCCACCATGTTGGAGTGCATAGTATGACAACGCGAAGATATATCTTGGGTTCATGACCAATACTCATCAATAAGCTCACATATCACAAACTGATATTAAGAGAAATGATTTTACTTCCTTTCGGCATTATAGGGGGAGGGTTAGCCCAATCAATTAGGACCACACTCCCCCTATATCCATGCCCACACCTAAACCAAATAAGGATGAAATATAAGTGGGTATGCATGAGTAATCAAGACAGACTCCTTGAATCAACGATATTTAGCTCATTCCTCAAGTAACAAAACCTTGCTTCATCAAGTGGCTTCATGAAAATATCAGCAAGTTGGTTCTTCGTGCTCACAAAGGATAGATCAATATCACCACGAGCAACATGGTCCCGAATAAAGTGATTACGAATCTGAATATGCTTTGTCCTTGTATGTTGCACCGGATTGTACACAATTTTGATTGCACTTTCATTATCACAAAAAATAGGCACTTTGTCACAATTGACACCATATTCCTTTAAAGTTTGCCTCATCCATAATAATTGAGTACACGCACTTGCAGCAGCCACATATTCAGCTTTGGTGGTGAATAGAGATATACAATTCTATTTCTTTGAAGACCAACATACCAAAGATCTTCCCAAAAATTGACAAGCTCCAAAAGTTGATTTCCTACCATCCTTGTCACCAGCCCAATCTGAATCACTATAACCACATAGAGAGAAATTGGAGCCCTTGGGATACCATAAACCAAAATTAGGGGAATGAACCAAATATCGGAAGATTCTCTTGACCGCCACTAAGTGGCTTTTGATGGCTCAATGCACGGCGCCCAGAAAAGTGCTGGTGCATGGTTGATGTAGAGCTCGTTGGGAACCCCAAGAGGAAGGTATGAGCACAGTAGCAAGTTTCCCTCAGTATGAAACCAAGGTTTAATCGAACCAGTAGGAGCAAGGAAACACCCCAAATATGTTGCTAGCTGAGCCTTGGCAGGGCGCACTACCGGTGCTAGTAGCAACGTGGAGACCTGCATAACACAACCACAGAACTCTGTCCCCAACTTGCGATGAGGTTGTCAATCTCACCGTGTTTTGTTGAAAACAAAGGATTAAACATATTGAATGGAAATAAGTAATAGTTTGCAGAAAGTAAACACAAAGCAGTAAACAATTTGTAGATTGTATGTAAAAGAAAGGACCGGGATCCATAGTTCACTAGAGGTGGCTCTCCTTAAGATAGATAACATGCTGGGTGAACAAATTACAGCGGGGCAATTGACAAACATCGAGAAAGCAATGCATGCATATACTAATCATCTTGACTCCTTTGAGATTCGATTGGGCATTACAACATTATACATAGACCGCCATCCAACTGCATCTATGACTAATAATCCACCTTCAGGTTATCATCCGAACCCCCTCCAGTATTAAGTTGCAAGCAACAAATTATTGCTTTACGAATTGTGTGTAAAGTAAACAATACGATTGTTCTATGAACAAAGGATTGTTGTTTCCTCCCTAGTAGCAACAACACATCTAGTACCTTAGAGATTTACAGCTTCCCCAGTTACGGAGGCATGAACCCACTATCGAGCATAAATACTAACTCTTGGAGTTGCTAGCATCTACTTGGCCAAGATAGCTACTAACAACGGAAAGCATGCAAGATCACAAATAACAAAGACATGATAGAATCAATAATCAATCTAAAATAGCATCTCAATATCCATCGGATCCCCGCAAACACAACATGCAATTACAAATAGATGATCTTGATCATGAGCGGAGCTCACAAGATCTAAACATGAAAGCACAAAGGAGGAGAACCAGCCATCTAGCTATCGCATGGATCCGTAGTCCAAGGATGAACTACTCACGCATCACACTGGAGGCTTGCGGTGATGAAGAAGGCCTCAGGTGAATTCCCTCTCGGTGGTGCCGGGAAGAGCTTCAGATCCCTCCCAATCTAGGGATGAAGATGACGGCGGCTACAGACTCTTTCGTGGATTTTTGATCGGGCCCTTAGGGTTTTCATCCCGAGGGCATCTTATAGGCGGAAGGGGAGGCCGAGGGGGTGCCGGAGGCAGCCACACCACCTCGGGCAGCTGGGCAGCCGCCGGCCAGGTGGTGGTGGCCCCTGCCCCTCTCCGCCTCAGATTCGGCATCCGATGACTTCCGGAAAAATAGGCACTTTGGCTTTTGTCCCGTCAATTCGAGAATATTCATTTTCTAACTTTCCTGGAACCAAAAACAGCAGAAAACAGGCAGCTGGCACTGTGGCTC
Source organism: Avena insularis (assembly GCA_023614405.1). Lineage (NCBI taxonomy): Eukaryota > Viridiplantae > Streptophyta > Magnoliopsida > Poales > Poaceae > Avena > Avena insularis. The sequence continues at coordinate 492,199,389 of CM042692.1, read as the reverse complement.
TTGTTAATAGGTTAGTCCAAGAAATCATATGAAAAGTACTCCAAAGTGTGGACAAAACACAAGAAAGTGGATAAAACCAAGCATGGAACATCAAAAATTATAGATATATTTGCAATGTATCAGCTTTCTTTAGGAGCCGCTTGATACCTTGGACACACACCTACGCTCAACACAATATCGGGTCTAGATGCGCAGAGGTAAATAAGAGAGCCGATCATGGACCGGTATACCTTTTGGTCCACATCTTTACCACTAGGATTGAGTTCAAGATGGCATTTAGTTTGCATCGGTGTGGCGGTGCCATTAAGATCCGTAATCTTGAACGTCTTGAGCATGTCTTGGATGTATTTTGCTTGATTTATGAAGGTTCCTTCTCTAAGTTATTTGATCTCAAATCAGAGAAAGAACCGTAATTCCCCCATCATAGACATCTCAAACCTGGCAGTCATAATCTTTGAAAATTCGTCATTAAAAGTTTTATTAGTAGAGCCAAATATAATGTCGTCTACATATATTTGGCATACAAAGACCTCCCCCTTAACCTTCTTAGTAAAAAGAGTGGGATCGATTTGCCCAACCTCGAAACCGCGGTCTAGCAAAAGTTCTTTAAGGTGCTCATACCATGCACGTGGGGCTTGTTTAAGGCCATAGAGTGCCTTATCAAGTTTGTAAACATGGTTCAGGAAGTTGGGATTGATACGACCATAACGTATCTATAATTTTTGATAGTTTTATGCTAATAATATGCTTTTGACACTCCTTTTTGTATAAAGTTTATGATTTATTTGGACTAACCTACTAATAGTTGCAAAAGTGCACAATGTTTTTGTTTTACACTTTGATGTGTAGGAATTACCAAGAATACAAGTGGAAACTTTGTTGGAGTCAAATTGGGATTTTTCCAGAAATCTGTCTCAGAACTCTTTTTGAAGATGGTCATGTTTCAGGTCGAAGACGGTGTAAAACGAAAAACTCTTCAACTACAAAGTTGTTGGAAATTTCACGACAAACATTCTGAACATAAAATTTAGCTGATTCCGACTCTGTATGGGCCTTTAGGCCCGATTTACTGCAGCCCAAGATGGGTTGACGGGAATCCGAGAAGCTATATAAAGGGAGGAAACCTAATTCGCCCAGGCCATCTCCACCCACGAATTTGCAGCCACCAAAGCCACGTTTTTGCCTCCCCCATGGATCCTATCTCCATGGGGGAGGGCTCCCAAGAAGCCATGAAGGAAGGGGGCTAAGGGGTGGTGCTCCCCCATGATACCAGCGACGGGGAAGGAGTCCCCCGCGGCGCCGCCGGCGCCGCCACCGCCCTCTTCACCATCTTCACCGCCATCTCCATCACCTAATCCTCCTAGTATGCAATGGTTCATCCTCCCACATACCTCTGTACCGTCCTATGTAAACATGGTATTTGATGTTATAAGTTATAATCCTATGATCTATGTCATGTTTGCGTAGTTTTTTTGTTCTTAGATTGAATGGTTGAACGTCTTTGGTTGATTAGAGTTGTATGTTGATATGGTACAGTCCTTTGGTGTCCATTATATTTGTGCGTGCATGGATTAAATATCATAGGGTTTGTAGTATGTGTAAGAGGAAGGGGGGAAGTTCTGCCGGAGTGGCAGAAACCTGAGGACGCGAACCGGAATGTTGCACGTATGGGAGTAAGAGGACCATTAAACTTAAGGCTATGGTTAGGGAAACCTTAATGCATTGATTAGTACTTATGGATGTTTGCTAACAATCCAATCATATAGTACATGTAATTCCAAGTAGTGAAGCGCATGTATATTTAGCCTCTCCCAAATAGAAAACTGCATCGAAGACAATGAACCCGATCTATTCGCTATTTAAACTTGGACAAAGTCACCACAATTACCACCACTATTCCACACTCATGGTTCTATTAGTTTAGTGTATTTTATTGCTGCAGCAACTAGCTTTACTTTCTTGTTATTTATTATCATGTAAATCTATCTCTATTACTCGTATTGTTGCTCTAGTTTTATTTCCTAGATAATGCAAACGTTTAGTATGCGTAGAGTTGTATCAGTGGTTGATAGAACTTGAGAGAATATTTATCCTACCTTTAGCTCCTCGTTGGGTTCGACACTCTTACTTATCAAAAAGGCTACACATGATCCCCCATACTTGTGGGTTATCAGGGATCCTCAAAACCCAGGGGTTGCTTTACATATACCAACTCATGTAGAGGACCATTAAGAAAAGCACTCTTAACGTCCATTTGCTATAATTTAAAATTATTATGAGCTGCATAAGCAAGGAGGATATAGATGGACTCAAGACGATCCACAGGATCATAAGTCTCTCTAAAGTCGATGCCTTCAACTTGGGAATAGCCTTGTGCCACGAGTATTGCCTTGTTCCTTACAACAATGCCATTCTCATCTTGCTTATTCTTGAATATCCACTTTGTGTCGATAACATTGCGGCAATCCTTGGGCTTCTCTACTAATTTCCAGACCTTGTTGTGCTTGAAATTATTTAACTCTTCATGCATAGCAGCAACCCAGTTTGGATCTTCAAGAGCTTCAAACACTTTCTTGGGTTCCACCATGGATATGTGAGCTTGATGCTCACTGAAGCTTGCTAGCTCCCTTCTTGTGGACACCCTCTGTCTGAGATCACCTATAACTTTACCAAGAATGTGACCTCTCAATTCAAGATTCCTTTCTGCACGAGCTTTGTGGCAAAGTTCAATCAACTTGTTGTTTCTTGGAGGAATTTCTTCATCATTTGAGTCTTTGTTGGGACTACTAGCTTGACCTTGATCTACCGCTTGATCAGCGAGAATGGGAGATGAAGAACCCTGCCCTTGATGTTGATCAACAACCATAACAGGAGGCTACTGCTGTTCTGAGACTTCAGGGCTGGATAATCTGGCCTGGGAGTACTTGGTCCTTCTTGGCTGTCTTGGATGCTTTTGGCCCGAGTTGGAGAAGGGCCAGATAATCTGGTGTCACCCGAAAAATCCGGCCTTGGAGTTGCATTAATTTCTTGGTCGATCTGCTTGGTCCTTGCATTTGATGTAGTATGACCGGATAATCTGGTGTCCACCGGATAATCCGGCCTGGAGCTTCCTGGAGTAGATGATGGTTGATTTTTATCAGGTGGAGGTGTTGGTGTAGTGGTTTCTCCAGCTAGTGGAGCATGTTGAGCTCGTGTCGATGAGGGCTCTACTTGAGTAGAGCATTGTCCTTCCCGATCCGCCACAAGGGGTTCCTCAATGGGGCAGAAAAATCCCACGCCCATTCTTCTTATGGCATCTTGGGGTATTTCAACATCTGCATCACTAATATCAACTAGCCCCGCACGGGAGCCACCATTTTCCTCGAACACCACACTACAAGATTCTACAATAGTTTCGGAGAGCTTATTGTAGACTCTATAAGTGTGGGATTCGGCACCATAACCAACAAAAATTCCTTCTAAAGGCTTAGACTCAAATTTAGATAAACGAACTTCTTTGATGAGAAAGAAACATTTACAATCAAATACCAGGAAATAGGGGATGTTGGGCTTTTAACGGTAAGTATTTCATAAGGTGTCTTGTCCAAGATTTTGCGAAGGTAGAGCCAGTTGGATGAGTGACATGCGGTGGAAATGGCTTCAACCCAGAAGTTATATGCTGACTTGAATTCAGCCAACATAGATCTTGCCATATCCATTAAAGTCCGGTTCTTCCTCTCGGCTACACCATTTTGTTGAGGGGTGTACGCAGCAGAATATTGGTGCCTTATCCCCCCTTCACTTAGGAATTCATTCAGAGTGTATTTCTTGAACTCGGAGCCGTTATCGCTTCTAATTGCCAATATAGGGACATTGTGTTGACGCTGAACCTCGTTTGCAAAACCGATGACCGTTTATTGAGTCTCGCTCTTCAACTTGAAGAAGTAGACCCATGTATATCTTGAATAATCATAGACGATTACGAGGCAATATTTCTTCCCACCGAGGCTCACATGAGACGGAGGACCAAAGAGGTCCACATGAAGGAGATCCAAAATCCTCTTTGATGAGATAATTGTCTTCCTTCGATGGGGAGAGTCATGCATTTTTCCTTCAACGCAAGCCCTGCAAACACGATCTTTGGCAAAGGAAACATTTTCTTTTAGTCCAAGAATGTGGGCACCCTTGTGAAGGCTTTGCAAAGTTCTCATATTGACATGGGCTAGACGGAGATGCCATATCCAACCTGCATCGTCCTTTCCGAAAAGACACATCGGGCCTGTATTGGTTTTCCTGGAAAATTCCACCACATACAGGTCATTTTCGACATATCCCACGAAAGCGACCTTTAGAGACTTGCTCCACAAGAGTACCGCTAAATCACCATCAATAAAAACTACAAAGCCCATCTTACCAAGGGCACGAACAGAAAGTAAATTGTAATCGAGGGTCTCAACAAGCATGATGTCCACGAGAGAAATATCGTGGACAACCACAACCTTGCTAAGACCCAATACCTCAGATTTTGACTTATCACCATAGGAGACGATTATATGATCATGGTTTGGCCGCATCTCTGATATGATCTCCTTGTTTCCGGTCATATGACTCATACACCCACTATCGAGCACCCATTTGGACCCATCGGAAGCATAGCCCAGCCAGAAAATTACTTCCTGGTTTTAGGTACCCATTTTTCAATGGGTCCTCTCATGTTAGTAACAAGGGTCTTGGGAACCCAAATAGACCAAGAAATGTAATTATCAAACGGACCAACATAGCTAGCATAGACATCACCATAGTAATCACAAAATAATTCATAATTAGGATTATTAGACCCTGCAAAACCAATATAGTTAGTCTTGTCATTTGTGATGGTGCTTGTCTTTGCTTTAGTAGTTTTGCTTTTCTTCTTATTGTTGTTCTTCTTCTTCTTGGTCTTGGGAACATAGCCAAGTCCCTTTCTTCCATTGCTTTCCCTTTGCTTACCAAGAATCTGATCTAGGACTTCCTTACCTTTGGGTTGAGATCCCTTGACAAGTTCATCTTTCAATCTAGCATTTTCTTCAATGACATCTTCATGTCCACATGATGGTGTAGAGGTGCTAGGCATATCATACTTGTCCAATTGAGTTTGGAGCTGATCACGAGACTCATTTAGAATAGAGTGTTCACTCTCCAATTCCTTGTAGGCAATGTCAAGTTTATCTAATTCCTTAGAGAGTCTAGCATGAGCAGCCCCAAAGTCAATATTCTCCTTCTTTAATTTCTTTACCTTGGCAAGAGCATTGTCATGTTCCTTTATGAGCTGAGCAACAACCTCTTCATAAGACCCCTCAATTGATTCAAGCCTCTTCTCTAGAGAGACTCGAGCCTCTTCTTCTTCTAGAACATTCTTCAAAGAGGCAATCTCTATGGCATCCTCTCTTTCAATTCTCCCCTTTTCTTCGAGGAGCTCTTCGGAGTGAGCAAGTTGGATCATGAGAGCATCAAAATGAAGTTTGTGCTCACCTTGAAACTTAGTGATAAAATGGTCCAAAGCAATAACTTCTTACTTTACTCTAAGACTTGTATGATCATACATATCAACATTCATAGTAGTCTGATACGTCCATAACGTATCTATAATTTTTGATGGTTTTATGCTAATAATATGCTTTTGACACTCCTTTTTGTATAAAGTTTATGATTTATTTGGACTAACCTACTAATAGTTGCAAAAGTGCACAATATTCTTGTTTTACACTTTGATGTGTAGGAATTACCAAGAATACAAGTGTGAAACCTTGTTGGAGTCAAATTGGGGATTTTTCAGAAATCTGTCTCAGAACTCTTTTTGAAGATGGTCATGTTTCAGGTCGAAGACGGTGTAAAACGGAAAACTCTTCAACTATAAAGTTATTGGAAATTTCACGACAAACATTCTGGACATAAAATTTAGCTGATTCCGACTCCGTATGGGCCTTTTAGGCCCGATTTACTGCAGCCCAAGATGGGGTGACGGGAATCCAAAAAGCTATATAAAGGAAGGAAACCTAATTCGCCCAGGGCATCTCCACCCACAAATTTGCAGCCACTAAAGCCACGTTTTGCCTCCCTCCCAATAATCCATGAAGGAAGAGGGCTAAGGGGCGGTGCTCCCCCATGATACCGGCGGCGGGAAAGGAGACCCCCGCGCCGCCGCTGGCGCCGCCGCCGCCCTCTTCACCATCTTCACCGCCATATCCATCACCTAATCCTCCTAGTATGCAGTGGTTCATCCTCCCACACACCTCTGCACCGTCCTATGTAAACATGATGTTTGATGCTATAAGTTATAATCATATGATCTATGTCATGTTTGCGTATTTTGTTTGTTCTTAGATTGAATGGTTGAACGTCTTTGGTTCATTAGAGTTGTATGCTGATATGGTACAGTACTTTGGTGTCCATTATATTTGTGCACACATGGATTAAATATCATAGGGTTTGTAGTATGTATAAGAGGAAGGGGGGAAGTTCTGCCAAAGTGACAGAAACCTGAGGACGCGAACCAGAACGTTGCACGTATGGGAGTAAGAGGACCATTAAACTTAAGGATATGTTTGGGGAAACCTTAATGCATTGATTAGTACTTACGGATGTTTGCTAACAATCCAATCATATAGTACATGTAATTTCAAGTAGTGAAGCGCATGTATATTTAGCCTCTCCCACATAGAAAACTGCATCGAAGACAATGAACCCGATCTATTCGCTATTTAAACTTGGACAAAGCCACCACAATTACCACCACTATTCCATACTCATGGTTCTGTTAGTTTAGTGTATTTTATTGCTGCAGCAACTAGCTTTACTTTTTTATTATTTATTATCATGCAAATCTATCTTTATTACTCGTATTGTTGCTCTACTTTTATTTTCTAGATAATGCAAACGTTTAGTGTGTGTAGAGTTGTATCAGTGGTTGATAGAACTTGAGAGAATATTTATCCTACCTTTAGCTCCTCGTTGGGTTCGACACTCTTACTTATCGAAAAGGCTACACACGATCCCCTATACTTGTGGGTTATCAAGACCTTTTCTAGCGTCGTTGCCGGGGAGCAATAGCATGTGGGTGAATATTCTTGTGTGCACTTGTTTGCTTTATCTCTAAGTAGGTTTTATTTTTAGTTTTAAGTTGTTCTTTATCTTAGTATGGATAGGGAATGCGAATTGCAAAAAAAATAGTTGTACTTGTTACCTAACAACGTTTTAAAAAAGGAAAGTGATTGGAAAGATGAGTAATGATTAGGTGGGGGTCGACCTTGAACACTTGTGTTCATGCCTATGAAACCAAAACAAATCTTTACATTGAATCTTTTCAGTTAAAAACTTGTAGGAATGCATGAAGCCTTGAAAAAGAAAGATATTTTTGGTATTGATCTTAATGCTTATTCATTCGAAAATACTTGAATCTTGATCCTATGCCTAACTTAAAGGCATTAAAGAAAAGTACTTATTGGAAGATAACCCAAAAGTTTTAGTTGAGTCTTGGAAGTTATTGCTTCGGTAATAACCACTCCTTATCCTTTTTATTTGCTTTTTGTGCCAAGATTAACCTCTAATGAGAGAGAAGTAATTCTTGGAAAAGTTGTTGTCCCGAAACAGATTTTTATGCTTCACTGTAAAAATTCATGTAAAATCTCCGTACATTGGTTTGAGCTGTAATTGTTTGTGCTTCTGCCCCAGGTTGTTATCCAACTTTCGTTAGTTCAGCACTTTTCGATTTGAGCAATAGAAGGTCTTCGAAAAAATTGGTTTCTATCTGCTGGTCTGTTTTGACAGATTTCTGCCATTATTTGCATTTGCTTCTTGTTGATTCCTTTTTGGGTTCTCTTTGGGGAATTGAGCTTTTTAAGGGAAGTGCTACAGTATCTTGTGTTTTAATGGAAGTTTTATTGGTGTTGAAGTTGAACCCAAAGAATTATTATCTTGAGTACACTAATGTTGCTAATGAAGATTATGTGAAGTTTTGTATGAAGGAAAAATTTCAGGTGTTAAGGAAAGAATGATGTAATGAGATGAAGAATGGACTAAAGCTCAAGCTTGGGGATGCCACCCTGTGTCACCCCAAGAAATATCCAAGAAGTACAAGCGTCAAAGCTTGGGTATGCCCAAGGCATCCCCTTCTTCATCAATAAAAATCTCAGGTTCTTCCAAATACTTCATTTTTATTGTTTCACGCACAATTGTGTTATTCTTGGAGCGTCTTCGTTTTCGTTTTTGGCTTTCGTTTACTTGGTTTGCTTAGTTTGCTTGAATAAATTTGTTGGACCCCCTCTTTCATATATTAGTTTTCAAATAAGTGTGGTTTGGATTGGAAAAGAGTAGGAAAAGTTCATGCTTAAGTGGTAAAAGGAGCTCGTTTTTTACAGTGGCATATGCTTTGTCATGTCATGCTTGATATTGTTTTGGATTTATGCTTAGTGATTTTTGCTGCAGCATGACATGTTATAAATAGGTGAGACTGCTTAATGTGCCTTGAAAGAATCATGCGTTGTTTTAACATATTAAAGGATAGTATTGTGGTATTCTCTTTTGATGCTTTATTTGGGTTGACTTGGCGCATGCTCACACCATGTTATGACTATCCAAAGTCACCATAGCCTTTATGATCCTTTAGTTTTCGACTTGTAATATCACTTTATGCTTTAATTAATGATGTTTTGTTGCTTTGCATGGTTATGGCCATTATTGCTCTTTTAGTTGGTCGCTCCCAGTCTTTTGCTAGCCTCCATAACCAAGTATGAGTTCCACTCATGCATCCAACTCCATATAAAACCAAGTTATCCCAAAGAGTCCACCATACCTACATATTAGTATTTGCTATTCCAAGTATATTCATGCTTTTATCTACCTTCTGAATTAAACTTGTTATGAGAAAACTAGTGATTAAAGCTCTCACGAACTTGATGGCACACTTTACTTTTCTTGCCCCTAATAAACTTGAACCATTGTGTCATCTATGTTATATATGCTTGCACTTATATGTTGGGGATTAGCAGAACCATGCTGTCATGGGGAACGCTTTCAACATTGCACTTGTACATTGTACCTAGTTGATATCATGCTCTTTTGTCTATGGATGTCGTCGGTGTGAAATGAAAGGGGAGCTTGTAAGTCCATGGAGTTATATATGTGTGTTAGAGAAGCTAGGCTACCGGTCTAATCCATGCCTAATCATGGTGGAAACCTGTAGCGTAACCATAATGAGCAATCTATGAAGCATTCTTCTTATAAAAAAAGAGATAGAGATTGAGAAAAAATAAAAAAAAGAGATGAGAAAAGAGGAAAGAGAGAAAAAACACCATTTTCCCATGGTAAATAAGAAGATTGCTGAGATGCTCGTTGTCTTCTTGCCTTGTCATTTTGATATGGAGATTCTTCCGTATCATCAGACAAGGGGTACCCCGTTGGCGGTTCTCTATGATACACATGTACTTACTATGACAAGAACTTACCGGTAACTAAACTTGAGTAGCATGAGGAGCGACCCTCGTATTCAAGGGACATGAGATTTCCAACTTATACTTTGTCAAGCATATACTCCATAGTTTGTTCACTTTAACCTTAATCACTTCAAGATACTTATGATAGGAGCAATGAGAGCTGAAAGCTAATAAGTACCATAATTTTTGAAAGCTCTTTATGCGACTTGAATCCCTGCTTCCTTCTATGAAGGCCTTTCTTCCACTTTTATATTGAGTCTCCACCTTCTATCTTTATGCACCAATTAAAAGAGCATAGTTGTCATTCTTAGTTCTATGTGCATTGTCCCAAGACTTGTTGATTGATGCATAACTTTGATATTGCTTGTTCCTAAACTATTTGTATCTAGTCACCCTTATGAACTTTGAAGGTGTCCTATGCATTTATGTTTTGCTACTCTATGAGGTGATGGGTTCGTAGCATGGAAAACAAAAAAAATTCTACCGCAAGAACGAACAAAACCCAGATCTAATCTAGATAAAAGCCAAGATCTAATCTATTAGACATGTGCAACGAGATAGATCTGTACTAACCCTCGTAGATCCGAAAGCGTTACGAGATTAGATCTCGGGGTTGATGTAGTCGATCACTTGCCGATCTCAAGATCGTGTGGACGATCCTTCCGGCGCCACGTTCCGGCAGCGTGTCCGCATTTGGTCACACGTGCGGAGTCGAAGCATACTTTCCTCTCCTCGTTCCAGCGAGCAGCGGAGGTAATAGATCTTCTCCACGGAATCCCAGGAGCACGACGGTGTGGTGGTGGTGGTGGAGTAGAGAATTCTGCAGGGCTTCGCCTAAGCCTGAGCAGAGGGAAGGAGGAGGAGAGAGGCGGCGGCTAGGGTTTGAAGTGGAGGGGTGGCGCCCCCTCTATTTAAAGGAGGAGGCGCCATGGGAGGGGAGTCCTAGTAGGACTCCCTCCTCCTTGGCCGGGCGGATTGGGAGGGGAGGAGTCCTCCTCCCCCACGACTCCTTGTCTTGCCCCACAAGGACTCCTTCATCCTTTCTTGGTTTTCAAGCAAAATCCAAGAAATCTCCTAGAACCTTCTGGAACATTCCGAAACCTTCTAGAATCCCCATACAAATACTCCGGAACATTTCCTAACTTAGAAAATGATCCCCAATATATGAATCTCATTCTCCGGACAATTCCGGATCTCCTCGTGATGTCCTGGATCCAATCCGAGACTCCGAACAACATTCGGTCTCCAACGCACATTCCATATCTACTTAAAACAACTTCAAACCTTAAGTGTGTCACCCTACGGTTCGTGAATATGCAGACATGATGAAGACACCTCTCCGATCAATAACCATCAATATCCATAATGGCTCCCACATACTCAACGATGACTTCGTGATCGATAGAACCATTAACATACGAAACCAATTCCCTTTGTCACGCGATATTCTACTTATCCGAGGTTTGATCGTCGGTATCTCCATAACTAGTTCTACCTCACATCGATAAGTACTCTTTACTCGTTCCATGTTATGTCATCCCTTGTGACCTAGTTACATGCTTGCAAGCTAACTAGATGACATTCCACCGAGAGGCCCCAGAGCATATCTATCCGTCATATGGATGGACAAATCCCAATCTTGGTCCATGCGTTTCAACACATACTTTCAGAATACCCAATGACACCTTTATAACCACCCAGTTACGAAGCGGTGTTTGATGTCATCAAAGTACCCATCCGGTGATGGTGATTAACATAACCTCATGGTCGAAGGATTAGGTTACTATGCATTTGAAAGCTTACAGGAATACGAACTTAATGACTTGATCTTATGCTACGCTTACTATGGGTGTGTGTCCATCACATCATTCTCCTAATGATATAACCTTGTTATTAATGACATCCAATGTCCATGATCAGGAAACCATGATCATCATTTAATCAACAAGCTAGTTCCACAAGAGGCTTACTAGGGACTCTTTTATGTTTACAAAACACACATGTATCAGTGTTTCCTTATAATACAATTATAGCATGGGATGTAAACATTCATCATAAACACAAAGATATAATAATAACCACTTTTATTATTGCCTCTTGGGCATATCTCCAACATGAGGGACAAGCTGAATACCATTCTCACTATGCTTTCTTTATGTGAAACAAACAAATGTCTTGCAAAGCATTGTTATTCATGAATCTTTTGTTTGTGCTTTTTCATGTTACAACATAGTTGCTATGTCTTATTGTTAGAACTCTATCTTTCATGATTCATATTTAAAGTACCTTAATCCCAGCTATCAATGCTTTTACAATAATAATGATCAACATTGTGTTGTCTGCATGTCACATCAAAAATTATATTGTTTTGATCGTTTACCTACTCGAGGACGAGCAGGAACTAAGCTTGGGGATGTTGATACGTCCATAACGTATTTATAATTTTTGATGGTTTTATGCTAATAATATGCTTTTGACACTCCTTTTTGTATAAAGTTTATGATTTATTTGGACTAACCTACTAATAGTTGCAAAAGTGCACAATGTTCTTGTTTTACACTTTGATGTGTAGTAATTACCAAGAATACAAGTGGAAACTTTGTTGGAGTCAAATTGGGATTTTTCCAGAAATCTGTCTCAGAACTCTTTTTGAAGATGGTCACGTTTCGGGTCGAATACAGCGTCAAACGGAAAACTCTTCAACTACAAAGTTGTTAGAAATTTCGCGACAAACGTTCTGGACATAAAATTTAGCTGATTCCGAGTCCGGACGAGCCTTTTAGGCCCGATTTACTACAGCCCAAGATGGGGTGACGGGAATCCGAGAAGCTATATAAAGGGAGGAAACCTAATTCGCCCAAGGCATCTCCACCCACAAATTTGCAGCCACCAAAGCCACGTTTTGCCTCCCCCATGGATCCCATCTCCGTGGGGGAGGGCTCCCAATAATCCATGAAGGAAGAGGGCTAAGGGGCGGTGCTCCCCCATGATACCGGCGGCGGGGAAGGAGTCCCCCACGCCGCCGCCCTCTTCACCATCTTCACCGCCATCTCCATCACCTAATCCTCCTAGTATGTAGTGGTTCATCCTACCACACACCTCTGTACCGTCCTATGTAAACATGGTGTTTGATGCTATAAGTTATAATCCTATGATCTATGTCATGTTTGCGTAGTTTCTTTGTTCTTAGATTGAATGGTTGAACGTCTTTGGTTCATTAGAGTTGTATGTTGATATGGTATAGCCCTTTGGTGTCCATTATATTTGTGCGTGCATGGATTAAACATCATAGGGTTTGTAGTATGTATAAGAGGAAGGGGGAAGTTCTGCCAGAGTGACAGAAACCTGAGGACGCGAACCGGAATGTTGCACGTATGGGAGTAAGAGGACTATTAAACTTAAGGCTATGGTTGGGGAAACCTTAATGCATTGGTTAGTACTTACGAATGTTTGCTAACAATCCAATCATATAGTACATGTAATTCCAAGTAGTGAAGCGCATGTATATTTAGCCTCTCCAAAGAGAAAACTGCATCGAAGACAATGAATCCGATCTATTCGCTATTTAAACTTGGACAAAGCCACCACAATTATCACTACTATTCCACACTCATGGTTCTATTAGTTTAGTGTATTTTATTGCTGAAACAACTAGCTTTACTTTCTTGTTATTTATTGTCATGCAAAGCTATCTCTATTACTCGTATTGTTGCTCTAGTTTTATTTTCTAGATAATGCAAACGTTTAGTGTGCATAGAGTTGTATCAGTGGTTGATAGAACTTGAGAGAATATTTATCCTACCTTTAGATCCTCGTTGGGTTCGACACTCTTACTTATTGAAAAGGCTACACACGATCCCCTATACTTGTGGGTTATCATAGTCTCAGGAAAATAAGAGATAGGAGATGATACCTCGGAACCTCTTGCCATAAGGCACGTGACATCCTTGTTGATGACATTCTCATTGGGAGAGTCTAAGAGCGATGTGGGAGTAGATGTGGTGGCTATTGCAGCCACCTATCAAGTGCTATCTTCATCCTCTTCATCTTCGCTTCTGGAAGAATACTCTTCTTGTGCCACCAAGACAATCTTAGGTTGCTTCTTGTAGGGAGTATTTTTCTTGACAAATGGCTTCTTCCGAGGTGCCTTGGATTTTTCCTTGAGGATGAGCCTGCCCCCATTATCTTCTCTACTTTGGTAGGGACACTCAGCCACAAAGTGCAACCGATCTCTACAATTGTAGCAAGTTCTCGGTTTTGGGCCGTGTTCCTTTCGCCCGCTTGACCCATTCTTGCGCTCAAGTTCAGATTTAGCCTTAGCTAGGTCCTTCCAAAAAATTCTTGCGTAAAAGGCCATGTACTCACCATGAGCACGCTTGACCTCCTCGGGACAGCTCATGGAGACAATTTCGAACCCTCTATCATCTTCATCTTGTTCAACAACATTGGCCTTTAATGCTACATTGACGCCTTTTTGCATCCCAATTGGCCGAGCACGAGCATCTTCGGTGTTCTTAGCTGCCACCATGAAGGCCGACATTTCTTGCATGACTTCATTGGATGTCATTTGGTGGTAGTTGTGTCTACCTTGCAAACTCTTCAAGTCTGTGGGCTCAAATGGCATGAGAGCACTCACATACTTTCTTTTGATCTAAGCATCATCAATATGAGTGGCACCATGCTTTCTAAATGTTGTTGCAATGCTCTTGAGCCTTCTATACATGTCTTCATGGTCTTCATCATCCAACATGTAGAATCCTTCAGCTTCATTGCTTAGAGCATCATACCTATTTCTTCTCATGCTTTCATTGCCGATGAACAAGTCGGTGAGAGCATCCCAAGCTTCCTTGGCGGCGTTGAGATGTTCAATATGTGGCATGTCCTTTGGACCCACACCAAGCTGAATCATGTGAAGAGCCGTTGCATTGAGTTGGCTGTCCACAACTTCTCTTCTTGTGAAGTTGGTGGAGTCTCCAATATGGAGGTCATCTTCGGTGATCCTCCAAAGCTCAATGGATGAACTGTACACATGAGATTTCATTAAGAATTGCCATTGATTAAATGAGGATGCACTAAGCTTGGGTGGATCACCCCTATTGTTTATATGAGGGTGAGGGATTGGTGGGTCAGGAGAATATAGGTGAGGGACCTCACTATAGTCCTCCTTCCACTTACCTACTTGTAGTATGAGCCATTGTTTTTCTCACCCACCAACTCGTCTTCCTTGGAGTTAGCATTTGCGTTCTCCTTAAATAGCGAAGTGGAGGCCTTAGAGGTAGATGGAGGTGGGGTTGTAGATGAAGTGAGGCGAGCAATCATTTGATGCATCTCTTCCATCTTCGACTCAAAGGATTTCAACAAGGTTGTTTACAATGTCTTGAGATCATCCATTGTGACCTTATCCACAGCATCACTCCCATCTCCCTTAGTACCCATACTTCTCTTAGGCTGTTAAGCCCGAATATAGAGCCGAGACTCTGATACCAATTGAAATGGATCGTTGATGGCTCAAAATATATCGAGCTCGTTGGGGAACCCCAAGAGGAAGGTATGATGAGCACAACAGCAAGTTTTCCCTCAGTTATGAAACCAAGGTTATCGAACCAGTAGGAGCAAGGAAACACCTCCAAGGTGTTGTTTCCAACTTGGAATCCTGCACAACACAACCACAGAACTTTGCCCCCAACTTACAATGAGGTTGTCAATCTCACTGGTTTTGCTGAAAACAAAGGATTAAACGTATTGTGTGGAAGATAGTAATTGCTTGTAGAAAGTAAACAGAAAACAGTAAATAGCTTGTAGATTGATAGTAAAAGAAAGGAATGGGGTCCATAGTTCACTAGTGGTGATTCTCCTAAAGATAGATGACATGTTGGGTGAACAAATTACAGCGGGGCAATTGACAAATAGCAAGAAAGCATACATGCATATACTAATCATCTTGACTTCTATGAGATTTGATTGGGCATTACAACATTATACATAGACCGTAATCCAACTGCATCTATGACTAATAATCCACCTTCAGGTTATCATCCGTACCCCCTCCAGTATTAAGTTGCAAGCAACAGATAATTGCATTAAGCAAAGTGTGTAAAGTAAACAATACGATTGTTCTATGAACAAAGGATTGTTATTTTCTCCCTAGTAGCAACAACACATCTAGTACCTTAGAGATTTATGTCACTTCCCCAGATTACTAGAGGCATGAACCCACTATCGAGCATAAATACTCCCTCTTGGAGTTTCTAGCATCTACTCGACCAAGATAGCTACTAACAATGGAAAGCATGCAAGATCACAAATAACAAATACATGATAGAATCAATAATCAATCTAAGATAGCATCTCAATATCCATCGGATCCCTGCAAACACAACATGCAGAATTACAAATAGATGATCTTGATCATGAACGGAGCTCACAAGTTCTAAACATGAAAGCACAAAGGAGGAGAACCAGCCATCTAGCTACTGCATGGATCCGTAGTCCAAGGATGAACTACTCACGCATCACACTGGAGGCTTGCATGGTGATGAAGAAGGCCTCCAGGGTGAATTCCCCTCTCAGGCAGGGTGCCGAGAAGAGCTTTAGATCCCTCCTGATCTAGGGATGGAGATGGCGGCGGCTACAGACTCTTTCGTGGAATTTTGATCGGGTCCTTAGGGTTTCTGTATAGGAGGCTTCTTATAGGCGAAAGGGGAGGCCGAGGGGGTGCTCGAGGCGGCCGCACCACCCCCTAGAGCGGGCCAGGTGGTGTGACCGCCCCCTGGCCCCTCTCTGTCTCGTCTTCTCGATCCATGTTCCCCCCGGTGAAATATTGACTTTGGCTTTTGTCCCGTCCAATTCCGAGAATATTCATTTTCTGGCTTTCCTAGAACCCAAAACAGCAGAAAACAGGCAACTGACACTATGGCATCTTGTTAATAGGTTAGTTCCAGATAGTGTATAAAAATACTCCAAAGTGTGAACAAAACATAAGAAAGTAGATATAAAATAAGCATGGAACATCAAAAATTATAGATACGTTTGCAACGTATCAACATCCCCAAGCTTAACTCCTGCTCGTCCTTGAGTAGGTAAGTGATAAAAAGAAAGAATAATTTTTGAGGTGACATGCACCATTATAATCTTGATCAAAGTATTTGTAAAACATTGATAGCTGGGATCATAGTACTTTAACATAGCATGAAAGATATAGTTCTAACAATAAGATATAGCAACTATGTTGTAACATGAAAAGGTACAAACAAAAGATTCATGAATAACAATGCTTTGCAAGACGTTTGTTTGTTTCACATAAATAAAGCATAATGAGAATGGCATTCAGCTTGTCCCTCATAGTGTAGCAAAACATAAATGCATAGGACACCTTGAAAGTTCATAAGGGTGACTAGATACAAGTAGTTTAAGAACAAGCAACATTAAAGTTATGAATCAATCAACAAGTTTTGGGACAATGCACATTAAACTAAGAATGGCCACTATGCTCTCTCAATAGGTGCATAAAGATAGAAGATGGAGACTCAATATAAAAGTAAAAGAAAGGCCTTCATAGAAGGAAGCAGGGATTCAAGTCTCATAAAGAGCTTCCAAAAATTATGGTACTTATTAGCTTTCAGCTCTCATTGCCCCTACCATAAGCATCTTGAAGTGATTAAGATTAAAGTGAACAAACTATGGAGTACATGCTTGACAAAGTATAGGTTGGCAATCTCATGTCCCTTGAATACGAGGGCCGCTCCTCATGCTACTCAAGTTTAGTTACCGATAAGTTCTTGTCATAGTAAGTACATATGTATCATAGAGAACCGCCAACGGGGTACCCCTTGCCCGATGATACGGAAGAATCCCCATATCAAAATGACAAGGCAAGCAGACAATAAGCATCTCAGCATCTTCTTATATACCATGGGAAAATGGTGCTTTTTTCTCTCTTTCCTCTTTTATCATCTTTTTTTTCTTTTTTTCTCAATCTCTATCTCTTTTTTATATAAGAAGAATGCTTCATAGATTGCTCATTATGGTTACACTGCAGGTTTCCACCATGATTAGGCATGGATTAGACCAGTGGCCCAGGCGTTTCTCTAACACACATACATAACTCCATGGACTTACAAGCTCCCCTTTCATTTCACACCGATGACATCCATAAACAAAAGAGCATGATATCAACTGGGTACAATGTACAAGTGCAATGTTGAAAGTGTTCCCCATGACAGCATGGTTCTGCTAATTCCCAATGTATAAGTGCAAACATATACAACATAGATGACACAATGGTTCAAGTTTATTAGGGGCAAGAAAAGTAAAGTGTGCCATCAAGTTCGTGAGAGCTTTAATCACTAATTTTCACATAACAAGTTTAATTCGAAAGGTAGATAAAAACATGAATATACTTGGAATAGAAAATGCTAATAGGTAGGTATGGTGGACTCTTTGGAATAACTTGGTTTCATTTGGAATTGGATGCATGAGTGGAACTCACACTTGATTATGGAGGCTAGCAAAAGACTCGGAGCGACCAACTAAGAGAGCACTAATGGCCATAATCATGCAAAGCGACAAAACATTATTAAAGCATAAAGTGATATTACAAGTCGAAAACTAAAGGATCATAGAGGCTATGGTGACTTGGGATAGTCTTAACATGGTGTGAGAATGTGCCAAGTCAACCCAAATAAAGCATCAAAGGAGAATACCACAATACTATGCTTTAATATGCTAAAACAACACATGATTCTTTCAAGGCACATTAAGCAATCTCAATTGTTTATAACATGTCATGCTACAACAATAATCACTAAGCATAAAGCAAAAACAATATCAAGCATGACATGACAAATCATAGGCCACAGTCAAAAACAAACTCCTTTTTACCACTTAAGCATGAACTTTTCCTACTCTTTTCCAATCCAAACCAATCTTATTTGAAAACTAATGCATGAATGAGGGGGTCCAACCAATTTATTCAAGCAAACTAAGCAAACCAAGCAAACAAAAACCAAAAAAAAAATGAAGATGCTCCAAGAACAACACAACTGTGCATGAAACAATAAAAATGAAGTGTTTGGAAGAAACTTGAGATTTTTATTAATGAAGAAGGGGATGCCTTGGGCATCCCCAAGCTTTGACGCTTGCACTTCTTGAATATTTATTGGGGTGACACGGGGTGGCATCCCTAAGCTTGAGCTTTTGTCCATTCTTCATCTCATTACATTATTCTTCCCTTCCACCTGAAAATTTTCCTTCATACAAAACTTCACACAATCTTCATTAGCAACATTAGTGTACTCAAGATAATAAGCCTTTTGGTTCAGTTCCAACACAAGTAAAACTTCCATTAAAACACAAGCTACTGTAGCACTTCCCTCAAAAATCTCAATTTCCCCAAAAAGAACTAAAAAAGGAATCAACAAGAAGCAAATGCAAATAATGGCAGAAATCTGTCAAAATAGACCAGCAGGTAGAAACCGATTTTTTCGAAGACCTTCTGTTGCTAAAATCGAAATGTGTTGAACTAACGAA
This sequence comes from Avena insularis, assembly GCA_023614405.1. Lineage (NCBI taxonomy): Eukaryota > Viridiplantae > Streptophyta > Magnoliopsida > Poales > Poaceae > Avena > Avena insularis. The sequence continues at coordinate 492,180,412 of CM042692.1, read as the reverse complement.
AGTTGGATAATAGCCTGGGGCAGAAGCACAAAAAATTACAGCTCAAACCTACATACAGAGATTTTTCATGAATTTTTACAGCGAAGCATAAAAATCTGTTTCAGGACAGCAACTTTCCCAAGTCTTACTTCTCTCTCATTAGTGGTTACTCTTGGCACAAAACCACACCAAAATGATAAGGAGAGGTTATTACTGAAGCAATAAATTCCAAAACTCAACTAAAATTTTTGGGTTATCTCCCAATAAGTACTTTTCTTTAATGCCTTTAAGTTAGGCATAAGAAGCAAGAAAAGAATCAAGTATTCTGAAATGAAGAAGCATTAAAACCAGATTTCTTGCCCCTACCTTTCTTACCTTTGTTCTTATCCTTGGGGAACATGTGATTGTTTGGTGGAGAAGCAAAGTGCATGATGCCCTTTTCCACATCTATTATTGCTCCAAGGACTTTAAGTAGGGATCTTCCAAATGTAATTTTTCCTTTTCCTACACATTCAAGAACAAGATAATCAGTAGACACCACTTTCCCTAGAATTTTTGTAAACACTCCTTCAGCTATTCCAATGGGTAATATTGTGGCATTATTAGCAAGAGATATTTCTTCTCCCCCTTTAGAAAGTCCCCAAAGATTCAAAGATTCATAGATATCTTTAGGCATAAGACAGAATTCAGACATGATATCATAGCGTGCATGAGAAGTTTGATTATTTATAATTTTTTTACTGTAGGAAGCCATTTTGAGGGTTCAGAATTTATTGGAACATAATCATGATGCTCTCTAAGCATGTTATAGCATTCTTTTAAACTAGCAGTGTGGGTCTCAAGAGTGTTCAATCTAGCAAATATGTTTATAAAGGAAGAATCAGATTTGCTAGGCAAGTTATATGTTAAGTCCAACTTCTTTATGGCTTTAAAAGCTTCATCTTCATTGCATTGGAGGAAATCTCCTCCCACTACATCATCCAAGGCATATCTATAGCAAAGAGCAGTTCCAAAGTAAAAACTGCTAAGAAACAAGCTTTGAGTCATTTTAGGTTCATTTTTTTCATGTAAATCAAAGATTCTAGACCAAGCTTCTTTGAAACTCTCTTAAATTCCTTGTTTGAAAGTAAAAATCATTTCCTCAGGTGACATAGTGATTGGAGCGATGCTAGACATAATGACAACTTAAGGTAGGAACTAATAATATTTTTTGTGTGTGTTTTTGATAAAGAAAGCAAACTAGTGCAACTATTTTTTATGTGTTTTTGATAAAGAAACAAGCAAACAAAGCAGAAATAAACTAAGCAAAACAAATAAAACAAAGTAAAGAGATTGGTTATGAGGGACTCCCCTTGTGAAGATGTCCTTGACTCCTCGGCAACGGTGCCAGAAAAATAGCTTGATGGCTCAAAATATATCGAGCTCATTGGGGAACCCCAAGAGGAAGGTATGATGAGCACAACAGCAAGTTTTCCTCAGTTATGAAACCAAGGTTATCAAACCAGTAGGAGCAAGGAAACACCTCCAAGGTGTTGTTTCCAACTTGGAATCCTGCACAACACACCCACAGAACTTTGCCCCCAACTTACAATGAGGTTGTCAATCTCACCGGTTTTGCTGAAAACAAAGGATTAAACGTATTGTGTGGAAGATAGTAATTGCTTGCAGAAACTAAACAGAAAATAGTAAATAGCTCGTACATTGATAGTAAAAGAAAGGACCCGGGTCCATAGTTCACTAGTGGTGATTCTCCTGAAGATAGATGACATGTTGGGTGAACAAATTACAGCGGGGCAATTGACAAACAGCGAGAAAGCATACATGCATATACTAATCATCTTGACTCCTATGAGATTTGATTGGGCATTAGAACATTATACATAGACCGTAATCCAACTGCATATATGACTAATAATCCACCTTCAGGTTATCATCTGAACCCCCTCCAGTATTAAGTTGCAAGCAACAGATAATTGCATTAAGCAAAGTGTGTAAAGTAAACAATACGATGATGCTTGGAGGCCCCTGCATCTATGAGTGGCACCATGCGGCCAGGTGGTGTGGCCGGCCCCTCTCCGTCTCGTCTTCTGGCTTCATGTTCCCCTCGGTGAAATATTGACTTTGGCTTTTGTCCCGTGCAATTCCGAGAATATTCATTTTTTGGCTTTCCTAGAATCAAAAACAGCAGAAAATAGGCAACTAGCACTGTGGCATCTTGTTAATAGGTTAGTTCCAGAAAGTGTATAAAAATACTCCAAAGTGTGGACAAAACATAAGAAAGTAGATATAAAACAAGCATGGAACATAAAAAATTATAGATACGTTTGCAACGTATCAATCGTATGGGCACCTAGAGGAGGGATGAATAGGCGCTACTCCAAATTTTAATACTTTTTCAATTTTAGGCTTGACACAAAGGTAAATTCTCTAGATATGCAACTACATAGAATTTCCCTATATGTAAACCTAACTATTAGCAAGTAAAGGCAAGTAAAGGCAAGTAAGAGTGAGGAGCGACGAAACCCTAGTGGAGCACGCGAAGACACATGATTTGTTTTACCGTAGTTCCTTCCTTGTTAAGGGAAGTACGTCTGTGTTGGAGGGGTGGGCGGGTTCTTAGCTGCCACTTTGAAGGCCGCCATTTCTTGCATGACTTCATTGGAAGTCATTTGGTGGTAGTTGTGTCTACCTTGCAAACTCTTCAAGTCTGTGGGCTCAAATGGCATGAGAGCACTCACATACTTTCTTTTGATCCAAGCATCATCAATATGAGTGGCACCATGCTTTTTAAATGTTCTTGTAATGCTCTTGAGCCTTCTATACATGTCTTCATGGTCTTCATCATCCAACATGTAGAATCCTTCAGCTTCATTGCTTAGAGCATCATACCTATTTCTTCTCATGCTTTCATTGCCGATGAACAAGTCGGTGAGAGAATCCCAAGCTTCCTTGGCGGTGTTGAGATGTTCAATCTGTGGCATGTCCTTTGGACCCACAGCAAGCTGAATCATGTGAAGAGCCATTGCATTGAGTTAACTGTCCACAACTTCTCTTCTTTTGAAGTTGGCGGAGTCTCCAATATGGAGGCCATCTTCAATGATCCTCCAAAGCTCAATGGACGAACTGCACACATGAGATTTCATTAAGAATTGCCATTGATAAAATGAGGATGCACTAAGCTTGGGTGGATCACCCCTATTGTTTATATGAGGGTGAGGGATTGGTGGGTCAAGAGAATATAGGTGAGGGACCTCACTATAGTCCTCCTTCCACTTCCCTACTTGGATGAGGATCCATTATTTTTCTCACCCACCAACTCGTCTTCCTTGGAGTTAGCATTTGCTTTCTCCTTAGATAGCAAAGTGGAGGCCTCAGAGGTAGATGGAGGTGGGGTTGTAGATGAAGTGAGGCGAGCAATCATTTGCTACATCTCTTCCATCTTGGACTCAAAGGATTTCAACAAGGTTGTTTACAACGTCTTGAGATCATCCATTGTGACCTTATCCACAGCCTCACTCCCATCTCCCTTAGTACCCATACTTCTCTTAGGCTGTTAAGCCCGAATATAGAACCAAGGCTCTAATACCAATTGAAATGGATCGTATGGGCACCTAGAGGGGGGATGAATAGGTGCTACTCCAAATTTTAATACCTTTTCAATTTTAGGCTTGACACAAAGGTAAATTCTCTAGATATGCAACTATATAGAATTTCCCTATATGTAAACCTAACTACTAGGAAGTAAAGGCAAGTAAGAGTGAGGAGCGAGGAAACCCTAGTGGAGCACGCGGAGACATCAGATTTGTTTTACCGTAGTTCCTTCCTTGTTAAGGGAAGTACGTCTGAGTTGGAGGGGTGGGTGGTACTAAGACCACTGATGACCCACAAGTATAAGGGGTGTATCGCATGAAAGGATTCCTGGTGCGTGGAGGAAGTGACCGTGGAGCCAAAGTGTGACGAGGAGCTTTCCCCCAGTCTGCATCCGTGCAGTCCTTCTAATCTTGGCAGGTTTCACCACTCCAATTCTTGCAATGGTGGTGCCGGTATGAGGACGTTGGCCTTGCTCCTCTTCCCCTTCACTCTTGATCTCCTTCTCCTTCTCGGGGTCTTGGAGGTCTTCCTCCATGGGCTCCTTCCCTTTATCCTTGGCGGACACCATTGTGCTTCTAAGCTTTCAAAGAGTATGTCCTGGCAGAAATAGATCGAAACAAAAACACGATGAAAACACAATATACGGACCTCCGGGGATCCGGGGGGTTATATATTACGAAGTTTCATATCAAAAGGAAGGTACTGGGAGAAAACGGGTCGGAGACGGAGTCCTGGGTGGCCTCACCACCTGGTGGCGCGGCCAGGGGTTGGCCCGTGCCATGGGGTGGTGTTGGCCACCCTGGCTCCGGTTCCGTCCCTTTTTCGCTTCATAGCTTTCCTTATTGACTGAAAACTGCAAAAAATGTAGTTGGATTGTATTTTCGCGGAACTTTTATTACCAGAACTGTTACCTAGTTGGAAACGGACTCTGCAGGTCTCTGAATTTGGTATTGAGTGGATCCTTCCAGAGTCATCACTTGAATATCATCGATATCTTCATCTTCATATACTTATTACTCAAGTCATAAAACCTTTCTCTTCCTTGTTACACCACTATCTCCACTTCCTGGAAATTTCTTTCACACAAAACTTCACACAGTTCTTATTAGCAACATTAGTATAAGTGAAGTGATAAAACCTTTTGAGTCCAACTTCAACTGAAAACCATCAAACTATAAGCTACTGTAGCAACTCCTTCTGAAAACCCAAAAATAATTCAAAAAGGAAATCGAATAAAGAAGCAAATGCAAGATTGGCAAAATCTGTCAAAACAGACCAGCAGGTAAAGATCAATTTTTTCGAAAATCTTCTATTGCTCAAATCAAAAAGTGCAAAACTAACGAAAGTTAAATAACAACCTGGGGCAGAATCAAAAAAAATTACAGCTCAATCCGACATACAGAGCTCTCTCACGAATTTTTACGGTGAAGCACAAAAAATCTGTTTCGGGACAACAACTTCCCAAATATTACTTCTCTCTCATTAGAGGTTGATCTTGACACAAAAACTAAACAAAATGGATAAGGAGCGGTTATTACCGAAGTAATAACTTCCAAGACTCAAAGAAACAAAAAAAACTGAAAGCAAAAACAAATTGGGTTGTCTCCCATAAAGCTCTTTCTTTATAGCCATTAAGATGGGAATGATAATTTTGAAGAAGCTCTCACAGGGATATGATTTGAAGTGAAAGAGAGCATTGAGAAGCAAAAACACACACACATTTAAGTCTAACCCACTTCCTATGCAAGGGGATTTTGTAAACAAACAAGTTATTGAAACCAAAGGCAACTTGCACAAGAAGGCAAAAGAAGTGCAACATAAAAACTTTTAGCGTAAAACGAGGAAACTTGATATTCGTTAGATGCACAAGAACACTTTTCCCTCTCTCATAATAGCTTTCGGTATCATGCATACACTTAACAATATAGATATCACAAGGACTATCATAGCAATGATCACTTATTCTAACAGAAAACACAGGAATACTAGCTCTCATAACACTACTATGTGAAACAATATTAGAGGTATCCTTACAAAGGATAGTGTGTCCCTCTTTTTCATACTTAGTGACAAAGTCTTTCACATTTGATACTATAGGTTCATCAACCATTTGTTCAGGTTCAGCAGCCTTACTCATACTTTCATTAACCATACTAGCTATCATAGAATGTTCCTTTACCTTAACTGGAAAAGGCATTTTCTCAATATAAGGTTCAGGTAAAACATGATTAGCAGTATAAACTTCAGTATTTCTTGCAGGAACACTCTTAGCAATATCTTTATAAGGTTCATGATACTTATTCCACTTCTTTTTAGGCACTTCGATATAGGAAGCAAAAGCCTTAAAATAAGAAGCAATAACTTGAGAGTCTAGACCATAAGCATTTTTAATATTTTGAAAATCGTCAGTTCCCATAAAAGATTCGATGCATTCGTAATCATAATTTATACCTGACTTTCTACCTTTGTCATTCTCCCAAGCTTCAGCATTGTCTTGAATACGGTCCAGAAGGTCCCATTTAACTTCTTCTTCCATGCGAGTGAATGATCCAGCACAAGAAGCATCCAATAAATCCTTGTCATGTAGAGGGAGCCTTGCATAAAAGTTGTTGATAATAATATTGTTGGGGAGCTCATGAATGGGACATTTGAGCATTAGTAACTTCAATCTCCTCCAAGCTTGAGCTGTACTCTCTCCATCAAGAGGCCAAAAGTTGTATATTTGATTCTGATCTTTATGAATCTCACTAGGAGGATAAAACTTTGAATAAAAGAGAGGCACTATTTCCTCCCATTCCAGAGCTTGACCATTCTTCAGCAGCTTATACCATTCCTCAGCTCTTCCTTTCAGTGATAATGAGAATAGCTTCTTCTTAACTTGATCTGTAGTAATACCTGCACACTTGAACAACCCGCATAATTCGTGTATAAAGAGTAAATGATCACCAGGATGGACAGTTCCATCCCCAACATAGTAGTTATCCATAACACGATCAATAATTCTTGTAGGTATTTTGAAAACATCTTTCTCAGCAGGTGGTGGCTTATCTACTACCTTAGCAGTGGTAGTAGCATTACCAAATAAGAAACTCAGCGAATTATCCATAACGAAAATAAAGCAACTAGCAGAAGCAAACAATACTCACAGTAGAAGTTTCCTTTACCAGTTCCACTCTCCAATAGTGCTTTACTCCCTGGCAACGACGCCAGAAAATAGTCTTGATGACCCACAAGTATAGGGGGTGTATCGCAGTATTTTCGATAAGTAAGAGTGTCGAACCCAACAAGGAGCAGAAGGTGCTGGCTAGTGGTATGGATCAGGAGTTCTCTGCAAATACTTAGCAAACAGATTTTTAGGGGTTTTCGATAAAGCAAGTAAACAAAGTACGAGTAAATGAAAGATAGTAAGAATGAATGCAGCAAGTGGCCCAATCCTTTATGCAGCAAAGGACAAGCCGGTTGTATTTCTATAGATGACCAAACATTCTCGAGGACACATGGGAAGACTGTCAAGTGCTTTCGCTTCATATAGCTGATTAATCTTCTCTAGCTTGCTAAGTTTTGTGTGGGTGAACCTGTGCTAATGTACCGTACCATCCAAGACTTAATACATACTTGTGATTAAACCCCCTTGCAAACATCCGTAAGTACAAGAAAGTAATTAAGGTAAAACCTAACCACAACTTTAAACTCTAAGACCCTTACGTCCCTTGTGCAATGGTTTCCTAACGGGGGTTCAGGTTTCTGTCACTCCGGCAACCCCTACGATTAGTATCCAAATACACAATGCATTCCCCTAGGCCCATATAGGTGAAGTGTCATGTAGTCGACGTTCACATGACACCACTAGAAGAAGTACACCACAACTTAAATAACAATCTATTGAATCTTTCTCAACGCAACTCCACTACTAACAACAATACTTCTCCCATGTCCTCAAGAACAAAACGAACTACTCACAAGACATCATATGGATCATGATCAGAGATGGAATAATGATGTATAAAAATCTGAACATAAACAATAATTCAATGGTTCACTCAATAGCATCAACTACAAAGAGTAATCAACACCGGGAAAGTTTCCCCTATGAACTATAGCAAGATTCAACCAATTGTTACAGCAATATGGAGATGGTGATGAGGGTGCTGATGGTGATGATGATGATGATCCCGATGAAGTCCAGCTTGATGGTGGTGTTGATGGCGATCTCCCTCTCGGGAAGGAATTCCCCGGAAATCTGTCAGAGAGATCTTTCTCTCTCGGTGTTTTCCACCCCAGCAGGCGGAATCTTTCGTGGTCGCTCCCGAGTATTAGGGTTTCGTGGGGATGATATACGCTAGAGGGGAGAGGCTGGAGTGCTGGCGGCCACACCACTCCTCGGCGCTAGGCCTAGCTCGCCATGGGGTGGTGTGGGCCCCTGTGGCCCACCTCCACTCCATATTCGGCATCTAGTCTTACGGAAAATAGGATTTTCCGTATATTTTTCCGGATTTTCGATCTTCGCAATTTTGCCTCCAAACAGACCTTTTCCATCGAATCCCGATCGGTCCATGCTCCAAAAGTCACCAACCATGCAAAAATAGATGAAATAACATAAGTATCACCTCTCAATATGAAATATATCAATGAATAATAGTGAATTAAGACATAGAATAGTGATGCAAAATGGACGTATCAACCACCACGCCACAATAGGCCTCACCCTGTTCTTCGATGGATCTCGCCACAAAAGGCCTGGTCCACCTTTCCACTATTGGTACCCTTCGAGGTAGGAACCGGTGCCTTTACACAACTAGCAGGGCACACATCCACAACCGAATTGAAGGCTCCCATAATGACAACAAGCTGCCACAAGGACAAATATTATCAAAACTGAAACACAAGATCTAGATATCAACAAGTAATACTAGATCAAGAATTCTCCAAGTGAATGGAGGGGAAGTGATGCGCTTGATTCATGATATTGATGATGGAAGTCTCCTCCTTCGATTCCCCAAAGTTCAGAGCCTTTGGGTGGTTGAAGTGGGAGATCTCGATTTAGATCTAGAAGAATAGGCCAGAGCCTTTTTGAATGAATCAAGGGATCTGACAGGAGGGGTGATTGGGGCTTTTATACCCCTTGTCCAAACTTGGCTATTGGTGAAGTTGGGGGCCAGATTATCTGGCCCAAGTGATGGCCGGATTATCCGGCTAAGGCAAAGCACCGCCCCAGATTTGGATTTTCCGAGGGCAAATCCGCCCCCATACCGCATGATGCGCCTTGCCTCCATTTGCAAAGCTTCTCGAGGAGGGGGGATGATTATCCGGCCCAGGCAAAACCTCTGGCCCTGGCTGGACAATCTGAACAATAATCCGCCCCCCATACCGCATGACGCGCCTTGTCCACCTTTGTCGAAAGGGTCATGCCGGATTATCCGGCCCTTGGTAGGGGCGGATAATCCGCCCCCAACAATTGAATGTGGCTGCTTTTCATATGAACTATTACCTGCAACACTTAGCACACATGAGATAATCCATGGTATTGTTATCTAACACACAAAACACTAGAAATCATGAAATGTTCTTTCACTCGGCAAGATAGAGATGGGGAAGATCTCGGTCTGAACTACCATCGCGGGACGCTGTAGGTTGCCAATGGAGGAGAGCGAAGTCCACCACACCACCACAGCAAAAGCCCAAAACTCACCAGGAACGAGACCGATATGGTCTGATCCTGGCAGAGCGGGTCGCTGATGATTCCAAAATTGATGCATATTTAAGTATATAAATTATTTATATTGTCACTCATTAGATGCTACATCTATTTACAATTATGCCTATTATGTATGATTACTTGTTCTCATTCATTTCCACATGGACTTTGCATATTCATAGTTTTATTAGGATTTTATTACCTTTTTATTGTTTTTGATTTGTGTGTAGGTGCTATGTACAATCATGGATAAAAGGAGCCAAGAAGATTCAATATGGAGGAGTTGCAAGCACCAGACTTAGCCATTTGAGGGGAGGAAAAAGTGGAGCTTTCCATCAAATTCAAATGATCATACAAGTCCATGGTATTGTCACCCTCGTCCATATGAATCCAACGAGCCAAAGAACACCTCAATCAGTGTCCGTATGAAGAAATGGCGGCCAAAATACCATAGAGTATCGAAGGCATAACGATCGCTGGTACGGGCGGAGCCCGCCCGTACCGTACGGACATACCGCCCTCCGACGGCTTCGTTTCGTCAAACAGAACAACATTTATGAATGCCCAATGGGCATATTCGGCCCCTAGCTCTGTCGGTTCGCAAAACTGACCTCCAGATGCCTATTTAAAGAGGGGAAAACCCTAAAACAAGGAGGAGAGTCCACACATGCCATAGGGGCAGAGCCCTGCCGCTCCGTCCCCTCCATAGCCACCGCCCACAAGATCTACACCACCATACACACAAGGGAGAGAGGAGACTTGCATCTTGAAGGGCTACGCAACGATCTTCATCGCCATCTTCATCAACAACGTCTCCAACTTCGAGCCCCTTTGTTTACTTTGTTGTGATCCAACCTATATTGTGGATTTGCACTTGTATTCAATTGTACCTTCATATTTCATTCATACAATTGCCATGATGTTGATCCCCTTCATGTATGAGTAGTTGCCTTGTTCTTGGGGAGATATGGTGAAACCCTAGTATTATTATGCATTGAAATAAAGATGATCTATTACTTGTGTACAAAGATCCATTTATCTATGATTTGTGTTTGATCTCTCTATTTAGATGGTATGTGTAGTCGGCCGCATATCATTTTCCCTTGGGACTAAAGGGAGGGAGAAATCCTTTGGACGTGTCTTGGAAGCATACCCGGAATGCCCCATGACAGATTAGCGTCGGCTCATTGAAATGGATCGTATGGGCACCTAGAGGAGGGTGAATAGGTGCTACTTCAAATTTTAATGCTTTTTCAATTTTAGGCTTGACACAAAAGGTAAATTCTCTAGATATACTACTATGTAGAATTTCCCTATATACAAACCTAACTACTAGTGAGTAAAGACGATTAAGATAAAGGAACGAGGAAACCGTAGTGGAGCACGCGGAGACATAGGATTTGTTTTACCGCAGTTCCTTCCTTGTTAAGGGAAGTACATCTGCGTTGGAGGGGTGGGCGGTACTAAGACCACCACGCCACAATAGGCCTCACCCTGTTCTCCGATGGATCTCGCCACCAAAGGCCTAATCCACCTTTCCACTATAGGAACCCTTCGAGGAGGGAACCGACGCCTTTAAACAACTAGAGGAGCACAACTCCACAACCAAATTGGAGGCTCCCATATTGACAACAAGATGCCACAAGAACAATAGTTATCAATAACAAAACACAAGATCTAGATATCAACGAGAATACTAGATCAGGGATTCTCCAAGTGAATGGAGAGGAGTTGAAGCGCTTGATTCGTGATGACGATGAATGATGTCTCCTTCTTCAATTCCCCCAAAGATTGAAGCCTTCGGGTGGTTGAAGTGGGAGATCTCGAGAGAGAGATTTTGCCACAGGTCTATTCTTTTTCGAATGAATCAAGAGATCTGACAGGAGGGAATACGTGGCCTTTATACCCCCTGTCTAGATGGAGCCGTTGGAGATTTTTGGGGCCGGATTACCCGGCCTGAGTGAGGGCCGGATTATCCGGCCTGGGGCAAACTCCGCCCCAGCCTCGGACTATCCGGGGGATAATCCGCCCCTAGTCTGAGAGTCGCGCCGTGCCAGGCTTTGCACTCCTCCTGGGGGCCGGATTATCCGACCCAAGGAGAGGGCCGAATTATCCGGAAGGGGAAGAAAATCCGCCCCAGTTCGGATTGTCCAGGGGAAAATCCGCCCCTAGTCTGAGGCTCGCGACGTGCCAGCCTTTGCCAAGAGGGTCAGGCCAGATTATCCGGCCCTTGATGGGGGTGGATAATCTGGCCCCCAAACACCAAAAACACTTCCCTGCACACTTAGCACACATGAGAGAACTCCGCGGTATTATTATCTAACACACAAAACACAGGAAACCATGAAATGTTCTTTCAATCTGCCCCTTTTTGGTGTTAGATGACAATACTAGGATTTGCAAGATAGCTCTCATAACAACAATATTTAACGAATAAAAAAGACTCCCCCTCAATGTGCGCATAATAAAATTTGCATTTGATTACAAATACACACAAGAAGGTACAATTCTATTTCATTGGAACATAGGCAAAATATTGATACCACCGAGAGAGAGAAAAAGGCGTCCTCAATATATTATAATAATATCCAATGATAGACATAATGAGCGCCTTCCTTGAAATAGGTATCCAATATAGCCAATATGATAGATGAATCCATAAGGATAATCCACAAGATAAATCCAGAGCCACACATAAACATAGTCTCATACAGAGTAAAACACAAATAGAAGTTCAACACTAAATGGACACAAGCGAGAAAAAGACCGAAAAGATAAAGTGCAAATGCTTGCGCCCGACCCACGCAAATCCACGAAGACCTAATAGAACTACTTCTCCCCCTTTGGCATCGACAAAGAAGAGCGATGCTAGTGCCCTAAGGGAACACTCATAGTCATCATCATCATCCTCGTCCCCGTCCTCATCCTCAAGCTCCTCGGTGTCATCCTCCTCGTCATCAGCAGTGGTCGTGGAAGGAAACAGGTGACGCTCAAGTTCTCCATAGTTGAGCCTAGAAGAAGAATTCCACCGAGCATATGGTGTGGGAGTAGTAGGAGTAGGGGGGTCGCCTGATGCTCTGGACACATGGTGAAGAATGAGCTGCTGAGTATGGGTCATCTCGTGGTGCTACTTGTACGCCTCATATTGTCCCTTGCGAGTGTCCAGCCCCATGCAAAGAATGCTCCGCTGGAACCAATTCAGCTGCTTGATCTCACGAGCAATAGGAGGCACCTGGGTCCTACGAGCACTGGCACAAGCATCCCTAATGAGTCCCTCAGAAGTAGAAGATGGGTGAGAGGTCTTCCTAACCTTTTTGTAGATCTTCTTTGCATGTAGGGTGCATACGGGATGGTAGCCTATTGAACAGTGCATCAGTCAACTCATGGTAAATAAAGTCCATCACATCCAGCTTGTAATTAACAGACTCATCCTCACTAGATGCAACCTCATGAGAGAAGGCTAGAAGCTGAACCAGGTGACCACGAATACTGTCATTATTCCCTCCACTTGGGGTGATAGAATCACGGAAGAGGCCCACCAATCTAGCATACACAGGAGAAAGACCAGCAAAGGAGCCCACAATACCATTTTCAACTATGCAAGGAGAGAGGACAACATCTTTATTGGGCTTGAGCTGGGTGATGATACTATGGCCACTAGCACGATCCCTGTGGCGGAAGGGATATCCAAGCACTCCAGCAAAGACACGAAAATCAGCCTGCAATGGTCTGTCACGGTTCATCCACTTCATGGTGCGGTGCTCATCACCACAAATGACCAAAGTGGAAAAGAACAGCTTCACAATCTCGGAGTCATAGGAGCATTGAAGAGCCATGAGATGGTGCAACCCCATCCTCTCAGTCACATACATAGCATCAATAAGTTGAGGTTTTTCCATGGCCTCAGCAATAATCAGGGGATGCATATGTCGAATCTTCTGCCGAGCATAAACATCTTCATAGATAGACTTTTGGTCAGCACACCAAAAGAGAGAGTCACCAAGCTCAGTATCTTGCGCTGATTCATCAAACAGATCACGTTGACGAATGGAAGAGTAAGTAACAACATCCATATTGTTATAGTTAATCTTGGGCTCTTTGCCCTTCCTCTTGTACACACCCTTCCTGGTCCTATCCCTCTTTGCCTGTTCAACCATGCGTGCAACCTTGTTCTTCCTTCTCCTCAGCTCAACCTCATCCACTAAGTTACCCTCATCGTCATCCCGAAATAGTGACCATGAGGACGATGCTTGTAGGTCTTGGGAGCACCTGAACCACCTGTGAAACGAACAAGATGGATAACATGGGGATAAGCACACACACAAGCCCGAGAGAGACCATAGAAATAGTAGGCAAGTAGTCCATAGGCGAAACATACATAATGCACAAAATCCATAAGAATCCGAAGCAAATTGGACTCTGTCAGGCCGGATTATCTGGCTTGGCCAGGGGCGGATAATCCGGCCCTGGCAAAAAATCTCAAATTCGCCTAGATTGGATCCAAAAACGTAGATCGGACCTAGGTACTGCAAGACTACAATCTCTAAATGAAACAACAACCTTCTAGACCATGTTCCACCAAACAAGTGACACATCAAGCCAAAGATGGGGAGAGAGGGAGTTACCCTCACTCATTAGAGGAAGAACACGGAGGAGAAGGTACCCGGAGGCACGGAGAAGAAGATCCGGGGAGGCTCAGAGAATCCGGTGGCCGGGAAGGCTCCGGGGAGGGTGGAGATGGCAGACGGCAGCTGGGAAGAGAGAGGAGGGGTCGGGGGAAGAACTGCTCGTTATGAGCCCTTCCCTCGATGCCAGCCTTAATAGACTGCATCTGCCAGGGCCGGATTATCTGGCCTATACTTGGGCCAGATTATCCGGCCTCAAATCCGAATTTCTATTACACACGGATTCAGGCCCGCGCGTCCCCAAACAAAACCCCCACAAAATGAACAATGGACTTGTGTGCTACATGAGATGGCTTAGGGGTAGGGAGAGTCTTGGGATTAGAGAACCAAACTGAGATGGTACTACACACTCAAGATTGCAAGAATCAAATCAACTAAAGGCCAAAATTGAGTGTGATTTCCATAAGAACACGAGATGAACAAAAACAACCAATAAGATCCAGATAAAACCAACTCTTCTCATGGAAGAGGGCGGTGGCCGAGGCCACCTTGTTGGAGTGCATGGTATGACACCGCGAAGATATATCTTGGGTTCATGACCAATACTCATCAATAAGCTCACATATCACAAAATGATATTAAGAGAAATGATTTGACTTGCTTTCGGCCTTATGGGGGGAGGGTTAGCCCAATCAATTAGGACCACACTCCCCCTATATCCATGCCCACACCTAGACCAAATAAGGAAGAGATATACGAGTGAGTGCATGGGTAATCAAGACAAGCTCCTTGAATCAATGATATTTAGCTCATTCCTCAAGTAACAAAACCTTGCTTCATCAAGTGGCTTCGTGAAAATATCAGCAAGTTGGTTCTTCGTGCTCACAAAAGATAGATCAATATCGCCTCGAGCTACATGGTCCCGAATAAAATGATTCCGAATCTCAATATGCTTCGTCCTTGTGTGTCAGACTTGGATTATGCATAATTTTGATTGCACTTTCATTATCGCATAAAAGAGGCACTTTGTCACAATTGACACCGTATTCCTTTAAATTTTGCCTCATCCATAATAATTAGGTACATGCACTAGCAGCAGCCACATATTCAGCTTTGCGATGGAGAGAGATATACAATTCTGCTTTTTAGAAGACCAACATACTAAAGATCTTCCCAAGAATTGACAAGCTCCAGAAGTTGATTTCTGATCATCCTTATCACCAGCCCAATCTGAATCAGTATAGCCACATAGAGAGAAATTGGATCCCTTGAGATACCATAGACCAAAATTAGGGGAATGAACCAAATATCGGAAGATCCTCTTGACCGCCACTAAGTGGCTGTCTTTAGGAGCTGCTTGATACCTTGCACACACACCTACACTCAAAAAAATACCGGGTCTATATGTGCCGAGGTAAAGGAGAGAGCCGATCATGGACCAATATACCTTTTGGTCCACATCTTTACCATGGGGATTAAGTTCAAGGTGACATTTTGTTTGCATCGAAGTGGCGACGCCATTAAGATCCATCATATTGAATCTCTTGAGCATGTCTTGGATGTATTTTGCTTGATTTATGAAGGTTCCTTCTCTAAATTGTTTGATCTGAATCCAAGAAAGAATCGTAACTCCCCCATCATAGACATCTCAAACCTGTCAGTCATAAGCTTTGAAAATTCATCATTAAAAGCTTTATTAGTAGAGCCAAAGGTAATGTCGTCTACATATAGTTGGCATACGAAGAGCTCCCCTTAACCTTCTTAGTAAAAAGAGTGGGATCGATTTGCCCAACTTTGAAGCCACAGTCTAGCAAAAGCTCTTTAAGGTGCTCATACCATGCATGTGGGGCTTGTTTAAGGCCATAGAGTGCCTTATCGAGTTTGTAGACATGGTTCGGAAAGTTAGGATCCTCAAATCCCGGGGGTTGCTTTACATATACCAACTCATGTAGAGGACCATTAAGAAAGCACTCTTAATGTCCATTTGCTGTAATTTAAAATTGTTATGAGCAACATAAGCAAGGAGGATACAGATGGACTCAAGACGAGCCACTGGAGCATAAGTCTCGCCAAAGTCGATGCCCTCAACTTGGGAATAACCTTGTGCCACGAGTCTTTCCTTGTTCCTCACAACAATGCCATTTTCATCTTGCTTATTCTTAAAGATCCACTTTGTGCCGATAACATTGTGGCAATCCTTGGGCTTCTCTACTAATTTCTAGACCTTGTTGCGTTCAAAGTTATTCAACTCTTCATGCATAGCAACAACCCAGTCCGGATCTTCAAGAGCTTCAAACACTTTCTTGGGTTCCACCATGGATATGTGAGCTTGGTGCTCACCAAAACTTGCTAGCTCCCTTTTTATGGACACCCTTCATCGGAGATCACCTACAACTTTGTCAAGAGTGTGACCCCTTAATTCAAGGTTCCTATCTGCACGAGCTTTGCGACGAAGTTCAATTAGCTTGTTGTCTCTTGGGGGAATAACTTCATCATTTGAGTCTTTGTTGGAATCATTGGCTTGGCCTTGATCTTTAGCTTGATTAGCAGGAATAGGAGATGGTGAATCTTGCCCTTGATGTTGATCACCAGCTGTAATAGGAGGCTGCTGCTCTTCAGGATTTTTAGGGCCGGATAATCTAGCCTAGGAGTACTTGATGCATTTTCACAGTCTTGAGTAGTCCTGGCACGAACTGGAGAGGGGCCGGATAATCCAGGGTCAGCCAGAAAATCTGGCCTGGAGCTTGCAGCAGAATCTTCATCATTTTGATCACTTCTGCCAATTGAGGAAGATTTCCCGGATAATCCAGCCTAGAGCATTCAGGAGCATTTTGATCTTCAGCATTTGGTGGGTTTGGTGTAGAGGTTTCTCCAACAGTTGGAGCAGGTTGAGCTTGTGTCGAGGGCTCTACTTGAGTAGAGCATTGTCTGTCCCGATCCGCCGCAAGGGGTTCCTCAATGGGCCAGAAGAATCCCACTCCCATTCTTCTTACGACATCTTAGGGTATTTCAACATCTACATCACAAACATCAACTTGCCCCGCATGGGAGCCATCATTTTCCTCGAACACCACACTACAATATTCTACAACAGTTCCAGAGAGCTTATTGTAGACTCTGTAAGTGTGGGATTTGGCACCATAACCAACAAAAATTCCTTCTAAAGCCTTAGACTCGAATTTAGATAAACGAACTCCTTTAATGAGAAAGAAACACTTCCAACCAAATACCCGGAAGTAGGAGATGTTTGGCTTGTTACCAGTAAGTATTTCATAAGGAGTCTTGTCCAAGATTTTGCGGAGATAGATCTAGTTGGATGAATGGCATGCGGTAGAGATTGCTTCAGCCCAGAAGTTATAAGGAGACTTAAATTCAGCTAGCATAGATCTGGCCATATCCATTAGGGTCCGGTTCTTCCTCTCGGCAACACCATTTTGTTGAGGGGTGTACGCAGCGGAGTATTGATGTCTTATCCCCTCTTCACTTAGAAATTCATTTAGAGTGTAGTTCTTGAAATCGGAGCCGTTATCACTTCTAATTGCCAAAATAGGGAGATTGTGTTGATGTTGAACCTCGTTGTCGAAATCAATGACCGTTTGTTGTGTCTCGCTCTTTACCTTGAAGAAATAGACCCATGTATATCTCGAATAGTCATTGACAATTACAAGGCAATATTTATTCCCACTAAGCCTTGCATGAGAAAGAGGACCAAAAAGATCCATATGAAGGAGCTCCAAAATCCTCGTTGATGAAATAATGGTCTTCCGTCGATGGGGAGAGTCATGCATTGTTCCTTCAACACAAGCCCTGCAAACACGATCTTTGGCAAAGGAAACATTTTATTTTAGTCCAAGGATGTGGCCACCCTTGTGGAGACTTTGCAAAGTTCTCATATTGACGTGGGGTACTCGGCGATGCCATAGACAGCCCGCGTCGGCTTCTCCGAAGAGACACATCGGGCCTGTAGTGGTTTTCCCCGAGAAGTCCACCACATACAGGTCATTTTCGACATATCCAACGAAAGCGACCTTTAGAGACTTTCTCCACAAGAGCACCACCAAATCACCATCAATGAAAACTGCAAAGCCCATCTTACCAAGGGCATGAATAGAAAGTAAATTGTAATCAAGGGTCTTAACAAGCATGACGTCCATGAGAGAGATATCGTGAGCAACCACAACTTTACCAAGACCCAATACCTCAGATTTTGACTTGTCACCATAGGATACGGTTATGTGATAATGGTTTGGCCGCATCTCCGAGATGATCTCCTTGCTTCCGGTCATATGACTAGTGCACCCGCTGTCGAGTACCCATTTAGACCCACCGAAAGCATAGCCCTACAAGAAGGTTACTTCTTGGTTTTAGGTACCCATTTTTGAATGGGTCCTCTCATGTTAGTGACAAGGGTTTTGGGAACCCAAATAGACCAAGATATGTAACTATCAAAAGGACCTACATAGCTAGCATAGACATCACCATAATCACAAAATAACTCATAGTTAGGATTATTAGCCCCTGCAAAACCATCATAGTTAGTCTTGTCATTAGTGGTGGTGCTTATCTTTGGTTGAGAAGTTTTGCTCATCTTCTTCTTCTTGTTCTTCTTATTCTTTGTCTTGGGGACATAACAAAGACCTTCTTTCCCATTGTTTGTCCTTTGCTTTTTAAGCACCTCATCTAGGGCTTCTTTACCTTTATGTTGAGATCCCTTTACAAGTTCTTCTTTTAGCCTTGTATTTTCTTCAACAATGTCTTCATGTCCACAAGATAGAGTGGAGGTGCTGGGCATATCATACTTGTAAAATTGAGTTTGGAGCTGATCACGAGACTCATTTAGAGCAAAATGATCACTCTCCAATGCCTTGTGAGCAATGTCAAGTTTCTCAAACTTCTCTGAGAGTCTAGCATGAGCAACCCCAAATTCAATATTTTCCTTCTTTAGTTTCTTTACCTTAGCAAGAGCATTGTCACGTTCTTTAATGAGCTGGGCAACAACCTTTTCATGGGACTCCTCAATTGACTCAAGTTTCTCCTCCAAGGATACTCAAGCTTCCTCTTCTTCCTCTAAGGCATTCTTCAAGGAGGCAATTTCCAAGGCATCTTCTCTTTCAATTCTACCCTTATCTTCGAGAAGTTCTTCGGAATGAGCAAGTTGATCCATAAGAGCATCAAAGTGAAGTTTGTGCTCACCTTGCAGGTTAGTGAAAAATTGCCTCTTCTACTCCCACATCGCTCTTCAGAATAACTTCTTCTTTATCTTAAGACTAGTATGATCATCCATATCCATATTTATATTAGTCTTAGGAAATGAAGAAATAGAAGATGATACCTCGGACCCTCTTGCCATAAGGCAAGTGACGTTGTTGTTGATGAAATTTTCATTTGGAGAGTCGAAGAGCGATGTGGGAGTAGAAGTGGTGGCTATAGCAGCCACCTCTCGAGCACTATCTTCATCCTCTTCATCTTCACTTGTAGAGGAATATTCTTCTTGTGCCACCAAGACAATCTTGGGTTGCTTCTTGTAAGGACCATTCTTCTTGATAAATGGTTTCTTTCGAGGAGCCTTGGATTTTTCTTTGAGAATGAGCCTGCCTCCATTGTCTTCTCTACTTTGATAAGGACATTCAGCCACAAAGTGCAACCTATCTCCACAATTGTAACATGTCCTCGGTTTTGGGCCATTCTCTCTTCTTCCACTTGACCCATTCTTGCGCTCAATTTCAGACTTGGCCTTAGTTGGGTCCTTCCAAATATTCCTTGCGTAGAAGGCCATGTAGTCTCCATGAGCACGCTTGACCTCCTCGGGACAGCTGATACGTTGCAAACGTATCCATAATTTTTTATGTTCCATGCTTGGTTTTATCTACTTTCTTATGTTTTGTCCACACTTTGGAGTACTTTTCATATGATTTCTTGGACTAACCTGTTAACAAGAGCCATAGTGCTAGCTGCCTATTTTCTGCTGTTTTTGGTTCCAGGAAAGTCAGAAAATGAATATTCTCGGAATTGGACGGGACAAAATCCAAAGTTAGTTTTTCACCGAGGGACACCAGGAGCCAGAATACGAGACAGAGAGGGGCTGGGGCCTGGCCACACCACCTGGCCGTACGGGCTAGGCCTGGCCACACCAGGGGGTGGTCTGGCCGCCCCAGACACCCCCTCGGCCTCCCTCTTCGCCTATAAGTTGCCTCTTGACCTAAAACCGAGGGGGGTTCGACGTTTTTCCAGAAAGAGTTCCACTACGCCGCCACCACCAGATTTGGCGATTCGGAACCAGAAACTCCGTTCTGGCACCCTGCCAGGACGGGGAATTGGAGGAGATCATCGCCATCATCATCACCATCGCTTCTCCATCGACCATCCATGTTTCCCCCATCTATGAGTGAGTAATCCCCCGCTGTAGGCTATGGGGATGGTAGGGATTGGATGAGATCGTTCATGTAATGGCATCAGATTGTTAGGGCATGGTGCCTAGTATCTACTATTAGTGCTTTTTGACTTTGTTGCAACTTGTTATGCTTAATGCTTGTCACTAGGGCCCGAGTGCCATGATTTCAGATCTGAACATGTTATTGATTCATTATGATAGTATTGTTTATGGTCTTACCTGCAAGTTGTATACACACGTTGTTGTTCGAAACCAAAGGCCTTGAAGTGACAGAAATCGGGATAACCGGAGGGAATGGCTTTGATGTGAGGATCACATGTGTTCACGGAGTGTTAATGCTTTGCTCCGGTGCTCTATTAAAAGGAGCACCTTAATTGCCAGTAGTTCCCTTGAGGCCCCGCTGCAAACGGGCTGGCAGGACAAAAGATGTTGTGCAAGTTCTCATTGCGAGCACGTATGACTATATATGGAACACATGCCTAGGATTATTTAGTACTTGGATGCTTTATCTTATTTATCTGAAAATGCCCTATGTTCTAATTGCTATATGAATTGTCTTGTCCATGCAATACCCGTCCATCCATTCCTGTGCCTACCGCGCTTTAATCCTACTGTTTACTGCAATTGTTACTACTGTCTTTACTTTTACTACTGCTATTACTTTACTATTGCTACTACAAAACTGTTGCTACTGATAAACTGCTATGAGCAAGATTGTTTCTAGGTGCAGCTGAATTGACAACTTAGTTGTTAAGGCTTATAAATATTCTTTGGCTCCCCTTGTGTCGAATCAATAAATTGGGCTTCACTTCCCTCGAAAGTATTGCGATACACCCCCTATACTTGTGGGTCATCAAGACTATTTTCTGGCGCCGTTGCTAGGGAGCATAGCTTTATTTATCAAGTTCACTTGGAATCACTATTGTTCAAGCATAATAATAACCAATCTCTTTACTTTGTTATTTTTGTTTTGCTTAGTTTATTTCCGCCTTGTTTGCTTGTTTCTTTATCAAAAA
The DNA here is from genome assembly GCA_023614405.1 of Avena insularis. Classification (NCBI taxonomy): domain Eukaryota; kingdom Viridiplantae; phylum Streptophyta; class Magnoliopsida; order Poales; family Poaceae; genus Avena; species Avena insularis. The sequence continues at coordinate 492,159,115 of CM042692.1, read as the reverse complement.
TACAAAAAAAATAGTTCCTATTCTAGTTGTTATTTTCGTTGGTCTGTTATTGTCTTGCTTTATCATGCTCTCTATCAATGGTTGGTTTCTTTGAAACTGAATATTATTGGCAAGGTGGGTTCACGGAAGAACAAAAATATTATTATAAGGAACACCGCTTGTCACAAAAAGGGAAACACTTATGGGAACAAATTGATAAATTGTATACCATTGCTATAAACATGTGCTCTACTTATAATGTTACTTATTGCTTTGATAAATCTTGTTGCTGTAGGAGGTACAAACACCTCCCTTTTCAATGTGAGTATAATGATGATGTTACCATATCTTCTTATGTTAAAGAAAATTATGACTTTTATGAAGTGGAACAAATTGAGGATTTTATTGCTTGGAAGGGTGCATTTGAACTTGCTAGTTTGCTTGAAAATATTGATGATTCACCTTATAAATACGAGGTTTATTATATACTTAAATTTTGCTTTGATAATTGCAAGGAATAAAATGGCTATATTCTTGAATATATTAATAGATGTTTTCCACAAATGGAAGAGACTAATGCCTTGCAGGATCTTATAGAAGAAGAAATTGATGAACCTGAAAGCTCATTAGATGAAAAAGAGGAGGAGAGTGATTAACAAAAGGAGGAAGAATGGATTAGCTACCCATGCCTACCTTCTAATGAGAGTAACTCTTTATCCCTTACATTATCTGATTGTCCCCATGCTTACTAATGACCCACAAGTATAGGGGGTGTATCGCAGTACTTTCGAGGGAAGTGAAGCCCAATTTATTGATTCGACACAAGGGGAGCCAAAGAATATTTATAAGCCTTAACAACTAAGTTGTCAATTCAGCTGCACCTAGAAACAATCTTGCTCATAGCAGTTTATCAGTAGCAACAGTTTTGTAGTAGCAATAGTAAAGTAATAGCAGTAGTAAAAGTAAAGACAGTAGTAACAATTGCAGTAAACAGTAGGATTAAAGCGCGGTAGGCACAAGAATGGATGGACGGGTGTTGCATGGACAAGACAATTCATATAGCAATTAGAACATAGGGCATTTTCAGATAAATAAGATAAAGCATCCAAGTACTAAATAATCCTAGGCATGTGTTCCATATATAGTCATACGTGCTCGCAATGAGAACTTGCACAACATCTTTTGTCCTGCCAGCCCATTTGCAGCGGGGCCTCTAGGGAACTACTGGCAATTAAGGTGCTCTTTTAATAAAGCACTGGAGCAAAGCATTAACACTCCGTGAACACATGTTATCCTCACATCAAAGCCTTTCCCTTCCGGTTATCCCGATTTCTGTCACTTCGGGGCCATAGGTTCCGGACAACGACGTGTGTAAACAACTTGCAGATAAGACCCAAAACAATACTATCATAATGAATCAATAACATGTTCAGATCTGAAATCATGGCACTCGGGCCCTAGTGACAAGCATTAAGCACAACAAGTCGCAACAAAGTCATAAAGCACTAATAAAAGATACTAGGCACCATGCCCTAACAATATGATGCCATTACATGAACGATCTCATCCAATCCCTACCATCCCCATAGCCTACAGCGGGGGATTACTCACTCATAGATGGAGGAAACATGGATGGTCGATGAAGATGATGGTGGAGATCGATGGAGATGGCTCCGGGAGCACTTCCCCGTCTCGGCAGGGTGCCGGAACAGAGACTTTCTGTCCCCTGAATCTCCCCTTTGGTGGCGGCAGCGCAGCGGAACTTTTCGTGGAAAAACGTCGAACCCCCTGAAGTTTTTAGGTCAAAAGGCTTCTTATAGGCGAAGAGGGAGACTGAGGGGGTGCTTGGGGCCACCACACCATGCCCTGGTGCGGCCAGGCCCAGCCCGCGCCTAGGGGGGTGTGGCCAGCCCCTGGCCCTCCTCCGCCTCAGATTTCGCTCCTGAGTCTTCTCGAAAAATAGGCACTTTGGCTTTTGTCCCGTCAATTCGAGAATATTCATTTTCGACTTTCGAACCAAAAACAGCAGAAAATAGGCAGCTGGCACTATGGCTCTTGTTAATAGGTTAGTCCAAGAAATCATATGAAAAGTACTCCAAAGTGTGGACAAAACACAAGAAAGTGGATAAAACCAAGCATGGAGCATCAAAAATTATAGATACATTTGCAATGTATCAACATCCCCAAGCTTAACTCTTGCTCGTCCTCGAGTAGGTAAGTGATAAAAAGAAAGAATAATTTTTGAGGTGACATGCATCATCATAAACTTGATCAAAGCATTTGTAAAACATTCAAAACTGGAATCATAGTACTTCAATAATAACATGAAAGACAAAGTTCTAGCAATAAGACAAAGAGACTATGATGCAACATGAAAAGGCATAAACAAAAGATTCATGAATAACAATGCTTTGCAAGACGTTTGTTTGTTTCACATAAAGAAAACATAGCATAGTGGCATTAAGCTTGTCCCTCGTAGAGTAGCAAACAAAAATGCATAGGACACCTTCAAAGTTTACAAGAGTGACTAGATACAAATAGTTTAAAACAAGCAATATCAAGTTATGCAACAATCAACTAGTCATGGGACAATGCACATAGAACTAAGAATGGCCACTATGCTCTCAAAGTAGGTGCATAAAGATAGAAGGTGGAGACTCAATATAATGGTGGAAGAAAGGCCTTTTTATAAAAGGAAGTAGGGATTCAAGTCTCATAAAGAGCTTCCAAAAATTATGGTACCTATAGCTTTCAGCTCTCATTTCCCCTATCATAAGCATCTTGAAGTGATTAAGGTTAAAGTGAACAAACTATGGTGTACATGCTTGACGAAGTATAAGTCAGAAATCTCATGTTCCTTGTATACGAGGGCCGCTCCTCATGCTACTCAAGTTTAGTCACCGGTAAGTTCTTGTCATCGTAAGTACATGTGTATCATTGAGAACCGCCAACGGGGTACCCCTTGCCCGATGATACAGAAGAATCCCCATATCAGAATGACAAGGCAAGCAGACAACGAGCATCTCAGCATTCTTCTTATTTACCATGGGAATATGGTGCTTTTTTGTCTCTCTTTCCTCTTTTCATAGTATCTCTTTTTTCTCAATATAGGACTCTTTTTTTAAGAAGAATGCTTTATAGACAGCTCATTATGGTTATGCTGCAGGTTTCCACCATGTCAGCATGGATTAGTCCAGCAGCCCAGGCGTTTCTCTAACACATATACATAACTCCATGGACTTACAAGCTCCCCTTTCATTTCACAATCCGACATCCATATACAAAAGAGCATGATATCAACTAGGTACAAGTACCAAGTGCAATGTTGAAAGCGTTCCCCATGAAAGCATGGTTCTGCTAATTCCCAACAAATAAGTGCAAGCATATACAACATAGAAGACACAATGGTTCAAGTTTATTAAGGGCAAGTAAAGTAAAGTGTGCCTTCAAGTTCGTGAGAGCTTTAATCACTAGTTTTCTCATAACAAGTGGAAGGTAAACAAAAGCATGAATATACTTGGAATAGCATAAGCTAGTAGGTAGGTATGGTGGACTCTTTGGAATAACTTGGTTTAGGGAGTTGGATGCATGAGTGGAACTCATACTTGGTTGTGGAGGCTAGCAAAAGGCGAGGCGACAAACTAAGAGAGCAATAATGGCCATAATCATGCAGAGCGACAAAACATCATTGATCAAAGCATAAAGTGATACTACAAGTTGAAAACTAAAGGATCATAAAGGCTATGGTGACTTGAGATAGTCATAACATGGTGTGAGCATGTGCCAAGTCAACCCAAATAAAGCATCAAAGGAGAATACCACTATACTATGCTTTAATTATGCTAAAAGAATGCATGATTCATCCAAGGCACATTAAGCAATCTCAATTGCTTATAACAAGTCATGCTACAGCAAAGAATACTAAGCATAAAGCCAAAACAATATCAAGCATGGCATGACAAAGCATAGGCCACAGTCAAAAATAAGCTCTCTTTACCACTTAAGCATGAGCTTTCCTACTCTTTTCCAAACCAAACCAAACTATTTGAACACCAATATATGAAGGAGGAGGTCCAACCAATTTATTCAGAAAACTAAGCAAACAAAGCAAACAAAAAAACAAAATGAAAATGAAAAACAAGACGCTCCAAGAACAACACAACTGTGCATGAAACAATAAAAATGAAGCGTTTGGAAGAAACCTGGAATTTTTATTGATGAAGAAGGGGATGCCTTGGGCATCCCCAAGCTTTGACGCTTGTACTTCTTGGAGATTTATTGGGGTGACACGTGTGGCATCCCCAAGCTTGAGCTTTAGTCCATCCTTCATCTCATTACTCATTCCTTCTATACACCTGAAAATTTTCATTCATACAAAACTTCACACAATCTTTATTAGCAACATTAGTGCACTCAAGATAATAGGTATTAAGGTTCAGTTATAACCCCAAATAAACTTCCATTATAACACCAGCTACTGTAGCACTTCCCTCAAAAAGCTCAATTCCCCAAAAGAACTCCAAAAGGAACCAACAAGAAGCAAATGCAGAAAATGGCAGAAATCTGTCAAAACAGACCAGCAGGTAAAGACGATTTTTTTCGAAGACTTTATGTTGCTCAAATCAAAGAGTGTTGAACTAACGAAAGTTAGATAACAACCTGGGGCAGAATTACAAAAACTTACAGCTCAATCCGACATACAGAGCTCTCTCACAAATTTTTACGGTGAAGCACAGAAATCTGTTTCGGGACAGCAACTTTCCCAATCATTACTTCTCTCTCATTTGAGGTTACTCTTGGCACAAAAAGCAAATAAAAAGGATAAGGAGCGGTTATTACCGAAGTAATAACTTCCAAGACTCATCTAAAACTTTTGGTTTATCTCCCAATAAGTACTTTTCTTTAACGCCTTTAAGTTAGGCATAAGGAAAAACTAAAATGGATAAAATAGAAGTAAGCGGAGATAATCATGGTGAAAACATTGTTTTGTTCAATGAAATCCTTTTGTTAACAAGGTTGATCAGGTCTTGTTACCAAAACAATTTCATATGAGACAAAACTTTGTATTCCACTAATGATTATGTTACCTCAACCTTGATAGCAATGGTCCCAATCATAATAGTTTTAAATTTTTCTCTTGGTATGGGACAATATATTTCTCCAACTTGAATGCCCTCAACATGTTCAATTGAATTCAAACCATAAGTCCTTTCAATCTTCTTAGGGATGATAGTATGTTCCTTGTCATTGACATTGAAGATCACCTTCCCTTGATTACAATTAATAACAGCTCCTGCGCTGTTTAAGAAAATGTCTCCCAAGAATAATAGACATAATATCATCTTCAGGCATAAAAAGTTCGAGAGGATGCTCTCATAAGAAATATGAGTTGAAGTAAAAGAGAGCATCAAGAAGCAAATTCAAAACACATTTAAGTCTAACCCACTTCCTATGCATAGGAATCATGTATGCAAATAAATTCACAAAGAACAAAGTGACAAGCATAGGAAGATAAAACAAGAGTAACTTCAAAACTTTCAGCACATAGAGAGGTGTTTCAATACCATGAAAACTTCTACAACCATATTTTCCTCTCTCATAATAATTTCCAGTAGCCTCATGAATAAACTCAACAATATAGCTATCACATAAAGCATGCTCTCCATGATCTACAAGCACTAGAGCTTTATTATAAACATTTTCAAGAGAAACCCCAGGAACATAATGAAGGAAATATGCCCTGAGAGGCAATAATAAAGTTGTTATTATGTATTCCTTGTATATGATAGATGTTTATTTTGCATGCTATAATTGTATTGATAGGAAACATCAATACATGTGTGTTTAATAAACAAAAAGGGTTCCTAGTTATGCCTCTCTTATAGACTAGCTTGTTGATTAACAAGATGATCAAGGTTTCTTGATCATGGACATTGGATGTTGTTAATAACAAGGTCACAACATTTGTGAAATGATGTCATGAACATTCATCCAAAGTATAGCATTACGATCAAGTCATTATGTTTATATTGCTATAACATCATACAAAGTAGTCTTAGTCCTTAGACCATGAGATCATGTTAATTGCTAACACCGGAAGAGTATCTTGATAACATCAAACGTCACACCGTAACAGGGTGACCATAAAGGTGGGTTTAGTGCTATGAAGGTGTTATGTTTAGGCTCATGGATCAAGAGTGGAATTTGTCAATCCCGATGACGGATAGATATACTCTGGGCCCTCTCGGTGATATCACATTAAGATAGCTTGCAAGCAAGTGATGTGATCACTAGAATGTTATATCACGGGAACGAGAAAAGAGTGCATGTTGGTAACGAGATCAAACTAGGTATTTGGATACCGATGATCGAATCTCGGACATGTATTATATCATGAGACAAAGGGATTAAATTGCTGACGTTAAAGGTTCTCACGTCACAGAAGTCATCGTTGAATATGCAGGAGTCAGTATGGATCTCCAAGTCCCGCTTCTGATTATTGATCTGAGAGGAGTCTCAATCATGTCTGCATTATTCGCGAACCGTAGGGTGACACACTTAAGGGTTGCCGGACACCATTTAGGAGAACATATGTTCCAGACAAAAGGTTTGCAAAGCGCAGGAAATGTAGAAACCGGAATTGTTTTGGGTGAAATTGCAGAAAGTGGTTCTGCATGTGATATTGAAATGTTGCAAGGGGTTTTATGTGAATGTTTGTTAATTAAAGTAATTAACAAAATTATGAATAAAATAAATAAAAGATTTTTATTAATTGAGAGTTGCATTTAATTTGGTGGAAATTAAATACATGTGAGTGAGATTTTGGGTGGAGGCCATGTTTATGTGAGTGGAGGTTCACCACATGAATGAAGGAGGGGAGGAGTCCCCCCCCTCATGCGCCGGCTATGTGAGGGGAGGGGTCTCCCTCCCTCCTATATAAAGCCCCCCTCTCCCCTCTCACAAACCACACCTCCTCGTGAAGGATCTCTCTCCCCCTCTAGATATTCCCCCATGGTCTCGGATTAGCGAGATACATGTTCCCGTGGCCTTGCGTCGAAGGAGTTCTTGCTTCGCTGATTCGCTGGAGCGAGGAGGTGGAGGTTGTCCGTGGCTTGAAGCGTGTGTGCGAGACGGATGCGCTGCTGATTCCACACGATCTTGAGATCGGCAAGCGTACGACTACATCAACCACGAGTTCCTACTCGTTAACAAAACTCGTTGTCTTCGAGGGTAAGTTCTCCATGGATGTATGTCCACCCGTTGCTCTGTACCTAGTAGATAGATCTTGGCGTGTAGTTCACACCATAGGAAATTTTTTGTTTTCTATGCTGCGGACCCAACAAAAACTCCGCCCCAGCCTCGAACTATTCGGAGGATAATCCACCCCTAGTCTGAGAGTCGCGCCGTGCCAGCCTTTGCACTCCTCCTGGGGGCCGGATTATCCAACCCAAGGAGAGGGCCGGATTATCCGGAAGGGGAAGAAAATCTGCCCCACTTCGGATTGTCCAGGGGAAATCCGCCCCCAGTGTGAGGCTCGCGCCATGCCAGCCTTTGCCAAGAGGGTCAGACCGGATTATCCGATCCTTGATGGGGGTGGATAATCCGGCCCACAAATACCAAAAACACTTCCCTGCACACTTAGCACACATGAGAGAACTCTGTGGTATTGTTATCTAACACACAAAACACAGGGAACCATGAAATGTTCTTTCACTCATAACCTACACGGTCAAAGGAGGATTAAAGAGGGACTCCCTAAGATAAGTACGATATCCATGGGGAAACCATTAATTGTGTGGTTTGTATGGGTGACTGCTCTCAAACATCAGTGGTTATTTAGAGGTGAGCTCACTCTTGGCTCAACAAAGTGTCTTCCTATGAGCCTTGTAGTGAAAATCTTATTATGGATCTCTCCCCACACATGTCATGACATAGGAAATAGGGTATCCTAATCATTCATAATTATTCCATGATAGTGGTGAATCCTACACTCCTTGAGAACCCCTCAACCATATTACACAACACTTCATAGACACTCTCTTGCTTTAGTTTACTTTTGTTATTTACTTTGCTCTTGTTTACTTTAGCACTCATTCAAACACACTCTTTATACACCCTTTACTTGGAATTAAAGATAACTTACAAGTACTCTCTAGTGAATTGTAACGAGGGGCATAAAGACCTTTACCAATAGCTCTCTGTGGGTTCGATATTTTTACTTTGAAACTAGCTACAATTGATCTGTGCACTTGCAGTCATTAGTCGCTGCCGCCATCGAAGCAGCAACTTCGGCTACCACCACTGTAGGAGGAGGATCACCTTGGCAGCCCTCCACAGATCGAGGTCCGAGTCGACACGACCTGGAGCAAGGTCCATAGAAGCCCATCTGGGCCTGTTAAACCCATCTTGGCCCACGCGCACGGGCGCTGCTGGCGCACCATGCCACCTCACCCGTTAGCTCCTCCACGTCTCATCGGCCGTCACCGAGCGCCAACCCGAGCCGCCCGCGCTGCCGCTTCCCCTGGATCCGTGTTGAGCAGCTCCGCTCGGTGGGCGCCTCCACGACGAGCTCCCCTAGCCCCTTTGGAGGCGAGGGCGCCCGCTGCCGCCATCGTGACGGCTCACGGCAGCAGAGGAGAAGTGGATTGATGGTAGGGTGAGATGACGTTGGCAAGAACATGTAAACACCGACTATCCACCCATATAGACTGGGGAGAAGTTGCCCATATGGAACACGAAAAACGTAATGCAGCAATCACCTTTTTGGGGAATCATGCCGTCTGGGAACATTTACGCGGAAGTTTGGGCTCCCCCGAGCTGCCCCGTACAGATGACGTGAGGGACGGTTCCCTTCTGATAACAAGCATTAGGCAAACATAGATAATCATTCTAATTATTAAATAAACACTACAACGATCACAAATGGATGGATTTAAAGGAGGCACATCACATCTCACCAATCCCCTACATCTCCCACGCCTATGAGGATTTACTCAGACATGAGAGGAAGACAAACCAAAGGCATAATTGTATTGCAAATAAGAATCATCTCAAAGTTATTGTAGTAAACCAGAATAGCGATTAAAGATCAAATCAAATACAAACCGAAGGTAGATCAAAGTATCGAACCCTAATCTTACAAGTGCCAATCTCTCTCTCTCTCTCAGTAATGATGGGAATGATGGTGGAGTGTGTGGTTTAGAGGTTGGAGATCATCGAGGAACGAGGTGAAGTTCTTCTCCTCTTCCAGATCTGATCTACCCCCTCTAGATGGCTTGCGACGGTTGTATCTTCTATTCTGTCGTTCTTTTCGTCTCTCTCCCTTCATGAAAGTTTCTTGTATTTATATAAGGGAGCCGTCGTTGTGTAGTACGGGCGGGCGGTACGGGCGCGTCCCGACTATACCGATGGTCGTTATGCGTACTGAACACCTCCAATGAAAGGGGCTCTAATTGGGGATTTACTTCTTTGGATGCAATTAGCCCATAAATGCTACTAGATCTCCAATATATGTTCATTACCTGAACACTATCACAAGAAACCAAGGATTCGCTAATTGCGATGTTAACATTATTAGAAAGGGGTAATCTTCAGTGAAATCTAGCAATAAACAAGAGTAAAATCAATAGTGAAAAGTGATGAAATTTGGAGCTATCAACATCCCCAAGCTTAGCGGTTACTTGTCCTCGAGTGACAAAGCTATAATGAGTAATAACAAAGAAATAAATCAAGATGAAAACTTAAAAGTTCGAGGTTGTACCATATTCCATCGTCTCAAATCCTGCAACCTTGAACACGAGCATAATATATCTAAACAATTGCACTTAAGCTCGATTCCTAAACATAAGTAAATCGCTAGCTAATAGTTCTTATAACTCAAATGAGATTGTTAAAAATTTGGTAGAGCTTTGCAAATCAATTTCTTTTAGTGCCTCTCTTATTATGAGAGTGAAAATGTTTTGAGCGAGGCTGCTAGAGTCAAAATTAAGGGTGCACATGTAGATGTCAAAAGAAATATAAAATTAGAGCTTTTTCATTAACACCCACTTTGATAATTGCGGCTATCAAATACCTGTTCTTTTCCTTGTCTTTCAAGAACTCTAATTGTTCAATCTAGGTGGTGAGGTGATGCCAAAGATCAAAACTATCGATAGTCTTTCAGCTCATATTTTGATGATAAATTTTTCTTCCTTTCTCAAGGATCAACGGATATTTATTTTGTAAACGCTTACACAACCTTTTCAGAATACCAATAATTTTTCCCATATAGCGACACGTATGCCACTCATACCATCAACTCATAGCCAAAATCCGGGGTTATTCCATAGACCATTGATGAGTGCATATTTGCATCATGTTTTACATTGTTATTTTGCATTGCAGATGTAGGATCTTGGTATTTTACGGTGCTCGCGCGCACATTTTATGTCTGTTTTCACCAAGATCCGGACAGATGATGGATCCAATGGATATAATTCTTGGAGCAGTTGTACTAAGGAGAAAAGGAGCCAAAACAACGTAAATCGCTTATTTGGGAAATATTAATAATACCAGAAGAAAACCAGAAGCGAACAAAGGAGGCAGAAGGTTCAACAACCAACTATAACCAGAGCAAATTTTCCGGTCGTATAGCTCCAGCCGTATAGTTGGCGCCGCCTCCGCCTCCTCAAATAGTTTCACCCCGTGCAACTGGTTCAGGGAGATGACATATAGAACAACCAGAAATCATAGAAACCTCACCTTCGAAAGGCATCTGGAGGGGGAACTCATCCACTAGGGATCCATTTTCGCCCTGCGCAGATCCGGGAGGCTAAGGCATCGATCTTCATCATCCACCGCTGCATCACCACCATCTCCATCCATCCCATGTACATCTTGTCTAGATCTTGTTGTAATTTCTGTACTCGTTGTGGATTTATACAAGTATTGTTCATCTATGATAGATTCTGTTGTTATTTCCTTGATGTTGATTGCCTCTATGTCTGAGTAGATCACTAGTTCTTGGGGAGATGGAGAAACCCTAGTATGAGATTGAAATAAGATAAGCCTATTATGATATTCATCGTTGTGACCATGTGTTAGATTTTCTACATCTTGATGTTGAGATAAGTCGACCTCTCAATATTTGCCTCTCGTGGGGACTTGATGGAGGGATCTACTTGTTGATAGACGAAGGTGTGTTAGCACTTACAGTGACTATAAAGTTGTTGACACCCCTTACGTATCAACTTGGAAAAGCGAGGAAACTCACAGAACACTATCCATGCCATGGGATACGTCCTACGGGATTACGTCCCTTAATAGCGCAGTAATTTGATTGATGTCGATTGCTGACTGCTCTGGTTAAGAGGATGATGTGAGCAACGGTTTTTGCCTATTTGTCCAAATATGGAGTTCCTCCCACACATACATAGTTGAGAATGTTCTTGATGATAATCTTTATCTTAGCTCCTTATAATGCTAGTGGTGTATCCGCTACTCCCTAAGAACGCTTTTCCCCTACTGCGGTTCCAATCTCTCTTACATACGCAATACTTACTTTCTGTATTCAATTGTTTTACTTTACTTTATTATTGCTCTTATACTTAAACTCAAAAACACCTTTTTACAATACTCGTATTTTATCTTGTCACTTAGAACTTTATCTAGCATTTCTATCATAGTATTTATTTCAAGAATTATTAGACTTCACACTCCTGCTCCTTGTGGGATCGATATCTTTATTTCGAAACTAGCTACAAACGATCTGCGCACTTGCAGTCATCAAGCTATTTGCTGGCGCTGTTGTCGGGGAGCTAAGCCCTGTAGGTCTTTTAGTTTTTGCTTATTTATTTTTGTCTTGCTAAATTTTGTTTTGAGTTACAGGTTTCCACCAACATGATGGAGTTTGAGCATATGACTAGTGCTAACCCACTCAACTACTTCGGGAAGCCCTATGATATTTATAAAAAAGACAACTCCAATAATAAGACAAGGGGGTTTGAAATAAATCCTCTACTACTTGGTATTCTACATAAGAAGCAATTTACTGGAGATGAAGAAGATCCTAATCCATATGAGCATATTGCATGTTTCAAAGATATATGTGGCACTTTTCTATTTACAGGATATACCGCTGATGTGGTAAGGGTTAAACTTTTTAGTCAGACTTTGACAAGTACAACTCTCTCATGGTATAAATCTCTACCCCCCTGAAGTCACTACTATTTGGGATAATCTGGCCTGTGAATTTCTAGCAAAATATTATCCATTACCAAAATCTTTTGGAATCAGGCATCTTATAATGAATTGGAAGAATCATTCTAATGAAGGACTAATAAGAGCTTATATTATATTTAAATATTTACTATGTCTATGTCCTCATCATGATTTACCTGAATGGTATTTATTGCACATCTTTTATGGTGGTTTAATCGAACCTAATAAAATTAAATTGGACTCTTTCGCAGAAGGAGCCTTTATGAATCTTCCTATACCTAAAGCTTGGGCTTTACTTAATAGAATTCGTGATCATAGAGTTTCATGGAATTTTGGTCTAGGAAGTGAAGGAGGCGTAGAAATAGAACATGATTGTATTCATGACTATAACAAAAAGGCCATGTTAAAGAATTATCTAAAGAACTTTATTTGGATTTAGATCTTGTGTTGCAAGTTGTTAAAGCTTTTATAGAACATAGCAAAGCTCCGAAAGAGGGACCGGTCAAGTATGATCCACCACCTGAACCTGAAAAGAAAAGAGAAAATAAAGCAACACTGGCCTCCCTAGAACCAATGCATGAGTTGTCTTTCCCTAACACTGCACAAAAGCATATTCTTGAATATGAACAGGTCAAAGAAGTATAAGAGAAGAAGGAAGATGAAATTATGCCAGAAGTTGTGGAACATCTGGAAGAAACCAAAGATGAAGAGGTAACCAAGGAAGCAATTATGGCTATGTATGCACATTGTAACATAGTTGAAATTGATGAAGAGACTTCAGTATTGGTTGAAGGTAAAACAAAGGTAAAAGATGTGGGTAAGCCTATTCTTCCCTGCATATTTAAACAAACCTTGCATTATGGTTTATGTGATCTTGGTACCGAAGTTAATCTTATATCTTATAACTTCTAGTTAGAAATAAAAGAAGAAATAGAACCGGCTACAATTGAAAATACTGATATGACAATTATGTTAGCCAATAAAAATCTTAGAATTCCAATGGGAGTAGTTGAAGATGCAACTGTCACAATTGGCAATAAAAACTTTCCTATCGATTTTGTACTTGTTGATATGCCAGCTGACACTTTTTGGGTGATATAGGTTCCTATGTTAATTTCAAGAAGGAGACTGTGTCTCTTAAGCTTGGGGGGAACGGGAAATAAATTCCACTTTTCCAAATTTAAAGACAGGCCTCCACAAATATAAGAAGAAGAGGAAGAGAGAACTATTGATAAAATGGCGACTCTTTTCTTTAGTATCCAAGAAGAAGGAATAAATGAAGATCCAAATTATGAAGAGATAGTTATGGAGGAAAAGTCCTTGGAAGAACTAGAAGATGAATTCGATTCACTTCCCATTATGGGACCTCCAACCGACGAGGCTTTTGAAGAGCCAGAAAAGAGAGGGGATGAGGAACTACCACCCCTAGTGTTGAAGACCCTACCAGACAATCTTAAATATAGGTTTCTAGATGATACGAATAAATTTCTTGTTATTATTAGTGCTAAACTTTTAGGAGAAGAAGAAGAACTCATGGAGATACTTAAGGAGCATTGCAAGGCCTTTGGGTACTCAATGGATGACTTGAAGGGCATCAATCCTATGATGGCCATCCATCGAATATTCATGGAAGAAGGTGCTAAACCAGTTGCAGGATTTAATAGAAGATTGAAGCTTGAAATGAAAGAAGTTGTAAGAAAAGAAATTGTACGCCTACTGGACGCATGTATAATCTATCCCGTTGAAGAAAGTGAATGGGTAAGTCCTGTTCATTGTGTCCATAAGAAGGGCGGTTTTACTGTTGTTCCTAATGAAAACAATGAATTGATACCTACTAGAACTATTGTTGGGCATAGGATGTGCATAGACTTCAGAATAATAAAGAGACTAGGAAAGATCACTATCCTTTCTCATTCATAGATCAAACTTTAGAAAGGTTAGCAAACCATACTCATTTTTGCTACTTGGACGGATACTCTGGTTTTTCTCAAATAGTTGTTCATCCTGATGACTAACTTAAAACAACTTTCATTAGTCCTTATGGTTTACATGCTTACCGACATATGCCTTTTGGTTTATGTAATGCTCCAGCTACTTCTCAAAGATGCATGACTGCTATTTTTGCAGATTTTATAGAACTTATTAATGGAAGTATTTATGGATGACTTTTCTGTCTATGGAACTTCGTTTACTAGTTGCTTGGATAATCTCAAAAGAGTTTTGCAGCATTGTGAAGAAACTAATCTTGTTCTAAACTGGGAGAAATGCCATTTTATGGTCAAATAAGGTATAGTCCTTGGACACAAGGTATTAGGTAAGGGAATTGAAGTTGATAGAGCTAAGGTTGGGGCAATAGAGAGAATGCCACAACCCAGGGATACTACAGGTATAATAATTTTCCTTGGGCATGTGGGGTTTTTATAGAAGGTTCATTAGAAATTTCTCTGGAATATCTAAACCTTTGACTAACCTCCTGCAAAAAGGAGTAAGATTTAATTTCGATGATAAGTGTCTTGAAGCCTTTGATAAACTAAAAAATGCTTTATATCGTGCTCCCATCAATAAACCACCTATCTAGGATACAACCTTTGACTTAATATGCGAAGCTAGTGATGATGTTGTAGGAGTAACTCTGGGACAACATATTGGTTGTAGATTTAACAATATACATCATGCTAGTAGAATGTTGACTCGTGTATTAACGAGCTCGTTGGGGAACCCCAAGAGGAAGGTATGATGAGCACAGCAGTAAGTTTCCCTCAGTTATGAAACCAAGGTTATCAATCCAGTATGAGCAAGGAAACACCCCAAAGGTGTAGCTAGCTGGACTTTGGCAGGGCGCACTACCGGTGCTAGCAGCAACATGGAGACCTGCACAACACAACCACAGAACTCTGTCCCCAACTTGCGATGAGGTTGTCAATCTCACCGGTTTTACTAAAAACAAAGGATTACACATATCGAATGGAAGAAAGCAATAGTTTGTAGAAAGTAAACACAAAGCAGTAAACAGTTGTAGATTGATAGTAAAAGAAAGGACCGGGGTCCATAGTTCACTAGAGATGGCTCTCCTTAAGATAGATAACATGCTGGGTGAACAAATTACAGTGGGGCAATTGACAAACATCAAGAAATCATACAAGCATATACTAATCATCTTGACTCCTTTGAGATTCGATTGGGCATTACACCATTATACATAGACCGCCATCCAACTGCAGCTATGACTAATAATCCACCTTCAGGTTATCATCCGATCCCCCTCCAGTATTAAGTTGCAAGCAACAGATAATTGCATTCTGCATTGCGTGTAAAGTAAACAATATGATTGTTCTATGAACAAAGGATTGCTGTTTTCTCCCTAGTAGCAACATCACATCTAGTACCTTAGAGATTTACATCACTTCCCAGTTACGAGGCATGAACCCACTATCGAGCATAAATACTAACTCTTGGAGTTGCTAGCATCTACTTGGCCAAGATATCTACTAACAACGGAAAGCATGCAAGATCACAAATAACAAAGACATGATAGAATCAATAATCAATCTGAAATAGCATCTCAATATCCATCGGATCCCCGCAAACACAACATGCAGAATTACAAATAGATGATCTTGATCATGAATGGAGCTCACAAGATCTAGACATGAAAGCACAAAGGAGAAGAACCAGCCATCTAGCTACTACATGGACCCGTAGTCCAGAGATGAACTACTCACACATCACACCGGAGGCTTGCATGATGATGAAGAAGGCCTCCAGGTTGAATTCCCCTCTCCGGCAGGGTGCCGGGAAGAGCTTTAGATCCCTCCTGATCTAGGGACGGAGATGACGGCGGCTACAAACTCTTTCGTGGATTTTTGATCAGGTACTTACGTTTTCCATATCAGAGGCAATATATAGGCGGAAGGAGAGGCCAAGGGGGTGCCTGGGGCGGCCAAACCACCCCTGGCACGGGCCAGGCCTGGACACGCGGCCAGGTGGTGTGGCCGAGCCCCAGGCCCTCTCCGTCTCGTATTCTGGCTCTAGGTGTCCCCCGATAAAATAATGACTTTGGCTTTTGTCCTGTCCAATTCCGAGAATATTCATTTTCTGACTTTCCCGGAACCAAAAACAGCAGAAAACATGCAGCTGGCACTGTGGCTCTTGTTAATAGGTTAGTCCAAGAAATCACATGAAAAGTACTCCAAAGTGTGGACAAAACATAAGAAAGTAGATAAAACCAAGCATGGAACATCAAAAATTATAGATACATTTGCAATGTATCAGCATCCCCAAGCTTAACTCCTGCTCGTCCTCGAGTAGGTAAGTGATAAAAAGAAAGAATAATTTTTTAGGTGACATGCACAATCATAAACTTGATCAAAGTATTTGTAAAACATTCAAAGTTGGGATCATAGTACTTTAATCATAACATGAAAGACAAAGTTCTAGCAATAAGACAAAGAAACTATGTTGCAACATGAAAAGGCACAAACAAAAGATTCATGAATAACAATGCTTTGCAAGACGTTTGCTTGTTTCACATAAAGAAAACATAACATGGTGGTATTCAGCTTGTCCCTCATAGAGTAGCAAACATAAATGCATAGGACACCTTCAAAGTTCATAAGAGTGACTAGATACAAATAGTTTAAAACAAGCAATATCAAAGCTATGCATCAATCAACAAGTCTTGGGACAATGCACATAGAACTAAGAATGGCCACTATGCTCTCAAAGTAGGTGCATAAAGATAGAAGGCGGAGACTCAATATAAATGTGAAAGAAAGGCCTTCATAGAAGGAAGCAGAGATTCAAGTTTCATAAAGAGCTTCCAAAAATTATGGTACTTAATAGCTTTCAGCTCTCATTGCCCCTATCATAAGCATCTTGAAGTGATTAAGGTTAAAGTGAACAAACTATGGTGTATATGCTTGACGAAGTATAAGTTGGAAATTTCATGTCCCTTGAATACGAGGGCCGCTCCTCATGCTACTCAAGTTTAGTCACCGGTAAGTTCTTGTCATCGTAATTACATGTGTATCATAGAGAACCAGCAGGATACCCTTGCCGATGATACGGAAGAATCCCCATATCAAAATGACAAGGCAAGCAGACAACGAGCATCTCAGCAATCTTCTTATTTACCATGGGAATATGGTGCTTTTTTCTCTCTTTCCTCTTTTCATAATCTTTTTTTTTCTTTTTCTCTTTTTTCTCCATATCGGACTCTTTTTTATAAGAAGAATGCTTCATAGACAACTCATTATGGTTACGCTGCAGGTTTCCACCATGTCAGCATGGATTAGACCAGCGGCCCAGACGTTTCTCTAACACACATACATAACTCCATGGACTTACAAGCTCCCCTTTCATTTCACACCGACGACATCCATAGACAAAAGAGCATGATATCAACTAGGTACAAAGTACAAGTGCAATGTTGAAAGCATTCCCCATGACAGCATGGTTCTGCTAATCCCCAACAAATAAGTGCAAGCATATACAACATAGACGACACAATGGTTCAAGTTTATTAAGGGAAAGAAAAGTAAAGTGTGCCATCAAGATCGTGAGAGCTTTAATCACTAGTTTTTTCATAACAAGTTTAATTTGGAAGGTAGATAAAAACATGAATATACTTGGAATAGCATATGCTAGTAGGTAGGTATGGTGGACTCTTTGGAATAACTTGGTTTAAGGAGTTGGATGCATGAGTGGAACTCATACTTGGTTGCGGAGGCTAGCAAAATACTGGGAGCGACAAACTAAGAGAGCAATAATGGCCATACTCATGCAGAGCGACAAAACATCATTGATCAAAGCATAAAGCGATACTACAAGTTGAAAACTAAAGCATCATAAAGGCTTATGGTGACTTGGGATAGTCATAACATGGTGTGAGCATGTGCCAAGTCAACCCAAATAAAGCATCAAAGGAGAATACTACAATACTATGCTTTAATATGCTAAAACAACGCATGATTCTTCAAAGGCACATTAAAAAATCTCAATTGTTTATAACAAGTCATGCTATAGCAAAGAATACTAAGCATAAAGCCAAAACAATATCAAGCATGGCATGACAAAGCATAGGCCACAGTCAAAAACAAGCTCTCTTTACCACTTTAAGCATGAACTTTTCTACTCTTTTCCAAACCAAACCAAACTATTTGAAAACCAATGTATGAAAGAGGGGGTCCAACCAATTTATTCAGCAAACTAAGAAAACAAAGCAAAAGAAAAACCAAAACAAAAATGAAAAATAAGACGCTCCAAAAACAACATAACTGTGCATGAAACAATAAAAATGAAGCGTTTGGAAGAAACCTGGGATTTTTATTGATGAGGAGGGGGATGCCTTGGGCATCCCCAAGCTTTGACGCTTGTAATTCTTGGATATTTCTTAGGGTGACATGCGTGGCATCCCCAAGCTTGAGCTTTAGTCCATTCTTCATCTCATTACTCATTCCTTCCATACACCTGAAATTTTTCCTTCATACAAAACTTCACACAATCTTTATTAGCAACATTAGTGCACTCAAGATAATAAGTCTTTAGGTTCAGTTCCAATACCAATAAAACTTCCATTAAAACACAAGCTACTATATCACTTCCCTCAAAAATCTCAATTCCCCAAAAGGACTCAAAAAGGAACCAACAAGAAGCAAATGCAGAAAATGGCAGAAATCTATCAAAACAGACCAGCAGGTAAAGACAAATTTTTTCGAAGACCTTCTGTTGCTCAAATCGAAAAGTGTTGAACTAACGAAAGTTAGCTAACAACCTGGGGAAGAAGCACAAAAATTCACGCCTCAAAAGGACATACAGAGATTTTACACGAATTTTTACGGTGAAGCACATAAATCTGTTTCGGGATAGCAACTTTCCCAATCATTACTTCTCTCTCATTAGAGGTTACTCTTGGCACAAAAAGCAAATAAAAAGGATAAGGAGCGGTTATTACCGAAGTAATAACTTCCAAGACTCAACTAAAACTTTTGGGTTATCTCCCAATAAGTACTTTTCTTTAACGCCTTTAAGTTAGGCATAAGAAGCAAGAAAAAGAATCAAGTGTTCTCAAATGAAGAAGCATTAAAACCAAATTTCTTGCCCTTACCTCTCTTACTTTTATTCTTAACCTTGGGGAACTTATGAATGCTTGGTGGAGAAACAAAGCGCATGGTGCCCTTTTCCACATCTATGATTGCTCCAAGGAGCTTCAATAGGGATCTTCCAAGTGTGATTTGTCCTTTTCCTACACATTCAATAACAAGATAATCAATAGAAACCATTTTCCCTAGGATCTTTGTAAACACTCCCTCAGCTATTCCAATGGGTAATATTGTGGAATTATTAGTAAGAAAAATTTCTCCTCCCCCTTCAGAAAGCCCCCAAAGATCCAAAGATTCATAAATATCTTTGGGCATAAGACCAAATTCAGACATGATATCACAGCGAGCATGAAAAGTTTCATTGTTTATAGCAATCTTTACCGTGGGAAGCCATTCGGAGGGTTTGGAGTTTATTGGAACATAGTTGTGATGCTCTCTAAGCATATTATAGCAATCTTTCAAACTAGCAGTGCTGGTCTCAAGAGTATTCAATCTAGCAAATATGTTTATGAAAGAAGAATCAGTTTTGCTAGGCAAGTTGTAAGTAAAGACCAACTTCTTTATGGCATTAACAACATCATCCTCATTGCATTGGAGGAAATCTCCTCCCACAACAGCATCTAAAGCATATCTATAGCAAAGAGCAATTCCAAGGTAAAAACTGCTAAGGAACAAGCTTTGAGTCATTTTAGGCTTAGTTTTTTCATGTAGATCAGAGATTCTAGACCAAGCTTCTTTGAAACTCTCTTCAATTCCTTGTTTAAAAGTGAAAATCATTTCCTCAGGTGACATAGTGATTAGAGCAATGCTAGACATAATGGCAACTTAAGATAGGAACTAATTTTTTTGTGTTTTCAATAAAGAAAGCAAACTCGTAAAACTATTTTTTGTGTGTTTTTGATAAAGAAACAAGCAAACAAAGCAAAAAGAAACTAAGCAAAACAGAAAATAACAAAGTAAAAAGATTGGTTATGAAGGACTCCCCTTGTGAAGATGTCGTTGACTCCCCGACAATGACGCCAGAGAAATACTTGCTGACTCGTGTATTAACGAGCTCGTTGGGGAACCCCAAGAGGAAGGTATGATCAGCACATCAGTAAGTTTCCCTTAGTTATGAAACCAAGGTTATCAATCCAGTAGGAGCAAGGAAACACCCCAAAAGTGTAGCTAGCTAGACTTTGGCAGGGCGCACTACCAGTGCCAGCAGCAATGTGGAGACCTGCACAACACAACCACAGAACTCTGTCCCCAACTTGCGATGAGGTTGTCAATCTCACCGGTTTGGCTAAAAACAAAGGATTAAACATATCGAATGGAAGAAAGTAATAGTTTGCAGAAAGTAAACACAAAGCAGTAAACAGTTGTAGATTGATAGTAAAACAAAGGACCAGGGTCCATAGATCACTAGAGGTGGCTCTCCTTAAGATAGATAACATGCTGGGTGAACAAATTACAGCGGGGCAATTGACAAACATCGAGAAAGCATATACTAATCATCTTGACTCCTTTGAGATTCGATTCGGCATTACAACATTATACATAGACCGCCATCCAACTGCATTTATGACTAATAATCCACCTTTAGGTTATCATTTGAACCCCCTCCAGTATTAAGTTGCAAGCAACGGATAATTGCATTACGAATTGCGTGTAAAGTAAACAATACGATTGTTCTATGAATAAAGGATTGTTGTTTTCTCCCTAGTAGCAACAACACATTTAGTACCTTAGAGATTTCTGTCACTTCCCCAGATTACCAGAGGCATGAACCCACTATCGAGCATAAGTACTAACTCTTGGAGTTGCTAGCATCTACTTGGCCAAGATAGCTACTAACAACGGAAAGCATGCAAGATCACAAATAACAAAGACATGATAGAATCAATAATCAATCTGAAATAGCATCTCAATATCCATCGGATCCCCGCAAACACAACATGCAGAATTACAAATAGATGATCTTGATCATGAACGAAGCTGACAAGATCTAGACATGAAAGCACAAAGGAGAAGAACCAGCCATCTAGCTACTACATGGACCCATAGTCCAGAGATGAACTACTCACACATCACACTGGAGGCTTGCATGATGATGAAGAAGGCCTCTAGGGTGAATTCCTCTCTCCGGCAGGGTGCCTGGAAGAGCTTCAGATCCCTCCCGATCTAGGGATGGAGATGACGGCGGCTACAAACTCTTTCGTGGATTTTTGATCGGGTACTTAGGGTTTTTGTATTAGAGGCAATATATAGGCGGAAGGAGAGGCCGAGGGGGTGCCTGGGGCGGCCAAACCACCCCCTGGCGCGGGCCAGGCCTGGCCGCGCGGCCAGGTGGTGTGGCCGGGCCCCATCCCCTCTCCGTCTCGTATTCTGGCTCCAGGTGTCCCCCGGTAAAATAATGACTTTGGCTTTTGTCCCGTCCAATTCTGAGAATATTCATTTTCTATCTTTCCTAGAACCAAAAATAGCAGAAAATAGGCAGCTAGCACTGTGGCTCTTGTTATTAGGTTAGTCCAAGAAATCACATGAAAAATACTCCAAAGTGTGGACAAAACATAAGAAAGTAGATAAAACCAAGCATGGAACATCAAAAATTATAGATACATTTGCAATGTATCATAGAACTCTAAATGGTGCTCAGAATAATTACCCTAAAGAAGAAACGGAACGTTTTGCTATATTTTTCTTGTGATAAATTTCATTCTTACATAGTTGATGGAAAGGTAAGAGTTCATACAGATCGTGATGGTTTAAAGAACTCCTTGAGAGAAAAGACCATAAGCCAAGACTGTTCTATTGGATTCTTTCACTTAAAGAATTTGAGTTGCAGATTATGCAGAGGCAAGAAATAAAGATGTTAGATGCAGTGTCCATGATTACCCAACAAGACACCAATCTTGTTGAGAGGAATCTTAGTCCTGGTGATTTTCGTACGAGAATTATTCAATGAATTAAGGTCAATTCCTCCAAGAGAGAAGAAGTCTTTGTTGTTGGAGGAACTTTTCATCCCCAAATAAACAAATGGTAAGTGCAAGGTAAGTGTTCTTACCCAAATAAGTGACTTGTTTTCACAATTTTTAATTTTGAAAATTCTGTCTTTGAATTCCTTGTGTTTTTCTGAAGCTTTAGAGAGTTTTTACCAACTATATGAGCGGAACTATACGACCGGAGAGGAAGCTCCCATCGTATAGTTGGTCATTAAACTCTCTGTATCATCTTTGTGAATTTTTTTTCGATATCTGAGCCTATACGGTCGCAACTATACGACCACAGCCAAAATTCCGGCTGTATAGTTGGTCGTTAAACTCTCAGATAGTTTTGCTTTTTGGTGTTTGTATCACAACTATACGACCAAAACCAATTTTCCGGTCGTATAGTTGGTCGTTAAACTCCCAGACACTTTTGATTTTCGGTGTTTGTATCTATACGGTCGCAACTATACAACTGGAGCCAAAATTCCGGCCGTATAGTTGGTCGTTAAACTCTTAGACACTTTCCATTTGTCTTTTAGTTTATTCATTAAAAAACTTTATTGTCGGTTCCAAGTCATGATTTAATCGACCTGGACTCGAGATATTTGGAAATATCTGCCCGGAACCAACTATACGGCTGGAGCTATACGAGCCGCGCCCGTATAGTTGGTCGTTACGCGGCAGGATTCTTCCAAATCTGTGATTTCTTTTCCTGTTTCGTTAAGATTCTTTTCTTGAGCGACAATTTGGTGTTTCTCGCGAGTTTGATCGACCTCTGACCCCTCTTATATACTGCCATTGTCTCTCTCTCTAATCATAACATACAGGAACCAATCTAGCAATGCGCTATCCTGTCCCGGGCCACGGAAAACCCATGGGGCTCATTGCTCCTTCTAGGGACCGCTCTAGCATCCTGTCCATGGAGGACAATGATGAGGAGGTGGAGAGGTTTAGCCTGAGGTACAAGGAGTACGTCGAGCCAAGCTACTTCAACAACGATTCTAATGATGACGTGTTTGGCATTTACATCCGCTGTGACATCTATGATCCACCGAAGATCGATTGCGCGGCGATGAAGAAAGCTCAACAAGAGAGAGAAGATCGCAAACCCCATGGAAAAGGGCGTGTGGAGACGGTCAAGTTCATCACCACGGATCCAAGGCCACACAAGCGTAAGGAATTATCTAATATTGGTGCAGGTGCTAGAAAGGGAGTGAAGGCACCACTCTCAAAGCCAACCATTGGTGCTCGTATGAAGGTTAAGCCTCAAGAAGAGTGGAGGTACGGTTTCCACTTCCCCGATCCAACAATTATGGATGAGGAAGAAGAGCTATCCCCAGGACCAAGGATCATGTACGGGCACTGGAGATATATCAAAAGCAGGAGCTACTCCATCGCGTTGAAGTCCGTCACCGTCTAAATGAGATGGAGAAGGAAGACCTCCTTCCATTGGTGACTAAGCTTGCGGATAGAGTGGATACTCTGCAATCTGATATGCACAGGTGCTACATCCGCATAACTTCTTTGGAGGAGACCAACAAGAAGCTACGCACCGTGGTGTTACATGTCGTGGTGCCACAGTGACCTACAACAATCACGGTATCAAATAATCGCAAGGGATTATTTGGTCCCGCCTGGCTTGATTTCAAGCTCGGGGAGATCTTTAAGATCTTGTAATCTATCTTATAAGTTTTACATTACTATTTTCGCATTAGTTCAAACTAGCAATAAAGTTTGCATCATTAGAATTCCCTTCAGGAATAGTCGATCCTTTTTATGAAATTCCGAGTTTATTATTATATATGGAGAGATATTGAGTTTGTGTTTGCTTTATTGATATATGAATGGCTTGAGTATAATTTTACTTGCACTTGATGACAGCAATAGGAGTCTTCCACACCATTGGTATTAATGGAACACCTAAAGATAATTTGGTCAATATGCTATAAGTCTACAGTTTGATTTACAAAGAAAATTTATCTATTTAGTTAAGTTGAAAAAGAAACCTTGAACAAAGGAAAATGAAAGTGCTATCAAAATAGAGTGAGAATAAGTCAAGATAGAATCTTCAAGTCATAAGAATGCTTCATATACAATTGGAATTTGATAATTGAGATTGTTAAACTTTGAATTCCTACATGAAGTGGAATGTATGGCTAGCTCCTTTGCACAACACTTAAACAAAAGTGTGAGCATATATACAAAAGAAAAGGAAGAAGAAAAAGGGCGAGTGTGCAAAGAGAAAGTAGGCATATACCACTTTATTGTAGTATGACAAAGAGACACTTTTGAGATTTTGAATCCCAAGTGAATACGTTGATCCTAAAACACTTGGGACTACCTCACTAACTCATTCGGTTCAACCGGATACTTTTACATTATGTTGAGATTCATCTTTTATGAATTGTTGATCACTAAGGTGTGGAAGCCTGCTAATACTATTCAGATGGTTTGAGTAAGGTACTATTCATGAACTTATTCCTATGTATCATATATGATAAACACGTGCTGCAACTGCCTCATTTATTTTATCGACTCAGCTTCATGAATATGAGGATCACATCCATTAAGCTAAACCTTGCTCGGGACGAGCAAGAGTCTAAGATTGGGGAAGTTGATGAGTGCATATTCGCATCATGTTTTACATTATTATTTTGTATTGTAGATGTAGGATCTTGGTATTTTACGGTACTCATGTGCACATTTTATGTCTGTTTTCACCAGGATCAGGACAGATGATGGATCCAATGGATATAATTCTTGGAGTAGTTGTACTGAGGAGAAAAGGAGTAAAAAACAACGTAAATCGCTTATTTGGGAAATATTAATAATACCAGAAGAAAACCAGAAGCGAACAAAGGAGGTAGAAGGTTCAATGAACAACTATACGACCGAAGCAAACTTTCCGGCCGTATAGCTTTGACCGTATAGTTGGCGCCGCCTCCACCTCCTCAAATAGTTTCACCCCGTGCAACTGGTTCAGGGAGACGACAAACAGAACACCTAGAAATCGCAGAAACCTCACCTCTGGAAGGCATCTAGAGGGGGAACTCATCCACCAAGGATCCATCTTCACCCTGCATAGACCCGGGAGGCTAAGGCATCGATCTTCATCATCCACCGCTGCATCGCCACCATCTCCATCCATCCCATCTACATCTTGTCTAGATCTTGTTGTAATTTTCGTACTCATTGTGGATTTATACAAGTACTATTCATCTATGATAGATTCCGTTGTTATTGCCTTGATGTTGATTGCCTCCATGTCTGAGTAGATTACTAGTTCTTGGGGAGATGGAGAAACCCTAATATGAGATTGAAATAAGATAAAGTCTATTATGATATTCATCGATGTGACCATGTGTTAGATTTTCTACATATTTATGTTGAGAGAAGTTGACCTCTCAATATTTGCCTCTCGTGGGGACTTGATGGAGGCAACTACTTGTTGGTAGACGGAGGTGTGTTAGCACTTACAGTGACTATAAAGCTGTTGGCACCCCTTACGTATCAACTTGGGAAACCGAGGAAACTCACGGAACACTATCCATGCCATGGGATACGTCCTACGGGATTATGTCCCTTAATAGCACAGTAATTCGATTGATGTTGATTGCTGACTACTGTGGTTATGAGGATGATGTGAGCAGTGGTTACTGCTATTTGTCCAAATACGGAATTCCTCCCACACATACATAGTTGAGAATGTTCATGATGATAATCTTTATCTTAGATCCTTATAATGCTAGTGGTGTATCCGCTACTCCCTGAGAACGCTTTTCCCCTATTGCAGTTCCAATCTTTCTTACATACGTGATACTTACTTTCTGTATTTAGTTGTTTTACTTTACTTTATTATTGCTCTTATACTTAAAACCCCAAAACACCTTTTTACACAATACTCGTCTTTTATCTTGTCACTTAGAACTTTATCTAGCATTTCTATCATAATATTTATTTCAAGAATTATTAGACTTCAGACTCCTGCTCCATGTGGGATTGATATCTTTATTTCGAACTAGCTAGAAACAATCTGTGCACTTGTAGTCATCAATCGTTTAGAGGCTAGCGGAGTTGTTGGCATCCCAAAGGTGTGTATTTGAAACAAAGAAATTTATTTATGTCTTCTCTCTCTCTTTTTATAGCAGGTCAACACAGGTTTTGGCATCTCCCTCTCCCACTATAAAAAGTTTGTTCTATCAAACAATTGTTTTTCAGGAAGTATCATCAAGTCAACGATTAGTATGTGGGGTTGAGCACTACAAAGATTAAGCCTTAAGACAAAACCATGGCACCAAAGTTTTCAATAGACACTTATTCTTATTCTTAAAAGCTTGGAATTTAATCCAAGGGGTAGTTTTTAAAACCGATATAAATTGTTGAAAGTCTTAACTAAAGAGGTGACAAACTTTTGAGCTCAAGTCCTAAAAGATAACGAATTAAGTGTGGAGTCAAACTCAAGTGCAACCGAACAGACATAAAATGTTCATGAATAAGCTTACATGAAGAAGGAAAATAGGAAGGTGGTACCTCCTCTTCCTTGCTCGTCTTAGTCGTTGAAAATAGGTGTGTGCATATTTGAAGTGTACAAAATCTGGGCCAAGTGGAACTTAACCCGATGCTAGGTGTGTGCATATTCGAAGTGTACAAAATCCGGGCCAAGTGGAACTTAACCCGGCTCTAGGTGTGTGCATATTCGAAGTGTACAAAATCTGGGCCAAGTGGAACTTAACCCGGCTCTAGGTGTGTGCATATTCGAAGTGTACAAAATCCGGGCCAAGTGGAACTTAACCCGGCTCTAGGTGTGTGCATATTCGAAGTGTACAAAATCCGGGCCAAGTGGAACTTAACCCGGCTCTAGGTGTGTGCATATTGAAAGTGTACAAAATCCGGGCCAAGTGGAACTTAGCCCGGCTCTAGGTGTGTGCATATTTGAAGTGTACAAAACCCTGGCCAAGTGGAACTTAGCCCGGCTCTAGGTGTGTGCATATTCGAAGTGTACAAAATCCGGGCCAAGTGGAACTTAACCCGGCTCTAGGTGTGTGCATATTCGAAGTGTACAAAATCCGGGCGAAGTGGAACTTAACCCGGCTCTAGGTGTGTGCATATTCAAAGTTACTAAGGAGCTACGCTAGTTCTCTAAGGAGCATCCGGCCGAGTAACAAGTTACTCCCCCGGAGGCTCGGGGACTAATGGTTATATGACTAAGCACTAGTACATGTTAAAGAAAAGACGAAGTAGCATACCTCCATCATCCGGCCGGCAAGGTTGATAGCCTTGGCGGCTATGTTCATTTGTGCGGCAAACTCGACATGCCCAAATTTCTCCGGGAGATCGTCGTTATTGACGAACTCCGCCTTGTTCTAGTTATTGACAAACTCAATTAGGGCAGGAGGATATCGCTCTCCGCTAAGCATATGGGGTGTAATCAAACCCTTGGCGTGGGCCTCCCTCCTTTCAACTTGGGCAGCAGTAGGGCTGGTGTGCAATGCAAGTTGCGTATCAGCTGACCCAGAGGGCGCATCTTTCTTTGGTGGAGTTTTCTTCGGAAGCATGGACGCGAGCGTGTGCTCTCCAGCCTCGATGGATGCTGCCCTGGTGGCGTTAGAAATTTTCTTAGCCTTAGGCTGCTGCTGAGAGGTTGAAGTTTGAGCTGCGGGTTTGCTCTTGGGTGCAGCCTTGGTGCTAACTGGGCCATCTCGCCGAGTCTTGGAGGACTCGGACGAGGCGGAAGGAGTTGGTGCTGCTGCTGATACTTGTGCTGCTGATGGTGCTGGTGCTGGTTTTGGTGGGGGTGCTGTGGGTACCTCAGAGGTGGCAAGTTGCGGCTGAGTCGAAGAAGAGCTGGGGGCATCTGCTGCCTCGGCAGAGCCACTTCCCCTTGCTCCAAGGTCGCCCTCCTCTGGACAAGGTGGGCTAGAACCCGGAGCAGCCACTGAACCCCCCTGAATGGGGCTCAGTGGGCGTGTATCATCACCACGAGGGGGAGATGGGGTATGCCGGAGAGGCGAAGCGATGCTGGATCCGCTCTGGGGAACCTCCACCGCAGCCCTGCCGAATGAAGCGACGAATAATAAATTATAACAAAGGAAAAACATATGAATAGCAAAGCACAAAGCAGAAAATTGGATGAAGAAGAAAGTGACTTACTCGTCAGAAGTCAAAGGCTCCTTGGGCTTGCGAGCTCTCCGGACTATAGCCTTAGTCGGAGGCTTGGTGGCGGTTTTGTCTGCAGACTTCTTCCTCCTCTTAGTCGTTTTGGCAGGTCCGGAGGAAGCAGCAGAAGTTGCAGCCCGTTTCTTAGAGGCGGCTGGGACCGGCTCACCCGTGGCAAGAGGAGGGTCTTCGTGGATCTGCCCACCCGGGTTAGCTGAAGCCGAAAAGATGGAAGAAAGGGTACAACATCAAATGCTTCCATCACCTCAACGTCGGAATCATCTTCATCGTCAGGCCAATCTCTTAAGGAAGAGAAGTTACCAGTCGGTCGCTTGGTGGCATCGGGGAACGGCAGGAACATCTCCTGATCCGGCTCCTCCTCGTCCGAGACAAGTCGATCCTTCGCCCATTTGGGCGAAGGCTCGGTGACATCTTCGAGAGTTTGCTGAAGAAACAGCTAAGAGAGAAATACAAGAGGATCAGATAAATAACATACTCCGACATAGAACTTAACTCGGAAAAAGATTGGAACACGAGAGTTACCGTAGGAGGAGGCTTGTCCCGGCAGAAATGCTCTATCCCCCACTCCCAATCAGCGGTGAAGTTTTTGTCGGTCGTGAAAAGGGCCTTGACCCGGCGGAATATCTCGGTGTTGTTCAGTTCAAAGGAAGAGGTCCGGTTGGGGTCAAGGCGCCAGCTCATGTGGCAAAGCTTGTGTGTGCGTTTCTGGAGAGGGGAGATCCGGCTGTGGACGAAAGTGATCATCGCGTCCTTGTTGCGCATCCTCGCGTCCTTCAGCTCCTGAAACCGTTTGTTGACTTGATTCGCTAACACAGTGGGTTTCTTGGAAACCCGGTCCCATAAATCTAGATTAGGAGGACCTGGAGCATAGGGGCACAGCCGGATCAGATCTTCATTCGTGCCATTTCTGACATAGAAGAAAGTTCGGGCCCAACCCTTGCACGAATCAAGCCCCATGACCCGGGGAAAGACGGATTGTTTCTAGGGAGAAATAGAGGCAGCACCGAACTGTGTCAGATGTTTGTCCTCCGGATCAAGCTGCTTATTCGGAATCACGTTCCGTCATAGACCAAAAAACCGGATCCAGATTTCTTTAGTGGGCCACAATCCGACATACCCTTCTATGGTGGAGGCAAATGAAGAGAGGGATGTGATGGCATTCGCCGGGAGATGGTGCGGTTGAAGTTCATAGATGTTGAGGAAATCGTGGAAGAAGTCACTGACGGGGAGGCCGAAGCCACGCTGAAAATGGAAGAGGAACACGACGAAGTCACCCGAATTGGGTGAGGGGGCGAGCTCCTCGGCGGCGAGGCGGGCAATCACACCCTCAGGGATGCGCCGGGTGCGGTAGAGCCAGTTTAGGTCGTCCTGGCACACCTAGGAGCCGACCCAGGCACCGTGCTCTGCATTCTCCCCTCCTTCCTCCATCTCCGCATCCACGACGGCAAGCTCCTCCTCAGTCATCTCTAAATCGTTGTCCTCACCGGCCCTATCGGTGGTGGGGGTAGAACCTGATGGCGGACCCTGGCGGTGAGCTGCAGAGCGGCGGTGATGCAAAGTCTGAAGGAAGCAGCTGCAGCAGGGCGCCTAAGCAGATCTGACAGCGATGCGCTGCTAAGAAGAAGAAGAAGAAGAGGCAGAGGGGCGCGAGATAGGGAAAAATACCAAGGGGCGTGCCCTTCCCCTATTTAACCACACCCCAGCGGGGGTAGTGGGATCGTGCGATGCGGCGAGGCCACATGGTGTGTCCGTGTATCTGACCGAGTCAGCCAATCACAGGCAAGCCACAGGAAGGGCCACAGGGCGTAGGAGATCCCACGACGCGACGTGGTGATATAGTTAACGAGGAGACATACACGACGTGGCGTGCAACAAGAACACACGACATTAATCGATGGCGAATCGCACATGCCCTTAAAATGAGGCAAGATAATGATTACCCTCCACGTGGGGAAGCGTACGAGAGAAGGAAGTATAACCCAGAAAGCTAAAGGGTGACCCGGCCAGCGAGTGAAAACTCAGAATGTGCCAAGGGAAAGTTAGCCCATGAAATCCAGACGATGAGGTAACTCAAAAAAAGGAGCAAAATGCTCGAAAAATTGAACCTGTCGTGGCCTTAGCGGCTGAAGCTGCAAAGACCGCACCAGCTTCGGGGACTAATGTTGGGGGGATACCCCCGGGTAGGGTCACACCAGGGTGTAGAGGCCGAGTTAGCCGAGGTACGGCAAGGTCAAAGCGAATGTTGGCCGAGTCACCTCAAGGCAGGCCGAATCACGGCTTAACCCGGACCAGGGGATGTCCATCTAACCGAGTTCCGACCGACGTATGTCGTATGCCGGCAGGTACTTTGTAACTTGTATGCAGGTACCCGTGTGGCCGGATTAACCAGGTACGATCCGGGTTATATCAGGCTTGCAAGACAAGGAAGGTATCTCGCTGGTCAAAAGGTGGTCACTGTACGCAGGAGCATGAGCAAAGCGGACAGAAAGAAGGACCACCGAGGCATGGCCGACAAGGGTGACGCGCCCTGTGTCGGATGACGCTGGCGCCGCAGAGGCTTACGTAGCCTCTGCATGGCTTACGATGGCGAAAAGTGATCCGGTGAGTTTGCTATTTTGGGAAGAGGCATATTCCTTGGAATATGCCTCCACGTATGCCCTAATAGGAGACCTAGCCACCCCTTTATAAGGAGGGCTAGGGCATCTGTAGAAGGGGTTGATTTTCTGGTTGGTGGGCATTTGAGTAGTTGTTTCCTGGGAGATAGTTAGTGGTGAGAGTAAGAGAGCTTCTTCTTCCTCCCCTCCTCAATACATCTCAAGGAGCATCTGTAATCTTGTGAACTTGGAAAATACCAAACGTCTCTATGTGGAATCACCACACTATCCCTCCCTGGATTCCTCTAGTGCATATTGTCCCCACCTTTAGCCTATCCATGGCATCTGCCGTGACACCACCACGACAGTTGGTGCCCACCATGGGGCTAGCAGTGCTAGCAGGAGTGAAGATCCGGACGGGAAACCTCATCGGCAATAGCGAACGCATCGTCTCTGGGCTCGTTCAGTGCTTTGGAGCGCTGGACTTCGTCAGCGACAATGCTGGCTGCTTCGGCAAATGACCTCTTCCGTGCAACGGCCTCTTTGTCAAGCTTGGTGCTCACAATATCTACGTCGCCGTCGATGTGTCGTGCGTTCACCCGCGGCACGTCGTTGAGGGAGGCGATCCACCCCTTAGCGCGGCTCATGGGGCGCGTATCACTCGCTCCCCTGACCGTGCCGAGGTGATGATGATAGCGCCTGGCGCTGGCGCGAGCAAGGATCCGGCACCAGATCCAGAGGTAACACCCAAGGCACCAAGGAAAAGTAGAGGTCCTCCACTAGAGAGGCCAGAGAACGTGCTGCATCAGGCGATAGATAGCCTAGAGAGCCCCATAGCACCTGCAGTAGATCCGGCTCGGGCACAGGCCGAGTTAGAGGAAACTAGGCAGAAAATACTAGAAGGTGCAAAAAAGATAGCTGCGGCTCAGCAGTCGTTGAACATGACACTGCGCGAGTACGCAAAAGCGAATAAGGTAGATGCTATAAAAGTAAAGGGGAGAAACCTCATCAGTGAAATAAACAAAGAGGGTGATACTAGAGTTGAGGAGTCAGAGAACGTTTTATCCGTGGGGCTGCCAAAGTATAGTACCCCGGCAAAGAACCTCAGAGCAGCGGATGCAGCTGCATCCGAGTTAGAGGGTTTGACGGGTGAAGCCTGGCAAAGACAGCAGGAGAGGGTCAATGAGTTAGTTCGGATCGCTAACAGACAAAATGAGGAGTTGCTCAGGGCTAACCCGGCAAGAGCTGGGGCCTCCAACGTCATTTATTCGGCGGTAGGTAACCCAGAGAAATCTACTGGAGCTGCATCATCCCCTCATGGTGGCCCAAGAAGAGAAGAGGTGGTAACCTCGACAAGGAGAAACAAACAGATAGTCCCCTATGACCCGGCAAGGGCAGGGAAAGGAAAAGCAGTGCAGGAAAACAAGGATCGATGAAGTGTCAGCTGAGGTGAAGCTGGCCGAGGTAACCACGAACAAGGCAATGCCGGCTAGGGAAACGCTGTAAACGGCAATGCCAGACAGCGTAACTCGGCGGGTGCAGGGCAACCACAATAGCGGAATATACCGCGGCAAGAGCGAAGTGCCGGCCAAGGTATGCAATAGAGAGGCGCTCCACGAGAGCAAGACAGATACAATGATGGTGATTCAGAAATGGTGAACACAGGATACCCTAGGCTAGACTATCATGTGATAGGGTCAAGGTTGGGAAGCAGGGACTTGATGCCTGATGACGCCAGATTAAAATTGGATCGGCTCTATAGGTCGGATGTCGTGGTGGTGTCACGGCAGATGCCATGGATAGGCTAAAGGTGGGGACTAAATGCACTAGGGGAATCCAAGGAGGGATAGTGTGGTGATTCCACACACAGTAGCTTTGTATTTGATTCACTTCCACGGATTACAAGTGCTCCTCGAGCTGTATTGGAGAGAGGAGGAAGAAGGAACTCTCTTACTCTCACCACTAGCTAGCCCTCAGTCACTTGCTCGTAGAACATGAACCTCTAAAGACCAACCCAGTCAAACTCAACCCTTTCTACAGAGGCCCTAGCCCTCCTTATATAGGGGTGGCTAGGTCTCCAATTAGGGAATACGTGGAGGCATATTCCAAGGAATATGCCTCCTCCCAGAATAGTAAGCCGACCGGGTCACTTTAACCCAGCGTCATCCATGCAGAGGCTACGTGAGCCTCTGCGGCGCCCGCATCATCTGACACAGGCATCATCACCTTTGTCGGCCATGCCTCGGTGGTCCTAACCTCTGTCCGCTTCGCTCACGCTCTGCGTACAGTGGTCACCCTTTGACCAGTGAGATACCTTCCTTCTCTTGTAAGCTTGATATAACCCGAATCGTACCTAGTTGATCCAACCATACATGTTCCTGCATACAAGTTAGATACATCTCACCGACTTACGATATAAGTCGGCTGAGACCCAGTTAGGTGGACATCCCCTGGTCCGGGTTACCCCGTGATTCGTCCTGCCTTGAGGTGACTCGGCCAGCATCTGCTTTGACCTTGCCGTACCTCGGCTAACTCGGCCTTTATACCCTGGCGTGACCCTACCCCGGGGTATCCCCCCAACATTAGTCCCCGAAGCTGGTGCGGTCTTAGCTACCTTAGCCGCTAAGGCCACATCAGGTTCAATTTTATCGAGCCTCTGGTTTTCTTTCCGAGTTACCTCATAGTCCGGATTTTCATAGGTTTACTTTCCCTTGGCACATTCCGAGTTTTCACTCGCTGGCCGGGTCACCTCATACTCATCCGGATCACTCTTCCTTCTCTTGTACGCTTCCCCACGTGGAGGTTAATCATCACGTTTGCCTCATTTTAAGGGCCTGCGCCAGTAACTGCCGTAGTAATTGTCAGTTATTACTGTAGCACACGTTACATCGTGCCTTCCTCCTCGTTAACTGCATCATAACGTCACGTCATGGGATTTCCTATGCCCTGTGGCCTTTCCTGTGGCTCGCTGCTGATTGGTTGATCCGGGTTGTACACGGCCACACCGTGTGGCCCGCCCGCTCAACGCGATCCCACTACCCCTCAAGGGAGTGGTTAAATAGGGGAGGGGTGCGCCCCTTGGGTTCTTTCCCCACTTCCCCACCCCTCTGCCTCTGCTTCTTCTTCTTCCTCTCCAGCGACAGTGCCGCCGCCACCGCATCTGAGTAGCAGCGCCACCGCCGCACTGCTTCCACGCGCACCAGCGCCGCCACCACCTCCTCGCATCTCTTTCGCCACGAGTCCTCGCCTATCCAGGCCTCTGTCACCCACCGTGGCTAGCGCCAGTGAGGGAAGTGGTCTCGAGATGACAGAGGAGGAGCTCACCATCACAGAGCAGGAGATGGAGGAAGACGCGGCGAACGC
This sequence comes from Avena insularis, assembly GCA_023614405.1. Classification (NCBI taxonomy): domain Eukaryota; kingdom Viridiplantae; phylum Streptophyta; class Magnoliopsida; order Poales; family Poaceae; genus Avena; species Avena insularis. Next base: position 492,124,735 of record CM042692.1, on the reverse strand, counting down.
CAACCGCGGCGAGTGGGCTGGATCCTGGGTTTGCCAGGATGATCTAGACTGGCTGTATCGGACCAGGCGCATCCTGGAGGGTGTTACTGCACGCCTTCCTGCTACGGAGCTTGCCCCCTCACCCAATCCAGGTGAGTATGTTGTATTCCTATCCCACTTCCAACGTGGATTCGGGCTCCCAGCAAGCGATTTCTTCAACGACTGGCTCAACATGTATGAGCTTCAGCCGCATCATCTTCCGGCTAATGCCATCACCTCTCTCTCTGCCTTCGCTTCCACCATTGAGGGCTATGCCGAACTATGGCCCATGAAGGAGCTCTGGATCCGGTTCTTTGGCCTTCACCGGAATGTGATTCCGAATATAACTCTTGATCCGGAGGACAAGCAGCCCATGCAGTTCGGCGTAGCCTCCATCTCTCCTAGGAAACAGTCAATCTTCCCCCGAGTCACGGGGCTTGACTCTTGCAAGGGATGGGCCCGGACCTTTTTCTACATCCGGAACAACACAACTAAGGATCTGATCCGGCTGCGCCCATACGTTCTGGGTCCTCCTAATCCGGATCTGTGGGACATTGTCTCCAAGAAGCCCACCGTCCTGGCGAACCACGTCAACAAAAGGTTCCAGGAGCTGAAGGACCTGGGATTGTGCAACGAGGACGCGATGATCACATTCGTCCGCAACCGGATCTCCCCCTCCAGAAACGTACACATAAAGTTTGCCACATGAGCTGGGGCCGTGACCCCAACCGGACCTCCTCATTTGAGTTGAGCAACACCGAGATCTTCTGACGGGTCAAGTCCCTCTTCACCACTAAGAAGGACTTCTCTGCTGAGTGGATGTGGGGGATCGAACACTTCTGCTGAGATAGGCTTCCCCCTGCGGTAAGTCTCGTGCCCCAAACCTTTTCCGAATTAAATCATAGGTCGGTTTCTGTTGTAGGTTTAATCCCTTTGCCTTTTCTTTCCCTTAGATGTTTCTTCAGCAAACCATTGAGGATGGCGCCGAGCCTTCTCTCAAATGGGCACCTGACCGAGACACCTCGGATGAGGAGGAGCCGGATCAGGAGATGTTCCTATCGATGGCAGACGTGACCAAGCGACCCATCGGTAAACTCTCTTTCATTAGAGATTGGCCCGACGATGAAGATGATTCGAACGTTGAGGTGATGGAGGCATTTGACGTTGTCCCCCTTTCTTATGCTTTTCCGGCATCAGCTAACCCCAGTGGACAGATTCATGAAGACCCTCCCCTTGCCGTGGGTGAGCCTGTCCCGGTTGCACCGAAGAAGAAGAGGGGAGCTACGTCTGCATCTTCCTTCGGGCCTTCTCAGCCAGCTAAAAGGCGAAAGAAGTCCGGGGACAAAGCTACCACCAAGGCTGTGGCCCGGAGAGCTCGCAAGCCAAAAGAGCCCCTGACTTCAGATGAGTAAGTCATTTCTCCCTTTGCTATTCACTTGCTCTTCCTTTGTTATAGCTTCTCATTATTTATGATTTGATTTGGCAAGGCCGCGGTAGAGGTTCCCCAGAGCGGGTCCGGTATTGCTTCTCCGCTCCGACATAGCCCTTCTTCCCCTCATGGCGACGACTCACGCCCGTTGAGCCCCATTCTGGAGGGTTCAGCGGCTGCTCCGGGTTCTAGCCCACCTCGTCAAGAGGAGGGCAACCTTGGAGCAGGGGGAAGCGGTTCTGCCGAGGCAGCGGCAACCACTACTTCGGCTCCGCCATGACCAGCTACCACCGAGGTTCCCTCGGCACCTCCGCCGAAGCAGAAATCAGCATCAGCATCAGCACCAACACCAACTCCAGCACCAGCAGCAACAACAAAGGCAACAGCAGCAGCACCAAGCCCTTATGCCTCGTCCGAGTCCTCCAAGGCTCGGCGAGAAGATACCAGCAGTACCAAAGCTAGCACCAAGGCAGCTCCCAAGGGCAAATCGGCTGCAGCAACTTCAACCTCTCAGCAGCAGCCCAAGGGAAAAAAAGGCTCCTGACGCCACCAGGGCAGCGTCAATCGAGGCTGGACAACGCACACTTGCGTCCATGCTTTCGAAGAAGACTCCACCTCCGAAGGACGCCCCTGTCGAGCCAGCTGATGTGCAACTTGTTTTGCACACTAGCCCCGCTGCTGCCCAGGTTGAGAGACAGGAAGCGCATGCCAAGGGCCTAGTGGCGCCCTACATGCTCAGCGGCGAGCGATACCCTCCGACCTTGATCGAGTTTGTGAACAACTGGAACAAGGCGGAGTTCGTCCACAATGACGATCTTTCGGAGAAGTTCGGTCCCGCCGAATTTGCTGCGCAGATGAATACTGCTACCAAGGCAATTAATCTTGCGGGTCGGATGATGGAGGTACGTTACTTTGTCTTTTTCTTAACATGTAGTAGACATTATTGATATAGCCATTAGTCCCCGAGCCTCCGGTGGAGTGACTTGTTACTCGGCCGGATGCTCCTTAGAGAACTAACGTAACTCCTTGATAACTTCGAATATGCACACACCTAGAGCCGTGTTAAGTTCCACTTGGCCCGGATCTTGTACACTTCGAATATGCACACACCTAGAGCCGGGTTAAGTTCCACTTGGCCCGGATTTTGTACACTTCGAATATGCACACACCTAGAGCCAGGTTAAGTTCCACTTGGCCCGGATCTTGTACACTTCGAATACGCACACACCTAGAGCCGGGTTAAGTTCCACTTGGCCCGGATCTTGTACACTTCGAATATGCACACACCTAGAGCCAGGTTAAGTTCCACTTGGTCCGGATCTTGTACACTTCGAATATGCACACACCTAGAGCCGGGTTAAGTTCCACTTGGCCCGGATCTAGTACACTTTGAATATGCACACACCTAGAGCCAGGTTAAGTTCCACTTGGCCTAGATCTAGTACACTTCGAATATGCACAAGACTAAGCTATCTTTTTGTACTTTTTTCAGGTGACCACCAATCACCGGAGTGCTGAATTTCAGCGTCTCCTGGATACTCACAAAATGCTGCGTGCGAAACATACTGTGCTTATCGCCGAACATGATAAAAGGGGTAAGTTTCTTCCATGATATTTTTTCCGTTTTTTCTTCCTCTTTCTCCGCCGAACTAATCCACCATTCGGATTTCGCAGCTGGGGTGGAGGCTGAGAATACCATCATGAGGAAAAACTTGGATCAGATCAAGGGTAAGTTATTCTTGCTCAACCTTGCTATGCTCTCTATCTCCTTTTCTCCTTGGCTCGGCAAACATTCATACCTCGGCTTTGCCGGGTCAACAAACTATTTCAGCCTCTCTTGAAGATAGTGTGCCCGTGCCTGATATGATGCTGCATTTTCTCGAACAAGCAGGGCAGCATCAGGCCGAACTAAAAAAGAAAGATGATGAGCTCTCCGTCCTCCAAACCAAAGATGATGAAATTGCCAAGCTCAAGGCAGACATGAAGAAGCTAAAAGTGCAGCACCAATCCGAACTTCAAAAAGCTGGCCAGGACTTTGCTGAAGAGCGCGAGCGCCTCAACCTCCAGATTGCCAAGGACCAAGAATTGCTGAAGGAGGCCGACTCTAAACTTGAGTCGGCGAATGCTGAGCTTATTCAACTCCGGGAGAGGCGTGACAAGTGTACCAAGGAGCTAACCCGGATCCATAGCCACATTTATCGTAAGTTCCTTTTCTCTTCAATTGTCATGAATCTCTCCGGTTCAACCCTTCTCACTTATTTCACCTGTCTCATTTTCAGACAAATTTCTAGAGGGCAATGCTGTTGCAACTACCGCTGTCGCCAAGTTCCGCCAGAAGAGGGGTACCCCAATTGCCCCTGGCGCTGGAGAAATTCCATATGACATGGAGGACTTGTTGGTCGGCTTGTCCTCTCGTGTCGAGATTGTGAAGAACTACGACAAGGACGTCTTGGATGTAGCAGTCCGGATCTTCAATGCCTTTTGGCCTGGAGAAGATACTCCAGAGGGTGCCCCTACTCTTTTTGCCAGGCTCATGGAGTGCGAGACTCAGCTTGATCTCTGGAGAGAATCAGCTGGACGTGCCGGAGCTGAGATCGTTCTTCACTACGTGCTTACATGGTACGAGAAGATTGACCTCAAACTCCTTGAGCGCATGCGCACCGGATCAAGGTGGTCTACCGACCCGGATTGGTAGCTCGTCGCAAGGCTTGCACTCATAACTTCATCCAATACGCCCCCATTCATCAATGGAACGAGGGACCGAGCTTCCTAGATGCCGCCGACGATGAAAATGCTGAAAACGCTGAAGATGATTCAGATGAGGATGAAGAGGACGAAGCCTCAGACGTCGAGGAAGACGCAAATGAATCTGAAGCCGAGGCTAGGGCTGCACTTGCTAGCGCCGAATTACCTCCTGCTGCTGCTCCTTGATTATAAACACTTTAAATTTCATCAGATCCCCAGTATGCCGGGTGCAATTGTATCAAGCACACAAGTGATATTTTGCTACTAAGTTTTTATGCTGGACTAACTTGGGCGTAGTCCCCGAGTTTCATTTTCTTGTTCATCCAATCTCTTGGCTCGGCTCGTGTCTACCTTGGTTCGGTTTTATGACTTACGAGTCCGAGCTTCAAAAATTGTCTTAACAATACTTGGAAACTTTAGGATTAGCTCAAAATAATTCAGCATAATAAATCAAAAGTAAACATAAGGTTAGTCTGAAAAACAAACGTCGGCTCGATTAAGTTCCTTTCCTTAGTTGTTTTTCATGTGCTACGCAATTCCAAACTTGTTCTCTTGCTTGCCATGAAGCCAAATCTTGTTGGACAGCAGCAAGTCGAAGAGTTGGGTTCTTGGTGCTCACACACTACTAATCCGTCTTAAGTAGAAAAACTTATGCCAGCCGACATATAAATAATAAATACAGAAGACAACAAATATTTTCAAGGCAGTCCTCGAGTTACTGCTCGAGGTGCCCATATTTCATTGATAGACTCATTGCCGGCATACACACCGACATATGAGAGATTCAGATACATACACTTCTCTGCTAAGTGTAGAAAGGACGAAGTAGAGCTACATTCCATGGACGCTTAGATTCCTCGCCGGACCTGTCCGCCTTGTTCTTCTCCTGTGGTTTTGCATCGATAAGATAATAAGAATCATTGTGCAATGCTTTGCTCACAATGAATGGCCCTTCCCATGGGGGGATAACTTGTGCATGCCAGCAGTACGTTGTACCAACCGAAGTACCAGATCACCTTCCCGGAAGACTTAGGGGTTTACTTTCCGGCTATGATAGCGTCGGAGATTTTGCTGATATATGGCGGATCTGGACAATGCCAATTCTCTCGCTTCTTCCAGCAGATCAACATCATTTTGCTGGGCTTCTTGCACTTCGGCTTCTGTGTATTGGGTGACCCTAGGCGAATCATGCTCTATGTCGGCTGGTAATACAGCTTCTGCCCCATATACCAGAAAGAATGGCATATAGCCTGTTGATCGATTCGGAGTTGTTCTTAAACTCCACAATACCGCTGGTAGTTCTTCTATCCAGCACCCCGCTGATCTTTGTAGCGGCTCAATGAGCCGGGGTTTTATCCCGGATAATACTAATCTGTTGGATCTTTCCACTTGTCCGTTCGATGCAGGATGGGCTACCGAGGCACGTCCAGCCGGATCTTCTTATCTCGGCAGAATCGTGCAAATGCTCCTTCAGCAAAATTCTTTCCATTATCTATTATGATACTGTGAGGATAACCGTATCTCAATATGATGTCTTTGAGAAATGTCATGGCCGTAGCTCCATCACATTTTCTTATTGGCTTTACTTCAATCCACTTTGTAAATTTATCAACCATGACCAAAATGTGAGTCATATTTCCCCTCGCTGGTTTGAACGGGCCAACCATGTCCAAACACCATACGGCAAATGGCCAGGTGATTGGTATGGTCTTGAGCTCCGACATTGGCATATGTGTCTTGGTAGCATACCTCTGACAACCATTGCATTTTCTTACCAAGTCCTCTGCTTGTTCTAAGGTGCTTGGCCAGTAGAATCCATGTCGAAAAGCTTTTGCTACTAAGGCTCTGGACGAGGCATGATGCCCACATTCCCCTTGATGTATATCTCGGAGGATGTCAAGCCCTTCTTCCGGGTCAACACATTGTTGGAGGACATTAGTCACACTCCTTTTGTATAGCTCGGAATTGATGATCGTGTATGCCTTTGCTCTCCTCTGAGTTTGCCTGGACTGCACTTTCTCAGCGGGTAACGTTCCATCTTTCAGGAATTGAAATATAGGTAGTGCCCAAGCTGGTATTGCTCGTACAGGGAACACATCCTCATCAATTTCCATCTGATCCACCGGCATAACCTCAACCGGATCATGCTGAGCAGTCCCCGATTCTTGCGAAGCAGTCCCCGGGTTCGCCGAGGTAGTCCCCGGGTTTCGTGTTCCATCTCCCACGTCAATGTCCATGGGTACAACTCCGGACTCCGGGTCTTCCGGGACGTAGATTGAGTCGGTTTCTAGGGACGGTCTGATAGATGGTTTTCTGAGGTGTTCTAATGCTACACCCGGTGGAATTGCTTGTCGGGTTGATCCGAGCTTCGACAATACGTCGGCAGCCTCATTTTCCACTCGGGGCACATGGCGAAATTCGCATCCCTCAAAATAACCAGATATCTTCTGCACATGGAATCTGTATAATGCCATGTTTGGATCAAGAGTGTCCCACAGCCCCGACACTTGCTGAACTACCAAATCCGAGTCGCCAAAGCATTGGATCCGACGTATCCCAATTTCTTTTGCCACTTTGAGCCCATGCACAAGTGCTTCATATTCGGCGACATTGTTTGATGCTGCGAAATGGATCTGTAACACATACTTCAACTGGTCATTCTTTGGCGAGGTAAGCACAACTCCGGCGCCTAACCTGGTTTTTGTTTTTGACCCGTCAAAGTGCATTCTCCAATAGTTCGGATCTGGTAGCGGTGGTTCATATTGCACCTTGGCCCAGTCCACAAAAAAGTCGGCCACAACCTGAGACTTGATTGCTTCTCTTCTGTCATATTGTGGTGCATAAGGAGCTAGCTCAATTGCCCATTTCGCAATCCTACCACTTGCATCCTTATTGCTCATTATCTCGGATATGGGAGCTTCACATATTACTTTCATGGGATGCTCCTCAAAATAGTGTTTTAGTTTCTTTGCCGACATGTACACACCATACGCCACTTTCTGATAGTGCGGATAATTTTGCTTTGATGCGGATAACACCTCGCTTAGGTAATATACTGGCCTCTGCACTGACTTACCCTCTTCGTCGTGCTCTACCACAATTACTGCACTTACAACTCGGTTGGTTGCGGCTATATAGAGCAACATTGGCTCCTTTGATAGTGGAGAGGCTAACACTGGTGCAGTGGCTAACATTTTCTTTAATTGGATAAAGGCTTCATTGGCCTGCGGCGTCCAAATGAACTTGTCCGACTTTTTCATGAGTTGATAGAGAGGCAGTGCCTTTTCTCCCAATCGACATACAAATTGACTTAACGATGCCAGGTAACCAGTGAACTTCTGGACATCGCTAAGACACTTCGGCAGTTCCATTCGCTCTATGGCCCGGATTTTAGTTGGATTGACTTCGATACCTCGGCTGGAGACAAGAAATCCGAGTAATTTTCCAGTCGGGACACCGAAGGTACATTTTCCCGGGTTAAGCTTCATTAGGAACCTCCTTAGGTTCGCGAACGTCTGCCTGATATCGTCAAGGAGCGTTTTGCTTTCCTTGGTCTTGATAACCACATCGTCCACATACACCTGTACATTTTGACCAATTTGGTCGTGCAAACATTTCTGCATACATCTTTGGTACGTTGCCCCTGCATTACATAAACCAAATGGCATGGTGCGATAGCAATAAGCCCCATACGGGGTGATAAATGTAGTTTTTATTTGATCATCCGGATTCAGAGGTATCTGGTGGAAACCAGAATATGCATCAATGAATGACAACAGTTCACACCCAGCAGTTGAATCTATAACCTGATCTATCCTTGGCAGTGGAAATGGATCTTTCGACACGCCTTATTCAGGTTCGTGTAATCGATACACATACGCCAAACCACTACCACATTCGGATCATCCTTCTTCTTCTCCACCAGCACCAGATTAGATAGCCAATCCGGGTAAAGAACTTCCATGATAAATCCAGCTGCTAGTAACCGAGCTATCTCATCTCCAATGACTTTTCTCCTATCTTTGGTGAAGCGACGGAGAGGTTGCTTCACCGGCCTTGCTCCGGGTCTCACATTAAAAGAGTGCTCGGGCAACTCCCTCAGAACACCTTGCAAGTCCTGTGTGGACCAAGCAAAAATATCCCGATTCTCACGGAGGAAGTTGACGAGCTCGCTTTCCTATTTATCATTTAACCCGGCACCAATCGTTACGGTGCACTCTGGGAACATGTCATCAACATGCACTTTCTTGGTATCCTTTGTGGCTTGGAATGAGACACTACCATGCGGATTACTCAACGCCGACATATATTGCTGCACGGACTGAGCCAACGCCGCCACCTCCTGTATCTTCCTTTTCTCTTGCGCAATCACGAGTGACTCGGCTAGGTTAGACCCAGCTGACGCACACTCAATGGAACGTCGGAAATCTCCAGCAATGGTAATCACTCCATTTGGCCCGGGCAGCTTCATCTTCAGATAACTGATGTGACAACTTGCCATGAACTTGTTCAGTGCTAGTCTACCGAGTAACGCGTGATACGCACTTTCTAAGTTCACCACTTCAAACTCCAAATTCTGAGTTCGGCAGTTATCTTGCGTGCCGAACAATACGTCAACCCGGACCTTGCCTATGGGCTCACAAGAAATGACTGGCACAATGCCATGAAAAGTTGTCCTTGTAGCCTGGAGCATGTTCTCCGAGATACCCAACTTGCGCATGGTATCCGCATACATGATGTTAATGGTACTGCCATTGTCAATTAGTACCTTTGAGAACCTCACATTGATGTTAGGCCCAATGAGTGTCGGATCCAGCACTAGCGCATACGAACCAGGACTTGGCATAAGCTTGGGATGATCTTTGATACTCCGGGTAATTTCCTGGTCCGACCAAGGCATATACCTCGTCACTGCTAGCATTACCGCATTCACCTCCATGTGTCGGCGCTGCAAGCTCTTTCTATCTGTTTCTTTTGTGGTGAACACACAGTGACTCTGATGATGCTCTCTGTACTCATTCCTCCCCTCGTTTCTGGGGTACCTCTGTTCCGGTTGATGCTGGTCTTCCACTTGATGCGCTGCATCCCTTCTCTCATGGTTGTCATACCTCGGTGGAGGGGGAGGCAACATTAGCTGTTGCATGTTCGCTCCGGAGAGCAATTGCTGCCGGGGTAACTCCTGCCGAGGTTGATCATTCCGAGGTGCCTGAGTATTCCCCAAACCACCTTGTTCTATCTTACGCATCCACTCACACTGCCTTGTTGTATGACCCGCTGGGTTACTCGGATTTGGCGTGTGAAATTTACACGGCTGATCTAGCATTGACTCGTAAGTATACCTCGGACGGTCCTTCTTTTCCTGCCACTTTTCTTTTGCTCTAGCGTCCAAGTTTTCTTGCCATCGTTTCTCGGTGTCCATTGTTGCCCTCCAGTTTTCTGACGTTGATTGCCCCCTGCTCCGGGTTGATCTTGATTCACCGCAGCAACTTGTTGCGAACTGTACTGTAATCCGGCTCATCATCTCTTCTTTTACCCCGGTATTCATTCCTCCGGGATGACCCGACTCCATCTCTCTGGTAGTACTCCTCATTTGACTCGTTTGACACGAGCCTGGGTTGAGTCGGATCACCCAAAGCATACGAATCAGCAATCCAGATTGTCTCTGCCAATGTAGTTGGCATATCCCTTTGCAATCTTTGCCACAACATGCTTGCATATCTGCACCCTTGCGCAAACCATGATATGGCCTGTGACTCAATCACACCCTCACATGAGTTTCGCATGGTACACCACCGGGTTAAGAATTCCCGGTCCGTCTCATTCGGTCTCTGCTTGCACATTGCTAGGGTATGTGGCCTATTCGGCCTCTGATACGTACTTGAGAAATTGCTGACAAACATTTCCTCAAAATTGATCCAACAGTTGATACTTCTGGGCGGCAAATTGTTTAGCCATACCCTCGCTGGCCCCTCCAGCATCTAGGGTACGTATCTCATAGCCCATCCCAAGTTGCCTGTAGCAATCTTTACCTGTAGCATAGTTAATCAACCAATCCTCCGGCTTTGTGCTGCCGTCGTATGTCTTAGTGCCTCTAGGTAGCTGGAAGTTAGGTACCGGAGGTTCCTTCATGATCCGGGGCCCAAAACACGTAGGACCCGGGGGACCTTGACATTCAATCTGCTCCGACCTATACAGCTGATCCAGTTTTAATCTAGCATCGTCAGGCATCAAATCTCTGCTTCCCAATCTTGACCCTATCACAAGATAGTCCGGCCTTGGGTATCCTGCGTTCACCATTTCCGAATCACCATCATTGTATCGGTCTTGCTATCGTGGAGCACCTCTCTGTTGCATACCTCGGCCGACACTTTGCTCTTGCCTTGGTATATTCCGCTGCTGCGGTTGTCCTGCTCCTGCCGAGTTGCGCTGTCCGGCATTGCCATTTACAACATTTCCTTGACCGGCATTGCCTTGGTCGCGGTTACCTCGGCCAGCTTCGCCTCGGCTCACACTTCGTCGATCCTTATTTTTCTGCACTTCTTTTCCTTTCCCTGCCCTTGCCGGGTCATACGGGACTATCTGTTTGTTCCTCCTGGCCGAGGTTACTACCTCTTCTCTCCTTGGGCCACCATGAGGAGACGATGCAGCTCCAGCAGATTTCTCCGGGTTACCCACCGCCGAATGAATGATCTTGGAGGCCCCAACTCTCTCTGGGTTAGCCCTGAGAAATTCCTCATTTTGCCTGTTCGCGATCTGAACCAACTCATTGACCCTATCTTGCTGTCTCTGACGGGCTTCACCCGTTAGACCCTCTAACTCGAACGCAGCTGCATCTGCTGCTCTAAGGTTTTTCGCCGGGGTACTATACTTCGGCAGCGCCACGGATAAACAGTTCTCTGACTCCTCAATCCTAGTATCTCCCTCTTTGTTCATTTCACTCATGAGGTTTCTCCCCTTCACTTTTACAGCATCTACTTTATTTTCCTTTGCATACTCACGCAGTGTCATGTTCAACGATTGCTGAGCCGCGGCTATCTTTTTCGCACCCTCTAGTATTTTTTGCCTAGTTTCCTCTAGCTCGGCTTGTGCCTGAGCCGGATCTACCGCTGCTGCTACTGGGTTTGCCAAGCTATCCATCGCTTGCTGCAGCACATTCTCTGGCCTCTCTAGTGGAGGACCTCTACTTTTCCTCGGAGCCTTAGGAGTTACCTCCGGATCTGGTGCCAGATCCTTGCCTGTGCCTGCACCAGGCGTAGTCATCGTCACCTCGGCACGGTCCGGGGAGCGAGTGGTATGCGCCCCGTGAACCACGCTAAGGGGTGGCTCGCCTCCTTCGACGACGTGCCGTGGGTGAACGCACGACACATCGACAACAACGTAGACCTTGTGCGCGCCGAGCTTGACGAAGAGGCCGTTGCGGGGAAGTGGACGCTTGCCGAAGCAGCCAGCGTTGTCGCTGACAAAGTCCAACGCTCCAAAGCGCTGAACAAGCCTGGAGACGATGCGTTCGCCGGTGCCGATGAGGTTTCCCATCTGGATCTTCACCCCTGCTAGCGCCGCTAGCCCCAAGGTGGGCGCCAACTATCGTGGTGGTGTCACGGCAGATGCCATGGATAGGCTAAAGGTGGGGACTAAATGCACTAGGGGAATCCAGGGAGGGATAGTGTGGTGATTCCACACACAGTAGCTTTGTATTTGATTCACTTCCACGGATTACAAGTGCTCCTCGAGCTGTATTGGAGAGAGGAGGAAGAAGGAACTCTCTTACTCTCACCACTAGCTAGCCCTCAGTCACTTGCTCGTAGAACATGAACCTCTAAAGACCAAGCCAGTCAAACTCAACCCTTTCTACAGAGGCCCTAGCCCTCCTTATATAGGGGTGGCTAGGTCTCCAATGAGGGCATACGTGGAGGCATATTCCAAGGAATATGCCTCCTCTCAGAATAGTAAGCCGACCGGGTCACTTCAACCCAGCGTCATCCATGCAGAGGCTACGTGAGCCTCTACGACGCCCGTGTCATCCGACACAGGCATCGTCACCTTTGTCGGCCACGCCTCGGTGATCCTGACCTCTGTTCGCTTCGCTCACGCTCTGCGTACAGTGGTCACCCTTTGACCAGTGAGATACCTTCCTTCTCTTGTAAGCTTGATATAACCCGGATCGTACCTAGTTGATCCAGCCATACATGTTCCTGCATACAAGTTAGATACATCTCACCGACTTACGATATAAGTCGGATGAGACCCAGTTAGGTGGACATCCCCTGGTCCGGGTTACCCCGTGATTCGGCCTGCCTTGAGGTGACTCAACCAGCATCTGCTTTGACCTTGCCGTACCTCGGCTAACTCGGCCTTTATACCCTGGCGTGACCCTACTCAGGGGTATCCCCCCAACATCGGAGCAGATTGAGGGGCAAGGTCCTCCGGGTCCGGCGTGCTTTGGGCCCCAGATCATGAAAGAACCTCCGGTAACTAACTTCCAGTTACCCAGAGGCACGAAAACATATGACGGAAACACCAAGCCGGAGGATTGGTTGATCAACTACGCGACAGTAGTGAAGATTGCTACAGGCAACTTGAGATGGGTTGTGAGATACGTGCCTCAGATGCTGGAGGGGCCAGCGAGGGTATGGTTAAACAATTTACCGCCAGGAAGTATCAACTGTTGGATTGATTTTGAGGAAATGTTTGTCAGTAACTTCTCGAGCACGTATCAGAGACCGAATAGGCCACAAACCTTAGCAATGTGCAAACAGAGACCAAATGAAATAGACATGGAGTTCTTGACCCACTGGTGCACCGTGAGAAACTCATGTGAGGGCGTGATTGAGTCACAGGCAATAGCTTGGTTTGCACAAGGGTGTAGATATGCAAGCATGTTGTGGCAAAGGCTACAAAGGGATATGCCAACTACACTGGCAGAGACGATCCGGATAGCTGATTCGTATGCTTTAGGGGATCCGACTCAACCCCAGCTTATGTCAAACGAGGCAAATGAGGAGTACTACCAGCGAGATGGAGCCGGATCATCCCGACGGAATGATTACCAGGGTAAGAGAAGAGATGATAGACCAGATTACAGGTACAGTTCGCAACAAGTTGCTGTTGTAAATCAAGATCAACCCGGAGCAGGGAGTAATCAGCGTCAGAAAACTGGAGGGCAACAATGGACTCCGAGAAACGATGGCAAGAAAACTTGGACGCCAGAGCAAAAGAAACAGTGGCAAGAAAAGAAAGACCGGCCGAGGTATAAGTATGAGGCAATGCTGGATCAGCCGTGCAAATTTCACACGCCAAATCCGAGTAACCCAGCGGGTCACATGACTCAGCAATGCGAGTGGATGAGGAAGATTGAGCAAAGTGGTTCGGGGAATGCTCAGGAACCTCGAAACGATCAACCTCGGCAGGAGATACCCCGGCAGCAATTGCTCTCCGGAGCGAACACGCAACAATTAATGTTGCCACCACCTCCACCGAGGTATGAAAACCATGAGAGAAGGGATGCAGTGCATCAGGTGGAAAATTAGCATCAGCCAGATCAAAGGTACCCCAGAAATGAGGGGAGAAATGAATACAGAGAGCATCACCAGAGTTACTATGTGTTTACCATGGAGGAAACGGATAGAAAGAGCTTGCAACACCGACATATGGAAGTGAATGCGGTTATGCCCGCGGTGACGAGGTATATGCCTTGGTCGGATCAGGAAATCACGTGGAGTATCAAGGACCATCCCAAGCTTATGCCTAGTCCCGGTTCGTATGCACTGGTGCTGGACCCAACGTTCATCGGGCCAAATATCAATGTAAGATTCCCTAAGGTGCTGATTGACAATGGCAGCAACATTAATATCATGTACGTGGATACCATGCGCAAGTTGGGGTATCTCGGAGAACATGCTCCAGACCACGAGGACAACCTTCCATGGTATTGTGCCAAGCATTTCATGTGAACCCATTGGCAAGGTCCGGGTTGACGTATTATTCGGCACATGAGATAACTGCCGAACTGAGAATTTGGAATTTGAGGTTGTGAACTTAGAAAGTGCATATCACGTGTTACTCGGTAGGCCAGCCCTGAACAAATTCATGGCAAGTTGTCACATCAGTTACCTGAAGATGAAGTTGCCCGGGCCAAATGGAGTAATTACCAAAGCAGGAGATTTCCAACATTCCATTGAGTGTGCGTCAGACGGGTCTAACCTGGCCGAGTCACTCGTGATCGCATAAGAAAAGAGAAAGATCCAGGAAGTAGCAGCATTGGCTCAATCCGCACAGCAGTATATGCCGGCACTGAGTAACCCGCATGGAAGTGTCTCGTTTCAAGCAACAAAGTATACAAACAAAGTGCCTGTTGATGATCTGTTCCCAGAGCGCACCATAACAATTGGTGCCGGGTTAACTGACAAATAGGAAAGCGAGCTCGTCAACTTCCTCCGTGAGAATCGGGATATCTTTGCTTGGTCCACACAGGACTTGCAAGGTGTTCCGAGGGAGTTGGCCGAGCACTCTTTGAATGTGAGACCCGAAGCAAAGCCGGTGAAGCAACCTCTCCGCCACTTCGCCGAAGATAGGAGAAAAGTCATTGGGGATGAGATAGCTCGGCTCCTCGCAGCTGGGTTTATCATGGAAGTGCTTTACCTATCCAATCCGATGCTTGTGGAAAAGAAAAAAGATGATCCGAATGTGGCAGTGGTTTGCGTATGTGCATAGATTACACGAACCTGAATAAGGCGTGTCCAAAAGATCCATTCCCACTGCCAAGGATAGATCAAGTCATAGATTCTACTGCTGGGTGTGAACTATTGTCCTTCATAGATGCATATTCTAGTTTCCACCAGATACCACTGAACCCTAGTGATCAAATAAAGACTGCGTTTATCACCCCGTATGGGGCTTATTGCTATCGCACCATGCCTTTTGGTTTACGTAATGCAGGGGCAACGTACCAAAGATGTATGCAAAAATGTTTACACGACCAAATTGGTGGAAATGTGCAAGTATATGTGGATGATGTGGTTATAAAAACCAAGGAAAGCAAAACGCTCCTTGACGATATCAGGCAAACGTTCGCGAACCTAAGGAGATGCCGGATGAAGCTTAACCCGAAGAAATGTACATTTGGTGTCCCGGCTGGAAAATTACTCGGATTTCTTGTCTCCAGCCGAGGTATCGAAGTCGACCCAACTAAAATCCGAGCCATAGAACGAATGGAACTGCCAAAGTGTCTTAACGATGTCTAGAAGTTCACTGGTTGCCTGGCATCCTTGAGTCGGTTTATATGTCGGTTGGGAGAAAAGGCATTACCTCTCTATCAACTGATGAAAAAGTCAGACAAATTCGTATGGACGCCGCAGGCCAATGAAGCCTTCATTTAGCTAAAGAAAATGTTAGCCACTTCACCAGTATTAGCCTCTCCACTATCAAAAGAGACAATGTTGCTCTACGTAGCCGCAACCAACCGAGTTGTAAGTGCGGTAATAGTGGTAGAGCGCGACAAAGAGGGTAAGTTGGTGTAGAGGCCAATCTATTACCTGAGCAAGGTATTATCAGCATCAAAGCAGAACTATCCTCACTATCAAAAAATGGCATATGGTGTATATATGGCAGTAAAGAAGCTGAAGCACTATTTTGAAGAACACCCCATTAAAGTGATATGTGAAGCCCCCATATCTGAGATAATGAGCAACAAGGATGCGAGCAGCCGGATCGCAAAATGGGAAATTGAGCTAGCCCCTTATGCTCCGCAGTACGACAAGCGAGATGCGATCAAGTCTCAGGTTGTGGCTGACTTTTTCCTGGATTGGGCCGAGATGCAATATGAGCCACCATTGCCAGATCTGAACTACTGGAGAATGCATTTTGATGGATCAAAAACAAAAACCGGGTTAGGCGCCGGAGTTATGCTTACCTCGCCCAAGAAGGACCAGCTGAAGTATGTGCTGCAGATCCATTTCGCAGCATCAACAATGTTGCAGAATATGAAGCACTTGTGCATGGGCTCAAAGTGGCAAAATAAATTGGAATACGTCGGATCCAATGCTTTGGCGACTCAGATTTGGTAGTTCAGCAGTCTCGGGGCTATGGGATGCTTTGGATGAAAACATGGCACTGTACAGATTCCATGTGCAGAAAATATCGGGATACTTCGAGGGGTGTGAGTTCCATCATGTACCCCGGCTAGAAAATGAGGCTGCCGACGTACTATCGAAACTCGGATCAAACCGACAAGCGATTCCACCGGGTGTAGCACTAGAGCACCTTAGAAAGCCATCTATCAGGCCACCCCCAGAATCCGAGTCAATCTATATCCCAGAAAATCCGGAGTCGGAAACTGTGCCCATGAACATTGATGTGGGAAATGCTCATGGAAACCTGTGGATCGCTTCGAAACCCGGGATCTTGACCGACCAGGCAGAGGTTATGCCGGTAGATCGAATGGAAGTGGACGAGGATGTGTTTCCAGTGCGAGCCATACCAGCTTGGGCACTGCCCATATTCCAGTTCCTGAAGGATGGATCCTTGCCCGATGATGAAGTGCTTTCCAGGCAAATTCAGAGGCGCGCAAAGGCATACACGATTATCAATGCCGAGCTATACAAGAGGAGTGTCACGAATGTCCTGCAGCGGTGTGTTGACCCGGAAGAAGGGCTTGACATCCTCCGAGATATACATCAAGGGGAATGTGGGCATCACGCCTCGTCTAGAGCATTAGTGGCAAAAGATTTTCGGCATGGGTTCTACTGGCCTAGTGCCTTGGAACAAGCAGAAGATCTAGTAAGAAAAAGCAATGGCTGTGAGAGGTATGCTACCAAGACACACATGCCAATGTCGGAGCTCAAGACCATACCAATTACCTGGCCATTTGCCGTATGGTGTCTGGATATGGTTGGCCCGTTTAAACCAGCGAGAGGAAACATGACTCATATCTTGGTTATGGTGGACAAGTTTACAAATTGGATTGAAGTAAAGCCAATAACAAAATGTGATGGAGCTACAACCGTGACATTCCTCAAAGATATCATTCTGAGATATGGCTATCCTCACAGTATCATAACAGATAATGGCACAAATTTTGCTGAAGGAGCATTCGCGCGATTCTGCCGAGATAAGAATATCCGGCTGGACGTTGCCTCGGTAGCCCACCCCGCATCGAATGGACAAGTGGAAAGATCCAACAGATTAGTATTATCCGGGATAAAACCCTGGCTCATTGAGCTGCTGCAAAGATCAGCGGGGTGCTGGATAGAAGAACTACCAGTAGTATTATGGAGTTTAAGAACAACTCTGAATCGATCAACAGGCTATATGCCATTCTTTCTGGTATATGGGGCAGAAGCTGTATTACCAGCCGACATAGAGCATGATTCGCCTAGAGTCACCCAATACACGAAGCGTCGCGAGAAGCCCGGCAAAATGATGTTGATCTGCTGGAAGAAGCGAGAGAATTGGCATTGTCCAGATCCACCATATATCAGCAAAACCTCCGACGCTATCATAGCCGGAAGGTAAACCCCCGAGTCTTTCGGGAAGGTGATCTGGTACTCCGGCTGGTACAACGTACTACTGGCATGCATAAGTTAACCCCCCCCCCCATGGGAAGGGCCATTCATTGTGAGCAAAGAATTGCACAGTGACTCTTAGTATCTCATCTATGCAAAACCATAGGAGAAGAACAAGGCAGACAGGTCCGACGAGGAATCTAAGCGTCCATGGAATGTAGCTCTACTCCATCTATTCTACACTTAACAAAGAAGTGTGTGTATATGAGTCTCTCATATGTCGGTATGTATGCCGGCAATGAGTTTATCAATGAAATCTTGGCACCTCGAGCAGTAACTCGGGGACTGCCTTAGTGATATTTATTGTTTTTTGTATTTGTTATTTATATGTTGGCTGTGTAAGTTGCTTCTACCTAAGCCGGATTAGTAGTGTGTGAGCACCAAAAACTCAACTCTTCGACTTGCTGCTGTCCAACAAGATTTGGCTTCATGGAAAGCAAGAGAACAAGTTTGGAATTGCGTAGCACACAAAAAACGACTAAGGAAAAGAACTTAATCGAGCCGGCATTTGTTATTCGAACTAACCTTATGCTTACTTTATATTTACTACGCTGGATTACTTTGAGCTAAGCCTAAAGTTTCCAAGTATTGTTAAGTCAATTTTTGAAACTCGGACTCGTAAGTCATAAAACCGAATCAAGGTAGACACGAGCCGAGCCAGGAAATTGGAGAAACAAGAAAATGAAACTCGGGGACTATGCCCAAGTTAATCCGGCACGAGCAACTTAGTAGCAAAATATAATTTGTGTGCTTGATACATCTGCACCCGACATACCGGGGATCTGATGAATTTCAAAGTGTTTTTTCACGCTCAAGGAGCAGCAGCAGGTGGAACTCCGGCTTCAACCCCATCATCGTCTTCATTCTCTTCAACATCTGAAGCTTCGTCCTCTTCCTCATCTCCTGAACCATCTTCGACGTATTCGTCGTCAATAGCGCCGAGAAAGCTTGGTCCCTCGTGCCATTGATGGATGGGGCATACTGAATGAGGTGATGGGCGTGAGCCTTGCGCCGAGCTATCCAATCCGGATCATTTGACCACCTTGATCTGGTGTGCAAGCGCTCGAGAAGATCCAGATTTATTTTCTCATACCATGTGAGCACGAAATGGAGAACAATTTCAGCTCCGGCGCAGGCGGCGGATTCCCTCCAGAGGTCAAGCTGGGTCTCGCACTCCATTAACTTGGCAATCAGAGCTGTGGACCCCTCCGGAGTATCTTCACCAGGCCAAAGGGCATTGAAGATCCGGACTGCTGCATCTAGGATATCCTTACCATAGTTCTTCACAATCTCGATGCGAGAATATAGGCTGACCAGCAAGTCCTCCATGTCACAGGGAATATTTTCAGCGCCAGGACCAGTTGGGGTACCCCCTCTGCTGGCGGAACTTGGAAACTGCAGCGCCGCAATAGCATCGCCCTCTGGAAATTTACCTGAAAACAAGACAAGTGAAATGAGTAAAGGAGGTTGACCCGGAGAGATTCATGTCGGCTGAAGGAAAAGAACTTACGAGAAATATGGCTATGGATCCGGGTCAGCTCCTTGGTGCAGTTATCACGTCTCTCCCGAAGCTTTCAAGTTCAGCGTTAGCCAAGCCAAGCTTGACGTCGACCTCCTTCAACAGTTCTTGATCCTTTGCAAGTTGGAGGTTGAGGCGTTCTTGCTCCTTAGAGAAATCTTGCCCAACTTTGTCCATCTCAGCCTTATGGAGCGCCTTGAGCATCTTCATTTCAGCCTTAAGTCTAGCAATTTCATCGTCTTTGGCTCGGAGTTGGGCGAGCTCATTATCCTTTTTCTTAAGTTCGGCCTGATGCTGCTCTACTTGTTCGAGAAAATGCAGCATCATATCAGTCACGGGCACACTATATTCAAGAGATGCTGAAACAGTTTGTTGACCCGGCAAAGCCGAGGTATGAATATTTGCCGAGCTTAGGAGAAAGGGAAGAGAGCGTAGAAGAAAATTAACCGAAGTAACTTACCTTTTATCTGCTCCAAGTTCTTCCTCATGATGGTGTTTTTGGCCTCCACTCTGGCTGCGCAATCCGAATGATGAATTAGTTCGGCGGGAAAGACAAAGAAAAATGGGAAGGGAGGCAAAGAGGAAACTTAACCCTTTTCTCAAACTCAGCGAGAAGTGCAGAATGTTTTGAGTGTAGCCCCTTATGTGTGTCCAGGAGGCTCTAAAACTCAGCGCTCCGACGATTGGTGGTGACCTGAGAAAGGCAAAGTTGATTTAATCATGTGCATATTCGAAGTGTACAAAATCCGGGCCAAGTGGAACTTAACCCGACTCTAGGTGTGTGCATATTCGAAGTGTACAAAATCCGGGCCAAGTGGAACTTAACCCGGCTCTAGGTGTGTGCATATTCGAAGTGTACAAAATCCGGGCCAAGTGGAACTTAACCCGGCTCTAGGTGTGTGCATATTCGAAGTGTACAAAATCCAGGCCAAGTGGAACTTAACCCGGCTCTAGGTGTGTGCATATTCAAAGTGTACAAAATCCAGGCCAAGTGGAACTTAACCCGGCTCTAGGTGTGTGCATATTCGAAGTGTACAAAATCCGGGCCAAGTGGAACTTAACCCGGCTCTAGGTGTGTGCATATTCGAAGTGTACAAAATCCGGGCCAAGTGGAACTTAGCCCGGCTCTAGGTGTGTGCATATTCGAAGTGTACAAAATCCAGGCATAGTGGAACTTAACCCGGCTCTAGGTGTGTGTGCATATTCGAAGTGTACAAAATCCGGGCCAAGTGGAACTTAACCCGGCTCTAGGTGTGTGCATATTCGAAGTTACTAAGGAGCTATGCTAGTTCTCTAAGGAGCATCCGGCCGAGTAACAAGTTACTCCCCCGGAGGCTTGGGGACTATTGGTTATATGACTAAGCACTAGTACATGTTAAAGAAAAGACGAAGTAGCGTACCTCCATCATCCGGTCGGCAAGGTTGATAGCCTTGGCGACTGTGTTCATTTGTGCGGCAAACTCGGCAGACCCAAATTTCTCCGAGAGATCGTCGTTATTGACGAACTCTGCCTTGTTCTAGCTATTGACAAACTCAATTAGGGTACAAGGATATCGCTCTCTGCTAAGCATATGGGGCGCAATCAAACCTTGGCGTGGGCCTCCCTCCTTTCAACTTGGGCAGCAGCAGGGCTGGTGTGCAATGCAAGTTGCATATCAGCTGACCCGGAGGGCGCATCTTTCTTTGGTGGAGTTTTCTTCGGAAGCATGGACGCGAGCGTGCGCTGTCCAGCCTCGATGGATGCTGCCCTGGCGGCGTCAGAAATTTTCTTGGCCTTAGGCTGCTGCTGAGAGGTTGAAGTTTGAGTTGCGGGTTTGCTCTTGGGTGCAGCCTTGGTGCTAACTGGGCCATCTCGCCGAGTCTTGGAGGACTCGGACGGGGCGGAAGGAGTTGGTGCTACTGCTGATACTTGTGCTGCTGATGGTGCTGGTGCTGGCGCTGGTGTTGGTGCTGGTGTTGGTTTTGGCGAGGGTGCTGTGGGTACCTCGGAGGTGGCAAGTTGCGGTTGAGCCAAAGAAGAGCTGGGGGCATCTGCTGCCTCGGCAGAGCCACTTCCCCCCTGCTCCAAGGTCGCCCTCCTCTGGACGAGGTGGGCTAGAACCCGGAGCAGCCACTAAACCCTCCTGAATGGGGCTCAGCGGGCGTGTATCATTGCCACGAGAGGGAGATGGGGTATGCCGGAGAGGCGAAGTGATGCTGGATCCGCTCTGGGGAACCTCCACCGTAGCCCTGCCGAATCAAGCGACGGATAATAAATTATAACAAAGGAAAAACATATGAATAGCAAAGCACGAAGCAGAAAATTAGATGAAGGAGAAAGTGACTTACTCGTCAGAAGTCAAAGGCTCCTTGGGCTTGCGAGCTCTCCGGACTATAGCCTTAGTCGGAGGCTTGGTGGCGGTCTTGTCTGTGGACTTCTTCCTCCTCTTAGTCGTTTTGGCAAGTCTAGAGGAAGCAGCAGAAGTTGCAGCCCGTTTCTTAGACGCGGCTGGGACCGGCTCACCCGTGGCAAGAAGAGGGTCTTCGTGGATCTGCCCACCCAGGTTAGCTGATGCCGGAAAGGCGTAAGAAAGGGGTACAACGTCAAATGCTTCCATCACCTCAATGTCGGAATCATCTTCATCGTCAGGCCAATCTCTTAAGGAAGAGAAGTTACCAGTGGGTCGCTTGGTGGCATCGGGGAACGGCAGGAACATCTCCTGATCCGGCTCCTCCTCGTCCGAGACAAGTCGATCCTTCGCCCATTTGAGCGAACGCTCGATGCCATCTTGGAGAGTTTGCTGAAGAAACAACTAAGAGAGAAATACAAGAGGATCAGATAAATAACATACTCCGACATAGAACTTAACTCGGAAAAAGATTGGAACACGAGAGTTACCGTAGGAGGAGGCTTGTCCCGGCAGAAATGCTCTATCCCCCACTCCCAATCAGTGGTGAAATTTTTGTCGGTCGTGAAAAGGGCCTTGACCTGGCGGAATATCTCGGTGTTGTTCAGTTCAAAGGAAGAGGTCCGGTTGGGGTCAAGGCGCCAGCTCATGTGGCAAAGATTGTGTGTGTGTTTCTGGAGAGGGGAGATCCGGCTGCGGACGAAAGTGATCATCGCGTCCTCGTTGCGCAGCCCCGCATCCTTCAGCTCCTAAAACCGTTTGTTGACTTGATTCACCAACACAATGGGTTTCTTGGAAACCCGGTCCCATAAATCCGGATTAGGAGGACCCGGAGCATAGGGGCGCAGCCGGATCAGATCTTTATTCGTGCCATTTCTAACATAGAAGAAAGTTTGGGCCCAACCCTTGCACGAATCAAGCCCCGTGACCCGGGGAAAGACGGATTGTTTCCGAGGAGAAATAGAGGCAGCACCGAACTGTGTCAGATGTTTGTCCTCCAGATCAAGCTGCTTATTCAGAATCATGTTCCGTCATAGACCAAAAAACCGGATCGAGAGTTCTTTAGTGGGCCACAAACCGACATACCCTTCTATGGTGGAGGCAAATGAAGAGAGGGATGTGATGGCATTCGCCGGGAGATGGTGTTGTTGAAGTTCATAGATGTTGAGGAAATTGTGGAAGAAGTCGCTGATGGGAAGGCCGAAGCCGCACTGAAAATGGGAGAGGAACATGACGAACTCACCCGGATTGGGTGAGGGGGCGAGCTCCTCGGCGGCGAGGCGGGCAATCACGCCCTCAGGGATGCGCCGGGTGCGGTAGAGCCAGTCCAGGTCGTCCTGGCACACCCACAAACCGGCCTAGGCACCACGCTCCGTGTTCTGCCCTCCTTCCTCCATCTCCGCCTTCGCGACGGCAAGCTCCTCTACAGTCATCTCTAAATCGCTGTCCTCACCGACCCTATCGGTGGTGGGGGGCAGAACCTTGGACTGGCGCGGACCCGTGGCGGTGGAGCTGCACGGGAGCGGCAGTGATGCAGGTGCGAAAAGGAACGCTGCAGCGGCGGTGCTGTTGCTAGGAAGAAGAAGAAGAAGAGGCAGAGGGGCGCGAGATGGGGAAAAAGACCAAGGGGCGCGCCCCTCCCCTATTTAACCACGCCCAAGCGGGGGTAGTGGGATCGTGCGATGCGGCGAGGCCACACGGTGTGGCCGTGTATCTGACCGAGTCAGCCAATCACAGGCAAGCCACGGGAAGGGCCATAGGGCGTAGGAGATCCCACGACGTGACGTGTGCAACAGTAACACCTGACATTAATTGCAGCAGTAACTGGCGCATACCCTTAAAATGAGGCAAGATAATGATTACCCTCCACGTGGGGAAGTGTACGAGAGAAGGAAGTATAACCCGGAAAGCTAAAGGGTGACCCGGCCAGCGAGTGAAAACTCGGAATGTGCCAAGGGAAAGTTAGCCCATGAAATCCGGACTATGAGGTAACTCGGAAAAAGGAGCAAAAGGCTCGATAAATTTAACCTGTCGTGGCCTTAGCGGCTGAAGCTGCAAAGACCGCACTAGCTTCGGGGACTAATGTTGGGGGATACCCCCGGGTAGGGTCACGCCAGGGTATAGAGGCCGAGTTAGCCGATATACGGCAAGGTCAAAGCGAATGCTGGCCGAGTCACCTTAAGGCAGGCCGAATCACGGCGTAACCTGGACCAGGGGATGTCCACCTAACTGAGTCCCGACCGACGTATGTCGTATACCGGCAGGTACTTTGTAACTTGTATGCAGGTACCCGTATGGCCAGATTAACCAGGTACGATCCGGGTTATATTAGGCTTGCAAGAGAAGGAAGGTATCTCGCTGGTCAAAAGGTGGTCACTGTACGCATGAGTATGAGCGAAGCGGACAGAGAGAAGGACCACCGAGGCGTGGCCGACAAGGGTGACGCGCCCTGTGGCCGACAAGGGTGACGCGCCCTGTGTCGAAAAGTGATCCGGTCGGTTTGCTATTTTGGGAAGAGGCATATTCCTTGGAATATGCCTCCACGTATGCCCTAATAGGAGACCTAGCCACCCCTTTATAAGGAGGGCTAGGGCATCTATAGAAGGGGTTGATTTTCTGGTTGGTGGGCATTTGAGTAGTTGTTTCCTGGGAGATAGTTAGTGGTGAGAGTAAGAGAGCTTCTTCTTCCTCCTCTCCTCAATACAACTCAAGGAGCATCTGTAATCTTGTGAACTTGGAAAATACCAAACATCTGTGTGTGGAATCACCACACTATCCCTCCCTGGATTCCTCTAGTGCATATTGTCCCCATCTTTAGCCTATCCATGACATCTGCCATGACACCACCACGACAAGGAAGAAGGAAAATAGGAATGTGGTACATCCTCTTGCTTGCTCGTCTCCTACTTGAGCCAACTCTTTGTGTTCGTCTCCATAGTTCAACCACTAGAAGTGAGCATCCTGCAGAAAAATCAACAAGAGCCGAGAAATTTGCACAAATAAAATTAAAAGCTAGTCTAATATTTTTGGGTTTTCTTTTTATCAAATGCAAAACTAAAAGTAAACATGCATTGAAACAAAACAAATAAAAAGAAAAAATATGAATGCAAAAAGGTGGGAGGAGTTTAACCTCCCCAAGCTTAGGCTTTTTGCCTAGCTGGAATAAAGTGTCGCTACCATCGGGCGGTGGCTACTGGTATGGGAAGTTTGGGTAGAGGTTTGGAAAGTCGGTCACGAAAGATGTGAAGTCTTGGGTGAGGTTGACTATGTTGGCGTTCGCATCATACACGTTGTATGATGCTGCTGGTATGGCGTTGTATGATGCGAATACCAACATATAAAATTCATATTTTTCTTTCTTATTTTTATTTTTTTGTTTCAATGCATGTTTACTTTCAGTTTTTCATTTTATAAAAATAAAATCCAAAAATATTAGACTAGCTTTTAATTTTATTTGTGCAAATTTATATCGGCTCTTGTTGATTTTTCTACAGGATACTCACTTCTAGTGATTGAGCTATGGAGACGAACGCACAAAGTTGGCTCAAGTAGGAGATGCGCAAGTAAGAGGAGGTACCACATTTCAATTTTCCTTCTTCCTGTAAGCTTATTCATGAATATTTTATGTCTTTTTGGTTGCACTTGAGTTTGAATCCGCGCTTAATTCGTTATCTTTTAGGACTTGAGCTCAAAGGTTTTTGTCACCACTTTGGTTAAGACTTTTGACAATTAATATTAGTTTGAAAAACTATCCCTTGGATTAAATTCCAAGCTTTTAAGAATAATAGAAAGCGTCTATCGACAACTTTGGTGATATGTTTTTGTCTTAAGGGCTTAATCTCAGTAGTACTCAACCCCACACACTGATCGTTGACTTGATGATACTTTCTGAATAAGAATTGTTTGATAGAAAGAACTTTTTATGGTGGGAGAGGGAGATGCCAAAACCTGTTTCGAGCTGCTGTAAAAAAAGGGAGAGAAGAAAGAAATAAAAGTTCTATGTTTCAAATACACACCTTTGGGATAGAGACAACTCCGCTATCCTTTGAACGATCTATGGTATAACCCCGAATTTCGGTTATGAGTTGATGGCATGAGTGGCATACATGTCGCTATATGGGCAAAATTATTGGTATTCTCAAAAGGCTGTGTAAGCATTTACAAAATAAACATTCGTTGATCCTTGAGAAAGGAAGATTTTTTTTGTTATCAAGATATGGGCTGAAAATATTCGATACTTTCGATCTTTGGCATCACCTCACCACCTAAATTGAACAATTATATTTCTTGAAAGACAAGGAAAAGAAGAGGTATTTGATAGCCACGATTATCAAAGTGGGTGTTAATAAAAAATCTCTAAGTTTATCCTTCTTTTTACATCTACTTGTGCACCCTTAATTTTGACTCAAGCGACCTCGCTCAAAACATTTTCACTCTCATAATAAGAGAGGCATTGAAAGAAATTGATTAGCAAGCCTAGCCAAATTTTTAACAATCTGATTTGAGTTATAAGAACTATTAGCTAACGAGTTACTTGCGTTTAGGAATTGAACTTAAGTGCAATTGGTCAGATATATTATGCTCGTGTTTAAGGTTGTAGGATTTGGGACAATGGAATATGATACAACCTCGAACTTGTAAATTTTCATCTTGATTCAGTTCTTCGCTATTACTCATTATAGCTTTATCACTCGAGGGAGAGTAACCGCTAAGCTTGGGGATGTTGATAGCTCCAAATTTCATCACTTTTCACTATTGATTTTCCTCTTGTTTATTACCGGATTTCACTGAAGATTACCCCTTTCTACTAATGTAAATATCACAATTAGCGAATCCTTGGTTTCTTGTGATGGATTTCAGGTAATGAACATTTATTAAAGATCTAATAGCATTTATGGGCTAATTGCATCCAAAGAAGTAAATCCCCAATTGGAGCCCCTTTCATTGGAGGCGTTCAACACGCTTTAACCAGCGGTACGGTCGGGACGCGCTCGTACCGTCCGCCCGTACTACACGCCGACGGCTCCCTTATATCAATACATGCAACTTTCGTGAAGAGGGGGGCGAGAAGAACAACATAACAGAAAACACAGCCACAGCAAGCCATCCATAGAGGATTAGATCAGATCTGGAAGAGGAGAAGAACTTCACCTCATTCCTCGATGATCTCCAACCTCCAAACCACACACTCCACCATCATTCCCATCATTACTAAGAGAGAGATAGAGACTGGCACTGGTAAGATTAGGGTTTGGTACTTTGATCTGATGGGTTCATAGCATGGAAAACAAAAAAATTCTACCGCAAGAACAAACAGAACCCAGATCTAATCTAGATAAAAGCCAAGATCTAATCTATTAGATATGTGCAACGAGATAGATCTGTACTAACCCTCGTAGACCCGAAAGCGTTACGAGATCGGATCTCGTGGTTTACGTGGTTTGGGGCTTTCAAATAAGAACGGATCTTACCTACGAAACTGAACCACAACGCTGATACAAGTGCTATCAAGTGCGAAGTGTAAATTGGATCTATACTATGGTGGGAGATACAGACACCCACAAAGCCACTTTTGCAAAGCAAGTTACACGTCAAGCATGGAGCAAGTCTCATGTGCGATGACATGTAAGGTTAGTCCGAGCCGCTTCATCCCACCATACCGCAAGATGCAAAGTACACAAAGCAAAATACGGCACGAGCACCAAAGCCCACAAAACCATTATGTTCTACTCGTGCAACAGATCTACGCATAGACCTGGCTCTGATACCACTGATGGGTTCGTAGCATGGAAATAAAAAAAATTCTACCGCAAGAACGAACAAAACCCAGATCTAATCTAGATAAAAGCCAAGATCTAATCTATTAGACATGTGCAACGAGATAGATCTGTACTAACCCTCGTAGACCCGAAAGCGTTACGAGATCGGATCTCGTGGTTGATGTAGTCGATCACTTGCCGATCTCAAGATCGAGTAGATGATCCTTCCGGCCGCTGCCCGGCAAAGTGCTTCAAGTCGGTCACACGTATGAGTCAGCAGACCTTCCTCTCCTGCTCCAAATGAAAATGGAGGTAGTAGATCTCTCCACGGAATCCAGCAGCACGACAGCGTGATGGTGGTGGTGGAGTAGAGAATTCTGCAGGGCTTCGCCTAAGCCAGAGCAGAGCGAAGGAGGAGGAGAGAGGCGGTGGCTAGGGTTTGTTATGGGAGAGTGCTGGGGGGTGGCGCCATGTGAGGGGGAGTCCTAGTAGGACTCCCCTCCCTCCTTGGCCGGCGGATTGGGAGGGGGGAGGAATCCTCCTCCCCCACGAATCCGTGTCTTGCCCCACAAAGACTCCTTGATCCTTTCTTGGTTTTCAAGCAAACTCCAAGAAATCTACTAGAACCTTCCGGAACATTCCGAAACCTTCTAGAATCTCCATACAAACACTCCGGAACATTTCCTAACTTAGAAAATGATCCCCAATATATGAATCTTATTCTACGGACAATTTCAGATCTCCTCGTGATGTCCCGGATCCAATTCGAGACTCCGAACAACATTCGGTCTCCAACGCACATTCCATATCTACTTAAAACAACTTCGAACCTTAAGTGTGTCACCCTACGGTTCGTGAACATGTAGACATGATGGAGACACATCTCCGATCAATAACCATTAGCGGGATCTGGAGATCCAT
This sequence comes from Avena insularis, assembly GCA_023614405.1. Taxonomy (NCBI): domain Eukaryota; kingdom Viridiplantae; phylum Streptophyta; class Magnoliopsida; order Poales; family Poaceae; genus Avena; species Avena insularis. The sequence continues at coordinate 492,096,398 of CM042692.1, read as the reverse complement.
AACAGCTCCCACAAACTCAACGATGACTTTGTGATCGAAAGAACCATTTAACATACGAAACCAATTCCCTTTGTCACGCGATACTCTACTTATCCGAGGTTTGATCGTCGGTATCTCCATACCTAGTTCTACCTCGTTACTGATAAGTACTCTTTACTCGTTCCATGTTATGTCATCCCTTGTGACCTAGTCACATGCTTGCAAGCTAACTAGATGACATTCCACCGAGAGGGCCCAGAGCATATCTATCCGTCATATGGATGGACAAATCCCAATCTTGGTCCATGCACTTCAACACATACTTTCAGAATACCCAGTGTCACCTTTATAACCACCCGATTCAGCGGCGTTTGGTGTCATCAAAGTACCCATCCGGTGATGGTGATTAACATAGCCTCATGGTCGAAGGATTAGGTTACTATGCATTTGAAAAGCTTGTAGCAAAATGAACTTAATGACTTGATCTTATGCTATGCTTACTCTGGGTGTGTGTCCATAACATCATTATCCTAATGATATGATCTTGTTATTAACGACACCCAATGTCCATGATCAGGAAACCATGATCATCCATTAATCAACAAGCTAGTTTAACAAGAGGCTTACTAGGGACTCTTTTATGTTTACAAAACACACAAGTATTAATGTTTCCGGTTAATACAATTATAGCATGGGATGTAAACATTTATTATAAACATGAAGATATAATAATAACCACTTTATTATTGCCTCTTGGGCATATCTCCAACATGATCTACCTTTGGTTTGTATTTGATTTGATCTTTGATCGCTATTGTGGTTTGCTACAATAACTTTGAGATGATTTCCACTTGCAATTCAATTATGCCTTTTTGATTTGTCTTCCTCTCATGTCTAAGTAAATCCCCATAGGTGTGGGAGATGTAGGGGATTGGTGAGATATGTTGTGCCTCCTTTAAATCCATCCATCTGTGATCGTTGTAGTGTTTACTTAATAGTGAGAACGATTATCTATGTTTGCCTAATGCTTGTTTTCTGATTTAAGGGCCCAGGTAACATGATCCAAATATCTCATAGATATGAACTTGTATGCTAGCCATTCGGCGACCCTCGAGTGACACGGTCGATATCAATGAAGAGCTAGCACTACTCGAGGACAACAAGGAACCATCAAGATTAAAGCCTTGATTTGGTCGCAAGACCTTAATTAATGTTCTGACCATGGTCGTGGTAACATGTAGATGGATCATCAGGACTAGGGAGAATTGGCCATTAGGACTCCTAGTCGGTATATGGGTTGCTTGCCTACTCACTTATAAATAAGAAATATCACTATCACTTATTTCACTTTATCCATTTGGCACTTTCACTATTATCATGAATTGTTTCTCTCCACGCCTAACTTCTCATCTGCAGGACCTTTACACACTTTTTGCATCTTTACTTTTATGAATTTTATTTATTTCCTAAGCAAGTTTCCTCTATCTTTTACTCACCACTTTCACAATCATCTTTTGCAGTCAATTCACTCAAGACCTGTGACACCTTGAGTGCGATAGAAACACCACATAAAAACACTTACCTAGGCTTCTTATTGGGATCGATATAAAAACTGGAATTAATACTTCCACGAAAACATTCTCTAACAAACCTGTGCACTTGCAGACCATCATTCCCCCAACCATTGTGTGGATATTTTAAGGTATTCTTCATGGTTCTCAATTATGCATCTATACGATGCTCATACATGTGTTTTCTGTCCACATGAAACCATGCATTTACCATTATAATGAGGGAAGTAATCAAGTTACAGGCCCATTATCTAGAAAGTCGAATTTGACAAATTCACAAGGAAAATGTTGCAGAATTCTCCTCATGCGCCTTCAATGAATATTGCATGGCTATGCGGATTAAAGTTCAACACTCTATCCCATACATCCACACTCATAATGGTTTGGTTGAATCCCTGAATAAGAGGATCAAACTCATTGCATGACTTTTGTCGATGAAATGCACTACCAACTTTACATTGGAGTCATGCAATTTTACACGTAGTTGGCTGACTAACTGCATATAGCAGTACTTCCCTCTGTAATTGATACATGGAAATCCTCCGAGCATTTCCCATCTGAGTAAGTTCGGAAGCGCTTCACGTGTACCGATATCACCACCGCAACATACATCAAAAGGGCCCACCGACTAGGTATCGATGTGGGGTATAGGTCTCCGTCGATCACAAAGTACCTGAAACCCTTCTTATGGGATCCATTCATAGCCTAATATGTTGATTGCCATATCCAAGGATGGATTATTTCCAGGGCATTAGGGGGAGAATTCAAGTACCACATAGAATGCCAGGAAATCAACCGGGACTAAACGTTCCACCATATATCCACGTATACAAGATTTTGAACTATACGTTCAACATTCACACATTTGCAACATATCGCAAATAACATGCCAAAACCATTTACTGATCTAAAGGTGTTACAAAATCCTATAATCCGACTAGAAATGTGCCTGAAAGAGTGGAGGTACCAATAAAAACCACTCAACTCCCCATTCCTAAAGAGGGGGAGTAGTACGGCCTCTAACCAGGATCGAGCTTCCCGCAAGCAACAAAGGAAATTAAGGACAAATCCTCTAAGTCAGTAAATGCAAGTTAACCTAGCGTTAACAAACACTATATGGGTAGTATACACCTAGTAGAAGGGAAACCTCCACAACCCAGCTTTAGTTTGCACACACTGGCTGGGACATCGGAACACTCGTACTCACATGTATTGGGAAATCATGAAGAGTCATCATGGGTGGATGCAATTTCCTCCAACTATATTGATTCTAGAGAATCATACAACAAAATCCTACAACTGTCGACAAGAATTTCTCTTGTATGATTGCCAAAACCTTCACAATGATTCAGATCCATAGACCATGGCCATGGCAGAGTGTAAACCACTTACTCGGACTGAAACAATCAGAGGGTGCAATCCAAGCAGAAAATAGCCTCACTCTTCCAACTAAATTCCCTACATGGGATTCAATATGTCTTCTTCTAGAAATAGACTGAGAACAAGGTGGTGAGAAAGCAAGGCTTGTAGCACAAGGTCGGGTTTCCGCAGAGATCCGAGACGTACTCTCCAGACATGAGTAGAATCCTTATTTTTCGATACCTATATCATTGGCAGTATAAAGTCATCTATTTGTGCAGTTGATAGATGCAATGACTACATAGCCATGTGGATCACTAGATTCAGACATGTATGGTTGCCAAAGGAATATGAATCCAAATCGAACTACAAATGCAACATGATTGTGTAAAATCAATGAGTCACTACATGTCTTATTGTTATCGGCATATTTTGGTACAACCGACATAGTGAGTTCCTTATACACAAGGAATACTCCTACAATGATGATTACCCCTGCGTGTTTGTCATGCTCAAGTATTACTCCTACAATGATGAAGCACATGATCATCTAAAAGACGGAATTTGAGATGAAGGATTTGGATAAAACCAAATAGTTCTAGAGACCACAACTCGAACTCCTTCACTCAAGTATTATGGTACACATGGATGACGTAGTCGTACTCACCCGACCTCAAGGTCATGAAGCTCCTCGCATGTCACCCATAGTCCTTGTACGACGTAGTCGACCTTATGGTCGTGTCGACGTCCAAGCTCCAAGCTCCAGTTGATGGGATGGATTTGGGGAGAGGGGTGCCCCTCTATATATATATGGAGGCACTACCTCCCTCAAAGTCATGGGGGGACTAATCAAGAAGGAGGAGGAGGGAGGAGGCGGTGGCCACCCCCCACATGGGCCCCACTTGGTGGGAGGGCCCATTAGGGTTGACGGCCCCCTCTAGACTTCCGTAGGGCGCGTCCCCCTCTTGGGCCTCCTCTAGTGAGGCCCATTTAGGTGGGCTGCCCCATAAATCCAATTAAAAAAATATTTTCAATATTAATTCATTTAATTAATATTAAATACATAATATTTAATACCTATCACTCTGAAACACCTTTCGGACCCTCTGATCATCATCGGATATCCCTAGAATCATTCTGGTATCACCCTGGAACAATTCCGGAGTTTTCTCTCTTTTCTTCTACAATCTTGAATCAATCCCTAAGCGTCATCTATCCTTACGTGTGACACCCTACGGCTCGAGAATACACAGACATGATCGAGACCCTCTTCGATCAATGACCAAAAACGATATCTGAAAACACATGATGACCCCCATGAATTCCACGAATAACTTGATTGCTTGAACCTTGAATGCTGAGTATTATTCCCTTTTCTCTACGATACCTAGTTTGTCCAAGATAGGATCTTCGGTATCCACATACCTAGTTCGATCTTGTTACCGAAAAACACATTTACTCGTTCCTGTGATATTACATCCCCGTGACCTAGTCACATGTTTACAAACTTGTAGATGTAATCTCGCCGAGTAGGCCCAGGGTATCTATCTGTCACTCATATGGACAAATCCCGATCTTCATACATAGGCCTCAAAAGTTCCTCTGGAATACCCAATACACATATTTATAATCACCCAGTATCGGTGATGACGGTTGATGTGATCAAAGCAGCCCCGGGAGACAGTGATTAATACACGGTCGAAGGACTAAATCATTACGCTTTGCTAGATATTGCAATGTTGAATTTTGTGACTCGATCATATTGCAATACTAGGGTTTGGTGTTGTCCATCACTTCATTCATCTAATGAAGTGACCTTATTATCAGTTGATGTTTCAGTAAGTCCATGATCGGGAAACCTCGATCAGCAGCTGTTCAACGAACTAGTCTAGAGGATACTAGGGACCTGGTTTGTTTATATATCACACGTGTATTAATGTTTCCACTCAGTTCTAGCATGATACAAAACTATTACGAACTAATGAGATATGTCAATAAAAACATCTCAGTATGTCCAGATATTTCTTTTGCTATTAACAAGGTGTGTCAGTTCCTCTTCCAGCCTACAGAGGTACATTGGGAAGTTGTTAAGCGTATTCTGCGTTATGTTAATGGAACTCAAACACCGGTTTGACTATGCACAAGTCACCTTCTCTAGGTATTACCATTTTTACAGATGCAAACTGGATAGATTGTGTTGATGATCGTCGCTCTACTGGAGGCTTTGCGGTCTTTGTTTGGTCTAATCGCGTGTCATGGAGTTCGAAGAAGCAGCCTACTATCCCGCGGTCAAGTACAGAGACCGAATATAAGGCCTTGGTCAATGACGCTGCTGAAGCTATTTGGATAGAGTCTTTGCTCAAGAAACCTGGGATTCCCAGCAGCGTGCTCCCATTTTATGGTGTGATAACTTATGGGCTACTTACCTAATGGCAAATCTAGTATTTAATGCTCGCACAAAACATATTAAGATAGACTTCTACTTTGTGCGTGAGCGAGTAGCTGATGGTGCCTTAGAGGTGAGATTTATTTCTTCAGGTGATCAGTTGACTGATGTATTTACTAAACCAGTCACGTGGCAGATGTTAGATCGATTCAGAACCAATCTACCAATTTAGATTGATGGTGTGTGTGTTAGAATCGAACATGGTGTCTGTACCGCATACAACTTGTATTGCAACCTGCCTTGTTGATGTATATATAGGCTGATCATCGGTGGACACATAGGTACGCCGAAAATCCTAAACTTGACTAATTAATCGGGCAATTCCCGTACTCTTCTTGTATAATGAAAAGGATAAGTTCACTGAGAAATGCTATTCTCCTGTGCAGGGACACGGTTTCATTCAGTTACCTCGTTGCATTTCATAGGGTTTGAATAGACTGCAGTTCAACGAAACTTGGTGAAACTTGACCAAGCACTGTTGCACAATCTTAAAGCACGAAAATGACGAGTGAAACATGCACGGGAGAATCGCCGTTCTCTAAGTTCTTTGCCTTGTTTTACAATAAACCATCCGAATCACACCCTGTTAAGTCTAGTAATAATTTTACAATAAACCATCCGAATCACAACTGGCGTGCCATCGAAATACCAGAGCTACACGCAGACGCAGAGTAACTCGCAAACTCAGCCCTCCGCTATGAACGCCACGACGCGATCCAGGAGCTGCCTAGCGCTGTCGCAGTCAGGTTTTCCGAGGAAGAAATCGTGGTCCTCCCCTTGGGACTCGAACCATGCCGCCCGGCATGCGCCCGCGGCCACGGTGTCGTGGTACGCGCGGATCCTCGTCGCCAGCACGTCCTTCTCCGCGGCGCACACGAGCATCCTCTCGCACGGGAGCCTCTCCAGCGACGGCGCGCCGGGCGCGAGCGGGTTGATCCTCGGGTCGTCGGCGCCGCCCACCGCGCCGGGGCACGTGTAGGACCAGATCATCCCGTTGAAGACGGGCACCGCCGGCAGCTCCCCCTCGATCGCCTCGCTCCCGCTGAACCACGGGTGCAGCAGTATCGCGCCCTCCATCCTCGGCCCGCCCTCGTCCGCTGAGGCCCTCACGAGCATCTCGTGCACGATGTTGGCGCCGGCGCTGTCGCCGGCCACGAACAGGCGGGCCGTGTCCCCGTGCTTGGTGGTCCATTCGTCCTGCGTAGATGGCGCCACCGCCCACTGGAGCGCGGCCCAGCAGTCGTCGTAGGCCGCGGGGAGCGGATGCTCCGGGGCGAGGCGGTAGTCGGCGGACACCACGAGCACGCCCGCCGCGGCGGCGAGGGCGTTGACGTAGCCGTGGTACGCGGCGTCGTCGGCCGAGCCGATGAGGAAGGCGCCGCCGTGGAAGTAGACGAGGACCGGGAGCTTCGTGGAGTGTTTTCCTTGGAGCCTGGGAAGGTAGAGGCGCACGGAGACGCCGGTGCCGGCGTCGAGGACGACGTCCCTGGAGGTGACGCCCGTGGCCACGTCCAGGCCGGCTGGCGTGACGGTCGGTTCGTTCAGGCGGTCCATCCTGCCGCTCTTGTAGATGCGGAAATGCGACGGCGACTCCAACAGCACCTCGTCGTCCGCTTCAGCTTCCGTGGCAGCTGCGGCCGCCTGCAGAGCTCCGTTCTTGTGGGGTGCGCACGTGCCCTGCATTTGTGGTGAAAACGTGGCAGATAAGTATGGTAGCTGGTGCAACCTTCTGCTCCGGCCGTCTACGGCTTGTCGCCGGTTGCATGGTGGGGTGGCTGCCCAGCCAGCGCAAACGGTGGCTCCGCTTCTGATGGCCATGGAGACGAAGTGGTGTGTACGGTAGATAAGCCTGTGTGAGTGTGTGTGGTGAACAAGTCTTGGTGGTGAAGAGTTCCGTCGTCCAGGCCTCCAGGGTCCTCACGACCTTCATCACCTATAATGCACGCGAGGGAACGACGTGGACCCGACATCGTGTGCCGTTGACAAATCAACAGTCCATTGAAAAAGACATCATAGACATACACGAAATAGAGATGACGCTCCATGGTTCAGAAGACATGATGCACCTTTTTACATTTTTTAAATCAACCCAAGATCACACTACAAAGCAGCAGACACCATAGTCAACAATGAAGAATGTCTCTGCGAGTTGGTACTACAAAAGTGCTCTATGAGGTAATACATCCTATTGGATTTTTTTTTCTTTTGAGAAAATATCATGCTGGATTGATAGCCATGGAGATGAAGTGTACGTACGATTTGGACATGGAGATTGCATGACACTCGAATAGATCAACCATTGTGTGTGTGTGGGTGATAAGAGCAGCTCTAACAGTGACTGTAAAAATACGAAAATTGTAAAATTCTGACGGGTTTACAAGTCCGCGTGCTTTCGGTCGCTCTAGCGGTGACTGTAAATCAGGCCAGCCTATGAAATCGTTTACAATAGTCCGTTAACTTCTCAACACGACCGATACAATTAGAGGGCGCACGAGCGGTTGAGGATCCAAACCCGTTCTCGCTCCCTCTCCCAACCCTAGCGCTGCCGCCAGCTCCCACCGTCGTCAAGCTCGAGATGGCCAACCTCGTCGACCTCTCCGAAGAGTGAAGCTCTCGCCACCGCGCTGCCACGTCTTGGAGCTCCCACCGCGCGCCGGAGCTCCAATTGTATAGAACGCCACAACGCTCCTCCCCTATATAACGCGCAGCTATAGAATCAATGTTTTTGTTCCTACCTTCGCTGAATATATAATGATCTGAACCATGTTTGACATTGAATTTTGCCCGTGAGTGCAAAATTTTAAATTATCAGTTTCGTTTTACAGGCACCATTCTCCGTGGCCGATTCCGAACCCATTAGAGCTGCTCTAAGCTCCTGCCTTGGTACACCGATTCCGAACCCGTTAGAGCTGCTCTAAGCTCCTGCCTTGGTACTGTATGCGTGCGAGTGTGTGGTGATAAGCTACTGCCGTGCAGAATCATCAGCTACATACTGTACATGCGTGCGAGGGAACCACATGGACCGACCCAACGTGACGATGACAGACCCAATGTGACGATTACAGATAACAGCCCAGCCCCACGCACTGGAAATACAACTGGCACTTCTTCCTTTCTCAAGTCTCAACAACAAATCTCCACCCCTGTGTGTGTGAAACATGCCAATTAATAAGCCAACAAAAGATATCAATCCATCAACATATAGGGATATCAAATGGCACATCTATTGATTTTTTTTCTGGATCCACAAATAGGGATATCAAATGGTACAAGCATGCACCTTTCAATCAAATGGTACAAGTATCGGCCCAAGATCACACGACCAAGTTTCAAGGCATCATAAACAAGAATGAAGAATGTATCTTACTGTACAACACAAGAGATGGTTTTGGTGGTACAAAATTTGCTATATGCAGCGAGATATCCTATCCTACTGGACCGATAGCCGCTGGAGATGGTCCATGAAGACCTCGAAGCTGACATCATCTGTGAATATCATGTCTCCTCCAGGTGCAGCAGCATTTTGGGAGTTATACGTAACGGATGGATTAAGCTTTGCGAGTAAAAATCGAGCCTGCGGGTTCAGAGGACAGCATTATTTACATCTTCATTATAGAACAAGGAAAAACAACAGGCGAATGGCAAAAGTAGAGTACAGTTTTATTAGCGCCAAATCTCAGTGCATCTATCTAGACATGACAAATAGCTAAACTGTGGCTAACAAAAACATCTAGCAATTTGCATGACAAGAAAAGGACCAAGACAAGGGCTTGCAGGTTGCAACTATGGTTGAGATCTAGCAAAATGTGCATGGAAGGATATGCCTTTGATTTTTTAAGGTTTAGGTACTGTGTGTGCCAAAAAAAATGTCAACAACATGCATAGATATGCAGATTTTGAACATGCACACTTGCAAAAACTAATGTCACATCTATTGATTTTTTTGGATACACAAATAACTAAACCTTAAACTCAGAACCCACCATTGCATGCAGAAAATATTCCAACATATGTTAGAATTTGGCCATGCGGTGTCTTTCTCATGCTACTTTATCCTGACATAGGAATAGTTGTACAAGAGAGCTTCTAAGACGGACAAAAGCAAGTCCATTGCTGACAGGTACACCAAAACTAACCCCAGATAGAAGATACATGGAATAACTAACCAGAAGTGTTGTGTAAGCATTCATATATTCTACGTGGATAGCAGTGTGCTACTCTAGCATACTACCAAGTTTCACACTACTTGCCTTGACTCACATGTCAACATACTAATATCACACAGTAAAATACTTCCACAGCGCTAGAGTATAACCCCATTCCAGCGAGATGAGATTAAAGGCTCATTATTCTAGATATATGTGAACGGCTGGTAGAAACGGTACTTTTTAGTGCAACTGCTTCGATGTGAAAGTTATGGCTTGGTCTAAAACAAGTTGCATATTCTGTCTATCATACTCTTAACTAGTCCATGAAATCCAGGAAAAAAAACAAAAGAACAAAACTAATAAAAAATACCTGAGATCCATATTGATCACAGATAACCAAACGGGGTACAGGAAACCGCTCCTTGATAATTGCATTAGCTTCCTCATGTGGAGCTTTTAACAGCTTGGCAAACACCTGAAAATCATGCAAGGTTAAGCACTGGGAGGCCCAATCTAGATGATATCCATGACCAATAAAGTAGGCTTGGTTTGCATCTCAGTAAACCAACATTATTCTGCCATAGCTGACAAAAATTTACCTCGTGGCCTTCTTGATCTTGGTAACCCGCATTCCGCCATTGTGCAATGGTCATTCCATGGAAGATAACAACAGTAAAATAAGAATCCAATAAAAGGATCTTGTCAGAAGCAATCGCAGTTACATCCAAGAGAACTGGCATTGGCTCTGATTGAAATGAGTAGGATATAAGTGAAGGCTGAATCATTGCAACTGTATTGCCTACATTTTCCCTCTCTAGCATCATCCTAAAATATGCAGTTTCATCCGGGCTATTGTTAAAAACCTGTAAAAAAGGTATGCAATTCATTACGTAAACATGCAAATTTTCTTTATTTGAAGCATTATCAAGTGAAGAAAGTCGAACCCTCAACCTGGATAAACTGAGAACGTCTCAAATTAAACATAAACTGGGGAAATATTGATAGACGTGGAGACAAACTGAAGGATGATGGTGTTTCCTTCTGATAGTCTCCAAACTTGGAACATAAACGTATCAGAGCTCGATCAAGCCATCTTACTGGATCAAAATCAGCCTGAAAGCATGCAGATAAGATAATGTAAAATAAATATGGCAATATAGCTTGAATTTATAATCTTTTAAGGTCTGAATAATTTCTGATAAACTACTCCCTCCATCCAGAAATAACTGACTTGGGTTTGTCTAGATTCGAATGTATCTATACACTAAAATGCGTCTAGATACATTTGAATCTAGACAAACCCAAGTCAGTTATTTCTGGACGGAGGGAGTATGTGACATCAACAGCTGAGCCATTGCGTATAGCTGAACAAGTACTACTACAAAGATCCATCTCAGCGAAGTAGGACATGCATTCAGCTTGTGTGCAAAACATCAAAATATGAACTGAATAACTGATATAATATTTTCCTTAAGTTGTAAATTATTTATTATGAAGATATCTTGGAAGTACCTCAGTTTCCATCTTAAAGGAGACCAAGCGTGCCACAACTGCAGCAGCGGCTTCTTGATCAAAGCCATCAATCAGCTCCTGAAACGCAAAAAAGTTTAGTAACAAACAACTAAGTTTTTTGTTTGTTTGAAAGAACAACATGGGAACACCAGAAAGCATAATGGATTGGAAAGGAATGGGAATGAGCAATATGCCTGTTTTCTGAACATGTATTACTCGTTCATATCAGCGAAATAAATTATTTTTTACTGGACGGACATCACCTATTAGTGCATGTCTTTTCCTTCTTCCCTGTCTTCCTTTTGCAATTTTACTGTAGGTACCTTAGTTTAGCTTTCCCTTCAGTTTTATTGTTTTGTTTCTGTTCTTTTTCCTTTTTTGTTTGGTTCGGCATTGGCCATGTTGGTGGGTTGTACTTTTGCACTTTTAACAGTGTTCTTGTTCCAATACATAACAAGACTTAGATTTGTGTGTGTCGAGAAAAGAACTATGCTCACCAGAAGAAATGTCACTGATAATTCATGATTACAAGTGGCCAAAGATAGAAACTTGCCTGCACATTATCAGAACCAGAAGACCATTTTCTGGATATCGTAGTAGCTCGTAATCTCATCTGGCCCTCGTGATGCTGATAGCTGAATGGTAACACCCTCAAGTCAGCAAGTTAAATCATTTAAAGCAGAACCAGATGCTTAGAAAAATCAAAAGCAAAATGTTGCTTACTAGGTTACAAACTGAAAGTAGAGCTGGTTGCTTGTGTGTTGAGCTATTGAATCTGGACCGACTTTTCTTGAGATATCATACACAAAGCAAAGCGATGTTTTCTTGTCAAGACCACACATCTTCCAAGCGCTTGTGTTTCCCTGGCCAATAACAGTATCTGCAGACAGAGGACTTTTCTGCATATGATAACTGCAACATTAGAACAGCACAAAACTGCATAGTCTTATCATTCTATAAGCTTATAGCTTACAAACGTTAACAACATGGTTGTACCTTCTCCAGGGAAGTACAAGGCCCAATAATGCCTTGAATCTTTACGTCTTTTGAGCAGTTAATCTCAATAATACCACTGTGAGGCAATTTGAACATATTAATATAAAACTATAAATGAAAATTGTCACCACATACAAATGTTGGATGTAAAAGATTGAGACATTCTACGTTTATTGATGCTATTCGAAGCCAAATCATTGTTTAACCATAAAGTGTCCAATATAAGGAGACAAAACAAGCATTGCACAAGACCCAGTGTCAAGGTATTGATAAATAGCTTACATAAATTTCTGAGTTATTAAAAGGCCTATTCTGTGCTTAAAGGCAGATTTATTATTTCCAAATATGTAGCCAGTTTAAGAAGCTATGCATGCAATGCAGTATTATAAATAGTGCCTGGCAGCCAGTCAGACCATGTTTTAAGTGTCCATGCCCATTTTTGTTTTTTGGAAATGGAGTGTCCATGCCCATGCGGGTGGCTTTAATATTCAGAGTGGCTGAGCTACCTTGAAAGCTTTGTGGGCAGATGTACGACTTATAGATAGTATGAAGTTCTGAAAGCTTTGTGGGCAGATGTACGACTTATAGATACTTAGATAGTATGAAGTTCTAGAAGAGGAGCCCTCGCGTTATGGTGAAAAAGAGCTATTCGAGGTAGCAGTTCGCCAAGGGATAAGTACAAGTGCATTGAAAAGTTCAAAGGCCACTCAGTCCCTATTCCTCATTTCAAATTTAACAATTCAACAAAAATTACAAAACCTGCACTGCAACTCAAAATAAATCAAGCTAGAGAAAAATAGTAGTTTACTTGAATGATAATCCAAGGCCGTTGTCTGCTGACTGAAAGATGCGGAGAAGAGAGTCTTTGAAAACAGAGTGACCAAAACTTTCAGCAAGAACAACAATTCCCCCTGTCTTCTCAATTGCAACCTTCATTTCAGAAACACCAACCTGAAAACTCAAACATAAAATAAATTATTACTTCAGAACAAAATAACCATGCTCTCTATCCACGCAACAAATAGTGTACACAAATGTGAATTTATGTGGCTCCGTCTGGTAGTCTGGTAACTTTTTAAAAGCACATGTTTTCATCTAGCTTTGATACAACAGTTAGTTGACAGCATTTGCATCGACAAGAGAAAAATCTTATTAGAATTAGCAAACCCTTCAAAACTTTGATTTTCTATCAACTTTGCTCCTATTAGACAACCGTTGGAACATTTCTTACGTTTACATGCAAACAATGTAATACTCACTGGCTGTAGGACTCACACGATAATAGCTAAGTTAAATCTTTATGTAAAATGGCCAAATTTGGCAGAAAAAAGGGGTAGCTAATTCGCATTGTGATGTTACTGATATTGATCAGGAATCTAGTTCATATCTTAGAATTATGCATATTGATGATATGTTCCAATGCATTAACATGCGTATTTAATAACAACGTGGACTTTCAGCACAAGCAACAGTTTTAACTAACTACAATTCTACAAATTTCATCGAAACTACACACATAAGCAATAGCAAATGGTCCCATAAAGATCAGTTCATACAAGATACTGCCAAATCAAGGAGAAAAGGGTGAAACCATTAGAGAAGGCATTCAGAAGGCTGCTATCCATAAAAGGGTATGTATGTCCTCATACTTAACACAATTTTGATCTAATTATATGTTAACCAATACTAAAAGTGCAATTATATGGAAATACTTTTGATGCCAAATCTACCCAGTATCATTTTCTGACAAATCGAAGTACTTCTATAAAATATGTTAGTAAAACAATTACAGGATTGATTGTACTACAGCCAAGACCAGCCCTTAGCAACATATTTTAATAAAAGAAACAACCTGAACGCCCTGCGGAGTCCAAGACTCGAAGACGGGTGGACTGCATGCACACCCAGTAACCCACACAACTTACCAACAGAGCGAGCGGCGCTCTGTTCTCAAATTTGATTGTACTAAAACGGCATCTACACATGAAAGGAAGGAGTATAAAATAAACAACAGACCTGGTCGACTGCACAAGCAAACAAATCCAGAACATGTCCTTGGTGCACAAGCTGCTTGGCAATCTGATCATAGAACTTAACAGCTTTATCATAAAGTGGAGCCGAGTCTTTATCGAGGTCTTTGTGTGAGCGAATTGGCTCCGATAAGGATTTGGATACAATCTGGAAATTTTGGAAAACAGTCATCATACTACACAATAAAGCATATACAGAAATATGTATACATCATACAATTATTGCGGTTTATGAAAATCATAGATGACGTAAGGCCCAAGCATAATCAGTATATGTACTCAGCGCAATATGACAGAACACATTGGTGTGTATTGTAATCCTTCGATAGAGTATGACATTTTGATGTGCAGAGACTTGCCGTAAAACCAACGAAAACAGAGATAAACATGAGTTTACCTTCTCAAGAAAAGAAACAATAGTATCTGGCGACAAAACAAAGGTGTAATGCTAAAACATGCAAAATCACTTAATGCTAAAATATAATATGGTAGTATTTCTCAGCACATCGAGAGCCGTCCACAAGAAAGGATGGTGCTCTAGAGTAAGCACATTCCCAGTTGCACATCTAAACAACATGTGAACCAGCAACTGTGGTAGTGTGAAAGATAACCAAATAGCTCAAAACAATCGACACTCATTTATATTTGGACTTACAGAACCGGGTCCCTCTGTAGATGGACCACCAATAAATGCCATGATCCTAGCACCTGATCCAGGGACACAAACACCCAGGAGACTGGCCGCCACACTTAATGCAGCTCCGGTACATCTTGATGCACGTTGATCAGCTGGAATATGCCAAGGGTCTTTTTGTAGACCTTCAATAACCTATACATACAGTAAAATCATATCATGGACTTGCCACATTGAAAGATTGGGATATGAAGAACTACATGAACAGTCTGATTTCTTATTGTGATGCTATTCATTCTTACCGAGTTCAATACAAACTCGCACTCAGAAGCAGGCACCAGGAACCTAGAGATGCTCTCTGATGAAAGACCATCCCTAGTTCCAGCTATCACCCCCGTGGTGGGCTTTTGCTTGCCAGCAAAGAAGCACATTTGCTCCAATATTTGTTCCTTGCTGACCTCCTTTGTTCCCCTGAAGACATATGACTTTGGCAGCAAGCCAAAACCCAATTCATGCACCTACATGAACCATTATTGAAAAGATATTACAAAATCAACCATGATTGGACGAAACATTCACGAATAGAGCATTTATTATAATGAGTAAACACAGAACTATTACCTGTACATATGTCCCAAAAGTAATGAATCCAACAAGGGAATTATCTGGCAATAGCTCAGCAATCTGCGCCAGTGCAGACTTCAAATAATCAATTTCTTCCTCGATCATGCAAGTATCCACGACAAAGATGAAAACTGGAGGCGCTACAGGACCTGTTTCAGCAGTGGATATGTACTCGATAGTGGTATACTGAGGAAAGAGTTCTGGAGGGAGATTATTTTCAGAGATCGAGGAGTAGTGTTGAGGGAAGTGATTGCGCTGAAAGCAGAATGTACACTGCCAGATCTTAGAATTATAGTCAACACTGGAGAAGGGGTTGAGGATAGAACGACACATGCGGCAGCGAAGGGGAGAATATGGGACTACTGGCATATCAGGAATTGTCTTCAGAGGAGTATAGATGGCAGAAACAGGGACCACACAGCTCAAAGCATCCTCCCTTGTGCCCGGAATAACATTCCATGGCATCCTTATACCATCCGCTACCTCAAGCTCATGGAACTCCGACATTTTTAATAGAGCAGTGTTATATGCTAATTATGTCAGGCCTCCACAACCACAAGTAAAACGATAACCAGCCTGCAAATTTCAAATTAGTAGAAGTGAAAAGTGGGTGATCATAAGCAAGTGAAAATAGAGAACAGAGACCATGCAAATGGATGCTAGTAATTCAATTAAATCCCGTTTCACCATCAAAATTAAAAGGTTGTACTTTCTTAGTTAATCCCGTTTCACTGAAACCAAGTTGCTGGCAAACATGGCAAAATTCTCAGTACACAGTGAGCTAACATAACCAATGTTTCAGCCTGATCATACAACTTCCAAAATCAAGCTGAGTTATAGCAATTATAATTCTCCAGCTTCACCGACAATGCTCGGACCATTCTAGCGGCTTACAGCATCAACCACTCATGATAACGTCCCGGTGTACACGACTTAGAAAATAACTCCAAATAGCCGCACGATCACAGGCAAGCTTCATCACAGGAAGGAACTTTTTTACATTCGTGCCAAATGAATAACTAAATGTGATGGCGTGCAGCACAGAATCGCACCCAAAGAGCCCAAAACTCTGAATAATTGCATCGGCTACAGCGTGCGTAGATCAGAAGTAGACTTTTGGACAGAGAAATCGCAGGAACCGATTAGCCCGCATTGTGCTTTGCGCCACAGACTAGCGAAGTAGCGAGGGCTGATCCCGATTTATTATTCTACTTCTGATGAAACCACCGTTAAACATTTGAAAGAGCAATTGCTTCACCAAATACCGAAAATTCTCGCATCTAACCACGGGGAACCCTAGATCTCCCCAAGCAACATCGCCTTCGAAGGAAAAGTAGTAGCGGCAAGCAAGAGAGGTGGTGGCGATTACGAGAAGTGACGAGGCGGCTCACCTGCGATTACTACGGCGCCGCGAGAAACTGGAGGGCGGTCACCTCCTGGTTCCGGCCGCACCGGCGTCCGTGTCGCCGGAGCTGGGGGAGGAGGCGATCGAGGCGGCACGGTGCCACGGTGGAGCGCGCGATGCGATCGGGATTCGGGAGAGGAGTCTGCTCTCTCAGCACTCGGCACCCGGCACTCGGCAGTCGGGGAACAAGAAGAGAGGGGTGAGGTGGCACCGGGATGACGTCAGTGGGGCCCGATGGTGGGCGATGGAGGGCTCGGATGGGCGAGCGTTGGCGAAAAGCCAGATCTGGCGGCTCGTACGAGGTATGCTCGCGTGGCCTGATTCTGGACACCCGAGAGATACCGGGTAGGCGGGTACGTCAACGGTGGCAAATTTACCGTGACGCATCTTCTTCTCCGACAACACCCCGAAGTCATCGAACTTTTGGGCCCACATATTTTGGTCTAATCCCTGAAGCTTGGGCTTATTTTTGGGTTTTTAGGAACGCGTTACAAACGCATATAATCACAACACGGACACAAGCACGCTTATCTTTACTACTCCCTCCGATCCAAATTAATTGACTTGTATTTATATCTAGTACTAAAACATGTCTAGATACATCCGAATTTAGATAAATCCGAGTCAATTAATTTGGATCGAAGGGAGTATTAAAAAGGTTTACGATCTTGATAGTATGGTACGTCATTTTTAGTTTCCGATTCTACCCTTTAAACTCTAGGCTGGTACGTTATTAAATTTTAGTCGAGGTGGTACTAATTTTTTTTACTTCATTGCGAAAAGTCCGTTGCGGTGTACTCCCTCCGTCTCGGTTTACTGGACTTATTAGTCTCAGCAGCGGGACCTAGGTAAAAGCTAATTGGAGGAGAGGTATTAGAAGAAAAACGAGGCACTAATCTTCTCTCAGTTGGTCGAATTAATGAGGGCAGCCCATCTATCGTTGTAATTTTAATTCATTGCAAAAAGTCCGTTGCGGTGTACTCCCTCCGTCTCGGTTTACTGGGCTTATTAGTCTCAGCAGCGGGACCTAGGTAAAAGCTAATTGGAGGAGAGATATTAGAAGAAAAATGAGACACTAATCTCTCTCAATTGGTCGAATTAATGAGGGCAGTCCATAGATTGTTATAGAACCACGGAAGGAGGTCTACATGTAACCTATTAGGCCAATGAATGGACGCATGCATGACGAGTAGGCTATGCCTGCATGCAGATTTGAGCCAATCAAGTCTGAATTGCACACCTCATTAATACTAATGAGCCTTAATCCTTAATAAAATGGGACAAATAGATTTTGTAGATGAGTCTAGTAAACCGGGACAGAGAGAGTACCTATCCTGAAAAATTCACTCCTCGGTCGCCTCGCATAAGGCTGTCTTTGGATGGGCCTTCCTCTCTGCTCGCAAGTCCTCTTGTCGGGCCTAGCTTTGTTTTCCGAGCAAAGGCCTTGTTCTTCTCTTGAAATGGAAAAGAGACGCGCACGCTGCCGTACATAGATTCTCAAAAAGAAAAAGAAAAATCTCGGTAAGGATGCGCTGTGGAGCACCCATTGTCTGTCGAATCAAATTGCTTAAAATTAGTCACGTTAGGGCATGTTTAATGGCGGACGCTTGTGCAGCTGCTAGAGCAAGCTAAAATAAATACACGGAAATCCTCTAGTTAGCTAAGCGTCGGGTCTGCCAATGCGGAGAGCTTAACTGGGTAGCTAGTCTGATTAAAAGAAGAAAAAAAACGAACGCTTGCCTAATTTCCTCTACAATGCCAGGCGTTTGTGGTGGATGTTTGCTGCACCGACAGAGCTATCAAACCGGTCAGTGTTCACTCCCGTGAAGCTCCGCTCCCTTTCTCTCTGCAAAATACACTGTGCCCCATCCCTACCGGCCACCGCTGCCGTTGTCATCGCCGCCTCCCACCGGCGACAAATCTCTCTATCCCGTCCTCGTCTCCATAGCAGTAGATTCAGCCGGTTGATCTCGAACTCACTCAACACCCTCGTTCTTGATTTCGTCAGATCTGGCCAGAGGATGCGATCGGCCGGAGGAGGAAAGCCTCCGGTGCAGAACTGGCTTGCAGAGTCCACCCGCAACGGCGACGCCGCCTCAGCTGCCGCAAGCTCACCCAGCTTCGACGTCAGCGTCCACCATCCGCCCCTCCTCCCAACAGGTACGCTCATGCCCCTCTTGTGCAAATCTTATCCATATGGCCTGGGAGTTAGCTCCAACTCTCTCGAATCTGAGTGAAGCTATTGTCACTTCGATTTGAGATTTTTTAGGATTGGTGGTGTTTTCCCCTAATTGATTCACGAGTCTATTTGAATGCAAGATTACAAGCTCTATAGATCAGATTTACTAGAGAATTGGTTCTGCAGCTAATGTTTTTCTCTTCATTTCTGTGTGTGATGTATGCATTGCGCTGAAATCACTCCCAAGTACCGAAATGTGTAGCAAGCTTACTACTCCTAGAGCTGATTTGACTCCCAAGTGCTACTTAACATCTGCTAGTAGCTGATTTTTTCGTCAGCTAATTTTGCGTGTTTGCACAGAAGTTAGAAACCAAATTAAATAACATCTTGAACTTTCTTTGTTATGTTTTTGAGGTTCCTGATACTAGATAAACCAAATGAAACTGAAAAAGATTCAACTAAGTTCAGTTTATTGGAACATAAGTTGTTAGCTAAGCTAGGCAGGATCACTTTTTTGGAACAATAGGTGGATATGATATATGGTCACATGCTCACAGCTGAGTACTCAATTGAGTGTTATACATTGTCGAGGCACTCTTGGTAAAACCAATTCTGAGATAGTATATTGTATTCCCGAGCTCCAAACAATACTCAAAAAAACCTGCTGTAATAACAGCTTCTCTGAACGCCTGAAAAATAATTCAGCTAATATCTAAGTAAATACCTCGGTCACTGAAAATAAATTATTGGATATGATATGGTCGCAGCTGACTGCTCAGCTCAGCGATGTACTCTGTCAGAGACATTTTAGGTAAAATCAATTCTGCAGCATATGTCTCAACTGGGAGCCAGATTCTGTTGCAGAGCATTCAAAGTACCAAGAAGAGTTAAGAGTTGATGCAACTGTGAATGATCCTTGGAGTAATTGTAGAAGTTCTTGCTAGTTTGTAAGAGTGGTCCTGTTTGGTACAACTCACTGCTTTCTGCTACAAATTTTTATATAATGTTACTGATGCATCAATGTTACTAATCTGAACATTGGTTGTCCGCTTAGTTGGGGGGACATTTATTTACATAAAAGGGGAACTTATTTTAGAGGAGAGGAACATAGTAATCATAAAATTGTGAATACAAATTATTATGTTTGCAACAATCTACACAAAGGAACTCAAGATTTATAGCATAAAGTAAACCATCTTTGGAATGAGTAATAATTCCGCACTTCATACTCCATAATTTATTACTACATGAACCAACCAATAAATTAGCGGAACAAGCCTCCGCTAAATTGCAAAAGACTGTATTTGAATGAAAGCGAAGCCAAATAATATTTATTAGAAGTTATTGTAAATAAAACGCTATATCTAATCGCTCTCTTGTGCATCTACAAACCGTTGCCATATATGCTCAACTAAGTCTTTCTTCAACTGTTTGTGCTTTCTTCTGTCATGAATTTCGTCATTCCTTGCAAGTAGATTGGTAAATCCATCAAGTGGTCCATGTTCTGGTATGACAGGTGGTACCGGTTTATCTCCTTGGTCGTACGTATTGAAGTCATATCGGACAGTATATGTATCTCTCTCGTCTTCAACTATCATGTTATGAATTATGATGCATGCATACATTATCCTACTAAGAGTTTTCCGGACCCATAGCCGCGCTGGACCACGCAAAATAGCAAACCGTGCTTGTAAAACTCCAAAAGCTCGCTCCACATCTTTTCTCGCCGCCTCCTGGCATCGTGCAAATACTTTGTCCTTGTCATTTTGAGGGAGTGGAATTGTTTTCACAAATGCAGCCCATTCAGGGTATATTCCATCCACCAAATAATACCCCATGTTGTATTGTCTTCCACAAACTGAAAATTGAACCGGAGGAGCTCGGCCTTGCAAGATGTTGGTGAACAAAGTGGATTGATTCAGCACATTTAGGTCGTTGTTCGATCCAGCAATTCCAAAAAATGCATGCCATATCCATAAGTCTTGAGATGCCACGGCCTCAAGCATTATCGTCGAGACTCCTTGATCACCACGTGTGAATTGACCCTTCAGTGCACTTCGACAATTTTTCCATTCCCAGTGCATGCAGTCAAGGCTTCCCAACATGCCCGGAAAACCTCGAGCTTGATTAATTTGAAGCAGCCGATCAATGTCTGCTTCTCTAGGGCGGCGAAGGTATTCTATGCCAAACAATAGGTTCACACCTTTGACGAACTTCCTCAGGCATTTTATTGAAGTGGTAACTCCAATCCTGAGACTGTCATCTATTGAATCGGCTGAAGATCCATATGCCAACATACGCAAAGCAACAGTGCACTTCTGCAAAGGTGAGAATCCTTTCCTGTTGACGGCATCTCTTCTTTGTTGAAAAAAAACATCCCATTCTTCAAGAGCTTCAACAATATGTCTAAATACATGCCTCCGCATCCGAAATCTGCGACGGAACTGAGCGTCGGTGTATGTCGGGTTACTGGAAAAGTAGTCTCTCACGAGAAGTTCATTGCCCGCCTCACGATTAGTTTTTTAGACAAGTTTTAATTGTAGCAATCCGTTTCTATCACAGCTATTTATGATTTTGTAACTGACTTAATTATTTTTACGTGCTAATTATTTTATATGTGTACGTGACTTGTCGTGATTCCAAGAAAAATCTGTAAGTTTTTTTTGAGATAGAATATGTCTATTCAGCTGGAATTGAGCTGGATTCGGTTAAATAATTGACGTACGACTCTCCAACCGTTTTTTTGCAAGCGCCGGGCTAGCTCCCACCGCTTGTTATTCCAGGATCGTGTGGGAAAAAAAAAGCTAAACGCCCGTCACTTGTTGTTCCGTCGACGCTACGAAAAAACTCAGGATCGATCTGGAATCGACCGATACGGCCACGAAATATCGGGTAGCGTCAGCTCTAAACGTCCGCGTAGTACATGCTCTTAGTAGGTTATAAGAAGGAAAATTTAGTTGACTTGGTGTGCAGAGGATCCTCCCGGCAAAAGTATGTGCAGCATAAATTGTCTACTTTTGCACGCGCATGACATTTATCTCAAGGTATTTAATTTTCGTTCAAGTAAAATATTGATAAATCTGGAGATCTCATCAGTTTAACAACAAAAATCATCCAGATTTATCAAAGTTATCTTTATCAAAATTAAAAAATTGGATTCGATCAACGCAAGGAGGCCTCTCAATAGGAAAGGCCTTTGCACCGGGCTAGGCGGTGGAGGGGGCTCGTAGCGTCGTTGTGATGCATCAGTGGGGCGTGCGATTTTCAGGCCACGGCTGGACCAGTGAGCCGCAGTGGTGGTGCATAGTCCTTAGACGGCTACAAGAAGAGGAGGGGGAGGTCCGGGGTAGGGAGTTGGGCGGTAGAGGCAGCGGCTTCGTGCCAGACGGGTCAAGGAAAGGGCAGTGACCGAGAAGGCCGGGGATGCGCGCTGGGGCATGCACTGGAGGTGGTCAGCCTGGTGGCACGGGCGGTGCGCAGGACGAGTTCGTTCACCTGCGCATGGAGCTGGAGGCAGCGCGTCGCGGGTAGTGCTGCAACGGGATCGATACGTTGAAGGAAATATACCTAAGCGCGTAGGTTGTGACAGAACACTATGTGCTATGTAGTTAGGCTAAGGCCCAACCCGTGAATTCTAAGAACGCTATGACAAGAAGATAATTAGCTGTCGAGTTTAACTAATGCTTGGTTGGAATTTTACAATTACTTGCTGATTTTTGTTGACCGTCCAGCTCTCGTTCGCCGGTTGTCGGTGTTCTTTGGACATTTCGTGGGACTTTGGACGTATTCTTTGGACGTTTCCATGTTCTTTGAACATTTGAATATATGTAAACTTGTTCTCCCATTGCAACGCACGAGTATATGTGTTAGATAAGGGTTCTGTAGGTCGATAGACATGGAGAAAATTTTGTACGGCGCCAAAGCTTTTGATCCAATCGTTTATTTGTTTCCTTTTATAGTAATAAAGTCCATATGTATGAGTCAATGAGGCTGGGGCTTTATTTACCTTTTTGAAAAAAATGTATTTTCTTTCGTTGCAACACACATTTGTACGAGCTTTAGGAGGTCGTCTGGGGGTTGTGGTCCTGTGGAGATGGACGAGGGTGGTGGTGATGCCAGGGTAGAGACGGGAAGGTCAACAGCGGTGTATTCACGATTTAAGTTTTTTTAATTTGTGACCTTCTATATAATCTATCAAATCTTTTATAATGATTTTGTTATTGATTCATTAGTCCGTTTGCTGATTTTATTACGTTTGGATATCCTCAATATATATAAATATAGAAGATTTGTCAAATTTTAAATTTAGACCCGTTGCAACGCACGGACAATTTGCTAGTCCCTATCAACATACGCACACCATATCATCTTTAGCACCCCGAAAAACTAATCCCCTGAATCGGGTCTTATATTGACGAAGTCACACAAAAATACCACGCTGTCGACCATACATCTGCTCCTAATAAAAAATATTCAGTATTTATGAGATACAAATGTGTCAAACACTCTGGTGGGTTTGGGTACAACCACCCTCCTATCCATCCAACCACTGACTTATTCTCTGGATCATAGGTTTAAACATAGTAATAGAAAAGAACACAATGTTAAGATGCCAGGAACGGTGCATTCCTAAAATTTAAGAGTTTGATTTGATGATGCACATAAACTTTAGCACCATAGTACAACTATGAGTCGTCCCACCTAATAGACCTAGAAGAATTTTAGAATTTGCAGTGGGCCAAAGACCCAATACCAAATACCCCAAATTCCAACAAAATAAACATCGAATTTTTGGATGATTGAGGAGAGAGTATAGAGAGGGATAGACCGACCTACTTTGGTATTTTCAAATAAAAAAAATAAGGTTTAGGTTATCCTAAGATTCTTATACAATAGAGATGAATACAAGGAATTTGGTTAACACTAGCCATACGTTCCAAAAGGCTTGGCGCGAAAAAATTCTCAGAACTCGAGTCCTTCAAATCTAGTATTCAGTTCGACCCAAATTAGTTGACTTAGAGGCACGACGCACATCCGCCTTCTTCTTGTCGCCCCCAGACTTCTCCTTTTTTAAGCGAGTGGTTTTATTCACCATCATCATATGAATAGTGTTCTTCTGTATATCCTTTTCGGCCAGCTTCAACATCGCGAACAGTTCGGCCAATGAAGCTAGGTGGAAGTGATTTCAGGATTATGTCGGTTTCCAGTTCAGAAGGAAAGGGAACGCCCAACGCTTCCAACCTTTGAACATACTCGCGTAACTTAATTACATGGGCACTAATCGAGCCTCCTTCCGCCATCTTGCAATCTAGAAGAGCTTGAGAGATCTCCTATCTTTCAACTCGGGCTTGCTTCTCAAACATGGCCCTTAATTCCATGACCGTTTCATATAGACCTTAGTTTTCAAACCTCCCTTGAAGATATGGTTCCATCGATGCAAGTATAGCATACTGGACATCGATGTATTCATCACTATGTTGTTGAAAGACATCTTCAGCAGTCTGAGTTGCGTTTTCACCAGGAGCATCACCAAGAGTTGCTTCTAGGACATAGTCTTTCTTAGCACCTTTCAGTATTATTCTTATGTTACGGAACCAAACCAAAAAGTTTGTACCAGATTCATGCAGTTTCTCTTTCTCTAATATGCCAGCTAAAAGGAAGTTGGTGTTGCGTGTCATTGATCTACAAACAATTGCAAATTCATTTAGACATTGTTTCATAATTAATAAACTATATAAGATTAACAACTTTAATCCAGAGAGTAGCTACCACTAAAATCAATATCTCTCATGATTGATACTTAGTGATTCAAGATCCACAAACTTATTTTTCCGGTACCAATGTTACATCGTGCACTGGGGAATAAGACCGGTGGGTAATCATACCAATCATATCTCTATATGACTCTTGTTAATCTTTCGATTCTTGCGTTCCATATTCTAGACGTTCTAGGTAGTATATCAAGTGAACCTTAGTTTACCAGCAGTACGACAATTTCGCACCCACATTATAAACGTCCATGTTACATGACCCACACCAGTCCGAAGCACATGTTATGTGGTTCCTAACTTAAGGGGAATATATTATAACTTGATAATTTTAAGTGAGAGATAACCCTATTTATTACGACTACCACACAACAAATAAAGTGCATAAAATGATTAACATCACATGCAATTTATATAGTGATATGGTATAGCACTTTGCGTCAACAATTTCCATCGTCAACGTCTTCCGGCATCATGTACATGTACTCCTCCACACGCCTTGGGCATAGCATCAAGGTTCATCATTGCTTGATTGTCATCGCCAATCCTTACTTTTACAACTATTGCTACTCTAGCTAATAAAGTAAAAACAATTATAGCTATCAATAATAATATGACAATCATCGCGGCTCCTGCCACTCATGCCCCACAAGATTACAACATAATACATTTCACACATCACATTGCTATACCACATCACTTCCATGCAAAAACAAGTTAGACGCCTCTAACAGGTTTTGTTAACTTACGGGGCTCTAAGGTGACATAGAAGAACCGTTTTTTACCTACTTGGTAAGTAAGCATCATCATCGATCGACTTGCTTTTTGACTTGTTCGGGGTGTGTCTCCATTGCACTATAAATAGTACAATAGCTTCACTAGACTTCATCAATATGCGTGACCCCGTGTGAACTTCACCAAAATTCACAAAAGCCTAATGTGCAAAATTTCTCTCGACTATTAAAGAAAAACAAGAATTCAATGAAGTTGTTTTGTACACCCGAATTACACTTCACAAACCAGTCTCGATCCGAAGATCGTAAAGTCTGCTCGAGCCGCTAATCATACAATACTGCCAAAATCTAAATTGCAACAATTGGGTAGCAATAATGAGATTAACAATGCTAGAATTCGATGATTCATCTATCCGTACATGTGCCTACGCATAGACCGCTCTGATACCACTATTGGGAACGCGCTACGGAAAAAACATTCTAGCGCATAACCAAGATCCAATGGAAGGGTGAGATAACAGAACATACCCTCCAAGATTGAACTAGCGGAAGTTTGTCGATGACGAGGTTGATCGTGCGTCGATCCCCTCAACAAGCCTTAGCGAGTCGCGAGGAGATGTATTATTCCATGGACTGCTCTAAAGAACTAGTGCTCCAAGTGTTGCACCTCCATCGGTATCCACACGTGCAACGAGGACGACACCACGTCGAGGCGAGATCAAGAACTCGCGAACGAAGCGGGAACGTGTCGATGAAGATCTAGCAGCACTCCGTCGTTCGTCAAGATTAGATCTAGACGGGGTAGAAGAAGGAGCTGTTGCGGGCGTTGGTGAAGATCTCCTCCACGCGACGATGACGGCAACGCGAGGAAGAGGGCTGGGCCGAGACGACGGTGGCGACGATGCGGCGGCGATGGTGGCGGTGGCTTGGGCTAGGGCGTGGATTAGTGTGTATTTCCCTTGCCCTCTCCCCTCAATATATAGGCAGATTCTCTCCTCCATAGAGGAGAGTAGGATTAGGATTTGTATCATACAAGGACTCCTGATTTTCCTTTCTTCCACCAATGAGAGAGGGAGGGAGTCCGTATCCAATTCGGAGTCCACATCTAATACGGAGTCTCCCCAAAACCAACTTGGGGCAAGTTTGAGACCGGGGAGGACTTCCCTCCCACTCGGGCTCGCCCCGCACCACCTCCTCCACCCGCCGGCCTAGGGGAGGCCCTGGCCAAGTCGGCCAGGGTCCCCCCCCCCGCGCGCGTGGCTGGCCCATGGGACCCATGGGGTATTAATAAATAATAATTTCTTATTTATTATTAGTACAAATATTTATTCTGAAGCTTCCCGAATTAAATTCCGGACACCTCCGAATTAATTCGAAACCTTCCTAAAATATTCCCAGCGTCCTCTTTTAATGTCCAGAACAATTCCGTCCATTCTCGGTGGTATTCCTGACTCCTCCATTCATGAATCTTTCAGAATATTCTGAGACACTCCGAAACATCCTTTCGAAATTACTTCATCAAACTATCTCATTTGCACTCACATTATAAAATGCCGTAAACGTCTTAGTGTGTGACCTGGTAGGTTCGGATATTTGCGGACATGTCTGAAACTTATTTCGATAACAATGATTACTATCAGCAATCCCCGCAAATAACATGAAGTTCTTTATCATGTGAACCATAGTATTGAGTCCAATACACATCGTATTGATTCATCAATACTTTACAATGCTCGAGATGAAACATTAGGTTATTCTCATTACATGGCATGTACTCTGTACTCATTCCGTACTATCAATGTTCCTATGTTCAATAACTTGATCACGTGTTCGACTAGATGATGACGAACATCATAGTACATGAGTGGGCCTAGAGTGTATCTCTCTATCGTTAGGAGTATCAATTCCCACAAGCACATCATATGAATGATTGGTGAACCATCCGGTACGAACAATAATCGGCTTTATAATCACTCCGTCAAGAGCAATTTTTGGGGAATCTTGACACATCCGTATTGTTCCCAAGTTCACATATGTCTCATGGTTAAACGATTTCTAGTAAAGACAATACAAAGTCTTATGAAATTAAACCGATAACTTTATTGACGATGTGTCTCATGGTATATCATGTTTGGGTCTATCCATCGTCGTTGTTCTCCAACAACTTTCGATCACATATGTCGCTGCCAACTTCACAATCATATTGTCACTTTGCCCATAGTTAGGAAACCGAAACTATCGTTGACATACATACTAGTCATAGAGGCATGACCAGGGATATCTTTTATATGGTGTTCATCATCCCACACATGCATTAGGGTTTTCCTCCAAATACATATTATTCAGAACTAATACAATTATAGCACAAAACAATAAACTTAATTATAAAACAGAAATATGAATAATAACACATTTATTATTGCCTCTAGGGTATATTTTCATCAGATATAATATCACGAGAACAAGTAAATGTTGTTGTCAATAACAAGATCGAACTAGGCATGTAGATACCAAAGATCAAATCTTGGATAAACCAGGTATCGTAGAGCAAAGGAAATGAGACTCGACGTTCAAGGTTCAAGCGATCAAGTTATTCGGGGAATGCACGGGGTGCATCATGTGTTTTAAGATACCGTTGTTGGTCGTTGATCGAAGAGGTATCTCGATCATGTATGTGTATTCCTGAGCCATAGGCTGTCACACCTAAGGGTAGAGACTAGAGACGCTTAGGTATTGATCCAAGATCGTAGGAGAAAACAGAGAGAACTCCGAAATTATTCCGGGGAGATACCGAAGGTGTTTCGTGGATATTCGATGATGATCGGAGGGATACGAAAGGTGTTTCGAAGTGATAGGTATTAAATAATATGTATTTAATATTAATTAAATGAATTAATATTAAAAATATTATTTAAAATGGATTTTTAGGGCAGCCCACCTAATTGGGCCTCATCGGAGGAGGCCCAAGAGGGGTCATACCTAAGAATGCCAAAGGGGCCACCACCATGGGCTGGCCTCAAAGACGTGGCCCATGGAATGGCCGCCTTCCACTCCACCTCCTTGATTAGTCCCATCCCAGTACTTTGAGGAAGTTAGTACCTCCCTTCCATCTATATAAAAAGGAGCATCCCTCTCCCCAAATCAATTCCATCAATTGGCTTTGCTATTATCTCTCTCCCCCTCATGTGTGGTTTCTAAGATTGGAATTTCATACAGCGGTAGGGGTTTTTCCACCATACGCACGCCGTCGTGCTGCTGGACTCGGTCTAGATCAATTTTCTTCTGCTGCTTTGCTGGACCGGAGCCCGGGAGACATCTCTACACGTATGTGTGTAAGACCACGCGGCACCGCCACTTGTGGTGCTTTTGCTTGGAGCATGGAGCTTGCACGTCTACACGACCTTGAGGCCGGCTATGTCGTACAAGTACTAGAGGTGACTTGCAAGGAGCTTCACAACCTTGAGGTCGGGTGAGTTCGACTACGTCATCCACGTTCCCCGTAGAACGTTAACCGTGTCCGGTTTTTAAAGGTATGAAGACTGAATCCCCTCTCGTTACTATACATCTGCATAGATAGATCTTGGCTAGGTGTATTCATCATAGGAATTTTTTTGTTTTCTACCGCGAAACCCCTTTAGTGGTATTAGAGTCGATCCAAGCGTAGATGTTTGGTACGAGTAGAACACATGTTAATTGTGTGGGCATTGATTTTCTACTTGCTACCATCCCACTTGTACTTGTTCATATCGCGGCAATGGTGGTGTTGCGAGGGTTGGTAAATTTCTTGGGCTGCATGGCGGGTGGAACTCGGGGAATTGGCGGGAGCTGTGGCCGATAGGTGGGGAATGGGGAAGAAATGGATGGAAGGGAAAAACAGAGTGAACTCGGCCTTCGGTCACTGACATCTCTGGCCCACCAGATTTTTTGCTCCATCCGGCGTTTTCAGGCGACACCCAGCGCGTCGGGATCGATGTGAGAACGTCGGATGAAAGTTGGCCAAATCCGGCAAAAAACAACTAGTATTATAGTTTCTTTTTTATATTTGAACATACCTCAAATCATAGTAAAGTTACTATGTAAGTGGGTGCAAATTAATTTGAGGACCTCACTGTTACGTACGGATCACACATGCGTGTCATCTAGCACCCCATAAGCAATCCACAACCGCTAAGAGCGACTCCAATAGCTTATCTGAAATAGATGTCTTACCTAAAATATGATTTTATGGCTAAGAATGGCAAACAAACAACTCCATCAACTTATCCATCAGTGGCCCTAGACTAGGTATGTGAGTTGTTCCTCTCGTCCGCTCCTGAGGGGCAGGGGGGCCTAAACACCCTAGCCACCAACGCCGCTCCCTCCTGTTTCTCCTTCTTCGCCGTCGCCAGAGGGTGTGGCTAGGCAAGGCCTGGCCAACACTGGCGGTGGCGAAGCCTCCCCTTGCCTCCTCACCCAATGGTGTCGGCCTGGGATGGTGCCCTACGGCTTGCATGTTTCACGGCCATCAGGAGCCCGCTAACGCATTGGGAGGTCACCGCCGCGCCAGGTAGGTTACTGTCGGTGCTGCTCATTGGAACCTCCTCACAGTAACCATATTGGTAAGGACTTGACTGCTTTTTTCTTTTCTATCCGAAGGCTCTTAGTGTAAGAAAGATGGATCGATTGTAATTTTTTGAAGACTTTTATGGTACCCTCAACTAGATATAGACCGTTTATTTTTATGGGTCTAACGGTCTGCATTAATTTATACTGGTCTCAAAAACCTGAGTAGTATAAAGTATACTAGTGAATAGAACCGGAGTAGTATTCATGCAATGAGGGACAAAATCGGAAGTCTGAAGAAAAAAATCCCGTTAAAAGGGGAGGCCTCCAACAAGTGCATGCATGGCCGCTTCAACGAGTGAATACATGGCCGTGATTTCATGGCACGGTGGTGGTCCAGATTAGACAGATTTTGGCATCTTACAAAGCCTAGAACAAATCATTTGAAAGAAAACGATCGAACAGTCTGTTGTTGTTTGAGAAGACTGGCCAAGCCCAAGATAGTTCTGCGGCCATGACTTTTGACGTCGTGCAGCGCAGCCGGCCGGCCAGCCGCCATGCATACATTAACTCCGTCGAGATGGTTCCACCGTTGTAGTAGTATTGACATGGAGCTGACAAATTCACAAGGATATATTGCTGTGAAGATCGTGGTCATAAAAGGGGATCTGGTTACCATGATTTTAGGCTAAATTAACGGGATATTTAATGGCCAAGATTAACGTTTAAATAAATGATAAATCTAATTAAAAGGTCCACACTGCCCTGGAAAATAAATGGCTAGATTTCAATTTATACTACTCACCTCTTGTGACTTGTAAAAGGTACCGTAAAACTAGCCATTTTTTAGGATGTGGTTGTGTTTTGTCTAGCCAAAAAATGGATAAGTTTTAGAAGCAAACAAAATTGGTTTACCCACGTCTTCTTTCTCCCTTGTCCAAACTCACTTTGCATACCCCAAAACATAGGCAAACCGTTGGATATGCTCTAACTCCTACTACATGTCGCGGCAGCTTTAAAGCCAGTGTAGCTTTCCTGATCGTGAATCGCATGAAGTCAAATTAATCTTCAGGGTCGGGAGCCTGAACCCCAAGTACCGCTGGGTACCATCCTACCAGGAGTCTCGGTCGAGAGCTACTCCAGAGCAAGACAGACATGGCTAGCTAGCACTATCTGAAATTAAGATACTGGTGGCCTTTCCCTGCCCGAAGTCAAGATTTTGGGAGCGATTTGTGGGAGCTTTGGTAAGGTCGCTCATCATCATTGAGCTTGGGTGCTTTATTCAAAGCCCGCTTCCAGTTAAAGGAATCATCTCGCTCATACTATTCGTCATTCGATGCAGTACTCCGTATCTTTGCATGAAGCCAATCTCGGCGCACCAGCGAGTGCTAGTGTACTCCAGTTCAGTCAGTGTAAGTAACCGGTCATATCGGTTGATTAATTGTCAGCAAAAGTAGAAATTCGTCTGGGATAGACCGCTTTGCGGACCCAGATGTCAGTGATAATAAGCTGGCCAACAGTCCTACACACCGAGACCTAGGTGTGCATGCACCTAGAACTTGCACGCCCCCACGCCAGAGCTCGCGTTCACCGGAGACTGGCAGCGAGCCCTCTCTTTCGCAATCAAAGCTGTGGCAGTGATCTCTCCTGCGCATATGCTGCACAGTCCACACACAGTCTGGGCCTCTGATTCCTGACACGCGGACTTGCACAGGATCGGCCCCCCACCGGATCAGAATTTTCAGAGATCATAGCCGTAGGCTGCAGCACTCTCGACAGTGTCGGAGGCTCGGGCGGAGTGGTGGAGCGCCGGAGTGCTCGGGCGGTCCCTCCGAGGTCCGAGCACACGCCGCAGATGCCACCCTTTGGTCATGTCTTGTCATTTGACAAAGTCGTCGGGTAAAGCTACAGCCACCCGTGCGTGCGTGCGCGGGTGCGAGTCCTGCTTCACTTTGGTTCAGTGCATGTCTTTTCGTTTCGTGGTGCAAAATTCTGTCTTTACCTCATGCAAATGGGACAAACAGCTGTTTGGAAAAGCCAAGGAGAAGAACCAAGGGAACAAGAAAAGGAAACAAAACAGATGAAAACAAAGATATATCGTGCATGATTGATATGCATACGCAGTTCTGGAAATCTGAAGGTACACCTGAGTTATTGTCTGGACTACCTGGGACACCTGGGAATTAAGTGCATGTTTTTCTTTTCCAAGGAGAAGAAGGAGAAGAACAGGATCAGAAGAACACTCTCAAATCATCTCCTCCCACATGACACGGCGTCGTGAGCTATACCTCAAAAGAGCCAACATCGGGGTCTCATCTCAGCGCGCCGGGCCCGGTAAGACGGACGGTTCAGCTCAATTAAGGCTCTTCTTGGCCAATGGTGACGCCGGTAAGCTCGTCGTGGTCTTGTAGCTGTAGGCGCGAGCCGGACTCGCGACGGCGAGGTTGCTGCTGCTCATCTGCTTGCGCCACTTCCACGAGTCGGCGGGGGTGCTCGGCAGCGGCGGCACGGCGGGGCGGCGGCACAGCCCGAACGGCCACCCCTCGCAGTCGCGGAAACCCTCCCAGTTAGCCGCCGCCGGCAGGTCCATGATGTCCGCCGAGGACGCCACGGTCGCCGCCCGGCTCGTGCTGCGCGTGAAGAAGCTCTTCACCGAGAAGAAGGCCTCGCTCTGGACGTCGTCGGCGTCGGCGTGGCCGGCGTCGCTGGCGGCATCCTTCTCCTCCTCCGCGGCGGAGACGCGCTTCTCGGGGCTCGGGAACTTGTCGAGGACGCTCCTCGGGTCGAGCGGAGTGAAGGACCAGACGAAGGCGCTCGACAGAGTCGGGGACTCCACCACGCTGCACCGCGACTCCTTCCTCTTGAGCTGCCGGTTCCTCATCTCGTTAAGTATCACCTGCACCCACCAACGCAGGATCACGTACACGCCATGATTAATCTCCCTAGCTAGCTGAGCGATGGACGAAGAGCTTATAGTTAATTAATAATCAGAGCAGTCGCTGCCGCCGCCGCCGCTTAATTACCTGTTTGGTGTCGAGAGCGTCGTCGTCGTCGCTGTCGTCGTCGCCGGAGCTCCAGCCGGCGCCGCGGATCCTCCCGACGCAGGGGACATGGCAGTGCGCGTAGGTCTCCCTGATGAGGCAGGAGAGGGACTTGCAGTGGTTAGTTGCCGGGAGCCTGGGCTGGTGGAACTCGTGCGCCAGGCAAGGCATGGCTCCGGAGTTCCAGCTTAACTGCAAAGGGATCGGTCGATCGATCGATCGATCGGTGGAGTTGCTTGTGCAACAACGCTCCTGCGATCTCGGTGAGGTGACGCCTGTATCTGTATGTGGCGATATGGTGACTGGCTCGTGAGGATGGATGGAGGTCGCGCGCGCGGCGTATATATGGGATCTTGTCGCTGTGGCCGGCGAGCTGAGGAGGGGTGTCGTGTCGATGTGGACGCGCATGACGGGTGCTCGGCAACTTAAAAGGAGAGCAGAGGAGCGTAGGTCTCGAGTGTATGGCATGGGATGGGAGGCCGTAGAGCTAGAGTTTATATCATCCTTTGGGTTCAAGGCTAAGTAACAGCCGAAATATTGGAGCTCGACAGTGTACTGAATGTTGACGGCGTCGAGGAACAATTCAGATGCTTAGAATAGAATTGTCTGGTTTCCTTTTTCTGGTCTGATTTCGTTATTCATTTCTTCTCTTCGCTACGTGTTCAATTAGTCAGTGACTCCGTTGCTCGATCGGGCCGATCGCATCGTTAATTCGTCATCAGTGAACACTAACAGAGCGTCGACAACATACAGCACCTACAACCACAAGTCCACAACTACAACTAACACCCTATTCCATTTTTAAATCAATCCACACAAAGAGGTTCCTTGATCCGAGGTACCAACCAAACCGGTATGCTTTTTACGGTGAGACGTCGCCGTTGGATAAACCGGCCGTCTTTGACTACACTCTCTCTCGCGCGCGTGCGTGGGTTTTCAGTTGCCGCGGCAGCGTCAGATCGTGCGCCCGCCGGTGCAGTGCGGTGCGGCACCCCGTCGCGCGCAGCCAAGCAACAGAGCAAGTGCGCGCCCGTGGCCGTCGATCTATCGTGGCCGCGCGCGCTTCTCTTGAAGCAAACGCCAGAGCCGACCTCGCACCCACCGGATCGGTGCCAAGTGTGAGTGAGACCAAGCAGCCAAGAACCCAACGGCCAAGCAGGCGATGGTGATCAGCTGGTGAGGTCACCAAGCACCGGGACTCAGGCGCGCGACCTTCTCGAAGAAGATCGAAACTGGAAATGATTCGGAAACTGGAGTAGTAGTACGTGCTCTTCGGAACTTTTTGTGGCAAGAGAACATTGGTGGTGGTGGTTCGACGTAGCTTTCAGGAGCGCGGGGCGGGGGGAATCAAAGATCCAGACGGAGAGATCTTTTTTTGCCATCCCGGTGTATGTATGAAGGTCTTTTCTGCGGTGGGAATGCGATCCTGAAAACGAAATGTGCTTGGGCATGTGCGGTAACGATCGGTACGATGGGACGGATGAAGATCGCCTACGCCGTGGTTGTCTCCGCAGTGCTCTATAGCTCCGCCACTGCCAGTAACAAGATTGTACTGCCGCAAGCTCTCACAGTCACACCCTCGAGAATGGACGGAATGAAAGGGTAGGCCTTGTATGGTTCGGCAGCATACGCCCCTTCACATACACACA
This sequence comes from Avena insularis, assembly GCA_023614405.1. Lineage (NCBI taxonomy): Eukaryota > Viridiplantae > Streptophyta > Magnoliopsida > Poales > Poaceae > Avena > Avena insularis. The sequence goes on along the minus strand of CM042692.1, from coordinate 492,061,781 downwards.
CACACGAACAATCAAATTTCACAAACCACAACTATCGAGGCAAAAGTTTCACGCACCCACAACCAAGGGATTTTTTTAATAAAAAATCACAACTTTTAGGATAAGTTGCATCTGTGAAAATCACCAGCGTTGTGTAAACACTCTCCAATATAGTTAAGTTTCGATGGCTGGCACCCGTGTTTTTTTCTCTCTTTGTTGGAGATGTTTTTCCACGTTAAATCTATGTCCCCTTCTGCGATTTCTTTTTCGTTTTTCGTTATCTTCTTGGATGTTATAACAGCAAAGATACATGTATTTACAATTACTGAAATTGTTGGCGCGGAAACCAAACTTCAAAACAACTGGTCAAAATAATTTCGTATTTCCCTAATTAGTAAGTACATGTATTTATAATTTCTCAAATTGTTTCCATATTGAATTTGTTGGTCAAAATTTTGCCCGAACTTACAGAAACTATGCAAACTTCAGAAGTACTGGTAAAATAATTTCATAATTTCTAAGATTAGTAAATGCATGTACTATTTAGAATTACTGATTATTTAAATCTTTGAATTTTTGCGTCAAATTTGGGTCTGGTGTGGCGACCGTTTTCGGTCCAGAGAAACAAAAGAAGAATGTTTAACACATGTTCGTTACTAGTGGACTCGAGCATCGGAGACACCGGCAAATGAGCTAAATCTTAGATTTTTGTTATGTGAAACAACTTTCCCCAAAACTATGGTTTTATAAAAAAAAATCCCTTCAGCTGTGGGTTTATGAAATCTTTAGCTCAATAGTTATGATTTGTAATTTTCTCAAAAAATAATCTAAGAAAATTCAGTATAATATGATAATATTTTGCATCTAGTGACATGTGAGTAAAAAAATAAGGCACCTAATTTTTCTTAGCTCTCATTTTCATCCTTTTCATGCAGGCTACAAATCGATGCAATTTTCTCACGAAAACTTGAGGATATTCTAGAATCTACATGATATTATTATATTTCTGTTCTTAACTCATTCTTTGGAAAAAGGATCATGTACTTTGAGCTCTAAATGTCCACGTCCGGGATTATCTAGAAATCCTGCAGCTCATTCCTCCCTTTTCAAGAGGGCATTCGAGTTACAGCAAGGACGGGAACCAACTAAGACCTTATTTTCTTGTTGCTGTCAAGGAACTTGAAAGCAGAAATCATCCAAGTCAAAGAAATGAGCAGTAAGCATTCATCTTAGCTAGTTAGCTGTTGTAAGGTGAACATCAGAACAAGTGAGTGATGCGAGCATCGAGTCATAGTCAATAACAACCCATATAAGTACCTTTATATATCCCAGCAGTCCGGCCACAGAAATGGACACGATGGCTGAAGGGGTATTTTTTAATTTTATTTTTCAAGCTTGTACCTCCCGTCTTGAATTTAAATTTTGTATTAGCGCCAAAAAAATCGACATCTTATATTAGAGCAAAAAAAAATTAAATTTAAGATATCGAGGCCATGCACCAGCCTATTCACTCCGAAGTCTAAAATGATGTAGACGGGCTAGTTATATATTTCAACGTAGCCCCTCGTGTATGCAGTAAAACCATAGACGTGGGAACACCTTAGACATGAGGTCGATGAAAGACTGCAACTATTTTACTTAGTGCAGACTTATATCGCCCCACGAATAAAGTGTCTGGTCCACGCGATCTTAAATCTAAAATATTGCGACCTTTTATCGATCTCAAGTCTAAGATCTACCCATATCTATGGTCTCTCGCATGTCTAGCCTTGGAGTGAGGGGGTGTTGAAATATATAATCAGTCCTTCATCAGTTCAGACTTTGGGTTAACTGGTTGACTTATCGACTTAACTTGCCATTTTCTCGGTAGAACTTCCCTTAATTATCTCCGAAGACCAGAATCCATATATAATCCAAGCCTTAGAAAAAACTCATAAAATAATAAATACAAATAAGCCCAAGCGAAATTGGTTGCCGTCTCCAACATGCACAAGCCGATGTCATGTGGTGAACCTAGCTTCATGTCACACTTGGAGCAACTCTAAAGAGATGCTATATAATAGAGCACATGAAACAGGTGATGTAAAAGTTATACATCACCTCCCGTGCCACAATAGTTGATGTTAAACAGGTAACGACCGCCGTACAACCACCTCCACAATTGCATACATGTATGATACAAATACCATGAAACTTTATCTAAAATCGATCTAAATAAATTAAAATCAAATAGTACTTAATTATTACATCACAATACAAATAGTTCATCAAATGGTTCATCAAGTAGCACACAAATAAACATGTAAACAACATATAGTTTATTACATACAACAACATGATATAGAGATAAATCTAGCGGGTTTATTCGCCATTCCACCTCACCACTCATCGATGAGATCCTTCTGAATATCATCGTGCATATCCGAATCTCGAATCTTATGGTATGCCTCAACAAAGCTCTACACTCGATATCCACCCCTACGTGGACGCACCGGTTGACCCATCAAGTCATAGACACCATACACATAATTCTTGCCACGCTCATTCTCAATGATTATGTTATGCACGATCATGCACGCTTGCATGATGTACCAAAGGGATCTTTTGATTCCAAATCCTCGCCGGTCCTCTCACGATAGCAAGCTGAGTTTCAAAAATCCTAAATGCTCGTTCCACATCTTTCCTAGCCACCGATTGACCATTATGGAATTAGAGTTCTTTCCTACCTTGAGGGGCTTGAATTGGCTTTACATATGTACACCACTTCACATAGATGTCATCCGCAAGGTAATATTCCATGTTGTAGGTGTGGTTGTTTTCTTGAAAAGTAACCGGTGGAGAGTCACCATCTTGCAAGCTTGGAATAAAATAGGTGATTTTGGAGACCATTGATGTCATTGCAAGAACCTGGCATCCAAAAAGGCATGCCAAATATATGTCTCCTGATCAGCAACAACCTCAAGAATGATGGTAGCATCCTTCTTATGCCATTTAAACTGTCCATGCCATGCTGTTGGACAGTTGTTCCACCTCCAATGCATGAAATCGATGGAACCTAGCATATATGAAAACCCACATGATGTGTTTTGCTCTAAGAGTCGAGCCGTGTCTTGAGCATTGGGTGATCTTAAGTACTCACCCCAAACACTCGAACCACCACAAAAGAGAAGTTCTACCATAGTAGAGTGATACGTCCATTTTGCATCACTATTCTATATCATAATTTACTGTTATTCATTGATATATTTCATATTAAGAGATGATACTTATGTTATTTCATCTGTTTTTGCATGGTTGATGACTTTTGGAGCATGGACCGCTGTAGTCAGGATTCTGATGGAAAAGGTGCTGTTTGGAGACAAAATTCGCGAAGATCAGAAAATCCGGGAAAATATATGGAAAATCCTATTTTTTCAGAAGACGAAAGAAGCCGGAGATGGGCCACAGGAGGCCCACACCACCCCCTGGCGCAGGCTAGCCTAGGCCGCGCCACCAGGTGGTGTGGCCGCCCTGGTCCACCCCTGGCTCTCCCGTCTGGCGTATATAATCCTCCTGAAACCCTAATACTAGGGGAGCAACCACAGAAAGATTCCGCCGCCTCTGCGGGGCGGAAAACACCGAGAGAGAAAGATCTCTCCAGCAGACATAATTCTGCCGAGGGAATTCCTTCCCGGAGAGGGGAGATCGTCGTCATCAACACCACCATCAAGCTGGACTTCATCGGGATCATCATCACCATCATCATCACCATCATCACCATCTCCATATTGTTGTAACAATTGGGTTGAATCTTGCATTAGTTCTTAGGGGAAACTTTCCCGGTGTTGATTACTCCTTGTAGTTGATGCTATTGAGTAAACCGTTGAATTATTGTTTATGTTCAGATTGTTATATATCATTATTCCATCTCTGATCATGATCCATATGATGTCTTGTGAGTAGTTCGTTTTATTCTTGAGGACATGGGAGAAGTCATGTTGTTAGTAGTGGAATTGTGTTGAGAAAGATTCAATAGTTTGATATTTAAGTTGTGGTGTACTTCTTCTAGTGGTGTCATGTGAACGTCGATTACATGACACTTCACCTATATGGGCCTAGGGGAATGCATTGTGTATTTGGCTACTAATCGTAGGGTTGCCGGAGTGACAGAAACCTGAACCCCCATTAGGAAACCATTGCGTAAGGGACGTCAGGGTCTTAGAGTTTAAAGCTGTGGTTAGGTTTCTACCTTAATTACTTTCTTACGGATGTTTGCAAGGGGTATAATCACAAGTATGTATTAGTCCTAGGAAGGTCAGTACATTATCACAGGTTCACCCACACAACACTTAGCAAACTAAAGAAGATTAATCAACTATATGAAGCGAAAGCACTTGACGATATTCCCGTGTGTCCTCGAGAACGTTTGGTCATCTTAAGTAATACAACCGGCTTGTCCTTTGCTGCATAAAGGATTGGGCCACTTGCTGCATTTAATCCTACTGTCTTTTATTTACTCGTACTTTGTTTACTTGCTTTATCAAAACCCTCTAAAAATCTGTTTGCTAAGTATTGGCAGAGAATTCCTGATCCATACCACTAGCCAGCACCTTCTGCTCCTTATTGGGTTCGACACTCTTACTTATCGAAAATAATGCAATACACCCCCTATACTTGTGGGTCATCAAGAGTATTTTTTGGCGCCGTTGCCGGGGAGTGAAGCGTTATAGGAGAGTGGAACTGGTAAAGGAAACTTCTACTGTGAGTATTGTTTACTTCTGTCAGTTGCTTTATTTCAATATGGATAATTCGCTAAGTTTCTTATTTCGTAATGCTGCTACCATTGCTAAGGTAGTAGATGAACCACCACCTGCTGAGAATGATACTTTTAAAATACCTACAAGAATTATTGATCGTGTTATGGATAACTATTATGTTGGGGATGGAACTGACCATCCCGGTGATCATTTGCTCTTTATACACGAATTATGCAGGTTGTTCAAGTGTGCAGGTATTACTACAGATCAAGTAAAGAAGAAGTTATTCTTATTATCACTAAAAGGAAGAGCTGGGGAATGGTATAAGCTGTTGAAGAATGGTCAAGCTCTTGTATGGGAGGAATAGTACCTCTTTTATTCAAAGTTTTATCCTCCTAGTGAGATTCATAAAGATTGGAATCAAATATAAAACTTTTGGCCTCTTGATAGAGAGAGTACAACTTAAGCTTGGGGGAGATTGAAGTTACTAATGCTCAAATGTCCCATTCATGAGCTCCCCAACAATATTATTATCAGTAACTTGTATGCAAGGCTTTCTCTTCATGATAAGGATTTATTGGATGCTTCTTGTGCTGGATCATTCACTCGTATGGAAGAAGAAGCTAAATGGGATCTTCTGGACCATATTCAAGACAATGTTGAAGCTTGGGAGAATGACAAAGGAAGAAAGTCAGGTATAAATGATTATGAATGCATTGAATCTTTTATGGGAACTAATTACTTTCAAAATATTAGTAATGCTTATGGTCTTGATTTACAAGTTATTACAAATTGCTTTAAGGCTTTTGCTTCTTATATTGAAATCCCAAAAAAGGGATGGAGCAAGTACCATGCGCCTTATAAAGATATTGTTGACTGTGTTCCTATTGGGAGTACTGAGTATTGCACTATTGATCACATCTTACCTGAACCTTATATCGAGAAGATACCCTTCCTAGATAAGGTAAAGGATCATCCTATGATAACTAGTGTAATCACTAAAGGTGAAAAGAGAACTGTAAAACCTGATGAACAAATAAACATTGAACTTGTTGTAGCAATTGTTAAAGATCTTGTCACTAAAAGTGAAGAAGAAGGACACATAGTCTTTTGTGAGGATGCTTCTAATATTGTCTCACATCCTAATAAAGCTAAAAAGGCTAGTGTCCCTGTGCTTTCTGTTAGAATTAGTGATTATTGTTATTATGGTTTATGTGATATTGGTGCAAGTTCAAGTGCTATTCCTTATGAGTTTTATAAAGAAATTATGCATGAAATCAGTCCCTGCAAGTTGGAAGAGATTGATGTGGTTATTCACCTTGTTAATAGAGAAACCATCTCTCCAATTGGTATTGTGCGGGATGTAGAAGTTCTTTGTGGTCAGATTAAATATCCTGCTGATTTTCTAGTACTTGGTTCAGCTGCTAGTAAAACTTATCCCATCATTTTTGGTAGACCTTTATTGAGTACTTGTGGAGCTATTATAGATTGCAAAAGGGAGAACATCTTGACTAAGTTTGATGGGAAATCTTATGAGTTTAATTTTTCGAAATTTACTAAAGAGCCCTGTGAAAATGAAACCCGTAATGAGGATTTTAGAGTTGAACGACTTTCTTCTATTTCTCTTGCTCCTAACAATGCTTTGCATCAATTTATGGAAGATCACGAAAGTGAGATCTTCATGGAAGAAAGAAATGAGATTGACGAGATTCTCCGTCGTCAACCTAAGATGCTTAAGCGTAACTTGCCTGTGGAAGATTTGGGTACCACGTTGCCACCTAAGAAGGATCCAGTTTTCGATCTAAAACCTTTACCTGATGATCTTAAGTATGCTTACATTGATGATAATAAAATTTATCATGTTATTATTAGCTCTAAACTTTCAGGGAAGGAAGAGGAACGATTATTGGAGGTTTTGAAGAAACACCGAGGGGCTATGGGCTATACTCTGGATGATTTAAAAGGGATTTCTCCTACTATATGTCAACATGCTATCAATATAGAACCATATGCAAAGCCAGTAGTAGAGCACCAACGGCGTATGAATCCTAAGATGCAAGAAGTAGTAAGAAATGAGGTATTGAAACTCCTTGATGCTGGTATTATTTACCCTATTGCTGATAGTGAATGGGTTAGTCCTGTCCATTGTGTCTCTAAAAAGGGGGGAATTACCGTTGTTCCTAATGATAATGATAAGCTTATTCCCCAAAAAATAGTAGTAGGCTATAGAATGTGCATTGATTTTAGGAAAGTTAACAAAGTTACTAAGAAAGATCATTACCCACTTCCTTTTATCGATCAAATGTTAGAAAGGTTGTCTAAAAAGACCCATTTTTGTTTTCTTGATGGATATTCCGGTTTCTCTTAAATTGTTGTTAAAGAAAGGTTGTCTAAAAAACTACCTTTACATGCCCTTACGTAACCTATGCTTATAGACATATGTCGTTTGGTTTATGTAATGCTCCTGCTACTTTTCAAAGATGCATGTCTGCTATCTTTCATGGTTTTTGTGAGGAAATTGTGGAAGTGTTCATGGATGACTTCTCTGTCTATGGAACTTCTTTTGATAATTGTCTGCACAACCTTGATAAAGTTTTGCAGAGGTGTGAAGAAAATAATCTTGTTCTTAATTGGGAGAAATACCACTTCATGGTTAATGAAGAGATTGTCCTTGGGCATAAGGTTTCTGAAAGAGGCATAGAAGTGGATAGAGCTAAAGTTGAGGCAATTGAGAAAATGCCCTGCCCGAGAGACATCAAAGGTATTCGTAGTATCCTTGGTCATGCTGGTTTCTATAGAGGGTTTATTAAAGATTTCTCTAAGATATCAAAACCCCTCACTAATCTTCTTCAAAAAGATGTACCCTTTATTTTTGATGATGATTGTAAGGAAGCTTTTGAAACTCTTAAGAAGGCTTTAACTACATCTCCTATCGTTCAACCACCTGATTGGAGTTTACCCTTTGAAATAATGTGTGATGCTAGTGACTTTGCTGTAGGTGCTGTCCTTGGGCAACAAATTGATAAAAAGTTAAATGTTATTCATTATGCTAGTAAGACTCTTGACGCTGCTCAAAGGAATTATGCTACTACTGAAAAAGAATTCCTAGTTGTCGTTTTTGCTTGTGATAAGTTTAGACCTTATATTGTAGACTCAAAGGTCACCATTCCTACTGATCATGCTGCTATTAAGTACCTTATGACAAAGAAGGATGCTAAGCCTAGGCTTATTAGATGGGTGCTGCTTTTACAAGAGTTTGATATACATATTGTAGATAGGAAAGGTGCTGAAAATCCTATTGCGGATAATTTATCTCAATTGGAAAACATCTCTTTTGATCCTATGCCTGTTAATGATAGTTTCCCAAATGAACAGTTGGCTGCAGTAGGGGTAAGCTCGCGAGGGAGCCCTTGGTATGCTGATTATGCTAACTTTATTGTCTCCAAGTATTTGCCTCCAACTTTTAGCCTAGCAAAGAAGGAAATTCTTTTACGATTTGAGGCATTATTTTTGGGATGGCCCACATTTATATAAAGAAGGAGTGGATGGTATTATGCGAAGATGTGTTCCAGAATACGAACAAAAGGAGATATTGCGGAAATGTCACGGTAGTGCCTATGGAGGACATCATGCTGGAGATAGAACTGCGCAAAAGGTGCTACAATCAGGTTTCTACTGGCCTACCCTTTTTAAAGATGCAAGAAAATTCGTTTTATCTTGTGATGAGTGTCAGCGTGTTGGTAATATTTCTAGACGCAATAAAATGCCTATGAACTACTCTCTAGTTATCAAACCCTTTGATTGCTGGGGATTTGACTTTATGGGTCCTTTTCCTCCCTCGAAAGGTTATACTCATATTCTTGTTGTTGTTGATTATGTTACTAAATGGGTAGAAGCCATACCTACGAAGAGTGTTGATGGGGAGACCTCTCTAAAAATGCTTAAGGATGTTATCTTTCCTAGGTTTGGAGTGCCTAAGTATCTCATGACTGATGGAGGTTCTCATTTTATTCATGGTGGTTTTAGAAAGACCCTTGCTAAATATGACGTTAATCATAGAATCGCTTCAGCTTATGTAACTACCTCGGTGAATTACGCTCTTAGTTAGATGCCTGGATGAGCGGAAATGGTTAAAATAGTACGGTGGGGCCAAATGCCACTCACAGGTAGACCTTTCGGCCGTCCTAACCATTTCCAGAACATCGGGACAAGAACGAGCGGCGTAATCGGCAGGCGAAGGGATCAACTACATACACAAATGAGTATGTATGCAAGCCACATACAACAGTCCTCAGAGCCATTCCATCTAAAAAGAAATAGAAATATTGCAACGCCATACGGCAAGATCCAAATATCCTAGATAGAGATAATATTTTAGGATAGCTCCTCATACATCAAACATCAGAGTATCAGGCGGAAGCGGAAAACAAGATCCGAGTACGGATAAGAAGCAAATCGGCATAAGATGCCACATAAATAAACACATCCCGCCCACAGATCTCACGGATCCCCGTTCCCGGAATCTCTACACCGAGTGATCGTTGCCAACATCGTCCGTCTCCTCCACCCAGTATCCATCTTGCGAGTAAACCTATTCATCTGAATCAAACAATTTATCGTGTGAGACCCTAGGGGTACTCAGCAAGTCTTTATGCCTCTAAAGGGGACACAACCTAGGGTGACGCAATTGCAGCAAAAGATAATACCTAACAAGTCTATAGATACTCGCTAACCATCCGCCTAACCAGAGATAGACGGATGTCCATAAATTAATAACAACAGTTATAACAGTAATATTAACAGATCCATCCTCCTCCTCGCTTACCAACGAGGAAGCGGACGAACAACCCCCATCCGTTGGCAGTTTTGTTAACCATTCCATGAGTGTTGCACTATTTACTAGTCAGGTACTTAGTCAAATTAAAAGCGGTACTTTAGTTATACTTGTCTATGATCGAGAAACTGTGCTCCAAGTCGTCCATAACCGCGGACACGGCTTTCAGAAAGATTTACCCTGCAGGGGTGCACAAATAGCAACACACACTCGATCAACCTCGGAAAAACCAAATCAAAATCCAACGAGGCATTCACGACAAAGCGATCACAGGATTCAGAAATGTTTCAGGGGGCCACCCCATTAAGCTACCCGCAACGAAGTTGGCCGGCTCCGAGACAGACCCAAGGTTTGCGCCAATGGCTGTAAACGACTGGGAACCCAAAAGTGTGACTGGGCTTGTCGATACCGCGAAAACACTCCGCAATCCTAAACAATACAGGTGCTCCTCGCACAATCTTAAATAAAGCAGTAACATGGCATAAGTACAGGATAGTAATAAAGCCCCAAACTACTTTGTGGCCCCAAGAAATAAGAATGAATCAAGCTCTAGCTCAGGAGGGTCCATAAGGCCTCCCGGATGTGGATAGTGCGAATAATCAAGGAACAGGAATCAAGTACTCGGGGTCCTACGGGACACAAGTGAGCATGAAGAACCAAATAGTAGATATTGCTCACCAGTGCCACTTTCATTAGTCATCCCATTACTACTCAGGTTAAGTTGTTTAGGTACCTCGTTATCCATCAGACACTCACATACCCTACACATGTTGTTCTACGACTCGCATGGCTCAAACAACTCCTGTAGTAATGGCTCATGGGATGGAGGAACAAGCTTCGGTGGGGTATAAAAGTAAAGCTTATGCAGTACTTGGGATTCAGTTTAATGCAATCGCGACTCAATGATGCAAGAATAAGATAGAGGCAATAGGTACTATATGTATGCAAGCATGTGGTAGTGCTTGCTGGCAGATTGAAGCGAGGGACGGATCTGGTATTGCTCTGGTTTCGATATATCCCACCGTCAGCGTCTATTCGAAGAAGAACCAAACAAACAAGGGCCAACATAAATAGAGTGCACAAGCATATGAATTAAAATGCGACAAGCAAACAATCATGCCATGATGAATGATGCACAATTTGCATGGCAATAATGTAGCATGGCATGGGTGAGGTGTGGGGTACAAGATTAAAGCATTTTATTAAGTTTTTAGCTCGGTTTGCTCTCATAACACTTGCTGTATACTTATATTTATATGATGCAGGCTGCAATTCAGAACATGGAGTGCATAGATAGAACGGGCTCGTCGCGCTGATTGATTTAGACATATTATTTGTCAAAATTGGAGTTATAGAATTAAAGTTATTAATTAATTAAGGAAAAGGGCATTTTATTTGTAATTTTAATCAACTCGAAATATTAAAGTGCTCAAATAATATTTTGAATGGCATATTTGAATTTCTCACATTTTTCTGGTTTCAAAACATATATTACATGTTGGTTTTGGAATTATATTTTAAAAGATATTTAAAACATATTCAAATTTGAATTAAAAACATTTCTGAAAAGTTTAATTAAAACAGAAAACAGAATCACTTTTGTTACTCAGCTAAACCTAGCCCCAGTCGCTGACGAGTGGGACCGGGATGACTGGGTAAAACGGCGCGGCGAAAAGGTTTACTCACCGGCACAGAGACTAGTCCAGGAGGCTGACATGCGGGCCCGACGGAGAAGAGGGGCCCACGTGACAGAGAGAGGTGGAGGGCTGACCACGTGGCGCAGAGAGGAGTGCGGGTTGAGAGCTGGGAACCTGGGGGGCTTTTCTCTAAAGCTACCAGGGGCCATCAGCCACGAGTACCGCGGGTTGAGTGAGAATTAACCGAGGGGGATAAGCGCAAAAAGATAACAACTACTGTTGTTCTTCTCTGAACTTACTGACGAAAAACGGCAGCGCACAGCGCGGCGCGGCGAGGCGGAGACTCGAACCCGGGTCGCGGGCGCACGCACTGCGGGTGATAGCCAGCGCGGCTGGTTACGGGATGATGACGGAGGAGCGGACGACGGCTAGATATGCCTCTGCGAGGCGCGGCGCGGAGTAGACGGCGGCGGCTACCATGCACCGAAGGCGCTCGGCGAAAAGAACGGCGACGCTAGACGGCGACAGCGAGCGTGAGGATGTCAGCGAGGACGAGGGGCTCACCGAGGAGAGGTCGGTGGTGTCAGATCGGGAAGAGGTGCGGCGGATCATTGATGAGGCTGGCGACCGGAGAATTAGGGTTTGCGTCAGGCGACACTGGTACTGGCGGCTCTGGTGCTCCTCTTCCTCGCTGGCGTGTCCAGGGCAATGCAGGGGATGATCCTCGACCTCCTCGACCACTTCCACGACGAGCTTGCCGGCTGGAACGAAGAGATGGCGGCGGTGCTGGCGGTTCTGGCGAGAGGGAGGCGTCGTCGTTGGAGAGGAAGGAGGGGAGAGGCAGGGCTCTGGGCGATGCCAGGAGGCATGGGGGATGAGGACAACACGAGGGAGAGAGAGGAGAGGCTGGTGGGGTTCGGGTAGATAAAGTGGCTTCGGCCCTTTTCTCCTTCTCCTCGATCACGTGCTCGGGCTCGTGGCCAGGACGTGAGACAGGATGAGGGGCTGCAGGTGGGGACGAGGAAGAGAGGAGGGAAGGTGGGGCCTTGTGGCAGCGAGAGAAGAGTGAGAGGCCGAGAGAGAGAGGAGGGACTCGGTTTATCTAGGGTGTAGCTAGGGCTGGGGTGAGAGAGAGAGCTGGGGTGGGTCCGGTTGGAGGGAGTAGAAAGGGAACCGAGAGGGAGAGAGGGGAGCCCCGGTTTAGCTAGGAGGAGGCTCGGGTTAGGGAGAGAGATACTAGGGGAGAGGGTCGGGTTGGAGGGAGTAGATGGTTAGGGTTGGGGTGGCCTCGGCCTAGGGTTGGAGAGAGAGGGCTGGTGGGTCCCTGCTGGCAGAGAGAGAGGGAGAGGAAGGTGCCCGGCAAGAGAGGGGTGAGGTGGGGACTAGGGTAAGGGGTTAGGGTTGAGAGAAAGAAAAGAGAGAGACTAGGTGAGAGGGGTTTTTGGTATGCATGATGAAGAGAGAGAAAAGATGGACATGGGGATGATCTTACAAGCTCATGCAAGGCTCTACACAAGTGAGGTTGATGAGGTAGAGATGAAGAGAGAAAAAGAGAAGATCTCACAAGAGGAAGGTTCCACTCAAAGCAAGGAATAACCAAAAGAAAAGAATTGGTGATGATGATGGTTGCATGGCCCATGCACAACATTAAATGCCCTATTTTTATACTTGTGAAGACAAAAATAATAACATGGCATTATTCTTATGCATTCCATAATATGGAATAAGGCCAAGCAAGAGAAGATAGAATTGGATCCCTCCCATCTCCCATGAGCTAGATTAAATACCAAAAGAAAAATAAAAGTCCATGGTGAATGGAATGGTGGAATTATAAGGTGGTGACAAAGAAAGGTGGTGGAGTTGAAATAAAAGATATGCCCCCAACTCAACTTGGGCATTAAACAATATATCCATAGCCAAAACAATATCAAGAGGCAAATACAATTAATAATGCATATGAGAGAAGAACCAAATCAAAAGGGTTTTATATGATGCTCAAATGCAAGGTGGCATGATGACATGAGCATGATATAATTATGATGCAACAATTATATGTAGGAAGTAGCATATATATAGACTATGCTAGTAGCATTGAAATTGTTAGACAATTGGGATGCTACAACTTTCCCCCACTAAACAAGAATCTCGCCCCAAGATTCCTAGGAAAAACAAAACAACACAAGGAGAGGCGGGTGTTCAGAACGAAGGTGACCCTCATGTTCCCAAGTTGATGAACCATGGAATGGTGCGACCACTACACCTTGCAAAACTTGCTAGACTTGTTGCGAGTCTTGCGTTTTGCTTCAAGAACAACGGGTTAGAAGAATTTTAGGATTGTCGTGAGACAAGAAGGATAGGATGGACATAGCTTCGGTTTTTCGAGAAACAAGATAAAAGACTAGAACCACTTGTGAAAGAAAAGGAAAAGATGATGTATCATGGATAAAGAAAGACACACCGTTAAGATTAAAGATTTACTGATACGAGAGAGGATGAATCTTTATCTCGCCGGAAGAAAAAGAGCTAGATTGGAAAGGTTTTGAACCACTATGACAATAGCATTGTATCTTTCCTCGGATTTGAGAAAAGAAGTTCGGAAAGAATATTGCCTTCAAACAATAGAGTCCCTTGATATCAACAGAAAGATTTAGTTAGACATTGTCGGATTAGATTCTTCTTGCGCCTGTAAGAACCAAAGGATCACGCAATTGAGGTGCGCGGATATAACTTCCAGAGACGGATGTGAAGCTAGATCATGGTGGAATCCCGAGAAGCAACGAATATGGAGGATCTGGAGTTTATTGTAGAGATACTTATTGCTTTCTTTAGCCTTGAGGCTAACGCAATAGATTTGCGGCTGATGGCATCAACCATAATTGGCTTTACCACAGAAAAAGAATTGATGAAACAAAGAGAGAGATAGTTTCCTTTCATCTTGTTTGGGGATGTCGAGCATCGGTAGAATGACGAGGACAGAAAAGAGTTTGCGTTTGTTTCCACCAGATAATTGAAGATTTTGCTCCATCTAGAATAAACAGACCACTAACAAGAGATTATTGATTACTTTCTTCGAGAGAGCACTCCGGAAAAACAAGGACGGAAGTAAAAGTATCGAGGGATAAAGGCCACTTCTAACTTCCGTGGGATGAGTGAAATCACATTAATTCACCAATTCAATGTACAAGAGCGAATGATAAGAGTAGTGGTATGGTAGCTACTCCATCCCGCACTCAAAGCATTACTCCGCACATGAATAAGAAAACCATGCAACCCAACTACCGAAACAGACTGAAGGTATTGACAATAACTCATGGAACTTCGTTAGAAAACAAGGATAGATGCAAACGATTCGCCAGATTCACAGATAGATAAAGATGATGATGTTGTTGTCATGTCGGAAGTACCAAGCCACCGGAAAGATATGAAGGAAGATTACAGAGAACAACTGCAAGATTCAACAGCTACAAAAAAGATAGCACCAACTTGAACAAAAGGAATACAAGATCTGGAAGGTCTTCATGGCCTCCGGTGGATTGAGCATAGACGATAGAGCGAGATGGTTTCAAGAGATTACTTAACGAGACAGAGGTGAAAAGAACTCCATGTTCTTCTTGAAATGATTGAGAGAGATTTAGCAGTCTTGAGGAAATCTTCAGCGGAACGACGATGAGAACTCGCCAACAAGGAAAAACTCCGGGTTTGATTGAAGATGGAGGATGGAATTAGCAATGGGCTTGCTGATTCCAGAATTGAAGCGATGTATTTAGCAGAAAGACGTGGTCGAGATAGGTGACTTCAAGAAGCCCGAATTCACACTTTGAGAACTTTGCACATAGGCGGTGTTCATGAAGCTTGAGAGAAGAAACACAGATGATCTTCCATGTTCTTCCATTGATATAGAATAGGCAAGCATATCATCAAGATATACCACCATGGATTAACAAGATATTCCAAGAATATCAAGTTCAAGAGACGGAAGAAACGAAACCAATGCTCGAGACACTTCCTGAGCTCAACGCTCTTTGAAAAATCAATATTAAGAGCACGGGTTCGTGTTGAAGAAGATGCACTGGCAGAATAGATTATCTGTTCCTTCGGAAGAGAACAGGAAATGCTACCTGGTTCACATTGTCGATCGGATCACCGGTTACAAAGATAAAGAGATCTTGGATAAAGAAAACATGATAGATCCTACCTTAAGCAAAGCTATCAGAGATGAAAAAAATGCAATTCCCTCGTATCAAAGAGAATTTTGCAGATATGGAGTTCAAAAAGATGTGCAGCATGATGAACAGATGATAGACCACCGTAGGGACTTTAAGAAAAACTCTGGATTCGCAAAGATACTTGAATATGCATGGATATGATCACGGTGTACTCAAAATCACAGGAGATAACCGTCACCATTTGGAGGATAGTGTTGATAGCATTTTCCATATTCCACTCATGATAAGCGTCCTATAGCTATGCCGAGAACCAAATTACAATCACCAGCATCGGATCGACACATGTTATGTAATTAGCCCAAGAGAATTGGAGATGAAATAAAACTCCAGGATTAAGCGCCGGTGACAAAAGAATGAGTTAGCATGGACATGCTAATAAAAGGGAGATTGTGATAACAAATTGGATGCAACAGATAGACAAGTAATTACACACACACACACACACTTTCTATGGTACTACGGAAACCCAGAACACGTGAATCCTAGTTTGAATTTTTAGAAGAGGATTGAAAACGTTACACTTCCTTACCAGAAAAGGGTGGGTGGGTGGGTAAGAATAAAAGTGGAATCAGTCCTACTCTCACGTTTTGTTTTTCCCTACTATACATAGCTACCAAAAATATTTGCTAGACTGACAACGACCATTTGGATGAGACCCTGAAGGGCGGGATGGCTCTGATACCAATTGTAACTACCTCGGTGAATTACGCTCTTAGTTACATGCCTGGATGAGCGGAAATGGTTAAAATAGTACGGTGGGGCCAAATGCCACTCACAGGTAGACCTTTCGGCCGTACTAACCATTTCCAGAACATCGGGACAAGAACGAGCGGCGTAATCGGCAGGCGAAGGGATCAACTACATACACAAATGAGTATGTATGCAAGCCACATACAACAGTCCTCAGAGCCATTCCATCTAAAAAGAAATAGAAATATTGCAACGCCATATGGCAAGATCCAAATATCCTAGATAGAGATAATATTTTAGGATAGCTCCTCATACATCAAACATCAGAGTATCAGGCGGAAGCGGAAAACAAGATCCGAGTACGGATAAGAAGCAAATCGGCATAAGATGCCACATAAATAAACACATCCTGCCCACAGATCTCACGGATCCCCGTTCCCGGAATCTCTACACCGAGTGATCTTTGCCAACATCGTCCGTCTCCTCCACCCACTATCCATCTTGCGAGTAAACCTGTTCATCTGAATCAAACAATTTATCGTGTGAGACCCTAGGGGTACTCAGCAAGTCTTTATGCCTCTAAAGGGGACACAACCTGGGGCGACGCA
This sequence comes from Avena insularis, assembly GCA_023614405.1. Classification (NCBI taxonomy): domain Eukaryota; kingdom Viridiplantae; phylum Streptophyta; class Magnoliopsida; order Poales; family Poaceae; genus Avena; species Avena insularis. The sequence continues at coordinate 492,045,071 of CM042692.1, read as the reverse complement.
ATTGCAGCAAAAGATAATACCTAACAAGTCTATAGATACTCGCTAACCATCCGCCTAACCAGAGATAGACGGATGTCCGTAAATTAATAACAACAGTTATAACAGTAATATTAATAGATCCATCCTCCTCCTCGCTTACCAACGAGGAAGCGGACGAACAACCCCCATCCGTTGGCAGTTTTATTAACCATTCCATGAGTGTTGCACTATTTACTAGTCAGGTACTTAGTCAAATTAAAAGCGGTACTTTAGTTATACTTGTCTATGATCGAGAAACTGTGCTCCAAGTCGTCCATAACCGCGAACATGGCTTTCAGAAAGATTTACCCTGCAGGGGTGCACAAATAGCAACACACACTCGATCAACCTCGTAAAAACCAAATCAAAACCCAACGAGGCATTCACGACAAAGCGATCACAGGATTCAGAAATGTTTCAGGGGGCCACCCCATTAAGCTACCCGCAACGAAGTTGGCCGGCTTCGAGACGGACCCAAGGTTTGCGCCAATGGTTGTAAACGACTGGAAACCCGAAAGTGTGACTGGGCTTGTCAATACCGCGAAAACACTCCGCAATCCTAAACAGTACAGGTGCTCCTCGCACAATCTTAAATAAAGCAGTAACATGGCATAAGTACAGGATAGTAATAAAGCCCCAAACTACTTTGTGGCCCCAAGAAATAAGAATGAATCAAGCTCGCTCGGGGGTCCATAAGGCCTCCGGATGTGGATAGTGCGAATAATCAAGGAACAGAATCAAGTACTCGGGTCCCACGGATACAAGTGAGCATGAAGAACCAAATAGCGTATATTGCTCACCGTGCCACTTTCATTAGTTATCCCATTACTACTCAGGTTAAGTTGTTTAGGTACCTCGTTATCCATCAGACACTCACATACCCTACACATGCTGTTCTACGACTCGCATGGCTCAAACAACTCCTGTAGTAATGGCTCATGGGATGGAGGAACAAGCTTCGGTGGGGTATAAAAGTAAAGGCTATGCAGTACTTGGGATTCAGTTTAATGCAATCGCGACTCAATGATGCAAGAATAAGATAAGAGGCAATAGGTACTATATGTATGCAAGCATGTGGTAGTGCTTGCCTGGAAGCTCAGTTGAAGCGAGGGACGGATCTGGGTAGTGCTCTGGTTTCGATATCCCCTCGCCATTGCCTATTCAAGAAGAACCAAACAAACAAGGGCCAACATAAATAGAGTGCACAAGCATATGAATTAAAATGCGACAAGCAAACAATCATGCCATGATGAATGATGCACAATTTGCATGGCAATAATGTAGCATGGCATGGGTGAGGTGTAGGGTACAAGATTAAAGCATTTTATTAAGTTTTTAGCTTGGTTTGCTCTCATAACACTTGTTGTATACTTATATTTATATGATGCATGCTGCAATTCAGAACATGGAGTGCATAAATAGAACGGGCTCATCGCGCTGATCGATTTAGACATATTATTTGTCAAAATTGGAGTTATAGAATTAATGTTATTAATTAATTAAGGAAAAGGGCATTTTATTTGTAATTTTAATCAACTCGAAATTTTAAAGTGCTCAAATAATATTTTGAATGGCATATTTGAATTTCTCACATTTTTCTGGTTTCAAAACATATATTACATGTTGGTTTTGGAATTATATTTTAAAAGATATTTAAAACATATTCAAATTTGAATTTAAAACATTTCTGAAAAGTTTAATTAAAACAGAAAACAGAAACACTTTTGTTACTCAGCTAAACCTAGCCCCAGTCGCTAACGAGTGGGACCGGGATGACTGGGTAAAACGACGCGGCGAAAAGGTTTTCTCACCGGCATAGAGACTAGTCCAGGAGGCTGACATGCGGGCCCGACGGAGAAGAGGGCCCCACGTGACAGAGAGAGGTGGAGGCCTGACCACGTGGCGCGGAGAGGAGTGCGGGTTGAGAGCTGGGAACCTGGGGGGCTTTTCTCTAAAGCTACCAGGGGGCTGACCGGTGGGGCCACGAGTACCGCGGGTTGAGTGAGAATTAACCGAGGGGGCTAAGCGCAAAAAGATAACAACTACTGTTGTTCTTCTCTGAACTTACTAACGAAAACTTGTGCGACAAGGCGCGTGGCGAGGCGAGACTTCGAACGGTCATGGGCCAAGGCTGCGGGTGATAGCCAGCGCGGCTGGTTACGGGATGATGACGGAGGAGCGGACGACGGCTAGATATGCCTCTGCGAGGCGCGACGCGGAGTAGACGGCGGCGGCTACCGTGCACCGAAGGCGCTCGGCGAAAAGAACGGCGAGTGTAGACGGCGACAGCGAGCGTGAGGATGTCAGCGAGGACGAGGGGCTCACCGAGGAGAGGTCGGTGGTGTCAGATCGGGAAGAGGTGCGGCGGATCGTTGACGAGGCTGGCAGCCAGAGAATTAGGGTTTGCGTCGGGCGACACTAGTACTGGCGGCTCTGGTGCTCCTCTTCCTCGCTGGCGCGTCCAGGGCGATGCAGGGGATGATCCTCGACCTCCTCGACCACTTCCACGACGAGCTTGCCGACTGGAACGAAGAGATGGCAGCGGTGCTGGCGGTTCTGGCGAGAGGGAGGCGTCGTTGTTGGAGAGGAAGGAGGGGAGAGGCAGGGCTCTGGGCGGATCTGGGTGATGCTAGGAGGCATGGGGGATGAGGACAACACGAGGGAGAGAGAGGAGAGGCTGGTGGGGTTCGGGTAGATAAAGTGGCTTCGGCCCTTTTCTCCTTCTCCTCGATCACGTGCTCGGGCTGGAGATCGACGTGAGCAGGACAGGGACAGGTAGAGGGTCTGCAGGTGGGGCCGATGAAGAGAGGAGGGAAGGTGGGGCCTTGTGGCAGCGAGAGAAGAGAGAGAGAGGCCGAGAGAGAGAGAGAGAGGAGGGACTCGGTTTAGCTAGGGTGTAGCTAGGGCTAGGGTGAGAGAGAGAGCTGGGGTGGGTCCGGTTGGAGGGAGTAGAGAGGGAACCGAGAGGGAGAGAGGGGAGCCCCGGTTTAGCTAGGAGGAGGCTCGGGTTAGGGAGAGAGACTAGGGGAGAGGGTTGGGTTGGAGGGAGTAGATGGTTAGGGTTGGGGTGGCCTCAGCCTAGGGTTGGAGAGAGAGGGCTGGTGGGTCCCTGCTGGCAGAGAGAGAGGGAGAGGAAGGTGCCCGGCAAGAGAGGGGTGAGGTGGGGACTAGGGTAAGGGGTTAGGGTTGAGAGAAAGAAAAGAGAGAGACTAGGTGAGAGGGGGTTTTGGTATGCATGATGATGAGAGAGAAAAGATGGACATGGGGATGATCTTACAAGATCATGCAAGGCTCTACACAAGTGAGGTTGACGAGGTAGAGATGAAGAGAGAAAAAGAGAATATCTCACAAGAGGAAGGTTCCACTCAAAGCAAGGAATAACCAAAAGAAAAGAATTGGTGATGATGATGGTTGCATGGCCCATGCACAACATTAAATGCCCTATTTTTATACTTGTGAAGACAATAATAATAACATGGCATTATTCTTATGCATTCCATAATATGGAATAAGGCCAAGCAAGAGAACATAGAATTGGATCCCTCCATCTCCCATGAGCTAGATTAAATACCAAAAGAAAAATAAAAGTCCATGGTGAATGGAATGGTGGAATTATAAGGTGGTGACAAAGAAAAGTGGTGGAGTTGAAATAAAATATATGCCCCCAACTCAACTTGGGCATTAAACAATATATCCATAGCCAAAACAATATCAAGAGGCAAATACAATTAATAATGCATATGAGAGAAGAACCAAATCAAAAGGGTTTTATATGATGCTCAAATGCAAGGTGGCATGATGACATGAGCATGATATAATTATGATGCAACAATTATATGTAGGAAGTAGCATATATATAGACTAGGCTAGTAGCATTGCAATTGTTAGACAATTGGGATGCTACAGCTTATCACCCCCAAACTAGTGGGCAAGTAGAGCTATCAAATAGAGAAATTAAATCTGTCTTGCAAAAGACTGTTAATAGATCTAGACAAAACTAGGCTAAAAAGTTGAACGATGCTTTATGGGCTTATATGACTGCCTATAAAAACCCTATGGGGATGTCTCCTTATAAAATGGTTTATGGGAAAGCTTGTCACCTACCTTTAGAATTAGAACACAAAGCTTAAAGAACTTAATAGAGACTGTAAGCTTGCTGGTGAAAAAAGATTATTTGACTTAAGTTCTTTGGATGAATGGAGGAGTGAAGCATATGAGATTGCTAGACTCTTTAAGGAAAAAGTTAAAATATGGCATGACAAGCGAATACTTAAGAGAGAATTCCATGTTGGTGAGAAAGTCCTATTGTATAGGTCTCATCTCAGTTTTTTGCAGGAAAACTACTGTCAAAATGGGAAGGACCTTTCGTTATTGAAGAAGTGTACCGGTCAGGAGCGATAAAAATTTCCTCTTTAAAAGAGAACACTACACAAGTGGTGAATGGGCAAAGACTCAAGCATTATATTGCTGGAGATTCTTACAATGAAGATGTTGATGCTTTTCAAGTTATAACTCTGGAAAAATTTATCAAAGACCAAATTCAGAAACCCATAGAGTTTGTTTTCAAATAGGTAACATTCTAGTAAGAAAAGTTCGGCGAAAGATCTGTCCAGTTATATTTTTGCAGTTTTTAGTCAATAAGGAAAGCTACGAAGCGAAACATGGTCGGAAATGGAGCCAGGGTGGCTCACACCACCCTATGGCGTGGGCCCACCCCTGGCCGCGCCACCAGGTGGTGAGGCCACCCCGGACTCTGTCTTTGACTCGTTTTCTCCCAGTACCTTCTTTTTGTTGTGAAACTTCGTAATATATATCCCCTGGATCCCTCAAGGTTCATATATCGTGTTCTCGTCGTGTTTTCATTTCGATCTGTTTCTGACAGGTAGAATCCCAGAATTGGAGCCACAATGTCTTCCTCCAGATCAACCAAGGAAGATTCGTCCGCGGATATCATCAACCCTTACATGAGAGAGTTGAAGATTCATCCCAAGGAGTTGTTGCTTTAAGATGGGGAGGTACGGATAAAAGAGGTTCAAGGCCCTAAAGGTGAAGGAAGTCTGGAGGACAGGATGGAAGCACTGGAGCAAGAAGTCTTTAGGTACAAGAATATGGCCGAACGCGAAGTGGATATCATCCGCAATATTTGTTCCGAACTCATCACCGAGCACCAAAAGGAGATCGCTGAGCTCAAGGATGAAGTCCTCTCACTCCACCAAACAACCAACCAACTGCAGGCACAGCTCTATGACGTTCAAAATCAAAACTGTGAGTACGAGGTTAGGTTTAAACGTATAAGTGCTGCTGCAAGTTTCAGGATGCTGGAGACCACGATGTCCTTTGTGGATGGGGAGCCCTTACCCTGGAAGTTGGACGATGACGAGAGAATACCACCACCAAAGGAGTAATTCGTCATCAGGTTTGGCATCCCCTTGGTTTGTTCCAAGCTTGGGGGAGTGCCGTTATGTCTACGCACTTCTATTCTTGTAGACAGTTGTTGGGCCTCCAAGTGCAGAGGTTTGTAGAACAGCAGCAAGTTTTCCCTTAAGTGGATCACCCAAGGTTTATCGAACTCAGGGAGGAAGTGGTCAAAGGTATTCCCTCTCAAGCAACCCTGCAATCAAGATATAAGAAGTCTCTTGTGTCCCCAACACACCCAATACACTTGTCAGGTGTATCGGTGCACTAGTTCGGCGAAGAGATAGTAAAATACAAGTGGTATGAATATAAGACAATGGTTCTAGAAAATACTTTGATGGCGTGGAGGAGACTAAAGGCAAACTGAAATAAAGATGGAAGCAAGCAAACATGTAACAGATCTAGTAGCAAACGGTGTATCAATGCTTAGAAACAAGGCCTAGGGATCATACTTTCACTAGTGAGCACTCTCATATAAATATATCATCTTCATGATACTACGCTGAACTACTCTCCGGTTGGACACTCTAATCATTGGTAGGGCTATAACAACACACCTCAAAGTAAGTCTTTCCCATCTAGAAAACCCCACATTGTCACCTTAAGCACTAGATGGTTCCATCAAACACCACAATTTCATAAAGACATCCAACTCCAAATATAACTCATAACAAGTATTTGTAATATCTAGCCTAAGTGCCACCATGGTGTGCACACTGTCAACTTCACACACATGGGGAGAGCAGAGATCTATTAAAGAACTTGAGTAGAAAGGTAGATCTACTTGATTACAAAGCTCATGATCACAATATGATCATGCATAGAGAGAGAGATGAACACATAGCTACCGGTAGAACCCTTAGCCTCGAGAGAGAACTACTCCCTCCTCATCATGGGAATCAGCAATGGTGATGGAGATGGTGGTGGAGATCGATGGAGATGGCTCCGGGGGCACTTCCCCGTCCCGGCAGGGTGCCGGAACCGAGACTTTCTGTCCCCTGAATCTCCCCTTCGGTGGCGGCGGCGCTGCGGAACTTTTCGTGGATTTCTAATTGACGATTTAGGGTTTATGCACCGGGAGGCTCTTATAGGCGAGATGGGAGACCGAGGGGGTGCCGGAGGGGCCCACACCACCCCCTAGCGCGGCCTAGCTGGCCCGCGCCACCAGGTGGTGTGGCCAGCCCCTAGCCCCTCTCCGTCTCGTCTTTTGGCTCCGTGAGTCTTCCGGTAAAATACCGACTTTGGCTTTTGTCTAGTCCAATTCCGAGAATATTGATTTTCTGACTTTCCTGGAACCAAAAACAGCAGAAAATAAGCTACTGGCACTGTGGCTCTTTGTTAATAGGTTAGTCCAAGAAATCATATGAAAAGTACTCCAAAGTTGGAACAAAACATAAAAAAGTAGATAAAACAAGCATGGAACATCAAAAATTATAGATACATTTGCAATGTATCAACATCCCCAAGCTTAACTCATGCTCGTCCTCGAGTAGGTAAGTGATAAAAAGAAAGAAAAATTTTTGAGGTGACATGCACCATCATAAACTTGATCAAAGTATTTTTAAAACATTCAAAGCTGGGATCATAGTACTTCAATCATAACATGAAAGACAAATTTCTAGCAATAAGACAAAGAAACTATGATGCAACATGAAAATGCACAAACAAAAGATTCATGAATAACAATGCTTTGCAAGACATTTGTTTGTTTTACATAAAGAAAACATAGCATAATAGTATTCAGCTTGTCCCTCATAGAGTAGCAAATATAAATGCATAGGACACCTTCAAAGTTCATAAGAGTGGCTAGAAACAAATAGTTTAGAACAAGCAATATCAAGTTATGCATCAATCAAATAGTCTTGGGACAATGCACATAGAACTAAGAATGGCCACTATGCTCTCAAAGTAGGTGCATAAAGGTAGAAGGTGGAGACTCAATATAATGGTGGAAGAAAGGCCTTCATAGAAGGAAGTAGAGATTCAAGTTTCATAAAGAGCTTCCAAAAATTATGGTACTTATAGCTTTCAGCTCTCATTGCTCCTATCATAAGAATCTTGAAGTGATGAAGGTTAAAGTGAACAAACTATGGTGTACATGCTTGACGAAGTATAAGTTAGAAATCTCATGTTCGTTGAATACGAGGGCCGCTCCTCATGCTACTCAAGTTTAGTCACCGGTAAATTCTTGTCATCGTAAGTACATGTGTATCATAGAGAACCGCCAACGGGGTACCCCTTTCCCGATGATACGGAAGAATCCCCATATCAAAATGACAAGGCAAGCAGACAACAAGCATCTTAGCAATCTTCTTATTTACCATGGGAATATGGTGCTTTTTTCTCTCTTTCCTCTTTTCATAATCTCTTTTTTTTCTTTTTCTCTTTTTTTTCTCAAAATAGGACTCTTTTTTTATAAGAAGAATGCTTCATAGACAGCTCATTATGGTTACGCTGCAGGTTTCCACCATGTCAGCATGGATTAGACCAAACCAGCGCTTATCTAACACATATACATAACTCCATGGACTTACAAGCTCCCTTTCATTTCACAATCGACATCCATATACAAAAGAGCATGATATCAACTAGGTACAAGTACCAAGTGCAATGTTGAAAGCGTTCCCCATGACAGCATGGTTCTGCTAATTCCCAACAAATAAGTGCAAGCATATACAACATAGACGACACAATGGTTCAAGTTTATTAAGGGCAAGAAAAGTAAAGTGTGCCATCAAGTTCGTGAGAGCTTTAATCACTAGTTTTCTCATAACAAGTTTAATTTGGAAGGTAAACAAAAACATGAATATACTTGGAATAGCATATGCTAGTAGGTAGGTATGGTGGACTCTTTGGAATAACTTGGTTTTAGGAGTTGGATGCATGAGTGGAACTCATACTTGGTTGCGGAGGCTAGCAAAAGACTGGGAGCGACAAACTAAGAGAGCAATAATGGCCATAATCATGCAGAGTGACAAAACATCATTGATCAAAGCATAAAGTGATACTACAAGTTGAAAACTAAAGGATCATAAAGGCTATGGTGACTTGGGATAGTCATAACATGGTGTTAGCATGTGCCAAGTCAACCCAAATAAAGCATCAAAGGAGAATACCACAATACTATGCTTTTAATATGCTAAAACAACGCATGATTCATCCAAGGCACATTAAGAAATCTCAATTGTTTATAACAAGTCATGATACAACAAAGAATACTAAGCATAAAGCCAAAACAATATCAAGCATGGCATGACAAAGCATAGGCCACAGTAAAAACAAGCTCTCTTTAGCACTTAAGCATGAACTTTCCTACTCTTTTCCAATCCAAACCAAACTATTTGAAAACCAATGTATGAAAGAGGGGTCCAACCAATTTATTCAGCAAATTAAGCAAACCAAGCAAACGAAAAACCAAAACGAAAATGAAAAAGAAGACGCTCAAAGAACAACACAACTGTGCATGAAACAATAAAAATGAAGCGTTTGGAAGAAACCTAGGATTTTTATTGATGAAGAAGGGGATGCCTTGGGCATCCCCAAGCTTTTACGCTTGTACTTCTTGGATATTTCTTGGGGTGACACGCGTGTCATCCCCAAGATTGAGATTTAGTTCATCCTTCATCTCATTACTCATTCCTTCCATACGCTTGAAATTTTTCCTTCATACAAAACTTCACACAATCTTTATTAGCATTATTAGTGCACTCAAGATAATAAGTCTTTAGGTTCAGTTCTAACACCAATAAAACTTCCATTAAAACACAAGCTACTGTAGCACTTCCCTCAAAAAGCTCAATTCCCCAAAATAACTCAAAAAGGAACCAATAAGAAGCAAATGCAGAAAATGGCAGAAATCTGTCAAAACAGACCAGAAGGTAAAGACGAATTTTTTCGAAGACCTTCTGTTGATCAAATCAAAAAGTGTTGAACTAACGAAAGTTATATAACAACATGGGTCAGAAGCACAAAAATTCACACCTCAAAAGGACATACACAGATTTTACACGAATTTTTACGGTGAAGCACAGAAATCTGTTTCGGGACAGCAACTTTCCCAATCATTATTTCTCTCTCATTAGAGGTTACTCTTGGCACAAAAATCACACAAAAATGATAAGGAGAGGTTATTACTGAAGCAATAACTTCCAAAACTCAACTAAAACTTTTGGGTTATCTCCTAATAAGTACTTTTCTTTAACGCCTTTAAGTTAGGCATGATAGTTTGAGAAGATGCTCACATAAGAAATATGAATTGAAGTAAAAAAAGAGTATCAAGAAGCAAATTCAAAGCACATTTAAGTCTAACCCACTTCCTATGCATAGGAATCTTGTAAAGAAACAAGTCATGAAAGCACAAAGCAACAAGCATAGGAAAGCAAAACAAGTGCAACTTCAAGACTGTCAACATAAAGAGGGGAAACTTAATTTTATTGAGATGCATACAACCATGTTTCCCCCTCTCATAATAACTTTTAGTAACATCATGAATAAAATTAGCAATATAACTATCACATAAAACATTCTTATCATGAGCCAGATGCATAAAAGAATTAATACTCTCCACATAAACATAGTCATTCTTATTAATTGTAGTGAGAGAAAATTCAACAAAATAGCTGTCATTATTATTCTCATCGCCATAATCATCAAATATAGGAGGCATGTTGTAATCATAATTAATTTTCTCCTCAATAGTAGGTGGACTGAAAATATCATATTCATCATTGTAATCATCATATATTGGAGGTTTGGTATCATCAGAAGCAATAGAATAGCTATCTTCCAAATTTGGGGAACTAAAAAGATCATTTTCATAAAAACTAGCTTCCGCAAGCTTAGACTTTTCCATAGCATTAGCAATAATGGTGTCCAAAGAATTCATACTAACAACATTGCTATTAGCATGCAAATAAAGTTCCATAGGTTTTTTAATTTTCTCTTCAAACACTTCATGTCCTAACTCAAGATAAATACTATAAAGCTCTCTAATTTTGTTGTTGTTTTCCATTAAGCCTAACTAGTGAAAACAAGAAACAAAAAGACAAAATTGCAGAATCTAAAGGAAATAACTTCGAGCACTCACACCGGAGGATGTGAGTACCTTTTTACTATACCTCCCAGCGGCGCAAAAATAGGCGTTTACCGTGGGAGGTTCTTCTTCTTTAATCCTCCGGTATGAATACCTTTTACCTTACCTCCCTGGCAACAGCGCCAGAAAATAGCTTGATGTCTACGCACTTCTATTCTTGTAGACAGTTGTTGGGCCTCCAAGTGCAGAGGTTTGTAGAACAGCACCAAGTTTTCCCTCAAGTGGATCACCCAAGGTTTATCGAACTTAGGGAGGAAGTGGTCAAAGGTATTCCCTCTCAAGCAACCCTGCAATCAAGATACAAGAAGTCTCTTGTGTCCCCAACACACCCAACACACTTGTCAGGTGTATAGGTGCACTAGTTCCGCAAAGAGATAGTAAAATACAAGTGGTATGAATATAAGACAATGGTGCTAGAAAATACTTTGATGGCGTGGAAGAGACTAAAGGAAAACTGAAATAAAGATGGAAGCAAGCAAACATGTAACAGATCTAGTAGCAAACGGTGTATCAATGCTTAGAAACAAGGCCTAGGGATCATACTTTCACTAGTGAACACTCTCATATAAATATATCATCTTCATGATACTACGCTGAACTACTCTCTGGTTGGACACTTTAATCGTTGGTAGGGCTATAACAGCACACCTCAAAGTAAGTCTTTCCCATTTAGAAAACCCCACACTGTCACCTTGAGCACTAGATGGTTCCAACAAACACCACAATTTCATAAAGACATCCAACTCCAAATATAACTCATAACAAGTATTTGTAATCTCTAGCCTAAGTGCCACCATGGTGTGCACACTATCAACTTCACACACATGGGGAGAGCAGAGATCTATTAAATACTTGAGTAGCAAGGTAGATCTACTTGATTACAAAGCTCATGATCACAATATGATCATGCATAGAGAGAGAGATGAACACATAGCTATCGGTAGAACCCTTAGCCTCGAGAGAGAACTACTCCCTCCTCATCATGGGAATCAGCAATGGTGATGGAGATGGTGGTGGAGATCGATGGAGATGGCTCCGGAGGCACTTCCCCGTCCTGGCAGGGTGCCGGAATAGAGACTTTCTGTCCCCCGAATCTCCCCTTCGGTGGCGGCGGCGCTGCGGAACTTTTCATGGATTTCTGATTGACGATTTAGGTTTTATGTATCGGGAGGCTCTTATAGGCGAGAGGGGAGACCGAGGGGGTGTCGGAGGGGCCCACACCACCCCCTGGCGCGTCCTGGCCCTAGCCCGCATGACCAGGTGGTGTGGCCATCCCCTGGCCCCTCTTCGTCTCGTCTTCTGGCTCCATGAGCTTCCGGTAAAATATCGACTTTGGCTTTTGTCTGGTCCAATTCTGAGAATATTGATTTTCTGACTTTCGTGGAACCAAAAACAGCAGAAAACAGGCAACTGGCACGATGGCTCTTTGTTAATAGGTTAGTCCAAGAAATCATATGAAAAGTACTCCAAAGTTGGAACAAAACATAAGAAAGTAGATAAAACTAAGTATGGAACATCAAAAATTATAGATACATTTGCAATGTATCATGCCGCGGTATCACATCACTATCTTCTATATTTTTACCTTGTTAGTAGAGTCATATCATGAATAGAGAAGTTATCATGTAGGATGGTTTGCATTATGGAAGTGTCCCTCTCTCGTTAGATATGTATCCCTTGGTGTGAGTTGCCGTTATGGAATATTAATGAGAAGTTCTATCATTTACTCTTTTGCATATCTTATATTAGTTTTCAATTCGTGGTTATATGATTGATCTTGTTGTTAGTATTAGTAACACTTTGGGATCATTGAGTTAATTTAGTTGGTTTTGGCAAACCTGGCTCGGTCAGTAGCAACACTATTTTTGAGAGTTGAATGAAAAGATAAAAGTACTCTAAAGAAATATAATTTCATCATCTTTCTTTCTTGATTTGCTCATAAGTTTAGTATTCTCTGGTTAAGATCTTTTGTGCTTCCAAGGAAGATTGCATGTTTGTTTTATCACTTGTATGTTTGTTTGTTTCCTTCAACTCTTATGCTTGCTACCCAGCCTTTCTAGCCCAAAAACCTATACTGAGAGGGAATTCTTCTCGTGCATCCAATCCTTAAACCAAAACCTATGCTATTTGTGTCCACCATACCTACCTACTAGCATTATTGCTATTCCAAGTAAATTCTTGTTTTTATCTACCTTCCAAATTAAACTTGTTATGTGAAAATTAGTGATTAAAGCTCTCACAAACTTGATGGCACACCTTATTTTCTTGCACTTAATAAACTTGAACCATTATGTCCATCTCTATTGCATATATGTTTGCGCTTTATAAGTTGGAGTTAGCAGAACCATGTATCATGGGGAACGCTTTCAACACTGCACTGGTACTTTGTACCTCGTTGATATCATGATTCTTCTGCCTATGGATCCCGACGGTGTGAAATAAAAGGGGAACTTGTAAGATCATGGAGTTTATATATGTGTTAGAGAAACGCCTGGGCCTCTAGCCTCAGCCATGCCTAATCATGGTGGAAACTTGCAGCATAACCATAACAAGTACTCTGTGAAGCATTCTCAATAAAAACCTATGCAAATAGAAAATAAAAATATCGCTGAGATGCTCATTGTCTGCTTGTCTTGTCATTTTGATTACGGGTTAGCTCCTGTATCATGTGCAAGGGGTACCCCGTTGGCGGTTCTCTATGATACATATGTATTTACAATGACAAGAGCTTACTTGTGACTGAAGTTGAGTAGCATGAGGTTCGGTACTCGTAAGTAAGGGGCATGAGATTTCAACTTATAACTTGTAAAGCATATCCTCTTAGTTGTGTCGCTTTAACCTTAATCACCTAAAGATGCCTATGATAGGGGCAATGAGAGATGAAAGCTAATAAGTACCATACTTTTTGGAAGCTCTTTATCAAACTTGAAATCCCTGCTTCCCTCTATGAAGGGCCTTACTTTTACTTTTTAGTTGAGTCAGTAAACCTATTCCTTTCTATCTCAGCAAGTATTTTGAGTTGTTGTGTTTCATTCATTCATATGATGATTTATTCAATCATGTTTCTTATGTTCCTTGTTTTGCACATTGCTCTTATCTTGGTGCTTACCACTTTGAAAGCTATCATTGAAAATCAATTATTTGTGAACTCCAGCAAATTATCAACTATTCTTCGACCAAGAGCTAAGTTTGCCATTACCAATTATGATTTACTTTATGTATCTTTATTGTGTTTCCTTTACTTATTACAAGTTAAGTTATATAATAGTGAGTTGTCTTCTATTATGACTTATGTATTGATGAATGTGATGCTTCTTGTCCGTATTCTTTTATCGACTCTTCACTCCATAAACCTGAGGTCATGTTTATTGAGCTCAGTTTCGCTTGGGGACAAGCGAAGTCTAAGCTTGGGGGGAGTTGATACGTCCATTTTGCATCACTATTCTATATCATAATTTACTGTTATTCATTGATATATTTCATATTAAGAGATGATACTTATGTTATTTCATCTGTTTTTGCATGGTTGATGAATTTTGGAGCATGGACCGTTGTAGTCAGGATTCTGATGGAAAAGGTGCTGTTTGGAGGAAAAATTCGCGAAGACCAGAAAATCCGGGAAAATATATGGAAAATCCTATTTTTCCAGAAGATGAAGGAAGCCAGAAGGAGGAGTGGAGATGGGCCACAGGGGGACCACACCACCCCCTGGCGCGGGCCAGCCTAGGCCGCGCCACTAGGTGGTGTGGCTGCCCTGGTCCACCCCTGGCCCTCCCCTCTGGCGTATATAATCCTCCCGAAACCCTAATACTGGGGGAGTGACCACAGAAAGATTCCGCCGCCTCTGTAGGACGGAAAACACCGAGAGAGAAAGATCTCTCCGGCAGATAGAATTCTGCCGGGGGAATTCCTTCCTGGAGAGGGGAGATCGTCGCCATCAACACCACCATCAAGCTAGACTTCATCGGGATCATCATCACCATCATCATCACCATCTCCATATTGCTGTAACAATTGGGTTGAATCTTGCATTAGTTCTTAGGGGAAACTTTCCCGGTGTTGATTACTCCTTGTAGTTGATGCTATTGAGTGAACCGTTGAATTATTGTTTATGTTCAGATTGTTATACATAATTATTCCATCTCTGATCATGATCCATATGATGTCTTGTGAGTAGTTCGTTTTGTTCTTAAGGACATGGGAGAAGTCATGTTGTTAGTAGTGGAATTGTGTTGAGAAAGATTCAATAGTTTGATATTTAAGTTGTGGTGTACTTCTTCTAGTGGTGTCATGTGAATGTCGACTACATGACACTTCACCTATATGGGCCTAGGGGAATGCATTGTGTATTTGGCTACTAATCGTAGGGGTTGCCAGAGTGACAGAAACCTGAACCCCCGTTAGGAAACCATTGCGCAAGGGACGTCAGGGTCTTAGAGTTTAAAGTTGTGGTTAGGTTTCTACCTTAATTACTTTCTTGTACTTACAGATGTTTGCAAGGGGTATAATCACAAGTATGTATTAGTCCTAGGAAGGTCAGTACATTAGCACAGGTTCACCCACACAACACTTAGCAAACTAAAGAAGATTAATCAACTATATGAAGCGAAAGCACTTGACGATATTCCCGTGTGTCCTCGAGAACGTTTGGTCATCTTAAGTAATACAACCGGCTTGTCCTTAGCTGCATAAAGGATTGGGCCACTTGCTGCATTTATTATTATTGTCTTTTATTTACTCGTACTTTATTTACTTGCATTATCAAAAAACCCTAAAAATCCGTTTGCTAAGTATTTGCAGAGAATTCTTGATCCATACCACTAGCCAGCACCTTCTGCTCCTCGTTGGGTTCGACACTCTTACTTATGGAAAATACTGCGATACACCCCTATACTTGTGGGTCATCATGGAGTATGGGGGAGCAATTTGTAAGTCTTCACCAAGCTAGCATAATCAAGAAAGGTGTTCCATCTTGAGGTGGAGAAGATCTGTCAACACCCGGATTTTTAATCCCTGATGCCCGTTATGCCATACCTCGCAATCCCAGGATTACCATTTTTGTTAGACATAACGGATTGGATATCACAGTACATCATCCATTACAAACCATACATAAGGTTTTACACAAATAAGGATCTCATGATCCAGTCTTTAATACAACAAGCAGCGGAAATAAACGATAGCGTAGCGGTGGGATCCATCTTCGAGGGCACAGCAATCTTGTGCGAGATAGTCCTAGTTATCATAGCCGTCCTGCTGACCATCATCTTGATAATATCCTTCATAGTCTGGCCATGATAATAGCCAGGGACAAAAGCCATGAGTACTCTTTAAGTACTCGCAAACTACTACTAACAAGTGGTATAAATTCTGAGTTAAAGTGCTGAATCTAAGTTAACTATCAAGTTAAGTTGGAAACCTAAGCTGAGTTCAGAAGCAAAGAAAGATAAAGTAAAGTTCTAGAATCACTTAAGTTGGGAAGCTATTATCATCAACACAACCCTGTTGTGGTCAAGTCAAAGTTCATCATTCATTTCAAGTTATTTAGAAAACATCGACAATCTAAAACAAGATGGCCATTCCAATCTCCATAATCAAGGATGCGCTATTCGAATAGTTTGGCACTCTGCAGAGGTGGTACACTTTCACCACAAGATTCGATACATCTGTCAGGGATAACCCTGAATCATCATACTTAGTATGCAGATAATCAAACATAACCTTCCCTTTACACACCCTAGTACAAGCACCTCTCCTATGAGCATGGCCTCCCAACCATGACCATCAGTCATCTTGGGCATTGCATAGGTGGACATCATTGAGAGGTAGCCTCAGCTCAAACCTCTCATGTGAGGGAACTAATACTAATGCATATAAATTTCTAGCTAAGCCTTACCCAATTCAGGTAATGTGGTTGTACGGTAAAATTTGGAATGGTATCGCATCCGAATCCAACCATCAGTTTTATAAAAGGGTTAAGGCTCATGCCTCATCATTTTCATCATCATAAACCAGTTGTGTCTCTCAACACATGTCAAATCATCTCAATAGAATGACTCATCATTCCAAGGTTTTCACAATCTATTTTCACCAAGTGTTCCCATCTAAGGTGACTCAAGTTTTTGATTTATCCTAAAATACTAAGTTAAGAGTGTTCACTAAGGTGGAAAGATGGGATCAATCTCATGCCATAGAATGACATCTAAAGGTTTCTAAGTAGGTCAAGTTTTATACTTTTTATGCTACCTTCAAAATTAAGTAAAGAACTTGGTATATCCTAAGGGGGTAAAACTTGTCAATGAGACTTGGGGTACTAATAGTTAAAGGGGTGTGATCAAAGCATGCTTAAGGCATCTTTGCCAAACCATCTAGTTTAATTCTAGTTTGCTAACAATAGCTTGCCTTGGTTGGTGCAGTGGTTGAAGTTTTCTTCTTCTTCTTCTTGGTAGAACTCCTCCTCGTAGACTTGGTTGGTACTAGCGTCTATAAATACATAGGGAGTAGACAATCACTAAACAATACTTAACTAGGCTAAGTAGCATCCTAAAAACACAATCGATGATCATTATCATCACAAGCATCACAAGTTTAATTTAATAGTTTCAACCTTTTTATTTTAGAAAAGTAATTTCTACTCATTGAAATATTAACTAAAATTTAATATTCACCACCAAAACATGGGATCATGTGGACACATGTCCTCATCACATATTCTAACATGTGAGAATGAGATTTAAAGGTTGGATCAATATTACTTTAGTTTAAGTTTATTATTTAATGATTTAAAGTGACTAGAAATGCCTATATAGCATTATTTTGGTACTAGTCCAAAGTCACTGCATGTAAACCTTAATATTATTACATATTTAGATAGATATGATGGAATGTGATTTTTGAGAATTGGAATCAATTCAAAAGCTAACTTGGTTGATTTTATAAAAATGTTGCAAGTTACAAAAGCTTCTGTCTTCTTATGTACTACCTTTTGTTCCAATCCTTTGGTTCCAAGTACAATTAGGTTGGCATAAAAATCTATCCCATGTATTCTGATAGATACAGCTTTGCAAATTTTTCTAGCTTTTGTTGTCGAACCGGGGATTTGAACTATCATGACATGCTTCAGGTTGGTTGGGCGAATCTTACTAGTGCATACAAATTCTTCGGTGACAAATGAATGCAATGCTCCAGAATCAAACAATACTCTTGCTAAAACTGAGTTGACAGAAAACATACCCAGCACTACATCTGGCGCTTCCTGGGCTTCTTCTGCGTTCATGTGGAAGAGACAACCGTTGCGGTTGTGCAGGTTCCCTGGGGCAAATCTCCTTCCTGGTTGAACACGATGCTGCTGCTGAGCTAGGGCATTCGCAGGGGCATTGGCGGCAGTCTTCTTGGGACACTCATTGGAGTAGTGACCCTTCACTCCACACTCGAAACAAGTGATCTGGGACTTTTCCTTGACTGCGACAGGTACAACATTGCTGCCAGTTCTGGGTGCAGTGTTGTTGTTGTTGCTCTTGGGAGGGGCACGGTTGAAGTTGTTGGCGTTGCCGGAGTTGTGCTTGTTTCCTCCGGACTTCACATTGCCTCCGCTACGGTTGGGGTAGCTTGGGCGAGAATTTGGGGGTCGGTTG
Source organism: Avena insularis (assembly GCA_023614405.1). Classification (NCBI taxonomy): domain Eukaryota; kingdom Viridiplantae; phylum Streptophyta; class Magnoliopsida; order Poales; family Poaceae; genus Avena; species Avena insularis. The sequence goes on along the minus strand of CM042692.1, from coordinate 492,026,912 downwards.
TTCCTTGGTGCATATCCTAGTGAGGGGTTAGGACGGTACTTCTGGTGACTATCGATCCGGACTCTGCATCATCGCGCTTGCGGTTGTCGTTTGATCGGTTAATCTTCCCTTCCATCCGAATGGCGAGTCGACTAGCTCTTCGAGATCATCGAAGCGGATGTTGACGAGACCGATGCATCTCATCATGCAGTCTGTTTAAGAATCTCTCCTTCTTCTTGGCCTCCGTGTTGATCTCATCCGGTGCATATCTGGCAAGTGACAAGAATCTGTCATGGTACTCTACCACAGTCATTCTTCCTTGCTTCAATTCACGTAATTCATCTCTCATCATGTTGACAAGACCTTGCGGCACGTGGGTGCGGCTGAACTTGACCTTGAATGCTTCCCAGGTCATCACCTGGCCATGGTTCATATTGCGGATGCTATTCCACCAAGCTCTTGCATCTCCCGCCAGATAGTGGGTGGCGAAGAGCACTTTCTCATTCTCCTCAACTCTGGCAACCTCTAAGTTGTTTTCCATGGTATGTAACCAGTCATCGGCATCTAATGGGTTTTCAGATTGGTTGAAGATTAGGGGATTGGTGTTCTGAAAGTTTTTTGAGTTTGGATCCTTGGTGATCCTGATTTCCATGTCCTTCGTTGTTGAGAGCCATTTGGGTGATCTGCTGCAATGTTGCTAAGTTGGCTTGACGCTCGGCCCTGCTTGCTTCACGGTCCGCGATAAGATTCTGCAATATCTGCAGCATTGGGTCCTGCGACGAGCTGCTCCCTCCTTGGTTTCCACGAGTCATCTGAGGATTGAGATAGATATAGGGGTAAGAGGGAAATTCTAAGGTTCATGGTTTTGGGTTTTCAAAGCTAAAACATTGAGTTGACTCAGGTTTTTCAACTAACTTCTTTTTCATTCATGCAAGCAAGCACACGATACAACACACCACAACAAGCAAAAGGGGAAAACAGATGGTTTGAAGAACCATTCTGCAAACTACGATACAATGAGATGATACATCTCATGCTACAACAGTGCTCTAGTGCATCTACTCATCATCGCTGAAGTCAGAGTCTTCATCATCATTGTAGAAGTCCACAGCATCCTCTTCCAGAAAGTCATCATCGTTGTTGAGGTAAGAATCCATATCTCCCTGGATGTCTTCACCCTCATCTTCTTCTTCCTTGGCGGCAAGCTGAGCTTCCTGCTCCTTGACGGTCTTCTCGAGGTCGGCCACCTTCTTGCGAAGACGGGCGATGGCGCGATCCTTCTTTGCACGATGGCGACGAAGAGACTGGCGATCTTGGACGAGCAGTGCGAAAGTCTGGGCCTTTTGGTCGGCGATGGCATGGTTCTGGTTGGCTAACTCTCTGGCATTGTCCAGTTCCTGCTGCCTGTCATGAAGCAAGAAGTCAAGGTTCTCCACTTGACGCCTCAATTCTGGGTGACTTGGCATTTCCATCGGCATTCCCATGAAGTCACGTCTTGCATAGTGGGCAAAACGGGTTCCTTGAATCTTGTTGACGCTGAGGGCACATAGACGTGCGAGAGCTTCATGCATTGCCCTGGCTAATCCATCTAGCCAGTTGTTCTCTCTCACGGAGAACTGAATTCTCCCGGAAGTTGGTGCTTCGATGCTTCCCCGAAGATCCGCGGTGACTAGCCACTATAGGTCTCCTCCTGGGGGTCCTAGAAGTTGAGCTCCAAGAAACTCCGGATGTGGGCGTCCCAATAACTCCGATAGTGAATCCAGATCCCTCTCGAAGATCAGCTGACCTCCGTTTCCCAACTGGTAAAACTTGCTGAACTAAGTCTCCATCTACAAGAATTAAGGATGAGGAAGTTAGTGAAGTGATCAAGTGTGTCAAATTTTAAGTAGTAATGTAAGAATTTTGAGGAACATGCCTTTTTGAGAAAGAATGAGTTCACAAGGGTAAGAGGGGAAATAGTTTTTCATAAATACTCACTTTGGTTTTGAAGCTAAGTTTTTGGTTTGGACGTCCATTCTAACTAGGGTCTCCTATGGTCAGGATGGCTCTGATACCAACTTGTCAACACCCGGATTTTTAATCCCAGATGCCCGTTATGCCATACCTCGCAATCCCAGGATTACCATTTTTGCGAGACATAACGGATTGGATATCACGACATCATCCATTACGAACCATACATAAGGTTTTACACAAATAAGGATCTCATGATCCGTCTTTAATACAACAAGCGGAAATAAGCGATAGCGTGGCGGTGGGATCCATCTTCGAGGGCACAGTAATCTTGACGAAGGCAGATAGTCCTAGTTATCAGAGCCGTCCTGCTGACCATCATCTTGATAATCTCCTTCATAGTCTGGCCATGATAATAGCCAGGGACAAAAGCCATGAGTACTCTTTAAGTACTCGCAAACTACTACTAACAAGTGGTATAAATTCTCAGTTAAAGTGCTGAATCTAAGTTAACTATCAAGTTAAGTTGGAAACCTAAGCTGAGTTCAGAAGCAAAGAAAGATAAAGTAAAGTTCTAGAATCACTTAAGTTGGGAAGCTATTATCATCAACACAACCCTGTTGTGGTCAAGTCAAAGTTCATCATTCATTTCAAGTTATTTAGAAAACATATGAAACGAACAAGATGGCCATTCCAATCGTCCATAATCATGACGCGGCTATTCGAATAGTTTGACACTCTGCAGAGGTGGTACACTTTCACCACAAGATTCGATACATCTGTCAGGGATAACCCTGAATCATCATACTTAGTATGCAGATAATCAAACATAACCTTCCCTTTACACACCCTAGTACAAGCACCTCTCCTATGAGCATGTCCTCCCAACCATGACCATCAGTCATCTTGGGCACTGCATAGGTGGACATCATTGAGAGGTAGCCTCAGCTCAAACCTCTCCCGTGAGGGAACTAATACTAATGCATATAAATTTCTAGCTAAGCCTTACCCAATTCAGGTAATGTGGTTGTACGGTAAAATTTGGAATGATATCGCATCCGAATCCAACCATCAGTTTTATAAAAGGGTTAAGGCTCATGCCTCGTCATTTTCATCATCATAAACCAGTTGTGTCTCTCAACACATGTCAAATCATCTGAATAGAATGACTCATCATTCCAAGGTTTTCACAATCCATTTTCACCAAGTGTTCCCATCTAAGGTGACTCAAGTTTTTGATCTATCCTAAAATACTAAGTTAAGAGTGTTCACTAAGGTGGAAAGATGGGATCAATCTCATGCCATAGAATGACATCTAAAGGTTTCTAAGTAGGTCAAGTTTTATACTTTTTATGCTACCTTCAAAATTAAGTAAAGGACTTGGTATATCCTAAGGGGGTAAAACTTGTCAATGAGACTTGGGGTACTAATAGTTAAAGGGGTGTGATCAAAGCATGCTTAAGGCATCTTTGCCAAACCATCTAGTTTAATTCTAGTTTGCTAACAATAGCTTGCCTTGGTTGGTGCAGTGGTTGAAGTTTTCTTCTTCTTCTTCTTGGTAGAACTCCTCCTCGTAGACTTGGTTGGTACTAGCGTCTATAAATACATAGGGAGTAGACAATCACCAAACAATACTTAACTAGGCTAAGTAGCATCCTAAAAACACAATCGATGATCTATTATCATCACAAGTATCACAAGTTTAATTTAATAGTTTCAACCTTTTTATTTTAGAAAAGTAATTTCTACTCATTGAAATATTAGCTAAAATTTAATATTCACCACCAAAACATGGGATCATGTGGACACATGTCCTCACCACATATTCTAACATGTGAGAATGAGATTTAAAGGTTGGATCAATATTACTTTAGTTTAAGTTTATTATTTAATGATTTAAAGTGACTAGAAATGCCTATATAGCATTATTTTGGTACTAGTCCAAAGTCACTGCATGTAAACCTTAATATTATTACATATTTAGATAGATATGATGGAATGTGATTTTTGAGAGTTGGAATCAACTCAAAAGCTAACTTGGTTGATTTTATAAAAATGTTGCAAGTTACAAAAGCTTTTGTCTTCTTATTTTTATTAGGAGAGATCTATAACTCTAATTGAAATAAATCCAACGGGCTTGGATAGATTATTTCAATATCTTTCAGACAAAATTGGTTTCATGCAATTTGGATTTATAAAACTCTCTAAACTGAATTTTGAAACAGGGAACAGAAACTAGATTTAACTAAAAAGGAAAAACCAGATTTGAATCTATGGGCTAACGTGGGATAAGAAATGGGCCGGCCCAGTGGCGCTCCGCGGCGCGGGGCTCAGCTGACAGGGGGTCCCGCTTGTCAGCGACACTTAACACGCGAAACAGTACGCGCGCTGTGGGCCGTGCGATTAGAAGCGAGATCAGCAGTGAGGGGTCGTCGTCAATTTAACAAAGTCACCCAGTAGCTCGAACCCTAGCGACTCGGTGGGGGTCTATTGGGGGCGTACTAGGGCTCCAGCAGGGTCGGCGAGGCAGGCAAACGAAGTGGAAGACGACAGCGAGGCGAGGCGTGGTCGCGGCTGAGCTTGGGGCGGTCGAAATCAACGGCGCCCTTCTCCTCCAGAGGCGGCGGCTCTGGTTCCAATTTCGGCGAGCTGCTGCTCCACTTGCTCTGGCAAGAGGCGGGTGAGGTTTAGAGAGGTGAGGGGAGTGGAATGGTGTGGAGAAGAATGGCTGGGGAGGGCTCCTTTTATAGGCCCGACGGTGAGACCGAGCGGGATAGGCGGTCGACGGTGGCGACATGGCTACGGCGATCTAGAGGCATGGCTGGGGGTGGCGATCGATGGGCGGTTCCCTGGCGGTGCTCTAGGAAGTGAATGCGGCCGTAGGGGTGGTGGTATGCGGTCTGGGCGAGGTGGCGCTCTGCGCGGCCGAAGCCGCGGTGTCCACGGCGAGCGGTGGCTGTGAGGCTTTGGGCGTGACGGGATGTCTGGTGTTCTCGGTCGGCGGAGCGGCAGGCGTGGGCTGCGGTCGAGCGGCGGCTTGTGCACGTAGGGACAGAGCGTGCTCTGCGGGCGGCATCGGCATGGTGCGGTGGCACTGGGCGCGGGCTCTCCTCGGTGGTCCACGACAGCACTTGGCTCGGGCAGGGGACAAAGAGGGGCGGTGAGGTGTTGGCTATCTCCTAGACATGGAGAGGAAAGAGGAGGTGGTCTGCTGGGGTGAGGGCAAGTTTGGCCGGCGAGTTGGTGCTCGACATGGCTTGGCCTGGCCACTAGGGTGTAGGGGGGTGGGGTGGTACTGGCATGGTTTGATCAAGTGGAGACAGAGGGAGTGTTTTGTGGTCAAATGGGTGGCTAAACTCTGTAGAAACAGTGAGCTAGGATTAGAGGTGAGATTAAGCATGCCAAGTGTTTGATAAAATGGCCGCAAGAGAAAAAGTTTTGAATTTTGAGTTCAAATTTTTTGAGTGATCTCCACTAGTGATAGGTAGTCTCTATTTGTGAGGGTTTTGAAAATGGAGCTCAAATAGATGGTTTTTGAAATAGGGGTGATCTATGCATATGCATTAGATTCAATTTTAAACTGTCATTTAAAATAGCTAACATAATGTTTTTAGCAGATCCAAAGGTGGGCCTTGGTACCTCATTATGTGTACTAGCAAGGGGTGCAAAGATCAAGAATTGTTTCTGTTGATAATTGAGTACTAGGAATAGCCAAAGTAGGCATGAGAGTTAAATTTGCCAAAATGACCATTCCTTCATTTTAATTCTTTTTGATTTGCTTTTCTTTAGGAAAAGTTTGGGAATGATGTAGATGATGTTTAAATCACCTAAGAAACATTTTACAAGCATTGGATAAATCAATCATGGCAATTCCAAACAACTCCTATTTTAAATGCACACATATATGAATGCTTTCATTTTGAATTTGGAAAAGTTTTTGTTAACCCTATTTTTGGATGATTTGATCTTGTTAAGCTTGGATTAAAGTTTTGGGATGTTACAAGATCTTCATCATCAAGCTCAAGTGGAATATGTGCAAGACAAAGGTATGGTCTTGATAGGGTTTCCTTCTTACCGGTCTCATGGTGTTAGTTGGAGAGACCAATTTATAGGATAGATAACCGTGCTATCAAGAGGGGCTCTCGAGTGAGTAACTTGATCATATCCTTTGGAGAGAGCTCAAACCTTTGCATTCTTTGCATCATCTTTCTTGGTTGCTATTTGGATCTTATCCATGTGAGGTCCTAGAGCTTGTGGTAATATTCATAACAAGCTCTAGTTCATCAAAAACGGATTTTCCCTTATACCTTATTGCGTTTTTTATCTTGGAGGTTTTTCCGGTTTCTCACCAAGATAGGTATCTCACATCATAAGACATAAAATGTTCTCTCTTTGTGGTATCCAATATTTCGACAAAATTGGTTTCGGGTCAATCGGAGTCCGGATGCAAATGTTATGATCATTATAGTTTTGTTGTTTCTATCAGTTTTGCCACAGCCAGGTTTTCAGACCGGAGTCTCCGACATGCAGAATGAAGCCTGCGCCGGACTATCCGGTAGATTTCAGCCGGAGTATCCGGCCTAGCTGGACTGTCCGGCTGGTGTCAGCCAGAGTGTCCGGCCCGAAGAATTCCTCGGAGGGTGCGTACATTCAGTGACCCAAATTGGACTCTTCCCGGACACTGCCTGGACTCTAGCCGGATTCTTTGCTGGGCCGGAGTGTTTGCTACAGTGCGGACGGAGTGTCCGGTTTGGTCGGACAGTCCGGGTCAATTTAGCCGGACTGTCTAGGTTAAGTGGTTCCAACGACTACATTTCTGGGAGGCCTATATAAAGGCCCCTTCCTTCTACCTTGAGAAGCCGCTCGTTTCAGAAGTGAAGAACCCTAACCCTAGAGCCACCAAATCAATAAGAACTCCATCTACAACCATCCAAAGTCCTTGATCTTTGGAGAATCGAAGGAGGAGATCTTGATCTACTACTTCACCAAGAGAGATTTCCATTTCCCCCTCATTCACTTGAGGGCCCTTGTTATAGTGTTTCTTTGGAAACTCTAGTTGTTGATTTGGTTCTTACAAGCTGGTCTTTGATTGTTGTGACAGCTTGCTTAGATTCGGGAGCCTCCAATTAAGTTGTGGATGTGTGCCTCGAACTTGTTGTAAAAGTGTCGGCTACCACCTCGAAGGTTGTTGATATAGTGGAAGGGTGGATCGATCCCATTGGGGTAAGATTCATCGGAGAACAAGGGAGGCCTTTTGTGGCGTTGGTGGTTTGAAACCACTCCCTCTCCAAACAAGACGTACTCCATTGTTGGAAGGAACTCAGTAAAACATCGTCGTCTCCACGTGCCTCGGTTATCTCTATACCCGAGCTCTTACTTATGCACCTTAATTTGTGATAGCCTTCGTGCTTGAAGTCTATATCTTGCTATCACATAGTTGGTTGTCTTGCTTAGCATAACTTGTTGGTGCACATAGGTGAACCCTAGTTGTTCTATGTTTTGTGCTTGACAAAGTAAACGCTAGTTTAATTCCGCCTTTGTTAAGCCCATCTCGTAAAAGTTTTTAAACCGCCTATTCACCTCTCCCCTCTAGGCGACATTTGTATCCTTTCAGTTGGGATGCATCAACAAATCTCGAGACATCCAAAACCGGCGGCAAACATAGCTCTCGGGAAACATTGGATGCTCGATGAAGAGTTGATCGTGAGCTTCCGGTTCACATCAATTTAGAGTCTTCGAATATACTCATGACTGAAGATAGAACCACCATGCTTTAGCATCTTATTCTTGTGTATCAACAAAAGCATAGCAAGATCCTCATCCTCCTCCATCTCAAACTCCTTATCGGAGGAGGTGTAGTCGAACACAACCATCTACAAAAACATTAAACTAGTTGAAAACCTACTTCTAACTTGCGACATGATATTTTTAGAAAAATAGTTCAAAAAAAACCTTTGAGGCTTTGTGTCAAACACCTCACACGCGCGGTGGAGGGAATCAGCCATCCGTGGAGGGCAGCCACGGCGTGCTCATTGATTCGGCGGCTCCCTTGAAGTAGTTGGGCAGACGGTGGGCGCTAAATCGAGCCGTGATGGCACGGTGGTGGACTTGTCACCTAGGCGGACATCGGTGGGTCGTGGAATAGTCTTTGACAACTCTGTGGCTAGTACGATGGACGGAGGCGAGGAGGAGGTCTGTCCGCCGGCCGAAGGTCGCGTGGCGGCACGCCGGAATCGACCGACGGTCACGCGGTGTGCCGATCGATTCAAGTCTGTGGTAGGCAAAGTATGCCATGGGGAGCGCCAGACAAGCGGCGGGAGGGGCGTCGGATGGTCGACGAGATCAGGTGTCTCGGTTTCGGGCACCGCCAGACGGTCGGGGGTTGGTGGCGCTCGTTCGAGGGGAATGGAAATGAAACTTAGTCGGGAACACCCAAGTGACCATACTCATTATACATCATGAGGGGAGGCGATGTATATTTACATCACCTGGGGCTAAAATATAGATCACTTACCAAAATTATACATCATCATATAAGTCTACATCACCTGTTAGAGACCTATTTTTTTTACCTAATATGATGTATAAGATAATTTTTACTTCACCAACCCTATTATACATCACACGTTAGAGATGCTCTTACTCCGCATTGCCTGAGCCAGTGAGTTTATGGTAACTACATCCGAGAGGCCATTCCAGATAATTACAAGTCCTCCATATTTTTGCAAAAGATATCCTCCGAAACTTTTCCCTAGGCAGTACCACGATATGAGTAGGAAAAAACGGACCATGATAGTAGCTTAATTACAAATCAAGCTTGCAAAGATTCTCTCCGGGAACATTCTGTTCAAGCTTACAATTTTCTCTCTCCAAACTAAGAGCTATATACCCTTTTAGTCCCACATCTTGCAGCCTGAGAACGTTTTAGTCCCATATCTTGCAAAATAAGCAACACTAGTCCTACAACTTGTATCCCGCGAGCATTTTAGTCCAATTTAATCAAACTTCATCGAGTTTGATCAACTATGACCAAATTCGTCAATCACAATTTTTTAGAATGATCCCTGTGCATTTTTTTATATGGCACTTGAGTCCTTCGTGCTGTTATATGGCACTTGAGTCCTTCGTGCTGACCAACATGTGAGCCCACTTGTCAGTAGACGTACAAAATAGACAAAACAGTAGCAAGGGTGGGAATTGAACTCATGATGTTTGCATTGCTAATCACCTCTTCAAGCCACTAACGCTCATATGTTTCTATGAGGGGCGGAACTTTTTTTTATACATTATAAAAAGCACACAGATGTAAAAATGCTCACATCTGCGCATAATCTTGTGCGTCATCCGTGAAGGCCGTTATTTTGAAACTCGGACTATGTGGATTCATTTATTTGAACATGTAAAAAATGCAATTCAAAGTATGAAAAACACTTTAAAAATTACGTACATGTGGACAATGATATAAGATTTTAGTGTGCAAAATTTCAGTCCGAATTGATTTGTATTAGGGTACACAAAACAAAGAAAATTCTAACAAGATTTGAAGGTGCACCATTTACAAACCCGGATCTCTAATTTTGTCTTTTCTATGAAGTCTATAACACAAATTATTTCACATTAAAAAATTGTATTTTTTTTATAAATTTTCCAACGTTAGAATATGTATTTTTTAAATGTCCAAAATAAAGGCTTATAGCTCGGGTGTACACACTCAATCAATAAAGGTCACTAGTCCCCCCTTTGCACTAACAATCAGCGGATGTGAGCATTTTTAAGTATGTGCTCACTTATATTATATAAATAGAGTTCCGCCCTTTGTAGTAATAAAATTAGCATTGTTCAACGTAGTGGCTTGAGAGGCAATTAGCATTGCTAAGGTCAAAAGTTCTATTCCCTCTCTTGCTATTATTTTATCTATTTTATAGGTCTACTGCCTGTCTCACATGTTGGACAGAAGTGACACAAAAAATATACAGGCATTCATTTTAAAACATACACACAAAAAAATAAAAGCTAAAACATCTTATAATTTGAAACGGAGAGAGTAGACCCTAGTTTTTATGGTCCCGTTTCTGACCGTCTCTTCCCAACTTCGTGAACACTCCATCTTCATACTTCAAGAATAAATCCATGAATGGAAGATACCTTAGGACATCTCCACCGGGGAGACCTATTTCGGACACGAATCGTGTCCTAATCAGTTTGAATGGGTCGTGTCCGGGCAAAAAAAATTAGGCCTTTTTTTTGCCCGGACTGGTCGAGGTGGGGGTGCTCCCAACGGGGATTTGGCCGGACACGCAAAACTTCCTTCCTCCCGCGCCGATCCCATTCCTCGCCGGTGCCAGTACCGGCGGATTGGGTTGTATAGGATCAAAGCACGCACTTCTAGATGGCGGTGGTTGCGGTGCACGGGCGCCGGAGCCGCGGAGGTGCTCGGGTCTTGTGGCGCGCCACTCCACCGCGCTCAGTTCGTCCATGCTCGACATGCTCAGCCTCGACCTCGCCACGGCCATCGCCTCCGCCGAGGCGGTTTCCTTTGGTGGAACGGAGGGGCGAGATCGAGAAAGAAGCAGGGCCATGGTGGGGAAGTGCCGGTCTGGCACGACATCGAGCTGGAGGGAGGAGGAGGCCCACGGGCGGCGATGTAGAGCAGGCACGGGGCTCGAGGACAGGGGCGTCGGCCAGCGTGTGAAGGGGGCCGTAGTCGGCAGGGAGATGAGCTCGACCTGCTCCGCTCGTCCCTGCTCTGACGATGAGCGGGCGAGGGAGGGAAGCACGGCGGGAGGGAGGGCAGCGTGGCGGGAGGGCGGGGCGACGGGCTTGGCTTTGTGGGAAGAAGCAAGAAAAAAAGGAAATATAAGGGCATCTCCACCGGGTCGACCCAACCCGTCCGAGCACGTCCGAGTGCGCCCACGCGGACGCGCAGGGCGTGCACGGCCTCCCAGCGGCACGACCCATCCGAATCGACACATCCGGCTCGATCCATCGGCTCACCTAATTTGCGTGACCGATGTATCGGCCCGAATAGCACAAGCACCGCCTAGGTTTCCTCCTATCGGCCGCTGGGGCCTCATATGTAAGTGAAACATTAGTAATTAAACTTGCTTTTCATTAGGTTAGGTCCTGCCAATTACAAAAAAGCTCATTTTGAACGAACTAAGAAAATGACTACTGCTACTACCGATGGACGAGGTTGTCTCTATGTCTACTCACTGCCGTTGCCGCGGCCGTCGTTGCCACTAGCACCATCGATCACCGCCATAGCCGACCAGATGGTCTCCTGCTGAAGGCGCTCGTGGTAACGGTCGTGCGCTCGGCCACGAGCCTCCTTCTTGCCGGCCCCCTTCGCGCGGTCTGCCGCCGCCCGGTTGGTCAGGGCCTTCTCCATCTCGGCCGTCCAGTGGTCTCTCGCCTCCTGGTCGTCCACCTCCGTCGCCGCCCTCGCTGCCAAGGGGGCCACCATTGCCGGAGCTCCATTGGGGTCGAAGCCCAAAGCTTGCATGATCTGCAGGGGGGCGGCAATCGCCTCCTCCCTCGTCCCCTCCCCCGCTACCACCTGGGTCACCTCCTCCCCCTCCTCCTCCTCGTCCTCCACCTCCGTCTCGTCCCCATCGATGAAAGCGCATGCGCACGCCACCTCGGTGGCTGTAGCCACTTGCAGCTCTTCCGCCGCTGTTTCACGGACGACCACCTTGGCCGCCTCCTTGGCCACCTCCTCCAGCGTGGTCATGGCCGCCTCGTGGCGGATCTCGCGGAGGGCTGCTGATGCGGCCTCCTTGGCCACCACCTCTACCGCCTGGCGCGGCGGCGTGAGTGAACCTCACGCCTGCCGCACCGCCTGCTCGCCGCCACCACCGCCTCCACCGGCTCCATGCCGCCTACACAACCTTCCTCCTCGAAGGCCACCACCACCTCCGCCTCGGCCATGCGCTGGGACAACAACGTGGCTTGGAGGTCGACATCATCGATGTCGGCCTCTTGGAAGCGGGTGCGACACAGCTCCCTGATCTTGGTCCGATTGGCGATCTTGTGGCGAGGCATGTCTATGGTAGGCGCTTTTTTCGATGGTGGTTGCTCTTGCTTGGGCTCATTTTCTCAGCCGCGCCTCCGTCGGAAGCGGCGAATACGGAAGCGGCGGAAGCGAGGAAGGAGGCCGCGCGAAGCAGCTACAATGGCGGAAAAGCGAAGCCACCGGCGCTCATGCCACGGCGCCATACGTCGCGCCATTAACGTCCCATCGCCGAGGTGTAAGCGGTGACAGCGGGAGAGGCAGGCATATGGATCGGACCGCTGCGCGCGGCTAGTCGGACAGACCGGACCGCGATCCCATAGCGACCGCGGCCCGGTCACCCATTTAGGTCGGCCCGATGGAAATGCCCTAAGTGGGGCTAGGGGAGGACAGGCCAGACATAATTTCTGTCCATGGGTTGTCTGCCTCTCCCCAAAATTAGAGCAAATTTGGTCCCAGAATAGATCTGTCCGAAAGAAAAGTGATCGGATGGATCATCCCGATGGACTGGGTTTTTGACAGGCCGTGTTCGAAATGGGTCTCCCGGTGGAGATACCTAATAATGCTAAAAGAAAGCGAGGGCGCCGGTACAGGGCGGGCTGACCTTGGCCCGACGCGGCCCGACGCATGACGGGCTCGTGGCGTGCTGGCCCGACACCGCAAGTCCCAGCACTTCGTAAGTTCCCCAAAAAACAACCCAAGGCTAGGTAATAAAGAAAATAATAATAAAGGACGAAGTGTTTCTTCCGGTCCAACTCTTTTTTAGACGACTTTGACCCTACAAGCCAGAGATATTTACCCACCACCAGGTCAAGAAAAATTCACGCATCAACACCCTCCGTGCGTTGTACGTCGCTCCATCCATCTAGAAAACCAATTCACGCCGCTGTGTAGGTTTAGGACTCCACATCCATCACGTTTAGGATCTAAAAATAAATCAATATCTCACCCGGGCCGGCTCCATATATATAGACATACTTGAGATCCAGGACACACGCGAGATCGAGATGTGTTTCCGCCTCGTGCACGCGCTCGATGGAGCATCCTCCTCTGGTTTATTCATGGTGACGACTGCCCTATCGGCGGGACGACGACTCGCCCCTGATCTTCCCCGGCTTCGTCTTCTTGTATGTTGTCAAGATCGACAGGAGACATCATCTTGATCGAGCGGTGCTTATTCTCCTCCGCGCAGGCACTGTTGGCTCGCACCGCGGCAATATTAATGGCACCGAAGGTCTCTCGCCTGCTCTGGTTGAAGGAAGGGATGTTACGTCGTCACAGGCGAGCGGTCCGGGGTCAGGACGCGGATTGTTGAAGCCATGGTTACCTCTGTGCATGCAGGGTGCCGATGCTAGCGACGCTGCCGCGTCCGGGTGCGATAGGATGACGCGCGAGACAACACCGCTTTGGGATTTATCTTCTTGGCCTTTGCAGAACACATGAAAGTTCAGGTCAAGGCCTGTCGTGTGATGGGGATGCGGTTTATAGGCAGAGACGAGTGGCGGCCGGCCATCGCCGGGATGGTGATCGATTTTGCATCGTGCTTTCAGTTCCAGACTTTTTGCTTTCATCATGTTTCAGAGAGAGTTGCCAGTGGGTTCTATTTTTCAATCTGCCGCTTAGGTGGCCTGTCAGCTTATGTGGATACCCATGACGGCCGGCAATCCAAACGCATCAAACGAGAAATCAATTCATAAGTGTGGAGAAGATCGGACAAATTCTACATGCACAGGGCATTGTCGCGTGTGGTCTGTGGAGATCCTTATTCCTTAGTGCCATTCGTAGCAAGAAGTGGTGGTGAGAGGCATGCGTGCCCAGCAGCCGGTGCTGCAGCAGACTCCTTTGTATGATGGATTACTGATTCGTTGGTACTAGAAGCAATTTTGGTTGCTATATTTCCTTCTCAATTTGCAATCGCAGGAGAAAAAAAGGTTCATCTTTGGCATGGCAAATGCTTTGGGCAATAGTCGACAGTTTTTAATCATTTCGTCAAGGTTGTTCTCAGTTCTTTACCTCCACTATTCCCCTCTGTGCTATGCTCTTGAGCTTCACCAGATTGCCGTTGCTAGCTCGAGATCGACTCAAAGAACAAGAGGAACCAGATTTGCGGAACACAACTACATCCCTTATTCGGATAAACATGGATTATTGCAGTTTTATTTGCTTTGCCAAGTGTGTCAATATTTGGAGTCTCCATTCCGTCATGCTACGTTCTAGATATTGCTGACATCATCCTACAGAATTCTTAATATGGAAAAAGATAGCTAATGTCCCATGGTGATAAGTCGATGGCGGACAAGGGCTCCAACGATTTCCTTTGCAAAAATGAGTCTAGGACCATCCTTTTGAAGAAATACAATCTAAAGTAAGATATATTAGTATTGTTAGAGATTTGAGAGAGACTAAACGGTGTTGGTAATGACTCTATTTTTTTATTTTGCAGAAAACGAAAGAGGGGTTTAGAAAAAGAAATAATCTGCATGCGCCCTACGCATTAAGCTTCTGTTTTTATTTGAAATTGGTACGAGTGTTAGGTTACTGTACTTTTGAATGTGATTTATTTGAATATCTACAAATTATGTCAATACAGGCAACAAAAATAATTTATAAGTTGCGGCATAGCTCCGTAATCGGTGGGAATAGGTTTGTCCAAACTAAGAAAAAATCCAACTCGAGACTGATTTTATAAGGCAAAGGTACAAAAAATCTTCGTCGAATTGGATCGGTCTTTCCGTTGCAACGCACGGGCACTTTTGCTAGTAAAGAAAATAAAAGAAAGAGGATGAGCACCACCTGTAAAAGTTCTCGAAAAAAAAAAAGAGGATGAGCAGCAGAGAAAGCAAAGAAGCGATTCGGCATCCCAGGCTTGCCTTCACCGAGCAGGCAAGTAAACCAGAGCACGCCCCGCCGGCAAAGCTCCCCCAAATCACCACCGCAGAAACCGAGAAGACCAAGAATCCGAGCTCAACCCATGGCGGATCAGGAGGCCGCCGAGCCGGGCCCGTCGGCGTGGCCCCCCTGGACCTCCCTCCTGCTCCGGGCCATGAGCAAGCGCCGGACCTGGGTGTTCCTCTTCCTCGCCGTCTACGCCGCGCTGCTCTCCTCGTCCTGGAGCCTGCTGGGTTCCGTCCGCGCCTGGTACTACGACGCGGCCGCGGGCGGGGCGGCGGCCCCAGCCGGGGTGTGGCCCGCGGCGCTGTACGCGTCCGTGATGTACGGCGCCGTGTTCGGGCTGCTGTCGATGGGCGCCGCGCTGGCCGTGGCGGCGCCCGCCATGCTGGTGACCTGGATCACCGTGCTCGTGCTGCTGGCCTTCGCGGGAAAGCCCCGGAGGTCGCTGGTCGCCGAGGGGCGGCGCGCCACCGCCGACATCGCGCGGCTCGCGCTCCGCGTGCTGCTCTGCGAGGGCAACGCCGTCGCCGCGGTCTGCGCCGCCGCCAGCTTCGCCGCTCTCCTCTTCGGCCGCCGCGACGACGACGGCGACGCCCGCGGCTGATCTGGAGCTTCTTGCTCCGTCCCGGCCTCCCCCCTTTTCACACGCTCTTTTTATTTCTCCTGCAGCTAGTTTAGTTTCAGCTGTAGTCCTGTCTGCCCCGATGCAGCCGTTGTATACCAGGATTTGGGGGGTTCACTTCATTTTATTTTTTGAGAAATTGAAGTTCTTCTGTTCGTAATGGTGGCGCCGGTTAACTGGTACTAGCAGTGGTCTTGTAACTGTAAGCAGAAGCCAGGCTCGCGGCGATGTTGCTCCGCTCGCGCCATTGCGACGAATCGGCCGGCGTGCTGGGCAGCGGGGGCAACGGCACAATCCGAATAGCCACAAGCCCTCCCACGTCGCCGGCGGGTCCGTGTGTCCGCCGGCGACGCCACGGTCGCCGCCCGGCTCGTGCTGCGCATGAAGAAGCTCTTCACAGACAAGAACGCCTCGCTCTCATCGTCAGCGTCGTCCCCCAGCTTCCAACTCTTCTTGCTTCTCCTCCACTAGGACACGCTTCTGGCCATTCCTCGGATCGAGCGGAGTGAGCGACCAGGCGAAGGCGGTCGACAGAGTGACGGGGAGTCCACGCCGCACTTCGACGACCGTTTCCTGGTCTCTCGGTTCCTCGTCTCGTTCAGTAGCACCTGTACGTGCGGTAACCATCAACGTGCCATATGCTCACTCCCCCGACCAACTTAATTAGAGCATGCTCCGCAGTTACTACCTGTTTGGTGTCGATAGAGCTCCAACCGGCACCGTGGACCCTTCCTGACGCAGGGGACATTGCAGTGCGTGTAGGATTAGCCTGACGAGGGAGGAGAGGGACTTGCTGGTTAGTGGTCGGGAGCCTGCGCTGGTGGTGCCCGACTGCTCGTGCGCCAACCGACAAGCAAGACATCGCTCCGAGCCTCCGTCCTCCGTCCTCCGATCCGGCTTAACTCCAAGGTCGATCGAGTAGTCGACCAGGAATCAGCTGACCAGACATAAACAATGAACATAACACATGTAATCAGACATGAACAATGAATATAACACATGGCTCATATGCTATGGCACAAAGATAAAGGGATGCTCCATGAGTAACATGTATAAACAATGAATTTGGTTAGCACACAAATTTATTCACGAAGATGATCCCTTTGTCTGTCATTGTGCTACTTACTAATCATCGTCCAAAGGAAGAAACACACGACCAAATCGATGAACTGCTTCAGAATAACTAGCACAAACAAGGTAAAGCTGGTGCTACAGGAACCCAAGGACGTGCTTACCATCTGGTTCCTATATCACCAGCTCTATGAACATATTGTACTAGGTGTCATCACAAGCTACGTTCACAAAATAAACAAGAATTTCCTCATAGTACAGAGCATTGACAACATGAAGCGATGATCCTACTGAATCAAGTTCCATCACCTTGAAAAGATGACAGAACCAAGTTTGAAAGGATCATCGCTTCCATTTCCTTACGGTGCGTATTTAATCATTGGCACTCGCATGAATGGACAACTATTTTTTGCCTCATATTAGGCATTATTTGTCCAAGATCAATCATAACAGGCATGCTATGAAGCAACTTATTGAGATTTCGGCCACAAAATGCAAAGTAATCATCGGCTGAATAAGAAGAACATGAAGAGTGATGTGGAAAGTAATCAATGCCTCATATAAGATGTGTACACAAACACCGGAGAGAGGACTCTGTACTACCTAGTACAATAGACAACATAGTTTGTTATGAACGATTGCATGTAGTACAGGTTCACTCTCCGGTGTGATTTGGTGACAGCTTTAATCATCGGCCTAGAACAAGAAGACGAACGGTACAATCTAGTCATTAATTTTCTCCAATTTTCCCAATCAGACGAACTCTAATCATAACATCTACCGGAATCTATAATAAGCGGAATCTAGGCACGGGGAGAGAGAGAGAGAGATATGAGGGGATTTATGGCGCGCGTTCTTGATGCATCGCGTCGTCTCTCGCCCTTCTCCCCGTTGCGTGCGCGCTTTTGGCTCCGATGACCTGTCCCCCGAAAAACGCCCAATTTTAGTGTTCCTAGCGAGCCATAATTTAGGATGCTTTAAGACTCGTACGATGCGAGCTTGGCTCGACGTGCAAACTTCCAAACGGGCTTATTTCTTCCGACATGATACAGAAAACGGCGGTGCAACCACGCCCCTAGTGTATCCGTGTTCCACTCCAAGAAGGGCGGAAATTCCACCTTCAGTAGCAGTACGGCCACGAGTCCACAGCTACAGCTTTGTTCCGCCCACAAGGTTCCTTAATTCGACGAGGTACCTAAATTCCATTTGTGCTCCTCTACCGTGGAACATTTGGAAATTCAGAGATGACATGGTCTTTTCACGACGTCTCGTTGGCAAATACTGTTTCCGATCCATATTAGTATATTCGAATTTGTCTAGATTCGAATGTATATAGACATATTTTAGTAATAGATACGTCCGAATCTAGATAAATTCAAGTCAACTAATATGAGTCGGAGAGATACTGTCAACCGCTGCGATGGAGGATTTTGAGAACACATCAATGGCGGAAAATCAGAGATCAGGGGGCGCAAAGATTTTCCTTTCCCATCACGGTATACGAACTTTTTTTCCCACGGTACATGAACTTGGAGATCCTGAAAACGACATGCTTAGGTCTGTCCGTGTCGTCACCATCAGTCTCCGGAGACGGTTCAGGATTAAAAGCGAGCTGTCTCCGTGCAAATGTTTCGGCGTCCCGTCCGTGGCAAAGCAGTATGCGCGTATGCAACAAAAAAAAATACTCCAAAGTGTATAGCCATGCATGTTGTACAGGTGATGACTTGGCGTTAACGGCGGATTAGGATTTACAGACAACAAATGCTTAACGCCAAGAGGTAAATCAGATTAAGTTCTCTCCTCCCGTGAGAAAAAAAGGCGGCGGCTAGGGTCACGATCTACTTCGTCCTCGTCGCCTGCGATCGAGCATCGACGGGTCCCCTCCTAGCTTGCCCCGGGCGGCGGGAGAGGCGGGACCTGACCGCGCCGGCGGTGTAGAAGGGTCCCTAAAGTTAGAGTTTGATCATCCGGCATCGTTGTTATGGTGGCTATGGCGGCGTTGTGCGGGACAAGAATAAGATATACCCGCCTCCTCTTTCACCTCGTCGGCGACGATCCTGCTGCTGGCGTTGAGGAGGGTGGGGATTCGTCTGGTCGCCGTTTCCATGGAGTGGTGGATCTCGTCCAGTGTACGTGTGTTCTGGATCCCGTCCAGTCTACGTGTGTTTTAGGTTTGGTGTTACAAGTTTTGGATCAATTCAAGGGTTAAATGGCGACAACTTTATCTCTGGGCGCTGGTCCTTAGGGGCACGTGCACGAAGACTTCCCGACTGTCATCAACAATGGCATGCCGGCTCCGGTAATGGAGCGGCGGCATACGCGTCGGCTCGCTTCCGCAGTAGTATTTGTTAGGTGGTCCAAAGTCCTCGATGTAATTTTTATTATGTTTAGGATACTTCGTACTTCTTATGAACTCATGAAATAGCTCCGGATCTTTTCTCGCAAAAAAAATGCTTCTGTATAGGATTCTGTCCTTCGCAGTACAGGTAACGGTGAGGAGATAGTACTGCAGGGATATTTGTTAGTTGGGGTGACCGACTTGGTCTCGCGTCCTGATCGGGAGCGTCCAACGTCACTATCGTTGGTGGGCCCCTGTCGTGCAGCGCATATAAAGAGGTGGGGGCCGGGGGCACGAACGCCAAGGTTCGTCCGCCGACTCGCCCACCGAACAACCCAAAACCCTAGGCCACCCGATCTGGCTTTTGCGTTGTAGCGGCGGGAATCACCCACCTCACCGCCGCCACCACTCTGTCGAGCTCCATGACGAGCTCGTCATCAACCTCGAAGGCCGACGGTATGTCTATCTCACTTACACTCTCTAGATCGACGCCTAGCGACCCAAAAAGACTAACAATGGTATCAGAGCCACTAGGCTAGTTGATCTAGTAGAGAAAGCAGAAGATCCGAGGTAGAAAGTTAAAAGGCTAGGGTTTTTTTAAGAAGCGCCGCCGCAAGGCCGCGCCGTTTCGCTCGATCCCGATGCATCGGCAAGCCGAGGTCGGGAAGAAGAACACAACCCCTCTAGGGTGTAGAAATAAAAAAAACCTAAAGCCATAGATTTCCCCCCTCTCGGATCGAGCCGATCTAGAATCGGAAAGAAAAAAAGAGAAAGAGCCCCGCATATTATTTTAGCTTTTCACCCTCCCCGAATAAGAAACAAGAAAGAAAAACATTCAAATCAAAAGGGAGGCTGATCAGGAAAAAAAGGACCCATTGGCCGCCGCCGTGCGCCGGAAAAGGGCACCGCGGCCAGACCGTTCGATGGCGGCGCTCTCACCGCAAGGGGAACGCGCGACCGGCGAAGGGACCGGCAACGACGCCGCCTCTCTCTGCTTGCTCCGGCCCGCCAGCGCTCGTCGAGGGTTTTTTCTCCGGTGGCGCAGTAGCGCGTGCGGCAGTGAGATAGAGAGGAGAGGAAGAGGACAGACAAAGGGAGCGGGTGAGAGGGGGTGAATGAGCTTTAGGGTTAGGGTTGAGCTGGGGCGTCTGTTTTTGACCCAGCCGAAACGCGCGCTCAGCCATGGGATGACGATGAACGGCCAAGATGAAGCGGCGGCGATAAGGCTGGGCTTCACGGACATTTGCCGCGTCGTGGTGAGCGTGGGCGGCTGAAAATTTGAAGAGGCAGAGCGGCCGTGCGTGATAAGAATATAGCGAAAGTGAGAAAGTGGGCTGTCGAGCCCTTTGGGCTGAGCATGACAGTAAAAAGAAAGAGGGCATAACGACATTTCCGCAGTTTTTTATTTACAGAAGCCTTTTTGGCAATTTTAAGACTCTGTTTTTGATGTTTTTTGCACAGTTTTTTCTATAGCAAAATTATCCAACGAAATTTTGTGTAGAAAAATATTAAAATAACAATAAAGTTTCTATAAATAGTAAAGTTGATGAATTTTATTCATATTTATTTCCGCTACAAATAGTTAAATGTATTTGCTTAATTGCGATAAAGTGGGGATTTTATTTGATGACCAACGTTGTTAGTAAGATTTTCAATATGGATAGTAAGTTTCATCACTATTAGTTCTATTTCTGCCCAACGGTGATGTAGAATTAATATTGAGAAGTTTTCATGTTTTAATTTGACCAACGTTGAATTAACTCATTTTGATGATATTTTGTTTTTCAGGCAATCCTATGAGTTTCATCTCGGCCATTGAGCCCCTCAATGGAGGGAACTACGGCTCATGGCGAGAGAAGGTTGAGATGGGGCTTGCCTTGCTTGATCTCGACTTGGCACTGATTGAGACCTGTCCCAAAGAACCTGAGGACCCCGTGAGGGGCGAAAAAGAAAGTGAAGATGACTTCAACAAAAGGGTCCATGACCATGGACCAATAAGAATGAAGTACGACCTTGATCATGCAAAGTGGGACTCGTCCAACAGAAAGTGCTTGATGGTCATTAAGAGCTCCATTATGGAAGCAATAAGGGGAACAATCTCAGAGTGTAGCACTGCCAGTGAGTACCTGAAGAAGGTAGAGAGTCAGTTTACTGGGTCTTCAAAGGCCTATGCAAGCTCTCTCATTAAGAAACTTGTTACTACAAGATACACTGATGGTGGAGTAAGGGACCACATATTGCGAATGAGCAACATGTCTTCCAAGCTTAAGCCCATGGACATGGAGCTCCCAGTCGAGTTCATTATTCATCTGATATTTGCCTCACTGCCAAACCAATTTGAGACTTTTGCTATGAACTACAACGCACAACCAGAAAAATGGGGCATTGAGAAGATGATGGCCATGTGCGTACAAGAAGAAGAGAGGCTCAAGGGGCAATCTGATGATTCTGTGAACTACCTGATCCCAACCAAGAAGAGGAACTTTCAGGGTTCCAGGCCACAAGGGAAACCTCAGGGGCATCCCCCTCTGATGACCCACAAGTATAGGAGGTGTATCGCAGTATTTTTGATAAGTAAGAGTGTCGAACCCAACGAGGAGCAGAAGGTGCTGGCTAGTGGTATGGATCAGGAATTCTCTGTAAATACTTAGCAAACGGATTTTTAGGGGTTTTCGATAAAGCAAGTAAACAAAGTACGAGTAAATAAAAGATAGTAAGAATAAATGCAGCAAGTGGCCCAATCCTTTATGCAGCAAAGGGCAAGCCGATTGTATTACTTAAGATGACCAAACGTTCTCGAGGACACATGGGAAGACTGTCAAGTGCTTTCGCTTCATATAGCTGATTAATCTTCTTTAGCTTGCTAAGTGTTGTGTGGGTGAACCTGTGCTAATGTACCGCCCCATCCAACACTAATACATACTTGTGATTATACCCCTTGCAAACATCCGTAAGTACAAGAAAGTAATTAAGGTAGAAACATAACCACAGCTTTAAACTCTAAGACCCTTATGTCCCTTGTGCAATGGTTTCCTAACGAAGGTTCAGGTTTCTGTCACTCCGGCAACCCCTACGATTAGTAGCCAAATACACAATGTATTCTCCTAGGCCCATATAGGTGAAGTGTCATGTAGTCGATGTTTACATGACACCACTAGAAGAAGTACACCACAACTTAAATAATAATCTATTGAATCTTTCTCAACACAACTCTACTACTAACAACAAGACTTCTCCCATGTCCTCAAGAACAAAATGAACTACTCACAAGACATCATATGGATCATGATCAGAGATGGAATAATGATGTATAACAATCTGAATATAAACAATAATTCAATGGTTCACTCAATAACATCAACTACAAGGAGTAATCAACACTGGGACAGTTTCCCCTATGAACTAATGCAAGATTCAACACAATTGTTACAGCAATATGGAGATGGTGATGAGGGTGCTGATGGTGATGATGGTGGTGATGATGATGATCCCGATGAAGTCCATCTTGATGGTGGTGTTGATGGCGACGATATCCCCTCTCCGGGAAGGAATTCCCTCGGCAGAAATCTGTCTGCCGGAGAGATCTTTCTCTCTCGGTGTTTTCCGCCCCGCAGAGGCGGCGGAATCTTTTTGTGGTCGCTCCCTCGAGTCTTAGGGTTTCGAGAGGATAATATACGCCAGAGGAGAGAGGCTGGAGTGGTCCAGGGTGACCACACCACCTCCTGGCGCGGCCTAGGGCTGCCCGCACCATGGGGTGGTGTGGGCCCCCTGTGGCCCATCTCCACTCCATCTTCTGGCATCCTTAGTCTTCTGGAAAAATAGGATTCTCCGTATATTTTCCCGGATTTTCTGATATTCGCGAATTTTGCCTCCAAACAGCACCTTTTCCATCAGAATCCTGACTGCAGCGGTCCATGCTCCAAAAGTCATCCACCATGCAAAAACAGATGAAATAACATAAGTATCACCTCTCAATACGAAATATATCAATGAATAATAGTGAATGAAGACATAGAATAGTGATGCAAAATGGACGTATCAACTCCCCCCAAGCTTAGACTTCGCTTGTCCTCAAAGCGAGCTCAATAAACATGGCCTCAGGTTTATGGAGTGAAGAGTCGATAAAAGAATACGGACAAGAAGCATCACATTTATCAAATACATAGATCATAATAGAAGACAACTCACTATTATATAACTCAACTTGTAATAAGTAAAGGAAACACAATAAAGATACACAAAGTGAATCATAATTGGTAATGGCAAACTTAGCTCTTGGTCGAAGAATAGTTGATAATTTGCTGCAAATAGCTGGCTTTTCAATGATAGCTTTCAAAGTAGTAAACGTCAAGATAAGAGCAATGTGCAAAACAAGGAACATAAGAAACATGAATGAATAAATCATCATATGAATGAATGAAACACAACAACTCAAAATACTTGCTGAGAGAGAAGGGAGTAGGTTTACTGACTCAACTATAAAGTAAAAGAAAGGCCCTTCAAAGAGGGAAGCAGGGATTGCAAGTCTCATAAAGAGCTCCCAAAAATTATGATACTTACTAGCTTTCAGCTCTCATTGCCCCTATCATAGGCATCTTTAGGTGATTAAGGTTAAAGTGATCAAAAATGAGGATATGCATTGACAAGTTGTAAGTTGAGAATCTCATGTCCCTTGAATACGAGGGCCGCTCCTCATGCTACTCAAGTTTAGTCACCGGTAAGTTCTTGTCATCGTAAGCATATGTGTATCATAGAGAACCGCCAATGGGGTACCCTTGCCTGAGGATACGGAAGAATCCCCATATCAAAATGACAAGGCAAGCAGACAACAAGTATCTCAGAAATCTTCTTATTTACCATGGGAATATGGTGCTTTTTTCTCTCTTTCCTCTTTTCATAACCTCTTTTTTTTCTCTTTTTCTTAATCTCTATCTCTTTTTTATAAAAAGAATGCTTCATAGATACTCGTTATGGTTACGTTGCAGGTTTCCACCATGTCAGCATGGATTAGACCAGCGGCCCAGGCGTTTCTCTAACACACATGCATAACTCCATGGACTTACAAGCCCCCCTTTCATTTCACACCGACGTCATCCAAAGATAAAAGAACATGATATCAACTTGGTACAAAGTACCAGTGCAATGTGATACATTGCAAATGTATCTATAATTTTTGATGTTCCATGCTTGGTTTTATCTATTTTCTTGTGTTTTGTTCCAACTTTGGAGTACTTTTCATATGATTTCTTGGACTAACCTATTAACAAGATGCCACAGTGCCAGTTGCCTGTTTTCTGCTGTTTTTGGTTCTAGGAAAGTCAGAAAATCAATATTCTCGGAATTGGACCGGACAAAAGCCAAAGTCGATATTTTACCGGAAGACTCACGGAGCCAGAATACGAGACGGAGAGGGGCCAGGGGCTGGCCACACCATGTGATTCGGGGGACAGAAAGTCTCTGTTCCGGCACCCTGCCGGGACGGGGAAGTGCCCCCGGAGCCATCTCCATCAATCTCCACCGCCATCTCCATCACCATTGCTGATTCCCATGATGAGGAGGGAGTAGTTCTCTCTCGAGGCTAAGGGTTCTACCGGTAGTTATGTGTTCATCTCTCTCTCTATGCATGATCTTATTGAGATCATGAGCTTGTAATCTATAGATCTACCTTGCTACTCAAGTGCTTTAATAGATCTCTGCTCTCCCCATGTGTGTGAAAGTGACAGCGTGCACACCATGGTGGCACTTAGGCCAGAGATTACAAATACTTGTTATGAGTTATATTTGGAGTTGGATGTCTTTATGAAATTGTGGTGTTTGTTGGAACCATCTAGTGCTCAAGGTGACAGTGTGGGGTTTTCTAGATGGGAAAGGCTTACTTTGAGGTGTGTTGTTATAGCCCTACCATGGATTAGAGTGTCTAACCGGAGAGTAGTTCAGCGTAGTATCATGAAGATAATATATTTATATGAGAGTGTTCACTAGTGAAAGTATGATCCCTAGGCCTTGTTTCTAAGCATTGAAACACCGTTTGCAACTAGATCTGTTACATGTTTGCTTGCTGCCATTTTTATTTCAGTTTTACTTTAGTCTTTTCCACGCCATCAAGTTATTTTCTATCACCGTTACCACTTATAATTATTCATACCACTTGTATTTCACTATCTCTTCGTTGAACTAGTGCACCTATACACCTGGCAAGTGTATTGAGTGTGTTGGGGACACAAGAGACTTCTTGTATCTTGATTGCAGGGTTGCTTGAGAGGGAATACCTTTGACCACTTCCTCCCTGAGTTCGATAAACCTTGGGTAATCCACTTAAGGGAAAACTTGCTGATGTTCTACAAACCTCTGCACTTGGAGGCCCAACAACTGTCTACAAGAATAGAAGTGCATAGACATCAAGCTATTTTCTGGCGTTGTTGCTGGGGAGGTAAGGTAAAAGGTATTCACACCAGAGGATTAAAGAAGAAGAACCTTCCACGGCAAACGCCTATTTTCTGGTGTGAGTGCTCGAAGTTATTTCCTTTAGATTCTACAATTTTTCCTTTTTGTTTCTTGTTTTCACTATTTAGGCTTAATGGAAAACAACGAAAAAATTAGAGAGCTTTATAGTATCTATCTTGAGTTAGGACATGAAGTGTTTGAAGAGAAAATTAAAAAACCTATGGAACTTTATTTGCATGCTAATAGCAATGTTATTAGTATGAATTCTTTGGACACCATTATTGCTAATGCTATGGAAAAGTCTAAGCTTGGGGAAGCTGGTTTTGATGAGCATGATATTTTTAGTCCCCCAAGCACGGAGGAGAAAATTTACTTTGATGATACTATACCTCCAATATATGATGATTACAATGATGAATACGATATTTTCAGTCCACCTACTATTAAGGGGGAAATTAATTATGATTACAATATGCCTCCTATATTTGATGATTATGGTGATGAAAATAATAATAATAGCTATTTTGTGGAATTTACTCCCACTACAATCAATAAGAATGACTATGTTTATGTGGGGAGTATTAATTCTTTTATGCATGTGGCTCATGATAAGAATGTTTTATGTGATAGTTATATTGTTAATTTTATTCATTATGCTACTGAAAGTTATTATGAGAGAGGTAAACAGAGTTTTATGTGTCTCAACATTATTAAGTTTCCCCTCTTTATGTTGAAAATTTTGAAGTTGCACTTGTTTTGCTTTCCTATGCTTGTTGCTTTGTGCTTTCATGACTTGTTTATTTACAAGATTCCTATGCATAGGAAGTGGGTTAGACTTAAATGTGCTTTGAATTTGCTTTTTGATGATCCCTTTTACTTCAATTCATATATTTTTTATGTGAGCATCTTCTCAAACTATCATGCCTAACTTAAAGGCGTTAAAGAAAAGTACTTATTGGGAGATAACCCAAAAGTTTTAGATGAGTCTTGGAAGTTATTACCTCTGCAATAACCGATCCTTATCCTTTTTATTTGCTTTTTGTGCCAAGAGTAACCTCTAATGAGAGAGAACTAATGATTGGGAAAGTTGCTGTCCCGAAACAGATTTCTATGCTTCACCGTAAAAAATCGTGTAAAATCTCTGAACGTCTTTTTGAGGCATGAATTTTTGTGCTTCTTCCCCAGGTTGTTATCTAACTTTCGTTAGTTCAACACTTTTTTATTTGAGCAACAGAAGGTCTTCGAAACAATTCGTCTTTACCTGCTGGTCTGTTTTGACAGATTTTTGCCATTTTCTGCATTTGCTTCTTGTGGGTTTCTTTTTGAGTTCTTTTGGGGAATTGAGCTTTTTAAAGGAAGTGCTACAGTAGCTAGTGTTATAATGGAAGTTTATTTGGTGTTATAACTGAACCTTAAGACTTATTTATCTTAAGTGCACTAATGTTGCTAATGAGATTGTGTGAAGTTTTGTATGAAGGAAAAATTTCAGGTGTATGGAAGGAATGAGTAATGAGATGAAGGATGGACTAAATCTCAAGCTTGGGGATGTCACGCGTGTCACCCCAAGAAATATCTAAGAAATACAAGCGTCAAAGCTTGGGGATGCCCAAGGCATCCCCTTCTTCATCAATAAAAATCACAGGTTTCTTCAAACGCTTCATTTTTATTGTTTCATGCACAGTTGTGTTTTTCTTGGAGCGTCTTCTTTTTCGTTTTCATTTTGGTTTTTAGTTTGTTTGATTTGCTCAGTTTTCTGAATAAATTGGTTAGACCCCCTCTTTCATACATTGTTTTGCAATTGGTTTGGTTTGGTTTGGAAAAGAGTAGGAAAGTTCATGCTTATGTGGTAAAAAGAGCTCGTTTTTGACTGTGGCCTATGCTTTGTCATGCCATGCTTGATATTGTTTTGGCTTTATGCTTAGTATTCTTTGCTGTAGCATGAGTTGTTATAAACAATTGAGATTGCTTAATGTGCCTTGGATGAATCATGCGTTGTTTTAGCATATTAAAGCATAGTATAGTGGTATTCTCCTTTGATGCTTTATTTGGGTTGACTTGGCGCATGCTCAAACCATGTTATGACTATCTCAAGTCACCATAGCCTCTATGATCCTTTAGTTTTCAACTTGTAGTATCACTTTATGCTTTGATCAATGATGTTTTGTCGCTCTGCATGATTATGGCCATTATTGCTCTCTTAGTTTGTCGCTCCCAGTCTTTTGCTAGCCTCCACAACCAAGTATGAGTTCCACTCATGCATCCAACTCCCTAAACCAAGTTATTCCAAAAGATTCCACCATACCTACCTACTAGCTTATGCTATTCCAAGTATATTCATGCTTTTGTTTACCTTCCAAATTAAACTTGTTATGAGAAAACTAGTGATTAAAGCTCTCACAAACTTGATGGCACACTTTACTTTACTTGCCCTTAATAAACTTGAACCATTGTGCCGTCTATGTTTTATATGCTTGCACTTATTTGTTGGGAATTAGCAGAACCATGCTTTCATGGGGAACGCTTTCAACATTGCACTTGGTACTTGTACCTAGTTGATATCATGCTCTTTTGTATATGGATGTCGTCGGTGTGAAATGAAAGAGGAGCTTGTAAGTCCATGGAGTTATGTATATGTGTTAGAGAAAGCACTGGGCATTGGTCTAATCCATGCTGACATGGTGGAAACCTGCAACGTAACCATAATGACCTGTCTATGAAGCATTCTTCTTATAAAAAAAGAGTCCTATATTGAGAAAAAAAAGAGAAAAGAAAAAAAAATACTATGAAAAGAGGAAAGAGAGAAAAAAGCACCATATTCCCATGGTAAATAAGAAGAATGATGAGATGTTCGTTGTCTGCTTGCCTTGTCATTTTGATATGGGGATTCTTCCGTATCATCGGGCAAGGGGTACCCCGTTGACGGTTCTCAATGATACACATGTACTTACGATGACAAGAACTTACCGGTGACTAAACTTGAGTAGCATGAGGAGCGGCCCTCGTATACAAGGGACATGAGATTTCTGACTTATACTTCGTCAAGAATGTACACCATAGTTTGTTCACTTTAACCTTAATCACTTCAAGATGCTTATGATAGGGGCAATGAGAGTTGAAAGCTATAAGTACCATAATTTTTGGAAGCTCTTTATGAGACTTGAATCCCTACTTCCTTCTATGAAGGCCTTTCTTCCACTTATATATTGAGTCTCCACCTTCTATCTTTATGCACTTACTTTGAGAGCATAGTGGCCATTCTTAGTTCTATGTGCATTGTCCCAAGACTTGTTGATTTATGCATACCTTGATATTGCTTGTTTTAAACTATTTGTATCTAGTCACTCTTATGAACTTTGAAGGTGTCCTATGCATTTATGTTTGCTACTCTATGAGGGACAAGCTGAATACTATTATGCTATATTTTCTTTATGTGAAACAAACAAACGTCTCGCAAAGCATTGTTATTCATGAATCTTTTGTTTGTGCCTTTTCATGTTGCAACATAGTTTCTTTGTCTATTGCTAGAACTTTGTCTTTCATGTTATGATTGAAGTACTATGATCCCAGCTTTCAATGTTTTACAAATACTTTGATCAAGTTTATGATGGTGCATGTCACCTCAAAAATTATTCTTTCTTTTTATCACTTACCTACTCGAGGACGAGCAGGAGTAAAGCTTGGGGATGTTGATACATTGCAAATGTATCTATAATTTTTGATGTTCCATGCTTGATTTTATCTACTTTCTTGTGTTTTCTTCCAACTTTGGAGTACTTTTCATATGATTTCTTGGACTAACCTATTAACAAGATGCCACAGTGCCAGTTGCCTGTTTTCTGCTGTTTTTGGTTCCAGGAAAGTCAGAAAATCAATATTCTCAGAATTGGACCGGACAAAAGCCAAAGTTGATATTTTACCGGAAGACTCATGGAGCCAGAAGACGAGACGGAGAGGGGCCAGGGGCTGGCCACACCATGTGGTGGCGCGGTCTAGCCATAGCCGCGCCACCAGGTGGTGTGGGCCCCTCTGGCCTCCACCGACCTTGCCTCTTCGCCTATAATAAGCCTCCTGATGCATAAACCCTAGATAGTCCACCAGAAATCCATGAAAAGTTCCGCAGCGCCGCCGCCACCGAAGGGGAGATTCGGGGGACCGAAAGTCTCTGTTCCGGCACCCTGTCGGGACGGGGAAGTGCCCCCGGAGCCATCTCCATCGATCTCCACCGCCATCTCCATCACCATTGCTGATTCCCATGATGAGGATGAAGGAAATATGCCCTGAGAGGCAATAATAAAGTTGTTATTATATATTCCTTATATATGATAGATGTTTATTTTACATGCTAGAAATGTATTGATTCGGAAACATCAATACATGTGTGTTTAATAAACAAAAAGGGTTCCTAGTCATGCCTCTCTTATAGACTAGCTTGTTGATTAACAGGATGATCAAGGTTTCCTGATCATGGATATTGGATGTTGTTAATAACAAGGTCACACCATTGGTGGAATGATGTGATGAACATTCATCCGAAGTATAGCATTATGATCAAGTCATTATGTTTATATTTCTATAACATCATACGAAGTAATCTTTATCCTTAGACCATGAGATCATGTTAATTGCTAACACCGGAAGAGTATCTTGATAACATCAAACGTCACACCGTAACAGGGTGACTATAAAGATGGGTTCAGTACTACGAAGGTGTTATGTTGAGGCTCATGGATCAAGAGTGGAATTTGTCAATCCAGATGACGGATAGATATACTCTGGGCCCTCTTGGTGATATCACATTAGGATAGCTTGCAAGCAAGTGATGTGATCACTAGAATGTTATATCATGTGACGAGGGTTTAACTCGTCAATGCCCATTGTTATGGACTTGGGTTTTGGAGAAGGAGGGAGCACTGGAGACATCTATCGCTAGCAAACAAGCACACAAGGGACAAAGGATTTACCCAGGTTCAGGCCTCGTAGAGGTCCCTACTCCTGCTTGTCTGCTCGTGAAATTATCGAGGGAGTCGAAAGTTACAATGGTGCGCAGACGAAATCTAGCGAGGGTTGTGGAAACTAGGGTTGCGTGTGTCCTCCTCGCCGTCCCTTACTAGCCTTTATATAGATAGGCTAGGTCTCAGGTAGCAGGTTGAGTCGGTTACAAGTTAGGGTTTTCCCCTTCAAACTTTCTATCTTTAACTTCTTCTTGTCCTTCAAGCAATCGAGAGTCCGTAGGTTACTCGAGTCCCTCCATCCGGGCCTTGGCGACACCGTGGGCCTGTATGTATTTGGACCATATATACCAAGCTCGAGTACCTGTAGGGTATACCCATGTCAGTAGCCCCCGAATGTCCAGTGGAATCGCAGATTCATTAGGACTTTGAAACCTTGAGTGCCTAAATGAGTACATTTCGATTGCCTTTATTTGTGTCATAGGGATTGTTGATATACGTGCCTGATATAACCAAAGTATAGGTATCAGTTAACCACCTTAGGGTGAAACAACGCAATCTACTCAAATTCGAGTCCTCGGACTCGAATCCGGAAAAGTGCTGGTGTAATTCGACTCAGGCCGCGGAGGTCTTACGAGTCAATTCGATTATATGGGTGTGAGCACTTGGCGTCCGTCAAGGCATGTTCATCGTGCTGATGCGGATATGTCTCTGGTAGTGCGTGGTTAAATGCGTTGCGAGGCCTTACTCAGGTCTTACCTTCACGCCGTAAGCGCGACATCCAATTTTATCATCGCGGAGCGATTCGGGTAACCCGAGACCTTGATCTCTTTGTAGGGAAAAAATTATGAGGCGGTGTCGCCATGAGTTTCAAGTGTGGATGTTATCAACACACAGTTTTTTGTTCAAATAATCATAGGGTGCGCGACCAGTGCTCCCTATGGGAGTAGCCCCCGAGTTCCTGGTTGAGTCGAAGACTCAGACAGGGACTAAAGAACTTTTGTGACTGCTGTCAACTTTCGCTTGCTTGTTTCAATCGATGACTCGGGCAGGTACTAAAACAACTTTTGCGACTGCTGTCGTCTTTTGCCTGCTTGTTTCAGTTGATGACTCAGGCAGGTGCTAAAATACTTTTGTGACTGCTGTCGTCTTTTGCCTGCTTGTTTCTGGCGCTCCCTATGGGAGTAACACATGTCCATAATCGAACTGTGTTTCGAGTGGTTGTCCATGTTCCTGCAATAAGAAAAAGAAAAGTCATAGGGTGCGCGACCAGCGCTCCCTATGGGAGTAGCCCCCGAGTGCTTGGTGGAGTCGAAGACTCCAGCAAGGACTAAAATAGTCGAAGTTCTCCACTGCATAGCCTTGATGACGTCGGTGCTGACGCTTGTATGACCTTAGTTGCCCGCGTGAAGCATTTTGTGGGGCGTGGACGAGCTGTGGGTCCTACTTTTTGACTTTGATTGGACTGGGCGTGCGTAATCTTATTTTTAACTGTGCCTCCTCGATTTCCGCGCGTAATGGTAGAAGTGGGGGGACGGTTCGCGCTTCCTCTTCTCCACGTGTCCTACGTGATGCGTGCCACGCGTCCAATAGGGTTTTTGTCAGCTGTTGGATTGCATCTTCCAGGGGTTAAGTAGCGATGCCGCGACGGTAATTTCCCATCTGTGTTCTTTCTTCCTTGCTGCCATCGCCATTGCCCTGTGCTTTCCTGCTTTCCTCTGCGCCCATCTTCTCCACGACGCTGGACCAACTCCGTTCGTTCCCTAGCTATTTTCTTCGCTCTCATCGCCACCGCGCAATGGGGAATAAGAAGGGAGGCGTTGCCGCTGATTCCGCGGCCACCCTCACTGCAGCGAAGAAGAAGGGTGGATCCACTACTATGGCCGCCAGTGCCGCCGCCGTCGGGAAGAAGAGTCGCGGGTACCCGCGTGACAAATGGCGCATGGCGCCCCTCTATCATCAAGGCGCCGGATCTCCGTCTTCTTCGCCAAGATGGAGTGATTTCTGCAGCAGTCGCCGATTCGCGCGTCCCCAGTGGTGAGACCGTTCCTATGCCTCCCGCTGGTTATCGAGGGATGTTTCTTGCATTTATCATTCGCGGTCTTTCCTTGCCTCTTCACCCCTTTCTTCGAGGTCTTCTGTGTTTCTATGGGCTCCAGCTCCATCAGCTGTCCCCAAATTCTCTCCTCCACATTACTTGTTTCATCACTCTCTGCGAGTGCTGGCTCGGAATCGAGCCGCACTTTGGTCTTTTCAAACGCATTTTTAAATTGAAGCGTCAGTCCGCATCTGGCTCTTTAGTTTATGACGTAGGTGGTTGCGGAATCCATGTTGACCCATCCGCCACCTACTTCGATATCAAGCTCACCAAATCCGTCCAGGGATGGAGGGATAGATGGTTTTATGTGCGCGACCAGAAGGACAAGGACGAGCACTTTGGACTCGCGCCCTTCGATCCCGCGACTCCCAGCAAGAAGATGCGTTCTTGGAAGAACATGATCATGCCTTCCGAATTCACGGAGACAGACGTGTTATATCAGCGCGTCTGCGACCTCGAGAGTCGCATAGGTGCAGAAGAGGGAGGCTGCGCCCTTGTCAGGACTTGGCTGCGTCGTCGCGTCCAGCCTCTCCAGGCCAGGGTCCATCCCATGTTCCAATGGGGTGGCGCTGATGATCCCACTCGCGTGTTCGCGATGGCATGTCCATGATGAGGTAGATAAAAGGTGCGATTGGTCACGAAGTATACCCTCAAGGATGTGCTTCCGAGCAGGCGATCGTTCCTCCTTTCGATGCTTCGAATCCTCCTCCTGAGGTATGGTTGTGCTACGTAGTAGCGTATTTTCTCAATTGCGTCTTCTGTTGCTTATCTGTTTTACTTTTTGTATGCAGGAGTGGGCGGTGTCGCCTGGCATGCCTCCCCTCCCTGAGGGGATCATTTCTCGTGAAGCTTTGGAAGAGGACCAGTCTGAGTCGACTGTCCCTTCCGATGTGGAAAGAAGCCCAGTCGAGTCCGGATACTGCAAGTGTTCACGTGAGAGGATTCAGCGTCGACTCCTTCCACTCTAGGAGGCGCGGCTATTGGCGCGGAGTCGCCAATTCCCGCCGTTCCTGTGAGGGCTGTGGCACCGTCTTCTCGCAAGAAGATGCGATTGCCCAAGGAGTCTTCGTCGGAGTCGACGGAGGCAACATTTGATCTTGACAGATTTGACTAGTAAGTTTGCTAGTGCATTCGTTCTTTGCTTGTTTTCTTCTTGTTGGCTTTGCCCTGGAGTTTGCCCTTTCTGAGTGCGGATTTTATCTTGCAGTCAAGAGGCGTCGTCATCGTCTGGCGACGTCGAATTTTTGAAGGAATCAGGAGTCGCGACCTCAAAGGCCAAGATAGAGGTCGAGCGTGCTCCTTCTCCTCGGCGCGGCCCTCCGGGCACAATTCTTCGAGCTCTCCTCACGTAGGGGAGCATCGAGTAGTAGCTCGGATGATGGTTCAGCAATCTTCTTCGGAGTCGCTGGAGGACCATGTAAGTATATCTTTCTCTCTCTTTTTTTTTATAATTTGGCAGTCAACGCCCTTTGTTGCCTTCTGCTGACTCCTTGTTTTGTGCGACAGCTCCTTGTAAAGGAAGCCGCACAGGTGGCAGAGCAAGTGATGGCGATGGGTCGCCAGCATGCGATGCTGGAGATGTGCCACCGTGTGGTTGAGAGTGAGTGTTCTACACTTATTCTTTTCGTCTTCTCTGTATTTTGGTATAATCGACTGACGGCCAAATTTTGACTGCCATGTAGCTGAGCATAATGCTTTACTGCGTGATGTCGCCACGTTGGAGAAGACGCTGGCAATTTGTGAAGAGCGACGAGGCAATCGCGGCTCGGGATGAAGCTCAGAAGCGCGAAGAGGATCTGCGTGCCTCCTTTGCGGCCAGGGAGAAGTTGTTCGAAGAGCAACTTTTCTCAGTCGCCAAGGCCCTCTCAGGTACCTTTACTTAGTAGATATTTTATTGATGTTCTTCTCTTCCTCTGTAGTGCCGGTGGCATTAGAAGTTTGATCCGTGTGCGTATTTTGGTGTAGATGCTGGCGGCTTGAGTTTTGATCCACAAGCCCTTGGTCGCGATGGCCTCTGGCGGTAGCGGTATCTGTGATCGAAGACCGTAAGCGCCATCCAAAATCGTTGTCCAAAGCCAAGGCCACCGAGTCACCTCGGGAGGCTGCGCCAAGCGGCTGATTGACAATGTGGAGGAGCTGGTGGAGTCGCTCGCTGGGGGTGTGCCTGCCACGTACAAGAACTCCCTCCGCGCAGCTGGCGCAACCATGTCGCTTGCCATGGTGCAAGCCCACAGAGTCGAAGTGGATCCCTCCGCGGTGTCGAAGGCGATGCCTGTTGGCGCAGATGGTCAGCAGGTAGTATTCGTTCCTTTTGCGACTGCCTGTGCCAAATATGGCCATTCCTTGATAAAACACTGTTGCCAAGTATTCGGAGGAGCTCAATCGCGCGAAGAAGGCGGTAAAACTTGACCTCGGGGCGGCAGAAATCGATGGCATCGATCTTGCACGGACTTGATGAAGCCCCCAAGGTCATCGAAGTCGAAGAAGCCGGCTGCTCCGTAGTTAGTTCCTTGTAATAGCTGGTGAACTTGCTCTTTTGATTAGAGAACATGCCTGTTGGCGAATGTGTTTGTAGATACTTTTATCGGTCCTGAATGCACCTGTTACTTTTGACTGTTGAGTTGGTCGCCTTATTTTGCTTCTAGCTTGATTTTTGGTAGGGTACATCAAGTGGTCTTGTGGGGGGAACCCCGGACTCGCCATCTCTTGAGGATACAGTGGCACCATCCTGCTCCAGGGTAGAGGAGCTTTCCTTGCTTTCACGACTTCGTGATCGTGTTAAGCAACTGGAGCGTGAGTTGCCCGTGATCCGCGGTAGCGCGGACGTCTGGAAGTCGAAGGCTGAAAAAGCTACCACTCGCGAGCAATATCTGCTTGGCGAGGTGACACAACTGGGCGACCAGTTTAAGTGTTAGTTTGCTCATCCTCGTCTTTTCCTTGGTAGTTAATCGCAATGGTACGTTATACTCATCTTTGTTGATCTTTGCCGTGTAGTTGTTAGCGCGCGTTGTCCGCAGGAGGAGAGGGATAGGATTGCCATCCGCCTTCATGATCTCACCCAAGAGCAACTTCAGGAGAGTGGATACTTCTGGGTAGATCATGATCGTGAGACTGCGTTAGCGACCCTACAGGATCGCGCCTCGCGAGTCATGCTCTTTCTGAAGAAGTCGTAGTTGTGCCTGAAGAACATCTACCAGGCGATGTTCCCACTGGATGATACTCCATCAAGCCTGCTGGCCCTGCTGACAAAATTTCAAGATATGTCCACGGTTCGCGAGTGCGTGAGGCAGCAGCTGGTGGCTGGTGCCAAGGCTGCGCTCTCTGTGGTGCGTTTGCACAGGCCTGACGTGGATGTCGCCACCATTGCATCTGGGCCACCGGTGCCACCCGCAGGATCTTCTTGGAACATGGTGCCGCATTATCAAGCGGTGGATCGTCCAGCCGAGGAAATTGTCGACTTCTTCGAGGAACAGACTAATGTTCTTCTATTGCAAGGGTAGCCAAATATGTATCCTAGATATAAGTGTACTGGTGTTGTAAAGCTCATATATATTTTGTAGATAATTTACTGTTGAATGTATACAAATAGCTTTATAAGCATAGGGTGCGTTGCACTTGTGCGAGTCCTTTTCGTTAGCCTGGTCATCTTTGTGTCTTTCCCCTGTTAACATGTCAGCTGCGTGGCAGCTCGGTTGTGTTTGTGTTTAGGGGTTCGATTGATGTGCCAGCTACTCAGGATGTCGCGTTATTGTTCGAACAACATATGTATATAGGGTGGCGCAGCCCCCGAGTATGAAAGTTGACAAAAGAAAAGAGAGCATGGAGTTTTGGGGCACTTAGCTTTTATTTATTCGGAGAATGGTACGTAGTACAATGTGCGGCTAAGTAGCCTTGGCTGAATAGCCTTATTTGCGATGCAAAAGTAAAGAAGAAACGACTAAGGGTAGAAGCGTCGCAGTTGTGCGACGTTCCAAGGGTTGGAGTATGCGACTCCTGTCTCTAAATCTTGAAGGCGATAGGCGCCACCTAGGATTACTTCTGTAATCACGTACGGTCCTTCCTAGGGGGACTCGAGCTTGAGATGCCCCTGCTGCTTCAGTCGCAGGACCAGGTTACCTTCGACAAAGGATCTTGGGCGAAGCCTTCTGTTATGGTAGTTGCGTAGGTTCTACTGGTAGATCGTAGATCTTTCTGCGGCGATTTCTCTTGCGTCGTCAAGGAGGTCGACAAAGTCTTCGAGTGCGAGGGATGACTCCTTCTCGCTGTAGGCGACTTCTGGCGTGGCTTCTGTCTGCGTACCTCGGCGGGTATCTGCCTCTGCTCCATGTACCATAAAGAATGGTGTGTAGCGGGTGGCGCTGTTTGGAGTTGTCTGCGAGCTCCAGTCTGGATTGCGATTCGTTTGGCCAGCAGCCAGCTTGTTGAGTGGTGGCGAGGAGTCTCTTCTTGATGCGCTTGAGCAGCCCGTTTGCCTTTTCCACGACCATTGGTGCGGGTGTCTGACGAGGCATAGCTGATGTTGATCCCCAGTTCTCGAGAAATCTTGGAACTCCTTGGATGTAAAGTTCGTTCCATTGTCGGTGATGATCTTTGTGTACGCGAAGCGGTGAGCGATGGACTCGAAGAACTTGACTGCTGTGCCCCGATTGCTTGGTCAGCATGGCCTCGATCCACTTGGTGAACTTGTCGATTGCGACCAAGAGGTGACGTAGCCTCCTTGCGAGGACCTTGGAAGTTTGCCGACCATGTCGAGTCCCCACGGGTGAAGGGCGAGCCAATGGAATAGGCCGTAGTTCTGCGCTGATGCGTGTGGCTTGTCCGCGAATCGCGATGACGCGTTGCACTTTTGGACTATATCCTTGGCGTCGTGCATGGCCGTGGGCGATAAAATCCAGCTCGTGGAGCTTTGGTGGCAATGCGGCTGCGGCGTGGTGCCCGCAGGTCCCTTCATGGATGTCGAGGAGGATTGCTCTTCCATCGGCTAGGGAGACGCATCGCTGTAACATGCCTGTGATGCTATGTTTATACAGTTCGTCGTTGATAACGGCGAATGCCTGGAGTGTCGCGCGATGTGTCGATGCATCGCAGCCGTCGTCCGGTAGGCGCTTCGAGGAGACGTAATGTACGGCTGCGTCCAGATTGTTCGATCATCATGACGCTCATTGGTCCGTCGAGTCTGTCGAGCTCCAAATCATCGATTGTTGTTGGCTCATTGGGTGGCGTAGCCCCAGTCCGTTCTGCGCTTGTTTTCTTCTCTGCGTCCTTTGGCTTGATGGTGCGTTCGCTTATGCTCTCGAGAAATACCCAATGTGGTATGTGTGCGCTGGTGGAGCCTATGTTGGCGAGTGTGTCCGCCTCCTCACTGCTTTCGCGGACTATGTGTCGCAACTTCGCAGCCATCAAGTCTCCTTCAAGTGTGTAAGAAGGTCGGTATGCGATCGTGTTGTCGTTTAGTCGTCACACTCGTGCATTGTTTGGTTGACGACCAGCTTGGAGTCGCCATATATGATTAGCCTCTTTGGCTTGTGCTTTTGCCATCCTCATCCCGTGTAACGGGCCTCGTATTCAGCCTCGTTGTTTGAGGCTGTGAACTGATTCGCGGGGCGTATTTCAGTTTGTCCCCTTGAGGCGATGTCGATTATGACACCTGCTCTGCTCCATCTTTCCTCTTGGACCCATCGAGTACATTGTCCGGGTAGGACATATCTGGCTTGTCCGGAGTTGGTTTTCCATCCAATGTACGAGGAAGTCCGGAGAACTTGCGACTTGATTGCGCCGCTTTTTGTATGTGATGTCTCGTGGAGAGCTCGATTCCCCAAAGCGTGACTCATAATGGCGTCAGGGTTATTGAGGATATGTCCCAATGGGGTGTCATTGACTAACACGATTGGGTGTTCCTGGAAGTAATGGCGCAGTCTGCGGGCAGTCATAAAGACGTCGTACGCCAGCTTCTGGTAGTGCGGGTACCGCTGTTTTGTTGGCGTGAGGACCTCGCTGAGGTAGTATACCGGGCGTTGTACGCCATGGACGTTGTTTTCCTCGGCCCGTTCGACGGCGAGAACCGTGCTAACCACTTGGTTGGTGGCAACGATGTCTGACGGTGGTTCCCTTTCTCGTGGGGTTACCAATCTTGGCGAGGTGGATAGCGAGCGCTTGAGGTCCTCGAATGCTTCTTGCGCTTCGTTGGTCCACTCGAATTTGTCGACTTTCGAAGGAGCTGATAGAAGGCGCCTTTTCTCCCATTCGGTGATCGTCGGTGAGGGCTGCGATTCGCCGTAGTTCTTTGAACGCCTCTTATGTTCTTTGGCTTCTCCATGGCCAGTATGGCCTTTATCTTTTCGGTTTGCCTCAATCCCTCTCGCGGAGATGAGATACCCGGCAGTTGTCCGGAGGGTACACCAAGGCATTTGTCGGATTGAGCTTTATCCGTGCGATCGAGATTGGCGAAGGTTTCACGCAAGTCGTCGATTAGAGGCTTCTTCCTTGGTCTTGATTACTATGTCGTCGACATAGACTTGGATATTCGACTAAGTTGCTCCTTGAGGCAGGCCTGCATGCACCTGATACGTGGCTCCTGCGTTTTTAGCCCGAAGGGCATTGTGTTATGTGAGAACACCGAAGGGTGTTATGGCGGTCTTCTCTGGTCTTCCTCCTTCATTCGAATTTGGTTATAGCCTGAGTAGGCGTCGAGGAAGCAGAGGCGCTCGCATCCAGCAGTGGAGTCGATGATTTGATCGATCCGTGGTAGCGGGAAGTGATCTTTCGGGCAGTGCTTCTTTAGAGAAGTGAAGTCCACGCACATTCGCAGGATATCCGTGTCCTTTTTTGGCACCAGCACTGTATTGGCGAGCCAAGTGCTTTCCTTGATCTCGCGTATGAATTTGGCCTCGAGGAGTCTGTTGATCACCATTCATTTGTGCGCGTGGCTCGAACGATCGCTGATTGTTTGCTTGACTGGCCTTGCGTCGGGGTTGGCGTTGAGTGCGTGCTCGGCGAATTCCACAGGAACTCTGGCATGTCCGCGGGACACCGGTAAAATTTCCCAGTGCTCACGGAGGAATTCGACGAGCGCGAGTTCCTATGCGGGACTCAAGTTGTTGGCGATGAGGGCCGTTTTAGCGGGATCTGATGGATGGACCTGTACCTTCTTTGTGTGCACAGATGAGTCGAAGGAGAGGTCAGGTGAGCTTGGCCTACTCAGGGGGGCAGACTGTTGTCTGTCGTTTCCTTCAATCGCGCGAGCTCCTCCTGCATGCCGAAGGATTGGGAGATTCTGTTGAATTCCCTGTCGCAACTGTCAGATCGCTCGAAACTCCCGTTGATCGTGATGACGCCGTTGGGACCTGGCATTTTCATCTGCAGATAGGCGTAGTGGGGTACTGCCATGAACCTAGCGAACGCGACGCTCCCGAGGATGAAGTGGTATTGTGAGGGCCAGTCGACAACTTCAAAGTCGATGCGCTCGCGTCGGAAGTTCTTCGGCGTGCCGAATATGACGTCGAGGTTGATTTTGCCCAGGGGGTATACGCCTTTTCCTGGGACAATGCCGTGGAACGTTGTGTCCAATGCCTCCAAGCAAGTTAGAGGGATCCTCATTGCTCGCAAGGTACTCGTGAATATGAGGTTGATACCGCTTCCGCCATCCATGAAGACGTGACTCATGTCGAAGCCTCCAATTTGTGCCTCGAGTACAAGGGGGCAATGACCTGGTCGAGGTACTTGAGGCGGGTGGTCGCGCTTGTCGAAGGTAATGCACGATTCGCTACCACTGAGGTACTCAGTGGTGGATGGTGGCGAGTGCGTGGCCAAATTGACTTGGCGAGTGATGGCCTTCTGCACCCTATTGGAATGGCGCCCCTTTTGGATCATCATGGTACCCATGGCCCGTGGGTATGGTTCGCCTCCGTGATGCTGGTCCGGTGCAGCTCCGTTCGGGGGTGGCCCAGGTGGTGGTGGTGGTGCGCCATGTGCCACTGCGCCTGGAGCGGTCCCGTAGCCTCTTTCGACTGCATTGCAGTTCATTCGAACCAACCCCTCATGTAGCTTGAGGAATTCACGGCAGTCCTTGAGGAGGTGACTGGACTTTCTCTTGCCGTCATGCTTGTCGATATAGAAGTGTACCGTGCATGGTCCGGACAGTTTGTCTTCGATGGAGGTCGCGGGTGCTTCATCGCGAGTGCGGTGTTGCCATACTTGCGTGGTTTTCCCGGAGTCGTGATATCCGCCGCTGCGGTATCCGATGTTGCGGTTATCGTTGCATCTATTGGCGTAGCCGGCTGCGACCATGTTGACGTCATTGCGATCATCGTAGACGCGCATACGATGTTTACTCCGGCGGTCGCGTCTTCGCTCGAGTTCCGCCTCCTCGTCAGAGTGAACGCGATTCTTCAACGAGTCTTCCCCATCAGCCCACCGATTCGCGATCTCCATCAGGTGGTCGATGGTCTTGGGCTTTGAGCGGCCTAGCTCCTCCCTGAGTTCCATGCGGCGGACACCGCCGTTGAATGCATCAATCGCGCAGTCTTCCAAGATGTTCTCCACGGAGTTCTTGATGATGGACCATCTTTGGATGTAAGAGCGCAGCGATTCGCTAGATTTTTGCTGGCAGCATCTCAATTCTTCGATTGAAGCGAGGCATTTGTATGTGCCCTTGAAGTTGCGTACGAAGCTGTAGACCAGCTCATCCCAGCTGCGAATGGATCCGCGCGGGAGGTTATTGAGCCATGCACGGGCGGCGCCTTACAATTGTAGCTGCAAGCATTGCATGACAGTACTTCGACTGCCTCCATGCAGCCTGACTGAGGAGATGTGATCCTGCAACCAGATCTTGGGGTCCTGTAGACCGTCAAATTTCGGGTTCTCCGATGGAAGTTTAAACCCTTTAGGCATTCGCTTTTGCCTGATGGATCTGCTGAAGCATCTGGCGTCGCAGAGCTCTCCATCTTCTTCTTCCGAATCAGTCGACCGAGCACGTCGTGCCCTTGACTTGTCTATCTTGCACTGCGTGAGCTCGTCGTGTGCATCATAGTCGCGATCGTGTCGTCGTGAATGGCGGCGTCGAGACAGGCCGTGACTGTCGTCGCTTGACGAGGACGAGGAGTAGCGTTTTGCTAACGCTTTGCCCTTTTTTGGGTCCGGTACTGGTTCTTTGTCGAGGGCGGCCTCGATTAGCCCAAGGCCCATGATCGTAGATCGGTGCATGGCCGTCCGAGGATCTCCAGCCGGTGGCTGGTTATTGAGGAGGTACATGGTGGCCGCCGTCACTGCGGCCTGCGGCGTCCTAGGAACCATGTTGCCTCTCGTGTCGACTGTCATAGAGCCGAAGTCGAGGACTTTCGCGGCGTCTATGCATTCTTGTTCAGTGAGGTGAGCCATCCGCGATTGCCTCTTCCTGGCGAGATGCTCGTTGCCTCCTGAGGAGGATCCTCCGTAGGAGGAGAGCCAAGCGCGACGAAGGCTTGACTCGTCCGCCGCCTTTTTACGCGCTTCGAGTTGCGCGATTGCTTGTTTCTGGCGTTTGAATTCCTCTTTTAGGAGCCAGTGGTAACCCATCAGTAGTTCCTGAGGGGCCCCGAAGGGTAGAGGTGCACCTCGTAGGGATTCGCGGTAGCGTTCCCACTCTTGCTCGTTGAGCCTGATCACGACGCGTTCGCCGGTTTGCTCGTTGATTATGCTGGGAGGTTCGACTGCTCATCCATTGCCACCGTTGGTAGCGTTGGGCGGGTCGGTGCCGTTGCCGGTGTTACCATTGTTGTCGCGGTTGGCGGAGGTGTCGCCCGCATTGATGACGGCGCACATGAAGTGATTTGGGAAGCTGTTGCTTCCACAACTTTTAGATCCGGAACCGTAGGTTCCATCTTCAGTGGCCAGGTCGCTTAGATCGGAGTCGCGACTGCTGTCGCTGACCATGTTTCCAACTGCCGCCGGAGCATTGAGCTCGCTGAGGGTGCCAATCGATGGAGGGAACCATGATGTTGGGGCAATCGCCGACACCGTCGGCTGATCGGGCATGCGTAGCATGCCCATCTGACCAACTTGGAAGCGGAAGCTCCCAATTGCCAGGCTGATTCCTTCGCCCACGGAGTCAAAGGCCGGGCGAGTGGCCGGCGTGTGGACGGTGAAGTTGAAGGCGCCGAAAAGCTGGTGAATCTCTGCTATTGCAGAGTTGTAGATCGCGTTTGATGGGGCCGAAGAAGCCGCAACATCAGCACTCCCAGTTCCCACAGACGACGCCAATTGACGAGGGTTTAACTCGTCAATGCCCACTGTTATGGACTTGGGTTTTGGAGAAGGAGGGAGCGCTGGAGACATCTATCGGCTAGCAAACAAGCACACAGGGGACAAAGGATTTACCCAGGTTCAGGCCTCGTAGAGGTCCCTACTCCTGCTTGTCTGCTCGTGAAATTATCGAGGGAGTCGAAAGTTACAATGGTGCACAGACGAAATCTGGCGAGGGTTGTGGAAACTAGGGTTGCGTGTGTCCTCCTCGCTGCCCCTTCCTAGCCTTTATATAGATAGGCTAGGTCTCAAGTAGCAGGTCGAGTCGGTTACAAGTTAGAGTTTTCCCCTTCAAACTTTCTATCTTTAACTTCTTCTTGTCCTTCAAGCAATCGAGAGTCCGTAGGTTACTCGAGTCCCTCCATCCGGGCCTTGGCGACACCGTGGGCCTGTATGTATTTGGACCGTATATACCAAGCTCGAGTACCTGTAGGGTATACCCATGTCAGTAGCCCCCGAGTGTCCAGTGGAATCGCAGATTTGACTGGGGACTTTTTGAAGCCTTCGAGTGCCTAAATGAGTACATCATGGGAACGAGAAAAGAGTGCATGTCGGTAACGAGATCAAACTAGGTATGGAGATACCGATGATCGAATCTCGGACATGTAATATATCAAGAGACAAAGGGATTTAGTTACAAGCGTTAAAGGTTCTCACGATCACAGGAGTCATCGTTGAATGTAGGAGTCAAGACGGATCTCCGTGTCCATCTTGATTATTGATCGGAGAAGGGTCTCAATCATGTCTGCATTATTCGCGAACCGTAGGGTGGCACACTTAAGAGTTACCAGACACCATTTTGGAGCACATATGTTTCAGACGAAAGAATTGCAAAACGCAGGAATTATTTCAATAGAAACCGAAAATTGTTTTGGGTGAAATTGCAGAAGGTGGTTCTGCATGTGATATTGAAATATTGCAAGGGGCTATATGTGAATGTTTGTTAATTAAAGTAATTAACAAAATTCTGAATAAATTTAATAAAAAGAGTTTTATTAAATGAGAGAGCATTAAATTTGGAGAAATTTAATGCATTTAAAGTGGAGACTTTAAAAGGGAATGTGAAGAGGCAATTTAATGTGGAGGGGTTACCACCACATGAATGGGGGAGGTGAGGGGTCACCCCCCATGCGCCGGCCATGGAGAGAGGGGGCACCCCCCCTCCTCCTATAAAAGGCCACCCATTCCCTCCTTCATCCTCACACCTCCTTGTGAAGGATCTCTCTCCCCCTCTAGAATTATTCCCCATGGTCTCGGATTAGCGAGATACATGTTCTGGTGGCATTTACGTCTGAAGGAGTTGTTGCTCACTGGATCGCTGGAGCGAGGAGGTGGAGGTTGTCCGGTGGCTTGAACGTGTGTGGAAAAGTGATGCGCCGATCTGAGTTGCTTGGCGCCGGACTTCCTCACGATCTTGAGATCGGCAAGTGTACGACTACATCAACCACGAGTTCCTACTCGTTAACAAAGCTCGTTGTCTACGAGGGTAAGTTCTCGTTGGATGTATGTCCACCCGTTGCTTTGTACCTAGTAGATAGATCTTGGCGTGTAGTTCACACCGTAGGAAATTTTTTGTTTTCTATGCTGCGGACCCAACAGTAGTATCAGAGCCTGATCTATGCGTAGGTGCTTAGCACGGGTAGTACACATATGGTTGATATGTGGACG
Organism: Avena insularis; assembly: GCA_023614405.1. Lineage (NCBI taxonomy): Eukaryota > Viridiplantae > Streptophyta > Magnoliopsida > Poales > Poaceae > Avena > Avena insularis. The sequence goes on along the minus strand of CM042692.1, from coordinate 491,982,611 downwards.
GTGATGATCATGTTATTGCATCTTCTATGTATTTTGGATATTGGTGGCATAGTGGGATGAAGCGGCCCGGACCAACCTTACATGTCATCGTACATGAGACCGGTTCCACGACTGACATGCAACTTGTTTTGCATAAGTGGCTGGCGGGTGTCTGTCTCTCCTACTATAGTCAATATCTGATTTACAACGAGTTGCTAGTAACTTAGTTATCCTCGTTGTGGTTCATGTTCGTAGGTAAGAACGGTTCTATATCCGAAAGCCCTAAGCCACGTAAAACTTGCAATTGATAAATTAGAGGCATCTAGTTTAGATTGTTGCTGGGCTAGTGTGTTGATATGGTATTGTTGTAAGTAGATGTATGGTGGATACTCTTACAACACACTCAACGTGTAAGTTCCATAGACCTTGGCCTTACACACAAAGGAATGATAGAGATCATACCATGATGCAAGTGATAGAGATCAAATGCATGGACCATATCATCTCACTTTACACATTAGATGTTAGCATCTTATACTGCTAGTTTGGCGCGTTTGATAGCATTATAAGATGATCCCTCTTTTAGATATCAAGATAAAAATGTGTTCTTCCTTGAGTATGCACCATTCTATGGATCATGTTTCGAGACATCACATGATGATCGGGTGTACTCGAATCTACGCTTTCATAGGAACGGGTGTAAGACAGTTTTACACACGCGAATACTAAGGTTCTTACTTGGCGAGCCTAGCATGTACAGACATGGCCTCGGAACACGGACCGAAAGGTTAAGCATGAGTCATATGGTTGATATGATGCCCATATAGATGCTCGCCTTTGAAGCTATATCAACTCACGTGATGATCGGACTTGGTATAGTGGATTTGGTTCATGTAATCACCAAAAGGACACGAGGGATGTCGTTTTTGAGTGGGAGTTCATTAGTAATTTGGATTAGTTGAACTCAATCTATCATAAACTTAGTCTAAATAAACTTTACAAATTCTGTTGTAGATGGCACCACCTGCTTTTAATTTCAATGTGTTCATGGAGAAAGAGAAACTTGCTGCGAATGGTAGCAACTTCACCAACTAGGCTATGAATTTGAGGATTCTCCTCACTGCTGCACAAAAGCAATATGTGCTAGATGCGCCGCTAGGCCCCCCACCAGCTCCTGATGCCCCTGACGAGGAAAAGAATGTCTATGTGACTCGTCAGGAGGACCACAACTTAGTTCATTGCGGCATACTGTATGGGCTAGAGCCAGAACTTCGAAAGCGTTTCGAAAATGGCAATGCCTTTGATACCATGGGAGAATTGAAAATGATTTTTGATACCCATGCTGCCGTAGAGAGTTATAATGCTACAGAAAAGTCCTTTAGCTGCATGATGGAGGAAAACAGCTCCGTTAGTGAGCACGTACACAAAATGTCTGGGTACGCCGATAAGCTTGTGTCCTTGGGAATAACGATGCCCATTGACTTAGGCATACATCATGTTCTACAATCTCTTCCACCTAGATACAAGAGCTTCGTGATGAACTATAATATGCAGGGCATGAAGAAGTCTCTTCCCGAGCTTCTGTCAATGCTTAAGACTGCAGAAGTGGAGATTAGGAAAGAACATCAAGTGTTGATGATCAATAGGACCACCGGTTTCAAGAAGGACAAGAAAGGCAAGCACAAGGGAAAGAAGGGTGGCAAGTCATTGCCATGCCGAAAAAGAAACCCAGGCTGGCCCTAAGTCCGATAATCGAAAAGTGCTACTATTGCAAGGATCGCCATTGGAAGAATCGCCCCAAGTATTTGGCGGACAAGAAGTCCAGCAAGGCAAACAAAGGTATATGTGATATACATGTTATTGATGTGTACTTGACTAGTACTCGCAGTAGCACCTGGGTATTTGATACCGGATCGGTTGCTAATATATGTAACTCGGTTCAGGGGCTACGGAACAAGCGACAACTAGCAAGGGATGAGGTCAGGATGCGGGTCGGCAATGGATCAAGAGTTGATGTGATCGCCGTCAGGACGCTACCTCTCCATTTGCCATCGGGATTAGTTATAAACCTAAATAATTGTTATTTGGTGCCTGCACTAGGCATGAACATTGTATCTGGATCGTGTTTGATGAAAGTGGTCATTCCTTTAAATCTGAGAACAATGGTTGTTCGATTTATAAGAATGATATCTTTTATGGTCATGCACCTATGTTGAATGGTTTATTTCTATTGGATCTCGATAGTAATATTACGCACATTCATAATGTTAATGCTAAAAAGATTAAACTTGATGATTATATGTCTACAGATATGTGGTAATCTTTGCTCAGGTCATATTGGCGTTAAACGCATGAAGAATCTCCATTCTGATGGGCTTTTGGAATCACTTGATTTTGAATCATTTGATACATGTGAGCCATGCCTTATGGGCAAGATGACTAGAACGCCGTTTTCTGGTTCAATGGAACGGGCGACGGATCTATTGGAAATCATACATACTGATGTGTGTGGACCAATGAGTGTGTCGGCGCGAGGTGGATATCGTTATTTTTGTTACTTTCACGGATGATTTGAGTAGATACGGGTATATCTATTTGATGAAACACAAGTCTGAAACTTTTGAAAAGTTCAAGGAATTTTAGAATGAAGTGGAAAATCATCGTAATAGAAAGATCAAGTTTCTACGGTCTGACCGTGGAGGAGAGTATCTAAGTTATGAGTTTAGCACACACATGAAAGAGTGTGGAATAGTTTCACAACTCACGCCTGCCGGAACACCACAACGTAATGGTGTGTCGGAACGTCGTAATCGTACCTTATTGGATATGGTTCGATCTATGATGTCTCTGACTGACTTACCTATGTCATTTTGGGGTTATGCACTGGAAACAGCTGCATTCACTTTAAATCGGGCACCATCTAAATCCGTTGAAACGACACCGTATGAATTATGGTTTGGAAACAAACCTAAGCTGACATTTCTTAAGGTTTGGGGATGTGATGTTTATGTGAAGAAACTTCAACCGGATAAACTCGAACCCAAAGCGGAAAAATGCGTCTTCATAGGATACCCTAAGGAAACAATTGGGTATACCTTCTATCACAGATCCGAGGGCAAGGTTTTTGTTGCCAAGAATGGATCCTTTCTTGAGAAGGAGTTTCTCGCGAAAGGTGTGAGTAGTCAGAGGGTAGAACTCGAAGAGGTTATTGAACCTTCTCTTCATGGAATGGCGAGTGGCGCAGCACCGAAAGTTGTTTTGGAGTTGACTTCACCTGATAAAGAGAGAGCTAATGATAATGATCATGAAACTCCGAAAGAGGACACTACCGAACCTCGCAGGTCAAGCAGGACACGTGCAGCTCCTGAACTGTACGGCAATCCTGTTGTGAATTTCATGGTTGATGAAATGGATGACCCTGCGACGTATGAAGAAGCGATGATGATCCCGGATTCCAACAAATGGCTAGAAGCCATGAAATCCGAGATGGAATCCATGTACGAGAACCAAGTTTGGAACTTGGTGGACTTACCTCACGACCGAAAGGCCGTTGAGAATAAATGGATTTTCAAAAGGAAAATTGATGCTGATGGTAACATGACCATCTATAAGGCTCGACTTGTCACAAAGGGGTTTCGACAAATTCAAGGAGTTGACTACGATGAGACATTCTCTCCCGTAGCGATGCTTAAATCGGTTAGGATTATGTTAGCAATTGCTGCATATTTCAATTATGAAATATGGCAGATGGATGTCAAAACTGCGTTCCTCAATGGTAAGATTGAAGAAGAGTTGTATATGATACAACCTAAAGGTTTTGTCGATCCTAAGGATGCTAATAAGGTGTGCAAACTTCAGCGATCCATCTATGGACTGAAGCAAGCATCACGAAGTTGGAATCTCCGCTTTGATGAGGTGATCAAAGAGTTTGGATTTGTCCAAACTTATGGAGAGGCTTGTATTTACAAGAAAGTGAGTGGGAGCAATGTGGCATTTCTGATATTATATGTGGATGACATATTATTGATTGGAAATGATATAGATCTTTTAAACAGTGTTAAAAGTTATCTAAACAGCAAATTTTCGATGAAAGACCTTGGTGAAGCGTCATATATATTAGGCATTAAAATCTATAGAGATAGATCAAGGCGCCTAATTAGGCTATCGCAGAGTACATACCTTGATAAGATATTAAAGAAGTTTAATATGGAAGAAAGTAAGATGGGGTTCTTACCTATGTTGCAAGGCAAGACATTGAGTAAGACTCAAAGTCCGGCTACGGCGGAAGAAAGAGAGATGATGGATAAGATCCCCTATGCCTCAGCCATAGGATCTATTATGTATTCCATGCTATGTACAAGACCGGATGTGGCACATGCTATTAGTTTGACTAGTAGGTACCAATCTGATCCAGGTTCGGAACACTGGATAGCGGTAAAGAACATCCTCAAGTACTTGAGAAGAACTAAGGATATGTTTCTCATATACGGAGGTGAAGAAGAGCTAGTCGCTAAGTGTTATGTCGATGCTAGCTTTGACACCGATCCGGATGACTCTAAGTCTCAATCTAGATACATATTTCTCTTGAACGGGGCAACAGTTAGTTGGAGGAGTTCCAAACAACCTGTGGTGGCTGGATCAACAACGGAGGCCGAATATGTTGCTGCTTCAGAAGCGGCGTAGGAGGCAGTTTGGATGAAAGAGTTCATTACGGAACTAGGTGTGGTTCCCAGTGCGTTGGACCCGATGGTGATCTATTGTGACAACAATGGAGCCATAGCCAACGCAAAGGAACCAAGGTCTCACAAGAATTCCAAACATATTAAGTGCCGGTTTCACTCCATCCGCGAGCATGTCAAGGATGGAGATATAAAGATTTGTAAAGTACACACGGACCTAAATGTAGCAGATCCATTGACTAACATTCTCCCTAGGGCAAAACATGATCAACACCAGAACTCCATGGGTGTTAGATTTATCACTATGTGAACTAGATTTTTGTCTCTAGTGCAAGTGGGAGACTGAAGGAAATATGCCCTGAGAGGCAATAATAAAGTTGTTATTATATATTCCTTATATATGATAGATGTTTATTTTACATGATAGAAATGTATTGATTCAGAAACATCAATACATGTGTGTTTAATAAACAAAAAGGGTTCCTAGTCATGCCTCTCTTATAGACTAGCTTGTTGATTAACAGGATGATCAAGGTTTCCTGATCATGGACATTGGATGTTGTTAATAACAAGGTCACACCATTGGTGGAATGATGTGATGAACATTCATCCGAAGTATAACATTACGATCAAGTCATTATGTTTATATTGCTATAACATCATATGAAGTAATCTTTATCCTTAGACCATGAGATCATGTTAATTGTTAACACCGGAAGAGTATCTTGATAACATCAAACGTCACACCTTAATGTGGTGACTATAAAGATGGGTTCGATTACTACGAAGGTGTTATGTTGAGGCTCATGGATCAAGAGTGGAATTTGTCAATCCAGATGACGGATAGATATACTGGGCCCTCTCGGTGATATCACATTAGGATAGCTTGCAAGCAAGTGATGTGATCACTAGAATGTTATATCACGGAACAAGAAAAGAGTGCATGTCGAATTTAGATCAAACTAGGTATGGAGATACCGATGATCGAATCTCGAACATGTAATATATCGAGAGACAAAGGGATTTAGTTACAAGCGTTAAAGGTTCTCACGATCATAGGAGTCATCGTTGAATGTGTAGGAGTCAGTACGGATCTCCAGGTCCCGCTGCTGATTATTGATCGGAGAAGGGTCTCGATCATGTCTGCATTATTCGTGAACCGTAGGGTGGCACTTAAGAGTTACGGACACCATTTTGGAGCACATATGTTTCAGACGAAAGAATTGCAAAGCGGAAATTGTTTCAATAGAAACCGAAATTGTTTCGGGTGAAATTGCAGAAGGTGGTTCTGCATGTGATATTGAAATATTGTAAGGGGCTATATGTGAATGTTTGTTAATTAAAGTAATTAACAAAATTCTGAATAAATTTAATAAAAAGAGTTTTATTAAATGAGAGAGCATTAAATTTGGAGAAATTTAATGCATTTAAAGTGGAGACTTTAAAAGGGAATGTGAAGATGCATTTTAATGTGGAGGGGTTACCACCACATGAATGGGGGAGGTGAGGGGTCACCCCCCATGCGCCGGCCATGGAGAGAGGGGGCACCCCCTCCTCCTATAAAAGGCCACCCATTCCCTCCTTCATCCTCACACCTCCTTGTGAAGGATCTCTCTCCCCCTCTAGAATTATTCCCCCATGGTCTCGGATTAGCGAGATACATGTTCCCGGTGGCATTTCGTCTGGAAGGAGTTGCTGCTTCTGCTGGATCGCTGGAGCGAGGAGGTGGAGGTTGCCTGGTGGCTTGAACGTGTGTGCGAGTGCGGATGCGCTGCTGAGTTGCGGCGCTCGGACTTCCTCACGATCTTGAGATCGGCAAGTGTATGACTACATCAACCACGAGTTCCTACTCGTTAACAAAGCTCGTTGTCTACGAGGGTAAGTTCTCGTTGGATGTATGTCCACCCGTTGCTTTGTACCTAGTAGATAGATCTTGGCGTGTAGTTCACACCGTAGGAAATTTTTTGTTTTCTATGCTGCGGACCCAACAGAGGAGGGAGTAGTTCTCTCTCGAGGCTAAGGGTTCTACCGATAGCTATGTTTTCATCTCTCTCTCTCTATGCATGATCTTATTGAGATCATGAGCTTGTAATCTATAGATCTACCTTGCTACTCAAGTGCTTTAATAGATCTCTGCTCTCCCCATATGTGTGAAAGTGACAGCGTGCACACCATGGTGGCACTTAGGCTAGAGATTACAAATACTTGTTATGAGTTATATTTGGAGTTGGATGTCTTTATGAAATTGTGGTGTTTGTTGGAACCATCTAGTGCTCAAGGTGACAGTGTGGGGTTTTCTAGATGGGAAAGGCTTAATTTGAGGTGTGCTGTTATAGCCCTACCATGGATTAGAGTGTCTAACCGGAGAGTAGTTCAGCGTAGTATCATGAAGATAATATATTTATATGAGAGTGTTCAATAGTGAAAGTATGATCCCTAGGCCTTGTTTCTAAGCATTGAAACACCGTTTGCAACTAGATCTGTTACATGTTTGCTTGCTGCCATCTTTATTTCAGTTTTACTTTAGTCTTTTACACGCCATCAAGTTATTTTCTATCACCGTTACCACTTATAATTATTCATACCACTTGTATTTCACTATCTCTTCGCCGAACTAGTGCACCTATACACCTGACAAGTGTATTGAGTGTGTTGGGGACACAAGAGACTTCTTGTATATTGATTGCAGGGTTGCTTGAGAGGGAATACCTTTGACCACTTCCTCCCTGAGTTCGATAAACCTTGGGTAATCCACTTAAGGGAAAACTTGCTGCTGTTCTACAAACCTCTGCACTTGGAGGCCCAACAACTGTCTACAAGAATAGAAGTGCGCAGACATCACAATGTTGAAAGCGTTCCCCATGACAGCATGGTTCTGCTAATTCACAACTTACAAAGCGCAAGTGTGGCATCCCGCTAAAACCACTACTAGAAAATCGCTTGTTATTTTATTTTTTGTTGCATCATCTTTAGCATGCTCATGCTCATCATGCCACCTTGCATGATTCATGTTACAAAATGTTGCATTGGTTGGGTTGCATTGCATTGGTTGGGTAGCATTGCATTGCATTGCACTTGCACTTGTTGGAATCTTGCTTGTGTGTCTTGATATCACCTTACTCTCTTGCTCTTTTAAAACCTCTCTATTCAACATCTTGCAAAAGTTTCAAAAGGGTTTATTTATTGGCTTGTTTGAATCTGAAAACAAAACAAAAAGCAAAACAATCAAATCAGTAAATAAATAAAAAGAAAACAGATAAAAAAACGAGAGAGAGAGACAGGCCTGGCAGCAGCCCAGCTAGTCCCAACCGCAGCGAGCCCACCCGGGGCCCCTCTCTTTTCCATCTTGGGCCGAGCACTCTCTCCCCTGGCCCGATACCCCTTCGCCAATGGCGTCTACTGCTCATCTCCTCCCTCCCGTCGTGCCTCTCTCTCAGCAATAGATGGAGCGGAGCAGGTGGCCGTCCCACCTCCGTCGTCCGCGTCACCCCACCCTCCTTCTTATCCTCGCGCCTCGTCGTCGAACCCTAGCTCCACCTTTTTCCTTTTCCCCTCCTCCATGCCAACCCTCTGCTTCGCTTCTCCTTCTTCAGCAAGCGCACCGAGCGCCGCCGGCTCTGCCTCCACAAGGACCCACCGCCTCCGTCCACCCCCGTCCGAGCCGAGCACACCGGAATATGCACCCCGATGCCCTCGTCCTCCTTGACAGATCAGTTGACCTTGGGGCGTCTGAAATCGACGATGCGGTCGCCGTTTCCTCACTCCAGCCATCGTGTTCCGGCGCCGATTCGGGTGGCTCTGCCGCTTCCCCAACCTCCCTGTCACCTCCAACAACATCCAGGTGAGAAGGCGCACCTCCTAAACCTCTCCTTTGTCGACCCAACCCTCTCAGGTGTTCTGTCGGCGTGACCGCCATGTTCAGCAGGTTTTCGTCGCCGGCGTTGGTGCTCTAGTGTACCTAGGACTCCAAGGCCTCCACATCTGACTCCCTGCAGTCTGCCGTATCAAACGCGCCAGCTTCCATTCCCCAGATCGGCCTCCATCATCAGGTCCGTGCATGACCAGGAGCATCTCCGGCGAGCGCCAGGACCAGCCTCCTCCCCATGACCTCCTTCAAGTTGTCGCGCGCCCTCATCTCATCGCCATCCGCAAGCTAGCGCAATGGTTTGTGTCCTTTCACCAACCCTGCAGATCTCTGGTTCGAATCTCGTTCAGGCTAATAAGCCACCATTTTTCTTGTTTTTCCCGCCTCGGCCGAGCCTGTGTCCGCTCATTGGCCAGCAGCCACCAGGACTCCACCAGCCGCCGACGGGCCGGCCCATCTGCTTCCTTCACCCAGTGCGGTAGGTAGCAAGCTAGCTCCCAGATCAGGCCTAGCCTCTGTTTTTTTTCTCTCAAATTCCAGAAATATATCTATATCTTCTATAAATCATATCTTCCTTTTGGTAACTCGAAATAAAAAGTATTTTATATGAAAGTTTATCAGAAAAATGCATAGAACATTAATTTTCCACCCTCATATTTGTTTGCATCAAGTATCATGGGGGTTGGTCATAGTTGCATAACACCTATTATGTAACATATGGAGCAATTTGGGAAATGCTCATAATATCTTCCTGCTCCATTTAACTTTGATGTAGATCACCCCTGCCATGCTTTGCCTTATCGATTCAACATTTAAATTGTGGGGTTTATAAACAACTTAAACCGAATGATTAATTGTCGGGATCCTGGTTCCACTTAATATTGTCTAATTGCATCGCATCTGTGCCATGCCATGCATCATATCATAAGCATGCCCGATCTTCTGCAGTAGTATTAAATAGTGTATCCCGTGTTTATTCTAGTGTTTTGCTTCTTCACGGATTAGGCCGTTGAGTTGATGCGAGTATCGACAAGTTCTCCGGATATGAACCTGCGGCAGTGTTTCCCAGGTGAGCATCTCTCCCCCTTCTACCTATTTTGCATTTATAGTCTTTATTTCCTCCTGTTGATCTATTGCTATCCGTGTCGTGATGCTTTAGTTTCCGTACACCAGTTATATCCCGTGCAGCCTCTATATTGCCTTGGACACCTCCTATTACCTGTTGTTTGGTAGATAGCTGGCCTTGTGAGTCGTAGTTGCTTGCTCAGGTGCGATCTCGTGTTGTCGAGTACCACAGTTGTTGGTATGCTGACAGATGTTTATGGTAGAGATGATCATGACTTTAAATACAACTATTAAATTGCTGCGATAACTAATGAAAGAGGCACCGGTGGGCAATATATGCTATTTGGTTTTTATGTCCACTTGTGTCCCGTAGGCCCCGAGTACTTGATACCTATTTCTTGACTATTCGCACTATCCACATACGGGAGACTCTATGAATCCCCCTTAGCCAAAGCTTGATTCATTTCTTATTTCTTGGGGCCACAAAGTAGTTTGGGGCTTTATTACTATCCTGTACCTATGCCATGCTTTACTACTTTATTTACGATTGTGCCTGGAGCACCTGTACTGTTTTGGAACGTGGAATGTTTTCGCGGTATCGACAAGCCCAATCACACTTTCGGGTTCCCAGACGTTTACAGCCATTGTCACAAACCCTGGGTCCGTCTCGGAGCCGGCCAACTTTGTTGCGGGTAGCTTAGTGGGGTGGCCCCCTGAAATAATTTATGAATCCAATGATTGCTTTGTCGTGAAAGCCTCGCTGGGTTTTGAGTTGGTTTTTCCGAGGTTGATCGTGTGTGTGTTGCTATTTGTGCACCCCTGCAGGGTAAATCTTTCTGAAAGCCGTGTCCGCGGTTATGGACGACTTGGAGCACAATATCTCGGTCATAGACAAGCATAACTAAAGTAGTGCTATGAATTTGACTTAACATGTGACTAGTAATCAGCTTTACTACAATGGAATGGATAATAAAAGTGCCAACAACTGGTGGAACTGGTGTGTATCGTGTCATGTTATACCTGCCTAGTAAGTATCGCAACTCCAATGGATTGAAATAAAAGTGCCAACAACTGGTGGGTTTCGGGATTCCTCAGGACAATTATATCTGACTAGTAAATGTTCCAACTACCACAGAATGGTAATTAAAACTGCCCACTACTTTTGCTTCAGGATGACTCATACTATCTATATCTGACTAGTAAGTGCTTCAACTATAACGGAATGAGTAAAATTGCCAACCGTGTGAGTTCCTTGGTTTGACTTCCTCGTTTGGTCTCGAGGGGGAAATACCAGGATGGTATGTCTGGTGTTAGCTTCAGGTTGGATTCGAATAGGTCTTTCTTACCCCTCTCTAATAGCCGATAGATGTATTCAGTCTCTATAGGTTGTTTAGTGCATGTTGCGCTGCCGCTTCAGTCCACCATACCTATGTAGGCGAGAGCCTTAATTCTAACCTCGCTGTCTGGCCTCGATCGACGCTCCTCTTTTTCCTTCGCCCTTTGTCGGCACCCCCTTTTGTTTTAGCATGTTTGCGATCGACGTCGTTAGCAGGGTTACCCTTCTGGCTTGGCCTGGGCAGGGTTATGGACGCCATTGGTTATTCTTTAGGGCTCTTAGCCCCATTTGCATCTTGTCCGTACTCGGACGCTGTAACATTTTCAAGGTGATTTGGATCTTTGTATTGTATATCTGTATTCTTGACTCGTTGAGTCGCTGTTGTATATACATCTATTCTGTGGGTCCCATCGAGGACTGTTGTGTAATGGTATTACTTTGTTTTCCACCCGCACGAAAGTGCCTGGTGGGCGTCCTTGAATCGTTTCTATGCGGGTTTGGCGGAAAGGGCTAAAACTTGCATAGGGCCGATTCGAGGGTGTTACAGCAAGCATATTCGCAACATAGGCGAGCACAATGGTTCAAGTTTATTAAGTGCAAGAAAGTAAAGTGTGCCATCAAGTTCATGAGAGCTTTAATCACTAATTTTCACATAACAAGTTTAATTTGGGAGGTAGATAAAACAAGAATTTACTTGGAATAGCAATAATGCTACTAGGTAGGTATGGTGGACACAAATGGCAAAGGTTTTGGTTTAAAGGAGGTGGATGCACGAGAAGAAATCCTCTCAGTACAGGTTTTTGGCTAGCAAGGCTGGGTAGCAAGTATAAGAGTTGAAGGAAACAAACAAACATACAAGTGATAAAGACAAACATGCAATCTTCCTTGGAAGCACAAAAGATCTTAACTAGAGAATACTAAACTTATGAGCAAATCAAGAAAGAAAGATGATGAAATTATTTTTCTCTAGGGTACTTCTGTCTTTTCTTTCAACTCTCAAAAATAGTGTTGCTACTGACCAAGCCAGGTTTGCCAAAACCAACTAAATTAACTCAATGATCCCAAAGTGATACCAATACTAACAACAAGATCAATCATATAACCACGAATTGAAAACTAATATAAGCTATGCAAAAGAGTGAATGATAGAACTTCTCATTAATATTCCATAACGGAAACTCACACCAAGGGATACATATCTAACGAGAGAGGGGACACTTCCATAATGCAAACCATACTACATAATAACTCCTCTATTCATGATATGACTCTACTAATAAGGTAAAAAGATAGAAGATAGTGATATGATACCGCGGCACTCCCCAAGCTTGGAACAAACCAAGGGGATGCCAAACCTGATGACGAATTACTCTTTCGGCGGTGGTGGTATCCTCTCGATGAGCTCTTTGATTAGCTTCCCCAAGTCCTCAATCTCGAAGGTGAGAGTACGAATCAACTCCGAGTTGTGCTCAATACGGCTCATAATCATTTCAGTTTGTGGATCCCAGCTCTTGTGATTCCTTTTCCATTCTTCCCTCTTGGAGTCTTCTTTTCCTGCATGGTTATGGATAAAGGTATGGAAGGGATTCTTGGTGTGTGGAGGAAGTGACCATGGAGCCAAACTGTGATGAGGAGCTCTTCCCCCAGTCTGCATCTGCAGTCCTTCAAACCTTGGCAGGTTTCGTCACCACTCCAATGCTTGGTAGTGCCGGTGTGCGGATGTTGGCCTTGCTCCTCTTCACCTTCACTCTTGATCTCCTTCTCCTTCCCGGGGTCTTGGAGGTCTTCCTCCATGGGCTCCTTCCCTTTATCCTTGGCGGACACCATTGTGCTTCTAAGGTTTCAAAGAGTATGTCCTGAAAGAAACAGATCGAAACAAAAACACGACGAAAACACGATATACGGACCTGGGGGATCCGGGGGGTTATATATTATGAAGTTTCATATCAAAAGGAAGGTACTGGGAGAAAACGAGTCGGAGACGGAGTCCGGGGTGGACTCACCACTTGGTGGTGCGGCCAGGGGTGGGCCCGCGCCACAGGGTGGTGTGAGCCACCTTGGCTCCGTTTCCGTCCCTTTTTCGCTTCGTAGCTTTCCTTATCGACTGAAAACTGCAAAAGTATAGTTGGATCGTATTTTCGCGGAACTTTTCTTACCATAACTGTTACCTATTTGAAAACATACTCTGTAGGTCTCTGAATTTGGTATCTAGTAGATTCTTCCGGAGTCATCTCTTGAATATCATTGATATCTTCATCTTCATACACTTATTACTTGAGTCATAAAACCCTTCTCTTCCTTATTACACCATTATCTCCACTTCCTGAAAATTTCTTTCTTACAAAACTTCACACAGTTTTTATTAGCAACATTAGTATAAGTGAAGTGATAAAACCTTTTGAGTCCAACTTCAACTGAAAACCATCAAAACATAAGCTACTATAGCAACTCCTTCCGAAAACCCAAAAAGAATTCAAAAAGGAAATTGAATAAAGAAGCAAATGCAAGAGTGGCAAAATCTGTCAAAACAGACCAGCAGGTAAAGATAAATTTTTTAGAAAATCTTCTGTTGCTCAAATAAAAAAGTGCAAAACTAACGAAAGTTAAATAACAACCTGGGGCAGAAGAACAAAAAATTACAGCTCAATCCGACATACAGAGATCTCTCACGAATGTTTACGGTGAAGCACAAAAATCTGTTTCGGGACAGCAACTTCCCCAAATCTTACTTCTCTCTCATTAGAGGTTGATCTTGACACAAAAACCAAACAAAACGGATAAGGAGCAGTTATTACCGAAGTAGTAACTTCCAAGACTCAAAGAAACAAAAACAAACTAAAAGCAAAAACAAATTGGGTTGTCTCCCATAAAGCTCTTTCTTTATAACCATTAAGATGGGCATGCTGATTTTGGAGAAACTCTCATAGGGATATGAATTGAAGTGAAAGAGAGCATTAAGAAGCAAAAACACACACGCATTTAAGTCTAACCTACTTCCTATGCAAGGGAATTTTGTAAACAAACAAGTTATTGAAACCAGAGGCAACTTGCATAAGAAGGCAAAAGAAGTGCAACATAAAAACTTTCAGCATAAAACGAGGAAACTTGATATTATTGAGATGCATAAGAACACTTTTCCCTCTCTCAAAGTAACTTTCAGTATCATGCATAAACTTAACAATATAACTATCACAAGGACCGTCATAGCAATGATCGCTTATTCTAACAGAAAACACAGGAATACTAGCTCTCATAACACTACTATGTGAAACAATATTAGAGGTATCCTTACAAAGGATAGGGTGTCCCTCTTTTTCATATTTAGTAACAAAGTCTTTCACATTTGCTATTATAGGTTCATCAACCATTTGTTTATCAGGTTTAATAGCTTTATTTGTACTTTCATTAACCATACTAGCTATCATAGAATGTTCCTTTACCTTAACTGGAAAAGGCATTTTCTTAATATAAGGTTCAGGTAAAACATGATTAGCAGTATAAACTTCAGTATTTCTTGCAGGAACACTCTTAGCAATATCTTTATAAGGTTCATGATACTTATTCCACTTCTTTTTAGGCACTTCAATGTAAGAAGCAAAAGCCTTAAAATAAGAAGCAATAACTTGAGAGTCTAGACCATAAGCATTTTTAATATTTTGAAAGTCATCACTTCCCATAAAAGATTCAATGCATTCATAATCATAATTTATACCTGACTTTCTACCTTTGTCATTCTCCCAATCTTCAGCATTGTCTTGAATACGGTCCAGAAGATCCCATTTAGCTTCTTCTTCCATACGAGTGAATGATCCAGCACAAGAAGCATCCAATAAATCTTTATCATGTAGAGGGAGTCTTGCATAAAAGTTATTGATAATAATATTGTTGGGGAGCTCATGAATGGGACATTTGAGCATTAGTAACTTCAACCTCCCCCAAGCTTGAGCTGTACTCTCTCCATCAAGAGGCCAAAAGTTGTATATTTGATTCCGATCTTTATGAATCTCACTAGGAGGATAAAACTTTGAGTAAAAGAGAGGCACTATTTCCTCCCATTCCAGAGCTTGACCATTCTTCAGCATCTTATACCATTACTCAGCTCTTCCTTTCAATGATAATGAGAATAACTTCTTCTTAACTTGATCTGTAGTAATACCTGCACACTTGAACAACCCGCATAATTCGTGTATAAAGAGTAAATGATGACCGGGATGGACAGTTCCATCCCCAACATAGTAGTTACCCATAACACGATCAATAATTCTTGTAGGTATTTTGAAAACATCATTCTCAGCAGCTGGTGGCTTATCTACTACCTTAGCAGTAGTAGCATTACCAAATAAGAAACTCAGCGAATTATCCATAACGAAAATAAAGCAACTAATGAGTAAACAATACTCACAGTAGAAGTTTCCTTTACCAGTTCCACTCTCCAATAGCGCTTCACTCCCGGCAACGGTGCCAGAAAATAGTCTTGATGACCCACAAGTATAGGGGGTGTATCGCAGTATTTTTGATAAGTAAGAGTGTCGAACCCAACAAGGAGCAGAAGGTGCTGGCTAGTGGTATGGATCAGGAATTCTCTGCAAATACTTAGCAAACGGATTTTTAGGGGTTTTCGATAAAGCACGTAAACAAAGTACAAGTAAATAAAAGACAGTAAGAATAAATGCAGCAAGTGGCCCAATCCTTTATGTAGCAAAGGACAGACCGGTTGTATTACTTAAGATGACCAAACGTTCTCGAGGACACATGGGAAGACTGTCAAGTGCTTTCGCTTCATATAGCTGATTAATCTTCTTTAGCTTGCTAAGTGTTGTGTGGGTGAACCTGTGCTAATGTACCGCCCCATCCAAGACTAATACATACTTGTGGTTATACCCCTTGCAAACATCCGTAAGTACAAGAAAGTAATTAAGGTAGAAACCTAACCACAACTTTAAACTCTAAGACCCTTACGTCCCTTGTGCAATGGTTTCCTAACGGAGGTTCAGGTTTCTGTCACTCTGGCAACCCCTACGATTAGTAGCCAAATACACAATGCATTCCCCTAGGCCCATATAGGTGAAGTGTCATGTAGTCGACGTTCACATGACACCACTAGAAGAAGTACACCACAACTTAAATAACAATCTATTGAATCTTTCTCAATGCAACTCCACTACTAACAACAAGACTTCTCCCATGTCCTCAAGAACAAAACGGACTACTCACAATACATCATATGGATCATGATCAGAGATGGAATAATGATGTATAACAATCTGAACATAAACAATAATTCAATGGTTCACTCAATAGCATCAACTACAAGGAGTAATCAACACCGGGAAAGTTTCCCCTATGAACTAATGCAAGATTCAACACAATTGTTACAGCAATATGGAGATGGTGATGAGAGTGCCGATGGTGATGATGGTGGTGATGATGATGATGATCCCGATGAAGTCCACCTTGATGGTGGTGTTGATGGCGACGATCTCCCCTCTCCGGAAAGGAATTCCCCCGGCAGAAATCTGTCTGCCAGAGAGATCTTTCTCTCTCGGTGTTTTCCGTCCTGCAGAGGCAGCGGAATCTTTCTGTGGTCTCTCCCTCGAGTCTTAGGGTTTCGGGAGGATGATATACGCCAGAGGCGAGAGGCTGGAGTGGGCCAGGGTGGCCACACCACCTCCTGGCGCGGCCTAGGGCTGCCCGCGCCATGGGGTGGTGTGGGCCCCCTGTGGCCCATCTCCACTCCATCTTCTGGCATCCTTAGTCTTTTGGAAAAATAGGATTTTCCGTATATTTTCCTGGATTTTCTGATCTTTGCGAATTTTGCCTCCAAACAGCACCTTTTCTATCAGAATCCTGACTGCAGCGGTCCATGCTCCAAAAAGTCATCAACCATGCAGAAACAGATGAAATAACATAAGTATCACCTCTCAATACGAAATATATCAATGAATAATAGTGAATTAAGACATAGAATAGTGATGCAAAATGGACGTATCACCCTCCTTCTAAGCCGCATGGAAAGGATGATGATCACCGACAGCAGGAAGTGGACAAGGACACCTGCAGGTGGTGCAAGGAAAAGGGCCACTACATGAGTGACCGCGTGAGCTTCCTAAAGCATATATGCAAGAAAGGTGAGGATTTAATTACTTTTGTTGATGAATCACTATTTTTAAGTTATGCAAAATCTACTTGGTGGATTGACTCAGGTGCGACTGTCCATGTTGTAAATTCATTACAGGGATTCCATATGAGAAGGACCCTGCAAAGAGGAGAAAGAAGAATTAAAGTGGCAAATGGCGTCCAAGCTGAAGTCGAAGCTATTGGATATCTCCCGTTAGAATTATCAAATGGCTTTGTACTTTTACTAGTAGATGTACTTTATGTACCCTCTTTGTATTGAAACTTAATAAGTGTATCGCGCTTAGATGATGATGGTTTTGCTTGCCATTTTGGTGACGGACAATGTAAAATTAAGCGTAATCATGAGATTGTTGGTCTTGCCTTCAGGCAAGACAAGCTTTATTTGTTATCACTTTGTGAGAATGTGTATGCATTAAGCGCTGAGAATGAGAATGCCTCCTCATCCCTGAATGGAAAGAATAAAAGGAAAAGAATTGATGATGTCTCTTCGAAATTATGGCACTGTCGTTTAAGCCATATTTTAAGGGGGAGAATAGAACGCTTAGTAAAAGAATCAATTCTACAGCCTTTAGAATTTTCAAATTTAGAGCAATGCATCGATTGCATTAAAGGAAAGTTCGTAAAGAACATTAAAAAGGGCGCCAAAAGAAGCACATGAGTCTTAGAAATAATTCATATGGATATATGCGGTCCGTTTCCTGTGACATCTGTGGATGGATATGATTCTTTCATAACATTCACGGATGATTACTCGCGTGATGGTTATATTTATCCAATTAGAGAGCGTTCAGAAGCATTGGATAAATTTAAGATATTTAAGGCTGAAGTTGAAAATCAGCATAGTTTAAGAATTAAAGTAGTAAGGTCCGATCGTGGAGGCGAATACTACGGTCGGCACACCCCATATGGCCAAGTTCCCGGACCTTTTGCAAGGTTTCTACAGGAACATGGTATAGTTGCCCAGTATTCAACGCCGGGCGAGCCTCAGCAGAATGGAGTAGCTGAAAGACGTAACCGTACCTTGATGGATATGGTAAAAAGCATGTTAAGTTACTCCACCTTACTGGTTGGTTTGTGGATGGAGGCGTTAAAAACCGCCATTCACATACTTAATCGAGTTCCCAGTAAGTCGGTGTCTAAAACACCATATGAGTTATGGACTAGTCGCGAACCTTCACTCAATTATTTGCGAGTGTGGGGCTGTCCAGCTGAGGCTAAGCTCTTCAATCCAAACCTTGGGAAGTTAGATCCTAAAACAGTAAGTTGCCATTTCATTGGCTATCCAGACAAGTCAAAAAGGTTATCGTTTCTATTGTCTAGACAGATTTACTAAGTTTGTGGAAACGAGACACGCTGTGTTTCTGGAGGATCAGATGATCAGGGGGAGCACGGTATCGCGAGAAATCAACCTTGAGGAGAAGCGGGTGCATGCACCCACTCCGATGATTCAGGAACCGTTTTTCTCGATACCTGCTGCTGCACCGACATAGGCAAATGTCGATGTGACACCTGTTGTTAGTTCTCCTGTGGCAACAATGAATGAAAATGAAGACCCTATTGTCACACAAGAGGGAGAGCTGCAACATCCCCATACAGAGAATGTGCCAGAAGGCGAGACCCTTAGAAGGTCTCAAAGAACTAGAAAGCCATCTATTCCCAATGATTTTGAAGTCTATGTTAGTGAAGAAGTTCAAATGGAGGGTGATCCCACCAATTTTGAAGAAGCCATTAAAGGTGCTCACTCATCGAAGTGGCTTGAATCCATGGAAGATGAAATGAGATCCATGAGTAGCAACAAAGTCTGGGATTTAGAAGAAATTCCTAAAGGAGCCAAAACAGTAGGCTACAAGTGGGTCTACAAAACAAAATGTGACTCTAGAGGGAATATTGAAAGATATAAAGCACGACTTGTTGCTAAAGGCTTCACCCAAAGAGAGGGAATAGATTATAATGAGACATTTTCTCCAGTCTCAAGTAAGGATTCTTTTAGAATCGTAATGGCTTTAGTGGCACACTATGATTTAGAATTGCATCAGATGGATGTAAAGACAGCTTTCCTAAATGGAGACCTAGAAGAAAAGGTTTACATGGCACAACCCAAGGGTTTTGTTGTGGAAGGAAAAGAACGTATGGGATGTCGTCTGAAGAAATCCATTTATGGATTAAAACAGGCCTCCAGGCAATGGTACTTAAAGTTCCATGAAACAATAAGAAAGTTTGGGTTCGATGAGAATGAAGAGGACAATTGCGTATATGCAAAGTTCAAGAATGGGAAATTCATTTTTCTTATCCTGTATGTGGATGACATTCTACTTGCCAGTAGTGATGTTAGTCTACTATTGGAAACAAAGAAGTTCTTGTCCTCAAATTTTGATATGAAAGATCTCGGTGAAGCTTCATTCGTTCTAGGAATTGAGATTCTCCGAGATAGAGAAAAAGGGGTCTTAGGGCTATCGCAGAAGGCATACTTAGAGAAGATTCTGAAGAAGTATAGTATGCATGCGAGTAATCCTACGCCTGCTCCTATAGTCAAGGGCGATAGATTTGGGAATTTTCAATGTCCCAGGAACCAATATGAGATCGATCAAATGAAAGCGGTTCCATATGCTTCTGCTGTCGAAAGCTTGATGTATGCTCAAGTATATACACGCCCTGACTTAGCTTTTGTTACCGGGGTACTTGGCAGATTTCAAAGTAATCCAGGAATAGATCATTGGAAAATGGTAAAGAAGGCATTGCGTTATGCAAAATGCACAAAAGGCCTCATGTTAACATATAGAAGATCTGATTCCCTTGAGATAGAAGGGTATTCAGATACAGACTATGCGGGAGATATAGATGAAAGAAAATCCACGTCAGGATACATATTTACTCTCGCAGGTGGAGCTATATCGTGGAAAATCTCCAAGCAAACCATCACGGCATCGTCCACGATGGTAGCTGAGTATGTAGCATGTTATGAGGCCACAGGCGAAGCTGGTTAAAGAAGTTTGTACCCGGGTTAAGAGTGGTGGACAGCATTCAAAGACCACTCAGAATGTACTGCGACAATGAGCCATCAGTATTCTATGCTCACAACAATAAGTCAAGTGTTGTTGCCAAACACATTAACATTAAGTTTTATGTTGGAAAAGAAAGAATCCAGGATCATACCATAAGTTTGGAGCATATAAGTACAAAAGAAATGCTCGCGGATCCGCTCACAAAAGGCTTACCACCCAGTGTGTTCAGAGAACACTTAGCCGGCATGGGTTTAAGGGAAAGCCTATGATACCTGGATATTAAGGGCCTAAGAACAAGAGTCTGTTTCAAAATAGAGAGGTGTATAGTGACTGTTGAATCTATGGTGCGTAACTGACCATTATGATGAAACATGCTCTATATGTTGATCTGTGATGAAATGGGTGCAAAAGTATAAGTTGAATGGAAGATGAGATCAAGGGGGAGAATGTTAGTTTGATCTCCCACGGTCACCCCAACGGGCGACCGACTTGGTCTCGCGCCCTGATCGGGGGCGCCCAACGTCACTATCGTTGGTGGGCCCTTGTCGCGCAGCCATATAAAGATGTGGGGGCCAGGGACACGAACGCCAAGGTTCGTCCGCCGACTCGCCCACCGAACAACCCAAAACCCTAGGCCACCCGATCTGGCTTTTGCGCTGTAGCGGCGGGAATCATCCACCTCACCGCCACCACCACTCCGTCGAGCTCCATGACGAGCTCGTCGTCAACCTCGAAGGCCGACGGTATGTCTATCTCACTTACACTCTCTAGATCGATGCCTAGCGACCCAAAAAGACTAACAATATTAGTTACACAAGGACGGCAGCCGACTAGCATTCTCTTGTTTTTGACAAGGGACTAGAGGACAGAAATCATCCAAGTCAAAAGAAATGAGCAGTAAGCATTCATTTTAGCTGTTGTACGGGTGAACATCAGAACAAGTGACTCATGAGAGCATCAAAGTCATAGCCATTGACGCAAAGAGATGTACAGATGACAGTCTATATAAGCACCTCTAATTCGCAACGACTGGAATTGACAATGCTTGTTAGCTGAGCACAATGGTCAAAAACACCATTTATCACAACACAACAATCAGGCGCCCAAGTACACTATCTCGAGGATGATCAGAGGTATATATTCAAATATAAGATGAAACATGACCAACATACAGTCCAAGGTAAAACCGAATGATCAAGTTTTGCTTATAACCAGCCGCGCTTTAAGAGAGCACGAGCCACAGCCCAGAACAACAGACGTCGATACAGAATCAGGTGCCTGCAGTTCTATTTCCCCATCTTCACCCACCAAAATCCCCATCTCACCAAGCTCGCAGGAAGTGATCGAAAAATAGTCACCGCACCTACAAGCGTACAGCAGCTCCACACCATCGGCGGAACTTTCGACGGTCATGTCATCGATCTCGATATCGGATGCTATAATTTCAATACTCTGCCTTGACGATCGCAGCTGTGTATCGTACTCTGCTCGAGATTTAGGATAGCGTAGGATTTCCCATGCTTCCTGCACGCCAAAGAACCCGTGCTGCTCACCGGGAGACACAAACGAATCGAGTGTTGTTTGTGCTTTGTCAGGATGTGTACTTAAAGCAGCGGACTTGTATGCCGCACGGATTTCGTCATACGTAGCATCTTCACTCACAGATAGAACTTCATATAAGGTCTTCTGGTTGGAAATGTTGCTGCCTTGGAGCATTTGCAGAAGCTGTATAGCAGTCACTACACTGGACAAGAAAAGATGGGGCTCAGCAAAACAAAGAAATAGGAAAAAAATATGCAATCTAACCCTAGTCACACTTCATCAAAAATAATTGTGAGGCAAAGCAGAATAAAACATACAATATAACATAGATAGATTTCCATAAAGAAAAACGAAAAACACTTAAAAATGGGACATTTCTCCACCTTCTGCAATGTCTGGAAACAACCTTCTTTTTAATCAAGAACAAGCTTCAGACTGAAAATTTGAGCTGACTTTTGAAGCTCTATACAGATGTTATATTTGATACTGTTGTTCCTTAAGAAACAGAGACCATCCCAAAATCAGCAAATTCTAATCCCCACTTCAAGGCCAGTCGTCACTAGATCAACAGCATAACAAGAAGATGGCAGTGGGTTCTTTCACAAAATTGGCACGAAATAATGACCCTTAGTATTTCCTATGAACCT
This sequence comes from Avena insularis, assembly GCA_023614405.1. NCBI lineage: Eukaryota > Viridiplantae > Streptophyta > Magnoliopsida > Poales > Poaceae > Avena > Avena insularis. The sequence continues at coordinate 491,960,358 of CM042692.1, read as the reverse complement.
ATCTGAACAAAATCCAATTCCAAAATGATTGGATAATTTGTGTACAATCACCTGAACTAAATTATTAATTCAGGTTTCGATTAATAAAACCCATAAAGCGTAAAATTTACTTGGTTCTGGAGGGAAAACTCTTCCCCTTTTTCCTGAAGACAGATTTCAGTAATTAATAAATTCGAACGAAGTGAAGCCAAAAGTTCTTCTATATCTCTACATCAGATAGCAGACGGACAGATTGCTTGAAGTAATTTGTGCACTACATGCTACCTGTAAATTTGCCTAGGGAGACCATCAACACCAATAATTAGATAGTTCAAGGCTTACGGGATTCGTCAACTAAGAGAAGACCCTAGACACGCTGCCTCCAGGATCTGCAAGCAGTCCGCAGCGAAATCCTACAGCCCACAGCCCACAGCCCAGGTTCACGCAGCTCAAGGCGATCACCAACCAGCCAGCCCCTGCCGTGAGCCAGCACCCATCTGCCAGCTGCCACCCGACTGTGCCACCAGCTACCTAGGGTTTTCGCCGTAGTAGTCGCTGCTTCTCAGCGACTCGGCCTCGGTTCTGTGCTTCCCGTACTAATCAGCCAGGTTACCGGGGCTTTTTTAGCTGAGGCTGCGGCAAAAGCAGCTATGGGCTGGGACTGGTGAGGGAGTTGCTGTGCTGGGGAAGCGGCTGTGATGAAGGTTGGTTGTTCGGCAAAATGGCTGTGGACTGGCTGTGAGCTGAAGAAATGTCCGAAATGCTCCTAGGATGCTGAGGCAACTGTAACTTGCTGCTTCTAAGCTATCGTCCGTTGTAATGCAAATTTGACTGATAATAAAAAAGGGTGTATATTAATGTAATGAATTTTCAAACATTGCTGTTAGTTCTTCTTCGAACTGCTTATCTCTTCTATATCCTCGTCTATCGTTATCGTTAGATCACATTCGTACGAAGAGTGTAGTGCTATGAGTTGCAAACTAAGTAAATGGAAGGGTGTATATTAATGTAATGAATTTTCAAACGGATTTGCTAGTTCTCAGGCGCATGAGAACTTCTTATATCTCAGTCACCTGTCTCATCGTTAGATTTACCTATTATTCGTAAATGGAGTACAGTTACACATGAGTTGCAATTAAAATGGGATGAATTTATTATTAGAGAATTAGTAGAAATTTTATAAATTGTGAAATTAGTAGAGAAATTTATAGCACAAAATAGTAGGACTTAAATGAAAATTAGCATAAATAGTAACTTTTATAATTGGAACTAGGTTGCAACTGAATTAAAAGCAAATAAGGAGGACGACATAATTGTCGCTAATAATAGAAGCTCGTGTAATGTGAAAATTAGTAGAAATTTTAAAAATTGGAACTGTTACGCAACTGAGAATTAGCAATATAGAGTGATTGATCATCACTCGACTATAAGTCTCGGTAGCGAGATCCAAAGGCTCCATTTTCAAAATACTAACCAAAATGATTAGACGATTGGGTTGACATACACGATTATGTTGGGAATATTAGCGTACACACACATGATCTTTAACTAGCACTTTGTCACGCGATGTAAACATGTATAGCAACATAAAAATTAGTTCACCAAAAGCACACACACTACACATGTTCGTACAAATAATAGACTCTCTATCTTTATCACGTCGTAATCGCCTTCGTCAGCTGAAACATGTTGTCTCCAAGTAATTATACGAAATCAAAAAAAGGGTGCACATATGGCAGCAGCACAAACACAGTGGCATCAGCTCTCATACATGGCAAAAAGATGATAGGAACAGAACTATCATCCTCACAACAGCATTGCACAGAATTTGGCAATTTGCAGTAAGCAAATTTCGTTCAGATTTCAAGCATTCCTCACAATAGCACTCAGTTTTCAGAGCATATTTACCTTGCTTGTTGCAGAGTCTGGAGGGGAGTGGATTGGGGTGGCGGGTCAGCAGGTGGACGACGGCCTGAGCTGATTGACGTGTGCCTGCCGTGGAGGAGTGGATCCGGCGGCGGGGATGGCGGGGATGGCTGGGATGGGCCGAGAGGACCGAAAGCGGCTTCGACCGGGAGGCTCTGGGTCGGGTGGCTACGGGAGAAGAGGGAGGCGGCGAGACGACTCGGGTACAGAGGGAACCCACGCGGCGGGTCGTCGACCGACGGCGGGGTACGGGCGGGAGGGTGGTGGCGGCGGCGACAAAGCAGGGATTTATTCGTGAGCCTCCACGTCCGCGGCACCTCAGACTGACGGTGGCGATAAGAAAAACCCTCGGCTTTTTTTCCTTGCACGCGGCGTGGGAGCGTATTTATTCGCGAACGAGGCCGGGATGCGGGCACTCGCCGCAGCAGCAACAGCATTGGCGGCGCCTATCCCGGCGCGACTCCTCCTCGTCTCCGCCCGCCGCGCCGCTCCGCGATTCGGTGAGTCATCGATTCCACCACTAACTCCTCCACCCCCAATCGCATCCGGTTCCACCTCCGCTTCGGTTGTTCGTACCGCCGGCGCCGCGGCGCGCCGTCCCGGTGTCCCCCAGAGTTGCGAGGTCCAATTTGGCCGCAGGAATCAGGTTTTTTTAGAACTTGTGCTCTAGAGATTTAAAGGGAGTGGTAGTATCCCGTGTGGTTTGGGTTTTTTACCCTCTAAACCAAATTTGTTCTGCCCGAATCTACTTGTCAGCAGTAACCCGTTCGCAGTAGTTCAAGTTGAGCACTGGAGCGTGCAAATTTATGCACAACTTTTGGAATTGGGGGTGAATCAGGCTGCCGTTTATTCTCCGCTTTGCTCAGCTTAACATATGAACATGCTAGGATTTAGGTTGTAGCTATTTGATTAGTGGCCAGGAATCATAGAGCCTTTTTGTTGCTGAATTTATGCCTGTTTGCTCAAAATTTTTGCTGGCTATCTAGCTAGGTTATTGTAGAGCATCTTCCTCCGCAAGGCTACTGAGGAGCTCCTGCTACGCCTCGACCACCATGGGAGATGAGACCTCCACTTCCGCCTCTGCGCAGGTGCACGAACCTGTGAGTATTGGATTGTGTGTTTTGCCCGTATCCACTTGGTTGAGATTGTGACGATTCAAACATGTTGCTAGGCCGTGCAGGGAGCTGGGAGTGTCAAGCAGCAGATCTCCAACTTAGTGGCTTTGTCACTCCGTGCAACGGTGCCTGAAGTGGATGTAGAACCGACAGTTGAAGTTTGCACAACAAAATTTGGTGACTACCAGTGGTATGTTATTGGTTCCTTGCCTTGCCTGCTCCGTTGAGTGTCTGACATCTTAGCATCCCTTCAATGTGCTATCAAGTGATTGTATGTTAACCATATGCAGCAATAACGCAATGGGATTGTGGTCAAAAGTTAAAGGATCCGGGACAAGTTTCAGAAACCCCAATGCAATTGGACAGGTTTGAACGGTCCTATCCTTTTGGATTGCTGATGTTTTACTACAGGAATATCTCATGGAGTAGCATTCTTTTGATCGGCGCGGCTGCCATTATTTCCTTGTTCATTCATTCTTTTCCTTTTTTATTGGTGCTTAATTTTTCACAGGCCATTGCCAAGAACCTGCCGGCCTGTGATGTTATTGAATCAACCTCTGTTGCTGGTCCTGGTTTTGTGAATATTGTATTATCCAACAGCTGGGTTGCAAAGGTCTGCTTTAGATGTTTTACCTGCAAGCTTTCCATCTATTGGTACTACAATTCTTTTAATGCTAAGCGCCAATGAACTACATTGTTGCAGAGAATACAAGACATGCTTGTAAATAGTATCAAAACTTGGGCACCAATTTTGCCCGTTAAGAGACTAGTGCTTGATTTTTCATCCCCTAATATTGCAAAGGAAATGCATGTTGGGCATCTAAGGTCAACAATCATTGGAGACACCCTAGCACGCATGTTTGAATTCTCAAATGTCGACGTTCTCCGACGCAATCATGTGGGAGACTGGGGTACACAGGTAACAGACTAGTTGATGCTTCTCGCTGCTGAAAATTGCTAGTACAGACATATGATCTTTTAATCTGCCTACCCATTTTGGTTCAAAGACAATGTTGTTATGCACATCAACTCATCGTTCTTTTTTCCTCGGTGGGTTGCCCTTTTTGGGCCTGCATCCATCACCAGCTTCATGTACCTTCTTTTTTTGTGTCACATAATGCATTAAAAGGTTCAGTTTGTGTGCTTCTTTGTGACAGGATCTACTGATGCTATTTTGCATGAAATCTGAACATGCTACCCATTACTCTATGATTTGCTTTATTGCACTGTTTTCTGTAGTTTGATAGTCTGATAAAATGGAGTTTGTTTCCACTTCATAATCCGATACAATTTGTTTTTTAATCACTTCATAAAATAGCAGCAATGTCTACTTCTGCTTGTTCTGTAGGCACTAGTAACTGCTAAAATGTTTGCCGATATAGAGGCCTTATAAGTTAAATGGATTTGTTGCTTTCCATACTAAACTATGTTCGCCTTTGTTCATGCAGTTTGGAATGCTCATTGAATTTCTGTTTGAAAAATTTCCTGAATGGGAGGAAGTTGGCAGCGTGGCCATTGGTGACCTCCAGGTAAGATGTTGTTCCATGCATTGCTGGTACTATTGTAGTATAATGTGGCATAAAAAGCTTATAAACACATGGCTATAGGTATTATCTACACATTCGACTAGGCACAAAAGCACACGTGGAGTTTGGTACTCCCTCCGATCCAAATTAAGTCTTGCCTAAATCTGTCTAGGTTCAATGAACCTGCGACAACTAATTCGGATTAGAGGTAGTATTAGATATCCATGTAAGAAGCTATATGGTCGAAAGAAAACTGAATCATGAGTTAAGAGTTACAGAGTAATTTGATGCATCAGTATCAGATATATGTATCAGTTATTCCGTATCCTTACTTTCTTAATCTATGCATCAGTATCATCACTGTAGTGGTTGATGCCTTAACCAATTCCAGTAACATACAAATGATTTTAGCCAGGCATGTGATGCTACTGTTTTGAATGCTATGTTAAATGGATTGCCTTTTTTTTGTATCACTTAGCTTGAGCAGTAAGGCTATGATGTTAGATTTCATATCTCCATGTTAGATTTTCCTCTTGGTTGCTTGTTCTCAGCTACCTACCTCCTGCCAACCTTCCTCAAAGTCCTTCAAAGTACATTCTGAAATTTAAATAATTGGAGCCCATGAAGCTGTGCAGTGCAGAAAATCTTAATTGGTTGTCATTAGCATACAGTCAGGATGAAATAACTGTTAATAATCCGAAGCGCATATTATTTAGATATGTGTTACCTCTAGGTGCATGTGCATGCATGCTCCTGATTGATCTATATGATTATCTTGCGAAGGTCGAAAGAAGTGCTTATTGTGCTCCATGTTAGAATTTCTGATTTGGTAAACAAATGATCATGTTTCATTTGGTTATTTGCTGCAGCTTTTCTATAAAGCATCAAAAGAAAAATTCGATAATGATGCCGAATTTAAAGATAGGGCTCAACAAGCTGTCGTCAGGTTACAGGTAAGTTGACCTTTCTTATATGTGGAGTCTGGGAAGATCGCGGTCTTCTCTCATTCTCTTCTATATAAGCAATAAATATACTATGCAGGGAGGGGAGGAGAAATATCGTTCTGCTTGGAAAAAGATATGTGAAATCAGCAGGAACGAATTTGACCAGATTTACAAGCTCTTAGATGTACAACTTGAAGAAAAGGTAGTATCACTTTCTACTGATATTTGACTTACTATTCTAAGAAGTTACCCAGCAAAAGTATCAACAGAATATAGCTGCAATTTGAAAAGAATTATGTTAATTGGACTGCAGATGAAAGCAAACACATCTTTTTCTAGAATGTTTGCTCTGTTACCCTATGCAAATTGAACTATTGCTTTCTAAAACTGGAATCTGTGCAATGTTTGTTGACTAGCAATTTTTGCTCAAAGGTTTAGTACTGTAGTTTCTTTCTCCCATTTGAACTATATTGAAGAATATTCTGTCAAACATTTTACAACTGCCACCAAAATTGTACAATTTGCTTCACTTATTAATTGGTATATGCATCCTGTATTGAACTCTTGATTTATTGAGCTTTTCATGTTACCAGCTAATATTTATGAAGATATTTACAGGACTTCAGAAATATCTTTTTCTTTGTCAAAGCCATTTATGTACCTTTTTTATCTGTTGTAGTTCACCTGATATCATTCAGAAAAGCATATGTATCTCCTTGTGTTCAATCACTTGCCCTTTTTTATGAATGATCACTTGCCTTTGACTGCTTATATACATGTTATCTGTCTCTTCCCCGGAAGCAAACCTAACTACTCACCTTTCAGGGGGAGAGCTTTTATAATCCTTATATTCCACAAGTTCTGGAGGGATTGAGTAACCAAGGTTTCATCAAGGAAAGTGAGGGTGCTCGCGTAATTTTCATTGAAGGTCATAAAATACCTTTGATTGTGGTTAAAAGAGATGGTGGCTTCAACTATGCCTCAACAGACTTAGCTGCTCTTTGGTTAGTACTGAATAATTATTGACTTGTTTTTTTCTATATCTCATCTTTCTGGGTTCTTATTTAGCTGTTGTCTGTAATCTAAGTCAATACAGTTCATATTTGATGTAGTCTGGTTTGTTGCAGTTGTATAGATTGTGAACTTAGACCTTTCTTTTTTCTTTGCCTTTATGAAGGTACCGACTTAATATTGAGAAAGCAGAATGGATAATATATGTAACAGATGTTGGTCAGCAGCAGCACTTTGATATGTTTTTCAAGGCAAGAACAAAGTATCATTTATCTGCCATAAGAATGTTATTGTAATATTGATACTAGTTCATTATTCGGATCAAGAGAACCATTTTTTATCTTTATTGCTTTGGTGGGATTTCATTTTGTGTTCTGTTGCAGGCTGCCAGGATGGCTGGTTGGCTCCCAGATCCAAATGAGAAGAAGTTCCCAAAAACAAGTCATGTTGGGTTTGGCCTTGTTCTTGGGGCTGATGGTAAGCGCTTCCGAACTCGTAATACTGAGGTTGTTAGGTTGGGAGACCTACTTGATGAGGCTAAGTCTCGAAGTAAATCTGAACTTGTCCAGCGTCTCACTGATAATGGTAAGTGGTACAATTATGGAATTTTGTTTGCTTCTTTTTTTAATAACCTATCTAATCTGATCATGTGTTTGTTCAGGTAAAATTGTTGATTGGACTGAGGAGGAACTAGAGAAAACTTCAAAGGCAGTAGGATATGGTGCTGTCAAGTATGTATCAAAGACGAAAAATTTGTTGGACTGAACTTAAGAACTACCCTTTTTAAATCATAATCCGATCAGTATTTTCACGTTTTTCTACCTTCAATATAGGTACGCAGATCTGAAGAACAATAGATTGACTAATTACACATTTAGCTTTGATCAGATGCTAAGTGATAAGGTACTTCCAGAGTCCAGTATTTATTTACTCAATTATTTGGCGAGCTTGGCATTCTTCACTATTTATCTGTTCTTAACTTCTGTATACCGCATTTGTATACAGTATGTTCTGTATTCAATCTTGTACTGATCCGTTTTGTGTTTTCACTTACGGACATAGCTTTATGATCATTCTAGTGCATGAATGATGATTTCATCTGTTTTGCTTACAGATTGTTATTTACATCCCAAATTTCTTTGTGAACAGGGAAATACTGCTGTCTATCTTCAATATGCTCATGCTCGTATTTGCTCCATTATACGGAAATCTAACATGGATGTAGAAGAGCTAAAAATGGTAATACTTTGTGTGCTAATGCTGTCAATCATATAAAGTTTCACCATGAAATACTTTTGGCCATCAGACACAGATTAAATTGTGACTTTTATTTCCAGAATGGGGACATTTCTCTTGGCCATCCAGATGAGCGCGTCTTGGGACTGTATCTTATCCGTTTTGCAGAGGTATGATTGACACTATTAACTAAATTTATTCATTCGACCGACTAATCCAGAATCAACTGAAAACTTTCATCTCATATATTGTTGAGCAGTGAGTGACCATAGCGATTAGCAAATATTTTGGTTCTGTGCTAGGATTTTGAGTTTTTTCCTCGGTTCAAATAAGGTGTATGTCACTTGATATGATGATGTTTGCATTCAAGTTAGGTATCATCAAATTTGGGATATAAATCCACTCGCCACTCCCCTCTAAATGTTTCACATCCCCCCTCTGATATCAGTACCTTTATTTTAACCCCCTGTCCTAGCCTCCTAGGTTACGAGAAGGTGTTTGCTCGGTCGTGTCATTGAAGTGCCAATAATTTAGACACAGTGGCAACTTTTTGGCTGACATGGCTACCAGTCAACAAAAGTTTCAGGTCCTACATCTCTTCCATCTTCTCTTTCCTCCCTCTTTTTCTCTTGTTCCTGTGTTATCATAGCCCAATCTGTGCTTCAGCAAGGTGGTACCCCCCTGCGGTGCGAGGTAGGTTCCCTCGCCCCTTTGTCCCCTGCACTGGATGACATCTGGCATGTGAGCCGCAAACTCTGAGCTCCACGACATGCAGTTCACCCACCTCCCCATCCCTGTTTCCGTCTCCTTCACCAACATGCTCAAAGAGTAGATTGGTGGAGAAGTGGTGACAGAGGCACATGCGTCGCCGAAGGCATCTATGGTGAGTATCTCACTGGTTGTGTCATGTCCCTCCACATCAAGCCTGCAGAGTGACACTGAGCACGTTGCTTGCTGGTGCGCACCCTTAATAGGGACATACTAGCTCTCTAGGTCGATCTTTCCAGGTGCAGCTTCAAGACAAGACACCCCTGCTCGTCTTTGTACCGCTTTGTGGAATTCCACCAGCACCATGATCCCTCACCTCACATTCTCCAATCTCCACTGTCCAGGCCTTAATAGGCAGACACAGCATAAGCTGCTTGCTGGAGCTTGGCATGTCGATCTCCTTCCTCTCTGCATTGCTGTGTGTCCCTCATTTGCCCTTGTTCCACTTTTTCCATTCCCAGAACGCTGTGCCCTTCTTGGCCCTCAGCAGAAGCTCCAGCGTGCCATCCATGGCGTCCTCTTGTTTATCTGGACCGGAGCAATGCTGCCATCCGTTGGTCTCCCCTCCCATTTTGGGTAGGTATGCCTGGGGAGGTGATGCAGGCAATTTATATAAACAAAACAAATAAGACCTACATTTTCATTTGCCAACCGTGCAACCTCCTGCTCCCATCGGTCAACCAGTAGAGCACTGTGGCACTTCATTATATTTTGAAGGAAATTTCTGTATGATACTATATATCAATAATTGATACGTCAGTGAGGAGTATGGCTTAATTGGGAGGGATCTTGTTGTCCTTTTGTATTGATTTATGTGCTGATATCTCAGGTTGTTGAAGACGCATGCACTACTCTCCTTCCCAATGTTCTGTGTGAATATCTATACAATTTATCTGAAATGTTCACAAGGTTCTACACCAATTGTCAGGTACACATCTCTATGTTTCCATCATTAAATTAATTTCATTCGGAGTGGGAAAATGACGAAGCCTTCCACCTACCAGGTGCTAAGCCTGCCACCCGCCTAGCTCATGAGATTTAACTACCGTCTTTGTTAACTCCACAGGTGGTAGGATCACCGGAGGAGCCAAGCCGGCTGCTGCTCTGCGAAGCAACTGCAATCGTCATGCGTCAATGCTTCCAACTGCTCGGGATCACGCCGGTTTACAAGCTCTGATCGACCAATGTATTGATCTTTACATCATATATAAGTTTTCATCCTTGCTGGCACTGCTAACATATTCTGGAGTGATTGCCCCATTTGAGAATTCAAGCATATTGGTGCAATTAGGCAGGATCTTAAGCTCTGGGTCCTTGCTAGAGGTTTAGACAACTTTAGCGAGTAGCCTTTGTTAGCCTTGTTTTTTTTTCGTTCTTTTCTTCTTTTGCCTCTAGGCTGGTTGTAACTGCTCAAATCTTGCCCTTTGGCAATTCTTGTGAGTTTTGTACTCTGCTTTGCTGCCTTCTATAAAAAAATTACTAGTAGTAACTTGCCTACTCTCAGGAAAAAAAAAGAGTTGCGTATATTGAAACTATATATGTATCAACTAAAACCTGATACTCCCTTCGACCCAAATTAGTTGACTTGGTTTTGTCTAGATTCGAATGTATCTAGCATTAAAATAAGTCTACATACATTTGAATCTAGATAAATCTGAGTCAATTAATATAGGTCTGAGGGAGTATATAAATTGTCAAAAAAAAAGGATAATCGAAACATATTTTTGCCCGTTGCCTCGTCATCTGCTATTGTGCCGTTCATATTTGTTTTGCAGCAGCTTCTTAGAGCAGCCACAACGCGACGCTGATGTTGCCGGCGCTAGGAATAGAAACCCATCGTTTTTTTTTAAGAACACACAAGCCGTGTGTCTTATGTATTAAGATAGGGAAGCAACCAAGCTACAAAGGTTCAAATGCCACTGATCGCAAGCGATTAGGCACGAGTCCACGGGGACACAGGAACATCGTTTTGACAGTGAGTCTTTTTTTTCCGAAATTGACAGTGAGTCTCTATCCCGGCTGCTAACCTGCTATTTGCATGGGTGCATCAAGAAAAGTCCGACGCTTGAAAAGCATGTACTACCTTTGTTTCACAATATAAACTTTTTTAGCAAGTTATTTTATAATTTGCTAAAAATGCTTACGTTATGGAATGGAGGTAGTACAAATTAAGGCTTCTAGCGACCAGGCTCTTAGGACATCTCCACCGAGTTGATTCATTTCAGACACGGGATATGTCCAGATCATATCTGTTTGGTCGGCCTGTGGACACAAAATAGATCATTTTGATAGTATATCTAAATTTACTCTCATCGAAGAAGAGGATGATACTAGGAGCTGTGGCAATTTTTCTGGTTTTATTTTCCACACAAACTCAAACAAATGTCATGCCAACCTGAGGGGTTGGGATACATATTTATAGGCTGCTAACCAGCCAAGCATATGCTAGATGCTAGTCTAAGATGCTATCCTAAAGCAACAGTCAAGGATGCTATCCTAACAACCAGTCCTTGATGCTCTGTCCTAACTGCCAGTCCTTGACACAAGGACCATGTGTGCTGCAACCCCACAAAGACCATAGTACAGAGACTTATCCATCATTCTCCCCCTAAGTCTTGTGCGTCGTCTTGTGGGAAGGCTGGACCATCCCAATCCTGGAGCAGAGTCCAAGGAATGTGATCCGCCCAAGAGGCTTGGTGAGCAGGTCCGCAAGCTGATCCTTGGTGTTGATGTAGCTCGCCGTGATGCTCCCTTCATCCAAACAGCTTCGGATGAAGTGGTACCTCACCCGGATGTGCTTGCTCCGTTTGTGGAACACGGGGTTCTTCGCCAGGGCCAAAGCGGACTTGTTGTCCACCATGAGATGCCTTGACCGAGAAGGTCACCAAGCAATTGAGCGAGCCAAAGAGCCTAAGTGTAGGCGGTGGAGGCCGCTATGTACTCGGCCTCGCAGCTGGACGTGGCCACCACCTGCTGCTTGACCGACTGCCAGCTCACGAGGCACTTGCTGAGGAAGAAGAGGATCCCGCTTGTGCTCTTGCTGGTGTTGATGTCGTCGGCGTGGTCGTTGTCGCTGTACAACAAAGTGTGCCGCCCCAGGGCACCTAGGGTAGTAGAGGCCGTGGTCGAGAGTCCCCGCAATGTAGCGGACGATCCTCTTCACAGCATGTTGGTGCTCCGTCATCGGTCGCTGCATGAACCGTCTAACATAGCCGACGGAGAATGCTAAGTTCGGTCGTGTGTGGGAGAGGTAGCGAAGGCTCCCCACAAGACGCATGTACTGTGTAGCGTCCACCTCCTCCATTGTGCTATAGCGGATCAGCTTCAGCCTCTCCTCCATTGGAGTGAGAGCTGGGTTGCAGTCGGTGAGCCCGGCTAGCTCAACGACGCGCTTGGCTTAGGCAGTCTATCGAAGCGTGACCCCGGAGTGGTCCTGGTGCACCTCGATCCCTAGGTAGAAGGAGAGGAGCCCCAGATCACTCATCTAGAAGGCAGCCTTCATCTCTTCCTTGAATGTCGCCACCTCTGGTCCTTGGTGGCGATGATGACCGAGTCCTCGCCGTAGACACCTACCAACAGGGCATTTCCTCCATTGCCTCGTCGGTAGACGGTCACCTCGTGCGGGCTTTGCCCGAAGCCCATCGTCTTGAGCATGGAATCCAGCTTGGCGTTCCATGCCCTTGGTGCCTGCCGCAAGCCATAGAGAGCCTTGCGCACACGAAGTACCTTGCCCTCCTGGCCAGGAATCGCCAATCTCGGTGGCTGTTGCACGTAGACCTCCTCCTTCAAGTCGTCGTTGAGGAAGGCAGACTTGACATCCATGTGATGGACGCGCCAACCCTCCTGGGCGACTAGCGCAAGGAGGAGCCTGATACATTGCAAATGTATCTATAATTTTTTATGTTCCATGCTTGGTTTTATCCACTTTCTTGTGTTTTGTTCCAACTTTGGAGTACTTTTCATATGATTGCTTGGACTAACCTATTAACAAGAGCCATAGTGCCAGCTGCCTATTTTCTGCTGTTTTTGGTTCCAGGAAAGTCAGAAAATGAATATTCTCGGAATTGGACGGGACAAAAGCCAAAGTGCCTATTTTTCTGGAAGTCATCAAGTGCTAGAATACGAGACGGAGAGGGGCCAGAGGCCGGCCACACCACTTGGCCGCGTGGCCAGGCTTGGCCCACGCCAGGGGGTGGTGTGGTGGCCCCTGGCAACCCCTCGGTCTCCCCTTCCGACTATAAGATGCTCTCGGGACGTAAACACTAAGTGCCCGATCAAAAATCCACAAAAGAGTCTGTAGCCGCCGTCATCTCCATCCCTAGATCGAGAGGGATCTAAAGCTCTTCCCGGCACCCTGCCGGAGAGGGGAATTCACCCTAGAGGCCTTCTTCATCACCCTGCAAGCCTCCGGTGTGATGCGTGAGTAGTTCATCCTTGGACTACGGATCCATGTAGTAGCTAGATGGCTGGTTCTCCTCCTTTGTGCTTTCATGTTTAGATCTTGTGAGCTCCGTTCATGATCAAGATCATCTATTTGTAATTCTACATGTTGTGTTTATGGGATCCGATGGATATTGAGATGCTATTTCAGATTGATTATTGATTCTATCATGTCTTTGTTATTTGTGATCTTGCATGCTTTCCGTTGTTAGTAGCTATCTTGGCCAAGTAGATGCTAGCAACTCCAAGAGTTAGTATTTATGCTCGATAGTGGGTTCATGCCTCTGGGTAACTGGGAAGTGGAAATCTCTAAGGTACTAGATGTGTTGTTTCTACTAGGAGAAAACAACAATCCTTTGTTCATAGAACAATCATATTGTTTACTTTACACGCAGTTCAGAAGCAATAATCTGCTTGCAACTTAATCTTTGGAGGGGGTTCGGATGATAACCTGAAGGTGGATTATTAGTCATAGATGCAGTTGGATGGCGGTTCTATGTATAATGTTGTAATGCCCAATCAAGTCTCAAAGGAGTCAAGATGATTAGTATATGCATGTATTGCTTTCTCGGTGTTTGTTAATTGCCCCACCGTAATTTGTTCACCCAGCATGTTATCTATCTAAGGAGAGCCACCACTAGTGAACTATGGATCCCGGTCCTTTTTCTTTACATACAATCTATAAACTATTTCTGCTTTGTGTTTACTTTCTGCAAACTTTTACTTCTTTCCATTTGATACGTTTAATCCTTTGTTTTCCGCAAAACACGGTGAGATTGACAACCTCATCGCAAGTTGGGGACAAAGTTCTGTGGTTGTGTTGTGCAGGTCTCCACGTTGCTACTAGCACCGGTAGTGCGCCCTGCCAAAGCTCAGCTAGTAACACCTTTTGGGTGTTTTCTTGCTCCTACTGGTTCGATTAAACCTTGGTTTCATAACTGAGGGAAACTTGTTGTTGTGCTCATCATACCTTCCTCTTAGGGTTCCCAACGAGCTCTACATCAACACCGCCATCAAGCATTTTTCTGGGCGCCGTGCATTGAGCCATCAAGCATTTTTCTCATTGTTGGGAGTCAAGGACATCTTCACAAGGGGAGTCCCTCATAACCAATCTCTTTACTTTGTTATTTTTGTTTTGCTTAGTTTCTTTTGCTTCGTTTGCTTGTTTTGTTATTCAAAAAACACAAAAAATTAGTTTTACTAGTTTGCTTTCTTTATCAAAAACACAAAAAAAATTAAGTCTCCTTTAGTTGTCACCTCTTCCTTAGCTCACCATGTTGATCCCTACTTTCACCCTGAAAGACCTTTCAATTGGTAGTGGTTCTATAATTGGGAAAGATAATATTGAAGAATTCTTCAATCATGTTAGTAAGCATGAAGATACCGAGGATAGATCCCTTGCAGAACTTACTCCAAACTATGAGATTGCTGCAGCTTCTTTAATTCACATGTTAGACGCTAGGTTTGTTAGCCTCAACGCCTTAATGCAAGTAATGTTTCTTAAGCTTAAAGAAATTGAAGATCCCGAAAAGAGGGATTTTATTCTAGATGTTGCCAAGGAAGCTAGGAAAGTCTTTGCACGTTTCAATATGCTAGGCTCATGTGTAGATGTTGTTGGTACACGAGAAAAGATGAACAAAACTGAACCTAATAGGGAGGAACCTAAGATACCAATACCCTTCAAACTAGTAGCAATACATGATGCCATAGAAAAGAATCTTGATTGGATTGTTCCTGCAATGGTGAGAATAGTGAACCTAAGAGCATTGAGAGAGGATCCTCTAAAACTTATTTGGATGATATACCTTGCCTTGTTGAAAATATTTCTGGTATTGATCTTAGTGCTTCTTCATTTGAGAACACTTGATTCTTTCTTTGCTTCTTATGCCTAACTTAAAGGCATTAAAGAAAAGTACTTATTGGGAGATAACCCAAAAGTTTTAGATGAGTCTGGGAAGTTATTACTTTAGTAATAACCGCTCCTTATCCTTTTTATTTGCTTTTTATGCCAAGAGTAACCTCTAATGAGAGTGAAGTAATGATTGGGAAAGTTGCTGTCCCGAAACAGATTTCTGTGCTTCACCGTAAAAATTCGTGTAAAATCTCTGAACGTCTTTTTGAGGCGTGAAGTTTTTTGCTTCTGCCCCAGGTTGTTATCTAACTTTCGTTAGTTCAACACTTTTTGATTTGAGCAACAGAAGGTCTTCGAAAAAATTCGTCTTTACCTGCTGGTCTGTTTTGACAGATTTCTGCCATTTTCTGCATTTGCTTCTTGTTGGTTCCTTCTTGAGTTCTTTTGGGGAATTGAGCTTTTTGAGGGAGTGCTACAGTATCTAGTGTTCTAATGGAAGTTATTTAGTGTTAGAACTGAACCTTAAGACTTATTTATCTTGAGTGCACTAATGTTGCTAATAAAGATTGTGTGAAGTTTTGTATGAAGGAAAAATTTTAGGTGTATGGAAGGAATGAGTAATGAGATGAAGGATGGACTAAAGCTCAAGCTTGGGGATGCCACGCGTGTCACCCCCAGAAATATCCAAGAAGTACAAGCGTCAAAGCTTGGGGATGCCCAAGGCATCCCCTCTTTATCAATAAAAATCCCAGGTTTCTTCCAAACGCTTCATTTTTATTGTTTCATGCACAATTGTGTTTTTCTTGGAGCGTCTTCTTTTTAGTTTTCGTTTTGGTTTTTTGTTTGCTTTTGTTTTCTTAGTTTTCTGAATAAATTGGTTAGACCCCCTCTTTCATACATTGGTTTGCAAATAGTTTGGTTTGGTTTGGAAAAGAGTAGGAAAGTTCATGCTTATGCGGTAAAAAGAGCTTGTTTTTGACTGTGGCCTATGCTTTGTCATGCCATGCCTCATATTGTTTTGGCTTTTTGTTTAGTATTCTTTGTTGTAGCATGACTTGTTATAGACAATTGAGATTTCTTAATGTGCCTTGGATAAATCATGCGTTGTTTTAGCATATTAAAGCATAGTATAGTGGTATTCTCCTTTGATGCTTTATTTGGGTTGACTTGGCACATGCTCACACCATGTTATGACTATCTCAAGTCACCATAGCCTTTATGATCCTTTAGTTTTCAACTTGTAGTATCACTTTATGCTTTGATCAATGATGTTTTGTCGCTCTGCATGATTATGGCCATTATTTCTCTCTTAGTTTGTCGCTCCCAGTCTTTTGCTAGCCTCCACAACAAAGTATGAGTTCCACTCATGCATCCAACTCCCTAAACCAAGTTATTCCAAAGAGTCCACCATACCTACCTACTAGCTTATGCTATTCCAAGTATATTCATGCTTTTATTTACCTTCCAAATTAAACTTATTATGAGAAAACTAGTGATTAAAGCTCTCACAAACTTGATGGCACACTTTACTTTATTGCCTCTAATAAACTTGAACCATTGGGTCCTTCTTTGTTGCGTATATCCTTGCGCTTTATAAGTTGAAATTATCAGAACCATGTTTCATGGGGAACGCTTTCAACATTGCACTTGTACTTTGTACCCCGTTGATATCATGTTCTTTTGCTTACGGATCCCGGCGGTATGAAATAAAAGTGGAACTTGTAAGATCATGGAGTTTGTATGTGTGTTAGAGAAACGCCTGGGCCGCTAGCCTAAGCCATGCCTAATCATGGTGAAACTTGCAGCATCACCATAATGAGCATTCTATGAAGCATCCTCAATAAAACCCTATGCAAATAGCAAATAAAAAGATCGCTGAGATGCTCATTGTCTGCTTGCCTTGTCATTTTGATTATGGGAAATCTCCCATATCATGTGCAAGGGGTGCCCCGTTGGCGGTTCTTAATGATACACATGTACTTACAATGACAAGAGCTTACTCATAACTGAAGTTGAGTAGCATGAGGATCGGTCTTCGTAAGTAAGGGGCATGAGATTTCGGTTTATAACTTGTCAAGCATATCCTCTTAGTTGTGTCACTTTAACCTTAATCACCTTCAAGATGCTTATGATAGGGGCAATGAGAGCTGAAAGCTATAAGTACCATAATTTTTGGAAGCTCTTTATGAGACTTGAATCCCTACTTCCTTTTACAAAAGGCCTTTTTTCCACCATTATATTGAGTCTCCACCTTCTACCTTTATGCACCTACTTTGAGAGCATAGTGGCAATTCTTAGTTCTATGTGCATTGTCCCAAGACTAGTTGATTGATGCATACTTGATATTGCTTGTTTTAAACTATTGTATCTAGTCACTCTTATGAACTTTGAAGGTGTCCTATGCATTTATATTTGCTACTCTATTGAGGGACAAGCTGAATACTATTATGCCATGTTTTCTTTATGTGAAACAAACAAGCGTCTTGCAAAGCATTGTTATTCATGAATCTTTTGTTTGTGCCTTTTCATGTTGCATCATAGTTTCTTTGCTTATTGCTAGAACTTTGTCTTTCATGTTATGATTGAAGTACTATTATCCTAGCTTTGAATGTTTTGCAAATACTTTGATCAAGTCTTTGATGGTGCATGTCACCTCAAAAATTATTCTTTCTTTTTATCACTTACCTACTCGAGGACGAGCAGGAGTTAAGCTTGGGGATGTTGATACATTGCAAATGTATCTATAATTTTTGATGTTCCATGCTTGGTTTTATCCACTTTCTTGTGTTTTGTTCCAACTTTGGAGTACTTTTCATATGATTTCTTGGACTAACCTATTAACAAGAGCCACAGTGCCAGCTGCCTATTTTCTGCTGTTTTTGGTTCCAGGAATGTCAGAAAATGAATATTCTCGGAATTGGACGGGACAAAAGCCAAAGTGCCTATTTTTCCGGAAGTCATCAAGTGCCAGAATACGAGACGGAGAAGGGCCAGAGGCCGGCCACACCACCTGGCCATGCGGCCAGGCTTGGCCCGCGCCAGGGGGTGGTGTGGTGGCCCCTAGCACCCCCTCGGTCTCCCCTTCCGACTATAAGATGCCCTCGGGACATAAACCCTAAGTGCCCGATCAAAAATCCACGAAAGAGTCTGTAGTCGCCGTCATGTTCATACCTAGATCGGGAGGGATCTGAAGCTCTTCCCGGCACCCTGCCAGAGAGGGGAATTCACCCTAGAGGCCTTCTTCATCACCATGCAAGCCTCCGGTGTGATGCGTGAGTAGTTCATCCTTGGACTACGGATCCATATAGTAGCTATATGGTTGGTTCTCCTCCTTTGTGCTTTCATGTTTAGATCTTGTGAGCTCCGTTCATGATCAAGATCATCTATTTGTAATTCTACATGTTGTGTTTGTGGGGATCCGATGGATATTGAGATGCTATTTCAGATTGATTATTGATTCTATCATGTCTTTGTTATTTGTGATCTTGCATGCTTTCCGTTGTTAGTAGCTATCTTGGCCAAGTAGATGCTAGCAACTCCAAGAGTTAGTATTTATGCTCGATAGTGGGTTCATGCCTCTGGTAATCTGGGGAAGTGACAGAAATCTCTAAGGTACTAGATGTGCTGTTGCTACTAGGGAGAAAACAACAATCCTTTGTTCATAGAACAATCGCATTGTTTACTTTACACGCAGTTCGTAAAGCAATAACATGTTGCTTGCAACTTAATACTGGAGGGGGTTCGGATGAAAACCTGAAGGTGGATTATTAGTCATAGATGCAGTTGGATGGCGGTTCTATGTATAATGTTGTAATGCCCAATCAAGTCTCAAAGGAGTCAAGATGATTCGTATATGCATGTATTGCTTTCTCGGTGTTTGTCAATTGCCCCACTGTAATTTGTTCACCCAACATGTTATCTATCTAAGGAGAGCCACCTCTAGTGAACTATGGATCCCGGTCCTTTTTCTTTACATACAATCTATAAACTATTTCTGCTTTGTGTTTACTTTATGCAAACTTTTACTTCTTTCCATCTGATACGTTTAATCCTTTGTTTTCCGCAAAACACGGTGAGATTGACAACCTCATCGCAAGTTGGGGACAAAGTTCTGTGGTTGTGTTGTGCAGGTCTCCATGTTGCTACTAGCACCGGTAGTGCGCCCTGCCAAAGCTCAGCTAGTAACACCTTTGGGGTGTTTCCTTGCTCCTACTGGTTCGATTAAAGCTTGGTTTCATAACCGAGGGAAACGTGTTGCTGTGCTCATCATACCTTCCTCTTGGGGTTCCCAACGAGCTCTACATCAACACCGCCATCAAGCATTTTTCTGGGCGCCATGCATTGAGCCATCAGAGCCATACAGACTACATCCGTGCCACGGGAGCGTCGTCGAGTTGCCGGTTGACCCCTCTGCGTGAAACCTCGGGTCCTGGCAGCCTTGTGCTTGACGATGACGACGGCTTCATCCCTCTTCAGCTTGAACACCCACTTAATCGTGATCGCCCGGTGACCAAGAGAGAGGTCAGCAAGCTCCCAGGTGCGGTTCTTTTCGACCGCATCCATTTCCAACTTCATCACAGCGCGCCATGTCGCGTCTCGCTTGGCTTCTGCCAAAGACCAAGGCTCGCCGTCGTCACATGCAAGTTGCAGCTGCGCCTCCAGGTCACGTGGCACCCGTCCTGGCACCGTATGGTCACCGAGAAGGTTCTCATTGTACGGTACCACAACAACTTGCCGTCATAATACGCGTCGATGCGCTCCTCGTCGTGTGAGAGCAGGAAGCAAACTCCACCGAGTTATGCTCGACATGCGCTGGTGCTAGAGTAGACGTGCCCGGAGGAGTGGTTGTTAGTGCTGGAGTACGTGGCATCGCCAACTATGGTGGAGTCGGCGAAGGACTCATTGCAGCTGAAGTCGTGGTCAGAGAGCGTAGTGCTGCCAGTGTATTAGACGTCGGGGTCGATGAAGACTCGGGGGCTAGGGTAGGCATACTCGGCGAAGAGGAGCTACCTACTCCCCCATCTCCCTCGAAGTGGACGTGCTCAATAGTGAAGTCATCATATGTCGAAGTCAAGTCGCATCCACCGCCTTGTCCCACGCCCATCCTCACCCTTCGTTGAACACAACGTCTTGCGCTGTGCGCACACGCTGTGTCTTCGGGTCGAGGATGCGGTAGGCCTTCGAGCCCTCCGCGTAGCCGATGAACACTCCCAGAGTGCTCCTTTTGTGGAGCTTGCTGATGTGGCCAAGATCCTTGGCGAACTCGAGGCACCCGAACACCCGCAAGTGGGAGACCGCCGGCTTGCGCCCATGCCAAGCCACGTACGTCGTCCTGCCATCGAGCGCCTTGGTAGGCGAGCGGTTGAGGATGTAAACGGCTGTCACCACCACCTCTCCCCAGAAGACAGCCGGCATCCCTCTCTGCTTGAGGAAGGCCCAAGCCATCCCCACAACCATCTGGTTGCACCGCTCGACGACACCGTTCTGCTGTGGGTTGTACAACACGGAGTAGTGGTGCTGGATGCCTTCATCAGCGCAATATGACACGAATTTAGCCGCCGTGAACTCGCTGCCATTGTCGGTGCGTAGCACGAGCAGCTTGCGGCTGTACTCTGCCTCCGCAGCAACCTATGTGCGCCTGATGGCGTCCGCTGCTTCTCCCTTGCTGCCGAGAAGCACCACCCGCATGTAGCGGGAGAAGTCGCCGACGAGTAGCAGGAAGTAGTGTTGTCCTCCCGGTGTGGCCAGTCACTAGGCCGCACACGTCCTCGTGCATGAGCTCAAGCTTCTCCTTGGATCTGAAGCTCGCCTGCTGGGGGAAGGCTGCTTCGTCACCATGCAGACATCGTAGAACTGCTCCACGTGTTCAAGGCACGGCAGACCTCGCACCATCTCCTTGGTGCTGAGTCGCTTCAGGGCCTCGAAGTGAAGATGCTGGCGCTGCGTGTCATCGCCTCATACCATCGGCCCCGACGAGCGGCGAGACAGAGGGGTTGTGCCACCTACACGTTGAGGACGTACAGTCGATTTGCACCTCTGGTTACCTTTGCAAGAAGGCAACCATGGCGATCCCAGATGTATAGGATCCCATGCTTGATCAGCACACTCGAGCCGTTCTCATCCAGCTGTCCCAACTCCCAAGCCGATGATGGAGTTCCTCAGCGCAGGGATGTAGTAAACATCGGTGAGCATCCGTTTCTCTCCAGTCTTGGCGGTGAAGATGATAGAGCCGACACCCTTAATATCCGCGGTGGACGCATCTCCAAACTTGACGGAGCCTCGCACGTTGGAGTCGAGATCAGTGAAGAACTCCTGTCGATCGGTCATGTGGTGGGTGGCACTGGTGTCGAGGAACGACCTGCCAGTCTTGTCGGTGCCGGAGCCATCACCGAGAAGGGCGTGTGCCTTTGGCTCGTCGAGGTGGAGGGGATCCGCTGTGGTCAGTGCCGTAGGAGATAACTCGATGCTCGCATGCGCCATGAACAAAGCCGTCTCCTCCTCCCCCGCTTGTGCGACATGGTCCTAGACACGTCGTGGCTGTCAACAATCCTTGGCCCAATGGCCAAGCTGTCCACAGTTGTGGCAGGCATCGTCTTGTGTCGGTTTGGGCCTGCCGACGGCGCCTCCTCGGGCATCACCATGCGCCCTGGCCTGTCCGTCTTTGCACCCCTTGCATGACTTGCCACGCCCGCGGCCGCCTAGCGCGGAAAAGGACTCCCCCCTATTCCCGTCGCCATGGTTAGTGTCCTACTACTCCCGAGTGAGGAGCAGCTTCCCATCAGTGGTGATAGGCCTTGAGAGAAGTAGTGGCTCATTGGTGTCGACGACCTTGAGGCGACCTATTGCCTCCTCGATCGACATCGTACTGAGGTCCAGCAGGGATTTGATCGAGCGAGCCATCTGCTTGTACTTCGAGGGGACACAGCGAAAGAGCTTCCCGACGGCTCTTTCCTCATCGTAGGTGGCATCGTCGAACTGCACCATCTTATGTAGCACAATGTTAAGACGGAGAGCAAAGTCATCGACGTCCTCACCTGGCTTGAAGGCCAGGTTATCCCACTCCTTGCAAAGTGCCTGAAGTGTGGACTTGCGGGTATGGTCGCTACCGATGCGTGCCACAGCGATGGCATCCTAGGCCTCCTTGACCGTCCGCTTATTGGAAAGTGAGAAGTGTATCTCAGGCGGAACTGCGGCGAGGAGGGCGTCCAACACCCGTCGATCATCATGGTGGTCGACGTTGGCATCCTGGACTGCCTCCCACATGTGCTGCACCTGGAGCCGGACCTTCATGACCACGGCGGCCCACTCGACGTAGTTGGTTTTGGTGAGGGTAGGACACCCAACACTGGGACCAACGTCCCTGACCATAGTCTGGACCTCATGGAGGCCGCGGTCTTGGTCGTTTCGGTCGCCGTCGCCGTGCGCGCCTCCTCCGGGAGCTTTAGGATCACCACTGTTGTGCGCTTGGGCGTGCTCGGCTGCCATTGTGTCGTTGTGGTTCCTGTCGATGCCGCCATTGCCTGAAACGGAGTCGTTGATGTTGTCGCGCAGAGCCTAGACCTCTACCGCTGTTGCACGTGCTGCTTCCAATGCTGCTGCTACTTCTGCCTCCGCTCTAGCTGTCGCCAGCCTTGACGCCCTTTCTGTCGCCGCAACGGTTGATGCTGCCGCCGCCGCTCATGCTCCTTTGCCACAGAGAGCTCAGTCTCTTGTCGATGCCGCATGCTCGAGGTGTAGCCGAGTGCTGAGAGCGACCTATGGCATGACTCGCCGCTGGGGGGATGTTGCATGGAGGGGGAGCTGCTTCTGACGAGCTGCTGCTCGACTGCACGGAAGGAGAGAGGCAACCAGGGACAACTTGAGCTCCTTCTCTTGCTTGTTGGGGCTGCTCCATACCTGGTGAAGGGGATGAGCAGTAAACACTCAACCTACAAGACAACCTCGCTCTGATACCACTTGATAGGATCTCTGAATTTACTCTCATTGAAGAAGAGGATGGCACTAGGAGTTGGGGAAATTTTCCTAGTTTTATTTCTCACACAAACTCACACAAATGCCATGCTGATGACCCACAAGTATAGGGGGTGTATCGCAGTATTTTCGAGGGAAGTGAAACCCAATTTATTGATTCGACACAAGGGGAGCCAAAGAATATTTATAAGCCTTAACAAATGAGTTGTCAATTCAGCTGCACCTGGAAACAATCTTACTCACAGTAGTTTATCAGTAGCAACAGTTTTGTAGTAGCAATAGTAAAGTAATAGCAGTACTAAAGTAAAGACAGTAGTAAGAATTGCAGTAAACAGTAGGATTAAAGCGTGGTAGGCATAGGGATGGATGGACGGGCGTTGCATGGACAAGACAATTCATATAGCAATCATAACATAGGGTATTTGCCGATAAATAAGATAAAGCATCCAAGTACTAAATAATCCTAGGCATGTGTTCCATATATAGTCATACGTGCTCGTAATGAGAACTTGCACAACATCTTTTGTCCTGCCAGCCTGTTTGCAGCGGGGCCTCAAGGGAACTACTGGCAATTAAAGTGCTCCTTTTAATAGAGCACCAGAGCAAAGCATTAACACTCTTTGAACACATGTGATCCTCACATCAAAGCCATTCCCTCCGGTTATCCCAATTTCTGTCACTTCGGGGCCTTTGGTTCCGGACAACAACGTGTGTATACAACTTGCATATAAGACCATAAAAAATACTATCATAATGAAGCAATAACATGTTCAGATCTGAAATCATGGCACTCGGGCCCTAGTGACAAGCATTAAGCATAACAAGTTGCAACAAAGTCAAAAAGCACTAATAGTATATACTAGGCACCATGCCCTAACAATCTGATGCCATTACATGAACGATCTCATCCAATCCCTACCATCCCCATAGCCTACAACGAGGGATTACTCACTCATAGATGGGAGAAACATGGATGGTCGATGGAGAAGCGATGGTGATGATGATGGTGATGATCTCCTCCAATTCCCCATCCCGACACGGTGCCAGAACGGAGTTTCTGGTTCCGAATCGCGGAATCTGGTGGTGGCGGCGCAGCGGAACTCTTTCTAGAAAAACGTCGAACCCCCCTGAGTTTTTAGGTCAGAAGGCAACTTATAGGCAAAGAGGGAGGCGAGGCGCACCAAAGTGGCTCGCCACTGCGGCGGCCTGACCGGTGTGGGCCCCTCGTGGCCCTACTCCGTCTCGTCTTCTGGCTCCATGAGTCTTCTCGTGAAGTAGTATTTTTGGCATATTTTCCGGGATTTTTCCTGATAGTTGATTTTCTGCACAAAAACTAGACACCAAGGTAATTCTGTTGAAAATAGCGCCAGTCCGTGTTAGTTGCATCCAAATCACACAAGTTTAGAGGAAAAACAATAGCAAAAGTGTTCGGGAAAGTAGATACGTTTTGGACATATCAACTCCCCCCAAGCTTAGCTTATTGCTTGTCCTCAAGCAATTCAGTTGAAAATTGAGTGCGATAAAAGAAACGTTCACGAACATATTTGCTTCATATGATGTATATATTCTCAGCATATGATCAACTACTCAGGAAATTCATAATAAAGAGTATGCAACTAAGTTTTACTTAACAGGCATTGCAAGCTATGAGAAGATTCCAACTCAAAAATAATAAGTAGCATGAAACATAAACATAAGTAACATTATAATGCTCATAACAAGGTATGATAGAGTGGTATCTCGCTTGTCTTTGATTGTGAATGCCAAGGCACCTCCAAAGTTCAGGTGAAGACTAGAAGTAAAGATATCAAAGATACAAGCATCAAAGTCATAACACAATTAATCCAGTATTGAGACAAGCACATTATACTAAGAATGACAACTATGCTCTCAAGAAAGTGCTCATAGAATAGGTGGAGACTCAACAAGGAAATGAAAAATGTTTTGAAAAGTTTGAAAGGCTTCCAAATGCTGAAAGTATGGTACGTGTTAGCTTTGAGCTCTCATTGCCCCTATCATAAGCATCTTTAAATGGTTAAGGTGAAAGTGAGGTCCAATCTGAGTTATATGCTTGACAGACTATAAACTGGAAATCTCATGTCCCTTGAGTACGAGGGTCGCTCCTCATGCTTCTCGACTTTAGTTACCGGTAAGCTCTTGTCATAGTAAATACGTGCGTATCATAGAGAACCGCCAACGGGGTACCCCTTGCCCGATGATATGGAAGAATCCCCATATCAAAATGACAAGGCAAGCAGACAATGAGTATCTCAGCAATCTTCTTATTTACCATGGGAAAATGGTGTTTTTTTCTCTCTTTCCTCTTTTCTCATATATCTTTTTTTCTTTTCTCAATAGCTATCCCTTTTTTTATAAGAATGCTTCATAGATACTCATTATGGTTACGCTGCATGTTTCCACCATGATTAGGCATGGATTACACCGGCGGCCCAGGCGTTTCTCTAACACACATACATAACTCCATGGACTTACAGGCTCCCCTTTTATTTTACACCAACGACATCCGCAAACAAAAGAGCATGATATCAACTGGGTATATATTTACAGGTGTTGAAAATGTTCCCCGTGACAGTACGGTTCTGCTAATCTCTAGCTTATAATTTGCAAGCATATAACTTTTATGGACAGACACAATGGTTCAGGTTTATTAAGTGCAGGAAATAAAGTGTGCCATCAAGTTCGTGAGAGCTTTACTAACTAACTTTCTCATAACAAGCAAACATTTTATTCGGAAGAAAACAATGCACATTGAATATGCACGGAACAGTGAATGACGCTAATAGGTAGGTATGGTGGACACTCTTGGCAATATTAGTTTTTGGGGGATTGGAAACATGAGTAGAGCTCATACTCAGTGTAGGTCAAGGCTAGCAATAGCAAGGGAGCGACAAACGAGAGAGCAATAACTGTCATAATCATGCTTGCAATAAAACAAGACTAATCATGGCATGAAAGTGATTTAAGACCCTCAAGGCAAAATAATTCATCGAGGCTTAACTGATTATTTCAGTCATATGTATGCGTGAGCATGTGCCAAGTCAATTCAAGTAAAACATTCAGAGGAGGATACCACAATGTCATACCAAGTTATGAATAGAGTAATGCAAGCAAACATTCATATGACATGCTACAAACTATTAGCAAGTTGGAACTAATCATATGAAAGCAAGAACTACTAAGCATCTATAAATAACATACACCCTACATGAACAGACTAAGCATGCCCAAAATGATGAGTATATGTACAAAACTGAAAACAAATAGAGTTCGTTACCAGCCTCTTACAACACCTCAAGTTGTCATTAATCCTCATTATTGCCCTTCACTTGTGTGGCTTGAATAATAACATGAAACCAAATTGCACCGAGGACTGCTGAACCCTGCAACAAACTCATGAAACCAAAGAAGAACAACAAATATTTTTGGTGTTTTTGATTTTTTAAACAAGAACCAAAAAGGAAGAACGAGCAAAGCAAAATCTTTTTTGGGTTTTTCGAATAGTTAAAGCAAAGCAAAAAGGGAAAAGCAAACCAAGGCAAAAAGAAGAAGAAGCAAACAAAGAGAAACAACAGAAATATTTTTGGTCTTTTTGTGTTTTAGAAAACTAAAAAGAGAACGAAACATGAATATACAAAGTACCGATGCAAAATGATATGGAGATGAGTGCGATATCGGTGTACCTCCCCCCAAGCTTAGGCTTTTGGCCTAAGTGGGTGTCAATCCAAATACGAGCAAGGGTTCCAAGCAGGCGGGTCATTGTAAGAATGATTGTAGTTAGGTCCTTGGGAAGAATAAGAAGGTCCCCAATCATAGGTAGGCTGCTGATATGAAGACTCCCCCGCATTCGAGGGCTGGACCGAATCATCTGTGACCTCCCTTCTAGTATCCTGCTCCTGTTGGGAGAGCTCTCCCAAGTACGTATCAAGCTCCTCCTCCGTGAGGGACCATCCTACCTTGTTATCAAGGTTAAACAAAATAGGTGCAAGCAAAAGAACAACTCGCTCGGACTTGCTCCTTCTCCAACCAGCCTTGAGAAAGGTTATTTCATAAGACAAATCACTCAAATTAGCCCAAGAAAAAACAAATTTATGTTGTATCATGGAATTAAGGTCGAGTCTCTCTATAGGAAACTGTAGGTCTAAATGATGAGGCACTAAACCATGTAGAGCTAATAAATGAGAGGCAATGAGGCCTCCACAAATTCCACCTTTCTCGTGGTTAGCAGCAAGATGGAAAGCTATCAAGGAACCTAGGTTGTAAGTCCTATCTCGTTTTAAAGTAGCTGAGATGAATGCTAGATCATACGAGGATAACTTATTAGCAGTTTTCCTAGCGAGAACACACTTGGCAATAAAGTAAGCAAAGTAGCGAATAGACGGGAGATGAATGTTATGGATTTTCCCGCTCTCCTTCGAGAAACTGCTCCCTTGGCAAATCTCCGCATACAAGTCCATGAGTGGTGCAGGATGCTCTTTAATCCTTCCACATGATCCCCACTGAGGTATCTTAATAGCTGCACAAAAGTCATCAAGAGGAAGGTCGACAGCTAAATTGTAAATTTTATAGTGGACCATGGGGTTAGGCAAAGAGTGACTAAATCGAAAGTCCTACACCACAAACATAGTTAGTTTCACAAATTTACAAGGTTCATCTTCCAAAAAGTGCTCCAATCCTGCATTAGCAACCAAAGTATGGAAGTCCTAGGAAATTCTTGTAGCCCTCATGAATTCGTCGCATGGATAGATGGAAGGAAAAACTTCCTCCTCCCGGTGAACCTTCATAACCTCAGGCACCCTCAGTTCATGTTGGTTTAGTTGATGCTCATTCATCTTCTATTTTGAAATTTAAACATCCATTACACAAGTGGTTGCAAAGTGAATATATATAATGGAGAGCACTACTCATAGGGACTTGTAGAGGCCTAAACATGCATCAAAACTATATCTCTAAGCATTGAACAAGCTTACAAGCTCTCATAACCTATCACCAACAGCAGCAAAATACTCAAGATATAAACCACTAAACACAAATCTACTTAGACAAGCGGAGGAGTCACATACCGGAGAACAAATGCTCCAAATTTCAGCAGCAAACATGGGCTGAGCAAGGAGATCAAAAAATCAAGGGTAAGAACAGCAAGAACGTGATTTCGAGCAATGAACTAGTATTTTCTCAGGAGAGAGAAGAAAGTGGGAAGTGAGAGAGTGAGTGGAGGGCTAGGGGTGGCCTACACCATGGCCAGGCGCGCCCCTGGGCTGGCCACCCCACCAGGTGGTGTGCCTGCCTGGTGGGCCCCTGGTACCTTCCAGGCACTCCTCTACCCCTTTTTTCACGTAAAAATTTAATATGAATTTTCTGGAATTTTTCGAGACACTTTATTTTTTAGCAATTTTCAGGTATAGATGAATGATTTTTTGATAGAAAAAGATTTTTGGAATGATGCAATGACAAAACAAGGCTAAAACTTCAGAAGTTCTAAGACACTCTAACATGCAAGCAACTAACAACAGACAAGAAAACTAAACGAAAGCAAAAACTAAAATGGATAGAATAGAAGTAAGAGGAGATAATCATGGTGAAAACATTGTTTTGTTTAATGAAATCCTTTTGTTAACAAGGTTGATCAGGTCTTGTTACCCAAAAAAATTTATATGAAACAAAACTTTGTATTTCACTAATGATTATGTTACCTCAACCTTGATAGCAATGGTTCCAATCATAATAGTTTCAAATTTTTCTCTTGGTATGGGACAATATATTTCTCCAACTTGAATGCCATCAACATGTGTAATTGAATTCAAACCATAAGTCCTATCAATCTTCTTGGGGAAATAAATAGTATGTTCCTTGTCATTAACATTGAAGGTCACCTTTCCTTGATTACAATTAATAACAGCTCCTGCAGTATTAAGAAAAGGTCTCCCAAGAATAATAGACATATTATCATCTTCAGGCATTTCAAGCACAACAAAATCAGTTAATATCAAGCAATTATGAGCCACTTGAACAGGTACATCCTCACATATACCAACATGAATAGTGGTAGATTTATCAGCCATTTGCAAAGATATATTAGTTGGTATTAGTTTTTCCAATTGAAGTCTCTTGTAGAGAGAAAAATGCATGACACTAACTCCTGCTCCCAAATCACAGAAAGCAGTTCTAACATAACTATTCTTAATAGAGCAAGGAATAGTTGGAATCCCTGGGTCTCCAAGTTTCTTTGGAACCTTACCACTAAAGGAATATTTAGCAAGCAAAGTAGAAATTTCTTCATTAGGGATCTTCCTTTTATTCGAGATAATATCCTTCATATACTTTGAATAAGGAGGCAATTTAATAGCATCAGTCAAAGGAATTTGCAAGAATAAAGGTTTCATCCACTCACAAAACTTATTATAGTGTTCATCTTCCCTTGACTTGTGTTTCTTATCAGGGAAAGGCATAGGTTTTTGGACCCAAGGCTCTCTTTCACTACCATGTTTCTTAGCAACAAAATCTTCTTTAGTGTATTTAGTATTCTTAGTGTGCTTTTCAGGTTCTTCTTCAACTTTTTATTTATCAGGAACATCATTTTCTTCATTACCACTTTCAGTTTCAGCATCAGAGACAGATATACTATTAGGATCTTTAGCAGGTTCAGAGGGTTCTACAATAGTTTTATGTTTCTTTTTTCTTTTCTTTGGAATAGTACCACTATTTTCAACTCGTTGAGAATCCTGCTCAATTCTTTTAGGATGCCCCTCAGGATATAGAGGATCCTGGGTAGCAGCACCACTTCTAGTTCTAATTTCATAAGCATGTTTCTCTTTGGCAGCATTAACTAGCAAGTCTTTTTGCACTTTAATAACTTGATCTATTTGAGTTTGAACCATTTGAAAATGTTTAACAAGCATTTTAACATCATTAGAGGTTCTTTCCACAATATCCTTCAACTCAACAATAGCTCTAGAGTTTTCCATTAGATGATTTTGCACCCTTTTATTAAAATTATCTTGCTTAACAATAAAAATATCGAATTCTTCTAACCATTGATCAGGAGGTTTAGAGTAAGGGATATCGCCTTCATCAAAATGTTGGAGAGAGTGTACCTCAATAGTGGGTGAATGGGGAATTGGCTTACATAATTCTTCTATAGAAGGTAAATTCTTGACATCTGCAGCTTTAATTCCCTTCTCCTTAAGACATTTCTTAGCTTCCTTCATCACTTCATCATTTAGTTCAATAACTCCCCTCTTCTTAGATGTTGGTATAGGCGCAGATATAGCTGGTTCAGGTATAATTGTTTCAGGTATAGCTGGTTCAAGAGGAGTCCAGTCTTCATAATTCTTGCTTATTTTAGCCATTAATTCCTCAGCTTCCTTGGGAGTCCTATTCCTGAAAACACAATCAGCACAACTATCCAGGTATGTCCTAGATTCTTCAGTCAGTCCATTATAAAATATATCAAGAAGCTCATTCTTAGGTAATGGACATCTAGCATGTGCATGAATCAAAGCACAAAATCTTGCCCATGATTTAGGCAATATCTCCTTTTCTCCCTGTTTAAAATCAAAAAGTTCCTGCAAAATAGCATGTCTAGCACTAGGAGGAAAATATTTCTGCAGGAAAGTACTAATCAAGAAATCAGGGCTATCAATAGATCCAGGAGGTAAATTATTAAACCAATTTTTAGCTTCTCCTTTCAGTGAAAAGGGGAAAATCTTAGCAACAAAGTAGGTGCGCATCTTAATATCATCAGAAAATAGGCCACTCATGGTAGAAAGCTCAGTCATATGTGCTACCGCACTTTTATTCTTAGTCCCGCAAAAAGGTTCTTTCTCAACAATAGCTATGTAAGATAGATTAAGAGAGAAATCATAATCTTTATATTTAATGTTTATGGGAGAAGCGACAAACTTAGCATTAGGAGCCAATTTGGGTTTAATGGTACGCCTCTCAAGGAGACTCCTAGCAACGCTCCTATCATGGGTGTTTTTACATTCTTTAATAAATTTATCGGTCATCTCAATATAACCGTCTTCAATATCATAGCTTTCTCTAGACTCAGGTGAACTAACAGGTGTAGTAGTGTCTTCATTAGGAGTTTCAGTATTTCCAGCTATAGTTCTAGCAATCGTATCATCTAGGAAAGGACCTAATGAACCACTCTTATCAAGCACAGTAGAAGCAGCATCATAAGTATCAGAAGTTTTAGATTCAGCAGTAGTAGCAGTGTGTGTAGCATGTGTATGTGGTGGTGTAAGGAGCTTACTCATAACAGACGGTGAATCAAGAGCAACATAGGTGTTCAGAACCGTACCTCTTCTTGTAGTGGATGGTAAAATAGGGACTTTGCCATCACGAGACTTACCCATGATGGATGGATAGCAGCGAACAATAATGATTCCAAGTGGACTTAATAAATAAAGCTATGCTCCCCGGCAACGGCGCCAGAAAATAGTGTTGACGACCCACAAGTATACGGGGTGTATCGCACTATTTTCGAGGGAAGTGAAACCCAATTTATTGATTCGACGCAAGGAGAGCCAAAACATATTTATAAGCCTTAACAACTGAGTTGTCAATTCAGCTGTACCTAGAAACAATCTTGCTCACAGCAGTTTATCAGGAGCAACCGTTTTGTAGTAGCAATAGTAAAGTAATAGTAGTAAGAATTATAGTAAACAATAAGATTAAAGCGCAGTAGGCATAGGGATGGATGGACGGGCGTTGCATGGACAAGACAATTCATATAGCAATCAGAACATAGGGCATTTGCAGATAAATAAGATAAAGCATCTAAGTACTAAATAATCCTAGGCATGTGTTCCATATATAGTCATACGTGCTCGCAATAAGAACTTGCACAACATCTTTTGTCCTGCCAGCTTGTTTGCCGCGGGGCCTCAAGGGAACTACTGGCAATTAAGGTGCTCCTTTTAATAGAGTACCGGAGCAAAGCATTAACACTCCATGAACACATGTGATCCTCACATCAAATCCATTCCCTCCGGTTATCCCAATTTCTGTCACTTTGGAGCCTTTGGTTCCGGACAACAACGTGTGTATACAACTTGCATGTAAGACCATAAACAATACTATCATAATGAAGCAATAACATGTTCAGATCTGAAATCATGGCACTCGGGCCCTAGTGACAAGCATTAAGCATAACAAGTTGCAACAAAGTCAAAAAAACACTAATAGTAGATACTAGGAACCATGCCCTAACATTCTGATGCCATTACATGAACGATCTCATCCAATCCCTACCATCCCCATAGCCTACAGCGGGGGATTACTCACTCATAGATAGGAGAAACATGGATGGTCGATGGAGAAGCGATGGTGATGATGATGGCGATGATCTCCTCCAATTCCCCGTTTCGGCAGGGTGCCAGAACGGAATTTTTGATTCCGAATCGCAGAATCTGGTGGTAGCGGTGCAACGGAACTCTTTCTGGAAAAATGTCAAACCCCCTTGAGTTTTTAGTTCAGAAGGCAACTTATAGGCGAAGAGGGAGGTCGAGGGGGCAGCCGAGGCGGCCACACCACCCCTAGGCGCGGCCTGGCCTGGCCCGCACGGCTAGGTGGTGTGGGCCCCTCATGGCCCTACTCCGTCTCGTCTTCTGGCTCCATGAGTCTTCTGGTGAAATAGGATATTTGGCATATTTTCCGGGATTTTTCCTAATAGTTGATTTTCTGCACAAAAACTAGACACCAAGGTAGTTCTGTTGAAAACATTGTTAGTCCGTGTTAGTTGTATCCAAATCACACAAGTTTAGAGGAAAAACAATAGCAAAAGAGTTCGGGAAAGTAGATACGTTTTGGACGTATCAACTCCCCCAAGCTTAGCGTATTGCTTGTCCTCATGCAATTTAGTTGAAAACTAAGTGCGATAAAAGAAACTTTCACGAACACATTTGCTTCATATGATGTATATATTCTCAGCATATGATCAACTACTCAGGCAGTTCATAATAAAGAGTATGCAACTAAGTTTTACTTAATAGGCATTGCAAGCTATGAGGAGATTCCAACTCAAAAATAATAAGTAGCATGAAACATAAACATAAGCAACATTACAATGCTCATAACAAGGTATGATAGAGTGGTATCTCGCTTGCCTTTGATTGTGAATGCCAAGGCACCTCTGAAGTTCAGGTGAAGACTAGAAGTAAAGATATCAAAGGTACAAGCATCAAAGTCATAACACAGTTAATCCAGTATTGAGACAAGCACATTATACTAAGAATGACAACTATGCTCTCAAGAAAGTGCTCATAGAATAGGTGGAGACTCAACAAGGAAATGAAAAAGGTTTTGAAAAGTTTGAAAGGCTTCCAAATGCCCAATATTGTACAATAGTAGAGTGAAAATTGCTAACAATTTTTTTTCCAATCCTTGGTTGGTAAAAAAAGTAGAGCAAAAACTGCTAACATAAATTTTCCAACAACGAGTAATTTCCAATCGTCAATACGGTTCAAGAACAAAGCAAATTGTTGCGGCCTATTTAGAGCATACTAGATACCCAACGGCCCAATCACAACTGAGGTGGCCTAATACGCCAATTTCAAGGAGAGCAAATAGACGAACATAGAAATAGCAATAATAACCAAGCAAATCGGTAAAAACACAAGTTTCATTGGTTACCGAAGCGCCCAGCCTTCTCTCAACGATGGATTGGCAATAGAGCTCCCAGCAGTGGAAACTCATCAGTTACAACCATTATATTTCCACTTACTTGCGATGAGCTAATTTTACATGTTGATAAAGTAATTCATATTTCATAGAATTTTCAAATGCAGGCAGACACAAGCACTAAAACAGTAATATATTTTTATCGATAACTTAGACCATTGTCATTATTATATTTGTACCATGATTGGACCTATTACACATTGTAGTGTCAATACCAACGATATCTCGCTAATACTATAAGACTTCCTATAACATCTGTGATGATAATATGTTATGCATGTCTTCTATTTGGTTGCGCCCAATGGTCTTACAAAAAGACTTTGACTAGCCGTTTCATGCTTTTCCAAATCACCGTCGTGGTAGCAACTACTAAGTTGCTAAGGTCGGATGCAACAAAACCAAACCGAGCTCACACAAAGAAATGTCCACTGCAAAAGAAAAGATAAAATTGATCCTCCACAATAGCTCACTATACTCAATAGCATAAAAGGCAAGATAGAAAAACAACTTACATTTCCATGCCATAATTGTTGCCTTTGCCAAGTTCTTTGTTTGATTTGTTATGCTTTGTGGACAAAGTGTCGAGCCACGTCTTTGGCACTAAGCCTTTATCTAGACCGGCTACGGCACACCATCCACTATAGTTTCCCTATGTAGTGTGCCCGGAATAAACTACTGCTTTGAGCCAAACATTGCTCATCTTAATTGTACATTCGATATTCATTTTTAACCATGAATTTCTATGGTTCAAAATCAAAATACTGAACATCTTAATTGGACATTGGACATTCGATTTTAACAATGTACAAGACATATCAGTTTGGTTCAAAACATGGTAGTGGGGTTTGCTAAAAAAATACAACAACATACTAATCATGAACATAGCATACTTAGAGAGTGATTTACACCTCATCTTCTCCATGGTGCAAGAACATCTTATCCACAATGCCAACATGAGTAGGAACGATACTGATGTTGTCTCCTCCGTGCCATCACCAGCCAACAAATCCACCTAATGTGGGGAGGATCATGTCGAATGGTCTCGCCTTCTACTTCACCTCGTCACCGACTTTCTCCTCTAACGACGACCAGATCAGCCCAATGAGGGGAGGATACCGTCGAATGGCCTCGTCTTCCGCTTTGCTTCATCACAGACCCCCTCCTCTGAGACAGCCAGATCCTATTGAAAATATGTCCTAGAGGAAACAATAATGTTCTTATTATAATATTTCATGTTCATGATAAATTTTTATACTCCATGCTAAAATTGTATTAACAGGAAACAATGTACATGTGTGGTTTCATAAACAACACTGTGTCCCTAGTAAGCATCTACTTGACTAGCTTGTTGATTAATGATGGTTAAGGTTTCCTAACCATGGACATGTGTTATTAGTTAATAATAGGATCATGTCATTAGGAGATTGACGTGATGGACAAACCCAATTAAGAAAAAAATATTAGATCGTGTCGCAAACTTAATTAAATTGCCGAAGTTGAAGTATGTGGAGTATCCTAATCCTTAGACCATGAGATTATGTTATTCATAGTGCCGAAAGAATGCTTGGGGACATCAACTGTCACACCATAGCAGAGTGACTATAAAGGTGTCTTTAAGGTACTTCGGAAAGTACTTGCTGAGTTGCATGAATCAAGACTAGGATTTTCCCTCCATGTGACGGGAAGATATATAGTCCCACTCGGTAACACGCATCCTATATCACTAGCAAGGACATGTCTAATGAGTTTGGTCACACATGATGGTATATTACGGTACGAGTAAATAGTACTTGACAGTGACGAGATTGAACCATGTATAGTGATCAAGGTGCTGATCACGGAGTATCGATGATCAGACCTCGAGCAAGTAAAATATCGCGAGACAAAGGGAATGGAATACATGATTGTTTCACAGAGTACTGACGCTAAATCACACCATCAAGGACACGGTCATCGACACCACCATTGCTCCCCAGCGTCGCTGAGAAGTTTTCTATACCCTCATATTGTTCTTACCTATTGTATGATCTATATTAACCTCAACTAGTGGTTGTTTTGGAGATCCTATCTTGGTTTGGACTCCACATTTACTTTTGAAAATGGCCTTTGGGACTTCAGAAAATAAACCTTGTACTTTTGTTCGAAGGTCATCATTCATGTGGAAGATTCAAAGATTGCTTTCTCTTTTGCAATAGAACGGTCTCCATTGGTGATTGTCCATTTTTATGATCATCCTAAAAAACTGCTAACTCCATCAACTGCTCATGACTATGAAGAAAATGATCAGAAGCATGACTACTTGATGCACTTTGTTTTCTGTCACATAAGGCAAAAATGTTTATCATGGTAGAAGTGCATCGAATAGTACATGATTTGGGAATATTAACTTGAGTAGCGGATGAACGGTTCCCAGGTGAGCTGCCCAATATTCTGGTCGGGAAGAATTGTATAGCTGAATTCTCAATGCACATTTGTTGCATCTTCACAAGTGTCGTGTTCCTTGGGCTTGCATTTTTCAGGATGATTGGCCCAAGTATTAGGTTAGATGTCCTCCTTATCGCATTTTTGATCTATTTTCATACAGTTCAGCACAAAAGTGCAAGCTAAATTACACAACTTTTTGAAACTAATGAGAATTAAGTAGTATCCAAGAACAAAATAATGGGGGTTACTTTTGGATAGAGTTGCAAAGCAGTCCCGGGCCGATGGGAGTGCCAACTGTGCGGCTGCACGGGCACAAAATTTCGAGGGCCCCCGGATTTTTGACTTGGGCTTACAATCTTGGCAGCCCATATGGTCGGTCTCAATGCATACCTGGACTCGAGGCCAAACATAATGAGTGACCAAGGAAGGCCCTCTCCAATGTTCGATCGATTCGGCTAGCATCCCTGTCGATTGCATAGGCAACCATCCTCCGTGTTTGCCAAAAAAAAGCTAGCATCCTCCGTTTAAAAAAGAATGACTAGGCTTCCTTCAAGAGAAAAAATCTACCTTCCAGCAAGCGGCCCTTCCAACGAGATTAAATGATCAGTGAATAGTGAGCAGCAACACCAACGGAGACATGGGTCAGCTCTTAATTCACGTTCAACCTTTTCTTCTATCTAATTCACGTTTTCCATAGTTTGTTTCACGCCCTTTTCCGGTCGTTTCACGACAAAATGAAACTGAGAAAAATAGACACTATT
This sequence comes from Avena insularis, assembly GCA_023614405.1. Taxonomy (NCBI): domain Eukaryota; kingdom Viridiplantae; phylum Streptophyta; class Magnoliopsida; order Poales; family Poaceae; genus Avena; species Avena insularis. Next base: position 491,923,701 of record CM042692.1, on the reverse strand, counting down.
AACTCCTGGAATATGACATAGAAATGAAAAAAAAATGACCAGTCTAACTATTTGTTAGAATTAGATAGCATATAAAAGTTTTTGCTCATAATTAAAATGTTAACATCTTGAAAACCAAGTTATAAATATTGAAATTCAGATGGTAAACATTAGTAAAACTAGTCATAATGATGAGTATCATATAGTAGTATCATGTATATAGTACTAGTATATGATACCATCTCCATAATGCATATTATCATGTAGTAGTATCATAGTTTTAGTTTATTTATTGTTTTATAAAATCTCAATGTAAAATTATGTACAAGATTTATTTGAGATTAGTTTTTCTAGTTCTACGTGCTATGATACTGTATCTACCTATGACACCAACACAATCTCTTTATCATTAATTACAGTGATATGTAAACATTTAGCATGCGTGTGATGCATGATATCACCTATGATACCCCCATTAGGGCTAGTCATACTTTTTCTCATAATACATGCATTATTACTATTTATTACTTTTAGTTTCTAGTGGGGTAGAGGCCTATGTTAGAGTTTCGCACAGGGCCTCTGATTTTACTGGCCCGGCCCTGTTGCAAAGCTATTCAAGGCATGTTGTAGGATGCAAGCTAAACATGGGTTGCAATAGCTATGTGAACTGTTAATTACTGGTTTAGATGTAGCTACCGGATTCACTTTGTATTCTTGTTAGACGAAATGAGGAACAACTTGTGACTTTTGTCAATACGTAATTGAACTGAAGCAATCTTGTCTTACAAACCTGTTGAAGGAGACAACATTCATCTTTGTATTAGCATAAAAAGGCTTTCTTACTACACTTCTACTTTTGGGAACATGTCGAAGTATTCTCCAAGTATTGAGTAGAGGACACAGTTAAACAGGAATGATATTTGTATCTGCAGACAACAAGGTTAATTTTTGTGCTCCTCAATGTGATGTAATTAATAATAAGAGACAAGTTTCATTTCCAGGATGTGTGTCTCCATTCCCATGTAATTTGTGCCATAAATTCCATGCTCGTGCCCTTGCACTTTCTTCTTCTTTTGTGTTAGACATTTTTACTTTCTTCTAAGCAATGACGTTCCTTGAATGGAGACTCTCTAATACAAATATACAATCAATAAACTATATATCCGTATTTTAATCTATGTGTTGACTAGCTTTGTCCATATTTCCAGCGATCATGTGCTTGAGAAACCTCGAATGTTCAAAGATGAGAATGTGATGTTATTAGCTTCTAAGTTATGTCACGTTCTACTAATTTTTGTACTCCGAGATGGTTTTTATTTTCACACTATTTCAGCTCTCCCCATGTCTTCTAATTTGTGATTGGAGATTAATTGGCCATGCCTTTGTGAATCTACATTGTAGCCAATATTGAGGATATCTTTTATCGTTAACTTCTCGGTCAGTCCGAAATTAGCAATTTTTGGGTGCATCGGCAGATTTATCGAGCGGTAAATCGATTTATCAGGCGATAAATTCATTAACCGGCTTATCGGTCACCTAGTGATAAGCGATAAATTAGCCGATAAATCGGCGTATCGGACGATTTTTTGAACAATGATGTAGCATGCATCATGTTCATTTGTTTTCACTGTAGTGCTAAATCCTATGTGACAAAACATTATAAGTCATGTACTCCCTCCGTTTCAAAATATAAGACATTTTAGCTTTGTGAAATGACTGTATCTAGACACTTTTTAGTGTGTAGGTTTACTCCAAAGCTAAATGAACCTACACCTACCCGCAAAAAAAAAATGAACCTACACCTAAAAGGAGTTTAGATACACTCTTTTCATAAAGCTAAAACATCTTATATTTTGGAACGGAGGAAGTACAAAATAATGTGGTGGTTCAAGTCGAAACGCAATACCGCAAATGATGACTTATTTATGAGCATTCGGAGACGGGCGTGAGAACGCACACTTTCTTATAAGTGGAAGCATTTTATGTTATATACTTTTTTTTAATGATTTCAGTTATATATTCGACAACACGGCACGTGCACTACTACCATAGGAGCCTTGTTTAAAAAAAAGTTGGGGTGGGGGAGTTGGAGGAGTGGAAGGGTTCAGGCCTATATCACGGCGGACCTGCACCGGTAAAAATCAGAGATGGAGCCGCCAGTTTTGGGCAATGCGGCGGTAGCTCCTGTGCACGTAGCTCCAACTTGGCGGTTTGTCCTTGGCAACCGCCAACCGGTCACCCACATTGCATCGATCGGCATGGCACGTGATCGACCGATCACCCGTCACCTTCTTCACTTGGCGCCGAGACCCAAAACAAACACGTGTCAGGTATAAGATAGGGTCTAAACTCTAAACCCTAAACCCTAAACCCTATAAATAGATCCGGTCTTATAGGATTTATTTCCCACCTACACCCCCACCAACCCCCGCACGACGGGAGCATCCCTCCCCACGGCGCCACGACACCGGACCATCATCGTCCCTTCCCTGGCGCATCTATCCGCTACGGTAGATTAGGAAGGCACCACCCCGCTTCCACAGTTCCTCAGCTGGAGCATATTCCCCCCCCCCCCCCCCGGGTCCCAGCGCACTCCGCATAGGCGGCACGGCAGGCTGGCGCGCGCGCATGCGGCCACAGTGCGCGGTGGCGCCCCACTCCACCGCGCGCCCAGCCCAGGCCAAGTACGCCGCCACCCGTGCCCGCGCGACACGTCGGTACGGCCCGCTCCCCCGTTCCCGTCGCTACGGAGAATAGGAGCAGGCTACTGGCTAGCTGCCCTTAATTACTGCTCGGAATCTCTCGGGCGTCCGTCCGTCCACCCATAAGCGCGGCCTCCACTCCACTGTTTCCCACCTAATCCTATCGTTATCTCCTCCCATTCCCATCCCACCCAGTCCCTGTAACACCCAACGGAAGCACAGCCGCGTCGCTAGCCAAAGAAAGAACTAGCTTAGCATAGGGAGCGAAGAAGGAAAAAAAGTCATGGCCGCCACGGCCGCCGCCGCCGCCGCGACGGCGGTGTCGTCGACGTCGAGCTGCAGCAAGCGCGAGAGCAGCATTGCGGTGGGCGCCGACTTGTTAGTGTCTCGCTCTACCTCCCCTTCCATGTCTTTGTGACAAAGAACCGACCGCTCCAACCAAGCAGTGACTGGAGCTTAATTTTGTGCACGCTGTGGCTGATTTCTATCTCCTCTCTTCCTTGCGCATGCAGGCCCAAGAAGGCGAAGAAGGGGAGGGCGCCGCCGCCGGAGGAGATGGAGGCGTTCTTCGCCACGGCGGAGAGCGGCGTCGCGCGGCGCTTCGCGGACAAGTGAGTACACCAGTGCACAAACCCATCACCTCAGCTCCAGCCTCCCGGTTCCTAGCTCCTCGGAGAAAACTGCGAGGCTCGGGCTCAGGATTTATATAGCAACACCATGCACTAGCAGCAGCAGCAGTGGGCCTGTAAATTCTGCTCAACTAACATGAGACTGCTGCTGCTGCTGCTGCAGAAGATCTCGGTTGTCAGTGTGGGTGTTGCACACTTGCAGTCGCAGTAGCCCACAGATAGTAAAAACGCCAAGCCACTAGAGCAGCATGTGCATGTCTGCATGTGCTTCTCCTACAATTCTCTTTTGCTATGTTTTTCATTGCCTTGAAAAGGCCAGCTGCTGGCGCTAGCATAGGAACTTGAACAAAATTTTACTACTACAGTACATAGCTAGAGGTAGTTTTGGGGGTATCTTGGGCTTTTGTAAAAAAAGAAACAGCTGGGACAGGATGTGAGGTTTCTACTTTCTACTCGAGACTAATGGCCCAAAACTTTAGACAAGGGCAAATGAAAAAATATATTTCAACTCAATTTTTGTTTTTCCTTTCTACAGTTACAGTTTGCAAAAAAACAACTAAAAAATTGGCTTTTTTGAACATTTGGCAGTAACCAGTTTTGTAACGTTTGGATCTTGTGCTTTTGTTGAAGGTACAACTATGACGTCGTCAAAGACGCTCCAATGGATGGACGGTACGAGTGGGTCCGGGTGAGGCCGTAGGATGCCGCAACAGCCAGTCAAATGCCAGAAGCACAGAACACGCTGTGCCCTTTTTAATCATTCTTTTGTACCTAGCTACCCTGTCAGTCGTGCTTTAGTAGCTGTAATTATGTGCTCACCAGATGGCTAATCATGTGTAAAAGCTCACCATGTAAGTCAGTGTATGTTTCACATGTAACTTCCTAGTATTTAATTTCTAGATGATGGAACTCACTTGTAACTTAGTACTACTGCTACTGTGTGCTTTAACTCCTTGTCGTATGTTGGTCTCATGAAAGAGAAAAAAGTGTCGTTTCCTGTGTTGATTGTCTTTCTCTCTCATTCCACATATCTGAAACCTAGGCGGCAAAAGCGTTTCAGTTTGTGAAATGTGCAGATGGACATTTCGTTTTCAAATATCGGATGTCAGAGAAGTTAGATGAACCCTTGTGAAATGTGGAAGCCAGGAAATTTTGACAGATTTCATACTCATACATTGACATTACACCTCTGAACAGAACATTTTATTCAGATACCTGAGCGCCGTCACAGCTTATTAAAACAATGCACTGTTTTATTCAAGTAACAAAATACATTAGCATTAGACCATTACACCCGGATTAGAAGCTTACTTATTTCCATGTCAAACGTTCTCTCGCATATACTCACCTATTGTGCTTGGACACAAGAGTAACCAAGCACCACAGCACAGAGGAAATATAGTACTCCCTCCGTCTTAAAATAGATGTCGAAATCTTTTCTAAATTTGGATGTATCTAACACTATTTAGTATCTAGATTCATATAAATTTAGACAAGTTTTTGACATTTATTTTGAGACGGAGGGAGTACTGATTTAGTAATTTGTATGACTAACCTAGATAGACCAGAAAACTAACTGAAGAATCCGAGGTTGTCTGTACCTGTGACCTACGATTTTGTTACAGATTACTCTGCATATCCTGCCTGTATCATGCTCTGAGATCTCGATGCGTACAGACTGCTACAGCTTAGCAAGGGTCTGGCCGTATGCTGGATCGATGCAGACAACCACCTGAAGGAGTCACATATTAATAAAAATGTAAAGGTGAAATACGGTAGACAAGCAAGGAATTTCTGTTGTCATGGGTCTATGGCGGCGGAGGTACCTTGCCAACGCTCCTGCCAGAATGAAGATACTCTACTGCATCAGCCACAGAAGCAACGCCTAAGAATTGCTTTGGGTCAAGGGAAACCTGCGGAATACAATGCGGGATAAGGTAAGTTAGAAAAAGAAAAATGCAAGTGTTGTGGGATAAATAAAGAGATATCTGGTATTAATTGTTAACTCGGTCAATAATAACAGCTTTAAATTAAGCATCCATTTTGGTAAACATAGCTGGAAGCTGTGTATTCAATCCCCAAATAACTGTCTAGCACTGTGTGGACTGTCGTCACCAAAGAGAGTACTAAACAGAAAACACGCATTTGCATACCTTTAACTTTCCAGAGGCATACATGTCAAAAAGCTTGTCAAGATGTTTTTGCCACAGGTCAGCACACTGAACCAGAAAAAATCCAGCCTGAAAGTGGAAAGAAAATTAAGAGCACACATAGTTTTAAGGTACGTATGCAAATTCTATACATATGATTCATCATCTGCCCCATAAGTTTTCGAGTACACACAGTATAGTTTTGGGCAGGTGGGACCGTGGGAGCGCTATACGGAAAGTTGAATTGTGTTGCTGCATCTATTGCTATGTATCCAGAAAGGTGGATCCAATACGGTCTAATGGAACACCACATTTTTTACTAATATCATGGCTCATTCAGCTTAAACTTCAGTAAAGGAACAATTATTAAACATGAATTATCGTGTCGTGTATGCAAACCGAGAATTATCGTGCCGTACATACCACAGTTTGACTCTTTGCAAGAATCTTCTCACACAACCCATTGTAGTTCCGTGGCATCCATCCACCGTCTGCTTGATACTGAAAACAGCAAAGATTCCTCACTTTACTGATATCAATACAGTGCTGGGATAAGCTAAACTATCATATTAAAACCAAGTTACATACAAAAAGGATAATGACAGAAAACAAAATCAGATACGTATCAACAGAATCATAGTAGATCAAACATGTTCCCAACTATTAGCGCAGATGCATAACAGATCAATTCAACATTCAGTTTGGAGCGACATTTCAGAACATTCCCAGAGGATGTTTCTTTACTTCATTACTGAGCTTGTGCAAACCAGCTCCTCGGCTGCTCATTTGTTTTAAAATCCATGACATATTCTAATGGGTGAAGCATGGAACAAACTAACCATGTCCTATTTACCTCATTGAAGTTACCATTCAGAGTGGAAATGTGTAACTGCAGGTTCGGAGTATGCCAAAAATATACCTGAGAGATCATACCAATCACAATGAGGCGTCCATGGACCGCAAGTGCATTCAAACACAGGTCAAACATTTCGCCACCGACAGATTCATATATTATATCTGCACCTCTCGGAAACTCCTTTTTCAGAACCTGAACCAAATAGTCAAAGTGATCAGTTCCTAAATTTTATTGTTGACAGGAACAAATTCTAAATTTGACAAGAATAAATAAGGATCTGTGTGATAAATGACAGTTCAATAAATTTAAACTACTCATATCAGTGACACTACTATGACAATAAATCTTGACTGGAGACATTACATCATAAATGTAATCCAGGCATTCCCACACATTACATATATCTGTTGCGCACGAAAAGTTATACAAGTTTAAGGATTGCATTCCTTGGAAGATTCCATCCTGGTAAGTAGAGGTAGGACACAACCACGCATAGGAAGATATAATGGATTAGAGAATATATTTTGCACATTTTGCCAAAGTACAGAATAAGACCACATGAAACTGCATGCAAAACAATATAAGCATGAAAACTAAAGATGGAAGAAAGCATACATCTTTGATCTTTTCATGTTGGTAGTTGATGACTCGGTCAACTCCTAATGAAGCTAGAAGTGCAGCTTTACTTGCACCACCACATGTAGCAACAACCTTGTTGCCCGCTAGTTTTGCGAGCTAATGAAGTGATGGAAAAAGAATTCAGAACACATGGAAGAATAACAAATGAAAAAAGTAAAAAAAAAAATCAGAACATATGGAAGGATAACAAAATATAATAACAAGACAAAAGAAGAATAAAAATGATGATATTACCCATGTCCTAGATAACTGCACCTGTTGCTAGAAATATCATATTCAATGCATGAAAAAGTACGTGTAAGGGGTCGAAACATGTCCCAAGTGCTAGTTCAAACTGTACATGTTCCGACTGCATGAAAAAGTTATCTTGTGCAAGTTTCAAAAAGAAAATATCAATCAAGCATTATATTTGTGCCCCTAGATAACTAGAGAAGTAGATGAGAAACTGAGAATAGCATCAAACAGGAATAAAGCCACAATGATGGCATTAAAACTCAAAATTCCATCAACTGACCTGAACAGCAAATTGTCCTGTTCCACCAGCAGCTGCTGTAACTAAAACAACTTGCCCAGATGTCATTTGACCAGACTAAAGGAAGCAGAAATCATCCAGACCAAACGAGGAAGGAAGTTATAATCCAGAAGTGAACTTAAAATCTGGTTGACCGAAAATGAGCTCAAAACCACACATGGTGTACATTAAAAATAACAATTACATAGCAAGATAACCTTTTCGAGAGAAATTGAAGCAGTTAATCCCGATGTTAGCATAGCAACGACCTCAGGGTCCAGTCTTGGCACCGGGAGTAGATTTTTGGCTGGAACCTTTTAGCAGGAAAATGTAAGGACAGGAACTGTAACTGCCAGACAGAGGTAACTATATTTAAACGTAAATCCTCAAAAAGGTTCTAGATGATTTCATTTAAAAGAGGGCACATATTAGTTGATGATTTGCCCAGTAAATAAAAAATATATATAAACTGCAGTACCAGCATAAATTCGGCATAGCCCCCAAAGGTCATAAGGGCCACAGCAGTGCCAACTTTGATGTGTCTCACTGAATCTCCAACAGAAGCAACAATTCCCACAGCCTGCACATATTGGTTTTTTTATGAATAAAATATATTAATATCTCCCCAGTGAAAATGAAGGACTTATGTAGCAATGCCATACCAAATCATTAAAAGTACAATCTGATTTGATGGAATCATGTTGCATTGCTATGCCATTGAGTTCTCTGTTTACTTCAAATATCCAGGTGGTTCTCATATTATTAAATTCTAATGATATGAACTCCTTAAAAGGAGGAGTTGTCATGTTTTTGTGATTACGCTAGAACGAAAGAGAAGGAGCCGTCGACTCTCTTTTTTTCTCCAGAAGCAGCCTCAGAGCCGTGTATCTACACCAGGAGGAAGAGTCTACAGCTAGTCGATAAAGAGCAAGCATTCTATCCTTGCCCTTCGGTCCCTTACCAAAGCAAGCATATAACAATAACGGATCAGCCATAATTTGTGAGATGATGCAGTTGGCTTGGCCCCAAGGAGTGATGAACATGATTTATTTGTTCGCAGCAAGTTGAATATTATAGCAAAGGCTGCTAACTCGGCTGTTAGTAGAAGCTTCTTTGCTATGCTGGCACTCGGGAATTCAGGAAATCAAAAGGATGGTATGTGTTTTACACAGAACAGCATGTGGGATTATCAGTTACCTCAAAACCAACATCAAATGGAAGGTGTGCAGAAGCTTCTTTAGCATTGCCACTGAAATAACGACCAGAAGTGAAGTTCACCTGGAACACATCATTAACATTTTTCGAAGGTTAACGAATGTAAATCAAAATAACAGAAAGCGAAAATACAAATAAAAGCACTTACATCGCTAGCATTCACACCAGCATATATTATTTTAACAAGAGCACTATGCGGTTTCATGGGCAATCTCAGCCGCACACGATCAATTCTTGTAGCATTGCGGAAATTATGGCTGAGCGTATGAGCAACTCTACAGAATCATCATGAAAGACAGACCTATTAGTATCCATCCAAATATTTCAGCACGGTAAGAACTGACAGGGGATTGCTTTGACCAAAATATTTCAGCATGCTTAGAACACAATGACCAATAAATTTTGCATAAAGAGAGAATACATCTGATAAGATCATAACAATCAATATACCGCAGCAGTTCGGTACAAAAAAATGCACCTGAAAGCCTGATAATTGTCTACTTAAGGGATCAGACCAGTGACTTTAACCATTTTAGGAAGGACTCGAACAATATTTTTTTTACTACAGAGACGTTGTTTTTATATTTATGAGAATATTCCACAAGTCCTTAGTAAACTATGTGTATAATACTTACATCTTCTCGAAGAATTCCGGTGTCTGTATGCTGGGAAATACATTCTTTGTTAATGTCCATTTTGACTTCGAGGAATACACCAAATAATTTTTTTCTTCCTCTGATGTTGGCCAGTACACCATCCCTCTTCTTTTAGATATCCAAAGGCAAGCACCAGCCTTGCTCACATCTTCTATAAGCTCAAATGCACCTAATCCAAACAGAAGGGGTAATTTCCCTTTCAGATAACATCGAAAGAAAGACAAAACATCATAGGCAAGAGATATACATATATCAGTAGGTCGCTAGATATAAAAATCGTGAAGTACAAGTAGCAGGTAGCCAAGGCATGAAATCCATACCTAGTACCTACCTGCACATATGGCCAGCATAGCCTAAGAACAGATATATAATTTAATGACTGAGTGCTTTAACCTAATGATATTTGACAACTAATCAAGAATTCAAATCCAGGGACATAGTTTAGTCAATTTGTAATAGTAGATGCACATGTTCCACACAGCAAAACATCATAATATTCATTTTCATCAATTGAAATACCCAATATCAACTGAGCACCAGAATGATTCATCTAAGGCTCAACTGTAACCTGTAATCCTGAGAGAACAAATTATGACCGGAAAGATGGTGAACAAGTTAAAAAGTTAATTACAGCTTAACTATGTGAGAAACAGTGTACCAGTAACAACATCCTCCATCTTCAAAAACCCACCAAGTGCGTCTATTAATACACGACTTACTTGTCCTCCCATATTAGTTTCGACAAACTGCATACAACAGTCCAATATATTTGTCAGGATAAATAAGACACGTGGAATAAAATGATAAGCTGGTATATTACAACAAATATAAAGTCCAAAAATATGCTCCAACAGCCATCAACTAAGAAAAGTATATCTATTCTCAGTGACATCCACTAATTTTCTCAGATGGAACAATAGATCAGGTTGGTTCATACAGGCATGCTGTTTGCTAGAAAATTTGAACTATCTGCCCGTACAGTAAACTCGGCTAAAGAAAGAAAATTCTATAAGACTTTAGTTGTGCACGGGTCACCCTAAGAGATCTTTCTTCAGGGGCCTAAAAGGGCTCTGGGACTAACCCTTGAGAACTGAAACAGCGAGCAGTGACACTCGGTATTTAATTTAAGTTAACCTGTTTGTATAAATTTACTTAATGGAGAATACAGTACACTCTACAGTTCTATTGTCTATCATGACGTATTACAAAATTAATCACAATAAGCTCACAGGTTTAGGAGAAAAAAAGGCACAGCATGAATGTAGCTACAATAGATTAAGTCAACAAGTGAGTACGTGACAGACAAAATGGGAAGTATGTTCCTCGGCTCATGCAAATTTGTAATACCTCAGGGCAAAGCACATTGACACGAATGCCATGACGTTTCAGTGGAGCAAGTGATCTTGTAAACATAACCACACCACCTGCAGAAGATGAAGTTTGAGGTCATATTGTGTATGTGTGCTTAAAGTAGATCTTACGGTATATAGAAGGAGCACACTGTTTGTAGTATAAGTACAGCTGATGTCAGAGCTGAGCATTTTACTTGTCCAAAACGAACTTATGTGCAAGTTTTGACTTGTGAATGCATGATATGTCTAACTGCGAAAGCAATTCAAGTCTGCCTAAAAGGCATAGACTTACTTTGTTAGTTGCCAAAAACAGTAGTTCAACTATCTGCGGTCCATTTTAAAGTATAGACATCCATGTGTGTGCATGCATATGTAGATAAGTAGATGACTGAAAAGGATTATGATTTATGAACTTCTACATAGTATATAGTTCAACAAAAAATTGGCAATAATGGTGTTCTGGGAAAACCATTTAGTAGAGAACTGTGGAAGGTAAAGCAAAACAAAACATTCCCAGCGATGTTTTTGCTTTCTGGACGGCCATTTAGAAGTTGTAGGACAATTTCAATCATTACTTTACCTGTTACGTTGGTTCAGAAAAAAAGGCACACCAAGATGCACAGACCGCATACAAATAACATGACATTAAAGTAGACACAGTGACACTAAAGAGCAAGATGAATTTTACAAGGATGACCTGATACCATTTTGTCTCTTTTACAGAGGTTACAGCATGTTTATTTTGGTAATGACGTGACTAAGAGAGTTGTTTTTTCAGGGGTGTATACCTTTGTCATTACAATAGGAGCCCCATTTGTTTCAAAAAATAAAATAGAATCGCAAGTATTTATCTCCATTCTACTTTAAAAAAAGAATCACCAGATTTGATACTTACCACATCGGAATTTACACATTAAGAAATGATCATTTAAAGTTCAATCTTAAAAAATATGAAAACAGACCAAACCTTTTGTCCCGCTATAGATGGGCTCGTAGGTCATAGGATATAAGCCAGCAACTGAACCGATATTTAATATGGCACCAGGCTTCTTCTGTGCTCGCATTATTTGGGTCTGCATCAGTAAAAATAATCAAACCAAAATTAGTGTTCATGCGCCATTTGCAGGTAGTGAATATACATATATAACCAGTCTGGCAATCTGCAGTTGAAATGATCTTTTGAATTATTGCACAAACGAAGAATTCAAACTCCATGAATAGTGCAAGCCTGATTGTTCAGTATTCATTGTTCTACAGCTAAACTTATATCTTACTTCTTGCTCTAACAAAATAGTAATTTTTTCTCTCTAAACAACTGTATCAACAGAATTTCTTTAGGAGAATGTGTCAGCAGAAACTGAAGCCACATGCATTTCCTAATGATTTACCTAAGTTAATAAAGGGCATACAGTACCAGCACTCTGGTACTACAAATAATTAGAGTTAGTAAATAATTAACTTGACGAAACTGCTCCATTAGTCAATGGGAGACTTACCGCGATGCGAGTACCATCAATAACAGCAACAAGGTTCACATTTACAGCACGCCGCCATGTGTTAGTTCCATTGGATGTATCATCGTAAACTAAGGATTTACTGATAAATCCAGCACAGTTGATGCAGACATCTAATCCACCATACAAGCGTACATGTTTCCCAAAAGCCGCAGCAAGAGCATCTAAACATAAAATTAGTGTGACTTTCAGATCATGTCAATCATGAGTGCAAGAGTAGTTACACTTTCAGTCGATGGTTGAAAGCATAAGGTGTGTAATCCGATGTCCAATGAAAGAATAAATTCACACCACAACAAAATTACATGCTCAAAAGCAATGTGATGCTTCTTGAGAGCATAAGAAAGCAATATCAACTAAACTACCAGAGTTTTAAGAAACCTAGATAATTCTTCCGAAACAAATGTTATGCCAATAATATAATGCCTGAAAACAAACGTTATGGTTGTAACATTATCAATGAGCTATACTGTATCGAGAATAAATCTTGAATTATGCCTGACAAATTTCTCGAATGACATTAATTACACTTCAACAGTCATATGCTACATATACTTGAGCTGTGATGTTAATATGGTATGTTCACTGGTGCCTCCAAGTTCTAGTATAAACAAGCTATAGCATTGGTATGAAAAGTTATGTAGCACAGCAAGCAAACTAATTGCTATTACCTTCATCAGTAACATCACACTTGATGAATATAGCAGATGGAACTTTGGAATCTCCATGGAACTGTTTGCCTTCCTTTTGAACTAAGGTAGCAACTTGTCCTCCATTTTCTTCAGAGAAATCGACAATAGTCACAAATAGACCCTTCTGTGCAAGAGCGATGCACAGCCCTTTCCCTTGAAAAATATAAATAAGAACCGTTAGACTGTGCAATATGTAGTAAAATCTCTTGTCCTACACAAGATTAATTTGATCCGTGATTTTTGAGGCTTGGGTATAATAGAGGGCGAGGTGAAATATGGAGGGGAGAGCCGGAGAGGGGTGAAGAGTTTGAAGCATCCTCTGTAGCCCGTCCACGAAACGACGCAGGCCACTTCTGCGCCCAATCCAGCTACAGTACTACAGAGAACCGAACGCGAGTAACAGCACAAGGAGGGGGAGAGAGAGAGGGGTGTTCGATACCAATGCCGGAGCCGCCGCCGGTGACAAGGGCCGACATGCCCGGCTTCAGCTTCATCGTGCCGGCGCAGCGGGGGAGCTGGTGAGGTTTTGGCTGGGAGTCGCGGCGGAGGAGAAGGCGAGGAAGACACGGAGTGAGCGCGAGGGCGGAATCGAGAAGGTACTAGGGTATACGACTCAACCGGCCGGCGGAGCTAACGATACGGGGACAGGCGGCGGCAACGAGGGAATGTGGCAGCCAGCCACGCGGCGGCGGTGGTGCACTCGCCCTCTTTCCTTGTTAATCTCGCCATGCCTCGTTCTGCTTCTCTTTCGTTTGGTTTGTTCCTCTGTTCGGCGAGGCGATTCGAATTTGGAGCGGCGGGCCGGACATGCCCCGCTCCCGCTTGGGTCGGAATGATTTTTTTTTAAGTTCAGCCAAAATTAGTTTGTTTAAGGGATTCTTTGGATTGGATAATTTCCAAAAACGTAGACGTCAAGCCGTAGTAACGCACGGGCATTTGTGCTAGTAGAAAAAAAATTCAGGATTAAGATGTTAGGACCCAGATTAGAACGCGGCTATTTGGCTCCCGAGCTCATATGCACCCTTTATTTAAATTTTATTTTTGTCAAAATTTGAAATGCCAAAAAAATCAAAAAAATATGTGCACATAGAACTTCAAGTTTTAGGTGCACACAAAGTCATTTCGCGAAAAATAGACATTTTGAGTGACTTGTGCAAAAAAAGACAAAAGTTGGTGCTAAAGTAACGTGCTACACAAGACAAACTTTGCCTTTTTAATACAGCCCAGAAAACATATCGGTTTTTCATGGAATGACTTCGCCTGAATCTAAAACATGAAGCTACACATGAATATATTTTCTTTAAAAAAAATCAACATTTTGAAATATGCTATTTTTGTACCGGGTGCAAATGCACCCCGGGTTCAATAATGGATTTCCGGATTAAGATGTCACATAAAGGTGGATTCCTACGAGAGTAAAAACATCGAATTTCATAAAAGGCTCCCTTTGATGGTGCGCGACACGGGAATTTTGGAGGATTTATAGAGTGAAAGTACATTGGATTTTTCGATTTTTTTTTGTGGAAAAAACAGGATTGTATTAATAATTAATCAAAGTGGCATTACAATTCCGATCGACACAGCCCTGAAGAAAATCAGGGACCACACCTAACCGAACTTGATTTTTTATGTTTTGCAGTACCAAATCTAGGAAGATCATGACTAGCAGAACTGATTTCCCTAGGGATTTGTATCACGGAAGGAATACGATCAAAGGCAACCAGAAGTCTAAAATCATCAACCATGTGGCCCAAAGGCAATCCATCCCTTGCCGTGCTAGACCATCTTCACAAGCTGCATACAATATGTTTCTACCACGATATGATCGTTGTCCTGGCTTAAGTCGAGGACAAAACGAACTCTCCCTTAGAATGTGTTTGGTTCGGAACTTTCCGGCCAGTATTGCTGCTATCTAATTCTCTTAGGGTGTGTTCGGTTCTAGAATTTGGTGAAACGAAACAGGTCCGTTCCGCATCTAGTACCTATTCTTGTGTTCGGTTTGATGCGAGGAATAGAACCGAATAGTTTCTAGGAACGGAATAATATGCGGAACACACTCGTCCGGCCGATTTGGCCGGATCGGGAGGAACGTCTCGCTAACCCACGCATAATCACGGCATGAAAATAATTAGGCTCCACTTTTCTTCTCCTCATCGTCGGAAATTAGGCAAACTGCGGGCGGAGCGGCAAGGACGGGCCGGACGGGAGCGCATTCAGGCGGCGGCGGTGGCGCGCAGGACGCGCGGCTCAGCTAGCTCGATTTGGCTCGGCAGGCGAGCACGCGCAGCGTCGCAGGTTGCTGCTAGCTATTCCGGCGCAGCAGGCGAGCACGCGCAGGTTGCTGCTAGCACATTCGCTAGCCATCGTTCGATTTGGACTATTTTACCGGTGGTTGCTGCTAGCTATTTCATCAGATCTTGTCTCTATTCATCCGATCTGGCTCATGTTATTCCAATTTTGATACAAGATGATCCCTGTTTAGCTAGTAGCTACTAAGTTTTGGACAAAAAAAGTTAATTATGGGTAAAAATCTAACCATTCTATTCCATGTTTTGGTCCCAACTGAACAGAGTTTGAAACCGTTCCGTTCCTCCGTTTTTTCCGAACCAAACACGGGGTCAGAACCGTCCCGTGACGTCGGAATGGAACCATTCCATTCCATCCTCTTTGGTTCTAGAACCGAACACGCCCTAGTCGTGTTTGGTTAGCTCGGTCCGAAATCGGATACCACGTAAACAGTTACATCGCATGTCAAATTCGTTACCGCCCACCTCCGAGCGGAATCAGTTGCTTTACCGGATGGCTTGAGTACATGCAGAGAGGACTCGACTGGTGGAGCGAATCTTCCGCCCCGATCTCATCTGCCCCTTGTCTTCGGTTACCTTTACAATCAGAAATCAAATCAAATCGTATTTTATCCATTACCTTTACAATTCCGTATATTTTCATACCGTTACCGTTACCGTTACCTTTTTGCAACCAAACACCTTCTTACATGCCAATAATTCTGCTTCAAAGGCTAAGGAGCACAACTGTAAAGATCGACAAGCTGAGTATACTGTTGATCCATCACTATGTCTTAGTATCATGCAATCACCCACTTCACTAGTTTGGGCAACAAAGGCTTCATCTATATTCAGCTTGAGAGTACCCTCGGGAGGTTTATGCCAAAACTCTTCAATAGAACCATCCATATGAGCATGCCGATCCACATGATGGCCAGCATTGATTTGTTTTCCTCTAACAATACTCTCAGTAGATGCATGTTTTACGTGGTTATTTGGGCTTTCGCATAAAAACCGTTTCTTACCTATAAACTTTCAATCACAACATGGATTGACTAGTCGCTTTAAGTCCCTTTTCTGAACCATCCTTTGTAAATGCCGTATCAACTAATATAAGAGACACATACACCCGCCAGCCACATATACGCTATAAGGCATATGTTAGGTGTGGAACCAATATCGCGTAAGATTACGCGTAAGGTCAGTCCGGGCTAGCTGAGTAAATCTTTCCTGTTTAGCTGGCTCTAAAAAACCTAAACCCATAGCCTAGCAATTACTCGTGTCGCTCTCCTCTACTCTAGTAAGCCTGAATCCTTTCGTTTATGCTTTTCGTTCCCGCAAGCCGGTCGCTCAACCCGGATCTTGCCCCTCTCGAGTCCGATCTCGAGGTGCGCTTAGGCAAGTCCCATTGCATAATTCCCAACCCATTCCATATAGAATTGCTTTCATTCCTTCACAAAATAATTAAAACAAACATATTTGATTCTTATAAATCGATCCATTATATTACCCTTCTTTTCCTTTGGAGGCCATTTGAGGAGATCGAGAACTAGTTCGGACAATCAATCTTCCTACTCTTAGCAAGATATATTTTCGATTATTTAAAGGAGAAAACTTTGATCTTTTTTCATCAAACATTGTCACGATGTGAACAAGTACACATGGGAGGGTAACAACTAGAAAATAAATTCCCACATATTTCTATGTGTTCTACTCATACTAACACATCTATGCATAGATCGGCTCTGATGCCACTAAAGGGTTCCACGGAAAAAAAAAAATCCTAACGACGAGAAAAACATAGCCAAGATTTATTTATACAGATGTAAAATAACGAGAGGAATTCGATGTTCATACCCTTGAAGGTCGAAAGTGGGACTATGATCCCGTTCAAACATTGTCGATGTAGTCATACGGTGTAGCCGGCCTTAAGGTCGAGTAGGCGTCCAAGTGACAAGCACCACAACTGGCGGTGCCTCCGTAGTTCTACACACATTTGGTGTAGAGATTTCTCCCGGGCTCCGATCCAATGAAGCAGTGGAAGAAGAAGATCCGGACCGATTCCAATGGCATGACAGTGTGCATATGTTGGATAAATCTCTATCTCGTTATGCACGTTCCAAACTTGGTAACACACACGTGAGGGGGGGGGAGAGAGAAGGTAAAAGCCAATGGGATGGATGAGGAGGAGGGACCTCTTAACTTTATATAGGGGAAAGGGGAGCACCTGAAGGAGATACACCCTATAGGCAAATAATAAAGGATGTTTATTATCATATCTCAATAAGTTTGTAATAGTTTAGTACCATGTTATAACTGTATCAAGCGGAAACATTGATACACATGTGATATTAAATAAACCAGAGTCCCTAGTAGCCTCTATTTAACTAGTTCATTGGGTAGCTGATGATGGAGGTTTCCTGATCATGGTGTATTTATGTCGACTGACAATGAAGTCATATCATTGGTGAATGATGTGATGGACATTACCCAATATAAGTATTGCAGCATGATCATAGTCACATGTTCATCGTTGCAATAGTTAGAAATGAAGTATCCTAGTCCTTTGACTGTGAGAGCATACTAATCTCTCCCTGAAGGAGGTTAATACATTTAACATCGTTTTGCCGGTGCAGGTTATGGTGGAAACATGACATCTTTGTAGGCAATTACACCTTTCCTTACACCCATGTGGATGATCCATCATCTTTTCCCTATGTATGATTTTTGTTATTGCAAATGAGTGGCCCTTTTGTGCTAGATGTCATATCCTTCATGATGTTTAGTTCAGTTTTTACTGTAAATTCCCCCCACAAGTTGATAACAAATATACTGCTTCCGTTTAGGATTACTGTGTTGAAGTGATTATATTTATATCCTTGAAATTTGTAGGCAGAGTGGTTTTAATCCTTTATTCGATAGTCACCACGGCGCAATATGAATGTGCATATATTGGAATGCCAAGATTCCAACACTTTTTGTAGCTAATAATAATGTTGGAAATATGCCCTAGAGACAAATAGTTATAAGGACTATTATCATATTTCATATAGTTTATGATTAAGTTTTATATCATGCTATAACTGTATTGAGTGGAAACATCAATACACGTGTGATATACAAATAACCAGGGGTTCCCAGTGAAACTCTAGTCACTGGTTCATTGGTCAACAGATGATCATGTTTCCTGATCATGTGGCATTTATGCCAGTTGGAAATGGAGTCAACTCATTCTGTGAATGAGATGATAAACCAATACCCAACCTAAACATCGTGACCCGATCATGTCACAAAGTTCAAGTTACGATGATTAGAAATGGATCCTCGTAGACTATTCCTTAGACCGTGAGGCTATATCAATCACTGTCTCCCGAGAGTGCTTAGATAGCATCAAGCGCCACTTGGTAATACAGTCGTTATAAAGGTGTGTTCAGGTACTCAGAGGAAACTATAGATGCAATATCTTTCAAGAGCGGGATTTGTCCGTCCATGCGACGGAAAGATACTCAAGGGCCCACTCAGAGAAGTTATATCTAATAGCTGCGCAGTGTGTGATTTGATCACAGGGATATCACTTGTCGGAATGAGTCAAGTAGCATTGTTCGGTAACAAGATTAAACATGACATGGTGATGTCATTGATCAGATCTCGGGCAATGCAAGTATCGAGAGACGAAGGGAATAAGACACGACCGTCCTGGTTCAAATGACGAAAGATCTTTGTAGAACACACAGGGGTCACATGGCCATCTAGGTCCCTCTGTTGATCATTGGTCCGAGAGTGTCCCAACCATGTTTGGAGTGTTCCCGAACCATAGGGTATCACGCTTAAGGGTTTGATGATGCTTAGAGAGTGTTTATAGGATCGGAAGAATCACCGAAGAATAGTAGAGAGAAAACCAGAAGGGTTTCGGTAAGTCCAGAGGATGTCCGGAGTGGAGGTGGAAGGTGTTCCATAGCCACGGAGATTGAATAATATATGAATGAATATTAAATATTGATTTAATCATTTATTCATAATTATTTAATAAAAGAGAAAATCAATTTAAAGGTCAAAAGGCTTAATGGGCCAATTCCGGAGGGAAGATGGCCCATTAGGGAAAGGCAAGAGGGGAGAAGGGGCAAGGGGGTGGCCAGCTGGGCCAAACCCACCCGTGCGGGGCCCACTAGGGCCGGCCGGCGGCTGCCCCCCCCCCCTCTCCCTCCCCTTTAGTCCCACCCAGGGACTTTGAGGGAGGTAGTACCTCCCCCCTATATATAGTGGGGGTATTTGGCCAGATAAATACCTACAATATTCAATAAAGGTCTTCTCACTTTTGGGAAGACCTCCAATTGATATTTTCTCTCTCTCGTGACCGTGATCCCAAGTTCGGACTGCGCGAACGAGAGACATCTTCGCCGCGGAGTGCCATCGTGCTACGGGATTCGGATCTAGGAGCTCTACTTTTGCAACTACTGCTGGATTGGGGAAGCGGGAGTCATCATCAGGCACCAGATGTGTGTAACTCCCCGCGAGGTGTCACACTTGAGGCGCTCAAGTTGTTGGAGCCGCTGGAGCGCAAGGACTTCATCACGACCTTGAGGTCGGCTTCGGCTCGTCTACATCAACCACGCTCTCCTGAGCGTTGACAACGCTTTTCGGTCTTTAAGGGTAAGTTTGCAAAAATCCCCTCCCGTTACTGCATTACTAATAGATAGCCCTACAGTGGTATCAGAGCTAGATCTATGCGTAGTAATGCTAGTACGGGTAGAACACACAAGATGTAGCGTGTGGGCGTTGATCTCTTAGTTGTTACCCTCCCACGTGTACTTGTGTATACCGCAATAATGCTTGATGAAGCGGCCCCGACCGACTTTACGCGTTCATTCGCAAGACTGGTCCACGCTTGACATACGGCTTGTACCGTATAAAGTGGCTTAGGGGGTGTCTGTCTCGCATTAGTTGGTATGCCATTTACAACGGAGGGCCCGAAAGGGGTGTAGTAGAGAAAACTACTTGATCAGCGTTGTGCTGAAAGTTCGTAGGTAAGAACGGTTCTTGTGAGAAAGCCCATTCAGCCACGTAAAACATGGAAAGATAAAGTAGAGGCATCTAACTTTGTTTTGCAGGGGGCGTTGCTTTGTGATATGGTTGTGGCAAAGGTAAAGTGATTACCTTATGTTACATAGTAGTAGATAGTCATGGAGGTGACGGACTACCACGCCGGAATGACACCGGTACCCTGGTGTCTATGGCGCCAGAACCCTGGCGTCGGAATCCAGTGACGACGGATGGAGATCACGACGTGAAGGACCATACCACATCGCATTTACATTCAATGTCATTGTTTGTATATCTTATTGTGTGCTAGTATTAGATACTCGGCGGTAGCCTAATAAGATGATTCCTGTTAAAATTACCAATGAGTGTGTTCCCCCTTAGTATACACCACCAAGAAAGTTCTTCGATATGAGGCGACCCAAGGTGACTGGGTGTCAGACATATCTATGTTCGCATACAGTGGGTGTAAGCCATGTTGCACAGCGAATACACTAAGGTTGAGTTGGCGAGACTAGCACGTTACAGAGACGTGGCCTCGGAACATGGATGGTCGAAAGATCGAGCACGAGTCGCATGAATGATGTGACCGACGTTTAGTGTCCATCCTTGAACCCACATTGATGGCTGTGATGATCGGGGGAGATGTGGATGAAAGGGGTCGTGTTATCACTAGGAACCCTTCATGGGATAGGTGTTTCTGAGTGGAGTTATTATTAACTCATTTAATTATAAACTTAGTCTAAATTCCTTTTGCAATCATAAATGTAGAATATGGTTCTCCCTGATGCTACCTTTCCTGTTGACGATTGATTGGTTAGAAGGAGAGAAGCTCATACTAGATGGATCAAACTTCTCTATGTGGGTTGCGCGTCCCCACGTTCTCCTTAGCGAGAATGACGTGGTCGACTACATACTTGACGAGATGGATTTGGATCAGCCCATTGACCTAGAGACCCTAGAGCAGCAGGAAGACCGCTATACCGCCGGGAGATGGCCTCCTTCATTTCAGTTACAATGCGTTTCGGAATGGTGGGCGAGCTGTGGCCTGTCGTGGGTAATGTCAACCCTCCTACGGTAATGCTACATCTTAGGACACACTTCGTGGAACAAGCAATCATATGGGAGCATGAGCTGATGGGAGACTTCCTCTCCATTAAGATGGAGGAGAACTCATCGCTTAACAACCACTTGGAGCGCATGCATGATGTGTACATGAGGCCTGCATACTTCCTAGATAGCTGGATGACAGGATCTTTTGCAAATGGCGTTGTGCTGTGGTCACTGCTACCAAGCTACCAAGCACAAGTCAGGACTTGCATTATGAGGGGCGATGCGGAATCACTGGAATTCCACAGGTTCATATCACATCTCAGGATTGTGATGGTTGAACCCGTTGTCGCTGAGGTCATCAATGACAAAGGTATATATTTGATATACAATTTTATAAATGTTATAATCTTGCAAACACATTTGCAGTGTTAAGTATATTTGATACTTGTTCTATTTTACTGAAAACAGGTCCTTCTGCATAGAGGTGCTTGCTGGAGAGGAGGTGACATTGCGTGTTGATGGCGAGCATGATGATGATGGCCAACGACACTCTCCCTCAACATTTATCATTTAGTTTATGTTTTGGATTAGTTATTATAATCAATAGATCGTGAACTTCTTTATTATGTCTCACACTTTGTGAGACGGATATTCATATGAGCTTGTAACAAACAGTTGTTCCACTTTTATGAATGATTTCTATTTGTGTTCATATCTTGTTTCATTACATGTTGTCAACACCCGGATTTTTAATCCTAGATGCCTGTTATGCCATACCTCGCAATCCCAGGATTACCATTTTTGCGAGACATAACAGAATTGGTACCATAGTACATCATCCATTACAAACCATAATAAAGGTCTTACAAATAAAGGATCTCATGATCCAGTCTTAATACAATCAAAGCAGCGGAAAGTAAACGTAGTAGGGGCTCCATCTTCAGGGTCACAGGCAATGCTGACGATGGGAGATGATCCGAGTTGTCATAGACCTCCTGTTGTCCATCTTCCTGGTAGTCATCCTCATAGTATGGCCTCGGGAATAGCAAGGGACAAAGCCATGAGTACTCTTTAAGTACTCGCAAACTATCACTAACAAGTAAGGTAGTTCTAGTAGAAATCTTAAGCTCTAGGTTTATTTCATAAGAGTTCAAAAGTAAAGAACCTAATATAATTTTCTACATCACCTAAGTGGGAACCTAGTTTTCATGTCCACAACCCTATTGTGGTCAAGTCAAGGTCATAGTTTAATTCACAAGTCATTTTGAAAACATCTGACAACAGAATAGTATGGCCACTCCAACTGTCCATAACCGCGGGCGTGGATATTCGAATAGTTTGACACTCTGTAGAGGTGGTACACTTTCACCACAAAATTCGATACATCCATCAGGGATAACCCTGAATCATCATACTTAGTATGCGGATAATCAAGCCTAACCTTTCAATTACACACTCTAGTATAGGCACCTCCCCTATAAGCTTGGCCTCCTAGCCATGGCCATCTACCATCCTGGGCACTGCATAGGTGGACATTCACATTCACGAGGTAGCCTCAGCTCAACCTCTTTCCACGAGGGAACCCATACTAAGGCATATAAGCTTCCAGTTATGCCCAACCCAATTCAGGTATTGTGGTTGTTCGGTAAAATTAGAATGGTATCGCATCCGAACCCAACCATCAGTTTTTATCAAAACAAAGGCTCATGCCTCTAGTAGTTTCATCATCAAATCATTGTGTTTCATAACACATGTTAAAACATTTCAATAGAATGAATCATCATTCCAAGGTTTTCATAATCATTTTCTCCAAGTGATCAGTAGTAGTTTAGCACTAGCAACTAGCAATGAGGGTGTCACTAATGAGGAATGCTAATCAAGTGTAACTATCCAAATCTAGTTTTATGCTTCTTATGGCATCTAAGTATAACTATCTAGGCCTAGTTTTATGCTCTTTATGGCATCTAGCCTATTTTTCCAATACTCACAAATCACTAACTAAAGGTAAAGAACTTTGGTAAAAGTAAAAGAATAAAGCTTGCAAGTAAAACTTGGGATTGGTATAATCAAGGTTGCATAACCAAAACATGCCTGATGCATCTTGCATAAGTTAGTTTGCAAGGATGTCTTGCATAGTTAACTTGTAGTGTTAGGCTTGCATAGTTATGAAGCTTGCAAGTGTTAGCTTGCCTTGAGTAGTGTAGTGGTTGAAGTTCTCTTCTTCTTCTTCTTCTTCGTAGTACTCCTCCTCCTCGTATCCCGGGTTGGTACTAGCATCTATAAATTAATACGAGGTACACAATCACTAAACAATACATAACTACTTCTATTTAGCACACAAAGGCTCACACTAGATGATCTAGCATCATCACAATCATCCCATGAAATAAAGACCTAGTCTTATTTATCTTATTTTGGAAAAGTAATTTATACTCATTGAAAAAGACTTAAGATTTAATATTATCCAATTAGAATATGGGATCATGGTTACACATGTCATGACCACATATTCTAATACTTGGGAATGTGATTTAAAGTGGTGGTCACATTTTATAAAGTTTAAAATTACTATTTAATAGAATTAAAGTGACTAGAATTGCCTATATATCATTATTTTGGTACTAGTCCAAGAGAACTGCATGTAAACCTAAATATTTTTACATATTCAGATAGATCTTGTCAAATGTGATTTTTGAGAGTTGGAATCAACTCAAAAGCATTTATGGTTGATTTTTTAAAAATGTTTGAAGTTGGAAAAGTCTTTGCCTTGTTATTTTTGGTGTTGGTGATCTATAATTTCAAATGGGTTGAATCCAACGGGCTTGGGTAGATAATTTGAATACCTTTCCAACAAAATTGGAATCATGCAATTTGGTTTAGTAGATCTTTTTGAATTGATTTTTGAATCTACTAACATAATCTAGTTTTAACTAAAATGGAAAAAGTCTATTTGAATCAATGGGCTCTACGCGGGAAACTAATTGGGCCGACCCAGCTACACGGCATGCATGCAGCGGGCTGCTGACAGGTGGGTCCCACTGGTCAGCGACTCAATTAAGCCGAAACGATAAGTGTCAATCTCAGCCCTACGATTAGAACACGATCTAACAACTGTGGTTCGTCATCTCCGTTGCACAGCGCCGGCGAGAACAAACCCTAACGCGATGGTGGGGGTATGTGGGGGCTCACTGGGCTCTAGCTAAGGTCGGTGATGGGGGAGAATGAGGTTATCATCGATGGCGGTTCAACACGCGGTCACGGCGGCTCCTGGGGCGGCTCCTAGCTCCAGTTCCTCTTCTCTTCTGCAGCGACAGGCTCCGGTGAAATTGCGGCGGGCTGGTGATCGCCTTGCTCTAGGGAGAGGTGTGGGAGGTTTCTGAGTGAGAGGGGAGTGAGATGGTGTGGAGAAATGGGGCTGGGGTGGCCTCTATTTATACACTGGCGAGAGGGACAGCGCGGCATGGTCGGGCTCCTCTAGCGATGGCGTTATAGAGGGCTATCGGCATGGCTGAGGGTAGGGGTCAACATGGTGCTTCAGGGAGGTTGTCATGCATGTGATGGCGTGGCACGGGGTGGTCGAGACTGGTCGGGAGCAGTCCATGCTCTGTGCAGGAACGGCGGCGTTCGAGACGGCGCATAGTGTCCACGGTTCGCGCGGCGGTGAACGGGCGTGTCTGGGGGTAGCTGGGGTCATGGTGAGTGCGGGCACGTGCAGAGAGGGCGAGGCGTGGAGTGTATGCGCGTGTCGGCTGCGGCGCTCTGGTGCGCTCTCGGCATGGCAGACAGAGAAGTGGGCGCGGCGATCACGGTTGGTCCATGGCTTATCTTCGGTCGAGGGGTGGACAGAGGGTGGCGGTGGAGTGTCGCATGTCTCCTGGACATCGTGGGAGAGGGCAGCGCTGGCTGTGGCACTGGGTTCCCTTCCGACCGGCACGGCGAGCTCGGGCGGCGTGGCACTGGCACAATCCGACAAGTGGGGGTTGCTCACCTGCGCTGCCGGGCACTAGGGTGAGTGAGGGGGATGCAGAGGGGACAAAGGGGTGATCAATTACTGGTCAAAATAGTAGAAGTTAGGAAGTGGTTTGCTGGTGTCTGCCAGGTGCTCGACCAAATGGGCACATGAATTCGAACTTTGAATTTTTGAAAGATTTTTGGTGAGTGATTTAAGTACTTGCTTGGTAGTCTATGGTTGCTTGGGTTTGCCAAGGTGAATTGATTTGAGTGGTTTTTGAAAAAGGGTGATCTATGCATATGAACCGGATTCAATTTTGCAATGTCTTTTAAATAGATTTAAAAATAGTTTATGTTAGTTTGTAAAGTGGGTTTGGGTTCACTTTTACTTGGTCTAGCAAGGGGTGAAAAGAATTGGGAAAGTTTTTGTTAGAAATCTTTTACTAGAAACACCCAAAGTGGTCTAGTGGTTAATTTTGGTCAAAATGACCATTTGATCATATGATTCATATTTGATTTTCTTTTCTTTTGATTTTGTTTGTAAATGGCCTAGATGATGTAGTATTCATCTTTAAACAATTCCTTATCATTTGTAGCAATCAAACATGGCAATTTCACTCATTCATACACTAATGCAATTCACACATACACTCATATTATATTTAATAATAAAATTTTTTGTTAACCCTAAACTTCGGTGATTAGAACTTGATAATCTTGATTAATGTTTTTAGGGTGTTACAAACCTTCCCTCCTAAAAAAAAATCTCGTCTCGAGATTTAAGAAAAACTAGGAACTAAAGAGATTTGGAAACTCAGTCTTAATGTAATCTTCTCGCTCCCAAGTAGCGTCTTCTTCAGTATGGTTGCTCCACTGGATCTTGAGAAACTTGATACTCCTGGTCCTGGTGGTTCTGAAGGCTTCTTCCAAAATACAAATGGGTACTTCACGACAAGTTAGATCCTTGTTGATATCTATGGCTTGGTGATCGATGTTCTTGAAAACTTCAGTCTTCTCCGGAACTTCTAAGCATTTGCGAAGTAACGAGATATGGAACACATCATGTATGGCTGACATCTCCTCCGGCAGTTCCAGTTGATATGATACTTCTCCTCAGCGATTCAAAATCTTGAAGGGTCCAATATATCTGGGGGCTAACTTCCCTTTAAGTTGAAAATGTTGCATTCCTTTCAAGGGTGATACTTTGAGATACACAAAATATCCGACATTGAAGGTCAGGTCTCGACGTCTCTTGTCAGCATAACTCTTCTGTCTAGATTGGGCTGTCTTGAGGTGTTCACGGACTTTGTGAACCTTCTCTTCGGATTCTCTTAGGATGTCGGGTCCAAAAATCTGACTCTCTCCTACTTGCGACCAATTCAGGGGGGTACGACACTTCCTTCCATATAGAAATTCAAATGGGGCCATTTGCAAACTGGCTTGATAACTATTGTTGTATGAGAATTCGGCAAAAGGCAGACAATCTTCCCATTTTGATCCATATTCTAGCACACAAGCTCTCAACATATCTTCTAAGATTTGGTTGACTCTTTTAGTTTGTCCATCGGTTTGCGGGTGATAAGCTGTGCTGAAATTCAGTTTGGTTCTTAATCTGGACTTTCTGCCAAAATCTTGAGGTAAACTGGGTTCCTCAATCCGATATTATGGTCTTGGAGGTTCCATGCAAACTGACGATTTTAGCAATGTACAGCTCTGCTAGCTTCGAACTCTGGTAGGTGGTCTTGACAGGTATAAAATGGGATACCTTAGATAGTCTATCCACTATGACTCAAATAGAGTCATTTCCCATACTAGATGTAGGCAACCCGGTGATGAAATCCATTCTGACAGAATCCCATTTCCATTCCGGAATCTGCAATGGTTGCAAAAGTCCTGCGGGTCGCTGATGTTCCGCCTTGATTCTCTGACAGATATCACACTTGGCTATGTAGCTTCCGATTTCTCTCTTCATCTTGTGCCACCAAAATTGCTCCTTCAAATCCTGGTACATCTTCGTTCCTCCGGGATGTATAGAATAAAGAGTATCATGAGCTTCCTACATGATGACTTTTTTCAACTCGGAATCTGCTGGTACACAGATACGTCCTTTGTACCACAAAACTCCTTCTTAATCTTCGGTGAATCCGGGTACCTTCCCTGTACCGATACGACGCTTGATTCCGTCGATACTTGCATTTCTTTTCTGCGCCTCCTTGATCTGACTGATCAAAGTGGGTTGAAGTTCAATACTAGCTAGGAATCCTTCGCTAAGTAGCTCTACTCTGAAATTCTCCATCTCCTCATGCAAACTTGGCTGGGCTTCTTTTATCATGGTGTTTAATCTACACGACAGTCTACTAAGAGCATCCGCTACCACATTGGCCTTGCCGGGGTGATAGTGAATGTCAAGGTCATAATCCTTGATTAACTCTATCCATCTCCTTTGCCTCATATTCAGCTCCTTCTGGGTGAAAATATACTTCAAACTCTTGTGATCCGAATAAATCTCATAGCGGTTACCCATGAGGTAATACCGCCATGTCTTCAAAGCTAACACTACGGCTGCTAGTTTGAGGTCATGGGTAGGGTAATTCTGCTCATGTTGCTTCAGTTGTCGGGACAGATAGGATATGACTTTGCCTTCTTGCATCAACACACATCCGAGACCAATCTTGGATGCATCACAATACACATCAAAAGGCTTCTTGATATCCGGCATAATAAAAATTGGGGCTAAAATCAATCTCTTCTTGAGCTCTTGAAAACTTGCTTCACATTTGTCCGTCCATTCAAACTTCTGACCTTTCTTCAATAGCTGGGTCAGTGGTCTTGCGATGCTTGAAAATCCTTCTACGAACTTGCGGTAATATCCCGCTAATCCGAGAAATGCGCAGACTTGGGTTTGAGTGGTTGGGGTTTTCCATTCTTCAACATCCTTAATCTTGGTGGGATCGACAAAAATTCCTCCTGCTGACACGATATGTACTAGGAATCCTACTTCCTTTAACCAGAACTCACATTTGCTAAACTTGGCATACAACTGATGCTCTCTAAGGGTTTCAAGGATGGTCCTCAGGTGTAGCTCATGGTCTTCTTCTGACTTGGAATAGATCAGAATATCATCGATAAAAACAATGACAAACTTATCTAGAAAGTTCATAAAAATCTTATTCATGAGATTCATGAAATAAGTGGGGGCATTGGTTAATCCAAAAGACATGACAGTGTACTCATACAATCCATATATGGTGGTGAAGGCAGTCTTTGGGATATCCGTTGCACGAATCTTGAGTTGATGATAACCAGTTCTAAGATAAATCTTAGAAAACACTCTGGCACCAGTCAACTGGTCAAACAGATCTTCTATCTTCGGCAGTGGGTACTTGTTCTTAATGGTGACATCATTCAGCTTCCGGTAATCCGTACATAAATGGTTACCTCCATCTTTCTTATCCACAAACAAAACAGGGGATCTCCATGGTGATGCACTTGGTTGTATCAAATCTTTCTCCAGCATAGCATCAAGTTGCTTCTTCAACTCCACTAATTCAGATGGGTTCATACTATAAGGTCTCTGAGCTATGGGTCCAGTTCCAGGAACTAGTTCAATGATGAACTCGATATCCTGGTCTAGGGGCATACCGGGCAATCCATCTGGGAACATGTCGGGGTATTCACAGACTACTCTGACTTGGTCTAGGGTTGGTTGGGCTAGACTCTTGTTGCATTTGAATTGACGGGGCAGTGTCTCAGATACATGCTCTACCGATACTCCGGTGCTACTGGTCATGGTTATGGATTTCTTGGTACAGTTGATTAATCCTTTATGTTTCGACATCCAATCCGTTCCTAGTACTACTTCCAAACCTTTGGTTCCGAGTACTATTAGATTAGCATAAAAATCTATTCCATGTATTCTGATAGGTACAACCTTGCAAATTTTTCTAGCTTTTGTAGTTGAACCAAGTATTTGAACTTATCATAACATGCTTCAGTTTTGTTGGTTGAATCCTACTAGTGCATGCAAATTCTTCTATAACAAACGAGTGCGATGCTCCAGAATCAAACAACACTCTTGCAAGTACTGAGTTAACAGAAAACATACCCAACACGATGTCTGGCGCTTCCTGAGCTTGTTCAGCATTCATGTGGAACAGACGGCTGTTGCGGTTGAGCGAGTTCCCTAGGGAAAATCTCCTTCCAGGCTGAACACGGCGTTGCTGCTGAGCGGGTGCATTCACATTGGTGGCTGCTGCAAGCTTCTTGGGGCACTCGTTGGAGTAGTGACCCTTGACTCCGCATTCAAAGCAAGTAATCATGGACTTGTCTTTTCCTGCAACAGGCACAACATTGCTTCTAGTCCTTGGGGCAGTATTGTTGTTGGTGGTGTTGTTATTGTTGGTCTTGGGCGGTGCATGGTTGAAGTTATTGGGATTGTCGGGGTTATTGTTGTGGTTTCCTCCGGACCTCAAGTTTCCTCCGCCACGATTGGGATAGTTTGGACGGGACATAGGGAGTCTGTTGTTTCTTGGGGCATATCCTGCAGACGGGTTGGAGCGATACTTCTAGGTATGGTGGGATCCTGGTTGGTGCATCATCTAGCACTTGCGGTTGTCATTGGCTTGGTTTATCTTCCCTTCCATCTGAATGGCGGAATCCACCAAAGCTTCAATACCATCAAAGGGAATGTTGACTAGCACGGTTTGCATCTCATCATGCAGTCCGTTCAGAAATCTCTCTTTCTTCTTTGCTCCGTTCATGATCAATATCATCTATTTGTAATTCTGCATGTTGTGTTTGCAGGGATCCGATGGATATTGAGATGCTATTTCAGATTGATTATTGATTCGATCATGTCTTTGTTATTTGTGATCTTGCATGCTTTCCGTTGTTAGTAGCTATATTGGCCAAGTAGATGCTAGCAACTCCAAGAGTTAGTATTTATGCTCGATAGTGGGTTCATGCCTCTGGTAATCTGGGGAAGTGACAGAAATATCTAAGGTACTAGATGTGATATTGCTACTAGGGAGAAAACAACAATCCTTTGTTCATAGAACAATCGTATTGTTTACATTACACGCAATTCATAAAGCAATAATCTGTTGCTTGCAACTTAATACTGGAGGGGGTTCGGATGATAACCTGAAGGTGGATTATTAGTCATAGATGTAGTTGGATGGCGGTCTATGTATAATGTTGTAATGCCCAATCAAGTCTCAAAGGAGTCAAGATGATTAGTATATGCTTGTATGCTTTCTCGATGTTTGTCAATTTCCCCGCTGTAATTTGTTCACCCAGCATGTTATCTATCTTAAGGAGAGCCACCTCTAGTGAACTATAGACCCCTATCCTTTCTTTTACATACAATCTACAAACTGTTTACTGCTTTGTGTTTACTTTCTGGAAACTATTACTTCCTTCCATTCGATACGTTTAATCCTTTGTTTTCAGCAAATCCGATGAGATTGACAACCTCATCGCAAGTTGGGGACAAAGTTCTGTGGTTGTGTTGTGCATGTCTCCACGTTGCTACTAGCATCGGTAGTGCGCCTTGCCAAGGCTCAGCTAGCAACACCTTTGGGGTGTTTCCTTGCTCCTACTGGTTCGATAACCTTGGTTTCATAACTGAGGGAAACTTACTTCTGTGCTCATCATACCTTCCTCTTGGGGTTCCCCAACGAGCTCATCAATCACGATCCATCAAAGTATTTTTCTGGTGCCGTTGCCGGGGAGTCAAGGACATCTTCACAAGGGGAGTCCCTCATAACCAATCTCTTTACTTTGTTATTTTTGTTTTGCTTAGTTTCTTTTTGTTTTGTTTGCTTGTTTTGTTATCAAAAACACAAAAAAATAGTTTTACTAGTTTGCTTTCTTATTTGAAAACACAAAAAAATGACTACTCTTGAAAACACTAAGTTATGTGACTTCACTAGCACCAACAACAATGATTTTATGAGCACACCTATTGCTCCACCTGTGCCTGAAGCTACTTTCTTTGAGATAAAACCTGCTTTACTCAATCTTGTTATGAGAGAACAATTTTCTGGTATTGGTAATGAAGATGCTGCTGCCCATCTAGATAACTTTGTTGAACTTTGTGAGATGCAAAAGCATAGGGATATAGATGGTGATATTATTAAGCTAATATTGTTTCCTTTCTCTTTGAGAGGAAAAGCTAAAGAATGGTTGAATTCCTTAACTAGGAATAGTATTGATTCTTGGACTAAGTGCAAAGATGCTTTCATTGGAAAATACTATCCTCCTGCTAAGATTATATCTATGAGAAGTGAAATAATGAAGTTTAAACAATCTGATAATGAACATGTTGCTCAAGCTTGGGAAAGAATGAAATCTTTGGTAAAGAATTGTTCCACTCATGGACTGACTGCTTGGATGATCATCCAAACTTTTTATGCAGGATTGAACTATTCTTCAAGGAACCTATTGGATTCTACTGCTGGAGGTACCTTTATGACCATTACTTTGGGTGCTGCAACAAAGCTTCTGGATAATATGATGGTTAACTACTCTGAATGGCATACTGAGAGAGCTCCACAAGGTAAGAAGGTAAATTCTGTTGAAGAAACCTCCTCATTGAGTGATAAGATTGATGTTATTATGTCTATGCTTGTTAATGGGAAAGCCCATATTGATCCAAATAATGTTCCTTTAGCCTGTTTGGTTGCTCAAGAAGAGCAAGTTGATGTGAACTTCATAAGAAATAACAATTTTGGCAACAATGCTTATGGTAATAACAATTATAGGCCTTACCCTCCTAGTAATACTTATGGTTATAATGGAAAACCTGGGTTACCTAGTGAAGGAAGAATTTTAGAAGTTGAAAGAGCCACTAAGAATTTCATGCAAATGCAATATGAGCAAAATCAACTATTCACTAAGACTATGGAGGAGCAATCTACCATTTTGAGGAACATTAGCCATCAACTTGAGAGTCTAAATAGGGAAATTTCTAGTTTACAATTGAAACTTTCTAATGCTGAAAGGAATATATCATCTTTGTCTGAAACTCAATCTTCATTGATTAAAAAAATGGCTGCTAAACCTGAAACTAATGATAATCCCTTTGCAGCTACTAATGCTATACAAGTAAGAATTGATGAAAATGTTAGACTATTAGCTGAATTACATGCTAAGTGGGAAAGAGAAGATGAAATTGCTAGAAACATTAGTGTTTCTACTATCACTACCACTAGTGTTGAGGCTAGTAATAGTTCTACTACTTTAGATGATAAATTTGATTTTGATCTTGATGGTTGCAATATCTCCGAAGTTATTAAGTTCCTACAAAAGCTTGCTAAAATTCCTAATGCTAGTGCTATGAACATGGCCTTTACAAAACACATTACCGATGCTCTCATAAAGATTAAAGAAGAAAAGATGAAACATAAAGCTTCTATTCCTATAAAACAAGAAGATGGTTGGGAACCCATCATTAATATGAAAGTGAATGACTTTATTTCAAAGCTTTATGTGATCTTGATAGTAGTGTTTCTATTATGCCTAGAAGGTTTTATGATATGCTTGATTTGCCTCCACTTGAAGATTGTTATTTGAATGTCCCACTTGATAATAATGCTAAAGAGAAAATCATGGGGAGTCTTAATGATGTTCTTATTATGGTTAACAATGCCTATGTCCCCGTTGATTTCTATGTTTTGGATGTTGAATACAATGCTTCTTGTCCTATTACTTTGGGAAGACCTTTTCTTAGAACTGTTGGTGCCATTATTGATATGAAAGAAGGCACCATTATATATCAACTCCCACTCAAGAAAGGTATAGAACACTTCCCTAAGAAGAGAGAGAAGATTTATTTTTCCTCTCCTATGAAAACAAAATTTGGTCTTAATGCTTCTTCATTCGAGAACACTTGATTCTTTTTCTTGCTTCTTATGCCTAACTTAAAGGCGTTAAAGAAAAGTACTTATTGGGAGATAAACCAAAAGTTTTAGATGAGTCTTGGAAGTTATTAATTCATTAATAACCGCTCCTTATCCTTTTTATTTGCTTTTTGTGCCAAGAGTAACCTCTAATGAGAGAGAAGTAATGATTGGGAAAGTTGCTGTCCTGAAACAGATTTTTGTGCTTCATCGTAAAAATTCGTGTAAAATCTCTGAACGTCTTTTTGAGGCATAAATTTTTGTTCTTATGCCCCAGGTTGTTACCTAACTTTTGTTAGTTCAACACTTTTTGATTTGAGCAACAGAAGTTCTTCGAAAGAATTCGTCTTTACCTGCTAGTCTGTTTTGACAAATTTCTGCCATTTTCTGCATTTGCTTCTTGTTGGTTCCTTTTTGAGTTCTTTTGGGGAATTGAGCTTTTTGAGGGAAGTGCTACAGTATCTAGTGTTCTAATGGAAGTTTATTGGTGTTATAACTGAACCTAAAGACTTATTATCTTGAGTGCACTAATGTTGCTAATAAAGATTGTGTGAAGTTTTGTATGGAGGAAAAAATCCAGATGTATGGAAGGAATGAGTAACGAGATGAAGGATGGACTAAAGCTCAAGCTTGGGGTTGCCACGCATGTCACCCTAAGAAATATCCAAGAAGTACAAGCGTCAAAGCTTGGGGATGCCCAAGGCATCCCCCTCTTCATCAATAAAAATCCCAGGTTTCTTCCAAACGCTTCAGTTTTATTGTTTCATGCACAGTTGTGTTGTTCCTAGAGCGTCTTATTTTTCGTTTTTGTTTTGGTTTTTTTGTTTGCTTGGTTTGATTAGTTTGCTGAATAAATTGTTTGGACCCCCTCTTTCATACATTGGTTTTCAAATAGTTTGGTTTGGTTTGGAAAAGAGTAGGAAAGTTCATGCTTAAGTGGTAAAGAGAGCTTGTTTTTGACTGTGGCCTATGCTTTGTCATGCCATGCTTGATATTGTTTTGGCTTTATGCTTAGTATTCTTTGTTGTAGCATGACTTGTGATAAACAATTGATATTGCTTAATGTGCCTTGGATGAATCATGCGTTGTTTTAGCATATTAAAGCATAGTATAGTGGTATTCTCCTTTGATGCTTTATTTGGGTTGACTTGGCGCATGCTCACACCATGCTATGACTATCTCAAGTCACCATAGCCTT
The DNA here is from genome assembly GCA_023614405.1 of Avena insularis. Lineage (NCBI taxonomy): Eukaryota > Viridiplantae > Streptophyta > Magnoliopsida > Poales > Poaceae > Avena > Avena insularis. Next base: position 491,889,381 of record CM042692.1, on the reverse strand, counting down.
TATGATCCTTTAGTTTTCAACTTGTAGTATCACTTTATGCTTTGATCAATGATGTTTTGTCGCTCTACATGATTATGGACATTATTGCTCTCTTAGTTTGTTGCTCCCAGTCTTTTGCTAGCCTCCACAACCAAGTATGAGTTCCACTCATGCATCCAACTCCTTAAACCAAGTTATTCCAAAGAGTCCACCATACCTACCTACTAGCATATGCTATTCCAAGTATATTCATGTTTTTGTTTACCTTCCAAATTAAACTTGTTATGAGAAAACTAGTGATTAAAGCTCTCACAAACTTGATGGCACACTTTACTTTTCTTGCCCTTAAAAAACTTGAACCATTGTGTCGTCTATGTTGTATATGCTTGCACTTATTTGTTGGGGATTAGCAGAACCATGCTGTCATGGGGAAAGCTTTCAACATTGCACGGGTACTTTGTACCTAGTTGATATCATGCTCTTTTGTCTATGGATGTCGTCGGTGTGAAATGAAAGGGGAGCTTGTAAGTCCATGGAGTTATGTATATGTGTTAGAGAAACGCCTGGGCCGCTGGTCTAATCCATGCTGACATGGTGGAAACCTACAGCGTAACCATAATGAGATGTCTATGAAGCATTCTTCTTATAAAAAAAGAGTCCTATATTGAGAAAAAAGAGAAAAAAAAGAGATTATGAAAAGAGGAAAGAGAGAAAAAAGCACCATATTCCCATGGTAAATAAGAAGATTGCTGAGATGCTTGTTGTCTGCTTGCCTTGTCATTTTGATATGGGGATTCTTCCGTAATATCGGGCAAGAGGTACCCTGTTGGCGGTTCTCTATGATACATATGTACTTACGATGACAAGAACTTACCCGTGACTAAACTTGAGTAGCATGAGGAGCGGCCCTCGTATTCAAGGGACATGAGATTCCTAACTTATACTTCGTCAAGCATGTACACCATAGTTTGTTCACTTTAACCTTAATCACTTCAAGATGCTTATGATAGGGACAATGAGAGCTGAAAGCTATAAGTACCATAATTTTTGGAAGCTCTTCATGAGACTTGAATCCCTACTTCCTTTTATGAAGGCCTTTCTTCCACTTATATATTGAGTCTCGACCTTCTACCTTTATGCACCTACTTTGAGAGCATAGTGGCCATTCTTAGTTCTATGTGCATTGTCCCAAGACTAGTTGATTGATGCATAACTTGATATTGCTTGTTTTAAATTATTTGTATCTAGTCACTCTTATGAACTTTGAAGGTGTCCTATGCATTTATACTTGCTACTCTATGAGGGACAAGCTGAATGCTATTATGCTATGTTTTCTTTATGTGAAACAAACAAATGTCTTGCAAAGCATTGTTATTCATGAATCTTTTGTTTGTGCCTTTTCATGTTGCAACATAGTTTCTTTGTCTTATTGCTAGAACTTTGTCTTTCATGTTATGATTGAAGTACTATGATCCTAGCTTTGAATGTTTTACAAATACTTTGATCAAGTTTATGATCGTGCATGTAACCTCAAAAATTATTCTTTCTTTTTATCACTTACCTACTCGAGGACGAGCAGGAGTTAAGCTTGGGGATGTTGATACATTGCAAATGTATCCTGCTGTTTTTGGTTCTAGGAAGTGAGAAAATGAATATTCTCGGAATTGGACGGGACAAAAGCCAAAGTCGCTATTTTACCAGAAGATATCTGGAGCCAGAATACGAGACAGAGAGGAGCCAGGGGGAGGCCACGCCAGGGGGTGGTCTGGCCGACCCTAGCACCCCCTCGGCCTCTCCTTCCGCCTATACATTGCCTTCGGGATCAAAACCCTAAGTACCCAATCAAAAATCCATCCCTAGATCGGGAGGGATCTAAAGCTCTTCCTGGCACCCTGCCGGAGAGTGGAATTCACCCTGGAGGCCTTCTTCATCATCATGCAAGCCTCCGGTGTGATGCGTGAGTAGTTCATCTCTGGACTATGGGTCCATGTAGTAGCTAGATGGCCGGTTCTCCTCCTTTGTGCTTTCATGTTTAGATCTTGTGAGCTCCATTCATGATCTAGATCATCTATTTGTAATCCATACATGTTGTGTTTGCGGGGATCTGATGGATATTGAGATGATATTTCAGATTGATTATTGATTCTATCATGTCTTTGTTATTTGTGATCTTGCATGCTTTCCGTTGTTAGTAGCTATCTTGGCCAAGTAGATGCTAGCAACTCCAAGAGTTAGTATTTATGCTTGATAGTGGGTACATGCCTCTGGTAATCTGGGGAAGTGACAGAAATCTCTAAGGTACTATATGTGCTGTTACTACTAGGGAGAAAACAACAATCCTTTATTCATAGAACAATCGTATTGTTTACATTACACGCAATTCGTAAAGCAATAATCTGTTGCTTGCAACTTAATACTGGAGGGGGTTCGGATGATAACCTGAAGGTGGATTATTAGTCATAGATGTAGTTGGATGGCGGTCTATGTATAATGGTGTAATGCCCAATCAAGTCTCAAAGGAGTCAAGATGATTAGTATATGCTTGTATGCTTTCTCGATGTTTGTCAATTGCCCCGCTGTAATTTGTTCACCCAACATGTTATTGTAGGGGTTCCACGCATAAAAACAATGAATTTTACTCTACGCCCCTGAACCCCTGAAGCTGCCAGGACCTATCTATTAGTAATACAGTAATGGGAGGGGCTTTTTGCGAACTTACCCTCGAAGACCGAAAAGCATTGTCAATGCTGAGGAGAGCGTGGTTGATGTAGATGAGCCGAAGCCGACCTCAAGGTTGTGATGAAGTCCTTGCGCTCCTTCTGGCTCCAACGATTTGAGTGCCTCAAGTGTGACACCTCGTGGGAGTTACACACGTCCGGTGCCTGACGATGACTCCCGCTTCCCCGATCTAGCAGTTAGCTATGAAAGTAGAACTCCGGATCCGAATCCCAAGAGCGTGGCGCTCATGGTGAAGATGTCTCTCGCTCGCGCAGTCCAGACTTGGGACCACGGTCATGAGAGAGAGGGGGGGAGAGATAAAATATCAATTAGAGGTCCTCCCAAAAGTGGGGAGACCTTTATTGATTATTGGGTGTATTTTCTAGGCCAAATACCCCACTTTATATAGGGGGAGGGGAGGTACTACCTCCCCTCAAGTCCCGGGGTGGGACTAAAGGAGAGGAGGGGGGAGGAGGTGGCCGCCGGCCACCTAGTGGGCCCCGCGGGGGGGGGGGGGGCTAGGCCCAGCCGGCCTCCCCTTGCCCCTTCTCCCCTTTCTCCTTTTCCCTAATGGGCCCTCTCCCTCCGGAAATTGGCCCATTAAGCCATTGACCTTTTAATTGATTTTCTCTTTATTTAAATAATTATGAATAAATGATTAAATCAATATTTAACATTCATTCACACATTCTCCACTCCGTACATCCTCCGAACTTACCAAAACCCTTCCGGTTTTCTCCCTTCTTTTCTTCGGCGATTCTACCGATCCTATAAACACTCTCTAAGCATCATCAATCCCTTAAGCGTGATACCCTATGGTTCGGGAACACTCCAGACATGGTCGGGGCACTCCCGCACCAATGATCAAAGAGGGACCTGGATGGCCATGTGACCCCTGTGCGTTCCACGAAGATCTTTCGTCGTTTGAACCGAGACAGTCGTGTCTTATTCCTTTTGTCATTCGATACTTGCATTGCCCGAGATTCGATCAATGACATCACCATGTCATGTTCAATCTTGTTACTGAACAATTCTACTTAACTCATTCCGACAAGTGATATCCCCGTGATCTAATCACATGCTGCGCAGCTATTGGATATAACTTCTCCGAGTGGGCCCTTGAGTATCTTTCCGTCACATGGATGGACAAATCCTGCTCTTGGCATATATTGCCTCTACGGTTTCCTCTGAATACCTGAACACACCTTTATAACCACCGTTTTACCAGATGGCATTTGATGCTATCTAAGCACTCTCGAGAGACAGTGATTGATATAGCCTCACGGTCTAAGGAATAGTCTACGAGGATCCATTTCTAATCATCGTAACTTTGAACTTCGTGACATGATCGGGTCATGGTGTTTAGGTTGGGTATTGGTTCATCATCTCATTCTCTGAATGATATGACCTCATTTCCAACTGGCATAAATGCCACATGATCAGGAAACTTGATCATCTGTTGACCAATGAACCAGTGACTAGAGTTTCACTAGGAACCCCTGGTTGTTTGTATATCACACGTGTATTGATGTTTCCACTCAACACAGTTATAGCATGATATAAAACTTAATCATAAACTATATGAAATATGATAATAGTCCTTACTACTATTTGTCTCTAGGGCATATTTCCAACAGTCTCCCACTTGCACTAGAGTACAAATACACTAGCTGCATTTGTTCTCAATCATTGGCACTATATATCCAATACCCTGAACATGCTTGCTCATGGAAGAGGTTGAGTCTTGGGTCTATACTTTACAGTCCCAAATCCTTTGCAACTTACTAATGTCACCTTGATTGACATCAATACTCTATCATCACATGATAGCATCTGTGTGTATGTATCGTCGCTATGGCAGCAGAACGAGGCCTGATTCCAGGAGCCTACAGTGACGTTAGATCAACCTCGAGGGCTTTCTCATGGGCACTGTGCCCTGGGACACATCATTCTACGTTAAAAGCAAACTAGCCCTGCCATAACATTATACAACACTTTAGATGGTACCCTTATCTATTATTATAAATGTATTCATCAAAACTCCCGTGCACTCTGTGCAACTTTCGATGTTTTGTTCACCTCGCTTCCTACTTGACTTTTAATTGGTATCTACATGAGTTTCCAACATATTCGCTTATAACATAACCCTTTATGTTTTAAGATATGTTATCCTTTATGGATTTGGAAAATACATCCACAGTTCTCTAGTAGACACTGCGGATAAACTTAGCTCAACGTTTCGTGATTCGAACTTAATCACTTTCAAACGTTCCTTATTTGGATTACATATTATGCTAAGTTATCATCATGGTTTACTAAGACAGAACCCATGTCTCAACATAGTGGATGATGATCATCCTTTTCTTTCTTTCAACCATTGATGTTCAAACTTAATGCTATTCCTAATTTGAGTTATTAAGGACCAGTTCCTTAATTAACTTCTATTCTGAAACACTTTTCAGAATCCCTTAAGGAATGCTACATAATATCATAATACACCTATTATCAATTTCTACATCTTATAAATCATTATTTATAAGTATTTGCGCCTTCATTCTTAACACGCTTAAGAATTGCTCCTATAAGCTCCCACTCAATGTTGTTAACATATTTGGGTATGAGTCTTATATTGCTCCCACTTAAAAATATGTCAATCACATATTATTTTAGGAAGGCTTTCATAGCTCCCACTCAATTTTATGCAAATTGCATATCTCCTTTACTATTTTGAATAACTTCAAAATCCTCTGATTAAATATCAAACTTGGAGATTTACTATGAGATAGTAGTACTTTACTAGTTTTAAATCCACTAGACATTTAGCACACTTGAATCAAATTCATTTGAATTTGTCCAATGCCTGACAAATTGTGCTTTAGTCATTTACCCCCTTTTCCTACAATGGCTTTGCAGTCATTTGGGACAATTCCAAGTAACTCCTTTTACTTGTGAGATTCATCAACGAATTGCTTTCTACTCTCAAGGGAATTTTGCTTTTAGGATTTCTCATAATTTAGTTTACCATTATTTCCTTTGTAGTTCGTAGGTATGTCATATTCCAAAAAATCATGACAAATGATTCACAAATGACTCCATACAAGATATGGATTTACATTTTGAATCCTACTTCATGTAGTGAAAAACAATAGTGGAGGGAAAAACACAATGATCAAAATCATTGATTCTTTCCTTATGTGAAGAGAATCGTTCAGGAACGCTGTCCATTGTGCTTCTGAACACTTTGATGCAGGGTTTTGAATCCTCATCGTGTTTTACACTAATTTCCATTTGCTCCATAATTGAGAAACATCACTAGAGGTGAGCTTTCTCAAGAATGCACCAAAATCCAAGCAATACAAGTTTTGCTTTCCTTTTGGTTTAGCTATGGATTTCGTATTCAAAGTTTCCAATGAATACACTACAAGGACTTATTCGCTATTGTTTTGGTTATATCGAATAACCCCAAAACTTTCACGAATTCAAATGGTTTACTAATTCAAATTGAGTGCTAACTATTTCTAACTATTGGTCTCTACATATACACTACAATGATTTATTTGGTGCCTTCTATTCAACCCCTTTTTGATATCTAATATCACATTGTGATGCTTTGTATTTTGACGTTTCAAAATACTTTGCATTCCACAATTTCTTTCATGCCATTCTTATAAGTTCGAATTTCATTACTATTGATCAAATCGTAGTAATTAGATTCTCTTTTATATTTATACCCTTTTATTGATGAAGTACTTTGATCAAATCAAAATAGTTTCATTTTCATGTTTCCTTTGGTAAACTTACTTTACACATTTAAACAATTATTTAATGATAATTACGATTTTCGTTAAAACCCAATACATCGGATATGTATTAACCTTTAACAATTCATTAAACACTTTGTATTCAAGTAATACACGGTGTTCAAGTTATTTTGCCGAACTTAGGCATGATTCATATGTGAAAAGAAATCGAATTACTTTCACATATTATCACATAACTTTGAATTTAAACAATGGTTTCATTCATTAATGAACATATCATTGAATTGGGTATTTTAAACAAGGAGTTTTAATGTTTTACAAATGTTCATGCATTACCAATTAGTTTCAAACAACAAGGATAATTCACAAGTAATCAAACAAGATATGAACACGAATAGAAATCATTCATAAAAGTGGAACAACTGTTTGTTACAAACTCATATGAATAACCGTCTCACGAAGTGTGAGACACACTAAAGAAGTTCAAATCTCTCGATTACATTAATCATCCTAAAACACAAACTAAATGATAAATGTCGAGGGAGAGTGTCGTCGGCCGTCATCATCATGCTCGCCATCAACACGCAACGTCACCTCCTCTCCAACAAGCACCTCTATGCAGAAGGACCTGTTTTCACCAAAACAGAACAAGTATCAGATATACTTAACACTGCAATGTGTTTGCAAGATTATAACATTTATAAAACTGTATATCAAATATATACCTTGGTCATCGATGACCTCTCCGGCAATTGGTTCAACCTTTATGTTCTGGAAACGTAATATGAACTCATGGAAATCCAATGCTTCCGTATCACCAATCATGATGCTACTCCGGACATGTCCTTTGTAGCTGGGAGGCAATGAACGAAGCAGTACATCTATCGCAAATGGATCAGCCATCCAGTAATCCACGAAGTGAACCAGTCTCGTGTGTGCATCAAACATGTGCTCCAAGTGACTCTTCAGACATGTATGCTCCTCCATCTGTATGGAAAGGAACTCTCCAAGCAACTCGTGCTTCCACATGCGCACATGGCCTATGAACTCTGCTCTCAGCTGATCCACCATCGAATATGGGTCAAGATCACCCATGAGCGAATGTAGTTCATCCACCATCCCGTAACGCATTATTATCTAAATGTAAGTGGACATCTCTTGGCGATAGTAGCGGTCTACCAGCTCTTGTGGGGTCTCATAGTAGTCTGGCTCAGTCAAATCCATCGTGCGGCGTATGTAGTCTACCACATGATTCCTAGTAAGGAGATCATCTAGGCGCACAAGCCAACTAGGGAAGTTGGATCCATCAAGTCTAAGTTTCTCACCCTTTACCCAATCCTTAATCTCAAAGTAAGCTTCACGATGAGCCATCTACATTTATAATTGCAAAAGGAATTTAGAATAAGTTTATAATTAAATGAGTTAATAATACCTCCACTCAGAAACACCTATCCCCAAAGAGGGTTCCTAGTGATAACACGACCCCTATGATGCACTCGACGATCGACGTAGAGCTCGTTGGGAACCCCAAGAGGAAGGTATGATGAGTACAACAGAAAGTTTTCCCTCAGTTTTGAAACCAAGGTTTAATCGAACCAGTAGGAGCATGGAAACACCCCAAAGGTGTTACTAGCTGAGCTTTGGCAGGGCGCACTACGGTGCTAGTAGCAACGTGGAGACCTGCACAACACAACCACAGAACTTTGTCCCCAACTTGCGATGAGGTTGTCAATCTCACCGTGTTTTGCGGAAAACAAAGGATTAAACGTATCGAATGGAAAGAAGTAAAAGTTTGCAGAAAGTAAACACAAAGTAGTAAAGGATTGTAGATTGTATGTAAAGAAAAGGACCAGGATCCATAGTTCACTAGAGGTGGCCCTCCTTAGATAGATAACATGCTGGGTGAACAAATTACAGCGGGGCAATTGACAAACACCGAGAAAGCAATACATGCATATACTAATCATCTTGACTCCTTTGAGACTTGATTGGGCAATACAACATAATACATAGACCACCATCCAACTGCATCTATGACTAATAATCCACCTTCAGGTTATCATCCGAACCCCGTCCAAAGATTAAGTTGCAAGCAGATTATTGCTTTATTTAATCGTGTAAGGTAAACAATACAATTGTTCTATGAACAAAGGATCGTTGTTTTCTCCCTAGTAGCAACCGCACATCTAGTACCTTAGAGATTTCTGTCACTTCCCTAGATTACCAGAGGCATGAATCCACTATCGAGCATAAATACTAACTCTTGGAGTTGCTAGCATCTACTTGGCCAAGATAGCTACTAACAACGGAAAGCATGCAAGATCTCAAATAACAAAGACATGATAGAATCAATAATCAATCTGAAATAGCATCTCAATATCCATCGGATCCCCGCAAACACAACATGTATGGATTACAAATAGATGATCTTGATCATGAACGGAGCTCACAAGATCTAAACATGAAAGCACAAAGGAGAAGAAACCAGCCATCTAGCTACTACATGGATTCGTAGTCCAAGGATGAACTACTCACGCATCACACCGGAGGCTTGCATGGTGATGAAGAAGGGCCCCACGGTGAATTCCTCTCTCCGGCAGGGTGCCGGGAAGAGCTTTAGATCCCTCCCGATCTAGGGATGGAGATGACGGGCTCTGAGACTCTTCGTGGATTTTGATCGGTACCTAGGATTTTCGTCCCGATGGCAACTTATAGGCGTAAGGAGAGGCCGAGGGGTCTGGGGTCGGCGGACCACCACCCCTGGCGCTGGCCAAGCTGGCAGCTAGCCAGGTGGTGTGGCCGCCCCTGGCCCCTCTCCGTCTCGTATTCTGGCACTTGATCCCTTCGGGAAAAATAGGCACTTTGGCTTTTGTCCCGTCCAATTCCGAGAATATTCATTTTCTGACTTTCCTGGAACCAAAAACAGTAGAAAACAGGCAGCTGGCACTGTGGCTCTTGTTAATAGGTTAGTCCAAGAAATCATATGAAAAGTACTCCAAAGTTGGAACAAAACACAAGAAAGTGGAAAAAAAACAAGCATGGAACATCAAAAATTATAGATACATTTGCAATGAATCAACATCCCCAAGCTTAACTCCTGCTCGTCCTCGAGTAGGTAAGTGATAAAAAAAATAATTTTTGAGGTGACATGCACCATCAAAGACTTGATCAAAGTATTTGCAAAACATCAAAGCTAGGATCAAAGTACTTCAATCATAAGATGAAAAACAAAGTTCTAGCAATAAGCCAAGAAACTATGATGCAACATGAAAAGGCACAAACAAAAGAATCATGAATAACAATGCTTTGCAAGACGTTTGTTTGTTTCACATAAAGAAAACATAGCATAATTGTATTCAGCTTGTCCCTCAATAGAGTAGCAAATATAAATGCATGGGACACCTTCAAAGTTCAAAAGAGTGACTAGATACAATAGTTTCAAACAAGCAATAACAAGTTATGCATCAATCAACTAGTCTTGGGACAATGCACATAGAACTAAGAATGGCCACTATGCTCTCAAAGTAGGTGCATAAAGATAGAAGGTGGAGACTCAATATAATTGTGGAAGAAAGACCTTTTGTAAAAGAAAGTATGGATTCAAGTCTCATAAAGAGCTTCCAAAAATTATGGTACTTATAGCTTTCAGCTCTCATTGCCCCTATCATAAGCATCTTGAAGGTGATTAAGGTTAAAGTGACACAACTAAGAGTATATGCTTGACAAGTTATAAACCGAAATCTCATGCCCCTTAATTACGAAGAACGATCCTCATGCTAGTCAACTTCAGTCACGAGTAAGCTCTTGTCATTGTAAGTATATGTGTATCATTAAGAACTGCCAACAGGGTACCCCTTGCACATGATACGGGAGCTTTCCCATAATCAAAATGACAAGGCAAGCAGACAATGAGCATCTCAGTGATCTTTTTATTTGCTATTTGCATAGGTTTTTATTGAGGATGCTTCATAGAGTGCTCATTATGGTGATGCTGCAAGCTTCCACCATGATTAGGCATGGCTTAGGCTAGCGGCCCAGGCGTTTCTCTAACACACATACAAACTCCATGATCTTACAAGTTCCACTTTTATTTCACACCGCCGGGATCCGTAAGCAAAAGAACATAATATCAACGGGGTACAAAGTACAAGTGCAATGTTGAAAGCGTTCCCCATGGTACATGGTTCTGCTAATTTCAACTTATAAAGCGCAAGTATATACGCAACAAAGAAGGACCCAATGGTTCAAGTTTATTAGAGGCAATGAAGTAAAGTGTGCCATCAAGTTCGTGAGAGTTTTAATCACTAGTTTTCTCATAACAAGTGGAAGGTAAACAAAAGCATGAATATACTTGGAATAGCATAAGCTAGTAGGTAGGTATGGTGGACTCTTTGGAATAACTTGGTTTATGGAGTTGGATGCATGAGTGGAACTCATACTTTGTGGTGGAGGCTAGCAAAAGACTGGGAGCGACAAACTAAGAGAGCAATAATGGCCATAATCATGCAGAGCGACAACACATCATTGATCAAATCATAAAGTGATACTACAAGTTGAAAACTAAAGGATCATAAAGGCTATGGTGACTTGTGAAAGTCATAACATGGTGTAAGCATGCGCCAAGTCAACCCAAATAAAGCATCAAAGGAGAATACCACTATACTATGCTTTAATATGCTAAAACAACGCATGATTCATCAAAGGCACATTAAGCAATCTCTATTGTTTATAACAAGTCATGCTACAGCAAAGAATACTAAGCATAAAGCCAAAAAGATATCAAGCATGGCATGACAAAGCATAGCCACAGTAAAAAAACGAGCTCTTTTTACCACATAAGTATGAACTTTCCTACTCTTTTCCAAACCAAACCAAACTAATTGCAAACCAACATATGAAAGAGGGGGTCCAACCAACTTATTCAGAAAACTAAGCAAACCAAGCAAACTAAAAACCAAAACAAAAACGAAAAGGAAGACGCTCCAAGAAAAACACAACTGTGCATGAAACAATAAAAATGAAGCGTTTGGAAGAAACCTGGAATTTTTATTGATGAAGAAGGGGATGCCTTGGGCATCCCCAAGCTTTGACGCTTGCACTTCTTGGATATTTATTGGGGTGACACGCGTGGCATCCCCAAGCTTGAGCTTTAGTCCATCCTTCATCTCATTACTCATTCCTTCCATACACCTAAAATTTTTCCTTCATACAAAACTTCACACAATCTCATTAGCAACATTAGTGCACTTAAGATAAATAAGTCTCAAGGTTCAGTTCTAACACCAAATAAACTTCTATTAGAACACTAGCTACTGTAGCACTTCTCTCAAAAATCTCAATTCCCCAAAGGAACTCAAGAAGGGACTAACAAGAATCAAATGCAGAAAATGGCAGAAATCTGTCAAAACAGACCAGCAGGTAAAGACGAATTTTTGCGAAGACCTTCTGTTGCTCAAATCAAAAAGTGTTGAACTAAATAAAGTTATATAACAACCTGGGGCAGAAGAACAAAAAATTACAGCTCAAACCGACATACAGAACTCTCTCAGGAATTTTTACGGTGAAGCACAGAAATCTGTTTCGGGACAACAACTTTCCCAATCATTACTTCACTCTTATTAGAGGTTACTCTTGGCACAAAACCAAATAAAAAGGATAAGGAGCGGTTATTACAGAGGTAATAACTTCCAAGACTCAACTAAAACTTTTGGGTTATCACCCAACAAGTACTTTTCTTTAACGCCTTTAAGTGAGGCATGATAATTTGAGAAGATGCTCACATGAGAAATATGAGTTGAAGTAAAAGAGAGCATCAAGAAGCAAATTCAAAACGCATTTAAGTCTAACCCACTTCCTATGCATAGGAATCTTGTAGGAAAATAAATCAAAGAAGCACATAGTATCAAGAATGGCTAGATAAAACAAGAGCAACTTCAAAACTTTCAGCACATAGAGAGGTGTTTCATTACCATGAAAACTTCTACAACCATATTTTCCTATCTCATAATAATTTTTAGTAGCCTCATGAATAAACTCAACAATATAAGTATCACATAAAGCATGATTTTCATGATCTTCAAGCACTAGAGCTTTATTATAAACATTTTCAAAAGAATCCTCGGGAACATAACATTCACCCTCCTTTGATAAGCATGGGGGACAATCAAATAATGTAAGGGATAAAGAGTTACTCTCATTAGAAGGTTGGCATGGGTAGATCCATTCTTCCTCCTTTTGTCCGTCACTCTCCTCCTCTTTTTCATCTAATGAGCTTTCAGGTTCAGCAATTTCTTCTTCCATGGAGGTTCTAGCAGGCGGTGGTTCAGCTATTACCTTAGCAGTCATAATACCGTTCCCAAATAGGAAACTGAGTGAGCTATCCATAATGAAATAGTGATTGGAGCAGAGCTAGTCATAAAGGCAACTTAAGAAAGGAACTAATTTTTTTTGTGTTTTTGAAATAAGGAAGCAAACTTGTAAAACTAATTTTTTTTGTGTTTTCGAAGAACAAAACAAGCAAACAAAGCAAAAAGAAAACTAAGCAAAACAAAAACAACAAAGTAAAGAGATTGGTTATGAGGGACTCCCCTTGTGAAGATGTCCTTGACTCCCTAGCAACGGCGCCAGAAAAGATCTTGATGCACTCGACGATCGACGTAGAGCTCGTTCGGAACCCCAAGAGGAAGGTATGATGAGTACAGCAGAAAGTTTTCCCTCAGTTATGAAACCAAGGTTTAATCGGACTAGTAGGAGCAAGGAAACACCCAAAAGGTGTTACTAGCTGAGCTTTGGCAGGGCGCACTACCGGTGATAGTAGCAACGTGGAGACCTGCACAACACAACCACAGAACTTTGTCCCCAACTTGCGATGAGGTTTTCAATCTCACCGTGTTTTGCGGAAAACGAAGGATTAAACGTATCGAATGGAAAGAAGTAAAAGTTTGCAGAAAGTAAACACAAAGCAGTAAAGGATTGTAGATTGTATGTAAAGAAAAGGACCGGGATCCATAGTTCACTAGAGGTGGCTCTCCTTAGATAGATAACATGCTGGGTGAACAAATTACAGTGGGGCAATTGACAAACACCGAGAAAGCAATACATGCATATACTAATCATCTTGACTCCTTTGAGACTTGATTGGGCAATACAACATAATACATAGACCGCCATCCAACTACATCTATGACTAATAATCCACCTTCAGGTTATCATCCGAACCCCCTCCAGTATTAAGTTGCAAGCAACAAATTATTGCTTTACGAACTGCGTGTAAGGTAAACAATACAATTGTTCTATGAACAAAGGATCGTTGTTTTCTCCCTAGTAGCAACAACACATCTAGTACCTTAGAGATTTCTGTCACTTCCCAGATTACGGAGGCATGAACCCACTATCGAGCATAAATACTAACTCTTGGAGTTGCTAGCATCTACTTGGCCAAGATAGCTACTAACAACGGAAAGCATGCAAGATCTCAAATAACAAAGACATGATAGAATCAATAATCAATCTGAAATAGCATCTCAATATCCATCGGATCCCCGCAAACACAACATGTATGGATTACAAATAGATGATCTTGATCATGAACAGAGCTCACAAGATCTAAACATGAAAGCACAAAGGAGGAGAAACCAGCCATCTAGCTACTACATGGATTCGTAGTCCAAGGATGAACTACTCACGCATCACACTGGAGGCTTGCATGGTGATGAAGAAGGCCTGCAGGGTGAATTCCCCTCTCCGGCAGGGTGCCGGGAAGAGCTTTAGATCCCTCCCGATCTAGGGATGGAGATGACGGTGGCTACAAACTCTTTTGTGGATTTTTGATTGGGTACCTAGGGTTTTCGTCCCGAGGGTAACTTATAGGCGGAAGGAGAGGCCGAGGGGGTGCTGGGGTCGGCTAGACCACCCCCTGGCGTGGGCCAGGCCCGCGGCCAGTGGTGGCTGCCCCTGGCCCTCTCCGTCAGATTCTGGCACTTGATCCCTTCTGAAAAATAGGCACTTTGGCTTTTGTCCAGTCCAATTCCGAGAATATTCATTTTCTAACTTTCCTGGAACCAAAAACAGCAAAAAACAGGCAGCTAGCACTGTGGCTCTTGTTAATAGGTTAGTCCAAGAAATCATATGAAAAGTACTCCAAAGTTGGAACAAAACACAAGAAAGTGGAAAAAACCAAGCATGGAACATCAAAAATTATAGATACATTTGCAATGTATCACCCTATCAGCCACATCTCCCCCGATCATCACGGCCATCAATGTGGGTTCAAGGGTGGACGCTAAACGTCGGTCACATCATTCATGCGACTCGTGCTTGATCTTTCAACCATCCGCGTTCTGAGGCCACGCTTCTCTAGCGTGCTGGCTCGCCAACTCAACCTTAGTGTATTCGCTGTGCAACATGGCTTGCACCCACTGTATGCGAATATAGATATGTCTGACACCCGATCATCACGGCCTGCCTCATACCGAAGAACTTTCTTGGTGGTGCACACTAAGGGGGAACACAATCGTTGGTTATTTTAACAGGGATCATCTTATTAGGCTACCGTCGAGTATGTAATACTAGCACACAATAAGACATACAAACAGTAACATTGAATGTAAATGCTATGTGATATGGTCCTTCACGCCGTGATCTCCATCCGTCGTCACCGGGTTCCGGCGCCGTAGACACTAGGGTACCAGTGTCATTCCGGCGTGGTAGTTTGTCACCTTCGTGACTATCTACTACTATGCAACAAAAGTTAATTACTTTACCTTTGCCATAACCATATCACAAAGCAACGCCCCCTGCAAAACAAAGTTAGACGCTTCTACTTTATCTTTGCATGTTTTACGTGGCTGAATGGGCTTTCGCACAAGAACCGTTCTTACCTACGAACTTTCTGCACAACGCTGATCAAGTAGTTGTCTATACTACACCCCTTTTGGGGCCCTCTGTTGCAAATGGTATACCAACTAATGTGAGAGAGACAGACCCCCCCTAAGCCACTGTATACGGTACAAGTCGTATGTCAAGAATGGACCAGTCTCGCGAATGAACGCGTAAAGTCGGTTGGAGGCCGCTTCATCAAGCATTATTGCGGTATACACAAGTACACGTGGGAGGGTAACAACTAAAAGATCAAGGCCCACATGCTACATCTCGTGTGTTCTACCCGTACTAGCATTACTACGCATAGATCTAGCTCTGATACCACTGTAGGGGTTCCGCGCATAAAAACAATGAATTTTACTCTACGCCTCAACCCTCAAGCTGCCAGACCTATCTATTAGTAATACAAGAACGGAGGGGCTTTTCACGAACTTACCCTCAAGACCGAAAAGCATTGTCAACGCCAGAGAGCATGGTTGATGTAGACGAGCCGAGCCGACCTCAAGGTCGTGATGAAGTCCTTGCGCTCCTTCTGGATCCAACGAGTTGAGTGCCTCAAGTGTGACACCTCGTGGGAGTTACACACGTCCGGTGCCTGACGATGACTCCCGCTTCCCGATCCAGCAGATTGCGGAAGTAGAGCTCCTGATCCGAATCCCGTGCAGCGACGGCTCCAGGTGAAGATGTCTCGCCCATAGATCCGGACTTGGGACCACGGTCACGAGAGAGAGAGAGAGAGAGAGAGAGAGAGAGAGAGAGAGAGAGAGAGAGAGGAGAGAGAAAATATCAATTAGAGGTCCTCCAAAAGTGGGGAGACCTTTATTGATTATTGGGTGTATTTTCTAGGCCAAATACCCCACTTTATATAGGGGGAGGGGAGGTACTACCTCCCCTCAAGTCCCAGGGTGGGACTAAAGGAGAGGAGGGGAGAGGAGGTGGCCGCCGACCACCTAGTGGGCCCTGCAGGGGGGGGGGCTAGGCCCAGCCGGCCTCCCCCTTGCCCCTTCTCCCCTTTCTCCTTTTCCCTAATCGGCCCTCTCCCTCCGGAAATTGGCCCATTAAGCCTTTGACCTTTTAATTGATTTTCTCTTTATTTAAATAATTATGAATAAATGATTAAATCAATATTTAACATTCATTCACACATTATCTAATCTTTGTGGCTATGGAACACCTTCCACCTCCACTCTGGACATCCTCCAAACTTACCGAAACCCTTTCGGTTTTCTCCCTTCTTTTCTTCGGCGATTCTACCGATCCTATAAACACTCTCTAAGCATCATCAAGCCCTTAAGCGTGATACCATACGGTTCGGGAACACTCCAGACATGGTCGGGACACTCCCGCACTAATGATCAACAGAGGGACCTGGATGGCCATGTGACCCCTGTGCGTTCCATGAAGATCTTTCGTCGTTTGAACCGGGACAATCATGTCTTATTCCTTTTGTCATTCGATATTTGCATTGCCCGAGATTCGATCAATGACATCACCTTGTCGTGTTCAATCTCGTTACTGAACAATGCTACTTAACTCGTTCCGACAAGTGATATCCCCGTGATCTAATCACACGATGCGCAGCTATTGGATATAACTTCTCCGAGTGGGCCCTTGAGTATCTTTCTGTCACATGGACGGAAAAATCCCGCTCTTGGCATATATTGCCTCTACGGTTTCCTCCGAATACCTGAATACACCTTTATAACCACCATTTTACCAGATGGCGTTTGATGCTATCTAAGCACTCTCGGGAGACAGTGATTGATATAGCCTCACGGTCTAAGGAATAGTCTATGAGGATCCATTTCTAATCATCGTAACTTTGAACTTCGTGACATGATCGGGTCACAATGTTTAGGTTGGGTATTGGTTCATCATCTCATTCTCCGAATGAGATGACCTCATTTCCAACTGGCATAAATGCCACATGATCAGGAAACTTGATCATCTGTTGACCAATGAACCAGTGACTAGAGTTTCACTGGGAACCCCGGGTTGTTTGTATATCACACGTGTATTGATGTTTCCACTCAACATAGTTATAGCATGATATAAAACTTAATCATAAACTATATGAAATATGATAATAGTCCTTACTACTATTTGTCTCTAGGGCATATTTCCAATAGTTATCTATCTTAAGGAGAGCCACCTCTAGTGAACTATGGACCCCGGTACTTTCTTTTACATACAATCTACAAACTGTTTACTACTTTGTGTTTACTTTCTGCAAACTATTACTTCCTTCCATTCGATACGTTTAATCCTTTGTTTTCAGCAAAACCGGTGAGATTGACAACCTCATCGCAAGTTGGGGACAAAGTTCTGTGGTTGTGTTGTGCAGGTCTCCACGTTGCTACTAGCACCGGCAGTGCGCCCTGCCAAGGCTCAGCTAGCAACACCTTTGGGGTGTTTCCTTGCTCCTACTGGTTCGATAACCTTGGTTTCATAACTGAGGGAAACTTACTTCTGTGCTCATCATACCTTCCTCTTGGGGTTCCCCAACGAGCTCATCAATCACGAGCCATCAGCCCGCGCTAGGGGGTGGTGTAGGCCCCCTATGGCCCATCTCCACTCCTCCTTCTGGCTTCCTTCGTCTTCTGGAAAAATAGGATGATCTTCGCGAATTTTGCCTCCAAACAGCACCTTTTCCATCAGAATCCTGACTGCAGCAATCCATGCTCCAAAAGTCATCAACCATGCAAAAACAGATGAAATAACATAAGTATCATCTCTTAATATGAAATATATCAATGAATAACAGTGAATTATGATATAGAATAGTGATGCAAAATGGACGTATCAACTCCCCCCAAGCTTAGACTTCGCTTGTCCCCAAGCGAAACTGAGCTCCATAAACATGGCCTCAGGTTTATGGAGTGAAGAGTCGATAAAAAGAATACGGACAAGAAGCATCACATTCATCAATACATAGATCATAATAGAAGACAACTCACTATTATATAACTTACTTGCAATAGGTAAAGGAAACACAATAAAGATACATAAAGTAAATCATAATTGGTAATGGCAAACTTAGCTCTTGGTCGAAGAATAGTTGATAATTTGCTAGAGTTCACAAATAACTGATTTTCAATGATAGCTTTCAAAGTAGTAATCACCAAGATAAGAGCAATGTGCAAAACAAGGAACATAAGAAACATGATTGAATAAATCATCATATGAATGAATGAAACACAACAACTCAAAATACTTGCTGAGATAGAAGGGAGTAGGTTTACTGACTCAACTAAAAAGTAAAAGAAAGGCCCTTCGCAGAGGGAAGCAGGGATTGCAAGTTTCATAAAGAGCTCCCAAAAATTATGATACTTATTAGCTTTTAGCTCTCATTGCCCCTATCATAGGCATCTTTAGGTGATTAAGGTTAAAGTGATCAAATATGAGGATATGCTTGACAAGTTGTAAATTGAGAATCTCATGTCCCTTGAATATGAGGGCCGCTCCTCATGCTACTCAAGTTTAGTCACCGATAAGTTCTTGTCATCGTAAGCACATGTGTATCATAGAGAGCCGCCAACGGGGTATCCCTTGCCCGATGATACGGAAGAATCCCCATATCCAAATGACAAGGCAAGCAGACAACAAGTATCTCAGCAATCTTCTTATTTACCATGGGATTGTGGTGCTTTTTTCTCTCTTTCCTCTTTTCTCATCTTTTTTTTTCTTTTTCTCAATCTCTATCTCTTTTTTTATAAGAAGAATGCTTCATAGATGCTCGTTATGGTTACGCTGCAGGTTTCCACCATGTCAGCATGGATTAGACTAGCGGCCCAGACATTTCTCTAACACACATGCATAACTCCATGGACTTACAAGCTCCCCTTTCATTTCACACCGACAACATCCATAGACAAAAGAACATGATATCAACTAGGTACAAAGTACCAGTGCAATGTTGAAAGCGTTCCCCTATGACAAAGATGGTTCTGCTAATTCACAACTTACAAAGCGCAAGCATATACGCAACATAGATGGGCACAATGGTTCAAGTTTATTAAATGCAAGAAAGTAAAGTGTGCCATCAAGTTCGTGTGAGATTTAATCACTAATTTTCACATAACAAGTTTAATTTGGAAGGTAGATAAAAACATGAATTTACTTGGAATAGAAATAATGCTAATAGGTAGGTATGGTGGACACAAATGGCATGGGTTTGGTTTGAGGATTGGATGCATGAGAAGAATTCCCTCCCAGTACAGGTTTTTGGCTAGCAAGGCTGGGTAGCAAGTATAAGAGTTGAAGGAAACAAACAAACATACAAGTGATAAAAATCAAACATGTAATCTTCCTTGGTAGCACAAAAGATCTTAACCAAAGAATACTAAACTTATGAGCAAATCAAGAAAGAAAGATGATGGATTTTTTTCTTCTTTAGAGTACTTTTATCTTTTTCATTCAAATCTCAAAAATAATGTTGCTACTGACCGATCTAGGTTTGCCAAAACCAACTAAATTAACTCAATGATCCCGAAGTGATACCAATACTAACAACAAGATCAATCATATGACCACGAATTGAAAACTAATATAAGATATGCAAAAGAGTAAATGATAGAACTTCTCATTAATATTCCATAATAGCAACTCACACCAAGGGATACATATCTAACGAGAGAGGGGACACTTCCATAATGCAAACCATCCTACATGATAACTTCTCTATTCATGATATGACTCTACTAAAAGGGTAAAAAGATAGAAGATAGTGATGTGATACCGCGACACTCCCCCAAGCTTGGAACAAACCAAGGGGATGCCAAAACCTGATGACGAATTACTCCTTCGGTGGTGGTGGTATCCTCTCATCATCGTCCGACTTCCAGGGTAAAGGATCCCCATCAACAAAGGACATCGTGGTCTCCAGCATCCTGAAACTTGCAGCAACACTTATGCGTTTAAACCTAACCTCATACTCATAGTTTTGATTTTGAACATCGTAGAGGTGTGCTTGCAGTTCGTTGGTTGTTTGGCGGAGTGAGAGGACTTCATCCTTGAGCTCATCAGTCTCCTTTTGGTGCTCGGCGATGAGTTCAAAAAAATCTTATGGATGATATCCACTTCACGTTCCGCCATCTTCTTGTACCTAAAGACTTCTTGCTCCAGTGCTTCCATCCTGTCCTCCAGACCTCCTTCACCTTTAGGGCCTTGAACCTATTTTATCCGGACCTCCCCATCTTCAAGCAACAACTCTTTGGGATGAATCCTCAACTCTCATGTATGGGTTGATGATATCTTCTAAGGAATCTTCCTTGGCTGATTCAGGGGAAGACATTGTGGCTCCAAATCTGGGACTCTACCTGTCAGAAACAGATCAAAACGAAAACACGATGAAAACACGATATACGAACCTCGGGAGATCCAGGGGATTATATATTACGAAGTTTCACACCAAAAGGAAGGTACTGGGAGAAAACAGGTCGGAGACGGAGTCCGAGGTGGCCACGCCACCAGGGGTGGGCCCACGCCACAGGGTGATGTGAGCCACCCTGGCTCCGTTTTCGTCCCTCTTTCGCTTCATAGCTTTCCTTGTTGGCTAAAAACTGCAAAAATATAACTGGACAGATCTTTCGTGGAACTTTTCTTACCAGAACTGTTACCTATTTGAAAACGGACTCTGTAGGTCTCTGAATTTGGTCCTTGATAAATTTTTCGGAGTTATAACTTGAAAGGCATCAACATCTTCATTGTAAGAATCTCCAACAATATAGTGCTTAAGTCGCTGCCCATTCACTACTTGTGTAGTGTTATCTTTTAAAGAAGAAATCTTTATTGCTCCTGAGCGGTACACTTCTTCAATAATGAAAGGTCCTTCCCATTTTGACAGTAGTTTCCCTGCAAAAAATCTAAGACGAGACCTATACAATAGAACCTTCTCACCAACATGGAATTCTCTCTTAAGTATTCGCTTGTCATGCCATCATTTAACTTTTTCCTTAAAGAGCCTAGCATTCTCATATGCTTCACTCCTCCATTCATCTAAAGAACTTAAGGCAAATAATCTCTTTTCACCAACAAGCTTACAATCTCTATTGAGTTCTTTAACTGCCCAATAAGCTTTGTGTTCTAATTCTAAAGGTAGGTGACAAGCTTTCCCATAAACCATTTTATAATGAGACATTCCCATATGGTTTTTGTAGGCAGTCCTATAATCCCATAAAGCATCATTCAACTTTTTAGCCCAGTTTTTTCTAGATCTATTAACAGTCTTTTGCAAGATGGATTTAATTTCTCTATTTGACAATTCTACTTGTCCACTAGTTTGGGGGTGATAAGCTGAAGCAATTCTATGATTAACATCATATTTAGCAAGGGTCTTTCTAAAACCACTGTGAATGAAATGAGAACCTCCATCAGTCATAAGATACCTA
Organism: Avena insularis; assembly: GCA_023614405.1. Lineage (NCBI taxonomy): Eukaryota > Viridiplantae > Streptophyta > Magnoliopsida > Poales > Poaceae > Avena > Avena insularis. Next base: position 491,867,654 of record CM042692.1, on the reverse strand, counting down.
GGCACTCCAAACCTAGGAAAGATAACATCCTTAAGCTTTTTTAGAGAAGTCTCCCTGTCAGCACTCTTTGTACGAATGGCTTCTACCCACTTAGTAACATAATCAACGGCAACAAGAATATGAGTATAACCTTTTGAGGGAGGAAAAGGACCCATAAAGTCAAATCCCCAGCAATCAAAGGGTTTAATAACTAGAGAGTAGTTCATAGGCATTTCATTGCGTCTAGAAATATTACCTACACGCTGACATTCATCACAAGATAAAACAAATTTTCTTGCATCTCTAAAAAGGATAGGCCAGTAGAAACCTGTTTGTAGCACCTTTTGCGCAGTTCTATCTCCTGCATGATGTCCTCTATAAGCACTACCATGACATTTACGCAATATCTCCTTGTGTTCATATTCTGGAACACATCTTCGCATAATACCATCCACTCCTTCTTTATATAAGTGTGGGTCATCCCAAATATAATGCCTCAAATCATAAAAGAACTTTCTTATTTGCTGAGCTGTAAAAGTTGGAGGCAAATACTTGGAGACAATAAAGTTAGCATAATCAGCGTACCAAGGGCTCCCTCGCGAGCTTACCCCTACCGCAGCCAACTATTCATTTGGGAAACTATCATTAACAGGCATAGGTTCAAAGGAGATATTTTCCAACCGAGATAAATTATCAGCTACAGGGTTTTCAGCACCTTTCCTATCTACAATATGTAGATCAAACTCTTGTAAAAGCAGCACCCATCTAATAAGCCTAGGCTTAGCATCCTTCTTCGTCATAAGGTACTTAATAGCAGCATGATCAGTATGAATGGTGACTTTTGAGTCCACAATATAAGGTCTATACTTATCACAGGCAAAAACGACAGCTAGGAATTCTTTTTAGTAGTTGCATAATTCCTTTGAGCAGCATCAAGAGTCTTACTAGCATAATGAATAACGTTCAACTTTTTATCAATACGTTGCCCAAGGACAGCACCTACAGCAAAATCACTAGCATCACACATTATTTCAAAGGGTAAGCTCCAATCAGGTGGTTGAACGATAGGAGCTGTAGTTAAAGCCTTCTTAAGTGTTTCAAAAGATTCCTTACAATCATCATCAAAAACAAAGGGTACATCTTTTTGAAGAAGATTAGTTAGGGGTTTTGATATCTTAGAGAGATCTTTAATAAACCTTCTATAGAAACCAACATAACCAAGGATACTACGAATACCTTTTATGTGTCTTGGGCAGGGCATTTTCTCAATTGCCTCGACTTTAGCCCTATCCACTTCTATGCCTCTTTCGGAAACCTTATGCCCAAGGACAATCCCTTAATTATCCATGAAGTGGCATTTATCCCAATTAAGAACAAGATTAGTTTCTTCACACCTCCGCAAAACTTTATCAAGGTTGTGCAGACAATTATCAAAAGAAGTTCCATAGACAGAGAAATCATCCATGGACACTTCCACAATTTCCTCACAAAAACCATGAAAGATAGCAGACATGCATCTTTGAAAAGTAGCAGGAGCATTACATAAACCAAAAGGCATACGTCTATAAGCATAGGTTCCGTAAGGGCATGTAAAGGTAAATATAAGATCCTTTTTTATGGCGACTCCCACCCCCTCCCACCCTAGCCGCCTACGTCCCCTTCCCGACTAGCGATCTCTCTAGTCGTCGGCGATCTCCTCCAGCCGCATCACTCATTGTCCCCGGAGCCCTCTGATCTACCCCCTAATACCTTTTTTGTTGGATCATGACGATTCCCCCTGATGGAAAGTGGAAGGCCATGTACACGTCCTCTAAGGACCTAGATCATGGACGGCGAAAATGTTATGATGGCCAGATCTACCTCTGGAAGAAGAAGAATTGGCTCGTCCTCTACAGTGCCAAAAGGCTACCGCTCATTGGGAAATATCTGAAAGATGATGAGGTTATTATTCCTGGATCTCAAGTGGAATTCTCTTTATATGATGCCCACGCGGAATTTTGCATTTTGTCTCTGGAGATCGATGTTTCTGATCCTCATGTGAGTATTTCATCGTCTAAGCTGGGCTTGCTTTTGGCTTCTAATGGATCGGATCTTCCTTTAAATCATGAGGTATGCTCTGATTTTGATTCTGATATTGATGCATCCTCTATGGCGGTGCATGCCTCGATTAAGCTGGGGCTTGACTTTTCTTATGGCGATCATTTTCAAAGAGACATGAGACACCGTTTTGGATCTACGGTTCACCCAATTGGCAAATCTTATCATTTCTTGCTGGTTGTTGCTTTTAGTCGATCTAAATTTAAACTCACTGAGGACTCAGTTGGTCTGGCATTGGAGTCTTGTTTAGGAGGTTTATGTGATCATATTTCTATCGTTCAGCAGCAGGGCAGAGTTTTTCGTTTCTCAGTCAATTCCAAGAATGTGGGATTCTCAGTCTATTCACTTAAATCTTTTTCTTGTGAGGCTTTCAAGTGCTATTTTCATCTCTAGGGAAATGGTGGGCCACCATGGAGAACTGAATTTTGTAAGTGGCAAATTGAATCTGATAAGGAGTGGGTGCTTGTTAGTCCAAGCAAGAAGAGGACTGAAAGGGCTCTGGCTGCTCTAAGGAAGAAACCAGTGAAATCGATCTTTCGGAAGAATGGTTATAATATCAAAAAATCTTTAACTTTTGCTGAATTTCTTGATTATCCAGCGTGTGATGGTTATGAAATGCCACTCTCCCCTGCATCAGCTAAAGTTTGTGTTGAGGCTGGTTATGATTGTCCATAGTTGCTTCGACGTGCAGGTGTAATCCTGCCGTCCTCTTTTAGAAAATCAAACACTGCACCTGGTGATGTTTCTTTGATTGTTGGGTCCTTTGAGTTAAAGGACGATGCCCAGGATGTTAGCTCTGATACTGGATTGGCTTCTTCTGATCTTGAGCGATCAAGAAAGGATGACGTCGAAGTTTGCGGGAATTCTCAACAACCTGCCCCTTCAAAATTGCATTGTGGGCCCGCTTGCCCACCTGAAGAAGATGTGGCCTTTACACGTTTGATTGAAGATTGGGCCATCTCCTTTTGGGAATGTCAGCATTGCCTTGGTATGGGCCATAAGACCCAAAACTGTGTCAACCAGATTAGGTGTCGTGAATGTTTTCGGTATGGGCACAAAAAAAGAAGTGTCTAAACCATTCTAGAAAAGATATGAAGTGGATTCCTCTTAGGAAAGACCCGAACAGAAAACCCCCTGCGCCGGTTTCTACGGTATCAATCCCTTCATCACCTGTCTGCCCGGCTTCCGTTGCTACAGAGCCCTTGAACAAACCCTACATTGAAGCACTCCAATCTCACCGGCAATCTGAGCCTCAGACACCGCCTTCTCCTTCGTTGGCAATGGCGACGTTTGAGCTTGATCCCACAAGGTTTATACCGCGTTGACATGGAATCATTAATGGGGGAGAGTTGCGTCTTCCTCGAACTTTTGTCACGCCTTCATCTTCCAATCCCGATCAATTTGCAACCTAGTGTGTGGCGGTGGTCGAACCTGAACCGCCGGTTGCTGATCTGCATCAACTTCTGCACATTGCTCGGGACTTCATCTAGGGGCTTGGATATCATGTGGTAAATTTTCAATCTTGGTTCTTTGGTGTGGGCTTGTATCAGATGCATGATCCTTTGGAGCAGTCTGCTTTAGTGAACCCTGGAGTTAGAGATTTTGGGCCCCACCACTTTATTAGATTTGTCAATTCTAATGAGGGGCCTGGATACAGAGTTCATCAGGGTGCTCGTACTGGTTGGCTCATGTTCATTGGGGTACCCCTGGATTTTTGTAATGACCAGTGTATTAAAGATGCTGTTAATTCCTTTGGTGACTTTCATCATTGGTGGGCAGGTGACCCAATCCTATGTAGAGTTTGTGTTTATGCTACTTATTCCTCCACAATCCTGGTGCCCAGGGATGTGGTGTTTAGGCAGCCTCAGGTTGGAAGATTCACTAGCACTAGAAGATCATGGACTGCAGTGGTTTATATTCTTACCAATGAGTTTGCTGATGTTATGCCACCTGATGAGGACCCAATGCCTTTCAATGGTAATCCCCATCCAATGCCTGGTCATCTTCAGCACAATGGGAATTTGTTTGTTATGCCTGAATATCCTGCAATGGGTTGGAATGAAAATCCAGCTCAGATGAATAATGAAAATTTGCAAAATCTTAATCCACAAGGGAATAATGGTGATCTGCCTCCTTTTCATCTGCCTGCTGCTGGATCAGAGTCTGGGGTCTCTTCTGATTCAATCAATGCAGATGATATTCCTTCAGTAATGATGAATGAACCTATTGAATTACCTTTGAATGGAAATAATGTTGCAATGGACAATGTTGCTCACATGGAGAATGTTACAATTCTGAATACTGTAGTCCAAGAGAATGTTGCAGTTAATGAGAATATTGTTGCATCAGTTAACAATGTTGTTCCTTCTAGCACTGCTACTGTGGATGTTTTGATGGAACTTGATCAGGTTGAGGATATCCCAATCAATGAAGGGGAGGTTAACATGGAAAGGGCCTTGGTTGTTTATTCACCACCTTTGCATCTCATCTATGAACATATTCATAGGGCACTAGCCAGGTTGTCGGCTCCAGTAACTCAAGCCTCTATTTCAACAGAGGTTACTCTCCCCATGGACTCTGTTGGGTTGCTTCAGATATATGATAAAAAAGATCCTGGGATGATGCCTTCAATTCCTTTCCAGACAGTTTTGTGCCAACATCTATACAGATTGATAGGAACATTGTTGATTTGCTGGCCTTGAGTAATAAGTCTGACAATGCTGTTTCTCCTGCTCTAAATAATCAGGACAATGTCATATTTGCTGCTCAAAGTGCTGCTCCTAGTAAATTAAGAAGATCTGTCAGAGGCAAGAGTAAACAGTCACCATTGTTGGAGAGTTCTGTTCGTCGCACCACTAGGGTCCAAGCTGAAAGGGATGGTCATAAGCTTCCTCCTATTTCTCAGCTCCTTGCCAGACCTCACAAGTGTGCTAAGAAGAATGCCAGGCTTCCTATGGCCACGAAGAGGAGTCCCAAGACCTCTTCTGAGATACAAATTCAGGATGCACCTGGATCAAGTTCTTCTGCTGCTGGTTCTACAACCCCTGAAGTTCCTATTGAAGCCATGCAAGCAATTGGGCAAATTTTGGAGATTGATCAAGCTCTTCTAACTGCTGACAAGCTTAAAGCTAGTCCTGATGCAGAACAAGCTCCTCCCTCTGTGTGATCAATGTTGTCTATTTGCTCAAGTCTGGAGTGTGGGTGTATTTCTTTTCATGCCAACTTTAGTACAATGTTATTCTACTTCATCAGAACTTTCATTTTGGGTTGTAATTGTGATATTGGTTGTACCAATATCTTCCTTTCTAAAACTTCTATGTTATGGATTTTAAAACTCTATCAAGATCTTGGAAGGTGCTAGACTGGAATATCAGAGGTCCGAATTCTGAATTAAAACAGTTGTCTGTGCATGAAAAAATTGAAGAAAGCAAGTGTTCAATCCTATGTCTGCAGGAAACAAAAAAAGAAAGCTTTGATTATAAATTTATTAGAACCTTCTACCCAAAGAGTCTTGACAACTTTGTCTTTTCTCCCTCAGTGGGAGCTTCTGGTGGAATCCTTGTAGTGTGGAACTCCTCTGTTTTCAAAGGAACATTGGTTCAAGTGAAAAGATTTGGTATCATTATAAGTTTTGAATCGGCCCATGCAAACCTAAATTGGACTCCTGTTGCTGTTTATGGGCCTTGTAAGGGCCCACTGAGAGATGAGTTTGTTTAGTGGCTTATTAACTTAGTCATCCCAGATGATGAACTTTGGCTTTTTATGGGGGACTTTAATTTCACTCGATCACAAGATAATAGAAGCACGAGTGGTGGTGATATAAATGACATGTTCATCTTTAATGAGATTATCAGTCATCTTGGATTACTTGAGCTACCGCTTAAGGGCCATTCCTTTACTTGGTCTAACATGCAAAAGGACCCTCTGCTAGTACAACTGGACTGGTTTTTCACTACCCCAAGCTAGACTTCTATCTTTCCTAACACCATGGTTCTTCCACTTTTAAAGCCTACTTCTGATCATGTTCCATGTGTAGTTTCCATTGATACTACAATCCCAAAGGTGAATATTTTCAGATTTGAGAATTTTTGGGTTGAGCAGCCGGGTTTCTTTGACTGTGTGCATCAGTCATGGAAGTCAAGCACTGAGGGAACAAATGTTGTAGCCAGTTTGTCAAAAAAGTTAAAGGCTTTGAGAGCTGCACTTAAAAAATGGAAAACTAGTCTATCAAAATTGAAGCAGCAAATTGCAAAGTGCAACCTGGTTATCTTGTTTCTGGATAATCTTGAAGAAGAAAGACCTCTTTTTCTTACTGAATACAATTTCAGGAAGATTGTTAAGGCTCATTATGAACATCTGATTCATGCTCAATTTCTATATTGGAAAAAGAATTGTACTGCTAGATGGATGAAGCTTGGTGAGGAAAATACTAAATACTTTCATTCAATGGCTTCTATAAGTAATAGAAAGAATACAATGGTCAGTTTGGTTGCTGAGGATGGCAGAATGGTCTCTGATCATGATGGCATGGCAGCAATTGCTCTGAATTGTTATAAGGCAAGAATGGGGACTACTAGGGGTATTGACATGTTTTTGAATTTGTCTACTTTGTTGAAAAAAGTGGATGGATTAGATAATCTTACAAAGCCCTTTTCACATGAAGAGATGGATGAGGTTATTAAAAATATGCCTATTGACAAAGCCCCTGGTCCTGATGGTTTTAATGGCTTGTTCCTCAAAAAATGCTGGCATATTATTAAGCCTAATTTCTACAAGCTTGCTGATCAATTCTTTCATGGGACACTCTCTTTGGACAGTATTAACAACTCTTTTATTACCCTGATCCCAAAGTGTCAAGGGCCTGAGAGAATTAATGATTATAGACCAATCTCCCTCACAAATTGTTGTCTTAAATTTCTTACCAAGCTTGCTGCTGACAGATTACAAGGGGTAATTACTGACTGTGTCCACAAAAATCAGTATGGTTTCAAAAATAGCAGAACAATCCAGGATTGTGTTGCATGGGCTTTTGAATATATATATCAGTGCAAAGTTTCCAAGGCTTCCTGTGTGATTCGAAGCTTGATTTTGAGAAGGCTTTTGACACAATTGAACATGATGCTATTTTCCAGATCCTTCAGCACAAGGGATTCAACCAGAAGTGGGTCTCTTGGGTCAAAGCATTTCTCATCTCTGGATCTTCCTCAGTCTTGCTAAATGGAGTCCCTGGTAAACAATTTCTTTGTAAAAGGGGGGTCAGGCAGGGAGATCCACTTTCCCCTCTGCCGTTTGTCCTGGGGGGATCTTCTGCAGGATGTTGTTAATAATCTTGTGGGGAAAATCTGATTGACATACCAATTCAGACATGTGACCCTGATTTCCCAATTCTACAATATGCAGATGATACTCTGTTAATCATTCCTGCTGATAGAGACCAATTAATAGCCTTGAAGGAGGCTTTAGACAAGTTCAGTAAATCAACTGGCCTTTATGTCAATTATCATAAATCCTGTATGCTGCCTATCAATGTTATTGATGAGGAAATCACTAAGCTGGCTATGGAGTTTGGTTGTGTTGTGGGTTCCATGCCATTTAGTTATCTGGGTCTGCCTTTGGGCATAACCAAACCAAGAATTCAAGATCTTACTCCTTTGGTGGACAAGTTGGAAAGAAGATTGGTTGTTACTTCAACTTTCTTGGCTTATGGAGGGAGGCTACAATTGATTAGATCTTGTCTGAGCTCAATGCCACTGTTCTTTCTTTGCTCTCTGGATATACCTATTGGAATTATCGAATAGATGAACAGAATCATAAGGCATTGTCTCTGGAGTGATAGAACGCCTGATTCCAAAGGAAAATCCCTTGCGGCTTGGGCCATGATTTGCAAACCCAAGAATAAAGGAGGATTGGGTATCCTTGACTTCGCAAGAAAAAATGAGGCCCTTCTAATGAAACATCTTCATAAATTTTATAATAAAGAAAATATCCCCTGGGTGCAACTTGTGTGGAATTATTACACTGATGGTCCTCCTCATAATTATAAACTTTGTGGATCTTTTTGGTGGAGAGATATTATGAAGCTTTCTGATAAATATAGAGATTTGTGTGATGTCAAGGTTGGAAAAGGAGATTCGGTCATGTTCTGGCATGATAAGTGGAATGGACAATGCCCTGGCAAAGAGTACCCACGGTTATTTTCCTATGCTCTTGACCCTTCCATTTCAGTCAAGAAGGTCCTTAATACGGATGATATTTCAACATTATTTCATAGACCCATGTCGGTACAAGCTTACAATGAAATGATAAGTCTTCAGGGTGTCATGACAACAATGCAGTTTGAGACTGAATGCAATGACTCCTGGAAAACAATTTGGAAGGATGGAATTTTCACTGCCAATTTATACTACAACTTCACATTCAGGAATATCTTGACCAGTAAAGTGCATTCCTGGATATGGCAAAGCAGAGTGCTTCTTAGAATTAAATTGTTTGCTTGGTTGTTGATCAGTGATAGACTCAATACCAGAGATATGTTAAGAAGAAGGCATTGGAATGTATCTAGTAACCACACATGTGAGTTGTGTCCCATACAGGCAATTGAAAACTGGGAGCATCTTTTCTTTGAATGTAACTTTAGTAGAAGAGTTTGGGCATATCTTCAAGTGGAATGGGATCGGAAGGATTCTATGGAGCTAATGTTTTTATCTGCCAAAAAGAAATTCACAAAACCATTCTTCATGGAGGTTGTCATCCTTGGGTTCTGGCATATTTGGAAGGTGAGAAATGAGGCAATTTTTGAAAAGGTGAAGCCTTCCTTTGGGGCCTGGCGAAGGAAGTTTATTCATGAGGTCACTCTGCATGTGCATAGAGTGAAAGACAAGCATACAACTGAATTTTCACAATGGATTGACTCTTTGTTGTAATTATTTATTTCTTTGTAAACCCTAGTTTTGTGTATATATGTATATCTGAGAACATTCTTTTAATAAAATTACTATGGGGGATTCCCTCACAGTGTTCATAAAAAAAGGGCATGTAAAGGTAGTTTTTTCTTGATCTTGTTGTTTAACAGCAATTTGAGAAAACCCAGAGTATCCATCAAGAAAACAAAATTGAGTCTTTTTAGACAATCTTTCTAACATTTGATCAATAAAAGGAAGTGGGTAATGATCTTTCTTAGTAACTTTGTTAACCTTTCTGAAATCGATACACATCCTATAGCCTACTACTATTCTTTGGGGAATAAGCTCATCATTATCATTAGGCAAAACAATAATACCTCCCTTTTTAGGGACACAATGAACAAGACTAACCCATTCACTATCAGCAATAGGGTAAATAATACCAGCATCAAGGAGTTTCAATACCTCATTTCTTACCACTTCCTTCATCTTAGGGTTTAAACGTCATTGGTACTCTACCACTGGCTTTGCATCTGGTTCTATATTGATAGCATGCTGACATATAGTAGGAGAATTCCCTTTTAAATCATCCAGGGTATAGCCCATAGCCCCTCGGTGTTTCTTCAGTACCTCCAATAACCTTTCTTCTTCCTTCCCTGAAAGTATAGAGCTAATAATAACAGGATATATCTTATTATCATCAATGTAAGCATATTTAAGATCATCGGGTAAGGGTTTTAGATCGAAGACTGGATCCTTTTTAGGTGGCAATGTGGTACCCAAGTCTTCTACAGGCAAGTTATGCTTAAGCATCTTAGGCTGATTACGGAGAATCTCGTCAATCTCATTCCTTTCTTCCATGAAGATTTCACTTTCATGATCTTCCATAAATTGTTGCAAAGCATTGTTAGGAGCAAGAGAAATAGAAGCAAGTTGTTCAACTCTAAAATCCTCATTATGGGTTTCCTCTTCACAAGGTTCTTTAGTAAATTTCAAAAATTTAAACTCATAAGACTCCCCATCAAACTTAGTCAAGATTTTCTCCCTTTTGCAATCTATAATAGCTCCACAAGTACTCAAGAAAGGTCTACCAAAAATGATAGGATAAGTTTTACTAGCAGCTGAACCAAGTACTAGAAAATCAGCAGGATACTTAATCTTACCACAAAGAACTTCCACATCCCGTACAATACCAATTGGAGAGATGGTCTCTCTATTAGCAAGGTGAATAACCACATCAATCTCTTCCAATTCGCAGGGACTGATTTCATGCATAATTTCTCTATAAGGAATAGCACTGGAACTTGCACCAATATCACATAAACCATAATAGCAATGATCACCAATTCTAATAGAAAGCACAGGGACACTAGCTTTTTTAGTTCTATTAGGATGCGAAACAATATTAGAAGCATCCTCACAAAAGACTATGTGTCCATCTTCTACGCTTTTAGTGACTAGGTCTTTCACAATTGCTACAACAGGTTCAATGTTTATTTGTTCATCTGGTTTTACAGTTCTCTTTGCACTTTTAGTGATTACACTAGTTATCATAGGATGGTCCTTTACCTTATTCGGGAAGGGTTTCTCGATATAAAGTTCAGGTAAGATGTGATCAATAGTGTGAAACTCAGTACTCCCAACATGAACACAGTCAACAATATCTTTATAAGGCGCATGGTACTTGCTCCATCCCCTTTTTGGGATTTCAATATAAGAAGCAAAAGCCTTAAACCAATTTGTAATAACTTGTAAATCAAGACCATAAGTATTATTAATATTTTGAAAGTTGTCAGTTCCCATAAAAGATTCAATGCATTCATAATCATAATTTATACATGACTTTCTACCTTTGTCATTCTCCCAAGCTTCAGCATTGTCTTGAATATGGTCTAGAAGATCCCATTTAGCTTCTTCTTCCATGCGAGTGATGATCCAGCACAAGAAGCATCCAATAAATCCTTATCATGTAGAGGGAGCCTTGCATAAAAGTTATTAATAATAATATTGTTGGGGAGCTCATGAATGGGACATTTGAGCATTAATAACTTCAATCTCCCCCAAGCTTGAGTTGTACTCTCTCCATCAAGAGGCCAAAAGTTGTATATTTGATTCCGATCTTTATGAATCTCACTAGGAGTATAAAATTTTGAATAAAAGAGAGGCACTATTTCCTCCCATTCAAGAGCTTGACCATTCTTCAGCAGCTTATACCATTCCTCAGCTCTTCCTTTCAGTGATAATGAGAATAACTTCTTCTTAACTTGATCTGTAGTAATACCTGCACACTTGAACAACCCGCATAATTCGTGTATAAAGAGTAAATGATCACCGGGATGGATAGTTCCATCCCCAACATAGTAGTTATCCATAACACGATCAATAATTCTTGTAGGTATTTTAAAAGCATCATTCTCAGCAGGTGGTGGTTCATCTACTACCTTAGCAGTGGTAGTAGCATTACCAAATAAGAAACTCAGCGAATTATCCATAACGAAAATAAAGAAACTAACAGAAGTAAACAATACTCACAGTAGAAGTTTCCTTTACCAGTTCCACTCTCCAATAGCGCTTCACTCCCCGGCAACGGCGCCAGAAAATAGTCTTGATGACCCACAAGTATAGGGGGTGTATCACAGTATTTTCGGTAAGTAAGAGTGTCGAACCCAACGAGGAGCAAAAGGTGCTGGCTAGTGGTATGGATCAGGAATTCTCTGCAAATACTTAGCAAACAGGTTTTTAGGGTTTTTTGATAAAGCAAGTAAATAAAGTACGAGTAAACAAAAGATAATAAGAATAAATGCAGCAAGTGGTCCAATCCTTTATTCAGCAAAGGACAAGCCGGTTGTATTACTTAAGATGACCAAACGTTCTCGAGGACACATGGGAAGACTGTCAAGTGCTTTCGCTTCATATAGTTGATTAATCTTCTTTAGCTTGCTAAGTGTTGTGTGGGTGAACCTGTGCTAATGTACCGACCTTCCTAGGACTAATACATACTTGTGATGAAACCCCTTGCAAACATCCATAAGTACAAGAAAGTAATTAAGGTAGAAACCTAACCACAACTTTAAACTCTAAGACCCTTATGTCCCTTGTGTAATGGTTTCCTAACGGGGGTTCAGGTTTCTGTCACTCTGGGAACCCCTACGATTAGTAGCCAAATACACAATGCATTCCCCTAGGCCTATATAGGTGAACTGTCATGTAGTCGACGTTCACATGACACCACTAGAAGAAGTACACCACAACTTAAATATCAAACTATTGAATCTTTCTCAACACAACTCCACTACTAACAACATGACTTCTCCCATGTCCTCAAGAACAAAACAAACTACTCACAAGACATCATATGGATCATGATCAGAGATGGAATAATGATGTATAACAATCTGAACATAAACAATAATTCAATGGTTCACTCAATAGCATCAACTACAAAGAGTAATCAACACCGGGAAAGTTTCCCCTAAGAACTATGCAAGATTCAATCCAATTGTTACAACAATATGGAGATGGAGATGATGGTGCTGGTGATTATGATGGTGGTGATGATGATGATGATCCCGATGAAGTCCAGCTTGATGGTGGTGTTGATGGCAACGATCTCCCCTCTCCGGGAAGGAATTCCCTCGGCAGAATTATGTCTACCGGAGAGATCTTTCTCTCTCGGTGTTTTCCGCCCCGCAGAGGCGACAGAATCTTTCTGTGGTCGCTCCCCGAGTATTAGGGTTTCAGGAGGATTATATACGCCAGAGGAGAGAGCCAGAGGTGGGCCAGGGCAGCCACACCACCTGGTGGCGCGGCCTAGGCTGACCCGCGCCAAGGGGTGGTGTGGGCCCCCTGTGGCCCATCTACACTCCTCCTTCTGGCTTCCTTCGTCTTCTGGAAACATAGGATTTTCCGTATATTTCCCGGATTTTCTGATCTTCGCAAATTTTGCCTCGAATCAGCACCTTTTCCATTAGAATCCTGACTGCAACGGTCCATGCTCCAAAAGTCATCAACCATGCAAAAACAGATGAAATAACATAAGTATCATCTCTTAATATGAAATATATCAATCAATAACAGTGAATTATGATATAGAATAGTGATGCAAAATGGATGTATCAGGCCACTATGCTCTCAAAGTAGGTGCATAAAGATAGAAAGTGGAGACTCAACATAAAACTAAAAGAAAGGCCTTCATGGAAGGAAGTAGGGATTCAAGTCTCATAAAGAGCTTCCAAAAATTATGGTACTTAATAGCTTTCAGCTCTCATTTCCCCTATCATAAGCATCTTGAAGTGATTAAGGTTAAAGTGAACAAACTATGGTGTATATGCTTGACGAAGTATAAGTTGGAAATCTCATGTCCCTTGAATACGAGGGTCGATCCTCATGCTACTCAAGTTTAGTCACCGGTAAGTTCTTGTCATCATAAGTACATGTGTATCATAGAGAACCGCCAACGGGGTACCCCTTGCCGATGATACAGAAGAATCCCCATATCAAAATGATAAGGCAAGCAGACAACGAGCATCTCAGCAATCTTCTTATTTACCATGGGAATATGGTGCTTTTTTTCTCTCTTTCCTCTTTTCATAATCTCTTTTTTTCTTTTTCTCTTTTTTTCTCAATATCGGACTCTCTTTTTTTATAAGAAGAATGCTTCATAGACAGCTCATTATGGTTATGCTACAGGTTTCCACCATGTGAGCATGGATTAGACCAGCGGCCCAGGCGTTTCTCTAACACATATACATAACTCCATGGACTTACAAGCTCCCCTTTCATTTCACACCGACGACATCCATAGACAAAAGAGCATGATATCAACTAGGTACAAAGTACAAGTGCAATGTTGAAAGCGCCCCCATGACAAAGATGGTTCTGCTAATCCCCAACAAATAAGTGCAAGCATATACAACATAGACGACACAATGGTTCAAGTTTATTAAGGGCAAGAAAAGTAAAGCGTGCCATCAAGTTCGTGAGAGCTTTAATCACTAGTTTTCTCATAACAAGTTTAATTTGGAAGGTAAGCTCATACTTGGTTTAAGGAGTTGGAATAACTTGGTTTACGGAGTTGGATGCATGAGTGGAACTCATACTTGGTTGCGGAGGCTAGCAAAAGACTGGGAGCGACAAACTAAGAGAGCAATAATGGCCATAATCATGTAGAGCGACAAAACATCATTGATCAAAGCATAAAGTGATACTACAAGTTGAAAATGAAAGTATCATAAAGGCTATGGTGACTTGGGATAGTCATAACATGGTGTGAGCATGCGCCAAGTCAACCCAAATAAAGCATCAAAGGAGAATACCACAATACTATCCTTTAATATGCTAAAACAATGCATGATTCTTCAAAGGAACATTAAGCAATCTCAATTGTTTATCACAAGTCATGCTACAGCAAAGAATACTAAGCATAAAGCCAAAACAATATCAAGCATGGCATGACAAAGCATAGGCCACAGTAAAAAACAAGCTCTCTTTACCACTTAAGCATGAACTTTCCTACTCTTTTTCCAAACCAAACCAAACTATTTGAAAACCAATATATGAAAGAGGGGGTCCAACCAGTTTATTCAGCAAACTAAGCAAACAAAGCAACGGAAAACCAAAATGAAAACGAAAAAGAAGATGCTCCAAGAACAACACAACTGTGCATAAAACAATAAAAATGAAGCGTTTGGAAGAAACCTGGGATTTTTATTGATGAAGAGGGGGATGCCTTGGGCATCCCCAAGCTTTGACGCTTGTACTTCTTGGATATTTCTTGGGGTGACTCATCTAAAACTCATCTAAAAAGGATAAGGAGCGGTTATTAATGAAGTAATAACTTCCAAGACTCATCTAAAACTTTTGGTTTATCTCCCAATAAGTACTTTTCTTTAACGCCTTTAAGTTAGGCATAAGAAGCAAGAAAAAGAATCAAGTGTTCTCCAATGAAGAAGCATTAAGACCAAATTTTGTTTTCATAGGAGAGGCAAAATAAATCTTCTCTCTCTTCTTAGGGAAGTGTTCTATACCTTTCTTGAGTGGGAGTTGATATATAATGGTGCCTTCTTTCATATCAATAATGGCACCAACAGTTCTAAGAAAAGGTCTTCCCAAAGTAATAGGACAAGAAGCATTGTATTCAACATCCAAAACATAGAAATCAACGAGGACATAGGCATTGTTAACCATAATAAGAACATCATTAATACTCCCCATGAGTTTCTCTTTAGCATTATTATCAAGTGGGACATTCAAATAACAATCTTCAAGTGGAGGCAAATCAAGCATATCATAAAACCTTCTAGGCATAATAGAAACACTACTATCAAGATCACATAAATCTTTGAAATAAAGTCATTCACTTTCATATTAATGATGGGTTCCCAACCATCTTCTTGTTTTATAGGAATAGAAGCTTTATGTTTCATCTTTTCTTCTTTAATCTTTATGAGAGCATCGGTAATGTGTTTTGTAAAGGCCATGTTCATAGCACTAGCATTAGGAATTTTAGCAAGCTTTTGTAGGAACTTAATAACTTCGAAGATATTGCAACCATCAAGATCAAAATCAAATTTATCATCTAAAGTAGTAGAACTATTACTAGCCTCAACACTAGTGGTAGTGATAGTAGAAACACTAATGTTTCTAGCAATTTCATCTTCTCTTTCCCACTTAGCATGTAATTCAGCTAATAGTCTAACATTTTCATCAATTCTTACTTGTATAGCATTAGTAGCTGCAAAGGGATTATCATTAGTCTCAGGTTTAGCAGCCATTTTTTTAATCAATGAAGATTGAGTTTCAGACAAAGATGATATATTCCTTTCAGCATTAGAAAGTTTCAATTGTAAACTAGAAATTTCCCTATTTAGACTCTCAAGTTGATGGCTAATGTTCCTCAAAATGGTAGATTGCTCCTCCATAGTCTTAGTGAATAGTTGATTTTGCTCATATTGCATTTGCATGAAATTCTTAGTGGCTCTTTCAACTTCTAAAATTCTTCCTTCACTAGGTAACCCAGGTTTTCCATTATAACCATAAGTATTACTAGGAGGGTAAGCCCTATAATTGTTATTACCATAAGCATTGTTGCCAAAATTGTTATTTCTTATGAAGTTCACATCAACTTGCTCTTCTTGAGCAACCAAATAGGCTAAAGGAACATTATTTGGATCAATATGGGCTTTCCCATTAACAAGCATAGACATAATAACATCAATCTTATAACTCAATGAGGAGGTTTCTTCAACAGAATTTACCTTCTTACCTTGTGGAGCTCTCTCAGTATGCCATTCAGAGTAGTTAACCATCATATTATCCAGAAGCTTTGTTGCAGCACCCAAAGTAATGGTCATAAAGGTACCTCCAGCAGCAGAATCCAATAGGTTCCTTGAAGAATAGTTCAATCCTGCATAAAAAGTTTGGATGATCATCCAAGCAGTCAGTCCATGAGTGGGACAATTCTTTACCAAAGATTTCATTCTTTCCCAAGCTTGAGCAACATGTTCATTATCAGATTGTTTAAACTTCATTATTTCACTTCTCATAGATATAATCTTAGCAGGAGGATAGTATTTTCCAATGAAAGCATCTTTGCACTTAGTCCAAGAATCAATACTATTCCTAGTTAAGGAATTCAACCATTCTTTAGCTTTTCCTCTCAAAGAGAAAGGAAACAATTTTAGCTTAATAATATCACCATCTATATCCCTATGCTTTTGCATCTCACAAAGTTCAACAAAGTTATCTAGATGGGCAACAACATCTTCATTACCAATACCAAAAAATTGTTCTCTCATAACAAGATTGAGTAAAGCAGGTTTTATCTCAAAGAAAGTAGCTTCAGGCACAGGTGGAGAAATAGGTGTGCTCATAAAATCATTGTTGTTGGTGCTAGTGAAGTCACATAACTTAGTGTTTTCAAGAGTAGTCATTTTTTTGTGTTTTCAAATAATAAAGCAAACTAGTAAAACTATTTTTTTGTGTTTTTGATAACAAAACAAGCAAACAAAACAAAAAGGAACTAAGCAAAACAAAAATAACAAAGTAAAGAGATTGGTTATGAGGGACTCCCCATGTGAAGATGTCGTTGACTCCCCGGCAACGGCACCAGAAAAATACTTTGATGGCTCATGATTGATGAGCTCGTTGGGGAACCCCAAGAGGAAGGTATGATGAGCACAGAAGTAAGTTTCCCTCAGTTATGAAACCAAGGTTATCGAACCAGTAGGAGCAAGGAAACACCCCAAAGGTGTTGCTAGCTGAGCCTTGGCAAGGCGCACTACCGGTGCTAGTAGCAACATGGAGACATGCACAACACAACCACATAACTTTGTCCCCAACTTGCGATGAGGTTGTCAATCTCATCGGTTTTGCTGAAAACAAAGGATTAAATGTATCGAATGGAAGGAAGTAATAGTTTGCAGAAAGTAAACACAAAGCAGTAAACAGTTTGTAGATTGTATGTAAAAGAAAGGATCGGGGTCCATAGTTCACTAGAGGTGGCTCTCCTTAAGATAGATAACATGCTGGGTGAACAAATTACAGCGGGGAAATTGACAAACATCGAGAAAGCATACAAGCATATAATAATCATCTTGACTCCTTTGAGACTTGATTGGGCATTACAACATTATACATAGACCGCCATCCAACTGCATCTATGACTAATAATCCACCTTCAGGTTATCATCCGACCCCCCCCCCCCAAGTATTAAGTTGCAAGCAACGGATAATTGCATTACGAATTGCGTGTAAAGTAAACAATACTATTGTTCTATGAACAAAGGATTGCTGTTTTCTGCCTAGTAGCAACGGCACATCTAGTACCTTAGAGATTTTTGTCACTTCCCTAGATTACCAGAGGCATGAACCCACCATCGAGCATAAATACTAACTCTTGGAGTTGCTAGCATCTACTTGGCCAAGATAGCTACTAACAACAGAAAGCATGCAAGTCACAAATAACAAAGAATGATAGAATCAATAATCAATCTGAAATAGCATCTCAATATCCATCGGATCCCCACAAACACAACATGTAGAATTACAAATAGATGATCTTGATCATGAACGGAGCTCACAAGATCTAAACATGAAAGCACAAAGGAGGAGAACCAGCCATCTAGCTACTACATGGACCTGTAGTCCAGAGATGAACTACTCACGCATCACACCGGAGGCTTGCATGATGATGAAGAAGGCCTGCAGGGTGAATTCCCCTCTCCGGCAGGGTGCCGGGAAGAGCTTCAGATCCCTCCCGATCGAGGGATGGAGATGACGGTGGCTACAGACTCTTTCGTGGATTTTTGATCGGGTACTTAGGGTTTCCGTATTAGAGGCAATATATAGGTAGAAGGAGAGGCCGAGAGGGGTGCTTCCATCTTGACTTTGAGCTCTGCAACTATCAGCCACTGTAGTTCTCCTCCTTGCTAATCATTGAGCTGCGCTCCGAAGAACTCGGAGCGCGGGCGTTCAAGAAATTCCGAGAGATGGCTTAAATCTCGCTCGTAGATGAGCTCTCCTCTGTTGCTCAACTGGTAGAACTTGCTATACGTGACTTCCATCTATAAGAATTTAGGATAAGCAAGTTAGTGAGGTGATCAAGTGTGTCAAAGTTTATGTAGGATTGCAAGAATTTTTGAGGAACATATTTTTTTTGAAAGAATCTCAAGGATAAGAGTGGGAATAGGTTTTCATAAATACTCACTTCTTTTGTTTTGAAACTAAGTTTTTGGTTCAAGCGTCCATTCTAACTAGGGTCTCCTATGGTCAGGATGGCTATGATACCAACTTGTCAGCACCCGAATTTTTAATCCCAGATGCCTCTTATGCCATACCTCACAATCCCAGGATTACCATTTTTGCGAGACATAACTGAATTGGTACCAAAGTACATCATCCATTACAAACCATAATAAAGGTCTTACAAATAAAGGATCTCATGATCCAGTCTTAATACAATCAAAGCAGCAGAAAGTAAACGTAGTAGGGGCTCCATCTTCAGGGTCATAGGCAATGTTGACGATGGGAGATGATCCTAGTTGTCATAGACCTCCTGCTGTCCATCTTCCTGGTAGTCCTCCTCATAGTCTAGCCTCGGGAATAGCCAGGGACAAAGCCATGAGTACTCTTTAAGTACTTGCAAACTATCACTAACAAGTAAGGTAGTTCTAGTAGGAATCTTAAGTTGTAGGTTAATTTGCAAAAAGCTAGTTTTATTTCATAAGAGTACAAAAGTAAAGAACCTAATATAATTTTCTGCATCACCTAAGTGGGAACCTAGTTTTCATGTCCACAACCCTGTTGTGGTCAAGTCAAGGTCATCGTTCAATTCACATGTCATTTTGAAAACATCTGACAACGGAATAGTATGGCCACTCCAACTGTCCATAACCGCGGACGTGGCTATTCGAATAGTTTGACACTCTGTAGAGGTGGTACACTTTCACTACAAAATTCGATACATCCGTCAGGGATAACCCTGAATCATCATACTTAGTATGCGGATAATCAATCCTAACCTTTCAGTTACACACTCTAGTATAGGCACCTCCCCTATGAGCTTGGCCTCCCAGCCATGGCCATCTACCATCCTAGGCACTGCATAGGTGGACATTCACATTCACGAGGTAGCCTCAGCTCAACCTCTTTCCGCAAGGAAACCCATAATAAGGCATATAAGCTTCTAGTTAAGCCCTACCCAATCCAGGTATTGTGGTTGTACGGTAAAATTGGAATGGTATCGCATCCGAACCCAACCATCAGTTTTTATCAAAACCAAGGCTCATGCCTCTAGTAGTTTCATCATCAAATCATTGTGTTTCATAACACATGTCAAAACATTTCAACAGAATGAATCATCATTCCAAGGTTTTCATAATCATTTTATCCAAGTATTCCCATCTAAGTGATCAGTAGTAGTTTAGCACTAGCAACTAGCAATGAGAGTGTCACTAATGAGGGGTGCTAATCAAGTGTAACTACCCAAATCTAGTTTTATGCTTGTTATGGCATCTAAGTATAACTATCTAGGCCTAGTTTTATGCTCTTTATGGCATCTAGCCTATTTTTCCAATACTCACAAATCACTAACTAAAGGTAAACAACTTTGGTAAAATTAAAGAATAAAGCTTGCAAGTAAATCTTGGGATTGGTATAATCAAGGTTGCATAACCAAAACATGCCTAATGCATCCTGCATAAGGTATTTTGCAAGGCTGTCTTGCATAGTTAACTTGTAGTGTTAGGCTTGCATAGTTATGAAGCTTGCAAGTGTTAGCTTGCCTTGAGTAGTGTAGTGGTTGAAGTTCTCTTCTTCTTCTTCTTCGTAGTACTCCTCCTCCTCGTATCCCGGGTCGGTACTAACTTCTATAAATTAATACGAGGTACACAATCACCAAACAATACTTAGATACTTCTATTTAGCACACAAAGGCTCACACTAGATGATCTAGCATCATCACAATCATCCCATGAAATAAAGACCTAGTCTTATTTATCTTATTTTGGAAAAGTAATTTATACTCATTGAAAAAGACTTAAGATTTAATATTCTCCAATTAGAATATGGGATCATGGTGACACATGTCATCACCACATATTCTAATACTTGGGAATGTGATTTAAAATGGTGGTCACATTTTATAAAGTTTAAAATTACTATTTAATAGAATTAAAGTGACTAGAATTGCCTATATATCATTCTTTTGGTACTAGTCCAAGAGCACTGCATGTAAACGTAAATATTTTTACATATTCAGATAGATCTTATCAAATGTGATTTTTGAGAGTTGGAATCAACTCAAAAGCATTTATGGTTGATTTTTGAAAAATGTTTGAAGTTGGAAAAGTCTCTGCCTTGTTATTTTTGGTGTAGCTGATCTATAATTTCAAATGGGTTGAATCCAGCGTTCTTGGGTAGATAATTTGAATACCTTTCCAACAAAATTGGAATCATGCAATTTGGTTTAGTAGATCTTTTTGAATTGATTTTTGAATCTACTGACAGAATCTAGTTTTAACTAAAATGGAAAAAGTCTATCTGAATCAACGGGCTGCTGACAGAAACTAATTGGCCCCGGCAGCTATGTGGCAGCATGCACGGCGTGCCGGACAGTGGGTCCCACTGGTCAGTGAATCAATTAAGCCAAAATGGTAAGTTTCAATCTCAGCCCTACCATTAGAACACGATCTAACAGCTGTGGTTCGTCGTCTCTGTCGCACAGCGCCGGCGAGAACAAACCCTAACGCGATGGTGGGGGTACATGGGGGCTCACCTGGGCTCCATCTAAGGTCGGCGATGGGGGATAATAAGGTTGTCGTCGATGGCGATTCGAGGCGCGGTCACGGCGGCTCCTAGCTCCAGTTCCTCTTCTCTTCTGCAGCGGTAGGCTCTGGTGAAATTCCAGTGGGCTAGTGCTCGCCTTGCTCCGGGGAGAGGTGTGGGAGGTTTCTGAGTGAGAGGGGAGTGATATGGTGTGGAGAAATGGGGCTGGGTGGCCTCTATTTATACACCAGCGAGAGGGACAGTGCGGCATGGTCGGGCTCCTCCGGCGATGGTGTTACAGAGGGCTATCGGCATGGCTGAGGGTAGGGGTCGACACGGTGCTTCAGGGTGGTTGTCATGCGCGTGATGGCGCGGCAAGGGGCAGTCGAGAACGGTCGGGAGCGGTCCGTGCTCTGTGCGGGAATGGCGGCGTTCGAGACGGCGCATAGTGTCCATGGTTCACGCGGCGGTGAACGGGCGTGTTTGGGGGGTAGCTGGGGTCACAATGAGTGCGGGCACGTGCGGAGAGGGCGAGGCGTAGAGTGTGTGCACGTGTCGGCTGCGGTGCTCTGGCGCGCTCTCGGCATGGCGGACAGAGAAGTAGGCGCGGCGATCACGGCTGGTCCATTGCTTGTCTTCGGTCGAGGGGTGGACAGAGGGTGGCGGTGGAGTGTCTCCTATCTCTTGGACATCGTGGGAGAGGGCGGTGCTGGTTGTGGCACTGGGTTCCCTTTCGGCCAGCACGGCGAGCTCGGGCGGCGTGGCACTAGCGCAATCTGATAAGTGGGGGTTGCTCTCCTGCGCTGCTGGGCACTGGGTGAGTGAGGGGGTGTAGAGGGGACAAAGGGGTGATCAATTACTGCTCAAAATAGTAGAAGTTAGGAAGTGGTTTGCTGGTGTCTGCCATGTGCTCGGCCAAATGGGCCCATGAATTCAAACTTTGAATTTTTGAAAGATTTTTCGTGAGTGATTTGAGTACTTGCTTGGTAGTCTATGGTTGCTTGGGTTTGCCAAGGTGAATTGATTTGAGTGGTTTTTGAAAAAGGGTGATCTATGCATATGAACTGGATTCAATTTTGCAATGTCTTTTAAATAGATTTAAAAATAGTTTATGTTAGTTTGTAAAGTGGTCTTGGGTTCACTTTTACTTGGTCTAGCAAGGGGTGAAAAGAATTGGGAAATTTTCTGTTAGAAATCTTTTACTAGGAACACTCAAAGTGGTCTAGTGGTTAATTTTGGTCAAAATGACCATTTGATCATATGATTCATATTTGATTTTCTTTTCTTTTGATTTTGTTTGTAAATGGCCTAAATGATGTAGTATTCATCTTTAAACCATTCCTTATCATTTGTAGCAATCAAACATGGCAATTTCACTCATTCATACACTAATGCAATTCACACATACGCTCATATTAGATTTAATAATAAAAGTTTTTGTTAACCCTAAACTTGGGTGATTAGAACTTGAGAATCTTGATTAATATTTTTGGGGTGTTACAAACCTTCCCTCCTTAAACAAAATCTTGTCTCGAGATTTAAGAAAAACTAGGAACTAAAGTGATTTGAAAACTCAGTCTTAATGTAATCTTCTTGCTCCCAAGTAGCTTCTTCTTCAGTATGGTTGCTCCACTGGATCTTGAGAAACTTGATACTCCTGGTCCTGGTGGTTCTGAAGGATTCTTCCAAAATACGAATGGGTACTTCATGACAAGTTAGATCCTTGTTTATATCTATGGCTCGATGATCGATGTTCTTGAAAACTTCAGTCTTCTCCGGAACTTCTAAGCATTTGCGAAGTAACGAGATATGGAACACATCATGTATGGCTGACATCTCCTCCGGCAGTTCCAGTTGATATGATACTTCTCCTCGGCGATTCAAAATCTTGAAGGGTCCAATATATCTGGGGGCTAACTTCCCTTTAAGTTGAAAACGTTGCATTCCTTTCAAGGGTGATACTTTGAGATACACAAAATCTCTGACATTGAAGGTCAGGTCTCGAAGTCTCTTGTCAGCATAACTCTTCTCTCTGGATTGGGCTATCTTGAGGTGTTCACGGACTTTGTGAACCTTCCCTTTGGCTTCTCGTAGGAGGTCGGGTCTGAAAATCCGACTCTCTCCTACTTGCGACCAATTCAGGGGGGTATGACACTTCCTTCCATATGGAAGTTCAAATGGGGCCATTTGCAAACTGGCTTGATAACTATTGTTGTATGAGAATTGGGCGAAAGGCAGACAATCTTCCCATTTTGATCCATATTCTAGCACACAAGATCTCAACATATCTTCTAAGATTTGGTTGACTCTTTCAGTTTGTCCATCAGTTTGCGGGTAATAAGTTGTGCTGAAATTCAGTTTGGTTCCTAATCCTTCTTGGACTTTCTACCAAAATCTTGAAATAAACTGGGTTCCTCGATCCGATACTATGGTCTTGGGGGTTCCATGCAAACTGACGGTTCTAGCAATGTACAACTCTGCTAGCTTCGAACTCTGGTAGGTGGTCTTGACAGGTATAAAATGGGATACCTTAGATAGTCTATCCACTATGACCCAAATAGAGTCATTTCCCCTACTAGATGTAGGCAAACTGGTGATGAAATCTATTCTGACAGAATCCCATTTCCTTTCTGGAATCTGCAATGGTTGCAAAAGTCCTGCGGGTCGCTGATGTTCCGCCTTGACTCTCTGACAGATATCACACTTGGCTATGTAGCTTCCGATTTCTCTCTTCATCTTGTGCCACCAAAATTGCTCCTTCAAATCCTGATACATCTTCGTTCCTCCGGGATGGATAGAAAAAGAGTATCATGAGCTTCCTGCATGATGACTTGTTTCAACTCGGAATCTGCTGGTACACAGATACGTCCTTTGTACCACAAAACTCCTTCTTCATCTTCGGTGAATCCGGGTACCTTCCCTATACCGATACGATGCTTGATTCCGTCAATACTTGCATTTCCTTTCTTCGCCTCCTTGATCTGACTGATCAAAGTGGGTTGAAGTTCAATACTAGCTAGGAATCCTTCGTTAACTATCTCGACTCTGAAATTCTCCATCTCCTCATGCAAACTTGGATGGGCATCTTTTATCATGGTGTTTAATCTACACGGCAGTCTACTAAGAGCATCCGCTACCACATTGGCCTTGCTGGGGTGATAGTGAATGTCAAGGTCATAATCCTTGATTAACTCTATCCATCTCCTTTGCCTCATATCCAGCTCCTTCTAGGTGAAAATATACTTCAAACTCTTGTGATCCGAATAAATCTCACAGCGGTTACCCATGAGGTAATACCGCCATGTCTTCAAAGCTAACACTACGGCTGCTAGTTCGAGGTCATGGGTAGGGTAATTCTGCTGATGTTGCTTTAGTTGTCGGGATAGATAGGATATGACTTTGCCTTCTTGCATCAACACACATCTGAGACCAATCTTGGATGCATCACAATACACATCAAAAGGCTTCTTGATATCCGGCATAATAAAAATTGGGGCTGAAATCAATCTCTTCTTGAGCTCTTGAAAACTTGCTTCACATTTGTCCCTCCATTCAAACTTCTAACCTTTCTTCAATAGCTAGGTCAGCGGTCTTGTGATTCTTGAAAATCCTTCTACGAACTTGCGGTAATATCCCGCTAATCCGAGAAATGCGCAGACATGGGTTTGAGTGGTTGGGGTTTTCCATTCTTCAACATCCTTAATCTTGGTGGGATCGACCGCAATTCCTCCTGCTGAGATGATATGTCCTAGGAATCCTACTTCCTTTAACCATAACTCACATTTGCTAAACTTGGCATACAACTGATGCTCTCTAAGGGTTTCAAGGATGGTCCTCATGTGTAGCTCGTGGTCTTCTTCTGACTTGGAATAGATCAGAATATCATCGATAAAAACAATGACAAACTTATCCAGAAAGTTCATAAAAATCTTATTCATGAGATTCATGAAATAAGCGGGGGCATTGGTTAATCCAAAAAGACATGACAGTGTACTCATACAATCCATATATGGTGGTGAAGGCAGTCTTTGGGATATCCATTGCACGAATCTTGAGTTGATGACAACCAGTTCTAAGATCAATCTTAGAAAACAGTCTAGCACCATTCAACTGGTTAAACAGATCTTCTATCTTTGGCAGTGGGTACTTGTTCTTAATGGTGACATCATTTAGCTTCCGGTAATCCATACACAAACGGTTACCTCCATCTTTCTTATCCACAAACAAAACAGGGGATCTCCATGGCGATGCACTTGGTTGTTTCAAACCTTTCTCCAGCATAGCATCAAGTTGCTTCTTTAGCTCCACTAATTCAGATTGGTTCAGACTATAAGGTCTCTGAGCTATGGGTCTAGTTTTAGGAACTAGTTCAATGATGAACTCGATATCCCGATCTGGGGGCATACCGGGCAATTCATCTGGGAACACGTCAGGGTATTCACAAACTACTCTGACTTGGTCTAGGGTTGGTTGGGCTAGACTCTTGTTGCATTTGAATTGACGGGCAGTGTCTCAGATACATGCTCTACTGATACTCCGGTGCTACTGGTCATGGTTATGGCTTTCTTGGCGCAGTCGATTAATCCTTTATGTTTAGACATCCAATCCATCCTAGTACTACTTCCAAACCTTTGGTTCCAAGTACTATTAGATTAGCATAAAAATCTATTCCATGTATTCTGATAGGTACATCCTTGCAAAAATTTCTAGCTTTTGTAGTTGAACCAGGTATTTGAACTATCATAACATGCTTCAATTTTGTTGGTTGAATCCTACTAGTGCATGCAAATTCTTCTATAACAAACAAGTGTGATGCTCCAGAATCAAACAACACTCTTGCAAGTACTGAGTTAACAGAAAACATACCCAGCACGACATCTAGCGCTTCCTGAGCTTGCTCAGCATTCATGTGGAACAGACAGTCGTTGCGGTTGAACGAGTTCCCTGGGGAAAATCTCCTTCTAGGGTGAACACGGCATTGCTACTGAGCGGGTGCATTCACATTGGTGGTTGCTGCAAGCTTCTTGGGGCACTTGTTGGAGTAGTGACCCTTGACTCCGCATTTAAAGCAAGTAATCAGGGACTTGTCTTTTCCTGTAACAAGCACAACATTGCTTCCAGTCCTTGGGGAAGTATTGTTGTTGTTGTTGGCCTTGGGCGGTGCATGGTTGAAGTTATTGGGATTGTCGGGGTTATTGTTGTGGTTTCCTCCGGACCTCAAGTTTCCTCTGCCACAATTGGGATAGTTTGGACAGGACATAGGGAGTCTGTTGTTTCTTGGGGCATATCCTGCAGACGGGTTGCGGCGATACTTCTGGGTATGGTGGGATCCTGGTTGGTGCATCATCTTGCACTTGTGGTTATCATTGGCTTGGTTTATCTTCCCTTCCATCTGAATGGCGGAATCCACCAAAGCTTCAATATCATCAAAGGGAATGTTGACTAGCACGGTTTGCATCTCATCATGCAGTTCGTTCAGAAATCTCGCTTTCTTCTTTTCTTCCGTGTTAATCTCATCAGGGGCATATCTAGCTAGTGACAGAAATCTGTCACGGTACTCAACCATAGTCATCCTTCCTTGTTTCAAATCTCTGAACTCATCCCTCATCCTCTTAATCAGACCTGGGGGCACATGGGTCCGGCTGAACTTGATCTTGAATTCTTCCCAAGTCATCATCTGACCTCCATTCATGGTACGGGTGCTATTCCACCAGGCTCTTGCATCACCTGCCAGATAATGGGTGGCAAACAGTACTTTTTCATTGGCCTCAACTCCCGCGACCTCAAATTTTTCTCCATGGTTTGTAGCCAGTCATTAGCATCTAAGGGCTCTTATGACTTATTAAATATAGGGGTATTGGTGTTCTGAAAGTTTTGAGCTTGGATCCATGGTTATCCTAGTTTCTGTGGCCTTGATTATTATGGGCCATCTGAGCTATCTGTTGAAGAGTGGCTAAGTTGGCTTGGCATTCGGGTCTACTAGCTTCACGGTCAGAAACTAACATTTGCAGAATCTGCAGCATTGGGTCCTGAGATGAACTGCTTCCTCCGGGATTTCCGCGAGTCATCTGAAGATTGAGATAGATAATGAGACAAGGGGGAAATTTCTAGGATTTATGGGTTTGTTTTAGAAACTTTAAACTTGGAGTATAACTTAGTTTTTGAAAACTAACAACTTCCTCTCATTCATTCATTCATAACACCCAATGTAAACACACACCACAACACAAATAGAAAACAGATGGTTTTAGGAACCATTCTGTGAAACTACGTTACAAAGGGACCGGGTACATCCCACTCCTATGGTAGTGCTTAAGTGCATCTAATCATCATCAATGAAGGCGACATCATCATCATCAGTGTGGAACTCCATGTCGAGATCCTCCAGGTAGTCATCATCATCACTGAGGTAGGAGTAGAGATCTCTGCGGATATCTTCACCTTCCTCCTCCTTCGCTTCAAGCTGGATCTCCTGTTCACAGAAGGTCTTCTCAAGAGTGGCCACCTTCTTGCGAAGACGATCGATGATGTGATCCTTCTTGTCACGCTGAGGACAAAGTGAATAGCGCTCCTTGGCGAGGATGGCGAGTGTCTGGTCCTTCCTGACTGCAATGGCATGGTTATGGTTGGCATAGGCACGGGCGTTGTCCAACTCCTTCTTCCTATCATACAATATGAAGTCGAGATGATCCACATGGTACTTTATCTCCAGGTGGCCTGGCATCTCCAAGGGCAGTCCCATAGAATCACACCTAGTGTAGTGAGCAAAGCGAGTTCCATTGATCTGGTTGATGTTTTGCCCACACAGACGGACCAGAGCCTCCTGCATAGCCCTGGCTAGTCCGTATAGCCAGTTGTTCTCCCTCAAGCTGAATTGGATCTTCTCCGAGGTGGGTGCTTCCATCTTGGAGCATGAGCTGATGGGAGACTTCCTCTCCATTAAGATGGAGGAGAACTCATCGCTTGACGACCACTTGGAGCGCATGCATGATGTATACATGAGGCATGCATACTTCCTAGATAGCTGGATGACGGGATCTTTTGCAAATGGTGTTGTGTTGTGGTCACTGCTACCAAGCTACCAAGCACAAGTCAGGACTTACATTATGAGGGGCGATGCGGAATCACTGGAATTCCACAGGTTCATATCACATCTTAGGATTGTGATGGTTGAACCCGTTGTCGCTGAGGTCATCAATGACAAAGGTATATATTTGATATACAATTTTATAAATGTTATAATCGTGCAAACACATTTGCAGTGTTAAGTATATTTGATACTTGTTCTATTTTACTGAAAACATGTCCTTCTACATAGAGGTGCTTGCTGGAGAGGAGGTGACGTTGCGTGTTGATGGCGAGCATGATGATGATGGCCAACGACACTCTCCCTCAACATTTATCATTTAGTTTATGTTTTGGATTAGTTATTATAATCAATAGATCATGAACTTCTTTAGTATGTCTCACACTTTGTGAGACGGTTATTCATATGAGCTTGTAACAAACAGTTGTTCCACTTTTATGAATGATTTCTATTTGTGTTCATATCTTGTTTGATTACATGTTATCAACACCCGGATTTTTAATCCTAGATGCCTGTTATGCCATACCTCGCAATCCCAGGATTATCATTTATGCGAGACATAACAGAATTGGTACCATAGTACATCATCCATTACAAACCATAATAAAGGTCTTACAAATAAAGGATCTCATGATCCAGTCTTAATACAATCAAAGCAGCGAAAAGTAAATGTAGTAGGGGATCCATCTTTAGGGTCATAGGCAATGCTGACGATGGGAGATGATCCTAGTTGTCATAGAGCTCCTGCTGTCCATCTTCCTGGTAGTCCTCCTCATAGTCTGGCCTCGGGAATAGCCAGGGACAAAGCCATGAGTACTCTTTAAGTACTCGCAAACTATCACTAACAAGTAAGGTAGTTCTAGTAGGAATCTTAAGCTCTAGGTTTATTTGCAAAAAGCTAGGTTTATTTCATAAGAGTTCAAAAGTAAAGAACCTAATATAATTTTCTACATCACCTAAGTGGGAACCTAGTTGTCATGTCCACAACCCTGTTGTGGTCAAGTCAAGGTCATAGTTAAATTCACAAGTCATTTTGAAAACATCTGACAACGGAACAGTATGGCCACTCCAACTGTCCATAACCGCGGACGTGGCTATTAAAATAGTTTGACACTCTGTAGATGTGGTACACTTTCACCACAAAATTCGATACATCCGTCAGGGATAACCCTGAATCATCATACTTAGTATGCGGATAATCAATCCTAACCTTTCAATTACACACTCTAGTATAGGCACCTCCCCTATGTACTTGGCCTCCCAGCCATGGCCATCTGCCATCCTGGGCACTGCATAGGTGGACATTCACATTCACGAGGTAGCCTCGGCTCAACCTCTTTCCGTGAGGGAACCCATACTAAGGCATATAGGATTCTAGTTAAGCCCTACGCAATTCAGGTATTGTGGTTGTACGGTAAAATTGGAATGGTATCGCATCCGAACCAAACCATCAGTTTTTATCAAAACCAAGGCTCATGCCTCCAGGAGTTTCATCATCAAATCATTGTGTTTCATAACACATGTCAAAACATTTCAATAGAATGAATCATCATTCCAAGGTTTTCATAATCATTTTCTCCAAGTATTCCCATCTAAGTGATCAGTAGTAATTTAGCACTAGCAACTAGCAATGAGGGTGTCACTAATGAGGGGTGCTAATCAAGTGTATCTATCCAAATCTAGTTTTATGCTTGTTATGTCATCTAAGTATAACTATTTAGGACTAGTTTTATGCTCTTTATGGAATCTAGCCTATTTTTCCAATACTCACAAATCACTAACTAAAGGTAAAGAACTTTGGTAAAAGTAAAAGAATAAAGCTTGCAAGTAAAACTTGGGATTGGTATAATCAAGGTGGCATAACCAAAACATGCCTAATGCATCTTGCATAAGGTATTTTGCAAGGATGGCTTGCATAGTTAACTTGTAGTGTTAGGCTTGCATGGTTATGAAGCTTGCAAGTGTTAGCTTGCCTTGAATAGTGTAGTGGTTGAAGTTCTCTTCTTCTTCTTCGTAGTACTCCTCCTCCTTGTATCCCGGGTCGGTACTAGCGTCTATAAATGAATACGAGGTACACAATCACCAAACAATACTTAACTAATTCTATTTAGCACACAAAGGCTCACACTAGATGATCTGGCATCATCACAATCATCCCATGAAATAAAGACCTAGTCTTATTTATCTTATTTTGGAAAAGTAATTTCTACTCATTAAAAAAGACTTAAGATTTAATATTCTCCAATTAGAATATGGGATCATGTTTACACATGTCATAACCACATATTCTAATACTTGGGAATATGATTTAAAGTGGTGGTCACATTTTATAAAGTTTAAAATTACTATTTAATAGAATTAAAGTGACTAGAATTTCCTATATATCATTCTTTTGGTATTGGTCTAAGATCACTGCATGTAAACCTAAATATTTTTACATATTCAGATAGATCTTGTCAAATGTGATTTTTGAGAGTTGGAATCAACTCAAAAGCATTTATGGTTGATTTTTGAAAAATGTTTGAAGTTGGAAAAGTCTCTGACTTGTTATTTTTGGTGTAGGTTATCTATAATTTCAAATGGGTTGAATCCAACGGGCTTGGGTAGATAATTTGAATACCTTTCCAACAAAATTGGAATCATGCAATTTGGTTTGGTAGATCTTTTTAAATTTATTTTTGAATCTACTGACAGAATCTAGTTTTAACAAAAATGGAAAAAGTCTATTTGAATCAACAGGCTCTGCGCGGGAAACTAATTGTGCCGGCCCAGCTACGCGGCGCGCGTGCAACGGGCTGCTGACAGGCGGGTCCCACTGGTCAGCGACTCAATTAAGCTGAAACGGTAAGTTTCAATCTCAGCCCTACGATTAGAACACGATCTAACGGTTGTGGTTCGTCGTCTCCGTCGCACAGCACCGGTGAGAACGAACCCTAACGCGATGGTGGGGGTACGTGGGTGCTCACCTGGGCTCTAGCTAAGGTCGATGATGGGGGCGAATGAGGTTGTCGTCGATGGCGGTTCGAGGCGTGGTCACGATAGCTCCTAGGGCGGCTCCTAGCTCCAGTTCCTCTTCTCTTCTGCAGCGGCAGGCTTCGGTGAAATTCCGGCGGGCTAGTGCTCGCCTTGCTCCGGGGAGAGGTGTGGGAGGTTTTTGAGTGAGAGGGGAGTGAGATGGTGTGGAGAAATGGGGCTGGGGTGGCCTCTATTTATACACCGGCGAGAGGGACAGCGCGGCATGGTTGGGCTCCTCCGGCGACAGCGTTAAAGAGGGCTATCAGCATGGCTGAGGGTAGGGGTCGACGCGGTGCTTCAAGGAAGTTGTCATGCGTGTGATGGCACGGGAAGGGGCACTCGAGAACGGTCGAGAGCGGTCCATGCTCTGTGCAGGAACGGTGGCGTTCGAGACGATACATAGTGTCCACGGTTCGCGCGGCGGCGAACGGGCGTGTCTGGGGGGTAGCTGGGGTCACGGTGAGTGCGGGCACGCGCGGAGAGGGCGAGGCGCGGCGTGTGTGCGCCTGTCGGCTGCGGTGCTCTAGCACGCTCTCGACTTGGTGGACAGAGAAGTGGGCGCGGGGATCACGACTGGTCCACGGCTTGTCTTCGGTCGAGGGGTGGACAGAGGGTGGCAGTGGAGTGTCGCATGTCTCCTAGACATCGTGGGAGAGGGCGGCGCTGGCTATGGCGCTGGGTTCCCTTCTAGCCGGCACGGCAAGCTCGGGCGGCGTGGCACTGGCGCAATCCGACAAGTGGGGGTTGCTCTCCTGCACTGCTGGGCACTGGGGTGAGTGAGGGGGATGTTGAGGGGACAAAGGGGTGATCATTACTGCTCAAAATAGTAGAAGTTAGGAAGTGGTTTGCTGGTGTCTGCCATGTGCTCGACCAAATGGGCCCATGAATTCAAACTTTGAATTTTTGAAAGACTTTTGGTGAGTGATTTGAGTACTTGCTTGGTAGTCTATGGTTGCTTGGGTTTGCCAAGGTGAATTGATTTGAGTGGTTTTTGAAAAAGGGTGATCTATGCATTTGAACTGGATTCAATTTTGCAATGCCTTCTAAATAGATTTAAAAATAGTTTATGTTAGTTCGTAAAGTGGGCTTGGGTTCACTTTTACTTGGTCTAGCAAGGGGTGAAAAGAATTGGGAAAGTTTATGTTAGAAATGTTTTACTAGGAACACTCAAAGTGGTGTAGTGGTTAATTTTGGTCAAAATGACCATCTGATCATATGATTCATATTTGATTTTCTTTTCTTTTGATTTTGTTAGTAAATGACCTATATGATGTAGTATTCATATTTAAACCATTCCTTATCATTTGTAGTAATCAAACATGGAAATTTCACTCATTCATACACTAATGCAATTCACACATACACTCATATTAGATTTAATAATAAAAGTTTTTGTTAACCCTAAACTTGGGTGATTAGAACTTGATAATCTTGATTAATGTTCTTGGGGTGTTACACATGTGAATTATCCTTGTTGTTTGAAACTAATTGATAATACATGAACATTTGTAAAATATTGAAATGCCTTTAAAGTACCCAACTTAATGATATATTCATTTTGAATGAAACCATTGTTTAAATTCAAAAGTTATGTGATAATATGTGAAAGTCATTCAATTTCTTATCGCATATGAATCATGCCTAAGTTTGGCAAAATAACTTGAAGACCGTGTATTACTTGATTACAAAGTGTTTTAATGAATTGTTAAAAGTAAATACATATTCGATGTATTGTGTTTTGACATAATGGTGATTATCATTATATGATTGTTTAAATGTGTAAAGTAGTTTACCAAAGGAAACATGAATATGAAACTATTTGATATGATCAAAGTGTTTCATCAAACAAAGGGTATTAAAGATAAAAGAGAATCTAATTACTATGATTTGATCAATACTAATGAAATTCGACTTTATAAGAATGGCATAAAAGAAATTGTGGAATGCAAAGCATTTTGAAACGTCAAAATGCAAAGCATCACAATATGATATTTTGTATCAAAATAGGTGAATAGATGGCGCCAAATAAATCGTTGTAGTGTAGATCTAGAGACCATTAGTTAGAAATAGTTAGCACTCAATTAGAACTTATAGTGAACCATCTGGATTCATGAAGGTGGCTCCATATCTAGTATGGATAGTCGTGAAAGTTTTGGGGTTATTCGATATAACCAAAGCAATAGCGAATAAGTCCTTATAGAGTATTCATTGGAAACTTTGAATACGAAATCCATAGCTAAAACTTAAAGTGAAGGAAAACTTGTATTGCTTGGATTTTGGTACATTTTTTAGAAAGTTTGCATTAAGTGATATTTCTTGATTATGGAGCAAATGGAAGATAAGTGAAAAACACGATGAGGATTCAAATCCCCGCATCAGATTGTTGAGAAGTGCAACGGATAATGTTCCTGAATGATTCTCTTCATAGAAGGAAAGAATCAATGATAATGATCATTGTGTTTTCCCCCACTGGTGTTTTCACTACATGAAGTAGGATTCAAAATGTAACCCATATCTTGTATGGAGACATTTGTGAATCATTTGTCATGATTCTTGGAATATGACATACCTACGAACTACTAAGGAAATAATGGTAAACTAGAATTATGAGAAATCCTAGAAGCAAAGTTCACTTGAGATTAGAAAGCAATTCGTTGCTTAATCTCGCAAGTAAAAGGGGTTACTTGATTTTCCCAAATGACTGCAAAGCCATAGTGGAAAAGGGATGAATGATAAAAGCACAATTTTTCAAGTATTGGACGAATTCAAATGAATTTGATTCAAGTGTGCTAAATGTCTAGTCGATTTAAAACTAGTAAAAGTACTAGTATCTCATAGTAAATCTCCAAGTTTGATATTTGATCAAAGGATTTTGAAATTGTTCAAAATAGTGAGTGAATATGCAATTTGCATGAAATTGAGTGGGAGCTATAAAAGTCTTCCTAAAACAATATGTGAATGACATATTTTTGAGTGGGAGCAATATAAGTCTCAAATTCAAATATGTAGGAACATAGTTTGAGTAAGAGTAGTGACTCATACCCAAATATGTTAGGAACATATTTTGAGTGGGAGCTTATAGGAATGATTCTTAAGTGTGTTAAGAATAAAAGCGCAAGTACCGATAAATAATGATTTATAAGGTGTAGAGTTGGTAATAAGTGTATTATGATATTATGTAGTAATCCTTAAGGGATTCTGAAAAGGGTTTCAGAATAGAAGTTAATTAAGGAACTGGTCCTTAATAACTCAAATTAGGAATAGTATTAAGTTGAACATCAATGGTTGAAAGAAAGAAAAGGATGATCATCATCCACTATGTTGAGACATAGGTTCTATCTTAGAAAACCATGATGATAACTTAACATAATATATGATCCAATAAGGAACGTTTAAAAAGTGATTAAGTTTGAATCACTAAATGTTGAGATAAGTTTGTCCACAGTGTCTAATAGAGCACTGCAGACATATTTTCCAAATCCATAAAGGATGACATATATTAAAACATAAAGGGTTATGTTATAAGGAAATATGTTGGAAACTCCCGTAATACTTATTAAAGTCAAGTAGGAAGCGAGGTGAACAAAAACATCGAAAGTTGCAC
Organism: Avena insularis; assembly: GCA_023614405.1. Taxonomy (NCBI): domain Eukaryota; kingdom Viridiplantae; phylum Streptophyta; class Magnoliopsida; order Poales; family Poaceae; genus Avena; species Avena insularis. The sequence continues at coordinate 491,832,706 of CM042692.1, read as the reverse complement.
AGAGTGCACTCGTGTTTCGATGAATACATTTATAATAATAGATAAGGGTACCATCTAAACTGTTGTATAATGTTATGGCAGGGCTAGTTCGCTTTTAACATAGAATGATGTGTCCCAGGGAACAGTTCCCATGAGAAAGCCCTCGAGGTTGATCTAAAGTCACTGTAGGCTCCTGGAATCAGGCCTCGTTCTGCTTCCATTGCGACGATGCATACACATAGATGTTATCATGTGATGATAAAGTATTGGGACTATAAAGTACAGACCCAAGACTCAACCTCTTCCATGAGCAAGCATGTTTAGGGTACCGGATATATGGTACCAATGATTAAGAACAAATGCAGCTAGTGTATGTGTACTCTACTTCAAGTGGGAGACTGTTGGAAATATGCCCTAGAGACAAATAGTTATAAGGACTATTATTATATTTCATAAAGTTTATGATTAAGTTTTATATCATGCTGTAACTGTATTGAGTGGAAACATCAATACACGTGTGATATATAAACAACTAGGGGTTCCAAGTGAAACTCTAGTCACTGGTTCATTGATCAACAGATGATCAAGTTTCCTGATCATGTGGCATTTATGCCAGTTGGAAATGGAGTCAACTCATTCTGAGAATGAGATGATGAACCAATACCCAACCTAAACATCTTGACCTAATCATGTCACGAAGTTCAAGTTATGATGATTAGAAATGGATCCTCATAGACTATTCCTTAGACCGTGAGGCTATATCAATCACTGTCTCTCGAGAGTGCTTAGATAGCATCAAGCGCCACTTGGTAATACAGTGGTTATAAAGGTGTGTTCAGGTACTCGGAGGAAACCGTAGAGGCAATATATGTCAAGAGCAGGATTTGTCTGTCCACGTGTGATACGTCAATTTTGCATCACTATTCTATGTCTTAATTCACTATTATTCATTGATATATTTCATATTGAGATGTGATACTTATGTTATTTCATCTATTTTGCATGGTTGATGACTTTTGGAGCATGGACCGCTGTAGTCAGGATTCTGATGGAAAATGTGCTGTTTGGAGGCAAAATTCGTGAAGATCAGAAAATCCAGGAAAATATACGGAAAATCCTATTTTTTCAAAAGACTAAGGATGCCAGAAGATGGAGTGGAGATGGGCCACAGGGGGCCCACACCACCCCATGGCGCGGGCAGCCCTAGGCCGCACCAGGAGGTGGTGTGGCCACCCCGCCCACCTCATCTCCCCTGGCGATATCATACTCCCGAAACCCTAAGACTCAGGGAGCGACCACAGAAAGATTCCACCGCCTCTGCGGGGCGGAAAACACCGAGAGAGAAAGATCTCTCTGGCAGACAGATTTCTACCGGAGGAATTCCTTCCCGGAGAGGGGAGATTGTCGCCATCAACACCACCATCAAGCTGGACTTCATCGGCATCATCATCATCATTATCACCACCACCATCATCACCATCAACACCCTCATCACCATCTCCATATTGCTGTAACAATTGCGTTGAATCTTGCATAGTTCATAGGGGAAACTTTCCCGATGTTGATTACTCTTTGTAGTTAATGCGATTGAGTGAACCATTGAATTATTGTTTATGTTCAGATTGTTATACATCATTATTCCATCTCTGATCATGATCCATATGATGTCTTGTGAGTAGTTCATTTTGTTCTTGAGGACATGGGAGAAGTCTTGTTGTTAGTAGTGGAGTTGCGTTGAGAAAGATTCAATAGATTGTTATTTAAGTTGTGGTGTACTTCTTCTAGTGGTGTCATGTGAACGTAGACTACATGACACTTCACCTATATGGGCCTAGGGGAATGCATTGTGTATTTGGCTACTAATCGTAGGGGTTGCCGGAGTGACAGAAACCTGAACCTCGTTAGGAAACCATTGCACAAGGGACGTAAGGGTCTTAGAGTTTAAAGCTGTGGTTAGGTTTCTACCTTAATAACTTTCTTGTACTTACGGATGTTTGCAAGGGGTATAATCACAAGTATGTATTAGTCTTTGATGGGGCGGTACATTAGCACAGGTTCACCCACACAACACTTGGCAAGCTAAAGAAGATTAATCAACTATATGAAGCGAAAGCACTTGACAGTCTTCCCATGTGTCCTCGAGAACGCTTGGTCATCTTAAGTAGTACAACCGGCTTGTCCTTTGCTGCATAAAGGATTGGACCACTTGCTGCATTTATTCCTACTGTCTTTTATTTACTCGTACTTTGTTTACTTGCTTTATCAAAAACCCCTAAAAATCCATTTGCTAAGTATTTGTAGAGAATTCCTGATCCATACCACTAGCCAGCACCTTCTGCTCCTCGTTGGGTTCGACACTCTTACTTATCGAAAATACTGCGATACACCCCCTATACTTGTGGATCATCAAGACTATTTTCTGGCGCCGTTGCCGGGGAGTGGAGCGCTATTGGAGAGTGGAACTGGTAAAGGAAACTTCTACTATGAGTATTGTTTACTTCTGTTAGTTGCATTGTTTTCGTTATGGATAATTCGCTGAGTTTCTTATTTGGTAATGCTACTACCACTGCTAAGGTAGTAGATAAGCCACCACCTGCTGAGAATGATATTTTCAAAATACTTACAAGAATTATTGATCGTGTTATGGATAACTACTATGTTGGGGATGGAACTGTCCATCCCGATGATCATTTACTCTTTATACACGAATTATGCGGGTTGTTCAAGTGTGCAGGTATTACTATAGATCAAGTTAAGAAGAAGTTATTCTCATTATCACTAAAAGGAAGAGCTGAGGACTGGTATAAGCTGCTGAAGAATGGTCAAGCTCTAGAATGGGAGGAAATAGTGCCTCTCTTTTACTCAAAGTTTTATCCTCCTAGTGAGATTCATAAAGATCGGAATCAAATATACAACTTTTGGCCTCTTGATGGAGAGAGTACAGCTCAAGCTTGGGGGAGATTGAAGTTACTAATGCTCAAATGTCCCATTCATGAGCTCCCCAACAATATTATTATCAATAACTTTTATGCAAGGCTCCCTCTACATGATAAAGATTTACTGGATGCTTCTTGTGCTCGATCATTCACTCGCATGGAAGAAGAAGCTAAATGGGACCTTCTAGACCGTATTCAAGACAATGCTGAAGCTTGGGAGAGTGACAAAGGTAGAAAGTCAGGTATAAATTATGATTATGAATGCAATGAATCTTTTATGGGAACCGATGACTTTCAAAATATTAAACTTATGGTCTAGAATCTCAAGCTATTGCTTTTTATTTTAAGGCTTTTGCTTCCTACATTCAAGTGCCTAAAAAGAAGTGGAATAATTATCATGAACCTTATAAAGATGTTGCTAAGAGTGTTCCTTCAAGAAATACTGAAGTTTATACTGCTAATCATGTTTTACCTGAACCTTATATTGAGAAAATGCCCTTCCCAGTTAGGATTAAGGAACATTCTATGATAGCTAGTATGGTTAATGAAAGTATGAATAAAGCTGTTGAACCTGATAAACAAATGGTTGATGAACCTATAATAGCAAATGTGGAAGACTTTGTTACTAAATATGAAAAAGAGGGACACCCTATCCTTTGTAAGGATACCTCCAATATTGTTTCACAAAGTAGTGGTATGAGAGCTAGTATTCTCGTGTTTTCTGTTAGAATAAGTGATTATTGCTATGATGGTCCTTGTGATAGCTATATTGTTAAGTTTATGCATGATACTGAAAGCTACTATGAGAGAGGGAAAAGTGTTCTTATGTATCTCAATAATATCAAGTTTCCTCGTTTTATGCTGAAAGTTTTTGTGTTGCACTTGTTTTGCCTTCTTATGCAAGTTGCCTCTGGTTTCAATAACTTGTTTGTTTGCAAAATTCCCTTGCATAGGAAGTGGGTTAGACTTAAATGTGTGTGTGTTTTTGCTTCTTAATGCTCTCTTTCACTTCAATTCATATCCCTATGAGAGCTTCTTCAAAATTATCATGCCCATCTTAATAGCTATAAAGAAAGAGCTTTTTGGGAGACAACCCAATTTGTTTTTGCTTTTAGTTTGTTTTTGTTTCTTTGAGTCTTGGAAGTTATTACTTCGTTAATAACCGCTCCTTATCCATTTTGCTTGGTTTTTGTGTCAAGATCAACCTCTAACGAGAGAGAAGTAAGATTTGGGGAAGTTGCTGTCCCGAAACAGATTTTTGTGCTTCACCATAAAAATTCGTGAGAGATCTCTATATGTCGAATTGAGCTGTAATTGTTTGTGCTTCTGACCCAGGTTGTTATTTAACTTTCGTTAGTTTTTCACTTTTTGATTTGAGCAACAGAAGATGTTCGAAAAAATTGATCTTTACCTGCTGGTCTGTTTTGACAGATTTTGCCAATCTTGCATTTGCTTCTTTATTCGATTTCCTTTTTGAATTATTTTTGGGTTTTCGGAAGGAGTTGCTACAGTAGCTTATGTTTTGATGGTTTTCAGTTGAAGTTGGACTCAAAAGGTTTTATCACTTCACTTATACTAATGTTGCTAATGAGAACTATGTGAAGTTTTGTGTGAAAGAAATTTCCAGGAAGTGGAGATAATGGTGTAATAAGAAAGAGAAGGGCTTTATGACTCAAGTAATAAGTGTATGAAGATGAAGATATTGATATTCAAGAGATGACTCCGAAATAATCTACTAGATACCAAATTCAGAGACCTACAGAGTCTGTTTTCAAATTGGTAACAGTTCTGGTAAGAAAAGTTCCACGAAAATACAATCCAACTATATTTTTGCAGTTTTCAATCGATAAGGAAAGCTATGAAGCGAAAAAGGGATGGAAACGGAGCCAGGGTGGCTCACACCACCCTGTGGCGTGGGCCCACCCCAGGCCGCGCCACCAGGTGGTGAGTCCACCTCGGACTCCGCCTCCGACTCGTTTTCTCCTAGTACCGTCCTTTTGATATGAAACTTCGTAATATATAACCCCCCGGAGCCCCCGAGGTTCGTATATCGTGTTTTTGTTTCAATCTGTTTCTGCCAGGAACTCTCTTTGAAAGTTTTGGAGCACAATGGTGTCCACCAAGGATAAAGGGAAGGAGCCTATGGAGGAAGACCTCCAAGAACCCGGGAAGGAGAAGGAGATCAAGAGTGAAGGTGAAGAGGAGCAAAGCCAACATCCACACACCGACACTACTATTGCAAGCATTGGAGTGGTGACGAAACCTGCCAGGGTTAGAAGGACGGCATGGATGCAGACTGGGGGAAAGTTCCCCGTCATAGTTTGGCTCCAAGGTCACTTCCTCCACACACCAAGAATCCCTTCCATACCTTCATCCATAACCATGCAGGAAAAGAAGACTCCAAGAGGGAAGAACGGAAAAAGAATCACAAGAGCTGGGATCCACAAACTGAAATGATCACAAGCCGTATTGAGCACAACTCGGAGTTGATTCATACTCTCACTTTCGAGATTGAGGACTTGGGGAAACTGATCAGAGAGCTCATCGAGAGGATACCACCACCACCTAAGGAGTAATTCGTCATCAGGTTTGGCATCCCCTTGGTCTGTTCCAAGCTTGGGGGAGTGTCACGGTATCATATCACTATCTCCTATCTTTTTACCTTATTAGTAGAGTCATATCATGAATAGAGGAGTTATTATGTAGGATGGTTTGCATTATGGAAGTGTCCCCTCTCTCGTTAGATATGTATCCCTTGGTGTGAGTTGCCGTTATGGAATATTAATGAGAAGTTCTATCATTCAATCTTTTGCATAGCTTATAATAGTTTTCAATTCGTGGTTATATGATTGATCTTGTTGTTAGTATTAGTAGCACTCTGGGATCATTGAGTTAATTTAGTTGGTTTTGGCAAACCTGGCTCGGTCAGTAGCAACACTTTTTTTGAGAGTTGAAAGAAAAGATAAAGGTACTCTAAAGAAAAATTATTTCATCGTCTTTCTTTCTTGATTTGCTCATAAGTCTAGTATTCTCTAGTTAAGATCTTTTGTGCTTCCAAGGAAGATTGCATGTTTGTCTTTATCACTCGTATGTTTGGTTGTTTCCTTCAACTCTTATACTTGCTACCCAGCCTTGCTAGCCAAAAACCTGTACTGAGAGGGTATTCTTCTTGTGCATCCACCTCCTTTAAACCAAAACCTTTGCCATTTGTGTCCACCATACCTACCTATTAGCATTATTGCTATTCCAAGTAAATTCTTGTTTTATCTACCTCCCAAATTAAACTTGTTATGTGAAAATTAGTGATTAAATCTCTCACGAACTTGATGGCACACTTTACTTTCTTGCATTTAATAAACTTGAACCATTGGGTCCTTCTTTGTTGCGTATATGCTTGTGCTTTATGAGTTGAAGTTAGCCGAACCATGTATCATGGGGACTGCTTTCAACACTTCATTTGGTACTTTGTACCTAGTTGATATCATGTTCTTTTGCTTATGGATCCCGGCGGTGTGAAATAAAAGTGGAACTTGTAAGATCATGGAGTTTATATGTGTGTTAGAGAAACGCCTGGGCCGCTAGCCTAAGCCATGCCTAATCATGGTGGAAACTTGCAGCATAACTATAGTGAGCATTCTATGAAGCTTCCTCAATAAAAACCTATGCAAATAGCAAATAAAAAGATCGCTGAGATGCTCACCGCCTTGCCTTGTCATTTTGATTATGGGATAGCTCCTATGTCATGTGCAAGGGGTACCCCGTTGGCGGTTCTCAATGATACGCATGTATTTACAATGACAAGAGCTTGCTCGTGACTAAAGTTGAGTAGCATGAGGATCGGTACTCATAAGTAAGGGGCATGAGATTTCAACTTATAACTTGTCAAGCATATCCTCTTAGTTGTGTCACTTTAACCTTAATCACCTAAAGATGCCTATGATAGGGGCAATGAGAGCTGAAAGCTAGTAAGTATCATAATTTTTGGGAGCTCTTTATGAGACTTGCAATCCCTGCTTCCCTCTTTGAAGGGCCTTTCTTTTACTTTGTAGTTGAGTCAGTAAACCTACTCCCTTCTATCTCAGCAAATATTTTGAGTTGTTGTGTTTCATTCATTCATATGATGATTTATTCAATCATGTCTTGTGTTCCTTGTTTTGCACATTGCTCTTATCTTGATGTTTCCTACTTTGAAAGCTATCATTGAAAAACCAGCTATTTGTGAACTCCAGCAAATTATCAACTATTCTTCAACCAAGAGCTAAGTTTGCCATTACCAAATATGATTTACTTTATGTATCTTTATTGTGTTTCCTTTACTCATTACAAGTTGAGTTATATAATAGTGAGTTGTCTTCTATTATGAACTATGTATTTGATGAATGTGATGCTTCTTGTCCGTATTATTTTATTGACACTTCACTCCATAAACCTGAGGCCATGTTTATTGAGCTCGGCTTAACGGGGACAAGCGAAGTCTAAGCTTGGGGGGAGTTGATACGTCCATTTTGCATCACTATTCTATGTCTTAATTCACTATTATTCATTGATATATTTCATATTGAGAGGTGATACTTATGGTATTTCATCTATTTTGCATGGTTGATGACTTTTGGAGCATGGACCGCTACAGTCCGGATTCTGATGGAAAATGTGATGTTTGGAGGCAAAATTCGCGAAGATCAGAAAATCCAGGAAAATATACGGAAAATCCTATTTTCCCACAAGACTAAGGATGCCAGAAGACGGAGTGGAGATGGGCCACAGGGGGCCCACACCACCCCATGGCGCGGGCAACCCTAGGCCACGCCAGGAGGTGGTGTGGCCACCCTGGCCCACTCCAGCCTCTCCCCTCTGGCGTATATCATCCTCCCGAAACCCTAAGACTCGGGGAGCAACCACAGAAAGATTTCGCCGCCTCTGCGGGGCGGAAAACACCGAGAGAGAAAGATCTCTCCGGCAGACAGATTTCTGCCGGGGGAATTCCTTCCCGGAGAGGGGAGATCGTCGCCATCAACACCACCATCAAGCTGGACTTCATCAGGATCATCATCACCACCATCAACACCCTCATCATCATCTCCATATTGCTGTAACAATTGTTTTGAATCTTGCATAGTTCATAGGGGAAACTTTCCCGGTGTTGATTACTCTTTGTAGTTAATGCTATTGAGTGAACCATTGAATTATTGTTTATGTTCAGATTGTTATACATCATTATTCCATCTCTGATCATGATCCATATGATGTCTTGTGAGTAGTTCGTTTTGTTCTTGAGGACATGGGAGAAGTCTTGTTGTTAGTAGTGGAGTTGCGTTGAGAAAGATTCAATAGATTGTTATTTAAGTTGTGGTGTACTTCTTCTAGTGGTGTCATGTGAACGTCGACTACATGACACTTCACCTATATGGGCCTAGGGGAATGCATTGTGTATTTGGCTACTAATCGTAGGGGTTGCCGGAGTGACAGAAACCTGAACCTCGTTAGGAAACCATTGCACAAGGGACGTAGAGGTCTTAGAGTTTAAAGCTGTGGTTAGGTTTCTACCTTAGTTACTTTCTTGTACTTACGGATGTTTGCAAGGGGTATAATCACAAGTATGTATTAGTCTTGGATGGGGCGGTACATTAGCACAGGTTCACCCACACAACACTTAGCAAGCTAAAGAAGATTAATCAACTATATGAAGCGAAAGCACTTGACAGTCTTCCCATGTGTCCTCGAGAACGTTTGGTCATCTTAAGTAATACAACCGTCTTGTCCTTTGCTGCATAAAGGATTGGGCCACTTGCTACATTTATTCCTATTGTCTTTTATTTACTCATACTTTGTTTACTTGCTTTATCAAAAAAACCTAAAATCCGTTTGCTAAGTATTTGTAGAGAATTCCTGATCCATACCACTAGCCAGCACCTTCTGCTCCTCGTTGGGTTCGACACTCTTACTTATCGAAAATACTGTGATACACCCCCTATACTTGTGGGTCATCAACGTGACGGAAAGATACTCAAGGGCCCACTCGGAGAAGTTATATCCAATAGTTGCGTAGCGTGTGATTTGATCACAGGGATATCACTTGTCGGAATGAGTCAAGTAGCATTGTTCGGTAACGATATTGAACACGACATGGTGATGTCATTGATCAGATCTTGGGCAATGCAAGTATCGAGAGACAAAGGGAATAAGACACGACTGTCCCGGTTCAAACAACGAAAGATCTTCGTGGAACGCATAGGGGTCACATGGCCATCCAGGTCCCTTTGTTGATCATTGGTCCGGGAGTGTCCCAACCATGTCTAGAGTGTTCCCGAACCGTAGGGTATCACGCTTAAGGTTTGATGGTGCTTAGAGAGTGTTTATAGGATCGTAAGAATCACCGAAGAATAGTAGAGAGAAAACCAGAAGGGTTTCAGTAAGTCCGGAGGATGTTCGGAGTGGAGGTGGAAGGTGTTCCATAGCCACGGAGATTGAATAATATATGAATGAATGTTAAATATTGATTTAATCATTTATTCATAATTATTTAATAAAAGAGAAAATCAATTTAAAGGTCAAAAGGCTTAATGGGTCAATTCTGGAGGGAAGAGGGCCCATTAGGGAAAGGCAAGAGGGGAGAAGGGGCAAGGGGTGGCCGGCTGGGCCAAGCCCCCCCCCCCCCGCCCCCGTGCGGGGCCTACTAGGGCCGGTCGGCGGCTGCCCCCCCTCTCCCTCCCTTTTAGTCCCACCCCGGGACTTTGAGGGAGGTAGTACCTCCCCTCCCCCTATATATAGTGGGGGTATTTGGCCAGATAAATACATACAATATTCAATAAAGGTATTCTCACTTTTGGGAAGACCTCCAATTGATATTCTCTCTCTCTCTCGTGACCGTGGTCCCAAGTTTGGACTGTGCGAACGAGAGACATCTTCACCGTGGAGCGTCGTCGCGCTGCGGGATTCGGATCTAGGAGCTCTACTTCCGCAACTGTTGCTGGATCGGGGAAGCGGGAGTCATCATCAGGAACCGGACATGTGTAACTCCCCACGAGGTGTCACACTTGAGGCACTCAAGTCGTTGGATCCGCTGGAGCGCAAGGACTTCATCACGACCTTGAGGTCGGCTTCGGCTCGTCTACATCAACCACGCTCTCATGAGCGTTGACAACGCTTTTCGGTCTTCAAGGGTAAGTTCATGAAAACCCCTCCCATTACTGCATTACTAATAGATAGGTCCTGGCAACATCAAGGGTTCAGGGGTGTAGGGTAAAAATGTATTGTTTTCATACGCGGAACCCCTACAGCTACCGCACGGGCGGGCGGGAGGTATCCACCGCTAGTAGGCCGATGCCAGCCGGCTCACCCAGGCATGGGCATGCACAAGGGAGAGCACTGGCATGTTGGCATGTGGTTGGCCGTGCCAAGGCCCACCCGGACACCGCTGATTTACCACCTCGCCTCACTGGAGGGCCGCTATTGGGTTGGGTGTGCGGTAGCCCCAGCCGACGGTTCCCTCTCCTCTCATTTTTCACTTTTTCCTTTAGTCCCACCCCAGGACTTTAGGGAAGGGAGTCATCCCTTTTCCCCATATAAAGAGGGGCATGGGGTGCGAATAAAACACAACAACAAGAATTGGTCTTTTCTCTGAGACAATTTTACTTGGAGAATTTCTCTCTCTCTCTTTCTCTCTTGTAACTATGGCCCCTTGTTAGGGTTGTGCGCGCAAAGGGAATACTTCGCTATGGAACATGGAGGTGCTGCAGGGATTCTAGCTGGAGATCTACTTCCTCACTCCCGACAGGGATCAGGGAACCAGAAGTCATCATCGTGCACCGCATGTGTGCGAAACCTCGGAGATGCTGCCATTAGTGGCACCCGGGTTGTCATGCAAGGACCAAGATAGGGGTGACTTTCGAGGAGCTTTGCGACCTTGAGGTTGGCTACGATATCGACTACCTCATCCATGTTCTTATCGGAACGTCAAATGCTTTCGGTCTACAAGGGTATGTTATCGAAACCTTCTCCGTTACAGCTTTACTCATAGATAGATCCTGGTTAGGTGTGTTCTATTGTAGGAATTTTTTGTTTCTTCCACAGAACCCCTTCAGTGCCATCAGAGCCGATCTATGTGTAGTACTATTGTACAGCCAATACACACATTGATTGTGTGGGCATTGATTCTACAATCGTTACCCTCTTATGTGTACTTGTTTATATCATGGCATTGTTGGATGAAGCGGCCCGAACTGACCTTATGCGCAATCTTACGTGAGACTGGTTCCACGCTCAATATACGACTTGTACCGTATAAGTGGCTAGCGGGTGTCTGTCTATCATTTAATAGTTGATATAGCATTTACAACGGAGGTCCTCAAAAAGGGTGTAGTAGAGACAATTGTTTGATCCATGTTGTGGCTGGAAGTTCGTAGGTAGAATCGATTCTGTCTCAAAAGCCTATCAGACATGTAAAACTTGCAAAAGATAAACTAGAGGCATCTAACTTTGTTTTGAAGTAGGCATATGATGTGATATGGTCTGATTCGTAGTAAAGGTAAAGTAGTTTGCTTTATATTGCTAAGTAGTGTAGTAATAGTCGTCTTCATGATGAACTACGAACTGGTAGAGTTGTAGACTTGACACCATACCAGTGGCAAGATGGAGATCATACCAGAGCGCTCAATGAAGATCGAGGCGCATGAAGAAGATCATATCTTATCACTTTATCTACATATGATGTTGATTGATTATACATCTTGTTGTGTGCTAGTCTAAGATACACTAGCTTAGCATTAAATAAGATAATCCCTATTGAAATCCAACTGTAGTGTTCTCCCTTTAGTGTGAACCACCAAGAAAGTCCATTGTTATGAAGCAGGTCGCAATGATCGGGTTCTAGACATATCGACGTTCGCATATGGTGGGTGCATGCCATGTATGCAGTGTGAATACACTAAGGTTGAGTTAGCAAGCCTAGCATGTACTTACATGGCTTTAGAACACAAGAATATCGAAAGATCAAGCATGAGTCACAAGTATGTTGTGATTGATGGAGTATAGTTTACCTTGGCAGCTATATCAAAGGCCGTGACGATCCGGGATGATATAGTGTAAATGGATCGTATGATCGCTAAAACTATCTTAGGGATGATAATTTTAGTGGGAGCTCAACTGCTAATTTGATTACAAATTTGAACTTGTATTACAAACTTAGTCTAAAGTCCTTTGCAAATATCCTTATATATCATGGCCGGATTCTTTGAATTCGGGTCCTTCTTACATGAAGGTGAACTCAAAGTAGATGGGTAAAATTTCATATACTGGTTTGAACGCCTTCAGGATACCCTCGACCTGAATGATCTAATCTATGTGATACAAGAGCAACTAGAAGATCTCCCCGATGGAACAACAAGTGAACCTGAAGTCATGCATTATCAAGCTTGCTACAATCGCTCCATCCTTGTCCAGTGTGCGATGCTCAGCTCAATGGATAATGAGTTGCATCTGCATTACTTCAACAATGATTCATATTAGATGATCGTAGAGTTGAATACGCTCTTTGCACCACAAGTCAGGCTCATGAAGTATTACCTGATCTCCAGGTTTCTCTCATGGAAAATGAGAGAGGATGGATGCCTTTGTAGTCACCTATCAGTCATTCAAAGGCTGTACGACCAACTTGCAAGCAATGTGGACTACTAGTTGTCAGATGACTTTGGAATAGATGGAGTGTTGTAGTCACTGCCCTCCAGCTATGAGAACATCATCAAGGGCTACATCGTGATAGGAGAATTGTTCACTTTTCATGAGTTTTTGTCTGACTTGAGGAATCTAGTGGTATACATCGATGATGATTCATCAGATGAAGATTATGAAGGTATATTTGATATACAAAAGTTATAAATGTTGCATGAAAACACTTATTGTAGTTTACCAAGTATACTGATACTTGTTTACCTATTTATGACAACAAGATCATCTGCATGAGAGCTTGCTGAAGAGGCGACAATCGCATGTTGCAGGCATTCAAGTTTTTGATGACTAATGAACACACTCCCTCTACATTTATCATTTAGACTAATGGATTTGAATAAAGGTTGTAATCATAGTGAGTGTGAGACCTTATTAGTATGTCCTGCTTTCAACAAGATGGTTATTCAATAAGCTTGTAACAATCTAGTTGTAACAATCTTATGAATAAAATATTTTATGGTCACATCTTGATTATGAATGGATTATTCTTATTATTGGTCTTGATGCTAATAACTTAGAACATTTATAAAATTCCAAAATATATCCAAAGTTTAGTGATAAACTCATTTATGAATAATTGTTTTGTTGAGTATCACATGATGGTTGAGAATTCAACAAAACTATTGATACCATGTCGAATCCAAGTAAATATGACTTTTACAATGAGAAACATAAATCAAGAACTGTTTGAAGTGTTCAAAGCAATTCAGAATCAAGTTGGATATTAAGTTGACTAGAATGACAAAGTCTTGGAGATTTGATCAAATGGCTTCGTATTTGAGTAGTAATTATGGCATAGAGACTTGTGAAGATGTTTCACAAATTACAAAGTTTGGATACACCAAAGCTATTGATATATCCAGGACATCGTAATCATACAATATTGGATACTTATGGTCTGGATCTAATCTCTTCTAAGGGCTGAAGTATCGTTTAGAATTAGCATTAGAAATAGCAAATACTCATAGGGAACATCTAAAATATTCATGGAAAGGGAGCATCAGGAAACCGAACCGCTCCTCGCGTCGCCCCCGTAGGCGACGCAGGGGCGATCCCGAATCCCTCACTCCAGCACCCATCTCCCCTTCCCTCTCCTCCATCGCCGCTGGCAGCAGCCGCCGGGCAAAGCTCAGGCGGTGCCGGCGGTGGTGGGTCTCTTTTTTCTGCGGGTGGTAGGATGTGCGGGCAGCTGCAGCCGACAGCGGTGCGCTGCGACAAAGCGGGCTTGGCCCTGAGGTTGGGCGGCGAGGCATGATGTGCTTGTCGTTTGACGTAGAGCTCGTTGGGAACCCCAAGAGGAAGGTATGGTGAGCACAGCAGAAAGTTTCCCTCAGTTATGAAACCAAGGTTTAATCGAACAATAGGAGCAAGGAAACACCCCAAAGGTGTTACTAGCTGAGCTTTGGCAGGGTGCACTACCGGTGCTAGTAGCAACGTGGAGACCTGCACAACACAACCACAGAACTTTGTCCCCAACTTGCGATGAGGTTGTCAATCTCACCGTGTTTTGCAGAAAACAAAGGATTAAACGTATCGAATGGAAAGAAGTAAAAGTTTGTAGAAAGTAAACACAAAGCAGTAAAAGATTGTAGATTGTATGTAAAAGACAAGGACCAAGATCCATAGTTCATTAGAGGTGGCTCTCCTTAAGATAGATAACATGCTGGGTGAACAAATTACAGTGGGGCAATTGACAAACACCGAGAAAGCAATACATGCATATACTAATCATCTTGACTCCTTTGAGACTTGATTGGGCATTACGACATAATACATAGACCGCCATCCAACTGTATCTATGACTAATAATCCACCTTCAGGTTATCATCCGAACCCCCTCCAGTATTAAGTTGCAAGCAACAGATTATTGCTTACTACTGCGTGTAAAGTAAACAATACGATTGTTCTATGAACAAAGGATTGTTGTTTTCTCCTAGTAGCAACAGCACATCTAGTACCTTAGAGATTTCATCACTTCCCAGATTACGAGGCATGAACCCACTATCGAGCATAAATACTAACTCTTGGAGTTGCTAGCATCTACTTGGCCAAGATAGCTACTAACAACGGAAAGCATGCAAGATCACAAATAACAAAGACATGATAGAATCAATAATCAATCTAAAATAGCATCTCAATATCCATCGGATCCTCGCAAACACAACATGTATGATTACAAATAGATGATCTTGATCATGAACGGAGCTCACAAGATCTAAATATGAAAGCACAAAGGAGGAGAAACCAGCCATCTAGCTACTACATGGATCCGTAGTCCAAGGATGAACTACTCACGCATCATACCGGAGGCTTGCATGGTGATGAAGAAGGCATCCAGGGTGAATTCCCCTCTCCGGCAGGTGCCCGAAGAGCTTCAGATCCCTCCGATCTAGGGATGGAGATGACGGAGGCTACAGACTCTTTCGTGGATTTTTGATCGGGTACTTAGGGTTTTCGTCCCGAGGGCAATATATAGGCGGAAGGAGAGGCCGAGGGGGTGCCGGGAGCCACCACACCACCCCCTGGCACGGGCCCAGCCTGGCCGCGCGGCCAGGTGGTGTGGCCCGCCCCTGGCCCTTCTCCGTCTCGTATTCTGGCACTTGATCCCTTCCGGAAAAATAGGCACTTTGGCTTTTGTCCCGTCCAATTCCGAGAATATTCATTTTCTGACTTTCCTAGAACCAAAAACAGCAGAAAATAGGCAGCTAGCACCGTGGCTCTTGTTAATAGGTTAGTCCAAGAAATCATATGAAAAGTACTCCAAAGTTGGAACAAAACACAAGAAAGTGGATAAAACCAAGCATGGAACATCAAAAATTATAGATACATTTGCAATGTATCAAGGCGTGACGGTGGCGTCGTCCCCTGGGGTCGGCGGTGGTGAGACGGAGCACATCTTGAGGCGGCGGCCGGAGATGAGCCGTGGTGGCAGGGGGGCTCGGCCCAGATCTGGGACAGGCTGGGATCGATCTGGGCTGGCCCGGCCCTGGCCCAGCGCGTGGGTTCGATCGGAACCCCACCTCCTGGCGCATCGAGGCTGAGCACCGGAGCTGGCTAGGCGGGCCTAGCACCGGTGGTCCTCGGGCTGCGGGCAGCGTCGTGTCGCGGTGCTCTACCCCTGCTTATGATTCGAAGTATGAAACATTTGAAAATTGTATATTGTTCATAGACTTTCAAGATGAAGTGGAAAATCATTGTAACAAGAAAATAAAGAGTTTATGATTCGATCATAAAGGAAGATATTTGAGTTACATGTTTAGCAAAAACACCTAAGATTTGAGGAACTGTTCCATGATTTGTGTTTCCCGATAAACCATAGGAGTATGACATATTCGAGAGATGAAATCAAACCATATTTGACATGGTAAGATCAACGGTGTCATTTATAAAACTATCATTATGTTTTAAGGATTGAAGCTTTAGAGACTACCGCTTTTACACTGAAAAGAGCACCATTGTGATCCGTTGAAATGACACCATATAAGTTATGGTTTGGGATAAAACCTGAATTGTATTTTCTTAAATTTTGGTATGCTATGCATAAGTAAAATGTTTACAACCAAAGTCGGATAAGCACGTCTTTGTAGGTTATCCGAAAGAATTTGTTGGGAATTTCTCCATAACACTGAGGACAAAAGAGTTTGTCGCTTGGAACGTCAAGTTCTTGAGAAGGAACTTTTCATGAAAAGTTAAGTGGGAGGACAATAGAACTTTGATAAGGTTGTTGAACCTTAGCTATATGTGCTAAGTAGCACAGCACCGGAAAGTGTCCCGGTGGCGGCCACATTGCTCATGGCTCCCGTATTACAAAGGGTGTGATCTCGGAGATTAGAGTTCCTATTGAACCGTGTGGGTCGATAAGAATCAAATAGCCAGATTTGATAAACAAGTCGTTATTCTTTTGACAATGATGAACTGACTGCATGCAAAGAAGCAATGATGGGCCCTGACTCCATAAAATGACTAGAAGTCATAGAATCCGTGATAGTATCCATACACGAGAATCAAGTTTCTGAACTTGGAAGACCCTCTGAAAAAGCGTAGAGCCTATCGGTCGTGTTTGGATCTATAAAGAAATAGACATGGATGTTTAAAATCTATGAAATAGTTGACATGTCGGAAAGAAGTTTACGGCAATGTTCAAGGAGTTGACTATGACAAGATTTGATCTTTCATAGCGATATATAGTCTTGACGGATTAATGTAGCAACCACTACATATAATTTGGTATATGGTAGTTGAATAAACAAAACAAGGTTCTTCTAATAGAACGGTTACCTAGGACGTGTACATGACATGGTCTGAAGGGTTTTGTTAATTCAAAGGGTGCTAAAAGGGCATGCAAACTTCAATAGTTGAAGTAAGCATAGCGGAGTTGGAATCTTCACCATGATGAAACTGTTAAAAGAGTTTAAATTCATCGGAGATGATGAAGATGCTTGCATTTGCAAGAAATTAAGTGGAGCTGAGACATATTTCTAATACATTATGTAGAGGACATATTGTTGATTGGAAATGATGTATCTTGTATTGACACAAGTTAAGAATTTCATTAAAATAAGATTTCGATGAAAGACTTGGGCAAAACCGGAATATTTGGCATCAATATCTATATGGATAGATTGAGGCGCTAATATGGTTGTGCCAGACATACATATATGAGATATTAAAAGGGTTCAATATGGAAACAACAAGAAAGGTTCTTGCTACATGGAAATGATTGTATCAAGATTCAAGTGTTTCAACACTTGGTGAGTAAAATCACATGAAGATTTTGATCGATTATACCATGATATGTATATATCCAGAATATCCTATGCTCTAAATGTTATGAGCACATACCATAATGATTCATAAGATGATCATTGGACAATAGTAAAGATATTCTTATGAGCTTTGGAAGAACTAAGAATATATCATGTATAAGTGACAAATAGTTAAAGGTAGTTCATTGTAAAGTGTTACATTGATACTAGTTTTGTCACAAGATACAAATTAAATTTATCTCAAATTAGACTATGGGTGGCACAATGTAATGGAAAGGATGTTCCATGATGGATTTGGATAAGTTCCAAAGTTGAAACATTGTGACGGATACTACAACAAAAGGCTAAGTATATGACTGCTATAGTAGCAGCAAAGGAGGGCATTTGTGTTAAGTAGTTTGTTATCAAACTAGGTGTGGTTCAAAGTGGGCTAATACTATCAAGTTATATTGTATGACAATAATATCAACATATTTTTACCCGAACAAACTAAAGGTCTCACCAAAGGACCAAATTTATACAATGCCATCTCATTTGAGAATGAGTGATGCGTAGAGACGCAAAGACATGCAAATACACACGAACCTGAAAGTGCCAGATCCGGAGATTATGTTAACCACTAGAAAATGCGTATATTCAACACCTAGGTGTTGTATATACAAAGTTTTTCAAACTAGATTATTGACTCTAGTGCAAGTGGGAGACTGAAGGGAATACACCCGAGAAGCAATAATAAAGTGGTTATTATCTTATTCCATGTTTATGATAAATGTTTATTTTGCATGCTATAATTGTATTAATTGGAAACGTTAATACATGTGTGTTTAATAAACAAAATACAAAGTTCCTAGTAATTCCTCTCATATAAACTAGCTCGTTGATTAAACAAGATGATCAAGGTTTCCTGATCATGGACATTGGATGTTGTTAATAACGAGGTCACAACATTGGTGGAATGATGTGATGAACATTCATCTGAAGTATAGCATTACGATCAAAGTCATTATGTTTATATTGCTATAACATCATACGAAGTAATCTTAGTTGCATATGTGGGAGTCAGTACGGATCTCCAGGTCCCGCTGCTGATTATTGATCGGAGAGGGGTCTCGATCATTTCTGCATTATTCGCGAACCATAGGGTGACACACTTAAGGGATACCGACACCATTTGGAGCAAATATGTTTCAGATAAAGATTTAAGAAAGCGCTGGGATTATTTCAATAGACACCGAAACTGTTTAGGGTGAAATTGCTGAAATTGGTTCTGCATGTAATATTGAAATGTTGCAGGGGGTTTTATGTGAATGTTTGTTAATTAAAGTAATTAACAAAATTCTTAATAAAAATAATAAAAGAGTTTTATTAAATGAGAGAGCATTAAATTTGGAGAAATTTAATGCATTTAAAGTGGAGACTTTAAAAAGAGAATGTGAAGGGGCAAATTTATGTGGAGGGAGTTACCACCACATGAATGAGGAGGTGAGGGGTCACCCCTTGGGCGCCGGCCATGGGGAGGGGCACCCCCCTCCTCCTATAAAAGGCCCCCCTCTCACACCTTCACACTCACACCTCCTCGTGAAGGATCTCCCTCCCCCTCTAGTATTATTCCCCCATGGTCTCGGATTAGCGAGATACATGTTCCCGGTGGCTTTATCTACAAAGGAGTTGCTGCTTCCGCTGCTTTGCTGGAGCGAGGGATGGAGGTTGTCGGGGTACCGGACGTGTGTGCGATCACGGATGCACCGCTGCTTTGCGGTGCTAGACTTGGTGGTGCTGGACTTGCTGGAGCTGGATCTGAAGGACGTGCTAGATCCGGACCTGCTGGACTTCATCACGATCTTGAGATCGGCAAGTGTACGACTACATCATCCACGAGTTCCATCTTGTTAACAAAGCTTTGTTGTCTTCGAGGGTAAGTTCTCCATGGATGTATATCCACCCGTTGCTTGTATCTAATAGATAGATCTTGGCGTATAGTTCCAATCATAGGAATTTTTTTGTTTTCTATGCTGCAAACCCCAACAGGGTGTACCTATTTCCCACCACTCGGAGCGTACCGAGGGAAACCCTAGGATCCATCCGGGCAACAACGTCATCATCGCCGCCTTCCTACTTGGAGGTGTTGCTTGGTGCACGACGCTTCGGAGTGCTAGGCATGTGGTGGAACTTAGTTGGAGGGTGCAGTGGTTGCGGATCTTCATTGTTTTTGTCGAGCCATTGTTATCGGCTTTGTTTTCTTTTCTTTTTCTTTTTTGGTCTCTTTGTTTTTCTGTTGGGCGTTGTGATGTCCGGCCCAGCAGTATTATCAAACGGTTGCTATATAAATATAGCTAGGCGCATGCCTGTTTCGAGGAAATATTCATGCAAACAGCACCATAAAGGTTATGGCACGTTCGAGTTTCTGGAGATGTCGATAAATTCGAAGTCGTGGCGAATGAAAGTTTTGTAGTGTATTCTTAGGAAACTATGAATACATCTTCCCGACTAAAAGGAAAAACCTGTGTTGCGTAGCATGGTACTTCATCAAGAAAGATTTTTCTCACAAGGACACTAGTAGTAAGAAAGTGAAAGTTCAAACGAGGTATTTGACCTTGTCTTCAATTATCAGAGTGACGCAATGGAATATGTTCTAGGAGTTGTACTCTATAATTCAAGAATAAACTAATGATGAAGATCATAATGTTTTAGGAAATACTTTTACTAAGGAAAGTAGGATTCAAGATATATTCTGTCATTAGCAGAATTACATTGTTGATTCATTTGTCATGTTAATGGAACATGACATGCCTATGAACTACAAAGAAATGTGATGGACCCAAGTACAAGAAATGATTAAGAATCAAAAAATCCTATATTTAAGTTACATTTGAGAATGTGTTACTTGATCTCATTAAGTAAAGGTTATTTACTTAATATTCTAAATGACTACAAAGTCATAAGAAGAAATGAAACTTAAAAGGAATACTTTGAAGGATCGATTGGTCAGAAATGTGTTTGACAAATTCAATGGTTTGACTGCATTAAGTAGTGATTCCTAAGTCTGTTGGATTTGCGTAAGTAATTACTCCAATTTGGTAATTGGAAGTAAGATTATCAAAACTATGTTGTAACTGGTGCAATGGGCATGTTTTGTAAGCAAGGTAATTGCTACATGTCTTGTAGTAGGAATTATCAAGTTGATAGATGATCAAGGAATTTTGGAAGTTGCCAAAATGTTGACAAATCATGCATTTAGATAAAATTGAGTGGGAGCTAAGCAGTTTTACCTTAATATGTGTATGACATATTTTGAGTAAGATTCGAATGGGAGAATGGGAGTACTGACCTCATATGTGGATGACATTTTGAGTGGAAGTGCGACAACAGGCATATATAGGAATATTCAATGAAATTTTAACAAAACATTGGAAATCTGTCGAGATAGATTTATTTATTTAATGAACATTATTGTCGAAATGTTTTAGGGAAAAGATTCTGAAAGAGTTCAGAATACCTAGTTTGGATTCTGAAGGAGTTCAGAATAGGACAAGAAAGAAATCATGTCTTTCTTGTAAAACTAGATGAAACATTGAGTTTGACTCGGTATAAACGATGATGGTTAGAAGGGAAGAAAAGGGATGTGCAACATCTACTATACCTTGGTCATAGGTTCTTCCATATAACTATATTGTGTACTCAATATAATTTGACCCATAGTCTGTGGTTAAAAGAAAGTTCTTAGTTGTAAAGAACATGTACTTAGAAGTAAATTCCGAGTAAACCACTAGACCAGAGTTGAGTTTATCCTTAAACCTGTAAGAAGTATGGTTAGACACAGAAGTTGCAACTAGATGCAATTTTAGTTAAGATCTACATAGATATAGAAGTATATAGTTATTTCAGAAATAGCTGGTATGTGAAGGAGATATGCCCTAGAGGACAATAATAAAGTGTTTTATTTGATGTATCTCTTGTATGTTCATAATATGTTTCATGTCATGCTATAATTGTGTTAATACAAAATGTTAATGCACGTGTGGTATGTAAACAAACTGTGTCTCTAGTTACCTCTAGCAAACTAGCTCATTGGTCAAACGGATGATCTAGGGTTTCCAGGTCATGGGCATTTATGCCAATTGATAATGAGGTCATATCATTGGTTGAATGATGTGATAGACAAACATCCAAAGTTATATCATAATGAGATCTAGTTATAAACATTCATCATTGATGATAACAAAGAAACCTCGGAACCTAATCCTTTGACTGTGAAATAATACATAATCACTGTTACTGGAAGGAGCCTTGATGGTATCAAGTATCAAGATGTGAAAGGGTGATCAAAAAGGTAACACTCATGGGGCGCATTTGGTGGTTACGTGCGCCTTGTCGCCTATTGGATGACGTGTGGGTCGCGCCATGTGGGAATGTGTGGGGCAGGTTTATTGGGAACGCGTTATGGGGGACGTGGTGTGGGACCATGTGGGGCGCGTTTGGTGGTTACGTGCGCCTTGTCGCCTAAATTTGAAGTTTTCTTTTTTATTATTTTTTATGATTGGACTTTTTAAGAGCGCCTTTTCCCCTCTCTCTCGCTAACAATTGTGTTTTTTTTCAGAAAAGGTACCGAATCTAGAGCAGCTTCTCTCTTCATTCATTGTTCCTTTTGGCCCTTGTTTTTTCCCAATCTAGTAGCAAATCTAACCAGGTTCAAACTAGGAGGAGGAAGTGGGACTAAACTAGGAGGAGGAGGTGGCCGATGGTGGGGTAGGCCCCACTTGCATGCTCCATGGCCCTTCTAGGCCGGTTGGTGGTAGGGTTGGCCCCACCCACGCGCCAAGGCCTCCTTGGCTGGCAACGACCATACCCCCTTAGGCGGCTGACCCCCTCATGGGACCTTCCTCTAGGAAGGCCCATGTAGGTGGGATTCCCTTTTAATTAAATAAATAAATATATTTAATCATTAGTTCATCTAATTAATATTAAATATACATTATTAAATTCCTTTCACTTCGAATGTTGGGGGGATACCCCCGGGTAGGGTCACTCCGGGGTATAAAGGCCGAGTTAGCCGAGGTTCGGCAAGCTCAAAGCGGATGCTGATCGGGTCACCTCAAGGCAGGCTGGATCACGGAGTAAACCGGATCAGGGGGGTCGCCTAACACTATATCAGCCGACTTGAGGAGTAAGTCGGAAGTGCTTG
This sequence comes from Avena insularis, assembly GCA_023614405.1. Classification (NCBI taxonomy): domain Eukaryota; kingdom Viridiplantae; phylum Streptophyta; class Magnoliopsida; order Poales; family Poaceae; genus Avena; species Avena insularis. Next base: position 491,810,120 of record CM042692.1, on the reverse strand, counting down.
TCTAACTTGTATGCAGGAACAGGTGTGGCCGGATCTACCATGATCCGGGTCCCGTTTAGCTTCTGGGAGAAGGAAGGAATCTCTCTGGTCAAAAAGAAGGCCCGGTACGCACTGCATGAGCGAAGCAAGCAAGGGCAGGACCACCGGGTCATGGCCGACAAGGGTGACGATGCTCATCGGGACGCAGCGCCATGAGGCTCACGTAGCTAAAGCATGTATGACGCGGGGGAAAAGCACCCCGGTCGGGTTACCACTTTGAGAGGAGGCATATTCTTAGGAATATTCCTCCATGTATGCCCTAGGCAGAGACCAAGCCCCCTCTATATAAGGGGGGCTAGGGTTTCAGTAGAATGGGGGTTTTTTTCTTCGATACCGATTTTGCTAAGGTGCTAGGAGTGAACTGTAGTTGAGAGTAAGAGAGCTTCTTCTTCCTCCTCTCGCCAATACAGCTCTAGGAGCACTTGTAAACTTGAAAGGAATACAATCTTCTGTGTGGAGAATCACTCCACTATCCCTCCCTGGATTCCCTAGCGTATTAGTCCCCACCTTTAGCCTATCCATGGCATCTGCCGTGACACCACCATGACAGTTGGCACCCACCGTGGGGCTAGCAGCGCTAGCAGGGGTGAAGATCTGGACGGGAAACCTCATCGGCACCGGCGAACGCATCGTCTCCGGGCTCGTTCAGCGCTTTGGAGCGCTGGACTTTGTCAGCGACAACGCTGGCTGCTTCGGCACGCGCCCACTTTCGCGCAACGGCCTCTTCGTCAAGTTGGGTGCACAAAAGGTCTACGTTGCTGTGGACATATCATGCGTTCATCCGCAGTCGTCCGAGGCAGGGAACCACCCTTAGCGTGGTTCATGGGCGATCACCGCTCCCGGACCGTCTTCAAGTGATGATGATCAAGGCCGGGCAAAGGCGTAGCAAGGATCCAGCACTGGACCCGGAGGTAACACCTAAGGCACCGAGGAAAGGTAGAGGTCCTCCACTAGAGAGGCCTGAGAACGTACTGAGAGAAGCTATGGATAGCTTGGCAAACCCGGTAGCAGAAGTGGTAGATCCGGCTCAGGCACAGGCCGAGCTAGAGGAAACTAGGCAAAAGATACTAGAAGACGCAAAGAAAATAGCCGCGGCTCAGCAGTCGCTGAACATGACGCTGCGTGAGTATGCAAAGGCAAACAAAGTTGATACGATAAAAGTAAAAGGGATGATGGAGCCGAGGGATCGGAAAACTATTTGTCTGTGGGGTTGCCGAAGTATAGTACCCCGGCGAAGAACCTCAGAGCAGCGGATGCGGCTGCATCCGAGTTAGAGGGTCTGACAGGTGAGGCCCATCAAAGACAGCAAGATAGGGTTAACGAGTTAGTTCGGATCGCGAACAGACAGAACTAAGAGCTACTCAGAGCTAACCCGGAGAGAGCTGGAGCTTCCAAAATCGTCCATTCGGCAATGGGTAACCCGGAGAAATCCACTGGAGCCGCATCGTCACCTCATGGTGGTCCAAGGAGAGAAGAGGTAGTAACCTCGGCCAGACGGAACAAACAGATCGTCACGTACGACCCGACGCGTGCAGGAAAAGAAAAAGAAACGCAGAAAAATGATGATCAACGAAGTGTGAGCCGAGGTGAAGCTGGCCGAAGTAAACACGACCAAGGCAATGTCGGCAAGGGAACATTGTCAATGGCAATGCCGGACAGCGAAACTCGGCAGGAGCAGGACAACCGCAGCAGCAGAATATACCAAGGCAAGAGCAAAGCACCGGCCGAGGTATGCAATAGAAAGGTGCGCCCCAAGTGCAAAACTGATACAATGACGGTGATTCGGAGATGGTGAACGCGGGGTACCCAATACCGGACTATCATGTGATAGGGTCAAGATTGGGAAGCAGGGATTTAATGCCGGATGATGCCAGGTTGAAACTGGATCGCCTGTATAGGTCGGAACAGATCGAATGTCAAGGTCCCCCGGGTCCAGCGTGCTTTGGACCTGGATCATGAAGGAGCCACCGGTACCCAACTTCTAGCTGCCCAGAGGCACGAAGACATATGACGGCAGTACCAAGCCGGAGGATTGGCTTATAAACTATGCTACGGCTGTGAAAATTGCCACTGGCAACTTGAGATGGGCAGTACGATACGTACCCCAGATGTTGGAAGGTCCGACCAGAGTATGGCTGAATAATTTACCACCCGGAAGCATCAACTGCTGGATAGATTTTGAAGAAATGTTTATCAGCAACTTCTCAAGTACATATCAGAGGCCGAATAGGTCGCAGACCCTAGCAATGTGCAAGCAAAGACCTAATGAGACGGACCGTGAATTCCTGACCCGGTGGTGTACCGTGAGAAACTCGTGTGAGGGTGTCATAGAGTCACAGGCCATAGCATGGTTTGCGCAAGGGTGCAGATATGGCAGAAAGTTGTGGATGAAGTTGCAAAGGAAAATGCCAATTACGTTGGCAGAGATGATCCGGATTGCCGATTCGTATGCTTTGGGTGATCCGACTCAACCTAGGCTCGCGTCAAACGAGTCAAACGAGGAATACTATCAGAGGGATGGAGCCGGGTCATCTCGGAGGAACGATTACAGAGGAAAAAGAAGAGATGATAGACCGGATCATCGCTACGGTTCGCAACAAGTTGCAGCTGTGAATCAAGATCAACCCGGAGCAGGGAGCAAACAACGCCAGAAAACGGGAGGGCAATGGACTCCGAGAAACAATGGCAAGAAAACATGGACCCCGGAGCAAAAGAAACAGTGGCAAGAAAAGAAAGACCATCCGAGGTATACCTATGAGTCGATGTTGGACCAGCCGTGTAAGTTTCACACGCCAAATCCGAATAGCCCGGCAGGTCACACAACGAGGCAATGTGAGTGGATGCGTAAGATAGAACAAGGTGGTTCGGAGAATGCTCAGGCACCCCGGAATGATCAACCTCGGCAGGAGTTACCTCGGCAGCAATTGCTCTCCGGAGCGAACACGCAATAGCTAATGTTGCCTCCCCCTCCGCCGCGGTATGACAACAATGAGAGAAGGGATGCAGTGCATCAGGTGGAAAATCAGCACCAGCCGGATCAGGGGTACCCCGAAAACGAGGGGAGGAATGAGTACAGGGAACATCACCAGAGCTATTGTGTGTTTACAACTGAGGAAACAGATAGAAAGAGCTTGCAGCGCTGACATATGGAGGTCAATGCGGTAATGCCAGCAGTGACGAGGTACATGCCTTGGTCGGACCAGGAACTCACCTGTAACATCAAAGATCATCCTAAGCTTATGCCGAGTCCAGGTTCATATGCGCTAGTGCTGGATCCGACATTCATTGGACCGAACATCAATGTGAGGTTCTCCAAGGTACTGATTGACAATGGCAGTAGCATTAACATCATGTATGCGGATACAATGCGCAAGTTGGGTATCTCGGAAAACATGCTCCAGGCTACAAGGACAACTTTCCATGGCATTGTACCAGGCATTTCTTGTGAGCCCATAGGCAAAGTCCGGGTCGACGTGCTATTCGGCACAAGGGATAACTGCCGAACTGAGAATGAGTTTGAGGTGGTGAACTTGGAAAGTGTGTATCACGCGTTACTCGGAAGACCAGCATTGAACAAGTTCATGGCAAGCTGCCACATCAGTAATCTGAAGATGAAGTTGCCCGGGCCAAATGGAGTGATTACCATTGCTGGAGATTTCCGACGTTCCATTGAGTGTGCCTCAGCCGGGTCAAACCTAGCTGAGTCACTCGTGATTGTGCAAGAGAAAAGAAAAATCCAAGAGGTGGCGGCATTAGCTCACCACAAGAAAGATATGCCGGCGTTGAGTAACCCGCATGGTAGCGTTTCATTCCAAGCCGCAAAGGACACCAAGAAGGTTCCAGTTGATGACATGTTCTCGGAGCGCACCATAACAATTGGTGCCGCGTTAACTGATAAATAGGAAAGCGAGCTCGTCAACTTCCTCTGTGAGAATCGGGACATTTTTTCTTGGTCCACGCAGGATTTGCGAGGTGTTCCGAGGGAGTTGGCCAAGCACTCTTTGAACGTAAGACTCGGAGCAAGGCTGGTGAAGCAACCTCTCCGTCGCTTCACCGAGGATAGGAGAAAGGTCATTGGAGACGAGATAGCTCGATTGCTAGCAGCAGGATTTATCATGGAAGTACTGTATCCGGATTGGCTCTCTAATCTGGTGCTGGTAGAAAAGAAGAAGGATGATCCGAACGTGGCAGTGGTTTGGCGTATGTGTATCGATGACACGAACCTGAATAAGGCGGTCCAAAAGATCCATTTCACCGCCGAGGATAGATCAGGTCATAGACTCAACCGCGGGATGTGAACTGCTGTCATTCATTGATGCATATTCTGGTTTCCACCGGATACCTCGAATCCGGATGATCAAATAAAGACGCGTTTATCACCCGTCAGACGGGCTTATTGCTATCGCACTATGCCGTTTGGTTTTGCGTAATGCAGGTGCAACGTATCAAAGATGTATGCAAAATGTTTGCACGACCAAATAGGTCAAAATGTACGGTACGTGGATGATGTGGTTATCAAGACCAAGGAAAGCAAAACGCCCTTGACAACATCAAAGTGTACATTCGCGAACTTGAGAAGGTTCGGATGAAGCTTAACCCGAAAAATGTACCTTTCGTGTCGGCTGGAAAATTACTCGGATTTCGTCTCGGCCGAGGTATTGAAGTTAATCCAACTAAGATTCGGGCCATTGAACGAATGGAGCTGCCGAAATGCCTTAACGATGTCCAGAAGTTCACCGGGTGCCTAGCATCATTGAGTCGGTTTGTATGTTGGTTGGGAGAAAAGGCATTGCCTCTATACCAACTCATGAAAAAGTCGGATAAGTTCGTTTGGACACCACAGGACGATGAAGCCTTTGCCCACTTAAAAAAGATATTGGCCACTGCACCAGTGTTAGCCTCTCCAGTATCAAAGGAGCCAATGTTGCTCTACATAGCCGTAACCAACCGAGTTGTAAGTGCAGTGATTGTAGTAGAGCGCAATGAAGAGGGTAAGTCGGTGCAGAGGCCAGTGTATTACTTGAGCGAGGTATTGTCTGCCTCAAAACAGAACTACCCGCACTTTCAAAAGGTGGCATATGGTGTTTATATGGCGGCAAAGAAGTTAAAGCATTACGTTGAGGAGCACCCCATCAAAGTGATATGCGAAGCTCCCATATCCGAGATAATGGGTAACAAGGATGCGAGTGGCAGAATTGCAAAATGGGCAATTGAGCTAGCCCCTTATGCCCAATCTGACGTAAGAGAAGCAATCAAGTCTCAGGCTGTGGCGTACTTTTTGTAGATTGGGCCGAGGTACAATACGAACCACCGCCACCAGATCCGAACTACTGGAGGATGCACTTTGACGGGTCGAAAACCAAAACCAGATTAGGCGTCAGGGTTGTGCTTACCTCGCCAAAGAAGGACCAGCTAAAATACGTATTGCAGATCCATTTCGCGGCATCGAACAATGTCGCTGAGTACGAGGCACCTGCCGTGACACCACCACGACATCGAAACACCTTTTGAACCCCTTCGAACAACTTTAGATTCTCTCAAAACGATTCCGGATCTCTCTTCTCTATTCTCTTACGATCTCGAATCAACTCTAAGCATCATCTACCCTTAAGTGTGCCACCCTACGGGAATGCGCATACATGATCGAGACATCTCTCTGATTAATGACCAACAACAGGATCTAGAAACCCATGATGCCCCCATCGTTCCTCCATTTAATTTGATCACTTGAACCTCAAATGCCAAGTACCATTTGTTGGGAATATGCCCTAGAGGCAATCATGTATGATGTTATTCCCAATGTATTCGTAAAGTTATTGTCCATGTATGAACTACTGATATGTATCATTGAATATGTGATTCCATTGTGGAACTATATATTCATGTTGTTCATACTAATTGTCCTTAGTCGTTGAGGTTGTGCTAGACACACAACTTAGACTAATGTGAAAGTCGGCTGATGACTCGGTTCCACTTGTCATGGGCATGGAGATGCTATTCTGACTTACACGGATTCGGCTGAAGAGTTTAGCGAGTCGGACTGACCCATATTGAGATGCAACAAACAAGTCGTCATTTGTATGTCTCAATCAATGTAATCCTTAGACCTGAGTTTATTGCACAATCCGAGTTGAGGATCACCGACTTAGGTTCTGTCAAATGCGGTTCTGTCACTGGGCACTTACAAAGGCAGAGTTCGGATCAACTGAGAATCAAGCTGCGTGATGTGGATGACCAAGATGGGATTTTCCCCTCCGACTAGAGAGATATCCTCTGGGCCCTCTCGGAAGATATGATTCGGAAAGCATGGCCATGCACGACTCGGTTAAGTGTTAACTCAGGCGATCGACTAAGAGTTAGTCAAATGAATCACTTATCTCGGATCGAAAAAGAGAGTCGAACTATTTAAGGGATGATGATTATTCGCCTATAGTTCGACAAGGCATATCGTGAGGAAAAAGGGACTCGGACGAAAGTCACATTGGAAGGTATGTCAGCTAAAATACGTATTGCAGATCCATTTCGCGGCATCGAACAATGTCGCTGAGTACGAGGCTCTTGTGCATGGGCTCAAAGTGGCAAAAGAGATTGGCATACGTCGGATAATATGCTTTGGCGACTCGGATTTGGTGGTGCAGCAAGTGTCCGGAGTGTGGGATGCCCTGGATCCAAACATGGCACTGTACAAGTTTCATGGGCAGAAGATATCTGGTTACTTTGAGAGGTGTGAATTTCACCATGTACCCCGAGTGGAAAACGAGGCTGCGGACATGCTATCGAAGCTCGGATCAACCCGACAGGCAATTCCACCGGGTGTAGCATTGGAACACCTCAGAAGACCATCTATCAGGCCGTCCCCAGGAACCGACTCGATCTATGTCCCGGAAGATACGGAATCTGGAGCTGAGCCCATGGACATTGCCATGGGAGGTAGTACGCGAGACCCGGGGGCTACCTCGCTGACCCGGACCGCCAAGCCAGCGATCCGGAAGTTATGCCAATATATCGATGGAAATTGATGAGGACGTGTTCCTGCACGAGCGATACCAGCTTGGGCGCCTATATTCCAATTCTGAAAGACGGAACGCTGCCTGAGGAGAGGTGTTAGCAGGCAAACTCAGAGGAGAGCAAAATCATACACAATTATCAATTCGAGGCTGTACAGAGTGTAACCAATGTCCTCCAGATGCGTTGACCGGAAGAAGGGCTTGACATCCTCCGAGATATACACCAAGGAGAATGCGGGCATCATGCTTCATCCAGAGCCTTGGTGGCAAAAGCATTCTGGCATGGGTTCTACTGGCCAAGTGCCTTAGAACAAGCAGAAGATCTGGTGAGAAAATGCAATGGTTGTCAAAGATATGCTACTAAGACACATATGCCAGTGTCGGAACTCAAGACCATACCAATTACGTGGCCATTTGCCATATGGTGCTTGGATATGGTTGACCCATTCAAACCAGCGAAGGGAAACATGACACACATTTTGGTCATGGTGGATAAGTTTACAAAATGGATTGAAGTGAAGCCTATAAGAAAATGTGATGGAGCTACGGCCGTAACATTTCTCAAAGACATCATCTTGAGATACGGTTATCCTCACAAAGATTATAATCGATAATGGCACAAATTTTGCTAAAGGAGCATTTGCGCGATTCTGCCGAGATAAGAAGATCCGGCTGGACGTAGCCTCGGTAGCCCACTCCGCATCGAACGAACAAGTGGAAAGATCCAACGGATTAGTATTATCCGGGATAAAACCCTGGCTCATTGAGCCGCTGTAAAGATCAGCGGGGTGCTGGATAGAAGAACTACCAGCGGTACTGTGGAGTTTAAGAACAACTCCGAATCGATCAACAGGCTATACGCCGGTTTTTCTAGTATATGGGGCGTAAATGTATTACCAAACATAGAGCATGATTCTCCTAGGGTCACCCAATACACAGAAGCCGAAGTGCAAGAAGCCCGGCAAAATGATGTTGATCTGCTAGAAGAAGCGAGAGAACTGGCACTGTCCAGATCCGCCATATATTAGCAAAATCTCCGACGCTACCATAGCCGGAAAGTGTGCCCCCGAGTCTTTTGGGAAGGCGATCTGGTGCTCCGGTTGGTACATCGTACTACTAGCATGCATAAATTATCCCCCCCCATGGGAAGGGCCATTCATTATGAGCAAAGCATTGCACAATGATTCTTACTATCTTATAGATGCAAAGCCACAGGAAAAGAACAAGGCGGACAGGTCCGGAGAGGAATCTAAGCGACCGTGGAATGTAGCACTACTTCGCCCCTTCTACACTTAGCTAAGAAGTGTATGTATCCGAGTTGTCTCATATGTCGGTATGTATGTCGGCAATGAGCTTATCAATGAAATAGTAGCGCCTCAGGCAGTAACTCGGGGACTGCCTTAATAATTATTGTTGTTGTCTCTCGTACGTTAACTGGAATAAGTTGTTCTACTTAACCCAGATTAGTAATGTGTGAGCACCAAAAACCCAACTCTTCGACTTGCTGCTGTCCAACAAGAATTGGCTTCATGGCAAGCAAGAGAACAAGTTTGGAATTGCGTAGCACATGAAAAGTGACTAAGGAAACGAATTTATTCGAGCTAATGTTTGTTTTTCGGACTAACCCTGTATTTATTTTCAAGTTATTATGCAGCTTTATTTTTTGAGCTAAGTTTGAAAGTTTCTTAGTATTGTTAAGACGATTTTTGAAGCTCGGATTTGTAAGTCATAAAACCAAATCAAGGTAGACACGATCCGAGCCAAAAGATTGGACAAACAAGAAAAAGAAACTCGGGGACTACACCCAAGTTAACTCGGCATAAGAACTTAGTAGCAAAATATCACATATACAAATATGATTGCACCGACATACCGGGATCGATAAATTTTCAAGTTTTTGACCTAAGGAGCAAAGCAGGGGAGGAAGTTCAAGTCGTCTTCGCTGTCTTCAATATCTGAGGCATCACCTTCTTCGTCCTCATCTGACCCATCTTCAGCGTTCTCAGCGTTCTCGTCTCTAGCGGATTCCAGGAAGCTCGGTCCTTCAACCCAGTCATGGATAGGAGAATATTCGACGAGGTCAGAGGCGCAAGTCTGGCCGAGCTACCCACTCCGGTCATCACCATCTGGATCCGGTCTTGCGGGTAAGGAGGTTGAGGTCGATCTTCTCATACCATGTGAGTATGTGGTGAAGGATAGTATCAGCGGCGGCACGCCCAGCGGACTCCCTCTAGAGGTCGAGCTGGGTCTCAATATCTGACAGCTTTTCAGCAAGAAGTGTGATTCTCTTCAGAGGGCTCTCACCAGGCCAGAACGTGTTGAAGACTCGGACGGAAACGTCGAGGAGATCCTTGCCATAATTCTTGATGATATCCACGCGAGATGACAGGCTGACCAATAGGTCCTCCATGTCTAAGGGAATGCTCTCACCATCAAGAGCGACGGGAGTACCCCTCTCTCGGCGGAAATTGGCAACAGCCTTCAATAGGAGTACCCTCTGGAAAGTGGCCTGGAAACAAGGCAAAGGAAGAAGCTGAAGAAAAGACATATGAAGTAACCCGGAGAATTAGGTCGGATAAGGGAAAGGAATTTACGTGAAATGTGGCTGTGAATCCGGGTCAACTCCTTGATGCAGTCATCGCGTCTCTTGCGAAGTTGCTCAAGCTCAGCTTGTTTACCCAAGCTGGATGTCGGATTCTTTGAGTAGGTCCTGGTCCTTGGAGATCTGGAGAGTAAGGCGCTCGCCCTCTTCTGTGAAGTTCTGGCCAACCTTTTGGAGCTCGGTTTGGTGCTGGCCTTCATCTTCTCCATCTCAGCCTTGAGCCTGGCAATCTCGTTGTCCTTAGTCCGGAGGAGAGCGAGCTCATCATCTTTTTTCTTCAGCTCGGCTTGATGCTGCCCTGCTTGTTCAAGAAAATGCAGCATCATATCAGGCACGGGCACACTATCCTCAAGCGATGCTGAAATAGTATGTTGACCCGGCAGAGCCGAGGAGTGAATGTTTGCCAAGCCAAGGAGAAAAGGAAATGGAAAACACTACAAGGTCGGACAAAAAAGGACATACCCTTGATTTCCTCCAAGTTCTTCCGCATGATCTTGTTCTCAGCCTCCACCCCAGCTACAGAAACCGAATGAGGAGATTAGTTCGGCAGAAGAAGGTAAAGAAAAACGGAGAAGTGCCAAGGGAGAAACTTACCCCTTTTTTCATGTTCTGCAATAAGTGCAACGTGCTTTGCGCGTAGCATCTTGTGGGTATCCAGCAGGCGTTGGAATTCAGCACTCCGGCGATTGGTGGTTACCTGAAAAAAGTACAGAAGCATAAAATTAGCTTGGTGCATATTCGAAGTGTACAAGATCCGGGCCAAGTGGAACCTAACCCGGCTCTAGGTGTGTGCATATTCGAAGTGTACAAGATCTGGTCCAAGTGGAACTTAACCCGGCTCTAGGTGTGTGCATATTCGAAGTGTACAAGATCCGGGCCAAGTGGAACTTAACCCGGCTCTAGGTGTGTGCATATTCGAAGTGTAAAAGATCCGGGCCAAGTGGAACTTAACCCGGCTCTAGGTGTGTGCATATTCGAAGTGTACAAGATCCGGGCCAAGTGGAACTTAACCCGGCTCTAGGTGTGTGCATATTCGAAGTGTACAAGATCCGGGCCAAGTGGAACTTAACCCGGCTCTAGGTGTGTGCATATTCGAAGTTCACATGGACCTACGTTAGTTTTCTAATGAGCATCCGGCAGAGTAACAAGTTACTCCACCGGAAGCTCGGGGACTAATGGTTATTATCTACAGCATGTAAAGGAGAAACGACATACCTCCATCATCCGCCCCATGAGGTTAATTGCCTTAGCGGCGGTATTCATTTGGGCAGAAAATTCTGCGGGGCCGAACTTTTCCGGGAGATCGTCGTTGTGGACGAACTCCGCCTTGTTCCAGTTCATGATGAACTCAATCAGGCTCGGAGGGTACCGCTCACCGGTGGGCATATGGGGTGCCACAAGCCCTTCAAGGCGCTTTTCTTTCCTCTCAACCAAGGCAAGGGATGGGCTGGTATGCAGAACCATCTGCTGCGCATCAGTTGGCTCGGCAGTAGCATCCTTCGCTGCTGGAGCTTTCTTGGGAAGCATCGATGCTAGGGTTCGCTGCCCAGCCTCGACAAATGCAGACTTGGTAGCATCCGGAGCCTTTTTGCCCTTAGCTTGCTGGGAAGAAGTAATTGCAACGGATTTCCCCTTAGAAGCTGCTGGAGTAGTTCCTCGCCGAGGTTGAGATGACTCGGACGAGGCGGAAGAACTAGGTCCTGGAGCTCTTATAGCTGGACTTGGAGAGGTTGTTGATTTTCTTGGTGCCGAACGGTCTTTGGTGCCAATTCGATCATTTGGTCTTGGGAACTGCCGGTGCTGGGGGCGGTGCTGGTGTTGAGGTAGACTCGGTGGCTGCTGGTTGCGGCCATGCCGAAGTTGTGGACGCTGTCGCCTCGGCTGGACCGACCCCTCCTGCTCCGAGGTTGCATTCCTCTCGACGAGGTAGTGCGGAACCCGGAGCAGCCGCAGAACCCTCTGGAATAGGGCTCAGTGGACGTGACTCGTCGTCACGAGGAGGAGAAGGGCCAGATCGAAGTGGTGAAGAGATGCTAGATCCGCTCTGAGGGACCTCCACCGGAGCCTCAAGAAGAGAATAATGTCAAGAGAAATTACCACGATGCAAGGAGAAGTGAATTACATAGCGAAAAATGACTTACGATCCGAGGTTTGGGCCTCCTTGGGTTTTCGGGCCCTTTGTCGGGCTTTGCTGCCGGCTTGGAGCGATCTTGTCTCCGCCTTCTTCGCCTTTTGTGGGCTGAGAAGGTTCGGAGGAAGAACTTGGCGGCTCCACGCCTCTTCTTCGACGCCACGGAACCGCTCGCGCCCAAAGTGCGGAGGATCCTCGTGGATATGCCCACCGGGGTTAGCTGACACTGGAAAGGCAAAAGAAAGAGGGACAACCTCAACAGGTTCAATCACGTTGACATCCGAGTCATCCTCATCATCGGGCCAGTCTCTAAGAGAAGAGAATTTACTGCTGGGTCGTTTTGTAGCGTCGGTCATAGGGACAAACATCTCCTGGTCCGGCTCCTCCTCATCCAGGATTTCTCGGTCTGACGCCCACTTAAGGGTCGGATCCGTACCATCCTCAAGAGTTTGTTGAAGGAATAGCTGAGAGAAAGCATGAAGAACAGAGTCAAAAATATAACAAAAACCGACACATATTTGATCCGAAGTAAGTTTGCCCCGCGAAGCTTACCGCAGGAGGGAGCCTGTCACGACAGAAGTGCTCAATTCCCCACGTCCATTCAGCGGAGAAATCCTTGTGGGTGGTGAAGAGAGCCTTAACCCGGCGAAAAATCTCCGTGTTGCTCAGCTCAAAGGAGGAGGTCCGGTTGGGGTCGCGGCCGAAACTCATGTGGCACACCTTATGGGTGCGCTTCTGGAGCGGAGAAATTCGGTTGCGCACGAACGTGATCGTAGCATCCTCGTTGCGCAATCCGAGTTTCTTCAGTTCCGCGAACCTGTTGTTAACCTGGTTGGCCAGAGCCGTGGGCTTCTTGGAGACCTCCTCCCAGAATTCGGATCAGTGGACCGAGTATAGAGCAACGAATCAAATCTTGATGCGTGTTCCGGACATAGAAGAAGGTCTGGGCCCATCCTTTGCAGGAGTCAAGCCTAGTGACCCGGGGGAAAACGGAAGTCCTCCGGGGTGAGATGGACGCAGCTCCGAATTGGGTGAGCTGCTTATCCTCCGGCTCAACTTGGATATTAGGGATGACGTTACGACGAAGGCCGAAGAACCGGATCCACAGCTCCTTCGTGGGCCACAGTCCGGTGTAGCCCTCGATCATAGAAGCAAAAGCGGAGAGAGAGGTGATAGCGTTGGCTGGAAGATGGTGTGGCTGCAGGTGGTAGGTGCTAAGCCAATCCCGGAAAAAGTCACTCACCGGCAAGCCGAATCCCCGTTGAAAGTGGGACAAGAACACGACGAACTCACACGGATTGGGTGAAGGGGCCAGTTCGGCGGAGGGGAGACGAGCGACGACGCCGGAAGGGATGCGTCTGGTCCGGTAGAGCCAGTCGAGGTCATCTTGACAGACCCATGATCCGGCCCACGCGCCACGGTCCGCCGCGACGGCGTCCTCCTCCATTTCTTGCTCGGCGACGACGAGCTCCTCCTCCATCATCTCGTGCTCGCTACCCTTGCTGGCGTTAGCGGCGGCGGGGATCTGAGGCCTGGATTGGCGAGGACCCGTGGCGAGGAAGTTGCGCAGCGGTGGCTGCGACGCAGAGGCACGAGGAAAAGTGCGGCGGCAGCGCGATCGCGAGGAAGATGAAGAAGAAGAGCAACGGGCAGAGGGGCGCAGAAGAGGGAAAAAATTCTAAGGGGTGCGCCCCTCCGCTACTTAACCACCCCCTAAGAGGGTGAGTAGGATCGCGCCCTGCCAATGAGCAACATGGTATGGCCGTGTATCACCTGCCTCAGCCAATCGGAGAAGAGCCACACAGAGGGCCACAGAGCAGAGGTGATCCCGTGACGTGACGCACTGATGCGGTAAACGAGGAGGCAGGCGTGACGTGACCCTCGCATAGTGATAACTGACAATTACTACGGCGGTTACTGTGCAGGCCCTTAAAATAAGACGACATAATGATTAGCCTCCACGTGGTTTAGCGTATGAAAGAAGGAAACAAGGCCCGGATCGAACCATGGTAACCCGGACAGCGAGTAAAAACTTAGAATGTGTAGAGGGAAAGTAAAACCATGAGATCCGAGTCAAAACTTGGAACGTGCGAAGGGAACGTAAATCCATATAATCCGAGATAAAGAGCTAACTCGGAAATAACATTCAAAGCTCGAGCATAAATGAACCTGATGTGGCCTTAGCGGCCAAGGCAGCTAAGACCGCACCAGCTTCGGGGACTAATGTTGGGGGGATACCCCCGGGTAGGGTCACTCCGAGGTATAAAGGCCAAGTTAGCCGAGGTTCGGCAAGCTCAAAGAGGATGCTGACCGGGTCACCTCAAGGCAGGCCGGATCACGGAGTAACCCGGATCAGGAGGGTCGCCTAACACTATATCAGCCGACTTGAGGAGTAAGTCGGAAGTGCTTGTCTAACTTGTATGCAGGAACAGGTGTGGCCGGATCTACCATGATCCGGGTCTCGTTTAGCTTCTGGGAGAAGGAAGGAATCTCTCTGGTCAAAAAGAAGGCCAGTGCGACCGCATGAGCAAGCAAGGGCAGGACCACCGGGTCATGGCCGACAAGGGTGACGACGCCTATGTCGGCTGACGCAGGCGCCACAGAGGCTCACGTAGATAAAGCATGTATGACGCGGGGGAAAAGCACCCCGGTCGGGTTACCACTTTGAGAGGAGGCATATTCCTGCATATTCTTAGGAATATGCCTCCATGTATTCCCTAGGCAGAGACCAAGCCCCCTCTATATAAGGGAGGCTAGGGTTTCAGTAGAAGGGGGGTTTTCTTTGATACCGATTTTGCTAAGGTGCTAGGAGTGAACTGTAGTTGAGAGTAAGAGAGCTTCTTCTTCCTCCTCTCGCCAATACAGCTCTAGGAGCACTTGTAAACTTGAAAGGAATACAATCTTCTGTGTGGAGAATCACTCCACTATCCCTCCCTGGATTCCCCTAGCGCGTATTAGTCCCCACCTTTATCCTATCCATGGCATCTGCCGTGACACCACCATGACATCGAAACACCTTTTGAACCCCTTCGAACAACTTTAGATTCTCTCAAAATGATTCCGGATCTCTCTTCTCTATTATCTTACGATCTCGAATCAACTCTAACATCATCTACCCTTAAGTGTGCCACCCTACGGGAATGCGCATACATGGTCGAGACATCTCTCTGATTAATGACCAACAACAGGATCTAGAAACCCATGATGCCCCCCATGCGTTCCACGAATTACTTGATCACTTGAACCTCAAATGTCAAGTCCCATTTGTTGGGAATATGCCCTAGAGGCAATCATGTATGATGTTATTCCCAATGTATTCGTAAAGTTATTATCCATGTATGAACTACTGATATGTATCATTGAATATGTGATTCCATTGTGGAACTATATATTCATGTTGTTCATACTAATTGTCCTTAGTCGTTGAGGTTGTGCTAGACACACAACTTAGACTAATGTGAAAGTCGGCTGATGACTCGGTTCCACTTGTCATGGGCATGGAGATGCTATTCTGACTTACATGGATTCGGCTAAAGAGTTTAGCGAGTCGGACTGACCCATATTGAGATGCAACAAACAAGTCGTCATTTGTATGTCTCAATCAATGTAATCCTTAGACCTGAGTTTATTGCACAATCCGAGTTGAGGATCACCGACTTAGGTTCTGTCAAATGCGGTTCTGTCACTGGGCACTTACAAAGGCAGAGTTCGGATCAACTGAGAATCAAGCTGCGTGATGTGGATGACCAAGATGGGATTTTCCCCTCCGACTAGGGAGATATCCTCTGGGACCTCTCGGAAGATATGATTCGGAAAGCATGGCCATGCACGACTCGGTTAAGTGTTAACTCAGGCGATCGACTAAGAGTTAGTCGAATGAATCACTTATCTCGGATCGAAAAAGAGAGTCGAACTATTTAAGGGATGATGATTATTCGCCTATAGTTCGACAAGGCATATCGTGAGGAAAAAGGGACTCGGACGAAAGTCACATTGGAAGGTATGTCATCTTGACTCTTTGGTACTTGGGAGTCGGCACGTTCTGCTAGGAGCCGCTACCGACTGATCGATCACGAGTGAGACTCGAATCGTGTTTGAGTCACCATGATCCTGTCGGGTCACACACTTAAGAGTGGGAGCAAGTTTGGGTTAGATCCGAACCGGAAATCTATTTGGATTAGACCTGAATCAGACACGGATGGAGTCAGTGAGTTGCACTCGCAGTGACTAATATAGGACTTTTAGTGAATGGGCCACAAGTGAGTGGAGCCCACTTTCACTCCCTATATAAGCTGGGGCGCAGGTGCTTAGAGCACACGGTTAGGTCATTCCCATGTGTTGGAAACCCTAGCTCCAGTTCAGTCTAGCCGCTGTACCGGACCTAGCAGTCCACCCTTGGTGCTCCTCCTCGTACATGTGGATACTGACGGAGGTATTGTACGTTCAGCACTTCGACGATCGTGGATCGGAACGGATCGTGAGGACTGCACTGCATCAAGCGACGTGCTCCATCGATTCCACAACTGTGCGTCTAGTGGTAATTCTCGTGGCCTACTACCTTAGCTAGATCTTGGGATTACCGCGTAGGTCAAAGTTTTTGTTTATCTCTACATGGCGAAACATCATTCCCTTTTCTCTTCAATACCTAGTTTGTGCAAGATCTTATCTTTGATATCATTATACCTAGTTCGATCTTGTTACCGACAAACACATTTATTCGTTCCCGTGATATTACATCCCCGTGACCTAGTCACACGCTTGCAAGCTTCATAGATGTAATCTTATCGAGTGGGTCCAGAGTATCTATGGCAAATCCTAATCTCGATGCATACGCCTCAACCTACCCCTTTGGAATATCTGATAGACACCTTTATGTTCACCCTGTTACGGTGTAACAGTTGATGCAGTCAAAGCAGCATCAGGTGGTAGTGATAAAATATGATCTCATGGTCAAAGGAGTGAGTTACTATGTTTTACTAGATATTGCAATGTTGAACTTTGTGACTGGATATCATTGCAATACTATGATTGGGTGTGTGTCCATCACATCATTCATCCAATGATATTACCCCATTATCAATTGACATAAATATCCATGGTCGGGAAACCTCGATCAACGGTTTGCCAACGAGCTAGTCGATTAGAGGTTACTAGAGACTTGGTGTGTTTACATAACACACGTGTATTAATGTTTGTGCTTAACATAGTTATAGCATGGTATAAAACTATTATGAACATATGAGATATAAAAATAAGAACATCTTTATTATTGGCCTCTAGGGCATATATTTAACAAATAAAACCTCATTATTACAAATAAAAATAGCCACTACCCTTAAATCATGAGTAAAATTCTCCAAGCTTAGGATTTTGCAAGCGCTCTTGTTGTTCATTGTGGTGGCGGCTGCTGGTAGGTCTAGAAGTTCCATTGGCCGCTCCATTGGGAAAAGTGGGGCGACAAATTATGAGTGGTGTCGCGGAGGTAGATGGAGAGGTTTTTCATGTTGTCGATGGTGCCACCAAGCGTGTACATGTCGGCATACATGGTCTAGGGCCGTGCGACTTATCTTCTTGTTTAGGTCCTCTTTCATCTTGCTCTATTTCATCATCATCTTCTAGAAACTCAGCTTGGGGTTCTTGTTGTTCAACCAGCACATCATAATACATACGTCCATTCTCGATACAGAATAGATAGTGAGGTACAAGAGCTGGCTAGAGACGCCCAACTCTAGGTACGTGAACATAAAAACGGCTACTCTTACATTTAACAATGCAACAAGCTTTGAGAGTACAAAACCAAGACGTTTCTTACTTTCCAACAGTTGTAGATTAACTAAGTTGATGTAAAAACATTGGCGAGAATAGTCACGACTCATCCATAGACAGTGGTGGATCCAGGATTTGATCATAGGGGGGGGCGAGACAATAGTGACCATAAAATAGGTATACAACAACACCATATCGAATCTTAAATACATGTAATTTTGTTATCCAAAAGCATTTTATATAATTAAAGCTTCATTTTTTTTATTTACGACTACAAACCCATCAAACAAGTCTATGATCTCATGAAAGATAAAGCTTACAAAGTTTTTCCTTAAAATATGAATAACTATATAAGGTTGTAGAAGAATACTAAATAAATCAAGGATAGATCAGTATATGAGCATGTGGGGCGATGAATAAATTCACCAGAAAAGAGATAAATACGAAAATATATGAAGTCTTATTGTGTATTCTACGGATATCAAACTATAACGTTACATGTTTTATAATTCAAAAAGCAAGCTATATTATACTAATTTGAGTGTAGGTGTAACATCCCGTCCACTGGGGTCTGGGGGTGTCATTCTTGGCAGCTTACTAGGATTTCTAGACTAACCCTACAGACCAACACTTGTCTTATGCACACTTTCTCCTCACTCGTGCGCACCCGGTGCCCACTTCTCGGTCGGCCACCCATCCTCAAATTGCTCTAGGCTAAGCACGCTTAACCTCGGAGTTTTTTTTGGATGAGATTTCGGAAAAGAAGTTGCAACTTGTTTGTATGAGTATCCTATCAATCCTATTAAACCATGTGTTGAATCTCACATACACCCACCCTTAGAAGATCAATGCCCTCATCGATCAAGCGCAAGGCAGGAACGTCCCCTCTTGATACGCATATGTGTGTCCATTGCCGGCACATGTGTCATGTCGTGTCCACTCCGTGCCACACGCGTCATGCTCCATATGTCCCGCCACTCAGCCACACACACCCGTTTAACCGCGAGGATCAGCTCTAATACCACTTGTAGCACCCCGTCCACTAGGCCTCGGGGGTGTCACTCCTGGCAGCTTACTATGATCTCTAGACTGGCCCCACAGACCAACGCTTGTCTTTTATGCGCACTTTGTCAACACTCGTGCGCACCCGGTACCCATTTCCCGGTCGGTAACCCATCCTCAAATTGCTCTAGGCCAAGCATGCTTAATCTCAGAGTTCTTTTTGGATGAGCTTTCAGAAAAAAGTTACAACTTGTTGGTATGAGTATCCTATCAATCCTATTAAGCCATATGTTGGATCTCATAGTAAGTCTGCCCAGACCTATCAAATAACTCAATAATTAGTTAAACACTAAATAATTCGCAAAAAATGTTGGTTTATATAATTCGCAATTAATCTGACAAAACATTTATTAATAGATGGGGTAATCAAACTAGCAATTCTAATAGCCAACAAGCATATATCTGGGATCATAGCATAGGGCGATCAATTCACGAATTGGGAAAGAAATGCAGGCAGCGGCAAGCCGTAGTTTATAGTTCTCAAATGCATGTGAGTTGTGATTTGTGTCTTCGTTAATCGATACTCATGAACACAATGATGCCCGAATACAAAATCTGGTGGCGCTCAACCAACAAGACCATAACCCTAGTTAGGTGTTTCCATGGAGGAGGCGAAGAAGGGAGAAATAAGTTGACTAGACCGTCGAGGGAAACCGAGTAGAGCAAAAACTCAGATGCGTACCATGGAACAGTTGATCGATGTGGGGTGTTCATGATGATTGGCCTATAAAGATTAAGCAATAAACACGTTACACACATTGGTCTAGACTAATGGAGAGAGTATTAATATTAGCAATTTAGCATTAAAAATTGTGCTAGTCCCGACTACATATCCTTGAGGGGGTCGAACCATAGGGGGTTGGACACCCCTCGCCCCTCCTTGGATCCTCCTCTGTTCGTAGACAATGGGTTCATTGGTCGAAAGAGCTTGACTTTAAAAATATGACAAAACGATGGCACCCAACTTTGACGTCAAGTTATTGTTTCGGACAACAGTTTGGCGAGGAACATCATGTTCTCCTCATTGACTCTAGTGAATTCACCACATGCCTGCAGGGTGTTAGTAATAACATAGTATACATATCAAACTGCAGGACATTCAATGCGACTTCCCTTCTTGATGGGGCGATGAATACTCATTAAACCAAAATATTGAATAGGAGTGGGTTGAGTAGGAAATTTGCACACAGTACATCAGTGTTGTTGTTGACGAACCCGACGTAGTTGCACCACTTGGTGAGGTTCAAATTGTAGTTGTGGTCCATGAGGCGGAAGGTGATCATGTCGGCTCCTTCACAACCCTCAATGGATTGGTAGCTCGGTACCAGGTGTGCTACAGAGTGCTCAGAAACCCGAGCATCAACCGGTGGTAGGTTGGAACATCCCGAAATAAAATTGGAAGCAGACTAACTCTATTGCATAGTAGATTAAAATAATTAGTTAGAGCGATTTGATTAATAATAGTAGGGCATGCCCACTTAGTGGACTTCACTTCGTGGTCCTCGAGCTTATTGAATCATTCTACTTGATATTCGTCAGTGAACATGATGCCTAAAGATGCATGGCTCGGGGGTGGAGCAGCGCAATAAGCACTCGCGACAGCCTGAATACATGTTCGGCTCCTCGTGTTTATCATCTAAAAATTAAAACTTACACAAATAAAAACTTTGATCCAATAGGAATAATCAATAAACGTTCATCTATACTTTTTACAAAATAATATCCTCTAAATAAGACTACAAAACATGCTCAACAAAAAAGTTTCAAACTAGATCTAGGTCTAAGATTGATAATAACAAGAAATAGAGCATGATTTAAAAAAAGTAAATAAGGGATCAAAGGAGAAACATATCATAGATAATTGGTGTGCGAGAGATTGGATATAAAACAAGTACAGGTGTTCTTGAGGTTAGAGGAAGAAGAGAGAGAGATAGAGGGTGTTTTGATCTTTTTTACCTTATCCACGGGATGGATATCACCGGTGTATAGATGGTACGGGCACGCATTGCAAGCGCATCCCGCTCGTACGGGTGCTATAAATCATGCTCTAGGATTTTGATCCTAGCGGTGCTCGTGGTACGGACGCGCGGTATGGGGACATGTACCCGTACGGGTGCTCATTATCCTTGTAGTACCCTTGACAAAAATTTATGGAATTTGAGCTTTGGCCATATACTTGGTATGAGCACACGGTACGTACGCGGCCCACCATACCGATGGTTGTTCTTGTGTCTACATCATCTTGTTATTTTCATTGCGTTGGTGGTCATAGTGGTATGGGTACGCCTGCTTGTACCAGTGCTTATTAACACAGCTGACTTGCCTATTTCTGCATATTTTT
This sequence comes from Avena insularis, assembly GCA_023614405.1. NCBI lineage: Eukaryota > Viridiplantae > Streptophyta > Magnoliopsida > Poales > Poaceae > Avena > Avena insularis. The sequence goes on along the minus strand of CM042692.1, from coordinate 491,789,172 downwards.
CCACAAAAATTCTTCTTCTAACCTAGAATATCAGTGAGGCTTCCAAAATGATAGTTACTTTCAAAAATGCATCGGTACTAAAATATGTCGTATGACAATGGATACTTTGGAAAAGTTTCCTTGTCTTCTCCTCTCCTCTCTGGATCGTTGAACACTCTTTACTATACTAAACCAAAGACTAACAAAACTAAACAAAATACTTAGCTCTTCTAGTTTCGGTCATTTAGCTCGACCGCGATGGTGATCATTTAAACATTGGGAGTGGAACACCAACTCCAAAATAGTTCGCCTTCAGCGTGATGATCCCATCCTCGAGTTTCTTGGCCTTCTTTTTCCTAGGTAAATGGACAACAAATGGTTCTCGTGAAGGTAGTTCAAAACTCACATTTCCTTCATGAAGATTATTCAAGGCCTTAACAGTTTTTAAAAAGGGCCTAATAATAATTATAGGTGCTACGGATCTTCACACATACCAACTATAACAAAATCAATAAGTGTTAGGCATACTTTGATTTGTACAACAATATTTTTCTTAATGCCTATAGCTTGTCTAAAAGTATAATCCGCTAGATGTAGCTTAAGTTCAATCATCTCAAACAAACCAAGATAGACTATCAAATAATATTTAGGAATAGTTGAAACACTTGCACCAAGATCACAAAGTGCAGTAATCTAATTAACTCCTACACTGATTTTAATTGTTGGTTCAAATATATCATCTAACTTGGCAGGTAGTTTTTTAGATAACTTTTTATATTAACTTTCTAGATCATGTACCTTATTAGCAACTTGATTATTAAAATGTTGTTACATGGATTCATTAACTCCCTCGATACCAGTTTTTTCTTTCAAAGTTATCATCTTGATAAGGTCCTCCATGGTATAATCTAGGGATGGAGCATTACTATCGTCTAGCTCTTCAGGTTCTTCATCTTCAATGCTCGTTATTTTGAAGTCTTCAACTAGATTGGGATTGGGCTTGTCATAAAATATTGCAAGTATGAGAGTTCGACTCTTGGCTACCTTGCCCAACTATGCCTCAAGAGTTTTTGTTCTTTCCTATAGAGCATGTACATCATTCTTAATAGCAAATGTTTCATTAAAAAAATTACCTATAGTATGATCATGGTTCTCGGTTATTTTAGTAAGAAGGATATTTTTATCAGCTTAAGTTTGCATAAAATTTCTAAAAGAATTGTCAAACACTGAGAAATTACCATGATTTGCTACATTATTATTACTACTACTATTCATTGGAGCACCTAGAGGATTAGCATAAGAATTTTCAAAGTTTGAACCATAGTTTTGGTTTTTTCCATACATGGTTATAAAGATTATGAGCAATGAAATCTAATTATTAAATTGTTTTGGTGATGGCATTTAGTTGGGTTTCTTCCTTAGCCTTACTTATATCTATAAGATCATTCACCTTTGCAGTAAGATCTTCATTCTTATCCTAATTAATAGAGTTTATCTTTTTCTAGGAGGATCTTTCTACATGCCATTGTCCATGGTTGTTTTTGCATATCATCAAGAATCTTAATAGCAACATTAAATTTTTGGCCCATGAACATGTCTCTAGCTGCAGTATTAAGCATAGATTTAGACATGAGATTTGAAGCATTATAAAATAAGTGGAGAATTAACCACTCTTCCATCCCATGATTGGTACAGTTTCTTACGTACTCCTTCATACTTTCCCATGCAAGCGCTAGTGTCTTGTGGTCTTATTTTCTAAAACCCATAATATTAGATCTCGCGCTAGTGTCTTTCCCATGCAAGCGCTAGTTGCATAATTTTAGTATGAGGGAAAAACTTAGTCATGAAAAATGCAGTGCATTCCTCCCATGAAGTAATAGTGCCTTTAGGCAATGCTAGCATCCAATATTTTGTCTTTTCTCTAAGTGAGGAAGGGAATACAACCAGCTTGACCGCATCGGGTCAATATATTTGATGCACATCATGTCGCATATCTCTGTAAAGGTATTCAAGTGCATACATGTGTCATATGCGGCCGAGCCTCCAAATTAGTTATGTTGAACCAAACTTAAATAGTTATACTTAATTTCGTAGCTCTCTGCTATAACAGTGGGTTGAGTAATAGGTGCATGCAAATAATCATCATTGGAAGTAACATACTCCCCAAGCTTCTTTTCTGTCATGGATAATATGTTTTTTGGTTTTGGTTTAAGAAAACCAATAGTACTAACAATAAAATGTTAACTATTTTTGGGGGGTTTCAGTATACAAAAAAAAGAAAACTAAGAATAATAAATAAACTAAAACATAAATAAAACTAACTAACAAGGTCTCTAATAACCTCACTAGGGCACCGTAAGGTCACAAGGTATGGGAGGAATGTGCCTGTACCGTTGCTCATTAATGTGTCTGTGTGACTCCTCTATGGTTTCTTTGACTTGGGGTTGTTGGAAACTCGTAATGCTTCCTTAATTACTCTATTTTACTATAAAAGTGTATATTTCTGCAAGGAGAAAGATCAAGCAAAGGATTTGCACACCTATGAAATAATTAGTCATTAGTGGCATGCTAGAGAGATATTTCATCAATTATTTGACAAATACAAGGTTTAAACACAGAGATAAATGGTGGTATTTTCATAAGCATCAACTACTTTTTTACAACATGATACACAACATCACTCGAGGTAAGATGATTAGGTATCCATGTAAAGCAACACTTCGATTATTATACCAAGTTATCCTCATTGCGAGTTTGTTCTCCTTTTCTCGTTTCCATATTCTAGTATCAAGTGATCTGCATCACCCTATGTCTAGACAAACAATGATTTATACTGTAATATCGAGATGGCCTGGAGCGTATATCTCCATAGTTGGAGGTGCAAATTATACCCTTGAACTATGGTGTACCTAGACATATGTTTCCAAAGTATTCGAAATATCATTGTTATTGCCACCCTATCAAAGGTAACGTTTGATGACAATCAAAACACTTCTTCCGGTATGAAGATGTCAGATATCCTCATGGTATAAGGACATAGATATACAACAAAAATAGATGTACCAACAACTATATGACGACATTATCTTATAGTAAACTATAAAACTTTGGTCGGTTCAACATCCTTGTTTGTCCATCAGTATGCTCTCATTTTCACAGATATCCTTGTTATCATAACAATACCACGATTAGGAAACTGGATCATCAAATGGCACATGAGGTAGTCCATTATGATAAGACTAGGAACACTTGGTGTTTATGTCTCTACATGTGTTTATGATTTTTTCCTTTGATTCTCATAATAAAGACACAAATAAGTTATAGCATAAAGTGATAAAATATAATTATGAACAATTGTAATTAACAAAATCATTTGTTAGTTGCCCTAGGGCATATTACCAACACAGATATGACTAGAGGGATCTCGCGCCTTCCTCCAAGCAAAACTCCATAGTCCATAATGTCATCAACACAAACTAACCCTACCTTTATTGAAGCTTTTATAAACAACCCTAGATCCAGTGCCTCTCCTAGTCCATCTCCATCCATCTAATCCAGAGAGAGGGCATCATATTTTCCTGGCTCGTGTTGGTTCTCAAGGGATGGAGAAAAGAGAGGCTTCGAGAGTGGGGAAAAGGAGGGAGCCATGAAAGGAAGTGGTTCACCGAAGCTAGGGACTGAGTAGAGGCTTGGTTAGCATACATTGAGCACTGGAACTAGGAAAGGAAAGGAATAGAGCATCTCCACCGGCACCACCAATGGGCTTTGGGCGTGATGGACAAAAATGACCTGCAACAACAGCTCCCAAATGCTGCTAGCAGCGCAGGAGACCCAAACATCTATCTAGCGCTCCTGTGTTGGCCTTGACCCACATGGTGCTGAAGGAAATATGCCCTGAGAGGCAATAATAAAGTTGTTATTATGTATTCCTTGTATATGATAGATGTTTATTTTGCATGCTATAATTGTATTGATAGGAAACATCAATACATGTGTGTTTAATAAACAAAAAAGGGTTCTTAGTTATGCCTCTCTTATAGACTAGCTTGTTGATTAACAAGATGATCAAGGTTTCCTGATCATGGACATTGGATGTTGTTAATAACAAGGTCACAGCATTTGTGAAATGATGTGATGAACATTCATCCAAAGTATAGCATTACGATCAAGTCATTATGTTTATATTGCTATAACATCATACAAAGTAGTCTTAGTCCTTAGACCATGAGATCATCTCAATTGCAAACATCGGAAGAGTATCTTGATAACATCAAACGTCACACCGTAACAGGGTGACCATAAAGGTGGATTCAGTGCTATGAAGGTGTGATGTTGAGGCTCATGGATCAAGAGTGGAATTTGTCAATCCTGATGACAGATAGATATACTCTGGGCCCTCTCGGTGATATCACATTAAGATAGCTTGCAAGCAAGTGATGTGATCACTAGAATGTTATATCACGGGAACGAGAAAAGAGTGCATGTCGGTAACGAGATCAAACTAGGTATTTGGATACCGATGATCAAATCTCGGACATGTACTATATCATGAGACAAAGGGATTAAATTGCTGACGATAAAGGTTCTCACGATCACAGAAGTCATCGTTGAATATGCAGGAGTCAGTATGGATCTCCAGGCCCTGCTTCTGATTATTGATTTGAGAGGAGTCTCAATCATGTCTGCATTATTCGCGAACCGTAGGGTGACACACTTAAGGGTTGCCGGACACCATTTAGGACCACATATGTTCCAGACAAAAGGTTTGCAAAGCGCAGGAAATGTTTCGATAGAAACAGGAATTGTTTCGATAGAAACCGGAATTGTTTCGGGTGAAATTTTAGAATGTTTTTCTGCATGTGATATTGAATTTTTGATAGGGTCTTATGTAAATTTTTTTTTTTTAATGTAATTAACAAAATTCTGAATAAAATAAATAAAAGAGTTTTATTAATTGAGAGTTGCATTTAATTTGGTGGAAATTAAATACATGTGAGTGGGATTTTGGGTGGAGGCCATGTTTATGTGAGTGAAGGTTCACCACATGAATGAAGGAGGAGAGTCCCCCCCTCATCATGCGCCGGCTATGGGAGGGGAGGGGTCTCCCTCCCTCCTATATAAAGCCCCCCTCTCCCCTCTCACAAACCACACCTCCTCGTGAAGGATCTCTCTCCCCCTCTAGATATTCCCCCATGGTCTCGGATTAGCGAGATACATGTTCCCAGTGGCCTTTGCGGAAGGAGTTCTGCTTCCGCTGATTCATGGAGCAAGGAGGTGGAGGTTGTCGGTGGCTTGAGCGTGTGTGTGCGAGGACGGATGCGCTGCTGATTTGCGGCGCTCGGACTTCCACACGATCTTGAGATCGGCAAGCGTACGACTACATCAACCACGAGTTCCTACTCGTTAACAAAACTCGTTGTCTTTGAGGGTAAGTTCTCCATGGATGTATGGCCACCCGTTGTTCTGTATCTAGTAGATAGATCTTGGCGTATAGTTCTCATCGTAGGAAAATTTTTGTTTTCTATGCTGCGGACCCAACAGGTGTGTGTGGCCCACTTGGCAGCCACACAAAGTCCTCCTGTGATGGCTCGTCTCCCTACATTGAAGTTAAGGGCATCTTTGAAGGGGTTCGAAGCAAAAAACAAAAAAATATCCTAACTAGCACAACACCAGTGGCAAGATATATCTATGAGTTAATGTAGTAATAGGGATACAGGTTTCGGTGACGTAACCTTATAGACCGGAAGCGTTTACATTTGTGGGAACGTTGGTGATGTATTCATACTCGTATCCGACCTCGAGGTTGTGTTGCTCCTCGCACATCACATCCTGGTCCTTGCACAATAGCTTTGGTGACACAAGTGGTAGCACCTCCATGGTTTCCCACACGTACGGTGTTCGACGACGACTCTCGTTCTTTCTCATCCAGCCATGATGTGGAAGTAGACCTTCTAGAATTAGGATCCAGTAGTGCGACGGTGTGCCGGGGTGTGTCGTCTCCCATGTGCGCAATCCTTCTTGGAACCACACTCGCAAGATTCAATAGAGAGAGAGAGAGAGAAAATTCCCTAAGGAAAATTCCTTAGAAAATTCCCAATTAATTGTTGTATTTATTCCACCAATAAAGAGAAGGAGATATTCCCTAGAGGCAAATAATAAAGGGGTTTTATTATCATATCTTATTAGTTTATAATAGTTTTATATCATTCTATAATTGTGTCAAGCGGAAACAATGATACATGTGTGGTATATAAACAAACTCAGATCCCTAGTAGCCTCTATTCAACTAGTTCATTAGATGATCAAGGTTTCCTGATCATGGTGCTATTAAAGCCAACTGACAATGAAGTCATATCATTTAGAATGATGTGATGGACATTTCCCACCAGTGGAGGGGCCTCGAGACCGACATCATCAAGGTCTACCGTGAAACCATGAGACGGTAGGAACACGACCGTCAGCTGCGCGAGGTGGCAAGGAGGACAAGGAGGCCGAGTCCTCAACAACGGCATCTCTTAGGCCAGGGCAGAGAGGAACCGCGTAACTGTTAGCATATTTCTTGTATAACACGTTCACGTGTTTGAGTCGGTTTGTAATAGGCTAAGTCGGTTTGTGTTAGGCCTATATAATCTCTTGTAACCAACACAATATTGTTATCGATTATTATTCAATACAATTCTAGATGGTATCAGACTTCCGATCCTAGGGTATGGCGAACCCACCAAACCCGCCACCGCCCGGCTACTTTGAGCGGAGCGCCGCCATCGTTGCTGCCAAGGTCGCCGCCGCGGCGTCCTATTCTTCTACCTCAGCTCTAGATTTACCTCCACCAATACCTCCCTCAATCTCCTTCACCGACACCATCTCAGATATTAGCCCCTATATCCCCGTAACCCTAGACCTTGCTGCTCACAATTACTACCATTGGCGCCACCTCTTCGACGTCCACCTCGGGCGATGCAATCTCTGCTCCCACGTCGCCGACGACTCTCGCCCAGCTTCATGATCCTTAGTGGGTCAAGGATTATCTCGTCATTATTCAATGGATCTACATGCGAGTCTCCACCAAAATCTTCAATCTCGTGCACCGTGATGGTGTCACTTACGTCGATCTCTAGGCGGTCCTTCTTTAGCTATTCTAGGACAACGTGATGCTCGCGCCAACAACCTCCACATCGAGCATCGGAACATGGTGTAGGGTGATGCACCGGTCGGTGTCTACTGTCAACGTCTCAAGGCGATCGCGGATGAACTCCGTGAACTTGGTGATCCCATCGATGATCGCCAGCTCATCAACGTCCTCCTCATCGGACTCAGCGAGCAGTTCGAGAAGCAGGCCTCTTTCATCCCCATGATGCACCCGCATCCCTCCTTCGCCTAGGTTCACTCTATGCTCCAATGGGCCAATCGTGCCCAAACCAACAAGGACTCTCGTACCCAAGCTTCACCGCTGCTCCTCGGCCTACTGCGCCACCACCGCCCCCTCCACGGACAACACCACCTCAACCATCGGGCTAGTGTCCAAGTCCCAATTATTGGGGGCAGAAACCCTAGACCGCCGCAGTTTCGCATGACGCCCATTCCTCCTTCTCCGCCATTGGCTCCGGCTCCACCAAGCGATCCACCTTCGATGCCCAGTTGGCGTCCATCGCTTGTCCATTGGACCGAGCTTATCCAGGCGTGGCCTATGCCCTGGTCTGCCCCTACACCATATGGCGCCCCGCCTGCCTACACCGGTGCACAGCATTAGCGCTCATCGTCACACTAGATCCATCGCCAGCGCCTCGACAATGATGGCGCGTATCCACGCTTCCGCCTATCATACCGATCTACAACGCAACGCCCTATGCATCCTATGACGCTCCATCATCCCCCTACATGACGAACTACAATGATGGTGGCTCTCACTTCATGTCAATGCTAGCTCTCCTTCTGACGCCACCACAACTGCTAGCTCTCATGTCTACACCGACCTCTACTTCGACTTCGAGCTGGCACCAAGCATCTTTTCTACAAGCCATGAACAATTTTTCTTCTCAAGGGAACTCAGGTATGGATTGGATTTATGATTCTGGTGCTTCTAGTCATATGTTTGCATCAAGTAATTTGCTTTCTTCTTGCACATGTTCGTCTTTTCCCTCTGTTACTCTTGGTGATGGATCTTCTATTCCTATTTATTGTGCCGGCCATGCTCAAATACAATCTCAAACCAAACCTTTGCTTCTTTGTTATGTTCTTATCGCTCCTGCTCTTATTAAAAATCCGATTTCTGTTCACCAATTCACCACTGACAATCATGTTTCTATCGAGTTTGACACCTTCGGTTTATCTATGAAGGATTACCGGACCAAGGCCAAGATCGTACGCTTCAATATCTCCGGTGATCAATATTCCCTCCATGGCGTTCCTGCTGCTGCACCCCCCCACGTCCATGGTGGCCTCTGTTGATCTGTGGCACCAGCGTCTCAGCCATCCAAATAATAATGTGTTATCAACACTTCTTAGTGAATTTTCAATACCTTGTAATAGAGATTCTCATAATTCTTCTATATGCCAGTCGTGTCAACTAGGCAAACATGTTCGTCTCCCATTTAGTTCCACTCAATCTTCTAGTTATTTTCCTTTTGAGTTACTACATTGTGATCTCTAGACATCACCAATAGAAAGTGTCTCTGGTTTCAAATATTATCTTGTGATTCTTGATGATTATACACATTATGTTTGGATCTTTCTTTTACGCAAAAAATATGACGTTAACAATATTTTTCTTAACTTTCAGCGCTATGTCTATGTACACTTTTTTCTCCCTATAAGATTCATCCAATGTGATAATGGTTGTGAATTTGACAATCTTAAAAATCGCAATTTCTTTTTTCAATATGGCATTCTCTTACATTTCTCATGTCCTTAAGCCTCTCCTCAAAACGGCAAGGCCGAGAGATCACTTCGTACTCTCAATGACATCACTCACATCCTTCTTATTCAATCTTCTATGCCTCCGAAGTTTTGGAATGAAGCCCTCCACGCGGCCACATATTTACTTAATATTCGACCATCTAGAGTTAATCCAAAAACTACGCCTTACTTATCTTTATTTCTTTCTCATCCCAACTACTCTGATATTCACGTCTTCGGTTGTCTCTGTTTCCCAAACTCTTATTCTACTTCTCCAAATAAACTTTCACCCCGTTCTATTCCATGTGGCCATCTTGGTTTTTCTAATAAGCACAAAGGCTATCGTTGTTTAGATCTTGTTAGTGGTCGTGTTCATGTGTCTCGTCACGTCACGTTTGCTAAAAATATTTCCCCTTTTTCTGAGTGTCAAACTAACGACTCCCCAATACCCACGCCATCTCCTAGTCCTCCACGTCGCCCCAACTTACCCTTCTTTCAACAGCCAACTTCTGTCGTGGATCCTGCCGCGGCAGCCAAAGCGGCTGAAATCTCTGCAGCGGCAGCGGATCCTGCCGCGACCACCTCTACCGCCACTTCTGCCACAGCAGCGGAAACTGATCAAAACTCTGCCCCGGTAGACTTCCTGCCGTCACCGACTCCCACATCCGCTTCAACCGCTGCGCCGGGCGCGTCCACCTCTCCGTCAAACTCTCCTCCTCCATCTCATGCTATTCCCGTTCCTGCCCCTACCAGTGATCATACTATGTGCACACGTGCAAAGTCAGGTTTTCGCCTCCCTACAAAATATCGTCTCAACCTTCATACATCTCTCTCTCCTTCCTCTCTTCCTAAATCTTAGAAAACATCTCTTCTTGATCCTAATTGGGCAGCAACCATGAAAGATGAATATGATGCTCTCCTTTAAAACAACACATGGCAATTAGTTCATCGTCCTTCCAACACAAATATAGTCTCGGGTAAATGGGTTTTTGACATAAGTTTCATTCTGATGGGAGTCTTGCATGTTATAAAGCTAGATGGGTTTGTCGTTGTTACTCTCAGCAACACGACATCGATTGTGATGAGACTTTCTCTCCTATTATAAATACTAGCACTATTCGCACTGTCCTAAGTATTGGTGTGTCTTCTTCCTGGCCTATTCATCAATTAGATATCAAAAATGCTTTTCTTCATGGATCTCTTCAAGAAACAGTCTATTGTCACCAACCTCTCGGCTTTGAAAATTCCTTCTATCCTGATCATGTTTGTCTTCTTCAGAAATCTCTTTATGGTCTCAAACAGGCACCACGAGCTTGGTTCCAATGCTTTTCCACCTATGCTCAAACCACCGGCTTTACTCCCTCACATTCTGACACCTCTCTCTTCACCTTTCATCATAACACTGACACTGCCTATCTCCTTCTATATGTAGATAATATTATTCTCACAGCCTCTTCCCAACACTTTTTAGTTCACATTATTTCCCTTCTTCACAAAGAATTTTCTATGATAGATTTAGGTCTTCTACATCACTTCTTAGGTATTGCTGTTATTCGTGACTCCTCTGGTCTCGTCTTGTCTCAACGTCAGTACACTTTAGATCTTGTTTCTTGTGCTGGTATGCTTTATTGTCAATCTTCTCGTACCCCTGTTGATACAGGTTCCAACTTGCTGCTAACGGTGATCCTTTCTCTGATCCTTCTATTTATCGTAGTCTCACTGGTGCTCTTCAGTATCTTATTCTCACTCGTCAAGCTTGTTTATACATGCATGATCCTCGTATTCCACACTTTAATTATGTCAAACGTATTATTAAATATCTCAAAGGAACCATAGAATTAGGTCTTCATATCAACAAGTCATCTCCCTCTTCTTTGACAGCATACTCTGATGTAGACTGGGCTGGTTGTCCAGATACTCATAGGTCCACATCCAGATTTTGTGTTTCTTGATAACAATTTGGTTTCTTGGTCTTTAAAAAGGCAGGTTACAGTCTCTCGCTCGTCTGCTGAAGCTGAGTATCGTGGTGTGGCTCATGATGTTGCTGATACAGTTTGGTTGCGCCAGTTACTGTCGGAGCTTCACCATCCCATCGAGCAAGCCACCATCGTTTATTGTGATAATATTTATGTTGTCTACATGTCCGAGAATCCTGTTCAACACCGCTGCACCAAGCATGTTGAGATAGATATTCATTTTGTCCACGAGAAGGTAGCCTTGGGACAAGTACGAGTTCTTCATGTTCCAACTATAGCTTAATTTGCTAATATCTTCACCAAAGGACTGGCTACAACTCTGTTTCAAGATATTCGTTTCAGTCTCAACGTCGTCGAGACTACCATTGAAACTGCTGGGGATGTTAGAATATTTCTTGTATAACACGCTCACGTGTTTGAGTCGGTTTGTAATAGGCTAAGAGGTTTGTGTTAGACCTATATAATCTCTTGTAACCGGTATAATATTGTTATTGATTGTTATTCAATATAAGTCTACAGTAACGTGGCGTCAACCGAGACCAGAGGACGTATGAGCCTTGAAAGGATGGTGTGGCAACCTACGGTGGCAGGCCAAGGAGGAGGACGACTTCAAGGGTAGAGAGCCCATTTTTTTTTTATCAAACTTTGTAAGAATCTATGAATGAAGGTTTATAAAGCTTTCTTTTCGATGATATTCATTTGGAAGCCATTTTGGAGAGACAGCTGGGTGTGGACGGCACTTTGAGCCGGTGCCTCAAAGCGCTTCTCCGGTGTTGTTGCTAGCCACACTTATGTTTGATTCGTAGGAAAGGAAAATTGTAGGAGTAGGAAAAATATATGATTGCAATGTCATGCTCACTCTAATCTTATAGGAATTCTTATAAACCAAATTGTGTTTGATTCCACCATAGAAATCTGAAAAAGAGGTATGGGTGAATGTTTAATATCCTATAAAAACTAGTACAAAGGAATTCTTAAAAAAAATCCTATAGGAATCAATCCTACAAATCAAACAGCCGTCGTAGAAAAAAAAATTATAGCATTTAATCCTATAAAATTCTAGAGAAATTCTTTAAATCAAACGGACCCTCTGAGGCTACCCGTGGAGATGAGTTCAGGAGAGCAGACGAAGGAAACGGTCCACCGTCAACTAGAAAATCCTGTCTTTTGTGTGACTGATTCGTTAATTGTTACTGCATAATGTGTAGAGGCTGAGTATCGAAGCCGTTTTAGTATAAAATTCCCCAATAGTGAGTGGAGATTTAGTACACGTGGGCATTAGTGATCAATTTTTTTAAAATACCATAAATATGCAGAATCTCAAATTAAAATAATGTGTGTTTTGAGGTACACAAAAATAATAAAATGATAAAATTGTAGATCTATAGTATATAGTGATTTCGAATAAAAAAAGACACACTTTGTCATTTTTGTGTTGCTCAGAATAAAAAAGCACTTCGAATTGAGATTTTGCAGGTTTGTGGCATACATCATTAGCAACTTTTAAGATTTTTTCATAATTGTTTGAAACTTACAAGCGTAGTTTTTTACTTTTTTTTAATAAACAGGGAGCACTGGAGCCAAAAAAAGACTTTCCGCCGAATAGTCAAATAGTATGAGTACTCCTTTTAAGGAGCCCAAAAGAACACGAGAGCTCCAACTCACCGCTCACTTAGAGCATCTCCAGCAGAGGCTCCAAAATAGCACAGCGTTAAAATAACTGTTTTTTTACCGCGTGCGCTGCAGACCTCCTCCAGCAGATGCGCTAAAATACCGCGAGCTGCAAATTTTTAGCGCGGCGCTATATTTTGCGCTATTCGGAGCGCAATATATCCGGCTCCGGCTACAGCGGGCGCTATCGCTGGCGACGCGCGGGAAGAACCAACCGCTCGGAAAAATCCCGCAGCGACCTCTCCCTTCGCTTTCCTCCGCCGCCACCGCGCACCGGCGATGGGCGGCTCCTTCGCACCCTCCCACCCTCCCCTTCCTTCTTCCCGCCAGCGCCAAATAATCCGCCGATGAAACGCGCCAAACCCTAGCGATGGCGCCGCCACTCGCGCCCTCTTCGTGCCGCCGCGGACAAGCAACGGCGCAGCGCTGCCGCCCATCGCGCCTCCACCGAGGGGAAAGAGCACCACGAAGCGCGGCGCGGCGGCAGGGGCGGCTCCGGCTCCCAAACCGAAGGCACCGCGGAACGGCGCCGCGGCTCGCCGCGCGCAGGCTGCAGCGGTCCCGCAAGCGCCTCCCACCTCCGCTCCGCCTCCACCGGCTTCTCGACGGGCGCCAACCGCGGCCGTCGTCGCCGTGCGCAACGTGCTCGATCAAATGGCATGGTGGAAGCGCCGGGGGGTAGGAAGGCAAACTACACCGTAGATGAGGACGTGTTGCTTTGCAAGACTTGGTTAAAGATTGGTATGGATCCTACGGTTGGCACCGACCAAAGTAGAGACACATATTGGTTAAGGGTGAAGGAGTACTTTGATGCCAACAACACAAGTGGAGTTCGTCGCACCAACCGCTCTCTTCGGTCCCGATGGTCGGTCATCAACCAAGATTGTTCAAGGTGGGCAAGTGTGCAAAAGACGGTTGATGATATCAACCCAAGTGGCACCAATGATGTTGATAGGGTAAGTTGTTGTATTGTGTTCTACTATTTTGTTGACGTGTGCATATGTTTTATGTGTTCTTTGCTCATTTCTACTACAATGTAGACCTTGCTCGCGACAAAGTGTTGGATAAAAAAAGAAAGTTGGCAAACCTCACGAAGGCCCAAAATGAAGGAATGAGTGCACCGGGAGGCTATGGAGGCGTGGGAGGCTATGGAGCACCACTTGGAGGCTACGGAGGCTTCGGAAGCTTTGGAGGTATGGGAGGCATGGGAGGCATGGGAGGCTTTGGAGCACCACCGGCGGGCTACGGAGGCATGGGAGGCATGGGAGGCTTTGGAGCACCACCGGCGGGCTACGGAGGCATGGGAGGCTATGGAGTACCACCGGTGGGCTATGGAGGAATGGGAGCACAAGCGGGAGGCTACGGAGGCATTGGAGTACAAGCGAGAGGCTTTGTAGGCATGGGAGCACCGCCGGGAGGATTTGAAGGCTATGGAGGCATGGGTCTTGGAAACATGGGTAGGATGAGTGGGCAAGGCGCCATGGGTAGCATGGGAGCACCACCAGGAGGATTCATAGCCTCCTTGGTTGATCCATCTCCGTCTGCCAATGAAGCATATGGAGATTCAACCGGCAACACCATCATCCAAGACTCTGATGAAGATGCCCAACATGGAGGTGGCGGTGGTATGGAGGATGTTGACAAGTGATGATGATGATGATGTGTGTATGTTGAGTCTAAAATTTGTGTTTGAACTATGTCATTTGTGTTTAAACCATGTCATTTGTGGATGACCTATGTCATTTAGGTGGTTGGAGGATTTTTAGAGCCATTTATGCATGAATTTTTTGTCCATTTTGATCTTCTTTGTGATGGTTGCAATTGTGTTTTTGGTTTGCGCCTATAGCGCGTGCTGTATTTTGCAGCGCCTGGCGGAGGCACAGAACTCGCCGAAACAGCGCGCGCTGCATTTTAGCGCCTCAGCGGAGGTCGCGCAATTTTGCAGCGCTCAAACACGATAGCGCGCGCTCGATACGAGATTTCCAGCGCTGCAAAATTGGACGCCTGCTGGAGATGCTCTTAGCAGCCACTCGTAAGGTTTTGTTGCTTCCTTTCTCCATCAAGGCAAACGAATCGCTACTCAATAATTCAATATATCAAGTTTGGCACTGAACATGAAGGATAATGCACCACTGAAAGAGCAATTTTTATTTATAGAGTTCTAGTTTGTGGGCTACGAACTTATTTAACTTCTATTCTAGTATTATAGTATAGCACTCGCCCTCTCGTATAGTACTGTCTACTGGAAGCTAATCATAGAACTGAGCTACACGGTGGCTTTATGCAATTACTCAGTTTCTCAGCTCAATTATATTTGCTGCACGTGCACCTACAACATATAGATTTTTCATATGTTACAATTGCTGCGTCGTACTTCGTGGCGATGAAAGATGATGCATCTCACGTCTGTAGAGTACAGACTACAGCTTAGCAAGTGTCTGACTGTATGCTGGATCTATGCAGACCACAACCTGAAAAGATTTGACATGAATTTGTGAGCTGCATTAGAGTAGACTAGAACAAGGAAAGTCTGTCGTATAGAGATTGTAGTACCTTGCCAACGCTCTTGCCAGAATGAAGATACTCTACAGCATCTACCGCTGAAGCAACACCCATGAATTTTTTAGGGTCAAGGGATACCTGTCATATGTGGCGTGAAAGGTAAAGCTAAGTTAGAACAAGAGAAAAACCATCACATTCGTGTTTAATACCATGCTGTGAAAAGCTACTCCCTCCGGTCCGGTTTATTAGGCACGCACGTAGTTTAAGAAAATGTTTGACCATCAATTTTGACTAATAAAATATGCAATATATGTTCCACAAACTATACCATTGGAAACTAGTTTTGAAGATGAATCCAATGGTATAATTTTTGTGACATTTTATGTAAAATTTGTTGACCAAAATTAATGGTCAAAGTTGTTCTTAAACTCCAAACCTGAGTGAACCTACGTACTAAAAGAAGTCTAGATACATTTTCTTCACAAACCTAAAGAAACGGAGGGAGTAGAAGGCAGAAGAGCAATGACAACAAATTTAGTGTGCAGAAGGAACTTTTCTCAATACTTCTTTACTAAGTACTATGTAGAGGCATAGTTTGTTCATTGTGATACAATAAGAATGCCCCAAAGTTAAGTACCGTCAGTCCACAATCATGCCCTCATTAGAGAAGAACGGATGCTGCTGCTAGTTTATAGTGGTTCTCAGCTCACGTATATTGAGGAGTCCTGTGAACCCCGCTTGTTTAAAGGTAATATTGTACAGAAATATTTTCGTGTGTAGACAATATGAAAAGTAGCAAGCCCCAGCGAATCATTGGTGGGAAAATTGGTGACAAAAAGTCTTGGTAAGGTAATCTGACCCTCCTTTTATAACATGCGGGCCCAGCATCGGCAACCCATATCTTTGCTTGCACGGATTTTGGCCATTGTTTCACTTGTGCACATACTTTAATGGTGACCAACAATTAGTAGGGTAAATTAGGGTAGGCATTCAAAGTTCCAATACCCACAGTTTTTTCTCAACTACTATAACACAAGTAGCAAACAGCAAACATATGTGGTGAAGTACCTTCAGCTTTCCCGAGGCATACAACTGAAATAGTTTGTCAAGATGTTCTTGCCACAGGTGAGCATATTGAACCAGGAAAAATCCAGCCTGAAATGGGAAAGGAAGGAGTTCATAGTTTTTAAACAGAGATGGAGCTCAAAGTTCCAAAGATTACATATAAAGAAAGGTCTTGTATTTGCTACTAATAATGAATTAACCTTGATCTAAATGAAGAGATCCCATTCGTAGCTAAAGATTCCACTCGTTCGAACATACTAACCAAAAAAGAACTAAATACGATGCTTGTTCTGATATTTCCAACGGATTAAATGAGCATCACTTTTGTCAATACTACAGTGAACTAGCTGGATGCCCCACAGGATACTGAGGGAAACTATATAGCACATAATGTTAAACACAGGCGGTAATTATTTCTTTGAAATCAGATCCTACTGATAAAATTTATTTGATGATATGGATCTATGAGAATCCATGTTTTGGCATCAACTTTCTTAGTAAAGCAGATGCATCCTTTCCTGGTCAATTTACTTAATGAACATTAAATGCAGTATATCTGTATATGGCAACTAAGAAATTCAGGTGTTCTTCTGCATACACATACCACAGTTTGACTTTTAGCGAGAATCTTCTCACATAGTCCAGTGTAATTCTTAGGCTTCCATCCAACCTCTCCTTGATACTGAAAACATCAAAGGTTGTTCACTATCAGTTGGTATCAGTTCAGCCATAAGCCATGATGTCTTAGTAAAACAGGGACATCGGATATAGGATATTAATTCAGATACGTTGTGTATACAGACTATGATAGATCAAAGATTTTAAATACAGATGGAGGATGGACAGGTTATATTAATGGTTAGCAAAGGAACTTCGGAATATGCTCAGAGAGGTGCTTCTTCATTCCACCAAATGAAAATCACAGAAGTCATAAAGAAGCTATGGTTCTAGTGACCAATGGCCTGCGTCGATACGCTTTCCACCAATGTTTCCATACACAGCACATAATATAATTCAAAACAAAAAATATTTCATAGGCTGATGAACTTACGTACCTGAGAGATCATACCAATTACAACGAGACGTCCATGAACTGCAAGTGCATTCAGGCACAGATCAAACATGTCCCCACCTACAGATTCATATATGACATCTATACCTCTTGGAAACTCTTTTTTAAGAACCTGGAACCAAAGCATTCAAACAATCAGTACTTCCTGAACATACCGTGAAGAACAAAAAAGGATCAGTATATACAAATTACAGTCACTTCAAGGTTCAATCTCATTATTTCTGCATCATACTAGTCATTCTAGACATTCCCTGCCGAAACATTACAGCATAAATGTAATTCAAGCATTCCCAACTAACATTGTGCAGCATCAGCGGCAGCTCGTGAAAGGGTAAACATGTGTAAGAACTAAAATTTCTCGGAATTTTCTATCTTGGTAAGAAGAGGTATAATATGCGGGTAGATGGGCTATGAAATATAAGTGTACCGAATAGAAAGGAGATTTCTAAGGTAAACACATAACAGACAGATGACACGTTATATCAGAACTAGATTTGAAATGGCAGAAGTATGAAAACTAGAGCCAGAAGAAAGCTTACATCTTTGATCTTTTCATGTTGGTAGTTGATAACTCGATCAACCCCTAAGGAAGCAAGAAGTGCAGCTTTACTTTCACCACCACATGTGGCAATAACCTTGTTGCCTGCTAGCTTTGCGAGCTAGGGAAATGACAGAAAAAACATTCAGAACATAGGGATATTGATCACAAACAACAGCTACTTCTCAAAAACTAGTAACACATCGACAAAAGAGAGAACCTTGCAAATTCCTATAAGTGAGAAATCAGCACTCTGAAAACGCTCCCGAGAGAAGAAAAAAACTGACATGTCACCCAGGAAGGGGGACCCAGGAGTTGATACCCTTGCTGCCGGGCTTGCTCGTGCTTTCCTGCGCCACCATCACCTGCTGCCACGGGTGGGGCTTTCCTGACAGGTGGTCAGTGTGGTGCCTCCTCCTGGCATCGGTGCTTCCCCAACGGTGCTCTCTCGGCGGCACGGCGGTGAGTTCCAACAGCGACGGCGGCTCAGCTCCCTCCCACATGATGGCTGCTCCCTGTGACGAGCCACTAGCAGCAGCACAACGCATCGAGGCATGGTATGGCAGGGTTGCTGGCGCCGGATTACAAGATCTGGTCTTCACCGGATCTGGTGACCATATTGGGATGATGGTGGGCTTCTGGCATCCCCTGGCTACGCTGGATGGTACCGCTCTATGGGTGGTGATCTGGCAGGTGCTTCCACTGTTTTTTTCAGCGATGGAATGGTGCTCTCTGACAATGCCCAGTCCCTCTCAACTGCTTCCTAGCTGATTTCGTCGGTGGTCTTAGAGGGTTGGCAGTAAGGTGCAGGGTGAAATCCCTCCCCGATCGTGTCGCGCGCCAACGACGGCGAAGCCTCGGGAGCCATTACGTCCTTGGAGGAGTCGAGCTCCAGGGGAAACCCTAGGTTCGGCTTGCCGAATACTCCCTCTGTTCGGGATTATTAGTCCTAAGGGCCAAGTTGCTAATACCAAGACACTCCATAACTCTCTCTCATTAATATATGCATGCACCAATAGTTTTACATGCATGAGAGAAGTGAGAGAAAAAAGAGAACATGCATTGGACGAGAGAGACTAATAAATGAGATAGCCCTTATAATCTCAAACAATATAAAAAAGCTCTTAGGACTAATAATCCCAAACAGAGGTAGTAGGCGGCAGCAGCATCACAACGTCATTCCCTCCTTGGAGGCGCTGTCTTGGTAGCTTGTGGAGGCTGCCAGTGTGGCGGCGTGAGAAGGTGGTCCGCATTCAGATCAGCTATCCCTCATTAGGCGCGATGTTGGGATGGCTGGGGCAGTCCTGGAGTCATGGTCTTATTTTGGGGTGCCAGACAACTGTCAGGAAGTGGTCTCGAGGTCTTGTGCTCCGCTTCTTCGTCATCCTTGGCTGGAGGTTGGGCAAGGCCAGTCTCATGTCTTTGCAGTCTGAGGATTGGTCACGTCTCCTCACTGCTTTGATCTTGGGCTGGCTGAAGATCTAATTGAAATAGGTCGTGAGCTCTCTTGAGCTTTGGTGGGTCAAGCACTCATGGCTCGTCAGGCCACAGATCTTTTGTCTCCCACGTGATGTACTAGGTCTAGGTTAACTAGGGATCCATCGTAGGTCGTTCAGTGCGGATGATCGTGTGTTTTTTTCTTTTTCTGTTCTCTTTCCTGGCCTTGGCATTGGCAGGTGCAGTGTTCTTTATATATCCTTGTAAATATTGGCGGTTCGCAGTATCTTAGCACTTTCTTCTAAATGAAAATGGCCCAATTCCTGGATTGTAGATCTTAGAAATATCATGAAGACTTTCCTGGCCAAAACATGGCCCCAAATGCTTGTTCACTATGCAATTAAGTATAGATGTTCCAACTGTATAGAATAGTTATCTTGTGCAAGTTTCATGCCGCAAATTCAATCATTGTATCTATTCATCCTAGGTAAACTGTCGAAATAGACGAGCAATAAATCAAACAATAAACGTCTATGTTCATATTAACAGTGTCAAAATACTATCAGCTGACCTGAACAGCAAACTGTCCTGTTCCACCAGCAGCTGCTGTAACTAAAACAGTTTGCCCAGATGCCATTTGACCTGCCTAAAGGTAACAGAAATCAACTTAGATCAGAACAGGAAGGAAGATACATTTTAGAGCTGAACTTAGATTAAGTTCAGTGAATATGCGGTCAAAGCCACACGGTATACGACCAAAAAGGAACTGTGTATCAAAGATAACCTTTTCAAGAGAAATTGAAGCAGTCAATCCTGACGTTAGCATAGCAACGACCTCAGGGTCTGGTCTTGGCACTGGAAGAAGATGTTTGGCTGGAACCTTTCATCAGGAAAATGTAAAGATAGGAATTGTAACTCACAGACAGAGGTAATAATATGTAGAAGTAAAAACTCAAAAGGTTGAAGATGATTTCATTGAATGACAAGGGTTAGTTGATAATTTGTTGTGTAACAAATAGACGTGGATGTAGATCGCAGTACCATAGTAAATTCAGCATAGCTCCCAAAAGTCATAAGGGCCACAGGACTGCCAACTTTGATATGCCTCACTGCATCTCCAACAGAAGCAACGATTCCCACAGCCTGGATATATTAGAATACTCATGAAAATAGATAAGGGAGAGATTAGATCAATGGCATTATTATGCTTGTGAATTATTAATACACAAATAAAAGTCATTATTTCCCCACCATGTGGTTTGAAGATTTAGCTCGTGCAAAAAGCAATTGTTTTGGTATGTGGTATGTCGAGGATACAGATGTATCGACAATCTATTTAGAGTTTGATAAGCTATTTATTTAGGGACCGGAAGAGCAATGGAATCTTCTTTAAAAAATATCCTGCTTTTTATATCATATCTCGGTCCCATCAAATTTTCGAGTCAAGAGATGGAAGCATATCATGTGTTGCCAGAAATTTTGACAGAAAAAAATGTTAAGAATATTCTTCAAAATTGAGTATGGCATTAACATAGACATGTAAGAACATCGGTCACCTCAAAGCCAGCATCAAATGGAAGGCGTGCAGCAGTTTCTTTAGCACTACCACTGAAATATCGCCCAGAGCTGTAGTTTACCTGCAAGACACCATTAAAAGCTTCCAAAAGTTAATCAACAGGAAATCAAAGAAAAGGAATTAGGAAACACAAATCCAAGGACTTACATCACTAGCATTTACACCAGCGTATATTATTTTAACAAGCACATTTTGTGGTTCAATGGGCAATCTCAATCGCACACGATCAAGTCTTGTAGCATTGCGGAAATTATGGCTGAGTGTGTGAACAACTCTACAAAATCATGGAGACAAGCATCAATAAATCAAAGAGAACGTCTCCACGATTTTCCAGTACGTGAAACATAATGACTTGCAGAATATTGCTATTAGGGGAATTTTGTGTGAAACTTGACTGGTAAGCAATATAGTGTCGAGATCTCATATAGTGTTCAAAAATGTTTGGATACTTTTGCTGTGATACAAATTGTGCTGAGCAATCACAGGTGATTTATAACATAGATTTCAGAAACCGGCATTCCTATAACCTGTAAGAAACAGCTTTTCGTGGAAATTCTGATAGTGTAATCAAGATCAGTTTCCAATTACAATTATCCATTGTTACATGTAACAGATAATATATTTTTTCTTTATACTATCCAAGTTCTACTACACAATTGGAGAGACCGTTTCGAGACAAAAATGAAGGGTATTTTCTGCATGTCATCTAACAAGAAAGCTTGAACACTCCAATATGACAAATGGAAATAACAGTCAAAGCTCAGCTATTTGGTCAGGTACGTTATTAACAAATGCAAGTACCGAGAACTAACGAACTTGGGAAAAACACTAGAACAGAACAGGAATATCAGAGATTTGACTTGAACCTACAATCCCTGCATGAAAATAGCAAAATAGTTCTTACAGCACAATATTCTAAAGTATTTCTCTAGAAAATACGGACTACAGAGGCATGGTAAATATGTCTTCAAGTGTATACAGTGCAAACATAGTCTTTGTTAGAGAATACTGCAGTGCTATGAAGATCATGTGTCTAACAGTTAATCATTTTCAGTTTAGGGGATTGAATCAGTGATTCAACCATTTTAGGAAGGATTCGTACAAGAAAAAACCTAATAAAGCATTTGGGAGTAGGAAGTTGTTCTGTACTTGAAATATTCCACAAGTGCTTATATAGAAATATACTCCGTATAATTATAACATAGCAGGGCTGCAGGATTACTTACATCTTCTCAAAGAACTCAGGTGTTTGGATGCTAGGAAATACATTATTTGTCACTGTTCCTTTTGACTTGGTATAATTCAACAGATATTTTCTCTGTTCCTCAGGTGTTGGCCAGTATTCCATCCCTTTTCGTTTAGTTATCCAAAGGCAAGCACCAGCCTTGCTCTCATCTTTTATAAGTTCAAATGCGCCTACCAAAACATAAGGGGTTCTTTTCAGACAACATTAAAAGGGAAAGAGAGAAAACATCATATGCAAGAGATGATAGGACCCTAGATTCTTACAGTAGATGCCTAACCTTTAAAATTGCTAAATACGTAAGGAAGTCATGGTGGGTCAAAATCATCCTCACCTTTTTTTTCTCATACACTCAGCAAAATGGATGCTGTTTTGTATTAAAAGAGGAACGTCGAAAAGACAGCCAACGCTTAAGAACTCAAAACAAAGCCAAACAACAGCAAAGCTAGCCTGCCATCCAAAACAACCAAAACTGAACTGACCTACGAAAGGCAAATAAACAAAGGAAAACCTAGGCTAAGCTAAACTAGCTAAAGGTCTCGGCTGAACCATACTCACCTGGCAGGGATGTGTGGCTTGGATAAATTGACCCGTTCCAAGAAACTATATATATAAATTTACATTCAAGTCCTTTAGCTCAGCAAAAACATACCAAATATTCGTAATCTCTCAGCAAAGACATTGCATTCTCATATTCAGTTGGTCATGTTTTCATTAACTGATATGTGAACAAAATAGAGATGAACATAAGACAGGTGGTTGGATGGAAAATCGATTGGGGAGATAGCGCCAGAGCTACTAGCGCTAATTCCCAGACGATCCAGGAAGCGCCGTACGGTGAGGCAGGCGCTAATGGACCGCAGCTGGATAACTGACATCTCGGGGGCGCTGAGCCCCCTGGCGCTATGGCAGTACGTCCAGTTGTGGATTAGGGTGCAGGGTGTGCCGCTGGGAGGGGAGCCGGATAGGCTCCTCTGGCGATGGACCCCGGATGGCCAGTACTCGTCCAGATCTTGCTACGACGCCCTCTTCCAGGGATCGCTTGTCTCAGGATCCTGGGAGCTCAACTGGCAATCCTGGGCGCCACCAAGGGTGAAGTTCTTCATCTGGCTTGCCTGCATGGATAGATGCTGGACGGGTGAGAGGCTGGCACGGCGCCGCCTACCCCACCAACCGCATTGTGTGCTGTGACCAGGCAGAGGAGACGATGTCGCACATCCTCACGGGCTGTCCATTCTCGAGGATGGTGTGGCATGAGGTGCTATCCTGGATCCGTTCGGTGGAAGGCCCTCCGGTGGCTGAGGGTGATTTCGCGGAGTGGTGGTCGCTGGTGGTGCGCTCCACCCCACGTCCCATGCGCAAAGGAACCTCGTCGCTGGTCATGCTAACGGCTTGGTGTATTTGGAAGCATAAGAACGCAGTCACCTTCAACAATGCGCGCCCTTCGGTGGCTCCCCTCGTAGACACGATCATAGCTGAGGCTAAGGCGTGGGCGGAGTCTGGAGCACGGGGGCTTCGCCAACTGCTCCCCCTGTAGTAATGGCCGTGGGTTGAGTTGTATGGCGTGGGTGTTCATCCGCTTTTGCGGACTTGTACATGAAACTTCTTTTTCCATCAATGCATCGAAACGCAAAGCTTTTGCGTTTTCGCGAAAAAACATATGTTTAGGTCTTGGCTAACAAACTTTCTGGCAGGTAATACTCCCAGGAAAACCAGGCTCTGGTGAAATTCTACTGCTATGTCAACCATCTCTGTGGACCAAGTTATGGCTTGCCATCACTCACTTATACAAAGTGAAGGACCTAGAACTAAAGTTTTCAAGTTTGAAGACTCGAGTGATCATGTAATTATTCAATTTTTAATAATAAACTCATGTCTTACACATAATATATGTGAGCAAATTTCCATGTTATTTTTTATCATTTAAAACAAACCCTACCAAATAAACATTCAAACAATTCATCAAATACCAACAAAAAACCTGCAGTAATCATGATACATAAATTACGGTAAAGAAACTGTAAGTCGCCAACATACATAATTACAGCTTTAAAAGATGAGAGGATATACCCTCAATAATTTCCTCCATCTTCAGGAAACCACCAGTTGCATCTACTATTTTCCGATTTATTTGCTCAGCCATGTTAGTTTGAACAAACTGCATACATGAGTCCACAAATAACACTTATAAAGATCATAATTGCATTTGTACCTTCCAGTTGTTAATAGTAACTAATGAGAGACATGACAATCTGTCTGAAATAAGAACCTACTCCCTCCGTTTAGAAATATAAGATGTTTTAGCTTTGTGAAAGAAGTGTATCTAGACTTCTTTTAGTGTGTAGGTTCACTCCAAACCTTGATGAACCTACACACTAAAACATGTCTAGATACACTCCTTTCACAAAACTAAAACATCTTATATTTCCGAACGGAGGGAGTACATTCTAAAGTATACTCAAATCCCTGCAAAATTGCATCAAATTGTGATATCCTAATTTTTTCTAAGATGAAATTACCGATAAATTTGGGCATTTGGCCTGTTTAGTTGATTTTGCAATTTAGCTCAAATACACATCTTTTACCAGTTTTTTCATATGTGCATGGTGTCCCTAAAGATATCCGCCGCTAGCATTTGAGAACAAGTGATCACACTATCTGGTCAATCTGGTGACTTCTTAGTCATACGAAATTTTGTAGTGGAGAAAACATTGCAGTATACTGTACCTTTGTCAAGTTATCTTGACAGACTATCAAACCTATCAGCAGATTCTCACAAGATTAGGACAAAAGATATAGATAAACTACTACAGCGAGAAAACACGGTAGAAAGGAAGAAATAATAATAACAATAATAATAATTCCCATCATGCAAGTCATTTAATACCTCGGGGCAGAGCACATTGACACGAACACCATGGCGCTTCAATGGAGCAAGCGATCTTGTAAACAGAACAACACCACCTGCCAAAAATGAAGTTATCACACAGTGTGCAGATGCTTCAAACATATCATAAAACATAATGAAGGAATAGAAAGTTAAGATTAAACTTGTGTAAAGTTTGTGATTGCACGTATCTTAACGATGTAGATAAACAATTAACAAACATATTATTTCCACCAATTCAACCAGTGGCGAAGCCAGCACACTGAGCTAGCCTGGGCAAAGTCTTGAAGACTCGTGGACCAATGACCGTTTGCCCATGACAAATGTGACTAATTTCTCATTACATGCTAAATATCGAACGAGGGATACTAGGCATAGCCCGGGCAGCTGCCCAGACTAGCCGGGCTGAAGCTCCGCCACTGGAATCAACAATCATAGTTGAGTTCAAAATGGCCACCCGTTGGGGCTGCAATGTGCTACCCTAGAAGAAAAAGGTAGAAGAAGAGTATATGGGGTGGTGTATGAACCTTTTGTCCCAGAATATATGGGATCCGCGTACATAGGGTAAAGGCCCGCAGCTGAACCAATATTGATTATGACACCAGGCTTCTTCAGGGATCGCATTATTTGACTCTGGTGAACATAAATATCCAACCATAAGTTTTGCGCATATGGCATTTGCATGAAGTAAAGTAAAATGTTAAGACATTTGAAATAGTCATTCGAATTATTGCACAAATGAAGAATTCATAATAGTCATTCTAATTATTGCACAAATGAAGAATTCATACTCCGATAACTTGCATTGATTCAAAATGTCATCCTTTTCTTGTTCCCAAGGAAACCAGACAAGCCACATTATGACAAAAATATTACCTCTTAACTTCCTCCAACAACATTTAATAAGAACACAGGAAATAGAAACACTACCTACTTCTATTTGCAATGACTGGATGAGAAAACAGTGAAGACTATGTGAATTTATGGATTATATTAATATGCCTAAGCAACAAAGAGCATGCATAGAACTCAGTGTTACCACAAATTACCACTTTAAGTTATTGCACATTTAAACATGACACTTTTATTCTAATAGTCATTGATAGACTTACTGCAATTCGAGTACCATCAATAACAGCAACAAAGTTCACATTTATGGCATGTCTCCATGTGCGAATTCCATCAGATATATCATCATAAACTAATGTCTTGTTGGCAATTCCAGCACAATTGATGCATATATCTAGTCCACCATATGTGTGTACATGTTTCTCAAAAGCAGCAACAAGATCATCTGCATATTAGATCAGGGTAACTTCAAGATCATGGAAAATCTGAAGCACAAGCAAAATTGTGCTTTTATTAACAGTTAACACCGTGCTACGAATAGTCCGCACATCACTTATCCAGTAATCACAATATTATAACTACAACAAGAAAATGCTCTGAGTTCCAGAAAAAGGAAAGGATGAACAAAGCCATGTTAAAAGAGATTTGATTCTTCATCAAAGCAAAGGCAAGAAATACCATATTGATGCATTAGGTATTAAAACCTAGATACATGTTAGATTTCTGAAATATAGCAGGGTTGCTAGATTTGTTTCACAGTATTTTCAGAGAGTACGGAGGTGAAAAGATTAGATGTAACACTAACATACATGATCTCAGTAATGGTATGGTCTTGATTACATATTATTCAGAATGTAATGCCTGACGACTGTAGTATATGGCTGAAGTTAAGTTGGCTTATCATACTTTGCCAGTCTTGTGAGATCTGACACTCAATTAGTTGAGTTCTGGTGTTATGCACTTTTGTTTTCAAAATTTTGGCATCAACAAATAGTTTATAAAATTAGGTACTCAAGCAAAGTAATTGACCTCACTTACTTCACCTAAAAAACTCTTACCTGAATTCGAAACATCACACTTGATGAATATGGCAGACGGTACTCCGAGATCTCCATGGAACTTTTTGTTTTCCTTTTGAACTAGAGAAGCAACTTCTCTTCCATATTCTTCAGAGAAATCAACCACTGTCACAAATAGACCCTTCTGTGCAAAAGCGATGCAGAGCGCTTTCCCTGGAAAATAAAACAGAAAGAAACATCAAATTGTCAATACATTAAATGCAGATTACTGGAATCATTATCCTTCACAGAATTATTTAGATCGTTAACAGAATGAACTCGTGCTTGTAGTATTCAACATCTATGCAGGAACAAACTTTATGAGTGCTGGCTTAATCTTAGAGGGGGCTCAATCTCACAAAGGGATCACAGCTGCCACCATTTCATAGAACACTTGTGAAACTTTAAAAAGCACTGAACAAACAACAGGAAGTTATTCACATTTAATCCTTCACTACATAAAAATTCAGCATAAGAAGGTGATAACATGCTCCATTATTGCAGATCCATGGACAAATGGACATTCTATTAGAAAACTATGGAAGGTATATAAGTATCTATTAGCTTTTATATAGTAGAGAAATATCTTCAGTTAATTCCATGTACCCGACTTCCATTGCAACTAGTCCTAGTAATATGTTTGTTGGAATTCATGTGTACCAAAAGAGAAAACAAAGAAAGAACTGAATATCATAGTGGCAAATTAATCTAATTCAAATCACACATGCACCATATTTTATTTTAGCCATTTAGTAATGAGACAGGCCAAACAGAAGTGTGAGATTCGAGTTTGATAGGGGATACTGTACAACAAAAGGTTGCATAATGGTTAATGAGGTATACAAAGGAACTTTTCGTACTTGAAAGTATACTTCAACAAAATCAGTAATGCATGAAAATGGATTTGCCTTGTAAACATCAGTGCATCAAGTCTCCAATCAAACTCAGGTTCCACCTTGTACCAAATATGAGTTTAGTTGTTCGGTATTAAAAGCCAAGTCTAAAGATAAATTGCTGACGGTTGTCAACAGGGCGTGCCCAGTGCCGACTATCCTCTGCAAGTATATTACCAAACGGATAAATTGTCTGCTACCCTACTAGTATCTTATAACTACACTCCTGAGACCTCTCATAGTGTACGGGGCCACGATCACATCAATCATACAGAGTAGTTTTCTTGGTGTCAGTTTCATAGTCCGCTTATCACTCCGATTAACACGACAATTAATCCATTATTATTGCACGACAAGTAAGCAAAGTACAGATGTACGCTCATTCATTTGTACAAGTTAATAAGGTGGCAACTATGATCAGGTGCTTTCCAGATAGGAGCCCATCAGTTGATCACCACCAGCTCAAGTAGTAGTACTACCCAAGCTTAATCAGCCCACGCCTAGGCCTCCCCAGTTCCCACATCAAGCTCACAGTTCTAGACAAGCGAGAAACTAGAGCAGCTCACAAGTCAACCCCGCAATTAAGCTTCCCCCAACCCGTAGCAATCGCACTTATTACACACGCAGAACAGCATTGAGGCGCGTCAGGGCCGAAATTTCGCGAATCGACGCACGCCCAAGCACGGACGGGGAGAGGGGAGAGGGAGGGTGTCCCTTACCGATGCCGGAGGCGCCGCCGGTGACGAGCGCCGACATGCCGGGCTTCAGCTCCATCTCGCCGGCGCTGGGCGGCGAGAGCGACCAGCTTCAGGCGAGGAGTCGGGGCGGGAGAAGGGGATGGGAGAGAGAAGGACGGAGTGGGACGGGTTGTGTACTGGGAGGGTGGCCAGCCTGCACGCTGCGGAGTGCGGAGCTACCGAGATGCGAGCTGGGCTGCGGACAAGGTCCGTTTGATTTGTTCGTGAGGAGAGACTGATCGGGTTTGGAAGGTGACGCATGCGCCGGCCGCCGGGGCTAGTGAGGACACGAATGGGGTGATCCAACGGCGCCACACGCGAATTAGTTTTGTGCGGCCGCCGAAAAGGCAGTTTCTTTTGTGTTGACTAAAATGTGTTCTTTTGAAGATAGAACTGTAGTGATAAATGCATGCTTGAGTAGTGTGCCTCTCCAAATGCTATTTTTTCTACTACTAGAGACCACAAAAGGAGTAATAAAATGGTATGTCATAGAGTTCGATTGTTGCATCAGAAATTGAATGAAAAAGAAATATCATCCCATGAAAAAATTGGCATGTTGTATGTTTGCCTAAAGATTGTGGTGGTTTAGGGATTTATGGATTAGAAGTGAGAGCAACTAGTACTAGTAGAATCGTTTCAAAATGTATTTTCATAATATAATACTCTCATAATATAATACTCTCATGATGTCAAGAAAATACTTGAAAAAATAGATTTTGTCTCGTGTAACATCAGGTACCGGTAACTCTCACTTCTTGGAGAGTCTGACGAGGAGTAACCATTTCTTCTGTTTTTGAAGATACATGGTTGAATGGTTCACCTCTGGCAACTCAATTTCACATATTGTGTAATATTTCTTCACAAAAGTGATCACTACAAATAGAGTTAGTTAGAACAGGATGGGAGTGCATCAGATTCAGAAGAACACGAGCGGGAAAACTGCATAGGGGTGGAACAACCCCAAAACTCTAGTTGGTTTAGTGAACTTAACAAAAATCCAGACAGGTTCAAATGAAATCTTAGGAGTCAAATTAAGATCAAAGTTAGAGATTATATTTGTAGCTCGAATGATTAACTTGGTTCTTTACACAAGAGGAGAATAACAAAATGATATAATCATGATGTAAATAGAATTCATCTCGATATTACCATAGCGAGCCATAATAAAATTGAAGATCAAATCAAATACAAGTCAAAATATGAATAGAGTTTTAAACCGTAACCTTAGAAGTGTGAACCTCTCTCTCTCTCTCTCTCTCTCTCTCTCTCTCTCTCTCTCTCTCTACAAGGGGAATTATAGATGAATGGATGATCTAGGGGTTGGAGATCTTGAGGAGAATGGATGGACGTCTTCTTCTCTTTCAGATCTGATCTTCCTTTGTTCTGGTGTGGTTTGTGACGGTTACATCTATCTATCGTCCTTCTTGTCTTCACAAAAAGTGTTTGTGTTAATATAGCGAATGCGGCAACATGTCGTACGGCCCGTACTGGTGGTCGTTAAGCCTCCTAGAGACCTCGAATCAAATTGTCTTCAATTAGAGATTTTCTTAATTTGGTTAGTCGGCTCATAAATGCTCTTGGATCATTCAAAAAGTGACAAGTACCTAAAAACCACATTATAAAACAATGTTTCGTTGTTTTGCGATATTAGCATTGGTTGAAAGGTAAAAATCAACGAAACCAAGTGAAAACAAGTGGACGATCCTCGGGAAAAGTGTAATTATTTAGAGTTATCATAAGTTTAAAGTTTTTGCAGTTTTACTCGTTATGTCCTATAGTAGTTTATTGGATATCCATGTATTTCGAGGTTTAAAACTGATGACCAATTTTTTGAATGAAAATTTGATCAATCTATTAATAATCATCAACAAAATACAAGCATGCTTAAAAAATTAATAAAAATATAAAATAGGTCACTGAACCACCTAGCAATGACTACAAACACTAGCTGATATCGTATGACGTTGGTGGTACATGTTTATAGAATCACATTTAATTTTTTATATATAGTTCTAGGTGCATGCTTTCTCAGATCGTCCAAATAGTGTACCAAAGAAAAGCTTTAGTTAAGCGATGCTACATTGACTGTGGTTTCGTGATGTTTGGTTAATAGACAATCCTATAATATCTATATTTTAAATTATGCATTGTAGTTTCACTTCGCTATCTCAAGCTTGTAGTACCACTCAAACAATTGCACGATTGCGTGGTCCTTCCATTTGGAGGTTGTTGTGGATCGGCTCCAAGCCTTCCATTTCCTGTCATCTTTAGTAGACCAACCTTTACACAACATTCAACGTAATAGATTATGCCACATTTAGGTGGTTGTGTTATTTTTGGCGTCTCCCCGAGAGACGACCCAAGCTCCTCAACTTTCCCTTCAGCGCCTCCCCTCCTCTTCCTAGTCCCCTCCCGCTGCCATCGGTGCTCGCCACCGGGCCTTGCCCCACGTGGTGCCGGCGGCGGTGGCCCAGACTCTCCCCGCGCGCTGCGACCTGTCTCGGGAGGTGGTGATCGCATTAGTGCTCCTTGGCTGATGACGGTTCTAGTAGGAGGCGGTGTGCTGCCCCTAGGGGCCTGCTATGCGCTGGCCTCACTTGGCGACAGTGAGCTGACAGTGGTGACCGAATGATCTACATCTAGGCCCGATCTAGGTCCCGGTGGGCCCGCCGGCTCACAAGGCGGTGGTTCTTCCTGGGGGACCGATCTGGGCCTGGCATGTCCCTCCTGCCATGTCCGATTGGCTACCGCGACAACGGTAGAGGTAGTTTCCCCCCGCGCAGCTGCAACGCTGATGACACTGTTACATGTTGTTTCCGTTTCCTAGCCATCATATCGGTTCAAAGTGAGACGACGAAGGTGGCGTCAAGACCGTAGTGGAGCATGTTGGTGGGTGGCGTTGATGGGTGGAAAACTACAGGTCGTTCGTGGTAGTGGTTTTATGGGGGGCAGGAGAATTTCGTGTCGATATCCGGACACCGAAAGGGTGACCCTGCGGGTGCCGCCATTCCTTTTGAAGGGCGTCGGGTGTACCCCTTCCCCACTCACCCCCGCCTACCGGGGAACCCCTAGGACATGTTCGGGTAGCAGCAGCGTCGTCATCGCAATCCTTCTTGAAGGTGTTGCTTGGTACATGATGTAACGGAGTTCTAGAAGCGTGGTGGAATATCTTTGGTTGGCACAGCGATTGCAAACCATCTTTGTTCCATCAATCTGGTTGTCGGCATTTATTTCTCTTTCCCTTTTCTCATTTTTTATTAGGACTTGACTATCATGTGGCTCCATCAGTTGTATCTGTTGGTTGATATATTAATATAGTGGAGCGAAAGCTTGTTTCGAGGAGGTTACTTTTAGCTTTTGTCTTTTATCTTGTAAGACACAAAAGTATCTAAATAGGCGCATTTGATTTTGACTTTTGAATCATACCATCATCTAACAATATCATGTCAAAAGGTAAGATGGAGCCATTTATAAGCTAAAGGGAAACCATCATCACGTCGCCTCGGCTCCCACGACAGACCGCCGGCAACGACCACTTGTCTCGTCGGCCACACATCGCTGTAATGGCACGCCACCGTCGACCACTGATGTCTACACACACTTCTATTCTTGTAGACAGTGTTGGGCCTCCAAGTGCAGAGGTTTGTAGAACAGCAGCAAGTTTTCCCTTAAGTGGATCACCCAAGGTTTATCAAACGCAGGGAGGAAGTGGTCAAAGGTATCCATCTCAAGCAACCCTGCAATCAAGATACAAGAAGTCTCTTGTGTCCCCAACATATCCAATACACCTGTCAGGTGTATAGGTGCACTAGTTCGGCGAAGAGATAGTGAAATACAAGTAATATGGATGATTATAAGTGTTAATTGTAATCTAAAATAATAGTGGCAGCAAGCAAACATGTAACAGAACTGATTGTAAACGGTGTTTCAATGCTTAGAAACAAGGCCTAGGGATCATACTTTCACTAGTGGACACTCTCATATAAATATTTTCTCTTTATGATGCTACCCTAAACTACTCTCCGGTTGGACGATGTAGGGCTATAACAACACACCTTAAAGTTTGCATTCCCCATCTAGATAACCCCTCACTATCACCTTGAGCGCTAGATGGTTCCAACAAACTTACAGACATCCAACTCAAATTATACTCATGATAAGTAGTTATGCAATCTTAGCCAAAGTGCCACATGGTGTGCACACTGTCAACTTCACACATGTGGGGATAAGAATAGATTCATTAAAGCACTTGAGTAGCAGAATAGATCCTAGATTACAAAGCTCATGATCTCAATAAGATCACGCATAGAGAGAGATGAACACATAGCTACTTGTAGAGCCCTTAGCCTCGAGAGAGAACTACTCCCTCCTCATCATGGGAGTCAGCAACGGTGATGGAGATGGCTCCAGGGGCACTTCCCCGTCTCGGCAGGGTGCCGGAACAGAGACTTCTGTCCCTCGAATCTCCTCTTTGGTGGCGGTGGCGTTGCGGAACTTTTCGTGGAAATCTGATCTCGTACTTAGGGTTTTCGTCCTGGGAGGAATATATAGGCGAAGGGGCAAGGTCGATGGAGGCCCGAGGGGCCCACACCACCTGGTGGCGCGGCCAGGGGGTACCCGCGCCACCATAGGGTGTGTCCAGCCCCTAGCCCTCCTTCGGCTTCCCTCCGGACTCCATGTTCCTTCTGGTAAAATATTGACTTTGGCTTTTGCCCCATCCAATTCCGAGAATATTTCCTTACTAGCTTTTCTGAAACTAAAAACAGCAAAAAACAGACAACTGGCACTATGGCATCTTGCTAATAGGTTAGTTCTAGAAAATGTGTAAAAATACTCCAAATGTGGACAAAACATAAGAAAGTAGATATAAAACAAGCATGGAACATCAAAAATTATAGATACGTTTGCAACGTATCAACATCACCAAGCTTAACTCATGCTCGTCCTCGAGTAGGTAAGTGATAAAAAAGAATATTTTTTTAGGTGACATGCACCATCATAATCTTGATCAAAGTATTTGTAAAATATTGATAGCTGGGATCATAGTACTTTAACATAGCATGAAATATATAGTTCTAACAATAATACATAGAAACTATGTTGTAACATGAAAAGGTACAAACAAAAGATTCATGAATAACAATGATTTGAAAGACGTGTGTTTGTTTCACATATAGAAAACATAATAAGAATGGTATTCAGCTTGTCCCTCATAGTGTAGCAAAACATAAATGCATAGGACACCTTCAAAGTTCATAAGGGTGACTAGATACAAATAGTTTAAGAACAAGCAATATCAAAGTTATGAATCAATCAACAAGTCTTGGGACAATGCACATTAAACTAAGAATGGCAACTATGCTCTCTCAATAGGTGCATAAAGATAGAAGATGGAGACTCAACATAAAAGTAAAAGAAAGGCCTTCATAGAAGGAAGTAGGGATTCAAGTCTCATAAAGAGCTTCCAAAAATTATGGTACTTATTAGCTTTCAGCTCTCATTGCCCCTATCATAAGCATCTTTAGGTGATTAAGGTTAAAGTGAACAAATATGAGGATATGCTTGACAAGTTATAAGCTGAAAATCTCATGCCCCTTACTTACGAGTGTCGTTCCTCATGCTACTCAAGTTTAGTCACAGGTAAGTTCTTGTCATTGTAAGTACATGTGTATCATAGAAAACCGCCAACGGGGTACCCCTTGCCCCATGATACAGGAGTTATCCCATATCAAAATGACAAGGCAAACAGACAATGAGCATCTCAGCAATCTTCTTATTTACCATGGGAAAATGGTGTTTTTTTCTCTCTTTCCTCTTTTCTCGTCTTTTTTTTCTTTTTCTCAATCTCTTTTTTTATAAGAAGAATGCTTCATAGATTGCTCACTATGGTGATGCTGCAAGTTTCCACTATGATTAGGCATGGCTTAGACTAGCGGCCCAGGCGTTTCTCTAACACACATACATAACTCCATGGACTTACAAGCTCCCCTTTTATTTCACACCGACGACATCCATAAACAAAATAACATGATATCAACTAAATAAAGTGCAATGTTGAAAGCGTTCCCTATGACAGCATGGTTCTGCTAATCCACAACTTACAAAACGCAAGCATATACGCAACATAGATGGGCACAATGGTTCAAGTTTATTAAGTGCAAGAAAAGTAAAGTGTGCCATCAAGTTCGTGAGAGCTTTAATCACTAGTTTTCACATAACAAGTTTAATTCGGAAGGTAGATAAAAACATGAATATACTTGGAATAGCAAATGCTAATAGGTAAGTATGATGGACTCTTTGGAATAACTTGGTTTTATTTGGAGTTGGATGCATGAGCGAAACTCATACTTGGTATGGAGGCTAGCAAAAGACTAGGAGCGACCAACTAAGAGAGCAATAATGGCTATAATCATGCAAAGCGACAAAATATTATTAATTAAAGCATAAAGTGATATTACGAGTCGAAAACTAAATGATCATAGAGGCTATGGTGACTTGGTGTAGTCTTAACATGGTGTGAGCATGCACCAAGTTAACCCAAATAAAGCATCAAAGGAGAATACCACTATACTATGCTTTAATATGCTAAAACAACGTATGATTCATCCAAGGCACATTAAGCAATATCAATTGTTTATAACAAGTCATGCTACAACAATAATCACTAAGCATAAAGCCAAAACAATATCAAGCATGACATGATAAAGCCTAGGCCACAGTCAAAACAAGACCCCTTTTATACCACTTATAAGCATGAACTTTTCTACTCTTTTCCAACACCAATCGAAAACTAAAGCTAAACGCAATGTGTAACACCCCAAAAATATTAATCAAGATTATCAAGTTCTAATCACCCAAGTCTAGGGTTAACAAAAACTTTTATTATTAAATCTCATATGAGTATATGTGTGAAATGCATTAGTGTATGAATGAGTGCAATTGCTATGTTTGATTGCTACAAATGATAAGGAATGGTTTAAAGATGAATACTACATCATCTAGGCCAATTACAAACAAATTCAAAAGAAAAGAAATTAAAATATAAATCATATGATCAAATGGTCATTTTGACCAAAATTAACCACTAGACCACTTTGGGTGTTTCTAGTAAAAGATTTCTAATATAAACTTTCTCAATTATTTTCACCCCTTGCTAGACCA
Organism: Avena insularis; assembly: GCA_023614405.1. Lineage (NCBI taxonomy): Eukaryota > Viridiplantae > Streptophyta > Magnoliopsida > Poales > Poaceae > Avena > Avena insularis. Next base: position 491,753,633 of record CM042692.1, on the reverse strand, counting down.
AGTAAAAGTGAACCCAAGCCCACTTTACAAACTAACAGAAACAAATTCCAAATCTATTTAAAGGACAATTCAAAATTGAATCAAGTTCATATGCATAGATCACCATTTTGCAAAAACCACTCAAATCAATTCACCTTGGCAAACCCAAGCAACCATAGACACTCAAGCATGTGACAAACACACTCACCAAAATTTAGCCAAAAATTTAAATCTTGTGTTCATGCGGCCATTTGGTCGAGCACTTGGCAGACATAGAAAACACTTGCCTAACTTCTACTGTTGGAGCAGTGATCAATCGCCGCTAGCCCCTTAATTCTCTCCCTGTCTCCCCCAGCACCTAGCAACGCAGTGGACAGCTTCCCCCTCTGCCGTTTGCGCCAGTGCAGCGCCGCCCGAAACTCACCACGTCGGTCGACCAAGAACAACTCGCCACAGCCATCACCGCCCTCTCCCACGATGTCTAGGAGACATGCAACCGTCCACCGCCACCCTCTGTCCACCCCTCGACCGAAGACATGCCATGGACCACCCACAAGCGTCATGCCCATTTCTCTACCTACCATGCCAAGAGCGCGTCAGAGCGCCGCAGCTGACACGCGCACACACATTGTGCCTCGCCCTCACCGCGCGTGCCCGCACTCACCGTGACCCTAGCTACCCCCAGACATGCTCGTTCGCCGCCGCGTGGACCGTAGCCGCTGTGCACCATCTCGAACGACGTCGTTTCCGCCTAGAGCACCGACCGTTCTCGACCGCCCCTTTGCGCACCATCACTCGCACGACGACCGCCCTGAAGCACCGTGTCGACCCCTACCCTCAGACATGCCGCTAGCCCCCTGTATCAACGTCGCCGACGAGGCCGAGCCATCCCGCTCTGTACCTCTCGCCGGTGTATAAATAGAGGTCGCCCCAGCTCCAATTCTCCACACCATTCCACTCCCCTCTCTCTCAGACACCTCCCACACCTCTCCTCGGAGCAAGGCGAGCACCACATCATCGGAATTTCACCGGAGTCCGCCGCTGTAGAGGAGAAGAGGAACCGGATCTAGAAGCCGTCCAGGAGCCACCGCGACCACCATTCGAATCGCCATCGTCTACAACATGGTTCACCCCCATCGCTGACCTTAGCTGGAGCCCAGGTGAGACCCCACGTACCCCCACCGTCGCGTTAGGGTTCGTTCCTCACCGGAGTTGTTCGCCGGAGACAACAAACCACAGCCGTAGATCCTAGTCTAATCGCACGACCCAGATTAAAAGATACCGTTTCGGTTTAGTTTAGTCGCTGACGTGTGGGACCGTCCTGTCGGCCGTGCGCCCAGTATTGCGATTAGGCGGCCAGTTAGTTTCCAGCCTTGAGCCGATTCAAATAGATTTTTTCCAATTTAGTTAAATCTAGATTCTATCAGTAGATTCAAAAATCAATTCAAAGAGATTCACTAAACCAAATTGCATGATTTCAATTTTGTTAGAGGTATTCAAATTATCTATCCAAGCCCATTGGATTCAAATCATTTGAAATTATAGATCACCTATACCAAAAATAACAAGCCAGAGGCTTTTCCAACTTCAAACATTTTTCAAAAATCAACAATAAATGCTTTTGAGTTGATTCCAACTCTCAAAAATCACATTTGACAAGATCTATCTGAATATATAAAAATATTTAGGTTTACATGCAGTGACATTGGACTAGTACTAAAAGAATGCTATATAGGAATTTCTAGTCACTTTAATTGTATTAAATAGTAATTTTAAACTTTATAAAATATGACCACCACTTTAAATCACATTCCCAAGTATTAGAATATGTGGTGATGACATGTGCCAACATGATCCCATATTTTAATTGGAGAATATTAAATCTTAAGTATTTTCAATGAGTAGAAATTACTTTTCTAAAATAAGATAAACAAGATTAGGTCTTTATTTCATGTGATGTTGGTGATGATGTTAGATCATCAAGTGTGAGCCTTTGTGTGCTACATAGAAGTAGTTAAGTGTTGTTTGGTGATTGTGTACCTCATATTCATTTATAGACGATAGTACCGACCCGGGATACGAGGAGGAGGAGTACTACCAAGAAGAAGAGAACTTCAACCACTGCACTACTCAAGGCAAGCCTAACACTACAAGTTAACTATGCAAGCTAACACTTGCAAACTTGATAACCTATGCAAGATGCACTAGGCATGCTTTGGTTATACAACTTTGATTATACCAATCCCAAGTTTTACTTGCAAGCTTTATTCTTTTACTTTTACCAAAGTTCTTTACCTTTAGTTAGTGATTTGTGAGTATTGGAAAAATAGTATAGATACCATAAAGACTATAAAACTAGGCCTAACTAGTTATACTTAGATGTCATCAAAAGGCATAAAACTAGAGTTGGATAGTTACACTTGATTAGCACCCCTCATTAGTGAATACCCTCAACTTTAGTGGCTAGTGCTAAGCATAAAAGTTGATCACTTTAGATGGGAATACTTGGTGAAAATGATTATGAAAACCTTGGAATGAGGATTCATTCTATTGAAATGTTTTGACATGTGTTATGAACACAAAAGGATTTGATGATGAAAATGTTGAGGCATGAGCCTTAGCCCTTTATAAAAAACGGATGGTTGGGTTCGGATGTGATACCATTCCAAATTTTACCGTACAACCACAATACCCGAATTGGGTAGGGCTTAACTAGAAGTTTATATGCCTTAGTATGGGTTCCCTCACAGAAAGAGGTTGAGCTGAGGCTACCTCGTGAGTGTGAATGTCCACCTATGCAATGCCCAGGATGGCAGGTGGCCATGGCTGGGAGGCTAAGCTCATAGGGGAGGTGCCTATACTAGAGTGTGTAATTGAAAGGTTATGATTGATTATCCGCATACTAAGTATGATGATTCAGGGTTATCCCTAACGGATGTATCGAATTTTGTGGTGAAAGTGTCCCACCTCTACAGAGTGTCAAACTATTCGAATAGCTGCGTCTGCGGTCATGGACAGTTGGAGTGGCCATACTGTTCTGTTGTCAGATGTTTTCAAAAAGGACTTGTCAATTGAACTATGACCTTGACTTGACCACAACTGGGTTGTGGACATGAAAACTAGGTTCCCACTTAAGTGATTAAATTAGATTCTTTAATTTTGAACTCTTATGAAGTAAACCTGCCTTTTTGCAAATAAACCTAGAGCTTAAGATTCCTACTAGAACTACCTTACTTGTTAGTGATAGTTTGCGAGTACTTAAAGAGTACTCATGGCTTTGTCCCTGGCTATTCCCGTGGCGAGACTATGAAGAGGACTACCGGGAAGATGGACAGCAGGAGGTCTATGCCAACTAGGATCATCTCCCATCGTCAGCATTGCCTATGACCCTAAAGATGGAGCCCCTACTACGTTTACTTTCTGCTGCTTTGATTGTATTAAGACTGGTTCATGAGATCCTTTATTTGTAAGACCTTTATTATGGTTTGTAATGGATGATGTACTGTGGTACCAATTCTGTTATGTCTCGCAAAAATGGTAATCCTAGGATTGCGATGTATGGCATAACAAGCATCTAGGATTAAAAATCCGGGTGTTAACAAGTTGGTATCAGAGCCATCCTGACCATAAGAGACCCTAGTTAGAATGGACGTCTGAACAAAAACTTAGTTTCAAAACAAAAGAAGTGGATATTTATGGAAACCTATTCCCACTCTTATCCTTGAGATTCTTTCAAAAAACTTCATGTTACTCAAAAATTCTTGCAATCTTATATAAAATTTGACACACTTGATCACCCCACTAACTTGCTCATCCTAAATTCTTATAGATGGAGGTAAAGTATAGCAAGTTCTACCAGTTGGGCAACAAAGGCCACCTGATCTTTGAGAGGGATCTAGATGCACTTGCAGATTACCTTGAGCGCCCGCACCCGGAGTTCTTTGAGGCACAACTCAATGATCAGCAAGGAGGAGAGCTATCATGGCTGATAGTTGCAAATCTCAGGGGCAAGATGGAAGCACCCACTTCGGAGAAGATCCAATTCAGTGTTCGGGAGAATAACTGGCTAGATGGATTAGCAAGGGCTATGCAAGAAGCTCTTACCCGTCTGTGTGGACAAAACATCAACCAGATCATTGGAACTCGCTTTGCTCACTACGCAAGGTGTGATTCTATGGGAATGCCCTTGGATATGCAAGGACACCAGGAGCTGAAGCACCAAGTGGATAATCTCGACTTCATGTTGTATGATAGACAACAAGAGTTGGACAATGCTCGTGCCTACGCCAACCACAACCATGCCATTGCAGTCAAGAAGGACCAGACCCTCGCCATCCTCACCAAGGAGCTCCAATCACTTCGTCGTCGTGACAAGAAGGATCGCATCATCGATTGTGTTTGCAAGAAGGTGGCCACTCTCGAGACCATTCGTGAACAGGAGATCTAGCTTGAAGCGAAGGAGGAAGAAGGTGAAGATATCCGTGGAGATCTCTACTCTTACCTCAGTGATGACAATGACTACCTAGAAGACGATGCCATGGAGTTCCACATTGATAATGATGATTCCGCCTTCATTGATGATCATTAGATGCACTTGAGCACTACCGTAGGAATGAGTTGTACCCGGTCCCACTGTATCGTAGTTTCGCAGAATGGTTCTTAAAACCATCTGTTTTCTATTTTGTGTTGTGGTGTGTGTTTGTATTGTGTGCTTTGAATGAATGAATGAATGAATGAGAGGAAGTTCTTAGTTTGCAAAACCTGAGTCAAACTCAAAGTTTAAAGCTTTTGAAACAAAACCATGAACCTTAGAGATTTCCCTCTTATCTCATTATCTATCTCAATATTCAGATGACTCGTGGAAATCCCAGAGGAAGCAGTTCATCTCAGGATCCAATGTTGCAGATTCTGCAAATGCTAGTTTCTGACCGTGAAGCTAGTAGAGCCGAACGTTAAGCCAACTTAGCCACTCTTCAACATATAGCTCAGATGGCCCACAATAATCAAGGCCACGGAAACCAGGATAACCATGGATCCAACCTCAAGAACTTTTAGAATACCAACCCACCTATTTTTAGTAAGTATGAAGAGCCCTTAGATGCTGATGACTGGCTGCAAACCATGGAGAACAACTTAGAGGTCGCAGGAGTTGAAGCCAATGAAAAAGTACTGTTTGCCACCCATTATCTGGCAGGTGATGCAAGAGCCTGGTGGAATAGCATTCGTACCATGAACGGAGGTCAGATGATGACTTGGGATGAGTTCAAAATCAAGTTCAGCCGGACTCATGTACCCCCAGGTCTGATTAAGAGGATGGGGGATGAGTTCAGAGAATTAAAGCAAGGAAGGATGACGGTGGTGGAATACCATGACAAATTCTTATCTTTAGCTAGATATGCTCCTGATGAGATTGACACAGAAGCAAAGAAGAAAGAGAGATTCCTGAATGGACTACATGATGAGATGCAAACCGTGCTAGTCAACATTCCCTTTGATGATATTGAAGATTTAGTGGACTCTGCTATTCAGATGGAAGGGGAGATCAACCAAGTCAATAATAATCACAAGCGCAGGATGATGCACCAGCCTGAATCCTACCATACCCAGAAGTATCGCCCCAACCCGTCTGTAGGATATGCATCAAGAAACAGCAGCCCCCTATGTCCCGTCCAAGCTATCCCAATCGTGGAGGAGGAAACCCGAGGTCTGGAGGAAACAACAACAACCACCCCGGGAACTCCAATAACTTCAACCGTGCATCGCCCAAGTCTAACAACAACAACAACAATAATAATACTGACACAAGGACTAGAAGCAATGCTATGCCTATTGCAGGAAAAGACAAGTCCCAAATTACTTGCTTTGAATGCGGAGTCAAGGTTCACTACTCCAACGAGTGCCCCAAGAAGCTTGCAGCAGCCACCGATGTGAATGCACCCGCTCAGCAGCAATGACGTGTTTAGCCTGGAAGGAGGTTTTCCCCAGGAAACTCTCTCAACCGCAACGGCTGTCTGTTCCACCTGAATGCTGAAGAAGCTCAGGAAGCGCCAGATATCGTGCTGGGTATGTTTTCTATTAACTCAGTACTTGCAAGAGTGTTGTTTGATTTTGGAGCATCGCACTCGTTTGTTACAGAAGAATTTGCATGCACTAGTAATATTCAACCAACAAAATTGAAGCATGTTATGATAGTTCAAATACCTGGTTCAACCACCAAAGCTAGAAAAAATTGCAAGGCTGTACCTATCAGAATCCATGGAATAGATTTTTATGCTAATCTAATAGTACTTGGAACCAAAGGTTTGGAAGTAGTACTAGGAATGGATTGGATGTCGAAACATAAAGGATTAATTGACTGTGCTAAGAAAGCCATAACCATGACCAGTAACACTAGAGTATCAGTAGAGCATGTATCTGAGACTCTGCCATGTCAATTCAAATGCAACAAGAGTCTATCCCAACCAGCCCTAGACCAAGTCAGAGTAGTCTGTGAATACCCCGACGTGTTCCCAGATGAATTGCCTGGTATGCCCCCAAATCGGGATATCGAGTTCATCATTGAACTAGTTCCTGGAACTGGACCCATAGCTCAGAGACCTTATAGTATGAACCCATCTGAATTAGTGGAACTGAAGAAGCAACTTGATGCTATGCTGGAGAAAGGTTTGATTCAACCAAGTGCGTCGCCATGGAGATCGCCCATTTTGTTTGTGGATAAGAAAGATGGAGGTAACCGTTTGTGTAGGGATTACCGGAAGCTGAATGATGTCACCATCAAGAACAAGTACCCACTGCCAAAGATAGAAGATCTGTTTGACCAGTTGACTGGTGCCAGAGTGTTTTCTAAGATTGACCTTAGAACTGGTTATCATCAACTCAAGATTCGTGCAACGAATATTCCAAAGACCTCCTTTACCACCAGATATGGATTGTATGAGTACACTATCATGTCTTTTGGATTAACCAATGCCCCCGCTTATTTCATGAATCTCATGAATAAGATTTTTATGAACTTCCTGGATAAGTTTGTCGTTGTTTTTATCAACGATATTCTGATCTATTCCAAGTCAGAAGAAGACCATGAGCTACACCTGAGAACCATCCTTGAAACCCTTAGAGAGCATCAGTTGTATGCCAAGTTTAGCAAATGTTGTTCTGGTTAAAGGAAGTAGGATTCCTAGGACATATCGTGTCGGCAGGAGGAGTTGCTGTCGATCCCGCCAAGATCAAGGATGTTAAAGAATGGAAAGCCCTAACCACTCAAACCCAAGTCTGTGCATTTCTCGGATTAGTGGGGTATTACCGCAAGTTTGTAGAAGGATTTTCAAGCATCGCAAGACCAATGACCCAATTGTTGAAGAAACATAAGAAGTTTGAATGGATGGAAAAATGTGAAGCAAGTTTTCAAGAGCTCAAGAAGAGACTGATTTCAGCCCCAATTTTGATTATGCCAGATATCAAGAAGCCTTTGGATGTGTATTGTGATGCATCCAAGATTGGTCTCGGATGTGTGTTGATGCAAGAAGGCAAAGTCATATCCTATTTGTCCTAACAACTGAAGAAGCATGAACAAAACTACCCTACCCATGACTTAGAACTAGCAGCTTTAGTTTTAGCCTTGAAGACCTAGTGTCATTACCTTATGGGTAACCGCTGTGAGATTTATTCGGATCACAAGATTTTGAAGTATATTTTCACCCAGAAGGAGCTGAATATGAGGCAAAGGAGATGGATAGAGTCAATCAAGGATTATGACCTTGACATTCACTATCACCCCGGCAATGCCAATGTGGTAGCCGATGCTCTTAGCAGATTGCCGTGTAGATTAAACACCATGATAAAAGAGCTGGAGCAGTTTAGAACGGAGCTAGTTATCAAAGGATTCCTAGCTAGAATTGAATTTCAACCCACTTTGATTAGTCAGATCAAGGAGGTGCAGAAAGGAAATGCAAGTATCGATAGAATCAAACATCGTATCGGTACAGGGAAGGTACCCGGATTCACCCAAGATGAAGAAGGAGTTTTGTGGTACAAAGGACATATCTGTGTACCAGCAGATTCTGAGTTGAAGCAAGTCATCATGCAGGAAGCTCATGATACTCTTTATTCTATCCATCCTAGAGGAACGAAGATGTCTCAGGATTTGAAGGAGCAATTTTGGTGGCACAAGATGAAGAGAGAAATCAGAAGCTACATAGCCAAGTGTGATATCTGTCAGAGAGTCAAAGCGGAACATCAGAGACCCGCAGGACTTTTACAACCATTGCAGATTCTAGAATAGAAATGGGATTCTTTCGGAATGGATTTCATCACCGGTTTGCCTACATCTAGTAGGGGAAATGACTCTATTTGGGTCATAGTGGATAGACTATCTAAGGTAGCCCATTTTATACCTATCAAGACCACCTACCAGAGTTCGAATCTAGCAGAGTTGTACATTGCTAGAATCGTCAGTTTGCATGGAACCCCTAAGACCATAGTATCAGATCAAGGAACCCAGTTTACCTCAAGATTTTTGGCAGAAAGTCTAAGAAGGATTAGGAACCAAGCTGAACTTCAGCACAGCTTACCATCCGCAAACCGATGGATAAACTAAAAGAGTCAACCAAATTTTAGAAGATATGTTGAGAGCTTGTGTGTTAGAATATTGTTCAAAATGGGAAGATTGTCTGCCTTTTGCTGAATTCTCATACAACAACAGTTATCAAGCCAGTTTGCAAATGGCCCCATTTGAATTTCTGTATGGAAGAAGGTGTCGTACCCCCTGAATTGGTCGCAAGTAGGAGAGAGTCAGATTTTCGGACCCGACATCCTACGAGAAGCCGAATAGAAGGTTCACAAAGTCCATGAACACCTCAAGACCGCCCAATCCAGACAAAAGAGTTATGCTGACAAGAGACATCGAGACCTGACCTTCAATGTTGAAGATTTTGTATATCTCAAAGTATCAACCTTGAAAGGAATGCAACGTTTTCAACTGAAAGGGAAGTTCGCCCCCAGATATATTGGACCCTTCAAGATTTTGAATCACCGAGGGGAAGTATCATATCAACTGGAACTGCCGGAGGAGATGTCAGCCATACATAATGTGTTTCATATCTCGTTACTTCGCAAATGCTTAGAAGTTCTGGAGAAGACTGAAGTTTTCAAGAACATCGATCACCAAACCATAGATATCAACAAGGATCTAACCTTTCGTGAAGTACCCATTCGTATTTTGTAAGAAGCCTTCAGAACCACCAGGACCCGGAGTATCAAGTTTCTCAAGATCCATTGGAGCAACCATACTGAAGAAGAAGCTACTTGGGAGTGAGAAGATTACATTAGGACTAAGTTTCCAAATCTCTTTAGTTCCTAGTTTTTCTTAAATCTTGGGACGATATTTTGTTTAAGGAGGGAAGGTTTGTAACACCCCAAAAATATTAATCAAGATTATCAAGTTCTAATCACCCAAGTTTAGGGTTAACAAAAACTTTTATTATTAAATCTCATATGAGTGTATGTGTGAAATGCATTAGTGTATGAATGAGTGCAATTGCGATGTTTGATTGCTACAAATGATAAGTAATGGTTTAAATATGAATACTACATCATCTAGGACAATTAGAAACAAATTCAACAGAAAAGAAAATCAAATATGAATCATATGATCAAATGGTCATTTTGACCAAAATTAACCACTAGACCACTTTGGGTGTTTCTAGTAAAAGATTTCTAATATAAACTTTCTCAATTCTTTTCACCCCTTGCTAGACCAAGTAAAAGTGAACCCAAACCCACTTTACAAACCAACAGAAACAAATTCCAAATCTATTTAAAGGACAATTCAAAATTGAATCAAGTTCATATGCATAGATCACCATTTTGCAAAAACCACTCAAATCAATTCACCTTGGCAAACCCAAGCAACCATAGACACTCAATCATGTGAAAAACACACTCACCAAAATTTAGCCAAAAATTCAAATCTTGTGTTCATGCGGCCATTTGGTCGAGCACTTGGCAGACACAGAAAACACTTGCCTAACTTCTACTGTTGGAGCAGTGATCAATCGCCACTAGCCCCTTAATTCTCTCCCCTGTCTCCCCCTGCACCTAGCAACGCAGTGGACAACTTCCCCTCTGCCGTTTGCACCAGTGTAGCACCGCCCAAAACTCATCGCGCCGGTCGACCAAGAACAACTCGCCATAGCCAGCACCGCCCTCTCCCACGATGTCCAGGATACAGGCAACCGTCCACCGCCACCCTCGGTCCACCCCTCGACTGAAGACACGCCATGGACCACCCACAAGCGGCGTGCCCATTTCTCTGCCTGCCATGCCGAGAGCGTGCCAGAGCACCGCAACCGACACACGCACACATGTCGTGCCTCGCCCTCACCGCGCATGCCCGCACTCGTCGTGACCCTAGCTACCCCCCCTAGACATGCCCATTCGCCGCCGCGTGGACCGTAGCCACTGTGCACCGTCTCGATCGCCGCTGTTACCGCCCAGAGCACTGACCGTTCCCAACCATTCTCGACCGCCCCTTTGCGCGCCATTGATACGTCCATTTTGCATCACTATTCTATGTCATAATTCACTATTATTCATTGATATATTTCATAATAAGAGATGATACTTATGTTATTTCATCTGTTTTTGCATGGTTGATGACTTTTGGAGCATGGACCGCTGTAGTCAGGATTCTGATGGAAAAGGTGCTGTTTGGAGGCAAAATTCGCTAAGATCAGAAAATCCGGGAAAATATACGGAAAATTCTATTTTTCCAGAAGACGAAGGAAGCGTATAAATTTGGAGATGGGCCATAGGGGGCCCACACCACCCCCTGGCGCGGGCCAGCCCAGGCCGCGCCACCAGGTGGTGTGGCCGCCCTGGTCAACCCCTGGCACTCCCCTTTGGCGTATATTATCCTTCCGAAACCCTAAGACTCGAAGAGTGACCACAGAAAGATTCCGCCGCCTCTACGGGACGGAAAACACCGAGAGGGAAAGATCTCTCCAGCAGAAAGATTTCTGCCAGGGGAATTCCTTCCCGGAGATGGGAGATCGTCGCCATCAACACCACCATCAAGCTGGACTTCATCGGGATCATCATCATCATCACCACCATCATCACCATCAGCACCCTCATCACCATCTCCATATTGCTGTAACAATTGGGTTGAATCTTGCATAGAGGAAACTTTCCCGGTGTTGATTACTCTTTGTAGTTGATGCTATTGAGTGAACCATTGAATTATTGTTTTTGTTCAGATTGTTATACATCATTATTCCATCTCTGATCATGATCCATATGATGTCTTGTGAGTAGTTCGTTTTGTTCTTGAGGACATGGGAGAAGTCATGTTGTTAGTAGTGAAGTTGTGTTGAGAAAGATTCAATAGTTTGATATTTAAGTTGTGGTGTACTTCTTCTAGTGGTGTCATGTGAACATCGACTACATGACACTTCACCTATATGGGCCTAGGGGAATGCATTGTGTATTTGGCTACTAATCGTAGGGGTTGCCGGAGTGACAGAAACCTGAACCCCTGTTAGGAAACCATTCCACAAGGGATGTAAGGGTCTTAGAGTTTAAAGCTGTGGTTAGGTTTCTACCTTAATTACTTTCTTGTACTTACGAATGTTTGCAAGGGGTATAATCACAAGTATGTATTAGTCCTAGGAAGGTCGGTACATTAGCACAGGTTCACCCACACAACACTTAGCAATCTAAAGAATATTAATCAACTATATGAAGCGAAAGCACTTGATAGTCTTCCCATGTGTCCTCAAGAACGTTTGGTCATCTTAAGTAATACAACCGGCTTGTCCTTTGCTGCATAAAAGATTGGGCCACTTGCTGCATTTATTCCTACTATCTTTTATTTACTCGTACTTTGTTTACTTGCTTTATCAAAAACCCCTAAAAATCCGTTTGCTAAGTATTTGCAGAGAATTCCTGATCCATACCACTAGCTAGCACCTTCTGCTCCTCATTGGGTTCGACACTCTTACTTATCGAAAATACTGCGATACACCCCCTATACTTGTGGGTCATCAAGACTATTTTCCGCGCCGTTCGGGGAGTGAAGCGCTATTGGAGAGTGGAACTGGTAAAGGAAACTTCTACTGTGAGTATTGTTTACTTCTATTAGTTGCTTTATTTTTGTTATGGATAATTCGCTGAGTTTCTTATTTGGTAATGCTACTACCACTGCTAAGGTAGTAGATGAACCACCCCCTGCTGAGAATGATGCTTTTAAAATACCTACAAGAATTATTGATCGTGTTATGGATAACTACTATGTTGGGGATGGAGCTGTCCATCCCGGTGATCATTTACTCTTTATACATGAATTATGCGGGTTGTTCAAGTGTGCAGGTATTACTACAGATCAAGTTAAGAAGAAGTTATTCTCATTATCACTGAAAGGAAGAGCTGAGGAATGGTATAAGCTGCTGAAGAATGGCCAAGCTCTAGAATGGGAGGAAATAGTGCCTCTCTTTTATTCAAAGTTTTATCCTCCTAGTGATATTCATAAAGATCGGAATCAAATATACAACTTTTGGCCTCTTGATGAAGAGAGTACAGCTCAAGCTTGGGGAGATTGAAGTTACTAATGCTCAAATGTCCCATTCATGAGCTCCCCAACAATATTATTATCAATAACTTTTATGCAAGACTCCCTCTACATGATAAGGATTTATTGGATGCTTCTTGTGCTAGATCATTCACTCGCATCGAAGAAGAAGCTAAATGGGATCTTCTGGACTGTATTCAAGACAATGCTGAAGCATGGGAGAATGACAAAGGTAGAAAGTCAGGTATAAATTATGATTATGAATGCATTGAATATTTTATGGGAACTGATGACTTTCAAAATATTAAAAATGCTTATGGTCTAGACTCTCAAGCTATTACTTCTTATTTAAGGCTTTTGCTTCCTACATTGAAGTGCCTAAAAAGAAGTGGAATAAGTATCATGAACCTTATAAAGATATTGCTAAGAGTGTTCCTGCAAGAAATACTGAAGTTTATACTGCTAATCACGTCTTACCTGAACCTTATACTGAGAAAATGCCTTTCCTAGTTAAGATAAAGGAACATTCTATGATAGCTAGTATGGTTAATGAAAGTACACATAAAGCTGTTGAACCTGATAAACAAATGGTTGATGAACCTATAATAGCAAATTTGAAAGACTTTGTTACTAAAAGCTGTTGAACCTCTAATATTGTCTCACAAAGTAGTGTTATGAGAGCTAGTATTCCTGTGCTTTCTGTTAGAATAAGTGATCATTGCTATGATGGTTCTTGTGATAGTTATATTGTTAAGTTTATGCATGATACTGAAAGTGACTATGAGAGAGGGAAAAGTGTTCTTATGTATCTCAATAATATCAAGTTTCCTCGTTTTATGCTGAAAGTTTTTATGTTGCACTTGTTTTGCCTTCTTATGCAAGTAGCCTCTGGTTTCAAGAACTTGTTTGTTTACAAAATTCCCTTGCATAGGAAGTGGGTTTGACTTAAACGTGTGTATTTTTGCTTCTTAATGCTCTCTTTCACCTCAATTAATATTCCTATGTGAGCATTCTTGAAATTATCATGCCCATCTTAATGGCTATAAAGAAAGAGCTTTTGGGGAGACAACCTGATACATTGCTAATGTATCTATAATTTTTGATGTTCCATGCTTGGTTTTATCTATTTTCTTATATTTTGTCCACACTTTGGAGTACTTTTCATATGATTTCTTGGACTAACCTATTAACAAGAGCCACAGTGCCAGCTGCCTGTTTTCTACTGTTTTTGATTCCAGGAAAGTCAGAAAATGAATATTCTCGGAATTGGACGGGACAAAATCCAAGGTTCATATTTTTCCGGAAGACTCACGGAGCCAGAAGACAAGACGGAGGGGGGCCATAGGGTGGCCACACCACCCCTTGGCGCGGGCCTGCCCAGGCCGCGCCAGGGCATGGCCCCTGGCAGCCACCACCTCGCCTATATATTCCTCCCAATACAGAAACCCTAAATCGTCAAGCTTCCATCCACGAAAAGTTCCACAGCACCGCCGCCACCGAAGGGGAGATTCAGGGGACAAAAAGTCTCTGTTCCGGCACCCTGTCGGGACGGGGAAGTGCCCCCGGAGCCATCTACATCGATCTCCACCACCATCTCCATCACCATTGCTGATTCCCATGATAAGGAGGGAGTAGTTCTCTCTCGAGGCTAAGGGTTCTACCGGTAGCTATGTGTTCATCTCTCTCTCTATGCATGATCTTATTGAGATCATGAGCTTGTAATCTATAGATCTACCTTGCTACTCAAGTGCTTTAATAGATCTCTGCTCTCCCCATGTGTGTGAAAGTGACAGCATGCACACCATGGTGGCACTTAGGCTAGAGATTACAAATACTTGTTATGAGTTATATTTGGAGTTGGATGTCTCTATGAAATTGCGGTGTTTGTTGGAACCATCTAGTGCTCAAGGTGACAGTGTGGGGTTTTCTAGATGGGAAAGACTTACTTTGAGGAGTGTTGTTATAGCCCTACCATCGATTAGAGTGTCCAACTGGAGAGTAGTTACGAGTAGTATCATGAAGAGAATATATTTATATGAGAGTGTTCACTAGTGAAAGTATGATCCATATGCCTTGTTTCTAAGCATTGATACACCATTTGCAATTAGATCTGTGACATGTTTGCTTGCTTCCTTCTTTATTTCAGTTTGCCTTTAGTCTTTTCCATGCCACCAAGCTATTATCTATCACCGTTACCACTTATAATTATCCATACCACTTGTATTTCACTATCTCTTCGCCGAACTAGTGCACCTATACACCTGACAAATGTATTGGGTGTGTTGGGGACACAAGAGACTTCTTGTATCTTGATTGCAGGGTTGCTTGAGAGGGAATACCTTTGACCACTTCCTCCCTGAGTTCGATAAACCTTGGGTGATCCACTTAAGGGAAAACTTGCTGCTGTTCTACAAACCTCTGCACTTGGAGGCCCAACAACTGTCTACCAGAATAGAAGTGCGTAGACATCAAGCTATTTTCCGCGCTGTCGGGAGGTAAGGTAAAAGGTATTCACACCGGAGGATTAAAGAAGAAGAACCTCCCACGGCAAACGCCTATTTTACGTCGTGCTGCTGGGAGGTAAGGTAAAAGGTACTCACATCCTCCGGTGTGAGTGCTCGAAGTTATTTCCTTTAGATTCTGCAATTTTGTCTTTTTGTTTCTTGTTTTCACTAGTTAGGCTTAATGGAAAACAACAAATAGAGAGATTTATAGTATTTATCTTGAGTTAGGACATGAAGTGTTCGAAGAGAAAATTAAAAAACCTATGGAGCTTTATTTGCATGCTAATAGCAATGTTGTTAGTATGAATTCTTTGGACACCATTATTGCTAATGCTATGGAAAAGTATAAGCTTGGGGAAGCTAGTTTTTATGAAAATGATCTTTTTAGTTCCCCAACTTTGGAGGATAGCTATTCTATTCCTTATGATGATACAAAACCTCCAATATATGATGATTACAATGAGGAATATGATATTTTCAGTCCACCTACTATTGAGGAGAAAATTAATGATTACAATATGCCTCCTATATTTGATGATTATGGTGATGAGAATAATAATGATAGCTATTTTGTTGAATTTGCTCCCATTATAATTAATAAGAATGACTATGCTTATGTGGAGAGTAATAATCATTTTATGCATGTGGCTCATGATAAGAATGTTTCATATGATAGTTATATTGTTAATTTTATTTATGATGCTACTGAAAGTTATTATGAGAGAGGGAAACATGGTTTTATGTATTTCAACAATATTAAGTTTCCCCCTTTATGTTGAAAGTCTTGAAGTTGCACTTGTTTTGCTTTACTATGCTTGTTGCTTTGTGCTTTCATGACTTGTTTCTTTACAAGATTCCTATGCATAGGAAGTGGGTTAGACTTAAATGTTCTTTGAATTTGCTTCTTGATGCTCTCTTTTACTTCAATTCATATTTCTTATGTGAGCATCTTCTCAAACTATCATGCCTAACTTAAAGGCGTTAAAGAAAAGTACTTATTGGGAGATAACCCAAAAGTTTTAGATAAGTATTGGAAGTTATTACTTCAGTAATAACCGCTCCTTATCCTTTTTATTTGTTTTTTGTGCCAAGAGTAACCTCTAATGAGAGAGAAGTAATGCTTGGGAAAGTTGCTGTCCCGAAACAGATTTTTGTGCTTCACCGTAAAAATTCGTGAGAGAACTCTGTACATTGGATTGAGCTGTAATTTGTTTTGCTTCTGCCCCAGGTTGTTATCTAACTTCCGTTAGTTCAACACTTTTTGATTTGAGCAACAGAAGGTCTTCGAAAAAATTCGTCTTTACCTGCTGATCTGTTTTGACAAATTTCTGCCATTTTCTGCATTTGTTCTTGTTGGTTCCTTTTTGAGTTCTTTTGGGGAATTGAGATTTTTGAGGGAAGTGCTACAGTAGCTAGTGTTCTAATGGAAGTTTTATTGATGTTGAAACTGAACCTAAAGACTTATTATCTTGAGTGCACTAATGTTGCTAATAAAGATTGTGTGAAGTTTTGTGTGAAGGAAAATTCTCAGGTGTATGGAAGGAATGAGTAATGAGATGAAGGATGGACTAAAGCTCAAGCTTGGGAATGCCACGCGTTTCACTCCAAGAAATATCCAAGACGTACAAGCGTCAAGCTTGGGGATGCCAAAGGCATCCCCTTCTTCATCAATAAAAATTCTAGGTTTCTTCCAAACGCTTCATTTTTATTGTTTCATGCACAGTTGTGTTGTTCTTGGAGCGTCTTCTTTTTCATTTTTGTTTTGGTTTTTCGTTTGCTTTTGTTTTCTTAGTTTGCTGAATAAATTTGTTGGACCCCCTCTTTCATACATTTGTTTTCAAATAGTTTGGTTTGGTTTGGAAAAGAGTAGGAAAGTTCATGCTTAAGTGGTAAAGAGAGCTTGTTTTTTACGGTGGCCTATGCTTTGTCATGCCATGCTTGATATTGTTTTGGCTTTATGCTTAGTATTCTTTGCTGTAGCATGACTTGTTATAAACAATTGAGATTGCTTAATGTGCCTTGGATGAATCATACGTTGTTTTAGCATATTAAAGCATAGTATAGTGGTATTCTCCTTTGATGCTTTATTTGGGTTGACTTGGCACATGCTCACACCATGTTATGACTGTCTCAAGTCACCATAGCCTTTATGATCCTTTAGTTTTCAACTTGTAGTATCACTTTATGCTTTGATCAATGATGTTTTGTTGCTCTGCATGATTATGGCCATTATTGCTCTCTTAGTTTGTCGCTCCCAGTCTTTTGCTAGCCTCCACAACAAGGTATGAGTTCCACTCATGCATCCAACTCCCTAAACCAAGTTATTCCAAAGAGTCCACCATACCTACCTACTAGCCTATGCTATTCCAAGTATATTCATGCTTTTGTTTACCTTCCACTTGTTATGAGAAAACTAGTGATTAAAGCTCTCACGAACTTGATGGCACTTTACTTTTTGCCTCTAATAAACTTGAACCTTTGGGTCCTTCTTTGTTGCGTAGATGCTTGTGCTTTATAAGTTGAAATTAGAAGAACCATGTACCATGGGGAACGCTTTAAACATTGCACTAGTACTTTGTACCCCATTGATATCATGTTCTTTTGCTTACGGATCCCGGCGGTGTGAAATAAAAGTGGAACTTGTAAGATCATGGAGTTTGTATGTGTGTTAGAGAAACGCCTGGGCCGCTAGCCTAAGCCATGCCTAATCATGGTGGAAACTTGCAGCATCACCATAATGAGCACTCTATGAAGCATCCTCAATAAAAACCTATGCAAATAGCAAATAAAAAGATCGTTGAGATGTTCATTGTCTGCTTGCCTTGTCATTTTGATTATGGGAAAGCTCCCGTATCATGTGCAATTGGTACCCCGTTGGCGGTTCTTAATGATACACATATATTTACAATGACAAGAGCTTACTCGTGACTGAAGTTGAGTAGCATGAGGATCGGTCTTCGTAAGTAAGGGGCATGAGATTTCGGTTTATAACTTGTCAAGCATATCCTCTTAGTTGTGTCACTTTAACCTTAATCACCTTCAAGATGCTTATGATAGGGGCAATGAGAGTTGAAAGCTACAAGTACCATAATTTTTGGAAGCTCTTTATGAGACTTGAATCCCTACTTCCTTTTACAAAAGGCCTTTCTTCCACCATTATATTGAGTCTCCACCTTCTATCTTTATACACCTACTTTGAGAGCATAGTGGCCATTCTTAGTTCTATGTGCATTGTCCCAAGACTAGTTGATTGATGCATAACTTGATATTGCTTATTTTAAACTATTGTATCTAGTTACTCTTATGAACTTTGAAGGTGTCATATGCATTTATATTTGCTACTCTATTAAGGGACAAGCTGAATACTTTTATGCTATGTTTTCTTTATGTGAAACAAACAAATGTCTTGCAAAGCATGTTATTCATGAATCTTTTGTTTGTGCATTTTCATGTTGCATCATAGTTTCTTTGTTTATTGCTAGAACTTTGTCTTTAATGTTATGATTGAAGTACTATGATCCCAGATTTGAATGTTTTAAAAATACCTTGATCAAGTCTTTGATGGTGCATGTCACCTCAAAAATTATTCTTTGTTTTTATCACTTACCTACTCGAGGACGAGCAGGAGTTAAGCTTGGGGATGTTGATACGTTGCTAACGTATCTATAATTTTTGATGTCCAATGCTTGGTTTCATCTATTTTCTTATGTTTTGTCCACACTTTGGAGTACTTTTCATATGATTTCCTGGACTAACCTATTAACAAGAGCCACAGTGCCAGCTGCCTGTTTTCTGCTGTTTTTGGTTCCAGGAAAGTCAGAAAATGAATATTCTCGGAATTGGACGGGACAAAAGCCAAAGTTCATATTTTTCCGAAAGACTCACAGAGCCAGAAGACGAGACGGAGGGGGGCCATAGGGTGGCCACACCACCCCTTGGCGCGGGCCAGCCTAGGCCGTGCCAAGGCATGGTCTGGGCCCCCTGGCTGGCCACCGACCTCGTCCCTTCGCCTATATATTCCTCCCAATACAGAAACCCTAAATCGTCAAGCCTCCAGCCACAAAAAGTTCCGCAGTGCCACCGCCACCGAAGGGGAGATTCGGGGGACAAAAAGTCTCTGTTCCGGCACCCTGCTGAGATGGGGAAGTTCCCTTGGAGCCATCTCCATCGATCTCCACCACCATCTCCATCACCATTGTTGATTCCCATGATGAGGAGGGAGTAGTTCTCTCTCGAGGCTAAGGGTTCTACCGGTAGCTATGTGTTCATCTCTCTCTCTATGCATGATCTTATTGAGATCATGAGCTTGTAATCTATAGATCTACCTTGCTACTCAAGTGTTTTAATAGATCTCTGCTCTCCCCATGTGTGTGAAAGTGAGAGCGTGCACACCATGGTGGCACTTAGGCTAGAGATTACAAATACTTGTTATGAGTTATATTTGGAGTTGGATGTCTCTATGAAATTGCGGTGTTTGTTGGAACCATCTAGTGCTCAAGGTGATAGTGTGGGGTTTTCTAGACTGGAAATACTTACTCTTAGGAGTGTTGTTATAGCCCTAGCATCGATTAGAGTGTCCAACTGGAGAGTAGTTACGAGTAGTATCATGAAGAGAATATATTTATATGAGAGTATTCACTAGTGAAAGTATGATCCATAGGCTTTGTTTCTAAGCATTGATACACCGTTTGCAATTAGATATGTTACATGTTTGATTGCTTCCTTCTTTATTTCAGTTTTCCTTTAGTCTTTTCCACGCCACCAAGCTATTCTCTATCACCGTTACCACTTATAATTATCCATACCACTTGTATTTCACTATCTCTTCACCAAACTAGTGCACCTATACACCTGACAAGTGTATTGGGTGTGTTGGGGACACAAGAGACTTCTTGTATCTTAATTGCAGGGTTGCTTGAGAGGGAATACCTTTGACCACTTCCTCCCTGAGTTCGATAAACCTTGGGTGATCTACTTAAGGGAAAACTTGTTGCTGTTCTACAAACCTCTGCACTTGGAGGCCCAACAACTGTCTACAAGAATAGAAGTGTGTAGACATCACAACCCAATTTGTTTTTGCTTCTTTGAGTCTTGGAAGTTATTACCTCGGTAATAACCTCTCCTTATCCTTTTTGTTTCGTTTTTGTGTCAAAGATCAACCTCTAATGAGAGAGAAGTAATATTTGGGGAAGTTGCTGTCCCAAAACAGATTTTTGTGCTTCACCAGAAAAATTTGTGAGAGATCTCTGTATGTCGGATTGAGCTGTAAGTTTTTGTGCTTTTGCCCCAAGTTGTTATTTAACTTTCGTTAGTTTTGCACTTTTTGATTTGAGCAACAGAAGATTTTCGAAAAAATTGATCTTTACCTGCTGGTATGTTTTGACAGATTTTGCCACTCTTGCATTTGCTTCTTTATTCGATTTCCTTTTTGAATTCTTTTTGGGTTTTCGGAAGGAGTTGCTACAATAGCTTATGTTTTGATGGTTTTCAGTTGAAGTTGAACTCAAAAGGTTTTATCACTTCATATATACTAATGTTGCTAACGAGAATTGTGTGAAGTTTTGTGTGAAAGAAATTTCTAGGTAGTGGAGATAATGGTGTAATAAGGAAGAGAAGGGTTTTATGACTCAAGTATTAAGTGTATGAAGATGAAGATATTGATGTTATTCAAGTGGTGCCTCCGGAAGAATCTATGAAAGACCAAACTCAGAGACCTGCAGAGTCTGTTTTCAAATAGGTAACAGTTCTGGTAAGAAAAGTTCTGCGAAAATACTATCCAACTATATTTTTGCAGTTTTCAGACAATAAGGAAAGTTATGAAGCGAAAAAGGGACGGAAACGGAGCCAGGTTGGCTCACACCACCCTGTGGCACGGGCCCACCCCTAGCCGCGCCACCAGGTGGTGTGGCCACTCTGCACTCCGCCTCCGAATTTTCTCCCAAGATCTTCCTCTTGTTATGAAACTTCATAATATATAATCCCCCGGATCTCCCGAGGTTCGTATATCATGTTTTCGTCATGTTTTCGTTTCGATCTGTTTCTGCCAGGAACTATCTTTGGAAGCTTAGAAGCACAATGGTGTCCGCCAAGGATAAAGGGAAGGAGCCTATGGAGGAAGACCTCCAAGACCCCGGGCAGGAGAAGGAGATCAAGAGTGAAGATGAAGAGGAGGCAAAGCACACCGACACTACCATTGCAAGCATTGGAGTGGTGCCAAACCCTGCCAGTACTATGTCAATGGGAGGGAAGCCTCCTCATCACTGTTCTGATCCTTGGTCACTTCCTCCGCGCGCCAAGAATCCTTTCCATACCCTTATCCATGAGCATCAATACCAGAATATGCCCAAGGAGAAATTACCCTCCAATTGGGATTTGCCTCATTCTAGCCATGCAGGAAAAGAAGACTTCAAGGAGGAAGTGTGGGGGAAAGAATCGCAGGAGCTAGGATTCCCAACCCGACATGATCATGAGCCGTGTTGAGCAAAACTCACAGCTTATTCGTAATCTCACCTTCGAGATTGAGGACTTCGGGAAATTGATCAAAGAGCTCATCAAGAGGATACCACCACCACCAAAGGAGTAACTCGTCATCAGGCCTGGCATCCCCTTGGTTTGTTCCAAGCTTGGGGGAGTGTCGCGGTATCACATCACTATCTTCTATCTTTTTACCTTATTAGTAGAGTCATATCATGAATAGAGAAGTTATTATGTAGGATGGTTTGCATTATGGAAGTGTCCCCTATCTCGTTAGATATGTATCCCTTGGTGTGAGTTGCCATTATGGATTATTAATGAGAAGTTCTATCATTTACTCTTTTGCATAGCTTATATTAGTTTTCAATTCGTGGTTATATGATTGATCTTGTTGTTAGTATTGGTATCACTTTGGGATCACTGAGTTAATTTAGTTGGTTTTGGCAAACCTGGCTCGGCCGATGCAACACTATTTTTGAGAGTTGAATGAAAAAGATAAAAGTACTCTAAAGAAATATAATTTCATCATCTTTCTTTCTTGATTTGCTCATAAGTTTAGTATTCTCTAGTTAAGATCTTTTGTGCTTCCAAGGAAGATTGCATGTTTGTTTTTATCACTTGTATGTTTGTTTGTTTCCTTCAACTCTTATACTTGCTACCCAGCCTTGCTAGCCAAAAACCTGTACTGAGAGGGAATTCTTCTCGTGCATCCACTCCTTTAAACCAAAACCCATGCCATTTGTGTCCACCATACCTACCTATTATCACTATTGCTATTCCAAGTAAATTCTTGTTTTCATCTACCTTCCAAATTAAACTTGTTATGTGAAAATTAGTGATTAAAGCTCTCACGAACTTGATGGCACACTTTACTTTCTTGCATTTAATAAACTTGAACCATTGTGCTCACCTATGTTGCGTATAAGCTTGCGCTTTGTAAGTTGTGAATTAGCAGAACCATGTTGTCATGGGGAACGCTTAACATTACCTTTGGTACTTTGTACCTAGTTGATATCATGTTCTTTTGTCTATGGATGTCGTCGGTGTGAAATGAAAGGGGAGCTTGTAAATCCATGGAGTTATGCATGTGTGTTAGAGAAACGCCTAGGCCGCTGGTCTAATCCATGCTGACATGGAGGAAACCTGCAGCGTAACCATAACGAGCATCTATGAAGCATTCTTCTTATAAAAAAAAGAGATAGATATTGAGAAAAAAGAGAAAAATAAAAAAAGAGATTATGAAAAGAGGAAAGAGAGAAAAAAGCACCATATTCCCATGGTAAATAAGAAGATTGTTGAGATGTTTGTTGTCTGCTTGCCTTGCCATTTTGATATGGGGATTCTTCCGTATCATCGGGCAAGGGGTACCCCGTGTTGGGTCCGCAGCATAGAAAACAAAAAAATTCCTACGGTGTGAACTACACGCCAAGATCTATCTACTAGGTACAAAGCAAACGGGTGGACATACATCCATAGAGAACTTACCCTCGAAGACAACGAGCTTTGTTAACGAGTAGGAACTCGTGGTTGATGTAGTCGTACACTTGCCGATCTCAAGATCGTGAGGAAGTCCGAGCGCCGCAACTCAGCAGCGCATCCGCACTCGCACACATGTTCAAGCCACCGGACAACCTCCACCTCCTCGCTCCAGCGATCCAGCGGAAGCAACTCCTTCGATTTAAATGCCACCGGGAACATGTATCTCGCTAATCCGAGACCATGGGGGAATAATTCTAGAGGGGGAGAGAGATCCTTCACAAGGAGGTGTGTGGATGAAGGAGGGAATGGGTGGCCTTTTATAGGAGGAGGGGGTGCCCCCTCTCTCCATGGCCGGCGCATGGGGGGGTGACCCCTCACCTCCCCCATTCATGTGGTGGTAACTCCTCCACATTAAAATGCCTCTTCACATTCCCTTTTAAAGTCTCCACTTTAAATGCATTAAGTTTCTCCAAATTTAATGCTCTCTCATTTAATAAAACTCTTTTATTAAATTTATTCAGAATTTTGTTAATTACTTTAATTAACAAACATTCACATATAGCCCCTTGCAATATTTCAATATCACATGCAGAACCACCTTCTGCAATTTCACCCGAAACAATTTCCGGTTTCTATTGAAACAATTCCTGCGCTTTGCAATTCTTTCGTCTGAAACATATGTGCTCCAAAATGGTGTCCGGTAACTCTTAAGTGTGCCACCCTACGGTTCGCGAATAATGCAGACATGATCGAGACCCTTCTCCGATCAATAATCAGCAATGGACACGAGATCCGTGAGACTCCTACACATTCAACGATGACTCCTGTGATCGTGAGAACCTTTAACGCTTGTAACTAAATCCCTTTGTCTCTCGATATATTACATGTCGAGATTCGATCATCGGTATCTCCATACCTAGTTTGATCTCGCTATCGACATGCACTCTTTTCTCGTTCCGTGATATAACATTCTAGTGATCACATCACTTGCTTGCAAGCTATCCTAATGTGATATCACCGAGGGCCCAGTATATCTATCCATCATCTGGATTGACAAATTCAACTCTTGATCCATGAGCCTCAACATAACACCTTCAGAGTAATCGAACCCATCTTTATAGTCACCCGTTACGGTGTGACGTTTGATGTTATCAAGATACTCTTCCGTGTTAGCAATTAACATGATCTCATGGTCTAAGGATAAAGATTACTTATGATGTTATAGCAATATAAACATAATGACTTGATTGTAATGCTATACTTGGATGAATGTTCATCACATCATTCCACCAATGGTGTGACCTTGTTATTAACAACATCCAATGTCCATGATCGAAACCTTGATCATCCCGTTAATCAACAAGCTAGTCTATAAGAGAGGCATGACTAGGAACCCTTTTTGTTTATTAAACACACATGTATTGATGTTTCCTATCAATAAAATTATAGCGCAAAATAAACATCTATCATATACAAGGAATACATAATAACAACTTTATTATTGCCTCTGTGGCATATTTCCTTCAGTCTCCCACTTGCACTAGAGACAATAATCTAGTTCACATAGTGATAAATCTAACACCCATGGAGTTCGTGTTGATCATGTTTTTCCTAGAGTACTTTAGTCAACGGATCTGCTACATTCAGGTCCGTGTGCACTTTGCAAATCTTTATATCTCCATCCTTGACATACTCATGGATGGAGTGAAACCGCGCTAATATGCTTGGAATTCTTGTGAGACCTTGGTTCCTTGGCGTTGGCTATGGCTCCATTGTTGTCACAATAGATCACCATCGGGTCCAACGACCGGGAACCACACCCGGTTCGTTATGAACTCCTTCATCCAAACCGCTTCTGCTACCGCTCAAGTAACAACATATTCCACCTCCGTTGTTGATCCAGCCACCACAGGTTGTTTGGAGCTCCTCCAACTAACTGCTGCTCCGTTCAAGAGAAATACGTATCCGGATTGAGACTTAGAGTCATCCGGATCAGTGTCAAAGCTAGCATCGACATAACACTTAGCGACTATCTCTTCTTCACCTCCATTATACAGAAACATATCCTTAGTTCTTTCAAGTACTTAAGGATATTCTTGACCGCTATCCAAAGGTTCAACTCGGATCAGATTGGTACCTACTAGTCAAACTAATAGCATGTGCCACATCCGGTCTTGTACATAGCATGGCATACATTATAGAGCCTATGGCTGAGGCATAGGGGATCTTATCCATTATCTCTCTTTCTTCCGTCGTAGCCAGACTTTGAGTCTTACTCAATGTTGTGCCTTGCAACATAGGTAAGAACCCCTTCTTACTTCCGTCCATATTAAACTTCTTTAATATCTTATCAAGGTATGTACTCTACGATAGCCCAATTAGGCGTCTTGATCTATATAGATTTTAATGCCTAATATATATGAAGCTTCACTAAGGTCCTTCATCGAAAATTTGCTGTTTAGATAACTTTTAACACTGTTTAAAAGATCTAAATCATTTCCAATCAATAATATGTCATCCACATATAATATCAGAAATGCTACATTGCTCCCACTCACTTTCTTGTAAATACAAGCCTCTCCATAAGTATGGACAAATCCAAACTCTTTGATCATCTCATCAAAGCGGAGATTCCAACTCCGGGATGCTTGCTTCAGTCCATAGATGGATCGCTGAAGTTTGCACACCTTATTAGCATCCTTAGGATCAACAAAACCCTTAGGTTGTATCATATACAACTCTTCTTCAATATTACCATTGAGGAACGCAGTTTTGACATCCATCTGCCATATTTCATAATCGAAATATGCAGCAATTGCTAACATAATCCTAACCGACTTAAGCATCGCTACGGGAGAGAATGTCTCATCGTAGTCAACTCCTTGAATTTGTCGAAACCCCTTTGCGACAAGTCGAGCCTTATAGATGGTCACATTACCATCAACATTAGTTTTCCTTTTGAAAATCCATTTATTCTCAACGGCCTTTCGGTCGCGAGGTAAGTCCACCAAGTTCCAAACTTGGTTCTCGTACATGGATTCCAACTCGGATTTCATGGCTTCCAGCCATTTGTTGGAATCCGGGCTCATCATCGCTTCTTCATACGTCGCAAGGTCATCCATTTCATCAACCATGAAATTCACAACAGGATTGCCGTATAGTTCAGGAGCTGCACGTGTCCCCTTGACTGCGAGGTTCTAGAGTGTCCTCTTTCGGAGTTTCATGATCAATATCATTAGCTCTCTCTTCATTAGGTGAAGTCAACTCCGAAACAACTTATGGAGCTGTGCTACTCGCCATTTCATGAAGAGAAGGTTCAATAACCTCTTTGAGTTCTACCTTCCGACTACTCACACCTTTCGCGAGAAACTCCTTCTCAAGAAAGGATCCATTCTTGGCAACAAAGACCTTGCCCTCAGATCTGTGATAGAAGGTATACCCAATCGTTTCCTTAGGGTATCCTATGAAGACGCATTTTTCCACTTTGGGTTCGAGTTTATCCGGTTGAAGTTTCTTCACATAAACATCGCATCCCCAAACTTTAAGAAATGACAGCTTAGGTTTGTTTCCAAACCATAATTCATACGGTGTCTTTTCAACGGATTTAGATGGTGCCCTATTTGAAGTGAATGTAGCGGTTTCCAGTGCATAACCCCAAAATGATAGTGGAAAGTCAGTCAGAGACATCATAGATCGAACCATATCCAATAAAGTACGATTACGACGTTTTGACACACCATTACGTTGTGGTGTTCCGGCAGGCGTGAGTTGTGAAACTATTCCACAGTCTTTCATATGTGTGCTAAACTCGTAACTAAGATACTCTCCTCCACGGTCGGACCGCAGAAATTTGATCTTTCTGTTATGATGATTTTCCACTTCATTCTGAAATTCTTTGAACTTTTCAAAAGTTTCAGACTTGTGTTTCATCAAATAGATATACCCATATCTACTCAAATCATCCGTGAAAGTAACAAAATAACGATATCCACCTCGTGCCGACACACTCATTGGTCCACACACATCAGTATGTATGATTTCCAATAGATCTGTTGCCTGTTCCATTGAACCGGAAAACGGCATTCTAGTCATCTTGCCCATAAGGCATGGCTCACATGTATCAACTGATTCAAAATCAAGTGATTCCAAAAGTCCATCATAATGGAGTTTCTTCATGCGTTTAACTCCAATATGACCTAGACGGCAGTGCCACATATATGGAGATATATCATTATCAAGTTTAATCCTTTTAGCATCAACATTATGAATATGCGTAATACTACTATCGAGATCCAACAGAAATAAACCATTCAACATAGGTGCATGACCATAAAAGATATTATTCATATAAATCGAACAACCATTGTTTTCAGACTTAAATGAATAACCACTTTGCATCAAACACGATCCGGATACAATGTTCATGCTCAGTGCAGGCACCAAATAACAATTATTTAGGTTTATAACTAATCCCGATGGCATATGGAGAGGCAGCGTTCCGACGGCGATCACATCAACTCTTGATCCATTGCCGACCCAAGACGAGACCTCATCCCTTGCTAGTTGTCGCTTGTTCCGCAACCCTAAACTGAGTTACATATATTAGCAACCGATCCGTATCAAATACCCGGTGCTATCAAGAAGTACTAGTCAAGTACACATCAATAACATGTATATCACATATACCTTTGTTTGCCTTGCGGACTTCTTATCCGCCAAATACTTGGGGCGATTATGCTTCAATGGCGATCCTTGCAATAGTAGCACTCGGTGTCAGACTTAGGGCCAGCTTGGGGTTTCTTTTCAGGCGTGGCAACATACTTGCCGCCCTTCTTTCCCTTGTTCTTGCCTTTCTTGTCCTTCTTGAAACCGGTGGTCCTATTGACCATCAACACTTGATGTTCTTTCCTAATCTCCACTTCTGTAGTCTTAAGCATTGTGAAGCTCGAAGAGACTTCTTCATGCCCTGCATATTATAGTTCATCACGAAGCTCTTGTAGCTAGGTGGCAGAGATTGGAGAACACGATGTATGCCTAAGTCAATGGGAAGCGTTATTCTCAAGGACACAAGCTTATCGGCGTACCTAGACATTTTGAGTACGTGCTCACTAACGGAGTTGTTTTCCTCCATCATGCAGCTAAAGAACTTTTCTGTAGCATTATAACTCTCTACGGCAGCATGGGTATCGAAAATCATTTTCATTCTCCCATGGTATCAAAGGCATTGCCATTTTAAAGCTTTCAAGTTCTGGCTCTAGCCCATACGATGCCGCAATGAACTAAGTTGTGGTCCTCTGACGAGTTATATAGACGTTCTTTTCCTTGTCGGGGCATCGAGCTGGTGGGGGGCAGCGGCGCATCTAGCACATATTGCTTTTGTGCAGTGATGAGGAGAATCCTCAAATTCATAGCCAGCTTGGTGAAGTTGCTACCATTCGCAGCAAGTTTCTCTTTCTCCATGAACACATTGAAATTAAAAGCAGGTGGTGCCATCTACAACAGAATTTGTAAAGTATATTTAGACTAAGTTTATGATAGATTGATTTCAACTAATCCAAATTACTAATGAACTCCCACTAAAAACGACATCCCTCGTGTCCTTTTGGTGATTACATGAACCAAATCCACTACACCAAGTCCGATCATCACGTGAGTCGGTGTAGCTTCAAAGGCGAGCATCTATATGGGCATCATATCAACTATATGACTCATGCTTAACCTTTCGTTCCGTGTTCCGAGGCCATGTCTATACATGCTAGGCTCGTCAAGTAAGAACCTTAGTATTTGCGTGTGTAAAACTGTCTTACACCCGTTGTACGAAAGCGTAGAGTTGAAAACACCCGATCATCACGTGATGCCTCAAAACACGATCCACAAAACGGTGCATACTTAAGGAAGAACACATTTTATCTTGATATCTAAATGAGGGATCATCTCATAATGCTACCAAACATGCCAAACTAGCAATATAAGATGCTAACATCTAATGTGTGAAGTGAGGTGATATGGTCCATGCATTTGATCTCTATCATTTGCATCGTGGTATGATCTCTATCATTCCTTTGTGTGTAAGGCCAAGGTCTATGGAACTTACACGTTAAGTGAGTTGTAAGAGGATCTATTATACATCTACTTACAACAATACCATATCAAAACACTAGCCCAGCAACGATCTAAACTAGACGCCTCTAATTTATAAATTGAAAGTTTTACTTGGCTTTGGCTTTCGGAGATAGAACCTGTCTAACCTACGAACATGAACCACAACGAGGATAACCAAGTTATTAGCAACTCGTTGTAAATCAGATATTGACTATAGTAGGAGAGACATACACCCAGACCACTTATGCAAAACAAGTTGCATGTCGATCGTGGAACCGGTCTCATGTAACGATGACATGTAAGGTTGGTCCGGCCGCTTCATCCCACTATGCCACCAATATCCAAAGTACATAGAAGATGCAATAACATGATCATCATCGCCCACATATAAACATATGTGTACTACCGCAAAGCACCTACGCATAGATCAGGCTCGATACCCTTTGTTGGGTCCATGACATAGAAAACAAAAATTTCCTACGGTGTGAACTACGCCAAGATCTATCTACTAGGTACAAAGCAAACGAGTGGACATACATCCATAGAGAACTTACCCTCAAGACAATGAGCTTTGTTAACGGTAGGAACTCGTGGTTGATGTAGTCGTACACTTGCCGATCTCAAGATCGTGAGGAAGTCCGGCGCCGCAACTCAGCAAGATCCGCACTCGCACACGCTCAAGCCACCGGACAACCTCCACCTCCTCGCTCCAGCGATCCAGCGAGCGACAACTCCTTCCGACGAAATGCCACCAGAACATGTATCTCGCTAATCCGAGACCATGGGGAATAATTCTAGAGGGGAGAGATCCTTCACAAGGAGGTGTGTGGATGAAGGAGAGAATGGGTGGCCTTTTATAGGAGGAGGGGTGCCCCTCTCTCCATGGTCGGCGCATGGGGGTGACCCTCACCTCCCCCATTCATGTGGTGGTAACTCCTCCACATTAAAATGCCTCTTCACATTCCCTTTTAAAGTCTCCACTTTAAATGCATTAAGTTTCTCCAAATTTAATGCTCTCTCTCATTTAATAAAACTCTTTATTAAATTTATTCAGAATTTTGTTAATTACTTTAATTAACAAATATTCACATATAGCCCCTTGCAATATTTCAATATCACATGCAGAACCACCTTCTGCAATTTCACCCGAAACAATTTCCGGTTTCTATTGAAACAATTCCTGCGCTTTGCAATTCTTTTCGAAACATATGTGCTCCAAAATGGTGTCCGTAACTCTTAAGTGTGCCACCCTATGGTTCATGAATAATGTAGACATGATCGAGACCCTTCTCGATCAATAATCAGCAAGGACCGGAGATCCGTACTGACTCCTACACATTCAATGATGACTCCTATGATCGTGAGAACCTTTAACGCTTGTAACTAAATTCCTTTGTCTCTCGATATATTACATGTTCGAGATTCGATCATCGGTATCTCCATACCTAGTTTGATCTCGTTACCGACATGCACTCTTTTCGCTCCGTGATATAACATTCTAGTGATCACATCACTTGCTTGCAAGCTATCCTAATGTGATATCACCGAGAGGGCCGAGAGTATATCTATCCGTCATCTGGATTGACAAATTCCACTCTTGATCCATGAGCCTCAACATAACACCTTCGTAGCACTGAACCTATCTTTATAGTCACCCTGTTACGGTGTGACGTTTGATGTTATCAAGATACTCTTCCGGTGTTAGCAATTAACATGATCTCATGGTCTAAGGATAAAGATTACTTCGTATGATGTTATAGCAATATAAACATAATGACTTGATTGTAATGCTATACTTCGGATGAATGTTCATCACATCATTCCACCAATGGTGTGACCTTGTTATTAACAACATCCAATGTCCATGATCAGGAAACCTTGATCATCCTGTTAATCAACAAGCTAGTCTATAAGAGAGGCATGACTAGGAACCCTTTTTGTTTATTAAACACACATGTATTGATGTTTCCTATCAATACAATTATAACATGAAAAATAAACATTTATCATATACAAGGAATACATAATAACAACTTTATTATTGCCTCTCAGGGCATATTTCCTTCACCCTGTTGGCGGTTCTCTATGATACACATGTGCTTACGATGACAAGAACTTACCGGTGACTAAACTTGAGTAGCATGAGGAGCGGCCCTCATATTTAAGGGACATGAGATTCTCAATTTACAACTTGTCAAGCATATCCTCGTATTTGATCACTTTAACCTTAATCACCTAAAGATGCCTATGATAGGGGCAATGAGAGCTAAAAGCTAATAAGTATCATAATTTTTGGGAGCTCTTTATGAAACTTGCAATCCCTGGTTCCCTCTGCGAAGGGCCTTTCTTTTACTTTTTAGTTGAGTCAGTAAACCTACTCCCTTCTATCTCAGCAAGTATTTTGAGTTGTTGTGTTTCATTCATTCATATGATGATTTATTCAATCATGTTTCTTATGTTCCTTGTTTTGCACATTGCTCTTATCTTGGTGATTACTACTTTGAAAGCTATCATTGAAAATCAGTTATTTGTGAACTCCAGCAAATTATCAACTATTCTTCGACCAAGAGCTAAGTTTGCCATTACCAATTATGATTTACTTTATGTATCTTTATTGTGTTTCCTTTACTCATTGCAAGTTGAGTTATATAATAGTGAGTTGTCTTCTATTATGATCTATGTATTGATGAATGTGTTGCTTCTTGTCCATATTATTTTATCGACTCTTCACTCCATAAACCTGAGGTCATGTTTATTGAGCTTAGTTTCGCTTGGGGACAAGCGGAGTCTAAGCTTGGGGGGAGTTGATACGTCCATTTTGCATCACTATTCTATGTCATAATTCACTATTATTCATTGATATATTTCATATTAAGAGATGATACTTATGTTATTTCATCTATTTTTGCATGGTTGATGACTTTTGGAGCATGGACCGCTGCAGTCAGGATTCTGATGGAAAAGGTGCTGCTTGGAGGCAAAATTCGTGAAGATTAGAAAATCCGGGAAAATATACGGGAAAT
Source organism: Avena insularis (assembly GCA_023614405.1). Taxonomy (NCBI): domain Eukaryota; kingdom Viridiplantae; phylum Streptophyta; class Magnoliopsida; order Poales; family Poaceae; genus Avena; species Avena insularis. The sequence continues at coordinate 491,721,507 of CM042692.1, read as the reverse complement.
CCTATTTTTCCAGAAGACGAAGGAAGCCAGAAGGGGGCTGGAGATGGGCCACAGGGGGCCCAAACCATCCCCTGGCGCAGGCCAGCCTAGGCCGCGCCACCAGGTGGTGTGGCTGCCCTGGTCCACCCCTAGCACTCCCCTCTGGCGTATATTATCCTTCCGAAACCCTAAGACTCGGAGAGCGATCACAGATCACAGAAAGATTCCGCCGCCTCTGCGGACAGATTTCTGCCGGGGGAATTCCTTCCCGGAGATAGGAGATCATCGCCATCAACACCACCATCAAGCTGGACTTCATCGAGATCATCATCATCATCACCACCATCATCACCATCAGCACCCTCATCACCATCTCCATATTGCTATAACAATTGGGTTGAATCTTGCATAGAGGAAACTTTCCCGGTGTTGATTACTCTTTGTAGTTGATGCTATTGAGTGAACCATTGAATTATTGTTTATGTTCAGATTGTTATACATCATTATTCCATCTCTGATCATGATCCATATGATGTCTTGTGAGTAGTTCGTTTTGTTCTTGAGGACATGGGAGAAGTCATGTTGTTAGTAGTGGAGTTGTGTTGAGAAAGATTCAATAGTTTGATATTTAAGTTGTGGTGTACTTCTTCTAGTGGTGTCATGTAAACGTCGACTACATGACACTTCACCTATATTGGCCTAGGGGAATGCATTGTGTATTTGGCTACTAATCGTAGGGGTTGCTGGAGTGACAGAAACCTGAACCCCCGTTAGGAAACCATTGCACAAGGGACGTAAGGGTCTTAGAGTTTAAAGCTGTGGTTAGGTTTCTACCTTAATTACTTTCTTGTACTTACGGATGTTTGCAAGGGGTATAATCACAAGTATGTATTAGTCCTAGGAAGGTCGGTACATTAGCACAAGTTCACCCACACAACACTTAGCAAGCTAAAGAAGATTAATCAACTATATGAAGCGAAAGCACTTGATAGTCTTCCCATGTGTCCTCGAGAACGTTTGGTCATCTTAAGTAATACAACCGGCTTGTCCTTTGCTGCATAAAGGATTGGGCCACTTGCTGCATTTATTCCTACTGTCTTTTATTTACTCATACTTTGTTTACTCGCTTTATCAAAAACCCCTAAAAATCCGTTTGCTAAGTATTTGCAGAGAATTCCTGATCCATACCACTAGCCAGCACCTTCTGCTCCTCGTTGGGTTCGACACTCTTACTTATCGAAAATACTGCGATACACCCCCTATACTTGTGGGTCATCAGCCATCACTCGCACGATGACCGCCCTGAAGCACCGCGTCGACCCCTACCCTCAGCCATGCCGCTAGACCGCTGTATCAACGTCGCCGACGAGGCCGAGCCATCCCGCTCTGTCCCTCTCGCCGGTGTATAAATAGAGGCTGTCCCAGCTCCAATTCGCCACACCATTCCACTCCCCTCTCTCTCAGACACCTCCCACACCTCTCCCCAGAGCAAGGCGAGCACCACATCGCCGGAATTTCACCAGAGTTCGCCGCTGTAGAGGAGAAGAGGAACCGGAGCTAGAAGCCGCCCTAGGAGCCACCGCGACCACCATTCGAATCGCCGTCGTCTACAACGCCGTTCGCCCCCATCGGCGACCTTAGCTGGAGCCCAGGTGAGACCCCACGTACCCCCACCGTCGCGTTAGGGTTCGTTCTGAAGGAGATATGCCCTAGAGGCAAATAATAAATAGGTTTTTATTGTCATATCTCAATTAGTTTATAATAGTTTCATACTGTGCTATAACTGTGCCAAGTAGAAACATTGGTACAGGTGTGGTATGAAACAACAAAGTCCCTAGTAGCCTCTATTCATACTAGTTCGTTGGTCACGAAGATGATCTGGGTTTCAAGATCATGGGCATTTATGCCGACTGACAACAAGATCATATCATTGGAGAATGATGTGATTGGACATTCCTCGAAGGATTGCAACACGATCAAGTCATATAGTTCATTGTTGCAACAGCTATACCTAGACTCCTTCTCCTTAGACCGTGAGCTCATATTACTCACTGTTTCCCTAGGTTGCTTAGACTGCATCAACCGTCATCTGGTAATACGGTGGCCATGAGAGGATACACTTAAGGGTACGATGAGAGCGTTCATTCGTAAGACGGAATTACAGTAGAGAAAGAGAAAGTTGGAATCATTCCGCAGAGAGATCCGAAGTTGTTCGGAGAAAGAATAAAGGACCGGAATCATTCCGGGAAAGATCCGAAGTCGTTCGGAGGAAATCGAAAGGGAACCAAAAGGTGTTTCAGGTTGAATCAGGTTTTGTAATATGTATTTACATATTAATTAGTGTAATGAATATTAAACATAATGTTAAAATCTAATTTGAAGGGTTATTCCACTAATGGGCCAAACTTCCTAGGGAAAAAGGGCCCATGAGGGAAAACCGAAAGGGGGAACGGCCAAGGGCCAAAGGGCCAAGGCCCAGGTGCCTCAAGGGGGCCCACCCGGCCAGCCTAGGGCTGTGCACGGGGTGGGTCCCACCCCTGGCCGGCTGGCCCATGAGGCCCATGTGCCTCCCCCTATCCCTTGAATAGTCCCACATGGGAAACCCAAAGGGGAGGGAACACCCCCTCCCCTATATAAAGGGGTGGCCATGGGTAGGATTGAACACACCATCAATTGGAGAAGTCCTTTGCTTGACTTCCTCCTTCCCTCTCTCTCTCTAGCCCTTGTGACCATGGCCCCAAGTTTGGGATGTGCGATCGAGGCACACCTGCAGCACGCCGTTGCGCTGTAGGGATTCCTAGCCGGATATCAACTTACGCACTCCCGGCGGGATCAGGGAGCCGGAGATCTCATCATGCACCGGATGTGTACGAAGACACGAGGCGCAACACTTGGGGCGCTTAAATGTCGTGAGCCGGAGCTGTTGCACGATGAAGATGAAGAAGGAGCAAGGGGTGACATGCGAGGAGCTTCACGACCTTGAGGTCGGCTACGAGTACGACTACATCAACCACGTTCCCCGCGGAACATTAACCGCGTACGGTCTACAAGGGTATGTATTCTCCACCCATCGGTCGTTACTGCATTACTACATAGATAGATCCTAGGCAAGTTTCTAGGGTTCAACGTAGGATTTTTTTTGTTTTCCGCACCGGTCCCCAACTGTGGTATCAGAGCCGATCTATGCGTAGGAGTGATGTACGGCCAATACGCACAAGTATTGTGCGGGCATTGATCCCTTAGTTGTTACCCTCTAACGTGTACTTGTTTATATCGCGGTATTGTTTGATGAAGTGGCCCAGACCGACCTTACGCATATTCGTACGCGAGACTGGTTCCACGCTCAACATACGACTTATACCATATAAGTGGCTAGCGGGTGTCTGTCTCTCATTCAATAGTTGATATAGCATTTACAACGGAGGGCCCCGAAAGGGGTGTAATAGAGACAACTGTCGGATCCATGTTGTGGTTGGAAAGTTTGTAGTTTAGAAACGGTTCTAGTGCGAAAGCCCTAACGACCACGTAAAACTTGCAATGGATAAAGTAGAGGCGTCTAACTTTATTTTGCAGGGGGCATGTGATTATGATATGGCAATGGTCGTTACGAAGGTAAAGTAGTTTACTTTTCTATTACTAAGTAGTATAGTGATAGTCATCGTTCCGATGGACGACCTGGTGGAGGCGTCGTGGACTTGGCGTCAAACCAAGGGCAAGATGGAGATCATGCCGGAGCGCTCGATGGAGATCAAGGCGCAACAAAGACCATATCATATCACATTTTACATATGATGTTAATACCAGTTTTTACATCTTATTGTGTGCTAGTATTAAGATATTCAACGGTAGCAAATAAGATAATCCCTATTGAATTCCAATGTTCCATGTTCCCCTTGTGTGTGCACCACCAAGAAAGTTCTTCGGTATGAGGCCGGCCGTGATGATCGGGGGTCAGACATATCTACATTCGCATACAGTGGGTGTAAGCCATGTTGCACAACGAATACACACAAGTTAGATTTGGCGAGCCTAGCATATACAGACATGGCCTCGAAACACAAGAGATCGAAAGATCAAGCATGAGTCACATGGATGACGTGATTGGCATTATTGAATGTCTACCTTTGATAATGCACTGATGTCCGTGACGATCAGGGGAGGTGCAAAGGATAAGGATCATGCGATCACTAAAATCGTCCAGGGGATGACTGATGTGCTCGTCGTTCCACGTAGAGCTCGTTGGGAACCCTAAGAGGAAGGTATGATGATCACAGCAGCAGGTTTTCCCTCAGTTATGAACCAAGGTTTAATCGAACCAGTAGGAGCAAGGAAACACCCCAAAGGTGTTACTAGCTGAGCTTTGGCAGGGCGCACTAGCGGTGCTAGTAGCAACGTGGAGACATGCACAACACAACCACAGAACTTTGTCCCCAACTTGCGATGAGGTTGTCAATCTCACCGTGTTTTGCGGAAAACAAAGGATTAAACATATCGAATGGAAAGAAGTAAAAGTTTGCAGAAAGTAAACACAAAGAAGTAAACAGTTGTAGATTGTATGTAAAGAAAAAGGACCGGGATCCATAGTTCACTAGAGGTGGCTCTCCTTAGATAGATAACATGCTGAGTGAACAAATTACAGCGGGGTAATTGACAAACACCGAGAAAGCAATACATGCATATACTAAACATCTTGACTCCTTTGAGACTTGATTGGGCATTACAACATAATACATAGACCGCCATCCAACTGCATCTATGACTAATAATCCACCTTCAGGTTATCGTCTGAATCCCCTCCAGTATTAAGTTGCAAGCAACAGATTATTGCTTTACGAACTGCGTGTAAAGTAAACAATATGATTGTTCTATGAACAAAGGATTGTTGTTTTCTCCCTAGTAGCAACAACACATCTAGTACCTTAGAGATTTCTGTCACTTCCCCAGATTACCAGAGGCATGAACCCACTATCGAGCATAAATACTAACTCTTGGAGTTGCTAGCATCTACTTGGCCAAGATACCTACTAACAACGGAAAGCATGCAAGATCACAAATAACAAAGACACGATAGAATCAATAATCAATCTGAAATAACATCTCAATATCCATCGGATCCCCGCAAACACAACATGTATGAATTACAAATAGATGATCTTGATCATGAACAGAGCTCACAAGATCTAAACATGAAAGCACAAAGGAGGAGAACCAGCCATCTAGCTACTACATGGATCCGTAGTCCAAGGATGAAAAACTCACGCATCACACCGAAGGCTTGCATGGTGATGAAGAAGGACTCCAGGGTGAATTCGCCTCTCCGGCAGGGTGCCGGGAAGAGCTTCAGATCCCTCTCAATCTAGGGATGGAGATGATGGCGGCTACAGACTCTTTCGTGGATTTTTTGATCGGGTCCTTAGGGTTTTCATCCCGAGGGCAATATATAGGCGGAAGGAGAGGCTGAGGGGGTGCCGGGAGCGGCCACACCACCCCCTGGCGCGGGCCAAGCCTGGCCGCGCGGCCAAGTGGTGTGGTGGCTCCCTGGCCCTTCTCCGTCTCGTATTCTGGCACTTGATCCCTTCCGGAAAAATAGGCACTTTGGCTTTTGTCCCGTCCAATTCCGAGAATATTCATTTTTCGACTTTCTGGAACCAAAACAGCAGAAAACAGGCACCTTTGTGGCTCTTGTTAATAGGTTAGTCCAAGAAATCATATGAAAAGTACTCCAAAGTTGGAACAAAACACAAGAAAGTGGATAAAACCAAGCATGGAACATCAAAAATTATAGATACATTTACAATGTATCAATGACAATTTTAGTGGAGACCAATTATAAATTGATCTCTTATTATAAACTTAGTCTAGATGTCTATTTGCAAATATCTTAGTAGATCTTAGCCTAATCCATTGAGGTCCTTTGCGACCATGGGAATATATTGTGTGATTTGGTACTTAGCAAAAGGGTCCAACTTCATAGATTAATACCCACGCCTAAGGGATATCCTCGTAAAAGGTGATCTTCTCTTCTTGATACAATAACCATTAGGAGATAATTCGATGACTCTGGATTGTTTGCAAAAACACTTAGTGATCTTGCATTAGAGTTGAGAACTCTTAGAAGGGCTTGATTGCAAATGGAGGTCATGGATGAAAAGGTATATATAAGATATACAAATTATAAATGTGGTTCTTGCAGAACTCATTGCAATTTGCAAAGTATTTGATACTTGTCCCGTTTTGTGAAAACGGGATGATCTGCTTGAGAATTGCTGGATTTGAGAAAATGTGGCTTGATGACGGTAAGCAAAACAGTTGATGGCCGACATCACCACTTTCCTCAAAGTTTGTCATTTGGATTAGTGGACTTGAATATAATTTTGTAATCCTTGTTTGTGTGTCTTGCTTTTAGCGAGAGGATTATTCATATGAACAAGTTACAAACCAGTTTGTACTATTCTTATGAACAATACCTTATGGTCACATTACGATTACAAATAAGTTATTCTCATCACTATGTTAATGATAATAGTTTAAACATTTATAAAGGATTAGAATGCTAAAAGATATTCAAAGCTTAATAATGAAAAGACACTACAGTTTTAGTCATTTTGGTTATTGCATGTTCTTTATGAAAGATCAAGGTCCTAGATGCTTAATCTAGAGACTTTGCAAAACCATGCCTCTTGGGCAGAATGACTAAAACTCCGCATTCTCGTATAATGGTGATATGCAAAGAAATGTTGAATCTTATACATAGTGATGTATCATATTTTCAACAAGTAGTGGAAATCATTAGTTAATTATGGACTTAAGTGAATAAGTGTATTTACTTAATGAAACATGAAGTTTAAAATGATTTGAATTGTTCAAATGAGTTCATAACTAAATGGGATATTGAATTAATAAGTCCCTTTGATTTGATCGACATGACTAAAATATTCAAGTTAAGCATAAAAGGAACTTGTGAAAGATGTTTCACAAATTATGATAATTGGATGAATTCAAACAATGTTGAAATGTCTAGACATCATAATCATTATGTATTAGATACATATGGTACATTATTATCTCTTATCGGGGTTATAGTTATCATTTAGAGTTAAAGATCGAAATAAGCAACACTCATTTGAAATACAAAGGAACATCTAAAGATTCGTGGAAACAACACCATAAGTGTTATGGCAAGTTCGAGTTTCTGGAGATTTTGACAAGTCGAAATCGTGGCGAATAAACAAGTCTTAGTAGAGCATTCTTAGGAAGCTATGAATGCATCTTCCACAAAAGGGGAAAACCTGTTGTTGTCCAAAGTTGACGTGTCTTTATGAATATACAAGTGGAAGAAAGTAAAAGATCAAAACAAGGTATTTGACCTTACCTCCGAATTGTTGAGTGGCGCAGCGGAATTTGTTTCGTGAATCCAAACTCTACAAATAGAGGAGAAACCAATGATAATGATCATAAAGTTTCAGTGAATACTTTTACTAAAGAAAGTAGGATTCAACTATATATTCTACAAGTTTGTGGAATTATATTATTGATTCACTTGTCATGTTTTGAACAAGGCATACCTGCAAATTACAAAGAAGCGTGATGGACCTGAGTGCAAGAAATGACTAGGAGTCATAAAATCCTATATTAAGTTACATTTAAGATTGCAAAGTAACATGTTACTTGATATTATTAAAGTAAAGAAGTTTACTTGATATTTCTGAATGACTGCAAAGTCATAAGAAGGAAATGAAACTTAATGAATGACAAAAATCTCGACTTGTCACAAGTTTGGACAAATTCAAGGAGTTGACTACAACAGTAGTGATGCTTAAGTCTTTTGGATTTACACTAGAAATATATGGATATTGAAGTCTCGTAATTGGGATTCTCAAATTGATGATGATCAAAGAATTTTGGAATGTCCAAGATTATTGAGAGGACCTAGATTTGAGTGGGATAAATCATCTTGGCTAATTCATAATATGCAGCTGACATATTTTCAGTGGGAGCTAAGTGAAATCCCTAGATCTCAAACATGAATGTCAATTTTGGAGTGGGAGCTAAGTGAAATCCCTAGATCTCAAACATGAATGTCATATTTGAGTGGGAGCGTGAAACCATTCTATGATATGTGGATGACATATATGAATGATGTGATTGGTGTTAATAATATTTAAGTAAGGATTAAGTTGAAGTTATTAAACAATAAGATCTATCGAGATAGATGGGTGAGTTTAATAAACTCTAAATGTCGAATGCTTCCTGGACTTGATTCTGAAAGATGTTCAAAATGTCCTAAGCAAGATTCTGAAGAAGTTTAGAATGGAACAAGGTAGGAAAGAAGTTCTTACTGTATGAAGCAATGAGTACTGCAACTATGGTTCAAAGAAAGAGATGCGTTGCATCTCCTATGCCTCAGTCATAGGTTCTTCCACATAACCATGTTGTATACTCGACGTAATGTGACCCGAAGTTCTGGTTGGTAGGACAAAGTCTTAACTGTAAGAGCATGTATTTGAGTGATTCCTGAGTTGATCACTGAACCAGAATTAAGTTTGTACTTAAATGGCAAGAAGCAATGTAAGTGGCATAGATGCATTTCATGCACTAGGATCTACATAGATATAGAAGTATAAAAGCTCCATCTGATGTGATGTATAATGTTATGGCGGGGCTAGTTTGCTTTTAACGTAGAATGATGTGTCCCAGGGCCCAGTGCCCATGAGAAAGCCCTCGAGGTTGATCTAACGTCACTATAAGCTCCTGGAATCTGGCCTCGTTCTGCTACCATGACTATAGTATATACACAAAGGATAACAAAGTGTGTTTCGAAGTTAAGATGACAATGGTGAAAACGACTGTCATCATAAACACTAGAAACAAAGTCTCGCTTTGTCGCCAAACAAATACTTTGACCCATTATAAGATAATGGAGTGAATGTCAAAATTAGGAAGACATTAACGATTTGCAAAAGACATAATGATCTGGTAAAACAGAACATGGACATGACGTTTCCCATGAGCATGCATGATCTGTAAACGCATATGGTATATGGTTTATATGAGTAAAATGCAAGCTTGGTTATTTGTACTCTAGTGCAAGTGGGAGACTAAAGGAGATATGCCCTAGAGGAAAATAATAAATAGGTTTTTATTGTCATATCTCAATTAGTTTATAATAGTTTCATACTGTGCTATAACTGTGCCAAGTAGAAACATTGAATGCAGTGTGGTATGAAACAACAAAGTCCCTAGTAGCCTCTATTCATACTAGTTCGTTGGTCACGAAGATGATCTGGGTTACAAGATCATGGGCATTTATGCCAACTGACAACGAGATCATATCATTGGAGAATGATGTGATTGGACATTCCTGGAAGGATTGCAACACGATCAAGTCATATAGTTCATTGTTGCAACAGCTATACCTAGACTCCTTCTCCTTAGACCGTGAGCTCATATTACTCACTGTTTCCCTAGGCTGCTTAGACTGCATCAACCGTCATCTGGTAATACGGTGGCCATAAAGGTGTACGTTGGGTATTCCGAAGGAACAGTAGATGACATATGACTGCAAGACCGAGATTTTTTCACCCACATGACGGGTAAAGATACATACGGCCGGCTTGGCGAGATTACATCCATAAATGTTGTAACATGTGACTAGGTCACGGGGATGTAATATCACGGTAACAAGAAAACAGAACTTGTTGTGAACGAGATTGAACAAGGTATGGGATACCAATGATCGGATCTCAGACAAGTTGTATCAAGAAACAAAAGGAATAGGATGCTACATTTAGACGGTTCAAACGACATTGTCATCAGGAATGCATATGGGTCACATGGACATCCCTGGTCCCTCTGTTGATCATTGATACAGATCATGTCTAGAGCATTCCCGAGTCGTGAGAGGATACACTTAAGGGTACGATGAGAGCGATCATTCGTAAGACGGAATCACAGTAGAGAAAGAGAAAATTGGAATCGTTTCGCAGAGAGATCCGAAGTTGTTCGGAGAAAGAATAAAGGACCGGAATCATTCCGGGAAAGATCCGAAGTCGTTCGGAGGAAATCGAAAGGGAACCGAAAGGTGTTTCGGGTTGAATCGGGTTTTGTAATATGTATTTACATATTAATTAGTGTAATTAATATTAAATATAATGTTAAAATCTAATTTGAAGGGTTATTCCACTAATGGGCCAAACTTCCTAGGGACAAAGGGCCCATGAGGGAAAATCGAAAGGGGGAAGGGCCAAGGGCCAAAGGGCCAAGGCCTAGGCGCCTCAAGGGGGCCCACCCGGCCAGCCTAGGGCTATGCGCGGGGTGGGGCCCACCCCTGGCCGTCTGGCCCATCAGGCTCATGCGCCTCCCCCTCTCCCTTGAATAGTCCCACATGGGAAACCCAAAGGGGAGGGCACACCCCCTCCCCTATATAAAGGGGTGCCCATGGGTGGGATTGAACACACCATCAATTGGAGAAGTCCTTTGGTTGACTTCCTCCTTCCCTCTCTCTCTAGACCTCATGACCATGTCCCCAAGTTTGGGTTGTGCGATCGAGGCACACCTGCAGCACGCTGTTGCGATGTAGGGATTCCTAGCCGGATATCAACTTCCGCACTCCCAACGGGATCGGGGAGCCGGAGGTCTCATCGTGCACCGGATGTGTACAAAGACACGAGGCACAACACTTGAGGCGCTTAAACATCATGAGCCAGAGCTGTTGCACGATGAAGATGAAGAAGGAGCAAGGGGTGACCTGCGAGGAGCTTTGCGACCTTGAGGTCGGCTACGAGTACGACTACATCAACCACGTTCCCTGCGGAACGTTAACTGCGTACGGTCTACAAGGGTATGTATTCTCTACGCATCGGCCGTTACCGCATTACTACATAGATAGATCCTAGGAACGTTTCTAGGGTTCAACGTAGGAATTTTTTTGTTTTCCGCACCGATCCCCAACACGTTCCTCACCGGAGCTGTTCGCCGTAGACGACGAACCATGGCCGTAGATCCTAGTCTAATTGCACGACCCAGATTAAAAGATACCGTTTCGGTTTAGTTTAGTCGCTGACGTGTGGGACCGTCCTATCAGCAGCTCGCTACGCCAGTGTTGTGCAGTTGGGCCGGCCTAGTTAGTTTCCCGCGCAGAGGCCGTTGATTCAAATAGATTTTTTCCAATTTAGTTAAATCTAGATTCTATCAGTAGATTCAAAAATCAATTCAAAGAGATTCACTGAACCAAATTGCATGATTCCAATTTTGTTAGAAAGGTATTCCAATTATCTATCCAAGACCGTTGGATTCAAACCATTTGAAATTATAGATCACCTATACCAAAAATAACAAGCAAGAGGCTTTTTGCAACTTCAAACATTTTTCAAAAATCAACAATAAATGCTTTTGAGTTGATTCCAACTCTCAAAAATCACATTTGACAAGATCTATCTGAATATATAAAAATATTTAGGTTTACATGAAGTGACATTGGACTAGTACTAAAAGAATGCTATATAGGAATTTCTAGTCACTTTAATTGTATTAAATAGTAATTTTAAACTTTATAAAATATGACCACCACTTTAAATCACATTCCCAAGTATTAGAATATGTGGTGATGACATGTGCCAACATGATCCCATATTTTAATTAGAGAATGTTAAATCTTAAGTATTTTCAATGAGTAGAAATTACTTTTCTAAAATAAGATAAACAAGATTAGGTCTTTATTTCATGTGATGTTGGTGATGATGCTAGATCATCAAGTGTGAGCCTTTGTGTGCTACATAGAATTAGTTAAGTATTGTTTTGTGATTGTGTACGTCATATTCATTTATAGACGATAGTACCGACCCGGGATACGAGGAGGAGGAGTACTACCAAGAAGAAGAGAACTTCAACCACTGCACTACTCAAGGCAAGCCTAACACTACAAGTTAACTATGCAAGCTAACACTTGCAAACTTGATAACCTATGCAAGATGCACTAGGCATGCTTTGGTTATACAACTTTGATTATACCAATCCCAAGTTTTACTTGCAAGCTTTATTATTTTACTTTTACCAAAGTTCTTTACCTTTAGTTAGTGATTTGTGAGTATTGGAAAAATAGTATAGATACCATAAAGAGTATAAAACTAGGCCTAACTAGTTATACTTAGATGTCATCAAAAGGCATAAAACTAGAGTTGGATAGTTACACTTGATTAGCACCCCTCATTAGTGAATACCCTCAACTTTAGTGGCTAGTGCTAAGCATAAAAGTTGATCACTTTAGATGGGAATACTTGGTGAAAATGATTATGAAAACCTTGGAATGAGGATTCATTCTATTGAAATGTTTTAACATGTGTTATGAACACAAAAGGATTTGATGATGAAAATGTTGAGGCATGAGCCTTAGCCCTTTATAAAAAACCGATGGTTGGGTTCGGATGTGATACCATTCCAAATTTTACCGTACAACCACAATACCCGAATTGGGTAGGGCTTAACTAGAAGTTTATATGCCTTAGTATGGGTTCCCTCGCGGAAAGAGGTTGAGCTGAGGCTACCTCGTGAGTGTGAATGTCCACCTATGCAATGCCCAGGATGGCAGATGGCCATGGCTGGGAGGCCAAGCTCATAGGGGAGGTACCTGTACTAGAGTGTGTAATTGAAAGGTTATGATTGATTATCCGCATACTAAGTATGATGATTCAGGGTTATCCCGACGGATGTATCGAATTTTGTGGTGAAAGTGTACCACCTCTAGAGTGTCAAACTATTCGAATAGCCGCGTCCGCGGTCATGGACAGTTGGAGTGGCCATACTATTCCGTTGTCAGATGTTTTCAAAAAGGACTTGTGAATTGAACTATGACCTTGATTTGACCACAACTGGGTTGTGGACATGAAAACTAGGTTCCCACTTAAGTGATTAAATTAGATTCTTTACTTTTGAACTCTTATGAAGTAAACCTGGCTTTTTGCAAATAAACCTAGAGCTTAAGATTCCTACTAGAACTACCTTACTTGTTAGATAGTTTGCGAGTACTTAAAGAGTACTCATGGCTTTGTCCCTGGCTATTCCCGTGGCTCGACTATAAGGAGGACTACCAGGAAGATGGATAGCAGGAGGTCTATGACAACTAGGATCATCTCCCATCGTCAGCATTGCCTGTGACCCTGAAGATGGAGCCCCTACTACGTTTACTTTCCGCTGCTTTGATTGTATTAAGACTAGATCATGAGATCCTTTATTTGTAAGACCTTTATTATGGTTTGTAATGGATGATGTACTATGGTACCAATTCTGTTATGTCTAGCAAAAATGGTAACCCTAGGATTGCGATGTATGGCATGACAGGCATCTGGGATTAAAAATCCGGGTGTTGACACAATGCTAGCAAAGTAGAACACTCACAAAATAATAAGAGTGAAAACTAGAGTGTTCTAGGCAATGAATAACGGGGTGTGTCTCTCTACAAAATAAGTGTGTTGGGATCCAACCAACTTACTTAGCAAACTAAACAAAAGAAAACTAAAAATAAAATGAAGACGCTCCAAGAACAACACAATTGTGCATGAAACAATAAAAATGAAGTCTTTGGAAGAAATCTGAGATTTTTATTGATGAAGAAGGGGATGCCTTGGGCATTCCCAAGCTTTGACGCTTGTACTTCTTGAATATTTCTTGGGGTGACACGGGTGTTATCCCCAAGCTTGAGCTTTTGTTCATACTTCATCTCATCACATTATTCTTCCCTACACTTGAAAATTTCCCTTCATACAAAACTTCACACAATCCTCATTAGCAACATTAGTGTATTCAAGATAATTGGTCCTATGGTTTAGTTTCATCACAAGTAAAACTTCCATTAAAACACAAGCTACTGTAGCAATTCCTTCTAAAATCTCAAGTGATCAAAGAGAACTCAAAGATAAAGAGATTAAGAGGCAAATGCAAATAATGGCAGAAATCTGTCAAAACAGACCAGCAGGTAAAAACCGATTTTTTCGAAGACCTTCTGTTGCTCAAATTGAAAAGTGTTAAACTAACGAAAGTTAGATAACAACCTCTCTCATAATAACTTTCACTAGCATCATGAATAAAATTAACAAAATAACTATCACATAAAACATTCTTATCATGAGCCACATGCATAAAACAATTATTACTCTCCCTATAAGAATAATCATTCTTATTAATCATAGTGGGAGTAAATTCAACAAAATAGCTATCATTATTATTCTCATCACCATAATCATCAAATATAGGAGGCATATTGTAATCATAATTAATTTTCTCCTTAATAGTAGGTGGACTTAAAATATCATATTCATCATTGTAATCATCATATATTGGAGGCATGGTATCATCAAAGTAAATTTTCTCCTCCATGCTTGGGGGACTAAAAATATCATGCTCATCAAATGCAGCTTCCCCAAGCTTAGACTTTTCCATAGCATTAGCAACAATGGTGTTCAAAGAATTCATACTAATAACATTGCTATTAGCATGCAAATAAAGTTCCATAGGTTTTTTAATTTTATCTTCAAACACTTCATGTCCTATCTCAAGATAAATACTATAAAGCTCTCTAATTTGGTTGTTGTTTTCCATTAAGCCTAACTAGTGAAAATAAAAACAAGAAACAAAAAGATATAATTGCAGAATCTAAAGGAAATAACTTCGAGCACTCACACACCAGCAACAGTGCTAGAACATATCTTAGTAGCCAGAGGATGTAAGTACCTTTTACCTTACCTCCCCGGCAACGCCGCCAGAAAATAGCTTGATGTCTACACACGCTTCTATTCTTGTAGACAGTGTTGAGCCTCCAAGTGCAGAGGTTTGTAGAACAGCAGCAAGTTTTCCCTTAAGTGGATCACCCAAGGTTTATCAAACTCGAGGAGGAAGTGGTCAAAGGTATCCCTCTCAAGTAACCCTACAATCAAGATACTAGAAGTCTCTTGTGTCCCCAACACACCCAATACACTTGTCAGGTGTATATGTGCACTAGTTCGGCGAAGAGATAGTGATATACAACTAATATGGATGATTATGAGTGGTAATTGTAATCTAAAATAATAGCGACAGCAAGCAAACATGTAACAGAACTGATTGTAAATGGTGTTTCAATGCTTAGAAACAAGGCCTAGGGATCATACTTTCACTAGTGGACACTCTCATATAAATATCTTATCTTTATGATGCTACCGTGAACTACTCTCCGGTTGGATGATGTAGGGCTATAACAACACACCTTAAAGTTTGCATTCCCCATCTAGATAACCCCTCACTATCACCTTGAGCGCTAGATGGTTCCAACAAACACCATAATCTCATAGAGACATCCTACTCAAATTATACTCATGATAAGTATTTATGTAATATTATCCAAAGTGCCACACGGTGTGCACACTGTCAACTTCACACACGTGGGGATAAGCAGAGATTCATTAAAGCACTTGAGTAGCAGAATAGATCCTAGATTACAAAGCTCATGATCTCAATAAGACCATGCATATATAGAGAGAGATGAACACATAGCTACTTGTAGATCCCTTAGCCTCGAGAGAGAACTACTCCCTCCTCATCATGGGAGTCAGCAACGGTGATGGAGATGGCGGTGGAGTCGATGGAGATGGCTCCGGGGGCACTTCCCCATCCCGGCAGGGTGCCGGAACAGAGACTTCTTTCCCCCGAATCTCCTCTTCGGTGGCGGCGGTGTTGCGGAAGTTGTCGTGGAAATCTGATCTGGTACTTAGGGTTTTCGTCTCGGGAGGAATATATAGGCGAAGGGGCAAGGTCGGTGGAGGCCCGAGGGCCCAACACCACCTGGTGGCACGGCCAAGGGGTACCCGCGCCACCATAGGGTGTGGCCAGCCCCTGGCCCTCCTTCGGCTGCCCTCCGGACTCCGTGTTCCTTCTGGTAAAATATTGACTTTGGCTTTTGTCCCGTCCAATTTCGAGAATATTTCCTTACTAGCTTTTCTGAAACCAAAAACAGCAGAAAACAAGCATCTGGCACTGTGACATCTTGTTAATAGGCTAGTTCTAGAAAATGTGTAAAAATACTCCAAAGTGTGGACAAAACATAAGAAACTAGATATAAAACAAGCATGAAACATCAAAAATTATAGATATGTTTGCAACGTATCAACCACCTTCCCGCCGTTTCCACTTTTCCCGCCCACGCCGCTACACCAATCAAACCTCCGCCATCCTTTACTCTTTCGGCTATAAATACCAGCGTTCTCGCCGTCTCCTAGAGCACATAACCTCACCTCCATTCCCCCAACCAACAAACTTCCCCGGCGACGAGAAGAAGAGTTCGGTGGAAGAGATGGCAGAGCGATATCCCGGCGACCCTATGGCAGCGTACGGCTTTGGCCGGCGCTCTTTACAGCCATGGGACGCACGACTACTCCACGACATCGCTTCATACGCTGAACTTCCGATGCGCCAACTGGAAGCTCAATGCGGCGACGCGTGCGTCTTGGTGCCGTGAGCCAACAGCCGGTGGAGGAGATTCAGGCGGCCATCATCGCCATGGAAGATCCGAAGCTCGCCGAGGACCCGTGCAACCTCGTCCACCGGGAGAACTTCTTCGCAAAATGCCAAAACTAGCAGCTGGCCGCCTACGATGGTGTAGGCCCGCCGCCGGCGTGCAACAACGTCGCAGGACAGCGACGGTGGTGGAGTGATGGCCCAAAATATATCGAGCTCGTTGGGGAACCCCAAGAGGAAGGTATGATGAGCACAACAGCAAGTTTTCCCTCAGTTATGAAACCAAGGTTATCAATCCAGTAGGAGCAAGGAAACACCCCAAAGGTGTTGCTAGCTGAACTTTGGCGAGCGCTACCGGTGCAGCTGACAGAACGTGGAGACCTGCACAAGACAACCACAGAACTCTGTCCCCAACTTGCGATGAGGTTGCCAATCTCACCGGTTTTGCTAAAAACAAAGGATTAAACGTATCGAGTGGAAGAAAGTAATAGTTTGTATAAAGTAAACACAAAGCAGTAAACAATTGATTGTAGATCGATGGTAAAAGAAAGGACCGGGGTCCATAGTTCACTAGAGGTGGCTCTCCTTAAGATAGATGACATGTTGGGTGAACAAATTACAGTGGGGCAATTGACAAACATCGAGAAAGCATACAAGTATATACTACTCATCTTGACTCCTTTGAGATTCGATTGGGCATTACAACATTATACATAGACCGCCATCTAACTACATCTATGACTAATAATCCACCTTCAGGTTATCATCCGAACCCCCTCCAGTATTAAGTTGCAAGCAACGGATAATTGCATTACGAATTGCATGTAAAGTAAACAATACGATTGTTCTATGAATAAAGGATTGTTGTTTTCTCCCTAGTAGCAACAACACATCTAGTACCTTAGAGATTTCTGTCACTTCCCCAGATTACTAGAGGCATGAACCCACTATCGAGCATAAATACTAACTCTTGGAGTTGTTAGAATCTACTTGGCCAAGATAGTTACTAACAACGGAAAGCATGCAAGATCACAAATAACAAAGACATGATAGAATCAATAATCAATCTGAAATAGCATCTCAATATCCATCGGATCCCCACAAACACAACATGTAAGAATACAAATAGATGATCTTGATCATGAATGGAGCTCACAAGATCTAAACATGATAGCACAAAGGAGGAGAACCAACCATCTAGCTACTACATGGACCCGTAGTCTAGAGATGAACTACTCATGCATCACACCGGAGGCTTGCATGATGATGAAGAAGGCCTCCAGGGTGAATTCCCCTCTCCGGCAGGGTGCCGGGAAGAGCTTCAGACCCCTCCTGATATAGGGATGGAGATGACGGCGGCTATAGACTCTTTCGTGGAATTTTGATCAGGTACTTAGGGTTTCTGTATCGGAGGCAATATATAGGCGGAAGGAGAGGCCGAGGGGGGTGCCTGGGGCGGCCAGACCACCCCCTGGCGCAGGCTAGGCCTGGCCGCGAGACCAGGTGGTGTGGCCGGGCCCCAGCCCCTCTCCATCTCGTATTCTGGCTCCGGGTGTCCCTCGGTGAAAAACTAACTTTGGATTTTGTCCCATCCAATTCCGAGAATATTCATTTTCTGACTTTCCTGGAACAAAAAACAGCAGAAACAGGCAGCTGGCACTGTGGCTCTTGTTAATAGGTTAGTCCAAGAAATCATATGAAAAGTACTCCAAAGTTGGAACAAAACATAAGAAAGTAGATAAAGCCAAGCATGGAATATCAAAAAATTATGGATACGTTAGCAACGTATCAACATCCCCAAGCTTAACTCCTGCTCATCCTCGAGTAGGTACATGATAAAAAGAAAGAATAATTTTTGAGGTGACATGCACCATCATAAACTTGATCAAAGTATTTGTAATACATTGATAACTGGGATCATAGTACTTCAATCATAACATGAAAGACAAAGTTATAGCAATAAGACAAAGCAACTATGTTGTAACATGAAAATGCACAAACAAAAGATTCATGAATAACAATGTTTTGCAAGACGTTTGTTTGTTTCACATAAAGAAAACATAACATAGTGGCATTCAGCTTGTCCCTCATAGAGTAGCAAACATAAATGCATAGGACACCTTCAAAGTTCATAAGAGTGACTAGATACAACTAGTTTAAAACAAGCAATATCAAAGCTATGCATCAATCAACAAGTCTTGGGACAATGCACATATAATTAAGAATGGCCACTATGCTCTCAAAGTAGGTGCATAAAGATAGAAGGTGGAGACTCAACATAAAAGTAAAAGAAAGGCCTTCATAGAAGGAAGTAGGGATTCAAGTCTCATAAAGAGCTTCCAAAAATTATGGTACTTATTAGCTTTTAGCTCTCATTGCCCCTATCATAAGCATCTTGAAGGTGATTAAGGTTAAAGTGACACAACTAAGAGGATATGCTTGACAAGTTATAAGCTGAAATCTCATGCCCCTTACTTACGAAGACCGATCCTCATGCTACTCAACTTTAGTCACAAGTAAGCTCTTGTCATTGTAAGTACATATGTATCATAGAGAACCGCCAACGGGGTACCCCTTGCACATGATACAGGAGCTATCCCATAATCAAAATGACAAGGCAAGCAGACAATGAGCATCTCACTGATCTTTTTATTTGCTATTTGCATAGGTTTTTATTGAGGATGCTTCATAGAGTGCTCATTATGGTGATGCTGCAAGTTTCCACCATGATTAGGCATGGCTTAGGCTAGCGGCCCAGGCGTTTCTCTAACACAAATACAAACTCCATGATCTTACAAGTTCCCCTTTTATTTCACACCGCCGGGATCCATAAGCAAAAGAACATGATATCAACGGGGTACAAAGTACAAGTGCAATGTTGAAAGCGTTCCCCATGATATATGGTTCTGCTAACTTCAACTTATAAAGCGCAAGCATATGCGCAACAAAGATGGATGCAATGGTTCAAGTTTATTAAATTCAAGAAAGTAAAGTGTGCCATCAAGTTCGTGAGAGCTTTAATCACTAGTTTTCACATAACAAGTTTAATTTGGAAGGTAGACAAAAACATGAATATACTTGGAATAGCATATGCTAATGGGTAGGTATGGTGGAATCTTTGGAATAACTTGGTTTTAGGATTTGGATGCATGAGTGGAACTCATACTTGGTTGCGGAGGCTAGCAAAAGACTGGAGCGACCAACTAAGAGAGCAATAATGGCCATAATCATGCAGAGCGACAAAAAAATCATTGATCAAAGCATAAAGTGACACTATAAGTTGAAAACTAAAGGATCATAAAGGCTATGGTGACTTGTGATAGTCATAACATGGTGTGAGCATGTGCCAAGTAAACCCAAATAAAGCATCAAAGGAGAATATCATAATATTATGCTTTAATATGCTAAAACAACGCATGATACTTCCAAGGCACATTAAGAAATCTCAATTGTTTATAACAAGTCATGCTACAGCAAAGAATACTAAGCATAAAGCCAAAACAATATGAAGCATGGCATGGCAAAGCATAGGCCACAGTCAAAAACAAGCTCGCTTTACCACTTAAGCATGAACTTTCCTACTCTTTTCCAATCCAAACCAAACTATTTGAAAACTAATGCATAAAAGAGGGGGTCCAACCAATTTATTCAGCAAACTAAGCAAGCAAAGCAAACGAAAACAAAAAAGAAGACGCTCCAAGAACAACACAACTATGCATGAAACAATAAAAATGAAGTGTTTGGAAGAAACCTGGGATTTTTATTGATGAAGGAGGGGATGCCTTGGGCATCCCCAAGTTTTGACGCTTGTACTTCTTGGATATTTCTTGGGGTGACACGCGTGGCATCCCCAAGCTTGAGCTTTAGTCCATCCTTCATCTCATTACTTATTCCTTCCATACACCTGAAATTTTCCCTTTATACAAAACTTCACATAATCTTTATTAGCAACATTAGTGCACTCAAGATAATAGGTCTTTAGGTTCAGTTCCAACACCAATAAAACTTCCATTAAAACACAAGATACTGTAGCACTTCCCTCAAAAAGCTAAATTCCCCAAAAGAGCTCAAAAAGGAACCAACAAGAAGCAAATGCAAATAAAGGCAGAAATCTGTCAAAACAGACCAGCAGGTAAAGACGAATTTTTTTGAAGACCTTATGTTGCTCAAATAAAAAAGTGTTGAACTAACGAAAGTTATATAACAACCTGGGGCAGAAGAAAAAAATTCACGCCTCAAAAGGACGTACAGAGATTTTACAAGAATTTTTACGGTGAAGCATAGAAATCTGTTTCGGGACAGCAACTTTCCCAATCATTACTTCTCTCTCATTAGAGGTTACTCTTGGCACAAAAAGCAAATAAAAAGGATAAGGAGCGGTTATTACTGAAGTAATAACTTCCAAGACTCACCTAAAACTTTTGTGTTATCTCCTAATAAGTACTTTTCTTTAACGCCTTTAAGTTAGGCATAAGAAGCAAGAAAAAGAATTAAGTGTTCTCAAATGAAAAAGCATTAAGAGCAAATTTTGTTTTCATAGGAGAGGCAAAAGAAATCTTCTCTCTCTTCTTAGGGAAGTGTTCTATACCTTTCTTGAGTGGGAGTTGATATTTAATGGTGCTTTCTTTCATATCAATAATGGCACCAACAGTTCTAAGAAAAGGTCTTCCCAAAGTAATAGGACAAGAAGCATTGCATTCAACATCCAAAACATAGAAATCAACGAGGACATAAGCATTGTTAACCATAATAAGAACACCATTAATACTCTCCATGAGTTTCTTTTTAGCATTATCATCAAGTGGGACATTCAAATAACAATCTTCAAGTGGTGGGAAATCAAGCATATCATAAATCCTTCTAGGCATAATAGAAACACTACTATCAAGATCACATAAAGCTTTGAAATCAAAATCATTCACTTTCATATTGATGATGGGTCAACCATCTTGTTTTATAGGAATAGAAGCTTTATGTTTCATCTTTTCTTCTTTAATATTTATGAGAGCATCAGTAATGTGTTTTGTAAAGGCCATATTCATAGCACTAGCATTAGGACTTTTAGCAAGCTTTTGTAGAAACTTAATAACTTCAGAGATGTTGCAACCATCAAGATCAAAATCATAATTATCATCTAAGGTAGTAGAGCTATTACTAGCCTTAACACTAGTGGTAGTGATAGTAGAAACACTAATTTTTCTAGCAATTTCATCTTCTCTTTCCCACTTAGCATGCAATTCAACTAATAGTCTAACATTTTCATCAATTCTAACTTGTATGGCATTAGTGGCAGCAAAGGGATTATCATTAGTTTCAGGTTTAGCAGCCATTTTATTCAAAGAAGATTGAGCTTCAGCCAAAGATGCTATATTTCTTTCAGCATTAGAAAGTTTTTCCTCAATAGTTTTATTAAAAGCGGGTTGTTTACTAATAAAGTCTTTAAGCATAACTTCAAGTTCAGAGGAAGCACTCCTATTATTGTTGTAGGAATTTCCATAAGCATTACCATTGTTGGGAGGATATGGCTTATAATTGTTGTTACCAAAATTATTCCTATAGGCATTATTGCTAAAATTATTATTCCTTATAAAGTTCACATCAACTTGCTCTTCTTGAGCAACCAAAGAGGCTAAGGGAACATGATTTGGATCAAATATGAGCCTTCCCATTAACAAGCATAGACATAATAATATCAATTTTATCACTCAAGGAGGAGATTTCCTCAACAGAATTTACCTTCTTACCTTGTGGAGCTCTCTCAGTATGCCATTCAGAATAGTTAACCATCATATTATCCAGAAGCTTTGTTGCAACACCCAAAGTAATGGTCATAAAGGTACCTCAAGCAGCAGAATCCAATAGATTTCTTGAAGAATAGTTCAATCCTGCATAAAAGGTTTGGATAATCATCCAAGCAGTCAGTCCATGAGTGGGACAATTCTTTACCAAAGATTTCATTCTTTCCCAGCTTGAGCAACATGTCATTATCAGATTGTTTAAACTTCATTATTTCACTTCCCATAGATATAATCTTAGCAGGAGGATAGTATTTTCCAATGAAAGCATCTTTGCATTTAGTCCAAGAATCAATACTATTCCTAGTTAAGGAAGCCAACCATTCTTTAGCTTTTCCTCTCAAAGAGAAAGGAAACAATTTAAGCATAATAATATCTCCATCTATATCCCTATGCTTTTACATCTCACAAAGTTCAACAAAGTTATTTAGATGGTCTACAACATCTTCATTACCAATACCAGAAAATTATTCTCTCATAACAAGATAGAGTAAAGCAGGTTTAATTTCAAAGAAAGTAGCTTCAGGAACAGGTGGAGCAATAGGTGTGCTCATAAAGTCATTGTTGTTGGTGCTAGTGAAGTCACACAACTTAGTGTTTTCAAGAGTAGTCATTTTTTGTGTTTTTAATAAAGAAAGCAAACTAGTAAAACTATTTTTGTGTGTTTTTGATAAAGAAACAAGCAAACAAAACAAAAGTAAACTAAGCAAAACAAAAATAACAAAGTAAAGAGATTGGTTATGAGGGACTCCCCTTGTGAAGATGTCCTTGACTCCCGAACTGCGCCGGAAAAAAGAGCTTGATGGCCCAAAATATATCGAGCTCGTTGGGAACCCCAAGAGGAAGGTATGATGAGCACAGCAGCAAGTTTTCCCTCAGTTATGAAACCAAGGTTATCAATCCAATAGGAGCAAGGAAACACCCCAAAGGTGTTGCTAGCTGAACTTTGGCGCACTACGGTGCCAAAGAAGAATGTGGAGACCGCACAACACAACCACATAACTCGCCCCAACTTGCGATGAGGTTGTCAATCTCACCGGTTTTGCTGAAAACAAAGGATTAAACGTGTCGAGTGGAAGAAAGTAATAGTTTGCGAAAGTAAACACAAAGCGAAATGCTTGATTGTAGATTGATGGTAAAAGAAAGTACCGGGGTCCATAGTTCACTAGAGGTGGCTCTCCTTAAGATAGATGACATGTTGGGTGAACAAATTACAATGGGGCAATTGAAAAACATCGAGAAAGCATACACGCATATACTACTCATCTTGACTCCTTTGAGATTCGATTGGGCATTACAATATTATACATAAACCGCCATCCAACTGCATCTATGACTAATAATCCACCTTCAGGTTATCATCTGAAACCCCTCCAGTATTAAGTTGCAAGCAACGGATAATTGTATTACGAATTGCATGAAAAGTAAACAATACGATTATTCTATGAACAAAGGATTGTTGTTTTCTCCCTAGTAGCAATAGCACATCTAGTACCTTAGAGATTTCTATCACTTCCCTAGATTAGTAGAGGCATGAACCCACTATCGAGCATAAATACTAACTCTTGGAGTTGCTAGCATCTACTTGGCTAAGATAGCTACTAACAATGGAAAGCATGCAAGATCACAAATAACAAAGACATGATAGAATCAATAATCATTCTGAAATAGCATCTCAATATCCATCGGATCCCCGCAAACACAACATGTAAGAATACAAATAGATGATCTTGATCATGAATGGAGACCACAAGATCTAAACATGATAGCACAAAGGAGGAGAACCAGCCATCTAGCTACTACATGGACCCGTAGTCCAGAGATGAACTACTCACGCATCACACCGAAGGTTTGCATGATGATGAAGAAGGCCTCTAGGGTGAATTCCCCTCTCCGGCAGGGTGGCGGGAAGGGCTTCAGATCCCTCCCGATCTAGGGATGGAGATGACGGCGGCTACAGACTCTTTCGTGGAATTTTGATCGGGTACTTAGGGTTTCTGTATCGGAGGCAATATATAGGCGGAAGGAGAGACCGAGGGGGTGCCTGGGGCGGCCAGACCAGCCCCTGGCGCGGGCCAGGCCTGGCCGCTCGGCCAGGTGGTGTGGCCGGGCCCTAGCCCCTCACCGTCTCGTATTCTGGCTCCGGGTGTCCCTCGGTGAAAAACTGACTTTGGTTTTTGTCCCGTCCAATTCCGAGAATATTCATTTTCTGTCTTTCTGGAACCAAAAACAGCAGAAAACAGGCAGCTGGCATTGTGGCTCTTGTTAATAGGTTAGTCCAAGAAATCATATGAAAAGTACTCCAAAGTTGGAACAAAACATAAAAAAATAGATAAAACCAAGCATGGAACATCAAAAATTATGGATACGTTAGCAACGTATCATAGAGCGCGCCCGGTCATACACTCACCGCCGTCCTCGAGCATATCAGCGTCGGGGATAGCCAGCGTTGGCTATCTCAAGGCCGCTACCATCGCGCCGACACTGCAACAAGGCTTACTGGGTGCCGAGAAGGATGGCCAGCTGGACGCCGAAGGTCTAGCCGGTAGACTGGGATGTTCCCGTCGACAAAGACGCGTTCATCTTGAAGATGGTGATGGAGCGCTCCCTCAACGACATGCCGCCGTTGCTGGCCCCTGACGCGTGCGCTGGTCCAGGGCAGACTGGGAGCGGGAGGAGGCTGAGCGGGAGGAGGACGGGTATATATCCGAATTTGACATAATATGTACGAACTTGCTTATATTTTAAATGCAATCACCTGAATTCGTCTAAATTTCGTCGTGCTTGTTCAAAATTTGGCCAAAGCCGGAAACTCGGACCGGGAATGCGAGTGAAAAACTGGCCATTACCATGTCGAATATTTCATCGGCCGGGCGCTAACGAATTAAGACCTAGAAACGCCGAAAGAGTGGAGATGCTTTAGTAGAAATGAAATGAATACATGGATTCATTTCATTTATATTATGATTCCAAAAACACCGACATGTTTGGTTGTCACCGGAATTTGCAAATGACGGATCTGAGATAGGAATTGGGTTTACACACGAGGATGTTTTGATAGATTTGCTAAATAAAATAACAACATAATTCCGTACCAACCAAACAACATAGGATAAAATTGCAAAATAAATTTTAGCATTTCAGACCTAAATGATGAGTACCAAACGACCACCGTTTTGGCGCTACGCCCGGTCCACCATCGGGTAAAAAACGCCACTCTGGCCAGCACCAGTTTCCTCTCGCCGGCGCCGCTCCGCACGTGCACCCGACCCCGTCAAACGTGCACCCGATCCCATATCCATCAGGAGCCGAACAAGCGACAGCATCGGCCGGCCGGGCCGGCCTTCCCCTCCTCTCTCGGGTTCTCAGTCGCCGCCGTCGCGAGCCCCACCTGTCCGTCCGTCCAACGCGCGCAGGGACCCCACCGTATCCAGCTCGCATGCACCGAAACGCTCGGGATGGGGACTGTCCGTCCAGGAGGAAGAAGAGGGGGGAAGCAGCACAAATCACCACGCGCAAAACAGGGATCACACCGAATCAGAACCGCATTGCGCGTTCCCTTCCGTTTTTATTCCTCCCGATAAAACCGTAACACCCCGAGCCCAGCGCTCCCTCCTTCCCCAAATCATCTCCCCTCCGCAGTCAGTTGCGTCTCCGCTCGATCGATCGCCCCCGCGTGGCGCCCACGATCGACGCGATTCCAATTGGAATTATTTTCCCTCCTTTCCATTCCGGGCGGACGCCGTAGCGTGGGGGAGTTGCTCACTTAGCGGCCGGGAGCGACAGCCCTCGGAACACCCCCGAGGGTTTTTACCTTTTCCGGGGCGGCGGCGGCGGAGGCGGAGGCGATCGGTGCTATGGCAATGACGGCGGAGGCGGCGCTGACGGTGCCGCTCGGCGTGCTGCTGCGGCGGGAGGTGACGAGCGAGCGGATGGAGCGGCCCGACGTGCTCTGCGGGGAGGCCGCCCGCAGCCGCAAGGGCGAGGACTTCACGCTGCTCCTCGCCGAGGCCGCCCAGCGCGTCGCCGGCGACCCCTCCACCTCCTTCTCCGTCTTCGCGGTACTGCATTGCCCCCCACTCCTGCCCCTCCCTACCCTACGCGTGTCCAGAAGGTTCTAGAATCACCTGCCCCGAATCGCGCGTCGGAGACATGGGGCCCACTACTGTAGTCCTGCGCATGATTGACACCCTGCACGTTTTTCTCTGTTGCGTTCGGCAGAGCTGCTACTAGTATGTTTTTCCGGCTAATAAATTTTTCGTTCCGCACGTAGCGCATAGGTAACACTGCGACACGTATGAGATATATCTTCGTCCAAAAGATAATAAAGAAAAGTAGGCCTTTGATCCAAACGATGATCAAGGCTAGTTTGAGTTTAAACATACCCTGGATTCTTAATTTTATCACGTTGACCAACAATGCCACCATTTGTAGATTTATTTAGTGGTCTGTCTGGTCGTATTTTAATGGGGACTGGCGTATTTCTGCTGATTGATCACTGATCACTCTGTTATGCTGTTGATCGACAGCTGTTTGATGGGCACAACGGATCTGGGGCGGCCATATACGCAAAGAACAATCTGTTGAACAATGTCCTGCGTGCCACTCCTTCGGGTCTGAGCAGGGATGAGTGGCTCGCAGTGCTTCCACGTTCACTTGTCGCAGCATTTGTCAAGACAGATAAAGAACTGCAAGCAGTAGGTAAATCAGGCCTATCCTTATCCTTGTTTAGCTTGTTGATTGATGACAAGCTAGTTTTTATCCTTGACGAAATAGGCATACTCTGTAGTTTTTCCTTCATATGACTCTGAGTGCACATGCTGTTAATGTTTGGTACCTCTTTCGAACTTGGATATTTTTCCTGATAGTTGCAGGTATATCGAACTATGTCCTGTGGAATTCATGTATTCTAAGCAAAGCAGTTTGTTCGTCTTTAGGGACCAAGTAAACCTGTATGAACCTTTTGTTGCCATTCCAGTTGGTCATGTGTATGTCCATCAGTTAGTTGTAATGCTAAATGTAGTTGCATTACCACAATTGTGCTTTTGCTTGGCCTTTTGGACACCTGTAAAGCTGAGTGACGCCATTCTTATTTTCTGAAATATTCCTTTTGCCCTTTCAGCTGAAACTTCTGGTACAACTGTGACATTTGTGATAATAGACGAGTGGGTTGTAACAGTAGCATCAGTTGGTGATTCACGCTGCATACTGGAGTCCGCTGACGGCTCACTATACCATTTGTCAGCTGATCATCGCTTTGACTCCAACCAAGATGAGTAAGTTCTGCTTTTGATGTTATTACTTATGGAGAATGAGAATCGTGCAATTTACAACCTGTTCATTTACAGAGTAAAACGCGTCACTGCATGTGGAAGCAAGGTTGGGCAGCTGAATGTTGTTGGTGGTCCAGAGGTTGGTCTCTTTCATTGTGAAACCGATGTGCTATTGAGTTGGGATATGCAGTGTAGATACATGGTTAACTGCCTATCAAACAATGTCTCAGCTTATGATTTGATTTTTCCAGTTTCACCACTTAGATTTTTTATTTTTATATGGTTATCATTCTCTGTTTTTCCTTTGCGACGAATCATTCTCGGTATATTTTGTAGGTCTGATGAACTGATTTGCTATGTATGTCAAATTCTACTGTATTTGTAATCCAAATTTGTTTGATTCAGAGAATCTTCATGTTATCTCCATTTTTAAAATTTTAGGGTATCTTCCATTATTGTAAGCTCATCCATCTGCACCCGAATTATTATTATGGTTAATTCACCCTGCTATTGGATAATCTGGTATAATCTATTTGATTTGCTTTCTATAATATTCCATGTTCTACAAAAAATATGTTGCGGTTTTCAGGTTGGTCCTTTAAGATGCTGGCCAGGCGGCTTGTGCCTATCTAGATCTATCGGCGATATAGATGTTGGTGAATGGATCATCCCTGTTCCTCATGTGAAGCAAGTGAAGGTTTACTCATATGAAAATACTTCTCTGCATATGTCTATGTTTTTCTTTGTTTGAATATTCGTCAGCAGATACTACCTTGTTTTTTATATAGTTCAACATGGCCCTCTATAATCAGCATTCATAGTTCAATATGATTTACTTTTACGTCAGACCACTTCGCAGCTCTGTTCACTATAACACTATTTTGATTTCCTATTTTATTTTGTTACAGCTATCCAATGCTGGAGGCAGAATTATTATTGCAAGTGATGGCGTATGGGATGATTTGACTTTTAAAATGGCTCTTGAATGTTCTCGTGGATACCCATCTGATATAGCTGCCAATCGAATTGTTAATGTAACAAATTTTACTACCATTTCCATTTGTTAATCGACTGAAACTTCTGCCCCTCATTTCGTGATATATTTTCTTGGTATCTGAAGGAAGCGATCCAACCTCGAGGATTAAGGGATGATACTACCTGCATCGTGGTGGACATACTACCTCCAGAAAAACGAGTTCCTAGTCCTCCAACAAAGTGGCAGGGGAAGATTGTACTCAATAATATGTTCCGTCGAAAACATCCAAATGCGTCTTTTAAAATTGATAGAGAATATGCTGAGCCAGATGTGGTGGAAGAACTATTTGAGGATGGATCCGCGATGCTTTCAAGAAGGTATTCTTTTAACCAAAATTCTAGGCCTTTTTTTTCACTTGGGGCAGCACTGCACTAGCTAACATTTGCAAGGAGGACTTAAATGTTCCAGTGTATAGTATTACAATTTCTGTTGTTGTACAGACATGTACGTTAATAGATCCATCAACTTGAAACTAACAAAATACTAGCTTGGGAAATCATATTTTTAGTTGATCATCACTATTAATGTCCTGATGAGTAACATACGACTGATGATTTCTAACAGAATAGCTGACAATGAAAGGTACATTTTCGGCTAATGTAGGATTATTTATCTTGGATTTATAGTTGCTTTTGTTACCTAGATCTTGTATTTGATTGTCTCATATGGGCAACAAACAGATCTTGCTGTCTGCTAAAGGATACTAGTAGGAACATAACTATTGGAAGCAGCAGATGAGTTGGCGCTGATGATTGATGGTGTCAGCCATGCAGCCCATTTGTGTTGTCCTTTGCATGATAATGTTTAATGTATCTGTTGGTTCCTTTTTCAATCCCCTTACATTGGATTCTCTTCTTTTCTCTGGTCATTTACATATGGATGGGTTTTCAGGCCAGGCACAAGGTTGACGTATAGTAATTATCTGAGTAGCATACTGTTGTTCTGCAGCATCAATCACTTTTACCGATTGTTATCAGTAGCATGTTCTAAAAAAAAAACTATAGGCAGATCTTCATTTCTGAAATGAACAACAATATACTTGTAACCATTAGATAGTTAAATATTTTCGGGGGCTAGAAGCCCGCATATTTTTTCCTGAAGCTTAGGAGATGATTCTAAGTATTTCGTTGACCTGATATTTTGTTGTCTACCGTTGAAACGTGGATATGTTTTTATGTGTAACATTCTAGAATTCTTCAAATTCCCACAGGCTTGCAAACCATATAATATTAATTTATTTTTGTTCTTGTTCCTTAACTGCAGGCTTACTACAGGATACGCACTTCAGCACATGTTTGAACCCTCCAGCTGTGCAGTTTGCCAGTTAAGACTGGCACCTGGTCAGGGGATTTCCATACATGCAAACCCACTGCAACACGAGAAAATGCAAGGTTGGCAAGGTCCTTTCCTCTGCCGAAGCTGTCACCAAAAGAAGGAAGCAATGGAGGGTAAACGACGTCCAATAGGTATTGATGATCGCATTGTGGCTATCTAAAATGCACACTGTGTTTAGCACTACTTAATACTGATTTCTAGTTTGTAAAAAGCCGCTAACTTGTTGTTTGGTGCTTATTTGTCTCTTCAGACTCATCGACGTCAGATTCCTCCAGTCACGTGCGGCGGCGGGCCTAATTGCTGAATCCATTCTTTGATACATATTCCATTTTTTTTTCATTACCAGGATCGTTAGTCAGTTGACCACACAATTCTTTTTTTTATACATTGACCATTCTAGTCAAGCAATGCAAAGTATTCTTGACAAGTAGGCTGGAGGTTCATTGATGAGTTGGACCGACGTAGAAAAGGGCATCTTGTTCAAATGAGAAAGGAATAGCTTGATCGATTGTATAGGGAGTCTAAAGGATCACTGATATTCTTTTGTAGAGTAGATGAATTCAATAAAACGACGGCTGAGAACAAGGAAATGTTTGGCGGTTGTTTGAATGCCTGAAGCTTATGTGTGTCACTCTTTTCCTTTGAAATCAATATCATAAGAGAATCCTTCTGTTCTATAGGCTCTTAGTCATCGATAACTTCATTGCCTTGAGCAT
This sequence comes from Avena insularis, assembly GCA_023614405.1. Taxonomy (NCBI): domain Eukaryota; kingdom Viridiplantae; phylum Streptophyta; class Magnoliopsida; order Poales; family Poaceae; genus Avena; species Avena insularis. The sequence continues at coordinate 491,690,891 of CM042692.1, read as the reverse complement.
GATCATACTTGTTCCTAATTTGAAATCAATATCTTTAGAGATCTTTCTGTTCTGGAGTCATAGTCATCGACTGCTTAGAACCATGGAATGTGAAGTTGGGTGAACATTGGATAACTGATGAGCTAGAAAAATCGATGTTACTCTCGCGGTTTATGGAGGAATTGACACAGGAGGGTGAAGAAGAAGTAGTCTGGTGCGGCGTGACCGTGGTGCCACTGCCTGCCGCCGTGCCACGGGTGGGGTGGACGTCCGGTTGGTGGAGCTAGAAGGCAGTTAAACAGGGGGAGCAGGGCGGGGACCGTCGAGGACGATATCGGTAGGAGGTAGTTGCTGGATCCAGCGGTGGTTGCCGCCGGAGCCGGGAAGGACGGCGGGAGCGGAACGGACTGAGATGGCCGTTCGGCAAGGCGGGTCGAAGACAAATAACGAATCTTTGGCCGATCGACCACCCTTTCCAGACACTGTCACTGGGCAAGTCCATCTCTGTCTCATCTAAAGCAGATCAACGTGCCAAAGCCAGTGACCAGGCAACCAACTGCCATGCTACAGCCCCCGCCAAAACAACAGCTCACCTACTGGGATTTGCACGCGACACCTGACATTGGATGGGGCTGGGGCGCTCCTCCTCAGCGGAGCTTATAAACGCCGATCACACTAGTACCAACAAAATTAGACGGCGCTACGGGTCTAGCGGAGTACGGCGCGGTGCACTGAACCTGTAGATCGCCCGGTTAGGCGCTCGATCAGCTCGGCTGGGTCCTGTTCAAACTGTGAGGGCGACGCTAGGAACCGGTGATGGGTCATGTGATGTGACGGTGGGCTGGGCTAGCCGGCCAGCTTGCCCGCTCCGGCGAGAACCCTGCGCGCCACGTGTGGAGATCTCCTCTGCTTGGCCCGATCGAGTAGAGAAATCCCTGTGGGAAATGGCTTGTTCGTATCCAAGAGCTTGACACGGCAAATTCAGTACTCCGTCCGATCCAAATTATTATTCTCAGATTTGTTTAGATTCGGTGGTATCCAGATATAACCGAATCTAGACAAGAAATCCTGTGGAAAATGATTGCAGGCTAAGAGCATCTTCACTCGTTCGGCGTTTTCATAACAAAATCCGGCGCTATTTAGCGTGAGATTGATGTTATTTTCGGCCTAGGAACGGCCATTTTTCCACGCATGTTCTCAACCAAACCTAAAATCCGATGACATATTTGATTTTTTTTGTTCCCGCCAGCGAAATCTCACCCAAAGATGTTCGACAGAAATTCGCCCAAAAGAGATTCAGCGATCAAATTATTTACATAACAGGATGAAATCCGGCGATCATTCGTCGACGGGGATGAGCTCCTCCACCGGGTCTGCTATGGCAGGGCACGTCGACGGATTCGAGGAGGTGGAAGCAGAGCTCGGCGGCGACGAGGTGGCCGAGAAAGTCGGTGCAGAGCTCGACATGTTGGCGGGGATGTCCTCGTCCATGATGGCGTTATCGACATCCTCGCCTTCCTCTTCTTCTTCCCCTTGTCCTTGGTCGTCGTCGTGACGTCCTCTTCGGCCTCTTCCTCATCCTCAGCCCGCGTCTGGTCATCGGCCTGGTCGTCGGCAAAATCCTAGGATTCCAGGCCATGTTCGGCGTCAGCGCGAGACTGCTCTTGCGTGAGGAACGAGCTGCCGGCCGCCATGGAGCCGGACGCAATCATCTCCGCCATGTAAGAGTCGTCCGCCATTCCGCCGAACACGTTGCAGGCGTCCGTGTCGTCGAACTGGACAGGTGAGGAGGTGCTGCCGGGAATGGAAGAGGGTCGCGGCGCATGGCCGTCGAAGACCCGGCGTACACGGGAGAGCTGGCGTAGGAGACGTTGATGGCCGGCCGGCGAGGCGCAAGGCAGGGGAAGAGCACGTTTGGGTTGAACCCGCCGTCGAACTCGGGGGACGACGAGAATCTCTAGCGCGGGTTCGTCTGGCTCTCCTGGAACATGGCCGGTGATATCGGCGAGAACCTAACCAAAGATCCGTCGCTTGGTTGGCTTCCCCACGATAAGCTCTACTGCGCCGTGACGAGAGGCGGCAGACTGGACATGGCCGCACGGGACGGCACGCTCGGACGCCGATTTTGTCTCCAAGATCACCTGCGCATATATGATCGCATGCACCTCCTCCGATCTTGTCGTCATGTCCTTCCGGCTGTCTGTTTCTGACATGGGTATACCCACAGGTACTCGAGTTCGGTATATACGGTCCAGATACGACGGAAGCTCACGGCGTTGCCAAGGCCCAAATGGGAATTCGAGTGGCCCACGGACTCTCGATTGCTTGCGAGACAAGAAGAAGCTTAAGATAGAAAGTTTAAAGGGAAAACCCTAATCTGTAACCGACTCGACCTGCTACCCGAGACCTAGCTTATCTATATAAAGGCTAGGAGGGGGCGGCGAGGAGGACACACACACAACCCTAGTTTCCACAACTCTCGCTAGATTGCATCTGCGCGCCCCTGTAATCTTCGATTCCTTCGTTAATTCCAAGAGCAGACAAGCAGGAGTAGGGACCTCTACAAGGCCTGAACCTGGATAAAACTTGCGTCCCTATGTGCTTGTTTGCTAGCTGACTGATGCCTCCAGCGCTTCCTCCTTCTCCAAAACCAAGCCCATAACAATGGGCATTAACGAGTTAAACCCTCGTCAACTGGCGTCGACCATGGGGATTGGGAGTGCTGATGTCGCGGCTTCTTCGGCCCCATCAATCGCTATCTACAACTCCGCAACAGCGGAGATTCGCCAGCTCTTCGGTGCGTTCGACTTCATCGTCCACACGCCGGCCACTCGCCCGGATTTCGAGTCCGTGGGCGATGGAATCAGTCTAGCGATTGGGAGCTTCCGCTTCCAGGTTGGCCAGATGGGCACGCTTCGCATGCCTGACCAACCAACGACACCCACGATTGCTCCAGCATCGTGGTTCCCGCCGCCAATCGGCACCCTCAGCGAGCTCAACACCTCAGCAACAGCTGGGAGTACGGACAGCGACAACAGTCGTGGATCCGATCTGGGTGATCTGGCCACAGAAGATGGAGTCTACGACTCCAGATCTAAAAGTTGCGGGAGCAACAGCTTCCCCAACCACTTCATATGTGCATTTATCAACGTAGGTGACACTATCGCCAATCACGAAAACACTGGTACCGGCACTGGCATAGGACCGCCCAACACAGCACGCCCAACGGCACCAGACCACCCAACGGTAGTCTACCCAATGGAAACCCCACCAACGGTGGCAATGTCGCGCCCGTCAACAATGGAGCAGGAGTCGAATCGCCAATCATGGTGAACGAACACACAGGAGAGTGTGTCGTGATTAAACTCAACGACAACGAGTGGGCCCATTGCCGAGAAGCCCTGTGAGGCAATTCTCTGCCCCCTGGCACGCCGCAGGACATGCTGATGGGCTACCATTGGCCACTAAAGGAGGAATACAGACGCCAGCTACATGCAATCACGCAACTCGAGGCGTGTAAAAAGGCGGCGGATGAGTCGAGTCTTCGACGAGCTGGGCTCTCCTCCCACGGAGGATCCTCCTCCAAAGGCAACGAATATGTGGCCAACAAGAGGCGATCTCGGATGGCCCATCTCACCTAGCAAGAACACATAGAAGCTGCAAAAGTCCTCGACTTCAGCTCTATGACAGTCGACACGCGGGGCAACGTGGTCCCATAGACAGCGCAAGCCGCGGTGACAGCGGCCACCATGTACCTCCTCAACAACCAGCCGCCAGCTGGAGATCCGTGAGCTACCATGCACCGATCTACGATCGCGGGCCTAGGGCTAATCGAGGCCGCCTTCGACAAAGAGCCAATGCCGGAACCAAAGAAAGGCAAGGCTCTGGCAAAACACTATTCCTCGCGCTCGTCCAGCGACGACAGTCACGATCAGTCTCGGCGTCGCCGCTCACAGTGGCAAGATCGCGAATACGATGCGCGCGATGACCTCACGCAACGCAAAATTGACAAATCAAGGGCAAGACACGCTCGTTCGACTGACTCAGAAGAGGACGAGATTGAACTCTGCGACGCCAGATGCTTCAGCAAGGCCATTAGGCTGAAGCGAATGCCTAAAGGGTTCAAACTCCTGTCGGAGAACCCAAAGTTCGACGGCCTACAAGACCCAAAAATCTAGTTGGAGGACCACATCTCCTCCGTCAGGCTACATGGTGGGAGTCGAAGCACGGCCATGCAATGCCTGCAGCTACAGCTGTAGGGCGCCGCCCGCGCATGGCTCAACAATCTCCTGCGCGGATCCATTCGCAGCTGGGAAGAGCTGGTCTACAGCTTTGTGCGCAACTTCAAGGGCACTTATAAAAGGCCCGCATCAATCAAAGAGTTGAGGGGCTGCCAGCAAAGGTCGGGAAAATCGCTACGCTCGTACATCCAGAGGTGGTCCATCACCAAGAATTCCACGGAAAACATCTCGGAAGACCGCGCAATCGACGCGTTCAATGGCGGTATTCGCCGCATAGAGCTCAGGGAGGAGCTGGGCCGCTCGAAGCCCAAAACAATCGACCACCTGATGGAAATTGCGAATCAGTGGGCCGACGGAGAGGATTCGGTGAAAAACCGCACCTACTCCGACGATGACGGCGACCTCGAGCGCAGACGCGATCGTCGAGGCAAGCGGCGAATACGCATCTACAATGACCACGACGATGTCAACATGGTCGCAGCCGTCTATGTCGAAAAACGCGACGACAACCACAACAGCTGCTATCGCAGCGGTGGATACCGCGACTCCAGGAAAGCCACGCAGGTGTGGCAGCACCGCACTCGCGAAGAGGCACCTGCAACCACCATCGAGGATAAACTGTCCGGGCCATGCAACGTGCATTTCTACATCGACAAGCACGACGACAAGAAAAAATCAAGCCACCTTCTCAAAGACTGCCGCGAGTTTCTCAAACTCCACGAGGTCTTGGCTCAGATGAACCACGAGGCGGTCAGCAGGGGCTACAGAGCCGCCCCAGGTGCTGTGGCACATGGAGCTCCTCCACCGCTGCCTGGACCACCACCACCCGCGGCCGCGCCGGTCCAGCATCACGACAGCGAACCATACCCACGACTAGTGGGCAACATGGGGATGATCCAAAAGGGGCGTCCCTCAAATCGAGTGTAGAAGGCCATCACTCGCCAAGTCAACTTGGCGATCAACTCTCCACCTTCCACCACTAAGTACCTCAGTGGAAGTGACTCCTACATCACCTTCGACAGGCGTGACCACCCGCGCCATGTTCCTTGTCCAGGCCACTGTCCCCTCGTACTCGAGGCGCAGATTGGGGGTTTCGACATGAGTCGTGTCTTCATGGATGGCGGCAGCGGCATTAACCTCATGTTCGCGAGCACCTTGCGTGCGATGCGGATCCCTCTAACGTGTTTGGAAGTTTCAGACACGACGTTCCACGACATCGTCCCAGGGAAAGGCGTATATCCCCTGGGCAAAATCAACCTCGACATCATCTTCGACACACTGCAAAACTTTCGGCGAGAGTGCGTCGACTTCGAGGTCGTCGACTAGCCTTCACAATATCACTGCATCCTCGGACGTGTTGCGTTCGCGAGGTTCATGGCAGTGCCGCACTACGCATACCTGCAGATGAAGATGTCGGGTCCAAACGGCGTAATCACAATCAACGGCAACTTTGAAAGGTCCGACAGCTGCGATAGGGAATTCAATAGAATCTCCCAGTCCTTCGGCATGCAGGAGGAACTCGCAAGACTAAAGGAGTCGACAGACAACAGTCTGGCTCCCCTGAGCAGGCCAAGTTCACCCGACCCGTCCTTCGACTCGTCGGTGCACACGAAAAAAGTCCAGGTCCACCCAACGGAGCCGACCAAGACGGCCTTCATCGCCAACAACTTGAGTTCCGCATAGGAACTCGCGCTCGTCGAATTCCTCCGTGAGCACTGGGAAATCTTCGCCTGGTGTCCAGCAGACATGCCAGGGGTTCCTAGAGAATTTGCCGAGCACGCACTCAATGTAAATCCAGACGTAAGGCCAGTCAAGCAGACAATACGGCGACTGTCTGAACCAAGAGCAAAAGCGGTCGGAATGGAGATCAACAGACTCCTCGACGCAAAATTCATACGCGAGATCAAGGAAAGCACCTGGCTCGCCAACACAGTGCTTGTGCCAAAAAAAGACACAGATATCCTGCAGATGTGCGTGGACTTCACCTCCCTGAATAAGCACTGCCCAAAGGATCACTTTTCGTTGCCACGAATCGACCAAATCATTGACTCCACCGTGGGATGTGAACGCCTCTGCTTCCTCGATGCCTACTCAGGCTACAATCAAATTCAAATGAAGGAGGAGGACCAAGAGAAAACAGCGTCTACGATGCCCTTTGGTGTGTTCTGCTACAACACGATGCCCTTCGGGCTAAAAAAATGCAGGAGCCACCTATCAGCGGTGCATGCAGGCCTGTCTCAAGAATCAACTTGGTCGCAACATCCAAGTCTATGTTGATGACATCGTCATCAAAACAAAAGAGGAAGCCTCGCTAATCGACGATCTACGCGAAACCTTCGCCAACCTAGACCGCTACCGGATCAAGCTCAATCTGGACAAATGCGCCTTCGGCGTACCATCTGGGCAACTACTCGGGTATCTCATCTCCGCGAGAGGGATCGAGGCGAACCCGAAGAAAATAAAAGCCATACTAGCCATGGAAAAGCCGAAGAACGTAAGAGGCGTCTAGCAGCTGGCTGGGCGAATCATGGCGCTCAGTCGATTCATCAGTCGAATAGGCGAAAAGGCACTGCCCTTCTACCAACTCCTCCACAAAACTAACAAGTTCGAGTGGACAGATGATGCGCAAGAAGCATTCGAAGACCTCAAACGTCTACTATCCACCTCGCCAGTACTGGTGACTCCACGTGAAAAAGAGCCGCTATTGCTCTACATCTCCGCCACCAACCAAGTGGTCAGCACGGTGCTCGTGGTGGAACGAGCCGAAGAAAACAAGGTCCACGGGGTCCAGCGCCCAGTCTACTACCTCAGCGAGGTGCTCATGCCAACAAAACAGCGGTACCCGCACTACCAGAAGCTGGCGTATGGCGTCTTCATGACAGCCAGGCGACTACGCCACTACTTTCAGGAGCACCCAATCGTGGTAGTCAACGACACCCCGCTCGGGCATATCCTCAACAACCCTGATGCCACCAAACGAGTCGCGCTTTGGGGAATCGAGTTGTCTCCACGAGACATTACATACGAAAAGCGCGACGCGATCAAGTCGCAAGTCCTCCCTGATTTCCTCGTGCACTGGATGGAGAACCAGCTCCCCGAAAAGCCAGATATGTCTTATCTCTGGACAATTCACTTCGATGGATCCAAACGAAAGGACGGCGCTGGCGCAGGTGTCATACTGACATCGTCCCAAGGAGACAAGCTGAAATACATTCTGTGAATGCAGTTCACAGCCTCCAACAATGAAGCTAAGTACGAGGCCCTACTCCATGGGATGCGGATGGCGAAACCCTGCGGCGCCAAGAGGCTCATCATCTACGGCGACTCCAAACTGGTGGTGAACCAGCACGAGTGCGACGCACTGAGCGACAACATAATCGCCTACCGCGACCTCTACGACACACTCGAAGGGGACTTCGACGGCTGTGAGCTGCGACACGTAGGCCACAAAAGTAACGAAGAGGCGGCCACACTCGCCAACATTGGCTCCACCTGTGCCCCCATACCACCTGGGGTATTTCTCGAGCGTATCTGCGAACGCTCCATCAAGCCAAAGGCTACAGAGAAGAAAGGAAGCGCGTCAACGGACTCGGGGGCTACGCCACTGATACATTGCAAATGTATCTATAATTTTTGATGTCCCATGCTTGGTTTTATCCACTTTCTTGTGTTTTGTTCCAACTTTGGAGTACTTTTCATATGATTTCTTTGACTAACCTATTAACAAGAGCCATAGTGCTAGCTGCCTGTTTTCTGCTGTTTTTGGTTCCAGGAAAGTCAGAAAATGAATATTCTCGGAATTGGACGGGACAAAAGCCAAAGTGCCTATTTTTCCGGAAGTGATCAAGTGCCAGAATACGAGACGGAGAAGGGCCAGGAAGCCACCACACCACCTGGCCGCGCGGCCAGGCCTGGCCCGTGCCAGGGGGTGGTGTGGACGCTCCCGGCACCCCCTCGGCCTCTCCTTCCGCCTATATATTGCCCTCGGGACGAAAACCCTAAGGGCCCGATCAAAAATCCACGAAAGAGTCTGTAGCCGCCGTCATCTCCATCCCTAGATCGGGAGGGATCTGAAGCTCAACCCGGCACCCTGCCGGAGAGGGGAATTCACCCTGGAGGCCTTCTTCATCATCATGCAAGCCTCCGGTGTGATGCGTGAGTAGTTCATCTCTGGACTGCGGGTCCATGTAGTATCTAGATGGCTGGTTCTCCTCCTTTGTGCTATCATGTTTAGATCTTGTGGTCTCCATTCATGATCAAGATCATCTATTTGTATTCTTACATGTTGTGTTTGCGGGGATCCGATGGATATTGAGATGCTATTTCAGAATGATTATTGATTCTATCATGTCTTTGTTATTTGTGATCTTGCATGCTTTCCATTGTTAGTAGCTATCTTGGCCAAGTAGATGCTAGCAACTCCAAGAGTTAGTATTTATGCTCGATAGTGGGTTCATGCCTCTACTAATCTAGGGAAGTGATAGAAATCTCTAAGGTACTAGATGTGCTATTGCTACTAGGGAGAAAACAACAATCCTTTGTTCATACAACAATCGTATTGTTTACTTTACACGCAGTTCGTAAAGCAATAATCTATTGCTTGCAACTTAATACTTGAGGGGGTTCAGATGATAACCTAAAGGTGGATTATTAGTCATAGATGCAGTTGGATGGCGGTCTATGTATAATGTTGTAATGCCCAATCAAGTCTCAAAGGAGTCAAGATGATTAGTATATGCATGTATTGCTTTCTCGGTGTTTGTCAATTGCCCCGTTGTAATTTGTTCACCCAACATGTTATCTATCTAAGGAGAGCCACCTCTAGTGAACTATGGATCCCGGTCCTTGTCTTTTACATACAATCTATAAACTGTTTACTGCTTTGTGTTTACTTTTTGCAAACTTTTACTTCTTTCCATTCGATACGTTTAATCCTTTGTTTTCCGCAAAACACGGTGAGATTGACAACCTCATCGCAAGTTGGGGACAAAGTTCTGTGGTTGTGTTGTGCAGGTCTCCATGTTGCTACTAGCACCGGTAGTGCGCCCTGCTAAAGCTCAGCTAGTAACACCTTTGAGGTGTTTCCTTGCTCCTACTGGTTCGATTAAACCTTGGTTTCATAACTGAGGTAAACTTGCTGCTGTGCTCATCATACCTTCCTCTTGGGGTTCCCAACGAGCTCTACATCAATATCGCCATCAAGCAATTTTCTGGGCACCGTGCATTGAGCCATCAGCCACCCAATGAGCCAATGGCACTCGACGACCTGGAGCTTGACACAGGACTCGAAGGACCAATGAGCCTCATGATGATCGAGCCATCTTGGACTCAACCCTACATCACATATCTTCTCAGCAAGAGGCTGCCTGACGACCCGAATGACGCGCGACACATTGCGCGACGATCCAAGGCATTCGTCGTCATCAATGGCGAACTATACAAGCGCAGGATCACAAGAGTACTCCAATGGTGCGTCTCCAACAGGGACGGAAGGGCCGTCCTCCTCGACATCCATGAAGGGACCCGCACCATGGGCACCATCTTTGCCGCCAAAGCTCTACGAGCTGGATTCTACTGGACCATGGCCATACGCGACGCCAAGGACATCGTCCAGCGCTGCAACGCTTGCCAGCAATTCGCGGACAAACCGCACACACCGGGCGTGGAACTCCGGCCAATACCATTAGCTTGTCCCTTCGTGCAATGGGGACTCGACATGGTCGGCAAGCTCCTGAGATCCTCGCGAGGAGGTTACGTATACCTCTTGGTCGCAGTCGACAAGTTCACCAAGTGGATCGAGGACATGCCGGTGACAAACCAATCAGGAGCCAGAGCTGTCAAGTTCTTAGAGTCCATTCTCTACCGCTTCAGTGTGCCACATAGCATCATCACGGACAATGGGACGAACTTCACCTCCAAGGAGTTCCAGGAATTCTGCGAAAACCTGGGAATCAACATAAGCTACGCCTCGGTAGCTCACCCATAGACCAACGGTCAAGTCGAAAAGGCCAACGGCCTCGTCTGCTGTGGAATCAAGAAACGACTCCTCTGGCCACTCGAACAAGCCACAGGATGCTGGCCAGATGAGCTGCAATCCGTACTCTGGAGCTTGCGCACTACTCCAAACAGCGCCACGGGATACACCCCGTTCTTCATGGTGCACGGCGCTGAAGCGGTGCTACCCGCAAAGGTACGCTACAAAGCCCCACGGGTGGTTGCCTACAGCGAGCAGGAGTCAACTCTCGCACTCGAAGACTCCATCGACCTTCTTGACGAGGCGCGCGAAATTGCAGCGGAAAGATCAACGATCTATCAGCAGAGCCTCCGCAACTACCATAGCAGAAGGCTACGCCCAAGATCCTTCGTCGAAGGAGACCTGGTCCTGCGACTCAAGCAACAAGGGCATCTCAAGCTTGAGTCTCCCTGGGAGGGACCCTACGTGATTACATAAGTAATCCCAGGTGGCGCCTATCGCCTTAAAGATTTCAAGACAGGAGACGCATACTCCAACCCCTGAAACATCGCACAGCTGCGTCGTTTCTACCCCTAGTCGTTTTTATTACATTACAAATAAGGCTATTCAGCCAGGCTACCTAGCCACACATTGTACCTCGTACTATTCTGCGAATAAAAAAAAGCTAAGTGCCCTGAAACTTTGCGTTTTCTCTTATTTTTCTGACAATCTTATCACTCGGGAGCTACGCCACCTTTTACATCCTCGTTCTACGAACAAATCGCAGTATTCCGAGTAGCTGACACAACATCAAATCTAACCCTTGATAAAACACCAACCCAGTTGCAACGCACCTGACAGGTTGGCAAGGTCCTAAGATAAAATAAGTCAGGCTAACAAAAAGGAACTGTAGAGTACAAATACACTCGCAAAACATATAAGCTAGCAAGCTCTTTACATATCAATAGAAATTAATTACATCCAACATATCCATATGAACTTTACAACACTTGTACAATTATGCGCAGGATACAAACTAAAGCTACTGCTGCAACAGAAGAACGTTCGTTTGCTCCTCGAAGAAATCGACGATCAAGAGCTAAGTTTGCCATTACCAATTATGATTTACTTTATGTATCTTTATTGTGTTTCCTTTACTTGTTGCAAGTTAAGTTATATAATAATGAGTTGCCTTCTATTATGATCTATGTATTGATGAATGTGATGCTTCTTGTCCGTATTCCTTTATCGACTCTTTACTCCATAAATGTTTATTGAGCTCAGATTTGCTTGGGGACAAGCGAAGTCTAAGCTTGGGGGGAGTTGATACGTCCATTTTGCATCACTATTCTATATCATATTTACTGTTATTCATTGATATATTTCATATTAAGAGATGATACTTATGTAATTTCATCTGTTTTTGCATGGTTGATGACTTTTGGAGCATGGACCGCTGCAGTCAGGATTCTGATGGAAAATGTGCTGTTTGGAGGCAAAATTTGCGAGATCAGAAAATCCGGGAAAATATATGGAAAATCCTATTTTTCTAGAAGACGAAGGTTGCCAGAAGGAGGAGTGGAGATGGGCCACAGGGGGCCCACACCACCCCCTGGCGCGGGCAAGCCTAGGTCGCGCCACCAGGTGGTGTGGCCGCCCTGGCCCACCTCCAGCTCTCCCCTCTGGTGTATATAATCCTCCTGAAACCCTAATACTCAGGGGGGGGGGTGACCACAGAAATATTCCGCCGCTTCTGTGGGGCAGAAAACACCGAGAGAGAAAGATCTCTCCGGCAGACAGATTTTTGCCGGGGAAATTCCTTCGCGGAGAGGGGAGATCGTCGCCATCAACACCACCATCAAGCTGGACTTCATCGGGATCGTCATCACCATCATCATCACCATCATCACCATCAACACCCTCATCACCATCTCCATATTGCTGTAACAATTGGGTTGAATCTTGCATAGTTCTTAGGGGAAACTTTACCGGTGTTGATTACTCTTTGTAGTTGATGCTATTGAGTGAACCATTGAATTATTGTTTATGCTCAGATTGTTATACATCATTATTCCATCTCAGATCATGATCCATATGATGTCTTGTGAGTAGTTCGTTTTGTTCTTGGGGACATGGGAGAAGTCATGTTGTTAGTAGTGGAGTTGCGTTGAGAAAGATTCAATAGTTTGATATTTAAGTTGTGGTGTACTTCTTCTAGTGGTATCATGTGAACGTCGACTACATGACACTTCACCTATATGGGCCTAGGGGAATGCATTGTGTATTTGGCTACTAATAGTAGGGGTTGCCGGAGTGACAGAAACCTGAACCACTGTTAGGAAACCATTGCACAAGGGACGTCAGGGTCTTAGAGTTTAAAGCTGTGGTTAGGTTTCTACCTTAATTACTTTCTTGTACTTACGGATGTTTGCAAGGGGTATAATCACAAGTATGTATTAGTCCTAGGAAGGTCGGTACATTAGCACAGGTTCACCCACATAACACTTAGCAAACTAAAGAAGATTAATCAACTATATGAAGCGAAAGCACTTGACAGAATTTCCGTGTCTCCTCGAGAACGTTTGGTCATCTTAAGTAATACAACCAGCTTGTCCTTTGCTGAATAAAGGATTGGGCCACTTGCTGCATTTATTCTTCTTGTCTTTTATTTACTCGTACTTTATTTACTTGCATTATCAAAAACCCCTCAAAATCTGTTTGCTAAGTATTTGTAGAGAATTCCTGATCCATACCACTAGCCAGTACCTTCTGCTCCTCGTTGGGTTCGACACTCTTACTTATTGAAAATACTGCGATACACCCCTATACTTGTGGGTCATCAATGGCAATCCGGTCTTTCTCATCCTGCGGATGACGAGCACTGATAACTACACCAAGCGAAAAGGGCAAAGTATGAAGACAAAGCATTGCCATGACTAACAAAAAGAAAAGATAAGAGGGCAGAAAGCTAACACTTGAATTGATCGCCCAGCTGCGTCACCTCCTCCAATAGATACTGCTCGGGGGCGGTAGCCTTCTCCACCCTCGACTACCATACATCCGCGTTACCGCGGAGGATGGGCAACTCACGTTCCAGTTGCTTAACGCGATCGCGCAATCGTGAAAGCAGGGACAACTCATCCACCCTTGAGCGCGGTTGCACCAAGGTCTCATCAGTTAGTGGTGGATCAAGAGGATCACTTGAGGGACCACTCGACGTACCCTATCATAAACCAAGCAAGAGCAAAAATAAGGGACCAAGAATACATTGACAAAAGGCATAGACGCATTCAAGCTCAGCAAAAGTCTCGATTGGGACACTTCCATAAAAGCATTGTTCCAACACAAAAGTTAAAGATACAACTATTACAAGATAGCTACTGAGGAGCAGCCTGCTTCTTCGACTTAGACTTGGACTTCGGGGGCCTCGTCGAATCCGCAGCGGTCTCCGACGCCACAGACTTTCCAGTGCTGGCCCTTGATGCCGCAGCCTTCGCTGCATTCTTCGCTCGTTGTAGCTCCTCGGAGTACTTGGCGACTGTACTCATGAGCTGCGACCCATATTTACCACATCCAGTAGCAAAGGGAGCAAACACTACCTGTTGGACATCCGCGCCGACGGGCATCGCCTTGGAAATCGCGGCGGGATCCACCTCCATGCCATGGGCTTGCAACATTGCGAGTGCCATGGTGGCGCCAATGGACCGCTGAGAGTTCCTGAAGTCCATGGGAATACCCCCAGCAAGGGATTCCGATAGGTCCTCCAGGTTGTCGAGCAACTCAGCCTTGGGGGTTAGATCCCTGCGTATGCGACTGAGAACATTCTTGGCCTTCGTCAGCGTCCCTTGAAGAGAAGCACTGCGGTCTTCGGCTGCGGCGACGACACCAGCCAATGCATCGTCGCGACGAAGGGCCTGGGCGTCAAAGCTCAGGTTGTCGGCATCTACATAAAGTAAAGTGTTGGTACGATACCACGATGTCAAATCAAGAAACAAAGACAATTCAGCTAAAAGAATACCTGAGAGGGACTTAGCAATCGAGACAAGCTGCTCCTCGAACAACTTCTCCCTCTCAGCATCGGAGGAACGCAAGTCTTCTTCGCGCTTCCGCAAGTCCTCCTCACGGTTTTGCGATTCCTCCAAGGCCACTATTACTTCTTTGATGACCCACAAGTATAGGGGTGTATCACAGTATTTTCGAGGGAAGTGAAACCCAATTTATTGATTCGACACAAGGGGAGCCAAAGAATATTTATAAGCCTTAATAACTGAGTTGTCAATTCAGCTGCACCTGGAAAGAATCTTGCTCATAGAAATTTATCAGTAACAATAGTTTTGTAGTAAGAATAGGAAATTAATAGCAGTAGTAAAAGTAAAGACAGTAGTAACAATTGTAGTAAACAGTAGGATTAAGGCGCGGTAGGACACGGATGGATGGATGGGTGTTGCATGGACAAGGCAATTCATATAGCAATCAGAACATAGGGCATTTGCAGATAAATAAGATAAAGCATCCAAGTACTAAATAATCATAGGCATGTGTTCCATATATAGTCATACGTGCTCGCAATGAGAACTTGCACACCATCTTTTGTCCTGCCAACCCGTTTGTAGCGGGGCCTCAAGGGAACTACTGGCAATTAAGGTGCTCATTTTAATAGAGCACCGAGCAAAGCATTAACACTCTATGAACACATGTGATCCTCACATCAAAGCCATTCCCTCCGGTTATCCCGATTTCTGTCACTTTGGGGCCTTTGCTTCCAAACAACAACGTGTGTATATAACTTGCAGGTAAGACCATAAACAATACTATCATAATGAATCAATAACATGTTCACATCTGAAATCATGGCACTCGGGCCCTAGTGACAAGCATTAAGCATAACAAGTCGCAACAAAGTCAAAAAGCACTAATAGTAGATACTAGACACCATGCCCTAACAATCTAATGCCCTTACATGAATGATCTCATCCAATCCCTACCATCCCCATAGCCTACAGCGGGGGATTACTCACTCATGGATGGGGGAAACATGGATGGTCGATGGAGAAGCGATGGTGATGATGATGGCGATGATCTCCTCCAATTCCCCATCCCGGCAGGGTGCTAGAACGGAGTTTCTGGTTCCGAATCGCGGAATCTGGTGGTGGCGGTGGAGCAGAATTCTTTCTGGAAAAACTTCGAACCCCCCTGGGTTTTTAGGTCAGGAGGCAACTTATAGGCGAAGAGGGAGACCGAGGGGGTGTCTGGGGCGGCCAGACCACCCCTTGGCGCTGAGCCTAGCTCATGGCCAGGTGGTGTGGCGCCCGGCCCCACTCCGCCTCAGATTCAGCTCCATGAGTCTTCTGGCGAAATAGGATTTTTGGCATATTTTCCGGGATTTTTCCTGATAGTTGATTTTCTGCACAAAAACTAGACACCAAGGTAATTCTGCTGAAAACAGCGCCAGTCCATGTTAGTTGCATCCAATTCACACAAGTTTAGAGGAAAAACAATAGCAAAAGTGTTCGGGAAAGTAGATATGTTTTGGACGTATCAACTCCCCCAAGCTTAGCTTATTGCTTGTCCTCAAGCAATTCAGTTGAAAACTGAGTGCGATAAAAGAAACTTTCACGAACACATTTGCTTCATGTGATGTATATATTCTCAGCATGTGACCAACTACTTAGGCAATTCATAATAAGGAGTATGCAACTAAGTTTACTTAATAGACATTGCAAGCTATGAAGAGATTCCAACTCAAAAATAATAAGTAGCATGAAACATAAACATAAGAAACATTGCAATGCTCATAAAAAGGTACGATAGAGTGGTATCTCGCTTGCCTTTGATTGTAGAGCATAATTGCCAAGGCACCTCTGAAGTTCAAGTGAAGACTAGAAGTAAAGATATCAAAGATACAAGCATCAAAGTCATAACACAAATAATCAAGTTTTGAGACAAGCATATCGCACTAAGAATGACAACTATGCTCTCAAGCAAGTGCTCATAGAATATGTGGAGACTCAACAAAGAAATGAAAAGGTTTTGAATGGTTTGAAAGGATTCCAAATGCTGAAAGTATGGTACTCATTAGCTTTGAGCTCTCATTGCCCCTATCATAAGCATATTTAAATGGTTAAGGTTAAAGTGACACAACTAAGATGATATGCTTGACAAGTTATAAGCTAAAATCTCATGTCCCTTACTTATGAGTACCAGACCTCATGCTACTCAACTTCAGTCACAAGTAAGCTCTTGTCATTGTAAGTACATATGTATAATAGAAAACCGCCAATGGGGTACCCCTTGCACATGATACAGGAGCTATCCCATAATCAAAATGACAAGGCAAGCAGACAATGAGCATCTCAGCGATCTTTTTATTTGCTATTTGCATAGGTTTTTATTGAGGATGCTTCATAGAATGCTCATTATGGTTATGCTGCAAGTTTCCACCATGATTAGGCATGGCTTAGGATAGTGGCCCAGGCGTTTCTCTAACACATATACAAACTCCATGATCTTACAAGTTCCCATTTTATTTCACACCGCTAGGATCCATAAGCAAAAGAATCATGATATCAACGAGGTACAAAGTACCCGTGCAATGTTGAAAGCGTTCCCCATGATACATGGTTCTGCTAACTTCAGCTTATAAAGCGCAAGCATATACGCAACAAAGATTGACGCAATGGTTCAAGATTATTAAGTGCAAGAAAGTAAAGTGTGCCATCAAGTTCGTGAGAGCTTTACTAACTAACTTTCCCATAACAAGCAATCATTTTATTCGGAAGAAAACAAGGCATATTGAATATGCACGGAAATAGCAAATGATGCTAATAGGTAGGTATGATGGACACTTTTTTTTGCAATATTGTTTTTGGGGAGTTGGAAACACGAGTAAAACTTATACTCAGTGCAAGTGAAGGCTAGCAATAGTAAGGGAGCGACAAACGAGAGAGCAGTAATTGTCATAATCATGCTTGCAACAAAACATGACTAATCATGGCATGAAAGTGATTCAAGACCCCTGAGGCAAAATAGTTCATCGAGGCTTAACTGATTATTGATTCAGTCATATGCATGCATGAGCATGTGCCAAGTCGATTCAAGTGAAACATTCAGAGGAGGATACCACAGTGTCATACCAAGTTATGAATAGAGCAATGCAAGCAAACAATCATATGACATGCTACAAATTATTAGCGAGCTGGAGCTAATCATAAGAAAGCAAGAATTTCTAAGCATCCATAAATAATATACACCCTACATGAACAGACTAATCATGCTCATAATGATGAGTATATGTACAAAAATGAAAACAAATAGAGTTCGTTACCAGCCTCTCACCACACCTCAAGTTGTCATTAATCCTCATTATTGCCCTTCACTTGTGTGGCTTGAATAGTAACATGAAATCAAATTCCACTAGGACTGCTGAACCCTGCAACAAACTCACAAAACCAAAGAAGAACAACTAATATTTTTGGTATTTTCGATTTTTTAAAAACAAGAACCAAAAAGGAAGAACAAACAAAGCAAAATCTTTTTGGGATTTTCGAATAGTTCAAACAAAGCAAAAAAGGGGAAAAGAAATCCAAGGCAAAAAGAAGAAGAAGCAAACAAAGAGAAACAATAGAAATATTTTTGGTCTTTTTGTGTTTTAGAAAGCAAAAGCAAAGAAAGAACAAAAACTAAAAATAGAACGAAACATGAATATACAAAGTACCGACAAAAAATGATATGGAGATGAGTGTGATGTCGGTGTACCTCCCCCAAGCTTAGGCTTTTGGCCTA
Organism: Avena insularis; assembly: GCA_023614405.1. Classification (NCBI taxonomy): domain Eukaryota; kingdom Viridiplantae; phylum Streptophyta; class Magnoliopsida; order Poales; family Poaceae; genus Avena; species Avena insularis. Next base: position 491,672,936 of record CM042692.1, on the reverse strand, counting down.
AGTGGGTATAAATCCAAGTACGAGTAAGGGTTCCAAGCAGGCGGGTCATTGTAAGAATGATCGTAGTTAGGCCCTTGGGAAGAAGAAGAAGCTCCCCAATCATAGATAGGCTGCTGATATGAAGACTCCCCCTCATTCGAGGGCTAGGACGAATCATCTGTGACCTCCCTTCTAGTATCCTGCTCCTGTTGGGAGAGCTCTCCCAAGTACGTATCAAGCTCTTCCTCAGTGAGTGACCATCCTACCCTGGTATCAAGGTTAAACAAAATAGGTGCAGGCAAAAGAACAAATCGCTCTGACTTACTCCTTCTCCAACCAGCCTTGAGAAAGGTTATTTCATAAGACAACTCACTCAAATTAGCCCAAGAAAAAACAAATTTATGCTGTATCATGGAATTAAGATCAAGCCTTTCTATGGGAAACTGTAGGTCTAGATGATGAGGCACTAAACCATGCAATGCTAATAAACGAGAAGCAATGAGGCCTCCACAAATTCCACCCTTCTCGCGGTTAGTAGCAAGACAGAAAGCTATCAAGGCACCCAAGTTATAAGTTCTATCTCGTTTTAAAGCAGCTGAGATGAATGCTAGATCATATGAGGATAGTTTATTAGTAGTTTTCCTAGCGAGAACACACTTGGCGATAAAGTAAGCAAAGTAGCGAATAGATGGGAGATGAATGTTATGGATTTTCCCACTCTCCTTTGAGAAGCTGCTCCCTTGGCAAATCTCCGCATACAAGTCCATGAGTGGTGCAGGTCGCTCTTTAATCCTTCCACATGATCCCCACTGAGATACCTTAATAGCTGCACAAAAGTCATCAAGAGGAAGGTCGACAGCTATATTGTAAATTTTGTAGTGGACCATGGGGTTAGGCAAAGAGTGACTAAATCGAAAGTCCTGCACCATAGACATAGTTAGTTTCATAAATTGACAAGGTTCATCTTCCAAAAAGTGCTCCAATCCTGCATTAGCAACCAAAGTATGGAAGTCCTGGGAAATTCCTGCAGCCCTCATGAATTCATAACATGGATAGATGGAAGGAAAAATTTCCTCGTCTCGGTGAACCTTCATAACCTCAGGCACCCTCAGTTCATGTTGGTTGAGTTGATGCTCATTCATCTTCTATTCTGAAATTTAAACATCTATTACACAAGTGATTGCAAAGTGAATATATAATAAAGGGCACTACTCATAGGGACTTGTAGAGGCCTAAACATGCATCAAAACTATATCTCTAAGCATTGAACAAGCTTACAAGCTCTCATAACCTGTCACCTACAGCAGCAAAATACTCAAGATATAAACCACTAAACACAAATCTACTTGGACAAGTGGAGGAGTCACATACCGGAGAACAAATGCTGCAAATTTCAGCAGCAAAGATGGGCTGAGCAAGGAGATCGAAAAAATCGAGGGCAAGAACAGCAAGAACATGATTTTGAGCAATGAACTGGTGTTTTCTCGGGAGAGAGAAGAAAGTGGGAAGTGAGAGAGTGAGTGGAGGGCCAGGGGTGGCCCACACCATGGCTAGGCGCGCCCCTGGGCTGGCCGCGCCACTAGGTGGTGTGCCTGCCTGGTGGGCCCCCCGGTACCTTCCAGGCACTCCTCTGCCCCTCTTTTCACTTAAAAATTTAGTATGAATTTTCTGGAATTTTTCGAGACACTTTATTTTTGAGCAATTTTCAGGTATAAATGAATGATTTTCTGACAGAAAAAGGTTTATGGAATGATGCAATGACAAAACAAAGCTAAAACTTCAGAAGTTCTAAGACACTCTAACAAGCAAGCAACTAACAATAGAAAAGTAAACTAAACGAAAGCAAAAACTAAAATGGATAGAATAGAAGTAAGCAGAGATAATCATGGTGAAACCATTGTTTTGTTCAATGAAATCCTTTTGTTAACAAGGTTGATCAGGTCTTGTTACCAAAACAATTTTATATGAAACAAAACATTTTATTCCACTAATGATTATGTTACCTCAACCTTGATAGCAATGGTCCCAATCATAATAGTTTCAATTTTTTCTCTTGGTATGGGACAATATATTTCTCCAACTTGAATGCCCTCAACATGTTCAATTGAATTTAAACCATAAGTCCTATCAATCTTCTTAGGGAAATAGACAATATGCTCTTTATCATTAACATTAAAGGTCACCTTTCCTTGATTATAATTAATAACAGCTCCTGCAGTATTATCATCTTCAGGCATTTCAAGCACAACAAAATCAGTTAATATCAAGCAATTATGAGCCACTTGAACAGGTACATCCTCACATATACCAACAGGAATAGTAGTAGATTTATCAGCCATTTGCAAAGATATATCATTTGGTATTAGTTTTTCTAGTTGAAGTCTCTTGTAAAGAGAAAAAGGCATGACACTAACTCCTGCTCCCAAATAACACAAAGTAGTTCTAACATAACTATTTTTAATAGAGCAAGGAATAGTTGGAATCCCTGGGTCTCAAAGTTTCTTTGGAACCTTACCATTAAAGGAATAATTAGCAAGCAAAGTAGAAATTTCTTCATTAGGGATCTTCCTTTTATTCGAGACAATATCCTTCATATACTTTGAATAAGGAGGAAATTTAATAGCATCGGTCAAAGGAATTTGCAAGAATAAAGGTTTCATCCACTCACAAAACTTATTATAGTGTTCATCTTCCTTTGACTCGTGTTTCTTATCAGGGAAAGGATAGGTTTTTGGACCCAAGGCTCTCTTTCACTACCATGTTTCTTAGCAACAAAATCTTCTTTAGTGTATTTAGTATTCTTAGTGTGCTTTTCAGGTTCTTCTTTAACTTTTTCTTTATTAGGAACATCATTTTCTTCATTACCACTTTCAGTTTCAGCATCAGAGACAGATATACTATTAGGATCTTTAGCAGGTTCAGAGGGTTCTACAATAGTTTTATGTTTCTTCTTTCTTTTCTTTGGAATAGTACCACTATTTTCAACTCGTTGAGAATCCTGCTCAATTCTTTTAGGATGCCCCTTAGGATATAGAGGATCCTGGGTAGCAGCACCACTTCTAGTTCTAATTTCATAAGCATGTTTCTCTTTGGCAGCATTAACTAACAAGTCTTTTTGCACTTTAATAAGTTCATCTATTTGAGTTTGAACCATTTGAAAATGTTTAACAAGCATTTTAACATCCTTAGAGGTTCTTTCCACAATATCCTTCAACTCAACAATAGCTCTAGTGTTTTCCATCAAATGATTTTGCACCCTTTTATTAAAATTATCTTGCTTAACAATAAAAACATCAAATTCTTCTAAGCATTGATCAGGAGGTTTAGAGTAAGGGATATCACCTTCATCAAAGTGTTGGAGAGAGTGTACCTCAATAGTGGATGAATGGGGAATTGTCTTACATAATTCTTCTATAGGAGGTAAATTCTTGACATCTGCAGCTTTAATTCCCTTCTCCTTTAGACATTTCTTAGCTTCCTTCATCACTTCATCATTTAGTTCAATAACTCCTCTCTTCTTAGATGTTGGTATAGGCGCAGGAATAGTTGGTTCAGGTATAGTTGTCTCAGGTATAGCTGGTTCAGGAGGAGTCCAATCTTCATAATTCTTGCTTATTTTAGCCATTAATTCCTCGGCTTCCTTGGGAGTCCTATTCCTAAAAACACAATCAGCACAACTATCCAGGTATGTCCTAGATTCTTCAGTTAGTCCATTATAAAATATATCAAGAAGCTCATTGTTAGGTAATGGACATCCAGCCTGTGCATAAATCAAGGCACAAAAGCTTGCCCATGCTTCAGGCAATATCTCTTTTTCTCCATGTTTAAAATCAAAAAGTTCCTGCAAAATAACATGTCTAGCACTAGGAGGAAAATATTTCTGCAGGAAAGTACTAATCAAGCAATCAGGGCTATCAACAGATCTAGGAGGTAAATTGTTAAACCAAGTTTTAGCTTATCCTTTCAGTGAAAAGGGGAAAATTTTAGCAACAAAGTAGGTACGCATCTTAATATCATTAGAAAACAAGCCACTCATGGTAGAAAGCTCAGTCATATGTGCTACCGCACTTTCATTCTTAGTCCCACAAAAAGGTTCTTTCTCGACAATAGCTATGTAGGATAGACCAAGAGAGAAATCATAATCTTTATCTTTAATGTTTATGGGAGATGCAACAAACTTAGCATTAGGAGACAATTTGGGTTTAATAGTACGCCTCTCAAGGAGACTCTTAGTAGCACTCCTATCATGGGTGTTTTGACATTCTTTAATAAATTCATCGGTCATCTCAATATAACCGTCTTCAATATCATAGCTCTCTCTAGACTCAGGTGAACTAACAGGTGTAGTAGTGTCTTTATTAGGAGTTTCAGTATTTCCAGCTATAGTTCTAGCAATCGTAGCATCTAGGAAAGGACCTAATGAACCACTCTTATCAAGCACAGTAGAAGCAGCATCATAAGTATCAGAAGTTTCAGATTCAGCAGTAGTAGCAGTGTGTGCAGCATGTGTATGTGGTGGTGTAAGGAGCTTACTCATAATAGACGGTGAATCAAGAGCAACAGAGGTGTTCAGAACCGTACCTCTTCTTGTAGTGGATGGTAAAATAGGAACCATGCCATCACGAGACTTACCCATGATGGACGGATGGTAGCGAACAATAGTGATTCCAAGTGGACTTGATAAATAGAGCTATGCTCCCCGGCAACGACGCTAGAAAATAGTCTTGATGACCCAAAAGTATAGGGGTTGTATCGCAGTATTTTCGAGGGAAGTGAAATCCAATTTATTGATTCGACAAAAGGGAAGCCAAAGAATATTTATAAGCCTTAATAACTAAGTTGTCAATTCAGCTGCACCTAGAAACAATCTTGCTCATAGCAGTTTATCAGTAGAAACAGTTTTGTAGTAAGAATAGAAAATTAATAGCAGTAGTAAAAGTAAAGATAGTAGTAACAATTGCAGTAAACAGTAGGATTAAGGCACGGTAGGACAAGGATGGATGGATGGACGTTGCATGGACAAGACAATTCATATAGCAATCAGAACATAGGGCATTTACAGATAAATAAGATAAAGCATCCAAGTACTACATAATCATAGGCATGTGTTCCATATATAGTCATACGTGCTTGCAATGAGAACTTGCACAACATCTTTTGTCCTGCCAGCCTGTTTATAGCGGGGCCTCAAGGGAACTACTGGCAATTAAGGTGTTCCTTTTAATAGAGCATCGAGCAAAGCATTAACACTCTGTGAACACATGTGATCCTCACATCAAAGCCATTCCCTCCGGTTATCCCGATTTCTGTCACTTCGGGGCCTTTGGTTCCAAACAACAACGTGTGTATACAACTTGCAGGTAAGACCATAAACAATACTATCATAATGAATCAATAACATGTTCAGATCTGAAATCATGGCACTCGGGCCCTAGTGACAAGCATTAAGCATAACAAGTTGCAACAAAGTCATAAAGCACTAATAAAAGATACTGGGCACCATGCCCTAACAATCTGATGCCATTACATGAACGATCTCATCCAATCCCTACCATGCCCATAGCCTACAACGGGGGATTACTCACTCATGGATGGGGAAACATGGATGGTCGATGGAGAAGTGATGGTGATGATGATGGCGATGATCTCCTCCAATTCCCCGTCTCGGTAGTGTGTCAGAACGGAGTTTCTGGTTCTGAATCGCGGAATCTGGTGGTGGCGGTGGAGCGGAACTCTTTCTGGAAAAACGTCGAACCCCTGGGTTTTTAGGTCAGGAGGCAACTTATAGGTGAAGAGGGAGACCGAGGGGGTGTCTAGGGCGGCCAGACCACCCCCTGGCGCGGCCAGGCCTAGCCCGCGCGGCCAGGTGGTGTGGCCAGGCCCTAGCCCCATTCTGTCTCGTATTCTGGCTCCATGAGTCTTCTGGCGAAATAGGATTTTTGGCATATTTTTCGGGATTTTTCCTGATAGTTGATTTTCTGCACAAAAACTAGACACCAAGGTAATTCTGCTGAAAACAGCATCAGTTCGTGTTAGTTGCATCCAATTCACACAAGTTTAGAGGAAAAACAATAGCAAAAGTGTTCGGGAAAGTAAATACGTTTTGGACGTATCATTCGTTGCGACTTTTCGCTGCCGCGGCAAGCGCCTTCTCAAGAGAAGCGGCATGGCGCAGAAGTTCGTTATGCTCAACTGCAAGAGGGGATGTATTATCAATCGCATCTCGACACTTCACCAAGAAAAATACAAAGGCAATACTAACCTTCAACAACGCGATGGCGATTGTCCAGTCGCGCATGCTGTCGACCCATCTCTAGGAGTTGCTCCGCCAGGCGGGCAGCCTCCTTCACAATGAGCAGCATTTAGAAGAAACCAAAAGTTCAGGAACAACACTAAGTATATATTCGACTGCCAACACAGCAAAGAGATGCTTACATGGTCCTCTAGAGACTCCGAAGATGACTGTCGTGCAGTCGTCCGGGTAACAATCTGGTGTTCCCCGGCATGTGGGGAACTCGAAGAATTGTGCCCAGAGTGGGCCTCCAATGCAGGAGAAGAAGATCGTGCGGCCACCTCTTTGGCCCTGGAGTCTGCGACTCCAGATTCCTTCAAAATTTGGACGTTGCCAGAAGACGACGATGCCTCTTGACTACAGAACGCATCCAGTAGAAACTTTAGAGAACGCAACTCAAAAAAGAAACTAAGACAAAGTCGAAAATTTACCAGTCAAATTTGTCAAAATCGAAGGTTTGCTCCTCCGACTCCGAGGACTCCTTTGGGAGTCGTAGCTTCTTCCGGGCAGGAGGCGCCACGGACCGCACAGGAACAGCGCGGATTGGCTCCTCTGCACCAATAGAAGGGCCTTCTAGGGTCGACGGCGATGAAGCATCCGAGTCCTCGCTGCGGGAGCACTTGCGAGTGTCCGGGTCGCTGGACTCGGGGGATCCCTCCTCCTCTTCAATTGGGAAGGTCGACTCTGACTCGTCCTCTTCATCCACTTCGTGAGGAATAACCCCTTCAGGAAGAGGAGGGAAATTGGGAGACACCTTCCAATCCTGCATTCAGAAGATAATTCATTAGACATTAAGAACTTAACGGCAATCGACAAAGAAAGCTACTTCGTAGTACAACTCTACATCAGGAGGAGGGTTAGAGGCGTCGAAAGGAGGCACGACTAGTTCGCCTGGGAGAACCTCCTTGGCGGTATACTTCGTCACCAATCGCAGCCTCTTATCTACTTCACCCGTAGAAATGCCATCGGCAGATACACGAGTGGCATCATTCGCACCAGCCCAGCGGAACATGGGGTGGACTCTGGCCTGCAGAGGCTGGACACGACGGCGCAACCATGTGCGAATAAGGGCAGCGCCTCCCTCTTCTTTACCTATGCGACTCTCGAGGTCGCAGACGCACTTGTACAGCACTTCCGTCTCCTCGAACTCGCCAGACATCACTATGTTCTTCCAAGAACGCCTCCTCTTGCACAGCATCGCGGGATCGAAGGGCGCGAGTCCGTAGTGCTCTCCGTCGGCCTTCTGGTCGCGGATGTAGAACCACTTGTCTCTCCACCCTTGGACGGACGCCGTGAGTTTGATATCGAAATAAGTGGCGGAAGAGTCGACATGGATTCCACAGCCTCCTACGTCATAGACTACAGAACCAGATGCTGACTGGCGCTTCAACTTAAAAAGCCTCTTAAAGAGGCCAAAGTGTGGCTCGACTCCAAGCTAGCACTCACAAAGGGTAATGAAGTAGGAGATGTGGAGAATAGAATTTGGGGACAACTGATGTAGTTGGAGCCCGTAGAAGCAAAGGAGGCCCCTGAAGAAAGGATGCAGGGGCAGAGAAAGACCTCGAATGATGAACGCAAAGAACATCACCCGGAAACCAGCATGAGGGCAAGGAATTACCTCCACGCCGGGCACTCGCGAGTCGTCCTCCACGGAGGGAAGAACTCCATCTTGACGATGAAGATGCAGCTCAACGGGCTTGATGATGGACGCACACCAAGCACCATTGATGACGCGGGTTCCCGCGCCCTTCTTCTTCCCAGCGCCGGCGGCGCTGGTGCCCACAGTGGCGGAGCCGCCCTTCTTCTTGGCGGCGGCAGACCCAGCGGCGACGCCTCCCTTTTTCTTGCCCATCTTCCGATGGCGGTGAGAACGGAGGAAGTAGCTCGGAAAGATGCGGAGCTGGTCTAGCACCGCAACGAGAAAGTGCGTAGGGAAGTAGAGAAGCAGCAACAATGGAAATGGAGGCAAGAACAACGAAGACAGATGGGGAAATTACCGCAGCTGTGCCACTACTTAACCTCCTCGCAGAAACCATCCAACAGCCAGTAGAAACCCTACTACACGCGTGTAGCACATCGCCATCGACACGTGGTGAAGCTGAAGCACGAACCGTCCCCCACTATTCCCATTACGCGCGGAAATCGAGGAGACACAGTTAACACAGAAGATTACGCACGTCCGGTCAAATCGAAGTCAAAAAGTGGGACCCACCGCTCGTCACGTCTCGTCAAAGCCGCTCACGCGGGTAACCAAGGTCATCACATCGTCAGCACTGACGTCATTTCAGCAGCAGAAGATTTCGACTACTTTAGTCCTTGCTCGAGTTTTCGACTCAACCAAGCACTCGAGGGCTACTCCCATAGAGAGCACCGGTCGCGCACCCTACGATTTATCTTTATGCAGGTATAAGAACATTCAGGACATACCCACCACTCGAATCTATGATTCGATTGAGTATTATGGGTTACTCCCATAGGGAGCGCCAGAAGCAAATTCAACTGAAACAAGCAACAAAATACGACAGCAGTCGCAAAAAGTTTTTAGTCCCCGCCCGAGTCTTCGACTTAACCAGGCACTCAGGGGCTACTCCCATAGGGAGCGATGGTCGCGCACCCTATGATTATTTGTACATCGTACTGTGTGTTGATCACATCCACACTCGAATGCTATGGCGACTCCGCCACATACTATCCCGATAAAGAGACTGCGTCTCCTGGGCCACCCGAATCATCTCCGCGATGACAAAAATTCGGATGTCGCACTTACAGCGTGAAGATAAGACCTGAATAAGGCATGGCAACGCATCTGCTGCGCACTACCAGAAACATATCCGTGCCTGCAGGTACGATGAACATGCCTTGACGAACGCGTCGAGTGCTTATACTTATACACTGGAATTCGACTACTGTAAGACCTCCACGGCCTGAGTCGAATTACGCCAGCACTTTTCCGAATTCGAGTCCGGGGACTCGAATTTGAGTAGATTGCGTTGTTTTGCCCTAAGGCAGCTAACTGATACCGATGCATCGGATAAATCAGGCACGTATATCAACAATCCCTATGACGCAACTTAAACACTCGAAAATGTACTCAGTCATGCACTCGAAAGGCTTCATAAAGTCTTCATTCGAATCTACGATTCCACTGGACACTCGGGAGCTACTGACATGGGTATACCCTACAGGTACTCGAGTTCGGTATATACGGTCCAGATATGGCAGAAGCCCACGGTGTTGCCAAGGCCCAAATGGAGAATTCGAATGGCCCACGGACTCTCGATTGCTTGCGAGACAAGAAGAAGCTTAAGATAGAAAGTTTAAAGGGAAAACCCTAATCTATAACCGACTCAACCTGCTATCCGAGACCTAGCTTATCTATATAAAGGCTAGGAGGGGCGGCGAGAAGGACACACAACCCTAGTTTCCACAACTCTCGCCAGATTGCATCCGCGCGCCCCTGTAATCTTCGATTCCTTCGTTAATTTCAAGAGCAGACAAGCAGGAGTAGGGACCTTTACGAGGCCTGAACCTAGGTAAAACTTACGTCCCTGTGTGCTTGTTTGCTAGCCGACTGATGCCTCCAGCGTTCTCTCGTTCTCCAAAACCTAAGCCCATAACAATGGGCATTGACGAGTTAAACCTTTGTCAGTTTTGATCTTCCTCCACCGGCAATCCTTCGCCCACTCTGCGTCCGTCCAGCCGTTCGGCCCCGACGTCGGTTTCTCGGCTTCTTCTCCTTTGGCCCGGCGACGGTGGAACAGGGTTTAACGAAACTCTTGGACGGCATGGCGGATGGGAGTTCGGAGAACTGGCAGGAGTTGTGGCGGGGAATGGGGAAGAAATGCGGGAGCTCGGCCTTGTGTCACCGACAGGTTGGCCCACCCATTTTTTTTGCTTCATCCGGCGTTCCTAGGCGGTGACCGGTGCGTCAGGTTCGGCCTAGAAACATGGATGTAAAATAAATCCGACGAAAACAGGTGTCTGGAAACACTGGACGAATTTTCGTCATCCGGATTAATTTTTTTTTTCCCGGGCAGCCTAAACAACAGCCCTGGCCCCTTTTCGATACGTACACCGGAACCGACGGGCGGTACGGCACACAGCTTTACTGGCGATGTTACGTTAAATGTTATACTGCTCCTCCTACCTGTGATGGCGAGAAGGTTGTCGCGACTGGAGTCGCTGTCGATCGGGTAAAAGCTAGTCGGGGGGCAGGGACAGGGAGAAGGACCCAAAAAAGGAGACGGCCCCCACCAGTGCGGTGGATACCATTCTTGTCCCGATCAATCAATCAATCATACGCGCGCGCGGTGCAACGCAATTATGCAAATCCGGACGAAAGCATCAGTCCTAACCATGCACGCAATGCATGCATGCATGCATGTGAGCTGCTTCCGTTTAGCTCCCTGACCATTCCTACAGTGACTGGATCGACTCTGGTTGCAGGCGCGCCCTTGGCTCTACTCCCCATCCTCCCTGCATGTGGCTCGCCGCTGCATGGCTGATTAACAGTAGTAGCACGGATGATCGGTTTCTGAGATCTGGACAGTGCGGTGTTTGTCCTTCTAGTTTTTTTGTTCTTAACCTGCGTGGCCTATTTGCCAACTCAATCAAAAGTAGTAGTACAAGCTAATAAAACACGTCTTGGTTGTGGAACGTATATAATACTTGTTCCGATCCAAATTAATAGACTCATATTTGTTTAGATTTAGATATATCTAACACTACTAGTTGTCTCTAAATCTAGACAATTCTGAATCCATTAATTTGGATCGGAGCGAGTAGACTAGACGTGGGATCAATGGGAGTCCGTAGCTATTTTTCTAGGATGCCGGGTGATGTCATAAAGCTCAGTTGCAAGTAGACTTATAACTAGAAATATCTCAATTGCAAACCTACTTGTGTATCTAAACAATCTCAGTTGCACCTAGTTTTAACTCAAAAATCTCAGTTGCAACTTGTTGAGAGATGTAAATAAAAATTCTTATAGGGACTAACTTGTAATATGTCCTACATAGGTGCTCTGTAGATAAACTGGGCACACACTAGAACCATCTGGCACTCACGGGAGAAATTCCCCATCTGCTTAAAACCATGTACAAGTGAAACCCCAAGATCTGAGAAGATATTCTAGAAATCCCAAATCAATTTTCTTGCAACACAACATGGTATCAGAGCAGGCAAATCCTGTGTGATTTTGGCCTTCGTCCTCTGTTGATTGCGGCGCTGAGTCGCCAAGGAGAAATTTGCCGTCCGGCCGGCCGCGGAGCTGCGAGGAAGAAGCCGGTCGCTGTGGAGCTGCGGGAAGGTCAGGGAAAGAAGCTTGTGCTGTGTGTCCAAGGAGCTGCGGCAGCATCAGGTTGGGTACGACTGCTCTCAAATTACTAATACGGGGCTATTTTTCCTTGCCAAGAAAATCAATTTGGAGTGAGGGTGCTTAGTGCTTGTCCTAAAGCTCTTTGGTTCATCTCGTTTGATTACTTGACTACATTAAGTTGGTCATCTTGGGCTGCCAAGCCGTGGGTAATTGTATTGTTTGTATTGAGAGGGAGAAGAACATAGCCTGTACCTGTTCTACGGTTGGGCTTGTCATTCTGCTTTGTGTGAGATTCTAGTGTGCTTGTTTTTTACTGTTACTGCAAATAGAGACAAGATGGGAGACCCTAGTGTTCAGGAACTTTGTGAGAGCATGAAGAAGGTATTTGCCCAGTTCATGGAAACACAGCTAAAATCCAGTAGTACTTCTGAAGGCTCAAAAATCATCTTGGAACAAAATCCAGTCAAGTTGTCTGGGCCAGGAAACTATTTCAGTTGGGCTCGTCATGCTTCCCTAATCTTAGGATCGCATGGTCTCCATAAGTTCTTAAAGGAAGATGGAGAGAATTCAGTTGACGGGGATGAAAAACAGGAACAATGGGAGCAAAATCAGCAACGAGTTATGGTTTGGTTGTTGGGATCAATGGATGCATCGGTACGAGAACAAGTCGAAAACCTCCAGACTGCAGCTCAGATTTGGAAGGAAATTGAAAAACAATTCTCAGGAAGGTCCAACAAGATGCAAGTGTGTAGAGTACTTCGTGAGATGAGGTATATCAAGCAAGATAACAAATCTGTGACCGAGTATGCAGGGGAACTAAAGAAGCTATATAGGGACCTTGAGTTCTTTCGCCCATTTAAACCACATGATCCAAGAGATTTGTCGCTTCTTCGTGAGTGGTTTGAGCCATTGCTTGTGGAGATTTTTCTTGATGGTCTAAACTCTGAATTCAGCCGAAATGATTTTTTCAGCCCCCGAGTGGCCAACCTTGGATGAGACTATCTCTAGCATTCTTGAGGAAGAAACTCGCCTAATCCATCAATCACCCACATCAAGAGCTACTGATTCTCATGCAGCGTTGTCACTTTGTCCAATGTCGCAAGCTGTTGCACTCTCCAAGTTTGGTAACGTAAGAAAGGGAAGGAGTATGTGAACATTGTAAGAGGCGGGCCATATAAAGGACTGCTACAAGTTGCATGGTTTTCCTAATGCTAAGATGTTCTGTGATCACTGTAAGATGCCAAACCATACAAGAGATAAATGTTATGAGCTGCATGGTTATCCAGATGGAATGCAACGAAAGAGGTTTAATTCTAATAAAAACATAAGAGGCAACCAGCAGAACCGGGCACATGTCACTTCATCCACTGGTGAGTTATCAGGATCAGCGGCACAAGCTCTTGAGGAATTCAAGTCAAAGCTCATTCTCGCCGACAAAGCTGTAGCTATAGAAGGTCCTTCTAGCTCTGTCTCTAGTTTTCATGCTGGTGCATATAAAGGTATGGACAACCAATCAAACCCCAATAATAATCATCCCATTCCTTGGATCATTGACACAGGAGCTACCAACCACATGTCTGGTTCTCCGAAAGAGTTTAAAACATATTTACCTTCCTCTGGAAAAGATAAAGTTCGCATAGCAGATGGATCCTTGAGTCCAATTATGGGTTATGGATCCGTTGATTGCACACCTTCCCTGACTCTAGAGTCGGTTCTTCATGTTCCTAACTTTCCTGTCAATCTCCTTTCTATCAGCTCCATTACCAAATCACTTAATTGTGGAGCTTGGTTTGAACCTACCTTTTATGTATTCCAGGAACTGAAGACGGGGAGACTCCTTGGGACTGGGACAGAGCATGACGGGCTGTACTATCTGGACAATGGATCTGGTGCTCTTGCTCTTTCTGCTAGTGTCTCCTCAAAAGATGAGTTATTGTTGTATCACCGTAGACTAGGACATATATCTTTCAAGGTTATGTCCCGTTTCTTTCCTTCTTTTTTTGCATCTTGTTCTCCGGAGGAACTTGCGTGTGATGCATGCGAACTTGCTAAGCACACAAGAACCACCTATCCGAGTAGCGGAAAAAAAAGTTTGTATGCTTTTGAGGTTGTTCACTCTGATGTTTGGGGCCCTAGTGATACCCCATCAATCTCTGGCCACCGATGGTTTGTGACTTTTATCGATTGCTTTAGTCGTTGTACTTGGCTATACTTGCTCAAACAAAAGAGTGATGTTTTCTCTACCTTTAAGGATTTCTATGCTTTGATTAGCACACAATATGGTGCAAATGTGAAAGTACTTCGCACCGAATATGTTAACAATGAGTTTGACTGTTTTCTATCTTCTAGAGGCATTATACACCAAACTACGTGTGTAAATACTCCATCCCAAAATGGAGTAGCTGAGCGAAAAAATAGGCATTTACTTGAGGTTACTCGCTCTCTCATGTTTACAATGAATGTACCTAAGTTCCTATGGGGGGAGGCAATCAAAACAGCAACTTACTTGATAAATCGTATGCCTCTCCGAATTTTACAATATAAAACTCCTCTTGAAAGTTTAACCGGATCCAATCCTTACATTGTACCACCCAAAGTTTTTGGTTGTGTTTGCTTTGTTCATGATTATCGAAATTCTGTTGGAAAACTTGACCCGCGAGCTGTTCGTTGTGTCTTTGTTGGATACTCGCCACACCAAAAAGGTTATCGTTGTTGGTGTCCCTCTGAGCGTCGTTTTTTTGTAAGCATGGATATGACATTTAGAGAATATGAACCATTTTATGGCTCAGCCAATGATTCGAGCACCATCTCCTACTCGCCCATGTCTAGTTGGATTGGTCGAGGGAGAACAAGCGTGTAGTGGAGGCAGAGTTGTTATGGATGAACCAAACCCAAATACATTTTCCATTGCACCTCGAGTCCAACATAACACAAGTGGACAGGGGGAGGAAAATTCCCATGATTATTTTCATGATGCTTCGGGTAATGATTCAGACTTGCAGGAGACACAAGAAGGCAATGGTTCACCATCCGATTCTCCAGCCATTGTGCAGCCCATGGCGCAACACTCTCCAGCTCCAAGTTTGTCTCTACCTGATTCAGTACAGCAAGGTATCGATCATTCACCCAATGATCCTCTTCCTGATCATTCAGTAGATAATCTACCTATTGCTTTGCGTAAGCCCAATAGGCAGTCTCATATTCCACCACACCTAAAAGATTATGTAGGCTACAAAAACAACATTGCTAATTTCATCTCCTACAAAAATTGTAGCTCTCGGTTTCAAAGCTTCATTACTTCTCTTGACTCTGTTGTTATACCAAAAACCTGGGACATGGCAGTAAAGGACCCGAAGTGGAAATCAGCTATGCTCGAAGAGATGCGAGCTTTGGAAAAAAATAGAACATGGGAGCTTATTAAGCGCGTCTCTGGTAGCGACACATGGGTTGCAAGTGGGTGTTCACGGTGAAGCAAAATCCGGATGGTAAGGTAGAAAGGTATAAAGCCCGATTAGTTGCAAAAGGGTACGCACAAACATATGGGATCGATTATGATGAGACGTTTGCACCTGTTGCAAAAATGAACTCTGTGAGAGTGCTCATCTCTTGTGCAGCTAATCTAGGATGGGATCTTTTCCAGCTTGATGTTAAAAATGCCTTTCTTCATGGTGATTTACAAGAAGAAGTGTATATGCAGATTCCTCCTGGGTTTAATACAAGTCAGACCGAAGGTAAAGTGCTTCGCTTGCGCAGATCATTGTATGGCTTAAAGCAATCTCCATGTGCTTGGTTTGATCGCTTTAGGAGGACAATATTACAAATGGGATACAGACAAAGTAATGCTGATCATACATTGTTCTACAAGCACAATGAAAGCAAGATAGCTATTTTGATTGTGTATGTGGATGACATAGTGATCACAGGAAATGATCATGAAGAAATCATATTCTTAAAAGGGAAGTTGGCACAAGAATTTGAAGTCAAAGATTTGGGACAATTGAGGTACTTCCTTGGAATCGAGGTATCTCGCAGCCCAAAAGGAATTTATCTTACCCAAAGGAAGTACGTATTAGATTTACTCAAAGAAACAAATCTATCTGAATGTCGTCCAGCCTCAACACCCATTGATGTGAATCATCGCTTAGTAGGTGATAGTGGAACCCCGGTTGACAAACAATGCTACCAAAGATTAGTCGGTAAATTGATATATCTCTCTCATACCCGACCAGATATTGCCTTTGCTGTGAGTGTGGTAAGTCAATTTATGCATGATCCCCGCTCTCGTCATATGGACGCGGTCACTCGGATTATTCGATACCTAAAGAGTTGCCCTGGTCGTGGCCTACTTTACACATCCCAAGGTAACGTTCGGGTGGAGTGTTATACAGACGCGGATTGGCAGGATCACTGGATGACAGACGATCTACGTCTGGTTATTGTACATTTGTTGGAGGAAATTTGGTCACATGGCGTAGTAAAAAACAACATGTTGTTGCACGTTCCACTGCTGAAGCAGAGTTCAGGGCTATGGCACATGGTGTATGTGAAGTTTTATGGTTGCGCATCCTTTTGGGTGAACTTGGACTCCTTCAAACAGAACCGTTGATGCTATATTGCGACAACAAGGCTGCAATTGATATAGCTCATAATCCAATTCAACATGATCGGACAAAACATGTTGAGATTGATCGTCATTTTATAAAGGAGAATCTTGTTCAAGGAGTGATATGTATGCCCTATGTGAGCTCATCAAGTCAATTGGCTGATATACTTACAAAAGGTTTACCTGAGCGTTTATTTTCTTTTTTTGTGTGGCAAGATGGGGATATACGATGCTTTCTCCCCATCTTGAGGGGGAGTGTTGAGAGATGTAAATAAAAATTCTTATAGGGACTAACTTGTAATATGTCCTACATAGGTGCTCTGTAGATAAACTGGGCACACACTAGAACCATCTAGCACTCACGGGAGAAATTCCCCATCTGCTTAAAACCATGTACAAGTGAAACCCCAAGATCTGAGAAGATATTCTAGAAATCCTAAATCAATTTTCTTGCAACACAACACAACTCCACTTGCAACTCATAGCCCGCACGAATCGCGATACAAATATAGTGAATTAGGACCTCACCGAGCTCTAGCTTAATTCCCAATCGACATGGAATTAGCAAAACTATTTTTTATATTAAATGGTGCGTTATTTTTTCAACAACCAGAGAGCTCTTTCGTTGGTTGGTTAATCATATGTGGTATTGCTTTGGCTTCGGGGCATTGCATTATGAACTTATGATGGTTGATCCGTATGGAGCTACAGGTGCGTGTACATGCCAAGATATACGGAACGGATCGGAGCCCACATTAAACGCGCAACCGATCGAGCTGTACCGATTAGCGTACGTGGTCCATTTCCAATTATCACTAAATGATAGCGTATCATCCCAGATTGCGGCAGTCTACTGTTGAGATTAATTGGTTAGTACCACTCAAAAAATAATACTACTAGTACTATTGTTTAGTCGATCGTTGAGCTAGTTGATCCTTTTTTTAAGAAGGAAAAGCTACTACTTCCTCCGATCCAAATTAATTGACTTGGATTTATCTACATTCGAATGTATCTAGATATATCTAAATTTAGACAAATTCAAATCAATTAATTTAGATTGTTGGGAGTACTTTTTTTTACGGGAAGAAGGAAAAGCTATTTACTCGATCGGTCCCAATTGTTACGACAACGGGTTGCAATATGTTATGACCAGTTCAGTTCAAGTAGACTGTGTAAGCTTAGAATGTCACCTAGATACTCACCGGCCGGTCCAATGGAACCTATCCAATATAGGTAAAGTATTTAGTACAGTACACCCTTTTTTTACTGGATATCAATATATAGAAAAATATAACACCTACAACATCAAATCAATGTTACTCCGTATTATAAAATCATGAATAATAATTTTGTAGTGTAGGCATTTGGTGCTGTAAATATTGATTTTTGGTATATATTTTTATCAAACTTTATAATGTTTGACTTTGACCAAAACTAAAAGGCGTGGTACCTTAAATGAAGGAGTAAGTTATTTCTAGCCATTTCTTATGTATGTATATGTACTAGCTTGATAGATATATCTTCAAACATCTTGTTGTTCCACTGAGCGAATTTTGGACTCAAAAGGTGATATTTCACCGGTCAAAAACAGGCAGAAATAAAATTGGAAGTGTGAATAAAGCAAGTGAAAATAGGCAGTTTAGAGGCTCTAAAGCCCCTTACACTCGAAGAAGAGGATGGGCGAGGTCGTTCCCTAAACCAAGCGACCGAACGATCATAGCGCTGTCCAAGATTCAAAATTTTCAGCAAGCATCAAAATTTCAGCAAGCCGCGTTGACAGTTTCATGGATCATTGCGTCAAACGTGTCCCTGTTAACGCAGCTTTCTTTTCTTAAATTTGCTCCATACATTTCTGTCACTCCATCAGCTTGCTCTTAGCAGTTAGCACGGTACTTATCCTCTTCACTTCTTGCTTACCTCTACTTATTACCTTCTTCACCTTACAGGCTTTACACCTCGATCAAACCCCTCGTTCCTAGTCTCTCGCGGCTCGCGCGCGCCGTGCGTCCCCCACAACAGCTGCCGACGACCTCACCTGCTGGCCAGTTGCCACCCACGTACGCGCGCGCGGGAGGGCAAACCCTACAGCCCAAAGCCATGGACGCACCACGGCCACGGCCACGGTCACCTCCACCTCTGTTCATGCCAACCGCGCCTCCCCCTCCCCCACCACCACCGCCACCCTTCTCACCCTCCCACGACTTCTCCTTCTCCTTCCCTCCTCCGCTCCCTTCCTCGCCTCCTCCTTTCCGCGCCCTTCGGCTTCCGGCCGCCGCCGACATGTCCCCGGCACCCCTCGGCCGCGTCGGCAGCGACATCAGCCACAACAACTACGCCAAAGCAAACCACCACCGTCATCAGACCACAAGCCACGCTCAGGCCAGCAGCTGCAGCGAGGACTACATGGACAGGGGCAGGGCCAGGGCCAGGAACAGGGCACGGCCTTTCTTCTCCGGCCTCGGCAGCGCGTGGAGATCAGGCGAGAGCAGAGACGGCACGGGCGAGGACAATAAGAGGAAGGTGAAGGGGAAGAGAGGCCCGCTAGAGGTGGGCCAGCGCGTGAAGAAGTACATGGCGTCCCTGGTGGAGCAGCTGCTCGCGTCCTTCTCCCGGCACGGCGAGAGGGAGCGGCGGGAGCAGCGGCGGAGGCCGCACTCGTTCTCGGGGATCGGGCCGGCCGCCGCGGCCGTGGCCGCGAGGGAGCGGGAGCGGTGGAGGCAGCGGCGCGGGCAGCTGTCGTCGGCGCCGGCGTCTCTGCGCGCGTCCCCGGTGAACAGCGGGCACCTGTCCGTCGGCGGGTCCGTGAAGGTGTCGACGTCCTCGGAGGAGAGCACGATGGAGGAGCTGCAGAGCGCCATCCAGGCCGCCATCGCGCACTGCAAGAACTCCATCGCCGTGGCCAAGGAGTAGACGTCACGCTCCGCCGGACACATGCTAGTGTAAATGGTAGGGTGGCGGCGTGCGCGCGTCGGCGCATGCACATGTGCCGGTCGATCGCCGTACGTGATGCTTCCGAACCAGTGGATAGGTTGCGGCCTTGCGGGTGTGAATTTCACCCTCGGTTCCTTCCATCTCAGTGTTTGCAGTTGCAAATTGTAAGAAGCACTGTGAAAAATATTGAAATATAGCAAAACAAATAGGTAACGAGCATGTGTATTTGCAAGATTTTAATATTTTTTTACTCAAGTGGGCAGCTTCACTTGTGTTTGGAATCTAATTGACCGGATCCTGTTGGGGGATTTGGAGTGGTCAGTAGCCGGTAAACACCAGCTCCGGCTATCTTTCAGTGGATTTAACTGACCAGTAATCCAAATACTGGACAACGACTGCTATGCGTTTAGTCTCCCACCGTGTCCGATCTGCTCGCACGCCGGCCGGCCGCGCGTTCGTCACGTGAGCATGGCTTCAGCAGATGATGCAGGACGTCTCAGCCATATGGAGGTCGCTAAAACAAAAAGGGTGTCGATCTAATTTTTTTTTAAAAAATCCATCGATCTACTAATAATTAGCGTAGACGTCTCAGCCATATGGATGTGGCTTTAAAAAAAGAAGGGTGTCGATCCAATATTTTTTTTTTCAAAAATTCCATCGATCTACTAATGATGTAGCCATCAGCCCGACGGCTTGTCCTGATCGTAGACGTAGAACACGGTAGGCCCGCAAGACGGCAAATGGCCGTTTGGCCTTGCTTAGTCGCCGGCCTAGCTTGAGCCGGCCTAGTGGTTGGGCCGGGGAGGCTGTCGCGTGGCAGGGCTATGCCGACGGCTAGCCGTCGGCCCAGAGTGCCCCTTAGAGAAGTGCTAGACCCTGCAATGGACCAAATGGGTTTACGTCCATGGTTCCACCGCTTTTTCTCCCGGAGTTTCCTCCTACATGTCTAGCACCTCTCTAAGTGTTATTGCATGCACCTGTAGACGGTCACACCTAGGAGCTAGGTACTGTATATATGGATATTTCACCACACTTGTGCCTATATGTTAGGGCCACACGCAGGTTTTCGTGGTATTCCGGCGCTCAGGTGGTCCTTTTCCAACGCAACTCTAATATGAGGGCCTCACAGGTCTAGCTCCCTAGCATTCTTCATACGAGGGTTGACCAATGTATTTTTTTGTTGGTTTACGATTTCTTAGATCATACCTACATGGAAAACCGAAATTTGCTTAGCTAGGCAACATCTAGCTCCCGGGTGCGAGCCTGTTCACACGCATGCGATAACACTTATGTAATTTCTCGACGTGCAGCTATGAGAGACAAGATTCGCGTGGTCATTTTAGATGGACGGAGACCGCTGTTCGGAGGATAAGAATCCCTACAATTGGAGAAAAAATATAAGCACATTAAAATAATTGAGAGTAATAAATCCATGAGCATTAGGTAAGGGTTCTTATGAAAAAAAGTAAGGGTTGAAAGTTGGGCCGATGGCAAAGCCGTCGGCATAGTCCGGACACCGTCGCCACGCCGATCCGGCCGCTTGGGCCCACGCGAGACACCCTACGCCGACGGCTAATCTACACCACCGGCAGCCGTCGGCCTCCCTACTCCTACAACGACGACCTGCACTACGCCGACGGTTGTCGTCGGCCCACCTACGCCTACGTCGACAGCCAACCTAGGCTGACGGCCTGTTTGCTCGTCTGCCCCGCTCGGGGCCTACGCCGACAATGTTGAGTTCGCAGCATAGAAAACAAAAAATTCCTATGATGTGAACAACTAAGCACTAAGATCTATCTACCTAGATACAATCAACGGGTGGATATACATCCATAGAGATCTTATCCTTAAAAATCGAAAAGCTTTGTTAACGAAATCTGATTTCGTGGATGATGTAGTTGTTCACTTGCCGATCTCAAGATCGTGATGAAGTCCAGCAAGTCCAGAAGGTCCAGCACCAGCAAGTCCAGCACCACAATACAGCGGTGCATCCGTGATCGCAGACACGTCCGTTCCTCCGCCAATCTCCAGGTCCTTGCTCCAGCGATGCAGCGTAAGCATCAACTCCTTTAGACAAAGCCACCGAAAACATGTATCTCGTTAATCTAAAACCATGGGAATAAACTAGAGGAGGGAGAGATCCTTCACAAGAAGGTTTGAGAGTGGAGGAGGAGGGGAGCTCCTTTTATAGGAGGAGGGGGCAGCCCCCAAGGCTCCATGCGCATGGCATGGTGGTGCCCCACCTCTCCCTCCATAATGATGAGTGGAGCTTCCACTAATCTCACTCCCATTAAAACCAACTCCACTCACTTTATATTAATTTTCCACCAAATTTAATGTAAGTTCACGTTAAATAAAAAATATTTTTATTTATTCTATTCAGAATTTTGTTAATTACTTTAATTAACAGACATTCACATAACCCCACCCCCTGCAATATTTCGATATCACATCCAGAACCAGTTCAGCAATTTCACCTGAAACAATTCTGGTGTCCATCGAAATGATTCCAGCGCTTTCATAATCTTTATCTGAAATATATTTACTCCTAAATGGTGTCGGTATCCTTTAAGTATGTCACCATACGGTTCGTGAATAATGCAGACATGATCGATACCCCTCTCCGATCAATAATCAGCAGTGAGACCTAGAGATCCGTACTGACTCCCACACATTCAACAATGACTGTAGTGATTGTGAGAACCTTCAACGTTTGTAACTAAATCCCTTTGTCTCGCGATATATTGCATGTCCAAGATTCGATCATCGGTATCCACATACCTAGTTTGATCTCTTTATCGACAAGTACTCTTTTCTCGTTCCCGTGATATAACATTCTAGTGATCTTATCACTTGCTTGCAATCTACATCAATGTGATATCCCCGAGAGGGCCAAGAGTATATCTCCCCGTCATCGGGATGGACAAATTCCACTCTTGATCCATGAGCCTCTACACAACACTTTCGGAGTATCTGAACACACCTTTATTGTCATCCTATTACGGTGTGATGTTTGATGTTATCAAGTTACTCTTCTGGTGTTAGTGATTGACAGGATCTCATGGTCTAAGGACTAAAGTCACTTTGTATGATGTTATAGCAATTTAAACACAGTGACTTTAATCGTATTGCTATACTTCGGACGAATGTTCATCACACCATTCCACCAATGTTGTGACCTCATTATTAACAACATCCAATGTCCATGATCAGGAAACCTTGATCATCTTGTAATCAACGAGCTAGTTTATATGGGAGGCATAACTAGAAACTCTTTATTTGTTTATTAAACACACATGTATTAGCGTTTCCAATTAATACAATTATAGGATGTAAAAATAAACATTTATCATAAATAAGGAATAATATAATAACCATTTTATTATTGTCTCTCGGATATATTCTCTTCAGTCTCCTACTTGCACTAGAGTCAATAATCTAGTTTGAAAAACTTGCGCATTCAACACTTATTGCTTTCTGGTGTAGTATATACGTGTTTCGAGTGGTAAACATAATCTCTGGATCTGACACTTTCTGGTCCTTGGGTATTTGCATGTATTTGTGTCTCTACGCATCACTCATTCTCAAATGAGATGGTATTGTATAAATTTAGTCCTTTGGTGAGACTTTTAGTTCTTTTGGATTAAAACATGTTGATATTATTGTCGTACAATATATCTTCATAGTACTATCCCATTGTGAAAGATACCTAGTTTGATAACAAACTACTTAACACAAATGCCCTCCTTTGCACTATAGCAGTCATATACTTAGCCTTTTGTTATAGTATCTGTCACAATGTCTTAACTTTGGAACTTATCCAAATCCACCATGGAACCTCCTTTTCATTACATTGTGCCACCCGTAGGTAAATTGAGATAAATTTAATTTGTATCTTGTGACAAACTACTATCAATGTAACACTTCACAATGAACTATTTGTAACTATTTGTCATCTCTACATAAATATATTCTTAGTTCTTCCAAAGATCATAAAAATATCCTTACTATTGTCCAATGATCATCTTATGAATCATTCTGGTATATGCACATAAAATTTAGAGCATAGGACATATCTGGATATGCAATATCATGGTATACATTATTGATCAAAATATTCATGTGATTTCACTCACCAAGTGTCCCAAAACTTGAATCTCGTTTCACTTACCAAGTGTCGATGCACTTGAATCTTGATTCAACCCTTTCTATGCGGCAGGAACCTTTCTTGTCGTTTCCATATTGAACTTATTCAATATCTCATATATGTACGTCTAGCACAACCATATTAGCGCCTCAATCTATCCATATAGATATTGATGCCTAAAATTCTAGTGTTTGGATGCTCACGAAGTCGTTTCTTGTATTAGGCCGGAAGAAATTCGCTCATTTGGATGCTCTTCTCTTTGTGCTATTCAACACATCTTCTGTGCCCATGTGTGCTTTGTTACGGTTGCATCGTCCGATGGTTAAAATACGGTATAATGTTAATGGATTTTCTGCATGATTAATCTTATGTGCAAACACATTGCTTGTGCATTTATCTTGATCCTATGGAGAATCCCTTTATATCTGTGCCGTTATATATGAGGCCATATATATATATATCTTATATCAGTGCTAACATGTGTTGTTTCTTATGTCAGTGCTCAAGCTAGGCTGACCAAGGTTGAGTACTTTCATGATCAATCTGGTCCAACCCATTGGGCTAAGGTGATCATATCACGTAGGTTGGACCTACTACCAATTCTCGATAGCTTCCGTCCCTTCCTTGGCACTCTCCCGATGATGACTGTTTTGAGGACCAACACTAGATGCAACTGGAATGATGAAGCTCAAGAATGTCAATGATAGAGTTTCCCTTGACCAAGGTTGGTCTGACTTTTCCATTGTCCACCAGGTCAAGATCAGCTACTTCCTAACCTTCAAAATCCTCAAGTTCGACATCTAGAAGGTCACCATCTTTGACTACTCCATGACTAAAGTGGCCAAGAAGTGCCCCGAGCATGATCCAGTCCTTGCTATGATCGACGAGTGAAGGGTTTTGGTGAGATGGTCATGCTGGCTATCTGTGTCTTCTACTAAGTATGGGTTTGCCGTGAACTTGTTCATACTATCCTATTGGGTTTCAACGTGCTACAATGTTCTATGGTGCTGCCATATATGGCAGTTTGGTAGAATATGTTTGTAGTTTTATATAGTTGTAGGCTTACTTGTGGACATATGGCTGGTAACCTCACCACCTGATAATGAGGTTATCGCACCATATGATTTGCGTGCGACCAAACAGAGTGTTCCTTTTCTCTGAAGCCTAATACATCGCACCAAACGGCGTGCATCGGTTTATGCAGGCCTCCCTAACAGTGTTTTGTAGGCAACTAAATGGGATGTCGAAGTTGGCTCAGGGCCTGATACGAGTGTGGAGTCTGAGCGCATGCAACTTGCACCCATGCATAAGGTTACATATACTGAACCGGTATAAGGCGACACATATGCGATTGGGAGGCGTCCACTAAAACCCATCTAGGGTTCCGTACTTCCGTCAGCAATGTTGTCGGTCTGCTCCGCCTCCGGTGGCCTTGGAGGTGTGGCAGACCATGACCCTTCGCCATCGGGAGGTTTCTTGCTCTTTGTTTGTCTTCTTTTTAGTGTATTTTTCAGGATGTTGAGGCGGGGGGCTATATCTTGATGTCAGAATAAGGTCCTCTCCACCGCATCCTCGCTATGGTGGTGCATCTAGTACCGACAAAGGGCGTGTGGAGTCATGCACCGTCATCTCTCATGGGATCCTATAGTTTTTCATGTTCGTTTGTGTGGTTCTAGGCTGGTCTCTTCCAATCTGCGGCTGTCATCTTTAGCGATGGTTGTCTCTAGTGTGCTAGTCCTTTAGGTACTTAGCACGACAACTTTCCGTCTCTACTACAACAAACTCTTCTATGACAATCTTTGCTCGTCTTCGGGGATGGAGGACGAGGACGATGATGCGCCTTTAGTGTGTGCAGTCGTCGCTAGGTGGTCCAACGACCTATTTGTAATATTTGTTGCTTTTGGGTTTTTATATACTGCTATTGATGAAAAGATCGAGTAATGACGAGAGATAGAATGCTAATGAGACAAAGACCACTAAACTTTTTATTAAAATTGTATTGCTCTTATTTAGCGCAATTTATCCTATTTACAATTTAGGCTTTTCTAGTACTTTTGAGGTTAGTCCTCTCCGTTGCACGAGTTTTAGCCCAAATTGAGTCTTTTACCGATTCCCTGCTACCGTGGGAGTTTGGGTCGTGTTTCAGTCCTAGTGTGGCTAATCATCCGGAAAGAACCAGCTAAGCATCATTGGCTTGGTTAGCCATTACCTAACCAACTAGCTAATATTAGGCAGCCTCATCAAACTACGCTTTTTAACTTTCTCTAGGGTTTGACCTGAACTGTTCGGCAGATTCCCACGTGTTACGCATACTTTGTTCTCAACTATTCCAATTCCAGCAAACGGAGGCCGTTAGGTGAAAGCCAAATAGATCGGTGGAATTTTGGCAAAAAAAAAACTTATACCCATGGGGAAAAACCTGTGCAAGTAACCAAACACGCCCTCTGAGAACTGATCGTGTCTAGCCGTTGTGTCTGATGGATATTCTCAAACCAAGTCCAGAATACACAGAACGTGGATATCTGAACTGGGCATCCCCAGCTAGTTTTCCATAGCGGATGTCACCTTTAGCTCCAATTCCCTTGTCCCCTCGTTTGCTCCTCCAAAGCAATCCTGTATACACTACGTACAGAGAAGGTCACTCTCTTATCCGGCTGCCAGCTTAAGAAATCAACACCATTTCCGCGGGAAGCTTCAATCTTGGCTAAATTCGTTACGGTCAGCTGAACCAAACACTACAGTGGCAGCTCCCCTCCTGCTGCTCTGGGACTCTACCACTGGAAAGAAAAAGTTACAAAGTTAAAAACATATGATGCCCTCAAAAGGTAAACGATGTCATCGAAATGATATCTTCGAGATTAACGTGAAATTTGATTACTCGGTATTCCACGAACAGGGTGGATAACCTGAAGCTAGACTGCATGTATATGCGCTAGGCAACACCCGGTACGCCAACAGATTTATCAGTTCAGAACGAGAAAACTTACGGGACAGTCTCTCTCCTTGTTCTGCAGTATAATCTTCAGTGTATCTGCAGTAATTTGATCCTGCAACTGAAGTAGAAGAACGTGAAGTTAAGCATCACACGTTTTCTTGCTTAATATGCTTGGAAGAATGAGACAATCCTCGCATATTATGGGTTAATGAGGTCATTCTTTTGATGTTTTGAAGGATGGCCCCGTTCTTCCTTTACTATCAGCATGGTTGGTGCATTTCAAATTTGGAGTTGGCTCGTGCTAAGGACAAACCATTCCCCAGACAAGACATCTCCATTTATCTGTTCTCTGATAGGAACAACTGCATGTAAACTATGTTCATTCAAATTGTTTCTGATGACATATGTTGCTTTTTTTCCTTGTCAGTTAATCTACAGTGTGAAAATATGGGTTCTGCAGAAGTACACATCAATTACTAAGTGAAACTGCCAACACCTACTGAAGTAACCTGGTAGGCCCCATTCAGAACCAACAAAACCAAGTTCGTGGACACCAGGTGAACGTATTAAAATACTCAGTACACATAGGTAACCCATGTATCATCATCAGGTGACCATGATTATTTGTGCTGTTGGAACTGCAAACCTCGAGTCAAAATGGACTAATCCAGTATATAGTGGTGTTACATATAGGTTTCTTTTGTGTTAATTAATAAGATAGTAGTACATTAACATCAACACTCAATTTCTAACATTACAAGTATTTTTCAGGAGTTATACCAACTTCGAACATTACAAGTCATTTTCAGGTGTTCTACCAAAATAAATACAGATAGCAAGAAACAACAGTACCTTGCTGGCAAAATATAGATTTTGGGCTTCAGCGTTGTTAATGAAGTGCTCACGGACAGGCTTGAAGGACAAAAAGTGCATACAAATTGTCAGGGTAGAATATTGCTTTTGAGCAAGAACACACAGTTCAATAAGTCAGGAAAAACAGAAATAAATATTTTTAAAAGATAACACTAAATAATTCAGGAAAAAGGCACCTCCTGCTTGAAAGAGTTACAGGGGTCTATTTTTACATCTCCTGCTTGTCACCCCACAAAAGTTTGAGTGTTGCAAAGGAAAATTTGCCGTAACTCATCAGCATTACAGTGAATCAGGCCTATGTTACAGAATGTAAATCTATCCTGCAATGATGTCACTATTATTTTCTTCCAAGAAAATGAGGACTATATATATTAAAAAATTATATTATTAACACATGAAAAATGTAATTGTCGGGTGTATTTTTTTTTATCAAAAACAGGTCTTAATATCAACAAGCATCCATCAAATAATCCCTCAGTTTTGGTTGTTACCTTGCCCATTTATTCATCATTAATCACATATGGCTATTTGGTTGGCGAAATTCAATATTCGACTTTGGGTGTGATTTGGATACACAATTAAGAATGCAATGTTACCTTTAATATGTTGCTTATTCCTTTTCCAAAAGCCAACTTAACATCATCGGAATCAAGATTGCCACTTCCATAGTCAACAACAAGATCTTCCATGCTTTGCATATATCCTGCATAAGATAACAATTCTCACAAATACTGGAGCATAATATTGACTTATTAATCTATAGCACATAAGCACTGATATTTGTAGTGTATTACAATTGTGGGCACACATTTCTTTGGTGCTAATGAGTAGATTAATGAGTGCATGTACATTATGATGTCATGAATGATAGATATATATATATAAGCACTGATACCGGTGAGCGTACATAATCTCCGGTATGATAGATACTGCCTTAGATTGTGTGAAACACACGTGGGTGTAACTACACCCGGATGTAGCATAAATATGTCTATATTTTTGTGCATTCTACTGCTAAATTAAAAACCAGCCTTTCCCAACAAACAGAAGGGATAATATTTGGTAGATAAAGGAAAGAATATTACTTGTTACTACCATTCCCTTTCTTCACAAGTACCTCCAATTTTCCGAACCAAGGGAATATAACATATCTGATGTACTCCAGAAATGGGTTGCACGCTGTTACTTTAGGTGGGCAGAAAGCCATTTTTATTTTCCGATTCGAAGCCTCCTGAAATAAACAGACGAGCATTTCATACAAACCGTTCCAATATTTTGTAGCAAAACAATGAACATGGGAGTTAAAGATTGCTGTGAAAAATAGAAATTTGATTGCCCAGTAAAAATATAATACACTAGATATGCATATGGATTGTCACACCGGCAGAGTGAACCAAAAAGGCATGAAAGAACTGTTATATTTTAACTACTTAAACGATCCACATTTAGAAGAACCCAATGAATGGAGCCAAATAACGGTTTGAGATAAAGTTGTTTTACTGCACAAGCAATCCCATGATTCAACCTCTTGACAGTGGGAACTTTGTATAGAAAGAAAAATTTACCTAATGGGCAAGTGGCAGTATCCGTAAAAATGGGCAGTGAAATCTATAAGGCTAAACATTATGAGGATTAAATTGTGTTTCCAATATTTTCACTCTTTTTGTTTTTAGAAAATTGAATGACATAATTTTTACATTAGCCATCCAGATAGTTTACATCAAAAGATTCAGAAGATGCAGTGGACAAACAGAGGGAACGAAAATATGGCCAGGAACAGATTTCTTGTGGGCAAATGGAATTGCTTGACATGTTCAATTAATTTCTAAATTCAACTTGCAGAATTTTTGCAAAAAAAAAAGTCTACGAAGTTGGATTGTGAAGCTAGGAAGTCAAACTAAAACTAATACTCCCTCCATCTCAAAATAGATGTCTCGGATTTGTCAAAATTTGGATGAATCTAGACACTATTTAGCATAGAGATTCATCCAAATGTTGACAAACCTAAGACATCTATTTTGAGACGGAGGGAGTATAAGTTTAGTTCATGATTATATTTAGCTAAATAATAGCCAAGGAATTGAAGGAGCAGAGTGCTAGAATTGGACTGAAACACTTGTGTAAATTTATCATGGAAATGCAAAAGGTACAAACAATATGGTAAAACCATAGTACTACAGTTCACCCATCTGACACAACAAAATGATTATAATTAGATACCACCGCATCATCCATGAAGAGAGTTCGCGCTGGATATCTCAGCAAGTTCAAGTCAGGGTCTTCTGGTAAAAGAGGTAAATTATCTGTATGTCAAGTTAAGGATATATTGCATCTAATATCACCATTCACCATCAAAGCTCCAAACACAAAACTGGCCGACACACAAAGAACAAAAACATAAAAGGTCTGAATCAGGATACTATGCAGTATTATAGCTGGGTTTGTTTCCCTATTTATGTCTTCAGCGTAATCTCTAGCTAGCATGACAATGTCTCGCTGATCCATGCTGAAGAGCCATATGTCAGCCTGAAACAACAAAACAAAATGGTCCAAGTCAACTTGTGCTGTGAATTCATATTTCGAAGAGCACAAACCCAACAAAAGTTACTATGTTCTTTTCAATCCTGTATTAGATAAACCAACCTTCTGGCATAATATAGCAGCAACCTGCATGCAAGGGGAGAAGATCTCAGCAGCAGGTAGTCCTTGTGGCCCGTATGTCCTGTTCCGGTAATAACTGCTCGGCAAACAGTAAATGAACTTTTTTGTTATCAGAACAACAAATGACTTCCAGTTGAACCAAGTTAAAATAAGAGATACCTTGCCATTTTTTCCATGCTGTATTTTCTGGAGACATCAACTGCAAGTGGCCAGTAATCGACTGCGCGGCGATTCAATTCATCTGACAACCATACAAGCTCAACTCTGTCAAGGTTCATACCAGTTGCTTTCCACATCTCAATATTGTAGTTGCCAATGTCCCGTATTTTATTCAGGTCGGTGCCGATCTTGAAATGTTGCTGCAGAAACCAATCTGCCATCAATATTTTAACTGTGCAACCAGCTTGGACGATCTTGTTGACATAGATTGTCTTCATAATCCCCTGAAAAATGAGAACACATCCATCCAACCAATACATTTGTGGACAATATAACAAGTTAGAACAAACTGGACCTGAGCAATAACTAATACACAAAAAACATAAGAAAATGATATATTGAGTAGTGCAAAAGATGGCAGGTGCAACTTCATACTACATAATAGGTAAAATGGTAGCTATCACTAGTGTCTGGAGAACCCGTTAAGGTTTCAACGGTTTAAAAGTTGTCAAAAATTATGAAAAATACTAGAATATCACACAATAAATAAGATCCAATAGAGCAACTGTGAAAACACCAATTTACAGACCCTGGGCGAGAAAATGAACATTTGAGCTCACCCAGGCTACGAAGCACCGATACATGCATCTATGGTTCAGGTTCAACATAGGTTACATAACAAAATAAGTTCAGACACACAAAGTCATGACCCAGGTACTGGAGGTGGAGAGCAGGGGAGAGGAGGAGGCTGCAGCGTCAGCGGCCAGGTGAGAAGCGGCGCCAGGGGAGGGGCGCCAGAGGAGGGGTGCCAGAGGAGAGGCGGCTGAGTGGGAGGGAGGGCACGATCTGATTCTGGGGGCGTGGGCTTTCACAGCCAGGCCTTATATCCTAGCCCTCAAGTTTGTCGCTGACCCGTTGACAGAGACTACTCGTGGTTAGTCGTCAACTAGTGAACTAGTGGATCGACAAGTTCAACTTGTCGCGTTGCTCCAGCGTGTCGACAGTCAAGTTGCGACCGGTAGAAAAGTCGTGTGACAAGTCACGACTTGCCGAGCAACACGTAATTCTTGTTGCTGTTTCTAGAAAAATTGCCATATCCCCTGTCCCCGTACTCATATCGCCAAATTCGTGTTCAGTGCTTTGTAGCACGCAGGGCTATACAGACTCAAATTGCTTGTTTTTTTTGTTGAGGGCACAAAAAGTCATGTGTGTGTGTGTGCAATCTCTCCATTAGATAGTTTTACATTATGGTCATAGTGTTCCAGTATTTTATTCACGATTCTTGGAAACTTTTACACCGCTAAAACCTTTAACGGGTTCCCCAGACACCGTTGATAGAAAATTCCTCCCATACAAATATATAGTATATATGTAATTACGTTCGTCTCAACCCAAGAACCAACTATGATATCCTTGCAAGGAAGTTTTTCCCTCTACAAATAGAGTAATAATTCAAAATTTCCACAAACAAGCATACTAGTTTTTGCTATTTACAAAAAAAGACCAGTTTTAAGTAAAAAATAAATGCGGCGCAACTTACTCATGAATAGACTCTACACTTCTTTTTCAGAAGTTGGTTGATAATACCTGCTCTATGTCCATCATGTCAGTTGGTTCAAACCAAACATAACAAATGGGTGCGAGCTTATTCTTCAGAAGGAGGCGGAGTTTATTCTCGCCTATATGCTCCCCCTCAATGCTACTCAGAGCTGCAAACTTATCCTCGGAACTTATCTCCATGGAATCCCTAAGAGTAACGTCAAATTCGCATGCCCATTACTGCAACAGTTAGGGCCACATTACAAATTCCATGCGAGCATTTTCGTACCTGTGGATTCCGATGTTTGCAGCATGTGGGTCATCCATGGCTGCGCGGTTTGATTCGAACATAGAAGCTTCTCTGCACCAACAAAAGAAGATGACAATCAGCGGTAGGTAAAATTCCAATTTAGAACAGAATAGTTGAGCGCGGCAACAAAATATCGTAATTTGAAAGCGAGTTCTAGATTGGAACAGAATAGTTGAGCGCGGCGGAAATACAAAATCGCATTTTTTTTATGTCATCAATCAAGAACAGGCAGAGAGGAGGAGGAGGGCACGAACTCACGGGTTCAAGCCAGTGTTGGCGCAGCTGACGGCGCGTGACGCCCCCACCTCGCGGACGCAGCATGCGCTGTCCGCGATGTCGGCCATCCCGAAAAACCTTGATCCCGAAGCCCTACTCGCTCGCCGGAGCCCCCTTGCTGCAGCGCTCTCAACTCCAAAGCCGCCGTACGTCTAGGAAGGGGAGAGAACAGGCAACACCAGGATTCGTTTCATCAGGCCGGGCTCGTGGCGGGCCGCGCCACTTCAGGTATGTTTGGTACAGACGTGGTCCCTATTAGAGATGTAATATCGATACGTATACGTATGGTGTAGTACACCACCGTATACGTATTTAACTCTGTATATGTCATGCAATGGGGCTTTTTCTTGCCAATATAAACACGAACCCGGCTACCCCAAAGGGTACGACCGTTCCTCCTAGACAATGCGACTTTAACATGGTATCAGGCCTCCCTCTTCCGAGCTCGTTCTAGCTTGGCCGACGCCGGCACCTGCCTCGTCAGCATTACTCTTCCAATTTTTCGACAACCAACAACCCACGACCAAGATCTCTCCCTCCTAGAACAATTCCCATAGTCAGATTTTCCAGAAACCCTACCCACCCTAAAACCCTAGATCGCACCCTACAATCCCCTACTCGACGAATCTATGGCTACTTCTTCTACGATCATTGCGGCTTCCTCCATCGGTGCTCCTCCTGCCACCAAGCTCATGCGGGAGAACTTCCTCTCATGGCAAGCCCAAGTGCTGCCCACCCTACGTGGGGCTCGCGTTCTTCGCTTGCTTGAAGGATCGGATCCGGCGCCGCCCGAGTTTCTCGATGCAGAGGATGCTGACAAGAAAAAGATACAAGTTTCCAACCCCTGCCTATGATGTCTGGATTACCCGTGATCAGCAAGTTGTGAGCTACATTGTGAATTCTCTCTCCGAGGATATCCTCTCTCATGTCTATGGCATCGTTCATGCTGCTGATGTCTGGCGTGCTATCCATGACCTATTCTCGTCTCAATCCAAGTCGCGGGTCTCCAACCTTCGTGGTGCTCTTACCAATACCAAGAAACTCGACATGACTGTTCAATAATATACCACCAAGATGAAAGGATTTGCATCTGAACTTGCCACGGCGGGTAAAACCGTTGATGATGATGAACTCAAGGATTATATTATGAATGGACTTGATGGTTCCTATAATGGCTTTGTTGCGGCCCTCAAAGTCGTGCCTTCCACTTCCCTCAATGATATGTGCTCTCAGCTGTTGTCTTATGAGAATCATGATGCCATGCTCTCCACCACTGGACAAGTTTGAGGCTCGTTCATGTCCTCTGTTAATGCTGCACCGCGTGTCCCGAATCCTGGCTATGGGGGAAGACTGCCAAGGCCACCGACACCAGCGCCATATATGCCACCGTATCAGTCATATCAGCCGGCACCTTACATGCCTCCATCGCCGGCACCCTACATGCCTCCACCGCCGGTGTCCTACATGCCCCCACCGCTGGCGCCCTACATGCCCCCGTATCAGCAACCGGCGTCCTATATGCCTCCATATCAGCAACCGTACCCACTTCCACCTTTCATGGCACCATATATGCCTCCTCACCTGCAACAGCCACGTCCACAACGACCTCCTCAGCAGCCGCCACAGCAACGTCCCCGTCAAGATCGTCGCCCGAAAGGGGGGGCGCAAAGACAGGCGTGCTACTCCATGGCAGGACGGTGTTTTTTGTCAAATCTGCAAGAAGGAGGGCCACCCGGCTGATGAGTGTTGGTGGCGGTATGGTGATGATGATGATGAGGACAGGCCACCAAAGGAGACAAAAGGTGCTTATGGCGTTGACACAAATTGGTACTTAGATACTGGCGCTACAACTCATGTCACTAGTCAACTCAACAAACTCCAGGTTCATGAACCCTATCAAGGCCGTGATCAAGTTAATAATGCTAGTGGACAAGGTATGTATATTGCTAATATTGGTCATTCTATTTTGCACACCCCTGATAGTACTATGCAACTTTGTGATATTTTACATGTTCTTGATGCATCCATGAGTTTAATTTCTGCTCATAAGCTTAGCCTAGACAACAATTGTTATATGGAAATTCACCCATTCTTTTTCTTGATTAAGGATCAGGAAATGCAGCGCATCGTGTTTAGAGGTCCTTGGTGGCTTATATCCTCTAGTTCCAGTGTCTTCGGAGTCCTCCAAGCATGCCCTTGTCACCGTCAAGCCTTCATCCTCTACATGGCACTGTCGTCTAGGCCATCCATCTTCTTTTATTTTTCATCAAATTCTTAGGAAGCATAAACTTTTATATTCCCCAACAATAAATCCTTACATATGTGATCCATGCCAACAGGCCAAAAGTCATCAGCTACCATACCCTGTTTCCACTAGTGTGTCCACAGTTCCTTTGAAACAGATCTTTTCTGATGTATGGGGTCCAACTCCTCTCTCTATAGGCAAACATTCATATTATGTAAGCTTCATTGATGATTTTAGCAAGTTTACTTAGATTTATTTGCTTAAGAAACGTTCTGAAATGTATCAAGTGTTTCTTGATTTTCAGCAATACGTTGAGCGCCAATTCGATCGCAAAATTCTCACCATGCAAACAGATTGGGGTGGTGAATATGAAAAATTGAATAGTTTCTTCCAACGTGTAGGAATTGTTCATCATGTATCATGTCCACATGCTCATTAACAAAACGGTTCTGTTGAACGCAAACACCATCACATTGTCGAAGTAGGCCTTTCTCTACTTGCCAATGCGTCTATGCCTCTCAAATACTGGGATGATGCTTTTATTACTGCCACCTTTCTTATTAATATGCTTCCTACCAAAGTACTCAATTATGAGACCCCCACTGAAAAATTACTCCAAGTTAAACCCAATTATGAGTCTCTTCGAGTTCTTGGTTGTGCTTGCTGGCCCAATCTTAGTCCATATAATAAACACATGCTTTCTTTTCGTTCCAAACAATGTGTTTTTATTGGTTACAACCCTCACCACAAAGGAGTTAAATGTCTTGACGTGTCTACTGGTCCCATCTATATTTCTCGAGATGTTGTCTTTGACGAGAATATTTTTCCTTTTGCCTCTCTTCATCCCAACGCTGGTCGCCGTTTGCGCGAGGAGATTCTCCTTCTTCCACAAGATAACCCATCTTCGGCATGTACTGATAGGGGTGTGCATACTAATGACCATTATCTGCAGTTTGTTCCTCCAGGTTATTGCTGAAGAGGCTCCTACAAGTCCACAAACAGATCCTATGCATAATCCTCAAGACAATGCTGAAACTAGTACATCAAATACTGATACAGATGAGGAGACTCTGTCAACAGCAAACATCAGCACTAGCAGTGATCCCGAGGATGATTTTCAGCGGGAATCTTCGTTGGATTCCCCGCCGACAGCACCTGGTGGCAGTGGTACTTCTCCCGCACATGTTCCTCTGCCCGCACGCATGCTTCCTGGAGCCGACGAGGCAGCCTCGTCGCCCATACCGCATGTGGCCTCGTCGCCCATACCGCATGCGCCGCCACTCACGCTGGACGTTCCGTCCGTGTCCCCTCCATCGTATGTCCCTGCTAGTCCTGCTTCCAATGATGACACTCCACATGATTCGGTACCTGCAGCTGCCACTACTGATCATCATGAAACCTCTGTTCCACCTGTTACTACGGTTCCATTTGGAGTTCAAACTCGTCTTCAAAAAGGTATATGCAACCCGAAAAAATATACTGATGGCACTGTTAGGTATGCTTTGCTTACTTCTATAGGGGAACCTACAAAACTCACTGAGGCTTTAGCTGATTCAAATTGGAAGCAAGCTATGCAAGAGGAATATGATGCTCTCCTTGCTAACAACACTTGGCATCTTGTTCCACCAAGCTCAAATAAAAATATCATTGACTACAAGTGGGTGTATCGGATCAAGAAACGTGCTGATGGTACTCTGGACAGGTACAAGACACGTCTTGTTGCAAAAGAATTTAAGCAACGATATGGCATAGACTATGAAGATACTTTTAGTCCAGTCGTTAAAGCTGCTATAATCAGACTCGTTCTATCTATATCAGTCTCTAGAGGATGGAGCTTACGACAGCTAGACGTAAAGAACACGTTTTTACATGGTGTTCTGGAAGAGGAGGTTTACATGAAGCAACCA
The DNA here is from genome assembly GCA_023614405.1 of Avena insularis. Taxonomy (NCBI): domain Eukaryota; kingdom Viridiplantae; phylum Streptophyta; class Magnoliopsida; order Poales; family Poaceae; genus Avena; species Avena insularis. The sequence goes on along the minus strand of CM042692.1, from coordinate 491,636,762 downwards.
CCTGGTTTTGAGTCTTCCGCTACTCCAAACTATATTTGCAAACTTGATAAAGCTTTATATGGTATGAAACAGGCACCTAGAGCTTGGTACTCTCGTCTAAGTTCCAAGTTACATACTCTTGGTTTTCTTCCGTCAAAGGCTGATACTTCGTTATTTCTTTATCATACGTCAGAGCTCACAATGTTCCTTCTGATTTATGTTGATGACATCATTGTTACCGGTTCTTCTGGTTCGGCCATTACAGCTCTTCTACATCATTTGAGTTCAGATTTTGCTCTTACGGATCTTGGCGACCTTCATTATTTTCTTGGCATTGAGATACACAAACAATCGGATGGGTTGATTTTAAATCAAGAGAAATATGCTGCAGATCTACTACACCGTGTTGGTATGAGTTCATGTACACCATGTCCAACACCTCTTTCTACAACAGATACACTACATTTGACAGATGGATCTCCGTTAGGCCCTGAGGATGCGACACATTACAGGAGTATTGTTGGGGCACTTCAATATTTGACACTGCATGACTTGATCTTTCTTTCTCAGTTAATAAGGTTTGTCAGTATCTCCATGCTCCTACTACTACACATTGGACGTCTGTTAAACGAATTTTGAGGTATATTCATGGCACAAAAAAGGTTGGTCTTACTTTTAAAAGGTCAAATTCCACCATTCTTAGTGCTTATTCAGATGCAGACTGGGCTGGTGATTTAGATGATAGGCGCTCTACTGGTGGATTTGCTATATTCTTTGGTCTCAATCTTATTTCATGGAGTGCCAGAAAACAACCTACTGTGTCCAGATCCAGCACAGAGGCAGAATACAAAGCTCTTGCTAATGCCACCGCTGAGTTGATTTGGGTTGAATCTCTTGTTCGTGAACTTGGTATCTCACTCAAGGAGAAACCCTGTCTATGATGTGATAATCTTGGTGCCACCTACTTGTCTGCTAATCCAGTTTTTCATGCTCGTACAAAACATATTGAGATAGACTTTTACTTTGTTCGAGAAAGGGTTGCTAGCAAGCAGCTTGATGTCAGATTCATATCCAGCAAAGATCAACTTGCATATGGTTTTACTAAAGTTTTATGTGTAAAGAAATTAGATGAGTTTAAGCGTAATCTAAACCTCTCACAGGTCTAGATTAAGGGGGTATTAGAGATATAATATCAATACGTATACGTATGGTGTAGTACACCACCGTATACATATCCAACTCTGTATATGCCATGCAATGGGGCTATTTCTTGCCAATATAAACACGAACCCGACTACCCTAAAAGGTACAACCGTTCCTCCTAGACAATAGGACTTTAACAGTCGCGTCGGACTTTGCTCCCTGTCGCCCGGGTGAGTTTTACGGTTGAATCGCCCGCGGCTGGTAGCAGCCCAACTGGACCATTTGACGCTGGCAATGGAAGAGCAATCCTGATCGGCGAATCTTTTACTCCGTATTTTAATTTTTCCCACTGTACACCATGTGAGTTCGTGTCAAAACTACTCACGCGAAGAGGTCAGGAGAAAAAAAATCCTTGCATAATTTTTCATTTTTTTTCGTTTTCACGTTATTTTACTTTTTTACCCTTAACTTAGTTTTCTTATTGTTCTCTTCTAAGTCAGATTTCTATCTTTTATATTCCATGTTTTAAATTTTTAGTTCTACTTTATTCTAAAAAGAAATATTCTAAAAAAATCACCGATTAATATAATTTTTTTCTAGTGTTGAACGATTGACAGAAGTAAGCCCATTGTGTGTGTAAATTAAATGAACAAGTTTTAGAAATGTTTTCTCAAAGGTATTTTGTTTATTGGTTCATTTTAGCTTTTTTTAGTTTACCCTCTTCTATTTTATATCTAATTAAATTCCTCATTTATTTTAAAATTTGATAATATTATTAATTTATGGTTTTATTAATGAAATGAGCCAAAAAACTTATCAGTATTTATTTTAAATCTTACATATGTCAACCACTACATACTTTTATTTACCATTATTAATACAAATGTTCATACATCACCAATTAATATAGTCTTTCATAATTATTTTTATGGAAATGCTCAATTTATGATTTTAGTTATGCAACAAGCCAGTTTTTTTCATCAATTAATATAGTCTTTTATAAAATTTTATTATTTTTAGTCCAGTGCCAAAAGATTGAACACATTCAAGCATGTCGTGTCTGCGTAAATTAGGTGAGCAATCTTATAAAAGGATGAATTATGAAGGTTGTGCGTTTCACCTTGAGATCTTGAAGTTTTTTCTCTGTGAAGGTTGGATACCTAAATAAAAATTCTTATCTTAATAGAAAGACAGTTATACGCATGGCTGCCATTTTGTCGCCATGCCCATATATGTCCATGCAAAACAGAACACCCAGCTTTTGGTTAGCACTTAGCAGTAATCAGCCTAGGGCTGCCTTTTAACTCAATTGACTATTAGAACATTGATTGACCACACCATGTGGCGGCCCGTACACGTGAGGTCCCACCGTACATTCTCTTAGAGCATCTCATTTTCTTGTGCGCAACAAGACAATGATGAGCATCGTGCATGTGATTGACCAGGAACACACCCCCTTTATTTCCTCTTATCAGAAACGGGATAAAATAGGCTAACCAGTGTGTCGTTAGCTTGTGATGCCGCGGAGAACATCGATCGATGTTGAGACTCGAGCATCCCACCTCCTCCTAAGCTCCAAATTAGGATTAAAATAGGTATAACTAGGTCGGCCGCCTAACTACGAATGCACAGTGTCCCAAACGGAAAAGGAGATATATGTGCGTGCGTTGGCGTGAACAGTTTCGAGCTTGCCCCCAGGATCGGAGACCAAACAAGCTCACACCCTTATCAAGAACCAAAGGAGATTACCTGGACGGGTGATTACCTGTCACCATGTGATACTCGAGGCCTGCAGCTAATATGTGGAAGGTTAAATCATCGTTTCGCGTGCTAACTTTGACCGCTAGCCATGGCTTTTAGAGGATACACCTGGCATCACGGGACTGCATACACACATGATTCGGCTAGTGTTTTTGTTTATTAATTCTTGTAGCTAGCTGAACTCTCATGATTCCTTACTGCTCTAGGAAAAAAGTGTATATGATGATAGGGTGTGTGTCTTATCTTTGTACTATGAGAATAAGCTTAATATCCAGTCTCGACTGAGAATTAGGTGTATCAAAAATTATCTTTCAATCTCAGATACGAGACCATTAACAAACAAATAGTACATCTTACTTCGTTGCAACCCCATGAAAAAAGTTCAGCGCAACCGCACTTGATCGCGATATCTTCAGCTTCAAATGAGATAGGCTAGCTATAGTACCAAACTACTTTAAAGATCACCTGTTCTCGCCACCACTGTAATGCATGCACGACCGGAAGCAGCCGGCGGTTGGCATTGGAACTGGACCCGGACTTATCTCCTGTGGTCTCACCGGCCGGCTGCGCATGGCATTGGACGGTCAAACTGCACGCCCTCGACACCGACAGGCCGGTGCAGCACGTGTTAGAGTGGTTATTGTGGTAGTTTAGGATACTTAAGATTCTAGTCTAATTTGTCTTGTACTCTAAGTTGATTCATGTATGTCTATATATACTTATCCATGTGGCTCAATAACAAATTTATCATATTCCGCCAATCTCTCCCCCTCTATCATTCTATATGGTATCAGAGCGCAAGATCTTTGACCTAGCCGCCGCCGCATCCACCTAGCACCATCGCCGCTTCCCAAACCCTAGCGCCGCCGCCTCCATGGCGCCGCGCCGCCCTCGGGAGGTCGGTCTCCATGATCTCTGTCGAGGGCTGCGCAACCCGTACGCAGGGTTCGTCCGCGACCTTTCCGATCTCTTGATCGGTTTTCTTTTTTGGTTTACCGACCTTAGATCGAATTGAGTCGTTCACCGTCGTCGTCATCATCGCCGCGCCTCTACTATGACCATCGGCATCGAGGATCTACACCACGCCGCGCTCGCTCTCCTGCCGCCGCCCGCTTTGCCGACCTCATGGCAGGCTGCCATGCACCACAGACGGCTGCTACGCCTTCCTTGGAAGGCTGCCGCGGCCGTCCCCCATCGGATCTTCTTCGCCGTCATCGTCTGGGACTTCACCGACAACGCCGCTATCGACACCGATCTACGCGTCGTCCATGCCATGGCGCCTCCGGCGCATCGTCGGTCTGATCAACCGATCTCGCGCCTGTCTACGCCAAGCACGTCCCCGAGCACGTGTCTACCACCGATCGAGCTACGGGATGCCGCTGCGTCGCCCCTTCGAACCGCAGCGTCGCCGCCTTGGGTCCACGCTACTGGCTTCCAACGCGCCTTACTTGGCGTGTACGTAGTTGGTGGTCTCCCAGACGCTGCACCGACTTGCGCCCTGCAGCTATGTTGCCCCTCGGGTCGTAGTGTCGCTGCACACAGTCTACTTCACCGTCCTCATGCATCGACGGCTTCGTTTTTCCCCGCGCCATCTCCTACGGTGCGGATCGCTGCACATGGTCTTCATCACATCGTCGGGTTCTTCCTCGCCTACTTCGAGCACCATCGCCGCGCTTCACAAGGTAACCTGCAGGGCGCCCTCTCGCCATCGCAGGTCCCGCCGACTATCTCATCACCACTCTAGGCATCCAGCATGACTACCCCAGGTCGTCGCTATTCTTGCCGCCTTCTACGTCTTCGTCCACTACAACTTCGTCGCCAGCGTCATCGCCTTATCCCCGACTACACCACCTGCTACTCTACTCCGACAACCGCTGACAGCCGTGGCATCTCTCCCTTGGCCGCTCTGCGCATCGCAACCGCTCTGGAGGCTTCCTCTGCTAGTCTATCTGACATGGCAACAAGTTCATAATGGTCCCTGCCCCCGCACGCCTGGTACTGGCAACACCGGGAGTGCCTTCGTCTCCAACGTGTTCCCGAGTCTGGCAAACTCGGATCGGCGCCTCGTCTTCACCGGCTTGGACATGGTCTTCTTTGGCACCGCCCCCTCCTCTACGACCTCCTCGACCGCGTTACCGACGAGTTCTTCTTTGCATACGCGGTTCTAACAAAACCGGAGTATGCGTTCGTCCCCGACGTGCGCCTAGTTCTGGCAAAACTATGGCCGCACCTCATCCTCGATGGCTCGGACTGCATCGGCTCCGACATCGACACCCTCGACGACTGCCTCGACGTGTCTCCGTCATTCTCCTCGCGCACTATGTGTCCGCGGCTTCAAGTGCAGCTACCTCGACACCGGCATCCCCGACCACGACATCGACCACAGCGACCCCTCGCAACGGCTACCCCGACCTCGGCACCGCCTCACGCTCTCGGCTCCCTCGACATCGGCACAAGGGCACCACCTCGCTTGAGCATCATCAGCTTCCTCTACAGTCCAAGCAACCGCGACGCGACACCGTCCACGACGTTCCCACTATGACTGCGGGGGGATGTCAGCCTACTAGATGCTACTTCGGTTTATCTCCAGTCTGATAGTCCGTGACCGTCTGCGACGTTTCAATTGTTCACGACGCTACTGCTGCGACTGCGGGGGGATGTTAGAGTATTGTACTTACACGGTTATTGTGATAGTTTAGAATAGTTAGGATTCTAGTCTAACTTGTCCTGTACTGCAAGTTGATCCATATACGCCTATATATACTCGCCAATAAGGTTCAATAACAAATTTATCATATTCCGCCAATCTCTCTATCGTTCTACAGCACCAACACGCGCGTGCGCACAACTGCACAAGCTACGCACGCCGGCCGGCCGACCGGATCATCGTCGTCTTCGCATTTGCGTGCGCTGCGTCTGCGTGTATACCTACGCTATGCATCCGGCCATCCGGCCACAAACCGCCTTGGCTGGAGACTGGCGCACGGTCCGGTCTAAGTGCTGCTACCTTTCAAATAGTCAAATCCCACCTCGATCGCTTACTCCGGCCTAGCAGCACTGTCGTCCAGGTGCACAGAGATCTCTCTCCGTGAGTGGACGTAGTACTTCCTCCTTTCCAAAAGAGTATTGCAGATTTGTTTAAATTCGTTTAAATTTAGATAAATACGTATACGACATCCTTGTCAGGACGGAGGGAGTAATAGGAGATAGAGATCCAGGTAACAATTGAAAACCACGATTTCAAACATTTAAAACCACTAAAACATGTTTAAAACATTTGAAACCACTAATACATGTTTAAAACAATTGAAACCACCCCATACAAAGAACCAGAACCACAAGACCAAGTTTCATTTCATTGAAAACATAAAACCATGTTTGAAATAATTGAAACCGCCATTTTAAACATTTGAAACCACTAAAACATGTTTAAAATATTTGAAATCACTAATACATGTTTGAAACAATTGAAACCACCCCATACGAAGAACGGGAACCATAAGACCAAGTTTCATTTAATTGAAACCACAAAACCATATTTGAAACAATTGAAACCAGCACTTTAAGTATTTGAAACCACTAAAACATGTTTAAAAACATTTGAAACCACCATTACATGTTTGAAACAATTGAAATCACCACGTAATAAAACCGGAACCACAAGACCAAGTTTCATTAATTGAAACCACAAAATCATGTTTAAAACAATTGAAACCACCACTTCAAACATTTAAAACTACTAAAACATGTTACAAATATTTAAAAATCATGTTTCGAACAATTTAAAATATAAAAATATGTTTCAAACAAAGCGAAACCTGGCAAGCATGTTTCAGAACAATTACCACCACCCAAGAACAAACAAAACCACATAACCATGTTTCAATAAATTGAACCCGCACAAGCATCTTTGAAACAATTGAAACCATAAAAAGATGTTTGAAATAACCGAAACCACACAAGCATGTCATAAACAATTGAAACCATAAAAAATGTTTGAAACAATTGAAACCAACAAGCATGAACAAATGAAACCACAAAACCATGTTTCACTAAACTGAAACCACACAAACATGTTTTAAACAATTGAAACCATGAATTTTGAAACTAAATTGAACTTTATTTGAAACCACTAAAACCAAGTCGAACCATGCGGGAACTTATTTGAACCAATCGAACCTCCACAAGCATGTTTCAAAAAAATTAAAACCACACACCAATGAAACCACGAAACCATCTTTCAATAAACTGAACAAAACAATTGAAATCATACACAGATGAAACCACAAAACCATATTTCAATAAATTGAAACCAAAAAAGCAATTGAAACCACCACCCAAGAATAAATGAAACCATAGAACCATGTTTCATTACACTAAAACCATGAAACCCTGTTTCAAAACAATTGTTTAAAACATGTTTTAGTGGTTTGAAATGCTTAAAGTGGTGGTTTCAATTGTTTCAAACACGGTTTTATGGTTTCAATTAAATGAAACATAATCTTGTGGTTCCTGTTGTTCTTATGTAGTGGTTGCAATTGTTTGAAACATGTGTTAGTGGTTTCAAATGTTTAAAATAGGTCTTAGTGGTTTCAAATATTCGAACTGTGGGTGTGAATTTTGTGAAACATGGTGTTGTGGTTTCAATTAATGAAACTTGGTCTTGTGGTTCCGATTCTTCTTATAAGGTGGTTTCAATTTTTTTAAACAAGTATTAGTGGTTTCAAATGTTTCAGACATGTTTTAGTGATTTCAAATGTTTAAAGTAGTGGTTTCAAATGTTTCAAACATGCTTATGTGGATTCAATTAAACGAAACTTGGTCTTCCGGTTCCTGTTCTTCTTATGTGATGGTTTTAATTGTTTCAAACAAGTATTTGTGGTTTCAATTGTTTAAAACATGTTTTATTGATTTCAATTGCTTTAGTTGGTGGTTTCAATTGTTTCAAACTTTCTTATGTGGTTTCAATTAAATGAAACTTTGTCTTCGGGTTCCAAATCTTCCTATGTGGTGGTTTCAATTATTTCAAACATGTATTAGTGCTCTGAAATGTTTTAAACATGTTTTATTGGTTTCAAATGCTTGAAGTGGTGGTTTCAATTGTTTCAAACATGGTTTTTTGGTTTCAATTAAATGAAACTTGGTCTTGGAGTTCTGATTCTTCTTATGTGGTGGTTTCAATTCTTGCAAACATGTATTAGTGGTTTGAAAAGTTTCAAACATGTTTTATTGGTTTGAGATTTTCAAGTGGTGGTTTCAATTATTAAACTATGGTTTTGTGATTTCAATTAAATGAAACTTGATATTCTGCTTCTGGTTCTTTTAAAGTGTTGGTTTTAATTGTTTCGAACATTTATTACCGGTTTCAAATGTTTCAAACAAGTTTTAGTGGAGTCAAATGTTAGAAGTGGTGGTTTCAATTATTTCAAACATGGTTTTATGGTTTCAATTAAATGAAACTTGGTCTTGTGATGCTGGTTCTTCTTATGTTGTAGTTTCAATTGTTTCAAATAAGTATTTATGGTTTTAATTGTTTCAAATATGTTTTATTGGTTTCAAATGCTTGAATTGTTGGTTTCAACTATTTCAATGATGCTTCTGTGGTTTCAAATAAATAAAACTTGGTCTTCTAGTTCATGTTCTTGTTAGGTGGTGGATTTAAATGTTTCAAATAAGTATTTATGGTTTCAAATGTTTCAAACATGTCGTATTGGTCTCAAATGCTTGAATGAGTGGCTTCAAATGTTTCAAACATGTTTTATTTGTTTTAATTGTTTGAATTGGTGATTTTAATTGTTTCAAACATGGTTTTGTGATTTTAATTAAATGAAACTTGGTCTTGGGGTTTCGATTTTTTTATGTGGTTGTTTCAATTATTTCAAACATGTATTACTGGTTTTAATGAGTTCAAATGTTTAAAGTGGTGGTTTCAAATGTTTTAAACATGCTTTTGTGGTTTTAATTAAATAAAACTTGGTCTTGTGGTTCTGGTTCTTCTCTTGTTGTGGTTTCAATTGTTTCAAACAAGGATTTGTGTTTTCAAATGTTTCGAACATGTATTCTTCAGTTTTATGTCACATCTGGTTCTCAGGTATTAAGTAAAAAACCCAAAAAATTATATATCAAAAGAACATATCCAACATGTACTGCTCAGGCCATGATTCTGAAGTTTTCAATTCTAAAAAAATCAACAAGATACGAAAGGACAAAGCGGAGGATCAGAATCGGGATTCCAGTCAAACGCTCTCTTTCCTAAAGCGTAGCTCGATGGCGGGTACACTGAGCTCGACGATAGAGATGCAGAGCTCGATAGTGCTGCGACGGAGTTCGATGGCGAGGAAGTTACCGCGCGCTACGGCCACCATCACGCCTCGTATGCCACTCGTCCACCGGGTCACCGGGGCCTCATGCATGGCGACGACGTCTAGACCACGCCACGGCAGACTAGCCGACGCGGTCGACATCATGGACAACAAGGCGCCAGAGGAGCAGGTCAGGGCAGCCGCCGCCGCGTTGGCAGTTCAATGCGACATCATGCACGGTGTCGCCGTCTCGTGCTCCGGCCGTTACCGCTCTAGATCGGACGGGAGAGAGCATAGGTTGTCGGATAGCTCGCGCTCTAGCCACCGGCCCGCCGCACGGCGAAACGGCAAGACGAATCGTGAACGCTCGTGCGGTGGATTAAATTGCCAGTACGTACCATTTACTTTAGAAAGAAGTTTTTGTCCATTAATACTAGTTTTTTTATCTGGTTTCATAAATTAAAAATAGTTTTATAGATTAATACCACTATCAACTTAGCTTCACCAATTAGTACTCCATCCGTTTTTTGCGTTTTCCTTCATCTTCATCTCTAAATACCCTCTTCAACCATTTACTGAGAAATTAATGCGCCGTACATTTTGCATGTAAGAATAAAATTCTATCCAACTGGATTTTTTTAATTTATCCGGCTAGACTTGATTCTCCTTAATTCTCTCTTAATTTCCTTAAATCTATCCCGTCGTTTTGTATGCTACTGGCCATATCTAGACACTCCTTAATCTCCAGGATAATTATCCGGTTAGTATCCTGCGTTAAAAATAGATCAATTAATTAGGAGAGTGTACTAGTTTACTAAAAAAGTTTGAACCAGGCGTGCGAGGCGTGCGACAGGAGAGCAGACAGAGGAGTCTGCAATTCATTGCATGCATGTGGGGTTCACTGAAAAGGTATTTGACGGAATAGGCAAACGGCAAGTTAACTGAAACATATGACACGTATCTCAAAATCTAGATTGTGTGCTTGATTCTACACCGGCACATACCGGCGCCGGGAGAATCGCCGGGTTCCGTCCATCAGTGGATTTCAATTCAGTTTCAACGCAGCGTCGCGCTTCCACTTGCTTAGAACAAGGTACCGTCATCAGGCTATAAGGATTTAAATACTATATTTATGCTGAGTTGGATAAGAGAGAAGAGGAGAGAGAAGATGTGTTGGCTGTAGGATAAGAGCCAGCTGCAACACGTGTTCTTAGGCACTTTGTGAGCGTGTCAAGTGAGCCATATGTTTAAAAAGTAGTACTCTTTTATAGCTAACTATTGTATATGTTGGCTGTAAGCTAGCTATAGATAACATAGCAAGGCCTTATAGTCAACAATTAACTCTACTATTGTTCTTGCTCTTAGGCTAGTCCTAGTGGGAGTATCATAAGGAGTATCATGCATGCCATCTTGGCAAAAATCTGACGTGGCACCATAATTAATGAAGAGAGAGGTGTTAGTAGTATCATAATATGATACCGTATCATAGCACGTGAAACTATGTAATTTAATGATTAATACATCTGATACACACAATTGCATTGAGATTGTAGAAAAAATTAAATACAATGATACTATGATACTACTAGATGATACTAACCACTAGAGAGGTAGTATCATACACTAGTATCATATGCATGATACTAGTAATATGATACTCCCACTATAACCAGCCTCAGAGCGGTTCGCTCTGCCTAGGATTTAGCCACTGCTTCCGCGCGTCGCCCCCGGCGAGATCGAGCTCCATGATCTCTACCGGGGGCACCAAATCTCGTAGCTAGTTTTTCTTCCAATTCCCTAGATCGGTTTAGTAGTTTTAGCAAATTTCTTTTTCCTATTAGATATAATTTTATTTTAGCCACCAAAAGCATCGTCCACAGTCGCATGTCATCATCGCGCGCCTCTACTTCAACCTCGGCATCGACTCAACTTCGGCAAATCATCGTCAACGATCATGATAAGGAGGCTCCGCGCGACGTCTCAAGGGACGCCTTCACGCACTGTGTTGGCTGCTCCGTCCTCACGTCGTCTCCACGCCGTCCTGTCTTCGCCAACATCTACCGGGTCGCACGTCCCTATGTACGCGTCTCGCCGTCAACAAAGGGCTGCATCGTCATCACACGTGATCATCATCACCGACAATCATCTACACCAACAACATCGCCACATCGTCGCCGCCATCACCAATCATGGTCATCGTCAACGCCAACAAGTTCTTCTCCACGAGCGACGCCACGCTCACACAAGCGGAAAATATGGTCTAAATCCCCGAAATCAACTACCGCTACAGCAAATCTCCATCAACAACTACCTCTTCGTCTTCGTCCACCACGACCTCGCCGCCAGAGTCGCGGTCTAATTTTTATTTTTTACTTAATCAATTTTCTTCTTGCAACTACTTCATCTACTCCGACAAATCGGCGAACAACTTCTACGCACCGACCGTTCACGGAGAATTTCTTTGCTGCTCCCTCCGGCTCTGGCTCGTGATGGTCCCTGTCTTCGCACGTCCGGTATTGGCAACACCGACGCGTGCCTTCGTCCCTGGCGCGCTCCTGAGTTTAGCAAGTTCGGCAAGGCGTGTCGCCTACCCCGACTACTCCGGATCCAACTACATCTACGTCAATTACTACGGCAAATTCTCCAGGCTCAACAACGACATCGACCACAACACCACGACAACATAAACATCATCAATTTCATCAACGACGACTACATCACCAATGGCATCATCGACCACGACTACAGCACCCTACTCCTGGCTACATCGACATCGACATCCACCGACATCCTCTACAGTTCGCGCCTTCGGATTATGCTCCAGTCAGACCGTCCGCGACGCTCCGGCTGTTCTCGTCACTATCGATCCGACTACGGGGGGTGTTAGAGTATGTCACGGTTTGGACTATATTTGGTAGTTTAAGTTTGTAATCCAATTCTATCTCTATTAGGTTTCTTTCCTCCCAAGTCTTCTAGTACTATATAAACAGCCTAAGGGCTCATGATGTAATCACCTCTTGCAATATCAATACAATCTATACTTCCGCAATCTTTCACTCCCGGCTCGAGGCAACTTGCCGCGAATGCCGAAGTGTTGACGTAGATTAGTGCGGGTATATACATCCGCACCCCTACCTTGAAGAAAGCTGGTTGGGACCATGTGTATGGTGCCAGCCGACCAAGTCTCACTTCAACTTCATTCCATGGCGAAATAACTTGCCACGTCCTGAAATAATTTTATCAATTTAATCGACCGCAACCATTGGCATTTGCTAACTAAACCGGCGGTTTTTTAAGATTGCTAGCCACACTAGCGTTGCCTAATCTCCCAAATCTTCATGTGTCGGTGTAGATGAGACGCCGGAAAGACATCAGCATCGACACCACCCCGGTGTTGCCAATGTAGGCCGGTGGAGACACTTGAAGTTGAAGGCGCTTGCGTATTGTGTATTACCAGACGCCGTCCCGCTTGTAAAAGCATATGGCCGAGTATTTGCACGGAGAATAAACCCACAAGAGCCAGAAGACACGGAATCGAGAGGAAAATAAGGTTTTGGTTTTGGGTTTTTAAAATGTTGGCTTTCCCGTTATACACTAGCTATGTGTGTGATATCCGAAAAGGCCACCGAAGGACTTGTCTTCGGGAATCGTCGGGAGACCATGACGATAACAACTTCGTCCTTCCGTATACGTGTGTGGAGACGGCGTCTTCGGAGATGCTTCCGAGAGGCAGTAGAGAATCATACACTAGCCCATCGTGGTACCGAGGAGCCCCACGGCTCAACCATGCCCCCTGCATGATACCGCATGAACCTGGAGACTTGCGCATGGTAAAACGAAGGGGTAAGGCTTTGGGACGACAACTTTGAAACTTCCATGCCTTATTGAGGGATGGTGAACAGCTACCTTCCGCCTTCCTCCGAATGGTTCCCTTATGCTTGGGACGGTTTGGACTTGCTTCTTGGAGTTTATGGATTTTGCCCTCTTGCGAGGATTTCTTGCACGGGCCACTTGGATAGTCATGGACTTCATGGGATTTCTTGCACTCTTTGGGATTTTTTATGCTTGATTTTGGCCTGAACTTTTGAGGTTCTTTTCCTTCTTTCTTCGCTTGGGGACCCACCTTTGGAACTTGGAAGGTAGTCGTTCACCTTGGTGGCCTAAGGAACCCTCTAGCAGTTTATCTGGAGCTTATGGTGGCACACACCAGGGTTGTCATGCGGCTACGCACCAAGTTGGGCAGCCCTTTCATGATCTTTTCCTAGGGTCTTCCCCAGGGTGTGAGCCTCTACGAGCACGAGGCACGCCGGAAAGCATGAGGGGCATGGAGTGTCAGTACGCTGAAGTGCCCAAGTAATCTTCTCCACTGCCTCTGGAAGCATGTACTTGTTACGTGTCGTGCTTGGTGGGTGTAGGAGCCGCTCCGCTGGCGACCTTGACACCTTGTGCCACCTTCCGACAAGTCCTAAGGTAGCCAGATCTTCAATCACCAGCGTGGTATGATGAGGGAAAGCCAGTTTTTTGTTGGGGGCGAACAAAGATCCACGCTATGCAAATGGGAATGCATCATGGATCTGAGGCGACCGAGCAGTTCCCCATAGAAGAACGAAAGAATAAAGAGAAAAATAAAAGGCAACAGAAGAGGCAAATCTTTAACAAAAATATTTTTTAAGAAATCTTCCATTGATTGGAGGCATAGGCTGGGCTCCTTGAGGGTCAACCAGCTAGTATGCACCCCCGTCGTAGACTTGCTCGATCGCGTAGGGTCCTTCCCACTTTGGCTCGAACTTCCCCTTTGTCTTGTGCATGACGACGATGGGGCGCCTCAGGACAAGCACTAGCTCGCCCTTCCGAAAGACGCGTTGCTTGACGAGTTTGTTGTAAGACCTCACCATGTTATGACGGTAAAGTTCTAGGTTCTGCAGGGCTTGGAGACTCTCCTCCTCCAGGGCGTTGAGCTCCTGGAATCGCAGTTGCACCTGTTCATCCTTGCTGAGTTCATCTTGGATGGAGATGCAAAGAGAAGGTAGTTGTATGTCCAGTGGGAGTACCGCCTCAATCCCATAGACAAGGGAATAGGGTGTGGAATGAGTCGGGGTACGAACTGTAACGTGGTACACCCATAAAGACTCGAAGAGACGGTCGGGCCAATCCTTCTTATGTCTTGTCACTGTCTTCTTGAGTATCTTGCCGAGCGTCTTGTTGAAGGCTTCGATTGCCCCATTGGCTTGAGGGTAATAGCCGGTGAGTAGTTCCACTTGATCTTGTACTTCGCCATGAACCTATACATCTTGTTGGACTTGAATGCCTTGGCGTTGTCGGAGGTGATGCGGTGCAGTATCCCAAAGTGATGTATGATATTTCGCTCTAGGAAGTTGATGACGTTGTCGCTCTTCACCTCCTGCAGCGAGACAGCCTCCACCCACTTCGAGAAGTAATCTGTCGCAACAAGGATGAAGCGATGCCCCTGGGAGATGGAGGATCGATGGGTCCGATGACATCGATCCCCCAGGCGTCGAATGGCCATGAGGGGACGGTGGGATGTAGAGGAACCAACGGCTGATGCTTGAAATCACCATGGATCTGGCAACCATGGCATGACTTGGCCACCTGGAGGCAGTCCCTCATGATGTCGGGCCAATAGTACCCAGCCAAGCATATGGCATGGTACATCTTGGCTCCGCCTTGGTGTTCGCCGCAGATGCCATGGTGCGTTTCCTTGAGAATATTTTCAGCTTCTCCTCGGTTGACGCACTGAAGTAGAATCTCTTGGCCATGAGACCGTCTGTACAAGACACCAGCCTTATATACATAGGATGAGAGTTGTCGTTGAAATTGACGCCTCTCGACGGGGTTGTCGGGGAGGATGCCATGCTTAAAGTACTTGAGGAAGGGCAGCCACTCGTCCTCCTCCACGATGTTCATCGTGACGTTGTTGACTTTATCTTCCTTCGGGATGAGCTCCAGGACAGCGGGAAGAAGCCACCTTTCTTCCACTGTCACTTGTGTGGACTTGTCACCTGGTAACACCAGCGCTGATGCCAGTTTTGCCAAGGCATCGACATGTACATTCCTGCTTCGCGTGACGTGGAGAACTTCAACTTGTTGAAATTTTTCCATGAGCTTTCGGGCCGCATTGTAGTATGACACCAGTTTCGGGCTTACGTACCTCGTAGATGTCATTGACTTGCTGAACGATGAGCTAGGAGTCTCCATAGGCCCGTAAAGAACGGACTTCCATGGAGAGTGCCAGGAGGAGGCCAAAGATGAGCGCCTCATACTCCGCCTCGTTGTTGGAGCATTCTTCCTTGAGGAGGGAGAATGAGTGATACATCACCCCTCCTTGTGGTGTCTTGAACACCAATCCGGCCCCGTCTCTCCGCCTAGGGGTGCCATTAGGGTCGGCCTCTGTGCGAGAAGCCCCGTCGAAGTAGAGCTCCCATGGCGCCTCGATCTTCGTGGTGAAAACCTCCTCCTTCGGGAGGTTGGTCACGAGAGGAGAGTCATCGGGGATGGGATGCTCCTCAAGGAACTCCGCTAGGGCTTGGCCCTTGATCGCCTTCTGAGGCACAAAGGTTAGGTCGAACTCCATCATGAGCAATGCCCATTTACCGAGTCGCCCCATCAACGCGGGCTGACTTAGCACGTACCTTATGGGATCTGCTCTAGCAACAAGCTAGATTTGGAGTGTTAGCATGTAGTGCCTCAACTTCTTCAACGCGAATATAAGCGCCAAGCATAACTTCTATATTGGAGAGTAGTTTCGCTCGACACCCACCATGGTGCGGCTCAGATAGTAGCAAGCCACCTCCTCCCCCTCATCATTGTGCTAAGCAAAAAGAGCACCTATTGAAGTGGGTTGCGCTGCAATGTATAGAATAAGAGGGCACTCTTTTATAGGAGCTGCCAAAACAGGTGGGTTAAGTAAGTACTTTTTGATGTCGTCGAATCCTCTTTGACACCCTTCATCCCACACGAACGGAGCTCCTTTCTTCATGAGACTCGAGAAGGGATGGATGCGTCCCGAGAGGTTGGAGATGAAGCGACGGATGTATGCCAACTTCCCTTGTAAGGCTCTCAATTCTTTGAGATTACAAGGTGGCGGCATGTTGAGGATGGCCTTGATCTTCTTTGGCTCGATCTCTATGCCTCGATGATGGACGAAGAAGCCGAGGAAGAGACCTGATTGAACGGCGAAGGCACATTTTAACGGGTTCATCTTGAGCTGGTGTCGACGTAGACGCTCAAAGACGACCCGAAGGTCCTCTTGATGATCCTGGCGGTCCTTGGTCTTTACCACCATGTCATCGACATAGCACTCCACCGACTGGTGGATCAGGTCACCGAGGATGTATGTCATGGCACGTTGGTATGTCGCGACAGCATTCTTCAGGCCGAATGGCATGACGGTGTAGTAGAAGTTGCCCTTCGGGGTCCTGAACGCGGTGTTGATGGCGTCATCCGGGTCCATCTTGATTTGGTTGTAGCCCGAAGAACCATCCATGAAGGACAGTGCTCCATGGCCCATGGTGGAGTCGACGATCATTTCCATGATCGGCAAGGGAAAGTCATCCTTGGGGCATGCTCGGTTTAGGTCGCGAAAGTCCTGGCAAACCCGCACTTGGCCGTTCTTCTTCTTCACGGGGACGATGTTGGCGAGCCACCGAGCATATTTCGCCTCCTTGATGAAATCTGCAATGATAAATTTATCTACCTCGGCGATGACTTGGTCTTGAAACTCCGGTCGCAAGCGTCGTGGAGGCTGCTTGACGAGGGGATGTTGCGGATCAATCGCTAGCTTGTGTGTAGCGACACGAGGGTCGAGCCCCGGCATATCTTTGTAGCTCCAAGCGAAGCAATCTCGATACTCCATCAAGAAGCGTCGATAGTATTCACGCTCCTCTTCCGTCAGCGTGGAGCTAACAAAAGTGGGGCGTGGATCGTCTTCGGTTCCGAGGTTGACTTTGACAAGCTCATCTATGGTGGGTTGACCACCATCTTCTAGCTCTTGTGGGGGCATCGTGGACTTGTCCTCTTCCTCCACCTCAATTGGCACGTCTCCCATGGAGCTTTGTCGGTGAAGATCATGACATGAAGGTTCCTCGTCATCTCGGGAAGAGACGAACATAGCATGGCATGTGACTCGTGTGAGGTCACCGTGTACCTCCTCTTCATCGTCGTGGCCACCCGGGTGGGTGTAGCCAATCCCGAACTTGGTTCGAGTCTTGCCCTTCTGCTTGATGAGATCCTCGGCTTGTCTCCACCACGCCTCGCAGACTGCCTCGCAGACTGCGGGCGGTGGCGGTATCCTATTGTTTTGCCGAAGAGTGAAGCCTGCCTTCTCCAGCAAGCGCGCCATTTTGGGCTCGACCTTCATTGTAGATAGTACTTCTTCTGTATCACCACGAGGTTGGGGAAGCTCAAATATGGAATCGCAATCTTGTACCTGCGGAACTTTATAAAAAATAGTTTGGGTTCTAGACCTAGATGAACTTGGGATGGCCCAAACCTCTAGTGGAGAAGCCGTGGATATGTAGAGGGATGGGGCTGCATGACGTGAGCTCCCCGCACAACTTCCTCGATTTCCTTTATTCTCCTTCTAACCGTTCCTTCTCGCGTGGGTGCACATTCCCCCTTTGGAGTGTTGCGCACCCGTAGCGTGATTATTGATGGCGCATCATTGCTACCGATCGACACCTTCAAACCTCTCTAGGCACCTGCAGAGCTTCCAAGTATTAAACAACTCGGCTCTTGGTGCGCCAAAGTCGATGAAGATGTAGAAGACGCTGGCAGAGGCGTCGTTGCCGACCTCAACGTGATTGGAGTGGACAACGGATATCTTGCTTTCAGTAGCAATGGGGTCGTCGGGGCCGGCATAGAAGAGCTAGCCCCCAGCGAGATTGAAGTCGAACCCCCCATTCCACCATGGGATGAGGGTTTGTAGTCATGCTGCATAGTTGAGGAAGGTCGTCTATGCCTAGGGTGCTTGCGATTCCGGGAGGAGGAACCATGTGCATCCGTGGGAGAGCATGGCATGATGAGGCGCCGTGCTTCCGAGACTGGCGTAGCACCTGGCTTGATTAAGACGTCAACCGCTGGTGTTGTCCGCCCGACATGTTGGCCGTCCTCCTCGACGGGGAAGTAGTACTTTGCATCCGCATGATGCGACTCATGCATCGTGTAAGGGTTGGTGTTGCCGATGATGCGTTGTTGCGTTCCATTGCCATCGAGGAACTTTAGGCATTGGGGAAGAGTAGAAGGCACCACACTATACTTGTGGATCTAAGGCCTTCCTAACAGAGCCGAGTAGGAGGTGTCCGATTCGATGACGAAGAACCGCACCTTGAAGCTGAATGTAGACATTTGGATCTTCACTGTGATGGCCCCAAGTGTGGGTTTCCCTTGGTTGTCGAAGCCGCATATCATCACGTCGGTGGACTCCAGGTCATCCACCGTGAAACCTGCCCGTTTCAAACTCCGAACGGGCAGTATGTTCACGGCAGACCCTGGGTCGATGAGGATCCGACGAAGATGCGCAGCCCCAATGTTTCCTTCCACGTAAAGTGGTCGGTTATCGGCACCGTCTTCTATGATATTGTCCTCCTTTTCGAACGTGATCTCATTCACAAACAAGGGATTGGGAAAAAGACGGTGCTTCACCATGCACACTTCATAGAGTTCTGGCGCCTGGAGCGCCTTGATGAGGGCTTCCCGCAGGTTTGGCACCAGCATGAGCGCATCGTGCACACTTAGGAGTGTTGGGATTCGCTTGAGTTGGGCAATGATGTTGTGGTCGACATCTTGTGGTTTCACCTTCCCCTCATCATGTGCTTTGGGTACTTCTTCACGTGGTGCCGCCTCCTTCTGAGCCGCCGGCTAATCTACTCTTGTTTGCTTGGCCTTTAGGGGGTCGGGTAAGACCTTTCCCCCACGCAGGTTCATGTTCACCTCTTCTACCTGCAAGTCCTTTGTGGCTCCTTCGGCGTGGAATTCTTCATGCTCTTCAGGAGTGAACATGTTGTCTGATTCGGAGCTAGGGGTGTCCTTGTAGTTGAGGACGACGTTGCAACTTGCCATGTTGCGCACTTGAGAGGGGCTTTCCTCATCTTGTACTCCTTCTGCCTCCCCTGCTAGCGCTTGGCCCCAACCAGGTGGGAGAAAAGTCCTGATCGGGGGAATGACTCGTCTCCCTCAGACTTGGGGACGAACCTCGGCGGGGGACGGCGTTGACTTGGATCA
The DNA here is from genome assembly GCA_023614405.1 of Avena insularis. Lineage (NCBI taxonomy): Eukaryota > Viridiplantae > Streptophyta > Magnoliopsida > Poales > Poaceae > Avena > Avena insularis. Next base: position 491,617,338 of record CM042692.1, on the reverse strand, counting down.
ACTCGCCTTAAGATTGTTGGGGGAATGCGTGTTGATGGTGCCGGACGAGGTGGTCGGGTTGGACGGTTCCTCGGGCACGGCCTCCGATGGACCATGCTCCAAGGCCTCTCCATGGATATGGTTGGTGTAGAATCCCGTTGAAGGAGAGGTGTCGATGATGCCGCAAGGACGAGGTTGGATAGCTGGCCCTCCACTTGTGAGAGGGGCGCCCATCCATCTTCATGTTCCACTTCTTTCCTTGATGACGAGGGCACAACTACGCTCACCGTGTTCACGGCTTGGTAATCTGGATTGATGGCTTCTAGGTCCAAGTTGATCCTCTTCTCATTAACAGCTCTTTGGAGCCATTCCTTGAAGGCGATGCAGTCTTTGATGATGTGCCCACGTACCTATGATATGGACAAAATAAAGCATTATCCGTCATCCCCACCTGATCGGGTCTTCGAGGCTCCGGAAGGTTCAAGGCTCCATGTTCCATCAACTGGTTGAACATGTCCTTCACCAGCTCTCTATGGAAGATGTATTGCTTCTTGAGGAGTTCTTGCATCGTTGGTCGTTGCCTTGCTCCCGCTTGCTCGCCTCTTGCCCCCAACATTGGCACGTTGCCTTGCGGTGTAGAGGAGAAGACTCTTGCGGTGTTCGCCTCCACCGGTGCCTTCATCTTAGTCCCATCATTGGTTGGCTTGGATGTCGAAGCGAAGCGTTTGGACGGGTCGAATGCGCTGGCATTCGTGTAGAGCTCCACGATCTGTGGTGACTTCTCGAACTCGAGCTTCGTTGCTACCACCGTCGTGCTTAGAGCACTAAAGGTTCTGGGGCTCGCGCCGAGAGACCTCAAGTGACCAATGTGGTTGCATTCCGTGGACACACATCTCGATGATGTCCTCGAGGTGCATCTCTCGAGCGAGCCGCACATAGCTATTGCGGAATCGAATGACGTAGTTGTCGATGGACTCTTCCCGTTGCTGAAGAACTTGTGCGAGCTCAACAACAGAGAAATCCTTCTTCATGGCGAAGAAGTGCATCTTAAAGACATCCTTCATGCCCGACCAACTTCTGATGGATCCAACCGATAGACGGTTGTACCAATGGAAGGCAGGTCCGGTTAGTGATCCCGAGAATTGTCGAAGGAGAAGCGACGAGTTGTTTGCAGTGTCGCCACATGCCGCCTCGAAGTATGCCAAGTGCTCCCTTGCATCGCATGTCCCATCGAATTGACGGAACTTCGGTGGGTGCCACCTCGCAGGGAATGACACCATGTCATTCCATGATTCATAGGGCTTCTCCAGCTCGCTCCCCATGGTACGAGGAGAACTATCGACCTTCATTTGCTCGAACCTCTTATCAACCATGTCTTGAAGCATGTCGTGGTAGCCTTTTAGCATGCTTTGTTGTGGGGTTGCGTCGGCCGGACCAGCGGGTCTAGCCCAATGTCGAGCGTGCGCACTTGTTCCTTCATGTTGGCGTCCGTGATTGGGTGGCACACTTGTTAGAGCGCCAGCCTACAGCTCCTCTTCTTGCGGGTTTGTCACCCTCGGTGGTACGCTTTGTGGCGGAACACCGTCGTTGTCATTGTTGTTGTTGTTGTTCATCATGAGCTCGATGAATTGATCGAGTTTTGATGTTAGTTCGTCAATCTTTTGGCGCTGCTCCATCTCCTCTTCCAGGGCAGCTTCTCTCCCTGCCAATCATTCTTTCCACCATCTACCGCCATGTGGGCTGGTGCGGTATGGAGGTCTTCAAGGTCGTCTTCGCAGTCTGATAGGACTGAAGGGGCGAGCTCATGGTATGGAGGGGAGTACGGAAGTTTCTCCAATGAAGAGGTAGGAGACGAGTCGGAGAAGCTCTCTTCATTGTCACCGTGGTCGTCCATCCCTTCCTCTCCGGTTGACTCGTCGGTCACACTCCAAAGTGCGACAGACCTTAGCCACGTCTTGGCCCCGGGTCAACTTGCAACCTGCAATAACTCATCGGGATCTCGTGGAAGTCTTGGTGATGTCGGTGTAGCATCGTGGCAAAATGTCCGGGTGGTATCCCGAGTCTCCATCAGAAAGTGATCCTTTCCCTGCCATGATGGTAAGACATGGGGCCGTAGACCTTGCTCCCTCTTGAGTTGTAGAAGTGTCGGACTTGGCCTCCGCGTCCGTACCCTTGAACCATGAACGTACATGGCCAAGGCGTGGCAAGAAAGCTTTCTTGAAGTCGGCTTTGGGGTTTGGCACAATCTCCTCGTCGGAGGGGTAGCCAAACTCATGGGTCACTTGAGGAGGTTTCCACCCGTGACTAGGCCCAAGCCTCGGGCGCACTACAACGGTGCCGCACAAGGCAAAGTTCTTCTTCGTCGCTTCTTTTTCGCCTATAGCCTCCTTCTGGAGGGCTTCCTCCCTGATCTTCTCCACTCCTTGAGGAGAAGAAAGTGAAGGGTTCGTTGGAGGCATCTCGTCTTTTCCTAGGGCAATGGAGGTTGAAGCCCCAAGATACGCCTCGGGGTTAGGGGAAGTTGCGGCTGGAGTCTCCTCGACGCCCTCCATTGGTGTAGATGTCGGTGTTGGTGTCTTTTTCCTTCGAGGAGGCGAGGATGACGATGTGTCCATCGCCTGTTCACCGCCTTGTTGAGGATTTGCTGAAGGAAGCAGTGGTGGAACCGCTTCGCCCTTTTGTTCCATGCCCCCTACGGGTTCCTTACATGGTTTTGGAGCAAGGCGGCTAAGCAGGTAATTGTACCGCTCGTGTCGCTCCAAGTTTGGAGAGATGCGGAAGCCGATCCTGTCACTCTCTTGAACGATCGCACCATCGGGTCGTACCCGAACTTGGGTATGGCGGAGCACCAGGTCTTCTAGCTCACGCTTGCGTTGGTTCTCTATGGGAACTCGCTGGGCTCTCGAGGGTGCTGATGGCATAGGTAGAAGAGGCGGGGCAGCTTGTCGTGTTGATGTAGTAGGCGCCTCCATCAAAGGGTGCACCTGAAGTTGCTCTCCACGCCTAGGAGGGGATGAAGTCCGTGGTGGAATGGCAGCTCGTGAGGGATCCCTTGGTCTCCACTGCCGAGTGGGACGGGGGTCCCTCTCATCATCTTGAAATCGTGACCAGCGGTTCCAACGTGGGGGCATGCTAGGATGCCCCCGCTGAGTGTGTCGAATGGGTGAAGGTTGGCATCGGGGCGCCAATGTGTGTCGCTCATGTTGAGGACGATGGCTAGGGGCTTGGTGTCTAATCCTGCCCCCACCTTGTGTCGATGATGAATTTGGCGCTCCTTGCTCATGGAGCCGCCTTTGGATGCTATTCATTTGATCCTGCAAGCAGCGAAACTCCTGTCGTAAGTCTTCTCCGCGTGGTGCAGGTGCCTCGTTCCGAAGAACGACGAACCTGTTGTCACTGGGGATGGGACGGCCGTTGATCGCCGAAGTGTGGCAGCATGGTGCACACATGCTGCCTCGGGGATATTCGGGGTTGATGGAGAGTGTAGGGCCTGGCGAGACAGACTCCTTACGGGAGTACCGTTTCCAGAACTCCTTCATGATGGCTCTTCTCACCGCCAGCTTGACCTCCGATGGCTCGGTGCTCATGCACGTGAACACCTCGTCGGCGAGGTCCTTTGCGCTGTGGGACCAATCTTCCGCAAGCGCCGCGCTCTTGGTGATGCGAGAGCTTAATTGCTAGTGGAGTCGTTGTACCTTGCGGTACTTCCTCCGGTAGTTCCTTGGTGGATGCGGGCTTTCCGACAAACGGGCGTTTGTCATGAGCCTCCGTAGGTCACCAGAGGCGGCTTCCAAGCCTCCCAGAAGCTGAACTCTGGTGTGCCCCATCGTTGGCGTCGCCTGCTCCATGCCTGAGAGCGGGGTCAGGGCGTGCAGTGATGCCGCACCCACCGGCTTGTAGGGGGCATTGGAAGAGAGGCACTGGAGCGCCCCCACGTCCCTTGTGATGTCGTATCCTATTGACTCCTTCAACAGGGCACGCGCCTCGAGCATCAACTCGCGGCGCTCGTTCTTCGCCATGACGGATGACCGCCTTTGTGCCTTCTTGGATTGCACAGTTTGGAACTGCGCTGGCTCCTCGGCTTGGTGCATGAACATCTTGGTGCTGACCTCAATGACAACCATGGGAGGGAAGGATTATCCAAAATGGATGGTGGCGTGGGAGAGTCCTCCTGCATGAAGAGGATTCTTGATCAGCGGAGCTCCACGCCATGGACTTGTCATGCAGGATGCTGTGTGGGTTGGGTGAACGGGCGAAGACGAGTCTGACGACCACAGCGGAGCAAAGATGGGAGGAGAACAAGGTCCCACCGGGCGTGCCAATTTGTTTCACACGAGAAAAACGTTTAGAGAGTAGGGGGGTGCTATTTTGGGGAAAAGATGGTAGCGTGTTTTTCTCATGCGCCGAGGTAAAGAAAAAGAAATACGGGCGTGCCAGTATACCATAGTACACAAGAAAAATATAGGGAAGTCGTATTTCATTAATCTCTCTTGGAGAAACAAAGTACAATATTCCAAGTACATGCGCCCTGTGGCCTGCTTGCGCGGCTAGCCTGACTATGGCGATTGCGATCTCCTGGTTCCCGGGGCCTCGGAAGGCGCCCGGTTAATTACTCCCGCGGGTTACGCCGCAGGACACCTCCGATTAAGCTGTGTGGTCGTCTTCGTCATCTTCGCTTCGCATTCTCCATGTATGATGTGGTGGTGGTGTGTGTGTGGGCGGCGGCAGAGCCCGTGTCCTCGTCGGTACACGCGCCGCGAGTAGTGTGGCCTTTGCTTTGGTCATGCCCGCCCTCGCCGTCGTGCCTCGTCGGTCTTAACGGTGTCGATGTAGTTGGAGTTGGTGTAGCATGGGTCCACTCAGCTGGGAGTTCTCGACGACTAGCAGCCTCGTTAGGGTGCGCAAGGGATATGCCTCGCAAGAGTAAGAGTCGACGGAGGTCGGCGTCGGTGTGAAACCGACACACACGTCAGCGGCGCAGCAAGTGTGGTCGAGGCCTCGTCTCGGCTCGACGCCGAATTCACGGCTGTCGTCCTAGACAAGAGCGTCGTCTCACGGGCTTGTGGAGGATCGATGTCGGAGGTGTTGTATCTCCTCGAAGGTTAGTCGTGTGCCAACCCAGTGTGGCTAGCGGCGCAAGCGTCACCCTGAGCGACCGTGAAACCATCGGACGGCGTCATGTATGGCGGCTTGGTTGGTTTTGCTGTGTCAGATATGGGAATCGGTGCAGGCCCTTGAGCAGCAAGAGAGGCACGCCCTCTATCTTGGGTGTCGGGACATACGCACACGAGCCACATTCGCATGCTAAAAAGCACTTGACGTTAGCTAGCCATGCACGCGTGCAATGCTTGCACACATGTATCTCTTTCTCACGCCACGCACTGCTAGATCTCCAGCTTCCCAAGCGTGTCGTACATCCATGGACAGCCGCGACGGCGATGTGTCTCCATGGTCAGGGAAGACGTGGACGAACGAGTCCAGCCGAGGTTCCCCCAGGTGTCCTCCACTTGAGCAGCATGCCCCGCTTCTCGGAAGCACGCGTGGTTGAAACCAAGGCCTTCTCCTGGTTCTCGACAACACCTTGAGGTAGGCAGGCTGCTTGTCCACAGCCCAGTCAGGCCGTCGCCTTCGGCACCATCAGCTCGTAGAGATGGAGGTGGCACCAGGATGCACGTCAGCAACCCGACGTCGCCGTCATGGGTGTCGTGGAGAGGGCGACGGGCTGCACGCCGGCAGTCCCGACGCCATCTTGGTGTGTCCTAGAGAAGGCGTCGGGCTGCACGCCAGCAGCCCCGACATCGCCGTCTTGGCGCCGCTGCATGCCGGCTGCCCCGACGTCGCCATCTCGGGTGTCGTGGAGAGGGCGCCGAGCTGCACGCTGGCAGCCCCGACGTCGTCTTGGGTGCCATGGAGAGGGAGAGCGCCGGCATCTCATCGCCGTCATCTTGGGCGCCATGAAGAGGGAGAGTGTCGGGCTGCACGTCGGCAGCCCAACGCCGTCGTCTTCGACACTGTGGAGGGAGAGTGTCGGGCTACACGCCGGCAGCCCAACACCGCCGTCTTCAGTGACGTGGAGAGAGAGAGAGAGAGTGTCAGGCTGCATACCAGCAGCCCAACGCCGCCGTCTTCGGCGCCGTGGAGGGAGATAGTGTCGGGTTGCACGCCGGCAGCCCAACACCGCCGTCTTCAGCACCGTGGAGAGAGAGAGTGCCGGCTGCACACCGGCAGCCCAACGCCGCTGTCTTCGGCGCCATGGAGGGAGAGAGTGTCGGCTGCACGCCGGCAGCCCAACGCCGCCATTTTCGGCGCCATGGAGGGAGAGAGTGCTGGGCTGCACGCCGGCAGCCCAACGCCACCGTCTTCAGCACCGTGGAGAGAGAGAGTGTCGGGCTGCACACCGGCAGCCCAACGTCGCCGTCTTCGGCGCCATGGAGGGAGAGAGTGCCGGGCTGCACGCCGGCAGCCCAACGCCGTCGTCTTCAGCGCCGTGGAGAGAGAGTGTGCCGGGTTGCACGCCGGCAGCCCAACGCCACCGTCTTTAGTGCCGTGGAGAGAGAGAGAGAGAGTGCCGGGCAGCACGCCGGCAGCCCAACGCTGCCGTCTTCGGCGCCATGGAGAGAGAGAGTGCCGGGCTGCACGCCGGCAGCCTTGACGCTACCCCGCCGTCTTGGGAAGCCTGGAGAGGAGGTCAGGCTGCGCGCCGGCAGTCCGTTCGGCAAGGTGTACGTGCGCGTGCATTATGCAGAGAGAGGAGAGAGTATGTTCTACCGTGGTTCTTACCATTAGAGACCATCGTCTTCTCCGCCATGGAAGCTCTTCCTTGCTCCTAAACAATGTGTATGTGTGTGGTATTTGGAGTTTGGAGTGGGAGATCGTGTAGATGGGGTATGATGGGTGCGTGTATATGATTTTGTGTGTTGATGGATCCTGCTTGCTCCGGCTTCATCTCCAGCTGCGCGAGAGATCACTCCACCTCAGTCCTCCGTCTCCAGGCGTGCGTGTGTATGCCTCCAGGGTGTTGTTCGTCGTCTCCCTGTCTCAGCTGGGTGTGTGTCATTTTATAGGTGGCAGCCTCGCCCTCCGAGAGGGCTTATCGCGGTGCTTATCCCGACTCCCGCAGCTGCTATCTCTCCAGGAAAATCGTGGCCGGCAGAACGTGTTTTTATGCTTATCTGATCGGCTTCGGTGCACGTATCTGTACGGAGCTAAACAAAATAAAACTTGTTACACCCGATCCTGTAGCCAGCACGATACGTAGTACGTGCGGCCGGCCGGGCCGTACATACGCCTTAGGTTGTATTTCTGTATTCCTGTAAAATAAACTAGTAATTAATTAAATTATGACTAGTAGCCTTTTTCCTTTCTTAAGCATTAATGTGATGTGTCGGTGGCTTTCAACGTGACGTTGCATGCACTTTGATGCATATTAGCCCGACGTACGTACAGTCGTACACTTGAGTTTGATCGACCGGCTCCATCCACTGAACATACTTGTTATTATTAACCGGTACAAATTAGCGTCGAATAAGTAGGTAGACTGAAATATTATCATTGTAATCATCATATATTGGAGGTATAATATTATCAAAGTAAATTTTCTCCTCCATGTTTAGGGGACTAAAATATCATGCTGATCAAAACCAGCTTCTCCAAGCTTAGACTTTTCCATAGCATTAGCAATAATGGTATTCAAAGAATTCATACTAATAACATTGCTATTAGCATGCAAATAAAGTTCCATAGGTTTTTTAATATTCTCTTCAAACACTTCATGTCCCAACTCAAGATAAATACTATAAAGTTCTCTAATTTTTTTATTGTTTTCTATTAAACCTAACTAGTGAAAATAAAAAATAAAAAAGATATAATTCCAGAATCTAAAGGAAATAATTTTAAGCACTCACACACCAGCAACGGTACTAAGAGATAGCTTAGTAGCCAGAGGACGTGCGTACCTTTTACCTTACCTCCCCAGTAACGGCGCCAGAAAATAGCTTGAGGTCTACGCACGCTTGTATTCTTGTAGACAGTGTTGGGCTTCCAAGTGCAGAAATTTGTAAAATAACAGCAAGTTTCCCTTAAGTGAATCACCCAAGGTTTATCGAACTCAGGGAGGAAGTGGTCAAAGATATCCCTCTCAAGCAACCCTGCAGTCAAGATACAAGAAGTCTTTTGTATCTCCAACACACTCAATACAATTGTCAGGTGTATAGGTGCACTAGTTCGGCGAAGAGATAGTGAAATACAAGTAATATGGATGATTATAAGTGGTAATTGCAATCTAAAATAAGAGTGGAAGCAAGAAAACATGTAATAGGACTGATTGTAAATGGTGTTTCAATGCTTAGAAACAAGGTCTAGGGATAATACTTTTACTAGTGAACATCTCATATAAATATCTTCTTCATTAAGCTATCCTGAACTACTCTCGGTTGGACGATGTAGGGCTATAACAGCACACTTTAAAGTTCGTATTCCCCATCTAGATAACCCCTCACTATCACCTTAAGCGCTAGATGGTTCTAACAAACACCACAATCTCATAGAGACATCCAACTCAAATTATACTCATGATAAGTATTTCTGTAACCTTAGCCTAAGTGCCACACGGTGTGCACACCAGGGCCGGTCCTGAGATTTCAGCGGCCCGGGGCGAATTTAGGATTTTGTGCCCCTCCCATCAAAACAATAATAAATATTTGTAGTATATAATAAATCTTAGAAATAAATATCTGAAGTAGATTCGACACATTATTTGTCAAAATAATAATTTGTAGGTATAAACTTAAATTATCAATAAACATTTTATATATTTGTAGACTAAATTTTACTACTAAGTCTCATAAATTACTATAAAGCCAATATTTTTCTACCTCTATCCCGATGAATTAGTCCTACATATAATCCTAAGTCGTCAATTTGGCCAACTTGACATTAGGTAGACACAGGCCTAGGTATACATGACAAAAATATATCATCAGAAGCTTTAGATGTTATATTTTATAATATTTTTTTTGTTATATAATGTATGTATATTATATAGTTCAAATTGACAACCTAGTGATGTCGGCATGATTTATACACCCGGACGGAGGGATTATTAATTATACATAACGCGTTAAATATACTCCCTCCGATCCATATTAGTTGACTTAAATTTGTCTAGATTTAAATGTATGTAGACTTATTTTAGAGATAGATATATCCGAATTTAGACAAAACCAAGTCAACTAATTTAGGTCAGAGGGAGTAACTATAACTATAAGAAAAATCAAGACACTTTTTTAGCAAGAAAATGGGCATTGTTTTTTTCGGAGCAGAAGGAAATGTGCATCGACTGTGCATTGCATATCCTGGATCGGTAACCTACTAACCAGCCATGGTCCACCTCATGGGCCCCACCCCGTTATGCATTCGTATATATAGCTGATAATTAATTTTTTTTTTGAGAACTAGCTGATAACTAATGGGAGAAAGCTAACCAAGTGAAGAAAGCCCAATCCAACAAACGAGGTCAAAGGCCCAAGTTTCAGCCATAACGCTTCGTGCCTTCATCCTCATTTGCTTCTCTCAACCGTAATAGAGAAGTAGCGAACTGCTCCAATGGCGTTGAATTGGGTTCTTTCCATCGTCGCTGCTAGTTGGGAGTTAGGCCCCCCTTCGTCTTGGGGCCTGGGGCGGCCGCCCCTCCTGACCCCCCTCAGGGCCGTCCTGGTGCACACAACTTCACACACATGGGGATAAGTAGAGATTAATTAAAGCACTTGAGTAGCAGAATAGATCTACTTATTCAACTAGATTACAAAGCTCATGATCTCAATAAGATCACGCATAGAGAGAGAGATGAACACATAGCTACCGGTAGAGCTCTTAGCCTCGAGAGAGAACTACTCCCTCCTCATCATGGGAGTCAGCAATGGCGACGGGAATGGCGGTGGAGTCGATGGAGATGGCTCCAGGGGCACTTCCCCATCCCGGCAGGGTGCCGGAACAGAGACTTTTGTTCCCTGAATCTCCTCTTCGTTGGCGGCGGTGATGCGGAACTTTTCGTGGAATTCTGATCCTCCCCTTAGGGTTTTCGTCTCAGGGGGTTTATATAGGCGAAGAGGCAAGGATGGTGGCCGCCGAGGGCCACACACTGGGCTGGGCGCCAGGGGCCGCGCCACCCTATGGTGTGGCCGCCTCGTGGCTCTCCTCCGTCTCTGCTTTGGACTTCTGTGTCGTGTCGGAAAAAATAGGAACTTCGGCTTTTGTTTCGTCCAATTCCGAGAATATTTCTTTACTAGCTTTTCTGAAACCAAAAACAGCAGAAAATAGGAAACTGGCACTGCGGCATCTTATCAATAGGTTAGTTCCAAAAAATGTATAAAAATGTCTCAAAGTGTAGACAAAACATAATATAGTTGATACAAAACAAGTATGGGTCATCAAAAGTTATAGATATGTTTACGACATATCAGGAGCCACCAGCTTGAAATGGTGTATGGCTTGGAAAGGGAGAAAGATGATATAGGAGGGACATTAGTCCCGATTGGTGTCTAGAACCAGGACTAAAGGTCCATCTTTAGTCCCGGTTCGTGTAACAAACCGGGACTAAAGGGTCTGACGCCGGGCCTAGCCTGCCTGAAACCCTTTAGTCCCGGTTCATGTACAAAAGATCCTGTTCGAATCAGGTCTAGTGTGTGCTGCCTCCTGTGGCCATTTCTAGCCGTTGAAATCGGGGCATTAGTCCTGGTTTGTAGCAAAACTAGGACTAATACCCCCGAACCAAAGACCAGTTTTCTACTGGTGAATCATAGTGTTGCCCTCATATTGTTCAGTTCAATTGGTGGCAACAACTCAGAAATACTTTCTACATAGTTTATGTATCTTTGAACAACTGTCGGATTAAAAATCAACTTTCATAAAAGCTAGATCTTCTGTTTTGGGAAAACCAAAGAGGAGGAACAATAGTACGAGCAAATATTTGGTTGTGAGGCTGGGTCTTGCCTTTTACGTATTTGGACATACCCATTCATTATAAAAAACTTAAAAATTTAGATTGGTATCTAGTAGAGACTATATTTGAAGGGAAGCTGGGATGCTGGAAGGGCAAGCTTTATCTCATGGTAATCGCTTGGTTCTAATCAATTTTGTATTAACAAGTTTATCTATGATCATGTTATCGTTTCTATAAACACCAAAGGGGGTAAGGAAGCGATTGTATTTTTATAGATCTCACTTTTTTGGCAAAATGATGAGAATAAAAGAAAGTATAGATTAACAAAATGAAACATAATTTGCTGACCAAAAGATCAGGGAGGTTTAGGTATTGAGGTGTTGGAAATTAAAAATAGTTGTTTATTAAGCAAATGGGTTTTTAAATTATTCAATGAGGAAGGCGTTTGGCAAGAATTGCTACATAATAAATATTTAAGTCAGAAAACTTTGTCTGAAGTTCAACCGAAACTAGCCGATTCTCCATTTTGGAAAGGACTTATGCAGGTAAAAAACGAGTTCTTTAACAGAGGTCACTTCCAAATTGGGAACGGAGCTAGTACTAGGTTTTGGGAGGATACATGGTTGGGATATTTACCCTTGTCACAACAATATCCATCTTTATACAATACTGTGCAACGAACTACTATGACTGTTGCGCAAGTATTAGCTCAAGTACCACTAAATATTGGTTTTAGGAGAGTACTTAGTGGCAATAAATGGTCTGATTGGTTACACCTTTGTCAAAGGCTTATGATGGTGCAATTGTCGGAGGACCAAGATAAGTTTGTTTGGAACTTAACTGTGGTTGGATATTCTCGGTGAAATCCATGTACAAAGACCTTATGAATGATCATACGGTATTTCTTCAAAAATATCTTTGGAAATTAAAAATTCCACTTAAGATTAAAATTGTCACGTGGTTCTAAATAATAAAGTGCTTCTTACAAAGAATTATTTGATTAAAAGGAATTGGGAAGGTTGTAGCAAGTGTTGTTTTTGTGTCTCAAAGTAAACCATAGAACATTTGTTTATATCTTACCCTTTTGCTCTCTTATTGTGGCGTATTGTTAATTTTGCTTTTGACCTGCCCCATCCGGCTAATATAAATAATATGTTTAGCAACTGGTTAAATGGTGTTGATAAGAAGTCTAAGGACCGAATTCGAGTTGGTGTCTTGGCCTTGTGTTGGTCTATCTGTAGATGTAGGATATTTAACAAAAACAAAACTTTCAATCTTTTACAGGTAATTCATATGGTGGCACATTGGGTGCAACTATGGGCTTTTCTCTAACCTTAAGACCAGCGGTATATTATGGCTACTGGGTGCAGCCGTCTCCTGATGGTCGGTCGAGATTTATTCACCCAGTCGTACTAGTGGCATACTAGTCGTTTACATGATCTAGGAGTTATATGTCTCTTTTGTTTTGCTAGTTGGTGCTTGTATCAACTTTATGTGATTCATGATCTGTAAACTTTTAGATGATGAACTATCAATAAAAGACTGTGTGCATCAACCGATGTAGAGGCCAGGATTTTACTTCCCTTTTCAAAAAAATAGTATTAAGTGTCATTACTAGGATAGAAAGTACTACGGTATGATTTAGCAGCTTGTTTCAGCCATGGGAAAGTGACGAGCTATGAGGTGCCTGATGTCGCTCAACGGTAGTAGCTTTTCTTATTCTTGCTCGACTTCCACTTCTTCAGCATATACTCGACTGCCTCGTCAAGAGGCGCTCACCGGTTCTCCTTGAAGTTCCACAGCACAGGTACGGCATACCTGCCATTCGGGTTGTATTCGTTAATATCAAGGAGGGCACCACAACATCATGGGCCTCCTGCCCCGCTTCTTCCTTCAGGGTTTACAGCATCTCGTTTGCATTCCGTAAGAGTTTTGAACAACATACATAAGTTCAAATTCAGTTCATTAAGATACAACATAAGGGAGCTTTTTATTAATCTTACTTCTTCATAGCCTTTGGAACATCAAATAGATCTGGAGAAAAAACAAGAAAAATACCTTTTCTTTCTCTGCTTCGATTTTTGCTCGTCTATATTTGTCCTTCTAGCCAACTCTTCAAATTCCTCATGACTCTGGCTGATTTGTTCTCTCCCGGTCACCAGTTCTTATAGCACTCTTGATTATGTGCACGTATTTTTTTATATTTTATATGAGCATCTTCCTGCATCTTTCTTATCTCTGGTCATCAAACGGAAAAAGAAACTTAGTAAGTTCAGTGAGCACAAGATGATATTGTTGCTGCAAACAGTACTATAGCAAACATGTAAGATCATTTAGTATGCACTACTTTGCAAAACACACATGGCATCAAAATATACTTCCATACTTTCATTATGTTCCTCAACCAATCGATCTCTGTCTTTCATCATCCTATTAAGTTTAATGAAATTCTAATTGTTCTTCAGTTCCAATCCTTGTAAATGTTTGTACCTCTATTCCATTTGGCGTCCATAATGAGCTACATGCCTGACAGTTCCTTCCTGTTCCCGATCACTAATAATTCTTTTAGAACTCCAATGTTCCTTAAATGTTCACCTATTGTCCCAAGAGAGTTATAATCGGAAAAGCCATCCATAAAGACCCTCCTTTCTATAGTTTATTTTGTTCCAATCTACCTTGTTGTACTTATCCACTATGAAAAGCTTTTCAAATTCGGATGCATCCTTCAATCCAGTCCAATCTTCATCGAACTTGATGATGGAGTGATTGATTTGGCCGTTGTAATCCAATTTAACAATGACCCAGGGCCGACCCATAGGACAGGGCAGAGGGGTGCTCGCCCTGGCCCCAAGGAGGTAGGGGTCCCGGTCTGAGACTTCTGTGTGTACCTATATTTGTCTTATATTTTTGAGACCCAACAGGGTGAAATAATTCTAAAAAATATAGATGATCCAAGTTATAACCTTTTATATCTCTACTCTGACTTTTCTTTCTTAAAAAAATACTCAATTTTTTGTATAAAAAAGAGGGAAGCGCAAGTTCCATTTAAAAAAAAACATAGAGATATATCATTTAGTTTCGATCACGGGGAACAACATCAATATTGTCCTAGAAAATGCTCTAGCATTTCTAAATATTTTTTCTCGATGTACCATTTCTTTGGCCTCTCCAAATGCGCAGAACAATACCGACCCTCATGTGCCTCTACAAAGTTGTTAATATTTATTAGTGGAGAATAACGACACGAGCACATAACTATATCATTCCGCAATCAGCTCTCCTCAAATTCCCAATGGGTCTACTTGTCCCCACCATCCATGTTCTAAAGAGTATTTCATTCTCTTGTTAATTCAGTGTCTAATGTGTCTACGTTTCTACTCATTTTGTGCACATGCATATGAATATGTTACTTCCATAATTTTGTTCTGTGATTAATTTTAGAGGTACATATATATATACACGTGTACACAACGAGCAATTGATAGGAATAAGATCATGGTAAATATTTTGCTCGATCAATAGAAATGAGTGGTTTTGAATGTCTTCACCGACATTTCAAAGACAATCTATCAAATGTACAGATTCTATAATTGTTTAGAGGCCTAAAAACACTAATTATGCTTAAACTTTGAGTAATACGAATTTTTTAGCATAGATATTAAATAAATATTTAAGAAATTTTCTGAAATAGGGGGGCTACTGCCCCCCCCCCCCTACCCAGTGAAACTTTGCCACTTTAAATGAGGGTCTTTGGTGTCGTCTTGCCCTAGGGCCCCCAAAATCTATGGACCGGCCATGGCCCCGACATGGTCTAAACCGTGAAAACTATGATCTTAGCCTATCCTCGGTTTCTTGGGCAGAGTGCGCGGACTTCAGATCAGTTGGTACATTAACCAGAATAGCCGTCCATGGCCATACAAACTTCTCTTCTTCTTTCTTGGGAAGCTTGCACTCAACAGTGGCCACTTGTAGTGATGGGTCCAATGAGCTGCTCAAATCATTCTTCACAAACTCAGAAAGTGCTAGGTGTGCTGTCCTCACCCTGGCCTTGCGTTTTGAGGCAGCCCCAATTCCGGAGGCATGCTGCAGAAGATCCTTGTCGTCGTAATCCTGCTTCTTTTTTCCCGGGCATAACGGGCATCGGAAGGTTTTCTCGCCATGTTGCACTTTCAGTTTTCCTGCCCGCAGTTGAGTGTAAATCTTGTCCTTATACTCATCGATCTCCAAATCACTAATCTTGGATTCTTCTCCGGAGCTATGTTCCATTGGGGATTTGGATGTTGGGAGATAAAATGAACTACGGATGTGCAGTGATCAGTTTCATCAAATGATTTGAAATGATTCATATTGGTAAAAATGAAAGAGAATGAAGATGATATTAGTAAAACATCGTGGCTCAGTTAAACTTGGTACTGGAATGTAGACTACAAATATTTAAGCATAGAAGAAGAGGTGATTTGCATGGATGATTAGCTTCGTATAAGTGTGAGCTTAAAGATTTGGCTTGTTCTCTACCTTAAGCAGTTGTTAAGTTTATCTATTGATAACAAATGTAGCAAACTACATAAATTTGGAAGAAATATGATTAAACAGACCACATTTCATATACATACACTTTCATAAATTTGTATACTAAGTAGGAAAGTGAAAAATCAGTTATCACATTTCTAAAATGATCCGAGAAATGACACAAAAACCTATGCATGGGATGAACATGCAAGTGAGAATCCAACCGTTTCCTAAAAAAATTTAATGGGATTGAATAATAGAAAAAGGACTTGGTAGATCCAGCTGAGTGGATTTCCTCTGCCGCTCGGAATCCCTATTCTTACTTATAACAGCTAACATGTTGTGTCGGGATTTAGTTGAAGGAACCCCCGATTTTGTTTGGAAAAAAGGCAAGGATGAATTGATTTACATCATTAGGTTTACCACGCAGCAAAAATTCGGTAACTAACTCAACCGAGTGAGGGGCAAAATGATTTAGACCTGTATTGATCGCTGCCAACAGCGAAGAAAGGAAAAACCTAGTAGCAAAAGGAAGTCTAAAAGGATCCCATCTGGTCAATGCTAGGTCGGACCCCCATTTTTTGTTGGAAAATAGCCATAATGGAAGGATTGATTATTGCACAACAAATAAATCGGCATGTTACTCTGGAACAATCCAATCGACCGCCAAAAAGGCGATATAGAAGGTAGGTTTTCTCACCAATGGAGGAAGGTCGCCTCTCCCACCCGTCGCTGTTGGCATGGGAATGCGGAGGAATTTTGGGGAGAAATCATAGGAGGAGGTGAAGCGGAAGAGACGAGAGGGAGAGGGAGAGGAAGTGGAACACCATCGGGGTGTTTGGAGCTCTGAGACGGAAATGTGCTTCCGTCACCGTGCTTTTATGTGTGATGTCCCGAGGCGAGAGAGTTTTTTTATTAATAGGAAACATGCGCGTGTGTTGCAACGGGAGAGAAAACCCGCAAACACAAAAACCATAATTTTGGTTTAATTATGCTCGCTCCTCGGCTTTCAACCATGTCATCACTACAATTTAGGCATATCTCAAACATGGTTTAGTCAACATTATAAGTGCCATCTTAAAGTTATGAAATTTTTGTTAGAAGAGGACAATATATAAATATTGTAGACATCAAGCTAACCTAAGCTAATGATAAAACTTCAAGATTTTTTTTGATGTGGTTGTTGGGTAGATCACACGAGATTCTATTAAGTTGTTTATATTTTCTAATAAATTAATTTGGATAGTACCGTGTTCATTCCTATAACTACTGCAATTTTATCGCTCAGATCTCTTAAGTTTCACTTTCGGACAAAATTAGTTCCCTTGCTCCCATCTCAAAAGAGAAAGAGACACTCACAGCTTACTTTATAATCTTATTTGTTTGCTTAATACAACATAGAGTGTATATATATTGGACATATGACAATAAATTTCTAGCATCCTTATATATTTAATAAGGAGAAAAGAAAAGAAAAGAAAAACTCTAGTGTATTGGTGTGTACTACACGACTCTCACATTTACATCAACTATTCCTCAGAAAACACATACATGTATTAAGTGTATTTCTTAACAAAACACTGATAAACACATGCCTTCTCTGAACCATGAAATCTTTTTTGCAATTAATATTGTCTACTGGCTATACCCAAGATATTTGATATTCTATATATCACAAACTCCAAACCACTGCTTTCACTTCTCTGAACCAGCATGTGCTATTCGAACATTCTGAAGATTGCATAATTTGTATAGAAGGACGGCAAATACAATAGAAATCAGCACGGGGCATTCAAATTTCCATGCATGAGCACCACGGCCGGGTAACACACATCGAAAATCCAATGAGTAGTGGCAGTACCCGTGGTGCACAGGGACAAGCCGTAGAAAAAAAAGGCAGAACAACAGCTCCTTTGAGCTTGACCGGATGAGACCGAGTACATCATTGATGGAAGTGCAAAGCCGCTGCACGGCGTAGCCTCCGCCACATTGCTTTCCCCGGACGTCCCCTCGCCGTTGTTTCAGCGGGCTGGGGCAGTGGTATGTGTCTTCGACACCACGACTTGGCCTGCGGATGTTACCTGCTACGCCCGCGCCAGGGTCCTGCACACACACACCTCATACTACACTACACTACACCAAGCACAACCGGCTCGTCGTCCCCATCTTATCCAGACTATAGCACCTACTCATTCTGACTTTGTAAAGAAATGTAGCTGATTTCTACCGTAAAGAACAGAATCTCGGCCCAAAAATTCCAGCGTTGCATCGTATCAATCGGGCTCCTTCTCCACAAATTACAGCATCCATCTCGAGCTCCATCCGACCCTTGCCGTGATGCGACGTTCTGGAGAACGAACATGCTGCTCTGAACCTCTCGGAGTTGCCGCTCCCTGAACTGCTGCAGTGTAACGAGCAGCTCTTCCCAACCCTCAGTGGAGCCCTCGGCTGCCACCCAAGCGGTAGGGTAGGAACGGCCGGCGTGGTGCAGTTAATTTGTTCCTGTCGAGCTCGCGCCCCATGTCTGCGCATGGCTTTGCATCATGAGTCATGACTGTGGAACAGTAGCGCCTCCCAGGTAGAATGGACAAAAATAACCCAAAATCGAAACTATTTAACAAAATGAACTATGGACGAAACTATTTCACACCACTAATCCTTTTGAGTAGCGTCCAACCGCAAGACGCTATGCTCTACAGTGTAGCTCCTTGCGCAAAGGCGCTATAGCCTTGCCAGTGTGGCGGCTGCGTGGCCCGGCCTGGGCCCACCCGTAACAAAGGAAAGGCAAATGTTGTCTAAGATGAGCTGCCACGGAGGTCAAGGGTTAGTAGGAGGATGAGAGTTCTAGACTATGATGACGACTCGCAAGAAGAAGCGGAGGTGACAAAGAAGATACTTTCTCATTTATCCTCTTCCTCTTCTCGTCCTCTTCTATTGTAGATCATAGGACAAGTTCTTCCTCTTGCATGCCCTATAGAAGTTTGCACAAAAGTGTCTCGGTGCAACGGAGCATGGCCGGGAATATCAATCATCACCGAATTGAGAATTCCTTGATGACGGTCAGAGATGGCGCATATTTCCCTTTGAGTGGTTAATACCTTGGTTCTTAAAAGATGGAAGAACCACTCCCGATTGTCATTGTTTTCCGTTTCCACCAAAGCAAATGCCAAAGGAACCAACCGGTTGTTGGCATCGTTAGCTATTGCAATCAAGATAGTGCCCTTGAATTATCCGGTCAAGAAGGTGTCATCAACGGAGATAACATGCCTAAAATGTTCGAAAGCCCGAACACATTGCTCAAAACCCCAAAATGCATGGCCAAATACTCGAACGGTTCTTCCGTTTACTATCCTTGTCTTGTTCCCATAAGGTTCAATCACATGAACCATGGCCTGGTTAGCGTTGGTGATACGTCCAAAACGTATCTACTTTTCGAACGCTTTTGCTATTGTTGTCCTCTAAACTTGTGTGAATTGGATGCAACTAACACGGACTGACGCTGTTTTCAGTAGAATTACCTTGGTGTCTAGTTTTTGTACAGAAAATCAACTATCAGGAAAAATCCTGGAAAATATGCCAAAAATCATATTTCACCAGAAGACTCACGGAGCCAAAAGACGAGACGGAGTAGGGCCACGAGGGGCCCACACCACCGGCCAGGCTGTGCCGGGCTGGGTGGTGTGGCCACCTCGACTGCCCCCTCGGCCTCCCTCTTCGCCTATAAGTTGCCTCTTGACCTAAAAACTAAGGTGGTTTTCGACGTTTTTCCAGAAAGAGTTCCGCTACGCCGCCACCACCAGATTTCGCGATTCGGAACCAGAAACTCCGTTCTGGCACTCTACCAGGACGAAGAATTGGAGGAGATCATTGTTGGAGATATGCCCAAGAGGCAATAATAAAGTGGTTATTATTATATCTTTATGTTTATGATAAATGTTTACATCCCATGCTATAATTGTATTAACCGGAAACATTAATACTTGTGTGTTTTGTAAACATAAAAGAGTCCCTAGTAAGCCTCTTGTTAAGCTAGCTTGTTGATTAATGGATGATCATGGTTTCCTGATCATGGACATTGGATGCCGTTAATAACAAGATCATATCATTAGGAGAATGATGTGATGGACACACACCCTTAGTAAGCGTAGCATAAGATCAAGTCATTAAGTTCGTATTGCTGTAAGCTTTCAAATGCATAGTAACCTAATCCTTCGACCATGAGGTTATGTTAATCACCATCACCGGATGGGTACTTTGATGACATCAAACACCGCTTAAATCGGGTGGTTATAAAGGTGTCATTGGGTATTCTGAAAGTATGTGTTGAAGCGCATGGACCAAGATTGGGATTTGTCCATCCATATAACGGATAGATATGCTCTAGGACCTCTCGGTGGGATGTCATCTAGTTAGCTTGCAAGCATGTGACTAGGTCACAAGGGATGACATAACATGGAATGAGTAAAGAGTACTTATCAGTAACGAGGAAGAACTAGGTATGGAGATACCGATGAACAAACCTCGGATAAGTAGAATATCGCGTGACAAAGGGAATTGGTTTCGTATGTTAAATGGTTCTATCGATCACAAAGTCATCGTTGAGTATGTGGAAGCTGTTATGGATCTCCAGATCCCGCTAATGGTTATTGATTGGAGATGTGTCTCCATCATGTTTGCATATTCACGAACCGTAGGGTGACACACTTAAGGTTCGAAGTTGTTTTAAGTAGATATGGAATATGCGTTGGAGACCGAATGTTGTTCGGAGTCTCGGATTGGATCCGGGACATCACGAGGAGATCCAGAATTGTCCGGAGAATAAGATTCATATATTGGGGATCATTTTCTAAGTTAGGAAATGTTCCGGAGTGTTTGTATGGAGATTTTAGAAGGTTTCGGAATGTTCTGGAAGGTTCTAGAAGATTTCTTGGAGTTTGCTTGAAAACCAAGAAAGGATCAAGGAGTCTTTGTGGGGCAAGACACGGATTCATGGGGGAGGAGGATTCCTTCCCCCCTCCCAATCCGCCGGCCAAGGAGGGAGGGGAGTCCTACTAGGACTCCCCCTCCCATGGCGCCTCCCTCCTTTAAATAGAGGGGAGGGGGCGCCACCCCCTAGACCTATACCATAACAAACCCTAGCCGCCGCCTCTCTCCTCCTCCTTCGCTCTGCTCCGGCTTAGGCGAAGCCCTGCAGAAATCTTTACTCCACCACCACCACCACACCGTCGTGCTGCTGGGATTCCGTGGAGAAGATCTACTACCTCCGCGGTCTGCTTCGACTCCGCACGTGTGACCGACTGCGGAAGCGCTGCCGGAACGCGGCGCCGGAAGGATCGTCCACACGATCTTGAGATCGGCAAGTGATCGACTACATCAACCACAAGATCCGATCTCGTAACGCTTTCGGATCTACAAGGGTTAGTACAGATCTATCTCGTTGCACATGTCTAATAGATTAGATCTTGGCTTTTATCTAGATTAGATCTGGGTTTTGTTCGTTCTTGCGGTAGAAATTTTTTGTTTTCCATGCTACGAACCCATCAATCATCGCCATCATCATCACCATCGCTTCTCCATCGACCATCCATGTTTCCCCCATCTATGAGTGAGTAATCCCCCGCTGTAGGCTATGGGGATGGTAGGGATTGGATGAGATCATTCATGTAATGGCATCGGATTGTTAGGGCATGGTGCCTAGTATCTACTATTAGTGCTTTTTGACTTTGTTGCAACTTGTTGTGCTTAATGCTTGTCACTAGGGCCCGAGTGCCATGATTTTAGATCTGAACATGTTATTAATTCATTGTGATAGTATTGTTTATAGTCTTACCTGCAAGTTGTATACACATATTGTTGTCCGGAACCAAAGGCCCCAAAGTGACAGCAATCGGGGTAACCAGAGGGAATGGCTTTTATGTGAGGATCACATGTATTCATGGAGTGTTAATGCTTTACTCCGGTGCTCTATTAAAAGGAGCACCTTAATTGCCAGTAGTTCCCTTGAGGCCCCGCTGTAAACGGGCTGGCAGGACAAAAGATCTTGTGCAAGTTCTCATTGCGAGCACATATGACTATATATAGAACACATGCCTATGATTATTTAGTACTTGGATGCTTTATCTAATTTATCTGCAAATGCCCTACGTCTTGATTGCCATATGAATTGTCTTGTCCATGCAACGCTCGTCCATCCATCCCTATGCCTACCGCACTTTAATCTTGTTGTTTACTGCAATTGTTACTACTATCTTCACTTTTACTACGGCTATTACTTTACTATTGCTACTATAAAACTATTGCTACTATAAAACTATTGCTACTGATAAACTGTTATGAGCAAGATTGTTTCCAGGTGCAGCTGAATTGACAACTCAGTTGTTAAGGCCTATAAATATTCTTTGGCTCCCCTTGTGTCGAATCAATAAATTGGGTTTCACTTCTCTCGAAAATTCTGCGATACACCCCCTATACTTGTGGGTCATCAAGACTATTTTCTAGCGCCGTTGTTAGGGAGCATAGCTTTATTTATAAAATCCACTTGGAATCACTATTGTTCGCTGCCATCCATCCACTACAAGAAGAGGTACGGTTCTAAACACCTTTGTTGCTCTTGATTCACCATCTGTTATGAGTAAGCTCCTTACACCACCACATACACATACTACACACACTGCTACTACTGCTGAATCTGAAACTTCTGATACTTATGATGCTGCTTCTACTGTGCTTGATAAGAGTGGTTCATTAGGTCCTTTCCTAGATGCTACGATTGCTAGAACTATAGCTAGAAATACTAAAACTCCTAATGAAGATACTACTACACCTGTCAGTTCACCTGAGTCTAGAGAGAGCTATGATATTGAAGACGGTTATATTGAGATGATCGATGAATTTATTAAAGAATGTCAAAACACCCATGATAGGAGTGTTGTTAAGAGTCTCCTTGAGAGGCATACTATAAAACCCAAATTGTCTCCTAATGCTAAGTTTGCTGCATCTCCCATAACATTAAAGATAAGGATTATGATTTCTCTCTTGATCTATCTTACATAGCTATTGTTGAGAAAGAACCTTTTTGTGGGACTAAGAATGAAAGTGCGGTAGCACATATGACTGAGCTTTCTACCATGAGTGGCCTATTTTCTGATGATATTAAGATGCGCACCTACTTTGTTGCTAAAATTTTCCCTTTTTCACTAAAAGGATAAGCTAAAACTTGGTTTAATAATTTACCTCCTGGATCTATTGATAGCCCTGATTGCTTGATTAGTACTTTCCTACAGAAATATTTTCCTCCTAGTGCTAGACATGCTATTTTGCAGGAACTTTTTGATTTTAAACAAGGATAAAAGAGATATTGCCTGAATCATGGGCAAGGTTTTGTGCTTTGATTCATGCACAGGCTAGATGTCCATTACCTAAGAATGAGCTCCTTGATATATTTTATAATGGACTAACTGAAGAATCTAGGACATATCTGGATAGTTGTGCTGATTATGTTTTCAAGAATAGGACTCCCAAGGAAGCTGAGGAATTAATGGCTAAAATAAGCAAGAATTACGAAGACTGGATTCCTCCTGAACCAGGTATACGTGAGACAACTATACCTGAATCAACTATTCCTGTGCCTATTCCAACATCAAAGAAGAGGGGAGTTATTGAACTAAATGATGAAGTGATGAAGGAAGCTAAGAAATGTCTTAAGGAGAAGGGAATTAAAGCTGGCGACGTCAAGAATTTACCTCCTATAGAAGAATTATGTAAGCCAATTCCCCACGCATCCACTAGTGAGGTACACTCTCTCCAATATTTTGATGAAGGTGATATCCCTTACTCTAAACCTCCTGATCAATGCTTAGAAGAATTCAATATTTTTATTGTTAAGCAAGATAATTTTAATAAAAGGGTGCAAAATCATTTAATGGAAAACTCTAGAGCTATTGTTGAGTTAAAAGATATTGTGGAAAGAACCTCTAATGATGTTAAAATGCTTGTTAAACATTTTCAAATGGTTCAAACTCAAATTGATTAGCTTATTAAAGTACAAAAAGACTTGCTAGTTAATGCTGCTAAAGAAAAACATGCTTATGAAATTAGAACTAGAAGTGGTTGCTACCCAGGATCCTCTATATCCTGAGGGGCATCCTAAAAGAATTGAACAGGATTCTCAACAAGCAGAAAATAATGGTACTACTCCTAAGAAAAGAAAGAAGAAACATAAAACTATTGTAGAACCCTCTGAACCTGCTAAAGATCCTAATAGTATATCTGTCTCTGATGCTGAAACTGAAAGTGGTAATGAAGAAAATGATGTTCCTGATAAAGAAAAAGTTGAAAGCCTCCGGTGTGATGCGTGAGTAGTTCATCTCTAGACTACGGGTCCATGTAGTAGCTAGATGGCTGGTTCTCCTCCTTTGTGCTTTCATGTTTAGATCTTGTGAGCTCCGTTCATGATCAAAATCATCTATTTGTAATTCTGCATGTTGTGTTTGCGGGGATCCGATGGATATTGAGATGCTATTTCAGATTGTTTATTGATTCTATCATGTCTTTGTTATTTGTGATCTTGCATGCTTTCCGTTGTTAGTAGCTATCTTGGCCAAGTAGATGCTAACAACTCCAAGAGTTAGTATTTATGATCGATAGTGGGTTCATGCCTCTGGTAATCTGGGGAAGTGGCAGAAATCTCTAAGGTACTAGATGTGTTGTTGCTACTAGGGAGAAAACAACAATCCTTTGTTCATAGAACAATCGTATTGTTTACATTACACGCAATTCATAAAGCAATAATCTGTTGCTTGCAACTTAATACTAGAGGGGGGTCGAATGATAACCTGAAGGTGGATTATTAGTCATAGATGCAGTTGGATGGGGGTCTATGTATAATGTTGTAATGCCCAATCAAGTTCCAAAGGATTCAAGATGATTAGTATATGCATGTATTGCTTTTTCGATGTTTGTCAATTGCCCCGCTGTAATTTGTTCACCCAGCATGTTATCTATCCAAGGAGAGCCACCTCTAGTGAACTATGGATCCCGGTCATTTTCTTTTACATACAATCTACAAACTGTTTACTGCTTTATGTTTACTTTCTGCAAACTTTTACTTCCTTCCATTTGATACGTTTAATCCTTTGTTTTCAGCAAAACCGGTGAGATTGACAACCTCATCGCAAGTTGGGGACAGAGTTCTATGGTTGTGTTGTGCAGGTCTCCACGTTGCTGCTAGCACCGGTAGTGCGCCCTGCCAAGGCTCAGCTAGCAACACCTTTGGGGTGTTTCCTTGCTCCTACTGGTTCGATTAAACCTTGGTTTCATAACTGAGGGAAACTTGCTGTTGTGCTCATCATACCTTCCTCTTGGGGATCCCCAACGAGCTCTACATCAACACCGAGCCATCAAGCACTTTTCTGTTGCCGTTGCCGGGGAGTCAAGGACATCTTCACAAGGGGAGTCCCTCATAACCAATCTCTTTACTTTGTTATTTTTGTTTTGCTTAGTTTTTTTTGCTTTGTTTGCTTGTTTCTTTATCAAAAAACACACAAATTAGTTTTACTAGTTTGCTTTCTTATTTGAAAAACACAAAAAATTAGTTCCTTTCTTAAGTTGCCGCTATGTCTAGCCTTGCTCAAATCACTATGTCACCTAAGGAAATGATTTTCACTTTTAAACAAGGAATTGAGGAAAGCTTCAAGGAAGCTTGGTCTAGAATCTCTGATCTACATGAAAAAACTGAGCCTAAAATGACTCAAAGCTTGTTCCTTAGTAGTTTTTACCTCGGAATTGCTCTTTGCTATAGATATGCTTTAGATGTTGTTGTGGTAGGAGATTTCCTCCAATGTAATGAGGATGATGCTATTAATTCTATAAAGAAATTGATCCTCACTTACAACTTGCCTAGTCAAACTGATATTTCTTTCGCAAGAATATTTGCTAGACTAAACACTCTTGAGACTAGCACTACTAGCTTAAAAGATTGCTATAATACGCTGAGGGAGCATCATAATTATGTTCTAAATTCCGAACCATCAAAGTGACTCCCCACAGTAAAGATTGATATAAATACTGAAACTTTTCAAGCTCGTTGTGATATCATGTCTAAATTTTGTCTTATGCCCAAAGATATTTATGAATCTTTAAGGGCTTACTGAAGGGGGAAAAGAAATATCTCTTGCTAATAATGGTACCATATTACCTATTAGAATAGCTGAAGGAGTGTTTACAAAGATCCTTGGGAAAATGATTTCTACTAATTATCTTGTTATTGAATGTGCAGGAAAAGGACAAATTACACTTGGAAGGTCCCTATTAGAACTCCTTGGAGCAATAATAGATGTGGGAAAGGGGACCATGCACCTTTCTTCTCCACCAAACAATCATATTTTCCCCAAGGTTAAGAATAAAAGTAAGAGAGGTAAGGACAAGAAATTTGGTCTTAATTCTTCTTCATTTGAGAACACTTGATTCTTTTTCTTGCTTCTTATGCCTAACTTAAAGGCGTTAAAGAAAAG
The DNA here is from genome assembly GCA_023614405.1 of Avena insularis. Classification (NCBI taxonomy): domain Eukaryota; kingdom Viridiplantae; phylum Streptophyta; class Magnoliopsida; order Poales; family Poaceae; genus Avena; species Avena insularis. The sequence goes on along the minus strand of CM042692.1, from coordinate 491,591,400 downwards.
TACTTATTGGGAGATAACCCAAAAGTTTTAGATGAGTCTTGGAAGTTATTACTTCAGTAATAACCGCTCCTTATACTTTTTATTTGCTTTTTGTGCCAAGAGTAACCTCTAATGAGAGAGAAGTAATGATTGGGAATGTTGCTGTCCCGAAACAGATTTCTGTGCTTCACCGTAAACATTCATGTAAAATCTCTGAACATCTTTTTGAGGCGTGAATTTTTGTGCTTCTGCCCCAGGTTGTTATCTAACTTTCATTAGATCAACACTTTTTGATTTGAGCAACAAAAGGTCTTCGAAATAATTCATCTTACCTACTGGCATGTTTTGACAGATTTCTGCCATTTTCTGCATTTGCTTCTTGTTGATTCCTTTTTTAGTTCTTTTCGGGAATTGAGATTTTTGAGGGAAGTGCTTCAGTAGCTAGTGTTCTAATGGAAGTTTATTGGTGTTGGAACTGAAGCTTAAGAATTATTATCTTGAGTGCACTAATGTTGCTAATAAAGATTGTGTGAAGTTTTGTATGAAGGAAAATTTTCAGGTGTATGGAAGGAATGAGTAATGAGATGAAGGATGGACTAAAGCTCAAGCTTGGGGATGCCACGCGTGTCACCCCAAGAAATATCCAAGAAGTACAAGCGTCAAAGCTTGGGGATGCCCAATTCATCCCCTCTTCATCAATAAAAATCCCAGGTTTCTTCCAAACGCTTCATTTTTATTTTTTCATGCACAGTTGTGTTGTTCTTGGAGCATCTTCTTTTTCTTTTTCGTTTTGGTTTTTTGTTTGCTTAGTTTTCTTAGTTTTCTGAATAAATTGGTTAGACCCTCTCTTTCATACATTGGTTTGCAAATAGTTTGGTTTGGTTTGGAAAAGAGTAGGAAAGTTCATGCTTATGTGGTAAAAAGAGCTCGTTTTTTACTGTGGCCTATGCTCTGTCATGCCATGCTTGATATTGTTTTGGCTTTATGCTTAGTATTCTTTGCTGTAGCATGACTTGTTATAAACAATTGAGATTGCTTAATGTTCCTTGGATGAATCATGCGTTGTTTTAGCATATTAAAGCATAGTATAGTGGTATTCTCCTTTGATGCTTTATTTGGGTTGACTTGGCGCATGCTCACACCATGTTATGACTATCTCAAGTCACCGTAGCCTTTATGATCCTTTAGTTTTCAACTTTTAGTATCACTTTATGCTTTGATCAATGATGTTTTGTCGCTCTGCATGATTATGGCCATTATTGCTCTCTTAGTTTGTCGCTCCCAGTCTTTTGCTAGCCTCCACAACCAAGTACGAGTTCCACTCATGCATCCAACTCCCTAAACCAAGTTATTCCAAATAGTCCACCATACCTACCTACTAGCTTATGCTATTCCAAGTATATTCATGCTTTTGTTTACCTTCCAAATTAAACTTGTTATGAGAAAACTAGTGATTAAAGCTCTCATGAACTTGATGGCACACTTTACTTTTCTTGCCCTTAATAAACTTGAAACATTGTGTCGTCTATGTTGTATATGCTTGCACTTATTTGTTGGGAATTAGCAGAACCATGCTGTCATGGAGAACGCTTTCAACATTGCACTTGGTACTTGTACCTACTCGATATCATGCTCTTTTGTCTATGGATGTCGTCGGTGTGAAATGAAAGGGGACCTTGTAAGTCCATGGAGTTATGTATATGTGTTAGAGAAACGCCTGGGCCGCTGGTCTAATCCATGCTGACATGGTGGAAACCTGCAGCGTAACCATAATGAGCTATCTATGAAGCATTCTTCTTATAAAAAAAGAGTCCTATATTGAGATAAAAAAGGAGAAAAAGAAAAAAAAGATTATGAAAAGAGGAAAGAGAGAAAAAAGCACCATATTCCCATGGTAAATAAGAAGATTGTTGAGATGCTCATTGTCTGCTTGCCTTGTCATTTTGATATGGTAATTCTTCCGTATCATCGGGCAAGGGGTACCCCGTTGGCGGTTCTCTATGATACACATGTACTTACAATGATAAGAACTTACCGGTGACTAAACTTGAGTAGCATGAGGAGCGGCCCTCGTATACAAGGGACATGAGATTCCTAACTTATACTTCGTCAAGCATGTACACCATAGTTTGTTCACTTTAACCTTAATCACTTCAAGATGCTTATGATAGGGGCAATGAGAGCTGAAAGTTATAAGTACTATAATTTTTGGAAGCTCTTTATGAGACTTGAATCCCTACTTCCTTTTATGAAGGCCTTTCTTCCACCATTATATTGCGTCTCCACCTTCTACCTTTATGCACCTACTTTGAGAGCATAATGGCCATTCTTAGTTCTATGTGCATTGTCCTAAGACTAGTTGATTGATGCATAACTTGTTATTGCTTGTTTTAAACTATTTGTATCTAGTCACTCTTATGAACTTTGAAGGTGTCCTATGCATTTATATTTGCTACTCTATGAGGGACAAGCTGAATACTATTACGCTATGTTTTCTTTATGTGAAACAAACAAACGTCTTGCAAAGCATTATTATTCATGAATCTTTTGTTTGTGCCTTTTCATGTTGCATCATAGTTTCTTTGTCTTATTGCTAGAACTTTGTCTTTCATGTTATGATTGAAGTACTATGATCCCAGCTTTGAATGTTTTACAAATACTTTGATCAAGTCTTTGATGGTGCATGTCACCTCAAAAATTATTCTTTCTTTTTTATCACTTACCTACTTGAGGACGAGCAGGAGTTAAGCTTGGGGATGTTGATACATTGCAAATGTATCTATAATTTTTGATGTTCCATGCTTGGTTTTATCCACTTTCTTGTGTTTTGTCCACACTTTGGAGTACTTTTCATATGATTTCTTGGACTAACCTATTAACAAGAGCCACCGTGCCACTGCCTGTTTTCTGCTGTTTTTGGTTCCAGGAAAGTCAGAAAATGAATATTCTCATAATTGGACGGGACAAAAGCCAAAGTGCCTATTTTTCCGGAAGTCATTAGATGCCAGAATATGAGATGGAGAAGGGCTGGGGGCCGGCCACACCACCTGGCCACGCGGCTAGGCCTGGCCCACGCCAGGGGGTGGACTGGCCGACCCCAGCACCCCCTCGGCCTCTCCTTCCGCCTATATATTGCCCTCAGGACGAAAACCCTAAGTACCCGATCAAAAATCCATGAAAGAGTTTGTAGCCGCCGTCATCTCCATCCCTAGATCGGGAGGGATCTGAAGCTCTTCCCGGCACCCTGCCGGAGAGGGGAATTCACCCTGGTGGCCTTCTTCATCATCATACAAGCCTCCGGTGTGATGCGTGAGTAGTTCATCTCTAGACTACGGGTCCATGTAGTAGCTAGATGGCTGGTTATCCTCCTTTGTGCTTTCATGTTTAGATCTTGTGAGCTCCGTTCATGATTAAGATCATCTATTTGTAATTCTGCATGTTGTGTTTACGGGGATCCGATGGATATTGAGATGCTATTTCAGATTGATTATTGATTGTATCATGTCTTTGTTATTTGTGATCTTGCATGCTTTCCGTTGTTAGTAGCTATCTTGGCCAAGTAGATGCTAGCAACTCCAAGAGTTAGTATTTATGCTCGATAGTGGGTTCAAGCCTCGTAACTGGGAAGTGATGTAAATCTCTAAGGTACTAGATGTGTTGTTGCTACTAGGGAGAAAACAGCAATCCTTTGTTCATAAAACAATCGTATTGTTTACATTACACGCAATTCGTAAAGCAATAATCTGTTGCTTGCAACTTAATACTAGAGGGGGGGTCGGATGATAACCTGAAGGTGGATTATTAGTCATAGATGCAGTTGGATGGCAGTCTATGTATAATGTTGTAATGCCCAATCAAGTTCCAAAAGAGTCAAGATGATTAGTGTATGCATGTATTACTTTCTTGATGTTTGTCAATTGCCCCGCTGTAATTTGTTCACCCAGCATGTTATCTATCTAAGGAGAGCCACCTCTAGTGAACTATGGATCCCGGTCCTTTTCTTGTACATACAATCTACAAACTGTTTACTGCTTTGTGTTTACTTTCTGCAAACTTTTACTTCCTTCCATTCGATACGTTTAATCCTTTGTTTTCAGCAAAACCGGTGAGATTGACAACCTCATCGCAAGTTGGGGATAGAGTTCTGTGGTTGTGTTGTGCAGGTCTCCACATTGCTGCTGGCACCGGTAGTGCGCCCTGCCAAGGCTTAGCTAGCAACACCTTTGGGGTGTTTCCTTGCTCCTACTAGTTCGATTAAACCTTGGTTTTATAACTGAGGGAAACTTGCTGCTGTGCTCATCATACCTTCCTCTTGGGGTTCCCCAACGAGCTCTACATCAACACCGAGCCATCAACCATCATCATCCGAGTCTGATGCATAGCCTTGAGTATACGGGATGTCATGTTCCATATTCTCTTGGGTAATATATTTGTCCAAATCTCCAACAATGTTGTCGTGGAGCTCAACCTCATTCTCATTGTGCCCATAATCATCATTGTGCTCTTCCAATACTTCATCTTGCTCCTTTGAAATCGGTCTCAATGTTTGGGTCAAAGGAGGTTCACTCAATTCCTCTTGGTTTAAGGGTGGGGGACTCCTAGAATCCAACGGGGAGGAAAGACGGTTCAAGTCCAAGTGCAAAGAACTATCAACCTTCTTGGTGGCAAATAGCTCAAGAGCCTTGTCTAGTGATTCGGCCACCACCTCCTTGTATGCAACCCAATAGGGCTCGGAGTAGATATGCATGGTCTTCCAATGGATATGCATTCCCGAACCCACATTATGTCTTTCCTACAACTCAACAACATCACTTGGGTCCATCCATTTCAATTCAACTCTAACTTGCTCTAAGACCTCGGCATAGGTGGGAATACGCTCAAACACCGTGTCTAGCTCATCCGGGTCCGGTTTCATGTTGCCTTTCAAAAAAGAATCCTTATCCACATGTTGAACATGAAAAATTCTCGCCATCCCTAACACATAAGAGAGTATGTTCATTCACTACCCATGCCAAGATGAACAAAGATATACTAGTCACATTAACAAATCCATACCTACAAGAACACCCACCCTTACATAACAAAAACCCTAACCCTAACCATAGCATTCCAATAAAGCTAACCCTAACATTCCAACAACCCTAAACCTAATTAAATGTTTCATAGACATCATTCTACCCAACATTGGCCAATGCACCCAACAAATTTCCAAACATTTCTTACCAAATTGAATTTTTAGGGTTTCAACCCACATCTCACCAAAATGAAAGATTTCAATCGGTCAAAACAAAGGGAAATGAGAGAGGGTGCCTCTAGCAGCTTGGGAGGGGTCAAAATCCACCAAAAGAAGCTTAAGATCTGAGGGATTTGAGGCAGGGAGGAGAGAGGGGAACCAGGGCCACCGCTTGGTGGTGTTCTTGCGTCTGGGACGAGTTGGAGTGGAATGGTTCGGGGTGGGGAGGTAGGCCGCGCGCGTGGGGCTAAGTCTCGAAGTGTAGCGCCTAGGAGCAAGGCACTACACTTAGGGGTTTAGTGCCTAGGCGTTACACTCGGAGCTTAGTGCCTAGGCATTACATGACCAGGCCTAACGCCTCGGCGTTACACGACCTGGGTGGGGCCAGGCCGGGCCACGCAGCCGCCACGCTGATAAGGATATAGTGCCTTTGTGCAAGGCGCTACACTGTAGAGCATAGCGTCTTGCAGTTGGGCGCTACCCAAAAAGTTTAGTGACGTGAAATAGTTTTGCCCAGAGTTTATTTTGTGAAATAGTTTCAATTTTGGTCATTTTTGTCCTTTCTGCCCGCCTCCTCACTCCCCTGATTCATCGACCGCCCAAGACTCGCTCCACGATGCCCTTGCAGCTCCACCCGCCCTCCATGATCCACCGCTCCACCTTACCTTTGACCTAGGAGAACTGTTGCACACCACCGAATACGCCGGGAAGAACAATTGAACACCACCAACGACGAGTCGACACCGCGACACACATGGGCTTTAGACTACCGTACGGGATCGATCAGCCGCCTTCTACCACATATGCTCATATGAGCACTTTCTGCCGATTCAGTCACCGATGCACTACAACGTAGAGTCGTCGGTCAAAGCGATTTTGTGGTGGAGGAATCAAGAAGCTACCAGATTGCTCATCATCTGCGTGCGCTGCACTGTATCGACATCTTGTTTGTCATGCCTGCGTGTTTTTCTGTTTTATAATCATGTCTGCGTGTTTCTGATTTCGGTCCAACCGGTACAGTAGCATTCAGCGTTATATGCGATTGGATGGGAGGGTAAAACCATTAAAAAAAGTGTAGCAGGTCCTTTTATTTTTACTAGCAGAATGCCCCCGTACGTTGCAACGGGTCCAAATTTAGATGTTTTATTTGTTACGCCCATTAATTCGTCGAAATAGAGACCATGTATTACTAATTTCATCGTCAGTAAGATGTCTTTCCTCTGTAATATTTTCATTTATCACAAAAGTGTAAGTATAAACCATATCAAATACTTATTTTGTCACTTAAATGGTCTTGAGAGAAGAAAATTTGGATCGTGATCTGTTGTGATCTGTTGGGTACTACAGGGAGCTGCCTCCATAAGCATTAGAAGTTGAAGCTTGTGGCAGTTGCCAAGAAGAACACCCAACTCCATCAAGCGAACACAAGACTGAAATCCTCTCTTCTTGCAATATTTAATATGGTAGAATGTCGGGAATGCAAGGAATAAAATATTAATATGGCAATGCATGTCTAGAAGATTTCAAAATATTCGATAGAACGGCCAAATTTTGAAATCACTTGTGCATATCTATGACTACTCTATTTGACTTCCAAATGCATCTTGCTGAACATCATTCCTCATAATTTTGAAACACTAGCAAACCTAAATAACTAGCACAAGATAAGGAACAACATGAACTTCTCACCATCTAAAAGGTGAAATGGGAATACCAGATTGCATAATAAAGCCCGCGTCCAACTCTAAACATTTATTGAATCTTGAATTTCAGGAGATGGTTATCTTTGCCATGGGCTTCACTTTGATCTAGAAGAATTTTGCTACCCTTGATCCCTTTAATCTAGAAACTCCAAATATGAATAAAAATAAAAGGATTGGTAGTAATAGGTCAAGATGAAGAAACAATGCTCATCTCGAAATACCACGTGGGCTTCATATATTATTATCATCTCCACTTAGTATGAGATTATGTATACCTTCAAAAATATTGGAAACTTTAAAATTCAATTTCTACAGCTGCTCAAGAACAACTGCATCTTCCGTGCCTAGTCATGGCAGGAGTATGGTTATGTTGCCTCTGTCTCAGGCTGACAGCGGTGATAGGGATTCTCTCTCCATGCATGTGTTCCATTCCAAGAAATAACCATCGATTGATTATACGGCTCCGGTGCCTCCCCGTCCATCGGATCTGGGCCAAACTACTACTACACGGGGTAGCCTGCTGGGATTTGGTAGAACTGATAGTACATCGCAGTCAGTTTAATAGGATGCACGTGTTCTGCTAAAAAAAATCTTAACAGAGGTTTGAGCCCAGCTCTAGCCTCAGGCTGTCCGGCATGCTTGCTCAACCTCGGTTAGCTGCATCTAACATCATTTATCCATTCTTCACAAAATTGCTTGTGTACAATCACCACTTGAGGGGTCCACCAAACATATTTCTTATTATCAAACCAAGAAACAAATTTTCCAAAAAAATATATCTAAAAACAGAAACATATTTCACTAACGATTCTTTTGTCAGCTAGACCACTATAGCTATTGTTTTATCCTCAGCCGAAAACACAACAAGACCAATTTTGAAAGGCAGCCACCGTATTACGATAGACAGAGAATACAACTGGAGGTGTGCACTGCATTTTTAACATGATAACTCAGGTGTCAGCAAGCTTTAACTCAAGACCCAAAAAGGGAATCATACTAAGTTATTAGAGGTAAAGTTCAAGTCTATGAGTAAAAAAAGATCTAGTTCCTAACCATGTATTCAATGGGTCGGTTCAGTATCTGCAGACAAAAAACACGAACAATGTCAAAATTGGTTGAACAACTAAATAACTCAGCCATTGCCTCGCCGATTGTGCCGACTTAGTGATTTATCTTAAACTAATACGTTGGATACGCCTTCATCTCTGCTGCATGACCGATCACATGATGTATTCATACATCAAAAATTGATGCCAAACTGTAGTTGTCCTTGGGTCTCCGGCGGTGCGGGAGGCCGGGATCAGGGCGCCGGACCATGGCTCAGGTTCTTGGAGACGCCCCGGCGCGAGGCGGGGCAGGGGAAGAAAGCCATGACCGCGCACGATGTGGAGCATGTTAACTTAATCCGCAAACATTGAATCAGTACTTAATTCCCCGCAAATTCTGTTGCACCGCATCTATCTTTTATCTGTTATATATATGTTGCTTTGTCAGGTCCGGTCGGCAATCACAGCAGCTATGGCAACAATCTCCGTTCGAGAATTTCTGATGTTCAGCATCGATCATGTACTGATCAGCACGACCGACAGAGGCATCAGCGGCCACATACAACACACACGCGAGACACCACACAATTCACACACGCACACGAAGCATGTCATCTCCCCTACTCGCCACCAACCCTCATCTCCATCCCGCGCATGTCCCAATCCCCCATCTCCTTCCTCCCGATCGAGACCACCGTCGCTGCTCGAATCCCCTCGACCCAGCCTCCTTCCCCGACGGCGCCTGCACCCGCTCCAGCCCGAGGCCATGCCCCTCCGCCCGCGCCGCCGCTCCATGGGGGAGTTCGACCACCACTGTCCCTGCAGTGTGTCGCACGACCTCGCCGTCCTTCGGCTGCAGCACTGCCGCACCGAACGAGTCCAATCAGCTTCGCAGCCTATGGCCCCACGCACCGTCCGCGTCATCGCCGTCGGCCATCTCGAACGCGCCCGTGCAGCACTACTTCAGTTTGGCCCTGCCAAAGACCTTCTTCCCGTTCGCCTCGAGGCTGAGCGCGCCGGCATCTAGGCTTATCTCCGCCTTGGCTAGTGTGCCTTTCATAGGGACCTCTGCGACGGCACCGTGCACGCCGCCCTCGCCGCCCAACCTTGTTGACCACAGGCGTAGGAGAAGAAAAAAAGGGACAAGCGACCGTGACTTGACGGTGGCGATGGCATAGTTTCTCCGAACTGCCAGGGGTAAAAAGGTCCTAAAATTGTCAGACGGAAATTCTGGAAACGATGAACCTACTGCTAGGCAAATTATAGTATACTAGCGAAATGCCCGTACGTTGCAACAGGAGAGAGAAAAATATTAAGAAAATAGTGAAATTGTTGTTATATTATCTAACCATGGAACTTAATTTTGTTGTGCATCTTTGTATTCTCCACCTGCCCTGAACATTTTTTGTAGGTCCCGCGGCAGATTGAAAGCATCGCCTTAGATTAACGATGAAAGAAAAGTGATCCAAGGCATGTAGCAAATGTAGTTATTTCTTAGAGCAGAGATCAGACAGATAGAATAGTTCTTTTTCCTCTTTTTATGAAGTTCTTTTTCCTTTTTTTCAAAATAGGGGAGACTCGGCCTCTGCTTCGACTGATGCATATAGCCTTTATTAATTCTTTTTCCTTTTTTGAGGAAGAATAGTTCTTTTTCCTTTTTTAATGAGAGGTTTCATTCAGATCAAGAGCATATTATGAAGATCTGAATTCCTAGAAACCAGAGAGACATGGCAAAGCTGTTTACAAAGTTAAGTTAACAAAAGAATTTCTTGTAGGTTCAGACAAGGATGCGTGACAGTTGTGATCCTTCTCTGATTGCGTGCGCTACGTCATTGAGATCTCTTACCAATGTGTCAAGCACACTTGGCTACAACATACTTATGACATGTATATAATCTGCAATGTGATGTCTAATTTTTCATAGAACCTATGTGTCAGGTGGTCTCCTAGCAGCTGCCGCTCTGGCAAGGGCTAGGGGTAAGTTCTGGCCTGCCTAAGCTGAAGAAGATATGATATTTATGCTGCAAGGCGTGCCGCGGCTCTAATTGTTTGATTGGCTGACAGTTGTGAGCGGTTGTCGTCGCTGCAGTCAAGTACAATTGTTTGAAAGGCATGTTCATGTATTCAAAGCAATTCATCGGCGTTAACAAAACACATACATCTATGTGACACAACAACGCGTAAGCAGCTTGTGTACTATGAACTATGAAATAGAACCTATGAATTATGAACTATGACCTGCGAACCCTCACATAGAACCTATCAACTATGAAATACTTGACAGCTTAGAACCGTGCTAGTGCAGCTGAGTACATACTAACTAAGAAAGCAGCCTGTGCACACAATTTTGCTTATGAGTCTGGCAAATGAAAGGGTTACCAGCACCTGGAATAAACAGAGACATAAAATCAATATCTTAAGAATATATGGCAGGATGGTAGAGTCAGGGTTAGAATTTAGGAACATCAATGCTCGTGCCGAATTTGGTAAATGAATATCCCACACCAAACTGCGGCATCGTGCATCATCTCCTTCGATAGAATACACATCTACCATATATATAAGATATGTGTATCTTGTTAGTTCATATGGCAAAGCATATTCAGAAATCCATTCAGGTCAGTTAATATTATGCAAAATAAGGGAACACATAGCTAATAGATGGATACTCTAAATTACTCATGTTCTCTTCTAAAGCTTCTCATAATAGTAAGAAGTAGAGCAACTGACCTCATGTATTTCAACCGAACGAACATTTGATTTAGTGTTCCCTGTTGCTCATCTTGACTTTTGCACCACTAAATTTGTCACATCACAGGCAATTTAAAATTAAAGTCCTGCAAGCAGTCCTCGATTGACTGCTGTATAGTTGGTTAATTCCGACTACTTTAGCCCCTGTAGAATATACTAAAGTACCACAATCATGAGACAGACTTAAGAATGATCGCTAGATTGCAAAAATTACTAGCAGCTCACATATACATATCCTAGTGTGTATTCTTGAAGCAAATAGTGGATCTACAGAAAACAAATCTATGCTCAACATATTTTGTGGCTAAGCATCATTCTGCTCATATCAGTCGAGGCACACACAAGGATACTATGTGCCCTATATGCTAATATGAATTCATACATCACTCCCATTATGCCGCTGAATACAATAGTAGTAACATTGGGTCCTGCGAACAAGCAGGCTAGTGTCTATACATGCTAATAAGATGTACTGAAGTAAAAGTATATGATATACATGGCTTAAATAACCAATAGTGTGCACATAACCATTATGTATTTGACAAGGTAATGCGCCTCTGACTATTACAGTCACATTATATAGTATGAAAAGCATTCTACTTTCTTTACATGCTAATAAGATGTATTCAAGGTAAAAAGTATCTGATATCAATCATATTAGTCACATTGGGTCATGCGGAATAAGAAGGCTAGTTTATGTTCATGCCAATATGTGATAATCACTCATATCCAAACATACGTAAATATGCATGCTGTTATACATTTGTCAACTTGGCTAAACATATGGTCTAGGTACTACTGTAAATGGCTTCAAGTCATGCATCTGTTTTCGTAGAAACCACATTCAGTTCAAGAATTGCCACTTCACTTTATACACTTGAGATAATTATATGTTGTCCAAGCTAATTTTCTCATTTCTTTTGTATATGTTAAAAAAAGATTGAACATTGGTTTTGAATGAGAGGGTGAACTTGACGGCAGAATCAAAATTAGTTTAAATAGAATACATAAAGGAAACCATTTAACATTTGACCAAGACAACGGTGTGTCATATTTATCGTCTACTGAAGTTGCACAATGCAGTACTTCTGAAGCTACTACACAATGAGGCATGGAAGTTAAATTAGAGAGGAACAATATAAAGTATACATCAAAGTATAGCCCCAAGAACTTGGAAATCGTATTACCAGTCAACATGAGTTTACACAAACACTTGCTAGAAGCCTGCACTCTCTCAGCAATCTCATTTAATTCCTGGTGAAACGGTTTTTCCTAGCCCAACAAGTCAACCCGAAAATTGTGCAATCCTGTTTAATTCCTGGTGGAACGGTGTTGCCCAGTCTAGTAAGACAACCTGAAATTGCAAACAAAAGCAGTGTGAGAAGAGTCGAATCAAATCAAGATCGACGGGACTTGCTGGTCCCAAGAACTTGGAAATCGTATTACCAGTCAACATGAGTTTACACGAACACTTGCTAGAAGCCTGCACTCTCTCAGCAATCTCATTTAATTCCTGGTGAAATGGTTTTTCCTAGCCCAACAAGTCAACCTGAAAATTGTGCAATCTTGTTTAATTCCTGGTGGAACGGTGTTGCCCGGCCCAGTAAGACAGCCTGAAATTGCAAAAAAAAGCAGTGTGAGAAGAGTCGAATCAAATCAAGATCGACAGGACTTGCTGGTCCGGCCGGATGGGTACCTTGTTCCATGGCAGATCGTGTGTGCTCGAGTAGGTGGAGGCGGCAGGCTAGGTTGGGAAGAGCAGGGATCCACCTCTCCACTCTGCCTCCCCTCCCTCCTCCACGAGCTCACGCAGCGGGAGGTGCGACCGGTGGAGCTCCGAGTAGCGGGGGTCAGGGAACCGTAGATCGGGATTCAAGGGGGAATGCTGGAGGACACGGGAGAGACGGGAGGCGGGGGCGTGAAGCTCATGGCCCCGGCGGCGTGGCCGAGTCGAGGGAGCAAGGCGTGGGGCACAGTCACGAAAGCCAGATGGGAGGCGGGGGAGCGGGTACGGCAGCTTGTGGCTGGAGCGAGCGGAGTTACAGGCGAAGGAATCGTTCAGTTTTTGACTTTGCGGTGGCAGAGATGTAATATGTCTGAACTATCAAAGGCAAAACCGTCTTTTACGGCAGACGGAAATTTTCGCGTTGACGAACGAACCATAACGTAGATAGATATAATAAATATATATATATACTAGCTGAATGCCTATATACATATATAACAAAAAAGATATTTTTCCCACTTTGCATAATCTAGTTTGACATACGTGTCTATGGGATTTCTGAATGTCAATTTGCCGACCACGCGATACACATTGTTCCTAGCGTTTCTCGATGCAGTGCCCGTTCTTCCACAAGGATGGCACCACGAGCCGATGGCATCCCCAGCGCTTTGTCCTTGCAATCTAGACCTCCCTCGGTGCTAGGCTCACCATTTGTATCTTCTCGTCGGCAAGCTCACGGTTGCTCCGACATCGTCATCGGTTTCTTCTGAAACGCTCAAATGATGATTTCGCAGTCATCCACTACACACATGGCTGATGGCCATAAAATCAGCATGGTCGGGTTACTGTTTCTATTGCACGAGATGCCTCCCCTGAGCATAGGGTCAAAAGTGAATTTTTTTGTTTCAATTATCAAAAAGTAATGAGCTAACCTTGTAAGTAATGAGCTAACCGTTTTTAGTGTTTCCCTGGTGGTGACGGTGCCACATCCGCTGCAGTGAGGCAGCAGAGCTTCACAAGTCCCATCTGGACCCGGTCGGGCCTTGGGCGCCGAACACGAGGGTAGCAACGGTGGTGTCCTACGCGTCGCAGCGTGGCGGCAGGGACTTCACGAACTCGACTCGGGTCCAGCCGGGCCAACTCGGCCTGGTGTGTCCATGTTGCCGCATCCGGTTGGCACCCACCACTGGCGGTGGAGGATGTCCTCCAGGTGGCTATACTGTTGCCGTCCTCCGGCTCCAATGATTGCCCCGGTCTGCGCTTGCCGCTACGTCTGGCCGGCTACCGCCTACGATGGTGGAGGTTGTTCCGTCCCATGTGGATGTGTTACTGCCACTCCTTATTTACGACTCTGTCTCTCGGGCCAGCCGGCCTCGCAACGTTGCCATGGTGAGACGACGATGGGGACTACAATACCGTGGTGGCGAATACTGGTGGGCGGCAAGCTTGGTGGAGACCTTCGATTTGTCCAGGGTGGTGTTTTCGGGGATCAGGAGAAATCCATATGTCGGCGTCGCCGGCACCGACGCAGTGACACCTACGGGTGCCACCTTTCCTGGTGAAGGGCGTTGGGTGCACCTATTCCACACACCCCTCCGTGTGCCAGGAGAAATCCTAGGACATGCCCGAGCAGTAGCGTCGTCGCCGCATTCCTTTTTGAAGGTGTTGCTTGGTACACAATACTTCGGAGGCTTAGGAGTGTGGTGGGTCTTATCAGGAGGGCGTAGCGGTTTGTGGTCAACATTGATTTTTGCCGATCCAGCGTTGTGAGCATTACTTTCTCTTTTCTTTTTCTTGTTTTTCTCTTGGGCTGGTTTGTGTTGTTTGCCCCAGGAGTGATCTCAATCTTGTATCGTGTGGTTGCTATATTAATATACCAGGACGAAAGCGTGGATTAAGTCAATGGTTCCACATGGGCGCGTGAGGTAGGCCCCTCTGATCTGTTTTTACGTACGAAGTACGAAGGACCGGAGCTGCGTCGCCACCATCCCGATGGCGACAAGTACAACGTCACTTCGTCTACTGTCGCTCAAGCCAAGACCATGTCGTGTCGACGGCGCCAATGCATGCGTCCATGGGGCGGTGGCCAGAACCGTCAGGCCATGCCCCTCGCAGACACATGCACATATGATTTTGCTTGGATCGATGAGATGTATAAATATGTGTAGATACCACCCATGATACAGAGTTATTTTCATACTCCATCGTGTTGTGGTGTTCTGAAAACGATGGGAGGGCTGGTCTTTTTTCCGCGTCTCTGTACTCTCGTGCCGGAATTGAACAACCTCTTTTCTTATTGGGGACTTCTATCGGGTAGAGAGATCTTGGTTGGGCCTGCCTAGGTGCACCGGCCCAGGTGCATGGCCTACACACGGACGGGTAAAAGGAATTTCACGTGATAGAATTTTTGTCCCACCTCGACTAACGATGGAGAGTTTTGGAAGCGCGGTCGGCAGCAGACGGACGGAACGGAGGACGTACGTACCACACGTACCATCACGACCGCAGCGCCCAAATTAATAGATATATATATATATATATATATATATAGGTGGCAGCAGCGCACCCATTTACAGGCGTCCGATATTGTTCTGTGATACGTGCTACCGTTAACGTCCGTTAGACTTTGTGGTACCGTGCCCAGTCATCTGCATTTACTATACGCAAAAAAAGACATTGCCATTCGGATGGGAAAGCCTCCACGCTTGAAGCATACCCTGGTTTTCTGGCCATTACAGCCTGTAAAGTACGAAACATGCTGTGATCGGAACTAAATCAAAACAACCACTTAAATTAGAAAAATGAGACAGTGCCCGTTTGATATCGTTCTCTGCCTACTCTAGATTACCAAGGGAGTGGTGCTCCATACATTATGTAATGGTGCTTGTACAAAGCATGGGAGTAAATTGCAAAACACGAAAAGAAAGAATGGAATTTCCTCACATTGATGAAACATGGAACTAATCTAGATATTGAAAATGCCATACCCAAATCATAGATATTGAAACACCGAGTGAATGGAGCTCACCTAAAATCATTTATTGCCTGCCCAATCGCGAAAACAGGCAAGAATAAAAAATATAGAGAATACAATCTCATTGTTAACTTAGAAAAAATAACAGGTCCAAAAAAATGTTCTACTACAAATATGAAAAAAAATCAGAAAAGGAGAAGGCCTCTTCCATGCTCGCCGCACGCCACGGACGGTGTGCCCCTCCTGGACTCGTCCGGCCTTGTCGCAATACGCCGTGGCCGGAGTGGGCCTCCTCCCTGCTCACAGCAGGCAACTGCCGGAGCAGGCCACCTCCCAGTGAACGATGACCTTGGAGAGAAGGACGGAGGGGCGCCGAGCGGTGAGCTTGTGACCAGCTCGTCCTGGTGGAGAAGGTGGAGCTGCACGGACCCACGTGGATGCAGATCTCCAGCCCCTTCCTCCTTCTTAGCACCACGAGACGAGACTAGTAATCTGCGTTTCAGTGTTGATTTAGAAAACAATACTTGCAGCATAAAAAGAACTGACTTACAAAACAACAATTGGTTTCAGCGTGGTCACCATGAAATCCTCACATGAAGCTGCAAATCGTAGCACTGTAGACACAAATCCATCAGGCTAGCTCCAAAATTAACTAGCATAGTTAAAAAATGACTAATCCATCGGATGGAGCAGCAAGCAAACCGAACCTCAAATCCATGTGCGAAACCACACAGCAAACCCCACAATCTAACAAAATAAGAACAGAAAGGAAATGCAAAGTGCAGATCGAAAAAAAGAGAGAATGTATCACCAAGGCAAGAGCAACGGGAGATAAATAATCTCACGCGCTTTGACATGCAAATACAAATCCATCAATGACAGCAGCAGTAGAAGCCCCCGATGTTTCTCGTTGTGTACTCATGAAAATCAAGTATAGTAGTCTCCAATACAACACGATTGGGAGATATCAATCTAGAACAGGAACACTTGCGCCAGATATCAATCTGCGTGTGGATCCGGAATACACCACACCACACCATACCCGGAAAATCAATGCGGACCTGCCTTGAACGGTGAAGCAAATCCACGAAAAAATAATGAGATGAAACAAATCCAGATCAAGAAAAAAAAAGGCCAAACTCAATGCCAAATCCAGAGGTAGACGGACCGACGACTTACTGTGGGAAGGAAAGACTCCCTGTCCAGGACATCATGAGACCCCGTCTTCGCCCCCAGGTCGCATCCGCCCACAAAGAGAAATCTCGTAGTGGCTCCACATCCTAACCTACTCGAGGGAGAGCAGGACCCGACCTCCTCTATCTCTCGAGCCGGCAGATGCCGTGGAGAAGGAGCACAGGATGCGGCCCGAAGGCGCGGGATCCCGCCGGCGGCCGTGAGGCGTGGATGCGCGTGTGTTCCCGTCGGCGCCCGGGAGGTGTTGGTGGGGGATTGTAGGAGGCGGGGGAAAGGGTGCGGGTAGGTGTTTCTCGGTGCGGAGAGTCAGAGAACGAAGAAACAAGGGGGCTTGGGGTGTTTAACGGCGTTAGTCAGATGAACGATGGAAAATTGTCTACGGGGTGATCCAATGGCTATAATGAAGGAAATATGCCCTGAAAGTCAATAATAAAATTGTTATTATGTATTCCTTCTATATGATAGATGTTTATTTTGCATGCTATAATTGTATTGATAGGAAACATCAATATATGTGTGTTTAATAAACAAAAAGGGTTTCTAGTTATGCCTCTCTTATAGACTAGCTTGTTGATTAACAAGATGATCAAGGTTTCCTGATCATGGACATTGGATGTTGTTAATAACAAGGTCACAGCATTTGTGAAAATGATGTGATGAACATTCATCCGAAGTATAGCATTACGATCAAGTCATTATGTTTATATTGCTATAACATCATACGAAGTAATCTTTATCCTTAGACCATGAGATCATGTTAATTGCTAACACCGGAAGAGTATCTTGATAACATCAAACGTCACACCGTAACAGGGTGACTATAAAGATGGGTTCAGTACTACGAAGGTGTTATGTTAAGGCTCATGGATCAAGAGTGGAATTTGTCAATCCAGATGACGGATAGATATACTCTGGGCCCTCTCGGTGATATCACATTAGGATAGCTTGCAAGCAAGTGATGTGATCACTAGAATGTTATATCACGAGAACGAGAAAAGAGTGCATGTCGGAAACGAGATCAAACTAGGTATGGAGATACCGATGATCGAATCTCGGACATGTAATATATCAAGAGACAAAGGGATTTAGTTACAACCGTTAAAGATTCTCACGATCACAGGAGTCATCGTTGAATGTGTAGGAGTCAGTACGGATCTCCAGGTCCCGCTGCTGATTATTGATCGGAGAAGGTTCTTGATCATGTCTGCATTATTCGCGAACCGTAGGGTGGCACACTTAAGAGTTACCGGACACCATTTTGGAGCATATATGTTTCAGACGAAAGAATTGCAAAGCGTAGGAATTGTTTCAATAGAAACCGGAAATTGTTTCGGGTGAAATTACAGAAGGTGGTTCTGCATGTGATATTGAAATATTGCAAGGGGCTATATGTGAATGTTTGTTAATTAAAGTAATTAACAAAATTCTGAATAAATTTAATAAAAAGAGTTCTATTAAATGAGAGAGCATTAAATTTGGAGAAATTTAATGCATTTAAAGTGGAGACTTTAAAAGGGAATGTGAAGAGGCATTTTAATGTGGAGGGATTACCACCACATGAATGGGGAGGTGAGGGGTCACCCCCCCCTATGCGCCGGCCATGGAGAGAGGGGGCACCCCCCCTCCTCTTATAAAAGGCCACCCATTCCCTCCTTCATCCTCACACCTCCTTGTGAAGGATCTCTCTCCCCCTCTAGAAATATTCCCCCATGGTTTCGGATTAGCGAGATACATGTTCCCGGTGGTATTTTGTCTGGAAGGAGTTGTTGCTTCCGCTGGATCGCTGGAGCGAGGAGGTGGAGGTTTTCCGGTGGCTTGAACGTGTGTGCGAGTGCGGATGCGCTGCTGAGTTGCGGCGCTCGGACTTCCTCACGATCTTGAGGTCGGCAAGTGTACGACTACATCAACCACGAGTTCCTACTCGTTAACAAAGCTCGTTGTCTTCGAGGGTAAGTTCTCCATGGATGTATGTCCACCCGTTGCTCTGTATCTAGTAGATAGATCTTGGCGTATAGTTCTCATCGTAGGAAATTTTTTGTTTTCTATGCTACGGACCCAACAGTGGTATCAGAGCCTGATCTATGCGTAGGTGCTTTGCACGGATAGTACACATATGTTTATATGTGGGCGATGATGATCATGTTATTGCATCTTCTATGTACATTGGATATTGGTGGCATAGTGGGATGAAGCGGCCCGGACCAACCTTACATGTCATCGTACATGAGACCAGTTCCACGACTGACATGCAACTTGTTTTGCACAAGTGGCTGGCGGGTGTCTGTCTCTCCTACTATAGTCAATATCTGATTTACAACGAGTTGCTAATAATTTGGTTATCCTCGTTGTGGTTCATGTTCGTAGGTAAGACCAGTTCTATCTCCGAAAGCCCTAAGCCACGTAAAACTTGCAATTGATAAATTAGAGGCGTCTAGTTTAGATCGTTATTGGGCTAGTGTTTTGATATGGTATTGTTGTAAGTAGATGTATAATAGATACTCTTACAACTCACTTAACGTGTAAGTTCCATAGACCTTGGCCTTACACACAAAGGAATGATAGAGATCGAACCACGATGCAAATGATAGAGATCAAATGCATGGACCATATCACCTCACTTCACACATTAGATGTTAGCATCTTATATTGCTAGTTTGGCGCTTTTGGTAGCATTATAAGATGATCCCTCATTTAGATATCAAGATAAAATGTGTTCTTCCTTAAGTATGCACCGTTTTGTGGATCGTGTTTTGAGGCATCACGTGATGATCGGGTGTTCTCAACTCTACGCTTTCATACAACGGGTGTAAGACAGTTTTACACACGCAAATACTAAGGTTCTTACTTGACGAGCCTAACATGTACAGACATGGCCTCGGAACACGGACCGAAAGGTTAAGCATGAGTCATATAGTTGGTATGATGCCCATATAGATGCTCGCCTTTGAAGCTACACCGACTCACGTGATGATCGGACTTGGTGTAGTGGATTTGGTTCATGTAATCACCAAAAGGACACGAGGGATGTCGTTTTTGAGTGGGAGTTCATTAGTAATTTGGATTAGTTGAACTCAATCTATCATAAACTTAGTCTAAATATACTTTACAAATTCTGTTGTAGATGGCACCACCTGCTTTTAATTTTAATGTGTTCATGGAGAAAGAGAAACTTGCTGCGAATGGTAGCAACTTTACCAACTGGGCTATGAATTTGAGGATTCTCCTCACTGCTGCACAAAAGCAATATGCGATAGATGCGCCGCTAGGCCCCCCACCAGCTCCTGATGCCCCTGACGAGGAAAAGAACGTCTATATAACTCGTCAGGAGGACCACAACTTAGTTCATTGCGGCATACTGTATGGACTAGAGCCAGAACTTCGAAAGCGTTTCGAAAATGGCAATACCTTTGGTACCATGGGAGAATTGAAAATGATTTTCGATACCCATGCTGCCGTAGAGAGTTATAATGCTACAGAAAAGTTTTTTAGATGCATGATGGAGGAAAACAACTCCGTTAGTGAGCACGTACTCAAAATGTCTGGGTACGCCGATAAGCTTGTGTCCTTGGGAATAACGATTCCCATTGACTTAGGCATACATCGTGTTCTCCAATCTCTGCCACCTAGCTACAAGAGCTTCGTGATGAACTATAATATGCAGGGCATGAAGAAATCTCTTCCCGAGCTTCTGTCAATGCTTAAGACTACATAAGTGGAGATTAGGAAAGAACATCAAGTGTTGATGATCAATAAGACCACCGGTTTCAAGAAGGACAAGAAAGGCAAGCACAAGGGAAAGAAGGGTGGCAAGTCTATTGCCACGCCTGAAAAGAAACCCCGAGCTGGCCCTAAGTCTGACACCGAGTGCTATTATTGCAAAGGGACTGGCCATTGGAAGCGCAACTGCCCCAAGTATTTGGCAGACAAGAAGGCCGGCAAGGCAAACAAAGGGGTTGCGGAACAAGCGACAACTGGCAAGGGATGAGGTCACGATGCGGGTCGGCAATGGATCAAGAGTTGATGTGATCGCCGTCGGAACGCTGCCTCTCCATATGCCGTAGGGATTAGTTATAAACCTGAATAATTGTTATTTGGTGCCTGCACTGAGCATGAACATTGTATCCGGATCGTGTTTGATGCAAAGTGGTTATTCATTTAAGTCTGAAAACAATGGTTGTTCGATTTATATGAATAATATCTTTTATGGTCATGCACCTGTGTTGAATGGTTTATTTCTGTTGGATCTCGATAGTAGTATTACGCATATTCATAATGTTGATGCTAAAAGGATTAAACTTGATAATGATATATCTACATATATGTGGCACTGCCGTCTAGGTCATATTAGCGTTAAACGCATGAAGAAACTCCATTCTGATGGACTTTTGGAATCACTTGATTTTGAATCATTTGATACATGTGAGCCATGCCTTATGGGCAAGATGACTAGAACGTCGTTTTCCGGTTCAATGGAACGGGCATGATTTATTGGAAATCATACATACGATGTGTGGACCAATGAGTGTGTCGGCGCGAGGTGGATATCGTTATTTTGTTACTTTCACGGATGATTTGAGTAGATATGGGTATATCTATTTGATGAAACACAAGTCTGAAACTTTTGAAAAGTTCAAGGAATTTCAGAATGAAGTGGAAAATCATCATAATAGAAAGATCAAATTTCTACGGTCTGACCGTGGAGGAGAGTATCTAAGTTACGAGTTTAGCACACATGAAAGAGTGTGGAATAGTTTCACAACTCACGCCGCCAAACACCACAACGTAATGGTGTGTCGGCGTCGTAATCGTACCTTATTGGATATGGTTCGATCTATGATGTCTCCGATCGACTTACCTCATCATTTTGGGGTTATGCACTGAAACAAATGCATTCACTTTAAATCGGGTACCATCTAAATCCGTTGAAACGACACCGTATGAATTATGGTTTGGAAACAAACCTGGTCATTTCTAAGGTTTGGGGATGCGATGTTTATGTGAAGAAACTTCAACCAGATAAACTCGAACCCAAAGCGGAAAAATGCGCCTTCATAGGATACCCTAAGGAAACAATTGGGTATACCTTCTATCATAGATCCGAGGGCAAGGTTTTGTTGCCAAGAATGGATCCTTTCTTGAGAAGCGGTTTCGCGAAAGGTGTGAGTAGTCGGAAGGTAGAACTCAAGAGGTTATTGAACCTTCTCTTCATGGAATGACGAGTGGCGCAAGACCGGAAGTTGTTTCAGAGTTGACTTCACCGATGAAGAGAGAGCTAATGATAATGATCATGAAACTCCGAAGAGGACACTACCGAACCTCGCAGTCAAGCGGACACGCAGCTCCCCGAATCGGCAATCCTGTTGTGAATTTCATGGTTAATGAAATGGATGACCTACTGACGTATGAAGAAGCGATGATGAGCCCGGATTCCAACAAATGGCTAGAAGCCATGAAATCCGAGATGGAATCCATGTACGAGAACCAAGTTTGGAACTTGGTGGACTTACCTCACGACCGAAAGGCCGTGGAGAATAAATGGATTTTCAAAAGGAAAACTGATCGATGGTAATGTGACCATCTATAAGGCTCGACTTGTCGCAAAGGGGTTTCGACAAATTCAAGGAGTTGACTACGATGAGACATTCTCTCCCGTAGCGATGCTTAAGTCAGTTAGGATTATGTTAGCAATTGCTGCATATTTCGATTATGAAATATGGCAGATGGATGTCAAAACTGCGTTCCTCAATGGTAAGATTGAAGAAGAGTTGTATATGATACAACCTAAGGGTTTTGTCGATCCTAAGGATTCTAATAAGGTGTGCAAACTTCAGCGATCCATCTATGGACTGAAGCAAGCATCACGAAGTTGGAATCTCCGCTTTGATGAGGTGATCAAAGAGTTTGGATTTGTCCAAACTTATGGAGAGGCTTGTATTTACAAGAAAGTGAGTGGGAGCAATGTGGCATTTATGATATTATATGTGGATGACATATTATTGATTGGAAATGATTTAGATCTTTTAAACAGTGTTAAAAGTTATCTAAACAGCAAATTTTCGATGAAGGACCTTGGTGAAGCTTCATATATATTAGGCATTAAAATCTATAGAGATATATCAAGATGCCTAATTGGGCTATCGCAGAGTACATACCTTGATAAGATATTAAAGAAGTTTAATATGGACGGAAGTAAGAAGGGGTACTTACTTATGTTGCAAGGCAAGACATTGAGTAAGACTCAAAGTCCGGCTACAGCGGAAGAAAGAGAGATAATGGATAAGATCCCCTATGCCTCAGCCATAGGCTCTATAGTGTATGCCATGCTATGTACAAGACCAGATGTGGCACATGTTATTAGTTTGAATAGTAGGTACCAATCTAATCCAGGTTCGGAATACTGGATAGCGGTCAAGAATATCCTTAAGTACTTGAGAAGAACTAAGGATATGTTTCTTGTATACGGAGGTGAAGAAGAGCTAGTCGCTAAGTGTTATGTCGATGCTAGCTTTGACACTGATCCGGATGACGCTAAGTCTCAATCCGGATACGTATTTCTCTTGAACGGAGCAACAGTTAGTTGGAGGAGCTCCAAACAACCTGTGGTGGCTGGATCAACGACGGAGGCGGAATATGTTGCTGCTTCAGAAGCAGCGCAGGAAGCGGTTTGGATGAAGGAGTTCATAACGGAACTAGGTGTGGTTCCTAGTGCGTTGGACCCAATGGTGATCTATTGTGACAATAATGGAGCCATAGCCAACGCCAAGGAACCAAGGTCTCACAAGAATTCCAAGCATATTAAGCGCCGATTTCACTCCATCCGCGAGCATGTCAAGGATAGAGATATAAAGATTTGTAAAGTGCACACGGACCTGAATGTAGCAGATCCGTTGACTAAAGTACTTCCTAGGGCAAAACATGATCAACACCAAGACTCCATGGATGTTAGATTTATCACTATATAAACTAGATTATTGTCTCTAGTGCAAGTGGGAGACTGAAGGAAATATGCCTGAGAGGCAATAATAAAGTTGTTATTATGTATTCCTTGTATATGATAGATGTTTATTTTGCATGCTATAATTGTATTTATAGGAAACATCAATACATGTGTGTTTAATAAACAAAAAGGGTTCCTAGTTATGCCTCTCTTATTGACTAGCTTGTTGATTAACAAGATGATCAAGGTTTCCTGATCATAGACATTGGATGTTGTTAATAACAAGGTCACAGCATTTGTGAAATGATGTGATGAACATTCATCCGAAGTATAGCATTACGATCAAGTCATTATGTTTATATTGCTATAACATCATACGAAGTAATCTTTATCCTTAGACCATGAGATCATGTTAATTGCTAACACCGGAAGAGTATCTTGATAACATCAAACGTCACACCGTAACAGGATGACTATAAAGATGGGTTCAGTACTACGAAGGTGTTATGTTGAGGCTCATGGATCAAGAGTGGAATTTGTCAATCCAGATGACGGAAAGATATACTCTGGGCCCTCTCGATGATATCACATTAGGATAGCTTGCAAGCAAGTGATGTGATCACTAGAATGTTATATCACGGGAACGAGAAAAGAGTGCATGTCGGAAACGAGATCAAACTAGGTATGGAGATACCGATGATCGAATCTCGGACATGTAATATATCGAGAGACAAAGATATTTAGTTACAAACGTTAAAGGTTCTCACGATCACAGGAGTCATCGTTGAATGTGTAGGAGTCAGTACGGATCTCCAGGTCCCGCTGCTGATTATTGATCGGAGAAGGGTCTCGATCTTGTCTGTATTATTCGCGAACCGTAGGGTGGCACACTTAAGAGTTACCGGACACCATTTTGGAGCATATATGTTTGATTTAAAGAATTGCAAAGCGCAGGAATTGTTTCAATAGAAACCGGAAATTGTTTCGGGTGAAATTGCAGAAGGTGGTTCTGCATGTGATATTAAAATATTGCAAGGGGCTATATATGAATGTTTGTTAATTAAAGTAATTAACAAAATTCTGAATAAATTTAATAAAAAGAGTTTTATTAAATGAGAGAGCATTAAATTTGGAGAAATTTAATGCATTTAAAGTGGAGACTTTAAAAGGGAATGTGAAGAGGCATTTTAATGTGGAGGGGTTACCACCACATGAATGGGGAGGTGAGGGGTCACCCTCCCCCATGCGCCGGCCATGGAGAGAGGGGGCACCCCCCTCCTCCTATAAAAGGCCACCCATTCCCTCCTTCATCCTCACACCTCCTTATAAAGGATCTCTCTCCCTCTCTAGAATTATTCCCCATGGCCGAGATACATGTTCCCGGTGGCATTTCGTCTGGAAGGAGTTGCTGCTTCCGCTGGATCGCTGGAGCGAGGAGGTGGAGGTTGTCCGGTGGCTTGAACGTGTGTGCGAGTGCGGATGCGCTGCTGAGTTGTGGCGCTCGGACTTCCTCATGATCTTGAGATCGGCAAGTGTACGACTACATCAATCACGAGTTCCTACTCGTTAACAAAGCTCGTTGTCTTCGAGGGTAAGTTCTCCATGGATGTATGTCCACCCGTTGCTCTGTATCTAGTAGATAGATCTTGGCGTATAGTTCTCATCGTAGGAAATTTTTTGTTTTCTATGCTGCGGACCCAACATATAACAGGTGCACAACTACCACCCTAGGCAGCCCACTATTTTGCATATATGTATATATATATATCGACGCGGATTTGCTGCTCGGGGTGGCTGTGGTGCACACTCTATCCACCGTCCGATAATGGTAACATAATCCTTTCATGCACATGTGCTGGTCACGGCTGTTTAACAGAGTCGTTTTGTCCGTCAACCACGGTGAACAACGTGTGCAGCTAACCATCTACCGCTGGCAACATGCACCGACGTTTTTTCCAAGGTGACTCGCTAAAAGGGCACGGATCATGCAATACCGGCACCCGCGGACGAGCATGCATGGCCAACCAAATGTATATTTGCTTATGGAGCACGGATTGAATGCACGGAGCATGCATGACAGACCAAATGTACATTTTCTTACGGAGTACGGATTAAATGCACGGAGCATGAAGTACCGTCCGGCGCCCGCGCATATACATGTACAACCGATGAATTAGACGGTCTTATACAGCGCATGGTGCATGCAATCGTTCACAGCGTGGTGGTTGTCAAGCAAACTATCTTGTATCATTTTTGGAATCTATAAAATAAAGGATTTACTTTCATTTGTTTGATTTTATTGCTGGGATACACAAGACATATTATACTCGTGCGTCCAAGAAGAAAAATATTTTTTTTACGCACGAGCTACTCGCATTAGGTTTTCAGACCCCTTGATGTTTTTGTAAGATTTTACTCGATGATATTCTGAAAGTCACAAAGGGACATACA
This sequence comes from Avena insularis, assembly GCA_023614405.1. NCBI lineage: Eukaryota > Viridiplantae > Streptophyta > Magnoliopsida > Poales > Poaceae > Avena > Avena insularis. The sequence continues at coordinate 491,565,406 of CM042692.1, read as the reverse complement.
TGCAAAAGATTCCTCCAATGGCTACTAACTACCACATGCAATGGTCAGCTTGCTACCCAGCCAAACACGACTAGTTTTTTCTTCCAGCACGGAGTGTCTATTTAACTGCATGGTCCAGATCATGGCAGCCTACACCTTATCAAGTACTCCTTCCGTTTAGAAATATAAGACATTTTAGCTTTGTGAATCGAATGTATCTAGATAACTTTTAGTATATAGGTTCATAGAGGTTTAGAGTGAACCTATACACTAAAAGGTGTCTAGATACAATCGTTTCACAAAGCTAGAATGTCTTATATTTTCGAACGTAGGGAGTAGTTTCCAACACACAACACCACTCGACCGCTGCATTTATGTCTTCCATGTCAAAGATGAACCTAGAGAGGAGCGACTGCTACATGGGGATCTCCAAGTTTCCATGTACACTAAAATGTTCAAGCTTCAGTAGTTTGTATGTTGGAGTTACTTCTTAGTTAATCAATGCCTAGTGGAAAGGATAAGGGGTTTGAGCAGCCGAAGCGTAGCATGCATATGGGTATGTGGTCCTTGTGTTGGAATTATGCCCTAGAGGCAATAATAAAGATGTTATTATTATAATTCTTGTTCATGATAAAGTTTATATTCCATGCTAGAATTGTATTAAGCGGAAACTTTAATACTTGTGTGGTTTGTGAACAACACCGTGTCCCTAGTACGCCTCTATGGACTAGCTCATTGATCATTGATGGTTAAGGTTTCCTAACCATAGACATGAGTTGTCAATTGATAATGAGATCATATCATTGAGAGAATGATATGATGGACAGACCCAAACTAAGCGAAGCAATTAGATCGTGTCATTGTGTTCATCTTTGCGAAGCTTTTCCTATGTCAAATATTGTATTCCTTAGACCATGAGATAATGCAACTCCCTGGTATCGGAAGAAAGCTTTGAGGCCATCAAACATCATCCTATGAGAGGGTGATCATAAAGGTGTCTCTCAGGTGATCGGAAAGTATCTGTTGGGTTGTATGTATCGAGATGGGATTTGTCCCTCCCAAGTCGGAGAGATATACTTCGGGCCCACTCGGTAATCGATATCAACACCGCTTGCAAGCATGTGGTTAAGGAGTTAATCATAAAGTGATATTGGATTACGGAACGAGTAAAGTACTTGCTATGAACGAGATTGAACTAGGTATGATGATACCGACGATCGAATCTCGGGCAAGTAAAATATCGCGAGACGAAGGGAATATATATATGGGATTGATTGAATCCTGGCATCGTGGTTCATCCGATATGATCATCGATGAATGTGGGAGTCAATATGGGTGCCTGCACTTCGCTGATTATTGATACAAGATCATGTCTGCATATTCTCGAACCCGTAGGGTCACACACTTAACGTGTCTCGACGCTAGGATAGATTGGATAATTGGTTTATGAATTTTTGTTCGGAGTCCCGGATGGGATCCGGGATATCACGAGAGGTTCCGGAATGGTCCGGAGAATAAGATTCATATAAGGCAGTGCAGTTTTTGGAGTTCGGAATTGTTCCGGATTAATCGGTATTGTACCGGAAGCTTCTAGAACCTTCCGGAAGGGGACCAACGTGGCCCCACCTTCCGGGAGGGGGCATGGTCCTATGAGGGAGTGTCCTGGCCGCATTGGGCCAGGGGCACAAGGCCCCATAGGGCCCAGCCGATCCTAGATAAGTTTAAACTCGTTTAACCTAGAGATAGGGTTTCTAGATAAGGGAGAGTTTAAATCGTTTAAACTAGAGATAGGCTTGGAGGATGGGCAAGGGCTGGCCGCACCCCCCTCTATATATAGAGGGCTGGTGCGCCCCCTCCCCCCCAACCAACACATCTCCCTCCAAACCCTAGTTGCCCTGCTGCCCTCCTCTCTCCCTCCCTCCATTTGTTTGTGGCGAAGCCTGCTGCAAATTCTCCACCATATACACCACGCCGTCGTGTTGTAGATCCAATCTATCTCTCCACCCTACTTGCTGGTCCGAGGAAGGAGGAGACGTCGAGGTGCTGCACGTGTGCATCTCACGGAGGCACCGCCACTTGTGGTGCTAGATCGGATCGGATCGCGAGGAGGAGAAGCGAGTACGACTACATCACCCACATTCCGACGAACGTTCCGCTGTGCGAATCTTCAAGGGTATGAAGATCTAATCCAATCTCTCTCGTTGTTTGCATCTCCTAGATTAGATCTTGGCTTTCCCTCTGTTCACTTCCGTAGAAAATTTTGATTTACTATGTTGCGAAACCCTTCAGTGGTATCAGAGCTAGATCTATGCGTAGATGTGATTCACGAGTAGAACGCAACATGGTTGTTGCGGGAGTTGATGTTTTCTGTTGCAAGCCTCTTGTTTGTGTTCTTCTTATGACGCGGGATAGTGAGATTGAAGCGGTCCAGGCCAACCTTACACGACGTCGTTCGCGAGACCGGCTCCGCACTTGACGTGTGGCTTGTACCACACATGCGGCTGGTGGATGTCAGTTTCTCTCACTATAGTTGTCATGGGATTAACACCGGAGTTTGGCAACCATAATATCACCGTTGTGGCTTTCCGTAGGTAAGAATCGTTCTTAGCATCTACTCCCATAAGCCACGTAAAACATGCAACAACAAAGTAGGCGTCTAACTTGTTTTTGCAGGAGTGTTTTCGTGATATGGTATGGCCCAAGATGTGATGTGTATATTGTATGATGATCATGTTTTGTAATGTTTCACGACTTGCATGTCGATGAGTACACAACCGGCGAGAGCCATATGGTTGTCTTTATAATTGTGTATGACCTGAGTCAACTTCTTATACGCCATGTAATAGCTTTACTTTATTGCTAAGTAGTTAGCAATAGTTGTAGTTGCTATTCGTGGTGGAGGCAATCATGGTGGAGTGATGGAGATCATGCTTAACGCACAAGATGGAGATCATTCTTGAAGATTGGCTATACCATGTCACATAAAGTTATATGCATGTGATGTTTATCCTTTTATGTATCTTATTATGCTTAGATCATGACGGTAGCATTATAAGATGATTCCTCACTTAAAGATCAAGATAAAACTGTGTTCTCCCCAAGTATGCACCGCTTGCGAAAGTTAAATCGTGTCCAAGCATCACGTGATGATCGGTGCTATAGACTCTCACGCTCACATACAACGGGTGCAAGCGCTTTTACACGCGGAAATACTTGGGTCTAACTTGATGAGCCTAGCATGTACAGACATGGCCTCGAACACAAGAACCGAAAGTTTAAGCATGAGTCATATGAATGATATGATCGACACCGTTGTCCACCATTGAAACCACATCTCTTCTCGTGATGATCGGATTAGGTGTGGTGAATTTGGATCGTGTTCACTAAACAACTTGAGGGATGTTGAATTTAGTGGAGTTCATCTAGTAATTTGATTAAGTTGAACTATTTATCATGAACATAGTCTAAATTGTACTTGCAAATACCGAGATCACATGGCCAAGTCCAACTTCAACTTCAACGTTTTTTTGAGAAAGAAAAGCTTAGAAACAATGGGTCTAACTTCACCAACCGGTTCGCAATCTAAGAATCATTCTATCTGGCGGACAAAGGACTATGTCCTTGAGAAAGCGTTAGGTAACCCCCTAAATGCAAGCTGGCTGATGAGAAAGCTCTGTCGATCGCGCAAAAGATGATTAAGGTGTGATTAAGAGCACCATGTTGTTTGTTATGGAACCGAACTTCAAAATCGTTTTGAAAACTATCCCGGGCCCTTTGAGATTCTCGAGGAGCTGAAAACCATGTTTCGACTCAGCCCGTTCTGAGAGATATGAGATCTCGAGAAGTTCTTTAAGCGCAAGATGGAGGAAGGGAGTTCGTTAGTGAGCACGCCATTAAGATGTCGGGCTACACTCAACGCCTTTGAGCAACTGGACTGCAAGATTCAGAGGAGCTCAAGATTGAGGTTCTGCAATCACTCCCTCCCGGCTACAAAAGTTTTGTAGTGACTCATAATCAGATTGGTTCCACTGATCGATCACCGAGCTCTTCACAAAGTGAAGGCTGCGAGGTGGACATCAAGAAGGATAATCATGTGTTGATGGTCAACAAGCCCTCCTTCAAGAAAGGTAAAGGTGCAAAGAAGCCCTTCTAGAAAGGCGGCGGTAAGCGCGTTGCCCTAAGAAGAAGCTCAAGTCAGTCCCAAGCCGGACCTTTGAGTGCTTCTATTGCAAGGACAAGGGTCCTTTGGCGCAACTGTCCAAGTACTTAGCGGACAAGAAGGCTGGCACCATCAAAGGTATATTTGATATACATGTTATTGATGTTTTCCTTACTATCCCTCGTTGTAGTGCCTGGGTATTTGATATTGGTTCAGTTGCTAATATTTGTAACTCGAAGCAGAGAGCTACGAATAGACGACGGCTTGCGAGGATGAGGTGACGATCTTGGCGTTGGCAGCGGATCAAGAGTTGATGTGATGGCCGTCACGCCTCCTTAGTTTTACCTTCGATTAGTTTTAAACCTTAATAAATGTTATTATGTGCCTGCGTTGAGCATGAACATTATTTCTGGATCGTGTTTATTGCAAGACGGTTATTCATTTAAATCGGAGAATAATGGTTGTTCTATTTATATGAGTAACATCTTTTATGGCCATGCACCCCTTGTAAATGGTTTATTTCTTCTAAATCTCGAAAGGGATGAAACACACATCCATAACATTGAGGCTAAGAGATGCAAAGTAGATAGTGATAATACTACTTATTTGTGGCACTGTCGTCTAGGTCATATTGGTGTAAAGCGCATGAAGAAACTCCATTCTGATGGACTTTTGGAGTCTCTTGATTTTGAATCATTTGACACATGCGAACCATGCCTCATGGGCAAGATGATCAAAACCCGTTCTCCGTATGATGGAGCGAGCAACGGACTTGTTGGAAATCATACATACCGATGTATGCGGACCGATGAGTGTTTCGACGCGCGGTGGATATCGCTATTTTCTCACTTTTACCGATGACTTAAGTAGATATGGGTATATCTATTTAATGAAACATAAATCTGAAACATTTGAAAAGTTCAAAGAATTTCAGAATGAAGTGGAGAACCATCGTAACAGAAAGATTAAGTTTCTACGATCCGATCGTGGGGGCAAATATTTGAGTTATGATTTTCTCACCCATCTCAAAGCAAGTGGAATCGTTTCACAACTCACGCCACCCGGAACACCACAGCGCAATGGTGTGTCTGATCACGAATCGAACCCTATTAGATATGGTCCGATCGATGATGTCTCTTACTGATTTGCCGTTATCATTTTGGGGTTATGCATTAGAAACCGCTGCATTCACTTTAAATAGGGCTCCATCTAAATCCGTTGAGACGACACCGTATGAACTGTGGTTTGGTGCTAAACCTAAGTTGTCGTTTCTTAAAGTTTGGGGATGCGGCTTACGCCAAGAAGTTGATGCCGACAAGCTCGAACCCAAAGCGAGAAATGCGTCTTCATAGGATACCCTAAGGAAACTATTGGGTATACCTTCTATCACGAACCAAGGCAAAGTGTTTGTCGAAGAACGGTTCCTTTCTTGAGAAGGAGTTTCTCTCGAAAGAAGTGAGTGGGAGGAAAGTAGAGCTAGACGAGGTTATTGAACCTTCTCTTGAATTGGAGAGTAGCGCAGCACCTGAAATTGTTCCAAAGGTCACCGCACCAACAATAGAGGAAGCTAATGACAAGGATCATGAAGCTTCGGACGATGCTGCTACTGAACGTCGCAGGTCGACAAGGTCGCGTGCCCCTCCTGAGTGGTACAACAACCCTGTCTTGACAGTCTTGTTAATAGAAGACAGTGAACCTACGAACTATGAGGAAGCGATGATGAGCCCAGACTCTGAGAAATGGCTAGAAGCCATGAAATCCGAATTGGGATCCATGAGCGAAAACCAAGTATGGACTTTGGTGGACCCTCCTAGCGACCGAAAGGCCGTTGAGTGCAAATGGATCTTCAAGAAGAAAACAGACGCGGATGGTAATGTTACCGTCTATAAAGCACGGCTTGTTGCGAAAGGTTTTCGACAAGTTCAAGGTGTTGACTACGATGAGACTTTCTCTCCCGTAGCGATGTTTAAGTCCATTCGGATTTTATTAGCAATTGCTGCGTTTCATGATTATGAAATATGGCAAATGGATGTCAAGACTGCTTTCCTCAATGGCAACATTGATGAAGAGTTGTATATGATGCAACCCGAAGGTTTTGTCGATCCTAAGGATGCTGATAAAGTATGCAAACTTCAGCGTTCCATTTATGGACTGAAGCAAGCATCTCGGAGTTGGAACCTTCGTTTTGATCAAGTGATCAAGAGCTTTGGATTTGTTCCAAATTGCTACGAAGCTTGCATCTACAAGAAAGTGAGTGGGAGCTCGGTGACATTTCTGGTACTATATGTGGATGACATATTGATTATTGGAAATGACATCAACATGCTTAACGATGTGAAGAGTTATTTGAACAAGAGTTTTTCAATGAAAGACCTAGGTGAAGCTGCTTATATATTGGGCATCAAAATCTATAGAGATAGACAAAGACGCCTGATAGCTTTAAGCCAGAGTACATACCTAGACAAAGTTCTGAAAAGGTTCAGAATGGATAAGGCATTGAAAGGTTCAGTACCTATGTTGTCAGGTAAGATATTGAGCAAGGCTCAGTGTCCAGCTACGGTAAATGATAGGGAAGCTATGAGCAAAGTGCCTTATGCTCGGCCATAGGTTCCATCATGTATGCCATGTTGTGTACTAGACCGGATGTGTCCAATGCTCTTAGTTTGACGAGTAGATATCAAAGTGATCCAGAGTGGAACATGGACAGCCGTGAAGAACATCCTAAGGTACCTAAATAGGACTAAAGAAATGTTCTTAGTCTATGGGGTGATGAACAATGTCAGAAAAGGTTACGTCGATGCTAGTTCGACATCGACAAGGATGATTGTAAATCTCAGACGTGATACGTGTATATTTTGAATGGAGGAGCTGTGAGTGGAGAAGCTGCAAACAAAGCGTGATCGCGGGATCTACGAGAAGCGGAATACATGGCTGCAGAGAAGCGTCAAGTGAAGGAGTTTGGATCAGAACTTCATCATTGAGCTTGGCGTGGTTCCAAGTGCATTGGACCCATGGAGATATTGTGTGACAACACCGGCGCCATAGCACTCGCTAAGGAACCAAGATATCATCCAAAGACCAAGCATATCAATCAAAGTTTCATATAATCCGAGATTATATAGCGATGGAGATCCAAGATTAGCAAAGTACATACAGATCTGAATGTCGCAGATCCATTGACTAAACCTCTTCCACGTGTAAAACATGATCAGCACCTCAGTGCCATGGGTGTGAGATTGTTGCCAGATATAAACTAGATTATTGACTCTAGTGCAAGTGGGAGACTGTTGGAATTATGCCCTAGAGGCAATAATAAAGATGTTATTATTATAATTCTTGTTCATGATAAAGTTTATATTCCATGCTAGAATTGTATTAAGCGGAAACTTTAATACTTGTGTGGTCTGTGAACAACACCGTGTCCCTAGTACGCCTCTATGGACTAGCTCATTGATCATTGATGGTTAAGGTTTCCTAACCATAGACATGAGTTGTCAATTGATAATGAGATCATATCATTGAGAGAATGATATGATGGACAGACCCAAACTAAGCGAAGCAATTAGATCGTGTCATTGTGTTCATCTTTGCGAAGCTTTTCCTATGTCAAATATTGTATTCCTTAGACCATGAGATAATGCAACTCCCTGGTATCGGAAGAAAGCTTTGAGGCCATCAAACGTCATCCTATGAGAGGGTGATCATAAAGGTGTCTCTCGTGATCGGAAAGTATCATTGGGTTGTATGTATCGAGATGGGATTTGTCCCTCCCAAGTCGGAGAGATATACTTCGCCCACTCGTAATCGATATCAACACCGCTTGCAAGCATGTGGTTAAGGAGTTAATCATAAAGTGATATTGGATTACGGAACGAGTAAAGTACTTGCTATGAACGAGATTGAACTAGGTATGATGATACCGACGATCGAATCTCGGCAAGTAAAATATCGCGAGACGAAGGGAATATATATATGGGATTGATTGAATCCTGGTATCGTGGTTCATCCGATATGATCATCGATGAATGTGTGAGTCAATATGGGTGCCTGCACCCGCTGTTGATTATTGATAGAAGATCATGTCTCGCATATTCTCGAACCGCAGGTCACACACTTAACGTGTCTCGGCGCTAGGATAGATTGGATAATTGGTTTATGAATTTTTGTTGAGTCCGGATGGGATTCGGGATATCACGAGAGGTTCGAAATGGTCCGGAGAATAAGATTCATATAAGGCAGTTTTGGAGTTGAATTGTTAGGATTAATCGGTATTGTCTGGAAGCTTCTAGAACCTTCGGAAGGGGACCAACGTGGCCCCACCTTCCGGAGGGGCATGGTCCTATGAGGGAGTATCCTGGCGCATTGGGCCAGGGGCACAAGACCCCATAGGGCCCAGATCTAGATAAGTTTAAACTCGTTTAAACTAGAGATAGGGTTTCTAGATAAGGGAGAGTTTAAATCGTTTAAACTAGAGATAGGCTTGGAGGATGGGCAAGGGCTGGCCGCACCCCCCTCTATATATAGAGGGCTGGTGTGCCCCCTCCCCCCAACCAACACATCTCCCTCCAAACCCTAGTTGCCCTGCTGCCCTCCTCTCTCTCTCCCGACTGTTTGTAGGCGAAGCCCTGCTGCAGAAATTCTCCACCATATACACCACGCCGTCGTGTTGTAGATCCAATCTATCTCTCCACCCTACTTGCTGGTCCGAGGAAGGAGGAGACGTCGAGGTGCTGCACGTGTGCATCTCACGGAGGCACCGCCACTTGTGGTGCTAGATCGGATCGGATCGCGAGGAGGAGAAGCGACTACATCACCCACGCTCCGATTTAACGTTCATTGCAGCGAATCTTCAAGGGTATGAAGATCTAATCCAATCTCTCTCGTTGTTTGCATCTCCTAGATTAGATCTTGGCTTTCCCTCTGTTCACTTTCGTAGAAAATTTTGATTTACTATGCTGCGAAACCCTTCACCTTGCGGTCCGTTGCCATGTGAAAACAACTAATGCATGGGTAATACTAGTTTGTTGCTGGCCACCGATTAAATAGCGTGTGATATATCTACCGTGTTGCATGCATATGTTCTCAAGCCACTGTGCGCTCGGACTGAACCTCGTTACGGCTCTGACCAGCTCTGCCATTTGTTCCGTTGACTCCGTTTGCTCTCTTTATCTGATCGGACGGTGATTAGTCCATGCACCACGGTCACCATGGAAAATACTTCTTATTCCTGGATGTAGTTACACCCACGTCTCATATACTACTATATGAAAGTATACGTGATACTTTATCGGTTTGAGTATGTTCATATACTACATCTAAGATACTTCAAATCAAATTACATAAAAAAATACAAGTGGAGCCATAGTTTGCACTATATTTCTAAAATACACTTTACATTTATACTAAAATAAGAGTATGTAAAAAACTTACACATACTACCTCAAAAGTAGTATATATACTACCAAATAGTTTTATAATACTTCATACTATACGTACATACTCTTCGGTATGACAGATACTACCTAGATGGTGAAAAACACACGTGGATGTAGTTACACCTGGGAGTAGTATGAATATGTCCTATATATATACATGAACATATTCATATTGTATATATACACATATATATACAATATGAATGTATATATATATGTGTATATATAGGACATATTCATACTATACCCGAGTGTAGTTACACTCACGTGTGTTTCACGTAATTTAGGTAGTATCTATCATACAGGAGACTATATATGGGTAGTATGAAGTATATAAGAATATTTGAGCAGCATATATACTATTTTCTTGGTAGTATATAATTTTTATTCACATACTCCTTTTGTACGTACAAATATGATGATATTTTATATATATACTGAAAACTATGGATGCATTTGTTATTTTTTTACCTAACTTGCTTGAAAGTATCTTAGATATAGTATATGAACATACTCAAACAGATAAAGTATTATAAATACTTCCGTAAGACAGTATATGACACGTAGGTATAACTACACCCGGGAGTAAGAAAGATTTTATATAGGAAAAATCCTTACTTCCGGGTGTAGTTATACCCACGTCTTATATATTTTATATGAAAGTATACGTGATACTTTATCGGTTTGAGTATGTTTATATACTATATCTAAGATACTTTAAATCAAGTTACGTGAATATATATAGATAGATATAGATATAGATTATTAAGTATAGATTCATGGAAGGCGAGAGAGGTCCTGCACGGTGGACCCAGGCACCCAGTGCTAGCAGGGAGGCGATAGCTGCGGCGGCGGAGAGCACTGGAGGGAGTATATGTGTTCCAAGAGGGAGTGCGGACGGCGGCGAAGGTAAGGGGAAGTGGCGGCGCTCCTCGAGCTCTCGGCCCGCTTCGTATTTTGGGATGGCCAGCCTCGTGCCCGGAATCGCATGGCCAGAGAATTGTGGAACAGCGGCAACGCCGTACCCCCAAAATAGCCGAGAATTCACCTTTGGTGGATTCGGGGACCTCCATGCTTGGCGCGCGGTATTGCCTCATCACCATCCCCCTATCTTTCTCCGCACGTCCTCTCCCAGCCCTAATTGCAACACGAAGTCTTCTTTCCGGCCCCTTCCGTTCACGAGCTTCTTACCAAGATGGGGACGGAAGACAGGGGATTCGAGTGAGGTATCGCAATTTTCTCATTTTCCAACCGCTATTTCCTAGGTTGATTTGTTTGCTCGTTCTAGCATGATCTGCATTTGGTCAATCTGGGAAGAAATTGGCTGTATTTGTTCACCTAGATGTAGTACTCCCTCCGTTGTCTAGATTCGCATGTACCTATATACTAAAACGTGTCTAGATACATTTGAATCTAGACAAACCCACGTCACTTATTTTGGGACGGAGGGAGTACTAGAATTTTCTCCTGCTGGAAAATACCAAATGCAAATTGTCAATCCTGATAGAAATTTTAAGCGCAAGGAATTGCCAAATGATAGGAATTTTCTGTTGATGTGTGAGGATGGCACTGTTCTTTGGTACATGCAATGCTACGTTGTACAAATTGATACTTCTCAAACCAACAATAAGCTCTTTACATGGTATTACACAATAGGTACATGAGTGATACTCCCCTCCGTCCCATAATATAACATGTTATTACAACCAATATGGGAGTATATTGGTTGCAACAAACATCTTGTATCATGGGACGGGGGGACTACATGCCAGAGTAGCCCTCAAAAGTTTGTTGCACCTATTGTGTTAGAAACTTCAGTTTTTGGAAAAATTATGCCTTGTCTCAAGTCCATGGAGACACACAATTTATGTCTGTGTGCTTGGAGATTACATGGCTTATCCTGTCAGCATGCAATTTCTGACAACTTAAAGTTTGAATAATGTGTGTTGTTGCTACCACAAAGGACCAGTCAAGAAAAGAAAACAATCTGCCATCCAGTCAATAAATTTTATCCAATCTATTTATGTAAATGCTAAAAGTAGTGCACATGGGATTTTTCTTGTAGAGTTCTACTGCTCTGGGCCTCTTATGAAAATTTTCAAGCATTCACTTGATAGATGAAAATGACTGAACTCAGATGGAATTGTTAATATTTAAAAGTGTATGCCTTTCAGATGAATGCATCCCTTTCTGGTTTGTCAGGCAAGCAATTTTAACCCATCTCATATGATATTGGTAGTCATGACTCAGGATTTGTACCAGTATTCTGTTTTCTTTAACTAACTTGCTAATTACTTGTCAGGTACCCTGTAGTGATGCTATCCATGATAAGTATTTGAACTCGCTATTGTGTAATATCCTGCATGCCGCGGGATGGAGGAACTGAATACTGCTGATTTACTGGAAAGCTTGGATGATCCAAAGCCTCTTGTCTCATTTGGTGTACCTAAAAGCTCCCCAGATGGTCATACCAGACGTTTAAGTGAAGATTTAAGTTCCCTTACCATTAATGATTTACGTGTAAAAGCGGAGGAGATTTGCCACAGCCAGCCTGGCCACAACAGAAATTTTAGTGAAGACTTAAGTTCCCTTACAATTAATGAATCACGTGCAAACAAAATAGAAGAAAATTGCCATGACCAGCCTGAAGAAAAGGTGATAAGTCGCCATAACTCAGCTGAAAGAAACATTTTTAAGGCTGCAGAAATTGCCGAACGTTTCATTAAGGCTCTAGATAATAGAGTACTTGTTGAAACTACAGCACCGATTGAATCTGTTAAAGATGCTGTTAGCAAATTTGGAGGGATTCTTGACTGGAAAGAGGTGATGACTCTTATTTTCGGATGTTTTCTATTACATCTTATTGACTTTTTTTTGTTCGGTAGACTTATATCTTTATAACCATTTTGTGCAGAGGCGTAAAAATGTTCAAATCACGCTTGAGAAGATGCGAGCAGATGCCCCCGAGTACCAGAGAAGATCCGAAGTTGCAGAAGCTGAGAAAAGCAAAGTTCTGCAGGAGCTGTGTAGCATCAGGCGGATCATAGAGGGGCTAAAACTGAGCCTGGAGAAAGCACAGACTGAAGCATTGCAAGCGCAGCAAGATTCAGAGATCGCTGAGATACGATACAAAGAGATACAGCAGGGTATCGCTCGCAAAGAGAGTGCTGCAGTGAAGGCAGAGATTGATCTTGCCAAAGAACGCCACGCGACTGCCTTAGCAGACTTGCAGTCAGTTAAAGATGAGTTAGAGCAACTTCAGAAGGAGCACACTTCTCTAATTACTCAAATGGAGAATGCCGAGACTAAAGCACGCGAAACCACCACCATATCTCAGGAGATGGAAAAAACCACCGAGGATCTCACCTTTGAGCTCATCTTACTGAAAGAGTCACTTACCTCTTCGCATGCTACCCATATTATAGCAGAGGAGCGAAGACTAAACGTGGCTATGGCATACGAGCAAGAAAAGGCGAATTGGCAGGATGAGCTGAAGCAAGCGGATGAGGACGTTCGAATGCTGAATGACGAGATATCGGCCAGTAAAGATCTCGAGTCCAAGGTAGAAGCTGCCTCTGCATTGCTGGCGAATCTGCAGGGTGAGATTAGTGCTTATATGGAAGGAATACTGCCTGAGAAGGCAAATGAGACTGGAGAGGAAGTACGACAAATGGTTAGTGTTAGGATGACACTGGCGAAGACCACGAAGGAGCTTGAGGATATGAGGACGAACATTGAAAAGGCCAAGGATGAGGTTAAAGGGCTTTGGAATACTGCCGCTGCATTGCGAGCTGATCTAGAGAAGGAAAAGGTAGACGTCACGACATTGAGGGAGAAACAGCACCATGCGTCCGTTTCTGCCTCGTCTGTCCAGGAAGAACTGAGAAAGATGACACGTGAGCTCATGGTGGTGCAGGAGAGAATTAATACAGCTAGAATGCCCATAGAGCTACGGCAGGCTACTCAAGAAACAGAACGGGCAAAGGCGAAGGATCGGTTGGCCTGCGATGAGGTTGCAAAGGCTAGTGAAGAGGCAGACCGAGCCAAGGCAGAGGTCAATGTCGTCCAGTTGAGGCTTGAAGCAGTGTCAAGGGAGATGCTTGCAGTGAAAGCATCAGAAGAAATTGCAATGGCCTCAGCAAATGCATTGCAAGAATTCAAGCATGAGGGAGAAACAGAACCCCAAGCTGAGAGAAGAAGTAACAACAACATGAAGGTGTCACTCGAAGAGTATGATGCGTTGAGCAAGAGAGCAAAGGACGCTGAGGACCGAGCTAAGAAGCGGGTTATCCAGGCGGTTGAGAAGATACAGGAGGCGAAGGAGGGAGAGGTTAGAAGCTTGGATAAGTTGTATCAGTTGACCAAACAGATAGATGATAGGAGGGTTGCGCTGAGGGCGGCGCAGGAGAAATCCATGACGGCACTGGATACCAAGTTAACACTGGAGAACGAGCTGAGGAAGATGAGAGTAAAGCATGATCAACCGCATGATGAGACATATCTTCCGATTGCTGATATCTGCCTTCTGAATAGTGCATGCTCTTTTGACGCAGCAGGATCATCTGGTTCCAATTCTCAAATGTGTGGAACACGCCTGCCTAGAGCTGACACGATAGCGACAAGTTCAGTAGCAGAGTCAAAGACGAAAAAGTCATTCTTCCCTAAGTCCATAGTGACAATGTTCATGGGTAGGAAGAAGACACATTCGAAGTGAACCTCCCTTATATTGGTAGTTTGCTAAGCTATCCTGGTACGATTCTTCTGTACATGTAACAAGTAGGTTGCACATTTTTTTGTTACACTAATTGTAATTATTGGTTCAGAAATGAAATCTGATTTCTGTCGGAGATGTCATTGTTCGGTAATACCGGTTGCATCAGTAGCATCCCGCGCAACTTATTTTCATGTCTTTTCGTCATTTAGCTTGACAATTCGTTGTGTCTCACATGAACATTTTCACTAATTGATTAACAGACAAGGCAGTACCTTAAGAACTTTCTGAAGACTGACATGGAAAGGGTCTACTGCTCGCAGAATGCAAATTAAATCAAAACAGAAACGCATCTCTGATGTAGGAGAAACACCCCAGTTTAGAAATAAGATGGAAAATGTTGGATCTATACTCCTTTTCTTGAGTAAATACATGTAGCACTAAAAAAAGTATCCTCCTTTTTTTTCTCAACAAGACAGTACATCTGCATACATCTAAAATCAAACATTGGATTACTCTGCAACTCTTTCCTGCTTTAACTTTGTCAAACTGTTGAGAAGGTTACCTGAACTTGCCAAAATGCACCAAATTCAGTCAAATATTTTGAGACCCTTCTCTACACCCTGACGTGCTGGGGAATGGTTTGGAGGTTTGGATGAATATTAAGCAGGTTTGTAGGCTCATCATGGGTTCAGCGATGTATGTTCAAGGATCACATGCTGGAAGTTGTAGACAGGTTCTGCCAGCACGTCGTGAAGGTGCCTGTCACGAACTCAGGATGCAAGTCCTCTGGAGTGGAAAAATCTCTACTCTGGATTTTGTTCACATAGTGGCGGATGATCTTAGGGTTGATGACCTCCTTCGTGGTGCTCCTGGAAGGACTTCTAGATCCTCCATGCTCTTCTAGCAGGGCTAGCGCATGGGGGCAAACCCGACGTCATTGCGGGAGTCCAGCTTCGAATCTCCTTGTCAGCATCTCCACCGGCCATCGATAGTCCTCCCAAATCCCTCCCAATAGGGCTATTGCCTATTTGGGTGCAGGCAAAACCTTTCTACCGGGCCTTCCAGTAGACCGACGGACAATCGAGCGGCCCAATAAACTGACTCGCACCTCCATGTCGGCCCCGACCCACAAGGACTGACATGGAAGCGCCGACACATGGCACCAACGTCGGATGTGACATATGGGTTGGCATTGTCAGCTACACAGAAGGCCGGGCAGCTTAATTTCATGCACGACGTCCATTTGCCGGTTCCATGGGCGAAACTAGCACTTCCCCATGGGGCGACGACGGGGCTTCACACGCGGCGACGGTTCGCCACCGAGGAGCTATGGTGGCATCGTGTTCTGGAAGCCCAAGCCAGAGCTACCATTGCAGCCAAGGGGTTGCCTCTTCCTCTGTTGCTCCTCAAAGAAGCCTACACCAGTGTGGGAGAAGAAGGTGAAGGACGAGAAAAAGGCTAAACCGATGCCAGAGTCGGCGTGGTTGGCGGATCTACGGGCGCTAGCTACGAGATCCCGTTGATCCCAATGATGAGCCAGGACTTACCCAAGCCCCGCGTGAGTCCGCCGACATCTTGGCACTGGCATCGCGAGGATTCGCGCTGGCCCGGTCAACATTGGACACTAGCAAGGTCATTGACCTCGAAGCCTGTTACGAGGAGGGGGAGTCCAACGGCTACTCGACCTTTGACGAGGACGTCGGTGGCGAGGACTACACTGCCTTTTAATGACTACCGCTAGTAGATTTATGTTTGTTCTCGATCAAATTTTGTTCAAATGTGTATGATACATTAAGTTTGAACGAAATTCCCAGCTAAATGAAATTCTTTATATTTTGTTGTGATCGCCGTTTTGGGCATGTGCATTCCCAGTAGCTGTCGTGGTGGTGGCACGGCAGATGCCATGGATAGGCTAAAGATGGGGCCAATGAGTGTTAGGGGAATCCAGGGAGGGAGAACGTGGTGATTCCACGCACGGAAGTTCTTGTATATTCTCTATGAATGGTGTTTACAAGTGCTCCTGAGGCTCTCAGCAAGAAGGAGACGATGTCTCTTACTCCCTGTCAACTAGCCCTAAAGTTCTACCTTAGACAGAGAATGATTAATCTATCGGCCGACCCTCTCTATGGAGGCCCCGGTGCTCCTTATATAGGGGAGCCCGGGTTACAATTCTAGGGCACAGGTGGCAGCATATTCTACGAATATGCTCCTTTCCTAAAGCATATGCTTCTTTATTCCCTTTAACGGCTCGTTTGGGCTTTGGATGAAACCCATGGCGTAATCCTTGTCTTTTGATGTCACCAGACACGGGCTACGTCATCCGACTTTGCCTGCGTCGCCTTGGTCGCCCCTGACCCGCTGGTCCTCTTCTTTACTTTACTTTGCTCATGCTACAACTAATAAAGCCACCTTTTGACCAGCGGGGGATTCCTTCTCTTGGAAGCTAAGATAATTCGGCTAGCATATAGCTAATCCGGCTTACCCAGTTACCTGCAAAACAGATAGACATGAACGACATAAATCTTATGCCGGCCGGACCATTGTCAAGGAGGTGCTCCATGGGCCGGGTCACACCGTGATTCAGCCTGCCTTGAGGTGACCCGGTCAGCACTTGCTTTGACCGTGCCGTACCCCGGCTAACTTGGCCCTTATACCCCGGTGTTACCCTTCCTGGGGGTATCACTCCAACATTAGTCCTCGAAGCTGGTGCGGTCTTAGCAACCTTTAGCTGTTAAGGCCACAACAGGTTCCCATATCCGGATCTTTTGCTCCTTAGGCCGAGTTACCTCGTAGCCCGGAGTTTCTCATCTTGTGTCTCTTTGCTCTTTCCGAGTTATTCCTCGTTGGCCAGGTATTTTGCTCGCTTATCCGGGTTATTTTTCCTTCTCTTGTACGCTTCTCCACATCCTACGTGGAGGGTAATCATCATTTTGCCTCATTTTAAGGGCCACGTGCATTTAGTGCACCGGTTACTGTCGCAATGTTAGTAATAACTGTTGTAAACGTCTCTTCACTCCAGTGCCTCGTTAACCGTAACCTTACATCACATCGTGGGGTTATATGCTCCTGTAGCCCTTCCTGTGGCCTTGCTCTGATTGGCTGTTCGGGCCGCGTACACGCTCATCGCGCGCGGCGTGTCGCCCGCAAAGGATCCCACGACGCGCGTGTAGCGCGGTTAAGTAGGAGGCGTGGGATGATTTCAGGGGAAGTTCTCCCATTTCCTCTGCGCTTCCCAGCCTCTCTCTCTTTCACAGCGACCTCGCCGCCGCCGCCAGTTTTCTGCTTCACGAGCGCCACCGCGACCGCGCTCAGGCAGCCACTCGCACTTGCGCCGCCGTTCCCACTCACAGTTTCCATCACGGGGCCTTGCGCTTCCCGCTTTCCTTCCTCCGGCTATCTCTACTCCGATTACTCCCTCGAAGACCTCGAATCCACAATGTCTGAGGCGCAGGCAGCGGTGGTGGCGCAGCAGGAAGAAGGAGCGGAGGGCCGCGAGCGCAGCTGTTGGGATGGCTCCATCGTCCGCGAGGAGGACCTCGATTAGCTCCGCGCGACGCAGAGCATCCCCGCCGGCGTCGCCTGCCGCCTCACCTCCGGTGAAGTCACTCCTTCCCCAAAATCTGGGGAATACGTTGTCTTTCTCTCGCATTTTCAGCGTGGCTTCGGCCTCCCTACTTCCGATTTTTTCTTCGATTTTATTTCTACGTATAAGTTGCAACCGCATCACCTCCCCGCAAACGTCATTACCTCTCTGTCCTCCTTTGCTTCTGGCATCAAGGGGTACATCGTCCTCTGGCCAACCAAAGAACTTTGGATCAAGTTCTTTGGCCTCCGGAGGAACGTAGTTCTGGACAAGGAGCGTGCCCCGGAGGACAAGCACTTAACCCAGTGCGGCGCCGCCTCCATTTCTCCCCGGAAACAGTCCGTGTTCCCTTGGGTCACCGGGCTCGAATCTTGCAAGGGCTAGGCCCGGACTTTCTTTTATGTCCGGAACACCACTAAGGAGGACCT
The DNA here is from genome assembly GCA_023614405.1 of Avena insularis. Classification (NCBI taxonomy): domain Eukaryota; kingdom Viridiplantae; phylum Streptophyta; class Magnoliopsida; order Poales; family Poaceae; genus Avena; species Avena insularis. The sequence goes on along the minus strand of CM042692.1, from coordinate 491,547,108 downwards.
GATCCGGCTGCTCCCCTTCAGACTTGGCCCTCCTGACACCTCGCGTTGGGAGAGCATTCCAAAGCGGCCCACAGCCCTGGTGAATCAAGTAGAGCACCGGATCAAGGAGCTGCTCAATGAGAAACTCCGGGGGTAGGACATTATGATCACTTTCCTCCGCAGCCGGGTCTCCCCCCTCCAGAAGAGAGCCCACAAGATCTGCTATCTTAGCGCCCCTCTCGATCCTCACCGGACTTCTTCCATCGAGCTGGATAACTCGGCGGTTTACCGCCGGGTTAAGTCCATATTTAATGTGGAGAAGGAGTTCTCCGATGATTGGGAGTGGGGACTCGAGCCCTTCACCCGGGTCAACCCTCCACCACAGGTGAGTTTTCCTGTTCTTGTTTTCCGAATCTTCTTTGTATGTCGATTCACTCTTGTAACTTGTTGATACATTGCAAATGTATCTATAATTTTTGATGTTCCGTGCTTGGTTTTATCCACTTTCTTGTGTTTTGTCCACACTTTGGAGTACTTTTCATATGATTTCTAGGACTAACCTATTAACAAGAGCCACAGTGCCAGCTGCCTGTTTTCTGTTGTTTTTGGTTCCAGGAAAGTCAGAAAATGAATATTCTCGGAATTGGACGGGACAAAAGCCAAAGTGCCTATTTTTCCTAAGTCATCGATGCCGTATCGAGACGGAGAATGGTTGAGGGTCGGGCCACACCCACCTGGCCGTGCCTGGGTGGTGGCCGAGCCCAAGACCCCTCGGCCTCTCGTTCGCCTATATATTACCCTCGGACGAAAACCCTAAGCACCCGATCAAAAATCCACGAAGAGTCTCAGAGTCACGGTATCTCCATCCCTAGATCGGGAGGGATCTGAAGCTCTTCCGGCACCACGAGAGGGAATTCACCCTGGAGGCCTTCTTCATCATCATGCAAGCCTCCGGTGTGATGCGTGAGTAGTTCATCTTTGGACTACGGGTCCATGTAGTAGCTAGATGGCTGGTTCTTCTCCTTTGTGCTTTCATGTTTAGATCTTGTGAGCTCCGTTCATGATCAAGATCATCTATTTGTAATTCTGCATGTTGTGTTTGCGGGGATCCGATGGATATTGAGATGCTATTTCAGATTGATTATTGATTCTATCATGTCTTTGTTATTTGTGATCTTGTATGCTTTCTGTTGTTAGTAGCTATCTTGGCCAAGTAGATGCTAGCAACTCCAAGAGTTACTATTTATGCTCGATAGTGGGTTCATGCCTCTGGTAATCTGGGGAAGTGACAGAAACCTCTAAGGTACTAGATGTGTTGTTGCTAATAGGGAGAAACAAACAATCCTTTGTTCATAGAACAATCGTATTGTTTACTTTACACGCAATTCGTAAAGCAATAATCTGTTGCTTGCAACTTAATACTGGAGGGGTTTGGATGATAACCTGAAGGTAGATTATTAGTCATAGATGCAGTTGGATGACGGTCTATGTATAATGTTGTAATGCCCAATCGAATCTCAAAGGAGTCAAGATGATTAGTATATGCATGTATTGCTTTCTCGATGTTTGTCAATTGCCCCGCTATAATTTGTTCACCCAGCATGTTATCTATCTTAAGGAGAGCCACCTCTAGTGAACTATGGATCCCGGTTCTTTCTTTTACATACAATCTATAAACCGTTTACTACTTTGTGTTTACTTTTTGCAAACTATTACTTCCTCCCATTCGATACGTTTAATCCTTTGTTTTCAGCAAAACCGGTGAGATTGACAACCTCATCGCAAGTTGGGGACAGAGTTCTGTGGTTGTGTTGTGCAGGTCTCCATGTTGCTACTAGCACCGGTAGTGCGCCCTGCCAAGGCTCAGCTAGCAACACCTTTGGGGTGTTTCCTTGCTCCTACTGGTTCGATTAAACCTTGGTTTCATAACTAAGGGAAAACTTGCTGCTGTGCTCATAATACCTTCCTCTTGGGGTTCCCCAACGAGCTTGTTAATACACGAGCCAAAAAGCAAACTTTTCTGGCGCCGTTGCCGAGGAGTCAGGGACATCTTCACAAGGGGAGTCCCTCATAACCAATCTCTTTACTTTGTTATTTCTATTTTGCTTAGTTTCTTTTTGCTTTGTTTGCTTTTTTATTTATCAAAAACACAAAAAAATAGTTTTACTAGTTTGCTTTCTTATTTGAAAACACAAAAAAATGACTACTCTTGAAAACACTAAGTTGTGTGACTTCACTAGCACCAACAACAATGATTTTATGAGCACACCTATTGCTCCACCTGTGCCTGAAGATACTTTCTGTGAGATAAAATCTGCTTTACTCAATCTTGTTATGAGAGAACAATTTTCTGGTATTGGTAATGAAGATGCTGCTGCCCATCTAAATAACTTTGTTGAACTTTGTGAGATGCAAAAGCATAGGGATGTAGATGGTGATATTATTAAGCTGAAATTGTTTCCTTTCTCTTTGAGAGGAAAAGCTAAAGAATGGTTGAATTCCTTAACTAGGAATAGTATTGATTCTTGGACTAAGTGCAAAGATGCTTTCATTGGAAAATACTATCCTCCTGCTAAGATTATATCTATGAGAAGTGAAATAATGAAGTTTAAACAATCTGATAATGAACATGTTGCTCAAGGTTGGGAAAGAATGAAATCTGTGGTTAAGAATTGTCCCACTCATGGACTGACTGCTTGGACGATCCTCCAAACTTTTTATGCAGGATTGAACTACTCTTCAAGGAACCTTTTGGATTCTGCTGCTGGAGGTACCTTTATGACCATTACTTTGGATGCTGCAACAAAACTTCTGGATAATATGATGGTTAACTATTCTGAATGGCATACTGAAAGAGCTCCACAAGGTAAGAAGGTAAATTCTGTTGAGGAAACCTCCTCCTTGAGTGATAAGATTGATATTATTATGTCTATGCTTGTTAATGGGAAAGACCATATTGATCCAAATAATGTTCCTTTAGCTTCTTTGGTTGCTCAAGAAGAACAAGTTGATGTGAACTTCATAAGAAATAACAATTTTGGCAATAATGCTTATAGGAATAATTTTGGTAACAACAATTATAAGCCATATCCTCCCAACAATGGTAATGTTTATGGAAGTTCCTACAACAATAATAGGAGTGCTCCCTCTGAACTTGAAGTTATTCTTAAGGACTTTATTAGTAAACAAATTGCTTTCAATAAAACTATTGAGGAAAAACTCTCTAATGCTGAAAGAAATATAGCATCTTTGGCTAAAGCTCAATCTTCTTTGAATAAAATAGCTGCTAAACCTGAAACTAATGATAATCCCTTTGCAGCTACTAATGCCATACAAGTAAGAATTGATGAAAATGTTAGACTATTAGCTGAATAAATGCTAAGTGGGAAAGAGAAGATGAAATTGCTAGAAACATTAGTGTTTCTACTATTACCACCACTAGTGTTGAGGCTAGTAATAGTTCTACTACTCTAGATGATAATTTTGATTTTGATCTTGATGGTTGCAACATCTCTGAAGTTATTAAGTTTCTACAAAAGCTTGCTAAAAGTCCTAATGCTAGTGCTATGAACATGGCCTTTACAAAACACATTACTGATGCTCTCATAAAGATTAAAGAAGAAAAGATGAAACATAAAGCTTCTATTCCTATAAAACAATAATATGGTTAGGAACCCATCATTAATATGAAAGTGAATGACTTTGATTTTAAAGCTTTATGTGATCTTGATGGTAGTGTTTCTATTATGCCTAGAAGGATTTATGATATGCTTGATTTGCCTCCACTTGAAGATTGTTATTTGAATGTCCCACTTGATGATAATGCTAAAAGAAACTCATGGGGAGTATTAATGATGTTCTTATTATGGTTAACAATGCCTATGTACCCGTTGATTTCTATGTTTTGGATGTTGAATGCAATGCTTCTTGTCCTATTACTTTGGGAAGACCTTTTCTTAGAACTATTGGTGCCATTATTGATATGAAAGAAGGCACCATTAAATATCAATCTCCCACTCAAGAAAGGTATAGAACACTTCCCTAAGAAGAGAGAGAAGATTTCTTTTGCCTCTCCTATGAAAACAAAATTTGGTCTTAATGCTTCTTTATTTGAGAACACTTGATTCTTTTTCTTGCTTCTTATGCCTAACTTAAAGGCGTTAAAGAAAAGTACTTATTGGGAGATAACCCAAAAGTTTTAGATGAGTCTTGGAAGTTACTACTTCAGTAATAACCGCTCCTTATCCTTTTTATTTGCTTTTTGTGCCAAGAGTAACCTCTAATGAGAGAGAAGTAATGATTGAGAAAGTTGCTATCCCGACACAGATTTCTGTGTTTCACCATAAAAATTCGTGTAAAATCTCTGAACATCTTTTTGAGCCGTGAATTTTTGTGCTTCTGCCCCAGGTTGTTATCTAACTTTCGTTAGTTCAACACTTTTTGATTTGAGCAACAGAAGGTCTTCGAAACAATTCGTCTTTACCTGCTGGTCTGTTCTGACAGATTTCTGCCATTTTCTGCATTTGCTTCTTGTTGGTTCCTTTTTGAGTTCTTTTGGGGAATTGAGATTTTTGAGGGAAGTGCTTCAGTAGATAGTGTTCTAATGGAAGTTTATTGGTGTTGGCACTGAACCTTAAGACTTATTGTCTTGAGTGCACTAATGTTGCTAATAAAGATTGTGTGAACTTTTGTATGAAGGAAAAATTTCAGGTGTATGGAAGGAATGAGTAATGAGATGAAGGATGGACTAAATCTCAAGCTTGGGGATGCCACGTGTGTCACCCCAAGAAATATCCAAGAAGTACAAGCGTCAAAGCTTGGAGATGCCCAAGGCATCCCCTTCTTCATCAATAAATCCCAGGTTTCTTCCAAACGCTTCATTTTTATTGTTTCATGCACAATTGTGTTGTTCTTGGAGCGTGTTCTTTTTCATTTTTGTTTTGATTTTTCGTTTGCTTGGTTTTCTTAGTTTGCTGAATAAATTGGTTGGACCCCCTCTTTCATATATTGGTTTTCAAATAGTTTGATTTGGTTTGGAAAAGAGTAGGAAAGTTCATGCTTATGTGGTAAAAAGAGCTTGTTTTTGACTGTGGCCTATGCTTCGTCATGCCATGCTTGATATTGTTTTGGCTTTATGCTTAGTATTCTTTGCTTTAGCATGACTTGTTATAAACAATTGAGATTGCTTAATGTGCCTTGGATGAATCATGCGTTGTTTTAGCATATTAAAGCATAGTATAGTGGTATTCTTCTTTGATGCTTTATTTGGGTTGACTTGGCGCATGCTCACACCATGTTATGACTATCTCAAGTCACCATAGCCTTTATGATCCTTTAGTTTTCAACTTGTAGTATCACTTTATGCTTTGTTCAATGATGTTTTGTCGCTCTGCATGATTATGGCCATTATTGCTCTCTTAGTTTGTCGCTCCCACTCTTTTGCTAGCCTCCATAACCAAGTATGAGTTCCACTCATGCATCCAACTACCTAAACCAAGTTATTCCAAAGAGTCCACCATACCTACCTACTAGCTTATGCTATTCCAAGTATATTCATGCTTTTGTTTACCTTCCGAATTAAACTTGTTATGAGAAAACTAGTGATTAAAGCTCTCACGAACTTGATGGCACACTTTACTTTTCTTGCCCTTAATAAACTTGAACCATTGTGTCGTCTATGTTGTATATGCTTGCACTTATTTGTTGGGAATTAGCAGAACCATGCTGTCATGGGGAACGCTTTCAACATTGCACTTGGTACTTGTACCTAGTTGATATCATGCTCTTTTGTCTATGGTGTCGTCGGTGTGAAAAGAAAGGGGACCTTGTAAGTCCATGGAGTTATGTATATGTGTTAGAGAAACGCATGGGCCGCTGGTTTAATCCATGCTGACATGGTGGAAACCTACAGCGTAACCATAATGAGCTATCTATGAAGCATTTTTCTTATAAAAAAGAGTCCTATATTGAGAAAAAAAGAGAAAAAGAAAAGAAAAAAAGAGATTATGAAAAGAGGAAAGAGAGAAAAAAGCACCATATTCCCATGGTAAATAAGAAGATTGCTGAGATGCTCGTTGTCTGCTTGCCTTGTCATTTTGATACGGGATTTTTTTCGTATCATCGGGCAAGGTACCCGCTAAGTTCTCTATGATACACATGTACTTACGATGACAAGAACTTACCGGTGACTAAACTTGAGTAGCATGAGGAGCGGCCCTCGTATTCAAGGGACATGAGATTCCTAACTTATACTTCGTCAAGCATGTACACCATAGTTTGTTCACTTTAACCTTAATCACTTCAAGATGCTTATGATAGGGGCAATGAGAGCTGAAAGTTATAAGTACTATAATTTTTGGAAGCTCTTTATGAGACTTGAATCCCTACTTCCTTTTATGAAGGCCTTTCTTCCACCATTATATTGTGTCTCCACCTTCTACCTTTATGCACCTACTTTGAGAGCATAGTGGCCATTCTTAGTTCTACGTGCATTGTCCCAAGACTAGTTGGTTGATGCATAACTTGATATTGCTTGTTTTAAACTATTTGTATCTAGTCACTCTTATGAACTTTGAAGGTGTCCTATGCATTTATATTTGCTACTCTATGAGGGACAAGCTGAATACTATTATGCTATGTTTTCTTTATGTGAAACAAACAAACGTCTTGCAAAGCATTGTTATTCATGAATCTTTTGTTTGTGCCTTTTCATGTTACATCATAGCTTCTTTGTCTTATTGCTAGAACTTTGTCTTTCATGCTATGATTGAAGTACTATGATCCCAGCTTTGAATGTTTTACAAATACTTTGATCAAGTCTTTGATGGTGCATGTCACCTCAAAAATTATTCTTTTTTTATCACTTACCTACTCGAGGACGAGCAGGAGTTAAGCTTGGGGATGTTGATACATTGCAAATTATCTATAATTTTTTATGTTCCATGCTTGGTTTTATCCACTTTCTTGTGTTTTGTCCACACTTTGGAGTACTTTTCATATGATTTCTTGGACTAACCTATTAACAAGAGACACAGTGCCAACTGCCTGTTTTCTGCTGTTTTTGGTTCCAGGAAAGTCAGAAAATGAATATTCTCGGAATTGGACGGGACAGAAGCCAAAGTGCCTATTTTTTTGGAAGTCATCAGATGCCAGAATACGAGACGGAGAAGGGTTGGGGGCCGGCCACACCACCTGGTCGCACGGCCAGGCTAGGCCCGCGCCTGGGGGTGGTCTGGCCAACCCCAGCACCCCCTCGGCCTCTCCTTCCGCCTATATATTGCCCTCAGGACGAAAACCCTAAGTACCCGATCAAAAATCCACGAAAGAGTCTGTAGCCACCGTCATCTCCATCCCTAGATCGGGAGGGATCTGAAGCTCTTCCCGGCACCCTGCCGGAGAGGGGAATTCACCCTGGAGGCCTTCTTCATCATCATGCAAGCCTCCTGTGTGATACGTGAGTATTTCATCTTTGGACTATGGGTCCATGTAGTAGCTAGATGGCTGGTTCTTCTCCTTTGTGCTTTCATGTTTAGATCTTGTGAGCTCTGTTCATGATCAAGATCATCTATTTGTAATTCTGCATGTTGTATTTGCGGGGATCCGATGGATATTGAGATGCTATTTCAGATTGATTATTGATTCTATCATGTCTTTGTTATTTGTGATCTTGCATGCTTTCTGTTGTTAGTAGCTATCTTGGCCAAGTAGATGCTAGCAACTCCAAGAGTTAGTATTTATGCTCGATAGTGGGTTCATGCCTCTGGTAATCTGGGGAAGTGACAGAAATCTCTAAGGTACGAGATGTGATGTTGCTACTAGGGAGAAAACAACAATCTTTTGTTCATAGAACAATCATATTGTTTACTTTACACGCAATTCATAAAGCAATAATCTGTTGCTTGCAACTTAATACTGGAGGGGGTTCGGATGATAACCTGAAGGTGGATTATTAGTCATAGATGCAGTTGGATGACGATCTATGTATAATTTTGTAATGCCCAATCGAATCTCAAAGGAGTCAAGATGATTAGTATATGCATGTATTGCTTTCTCGATGTTTGTCAATTGCCCCGCTGTAATTTGTTCACCCAGCATGTTATCTATCTTAAGGAGAGCCACCTGTACTTTCTTTTACATACAATCTATAAACTGTTTACTGCTTTGTGTTTACTTTCTGCAAACTATTACTTCCTCCCATTTGATACTTTTAATCCTCTGTTTTCAGCAAAACCGGTGAGATTGACAACCTCATCACAAGTTAGGGACAGAGTTCTGTGGTTGTGTTGTGCAGGTCTCCACGTTGCTACTAGCACCGGTAGTGCACCCTGCCAAGGCTCAGCTAGCAACACCTTTGGGGTGTTTCCTTGCTCCTACTGGTTCGATTAAACCTTGGTTTCATAAGTGAGGGAAAACTTGCTGCTGTGCTCATCATACCTTCCTCTTGGGGTTCCCCTATAAGCTTGTTAATACACGAGCCAACAAGCACTTGTCAACTATTGCTTTGTTCTTAGCGATTCCTCCAGCAACCACTAGAGGATGGCGAGGTGCTGGCGAGCAAGTGGTTGCCGGACCGCATTGAGGAGGACGAGGAGGAGCCTGATCCGGAGGCCTTCCTGCCTACCCCGGACGTCGTCAAATGCAGCGCTAGTAAGGCCTCTTCTCTAAGGGATTGGCCAGACGATGATGACTCGGCCATTGAGGTCCTTGAGGTATTTGATCCGGTTCTCATCTCTTACTCGCACCTGGCTTATGTTCGAATGTTCAGCTAACCCGGACGATCAGGTCCATGAGGTTCCTCCCCTTGCCACTGGTGGCCCGGCCCCGGCTCCATCCCAGAAGTGCGCAGCTACCTCGACCGCAGCTTCGGAGGCGCCGCCACCCAAGAAGAGGCAAAAGAAGTTCGGGGTTAAACCCTCAGCCAAGCCTGCTGCCAAGAGCACGGTTCAGAGGGCGCCCAAACCTCGGGCTCCTCCTACCGCGGATGAGTAAGTTCTTTAATACTGCCTCTTGGGATTTTTTCCTTTGCTTGCCTTTGTTTGTTATTGACTCTCTTTTTGACTTGGTACTTTTTTTTTCTTAGAGCTTCTAGGGATATTCCTCAGAGAGGCTCCGGCATTGCCTCCCCACTCCGGAGTAGTCTCTCTCCCCCCCGCAACGATGATTATCGTCCCCTCAGCCCTATTCAGGAGGGCTCCGTGGCTGCGCCTGACCAGAGCCCACCTCGCCGAGAGGAGGGCAATGTCGGCGCGGGGGGTAGTGGGGCAGATCAGGATATGGTGATGCCGGATCTCCCCGGTTCCTCGGCCTCAGCGCCAGATCCTGAGGTGCCAGCTTCATCGGCACCGCCTCCAGCATCTCTAGTACCAGCACCAGCAGCAACACCAGCAACACCAGCACCAGCAGCAACACCAGCACCAGCACCAACAACATCAACAACAGCAAGAGCCTCCAAGCCTCCCAAGGAAAAAGCTCCATCGGCTCCCTCCGGGTCTACCCCTTCCATGGAAGATATCTTTCAGTCAATTCCTCCACCCTCATCCAACAAAGTCAAGAAGACTTCCGGGTCAGCAAAAGCAACTTCATCTGGGTCTGTCGCCTCCGAATCAGAGGGCAGCCAACAACTGGTTTTGCATACCAGCCCCGCTGTAGCTCAATCCGCCAGGCGGGAGGCCCACGTGAAGGGCCTTGTGGCGAGCTATTCTCTGAGCGGCGAAAGCTACAGTCCACTACTCCTTGAGTATGTGAAGAACTGGAATAACACAGAATTCGTCGACCCTCAAGACGATATGCTAGAGAAGTTCGGCCCAGCCGAGATCAGCGCCCAGATGAACTCCGCTACCAAGGCTATCTCCTTAGCTGGCCGGATGATGGAGGTAATTCTTTTTCTCTGCTGTTGATGTTTTACATAACTGAACACTTGTAGGTATAGCCCCTAGTCCCCGAGCCTCCGAGGGAATAATTTGTTATTCGGTCGGATGCTTCTCGTAGAACTTAGCTTTTGTTCATAATGACATCAAATTTTAGTAGATTTTGAGCCGGGTCTAGTTCCCTTGGCCCGTATCTTATGTACTTCGAATATCCACACACCTAGAGCCGGGTTAAGTTCCACTTGGCCCGGGTCTTGTAGACTTCAAATATCCACACGCTTAGAGCCAGGTTAAGTTCCACTTGGCCCGGGTTTTGTAGACTTCGAATATCCACACACCTAGAGTCGGGTTAAGTTCCACTTGGCCCAGGTTTTGTAGACTTCAGATATCCACACACCTAGAGCCGGGTTAAGTTCTACTTGGCCCGGGTCTTGTAGACTTCAAATATCCACACACCTAGAGCCGGGTTAAGTTCCACTTGGCCTGGGTCTTGTAGACTTCAAATTGTTGTTACCTTGCCTTTGAACTTTGTTTTTGCCTTGCTTATTTCAGATTACCACCAACCGCCGATTGGACTCCTACAAAGACATTCGCGCGCGTTATGGTAAAGTCTTGGTGGAGTACCAGAAGAGGGGTAATTTTCCATTCTTCCTCTTCCTTATTCATTCAAACTTCTTAGGACCCATATTAATTTGATGTCCGAATCATGCAGCCGAGGTTGAAGCCGAGAACATAATCATGAGAAAAAACCTTGCAGAAATCAAAGGTAAACTTAATCTCCTTTACATGATCACAGTACTTTCTTTGCTTTATCCGGTGGACACTTATACTTTGGGTCCTCCGGATCATTGTGCTGTTGCAGTTGCTCTCGAGGATAGTGTGACTATGCCTAAAATGATGACTCACTTCCTCGAACAAGACGGGAATCATGAGGCTGAGCTGAAAAAGAAAGACGCAGAGATAGCTCGGCTCCAACAGCAGGACTCGGAGATCACTCGGCTGAATGCCGAAATTCAAAGGCTTAAGAGCTTCCATTAGTCCGAGTTGGAGAAGGCCGACCAGGAGTTTGCCGAGGAGAAGGAGCGTTTAACCACGCAAATCTCCAAGGATAAAAGTCTACTGGAGGAAGCCGATGACAAGCTTACGTCGGTGACCACCGAATACGAGAAACTCCAGGCCCATAGTGCCAATGTTGATTCCGAGCTTCAGCGACTCCTCTTCCAAATTGCGCGTAAGTTTTCTGCCCTTGCTTGATCTTTTACCATCTGGATTTGGTCCTTTTGTTCACTATCTTTCTTCTTATCTTTAGGCAAATTTCCAGAGAGCGATACGCTCGCTGCCTCTGCCGTACGCCAGTCCCACGAACAGCGTGGAATTCCTGCTGCCCTTGGTGCCGAGCCAATCCCTTATACCACAGAGGATCTCCTGGCGAGTCTCACCGCTCGTCTTGAGGTAGTAAAGAATCATGGCACGGATATCATCCCGGCGGCAACACGGATGTTCAGCTGCCTCTGGCCCAGTGAGACCATTCCCAAGAAAGGCTCGGCTTTCATAGCCAAGTTAATGGAGTGTGACACGCAGCTGCATTTGTGGCACGAGTCTGCCGCACGGGCTGGGGACGACATTGCTCTGAAATTTGCGCTTTCATGGTACGAAGGAATTGACTTGGCATTGCTCACTTGCATGCGCACCGGGTCTAAGTGGTGCGAGGATCTGGAGTGGATCGCCAGCCTCAAGGCTAACAAGCTCATCCAAGATTCTTACGCCATGCTTGGAATGAGGGGCCGAGTTATCTTGATGTTGCTGATGAAATGGATTGTATGGGCACCTAGAGGGGGGTGAATAGGTGCTACACCAATTTTTAATTATTTTTCAATTTTAGGCTTAGCACAAAGGGTAAATTCTCTAGATAAACTATTAGGTGGAATTTCCCTATATGCAACCCTATCTACTAGCGAGTAAAGAGCGAGTGGAAGAGGAACGGGTAAACCGAAGTGAAGCACGCGGAGACATAGGACTTGTTTGACCGCAGTTCCTTCCTTGTTAAGGGAAGTACGTCTGCGTTGGAGGGGTGGGCGGTACTAAGACCACCACGCCACAAAAGGCCTCACCCTGTTCTCCGATGGATCTCACCACAAAAGGCCTGATCCACCTTTCCACTATAGGTACCTTTCGAGGCGGGCACCGACGCCTTTACACAACTAGCAGGGCAACAACTCCACAACAACTTGGAGGCTCCCGAAATGACAACAAGCTGCCACAAGAACAAAGTTATCAAATACAATAAACAAGATCTAGGTATTGACAAGAATACTAGATCAGGGATTTCTCCAAGTGAATGGAGAGGAGTTGAAGCGCTTGATTCTTGATGATGATGATGAAATTCTCCTCCTTCAATTCCACCAAAGATCAAGACCTTCGGGTGGTTGAAGTGGGAGATCGAGAATGAGAGCTCTTGCACAATGTCTGGACAATTTCGAATGAATCAAGAGTTCTGAACGTTGGGGAAGAAAGGGTATTTATACCCCCTTCAGAAACCAGCCGTTGGAGACTTTGGGGGCCGGATTATCCGGCCCAAGTGAGGGCCGGATTATCCGGCCTAGGGAAAACACCGCCCCAGACTCGGAATATCCGGTAGATAATCCGCCCCCTCTCTGAGCATCGCGCCGAGCTTGCCCTCGGTCTACTTCTGGGGGCCAGATTATCCGGTCCTATGCGAGGGCCGGATTATCCGGCGTAGGGAGGAAAAACCGCCCCAGTTCGGATTTTCCGGGAGAAAATCCAACCGAATACCGAGCGACGCGCCTGGGGAGGGAAAACCGGCCCAGTTCGGATTTTCTGGGAGAAAATCCGACCGGATACCGAGCGACGCGCCTTGCCTCCTTTTGCTCGAAAACTGGGGGCCGGATTATCCGGCCCGTGCGACACCCGGATTATCCGCCTGGGAGGAAATCAGCCTTCGGATTTTCGGGAGAAATCCGACCGCATCGAGCGACGCGCCTTGGCTTCCTTTGAGCGATGAGGTAGGCCGGATTATCCGGCCCTTGGTGGGGCAAATTATCCGCCCCCCTCAAAACTTCCTGCACACTTAGCGCACATGAATGGTCTCCATAGTATTGTTATCTAACACGCAAAACATAGGAAAACATGAAATGTTCTTTCAGTCTCCCCCTTTTTGGTGTTAGATGACAATACCAGGATTTGCAGGAGAAAGACACAAGACAAACAATGATAACTATGAAAGAGACTCCCCCTCAATGTGTGCATAATAGAGTTTTGCATTGGAATACAAATGCACACAAATAGGTGAAACTATTCCATAGACATATGAGCAATAAAAAACATACCACCTAGGTAGAGAGTAGGCATCCTTGACATAAGTCACAATTATTACCGGATAACCATTATGAGCGCGCCTTCCGTGATAAACCTCCAGCAATAGGATATGAATAGATAGATCCATAAGCATAATCCATGATATGAAGTCCATAGGCATAATCCAGACAACCACATAAAGTCTCAAACAACCACAAATCACGAATTTAAAGTTCAACGCTAAATGGGCATAAGCAAGAAAAAGACGAATATAAAAGTTCAAGTGCTTATGCCCAACCCATGCAAATCCACGGACAACCTAATAGAACTACTTCTCCCCCTTTGGCATCGAGACACCAAAAAGGGAGAAGAGCGACGCTAATGCCCCATGGGATCACTCGTAGTCCTCGTCCTTGTCCTCTTCTTCATTCTCTTCCTCATCCTCATCTTCAAGCTCCTCAGTGTCACCATCCTCATCTTCATCATCAGCAGCAGGCGCAGAGGGGAACAAGTGACGCTCCAGCTCACCATAGTTCAACCCAGAGGAAGAGTTCCACCGAGCATACGGAGTGGAAGGTGTAGGAGCTGGAGGAGCACCCAAAGCACCAGACACGTGGTGGAGAATGAGCTGCTGGGAGTGAGCCATCTCATGGCGCTGCTTGTATGCCTCGTACTGACCCTTGCGCGTGTCCACGCCCATGCAGAGAATGTGACGCTGGAACTAGTTCAGTTGCTTGATCTCACGGGCCACGGGAGGCACAGGGGGCCTGCGAGCATCCCTCATGAGACCCTCAGGAGCAGAGGGGTGAGAGGTCTTCCGAACCTTGGTGTAGATCTTCTTGGCCTTGTGCACTGAGTCGATGTGGAACTCCTCAGCAGGAAGCAGGTGACAGATGAGCATCATAATGTAGGGCACATAGGGAATGGACAGACGGTTGAACATAGCATCACACAGCTAATGGTAAATGAAGTCCATGACATCTAGCCTATACTGCACAGACTCGTCCTCGCAGGAGGCAACCTCATGAGAAAATTGAAGTAGCTGAACAAGGTGACCACGGATGATGTCATTGTTGCCCCCACTCGGTGTAATGGAGTCACGGAAGAGACCCACTAATGCAGCATAGATGGGAGCAAGTCCAGCCACAGTACCCACAATGCCATTGTCCACAGTGCAAGGGGAGAGAGCTGCATCCTTGTTGGGCTTCAGCTGAGTGATGATGCGGTACACGGCTCTATCCCTCATCATGGAAAGAGTACCCCAGAACCTCAGCAAACACGTGAAAATCAGCAGTCATAGGCATGTCATGAGTCATCCACTTCATAGCGCGACGCTCATCACCACAAATCACCAAAGTGGAGAAGAACTGCTTCACCACCTCAGAGTCAAAGGAGCACTAGAGAGACATGAGATGGTGCAGCCCCATCCTCTCAGCCACATACATCGCATCCACAAGATGCGCCTTCTCCAAAGCATCAGCAAGTACCAGTGGGTGCATAGGCCTAATGTTCAGCCCGGCATAAATGTCTTCATAGATCCCCTTCTGTTCTGCACACCAAAAACGAGTATCCCCCAACTCATCATCACGAGGCAGCTCAGCAAACAAGTCACGGTGACGGATGGCAGAATAGGAGACCGCATCCAAAGCCCTGTAGTTGATCTTGGGCTCCTTGCCCTTCCTCTTGGACACCCACTTCCTAGTCCTCTTTGCTTGTTCAGCCATGCGCTTCTCTTCGTTCCTCCTTCTCCTCAACTCAACTTCGTCCACTAAGTTACCATGTCCGTCGTCCTGAAAGTACTTGGCGCGAGGACGGCGCTTGTAGGTCTTGGGAGCACCGAAACCACCTGTGAGGAGAATAAGGGCGATAGCAAGGGTATAAGCATACACACAAGTCCAGGAGAGAGCATGGAAAAAGTAGTCAAAAAGTTCATAGGACAAAACTACTCAATGCATATTCCATAGTGAAACTGAACCAGAATCGAATCTGTCAGGCCGGATTATCCGGACTGGCTAGGGGCGGATAATCCGGCCCTGGCAGAAATTTTCGATTTCACCTAGGTTGAATGCAAAAAAGTAAATCAGGCCTAAAAACTGTAAGACTACGATTTCTATGCGAAAACACATCCTTCTAGACAACGTTCCACCCAACAAGTTACACATCTAGTCAAAGATGGGGAGAGAGGTAGTTACCCTCACTCATTGGAGGAAGAACACGGAGGAGAAGGTACCCGGAGGCACGGAGAAGAAGATTCGGGGAGACCCGGAAAATCCGGTGGCCGGAGAGGCTCCGGGGAGGGTGAGGGGCGGCAGGCGGCGGCTGAGAAGGAGGAGAGGGCTGGGGGAGAAGTGTTGCTCATTATGAGCCCTTCCCCTCGAGCCCTGCCCTTTAAGATGAAATCCGCCAGGGCCGGATTATCCAGCCTACACTTGGGCCGGATTATCTGGCCTAAAATCTGGGATTCTGTTATACATAGAACCAGGCCCGCGCGTCCCCAAACAACACCCCCACAAGGTGTACAAGGGACTTGTGTGCTAGAATAGATGGCTTAGGGGTAGGAAAAGGCTTAGGATTAAGAGAGCCAAACTGAGATGGTACTAGACACTCAAAATTGCAAAATCCAAATCAAATAAAAGCCAAGATTGAGTGTGATTCCCATAAGAACATGAGAGAGCAAATAACAGCCAAAAAGATCCAATTCTCCTCAAGGGAGAGGGCAGTGGCCGAAGCCACCTTGTTGGAGTGTATGGTGTGACACCGTGAAGATATATCTTGGGTTAATGACCAATACTCATCAATAAGCTCACATATCACAACATGATATTAAGAGAAATGATTTATCTTGCTATTGGCATTATGGGGGGAGGGTTAGCCCAATGAGTTAGGACCACACTCCCCCTATATCCATGCCCACACCTAGACCAAACAAGGATTGAGATGTACGAGTGAGTGCATGGGTAATCAAGACAAGCTCCTGGAATCAATGATATTTAGCTCATTCCTCAAATAGCAGAATCTTGCTTCATCAAGTGGCTTTGTAAAAATATCCGCCAGTTGGTTCTTCGTGCTCACAAAGGATAGATCAATATCGCTGCGAGCAACATGGTCTCGAATAAAATGATTCCGAATTTCAATATGCTTTGTCCTTGTGTGTTGAACAGGATTGTACGCAATTTTGATTGCACTTTCATTATCACATAAAAGAGGCACTTTGTCACATTTGACACCGTATTTCTTTAAAGTTTGCCTCATCCACAATAATTGAGTACAAGCGCTGGTAGCAGCAACATATTCAGCTTCGGTGGTGGAGAGAGATATACAATTCTGCTTTTTAGAGGACCAACATACAAGAGATCTTCCCAAGAATTGACAAGCTCCAAAAGTGGATTTCCGATCATCCTTATCACCAGCCCAATCCGAGTCAGTATAACCACATAAAGAGAAATTGGAGCCCTTGGGATACTAGAGACCAAAGTTAGGGGAATGAACCAAATATCGAAAGATCCTCTTGACCGCCACTAAGTGGCTTTCTTTAGGAGCTGCTTGATACCTTGCACACACTCCCACACTCAACACAATATCGGGTCTAGATGCACAGAGGTAAAGAAGAGAGCCGATCATGGACTGGTATACCTTTTGGTCCACATCTTTACCATGTGGGTTAAGTTCAAGATGACATTTTGTTTGCATCGGAGTTGCGACACCATTTAGATATGTTATCTTGAACCTCTTGAGCATGTCTTGGATGTACTTTGCTTGATTAATAAAGGTTCCTTCTCTAAGTTGCTTGATCTCAAATCCAAGAAAGAACCGTAATTCCCCCATCATAGACATCTCAAACCTGTAAGTCATAAGCTTTGAAAATTCATCAGTAAAAGCTTTGTTAGTAGAACCAAAGATGATATCGTCTACATATAGTTGGCATACAAAGAGCTCCCCCTTAACCTTCTTAGTAAAAAGAGTGCGATCGATTTGCCCAACTTCGAAGCCACGATCTAACAAAAGCTCTTTAAGGTGCTCATACCACGCACGTGGGGCTTGTTTAAGGCCATAGAGTGCCTTATCGAGTTTGTAGACATGGTTCGGAAAGTTAGGATCCTCAAACTCCCTGGGGTTGCTTTACGTATACCAACTCATGTAGAGGACCGTTAAGGAAGGCACTCTTGACGTCCATTTGCTGCAATTTAAAGTTGTTATGAGTAGCATAAGCAAGAAGGATACAAATGGACTCAAGGCGAGCCACTGAAGCATAGGTCTCGCCAAAGTCGATGCCCTCAACTTGGGAGTAACCTTGTGCCACAAGTCTTGCCTTGTTCCTCACAACAATGCCATTCTCATCTTGCTTGTTTTTGAAAATCCACTTGGTGCCGATAACATTGCGACACTCTTTGGGTTTCTCCACGAGTTTCCAGACTTTGTTGCGCTCGAAATTATTCAATTCTTTGTGCATAGCAACAACCCAGTCTGGGTCTTCAAGAGATTCAAAGACCTTCTTGGGTTCCACCATAGAGATATGAGCTTGATGCTCACCAAAACTGGCCAATTCTCTTCTTGTAGAAACCCTTCGTCGAAGATCACCAACAACCTTGTCGAGAGTGTGACCCCTCAACTCAAGGTTTCGATCAGCCCGAGCCTTGCGATGAAGTTCAATAAGTTTGTTGTCTCTTGGTGTAGGAGATTCATCACTTGAGTCTTCATTGGAAGCATTTTCTCAACCTTGATCAGGAACTGGAATATCAGTAGCAGGTGATGGAGACGCGTGCCCTTGAGGTGAGTCCGTAGCCGCAACAGGGGGCTGCAGAACTGGAGAGTCAGGGCCGGATAATCCGGCCGATGGAGAGGCCAGATAATCCGGCCTGGGAGAAATTGTAGCAGCTTCATCAGGAAGCCTGGGACTTGCTTGAACTGGCGAGGAGCCGGATAATCCGGGGCTAGCCGGAAAATCCGGCCTAGAGCTTGCATTGATATCTTCACCACCAGGAGCAGCATGGTCAGCTGGAGCGGGGTGGCCAGATAATCCGGTGTCAACCGGAAAATCCATCTTGGAGCTTTCTGGAACAACTTGACCTTCAGCAGTTGATGGTGATGGTGTAGAAGTTGCCCCCGTGGTTGGAACATGTTGAGTATGTGTAGATGAGGGCTCTATATGAGTAGAGCATTGTCCTTCCTGGTCCGCCACAAGGGGTTCCTCAATGGGGCGGAAAAATCCCACGCCCATTCTTCTTATGGCATCTTGGGGTATTTCAACATCTGCATCACAAACACCAACTTGCTTCGCATGGGAACCGTCATTTTCCTCGAACACCACACTACAAGATTCTACAACAGTTCCAGAGAGCTTATTGTAGACTCTATAAGTGTGGGATTCGGCACCATAACCAAAAAAAATACCTTCTAAAGCCTTAGATTCAAACTTAGATAAATGAACTCCTTTAATAAGAAAGAAACACTTACACCCGAATACCTGAAAGTATGAGATGTTTGGCTTGTTACCGGTAAGTATTTCATACGGAGTCTTGTCTAATATCTTACGGAGGTATAAACGGTTGGATGAATGACAAGCAGTAGAGATTGCTTCAGCCCAGAAGTTATATGGAGATTTAAATTCGGCTAACATTGATCTTGCCATATCCATTAGAGTTCGATTCTTCCTCTCGGCTACACCATTTTGTTGAGGGGTTTACGCAGCGGAATATTGATGTCTTATCCCCTCTTCACTTAGGAACTCATTTAAGGTGTAGTTCTTGAACTCAGAGCCGTTCTCACTCCTTATAGCCAGAATGGGGACATTGTGTTGACGTTGAACCTCGTTGGCGAAGTCGATGACAGTTTGTTGAGTTTCACTCTTCAACTTGAAGAAATAAACCCAAGTGTATCTTGAGTAATCATCAACAATCACTAGACAATACTTCTTCCCACCGAGGCTTGCATGAGATGGAGGCCCGAAGAGGTCCACATGAAGGAGCTCCAAAATCCTTTTTGAAGAGATAATGGTTTTCCTTCGATGAGGTGAGTCATGCATTTTCCCTTCAACACAAGCCCTACAAACACGATCTTTGGCAAATGAGACATTTTCTTTTAGTCCAAGAATGTGGCCACCCTTGTGGAGACTTTGCAAAGTTCTCATATTGACGTGGGCTAGTCGGCGATGCCATAGCTAACCCGTGTCAGCCTTTCCGAAAAGACACATCGGGCCTGTAGTGGTTTTCCCCGAAAAGTCCACCACGTACAGGTCGTTTTCGACATATCCCACGAAAGCGACTTTTAGAGACTTGCTCCACAAGAGTACCACCAAATCAGCATCAATATAAACTGCAAAGCCCATCTTACCAAGGGCGCGAACTGAAACCCAATACCTCAGATTTTGACTTGTCACCATAGGAGACGGTTATGTGATCAAGGTTTGGCCGCATCTCCGTGATGATCTCCTTGCTTCCGGTCATATGACTCGTGCAACCGCTATCGAGTACCCATTTAGAACCACCGGAAGCATAGCCCTGCAAGAAAATTACTTCTTGGTTTTAGGTACCCATTTTTCAATGGGTCCTGTCATGTCAGTAACGAGGGTCTTGGGAACCCAAATAGACCAAGGAATGTAACAATCATAAGGGCCTACATAACTAGCATAAACATCACCATAATAATCACAATATAGTTCAAAGTTAGGATTGTTGATCCCTGCAAAACCATCATAATTAGTCTTGTCATTGGTAATGTTGCTAGTCTTTGATTGAGCAGTCTTGCTCTTCTTCTTCTTCTTCTTCTTCTTCTTGTTTTTCTTGCTCTTTATCTTGGGTATGTAACCAAGACCTTCCTTACTATTGTTTGTCCTTTGCCTACTCAGTATCTCATCAATAACCCCTTTACCTTTGTGTTCAGAACTTCTTGCATGGTCTTCTTTTCCAGAGGATGAAGTGGAGGTACTTGGCATATCATACCGTTTCAATTGAGTTTGGAGCTGGTCATGAGACTCATTTAGAGTAGAATGATCACTCTTCAATGCCTTGTGAGCACTTTCAAGATTATCAAACTTCTCCCAAAGTCTAGCATGAACATCCCCAAAGTCAATCTTTTCTTTCTTTAGTTTCTTTACCTTGGCAAGAGCATGGTCACGTTCTTTAATGAGCTGAGCTACAGCTTCTTCTTGTGACTCCTCAAGGGCTTCGAGTCTTTCTTCCAAAGATACTCGAGCTTCCTCTCCCTCTTCCAAGGCATTCTTCAAAGAAGCTATCTCCAAGGCGTCTTCTCTTTCAATTCTGCCCTTTTCTTCAAGGAGATCTTCAGCTTGAGCAAGTTGACTCATAAGAGCATCAAAATGGAGTTTGTGCTCACCTTGTAGGTTAGTGAAAAAAGTATCCAAGGCAATAACTTCTTCTTTCATTTTAAGACTGTCATGATCATCCATATCCAAAATTATGTTAGTCTTAGGAAATGAAGAGCTAGAAGTTGATACCTCAGACCCTCTTGCCATTAGGCAAGTGGCGTTGTTGTTGATGGCGTTCTCGTTCGGCGAGTCAAAGAGTGATGAGGGAGTCGATGTGGTGGCTATAGCAGCCACCTCGCGGGAACTATCATCATCCTCTTTATCTTCACTTGCGGAGGAGTATTCCTCTTGAGCTACCAAGACAATCTTGGGTTGCTTCTTGAAAGGGCCATTCTTCTTAGTAAATGGCTTCTTCTTAGGTGCTTTAGATTTCTCTTTAAGAATGAGCCTGCCACCATTGTATTCTCTATTTTGATATGGACACTCGGCTACAAAGTGCATTCTATCTCCACAGTTGAAGCAAGTTCTCAATCTTGGGCCACTTTCTCTTCTTCCATTTGACCCGTTCTTGCGCTCAAGTTCAGACTTGGCTTTGGCAGGGTCCTTCCAAAAGTTCCTTGCATAAAATGCCATGTACTTACCATGAGCATGTTTGACCTCATCAGGGCAGTCCATGGATACCCCCTCAAAAGCTCCTTCATCTTCCTCTTGCTCAACAACATTGGCTTTGAGAGCCACATTGACACCCTTTTGCATTCCAATGGCCCAAGCACGGGCATCTTGAGATTCTTTGCCACTTTGAATGACGCCATTTCTTGCATGACTTCGTTGGATGTCATTTGATGATAGTTATGTCTACCTTGCAGGCTCTTCAAGTCCGTTGACTCGAAAGGCATTAAGGCACTCACATATTTCCTTTTTATCCATGCATCATCAATGTGAGTGGCCCCATGCTTTCGAAATGTTGTTGCGATGCCCTTGAGTCTTCTATACATGTCCTCATGGTTTTCACCATCCAACATGTAGAATCCCTCAGCTTCATTACTAAGGGCATCATACATGTTTCTTCTCATGCTTTCATTTCCAACGAAGAGATCCGTAAGAGCATCCCAAGCCTCTTTAGCTGTGTTGAGATGTTCAATGTGTGGCATGTCCTTGGGACCCACACCCAGCTGTATCATGTGGAGAGCGGTGGCATTCAACTGGCTATCCACAACTTCTCTTCTCGTTAGATTGGTTTGATCTCCAATATGAAGACCCTCTTCAATAATCCTCCACAATTCAATAGAGGAGCTGCAAACATGAGATTTCATTAGGAATTGCCATTGATTAAAAGAGGATGCAGTGAGCTTGGGTGGATCACCCTATTGTTTATATGAGGATGAGGGATAGGTGGGTCGGGGGAATATACGTGGCGAACCTCACTATATTCCTCCTTACCACTTCCCTTCTTGGAGGTGGAACCATTAAGTTTTTCACCTTCCACATCATCATCCTTGGATCCGGTGTTAACCTTTTCCATAGATGATGGTGTGGCAGACTCAAAGGAGGATGGAGATGGGGCTATGGATGATGTAAGGCGAGCAATCATTTGATTCATCTCCTCCATCTTGGACTCAAAGGATTTCAACAAGGTTGTTTCCAACGACTTGAGATCATCCATTGTGACCTTATCCACAGCCTCATTTCCATCATCCTTGGTACCCATACTACTCTTAGGCGGTTAAGCCCGAATTAAGAGCCGGGGCTCTGATACCAATTGAAATGGATCGTATGGGCACCTAGAGGGGGGGGGTGAATAGGTGCTACACCAATTTTTAATTATTTTTCAATTTTAGGCTTAGCATAAAGGGTAAATTCTCTAGATAAACTATTAGGTGGAATTTCCCTATATGCAACCCTATCTACCTGCGAGTAAAGAGCGAGTGGAAGAGGAACGGGTAGACCAAAGTGAAGCACGCGGAGACACAGGACTTGTTTGACCGCAGTTCCTTCCTTGTTAAGGGAAGTACGTCTGTGTTGGAGGGGTGGGCGGTACTAAGACCACCACGCCACAAACCGATGGATCTCGCCACAAAAGGCCTGATCCACCTTTCCACTATAAGTACCCTTCGAGGCGGGCACCGGCACCTTTACACAACTAGCGGGGCAACAACTCCACAACAACTTGGAGGCTCCCGAAATGACAACAAGCTGCCACAAGAACAAAGTTATCAAATACAATAAACAAGATCTAAGTATTGACAAGAATACTAGATCAGGTATTTCTCCAAGTGAATGGAGAGGAGTTGAAGCGCTTGATTCTTGATGATTATGATGAACTCCTCCTCCTTCAATTCCACCAAAGATCAAGACCTTCGGGTGGTTGAAGTGGGAGATCGAGAATGAGAGCTCTTGCACAATGTCTGGCCAATTCTTGTTGGACAACAGCAAAGTCGAAGAGTTGGGTTTTTGGTGCTCACACATTACTAATCCGACTAAGATATAAGCATCTTAACCCAGCCGACACAAAAATACGAAAACAAAAGACAAGTATTATAGCAGTCCCCGAGTCTCTGCTTGGGGTGGCAAAGTTTTTATTGATAACCTCATCGCCAACATACATACCGACATACGAGTAGTCCAGATACATTCACCTCTTAGGTGTAGAAAGGACGAAGCAGTGCTACGTTCCACGGTCTTCTAGATTCTTCTCCGGACCTGTCCGCCTTGTTCTTTTCCTTAGGCTGTGCATCAATAAGATAGTAGGAATCATTGCGCAAGGCTTTGCTCACAATGAAAGGTCCTTCCCATGGAGGGGATAACTTATGCATGCCAGCAGTGCGCTGTATTAGCCTTAGTACCAAATCACCTTCCCGGAAAACTCGGGGGTTTACTTTCCGGCTATGATAGCGTCGGAGGTTTTGCTGATATATGGCGGATCTGGACAAGGCCAGTTCTCTCGCTTCTTCCAGTAGATCAATATCATTTTGCCGGGCTTCGTGCACTTCGGCTTCTGTGTATTGGGTGACTCTTGGCGAATCATGCTCTATGTCGGCTGGTAATACAGCTTTTGCCCCATATACCAGAAAGAATGACGTATAGCCCGTTGATCGATTCAGAGTTGTTCTTAAACTCCACAATACCGCTGGTAGTTCTTCTATCCAGCACCCCGCTGATCTTTGCAGCGGCTCTATGAACTGGGGTTTTATCCCGGACAATACCAGTCCGTTGGATCTTTCCACTTTCCCGTTCGATGCAGGGTGGGCGACTAAGGCGACATCTAACCGGATCTTCTTTTCTCGGCAGAACCTCGCGAATGCTCCTTCAGCGAAATTTGTTCCATTATCAGTTATGATGCTATGGGGATAGCCGTACCTTAGGATTATATCCTTGAGGAATCTTACTACTGTTGCCCCATCGCATTTTTGAATTGGTTTCACTTCAATCCATTTCGTGAACTTGTCAACCATGACCAGAATATGGGTCATCCCTCCTTTGGCCGGCTTAAATGGTACTACCATGTCTAGGCACCATACAGCAAACGGCCATGTAATGGGGATAGTTTTCAGCTCCGACATTGGTAGATGAGTTTTTGTGGCGTATCTTTGACAATCATTGCATTTTCTCACCAAGTCCTCTGCTTGCTCCAAAGCACTAGGCCAATAAAACCCATGTCGGAAAGCTTTTGCTACTAAGGCCCTTGAGGAGGCATGGTGGCCACATTCTCCTTGGTGAATATCCCGGAGTATCTCAAGTCCTTCCTCCGGATCAACACACCGTTGTAGTACTGATGTCACACTTCTTTTGTATAGTTCAGAGTTGATAATTGTATAGGCCTTTGCCCTTCTCTGAATTTGCCTTGAACTTATTTCATCATCCGGCAAGATTCCCTCTTTCAGGAAATCAAAAATTAGCTTTGCCCAAGTTGGTACGGTCCGGACGGAGAATGGTTCCTCATCAACTTCCATTGCATCCACCGACATAAATCCTGCCGAATCAAGCTGAGCAGTCCCCGGGTTTGCTGAAGCAGTCCTCGGGTTTGCTGAGGTGCTTCCCCATTCTATCTCCACAGGTGCGGATCCTGATCCGGAGAGTGAGGGCACGATAGATGGTTTTCTCAGGTGCTCCAAGGCAACATTTGGCGGGATTGGCTGCCGGGACGAGCCCATCTTGGACAGCGTATCTGCCGCCTTGTTTTCAATCTGGGGTATGTGATGGAACTCACATCCCTCAAAAAACCCACTTATCTTTTGAACATGGAACCTGTATAGGGCCATGTTAGCTGATGACCCACAAGTATAGGGGGTGTATCGCAGTATTTTCGATAAGTAAGAGTGTCGAACCCAACGAGGAGCAGAAGGTGCTGGCTAGTGGTATGGATCAAGAATTCTCTGCAAATACTTAGCAAACGGATTTTTAGGGGTTTTTGACAAAGCAAGTAAACAAAGTACGAGTAAATAAAAGACAGTAGGAATAAATGCAGCAAGTGGCCCAATCCTTTATGCAGCAAAGGAGAACCCGGTTGTATTACTTAAGATGACCAAACGTTCTCGAGGACACATGGGAAGACTGTCAAGTGCTTTCGCTTCATATAGTTGATTAATCTTTTTTAGCTTGCTAAGTGTTGTGTGGGTGAACCTGTGCTAATGTACTGACCTTCCTAGGACTAATACATACTTGTGATTATACCCCTTGCAAACATCCGTAAGTATAAGAAAGTAATTAAGGTAGAAACCTAACCACAACTTTAAACTCTAAGACCCTTACGTCCCTTGTGCAATGGTTTCCTAACATGGGTTCAGGTTTCTGTCACTCCGGCAACCCCTACGATTAGTATCCAAATACACAATGCATTCCCCTAGGCCCATATAGGTGAAGTGTCATGTAGTCGACATTCACATGACACCACTAGAAGAAGTACACCACAACTTAAATATCAAACTATTGAATCTTTCTCAACACAACTCCACTACTAACAACATGACTTCTCCCATGTCCTCAAGAACAAAACGAACTACTCACAAGACATCATATGGATCATGATCAGAGATGGAATAATGATGTATAACAATTTGAACATAAACAATAATTCAATGGTTCACTCAATAGCATCAACTACAAAGAGTAATCAACACCGGGAAAGTTTCCCCTAAGAACTAATGCAAGATACAACTCAATTGTTACAGCAATATGGAGATGGTGATGAGGGTGCTGATGGTGATGATGGTGGTGATGATGATGATGATCCCGATGAAGTCCAGCTTGATGGTGGTGTTGATGGCGATGATCTCCCCTCTCCAGGAAGGAATTCCCCCGGCAGAAATCTGTCTGCCAGAGAGATCTTTCTCTCTCGGTGTTTTCCGCCCCGCAGAGGCGGCGGAATCTTTCTGTGGTCGCTCCCCAAGTCTTAGGGTTTCGGGAGGATAATATACGCCAGAGGGGAGTGCTAGGGGTGGACCAGGGCGGCCACACCACCTGGTGGCGCAGCCCAGGGTGGCCCGCGCCAGGGGGTGGTGTGGGCCCCCTGTGGCCCATCTGTAGCCCCCCTTCTGGCTTCCTTCGTCTTCTGGAAAAATAGGATTTCCGTATATTTTCCCGGATTTTCTAATTTTCGCGAATTTTGCCTCCAAACAACACCTTTTCCATCAGAATCCTGACTGCAGCGGTCCATGCTCCAAAAGTCATCAACCATGCAAAAACAGATGAAATAACATAAGTATCACCTCTTAATATGAAATATATCAATGAATAACAGTGAATTATGACATAGAATAGTGATGCAAAATGGACGTATCAACTCCCCCCAAGCTTAGACTTCGCTTGTCCCTGCTTAAACCGAAGCTCAATAAACATGGCCTCAGGTTTATGGAGTGAAGAGTCGATAAAAGAATATGGACAAGAAGCATCACATTCATCAATACATAGATCATGATAGAAGACAACTCACTATTATATAACTTAACTTGCAATAAGTAAAGGAAACTCAATAAAGATACATAAAGTGAATCATAATTGGTAATGGCAAACTTAGCTCTTGGTCGAAGAATAGTTGATAATTTGCTGGAGTTCACAAATAACTGGTTTTCAATGATAGCTTTCAAAGTAGTAAACACCCAGATAAGAGCAATGTGCAAACAAGGAACATAAGGAACATGATTGAATAAATCATCATATGAATGAATGAAACACAACAACTCAAAATACTTGCTGAGATAGAAGGGAATAGGTTTACTGACTCAACTAAAAAGTAAAAGAAAGGCTCTTCACAGAGGGAAGCAGGGATTGCAAGTCTCATAAAGAGCTCCCAAAAATTATGATACTTACTAGCTTTCAGCTCTCATTGCCCCTATCATAGGCATCTTTCGGTGATTAAGGTTAAAGTGACACAACTAAGAGGACATGCTTGACAAGTTATAAGTTAAAATCTCATGCCCCTTACTTATGAGTACTGAACCTCATGCTACTCAACTTCAGTCACGAGTAAGCTCTTATCATTGTAAATACACGTGTATCATTGAGAACCTCCAACGGGGTACCCCTTGCACATGACACAGGAGCTATCCCATAATCAAAATGACAAGGCAAGTAGACAGTGAGCATCTCGGTGATTTTTTTATTTGCTATTTGCATAGGTTTTTATTGAGGATGCTTCATAGAATGCTCACTATAGTTATGTTGCAAGTTTCCACCATGATTAAGCATGGCTTAGGCTAGCGGCCCAGGCGTTTCTCTAACACACATATGAACTCCATGATCTTACAAGTTCTCCTTTTATTTCACACCGCCGGGATCCATAAGCAAAAGAACATGATATCAACTAGGTACAAAGTACCAATGAAGTGTTGAAAGCGGTCCCCATGATACATGGTTCTGCTAACTTCAACTCATAAAGCGCAAGCATATACGCACCAAAGAAGGACCCAATGGTTCAGGTTATTAAATGCAAGAAAAGTAAAGTGTGCCATCAAGTTCATGAGATCTTTAATCACTAATTTTCACATAACAAGTTTAATTTGGGAGATAGATAAAACAAGAATTTACTTGGGATAGCAATAATGCTAATAGGTAGGTATGGTGGACACAAATGGCAAAGGTTTTGGTTTAAGGAAGTGGATGCACGAGAAGAATTCCCTCTCAGTACAGGTTTTTGGCTAGCAAGGCTGGGTAGCAAGTATAAGAGTTGAAGGAAACAAACAAACATACAAGTGATAAAGACAAACATGCAATCTTCCTCGGAAGCACAAAATATCTTAATAGAGAATACTAGACTTATGAGCAAATCAAGAAAGAAAGACGATGAAATTATTTTTCTTTAGAGGTACTTTTATCTTTTTCATTCAACTCTCAAAAATAGTGTTGCTACTGACCGAGCCAGGTTTTACCAAAACCAACTAAATTAACTCAATGATCCCAAAGTGATACCAATACTAACAACAAGATCAATCATATAACCACGAATTGAAAACTAATATAAGCTATGAAAAAGAGTGAATGATAGAACTTCTCATTAATATTCCATAATGGCAACTCACACGAAGGGATACATATCTAACGAGATAGGGGACACTTCCATAATGCAAACCATCCTACATAATAACTTCTCCATTCATGATATGACTCTACTAAAAAAGGTAAAAAGATAGAAGATAGTGATGTGATACCGCGGCACTCCCCCAAGCTTGGAACAAACCAAGGGGATGCCAAACCTGATGACGAATTACTCCTTCAGTGGTGGTGGTATCCTCTCATCTTCGTCCGACTTCTAGGGTAAGGGCTTCCCATCAACAAAGGACATCGTGGTTTCCAACATCCTAAAACTTGTAGTAGCATTTATGCGTTTAAACCTAACCTCATACTCACAGTTTTGATTTTGAACGTCATAGAACTATGCTTGCAGTTTGTTGGTTGTTTGGCGGAGTGAGAGGACTTCATCCTTGAGTTCAGCAGTCTCCTTTTGGTGCTCAGCGATGAGTTCGGAACAGATCTTATGGATGATATCCACTTCGCGCTCCGCCATCTTCTTGTACCTAAAGACTTCTTGCTCCAGTGCTTCCATCCTGTCCTCCAGACTTCCTTCACCTTTAGGGCCTTGAACCTCTTTTATCCGGACCTCCCCATCTTCAGGCAACAACTCCTTGGGATGAATCTTCAACTCTCTCATGTATGGGTTGATGATATCTTCTAAGGAATCTCCCTTGGCTGATCCAGAGGAAGACATTGTGGCTCCAAATCTGGGACTCTACCTGGCAGAAACAGATCGAAACAAAAACATGATGAGAACACGATATACGAACCTTGGGGGCTTCGTGGGATTTTATATTACGAAGTTTCATAACAAAAGGAAGGTACTGGGCGAAAACGAGTCGGAGGCGGAGTCTGGGGTGGACTCACCACCTGGTGGCATGGCCAGGGGTGGGCCCGCGCCACAGGGTGGTGTGAGCCACCCTGGCTCCGTTTCCGTCCCTCTTTCGCTTTGTAGCTTTCCTTATTGTCTAAAAACTGCAAAAATATAGTTGGATGGTATTTTCGCGGAACTTTTCTTACCAGAACCGTTACCTATTTGAAAACAGAATCTGCGGGTCTCTGAATTTGGTCCTTGATGAATTTCTTCAGAGTTATAACTTGAAATGCATCAACATCTTCATTGTAAGAATCTCCAACAATATAGTGCTTGAGTCGCTGCCCATTCACTACTTGTGTAGTATTATCTTTTAAAGCAGAAATTTTTATTGCTCCTGAACGGTATACTTCTTCAATAATGAAAGGTCCTTCCCATTTTGACAGTAGCTTTCCTGCAAAAAATCTGAGACGAGACCTATACAATAGAACTTTCTCACCAACATGAAATTCTCTCTTAAGTATTCGCTCATCATGCCATCTTTTAACTTTTTCCTTAAAGAGCCTAGCATTTTCATAGGCTTCACTCCTCCATTCATCTAAAGAACTTAAGTCAAATAATCTTTTCTCACCAGCGATCTTACAATCTCTATTTAGTTTTTTAACTGCCCAGTAAGCTTTGTGTTCTAATTCTAAGGGTAGGTGACAAGCTTTCCCATAAACCATTTTATAAGGAGACATCCCCATAGGATTTTTGTAGGCAGTTCTATAAGCCCATAAAGCATCATTCAACTTTTTAGCCCAGTTTTTTCTAGATCTATTAACAGTCTTTTGCAAGATGGATTTAATTTCTCTATTTGATAACTCTACTTGCTCGCTAGTTTGGGGGTGATAAGCTGAAGCAATTCTATGATTAACATCATATTTAGCAAGGGTATTTCTAAAACCACCATGAATGAAATGAGAACCCCCATCAGTCATGAGATACCTAGGCACTCCAAACCTAGGAAAGATGACATCCTTAAGCATTTTTAGAGAAGTCTCCCCGTTAACACTCTTTGTAGGAATGGCTTCTACCCACTTAGGAACATAATCAACAGCAACAAGAATATGAGTGTAACCTTTCGAAGAAGGGAAAGGACCCATAAAGTCAAATCCCCAGCAATCAAACGGTTCAATAACTAGAGAGTAGTTCATAGGCATTTCATTGCGTCTAGAAATATTACCAACACGCTGACATTCATCACAAGATAAAACAAATTTTCTTGCATCTTTAAAAAGGGTAGGCCAGTAGAAACCTGATTGTAGCACCTTTTGCGCAGTTCTATCTCCTTCATGATGTCCTCCATAAGCACTACCATGACATTTACGCAATATCTCCTTTTGTTCATATTCTGGAACACATCTTTGCATAATACCATCCACTCCTTCTTTATATAAGTGTGGGTCATTCCAAAAATAATGCCTAAAATCATAGAAGAACTTCCTTCTTTGCTGAGCTGTAAAAGTTGGAGGCAAATACTTGGAGACAATAAAGTTAGCATAGTCAGCGTACCAAGGGCTCCCTCGCGAGCTTACCCCTATTGCAGCTAACTATTCATTTGGGAAACTATCATTAACAGGCATAGGGTCAAAAAAGATGTTTTCCAATCGAGATAAATTATCAGCTACAGGGTTCTCGGCACCTTTCCTATCTACTATATGTAGATCAAACTCTTGTAAAAGCAGCACCCATCTAATAAGCCTAGGCTTAGTGTCACATCCCAAAATTTTCCAAATTTTGAAATGTGAAAATTTTAAACAAAATGAAGGACCAAGTTCTTTGAAATTCAGAAGGAACAAAAACTTTTGGAACATTTAATATAATGCCTCCAAAACCCAAGCCAAACAAAATGATGAAGAGTGGTGTGCATGTTTTAAAATCCCAAATTATGAAGCATGCATGAGCATCTTGACTTGGTTGCATTTTAAAAACCTAAGAGAAGTGAAAATATCTCAAACCCTAAAACTCTAATTATTTGTTAACACTAAGAACCAACACAATACTATGGATATACTCCATAATTAAATTATACAAAAGAACTCCTATGAGGGATGAAAAGATAAAGGACAAAATAATAAAACAATAGAGATTGGTTTCATCCAATTTGGAGCCATGGATAAGAAGATATGAATTATTTTGAGAACAGAATTAATAAAGGCAATATTAACTATTAAAGCCAAAATGAATAAATTTGATTAGAAAAATTTGAGTTGGAAAGTAAATGAGTTCTATAATGCCCTAAAAACCTAATTTGAGTTTTACAAATTTTTAGAAATTTGTTTGATTCAAATTGGATCATTAAATCAAAAGTTATTTAAGAAAACAGAAAAAGAAAAAGAAAAACTGAAGAAATAAAAAAATAGCAACAACAGTCGGCCCACAACCCTAGCCCACTAAGCCCACCCGACACTCCCCTTTCCCCCTCTGTTTCTCACCGTCCCCCCTCACCCCCTCTCACTGACACCGCGACCCCACTCCACGTCACCCTCCACCTCACCTTCTTCCACCGCGACGAACAACCCCTCTCCCTCCCTCTGCCATTTCCAGATTGTCTCGAATTCGTGCGTTTGCGCAATTAATCTCCACTCCGACCCTTGCCCTCTTAACCGTCACCCCTCCTCTCCGTTTTCCCTCAAGCCCCACAACCTTGGAGCCACTAGGCTGCTCGGAATCGAGCTCGAACCACCGCGGCCACCGACGAACTCCAGTGAGGATTCCGGCGAGAATCGACAACCCCACGCCCCCTCTCTGTCCTATAAGCTTCGCCATGCTCTGGCGCACCTACTGACACTTCCCGTGCTTTTTTCAGTGCCCTAGGTCGTCGCCACGGTCACCACCGGCGTCACCCTCTGCCGCCGCCGTTCACCGGCGATTTCTGGCGAGACACAGGTTCCCGTCGCCCTCTTTTGGCCACAGCCAGCTTCTACACGACCAGGCGCACTCCTCTGACCTTCTGTTTTGTCTGCTCGAGCCCCAGGTCGACGACACCGTCTCAGAGACATGAGCTCTGCCGTCGGCAGAACTCCGGCGAGGAATCCCCGGCGAATCTGAGCGCCCCTTCATCGACCGCGACCATCCCCGAGACCACCTCGACCGCGGCGATCGCTGGTAATAGTCCATGCACCCCTACCCCTCTAGAACCACCGGAGCGCCACCCACCCGACGCGCCGCCGCCGCGCACCGTCGCCAGCGCCGCCAGTCCGTGGTCGACGCACTGAGCGCCGTCCGATCCATCGCCAGCGGCCAGGATTAGATCCTTACCGAAGCGGTACGGGCTAATCTGGATCGCCCGTTGCCACTTATAATCCAACGGCCCACGATTGATCGATCCGCCCGAACCGGTACGAGCCAATAAGAACACGCCACGTAGGCCTGAGCGTCTGTTTAAATTAGAAAATAGGCAGAATTTGTATTAAACTTAGAAATTCAATAACTTTTGATCCACAAATCAGAAAAATGCAAATTTGGTGTCTATGGATTCAGAAAAATGAGAGCTTCACTGCTGAGGCCTTATTTCACCCTTTAGCTTCTGTAAAATAGAATTTTTAGGCAGAACCTTTTTAGGAGTATTTTAACCATAAAAATTGTTTTGTAAATTATTTTTGGGTGAATCTTTTTGCTATGGATTGCAAATTGAACCCTCTGTCCAGTGAGACCAAAATATAAATTTGGTTGACTATACCTAATATCATGGGAATTATTTAGTGAGTATAGCCTTTCTAAATGATAGAAATTATTGCTAATTGTTACAATTGTACAAATGGTTGCATTTGTAACCTTGCAATTATAAATTGTTCAGAAAACACTTAGTAATGTTCAAAACCTTGTTATAAAAATTTGTACAATAAAAATTTCCATCTTGCATTCTTGCATATTTTGCATGATTTTTGTATTGCCACTAGTGTTGATCTTGTGCATGTTTTGTTTTGGTTGTTTTGTTTGATAGATTGTGTGGATTGCCAAGTGTGTTACTGCAAAGAGTGCACCAACACCACCAACTACTAAGGCAAGTGACACTATCATCCATGTCCTACTATTTTCATTACTTAGTGGATTTTTGTAGTATGCATGATAGGACTACTATGATACTATGCTATGCTATATCCTATTTAGGATATCCTTTATATCTTCCTTAGTGGAAATACCATAGTGGTAGTATGCTTAGCCCTGCTATAGATTCAGGGTGGAATATACCATATTGTGATTATATGAAGTGTTGGAAAATATATGTTTTATATAATAAAACAAGTACTTAATGAATCACCTGGGTGAAATGTGGATACTCAGTTGAGAATAAGGTGGCAATGAAGGGAACCATGTCTATGGCTATCTCTTTCGTGTGTGCACTAGGAGAATACCACCCAGGGACTTAGAGATTGAACATGTTTCTCGTACAGTGATTTTCGTGTACAGCCACATGCCAAATGGGCTCTGGCCTAGTCAATTACATAGTGGGAGACCCATGCATTGGTACCTCTTCAGGTTAACTTGAATTATGCATTGGAGGTTTATCCTTGCATTGGTGCCTGGTAGATGTGCTGGTATTATGTATTGGGAGGACTTCTTGTTGGAATTATGCCCTAGAGGCAATAATAAAGATGTTATTATTATAATTCTTGTTCATGATAAAGTTTATATTCCATGCTAGAATTGTATTAAGCGGAAACTTTAATACTTGTGTGGTTTGTGAACAACCGTGTCCCGACGCCTCTATGGACTAGCTCATTGATCAATGATGGTTAAGGTTTCCTAACCATAGACATGAGTTGTCAATTGATAATGAGATCATATCATTGGGAGAATGATATGGTGGACAGACCCAAACTAAGCAAAGCTATTAGATCGTTTCATCGTGTTCGTCTTTGCGAAGCTTTTCTCATGTCAAATATTGTATTCCTTAGACCATGAGATAATACAACTCCCTGGTATCGGAAGAAAGCTCTGAGGTCATCAAACGTCATCCTATGAGAGGGTGATCATAAAGGTGTCTCTCAGGTGATCGGAAAGTATCTGTTGGGTTGTATGTATCGAGATGGAATTTGTCCCTCCCAAGTCGGAGAGATATACTTGGGCCCACTCGTGTCGATATCAACACCGCTTGCAAGCATGTGGTTAAGGGGTTAATCACAAAGTGATATCGGATTACGGAACGAGTAAAGTACTTGCTGTGAACGAGATTGAACTAGGTATGACGATGCCGACGATCAAATCTCGGGCAAGTAAAATATCGCGAGACGAAGGGAATATATATATGGGATTGATTGACTCCTGGCATCGTGGTTCATCCGATATGATCATCGATGAATGTGTGGGAGTCAATATGGGTGCCTGAACCCATTGATTATTGATAGAAGATCATGTCTGCATATTCTCGAACCCGCAGGGTCACACACTTAACGTGTCTCGACGCTAGGATAGATTGGATACTTGGTTTATGAATTTTTGTTCGGAGTCTCGGATGGGATCTAGGACATCACAAGGCCCCATAGGGCCCAGCCGATCCTAGATAAGTTTAAACTCGTTTAAACTAGAGATAGGGTTTCTAGATAAGGGAAAGTTTAAATCGTTTAAACTAGAGATAGGCTTGGAGGATGGGCAAGGGCTGGCGCACCCCTCTATATATAGAGGGCTGGTGCCCTCCCCCATAACACACACCTTCCTCCAAACCCTAGTTGCCCTGCTGCCCTCCTCTCCCTCCCATTGTTTGTGGCGAAGCCTGCTCAGAAATTCTCCACCATATACACCACGCCGTCGTGTTGTAGATCCAATCTATCTCTCCACCCTACTTGCTGGTCCGAGGAAGGAGGATACGTCGAGTCTTTGCGTGTGCATCTCACGGGCACCGCCACTTGTGGTGCTAGATCGGATCGGATCGCGAGGAGGAGAAGCGAGTACGACTACATCACCCACGTTAATTTAACGTTCGCTATCTGCGAATCTTCAAGGGTATGAAGATCTAATCCAATCTCTCGTTGTTTGCATCTCCTAGATTAGATCTTGGCTTTCCCTCTGTTAACTTCGTGAAAATTTTGATTTACTATGCTGCGAAACCCTTGATGGTATCGAGCTAGATCTATGCGTAGATGTGATTCACGAGTAGAGCATAACATGGTTGTTGCGGGCGTTGATGTTTTCTGTTGCAAGCCTCTTGTTTGTGTTCTTCTTATGGCGGGATAGTGAGATTGTAGCGGTCCAGGCCAACCTTACTCGATGTAGTTCGCGATACCGGCTCCGCTCTTGACGCGTGGCTTGTTCCACACATGCGGCTGGTTGATGCCAGTTTCTCTCTCTATAGTTGTCATGGGATTAACACGAGTTTGGCAACCATAATATCACCGTTGTGGCTTTCCGTAGGTAAGAATCGTTCTTAGCATCTACTCCCATAAGCCACGTAAAACATGCAACAACAAAGTAGAGGCGTCTAACTTGTTTTTGCAGGAGTGTTCTGTGATATGGTATGGCCCAAGATGTGATGTGTATATTGTATGCGATGATCATGTTTTGTAATGTTTCACGACTTGCATGTCGATGAGTACACAACCGGCGAGAGCCATATGGTTGTCTTTATAATTGTGTATGACCTGCGAGTCAACTTCTTATCGCCATGTAATAGCTTTACTTTATCGCTAAGTAGTTAGCAATAGTTGTAGTTGCTATTCGTGGTGGAGGCAATCATGGTGGAGTGATGGAGATCATGCTTAACGCACAAGATGGAGATCATTCTTGAAGATTGGCTATACCATGTCACATAAAGTTATATGCATGTGATGTTTATCCTTTTATGTATCTTATTATGCTTAGATCATGACGGTAGCATTATAAGATGATTCCTCATAAAGATCAAGATAAAACTGTTCTCCCCAAGTATGCACCGTTGCGAAAGTTCGTCGTGTCCAAGCATCACGTGATGATCGGGTGCTATAGACTCTACGCTCACATACAACGGGTGCAAGCCAGTTTTACACGCGAAATACTTGGGTCTAACTTGACGAGCCTAGCATGTACAGACATGGCCTCGGAACACAAGAACCGAAAGGTTAAGCATGATTCATATGAATGATATGATCGACACCGTTGTCCACCATTGAAACCACATCTCTTCTCGTGATGATCGGATTAGGTGTGGTGAATTTGGATCGTGTTCACTAAACAACTTGAGGGATGTTGAATTTAGTGGAGTTCATCTAGTAATTTGATTAAGTTGAACTATTTATCATGAACATAGTCTAAATTGTACTTGCAAATCTGTAGATCACATGGCCAAGTCCAACTTCAACTTCAACGTTTTTTGCTGAGAAAGAAAATCTTAGAAACAATGGGTCTAACTTCACCAATGGTTCGCAATCTAAGAATCATTACATGCGGCGGACAAAAGGACTATGTCCTTGGGAAGCGTTAGGTGACCCCTGCTGCTAATCAAGGCTGATGAGAAAGTTGTCTATCGATCGCGCAAAAGATGATTATGGTGTGATTAAGAGCACCATGTTGTTTGCTATGGAACCGGAACTTCAAAATCGTTTTGAAAACTATCCGGGCCCTTTGAGATTCTCGAGGAGCTGAAAACCATGTTTTTAGACTCGGGCCCGTTCGAGAGATATGAGATCTCAGAAGTTCTTTAAGCGCAAGATGGAGGAAGGGAGTTCCGTTAGTGAGCACGCCATTAAGATGTCGGCTACACTCAACGCCTTGAGCAAGCTGGATCGCAAGATTCCAGAGGAGCTCAAGATTGACAGGTTCGCAATCACTCCTCCCAGCTACAAAAGTTTTGTAGTGACTCATAATCAGATTGGTTCCATCGATACGATCACCGAGCTCTTCACAAAGTGAAGGCTGCGGAGGTGGACATCAAGAAGGATAATCATGTGTTGATGGTCAACAAGCCCTCCTTCAAGAAAGGTAAAGGTGCAAAGAAGCCCTTCAAGAAAAGCGGCGTAAGCGCGTTGCCCTGAGAAGAAGCTCAAGTCTGGTCCCAAGCCGGACATCGAGTGCTTCTATTGCAAGGACAAGGGTCCTTTGGGCAACTGTCCAAGTACTTAGCGGACAAGAAGTGGCACCATCAAAGGTATATTTGATATACATGTTATTGATGTTTTCCTTACTAGCCCTCGTTGTAGTGCACGGGTATTTGATACGGTTGATTGCTAATATTTGTAACTCGAAGCAGGAGCTACGGAATAGGCGGCTTGTGAGGGATGAGGTGACGATCGCATTGGCAGCGGATCAAGAGTTGATGTGATGGCCGTCGCACGCTCTCCTTAGTTTTACCTTCGGGATTAGTTTTAAACCTTAATAAGTGTTATTATGTGCCTGCGTTGAGCATGAACATTATTTCTGGATCGTGTTTATTGCAAGACGGTTATTCATTTAAATCGGAGAATAATGGTTGTTCTATTTATATGAGTAACATCTTTTATGGTCATGCACCTATTGTGAATGGTTTATTTCTTCTAAATCTCGAAAGGGATGAAACACACATCCATAACATTGAGGCTAAGAGATGCAAAGTAGATAGTGATAATACTACTTATTTGTGGCACTATCGTCTAGGTCATATTGGTGTAAAGCGCATGAAGAAACTCCATTCTGATGGACTTTTGGAGTCTCTTGATTTTGAATCATTTGACACATGCGAACCATGCCTCATGGGCAAGATGATCAAAACCCCATTCTCCAGTATGATGGAGCGAGCAACGGACTTGTTGGAAATCATACACACCGATGTATGCGGACCGATGAGTGTTTCGACGCGCGGTGGATATCGCTATTTTCTCACTTTTACCGATGACTTAAGTAGATATGGGTATATATCTATTTAATGAAACATAAATCTGAAACGTTTGAAAAGTTCAAAGAATTTCAGAATGAAGTGGAGAACCATCATAACAGAAAGATTAAGTTTCTACGATCCGATCGTGGGGGCGAATATTTGAGTTATGATTTTCTCACGCATCTCAAAGCAAGTGGAATCGTTTCACAACTCACGCCACCCGGAACACCACAGCGCAATGGTGTGTCTGAACACCGGAATCGAACCTTATTAGATATGGTCCGATCAATGATGTCTCTTACTGATTTGCCGTTATCATTTTGGGGTTATGCATTAGAAACCGCTGCATTCACTTTAAATAGGGATCCATCTAAATCCGTTGAGACGACAACGTATGAACTATGGTTTGGTGCTAAACCTAAGTTGTCGTTTCTTAAAGTTTGGGGATGCGAAGCTTACGTCAAGAAGTTGATGCCGGACAAGCTCGAAACCAAAGCGGAGAAGTGCGTCTTCATAGGATACCCTAAGGAAACTATTGGGTATACCTTCTATCACAGAACTGAAGGCAAAGTATTTGTCGCAAAGAACGGTTCCTTTCTTGAGAAGGAGTTTCTCTCGAAAGAAGTGAGTGGGAGGAAAGTAGAGCTAGACGAGGTTATTGAACCTTCTCTTGAATTGGAGAGTAGCGCAGCACCTGAAATTGTTCGATTCGCTGCGCCAACAATAGAGGAAGCAAATGACAAGGATCATGAAGCTTGGACGATCTTGCTCTTGAGCGTCAGCAGTCGACAAGGTCGCGTGCCCCTCCTGAGTGGTACGGCAACCCTGTCTTGACTGTCTTGTTAGTAGAAGACAGTGAACCTACGAACTATGAGGAAGCGATGATGAGCCCAGACTCTGAGAAATGGCTAGAAGCCATGAAAACCAAGTATGGACTTTGGTGGACCCTCCTAGCGACCGAAAGGCCGTTGAGTGCAAATGGATCTTCAAGAAGAAAACGGACGCGGATGGTAATGTTACCGTCTATAAAGCACAGCTTGTCGCGAAAGGTTTTCGACAAGTTCAAGGTGTTGACTACGATGAGACTTTCTCTCCCGTAGCGATGTTTAAGTCTATTCGGATTTTATTAGCAATTGCTGCATTTCATGATTATGAAATATGGCAGATGGATGTCAAGACTGCGTTCCTCAATGGCAACATTGATGAAGAGTTGTATATGATGCAACCCGAAGGTTTTGTCGATCCTAAGGATGCTGATAAAGTATGCAAACTTCAGCGTTCCATTTATGGACTGAAGCAAGCATCTCGGAGTTGGAACCTTCGTTTTGATCAAGTGATCAAGAGCTTTGGATTTGTTCCAAATTGCTCTGAGCTTGCATCTACAAGAAAGTGAGTGGGAGCTCGGTGGCGTTTACGGTACTATATGTGGATGACATATTGATTATTGGAAATGACATCGACATGCTTAACGATGTGAAGAGTTATTTGAACAAGTGTTTTCAATGAAAGACCTAGGTGAAGCTGCTTATATATTGGGCATCAAAATCTATAGAGATAGACAAAGGCGCTGATAGCTTTAAGCGGTACATACCTAGACAAAGTTACGAAAAGGTTCGAATGGATAAGGCATTGAAAGGTTCGATGCCTATGTTGTCGTAAGATATTGAGCAAGGCTCGAGATCCATACTGTAAATGATAGGGAAGCTATGAGCAAAGTGCCTTATGCCTCGGCCATAGGTTCCATCATGTATGCCATCGTCTACTAGACGGATGTGTCCAATGCTCTTAGTTTGACGGCAGATATCAAAGTGATCCGAGTGGAACCTTTGGACAGCCGTGAAGAACATCCTAATGTACCTAAATAGGACTAAAGAAATGTTCTTAGTCTATGGGGGTGATGAACAGCTCAGAAAGGTTACGTCGATGCTAGTTTCTACAAACAAGGATGATGCTAAATCTCGCGGGATACGTGTATATTTTGAATGGAGGAGGCTGTGAGTTGGAGAAGCTGCAAGCAAAGCGTGGTCGCGGGATCTGATGAAAGCGGAATACATGGTGCTGCGAGCGTCAAGTGAAGGAGTTTGGATCGAAACTTCATCCGAGCTTGGCGTGGTTCAAGTGCATTGGACCCATGGAGATATTGTGTGACAACACCGCGCCATAGCACTCGCTAAGGAACCAAGATATCATCCAAAGACCAAGCATATCAACAAAGTTTCATATAATCCGAGATTATATAGCAGATGGAGATCGAAGATCAGCAAAGTACATACAGATCTGAATGTCGCAGATCCATTGACTAAACCTCTTCCACGTGTAAAACATGATCAACACCTCGATTGCCATGGGTGTAAGATTGTTGCCAAATGTAAACTAGATTATTGACTCTAGTGCAAGTGGGAGCTGTTGGAATTATGCCCTAGAGGCAATAATAAAGATGTTATTATTATAATTCTTGTTCATGATAAAGTTTATATTCCATGCTAGAATTGTATTAAGCGGAAACTTTAATACTTGTGTGGTTTGTGAACAACACCGTGTCCCTAATGCGCCTCTATGGACTAGCTCATTGATCAATGATGGTTAAGGTTTCCTAACCATAGACATGAGTTGTCAATTGATAATGAGATCATATCATTGGGAGAATGATATGGTGGGAGACCCAAACTAAGCAAAGCTATTAGATCGTTTCATCGTGTTCGTCTTTTGAAGCTTTTCTCATGTCAAATATTGTATTCCTTAGACCATGAGATAATACAACTCCCTGGTATCGGAAGAAAGCTTTGAGGTCATCAAAGCGTCATCCTATGAGAGGGTGATCATAAAGGTGTCTCTCGGTGATCGGAAATTATCATTGGGTTGTATGTATCGAGATGGAATTTGTCCCTCCCAAGTCGGAGAGATATACTTGGGCCCACTCGTAATCGATATCAACACCGCTTGCAAGCATGTGGTTAAGGGTTAATCACAAAGTGATATCGGATTATGGAGCGAGTAAAGTACTTCTGTGAACGAGATTGAACTAGGTATGACGATACCGACGATCGAATCTCGGGCAAGTAAAATATCGCGAGGAATATATATATGGGATTGATTGAATCCTGGCATCGTGGTTCATCCGATATGATCATCGATGAATGTGTGGAGTCAATATGGGTGCCTGCACCCCACCGTTGATTATTGATAGAAGATCATGTGCGCATATTCTCGAACCCGTTGGTCACACACTTAACGTGTCTCGGCTAGGATAGATTGGATACTTGGTTTATGAATTTTTGTTGGTCTCGGATGGGATCCGGGACATCACGGAGGTTCGGAATGGTCCTAGAATAAGATTCATATAAGGCGGTCAGTTTTGGAGTTGAATTGTTAGGATTAATCGGTATTGTACCGGAAGCTTCTAGAACCTTCCGGAAGGGGGCCAACGTGGTCCCACCTTCCGGGAGGGGGCATGGGCCTATGAGGGAGTGTCCTAGCCGCATTGGGCCAGGGGAACAAGGCCCCATAGGGCCCAGCTGATCCTAGATAAGTTTAAAAT
The DNA here is from genome assembly GCA_023614405.1 of Avena insularis. Classification (NCBI taxonomy): domain Eukaryota; kingdom Viridiplantae; phylum Streptophyta; class Magnoliopsida; order Poales; family Poaceae; genus Avena; species Avena insularis. The sequence goes on along the minus strand of CM042692.1, from coordinate 491,506,017 downwards.
CGTTTAAACTAGAGATAGGGTTTCTAGATAAGGGGAAGTTTAAATCGTTTAAACTAGAGATAGGCTTGGAGGATGGGCAAGGGCTGGCCGCACCCCCCCCTCTATATATAGAGGGCTGGTGCGCCCCCTCCCCCATAACACACACCTTCCTCCAAACCCTAGTTGCCCTGCTGCCCTCCTCTCTCCCTCCCGACTGTTTGTAGGCGAAGCCCTGCTGCAGAAATTCTCCACCATATACACCACGCCCTCGTGTTGTAGATCCAATCTATCTCTCCACCCTACTTGCTGGTCCGAGGAAGGAGGAGGCGTCAGTGCTGCGTGTGCATCTCACGGAGGCACCGCCACTTGTGGTGCTAGATCGAATCGGATCGCGAGGAGGAGAAGCGAGTCGACTACATCACCCACGTTAAACGAACGTTCCGCTGTGCGAATCTTCAAGGGTATGAAGATCTAATCCAATCTCTCTCGTTGTTTGCATCTCCTAGATTAGATCTTGGCTTTCCCTCTGTTCGCTTTCGTAGAAAATTTTGATTTACTATGCTGCGAAACCCTTCACTTCTATGGAAAGACTTTGTCACATTCTCGATCTGCCGGTACTCCATCTTGGTGAGTACTAATCCAGCGGCCACTGGTGGCGTCAAGACGAGATTTTGTCTTGTGGGTAAAGTGTACAACTTCTGCAGAAGATTAAATTCTAAGTACTTAGCCCCGTGTCCCCGGTTATGGACAACTCTGAGCAACTAAGGCCTAAAGCTATGGAAGATCTCGACATTCTAATTTCTCAAAGTAAAACTTGATGGTGACAACAAGAGATTAGAAGAACTTGGAGTTTGCCAAGGAGTTCAGAAAGTTGTTGAAAGTTCAAAACTATTTTGCAAAGATAGGATGAAACCATATTGCTTTCTGCAAATAAGCCTAAGCTCTACTTAGCCAAATATGCATGTAGTGATAGTCCAACTTATATTCACCAACTTGTGACACTTTCCAATACATTCAAAGTATTGACCCTTTGTGGATGCAACCTATCATGTTGCAGGTTATTCTATTGATGAGGGAGGATTGATGATAGGGGTTATGAGTCTACACCCAACATGTTTGCCTGTGGCACATGAAGATGAAGGACTCCATGCTTTACTTGTATTATGTTGCTTTCTAATAAGATAGCCTATGGCTATAAGTTTGTAATAAAGTATTTATATTCTAGATCATGCGATGTAATATGACCTTTGTATCTTGATATTACATCTTAAACTGTGGGTGCTAGCTATTCGATCCAGGGACTAGCACTGTAATCACAGGGATTCAAACCAAGCCAGGTTTGGGTATTTACACTTAGCGTCCTTCTTTGTCATAAGGTATTTAATAGCAGCATGATCAGTATGAATGGTGACTTTTGAGTCTACGATATAGGGCCTAAACTTATCACAAGCAAAAACGACAGCTAGAAATTCTTTTTCAGTAGTAGCATAATTCCTTTGAGTAGCGTCTAGATTCTTACTAGCATAATGAATAATGTTTAAATTTTTATCAATTTATTGCCCAAGGACAACTCCTACAGCAAAATCACTAGCATCACACATTATTTCAAAGGGTAGACTCCAATCAGGTGGTTGAACAATATGGGCTGTAGTTAAAGCCTTCTTAAGAGTTTCAAAAGCTTCCTTACAATCATCATAAAGAACGAAGGGTATATCTTTTTGAATAAGATTAGTGAGGGGTTTTGATATCCTAGAAAAGTCTTTAATAAACCTTCTATAGAAACTAGCATGACCAAGGATACTACGAATACCTTTGATGTCTCTTGGACATGGCATCTTCTCAATTGCCTCAACCTTAGCTCTATCAACTTCTATGCCTCTTTCAGAAACTTTATGCCCGAGGACAATCCCTTCATTAACCATGAAGTGGCATTTATCCCAATTAAGAACAAGATTAGTTTCCTCACATCTCTACAAAAATTTATCAAGGTTGTGTAGATAATTATCAAAAGAAGTTCCATAGACAGAAAAGTCATCCATCAACACTGTAGGGTAACGGGTAGGCTACACTAGCGTAAAATCAAAATTTTCTACCGCGTCAACCAGGAATACTATTGTCATAGATCACGGGATTACCACTAGACGTGCAGTTGCAGAACTCGATGAAGCACGTCGGGGCAGTGTAGATGTTCTACGTCTCCTCCTCGTCCTCGTCCCACGAGCAGCTCCCCTTTGTGCGGCTCATCCAAGTGCTACAGCTGCATCACCTCCGAGGTATCCACACGTCCGGAGTGGAAGCCATCACACGCCAGACTGCTAGGTCTGCACGTGCAACACAGGCGGAAGAGGAGTGGCGGCTGGGTGGAATGCTCAACCCTATTCAGCTCGCCTCACCCTCTCTTATATAGGCATCCCTGGTGGGCTTCTACATTAGCAGCCCATTAGCAGCCTAAGCCTGGTCTAATTCGGATCCAATCCTCATTAGGCTTCCAGCCCCTAAAGTGTGTGACCCTATAGGTTCATACACGTATAGACATGACACGAGTACACTTACTCCATCAATAGTTGGTAGCGGCCTCTAGCAAGACGTGCCAATTCCTAAACGCATATAAAGATCATTCGGACGGACCATCACAAGGTTGAGTACATGTCTTTCCCTTTGCCTCACGATATTTGGTCTAGCTCCAAGCTGACCTCTCTTTCTCGATACTGTGATTCGGAATCCCTTTACTAGGTTAACTCTTAACCATATGTAGCACGGCCATGCATTTCTAGATCCGATCACTCGAGGGGCCCAGAGATATCTCTCTCAAGTAGAGAGGGGCAAATACCATCTTGATTGACCGATGCCTTGCAGCATGTATCAGGACAAACCCGAAAGCTACCTTTATAACTACCCGATTCTAGTAGTGTTTGATAGCCCCAAAGTAGGTCGATCCACATCTCAAGTACATGCGACAATCTCAGTCTAAGGATAAAGCATTACGATGTGTAGAGAGAGCTGCAAGTATTATTGCCAGTCTCATGTTGGGTCAGTCCAACCCCATGTTCATAACATGTGTCCACATCATTGGTTTGACATGTACATGTCTATGACTTGCAAAACATAGTCATCAACCAATCGATGTGCTAGTCTAATATTCACGTGTGTCCTTACATGAACTCCGACTAGGGACAATTATTAGATAACCATACAAGTAAAGAGTTTCACAAACAATTCACATAATTGCCAATCAATACAAGTTGCCTGGTATATGGATATTCAAGGAACATTATAATAACTCATGGATACACATGAAATACAATCATCTCTATGATTGCCTCTACAATTTCCTCACAAAAACCATGAAAGATAGCAGACATGCACCTTTGAAAATTAGCAGGAGCATTACATAAACCAAAAGGCATATGTCTATAAGCATAAGTTCCGTGAGGGCAAGTAAAAGTAGTTTTTTCTTGATCTTGTTGTTTAACAGCAATTTGAGAGAAACCAGAATAACCATCAAGAAGACAAAAATGGGTCTTTTTAGACAACCTTTCCAACATTTGATCAATAAAAGGAAGCGGGTAGTGATCTTTCTTAGTAACTTTATTGACTTTTCTAAAATAAATGCACATCCTATAGCCTACTACTATTCTTTGAGGAATAAGCTCATCATTATCATTAGGAACAACGGTAATACCTCCTTTTTAGGAACACAATGAACATGACTAACCCATTCACTGTCAGCAATAGGGTAAATAATACTAGCATCAAGGAGTTTCAATACCTCATTCCTTACCACTTCCTTCATCCTAGGATTTAAACGTCGTTGGTGCTCTACTACTGGCTTTGCATATGGTTCTATGTTGATAGAATGCTGACATATAGTAGGTGAAATCCCTTTTAAATCATCCAGAGTATAGCCCATAGCTCCTCGGTGTTTCCTCAAAACCTCCAATAACCTTTGTTCTTCCTTCCCTGAAAGTTTAGCGCTAATAATAACAGGATATATCTTTTTATCATCAATATAAGCATATTTAAGATCATCAGCGAGAGGTTTTAGATCAAAGACCGGATCCTTTTTAGGTGGCAACGTGGTACCCAAGTCTTCTACAGGCAAGTAATGCTTTAGCATCTTGGGTTGACGACGGAGGATCTCGTCAATCTCGTTCCTTTCTTCCATGAAGATCTCACTTTCGTGATCTTCCATAAATTGCTGCAAAGCATTGTTAGGAGCAAGAGAGATAGAAGCAAGTTGTTCAACTCTAAAATCCTCATTATGGGTTTCCTCTTCACAAGGTTCTTTAGTAAATTTCGAAAAATTAAACTCATAAGATTCCCCATCGAACTTAGTCAAGATTTTCTCCCTCTTGCAATCTATAATAGCCCCACAAGTACTCAAGAAAGGTCTACCAAAAATGATAGGATAAGTTTTACTAGCAGCTGAACCAAGTACTAGAAAATCAGCGGGATACTTAATCTTACCACAAAGAACTTCCACATCTCGTACAATGCCAATTGGAGAGATGGTCTCTCTATTAGCAAGGTGAATAACCACATCAATCTCTTCCAATTCGCAGGGACTAATTTCATGCATAATTTCTCTGTAAAGCTCATAAGGAATAGCACTGGAACTTGCAGCAATATCACATAAACCATAATAGCAATGATCACCAATTCTAACGGAAAGCACAGGGACACTAGCCTTTTTAGCTCTATTAGGATGTGAAACAATATTAGAAGCATCCTCACAAAAAACTATGTGCCCATCTTCTATGCTTTTAGTGACAAGGTCTTTCAATATTGCTACCACAGGTTCAACATTTATTTGTTCATCAGGTTTTACAGTTCTCTTTTCACTTTTAGTGATTACATTAGTTATCATAGGATGATCCTTTACCTTATCTGGGAAGGGAATCTTCTCGATATAAGGCTCAGGTAAGATGTGATCAATAGTGCAACACTCAGTGCTCCCAACAGGAACACAGTCAACAATATCTTTATAAGGTGCATGGTACTTATTCCATCCCCTTTTTGGAATTTCAATATAAGAAGCAAAAGCTCTAAAGCAATTCGTAATAACTTGCAAATCAAGACCATAAGCATTGCTAATATTTTGAAAGTCACCAGTTCGCATATAAGATTCAATGCATTCATAATCATAATTTATACCTGACTTTCTTCCTTTGTCATTCTCCCAAGCTTCAGCATTGTCTTGAATACGGTCCAGAAGATCCCATTTAGCTTCTTCTTCCATGCGAGTGAATGATACAGCACAAGAAGCATCCAATAAATCCTTGTCATGTAGAGGGAGCCTTGCATAGAAGTTATTGATAATAATATTGTTGGGGAGCTCATGAATGGGACATTTGAGCATTAGTAACTTCAATCTCCCCCAAGCTTGAGTTGTACTCTCTCCATCAAGAGGCCAAAAGTTGTATATTTGATTCCGATCTTTATGAATCTCACTAGGAGGATAAAACTTTGAATAAAAGAGAGGCACTATTTCCTCCCATTCTAGAGCTTGACCATTCTTCAGCAGCTTATACCATTCCTCAGCTCTTCCTTTTAGCGATAATGAGAATATCTTCTTCTTAACTTGATCTGTAGTAATACCTGCACACTTGAACAACCCGCATAATTCGTGTATAAAGAGTAAATGATCACCGGGATGGACAGTTCCATCCCCAACATAGTAGTTATCCATAACACGATCAATAATTCTTGTAGGTATTTTGAAAGCATCATTCTCAGCAGGTGGTGGCTTATCTACTACCTTAGCAGTGGTAGTAGCATTACCAAATAAGAAACTCAGCGAATTATCCATAACAAAAATAAAGCAACTAGCAGAAGTAAACAATACTCACAGTAGAAGTTTCCTTTACCAGTTCCACTCTCTAATAGCGCTTCACTCGACAGCAGCGCCGGAAAATAGTCTTGATGACCCACAAGTATAGGGGTGTATCGCGATTTTTGATAAGTAAGAGTGTCGAACCCAACGAGGAAGCGTATGGCTAGTGGTATGGATCAGGAATTCTCCGCAAATACTTAGCAAACGGATTTTTAGGGGTTTTTGATAAAGCAAGTAAACAAAGTACGAGTAAATAAAAGACAGTAGGAATAAATGCAGCAAGTGGCCCAATCCTTTATGCAGTAAAGGACAAGCCGGTTGTATTACTTAAGATGACCAAACATTCTCGAGGACACATGGGAAGACTGTCAAGTGCTTTCGCTTCATATAGTTGATTAATCTTGTCTAGCTTGCTAAGTGTTGTGTGGGTGAACCTGTGCTAATGTACCGACCTTCCTAGGACTAATACATACTTGTGATTATACCCCTTGCAAACATCCGTAAGTACAAGAAAGTAATTAAGGTAGAAACCTAACCACAACTTTAAACTCTAAGACCCTTCGTCCCACATGCAATGGTTTCCTAACGGGGTTCATGTTTCTGTCACTCCGGCAACCCCTACGATTAGTAGCCAAATACACAATGCATTCCCCTAGGCCCATATAGGTGAAGTGTCATGTAGTCGACATTCACATGACACCACTAGAAGAAGTACATCACAACTTAAATATCAAACTATTGAATCTTTCTCAACACAACTCCACTACTAACAACATGACTTCTCCCATGTCCTCAAGAACAAAATGAAATACTCACAAGACATCATATGGATCATGATCAGAGATGGAATAATGATGTATAACAATCTGAACATCAACAATAATTCAATGGTTCACTCAATAGCATCAACTACAAAGAGTAATCAACACCGGGAAAGTTTCCCCTAAGAACTAATGCAAGATTCAACTCAATTGTTACAGCAATATGGAGATGGTGATGAGGGTGCTGATGGTGATGATGGTGGTGATGATGATGATGATCCCGATGAAGTCCAGCTTGATGGTGGTGTTGATGGCGACGATCTCCCCTTTCCGGGAAGGAATTCCCCCAGCAGAAATCTGTCTGCCGGAGAGATCTTTCTCTCTCAGTGTTTTCCGCCCCGCAGAGGCGGTGGAATCTTTCTGTGGTCGCTCCCCGAGTCTTAGGGTTTCGGGAGGATAATATACGCCAGAGGAGAGTGTCAGGGGTGGACCAGGGCGGCCACACCACCTAGTGGCGCGGCCCAGGGTGGCCCGCGCCAGGGGGTGGTGTGGGCCCCCTATGGCCCATCTCCGGCCCCCCTTCTGGCTTCCTTCGTCTTCTAGAAAAATAGGATTTTCCGTATATTTTCCCGGATTTTCTGATCTTCGTGAATTTTGCCTCCAAACAGCACCTTTTCTATCAGAATCCTGACTGCAGCGGTCCATGCTCCAGAAGTCATCAACCATGCAAAAATAGATGAAATAACATAAGTATCACCTCTTAATATGAAATATATCAATGAATAACAGTGAATTATGACATAGAATAGTGATGCAAAATGGACGTATCATTAGCATCCAAGGCATCCCAATTTCCAGATACTTGCTGCACCACCAAATCAGAATATCCAAAGCATTGTATCCGACGTATCCCTATTTCCTTTGCCACTTTGAGACCATGCACCAATGCTTCGTACTCCGCCACATTATTCGAGGCACTGAAGTGGATTTGAAGGACATACTTCAGTTGATCCTTCTTGGGCGAGGTAAGCACTACTCCGACGCCCAATCCATCTTTCAGTTTCGATGCATTTGCCAATAATTGAGTCGGCGGTGGCTCGTGTGCATTTCATCGATCCACAAAGAAATCCGCCACAGCTTGTGACTTGATTGCATCCCTTCTATCAAACTGTGGTGCATAGGGAGCTAAATCGATTGCCCACTTTGCTATCCGGCCACTTGCGTCTTTGTTACTCATGATCTCTGAAATGGGTGCCTCACATATCACCTTGATGGGGTGTTCCTCAAAATAGTGTTTGAGTTTCTTGGCCGACATATATACGCCGTATGCCATCTTCTGATAGTGAGGATAGTTCTGTTTCGAGGCTGATAATACCTCGCTCAGATAGTAGACTGGCCTTTGCACGGATTTTCCTTCCTCTTCGCGCTCCACTATGATTACTGCACTTATGACTCGGTTGGTCGTGGCTACGTAGAGCAACATTGGCTCCTTAGGTAGTGGTGCGGCTAGGATTGGCGTGGTAGATAACATCTTTTTCAATTCTCGGAATGCAAGATGCGCCTGTGGCATCCATGTGAACTTGTCTGCCTTTTTCATTAGCTGATAGAGGGGCAAGGCCTTCTCTCCCAACCGACAGACAAACCGACTTAACGATGCCAGACAACCAGTGAACTTCTGCACATCGTTAAGACATTTTGGTAGTTTCATTCTTTCTATGGCCCGGATTTTTGTCGGGTTAGCTTCGATGCCACGGCTAGACACCAAAAAACCGAGTAACTTTCCGGCGGGTACGCCAAAGGTGCATTTCTCCGGGTTCAGTTTCATTCGGAACCTTCTTAAGTTCACGAATGTCTGCCGGATATCTTCAAGGAGCGTATTGCTTTCGTTGGTCTTTATTACCACATCATCCACATAGACTTGCACATTCCGACCTATCTGATCATGTAAGCATTTTTGCATGCATCTCTGGTACGTTGCTCCTGCATTACGTAATCCAAACGGCATAGTGCGATAGCAATAAGCCCCGTACGGGGTAATAAATGTCGTCTTTATTTGATCATCCGGATTCAGGGGTATCTGGTGGAAACCAGAATACGCGTCAATGAATGACAGTAGCTCACATCCGGCCGTTGAGTCTATGACTTGATCTATTCTAGGGAGCGGAAATGGATCTTTAGGACACGCCTTATTCAGGTTTGTGTAGTCAATACACATGCGCCATACCATAGCCACGTTCGGATCATCTTTCTTCTTCTCCACCAACACCGGATTAGAGAGCCAATCCATATAGAGTACTTCCATGATAAATCCGGCCGCTAGGAGTCTGGCTATTTCATCTCCAATGACTTTCCTCCTGTCCTCGGCGAAACGCTGGAGTGGTTGCTTCACCGGCTTAGCCCCGGGTCTTACATTTAATGAGTGCTCAGCCAACTCCCTCGGTACACCTTGCAGATCTTGTGTAGACAAAGCAAAGATATCCTGATTCTCACGGGGGAAGTTGACAAGTTCGCTTTCCTATTTGCTACTTAACCCGACGCCAATGGTCACGGTGCGCTCTAGGAACTGATCATCGATTGGTACTTTCTTCGTGTCCTTAGTTGCTTGGAACGATACGCTCCCGTGCGGCTTGGTCAGGGTCGGCATATGTTGTTGCGCGGCTTGAGCCAGTGCTACCACTTCCAGTATCTTCCTTTTTTCTTGAGCTATCACGAGTGACTCGCTAAATTGGATCCGGCTGAGGCGCACTCGATCGAACGCCGAAAGTCCCCTGATACAGTTATCATGCCCCTTGGTCCGGGTAACTTCATCTTAAGGTAACTGATGTGGGTAGTTGCCATGAATTTGTTTAGCGCTGGCCTGCCGAGTAACGCATGATAAGCGCTCTCCAGATTCACCACCTCGAATTCCAAGTTCTCAGTGCGGCAGTTGTCTCTTGTGCCGAATAACACGTCAACCCAGACTTTACCAATTGGTTCACAAGAAATACCCGGCACAATGCCATGAAAGGTGGTCCTTGTTGCTTGCAACATGTTCTCTGTTATCCCTAACTTGTGCATGGTATCCTTGTACATAATGTTGATACTGCTGCCATTGTTAATCAATACCTTGGAAAATCTTACATTGAGATTCGGCCCGATGAACGTCGGATCCAGGACCAGAGCGTAGGTTCCTGGGCTTGGCATGATCTTTGGGTGATCCTTGACACTCCATGTACTATCCTGATCCGCCCAGGACATATACCTCACCACCGCTGGCATTACTGCGTTTACCTCCATATGCCGGTGCTGCAAGCTTTTCCAGTCATTCTCTTTCGTGGTGAACACACAGTAGCTTTGATGATGTTCCATGTACTCATTTCGTCCCTCATTCTCGTTGTAACCTTGACCTTGTTGCTGGTTATTACCCACTTGATGTACAACATCTTTTCTTTCCAGATTCTTGTACCTTGGAGGAGGTGGTGGCAGCATCAGTTGCTGTCCATTCCCCCTGTCAGTAACGGTGGCCGGGGTGCTTCATTTCTAGGTGCTTTGTTCCGAGGTGCTTGAGCATTCCCCGAACTTCCCTGTTCTAATTTCCTCATCCATTCACACTGCCGGGTCGTATGATTCACCGGACTGTTCGGACTTGGTGTATGAAATTTGCAAGGTTGATCCAACATAGACTCGAAAGTATACCTCGGCCTATCCTTACGTTCCTGCCATTGCTTTTTCTGCTCCGGGGTCCAAGGCTTTCTCCCTTCATTTTTCTGTTGCCAGCTCTGCCCTCCAGTTTTTTGGCGTTGACTGGCTCCGGCATTGGATTGATCCCGGTCCACTGATGCGACCTGCTGCGAGTTATACCGATAATCCGGACGCTCATCCCTTCTTTTTCCTAAAAAATCATTCCTCCTTGACGATCCGGGGCCATCTCGGCCGTAATAATCTTCGTTTGCTTCGCTAGACATTAACCGGGGTTGCGTTGGATCTCCCAAGGCATAAGAATCTGTGATCTGGATTGTCTCAGCCAAGGTAGTTGGCATATCTCACTGTAATCTTTGTCACATCATACTTCCATATCTGTATCCCTGAGCGAACCATGCAATAGCTTGTGATTCAATTACACCTTCGCACGAGTTACGCATGTTACACCAACGGGTTAGGAAATCTCGGTTCGGTTCATTCGGTCTTTGCCTGCACAGCGCTAGAGTTTGCGGCCTGTTTGGCCTCTTATAGGTGCTCGAGAAATTGCTCACGAATAACTCCTGAAAATCTAACCAATAGTTAACGCTTCCTGGTGGTAAGTTGTTCAGCCAAACTCGTGCTGGTCCTTCCAACATTTGCGGCACATATCTCACTGCCCATCTTAAATTCCCCGTTGCGATCTTGACTGTTGTTGCGTAGTCGATCAACCAATCCTCCGGCCTCGTACTACCATCATAAGTTCGGGTTCCTCTAGCTAGCTGAGAGTTCGGCACCAGTGGCTCGTTCATGATCCGGGGCCCAAAGCATGCTGGACCCGGTGGACCTTGTATCTCAATTTGCTCTGACCTATAGATCCTATCCAATTCCAGCCTTCCGTCATCTGGCTGCAAGTTCCTGCTTCCTAGCCGTGATCCAATTACATGGTGATCCGATCTGGGGTATCCATCGTTGACCATAGCCGAATAACCATCATTGTATCTTTCCTGATCCGGATGTGCATGATGCTGTTGTGCTGCTTGTCCCGCACTCCCCTCTTGCCGAGGTACGCGCTGTTGCTGTGTCCGAGGTAGATTTTGCCCCGCTCCCACGGGATCGCGCTGTCCGGCATTGCCATTGGCAACATTTCTTTGACCGGCATTGCCTTGGTCACGGTTACCTCGGGAAGCCACACCTCGGCTGGTACTGTGCCGGTCCTCATCAACTTGCACCGCTTTGCCTTTTCCAGCCCTTACCGGGTCATAAGGAACCATTTGCTTGTCTCTTCTTCCAGAGTCCACTACCTCTTCTCTCCTGGGATTATGACCCGGAGATGATGCGGCTCCTCTGGATCTTGCCGGGTTATTTCTGGCCGAATGTACCACCTGTGAGGCCCCTGGTGGTGCCGGGTTAGCCTTGTTTATTTATTCATTTTGTTGACATGCAACTCTCAACAAATGATTTACCCTCTCTTGGTGCCTTTGTCGGGCCTCTCCGGTTAAACCTTCTAACTCGGATGCAGCCGCATTTGTTGCTCTGAGGTTTTTTGTCGGGGTACTGTACCGATCCAACCCTCCTGTTACTATCATGGCTGTCTGACCCGGCCTAGGCTCGTACTCCTTGTCAATCTCAGTGATCAGGTTCCTGCCCCGGATTTTCACTCCATCGATACGGTTTGCCTTAGCATACTCTCTCAAGGTGATGTTCAACGACTGATGCAGCTCTGCTACTTTCTTTGCTCCAGCTAACATTTTCTGCCTAGTTTTCTCTAACTCAACTTGTGCCTAAGCCGGATCTACCACAGGTGCTATTGGTGTTGCTAAGCTATCTATCGCTTGCTGGAGCACATTCTCTGGCCTCTCTAGCGGGGGAAACCTAGACCTGGTCTGTTTTGGTGTTACCTCTGGCTCTGGCGCCGGATCTTTGCTTGGTCCTACGTCTGGCGCGGTCATCAGGACTTCAACGCTGCTAGTGGGGCGAGTGATATGCACTCCACGAGCTGCGCTGAGAGGTGGCTCGCCTCCCTCGACGATGTGCCGTGGGTGAACGCAGGACTCGTCCACGCCGACGTAGATCTTGTGCGCGCCAAGCTTGAGGAAGATGCCGTTCTTGGCAGTGGAGGTGCTGCCGAAGCTTCAGCGTTGTCGGCACGTAGTCCAGCGCTCCAAAGCGCTGAACCAAGCCTGAGACAATACGCTCGCCGGTGCTTGAGAAGTTTCCCGTCTGAATTTTCACCCCTGCTAGCACCGCTAGCCCCACGGTGGGCGCCAACTGTCGTGGTGGTGGCACGGCAGATGCCATGGATAGGCTAAAGATGGGGCCAATGAGTGCTAGGGGAATCCAGGGAGGGAGAACGTGGTGATTCTATGCACGGAAGTTCTTGTATATTCTCTATCAATGGTGTTTACAAGTGCTCTTGAGGCTCTCAGCAAGAAGGAGACGATGTCTCTTACTCCCTGTCAACTAGCCCTAGAGTTCTACCTTAGACAGAGAATGATTGATCTATCGGCTGACCCTCTCTATGGAGGCCCCGGTGCTCCTTATATAGGGGAGCCCGGGTTACAATTCTAGGACACAGGTGGCAGCATATTCTACGAATATGCTCCTTTCCTAAAGCAGATGCTTCTTTATTCCCTTTAACGGCTCGTCCGGGCTTTGGACGTAACCCTTGGCGTAATCCTTGTCTTTTGGCGTCATCAGACATGGGCTATGTCATCCGGCTTTGCCCACGTCACCTTGGTCGCCCCTGACCCGTTGGTCCTCTTCTTTAATTTACTTTGCTCATGCTACAGCTAATAAAGCCACCTTTTGACCAGCGGGGATTCCTTCTTTTGGAAGCTAAGATAATCCGGCTAGCATATAGCTAATCCGACTTACTCAGTTACCTGCAAAACAGATAGACATGGCCGGCATAAATCTTATGCCGGCCGGACCATTGTCAAGGAGATGCTCCATGGGCGGAGTCACACCGTGATTCGGCTTGCCTTGAGGTGACCCGGTCAGCACTTGCTTTGACCGCGCCGTACCCCGCTAACTCGGCCCTTATACCCCGATGTTACCCTACCCAGGGATATCCTTCCAACAGTAGCCCAACAACTTGTGTCGGCGCTCCCAATGATGCGTGTGTGCCGCTGCCGCCAAACCTTCTATTGGGAGGGCCGTTGGAGATGCGCTCTTACAGTTGTCTGAAGCATGTGGCTGGTGTTTGATGCGCCAATGCCTTGTGGAAAAATGATTTTTTGTGTGGTGATTTATAGATTGTAGTTCTGTTGGCTTTTATCTCTCTGCAAAATGTGAGCGAATGGTGTCGGACCTGGCCATAGATTATATGCTCCAGTTACACCTATAACCCATATAAATGATGCAAAATCCGCCGTTTTTGGTGGCGGCGATGAGAAGGGAGTGCCAATCATTGCCATGTTCGACTGGTCGACGCATCCGTTACGCTACGCGGCGGGTATGGTATGCGACAAAGCAGCAGCGATGCTGCGATGGAGCTGCTGCTAGCCTAGCCTGTCCAGAGTCTATCCTCAGGTTCGGCCGTGCGTCCAGCAATCGTGTCTGTCACCTCAGGTTCGGTGGGCAGTTAGTTGACGCAACCACGTCGCCCTGCCTGCGACACAGAATCAAATCAAACGCCAGCTAGCCAATCGGGAAAAAAAAAATGCATGGACTCGGCTCGATTGGCGCTGCAAGCAAGGAACAAAAACATCCACCACCACCACGTCCACGAAGGAGCACGAGACGACGCAACGAATCGATCCCAGCTTGACGAGTGTGCCGCCGGCCTCACCGGGTCTCGCTCTGTCCGAAACCGCTTTCCATTCGATCCGAGCAAAAGGCAAATGGCAACTCCAGGACATCACGCCTGCCAGTAAATATAAGAGGACACCAGAAAAAATGCCAACTGAGCTTAGATAATAATAATGGATTTTATGGGTGTGCGAATTGGAACGGAACGGAACGGAACGGGTCATGCATATCTGAACTTGTGGGCCACCAACCAACCCGAGGATTTCTATCCAAGAGAGAAATTTCGAAGAAAACTGCCGCCCACGCAAAACAACACAGAGGTCGTTGGCCCGTCGCACCGTGTGGAGCATTTCCCAATGATGATCCCCTTCTCCTTCATCGCCGTCCTCCTCCTCGGCGTCGGCTTCCGAATCCACGGCGCCGACGCTCTGTCAGGTGAGGCTCGCGAGCTCGATCAACCCCAGCAGGTTCCTTGTTGGTCTCGGTGAGCGATGCGACCTAGCCAGCAGCGGACCAACCTCGTGTCGTGCGCATTCTTTCGTTGACAGGGTACCAGATAAACTGCGGCGCGGGCGCCGAGCGCGTGGCCGGGAACGTGACATGGGTCCCCGACGGCCGGTTCATCGCCACGGGGAACGCCACCGACATTTCGTCCCCGGTAGCGATGCCGACGCTCTCCTCGCTCCGCTACTTCCCGGACGCGTCCGCCAGGAAGCACTGCTACGTGCTCCCCGCGGCGAAGGCGGCCAAGTACCTCGTCCGCACCACCTACTACTACGGCGGGTTCGACGGGGGCGAGGCGCCACCGGTATTCGACCAGATCATCGACGGCACGCGGTGGAGCCAGGTGGACACGGCGGGGGACTACGCGGCCGGCCGCGCCACCTACTTCGAGGCCGTGGTCGTCGCCGCGGGGAAGACGGTCAGCGTGTGCCTCGCCAGGGACGCCGCCACCGCGTCCGGGTCCAGCCCCTTCATCTCCGCGCTCGAGGTGGTGCCGCTCGACGACTCCGTGTATAACTCCACCGACTTCGCATCCTACGCCCTCAGCACCATCGCGCGCCACAGCTTCGGCCACGACGGCGGCTCCGTCGTCCCCAGGTACGCACGTAACACATGGCGATCACATCTCTCTGCTACGGGTTTCGTACTACGCCATTGGTCACGAATCATGATCAAGCGAAACGTACGTGCAACTGTTTTCAGCGGCGATTCGGGCGACCAGTTCGGCCGGTACTGGGAGCCGTACAGCGACGGGACCAGCCCGGTGGTGGAGAGCCAGGGGAGCGTGGCGCCGGGGGCGTTCTGGAACAGGCCGCCGGAGGGCGTGTTCCGGCGAGGCGTGACGGCCAGCCGCGGGGACGTCCTCGACCTCCAGTGGCCGCCGGCGCCGCTGCCCAGCGCCAGCTACTACCTGGCGCTCTACTTCCAGGACAACCGCACGCCGAGCCCGCTCAGCTGGAGAGTCTTCGACGTCGCGGTCAACGGCGAGGCCTTCTTCGCCGGCCTCAACGTCTCGGCGGCCGGGTCGATGGTGTACGGTGCCCAATGGCCGCTCTCCGGGCAGACGAAGATCACGCTGACGCCCGCCCCGGGGTCGCCGGTCGGGCCGGTGATCAATGCCGCGGAGCTCATGATGGTCGTGCCACTCGGAGGCAGGACTCATCCTAGAGACGGTAATAACAAACCAATTTGATTCCGATCCCATGCAACTTGGCTGATTCAGTGCTTGCTCACTGGAACTGTGCAACTCATCCATGAATTTTATCACGTTGCTGTAGTGATCGGCATGGAGGCGCTCGCGAGAGGCTTCGTCAATCCGCCGTCAGACTGGAGCGGCGACCCCTGCTTGCCTGTGGGGAACTCATGGACCGGTGTTTCCTGCACTCAAGAGCCACTTGCTCGAGTAACTGCCATGTAAGTTAGATAACAGCTGAAACAGGATGCGATGTTCTTACTTCCAACCGCCGATCAATGAACAATGACAATTGTGCATCTTTACTGCAGCAACCTCACGAATTTCAATGTCGGAGGATCAATATCTGACCACATTGCCAATCTGACTGCGATCTCGAGCATGTAAGCATCCTGACACAAAGATGTGCGTGCCAAATGAAAAGTTCAGTGCCTGACTTCAGAAATGTTTTACTGCAGTTGGCTTGTGGGGAACAATCTGACAGGACCGATCCCAGATACGAGCCCCCTACACCATTTGGCTGCTCTGTAAGTGTAAACACGCGTCATTACTCGTGCAAAATGATTTTGGAGGTTACTACTCAAGGAAATGAAGATGCTGGTTGTTCCATTTCACTAATCCTTGCTGCATTTCTGACCTGAAGGCACCTGGAGAACAACCAATTGACTGGGCCGATGCCTCCGTTGCTGGGAGACCTTCCAAAGCTTCAACAACTGTAAGTGGCCTCAACATGCAAGGGATTCCAAC
This sequence comes from Avena insularis, assembly GCA_023614405.1. Lineage (NCBI taxonomy): Eukaryota > Viridiplantae > Streptophyta > Magnoliopsida > Poales > Poaceae > Avena > Avena insularis. Next base: position 491,489,591 of record CM042692.1, on the reverse strand, counting down.
ATACTACCCATACTTGGCCAACTTGTTGCTACATTATCCACCTATAATCTTGCTGACCTGTTTCTGTTGACTCTACCCGCTAATTTCAATCTTGTTCCACAGGTTTGTGCAGAGTAACAATTTACAGGGCCCCATTCCAAACAACCTCAAGAACAAACCTGGCCTTACATTCCAGTGAGTAACCGCGAGCGTTGTATTTAGTTCTCCAAATGGAACGGTCTACTTTAAGCTTGTGATACCTAGTACACCTGGGAATGACGGCGATCTTATCTTGCTTTGACAGGTACACACCTGGGAATAACCTCAGCTAACAGTAATGTTACTACAAGGAACATAATATCAGAAGTTCATGGCCACCGTCAGAAAACGGTATGGGATCGACGAGACGCGTGTTCGACTGCAGACAATGTTTTCTATTCGTTCTAGTATTGCCAACGTTTTGTTCTTTCTCTGTATTTTTTTGGGAGGCAAAAGTGTTCTGGTATATATGTAACTATACTGCACAGCTCTTGATTCCATTTATTTATCTGTATATGTAAAGATGTAAATTTGTTACAAAGGCAGACAAGAAGATAATTAGGGCCTCTTTTCTCTTGGTTGTATTCATTAATCGATGTAGCGGCGGCAACCCCTTATTTTCAAGAAAAAAGAAGGTGGTATCTTTGATCTAAGGGTTAACCAAGGAATCTTTTGGATGATTCTGATCTTTAGGAAAAAATACTATGTCACGTGTTTGTTTTGCAGGATTCTAACTCATGTGCATTTCTCTCAAGATTGTCACATTTCATATTACAACCTCCATAATACTGACCTGATTTTGTGATGTTTTAGTGTTGTAAATAAACAACCTGAAAGACAGATACAATTGATTAGACAGGGGGAAGAGGGTTGAACAGGCGATTTAAAATTATGAGAGAAAGCTGCCAAATTTACTAAATTGTTTTCCATAAGTTGCCTATGGACATCCTAGCATGTAATTCTATGAAGATAAAGTTGTGAAAAAACTAGCCAGGGCAAAGAAAAATGAGTTGAGTTGAGAGATTACAAACACAAGGATATAGGCCCAGACTGTTGATGCAACCATACATCCTCATGGAGAGGTCCACACACAAAGTCTTACGACCACAAAGGTCTAGGCCACCAAGGCCCACCAATATATTTGATCTAGGACGAAACCACTATCGGGAAAATCGGTCCCACCGATTAACCTTAATTGAAGATCATCACACTTTATATGATCTAAAAATATGAATCAAAATAAGTTGTAACTTCAGCACCACTTGTGTACTAAATCGTGGATTAGAGGTAACCGGTGCGACCGGTTTTCCCAACAGAGTGGTATGATAACTCAAAGTTTGCTCAAAGGTTACTGCTCGCAATGGCTATGGAAGATGGTGCCACCACAAGTGGCAGATAAAAAATTTATTCTTTCAATTACTCATTATTTATGCCCTTGCTTGAAGACGTCTTTTATTGGAAGGATTTGTATGAGCAAATTGTGAAAGATAAGATACCGACCGGTGTGACGAAATAAAGATGAAGAGTACTGAATCGAAAGGAAATAGGTATGATTTGATTGTATACCAATCACAATATATTCCACCATGTTACAAATGACATAAATACGTATAAGATATGACATAAGTTGGAGTCAATGTATGAGGGGAAGATAGCTATGGACAACGCCTCGGTGATGAAAATACCCACATATATCTTTTTGAGCTAAAATACTAATTACACGCCCCATCACTCACGTTAATCTTCACATAGAAGTGGAGAATTCCCAGGCTTCACAAACTTTTGGGCTCCCACAACTCAAAGATTGGCAGGTGATACCTAACCGTCTAGGAGGCTCTCACCCTCCAGAAGTAACAAGTAATTGGTGCCTGCACTTGGATTATGTACCCTTGCAAATTTCCCAAAACAAAAATCTCAGATCTCCAAACATATCTCTCAAAGATTAGGGTGCAGTAGATGAGACCTCACAAGAACAAACTACAAGTGGGGTAGTGGGGAGTGAGTGTGTGGTGGACGGTGGGGGTGGGGGTTCATAGCCTTTATCTCACTGAAATTCCCTCATATCCCCCACTCCCCCAAAGGCTAGGAGCAACCATATATACGCAAGGTTGGAAATCCTACCATTGGCGAAAAATAATCATTTTTCGGAAGAGGGAGAACACAAAACACACTCGAAGAGGGAGACCACATTTCTCGGAAGTTTTGGTAACAACACTTGGGTTATTGAGCCGCCTAGAAACACCTCAAGAACCAGAACACTTGGGAGGTAGCGGTCATTTACGCTGTGAGGTTCTAGACCCAAAAAGCAAGCTTCTGTCCAAAACAAAGATACACATGCAATAGTTATAGACAAACACTTATAAAAGTTAAATACCTAACATGGTGCCTTCCAAAAATGACAGAAAAATAACGGGTGAGTCCTAACATGGAGGCGGTTTCATAAAAAACACCATAGGATACCCGCATACCTATACTAGAACTGCACCTGACGAGGATAGACTACATACTTGGAAGTGCCGAACACCATCCATTTTGATTTACGAAACATAACAACATATGAAATAGAACTAGTTTTGGAAACTAAGCTTGGAAGATTTGGATCCACACTTAGAATTTTTCTCACTTGTCTAGGAGGCACGAGCCGGATGGTTAGATAGTTTTCGAATATTCGATTTTGTGGAGAAAGAGAGATTTTTAATTGGAATGGTGGAATAACCTTAGGATTTTCGAAAGAATGAAGTTTGTTGATGGAGTCAACTACCATGGTAAGACCACATGGTAACTTGTTATAGAGTAGGCCACTAAAAAAGTGTGCCGAAACACAAACAGTTTTATTTTTTTTAGATGAAAAGGGATCGCTCTCTCAGCTCTATTTTATAAAATGAAACCAACCGAGTTCAAATACAACACACACGCCAGTACAAAACTAAAAACCAAAAGAAAATCTCCAGGAGCTTAACAAACTACAGTCTATTTTAGGTCATGAATAGAGAGAAGCAGAAATAGACGAAAAGAGCCCAACATGCTCGCAGAGGACCAGGAAGCACTATCCCAGGATAACATGAATTGTGTCTTCCTCTTCAGGGTGCGCCTTCAGGTACTCTAGCGAAGCTCTCCCATCATGCTTAGGCGAAGCACTGGTCTTCCAGGTGGAAATCCACTCAAAATCAGTGCACTTCGGTTCGTTGGGAGCGCCAGGGGCATCTTTAGTCTGTTTGGCATCCTATTCATGAAACTCTCTAGATTCCAAAGGTATAGGAGCACTAAACGTCAAATCTGTTTCATATTAATCCAAGAGCAAGAATTAAAAACTAAGTTATTTCTATTGTTTCAAATACTCCAAAGGATTGTAGCAGAAACTACATTGAAATGCATGTCTCTTATTAGCAAGACATTTAGAGGCAATGGAAAGGAAACTATCTACTGTGATACCAAAAACTTCGAGAACATCACCCCACACGATTCTAGAGATAGTGCATTCAAAGAAGTGTTTCATAGTTTCTATTTCTTTACACAAGCTACACTCTAGGGGTTTAGGGATACCTCTTGCCCTCAAGTTATCCCTAGTCATGATTTTATTTCGGGAAAACAACCAAAGGAAAATCTGTATTCTAGGAGGGATTTTCAAAGACCACATCGCTGGTAAGTAAACTGGAGTGACCCCTCTAAAATTAATCACAGCATACATGGATTTCGAAGAATAAACTCCAGAGGATTTATAGGTCCAAATCATTTGATCTTCAGAATCCTCTAGAGAAATGGTAGCATCAATGTTCATAATATCAAACCATTGCACCATCATTTCATCTGAGAAAATTCTTCTAAAGTCACATCTAAGTTGAGATTCATCCCAAAAATCTGCTATGGTTTTAGTTTGCTGGTTTGAGATTAGGTAGATGTCCTAGAACTGAGTAGCTAAAGGGGCCAAACCAAATGTCCTCTCAAAATCTAATACTTCTACCATTTCCAATCTTCCACTTATATCCTAGAGATACTGCCCTAGAGGCCCACATCACCCCTTTCCAAAAGGTGGAAGGATGAATATCTCTACAACAAAGGATATTTGGGGATCTAGTATGATATTTAGCATCTATAACTCTCCTCCAAAGGGTCCCTTCCCCTTGAATATATCTCTTAATCCAAGAACCCAAAAGGCATATGTTCAGATATTTGAGATTGGGAATAACCATACCCCCAAAATCTTTTTTCATACAAATAGATGCCTAGTTAACAAGGTGAAGCTTATGGTTCCCTTCTTCATTATTCCAAAAGAATTTGATAAATGGGAGTCTAAAATTTTCAGAGCCCATTTAGGAAATTTGAAAAAGGATAATAAGTAGGTGGGTATGCTGGAAAGACAAGCTTGAATTAACACTCTCTTAGCAGCATAAGAAAGAAGCTTCCCTCTCCAACCAGTAATTCTACGAAGGATGCTTTCAATTAAAGGTTGTAAATCCTCCCTCTTAAGCTTATCAAAATGGAGGGGGATAATACCTAGGTACTTAACTAGCAAACTGCCTAAAACACATTGACAAATGTCAACAAAAGGTTGGCATTCAGCTTCATCTAAATTTATAGGGATAAGTTCACTCTTGGCATAGTTAATTCTCATCCCAGAAATTTTCTCAAAACAAGTAAGGATCCATTTAAGGTTAATAACTACCCTTTCATCATTCTCTAAAAATAATAATGTATCATCAGCATACTGTAAGCAAACTACTCCACCAGGAACAAAGTCAGGGCATAAACCTTTGATGACCGCAGATCTAGTGCCTTTAATCAACATCCTAGCAAACACATCAATCATGATATTGAAGAGGAGAGGGGCAATATGGTCCCTTTGTCTAAGGCCTTTTCCAGTAAGGAAAAAGTCACTTTCAACATCATTCACCTTAACTCCTATAGAGCCACCATGAGAGATTTGTCTAATGAGTCTAATAAAGAAAGGATCAAAACCTCTCAGCTCCAACATTTAAAATCTCTCGTCAATATGAAGCTAGCAGTGAAATTTGATAGCTAGTGAGTCAAGATGAGATATAAACCAATGTTTAGCACCACGATTATCTGTTGGTGTGCTGGAACCATTATGTTTGTCCTTTTTTTTGAGTTATTACTACTTTTCCTTTTCTTATCCTTCTTGCGTGCACCTAGCATTCTATAGTTAGACTAGTTGAATGCCCGTGCGTTGCTACGGCGTATATTTTTACAATGTGTCAATACAATGCATTTGAAGATTCATGTGTATGCAAATATACCCATATACGGTAGTATTCTCAAAACATTAAGGTACATCTTTTCCATACCTCTAAGCACCTATAACCCCCTTCTGCCCCGGCGTTAGCTCCCTAGCACATATGCCTGAGTCTACGAAGGTGAATCATGGTGATTTTTATTAAGGAAAACAGTCTTTTGTTGACCGGATGAAACAATAATGACGCGGTGTTGATGGACACGAGAGAGATGCTTAGGGGGGTGGAGAAATTCGTGTACAAAAAAGTTGGCATGTCGATTTATACGTGCTGCACGGAGGTGAAAAAGATTATGGCCCGTTTCTTAATGTGCTGGTGAGCCCAAAATTTTACAACAATGCAACCCCAAGCAATACCCGACACGGTGGTAAAAAGACTTGGCCCGTTTATTCATATGCTTGTGAGCCCAAAATTTTACAACAATGCAAGCCCAAGCAATGCCCGACACAAAGCACATGGACACGAAAGCCCAAAGATATCGCTCCATGATGAATATGAAAATATCTATTACTTACAAACGGCAATGGAAAATATGAATAGAAATTAGACAGTGTAATTTAGGAGAAATCTCCGTAGCCTTTCAAGTTTACAAAATACAACTTAGATCTTCACTTGTGATTCTTATAGATAATTTGCATGTCGGACAAAGTCGAAAGTAAGCATGATCGATGCAGAAAAATTGTCAATGCAACAGAAGTGATTCGGTGGACTGCACAACGAAAAGTGTAGGGTCTCAAACTAAACCATATCATTGTAGCAAGGAACTCCATGTATACAAACATGAAACGTACTTGCTTAACTCTGTAGTCAGTAAAAGATATGAATAAAAAAACGAAAAATCAGCAATAGGCAAACCATATATAGATAAGATCTGAGTGACTACCACCAAAATGGGTAGCATAGGATTGGGTCCTTTTTCTGCTCATTTACAATCTTCATAAAAAATAATAATTTGCAAAGTCTCATACAGAGAATCATAAGTTATCGAATTCTACAATTTCGTTGTAGAGAAACAGCCATATATAGTGATAGATGCAAATAGCAGTTTTAAAATTAAATACTCCCTCCGTCTTAAAATAAATGTCTCAAATTTTCCAAAATTTAGATGTATATAATTCTAAGTAGTGTCTAGAGACATTTAAATTTAGACAATTCTACGACATCTATTTTAAGACCGAGGGAGTATATCAAACTCACAAAATGAAAAACCGAAAGAGAAAATCAACTAATACATAACTTCTAGCATTCACAACCTCATGAGCGGTGTTTCCTTCCAGGGCCTCCAATGTCAATTATATCAGGAAGATATATATACAAAATTTAACAGAGCATCAATCCAGCTGCTTAGAATAGCATTAGTGCATTTCTTCGTTACTATTTTCAAATGCCCTCCCCTCAACGAAATAATTGAGCAAGTATTTTTTGTATAAACAGTACATGTATTGTAAGAAGTAAACGTACATGTCTTCTTCGGGTTCATTCTTGATAGTGTTCCTTGCTATACACTCGAAGCTGCTTCTACATTGACGCTTTCTTTAGCAGACATCTCGAAATAAGGGATATTTTCTTGGAAACACACCATAATCTAAAAAACAAAATTATTTCAAAATAAGTATAATTTATTAAGTAAACCAAGAGTGGCTGCGAAGTAACACAAGAATCGTGAAAAATACATAGTCCTGCTATTGCCACCATCAACGTACATCTTATTTCCAAGTAAAACAAAAGGGAAATTCTCCGAGCGTCGCGCTAGGCGAGCGACGGTCATATGTGCAACCACGCCTATCGTGGTTCTCCGTCGTCATGCTAGTACACTCGCTGGAGAGAGTTAGCGACACCAGGTCGTCACAATGTTGACATCGAATCAGGTGAACTCGAAGGACGCCGCCGCCAGGGATCACATTCCTATGTACTATAAGAAGCATCGTCAAGATTAAAGCTAACAAGAGGAAAGAATCCTTGTCCTTTTTCTTAGTATCAGCGCCAAAATGAAAAATATAACCACGGAAGGAAAGAAAATCTATACAGATGGAATATAGTGAAAATTACCTCTATTCCCGATCACCTCCTCGTCCGCTGCCTAGGGCTCGGGAGTGCTGGGACCTTTTCTTCCATGTTGACGACATGCCCAGCTTTCAGAGAATGTATGCACTTCGGGATTCTTGCTGCTACAACTTTGAAGAAACAACAATCTGAACTGGTGTTGCTTGGAACATTTTGAAGAGATGAAATGCCCTTGTTTTCAATGATGTGGATCAAAACCTGGTTGTTGACTCTCAGAGATATTTCGAGGACATTTGCCTTTGGGCTAACCAATATTCTAATTCGTCTTCTAACTCCATCCTTGTTTCTTGGTGTAATAACTACGATCCTCCTTTAGGCCTTAGCTCCCTCCTCTCTCCTCCCTTGAAATTTGTAATGACCCCCTATAACTCTGGATTTTGTTAATTTATAGAGGTGTTTAGGTCGGCCTAAGCCCGCATAGTCCCGGTCAAATAATAATCACCTCTATTCTAGAAAAAGGTATTTCATCTAAACACAAGTGACATTATACCAACAGACATGCGTGATTTCGTTTCTCTTGATCTGAAATTTAGAACTTGAGGATGAGATGCACCATACCTGCTCATTGTTGTAGATGAAGGCATTTTATATTCATAATTTGCAGTGTAGATGATGACATTTATAAATTTTAAATAGAGATGCCATGAAGTAATGTAGGCCTTGTAGAAGTACATCAACAATTTGCAGTGCACCTCATCAACACGTTCTCAATTTCTGATCAAGATACAGGAAGACATATATTAAATAAAGATGGAAGTGTAGTGTGAAAACTCTGATGTTTGAAGGAGGAAGTATTACAGCAGTTTTATTTTCGTATGATCTGCATATACTGCATTGAGTTAGATAAAAGGTCAGTTAAATATTCATGAAGATATTGGTGATTGCTCAAACTAATCAGCTGAATCATACCATTAAATAGGAAGTGCGGAAATTGAAATTGTACACTATTAATCCAATGCGACAGTTAGCCAGAGACTTATACATAAGATAAGATTTTTTGAAAAAAGAGGCGTCCTATTCTCCTGTCTGAGAAATCTGAGACATCTTCCTGATATATACTCCTAGGCATGATCAAATATCATATACTAATATATAGATTCATGCAAAATTTAAAAAATCTGAGATATCTATTTTGGGACGGAGGGAGTACATGAAATTAAATTAACTAATTCAGATATGGTAAGGCGGTGGTTAAGATGCAGCATCCGTGTGGACTGCATCATCGGCTCATCGCTGCGATGCCGCATCGTTCAGGTTGTGGCATCCGCCAACTGCCATAATGCGTGTTGGTATGCACTCTGAAACTTGGTCATACTGTCACCCTTCTCAATACAAACAATCATTATATTTCTAGTTCTATTTGTGAACATGGATAACTCGATTATCACACGGGACAAGGTTATTTCAGACTTGCTACAGTCACCAAAACCATCTTAATTCATGAATTGTCAGTTTGATCTACCATGTAGAAGCTAGCCAATTCAGCAAGATGTGTAACTGCGTGAAAAATACTACATCGCTAGTTCCATTGGATTGGATCCTAGTCCGGCTGTGCACTTCCTTTCCTGTGCACTGGAGTCTGCACTGCATCATGCTGTTCATGCACATAAAGGGGATGAAATTCAGATATAGTGGCATGATGAATCACGTTAGTCAATGCAATCAAGGCCTTTCAAATTAATATGCCATTGAATCAGAATGATTTGTTAAATATTTCTTAAACTGAACTGTACATTCATCAGGAAAATGAAGTTAGTGCCCATGCTAGTTCTAATATATCAATGCTTGATCAATCTAGAATTTTTATAAACCATGTATGCTACATGTCGATCAAAGTATTTTCTCAAATCAAAACATGTTACATGTTCTAATGTGGAATGACAAGTAATTGACTGCCACCTATTTAAAAGATAAAACAGAGCAATCACAGGTGGTTTAGACATCCCAGCAAGCTTATGAGAGATACAATTCTCACATATAGCCATTGTTGTATCAAGAAACAAATGTTATATCAGAGATTACTAAGGTGAATAGCATATCTTTATCTGATAAGGTATTCCACTAACCAAATAAAAAGAAAACTATTATGTACAATACCATGGATGTGAATCATTGCATAAATATTGGAGAGGCATATGTCAACCATTTGAGCTTAGCTGTTCTATCTAGTCAAGGGTACCCTTGAACAACAATAGAAGACTACTGTCAGGAATATAACTGAATGATTTTTTCAGTATCTAGGATCAGGCCGAGCAGAAACATGTATAGAGAGAAAGTGCAGAAAAATCGGACCTGGAGCAAAAAGAAATCAAGGTTTACCAACAGTTCGACTCCCGTATCCCAGGTCGTCCATCTGACCTATCGAACTGACCGAGTGTGGCAATGTGCGGCGCCTCGACGAAGGGCGCATGACCGCTCGCCCCCAAGATCTGGAGCGCCTCACTTCGGCGGCAGTGCTCTCATCCTGTCCCCGAAGACCGCCTCTCCCTGCCCGCAACTCACCATCGCCGCTGCTAATCCGTTCCCTTCTCGCTTCAACTCTGCGCGACCTTGTAGTGGTTCTTGCTAGCTCGGTGCCGGTCCCAGGTCCACTGACAGAGCATATTCAGGGGCAAGATTACCACTAAAGAATGACGAGAATAAAATCACAAAACTATATATGGGAAATATGATCCAAGAATTGTAGGTAGAGAGCATATTGTTAGCATGTGTGCTGACCTGCAGCTCTATGTCGGTAATAAGCTTGGCCAACATTATTTTCCAGGTTGGGGTCCAAAAATGTTGTCCAAGTTCAAAGATCTCCTAGAAAAAAGAGGCTATTGTTTCACTGAAGGCCGACAATTGTGAGACGGGCAAACGAACAATGTAGCTAAAAAATGAAGCAGTACGGAATATCATTGGCAGGGTTTGCTTTCACCATGCTTCAGTCTTTTAAAAGTGAGGCCATTCAGTGATCATGTTAAACATAAGCCATGACACAGTTCTTTGCTAAAAATTTCTCTTTCATTTTTGCAATACACTACAAGATTTGTACATATTAGCACCTACACGCTTGAAGCTGCAGTGATCCATGAAGAATACTCACCTTGTTGAATTCTTGGCAGGCTATCAGAGGGGGAGAGAGAAGATCACTGATAACTTTGTTGCTCATTTGAGTTTCTCCAGATCATTTGCCAAATAATGCAAACCTTGGCCTCGTATCTGCAAAATAAAATTACATGTTTACTTATGCGTGACAAAAGAAGAAAAGAACAATAACACATAAAATACACAGTCCTTAAGGTTTTTAGAATCAAATAACATTTTAAGGTAAATGATGTGATCAGCGAACTGAAAAAATAGGACCAGACAAACCTCCATATCAATCATAGATGAGAAATATACCAACCAGCTCAAGATACTCTGGATCCAAGTCCAGCTTATCTAGAAGGTAAGCTACAAATTATTGCCTTGTTGCAGCAGTGTGTACGGGGGCTCACTGCCACGTCAATTTGAACAAACATGATGCTAAATTTGAGGTGCAATGGGATACAAATTTCAAATTACGTACTAAGACACATTTGTTTTCTTAGTGTATCCTCACACAATCAAGCCAATAGTTGCTACAGAGATCTACTTGTAAAGTTTGAAAAAGGAATTTCTGAAAACTCTATAACTACATATTTCTACTTCAGAATTTAGACAAGCCTATCAATCGACACAAATAGAAGGGCGTTGTCTGACCCTTTAAATTACTTGATGCTGAGATCCTATTTAGCACATGGGTATTAAAGGACCAATACTCTGAAACTTACAACACACTAATAGATGGGGTACTCCAATGATTGAAAATAAACAAGCGTGGCTGCAAACATTGTAGTCTTAGCAATATACTCATATCCAGTTAACACTCATTACATTGTTCAGTTTTCTATGTTGTATTAATTTATACATCATTAGCAAAAAAATGTATTTGACAACTGTTGGTAGACACTAATCCATCATTGGAAAATATTGCTAAAAATGAAGTATTAAATGTCAGTTGGGTCCCTTCCGGGAGATCTGCCTGATCTTTTTTCCTGTCACTAATAGTCATCTTAGCAATGGTATTGATCGATACGTGCATATAAACTCATAAAAGATCATGCTAGAGTTCAGGCAGAGCTAACGCTCGGGCATCAAAGTTAGTTTAAGCTTAACTCACTTAGTTCTCTTGGTATTTGTTTGGGTTTAGTGGATCAGCCTGTCTCAAGGTTCAAAAGAACTTCGTGTATGCATTGAGATTTATCGAACCAAGCACTTAGCATTCAAAAGAACTTCGTGTATGCATTGAGATTTATCGAACCAAGCACTTAGCATAACAAGGCTCGATTGATCATGGCTTCCTGAAACATGGAAGCCATTTAATGGGGAGGCCAATTTTTCTCTAGCCTACTACCTCCACATTTATACGTAGGAAACAGATCCATATGCTGCTCATGGCGCCGGCCTTCACACGCTCGGCCTCCTCGGCTTCTGCCTCGAACTAACCTCCTCCATCTCCCCGCACCCTGACCTTGTCGCGAACTACGTGCGAGCGGTCACGGGCATGATTATGGAACCTCTTCTTCTCTAGCCTAGGCGATGGTAAATCAGCGCGGGTGCGGGCTAGGGTTAGCGGCAGGATGGATGACATGGATGTCAAGGATTTATTGCTACCTTTCTTCAGTATGACATCTCCACGGTAAATCAGTTTTCTTGTTCACCCAAGTTTCCATCCAGTGATTGAAAATAGACAAGTGTTACTGCAAACATTGCATGTCTTAGAAATATACTCGTATACTCATCTCACAACTGTTGGTTTTGGAATATTAATTGTATGTCTTAGCAATATACTAATCTCTAGACACATTTCGTATGTCAAAGTTCACCAAGTACTGATCCAAACCATTCAATGAAAAGCCCAACATCAATCATCTTCTTGTCCTAAATCCAGAAACACACATTGTTCTAGTTCCCATCGTACCCCATGTCACAATGTCAATGCAAGAATAAGTAGCAGGATGATTATTGCTAATTCTAAATGTCACAATGAAACAGAGTTGAGGCATAATGGATATACAAACTATTACCTGCTGACCTAGCTCAAGAAAAAGGATTCAAGTAGAAGCGGGTTGCCAACCTCGGACTCCGTCGTGTACCATGAAAGCACCTACGTGATGCTACAATCTCCCCCTCCATAACCACCGTCTCCACCTGCAAGATCGGTCGATCAAATCCCCCAAGAACCACCAGTGTCCAATCTAAAGTAAATTTCATTCATTTTGGGGAAGTCTGTCATATCCTGAAGAATCAGCCACATTACACAGAAATACCAGTAGTCCTTAGCTTTGGTAAAGTACAATGTACAAAAACCATACATAATCAGAGACAATATATGGATTGAAGTTGCAAAATTAGACTGCGACTTTAGCAAACCTTGGAAATAAAAATTCCATCTTAGAAATGGTAAGGGATTCCATGAAAGATGTCTTGAGGCAAGCAGCAGTACTCAATATTCTGTAAAGATAAACTTGTAAGGGTGCAGGAATCCACATAAGCAGGCCACAGGAACTACATTACTTGTTAAGGATTCTCTAAATAGAAATATTTTTTCTAAAAATAATTGTGCAAGCAGAGCTATTTAATTGCCTCACAAAAAGAATGTGTTAACAAGGAAATAAAATGTACATTAGCTTTATGTGAAACGTATGCACAATAGTACTTTTCTCTCATCCAATCATGATGTCCCTTGCTAATATTAACAAAGAAATATTCTTATGTATCTACCAACCACAAACCATGATGTTCCAGATTTTTGTTGTGAGTCTGGCCAATCAGATTAACCAAGGAATATATGATGGGTAACAGAAAACTGAGTTATATCACCCACAATAAGCTACTGCATAGCTATCATCATGAACCTTATTATGTATTTGCCATAAAATAATCTATCTAAGAGGGCACGAGCTTTGACACAGCCTGGCCGAATCTAATTTTTGGCAATGGGTGCTATCGAAGTTAATGACATAGAACAAAATCAGGAATGCTGCAGGTTGATGTGGAGGAGCTCTGTACCTACGACAGCGAGGAGTATCCACCTAGTTGGCCTCTTACTTGAACCCTATCGGCTGAGGGGAACCCTAAGCCCTGAATAAATCCATTAAATTTAATTAGACCCAATCCAATAACGGACAGAGTGTATCCAGCGGAAACTGGAATCGGCCAGAGATTTGATCTACAGGGGAATCGATCCCAAGAGAAACTGCGGAGGAGTATCGAGGTAGGCAGACAAAGGGAGGGGAGGTTACAGCTTCTGGAGCATGCCGGTGTGGAATCAGTGATCCTACTCCGCCAGATCATTGTCGCGGATTCCTCCACCGCCGCTCATACAGGCGGCGGCCATCGAGATCCATCGCCGTGTGGAGGATTCCGTCGCATTCTTGGAGATGCCGCAGTGAGCCGCATGTCGAGGAGGTGGCGGCGGGAGGATCTTGGCGGCGGTGCTCTTGGGAGGATCTAGGCGGCGGTTATCTCAGGGCGTGAGGAACCTATCCGCGAGAGGAGTTTTTTTCGAGTGCGAGGGGAGTTGCCAGGATGAGGCGGCCGGGCCTCTCTGTGGTGGCATTGCCTAGTAAATTGTGTTAAGTCGAGGGGCAATTTTAGGACGACGTACCACCATCATGTCGTCTTCTCCTTTAAGAAGTAGTAGAGATACTTTTACATTTACATGGACACAGCCCAATCCGACAGTATAAGCCATTTAGCGAACATCTGATTTTTCGATGGTAAATTGGACACAAATTATTCATAGACAAGTAAATTGGACACAAACCCGACAGTAGAGCAGGGAAGAGATTGGAGTTCTCAAGCGTGACGGGACCGCCTGTTACACGCGTCAGGCATGGGACGTGGCCACATACACTCACTTGCCGGAGAAAAGGAAAAGGTTGAACCCAAACTGAGAAACGGTTCGATTGCAGGCCGTGCAAAGCCCGGGTTCGTTCCGAGGTTGTCCGCGAGCCAGCCCGTTGCCCGCCTGGCCTCCCTGCCAAGATATCTCTCCCGTCGTCTCCAACCTATCCCCCCTCATTCCTCGCGGTCACCGGCATCGCCACATCGTCCGCTTCGCCGGCGATGAGCCCCTCCTCTTCCCAGACGCATACCCAATCCCCACGCACATGAGTCCTCCAAACCCCATGCCCGCACGCATGAATCCTCCGAACCCCACCACGCTCCTCTCCCTGCGCCCCAGCAACCCCTCCATCCCCCTCCCCCGCCGCCACAGTCGCCCCCACCCGCCCCCGACCGCGGCCGCCAACACCACCGGCGCCGCCTCGCCGCAGGAATGGTTCCGCCCGCGCCGCCCGGCTGACTCCGACCCCTCCACCTCCGGCGGGCGCGTCGCGGCGCGCGACCCGGGCGTGCGCGTCAGGGCCAAGGACGGCGCCGAGGAGAAGAAGGGGGAGCGCAAGAGGAGGTGGTGGGAGCGCTGGTCCAGGGACAAGGAGAGCTACCTGGTCGACGACGTGGATGCGCTCCCGATACCCTTGACCATTCCGGGCACCGAGCCCATGTCGCGGGAGGAGCTCGACCGCAACCTTAGCTGCGACGTGATGGTCGATGTGGGTGCCGGTCGCCGTATTTCTGTTTTTTATTCTGGTGATTTAAGCTAGGATCTGGTGCCAATTTTGAGATGCATGTTTTTGTGTCTTTGGATTGAATGAAGGAGTGCAAAACTGTTTCGTACGAGTGGACGGGCAAGTGCCGGAGCTGCCAGGGCTCAGGACTCGTAACCTACTTCAGGAAGAAGGGGAAGGAGACCATCTGCACATGCGTGCCATGCGCTGGCATCGGTGAGATTTCTTTGGTCTTCAATTGGTTACCTTGCTTCGTTGTTACTATTGTACACTAGGAAAAGGAATGAGATGAAGCATTGCTATCTAGATCTTCTCGTCAGGGAAGCTGCAAGTGCCGATGTTGGAAGGAAGCTTTAGTTAAAGGCTTGTAATCTTGCGATAAGCTGTGATGAATTTGGGCTTTAGAAAGATAATTTATCCTACAACCTTAACCGACAGTGGAGGCGTTACTGGTGGAGGCTTAATAAACAATGTAGGCATCTGAATTGGAATTAAGCATCTTAGTCTTAGTTGTAGATTCTAGCCAGTAGCAATACTGATGACAGCTTATGTTAATCAAAAGAATGTAGATGGCGGCAGCACATTCTTTTTGAGATAAGGTACTGCACAATTGACTTACAGTGCCACAATTATGTAGCTTTTGACATGTTGATGCATAACAAGTCAACTATGCTGGGACTTCCATTGACCTAGAATCCAATGTATTATTCTATCATATCTATATTCAGGAATAGATGGTTTACCAAACTATCTTATTTTCATCTGACCATGTTAAGTGGCCATTTCACATGTACCAGTGATATAGCTATATTCCACCCAAAAAACAATCACATGATTTGTTCTGTAGCGACAAAGAAAATATCTGACACTTAATTCTGTGGACATTATGATTAATAACAGATAGAGGTACATGTTGTTTGCCTTTCCAATATTTGAAGGTGCATCTTGGTCCTGCATTCTCTTTGATTTGCCCCTGCCCATCCCTCATTTACGTCATTGGAAACAGTAGCATGCTACCAGTTCACCATCCTACAAGCCTTGTCTTTGTATCTTTCTAACTCTTGTATGTCAAAGACCAACAAAATTTCCTCCGCAATTTCTGACTAAAAATTTACAATGCATCGTATCTGTCGTAGAAGTCTCATGTTGATGATAAATATTTGTTGTCTTTGCTAGTATGTTTGATCAATTCTTACCAAAACCATTAACTATATTTGATCTGTCCATAGTGTTGTGAACTTATAATTTGGTTACAGCAAAATAAGTGCTCTAGATTCTCTTTTTACATTTGATCAGTCTGCACCGTTATATTTTGTCTCCACCAAAATAAGCAGTCAAGATATTTTTCTCCCAATTATTGAAGGAATTTCTAGGTTTTTTATTTTCTTGAAAAGAATTAGTGCGCTGGTTTTTTGCCTTAAAAGCAAAGGAGCTGCCTTAGATGCCAGCATTATTTATATTTTACATAGATAAAATACGTATTCAATTAAAAAACTAAAGTAAACTTGTATGTCAACTAAATAAATAATAAAAATTGGCACATGGATCATATAGACCCTCCAATAGATTCCCGCACGTACTGCAAATATTAATTATTCTCATAAGTCAAAAATTATGATATTAGTTAGAACTTAGTATGGCTACCCACCTTCTCACGTTCATCATACTTGTAGTTTTCAAGAAGAAGCACCGAAGAACCTAGAAATGGACAGAATAACATGACTAACAATTATGAAAAGAGAGTGTGAATTTGGCATTAATTGGAACTTTGATAAGAAGTTGATTAGGCAGAAAGCTACGTTTGTATGTGAGTCACTGCTCGACCAGCTTGTCTAAATCTAAACTTGGAGTCTCGCCCATGCCCGGGGGACTTGGTGGTTCCCGAGTCTGTGTTTGAGCCCAAGCCAATTACCGTTGTTATCGAATTTGACCTATTTGGATATCTTCATTCATAGTGCTTTCCCACCATGCAACTGAAATATCAGATGATCCTATTCAGACCCGCTTCAGTTGGTTCATATAAACCAGATTCACTGTCTAACAAAAACAGTGGTAGTGAAAATTACGTCCTATATCCTATGGCTATGTGAACATATTGTAAACTGAGCAGAACTACTAGAAGTGCAAAATGTTATGCATTTAGGTCGTTTGAAACATAGGGTACATAGAAGAAGGATAGGGAGACTATCTTAATCTGAATTAAGTTGCCTTGATATGCCATCAGGTTACTTAGCTGAACTTTTTCTTTCAGCGAAAGCATGAAAATGCATCAGTTATTGGACTTAACGTAAGGGCATGGTTTTAACTAAGAACAATGAAAACTAATACTGCAGCTACTCTGACCTGACGGATAAAACCCCTGGTGAGATTTGCCTTAGACCTGTAGGTGTCTTGCATAACATTTTTTCGACCACGGTCTTACATAATTGTATATCCTTCTTGTGAGTGGATGACATGATGGTTGGCTGTTACTGCAACATAGTGTAGCTTGGGCTAATCAGACCCTCCTGTATAGATCGTGGGATTAATTTTCTTTTTCCTTACGAAAATAAGATCTTGACATCTTTTCCATACCATGTAGCCTTTTACTGCAATCACTGCACATTTCTTACGGCAGAAATTATGTGCTGACTTTTTTGTCTGTCCGACGGGCATCTTATTTGTCTTGCAGGCTACGTTCGGAAAATTACATATCGGGAGGGCGCAGAGAATTTGGACGAGTTAGACAATGGGAGACCACCATAATTTGATGGTGCTGTCTGTTTGGCAGCGGTAATTTTATTAACTGGTGCTGAATAGATTGTGTTTACTACACGTGATTCTTTTTGCTACACAGTTTCTATTTCAGGCACGGTACAGGACATGATGCCATTCTTTTAAGCATTGTGAACTTGCCTGTCTAGTTATTGTACCCTCTTGTTCTTGAATTACAGATGTGTATGATTACAATCCACAAAGAAGGAAAGAATAAAATTTAAGAGATCAATTGGACCAGTTGTCGAAGAACCTTTTGGCTTGTATGCTCCAAGCAGCTACATATGAGATTCTTGCTTTGCATGCCGGCGTGGTCCATCTTTTGCCCTCTTTTTTGGTTCGAGGTTGCTTTAGTGCAAGCTCTAGAGGAATCTCAACTTTGTAACTTTCTGCAGCATTTGTACGCTGTTCACACAGTACATATAAACCTCCATGAGGGCGCACAGAAACAGATCAATTAACCTTCTACATCATCTCTGGCTAGCTGCAGCAAATCAGTTGCAAGATGTCGCACCTGAGCATTCTGACCTTCAAGTACAACCTAGCGAAGCTCCGGTTCAAGCCCGACCGTGACTGGCCAGCCAGAAGGCTGCTGTCCTCCAAGGACCGGCAGCCCTCCGACCTGACCATGTACAAGCTCGAGGACGAGGAGATGCGGAAAGTGTTCGACAAGATAGCCGGCGAGCCTGGCCGGGTCTCGAGGGCCGATCTCCGGGCGCTCCTGCAGAGGTTCGAGAAACCCGATGCCGCGGGCGAGGCGAGGCGGATGATCTGCGCCGCCGACAGCAACAAGGACGGGTACATGGACCTGGAGGAGTTCATGGAGGTCCACAAGAACGGCGTGCTGCTGGGGGACATACGCCGGGCCTTCTTCGTCTTCGACCAGGACAGGGACGGCAGGATCACCGCCGAGGAGGTCATGGACGTGCTGCTCAAGCTCGGGGAGAGCTGCAGCCTCGAGGATTGCCGCAAGATGGTCAAAGAGATCGATATGAACCGTGATGGCTTCGTCGACATGGATGACTTCATGGCCATGATGACTCGCCCGAGGAAGAAGGCTTGAGCATCCTGCAGATGCTAGAATCTGTGATCGTCATGCCTACTTAATAAATTATGTATGTACTCTGGTCAATAATCTACAGGACTGAAAACAATGCTGGTTTAGCTCGTCTCTGAGATGCTCATCTCTAATTCTGATGCGTGTAACAAAAAAACTGGGACTTGATTGCAACTATGCTGAAGCAACGTTCATAATCTCTACTACCTAAAAAGAAAGTCATGGACTTGATAGGAACCATGATGGGTTCGTGGCCATGGATGACTTCATGGCCATGATGACTCGCCCAAGGAAGAAGGCTTGACCATCCTCATGTTTAGAATTTGTTATCATCACATGCCTATTTATATTAGTACTATGTACTCAGGTCAATAATCTACCAGACTGAAAACAATGCTGGTTTAGCTTGTCTCTGAGATGCCCATCTCTAATTCTGATGCTGGGACTTTTTTTTTAACAAAACTGGGACTTGATTGCAGCTATGCTGAAGCAACGTATACATAGTAGTAAAACACATCTATACTTAATCTTAACCAGCACATGGAGTCGCATAGCTAATATCATCACACCGTTAAGATCACCATATATGGAATGAGAAAACAAATAGATATATCTGCAAGCTCTCCCGGTACAAAAGGCATGGAGAAATTGTGTATAGTTCGTGTGAAGGCAGCTAGGTGAACCTATTCTTTAGCAGAATTATTATTGTTAGAAGTCCTTTTGTAATAAACTATGAGTATAATATAGATAGTTTTCCCAAAATTCATTTTCTCCATTGCGAGGAAAAATCCCTTCAACCCCCCTCCAGGCTCCACGGCTCCACCCACGGATATCACCAAGGGGTGTAATCCTTGTCACATTGGGCAATAATAGAGCGAATAATTCAGAGAGTACTCCACCACGAAGCAGTGAAAGCACGCTCACCAAATCCTCACTCTATGGTTGTGTCCTTCCTTAGAAAAAAGACAAACCACTGGCGGATGGATCTAGCTCTCTAGTGCTTCTCTTTTATCTTAAAAAGCATTTACTAGTCCTCTCCGTACTTATCGCAATTCTCTATTTTCGTTCGTGATCATCTTAGGCGAAAGGATACGCATGATTCATGTAAGATCCAACCGTCTAGAAATCGTCATGTACTTCTACAAAGCCGTATGTTTTGGAAAACATATATATGTCCGGGAAAACATATGAACTCACATATATAAAGTCACTAAAAATACACAGGATCATAATTATGCATACAATGGTGATTTTGAGTTCTTGGGCCGCCTAAAGGCTAATCTTAAGAAGGCAAAGGTTACTTCATTTTGAGCAAGTTCGATGATATTAGTGAGGGAGTCATATCTAAAAAAAATACAACGCGAGATCCCACTTTCTTTAATCGAGCAGGCAAGGGATCACAAACATCCTCTTTTAAGAGAAAAGGATTTGAAAAGATATTTGGACTCGGTAAACATCGGTATTCCGGTGCATTTCCCCGGACATGCTTTTCTACCTTTTATGTAAAATTTAAAGTCAATGTTCCATCACAGATCTCGTCAACATTGACCAATGTGATTCAATTGTCCGGAGATCATACCACGATCAACAAAACATGGTGAACTGGGGCTTCTTTAGATCATAGGAATGAATACACATAATTTTGATTGGAGTGCAGAAAAATGATCGCACAACACACAAGAAAACTGCAAGAATAGCGGTTTGGATTGACACAAGAACATCACAGAAAGTATGTCTCGATCTTACACTGAAGTTTATCTGGAACTGCGGCACATGGAAACAGTTTATAGGAATTTGGTAGGCACCATTCTTTGATCAGACGGTATTTAATTTGCAAGAAAAAATTCTTAAATGTTCAAATCCTACATAGACACTATAAAATTCCTGCAATCCAAAGAGGTAGTAATCTACGGAAATACATACTCGTACTAGCTTTTTGTTTGGTCACATGGCACTAGTAACAAACAATATATCACTGCAGAATATTGGACACGTAATGATACTGCCGACCTAGAATCTAGTTCCATCTTTTGCATAGTTATCAGGTCAGATTTATTTGTTGTAGCTCACGCTTGGTTACGCCTTGCAGATTCGCATATTATGTGCCGGCGGCATTATTTGTTTAGCTTTGCACGATTCCGATATATCCATGTTGCCTACTTAGACGCACCCGGCCGTGTGGCCATTTTTCTTGCTCAGTCCATGTGCAGCAGATTCTTTGATTCTCGTTCAATGGTTCAACTGTATGTATATGACCAGACAATAATCTTATTCCAACCGATTTCGTATCTATACATACATTCTTCCTTCCACTTAACTCATGATGGTTGTCTCTCTGCATCCAATACCTGCAGCTAAAGTTGCGAAGCGGACATCCTGCAAATTTGCAATATAGCTATATTAAAAGTCGAACATGTGTTAATCTCAAATAAAAATTCCACCATATATACATATATATGTATGTGGGCCCATGCTCGCATCCCTAACTGCAGCCAACTCCAATGCTAACTTAGTTGTCAATGTAGCAACAGAAATAATGAAATGTAACTGTAAAACTACTGTGTTTTAGTCGAATTAATATTGACTTCAGACTTCAGAGTTCAGACACACATGGGTCCGTCGAACACAGAGAGCATATCTAATACAAAGAGACACCATTAGATAGATAGGGATGCATATATTTCAGCATATTGATCCATGAGATGAGTATTCTCTCCACGGATTCGTGGAGCTTCGCCGTGCATATATAAGAGCAACCAAGGTAGCAGGTTTTCATATCCATCGGACACATAACTGCTTACCCTCAAGTGACTAGGCACACACGATACGCATCCACGTCTTAAGGTGCAATAATGGCGGGATTCCTGTGCTTCATGATGCCCCCCAAGATGAACCTGCGAGGTGTGGTTGACGGCGACTACGACGGTGGCAGCCACCGCGCCGCCGCCACCGTGACGGCGGACGAGTTCAAGGAGTGGCTCCGGCGGTTTGACGTGGACCGCGACGGGCGCATCAGCCGCGACGAGCTGCGGCGCGCGATGCGGGCGCTCCGGGTGCGCTTCACGGGGCACCGGGCCAGGCGTGGCATCAGCTTCGCCGACGCGGACGGCGACGGGTACATCGACGACAGCGAGATCGACCGCCTCGTCGAGTTCGCGCGGAAGAACCTCGGCCTCCGGATCGTCGCCTGTTAGAAGAAGAACCAGAGTCGTTCTACACTACATGGCGCGCGCACGAGATGACTGATGTAACTAGAATAAGGGTCATCACAGATGCGGAAATTAGTAAACCTATGCCTATGTTCTCTAGCTATCCTTTTTTTCACCTCTTCAACTGTGCATGGCGCTTGCGCAGTTGCATGGCTGCTATCAGACCGTTTAGCAAAAGAGTACCATTCAGTTGCGTGTCTATATATATATATATATATATATATATTTCTATATATATTGGCGCTATTTGACATCTAGAGTGTAGAATAGTTATTCTTCACCCACCCTCTATCTTTCAAACCGTATATAATTTACGTCACGTAAATTTTCTCTTATCTCGGAAGTCAAGAAGAACATAAGAAAATTTAGGCATGTTAATTTTTTTTTACATGCCGTATAAAAATACGACGTAAAATGCATATTTTCTATGTATTTTACACTATAATGACTCAAAAATTGTATTTTTATGTCCTTTTTTTGCATTTCTAATAAATATGAACATAATTATTAGTATACAAAACATAAATTTCTATATATGAGAACATAAAAATATGTGGGATGCAAAATAACTATTCTGCATCCTGGGTGTTGAATAGGGTTCCTATATATATATATATATATATATATATATATATATATATATATATATGCAAAATAGTGAGCTGCCTAGGATGGTAGCAGCGCACCCCCATCCAGCCATCCAATCTGTTCTATAGGGCATTTCCACAGTTCATCTAGCTTAACGTCGTCAGCTAATTTTTTCCTCTCGATCAAAACCCACTAGGCCACCAGGGCAGTCGCCTCTCTCTCTCTCTCTCTATATATATATATATATATATATATATATATTTTTTTTTTTTCCCACGCCCGCTTCCCTTATCCCCACCACCATCCCTGTTCCCCACCATCCACCGCCGCTCCTTCAACCTACCACGGAGCGGTCGGTGTCCCCCTTCCACGAAGGCATGGTCTTCCTCGCAAAAAATGGAGCCGCCAACTCCGTTCGCTAGGCATCAGGCACGAGCACCGGTTAGAGAAGGACGGGGTCGGGGTTTGTGACGCGCTAGGAAGGCTGAGAAGGGGCGGTGGACTAGAGATGCCGAGAAGAGGTGATGGGGACAGCGCAATCGCTGTCAGACATGTAGGTGGAGGAGCGGGATGCCGCCGACCGTCCGGGATGCAACCCTTCTTTGTCGACCACGGTCAGGCCAAGCCTGATCCCGCCACGCCCTTTGCGTTCGCCTCACCGTCCGGTTCTTGGTGGGGGATGTGCCGCCCTCGATATGGCCAAGAAGGCCAAGTCCATGCGTGCGTGTGAGCCGAAAGCTCGGCTTCTCTGTCGCGGCTACTGGATGAGGGAGGAGAGCGGGAGTCCAGGCTGCGAGATAGGGTGTGGTGCCGGGTGCAGGAGGAGATCAAGGAGGGGCTCTAGTGCGGGAGCAGAGCTAGGGGTCACGGCCTCACGGGCGCCTCCATCGGCCTCCCTCTCTCTCGATCTGCGGCCATGGTGGCAGGCATGCGCCGCTGGATCCGTCGGGTGAAGGCCTGTCGGGATCATGGGAAGGAGGTGGGGGCAGATGGCCGCACGGTGGAGGGGATCGCCCACTATTTTTGATCTAGCGATTCGTTTCTTCCAGGTTTAATTCCAGATTTATTTTTTGGTGGCCGTCAGATTAAGTTGCAAAGTGTTCCCAGATTTCTGCATCTTATTCTATCTCAGAACCCCGTGGATTGGTTTGGAGCCGATGCATGTCATTTGTTTTTGGTGTTGGTGCACGGGCAGCTCGACCACCGGCGTCGTTTTTGTGATGGATTCTTAATCTGAACTGATTTGATTAGCTTCATGTGATGGAGTTCCAGGCGTCAGCGACATTTCTCCGAAAGACTCACCCGGGATTCTTTGATTCATTTGTCTTGCTAGATTTCTTGTAAAAAAGAGGCTTGTACCAGGTGTGCCACTCCATTAATGTCGAGAGAGAGATCAGGTGTAGCTCAGCGTGTGAGACCATCAAGAATTTATTTTCCTATGCTGGTCCCATAATATAGCCTCGTTAATTCCAGGCTCGAGGGCGATGGAAGAATCAGTTTAAAATAGATCAATATGTTGTTTCAAATTTGCTTTCTCATCTTTTCTGTTCTCGTTTAGATAGAGTATGTGGACAATACTATCTATTTTTGCCACCAAAGACTTGCCAGATGCTGCAGCCGGGAAAGCAAAGGTTAGCTTGCTCTACCAGAAACTATTCAAATATTAAGAATTTTTCCTTGTGCCACTCCGCGCGTTGGGACCCGCTTTGTTTTTGTAGGATGCAGGTTTTTTGTTAAAAAAATTAGTTGTACAAGGCAGTAGCATGCACGGGGCATGTTATTTGGTATGCAAGGCCTAAGCGTTAAGTTGCCGTTTAAGATGGACAATATCCAACGGCTCTTATGGCATGCACCGGTGCCATCCCGGGCAGCAAATTCGCGTCGATATATATATCTATATATGTGGCGCTATTTGACATCCAGGGTGTAGAATAGTTATTCTTCACCCACCCTCTATCTTTCAAACCGTACATGATTTTTACGTCACGTAAATTTTCTCTTACCTCGGAAGTCAAGAAGAACATAAGAAAATTTAGACATGTCGTAAAAAAAATGTTTACATGCCGTATAAAATTACGATATAAAATGCATGTTTTCTATGTATTTTACACTATAACGACTCAAAAAAAATATTTTTTATATCGATTTTTTTGCGTTTCTGATGAATATGAATATAATTATTAGTATACGAAACATAAATTTCTGAATGTGAGAACATAAAAATATGTGGGATGCAAAATAACTATTCAGCACCCTAGGTGCTGAATAGGGTTTATATATATACACATGTCGTAAAAAAAATTGTTTACATGTCGTATAAAAATATGACTAAAATGCGTATTTTCTATGTTTTTTATACTATAATGATTCATAAATTGTATTTTTATGTCAATTTTTTTGTGTTTATGATGAATATGAAGATAATTATTAGTATACAAAACATAAATTTCTGAACGTGAGAACATAAAAATATGTAGGATGCAAAATAACTATTATGCATCCTGGATGCTGAATAGGGTTTCTAGTATATTTTTGTCACATATGGATTTACTCAAGCTTCCCCAGTTTACAAACCTTGAAATTCTCTGAAAATGTCGCTTGGTTTCTCAAAACCTGTCGGGTGGACTGATGAAAACAAAAAAAAAAAGCTAGCGCGCAGCGGCACATTATAAAAACGTCAGCTGCACTTTTCTGAAAAGGCAACCCCGTAGGATACAAATGTGATTGCATAGCAGAACACAAATAATTGACTGATTTCAATATAAATTCTAAAGAATAAAATCAAACATGCATTCAAATAAATATAGTTGCACAAACACTGCAATTTGGAGAGAAAACTACAAAAAAAAAATACTGATTTCATTACAAAAATCACTGGACTGATCTAAAGCAAATCCAGTTAAAAATACAAATCTATATATGCATACAAAATGAAGTGCCGTTCTAATTCCTAAAAAATATCCAATCAAGTTCTAGCCCAAAACTCTCAAATGAGAAGTTAGAAAGATTAGTATCAACTCTTGTTTTGTAATTGTCACCACGATAATGAAAATAATCAAAATACAAATTATGATGCTGACGATGATTCTTGTCACCTTGTCACTATTTCTCCTTTTTTTTCATCTTTTATACCCCCATTTATGACCGATCTTCCTATATAGTTTTGAGAAGTATGATACTCATGCAGTTGATGACGCCTTGGATGGATGTTGCTATTGGCGGTTATTGTCCAACTCTATTATCTGATCTATAAAAAGACGAAACACTGCTAGGAGGAACTAGACACTTTTTGATATAGTAGAAGCGGGTCGGCGTGAGAATTCCGGAAATTCGTCTCTGACAGGGATCGAACTCCGGTCGTTAGGATGCGCCAACTGCGACCCAACCACTAGGCTATTGGACTCCATATGATAGTTTATTTTACGGGTTTTGTCAGAGTGGTGTGAGATTATACCTGAGATTTGGAGAGCACAAGCTTCATATATGTTGGTCCACGAGAAATGGTCTACTTGTGGTAAAAGGTTGATTACTTTTTAGATTTATAACTACGACGATGACAAGGAAAACAACTGCGGAGTTGGACACCCTATCATGTTTTTGCCTCCTTGTATCTCTTTTTGTGGCCATTTTTTAGGGAAGAACACGTCTCTATTGCATATGTTATTACTTTTTTGATAGAAAACATATAGAAAAAGGGCAAAAAAATATATAACAAAACATGAATCTTAAGAGAAGTTCTCCACCCAAGAGTTGAATTTTCCATATTTATTTTGCTTGGTTATATGGATAACTGAGGCCAAACTCCTCCTTTTTCTTGCATCTAGAAGAACTTGCTCTAATGCCCTTGAACACGTGATCTTTCCTAGCTGTCCAAATGACCCAAGGTTCCAAAATAGTAACTTCCATGTAGAAATACATGCTGAATCAATATTTGACCCATCGTTTTCCAAATTAAGATAGGGAAGAACCCATAACTACTATAAAAATCTCCACCGCATAGATGCAAATGTGTAGGCGAATAAAAGGTGATCTTAGTTTCCAGCTTGAATGAGCCACATATGATGCAAGGATAATCTTGCAAGTAAAAGCTTTACCTCTGAAACAACCCTATGGTGTTTTGTCTATTCTACAACGCAATAGGCAAAATAAGACTTTGTGTTTCTTCCGAAAACATGAATCCAAAAGAAATTGGAATAGTGGACAACCATGGGGCTCTTCCACAATAGGACTATAAGCTTTTGAAATAAAAAGTTTGTTCCTTATTAGTATTTCAAAATGTTATGTGTGTCATTGCTCTATACTTATTGTAGAACTTGCTTGAATGGATTAAGTTACGGAGATGTTTTTTCAGACCCAGAGGGATGGAAAAGATCGTGCAATGATTTATCTATAGAAAGATCCTTGATGGAAATGCATTCCTTTATCACAACAGGAGAAGATGTGGCCACTATTTTAGGATCAAAATCGACTCATTTGTCATTACTGAATAAAATAGAGGCATTGTTATCAACCTCACAAGCTACTTAGATTCTAGAAATAGGTGTAAGATTTAAAGAATCACTCCACCAAAAGGAGCAATCAGAAAATCTAGGAGGAAGACCAACTTGATAATAGGTCTCTCAAAAAAATTCACCGAAAGTAGAATATGGCGATCAAAATCATGCCTTGAATGGGTATTTCATGAGAATGTATGCTGCCTAAAGTTTTAATTAGGCACCCTCAACTCATGAGCATCACTGCTTTCCTTAGATTGTCTTATATGTAATCCCAACAACAAACCCATCCGATCCATCCCAGGGTCTTTTCTCCACTAACCTCAATAACTGCCTCCTTAGAGCAACTATAACCGTTCCCCAATAAATTCTTAGACGACTTTCTTTCGGCCACTAAAGCCCAGGAACGCAGCGAACCGATCCTGTTTCAGTCGTTAGCGGAGAATATTTTTAGTCCCACCCCTAAAAACTCTCCTGCGGCTCTCATATTTCCTCGGCGCCAACCTCGGTGACTAAAAATTTGGGAGCCTCTCCCTCCCGCCGAGAACCCAACCCTCCCGCGCAATTTCGCTGCCAGTCGTCATCGGCGCCACAATTCTCCCCTCCTTCCCGGCCGAAATGGCACCGGAGTTTGATCCTGCATGCCCGCCGGAGCTTTCCACCGGCAAAATCGTGCCGGATTCGACCCCGGCGACGCCTCCGATGTTATGGAAGCGGTTGGGCAACACCGCCATGGTGCGGCCAATGGGAGCGGCTACCCAAGCCACCGGGAAGCCATCAACGGTGGGCAAGCCACCCCTTGCGCAAGTGCTGAGTGGCTCGCATCCGCGAAAGTTGACGACGGCGATACAAGCGCTATCACAGGCGGAGGAGAAGAAGAAGAGGAAGGTTGCGGCGGCGAGGAGGAGGAGAAGAAGACGAAGAGCAAGGCAAAGCCATTGCCGGTGTCCTCATCGCCCATGCCTTCTTCCTTTGCAAGGGCGGTTGTCACAGCTCGTCCCCAAGGCGTCGCTCGCGAGGTGATCGATGAAATGATCGAGCCTCAACCGACTGTCACCGAGTTTAGGGTGGACGATTTCTTGTCGCATTTGGATAGTTCTCATCATGTTGGGATCGACGACCTTCACTTTGGTGATGGAGATTCGTACCAAGACATGAAGGAGACCCAAGTTGATGTTGATTACGATGAGACCCAAGATGGAGGCGTCGAAGAAGGAGAGGGGATGGAAGATGAAGAGGAAGTGGTGACCGAGGTGGAGGCGCCAAGAGGAAGAGGCAATGTCAAAGCAAATCCTAGAGGCAAGAGGTCCGCTAACTATAGCAAAGATGAAGACATTGCATTGTGCCATGCTTGGTTGAATGTGTCGCTTGATGCAATGGTCAACACCGATCAATACAAGGAGAGGTTTTGGGGAAGAATTGAAGATCACTACCACAAGTCGGTGAAGACTCCATCATGCCGCACCCAAGGCTCTCTTAGTCATTGTTGGGGAACCATTCTTGAGCAATGCAACTGATGGGCCGGCACCCTAGAGTCGGTGGCCAATGCACTACCGAGTGGAGTGCCGGTCACCCAACATGGCAAGTATCACCAAGACATGTACAAGCTAGAGGACAATGAGAAGTGGGTCGGAAAAAACTACGAGACCACACTGATGCTTCCATTTTGCATCACTATTCTATGTCTTAATTCACTATTATTCATTGATATATTTCATATTGAGAGGTGATACTTATGTTATTTCATCTGTTTTTGCATGGTTGATGACTTTTGGAGCATGAACCGCTGTAGTCAGGATTCTGATGGAAAAGGTGCTATTTGGAGGCAAAATTCGCGAAGATCAGAAAATCCAGGAAATATACGGAAAATCCTATTTTTACAGAAGACTAAGGATGCCAGAAGACGGAGTGGAGATGGGCCACAGGGGGCCCACACCACCCCTGGCGTGGGCAGCCCTAGGCCACGCCAGCAGGTGGTGTGGCCGCCCTGGCCCACCTCTGGTTCTCTCCTATGGCGTATATCATCCTCCCGAAACCCTAAGACTCGGGGAGCAACCACAGAAAGATTCCGCCGCCTCTGCGGGGGGAAACACCGAGAGAGAAAGATCTCTCCGGTAGACAGATTTCTGCCGAGGGAATTCGTTCCCGGAGAGGGGAGATCGTCGCCATCAACACCACCATCAATCTGGACTTCATCGGGATCATCATCATCATCACCACCATCATCATCACCATCAGTACCCTCATCACCATCTCCATATTGTTGTAACAATTGTGTTGAACCTTGCATTAGTTCATAGGGGAAACTTTCCCGATGTTGATTACTCTTTGTAGTTGATGCTATTGAGTTAACCGTTGAATTATTGTTTATGTTCAGATTGTTATACATCATTATTCCATCTCTGATCATGATCCATATGATGTCTTGTGAGTAGTTCGTTTTGTTCTTGAGGACATGGGAGAAGTCATGTTGTTAGTAGTGGAGTTGTGTTGAGAAAGATTCAATAGTTTGTTATTTAAGTTGTTGTGTACTTCTTCTAGTGGTGTCATGTGAACGTCGACTACATGACACTTCACCTATATGGGCCTAGGGGAATGCATTGTGTATTTGGCTACTAATCGTAGGGGTTGCCGGAGTGACAGAAACCTGAACCCCCGTTAGGAAACCATTGCACAAGGGACGTAAGGGTCTTAGAGTTTAAAGCTGTGGTTAGGTCTCTACCTTAATTACTTTCTTGTACTTACGGATGTTTGCAAGGGGTATAATCACAAGTATGTATTAGTCTTGGATGGGGCAGTACATTAGCACAGGTTCACCCACACAACACTTAGCAAGTTAGAGAAGATTAATCAACTATATGAAGCGAAAGCACTTGACAGTCTTCCCATGTGTCCTCGAGAACGTTTGGTCACCTTAAGTAATACAACCGGCTTGTCCTTTGCTGCATAAAAGATTGGGCCACTTGCTGCATTTATTCCTACTGTCTTTTATTTACTCGTACTTTGTTTACTTGCTTTATCAAAAACCCCTAAAAATCCGTTTGCTAAGTATTTGCAGAGAATTCCTGATCCATACCACTAGCCAGCACTTTCTGCTCCTTGTTGGGTTCGACGCTCTTACTTATCAAAAATACTGCGATACACCCCATATACTTGTGGGTCATCACACACCTAAGAGGGCAATGATACATTCGGACATTGATGTCAATGATGATGATGAGGAAGATGAGCTCAACAAAAGGTCGGATGGTGTGAAGATTCCGAAGGAGAGGAAGAAAAGGGGAGGTGCCAACACCTACAAGGAAGATTTCAATGCCCTTGTCGAGACCAAGAAAGCATTGGCGGCTGGACGCAATAAGGCTAGGTGGAAGGAGCTCAAAGTTCTAGAGGAAGAGAAGTGGCTGTCGAAGTTGGCGGTGGAGGAAAGAAGGATTGCACTTGAAGAAGAAAAAATATTGAAGGAGAAGAAGCTAGATGAGCAAAGGCTTGCACTTGAGGCGGAGAAATTGGCCAAGGAGAGGGAGGATGCCGACCGCACCATCATGTTTATGAATCCAAGCACCTTGGATGAAAAAGCGAGGGTGTATTCGGAGATCGCTCGTGAGAAGATCTTGGCCCGAGAGAGTGGTGGTGGTGGTGGTCGTGGCGGCTGTGGCGATGACCGAGATGGTGTTTGAGGTGGCCAAGATGTGGCCGAGCTGGTGGTGGGCAAGATGGTGGTGGCCTCAATAACATAAACATATTATGTTATTCTTTTGGATCAAACTTGAACGATGTGATGTTTTTTGGATATTATTTATGCTTGCTTGAACTTCATATATTTGAGATCTTTCGAATATGATGCAAAAAAAATTTAGTCCTCTAAGTTATTGGGAATCGAATCTGGCGGCCACTATTTAGAGGACTTCAATTTTAAGTCTATCGTTTTCTCCGGCCGAAAGTCCTCTAAGTTATTGGGGATCGGTTAAAGTTGCTCTTAGGCTCCTCCACGCAGGAAAGCGATGAGATAAATATTGGTAATCCCAAAAAGTCCAAGTTAAGCTCAATGGACCGAGTAGAGTGGGAGCCACTTGTAGTGATAGAGAAATATCTTAGAGCATCTCTAACGATCCTGTAAAGTCGCGAACTGAAAACCACGAATACAATGTTCCGAAAACAAGAAAACATGCCACAGACCTCATGGCGCAGGATGAAAACTGCAAATGCGAATAGGACATTCAAAAATTTGCCTCGCAGTAAAATTCATCGAAGAACACAGTCGGGGATTGTTCGTGATTCGATTAATTACACATATTTAGTAGCAATACAAAAGCTGCGCAACTAAAATTAAGATATATGCGGGGACGCCGCGGCAACCTACACCTAAAATCGAGCTCGGGCGACGGCTGGAGCTGCAGGTTGCCGGCGGCGTTGTCGGCGTCGTCGACCTCACTTAGTGAGGTCGATCAGGTCCGCCATCTCGAGCTTGACGACCAGCGCGGCGGCGCGCTCCCGCGCATGGCGCGCCTCCTCCCGTTCCCAAGTCACCTGCGCCTTGACGAGCTTGACAACCCGGCAAGCTTCGGCGGCCTCTGCCTCCTCCTCCGCCTACTGCTCTAGCTCTGAAGCACGGCATGAAAGCTCTAGGGCGAGGCTCTCCTCGTCGGAGCCGTGGAGGTAGTCGACCACCGAGACAACGCGCGCACGAGGCAGCGAAGGCGAGCTCCACTCGTCCTCGCTGTCCGTGGCTAGAGGCGCGGGGATGCACGACGATCCCTCACCAACCAGCCGCGCCCGCTTCGAAATGAAGCCCGCCGGCACGTATGCGCGGAGGGATGGTGGCGGCGAAAGCTCGCGGTTGGTCCACTTGGTGTTCCCCCATCCAGCTGCTGCCGCTACACCGAGACATCGCAGTGAACTGATGGCGAATGCGGTCGGATTCGGCCGACGGAGTTGTGGCTGGCGGCGGTGGCGCTAGGGTGGGAGGGCTGGAGAAGTGAGGGTTTCGCCCCTCACTTGCACTTCGCGGCTGTATATGTACCAGCCTCGCGGGTCATTAACCAGGCCACGGTAAAATCGAGTACGGGCCAGACTGCTATACGAGCCTCGCTAGAGCGTATAAACTGTTTCGGGCCTATAAACTCGTCGGACTTTTCTAATTTCGGGCCGTTTATAGGGCTCGTTAGAGATGCTCTTAGCATTTATTGCATGATTGGATTCTTTCACCCGTGGCCCAATCTGAATTGGATGTTTTTCTTCCTTTGAAAACGTTCCTTCGAAAACGGGCGGTGGCTCCCGAGTTCACTGGAGATCTTTTTAAAAAATAAAAAAATTACAACTCCAAAAAATATGAAAAATCGTACAAAAAATTATATATTCTGAAGGTAAGCAAGAATTTTCAGACAAAAATAAATTTTATTTTGCAAACTACAAAAAAGACAAATCTGATAGAAATACGTGTTTTTATATGATATTATATATAGCTGGAAATTTGTTTTTTATGTAGCCCAAAATAAAAAGTGTTTTTACTGAAACTTGTCACGTTCATTCAGCCCGCAAATATATATTCCTGAAATAAATTATAGATTTTATGAAACAAAAAATAGACGAATTTTAAAATTTTCATATACCGAGCTCTAGTGAGTTCGAGAACCACAAATCCTCTCTCGTTCTTTCTTCTCCTATCTATTCGCCAAATCATATATGTCGATCAACATGGCACGAGTGGCTGGCGCTACGCACATTCTATTTTTTTGATTTATCGGGTTTAGCTTTAGGTTTTTTGTTGGTTTCATGATTTTGTCTGGTTTTTCTCCATGTCCTTTTGTTTCCTTAGTTGCTTCTGATTTTCTATGTTCTTTTATATGAGTATTTTATTCTAGTTTTTCTTTTAGGTTTTATCTACTGTATGTTGTTTTACGTTTGGTTTTCTCTTTCTCTTTTCTTTCTTTTTCTTTTATTTTTATGTTTTATGTTTTTCTTTTCTGGTTTCTTATTTGTTGTTTCTTTATTTTCCCGTGTTTCTAAACGTCCATGTTGTTGGCAAAAAATGTTCATGGTCTAACAAAAGTTAAGGAGTTTCGGGAAAAATGCTAACAGGGTTCTGAAAATACATGAGGTTCAAAAATATATTTTCTATTTAGAAATATGTTTATGGGTTTGAGAGAAAGTAAGTTCAGAAATTCAAAAAATATTACGGGTTCGAAAAAATATTTATGGTTCAAAAAGTGTACATTAGAGCCAAAAAATACATTTTCATAAAAACAAAAACAAAATAGAAAATTGGAAAAAAGAAGAGGAAGAAAACCGTTTAACGAGTTTACCCATTAGAGTCATCGTGCATGCGGGCACGTATGACTCGTCCTTAAAGTGGCATATAGGAGCACTCTATCTATTTTTGCGAAAATAGAACAAAAGGATGTTCGCATCACTCTCCTTTATCCATGTAATTTTGGATCGCTCGAAAGCCCCTTTGTATCCCCCGAGCGCTAGTGGTACCATTTCTTTAAAAAAAATCAAAAGTATAATTTTATGTGTCAAAAAGTTTAGGAAAAAATATATAGATAAATATGCATTTCTAGTATGTATGACCAAATTTTCATAGAAATGTCTTTTCCTATGTGATATGGACAAAAAAGACAAATGTTGGAAGGAAATAATGAGTTCAAACCCACAATTTTGTGAATTTTATGTACTAGCTTATAGTTGTAACATATTATCTAGCAAAATTGTTCAGATGTGAACGTATGTATTATTTGGAAGGATACTCGTATACAGGATACTTTCATAATGTTGCAAATGGGTGACATAGAAAGAAACTTATTCATTCTCTAGTCGAAGAAGAGGATACAATTGAGGGTCATGAGTAACTCAAATCATATATCACAAAGTATTACAAAAAATTCTTTGGAGCACCAGAAGAAGGCAATTTTTCTATGGATGTACCCCAAATAGATGATATTCCGCAATTTTATGATGAGGAGAATGCCATCATTACTTCTCCATATATAGAGGGAAGTAAAGAAGGCTATTTTCCAAATGTAACACAACAGGGCTCCGGGTCCAGATGGATTTCCAGCTGAGTTCTACCAAAACTTTTGGGATGTCATCAAAGCAGACCTTCTAGAACTGTTCGGCTATCTTCATGTCAGACAACTAAAATTGTTTCGCCCAAATTCAGGTGAAATCATTTTGTTGCCAAAGGTTAATGAAGCAAAAAGGATCCAACAATACAATGCCTATATTCTTCTAATGTTTGCTTCAAAATTTTCATGAAAACCGCAACAATTAGGCTTAACTCGGAGGTGGGTCATGTTGTATGTCCCATATAGACAACCTTCATGCGAGGAAGTAACATTTTGTATGAGGTGGTAATACTACATGAAGTTGTTCATGAGTTGCATCGATTTTTTTTAACGTAGTCATACTAAATGTCGACTTTGAAAAAGCCCATGACAAAATCAAATGTTGCCATCAAGGTCAATGATGATGTTGATAAATACTTCCAAACGAAAAAGGTATTAAGATAAGGTGACCCACTATTGCCCGTGTTATTTAACATAGTGGATGATATATTGGCGGTCAAGATTGACCGTGCTAAGAATGATGGAAAAATTGAAGGAGTGATAACATATATTGTAGATGGTGGACTTTCTAACATTCAATATACTGCTGCTATAATTCAATTTATGGAAAATGATCTCGAAAAGACGTGAAACCTAAACTTAATTTTATCAGCTTTCAAATAGCTTTCCGGGACCAAAATAAATTTTCATAAGAGTGAATTATTTTGTTTTGGTGAGTCCAAGGACACGGCTGATCTGTATGCCGAACTCTTTGACTGCGGACAAGGCTAGCTTCCTATTAGCCACCTAGGCATTCGATACACTATCGGTTCTTGACCAATGATGAATGGAAACATGGTGAAGAGAGATCACAAAAAGAGCTTAGAAGTTGGAAAGGAAAGTTGCTATCTCTCGGTGTAAGATTAGTTCTGATTAATGAAGTACTGAGAAGTATGGTACTCAATATGATTTCTTTCTTCTAGTTGCCCAAAGGAGTCTTGAACAAGTTGGACTATTTCGTTCAAGATTCTTTTGGCAAGAACATAGTGAGAAGAAGAAATATCTATTAGCTAAATAGAGTATGTTCTTCCGTCCCAAAGATCAAGGTGGGTTTGGAATTCAAGATCATGAGTTAAAATATAAGACCCTAGTAGGTAAGTGGCCTTATAAGCTCCTTAGAGAGAACGAGGTATGACAAACACTCCTAAAGAACAAATCTATAGGCTCGAAGGCGGTGTTCAAAATTTATTGGAAACCTAGGGACTCACATTTTTAAGAAGGTCTAATGAAAATGAAGAAACACTTCATCCAATTTGGATCTTTTATACTTAAAGATGACTCGGAAATCAGGTTCTCGGAGGATAAGTGGCTAGGAAATACTACCTCCGGGAACAGTACCCAGCTCTATATAATACTGGAAGGATACCCCACACGTTGTAGCAGACATCTTATAATAAACTCTGTTGTATAAATAAATGGTATAATACACATTAAACATGAAGTTTTCTATAGAAAATATTCAAGATTCATTTGATAAAAATAGTCGAGATGCTAAATTTAGTTGACATGATTTTTTGGTATATTAGATGGATATAAATTAGTGATGTGGACAATTAGAAATAAATACAATTCTTAATAAATAATAGTGGGATGGCATGGACATTTGATTGGATAATGGAGTAGATGATTTGGATGTCTTGCATGTAGAGATAGACTAATAATAATTGCAGCTAGTGGGATTTTGCTTTAAAAGAAGTATATATTGCTTGTCACAAAAGCGATACCATCGCTACCCTGTTGGAGTCTTCTCCGCCAAACATGACGTTTATGCAGGATTTATTGGGAGCTAGACTTGCATTCTGGACGCCTTGCTATAGAGATTGGCTTCGGTCCAACTAAGGCAAGGGCCCAATTAATTCAGTTGGAACCTACATGAGAATGATAGATTCTGGGAGGATTCCATGTGTAGAGCATTAGTCCAGCCGGAAATGTTAGTCGCTGATAATAGTTTTTTTAGAAAATGAAGATACATCTTAAGATAACTTTTTGCATAATATCTTTGTACAAAATGTGTTTTTTGTCGTCATGATAAGACAATCAAACACTTGTTATTTCAATGCTTCTATATGGTCAGTCGTCTAAGTAGCTTTTAGCTTATATCCATCATGTAGTGTTGTAAATATATTTAGCAACTGATTACATGGTATTGATCACAAGTTTAGAATTCTTATTCGGTAGGAGGCCTTGCCGTTATTTGGTCACTACGACTATATAGAAATAACAAGGTTTTTAATGATAAAAATGTTTCTCTTATGCAGTGTTATCTACCGGTGCGCCAGTTTACTCCATTTATGGTCATCACTATAGCGTGTGAGGAATGGAAACATGTTTACAAAGGTGTCTACAGGGTTGGAGAACACGGTGAGAGATATTTTCATCCAGCATGGTTAGCAGTGTGGCCTACACATACTTTTACAGTTTGTCGATGATTTCACGTATCTCGTCTTTTATTTTATTTTTATTTTTTAAGACTTGAGCGGCTGTGTGTATCCTAGTATTCATAGATTGGGTGTAATGCTAAAACCTTTAAGTAATAAAACACAAATTATTGAAAAACAAAGATAACATATTTATGTATCGACATGAAAACAAACTGGAATTTTTTAAACTTCAAAATATCATTTCGATTTTCTTACAATACGAAGATCTCTAGAGCTTATTGGCCAAAACACCTCTCTCTCCAGAACGTTGCCTCTATTTAGTTCCGTTCAACAGGGGAAAGCCCAGAAGCCTTGCTTTGAGATCTTTCACAATTGCATTCCATTGCAGATAATTCTCTATCTTAGCCAAATTCAGGTGGAATATGACTTGAGTTTCAATATTAGAGCAGAGTCTCAAATGGTCCTACCTATTATCTTTCCAATTCTTCAATGTCTTAGAGCTCGTTTGGCTTCCATCATTTGGAGATGGAATCAAGGAATTTATTTGTGATTCCAAGAATAAACATGTTTGGCTGCCACATAATTGGTTATGGAATTATGCCTAACATTAATTCCTTTTGGTACTCTGCCATTTCTATAGAATTGACAAACATCATTTCATTTAATTTTATTTCTACCAAATGAAATAAAATGATGGGAGTCAAACGAGCTCTTACTGTTTTGGACATCTTAGTATACAAGTATGCAACACATGCAAAGCATGCTACATGAGCCACCCAAGTGTTTGACCGAAAACTCATCAAAATCACAATGGTGAGGCGATTGATCCAGCATAGCTTCACAACCTGACCCATGTTGTTACTAGTGTGGGCACGCCACGCAAGCATCTCGACCCACCAACCCAGCTTAACCGGAGATTAACACGGATTTACATCAGGCCTTGCGCCTTCTTTCTCTAGAAAACTAGTCTTTTTTAGGTGGATCACCCTTACCCTTGTAACTCGCTTCCAGTCTCCTCCCACAACCGATGTGGGACTTAGAGCATCTCTAGCAGATACTGCATATCTGATCAAATTTGCAAAATATGCAGTTTTGGTCCGAAAATAGCTAAAAATGGCCAGAGCAGATACACAAAACTGGTCCAAGCCGCATTTTTTTTGTGATTTCCCGGATATCGACTCACATGTCCCCATATATTCAGTTTCATCGGTCTGCTTTGCAGCTTCCCGCAAAATGGTCAATTTTTGAACGCGCCGCCGCTGAACTCGGTGGAGTCCGGCCAAATTCCAGCAAGGTGGTTCGATTCTCCACGCCAATCTACAATTACGGACAAGGAGATCCGATTGCCTAGATCTATTGTTAATTTACGTGGCGTAAATCATTGAGCCTAGGTCACACTGTGTATGTGTATCTATAAAACACGAGTTGTACATCAATCACCGACAAGAATTTTCACTTTGTTGTTCGGAGGAGTACATCAATCGCTGTGCAGCTACACACATCTATATGCCTAGGGCGTTGCGTTGAGGACAGTAGCCAGAGAGGAAGGGAGACACTCGGCGAGAGATCAATGCACAGTGGTCGGGGCTCGCCATGGCGCAGGGACGGCTGAGCACATGGGCGAATAGCGGGCAGGGGATCGAGGCAGCGCTTAGTCGTGAGTACCTCAGATCTGCGTGCGGGCGAGAGGAAGAAGACTGACCGAATATTCGAGAGTACATTCTGTTTTGCGGTAGGCATATGCTGTATCTGTTCCGCGCCGACTTTTTCAGATAAAAAAAATGGCTTTACGATACACCTCATCCGTGTTTTGCAGCATCGCGGGATGCGGTATCTGCTAGAGATGCTCTTATATAGATAAGGGTTATCTAGTTCTCATCATGAAATTCTTTGGCTAGAGCTAAAATATTCCTCGCTAACTCTTGTCCGGGTCATCAATTATAGGGGCATCATGCTGTTTTCCAGCTCCTTGTCATCTAGGGAACCTAGCCAATCAAGCAGCCATCCATGTAGCTCCTTGTGAGATCGAAAGACTCCACTCAGAGATAACATGCTGAGAGAGGTGCGAGCTCTCAGCATGTCCCATATTTGAGATGACTATGGGTAATCCCAAAATATGTTCTTGAGATATTGCTCTCTATGGCATGAAACACATCGCATACCTTCCTTGATCCTTCTTCGGCTTAATTCCCGCTCAACAACTAATCCGTTCTTTGCCAATCTCCAAACGCGTACCTTCACCTTGCCAGGAACATCTACTGCCCATATAGCCGGCCACCCTTGGGGGTTTGTGTAGTTTGTTGACAAATCCGCTCATCTTGCAGTCAACTGTTTGAGTTGTTGCTTGAGGTGATATGTCGAACTGACAGTAAAGTCTCTGGTTTTGGTGTAATTCCATGCTAAGTAATCATCAGTTCCATCAGGACCCATATGGACCTTCAGAATGTCTTTGACATCAACCTCAAAAATCGTCTCATTGAGTTTTGTAGAGTCCCAACTTGCACCATTAGCTAGTAATAATTCGTGAAGTTTCTCCACTTCCTTGTCAGCGTAGGCCTCCAGAAAAACCATATGCAGCACATGTTTCAGAGCCTCCATTATCAGGGCTGGCCTCCTGAAAAACCACACTATCGTCCGCAAATAAAATAGGACTCACTGTTGGCACATCAGAACCGAAACTCAGCCCAACCACCTCCCTTTCTAACTAAGTTTGACGAAGGAGAGTTGAGGAACCCACAACACAAAACAGAAATAGACAAGGTGAGATGGGATCACCCCATCGCAAGCCTCTCGATGTCATGAAGGATTTCGAGATGGTACCATTTGACTTGACCGAGAAGCGTACAGATCTTACATATCTCATAACCATAGCACCCATTCCTTTGAGAAGCCCATCTTCAACATCATATTCTCAAGAAAAATCTATTCGACCCTGCAATAGGCTTTCATCGTATCTGACTTGGCCGTATACAGTGACATCGTCGTTTTCATCGTCCCGATTGTGTCAACACACTCATAGGCAACAAAGATGCTGTCCATTATCAACCTCCCCGGCAAATGCACTTTGATCCTACGATATGAGAATTGCGAGAATTTTCTTCTGCATGTTTGGCACCGCCTTATTAGCTACAATCTTGTACAGAACGTTTCAAAGACTTATAGGTCTCAACTGACCGAGAAGCTCATGGGCACTTATCTTAGGGATGAGAACAAGGATCGTATCATTAAAATCATCCGGGCACTCGCTTCCTGCCACAAGCTCCCTTACATCTCTACGTAGGGATGTAAATGGTACGGATAATTTTCGCTCCGAATTCGCATCCGCGTCCATTTTTTAGGATATGGTATATATTTTTAGATATCTGGCGGATATGAATGCGGATGCGAATATTTGTCGAGCGGATATCCGACAGATATGGTAGTGAATATGGTGTTGATGATATCCGACGGATAAGGATAATCCGACATATGCGGATTATCTGAGGTACTCAAATAGGATAATCCGATAAATTTAGCACAACCTCAATATCTATACGATGTAGTTAGTCTATCGGCCAGCTATGCATGATACGTATGCATATTATATTATGCTATTACCAATCTTGCACATCTATACTACTACTATCTAGTGTTTCACACTTTCTTGTCCTTTTTTTTGCACAAACTAAATGAATTTTTATTGTTATATGTGTATTTGTTTGATTATCGTCTTTCGATCCGAGTCCGATCCAAATCCGCTCCATATCCGTAATCCGATATAATCCGCATTCGAATTTGCATCCGGCTATTATCTGCTTTGATCCGAATCCGTAAAAAAAGTATGGTAAAGGATATGAAACAAGCAATATTCAATCCGATCCGTTTACATCCATAGCTCTACGCACATGTGGTTTAAAAAAGACCGGTGTTTTTATAAGACAAGGTTGGCAGCCCATCGGACCGAGGGGCCTTGTCGGGCCCATTTGAAACAAAGCCTTCTCGATTTCCTTGTGTGTCAGCGTTGCACTCAACGCCGCATTCATCCCTAACCAAACTAGCCATTAAGTTAAGAGCAGTGCTTGGCGTACGACAAATCAGTTACGATTTTCTTACGACACAGACTCCCAGCCATTGATCATATGCATATGATTGCTAGGTTACCATAGATTAAACAATCGTATGCAAATCGTACGTTATTTATCGTACGCGAAGTATTTCCGTTAGGTCAAGTACCGTCGTTGTTTGAGCCCCGCAAGGTGTAGAGCTGATGATAGAAGGCCAGTACCATTTGTGTTGCACCAGGAACCATCAGCATGACGTAACCCCCTGATAGTGTTATTGGCCCGCAGGTGCGATACCCTGTTTTGGAAGAACTTGCTCCCTCGAATCTAAATTAACGATCTCAATTTTACCTAAATTTGAATGTATCTAGTTAAATATTTATATTGATGTATTTGTATCTAAACATAGTTGAGGCCATCAATATGAATAGAAAGAGTGTGTTTTCTATCTCCGGTCGTGAGGAGTTGTATTTCTTTTTTGGAAATGAGCATATATTAATATCACGCGGATACCAATTACACCCAGCCTCTGCAACAACGCATATCCTAATGGCAATACGGATGCACACAGCCGAAAAAAAAAGAATTACAAAAAAAAAATAGCTGCAGGAATCCGATCCTTAGCAGCAGCGACACTATCACCACCAAAACAATACCAGAAGTCCAACCCCTCGAAAAGCGACGCCTCCAAGAAGAAAATAGTGTACAAGCGCTGTCATCGTCCGATCAAAGATCATAGGTTTTCACCCTGGAGAAAGTCCTCGCTCGCAAAGCAATGCCTTCTGCAAGACCATTGCCAGACACAACCAATGAAGGCCAGACCTTGGGTTTTCACCCTACAAGATAAGACTGTGAACTCCTCATGTGATGTCGGCCGCTCTAACAGACGCTGCTGCGAGTCACAGATATCCAAGCCAGATCCTCATCACCATAGAAACTAAATCCACCATAGCTCGCCCACATGTCTCTGCCTTCATAATGTTCTCCGCATCTGACTTCACCATGTGTATCGTCAAAGACATGTCGCATGATGGTAATAGGTAGCAGAGCTTCACCGCGCTCCCACTGAAACCAAACGGCCAGCAAAAAACACAGGTGCGCGTGACCGAATTCCTTTCGATCTAGCAAGCTCTAGGCATATACGCCTATGGGAGTTCGCCGGTGGAGCCTTCCGGAACCAGACACTCCGGCCAGATCAAAGGAGGCTCTCATCAAGTAGATCTTCGTCTTGGTGCGAGAGAGATCGGAAGACCACCCAAGACGAGCCGACAGCCCCCTCACCACCCGTCGGCCGCCGAGGAGGACGCTCAACAACCAAAAGCCGAACAACGAACAACTGGTCGGTGGACATAGAGCAGATCTAGGCAGCAGCATGACCCGGACCAGCGAGGTCTGAGCGTCGCCCCGAGATCCCGATGCCAGCTCCGTCATGCCTCGTGGCCAACCTGGAACGGATCCAGATCCATGCCCCGTGCAGACGTCGCCGGCTCGATGTCGCGCCTGGCCGCCAGCGCCCACCATAGCTCCGCCGCCTCGCTCCCTCCTCAGCCACGAGCGCACGCTCATGGTGTCGGCCTCGCACCCCCAAACCAGTCGCCCTCCGCGCGAAGGGCAGGCCTAGTGGAAGCGCCTCTCCTCCCGCCCATCTTAGACGGCCGGGCGCCGCCACCACCGCCGGGATCGGCGGTGGCGACGGCCGGGACAGCCCCCCTTGAGACGGCGGCGGCTAGGGTTTGAGGGCCTCCGGAGCCGTCTGCGCGGACTACCCCGTGAGGAGTTGGTATGGGGGATATGGCAGCTCCCAATCCCTAGAGATCAAGAATTTACTATCAATTTTTGTTCTGGTGGTTTGACTCTATATTTGCGCCGCAACATGAGAAAACTGATATATATTCGCTTGTATACCTGTATTGGAGAATTCTAGACGCATGCACCATTAGTTCTATCCTAATCCTCGCATCCTGTTCCATCTTTGAACAGCCTATCATGTTGAAATTCGATGCGCGATCGCCCCTTTGCATATTCCCACATTGGGTGGCAACGCGTAGCCTGTTGAAGCTTTACACGGTTCTTCATATTCCACATCAATCACCGAAATGCATCTCAGCCTTTTCTGCCATTTCCTTTTTCTCTCGAGCCACTTGGTGCAGATTCTTGCTCCTCTCAACGAGCATAGATAGATGACCCAATCGAAACAGCGCCATATATATGTCGATTCGATAACCCTATCAACAAAGATATAAAGAATCTACTACACTACACCGCGTGATGAATAAGCTATGGTGTAGGTAGGGCCGCAACCGTGATAAACAGGTGTACACGCAACCATTTCTGCCGTGCAAACAGTGCAGGCCGTGCCTATATAAGAGTTATACGGCTCAACAGGCAGCTGCACATTCAGACACATACACCTGTTCATCCAGTGACCGGACAGAGGAGGAGGGTAACTCGCGGAGATCTCGGCTGCAAGGTTCAAGATGGCGATCAGGAACACGCAGGTGCGGTCGCTGGACGGGGACATGACCGTGGACGAGTTCAAGCAGTGGCTCCGCCGGTTCGACGTGGACTGCGACGGCCGGATCAGCCGCGGCGAGCTGCGGTGCGCGATGCGCACCATCCGGACGCGCTTCTCCGGGTACAAGAGCAAGCAGGGCATCAACTACGCCGACGGCGACGGCGACGGCTACATCGACGACAGCGAGATCGACGGCCTCATCGACTACGCGCAGAAGAGCCTCGGGCTCAGGATCGTCGCCTACTAGACTACGTATTCTCAGCTAATTCCATCCGTCCATACTACGCCTATTCTCCCTACTAGAATAAGGGGCTCGATCGCTTGCTTGCTACCCTGTCTGTACCTTTTGCTTTCTTGTGGAGTACTTATTTGCTAATATGTGCGCCGTATGTGTGCGTTTGTTATTATCTATGATGATGTGTTTGCTGGTTGCCGTCAATGTTAGTTTGCGCTCTCCAAGAGAAATTGACTGTCTGTACGTTCTTCACACCCTGGACCCCTTTAATCTTTAGCCTTTGTTCTGATACGTAATTC
The DNA here is from genome assembly GCA_023614405.1 of Avena insularis. Classification (NCBI taxonomy): domain Eukaryota; kingdom Viridiplantae; phylum Streptophyta; class Magnoliopsida; order Poales; family Poaceae; genus Avena; species Avena insularis. The sequence goes on along the minus strand of CM042692.1, from coordinate 491,445,949 downwards.
TTCGCTTCTTACGTTTTTAACAGATGTATGTAATCACATCTACGATACGTTGTTATTCTTCGCCTCTTTACAAGATTAAAAATATAAACTCGAACTTTTTTGTTGGTGAGGTAGCTTAGAGCATCTCAACTAGCATTTGGCCCTAGAAACACCGAACGAGTGGAGATGCTCTTATCACTTGTACCATGCGATTATATAAACTCGGCCTTCGACCGTTAGTATTGTTAGAGTATTAGGTATATATACGGTTGTTATGATAGTTTAGACAGAGTTAGGATCTGTTTACATACAGTCCTAACTTGACTCGTACTTCAAGATGATCCTCTATACGCCTATATATACTCGCCCATAAGGCTCGATAATACATCCATCATATTCCGCCAAACTCATACTCTTTCATGGTAATATTCTAACAAGTATTGTCAAGATTCGATTAATAGATAACAATAGTACCATTACATTTATCATACAAAATAATCGTGAGAATACAGGTCATTTTAATTGACTTTTTTTTGAGAGTTCAACACTTCATTCACTTAGGAATCAGGAACGCAGCCGACGGCAATTTTTTCTCGTCTAAGGTCTATATGCCGTCGGCATAGGCCTAAGCCGACGGACACCGTTGGCGAAGCCCGCATCGGCAAAGCTCTGTGGCCGTCGGCTTAGGTACGATATACTGATGGGTTGGCCAACCGTCGGCGTATGTTCGCCATCGCCACAACAACCTGGCGGACCGCAACTTGACGGTTGGCTAAGGCTAAGCCAACGGCCATATCGTCGGCATAGGGGGCACGTGGCGGCTGCTGGGGAGCGGGAGGGCAGGCCTATGCCAACGGCACTGCCATCGGATTACAGCAGGCATAGGGTGACATACGATAGCAGCTGGGGAGCGGGCGGGTAGGCCTATGCCGACGGCACTATCGTCGTCTTACGACAGGAGCTAAGCCGACGGCACATGCGGTAGCTGGGTAGGGCGGGGCAGACCTATACCACTAAAAAGTTTGTCACGAATGCAATCCATGGCAATATCACGAAAGGAAACACTACCAGAGAGTTCTGCTCTAAGAGCCAAAGTGTGCGTTGAGCTTTTACAACGACAATAAACATGACGAATTGTCACTGAATACAAGGACGTAGCTAGGGTTTTGATATCTACAACAACAACTACAACTCTGAACAAGGATCTTGTTAGGAATAAGCAACTTGTATTCTAGAGGGGCCAAAGGCCACACTATATAGTACATGTACAGGTGTAAAATATGCAGGAAACACCCTAACTATTAAGGAAACTACAATATACAAATATAGCTCTAACACCCCCCCTCAAACTCATGGTGGATCCACAACACTGAGTTTGGAAAGAAAGAAACTATGCTGCGCTCTAGTATGTGCCTTTGTAAAGAAATCCGCTAACTCCAACTCTGAAGGCACATAGTGGAGCGCAATCACCTGATCCTGCACATTAGCACGTGTATAAAAGGCATCAACACCAATATGCTTGGTAAGCTCATTCTTTACCGGATCACTTGCAATACTGATAGCACATGTACTGTCAGACAAAAGTGGAGTGGGTGTTGTAACAAAGACCCCAAAGTCAGCAAGTAACCACCGCAACCAGGTCACCTCAGTAGTCAACTAGGCCATAGCTCGCAACTCAGCCTCTACACTCAAACGGGAAACTGCGGTATATTTCTTCGTCTTCTAGGCAATGAGCGAACCACCAAGAATAGTGGTAGGAGCTAAGACAAACACACAGTAAGAAGAAAGCGAACGGCGATCCATAGGATCGCTCGCCCACGTAGCATCCGAGTAGGCCTGGAGCTGGAGAGAGCTGGAACGAGGGAAGAAAAGACGACGAGTGATTGTGCCACGAAGGTAGCGCAGAACACGGAGGAGATGACTATAGTGAACAGTGGTAGGAGCTGAGACAAACTGACTCAGAATATGAACAGGATAAGAGATGTCAGGACTAGTGACAGCAAGATAGACAAGACTCCCAAGAAGGTGACGATAACGTATCGGGTCAGGAAGAGGATCACCATCACTAGCACGAAGCTGGACATTGAGCTCCATGGAAGTCTCAACAGTACGCTCATCCCCAAGAGCAGCATGAGCAAGAAGATCTTGGATATACTTTTCCTGGGAGATAGAAAAACCATCAGAAGTGGACGAAACCTCGATCCCAAGAAAATAGCAAAGAGGACCAAGATCAGTCATAAGAAACTGGTCACGAAGACAGGCCTTAACAAAGTCAATATACTTAGAATCATCACCAGTGATGATCATATCGTCAACATAGAGGAGAAGAAGAGTGCGTCCACGAGGAGAAATGTGAACAAACAGCGCAGGATCGTGAGCGCTAGGGAGAAGCCAGCTGATACATTGCAAATGTATCTATAATTTTTGATGTTCCATGCTTGGTTTTATCTACTTTCTTGTGTTTTGTCCACACTTTGGAGTAATTTTCATAGGATTTCTTGGACTAACCTATTAACAAGAGCCACAGTGCTAGCTGCCTGTTTTCTGCTATTTTTGGTTCCGGGAAAGTCAGAAAATGAATATTCTCAAAATTGGACGGTACAAAAACTAAAGTCGTAATTTTATCGGGGGACACTTGGAGCCAGAATACGAGACGGAGAGGGGCTGGGGCCTAGCCACACCACCTGGCCGTGCGGCTAGGCCTAGCCCGCGCCAGGGGGTGGTCTGGCCACCCCAGGCACCCGTCGACCTCTCCTTCCGCCTATATATTGCCTCTGATACGGAAACACTAAGGACCCGATCAAAATTCCACGAAAGAGTCTATAGCCGCCGTCGTCTCTGTCCCTAGATCGGTAGAGATCTGAAGCTCTTCCCGGCACCCTGTCGGAGAGGGGAATTCACCCTGGAGGCCTTCTTCATCATCATGCAAGCCTCCGGTGTGATGCGTGAGTAGTTCATCTCTGCACTACGGGTCCATGTAGTAGCTAGATGGCTGGTTCTCCTCCTTTGTGCTATTATGTTTAGATCTTGTGAGCTCCGTTCATGATCAAGATCATCTATTTGTAATTCTCCATGTTGTGTTTGCGGGGATCTGATGGATATTGAGATGCTATTTCAGATTGATTATTGATTCTATCATGTCTTTGTTATTTGTGATCTTGCATGCTTTCTGTTGTTAGTAGCTATCTTGGCCAAGTAGATGCTAGCAACTCCAAGAGTTAGTATTTATGCTCGATAGTGGGTTCATGCCTCTGGTAATCTGAGGAAGTGACAGAAATCTCTAAGGTACTAGATGTGCTGTTGCTACTAGGGAGAAAACAACAATCCTTTGTTCATAGAACAATTGTATTAATTACTTTACACGCAATTCGTAATGCAATAATCTGTTGCTTGCAACTTAATACTGGAGGGGGCTCGGATGATAACTTGAAGGTGATTATTAGTCATAGATGCAGTTGGATGGTGGTCTATGTATAATGTTTGAAAGAACATTTCATGTTTTCCTATGTTTTGCGTGTTAGATAACAATACTATGGAGACTATTCATGTGCGCTAAGTGTGCAGGAAGTTTTGAGGGGGGGGGGGGCGGATAATCCGCCCCACCAAGGGCCGGATAATCCGCCCTACCTCATCGCTCAAAGGAAGCCAAGGCGCGTCGCTCGGTACCCGGTCGGATTTTCTCCCGAAAAATGCGAACTGGGGCGGTTTTTCCTCCCCAGGCCGGATAATCCGGGTGTCGCACGAGCCGGATAATCCGGCCCCCAGTTTTCGAGCAAAAGGAGCCAAGGCGCGTCGCTCGGTATCCGGTTGGATTTTCTTCCGGAAAATCCGAACTGGGGCTGTTTTTCCTCCCCAGGCCGGATAATCCGGCCCCAGAAGTTGATCAAGGGCAAGCTCGGCACGATGCTTAGAGAGGGGGCGGATTATCTGCCGAATATTCCGAGTCTGGGGTGGTGTTTTCCCCAGGCCGGATAATCCGGCCCTCACTTGGGCCGGATAATCTGGCCCCCAAAGTCTCCAACGGCTGGTTTCTGAAGGGGGTATAAATACCCTTTCTTTCCCAACGTTCAGAACTCTTGATTCATTCGAAATTGTCCAGACATTGTGCAAGAGCTCTCATTCTTGATCTCCCACTTCAACCACCCGAAGGTCTTGATCTTTGGTGGAATTGAAGGAGGAGAAGTTCATCATCATCATCAAGAATCAAGCGCTTCAACTCCTCTCCATTCACTTGGAGAAATCCCTAATCTAGTATTCTTGTCAATACCTAGATCTTGTTTATTGTATTTGATAACTTTGTTCTTGTGGCAGCTTGTTGTCATTTCGGGAGCCTCCAAGTTGTTGTTGAGTTGTTGCCCCGCTAGTTGTGTAAAGGCGCCGGTGCCCGCCTCGAAGGGTACCTATAGTGGAAAGGTGGATCAGGCCTTTTGTGGCGAGATCCATCGGAGAACAGGGTGAGGCCTTTTGTGGCGTGGTGGTCTTAGTACCGCCCACCCCTCCAACGCAGACGTACTTCCCTTAACAAGGAAGGAACTACGGTCAAACAAATCCTGTGTCTCCGCGTGCTTCACTTCGGTTTACCCGTTCCTCTTCCACTCGCACTTTACTCGCTAGTAGATAGGGTTGCATATAGGGAAATTCCACCTAATAGTTTATCTAGAGAATTTATCCTTTTTGCTAAGCCTAAAATTGAAAAAGAATTAAAAATTGATGTAGCACCTATTCACCCCCCCTCCAGGTGCCCATACGATCCATTTCAATGTTGTAATGCCCAATCGAATCTCAAAGGAGTCAAGATGATTAGTATATGCTTGTATGCTTTCCCGATGTTTGTCAATTGCCCCGTTGTAATTTGTTCACCCAGCATGTTATCTATCTTAAGGAGAGCCACCTCTAGTGAACTATGGACCCCGGTCCTTTCTTTTACATTCAATCTACAATCAAACTGTTTACTGCTTTGTGTTTACTTTCTGCAAACTATTACTTCCTTCCATTCGATACGTTTAATCATTTGTTTTCAGCAAAACCGGTGAGATTGACAACTTCATCGCAAGTTGGGGACAAAGTTCTGTGGTCGTGTTGTGCAGGTCTCCACGTTGCTACTGGCACCGGTAGTGCGCCCTGCCAACGTTCAGCTAGCTACACCTTTGGGGTGTTTCCTTGCTCCTACTGGATTGATAACCTTGGTTTCATCTTGAGGAAAACTTGCTTATTGCTCATCATACCTTCCTCTTGGGGTTCCCCAACGAGCTCGATATATTTTGGGCCATCAAGCATATTTTCTGGCGCCGTTGCCGAGGAGTCAAGGACATCTTCACAACGGGAGTCCCTCATAACCAATCTCTTTACTTTGTTATTTTTGTTTTGCTTAGTATACTTTTGTTTTGTTTGCTTGTTTCTTTATCAAAAACACAAAAAAATTAGCCTTACTAGTTTGCTTTCTTTATTAAAAACACAAAAATTAGTTCCTATCTTAAGTTGCCATTATGTCTAGCATTGCTCTAATCACTATGTCACCTAAGGAAATGATTTTCACTTTTAAACAAGGAATTAAATAGAGTTTCAAATAAGCTTGGTCTAGAATCTCTGATCTACGTGAAAAAACTGAGCCTAAAATGACTCAAAGCTTGTCCCTTAGCAGTTTTTACCTTGGAATTGCTCTTTGCTATAGATATGCTTTAGATGCTGTTGTGGGAGGAGATTTCCTCCAATGCAATGAGGATGATGTTGTTAATGCTATAAAGAAATTGGTCTTTACTTACAACTTGCCTAGCAAAATTGATATTTCTTTCACAAACATATTTGCTAGATTGAACACTCTTGAGACCAGTGCTAGTTTGAAAGATTGCTATAATACGCTTACGGAGCATCATAATTATGTTCCAATAAATTCTGAACCATCAAAGTGGCTCCCCACAGTAAAGATTGATATAAGTAATGAAAATTTTCAAGCTCGCTGTGATATCATGTCTGAATTTTGTCTTATGCCCAAAGATATTTCTGAACCTTTAAATCTTTGGGGGCTTTCTGAAGGAGGAAAATAAATATCTCTTGCTAATAATGCTACAATATTACCTATTGGAATAGCTGAAGGAGTGTTTACAAAGATCCTTGGGAAAATGATTTCTACTGATTATCTTATTATTGAATGTGCAGGAAAAGGACAAATTACACTTGAAGGTCCGTATTAGAACACCTTGGAGCAATAATAGATGTGGGAAAGGGGACCATGCACCTTGCTTCTCCACCAAACAATCACATGTTCCCCAAGTTTAAGAATAAAAGTAAGAGAGGTAAGGGCAAGAAATTTGGTTTTAATGCTTCTTCGAACACTTGATTCTTTCTTGCTTCTTATGCCTAACTTAAAGGCGTTAAAGAAAAGTACTTATTGGGAGATAACCCAAAAGTTTTAGATGAGTCTTCGAAGTTATTACTTCTATAATAACCGCTCCTTATCCTTTTTATTTGCTTTTTGTGCCAAGAGTAACCTCTAATGAGAGAGAAGTAATGATTGGGAAAGTTGTTGTCTCGAAACAGATTTATGTACTTCACCGTAAAAATTGGTGTAAAATCTCTGTACATCCTTTTGAGGCGTGAATTTTGGTGCTTCTGCCCCAGGTTGTTATAGAACTTTCGTTAGTTCAACACTTTTTGATTTGAGCAACATAAGGTCTTCGAAAAAATTCGTCTTTACCTGCTGGTCTGTTTTGACAGATTCCTGCCATTTTCTGTATTTGCTTCTTGTTGGTTCCTTTTTGAGTTCTTTTGGGGAATTGAGCTTTTTGAGGGAAGTGCTACAGTAGCTAGTGTTTTAATGGAAGTTTTATTGGTGTTAGAACTGAACCTAAAGACTTATTATCTTGAGTGCACTAATGTTGCTAATAAAGATTGTGTGAAGTTTTGTATCAAGGGAAAATTTCAGATGTATGGAAGGAATGAGTAATGAGATGAAGGATGGACTAAAGCTCAAGCTTGGGGATGCCACGCGTGTCACCCCAATAAATATCCAAGAAGTACAAGCGCCAAAGCTTGGGGATTCCCAAGGCATCCCCTTCTTCATCAATAAAAATCCCCGGTTTCTTCCAAACGCTTCATTTTTATTGTTTCATGCACAGTTGTGTTGTTCTTGGAGCGTCTTCTTTTTCATTTTCGTTTTGGTTGTTTGTTTGCTTTGTTTGCTTAGTTTGTTGAATAAATTGGTTGGACCCCCTCTTTCATACATTGGTTTTCAAATAGTTTGGTTTGGTTTGGAAAAGAGTAGGAAAGTTCATGCTTAAGTGGTAAAGAGAGCTTGTTTTTGACTGTGGCCTATGCTTTGTCATGCCATGCTTGATATTGTTTTGGATTTATGCTTAGTATTCTTTGTTGTAGCATGACTTGTTATAAACAATTGAGATTGCTTAATGTGCCTTGGATGAATCATGCGTTGTTTTAGCATATTAAAGCATAGTATTGTGGTATTCTCCTTTGATGCTTTATTTGGGTTGAGTTGGCGCATGCTCACACCATGTTATGACTATCAAAAGTCACCATAGCCTTTATGATCCTTTAGTTCTCAACTTGTAATATCACTTTATGCTTTGATCAATGATGTTTTGTCGCTCTGCATGATTATGGCCATTATTGCTCTCTTAGTTTGTCGCTCCCAGTCTTTTGCTAGCCTCCACAACCAAGTATGAGTTCCACTCATGCATCCAACTCCTTAAACCAAGTTGTTCCAAAGAGTCCACCATACCTACCTATTATCTTATGCTATTCCAAGTATATCTTGTTTTTGTCTACCTTCCAAATTAAACTTGTTATGAGAAAACTAGTGATTAAAGCTGTCACGAACTTGATGGCACGCTTTACTTTTTTGCATTTAATAAACTTGAACCATTGGGTCCTTCTTTGTTGCGTATATGCTTGCGCTTTATAAGTTGAAATTAGCAGAACCATGTATCATGGGGAACACTTTCAACATTGCACTTGTACTTTGTACCCCGTTGATATCATGTTCTTTTGCTTATGGATCTCGGCGGTGTGAAATAAAAGTGGAACTTGTAAGATCATGAAGTTTGTATGTGTGTTAGAGAAACTCCTGGGTCGCTAGCCTAAGCCATGCCTAATCGTGGTGGAAACTTGAAGCATCACCATAATGAGCACTCTATGAAGCATCCTCAATAAAAACCTATGCAAATATCAAATAAAAATATCGCTGAGATGCTCATTGTCTGCTTGCCTTGTCATTTTGATTATGGGATAGCTCCTGTATCATGTGCAAGGGGTACCCCGTTGGCGGTTCTTTATGATACACATGTACTTACAATGACAAGAGCTTACTCGTGACTAAAGTTGAGTAGCATGAGGTTCGGTCTTCGTAAGTAAGGGCATGAGATTTCGGTTTATAACTTGTCAAGCATATCCTTTTAGTTGTGTCACTTTAACCTTAATCACCTTAAAGATGCTTATGATAGGGGCAATGAGAGCTGGAAGCTATAAGTACCATAATTTTTGGAAGCTCTTTATGCAACTTGAATCTCTGCTTCCTTCTATGAAGGCCTTTCTTCCACCATTATATTGAGTCTCCACCTTCTATCTTTATGCACCTACTTTGAGAGCATAGTGGCCATTCTTAGTTCTATGTGCATTGTCCCAAGACTAGTTGATTGATGCATAACTTGATATTGCTTGTTTTAAACTATTTGTATCTAGTCACTCTTGTAAACTTTGAAGGTGTCCTATGCATTTATATTTGCGACTCTATGAGGGACAAGCTGAATGCTACTATGCTATGTTTTCTTTATGTGAAACAAACAAACATCTTGCAAAGCATTGTTATTCATGAATCTTTTGTTTATGTCTTTTCATGTTGCAACATAGTTTCTTTGTCTTATTGCTAGAACTTTGTCTTTCATGTTATGATTGAAGTACTATGATCCCAGCTATGAATGTTTTACAAATACTTTGATCAAGTTTACGATGGTGCATGTCACCTCAAAAATTATTCTTTCTTTTTATCACTTACCTACTCGAGGACGAGCGGGAGTTAAGCTTGGGGATGTTGATACATTGCAAATGTATCTATAATTTTTGATGTTCCATGCTTGGTTTTATCTACTTTCTTGTGTTTTGTCCACACTTTGGAGTACTTTTCATATGATTTCTTGGCCTAACCTATTAACAAGAGCCACAGTGCCAGCTGCCTATTTTCTGTTGTTTTTGGTTCCAGGAAAGTCAGAAAATGAATATTCTCGCAATTGGATGGGACAAAAGCCAAAGTCGTTATTTTACCGGGGGACACTTGGAGCCAGAATACGAGACGGAGAGGGGCTAGGGCCTGGCCACACCACCTGGCCGCGCGGCCAGGCCTAGCCCACGCCAGGGGTGGTCTGGCCGCCCCAGGCACCCCCTCGGCCTCTCCTTCCGCCTATATATCGCCTCTGATACAGAAACCCTAAGGACCCGATCAAAATTCCACGAAAGAGTCTGTAGCTGCTGTCGTCTCTGTCCCTAGATCGGGAGGGATCTGAAGCTCTTCCCGGCACCCTGCCGGAGAGGGGAATTCACCCTGGAGGCCTTCTTCATCGTCATGCAAGCCTCCGGTGTGATGCGTGAGTAGTTCATCTCTGGACTGCGGGTCCATGTAGTAGCTAGATGGCTGGTTCTCCTCCTTTGTGCTATCATGTTTAGATCTTGTGAGCTCCGTTCATGATCAATATTATCTATTTGTAATTCTGCATGTTGTGTTTGCGGGGATCCGATGGATATTGAGATGCTATTTCAGATTGATTACTGATTCTATCATGTCTTTGTTATTTGTGATCGTGCATGCTTTCCGTTGTTAGTAGCTATCTTGGCCAAGTAGATGCTAGCAACTCCAAGATTTAGTATTTATGCTCGATAGTGGGTTCATGCCTCTGGTAATCTGGGGAAGTGATAGAAATCTCTAAGGTACTAGATGTGCTGTTGCTACTAGGGAGAAAACAACAATCCTTTGTTCATAGAACAATCGTATTGTTTACTTTACACGCAATTCGTAATGCAATAATCTGTTGCTTGCAGCTTAATACTAGATGGGGTTCGGATGATAACTTGAAGGTGATTATTAGTCATAGATGCAGTTGGATGGCGGTCTATGTATAATGTTGTAATGCCCAATCGAATCTCAAAGGAGTCAAGATGATTAGTATATGCTTGTATGCTTTCTCGATGTTTGTCAATTGCCCCGCTGTAATTTGTTCACCCAGCATGTTATCTATCTTAAGGAGAGCCACCTCTAGTGAATTATGGACCCCGGTCCTTTCTTTTACATTCAATATACAATCAAACTGTTTACTGCTTTGTGTTTACTTTCTGCAAACTATTACTTCCTTCCATTCAGTACGTTTAATCCTTTGTTTTCAGCAAATCGGTGAGATTGACAACCTCATTGCAAGTTGGGGACAAAGTTCTGTGGTCGTGTTGTGCAGGTCTCCACGTTGCTGTTGGCACCGGTAGTGCGCCCTGCCAACGTTCAGCTAGCTACACCTTTGGGGTGTTTCCTTACTCCTACTGGATTGATAACCTTGGTTTCGTACTGAGGGAAAACTTGTTGCTGTGCTCATCATACCTTCCTCTTGGGGTTCCCCAACGAGCTCGATATATTTTGGGCCATCACCAGCAGCAATCACCACATAAGCGAAGCGCTCAAACCAGGCGCGAGGGGCCTGTTTCAGGCCATAAAGAGAGCGCCGAAGACGGCAAACCATGCCATCAGGAATAGAGTACCCTGGAGGAGGCTGCATGTAAAACCTCCTCATGCAACTCACCATTAAGAAATGTGTTCTGAACATCAAGCTGAGACACAGACTAGTGGCAAATAGAGGCCACAACAAGAAGAGTGCGCATAGTGGTCATATGGGCCACTAGGGCAAAGGTCTCATCATAGTCTCGGCCCTGCTCCTGCTGGAAGTCATGAGCCACAAGACGCGCTTTGTAACGCTCAAGAGATCCATCAGAGCGAGTCTTAATCTTGTAGACCCACTTGCATGTGATGGGACGAACACCGGGAGGAGGAGAGACAAGATCCCAAGTGCCAGAGCGCTCAAGCGCAGCAATCTCCTCGGCCATGGCAAGCTGCCATTCAGGATGACGCTCAGCATCCCGATAAGAAGTCGGCTCGAGGGCAACAGAAAGACCGTACTGACTAGGAGAGTAACGATCAGGTGGACGACGCTGACGAGTAGGAAGAGGAGAGGGAATCTCATTAGAGGAAGAAGACGCATTAGAGGAAGAAGCATCAGAAGAGGAAGCATCCGGAACATGAGAGCGACAAGAATAATGGAAGGGAAAAGGAGACAGCGGTGAGGTGGGTGGAGGGTGAGAAGAGGAAGGAGAATGACTAGGTGATGAGGAGGGTGGCGGTGTGGAAGGGGAAACATCGGCAAGAATGGGGCGTGGTGGAGGATCAATAGGAATAGAGAGTGGTGTGTCAGGAAACATGAGAAAGGATATATCCTCCACCGAGAAGGCCGAGGAGGAGGGGCGAGGATAGAAGGGACGTGACTCATCAAAAGTGACATCACGAGAAATGCGCATCCGGTGTCCAACAGGGTCCCAACACCGATAACCCTTATGCTCATCACTGTATCCAAGAAAAACACACTCAACAGACCGAGCGGTCAGTTTGGTGCATTCACGAGGGGCAAGAAGAACATAACAAACGCAACCGAACAAACGAAGCACCGAGTAATCAAGAACACAACCAGAAAGGCGCTCGAGAGGAATACCACCCTGCAGAGCAGCAGAGGGTTGAATATTGACGAGATAGGTGGCAGTGGAAATAGCCTCAGCCCAAAAGTGAGGCAGAAGAGAAGTGGCAATCATCAACGCACGGGCCATCTCAAGAAGGTGACGATGCTTGCGCTGAGCCACGCCATTCTGAGCATGAGCACCAGGACAAGAGAACTGAGCAAGAGTACCCTCCTCAGCAAGAAACGCGCGCAGTGAATGGGAGATATACTCGCCAGCAGAATCTGCACGAAACACACGAATGGGAGTGGAAAACTGGTTACGAACCATGGCCGCAAACTTCTTATAGATAGACAAGACCTCACTACGAGAAGACATGAAATATATCCATGTGTGGCGAGAAAAATCATCTATAAAGAGAACATAGTAGCGATGACCCCCTTTCGACGCGAAGGGAGCCAGACCCCACATATCGGAGTGAACAAGATCGAAAGGACGCTCGGACATAGACTCACTGTGAGGATAGGGTAGCTGAATCTGCTTACCAAGTCGATAACCCAGACAGTCCAAAGAAGCATTCCCGGAGACAGACCCCAAAATACCACGATGAACTAAAGACGAGAGACGAGAACCACATAAATGTCCAAGACAATGATGCCACTGCTGAAAAGAGCTAGTAGCTGCAGCTACAGATGCCGAGGAACTAGCGACGGTGGCATCAGAAGGAAGACAAAGCCAGCCAAGCTCCCAGAGGCCATCATGGCGTCGGGGGCCAACACCAAGCAAAGCGCCGGTGCGACGATCCTGAACAGAACATGAATCAAAGTCGAGAGTGATGCTACAACGAGAGTCGACAATCTGACTACCAGAAAAGAGCTGCATGTTAAGCTGAGGAACATGCGCAACAGAAGGGACATGAAATGAGGAAGTACTAAGAATGCCTCGACTAATGACTGGGAGGGGGGTACCATCGGCAGTAAGAACACGAACAGGAGGGTCGACAGGTCGAACAGAATTCAACAAGGAAGAATCGTGAGTCATATGAAAAGAGGCACCAGTATCTAGGAGCCATGGGGATGTACCTGGAGAAGGAGAAGGTGGTCGCTCAATGCCAGAAAAATCAGTCACAGAACCAGCAGAACCTGTCGGTGAAGAATCCCAAGCATCAAGCAGGCATCCACAATCTCATGCGCATATAGGGTCACAGCTGAAGAAGGCGAGGTACAATCACGTGCCGACGAAGAGGGGCCATCAACACACACATAAGCAACCAAAGGTGTCGATGTAGAGCGCCATGTCGGTGTAGCCATTACCGCGTGAAGAAGCCGCGAGAATCGATGAAGAGCGGCGGGCCGACGTAGATGGAGTCGGCGAAAGGCGGTCATAACCGCGTGAAGAAGCCGCAAAGGTCGATGAAGAACGGCGAGCCGATGTAGACAGAGGCGGCCATAACCGCGTGAAGAGGCCGTGAAGGTCGACGAGGAGCGATGAGCCGATGTAGACGGAGTCGGCGAAGGGCGGTCATAACCGTAGGAAGAGGCCACAAAGGTCGACGAAGAGCGTCGCGCCAACATGCACGGAGTTGGCGGACAAGACGGAGGCAGCGAAAGAAGTCATCGGGGGACAAGAGCAAGAAACTACCGACGACAAGGACTTTTTTTTTGGAAACAGATCAGGATCAAAATCCGGTGAAATTCGGTCTGGCTGGACCTATTCCGAGCGTCTGGTGGCCAATCGGAGCAATTCCTGGCGGGGGCCTTGGGGGCGGACGAGCGAGACCGGGTGGTTGATGGCGATCCAATCGAGGAAGACAGTAGGGCTCGAGGCGGGAGACAGGCCCGGGCGTGGGCGCGACCAACAGGGGAGACGGGCGATGGCCAGAAGAACGGGTGACGTAGACAGTAAGAAAACGGCAGACTGCCGGTGAGATTGGATCGGAGACAGCACGAGTTACGCGTGCGAAAACCTATAGCTCTGATACCATGTTAAGAATAAGCAACTTGGATTCCAGAGGGTCAAAGGCCACAATATATAGTACATGTACAGGTATGAAATATGCAGGAAATACCCTAACTATTAAGGAAACAACAATATACAAATATAGCTCTAACAGATCTATCTCGGACTGGAGACTGAATCCGTTGGATGATCGAGAGGCAATCGGATACGAAGATGACCGTGTTCCAACCTTCTTCCGTTGCGAGGGAGGCTGCACTTCGAAGGGTGAGTGCTTCTGCAAATTCGGGCACCGTGACCTCATCGAGAAACCAGTTGCAAGTAGCCGTGAAATTCCCATTGTGGTCCCTGATCACGATGCCTACCTCCATCCTTGATGAAGAAGAGAACAAAGTTGCATCGACGTTAACAACAACCGTACCTGCCGCAGGCGGGGGCCATTGTGGTGTTGAAGAAGAGGTCTAACGTCTATGGTCCGTCGGTGTCTTGAAAAGATGCAGCAAGATCATAAACTTTTATCTGTTCTGCACTGCAAGACTGCTCGGGTGCTTCCATTCTCATCATTCCGGATGCTGTTACGGTCTTAGATAAATGCCACACCATCATAGCCAAAGTGACCGCTTCTCGGTCATTCGATCTAGCCAGAAAGTCCAACACCCACGACTGGGGCGATGAGAAGTGCTTTCTAAGAAGATGAACAGGGCACACACTGCCTTCACTGCATGCTAAACCTCAGCTGCATATGGGCAGAGAACACAATTGCATGCACTCTGGAATGTTGCGTTGTCTTAGTTGTGAGCCAATATGCCAGCCTCCAAAGGGTGATTTTCATTTTACCGGGAGCCTTGATATTCCACAACTTGTTCCAAAGTTTCTCCTCAACAGTAGTGTCTATCGACAACCCCCTCTTGTTCAGACTACGACATGCCACAAACTCATGTAATCTCACAAAGTTGTAGGCAGATCTGACAGTGCAACCTTGGCATGGGGCCATGAAGGAAAATCTTCACATCCGTGTCTACTCAGTGGAACTTGAAGGATCTTGGACGCCACATGCTCATCAAAATAACTCCTGACCATATCAAGAAGCGAACTAACTGTGGCATCAAGGGACATTGGAATTGGTGTCTTGAGACGATCGGGTGTCACACCAGGGATCCAATTATCAGTCAGAATCCGAGTATGGTGTTGTCTCATACCGTGGCTGGTGCGGCACATTGACTTCGCTTTGCTAATGTGGGAAATATATTTTGGAATCTTTTTTGACATTTAAAAAATATATTTATTTATTTTAAAATTTGAAATAGCCTAAGATTTAAAACTGTACAAAATTTCTGAAATATTTTCCCACATTCTAGTTGTATCGTTTCGGTAACCTACTAAGTTTGAAATCCATATGTGATATATTTTGAGAGATAGAACAAGAACTCGAAAGGTGTGGGCTAGAAGCGGGCCGGACCATCCGGCCATTTCATAGTGCTCACAAGTTTTCCATCCGGCCGTCGCCGGGAGACCTGCTGCCGCCAACCAGGCCGGGCTCGTGGCGGGCCAGACCACTTCAGGTATCCTTGGCACACACGTGCTCGCGTCGGACTTTGCTCCCTGCCGCCTGGGTGATTTGTACAGTCAAATCGCTTGCGGGAGTAGCAAACCAATTAGCCCATTTGACGCTGGCAATGGAAGAGCAAATCCTGATAGGCGAGCATAAAGACGGCGAATGCTAGCGCGTATGGGAGGGCTCCCATAGTCTTCCTTCCGGTGCTGCCATCGTGTCCCTAAAAACGGCTCCAATCTCGGTTTTGCTATAAAAGTATCCCTTTGCTACAAATGTACCTGTTTTTGCTTTCAAAGCAAAAAAAAGGTTCGTTTCAAAAATAGAACGCCTCGGCGGAGACTTCGCCGAAGACCTCGCCGGAGACCATGCAGCAAAAAAATTGTACTAATATAGTAAAACCGACTTCGCCGGAAACATCCTCGGAAAAAACTCGCCGGTGACTCTCGCTGGAGACCTGACACTATTGTAGCAAAATCACAAAATGGTTGTAGCAAAAAAATGTAGCAAAAAACTGACTTCGTCGGAGACATCACCGGAGAATTTAGCCGGGAGACCTCGCCGGAGAACTTGTAGCAAAAGCCAGCCATACCGGCAAAGAACTATGGCACCATGGCAATTAATGTCGCCATGGAAGCGAAGCTTCGCCATCACCGAAGCAAGCTCGGCCGTGGAAGCAACTCGCCACCGCCGAAGCAGTTCGGTCGCCGCTGGCAACAACCACGGTCGCCCCATGGTAGCAAGGTTGGCTTCCCATGGAAGCAAGCTCGGCTTCCGCAGCTTTTAATCCGGCGGAGGAGCAGGACGGGGAGCAGACTCGTCGGAGAAGAACAGGGGGCTGGGGCACGGGCATAGCTGCCCCGTCCGCCGCATTGGTGAGGAGGACCTCGTCGGTCACGGAAAGGCGAGGATCACCGGAAGCGGGGCTCACCGTAAAAGTCGAGCGGCGGGTCACGAGGCGAGCCAGCAGGCATGAGATGAGGGCGCCATGGCGCGGCGGCGCGAGGTGGGGCGCCATGGCGCGGCGGCGCGAGGTGGGGCGCCATGGTGCGTCGGCGATGGCTATAGAACTAGATGAGAGAGGAAAAGAAGGCTTGGGGATCGAGGAGATAAGGTGTGTGGGGCCACCCACGATGTGGTGTGCGCCCGCCGCGTGTCCACGTGACCCGGACGATGGGAATGCAGAATCCCTCGGGGGATTGGAATCATTTTCCTATATACACTACATCATCACAAAACTATCGGATCATCTACTTGATCCATATCATCACTGGTGGCGTGTGACCTGGAGGACGCACCGCTACTAAGAGGGTCCCACTGGTCAGCACAAAGACCACACATATCGCGCGTCCAATGGTTCGGCGCGCAACCTTATCCACTCATCGCCGCATCAACGCGTCATTCACCCCTTCCAAACCAAACTGCGTCGCTGAGTCGTGGTCAACTACGCTTCTTCCGCGCTACCACATAGACGCTCCGTTTGCCCCAACATGAGTACCGTCGTGGTCATTTGTATAAAATTTTGGAATTGCTGGATAAATATGTTAGTTCATAAATGTAGATGATTTTAGAATTGCTAGATAAATATGTTAGTTGATAAATGTAGTTGATTTTAGAATCGGTAGAATTGCTACATAAATATGTCAGTTGAATTGTTAGAATTGCTATATAAATTCACCTACATATGTTACATAAACTTCATAGATAATTCTATTGTTAGATAAAATGCACGAGAGTAAACAAGAGCTACCAGATATTTAGGCTCATTCTGCTATCCACATCTCCTCTATTTGATGGAGCACAGTGAGAACACGCGGTAGTGGAGCTCCTCTGGTCCTCCCCAGGACGGGCCCACCATGGGGATGGTGCGAGATCCCACCGCAAACCCCATGGCTGTCTCGCCCGCGCCCTTTCCTATGTGCACTAGTAGTGGTAATTGTCGGTTATAATCTTGACCGTTATCTGATTTGCCAGATTGATCAGCGTCGATGGGATTACCGATGACATGTCATTTATGCTCATGGGCAGGTCAAAACTGAGAGAGGTAGAAGCCTGGAAGTAAGCAATGCAGTGGTATCAGAACGTAGAGTCTCGAATGAGGGGCTGTTGATCGCGAGAGAGGGCTGAGGTAGCGATTGATCGATAAGATCGATCCACGATTAAGTGGGCCGCCGTCGTGACTCTAGGATCATGAAAACGGGAGAGATTAATTGTTTTGGTAGGGTAGTTCACATGGCTCTCAAAGGGCTTGCGGTTGTACATATATAGAATGTTTTTTTTTTACGAAATTCCACCGATCTATTAATAATCATCAACAACAGTACACAGAATCCTAAAAATAATAAAAATTACAAATAGTTCAATGGACCACCTAGCGACGACTACAAACACTGGCACGAGCCGAAGACGCGCCACCGTCCTCGCCCCTCCATCTCCGGAGCCGGACGAAGCTTGTCGTAGTAGAACTTGTTGTAGTAGACAGACGAGAAGTCATCGTGCTAAGTCCCCAAAGAACTAGCGCACCAAAGCAGCAACCATCGCCGAAGATGACCAACGTAGACCGAAAGAGACTGACCTCAAAACACACCAACGAAAAACGACTAGATCCCAAGGGATCCGTCGGACACACGACTCCACATGTCCTCCGTCGATACTAGACGCGCCACCGGAGCGACGATAGGATGGGAAGTACCTTATTCTGACTTCAGGACGTAGACGCCGCCTCAACATCCTAAAAAATTCACTGAAAATAGTCTAAACAAAATACTGAGACCTCGCGCCGGCGAGAGGCCGTGGTCCGCCACGCCTCCGGTGGGCCTTGGAGGCGTGGCGGACCGGTGGCATCACCGGCGAAGGGAAGGAACCCTAGATGGGTTTTATCGCCGCCGCCTCTTGGGAGAGCCTCTCTCTTAGACGATCTGAAAGTTGCCCGAGCCTATATATAAAGAATGTTACAAAGGGATACAATCAATGTATGTGTACCGTTAGTATGTCAACCACAATATACATTTTATCACAGCCTCCTTGGCTTTTATCAACATGGAAATCTACCAAGGAGTATGATAGAAGGCTCAAAGCGCATCGGCTAGGTGGAGGTCGCGAGTGCATGTTGTATGATGTTGTGATGTGGTGGTATGTGAATATTTGAAGAATGGTGTAGCCATAGGTATAACCTATAGTGTGATGCAACGTCTCATGATTATGGGTATGCTTCGTATGGTGCATCCATTTTGGAGCTCCCATGGCAACGTCCTCATGTCCCCTCGAAAACAACCTTTGAGCTATGTTCTCTATTTCATTTGTTTGCATGTGCGGCCTTTCTTTTGGGCAGGGGAGATATGTGTGGCAGCTAGTTGGTTGTATGCTTTCCAGCCCATGGAACATGGGAAAAACAGACAACTATTGTTTGGTTGCCAACACAACAGCGGTTACAATAACCTCTTTCAAGAGTGGTGAGATTAGAATGCACTCATCGGCCAATACCCAAATAGCTAGTAAAGAATTTCAGATAATCACTTCAACAAAAGAGGGTGATACTAGGCAACACCACCCGAACTAACAGTGACCCTAGTAGCGGGCTAATATATACTACCTCCCACATTATTACATATCAAGGATCGGTTTTCACCAAGTCCTAGATAATGGAGGGATATCAGCATGTAAGGTCAAGAACCCGTCGCATGCCCAGAAAACACAAATTTTTGATGTCAAACAAAAGGACGATATCATAACGGCACCTGGTAGACGAATCTCCCACCAGTTCAACAAACATAAGTTGTTCGCGCAAGCAATAGAAAAGAAATATTGTTTCAAACATTTACGTCCGGCATACCGGGGATACGATCACTGCTGGGGAGCAATATCTTCCGTGCGAGGCGCGACAGACATGATTCGGCTCGAGGAGGCAACATCGGCAACATTAAGCGGAGGGGTAGTCGGTTCGGCACCTGCTTCATCCGTAGCCGGCGTGTCTTCCTCCTGTGCAAAGCCCTTGGCACGGTCTGATACCTTCGATCTGGATTACGGATGTAGTATAGCTTCTTTTTCCCTAGTAGACCTAGGTTATCGAATCATCGGGAAGCGAATGTGTAGTGAAGTTACTTTAACGGACATTCGGGTTTTAAAATTCCTTTTGTGTTTTCACCGGACCAGTAGTTTGCGTATTTTGGTTGTTATTGATGATGGAGAGAGAGGGCCTAGGATGTTCAGTTTCACCTGTAGCTGTGCAAAAACATCTTATGGAAATAAAAGATAGAAATAAAACATACGTATACTTATTAGAGCAAGATAGATTATATGTGGACAGTGCATCCATAATTGATATTGCCTCCGCAACCGCTTATAGCAATAACCTACTAGTCTCATCCATAGAAGAAAGAGAACTAATGATATGCATAGTGATGTTACTGTTAATCCCAAGCAAATCCCTCACATACAGCCGTACTACCCCTTCTGTCACTGGGGCTCCCAACCTGCAGATCAGTCATCCCTCATACTCCCTATATCTGGCTCAACCCTCGGGGTCTTGGGTGCCTGATAAGTCCTTAGATTGAGGCAAGAGAGGATACAATAATCATCATGTTATACAAACTAATACACGATCCCATCTATGATAAATAACATGCACAATTGCTATATGGCTAGGCCGAAGCCCTTAACCCCAGGAGAATTACTCACACATAGAGATGAGATCAACAATCACAAACATTGTAATAAAAATCATGAGATTGATAGCAATAGTCTTACAATGTCGCTAATCGAAGAAGAGATCTACTATTACAAGTAGTAGAGTATGGCTATGAAGATGGAGAAGGGTTTGGAGATCTGGAGGCGGCTGGTGATCTGTGGCGGAGACCTCTGGATGGTATGAACTCTAGGGTGGCGCCTGTTTCTCGTCGCCCGAGGCTTCTTTATATAGGGGTCCCTTCACGAAAGTTGTTCTGTTTGACCTAACGGTGGCGGCGCCAACTATACGACCGGAGCTATACGGTCGGAATTTTTGCTCCGGCTGTATAGTTGGTCGTTATGGCGTCTGCCTCTAAAGTAAGGCTCCTGGTTTCTTCTGGTAGTTGGAAATCTCGTATCTTTGACTTTAATGTAGTGATTCTCTCCTTTAAATGACATTATCTGTGCAGGAAAAATACAAAAGAAAGGATTGCATACCCCTCTGAATATTAGCATTAGTGGCAGGGTTTAGAGAGATATTTTATCAAGAATATGACTAATATCCAGTTTAAATATGGACGTTAGATGACTATATTTCAGAGCCATCACGGTCATCATCAAAATCTTGGTTGAGGTCCACGCAGCACGCCACCCAGATAGCGCCAGTGCGAAGCTTCGAGCACTGCACGCGCAGAGTAGCCATGTTGGTCCCCTGCTGGAAACCATTGAGAATTGCCCCCAGCTGCGTAGCCGGATACAAAGACTTGAAGAGGGGAACCGCCAGCTCTGCGCCTCCGCGTGCGGCATCTCCTGTCCCAAGTTGATACCGTTCGGGCCTTCCTCCATCTTCGCCACGAGGGCATCAAGGGTGGTTTGCTGCTTGTCAAACCGGAAGACGTACTCGAACACCTCGATGCATGCCTTGCGCAGCCGGAGGGCCTCCTCGCCAAGCGTGCCAACAAGGTCTTCAGTGGAAGGGTCCTACCTAGCCTCATCAGCAGACTATCGCACGGCTGCCTGCAGGTAATAGGCTACATCAACAAAGCATAAGTTAAAATTGACTGCTCCAGTAGGTTGAAAGGAAAAGCTACCAAAGGAGAACATACCAGATACAGCCATGTCGATGTGGTGAAGCTCACCACGTGCCTCCGCCTCGCGCTCTCAGCCGACCTAGAACAGATCCTCCTGCTGCTTGTTGGCCTCCTGGAGCAGCCTGAAGGCCTCCACATGTTTGGCAATGATACCCTTGTTCCTCTCGGCAGAGGTCTCCATCTGGTCCTTCTTTGCAGCAAGTTCTTCAATTTGCTTCTACCGGGCCTTGTTGGACTCCTCCAGCCGGTGAACCTCCTTCTACAGCCGGTCCACCTCCACCTCCTTATCAGCAATCATGGTTGCAGGAGGATAGCCGATGGAGAGAAAGAACTTGAAGAAGCCAAGCAGCCTGGAAGGCACACTCGATGCATTGCGCTCAATGTCAGCAATCTTACGCCCCAACGCCTGTGTTTTTCCATCCATCCCCACAAACGCTTCCTGCACAAAGAAAGAAATTAGCAAGAACAATCAACCGCGTGAAGCTCACTCGGCATCCAGCAATATCCCGTACCTCAATAGAAATAGTCATCCACCAGGCTCGCCAAGGGCCAGCCCAAGGATCTCCACCATCGAATTCGCCTAGTCGAGTGCGAGGGGCGCCTTGGTTGACAGTTGGGCCAACGCAGAATGCCCCGAGCTAGATGCCTCTAGAGATGTTTTTGGCACGCCGAGCTTGTAGCCCGTGACCATGACATCCAACTCTTCCTCAGCTACCAGAGGCGCCCCCTCGACCTCGACTTCGCCCCCGGCTAGAGGAGTGCTCCTACCAGCAGCCGCCTTGATGGATGTCGTAGCCGGATCCACCATCGTCCCCTCCTTGCTTTGGGTCATGGATGGGGCCAGCGTGTCCAGCCGGGCAGGGCTCCCGGCTAGATCAACATTCCTAGTCGGTTCAGGTGGAGGAGCGGTCGTGTGCCTCGGAGCCTGCTAGGCAAAGAGGGCGGTAGTGGTACTTGGCCCGGGAGGAGCCGGTGGAGCAGCAGCGGCAAGAGCACTAGGAGCCGTGGCATCCATCAAAGGCGCCTCGCTAAATAAAGAAGATAGAATCAACTAACAACTACAAGCGATAGAAGGGCAACATCTGCGAAAGAAAAACTTACCTAGGCACCATGGGCATGTACTCCCTCTTCCTCTGTCAGTGTTGCCTCTTCACGCCCACCTCCGCCTGGGCGGTGGTCACCGGGGCCCTATGGTGATTGGGCTTCGGGGAAGCCCTAGGAGGACGAGGGATGTCATTTCTATCTCCGGCTACATCAGCTTTGCCGTGACCAGGATCCGGATGTTCACCATCAACCGACTCTATCGAATCCTCATAATAAGGAAGCTTACCATGCAGGACCGTGGTGGGGTCGTCGTCCCGAGTAGGGAACAACTCCGGCTCCGTAGGCGGATACTTGAGCTGCTGGTGATCTAGCTCAAAGGTCGTAGGCGCATCCGGATCCATCCTATCCTTAGCCAGCTATGCCATAAAAAGCTATCCGGACAAGTCAAGGAATAACAAAAACAACAAACTCAAAAAGGAACCCACCCAGGAGAAATGTTGGCTTACCCGGGGCAGCCAGTTGGCCCAGCCAAATGGTTGATAGGAGTAGGACCAGGGGTCCTCCAGCTCCTCCTTCGAGATCATGGAGATCCAGTCTCGAAGGGCCTCATACGACACGTCTACCTAGGAGGTCCGGGTGGGATCCATCGACATAGAAAGAAAGCACATCTTGCGAGCTCTCCTCTGGAGGGGGAGCACCTGACACGCCATCCAAGATAGCATGATGTCCCACGCAGAGACCCTGTGCTCCCCCACTAGCATCCGCACCATCATCACCATCTTATCAATGTCCGCCTTCGCCCCTAGCCCTTCACCTCCCAGCTCGCCCAGTCAGAGACGACATTCGTGAACTCTGGTAGCCGGATGTAATCCGCCTGTGTGGCGTTGCTCACGTAAAAGTATGTCCGCTGCCAGCGTTTGACCGTGTCAGGCTGGTCGAGCCGGGGCATGGGCGAGGTGGTGTGGGGGTAGACGGCGGCGCAGCCGACATCCACCAGTGGCCCGTCCTTCTGGATAGTCTGGGACTTCAAGAAGAAGAACCCAAAGAAATTCATGATGTCTGGTCGGATGCCAAGGTAGGACTCACAGCATGCCACATGGAAGGAGAGTTGCGCCATGGCGTTTGTGCCAAGATGATGAAGGCAGAGGTTAAAGAAGTCGAAGAACTAAAGAATAAAAAACCTAACCCGCAGGCAAAGTGGGCGAGGAAGATAACGCGTTCACCCGCCATCGATTCGGGACCTGCTCCTCTTCCCGCGCCAGGCGCATCTTCACCAGCCTCTCCGGCGGGAGGAACTGCCCCTGCCGATACTTAGAAATATGTTGCTCGGTGACCACTGAGCCACACCACCACCGCGCTGTGTCGGTATCATAGCGACTGGCGGCCTCGTGGTGGAGAAGCGAGGACCTGCCGTCGCAACAGTCCACGGCGGTGTCGGCGACACTTTTTTGGCAGCGCGGCACGTATAGAAGAGCAGAAAAGTAGTGCGGTTAGAGGAGACGGCGACGAGAAGAGGAAGAAAAGAGAAGAAACTAGGCGGAGGGGAAAACCTTGTTGCCCCAGTACCCCTATTTATCCCAAGGCGGGGGCGTGTCGGTTCATCTCCACAAGCGCCACATGGCGGACAACTACCCTCCACTACCGCGATGGTTCAGTTCTGGATCACGTGCGGCAACTGAACTGCCCACAGAAGATCCGGGGAGGAGTTAACGAGGCTGCAATGACATGACATCTCTCGAAAATGATGAACGTGGCTGATGCAAGCGCTGACCTCAGCGCCGCGACTTTTCGTCTCTAGGCTCCGGTTCCGCTAGTCGGCCACCTCCATCATCGCTTCATCCAGTGGGTGTTTACCAATTCCACATCCGGTCTACTGTAGCCGGGTATCAAGAACAACAATTCAGGTAAACTCCAGCAGGGAACATCAACAACTACATCAACTCACTCGGTAGCACGCAGAAACTTCTCCTCTGGGCGAAGTCCCTACGCGCTCGTGGGCTAGTGTCGGGGGATTACCCCCGGGTAGGCTAAGCTGGGACGGATGGCCCTCAACCAGAAGGACAGGCCGGATGGCCAGCTCCAACCGGTCAACCCCCAAGAGACCTCGTCTGGCCCGTTTGGTCGGTCAACCAGAAGATCAGGCCGGATGGCCTGCTCCATCTGGTCACCTCGGAATCAACACCAGTTATCCGGAGCGCGTGATGATGAAACTACGAGCATGCCTCCGCATCTCTGACGGCGCATCAGATAAAGTAGGGGCGCCCCAGGCTGAGCAGTAGAACGACTCCGGTCGTAGGCGACGCGTCAGATAAAGTAGCGGCGCCTCCAGACTGTGCGATGGGACGTTCGTCCGTCGCGACGTAAAGCTGTAGCGGTGAGTACGGCGGAGCACTGTAGCACTGACTATTGCGCTGGGCCCTACCGGCTAGCCCCCACAAGTTGGTCAGTCCTTGTAAACTACACCCCCGACCAGTATATAAGGGGGGGGGGGGGGCAGCACCTCTGTAGCGAGGGCCGATCGATCAACCCTTCTTCTTCCTCCAGTTTCCCCAGCTCGTGTGGGATACAACTCTAGGGGTGTTACCTCGTCGAGAGGGCCCTGGACCTGAGTATATCGCTGTGTTTGTAGTGCGTGTGCTCAATCCCGTCTGCGAAAGCCATAGCTAACTCCTCATTATCCCTTCTCAAGCCATCTTTGATGGTACCGCCGTGTGCCACACCACGACAACACACAAGCCCACTCGTAAATGGTGAGTATCTCCTTCGGTACGAGGTAACCTTGGTTGGAACCAACGACGACGACTCCCTGAATATCCATAAGAGTACGCAACCCCAGTCGTATATGGTCATTGCTCCATAGTACTATTTCGTTCAACGTGACCACCCCAGTAGTCTCTTGGTTTGAACGGACGCGTCCTACTAGCATGCGACGACGCCTGCTGCGGCGTGAGGAGTAAGTCTCGGATGAGATCTCACCAAAATACCAGTTCTGAGGAAATTTAAACTAAATTTAACAAATAAACTAGAAGTACAACATTGGTGGGATGTCACTTGACAACCTAGCATAGCGACGAGATTCGGGCGCGGCTTTCTGTGTAAATAACGGCAAATCCGTCTCCTCCAGCTAGCTTGTTCAAATGTCTCAGTGTTGGGTTCCCGGGTACGTTCTTCACCTGCGCTGCGCTGCATTTACTCATGGGCCGCTCGGAGCAATAAAAACCCTCATCGGAAACAGGACTGCCCTTTCCAGAACGCCCGCAGGTGATTGCGTCGAAATTGAATTGAATTGCACTGATCGATGCCTCTGCTTCGCATGCATGGCTGACTCATCGATCGATGAAGCAGCTACCAATGGACTCAGCTGATGCCTTGCTGCCAGGCTGTCACTAATGCCTGGATCTCTATTCTCTATCTCCACGTAGTACACTCCGTACAATATGATTTGACTAGTACTAGTATTTGAAAGGTAGCACTCGGACCGGACCGCCGCTAGCACCTGCACTAGTACATATCGGACCTATTAAGGCCCTCGGTCACACATGACCGAAAATCTTTTCATGTGTGGTGTTTTTGGTCGGTGAAGTCGAAAATATCGACCGTCTACTCGCGGTTCAGGCAAACTCCACCGTGGGGGTGTCGCAAACAGAACATGTTGGGGACGATGCAGCTTCCCGGACGAACTCCATAAAGAGCCGCGCCACCACTCCCTCTTGGCACACACCAGCCCTACGGTATACAGTTTAATATCTCTCACAGCAAAAAGACCGCTCGCCTTTCTTACGTCTGGCAGGGGCCACCGACGAAGCGTCGCCCTGATGAGCAGTACTCTCCTGAGGTAAAGGAGGAGCAACCTCCAGAGGTCGGGAGGAGGAGCACCCCGTCCCTCCGCCGGACCACGGCAGAGGCTTCTCCCGAAGATGATTCTCCGCAGCTCAAATGGTGGGAGAAGGCTAAATGGAAGGCCAAGGAGGAGGAGGATAAGATGCTCGAGAAGCAGGAGAGGCTACTAGAGTACTTCGCCAAGAAGAAATGTGAGACGGACAGAGAGCGCGCGACGAAGACCAGCAATATCGCCTGACGAGGGGTTAATTCATCAATGCCCATCGCAGATGGATTTAGGTTCGAGGAAGTGGGGAGTGCTAGAGGCATCGATCGGCTAGCAAACAAGCACACAGGAACGCAAGGTTTACCCAGTTCAGGCCTCGTAGAGAACCCTACTCCTGCTTGTCTGCTCTTGGAATTATCGAGGAGTCAAAAGTTACAGGGGGTGCGCAGATGCAATCTGGCGATGGTGTGGAAACTAGGCTTGTGGATTGTTCACCTCGCCGCCCCCTCCTAGCCTTTATATAGATAGGCTAGGTCTCGGGATAGCAAGCCGAGTCGGTTACAGGTTAGGGTTTTCCCTTTAAACTTCTATCTTAAGTTTGTCGTGTGCTGCAAGCCGTCGAAGTCTCCCGGGTCACCCGAATCTTGGCTGGGCCTTAGCAACGTCGTGTGCTTCTTCAATGCTGGACCGTATATGTCAAGCTCGAGTACCCGTAAGGTATGCCCATGTCAGTAGCCCCCGAGTGTCCGGTTGAATCGCAGATTCAAGTGGAGACTTATGAAGCCTTCGAGTGTATAGTCGAGCATGTTTTCGAGTGCTCTAAGTTGTATCATAGGGATTGTCGATATGCGTGCCCGATTCATCCGATGTATCGAGATCAGTTAACCGCCTTAGGGCAAAACAACGCAATCTACTCAAACTCGAGTCCCCGGACTCAAACTCGGAAAAGTGCTGGCGTAATTCAACTCATGTCGCGGAGGTCTTATAGAGTCGAATCCTAGTGTATAAGTGTGGGCACTCGATGCGTCCGTCAATGCTTTTTTCATCGTACCTGCAAGCATGGATTATTTCTGGTAGAACATAGCAGGTGCGTTGGCAGGCCTTCTTCGGGTCTTATCTTCACGCTGCAAGCGTGGCATCCGAATTTTGTCATCGCGGAGATGATTCGGGTGGCCCGGGAGACGCAGTCTCTTTGCAGGGAAAATATGAGGCGGAGTCGCCAATGCTTTCGAGTGTGGACACAGTCAACACACATTTGTGTATAATAAAAAAACATAGGGTGCGCGGCCAGCGGTCCCTATGGGAGTAGCCCCCGAGTGCCTATTCGAGTCGTAGACTCGAGTGGGGACTATGAATATTTTACGACTGATGTCGTCTTTTGCTTGTTTTAGTCAAATATGCTTTCAGCGCTTCCTATGAGAGTAACCCTGAGTCCACAGTCAAATCGTTGATTCAAGTGAAGGGTTTTGAGAGTAAATACAATGTTATAATGCTTGGAAGTATATAAAGTTTATCGGGTGCACGGCTAGCGCTCCTGTTAGGAGTAGCCCCCGAGTGCTTGGTCGAGTCGAAGACTCGAGCGAGGACTAGAGTAGTCAGAAGATGCTCCCGCTGGAGTTAATGACGTTAGTGCTGACGATAAGATGATCTCATTTGCCCGCACGAGCGGTTTTGACGGGACGTGAGGAAAGTGGGGCCCCATTTCTGACTTGGATTTGACCGGCGTGCATAATCTTTGATTTTAACTGTGTCTCCTCGATTCTCGCACGCAATGGAGGGAGTGGAGCGACAGTTCGTTGTTTGCTCTGCCACGCGTGTATATCGATTTGCGCCATGCGTCTGGCTGGTGTACTGCTGGCCGTTGGATTGCATATGTGATGAGGTTAAGTAGGAGTTTGTTGTGCAGTAATTTCCCCGCATCTCATCTTCTTCCTTGCGCGCTGCCTCCATTGCTGCTCCTCGCTGTTCCATTGCTCGCACCTCCTTGCTGTGCTGGATGGCCTCGGCACCTTTCCCAACTACTTTCCGTGCTCCCACCGCAAGCGCCAGATGGGAAAAAAGAAGGGTGCTTCTGCCGCTGGATCTGCGGCCGCCACAGTTGTAGCCAAGAAGAAGGGTGCCGCCACCATGGGCACCAGTACTGCCGCCGCGGCTGGAAAGAAGAAGGGCCCAGGCATGCGCGTCATGAATGGATCGTGGCGGCCAACCACCATCAAGGACACATAGCTCTTCAACTGGCGCCAAGATGGTGCTCTCCCTGCTGCGAAAGATGACTGCCGGATTCCCGGCGATGAGGTAATCACCAGTCCTCCCGCCGGATTTCGGGTGATGTTCCTCGCGTTTATCATTCGCGGTCTTTCTCTCCCCCTTCACAAGTTTGTGAGGGGGTTACTCTGATTCTATGGGCTCCAGCTGCATCAGCTGACCCCAAACTCCATCCTTCACATTGCTTGCTACATCACCCTTTGGGAGTGCTGGCTCGGAATCGAGCCACACTTTGGGGTCTTCAAAAAACTTTTTAAACTAAAACGCCAGTTGGGCTCTAGGTTGGTAGTCTACGATATAGGAGGCTGCGGGATCCATGTAGACTCCAATGTCACATATTTCGCCATCAACTTCAATGCATCTGTCCAAGGGTGGAGGGAGAAGTGGTTCTATATTCGCGACCAGAAGGTTGATGAGGAACACTTCAGCCTCACGCCTTTTGATCCGATGGTAGTATGCAATAGAAAGAGGTCGTGGAAAAACACGGTGATACCCGGCGAAGCTAAGGAAACCGAGGCTCTGTACAAGCGTGTTTGCGACCTTGAGCTCCGCATAGGCAAGGAAGTAGGCGGCACAGACCTCATTCGCACCTAGATGTACCGTCGAGTGCAGCCACTGTAGGCTAGGGCGCATCCGATGTGCTGCTGGACTGGCGTTGACGATGCCACTCGCATCTCGCTAGAGAACATTTCTTCGGGTGAAGTAGACAAGAGGTTTCGGCTGCTGACCAAGTACATAGCCAAGGAGAGACTCCCTGGCGACTCAGCCATACCCCCTTCTATGCGAGTCATCCTCCGCCTGACGTGGATTTCTCTTGAGCTCTTCTTGTTTTTGATTGCCTGTTAGGTTTCCTTGTATACTGACGTTTGTTCCTTGTTTTAGGACTAGAAGGTGACCACTGTGTTGCCTCCTCAGCCCGAGGGAGTGACCCCTCGTGAAGCCGAAGATGAGGATGAGTCAGGCTCCACCGTTACTGCTGAGGAAGAGCACGAAGCCCCCGAGTCCGGCAAGAACAGGACTCGCAAGCGCTTCCGAAGCGAGGACTCGGATGCATCTTCGCTGACGATGCTGGAGGGTCCTCCGACTGTGGTAGAGGAGCCAATTCCTTCTATGCCTATGCGCGCCATGGCTCCTCCTTCACGGAAGAAACTGAGGACACCAAAGGAGGCATCCGAGGATTCATTCGACCTTGACAATTTTGATGGGTATGTTTTATACTCATGCTAGCTCGTCTTTGTTTCCCAAAATCTGTTCTTCTGAAGTAATTTTGCATGAATTTGTAGCCAAACTACGTCATCATCGTCCGATGACTGTCGCTCTGTGAAGGAGACTGGAGTCACAGACTCCAAAGACAAGGAGATGGTGGCACGATCTCCTTCTCCCCAGGTGGCGGCCAACTCTGGTACCAATTCTTCAGGTTCTCCCCACACCGGGGGGAACCAGATGGTTGCCCGGTCGTCTACGCAGAAGGAAACTTTGGAGTCCCTGGAGGAACATGTGAGTTTTCTTGTCATTGGCAGTCAAAATTTGGTTGATGCTTGCTGGCTCGTGGTTGATGTAGAGCTCGTTGGGAACCCCAAGAGGAAGGTATGATGAGCACAACAACAAGTTTTCCCTCAGTTATGAGACCAAGGTTTAATCGAACCAGTAGGAGCAAGGAAATACCCCAAAGGTGTTACTAGCTGAGCTTTGGCAGGGCGCACTACCGGTGCTAGTAGCAACGTGGAGACCTGCACAACACAACCACATAACTTTGTCCCCAACTTGCGATGAGGTTGTCAATCTCACCATGTTTTGCGGAAAACAAAGGATTAAACGTATCGAATGGAAAGAAGTAAAAGTTTACAGAAAGTAAACATAAAGCAGTAAAAGATTGTAGATTGTATGTAAAGTAAAGGACCGGGATCCATAGTTCACTAGAGGTGGCTCTCCTAAGATAGATAACATGCTGGGTGAACAAATTACAGCGGGGCAATTGACAAACACCGAGAAAGCAATACATGCATATACTAATCATCTTGACTCCTCTAAGACTTGATTGGGCATTACAACATAATACATAGACATATCCAACTGCATCTATGACTAATAATCCACCTTCATGTTATCATCGAACCCCTCCAATATTAAGTTGCAAACAGCAGTTATTGCTTCTGAACTGCGTGTAAAGTAAACAATACAATTGTTCTATGAACAAATGATCGTTGTTTTCTCCCTAGTAGCAACAACACATCTAGTACCTTAGAGATTTATGTCACTTTCCCAGATTACCAGAGGCATGAACCCACTATCGAGCATAAATACTAACTCTTGGAGTTGCTAGCATCTACTTGGCCAAGATAGCTACTAACAACGGAAAGCATGCAAGATCTCAAATAACAAAGACATGATAGAATCAATAATCAATCTGAAATAGCATCTCAATATCCATCGGATCCCCGCAAACACAACATGTATGGATTACAAATAGATGATCTTGATCATGAACGGAGCTCACAAGATCTAAAATGAAAGCACAAAGGAGGAGAAACCAGCCATCTAGGTACTACATGGATCCGTAGTCCAAGGATGAACTACTCACGCATCACACCGGAGGCTTGCATGGTGATGAAGAAGGCCTCTAGGGTGAATTCCCTCTCGGCGGTCTTGGGAAGAGCTTGATCCTCCGATCTAGGGATGGAGATGACGGCTGACTCAAACTCTTCGTGGATTTTTATCGGGTACCTAGGGTTTTCGTCCGAGGGCAACTTATAGGCGGAAGGAGAGGCCGAGGGGTGCAGGAGCCACCACACCACCTGGCGCGGGCCAGGCCTGGCCGTCTTGGCCAGGTGGTGTGGCCTCGCCCCTCCTCTCGTGATCCGGCACTTGATCCCTTCCGAAAAATAGGCACTTTGGCTTTTGTCCGTCAATTCGAGAATATTCATTTTCTGACTTTCCTGGAACCAAAAACAGCAGAAAACAGGCAGCTGGCACTATGGCTCTTGTTATTAGGTTAGTCCAAGAAATCATATGAAAAGTACTCCAAAGTTGGAACAAAACACAAGAAAGTGGATAAAACTAAGCATGGAACATCAAAAATTATAGATACATTTGCAATGTATCAACATCCCCAAGCTTAACTCACCTCGTCCTCGAGTAGGTAAGTGATAAAAAGAAATAATTTTTGAGGTGACATGCACCATCAAAGACTTGATCAAGGTATTTGCAAAACATTCAAAGCTGGGATCATAGTACTTCAATCATAACATGAAGGACAAAGTTCTAGCAATAAGCAAAGAAACTATAATGCAACATGAAAAGGCACAAACAAACGATTCATGAATAACAATGCTTTGCAAGACGTTTGTTTGTTTCACATAAAGAAAACATAGCATAGTAGCATTCAGCTTGTCCCTCATAGAGTAGCAAACATAAATGCATAGGACACCTTCAAACTTCATAAGAGTGACTAGATACAAATAGTTTAAAATACGCAATATCAAGTTATGCATCAATCAACTAGTCTTGGGACAATGCACATGGAACTAAGAATGGCCACTATGCTCTCAAAGTAGGTGCATAAAGATAGAAGGTGAGACTAAATATAATGGTGGAAGAAAGGCCTTTTGTAAAAGGAAGTAGGGATTCAAGTCTCATAAAGAGCTTCCAAAAATTATGATACTTAAAGCTTTCAGCTCTCATTGCCCCTATCATAAGCATCTTGAAGTGATTAAGGTTAAAGTGAACAAACTATGGTGTACATGCTTCATGAAGTATAAGTCAGAAATCTCATGTCCCTTGTATACGAGGGCCGCTCCTCATGCTACTCAAGTTTAGTCACCGGTAAGTTCTTGTCATTGTAAGTACATGTGTATCATTGAGAACCACCAACGGAGTACCCCTTGCCCGATGATACGGAAGAATCCCCATATCAAAATGACAAGGCAAGCAGACAACGAGCATCTAATCATTCTTCTTATTTACCATGGGAATATGGTGCTTTTTTCTCTCTTTCCTCTTTTCATAGTATCTCTTTTTTTTCTTTTCTCTTTTTTCTCAATATAGGACTCTTTTTTTATAAGAAGAATGCTTCATAGACAGCTCATTATGGTTACGCTGCAGGTTTCCACCATGTCAGCATGGATTAGACCAGCGGCCTAGGCGTTTCTCTAACACATATACATAACTCCATGGACTTACAAGCTCCCCTTTCATTTCACACCGACGACATCCATATACAAAAGAGCATGATATCAACTAGGTACAAGTACCAAGTGCAATGTTGAAAGCGTTCCCCATGAAAGCATGGTTCTGCTAATCCCCAACAAATAAGTGCAAGCATATACAACACAGATGACACAATGGTTCAAGTTTATTAAGGGTAAGAAAAGTAAAGTATTCCATCAAGTTCGTGAGAGCTTTAATCACTAGTTTTCTCATAACAAGTTTAATTTGGAAGGTAAACAAAAGCATGAATATACTTGGAATAGCATAAGCTAGTAGGTAGGTATGGTGGACTCTTTGGAATAACTTGGTTTAGGGAGTTGGATGCATGAGCAGAACTCATACTTGGTTGTGGAGGCTAGCAAAAAGGCGGGGCGACAAACTAAGAGAGCAATAATGGCCATAACCATGCAGAGCGACAAAACATCATTGATCAAAGCATAAAGTGATACTACAAGTTGAAAACTAAAGGATCATAAAGGCTATGGTGACTTGAGATAGTCATAACATGGTGTGAGCATGTGCCAAGTCAACCCAAATAAAGCATCAAAGGAGAATACCACTATACTATGCTTTAATATGCTAAAACAACGCATGATTCATCTAAGGCACATTAAGCAATCTCAATTGTTTATAACAAGTCATGCTACAGGAAATAATACTAAGCATAAAGCCAAAACAATATCAAGCATGGCATGACAAAGCATAGGCCCATCAAAACAGGCTCTTTTTACCACATAAGCATGAACTTTCCTACTCTTTTCCAAACCAAACCAAACTATTTGCAAACCAAAGTGTGAAAGAGGGGGTCCAACCAATTTATTTAGAAAACTAAGCAAACCAAAGCAAACGAAAACCAAAACCAAAACAAAAACGAAAAAGAAGATGCTCCAAGAAAAACACAACTGTGCATGAAACAATAAAAATGAAGTGTTTGGAAGAAACCTGGAATTTTTATTGATGAAGAAGGGGAATGCCTTGGGCATCCCCAAGCTTTGACGCTTGTACTTCTTGGATATTTCTTGGGGTGACTCGCGTGGCATCCCCAAGCTTGAGATTTAGTCCATCCTTCATCTCATTACTCATTCCTTCCATACACCTGAAATTTTCCCTTCATACAAAACTTCACACAATCTTTATTAGCAACATTAGTGCACTCAAGATAATAAGTCTTTAGGTTCAGTTCTAACGCCAATAAAACTTCCATTAAAACACTAGCTACTGTAGTACTTC
Source organism: Avena insularis (assembly GCA_023614405.1). Lineage (NCBI taxonomy): Eukaryota > Viridiplantae > Streptophyta > Magnoliopsida > Poales > Poaceae > Avena > Avena insularis. The sequence goes on along the minus strand of CM042692.1, from coordinate 491,412,423 downwards.
CCCCAAAAAGCTCAATTTTCCAAAATAACTCAAGAAGGAACCAACAAGAAGCAAATGCAGAAAATGGCAGAAATCTGTCAAAACAGACCAGCAGGTAAATAAGAATTTTTTCGAAGACCTTATGTTGCTCAAATCAAAAAGTGTTGAGCTAACGAAAGTTAGATAACAACCTGGGTCAGAAGCAAAAAAAATTACAGCTCAATCCGACGTATAGAGCTCTCTCAGGAATTTTTACGGTGAAGCACAGAAATCTGTTTCGGGACAACAACTTTCCCAATCATTACTTCTCTCTCATTAGAGGTTACTCTTGGCACAAAAAGCAAATAAAAAGGATAAGGATAGGTTATTACAGAGGTAATAACTTCCAAGACTCATCTAAAACTCTTGGGTTATCTCCCAACAAGTACTTTTCTTTAATGCCTTTAAGTTAGGCATAAGAAGCAAAGAAAGAATGAAGTGTTCTCAAATGAAGAAGCATTAAAACCAACTTTCTTGCCCTGACCTCTCTTACTTTTATTCTTAGCCTTGGGGAAAATATGATTGTTTGGTGGAGAAGAAAGGTGCATGGTCCCCTTTCCCACATCTATTATTGCTCCAAGAAGTTCTAATAGGGACCTTCCAAGTGTAATTTGTCCTTTTCCTGCACATTCAATAACAAGATAATCAATAGAAATCGTTTTCCCAAGGATCTTTGTAAACACTCCTTCAGCTATTCCAAGAGGTAATATGGTAGTATTATTAGTAAGAGATATTTCTTTTCCTCCCTCAATGAGCCCCCAAGTATTCAGAGATTTATAAATATCTTTGGGCATAAGGCAAAATTCAGACATGATATCACAGCGAGCTTGAAAAGTTTCAGCGTTCATCTCAATCTTTACTGTAGGGAACCACTTTGATGGTTCAGAGTTTATTGGGACATAATCGTGATGCTCCCTAAGCGTATTATAGCACCCTTCTAATCTAGTAGTGCTAGCCTCAAGAGTGTCCAACCTAGCAAATATTTTTGCGAAGGAAATATCAGTTTGGCTAGGCATGTTGTAAGTGAGGATCAATTTCTTTATAGCATTAATAGCATCATCCTCATTACATTGGAGGAAGTCTCCTCCCACAATAGCATCTAGGGCATATCTATAGCAAAGAGCAATCCCAAGGTAAAAACTGCTAAGGAACAAGCTTTGAGTCATTTTAGGCTTAGTTTTTTCATGTAGATCAGAGATTCTAGACCAAGCTTCCTCAAGACATTCCTCAATTCCTTGTTTAAAAGTGAAAATCATTTCCTTGGGTGACATAGTGACAGGAGCAAGGCTAGACATAATGAGATAGGAACTAATTTGTTTGTGTTTTTGAAATAAGAAAGCAAACAAGTAAAACTAATTTTTGTTTTGTTTTTTGAAGAACAAAACAAGCAAACAAAGCAAAAAGAAGCTAAGCAAAACAAAAACAACAAGGTAAAGAGATTGGTTATGAGGGACTCTCCTTGTGAAGATGTCCTTGACTCCCCGGGAATGGCGCTAGAAAAATCTTTGCTGGCTCGTGGTTGATGTAGAGCTCATTGGGAACCCCAAGAGGAAGGTATGATGAACACAGCAGCAAGTTTTCCCTTGGTTATGAGACCAAAGTTTAATCGAACCAGTAGGAGCAAGGAAACACCCCAAAGGTGTTACTAGCTGAGCTTTGGCAGGGCGCACTACCGGTGCTAGTAGCAACGTGGAGACCTGCACAACACAACCACGAAACTTTGTCCCCAACTTGCAATGAGGTTGTCAATATCACCGTGTTTTGCGGAAAACATAGGATTAAACGTATCGAATGGAAAGAAGTAAAAGTTTGCAGAAAGTAAACGCAAAGCAGTAAAAGATTGTAGATTGTATGTAAAGTAAAGGACCGGGATCCATAGTTCACTAGAGGTGGCTCTCCTAAGATAGATAACATGCTGGGTGAACAAATTACAGCGAGGCAATTGACAAACACCGAGAAAGCAATACATGCATATACTAATCATCTTGACTCCTCTGAGACTTGATTGGGCATTAAAACATAATACATAGACCGCCATCCAACTGCATCTATGACTAATAATCCACCTTCAGGTTATCATCCGAACCCCCTCCAGTATTAAGTTGCAAGCAACAGATTATTGCTTTACGAACTGCGTGTAAAGTAAACATTACAATTGTTCTATGAACAAAGGATCATTGTTTTCTCCCTAGTAGCAACAACACATCTAGTACCTTAGAGATTTCTGTCACTTCCCCATATTACCAGAGGCATGAACCCACTATCGAGCATAAATACTAACTCTTGGAGTTGCTAGCATCTACTTGGCCAAGATAGCTACTAACAACAGAAGGCATGCAAGATCTCAAATAACAAAGACATGATAGAATCAATAATCAATCTGAAATAGCATCTCAATATCCATCGGATCCCCGCAAACACAACATGTATGGATTACAAATAGATGATCTTGATCATGAACGGAGCTCACAAGATCTAAACATGAAAGCACAAAGGAGGAGAAACCAGCCATCTAGCTACTACATGGATCCGTAGTCCAAGGATGAACTACTCACGCATCACACCGGAGGCTTGCATGGTGATGAAGAAGGCCTCAAGGGTGAATTCCCCTCTCCGGCAGGGTGCCGGGAAGAGCTTCAGATCCCTCCCGATCTAGGGATGGAGATGACGGCGGCTACAGACTCTTTCATGGATTTCTGATCGGGTACCTAGGGTTTTCGTCCCGAGGGCAACTTATAGGCGGAAGGAGAGGTCGAGGGGGTGCCGGGAGCCACCACACCACCCCCTGGCACGGGCCAGGCCTGGCCGCGTGGCCGGCCCCTGGCCCCTCTCCGTCTCGTATTCTGGCACTTGAACCTTTTCGGAAAAACAGGCACTTTGGCTTTTGTCCCGTCCAATTCCGAGAATATTCATTTTCTGACTTTCCTGGAACCAAAAATAGCAGAAACAGGCAGCTGGCACTATGGATCTTGTTAATAGGTTAGTCCAAGAAATCATATGAAAAGTACTCCAAAGTTGGAACAAAACACAAGAAAGTGGATAAAACTAAGCATGGAACATCAAAAATTATAGATACATATGCAATGTATCAATGCTCATGCTTCCCTTTTTTGTAGCCTGTCTTGAAGGAATCCACTCGCTTCGCCGAACAAATTATTTTCCCTGGGCCGTCAGCATGCTTCATTGGAAGCCCGTCATCGTGCCTTTGAAGGTGAGTTCGCACTCTTTCATTCGTGCCTTTTGTATTAAAATTGGTGGGTTTGAGTTGTGCTGTTTCCATTTGCAGGTGAGCATAATGAGATTCTTCGTCGCGTCGACTCCCTCTAGAAGGGTCTTGCTACCATGGAGAAGAAACGTGACGAGGCACTTGAAGCCTTGGAACGCTCCGCCCAGGAGTTGAAGACTCGCGAGGAGAACCTGCTGGCAGCTGCAGCTGATAGAGAAAAAGTGTTCGTAGAACAACTTTTATCTGTAGCTAAGGCACTCTCGGGTACGATGCTGCATCATTTTGTTTGCTATGTACTTTGTCTGTATGTTGTTGTACTCATATGCATCTTCTGCGAATGCTGCCGGTGCGGACTTCGACGCTCAAGCTTTGGCCCACTCAGATGCTTTGGTCGGTGTTGTGGCTGCAGTCAAAGACCGCATTGTCTCCCTGAAGGACTCACTTGAGAAGGCCAAGGGCATGCTTGGGCGTCTTCGAGAGGAGATGGTCCCCAAGGCCAAGCTGATCGAAGATCTCGATGGCTTGGTGGAGTCCTTCGCTGGAGGCGTGCCCATGGACTTCAAGAATGCTTAGAGGGGGGTTGGAGCGACTATGGGGCTCATGATGGCGCAAGCTCATGACGTTGATATGAGCCCCATCAAGGTCTCCTCGGTGATGCCGGTCACTGCGGATGGCCAACAGGTAGTGTTTGCTCCCTTTGCCACTAGTTGCAATAAATATGGGCCTCGACTCATTGAGACACTCGCAAATATTCGGCGGAGCTGAGGCGCTTGAAGACGGCAAAAGCCACGGCATCAGAGGCTGTAACCGAGAAGGATGTGGCGTCGGAGACTGCCACAGACTCCAAGAGGCCCCCCGAGTGCCAACGCGTAGCTGTAGTCTGCTGCTTAGTCGTCTTTTGTAATTGTCTAGTTTTTCCTTCTTGAATTGTACCTTGCAGGGGTACCCCTTTTGAGACTTACTGAATGATGTCTGCAAGAGCACAGGTCATTTGTAGCTAGTTTCGAAGTTCAGATATCGATCCCACAGGGAGCCCAAAGGTAAGTGTTTATTGGTAAAGTCTCTGTCACACCCGAAGTTGTCACAGGTCTTCGAGTGAATTGACTGCAAGTGTTGAAATAAGAATGGGTTTTGATTAAATGCGATAGATTTAAATAAGACTAGAATGTAAACTTCAGAAATAAAAAGCATAAAAATAAAGAATGGCTTTGCTTGTTTGTTGTTTCCTGTAGATGACAAAAGAAGGCGCGGGGAAATTCAGTTCATGGTGATAGTGAATGTGCTAGGGGGATGAATGGTGAATGCAACAATTATAATCCTATAGATATATGTGTAGGCGAATAGCCCATAATTATCCGGAACTCCTCTTAGTAGATTTCATCCCAACTTCAATAATCCTACTAGCCTGCTACCAAAACCATGGTCAGACACTAGACGATTAAGACCCTTCAGGTTGCTTAGCGATTAAGCTCCTTGGATCGGACTAATGCAATAATCAAGGTGGTTACTCGTTATCCTCGAGTCAACTAGATTTCCATTGATATCCCTGTGTCATCCAGGGGTTGCCGGTCCACTAGCGTACAAGACCTTATCTATGTAGAACAAGGTATCATGTTGTCTGAGCCCTTAATTGGACAACAAGCATTAGGCATCCCATAGATAGTCAAGCACACATATTATATTACTTAGAATCAATCACAAATCAATGGAATATATGAAGGCACATCACATCTAGCAATCCCCTACATCTCCCACGCCTAAGGGAATTACTCACACATGAGAGAAGAACAGATCATCAATATAATTGAATAAAGGGAATTCGTCTTGGTATTACCATGGAGATCCATAATAAGAATAGAAAAATATCCAACACAATTCAAGATGGGAAGAAACAATCTCAAACCCTAGTCTTGCAAGGTGTAGATCCCTCTCTCTCTCAAGTACAAGTAGTGGCTATGGGGGTGAATTAGCTAGGAGGTCGAAGATCGTGGAGCGAGATGAAGAACGTCTCCTCCTTCTTCTCTGGATCTCTTCTTTATCCCTTCTGGATGGTGTGGCGGCTGCTGTGTTCTATTTTCATCCCCTGTCCCTTCATGGAAGTTGTTCCTTTTGACAAGACAGAGGCGGCAACAACTATATGTCGGGAACTATACGGCCATTCCTGCCGTATAGTTGGTCGTCACGCCATCTGTGAGCTCCCCTCGTGTGCTTCTAAAGTGGGACTTTCTTGTTTTCTCCATAATATTGTATTTCTCTAGTTAAATCCTTCTGTTGACCTTCAGAACCTGAAACACACATTAAAATCCAAGTTTTCTTCGCTACCGAAGTATTAGCGTTAGGTAAAACCAGAAAATGATCAAATATGGGAGAAAACCATCAATAAAAGCCATCAAAAATATGTCGAATCTCATAGCTATCAACTCCCCCAATCTTAGATGTTGCTCGTCCTCGAGTGACAAGGAAATAAGGAAGAATAGTGGAGATTCGAGACTGAAAGTAAAGGAACTTACAAGTTTGAAGTGGTGTCAAATTCTTTTCTTCTCAATCCCTGCAATCTTAAACATGATCATACAAGTATTCACAAGATTGCACTGAGTCCACTTCCTAAACACGTATATCTTGCTAGCAAATAAATCATATGCCCAAGCAAGCGTCGGAAGTTTTAACTAGGAAGGTGAGACAAATTCTTTTGGTGCCTCTTTTTGTTGAGAGATGAAAACTTTTTGTTCTTGCTTACTTAACCAATTAAGAATACTCAAGTTGGCATCAAAATATTTAATTTAAGAACAACTCATCTATTCCCATGTCAAAGACTCTCAAAGCACCTTTTTCTTTCTCTTGTCTTTCAAAAACTTCAACTCTTTCATAGAGAAATTATGCCACTATTTTTAACATGTTAATCGAGGTTGTGTTGTGCACTCGTGACCATCCAATAGATACTGTTGAGCAATAATGGGCCAGAGGAGTACTATAACTTCACTTGGAACGTGAAACCATGAGTAGACTAAAAAAATTACACGTCATAGCATTGCTGCTATAGACGTTTACATAACTCAATAGCCGAAATCAAGTGGTTTCCCACATTTAGATCGTTCGTTGGCCAGCAGAGTTAATAGTTCCTCATGGAGCACGACAGAGTCGTAATGATACGCGTAAAGCAATATCTTACGGTAATTATTAGAAAAAGTAGTGGCATCATTTCTACTACTTCGAAGCGTCCATTTAATCAAACAATTTTAATAAAGGGTACTATCAAGTCTATTTATATTAAGCACAATTGGGATGGAGTAGTTCTAAAATCAAATTCTTTGAGCTAAACATGGACTCAAGTCATCTTTCATATGCTTTTTCTTTTTGTAAAAATGTAGGAACTATTTTAACCAAGTTCATTGCTCATTGTTTCAAAGCTAAAAATGAGACACTATCAAAGGAGTAGAATTTGTAAGATAACAAGCTCAGTGGGGAGTGACTCTAGTGCAAGCAAGTAAATAATTCTAGGATCAATTTAAGGTTGCAAGGAGTGTGATGAAAGGAATGTGATACCTCTTCTTGCTTGCTTTGTTCGTGTATTCAAGTCGAACCTCTCCTATATTTCCATATTGCCAAATCACCTGAAATCAAGCAATATCCGATTGAAACAAACTTACAAATAAAATTACAACTTTTTTTTTGTATTTTTAGTTTAGGAATGAAAAATTGAAAATAAACATGCAATTTTTAAAGAAATAAATCAAAAGAAGAAATAAAAACATGAATGCAAAGTTTGGAGGTTTTCAAACCTCCCCAACCTTAGGCAATTGCCAGGCTCAGTTATTGCCGTCATTCGGCTGCTGCGGCGTGTACTGCTGGTAGAAGTCGGGGAAGTAAGCCATGAAGTGACTGAAGTTGTGAGTCAGAGTTTTCACATCTTCATTCACATCTTGAAGCGTGTGGCCGATCTCCCCAACACACTGGTTGAGCTGCTGGAACTCCTGGTAGGGGACGTAGTCGTACCCCTACTGTGGCTGGTTGGGCCATGGTTCCCAGGCTCCTCCTGGCTCTTGCTATTGTCCTTCCCAAGCAGGGTTGTGTCCCTGATCTCCCTCCTGCTCCTGCTCCTGCTCATCCTGCTGACCTTCATCTTCCTCCTCATCGGCCTAGTGCACGACCAAGATCTCGGTCACTTGGTCCTTGGTGAGGATCCAAGTGTCCTTCTCTACTATCAAGAAGGCCTCTAGGAATGGCAGTTGAACCTGCTCAATCTGTGTATCATCAAGATAACTAAATTTATATTCTCGGAGCCTCCGGTTAGCATGGTAAACACCAAGGAAGCCATAAGCATTCAAATACTTGACGTCCATAAGTTTGGAGCCATCAACAGGTTCCATGACAAGTAGTACAACATTCAATGCATAGGCAAGGTGGGTTACCAATCCACCAATGCGAATATCACCTTTGGTCTTGTTGCTCTGGTGGCAGAAGTGCTGGATGAGTAGAGCTGCAGGATAGGGGGCTTTGCAGTGCAGTGGGAAAGAGGGCCTTGGTGATCATCGCCATGTCCGCATTGGCCATGGAACCAGTATCACCCATTCCCAACATTGTGGTGGCGAGGAACAAAGCAAAGTAGCGAATGGTTGGGTTCTGAATGGTGGACATCTTCTTGTGATAGAAGTGACTGCCACCATTGACAGAAATAACCTCCCAAGTCTCTCCACTTGTGGCGCTGTAGAGGTTAGTAATATTGGGCTCCCTAGTACGAGGGAGGCTAATGGCATCGCAAAATAGTTCGAAACTAATATCATAGTGCTGTCGGTTCATGTTGAAGCTGATGGTGCACGTGTTACCTTTCTCCATGTGGTCGTCGTAGAAGGAGGCCAGGAACTCATGGGTGAGTTTAGCGTAGGTGTCGTGGCTAACGAAGTTGATCACCACCAACCCTGATGATGGCTCAAAATATATCGAGCTTGTTGGGAACCCCAAGAGGAAGGTATGATGAGCACAACATCAAGTTTTCCCTCAGTTATGAAACCAAAGTTATCGAACCAGTAGGAGCAAGGAAACAACTGCAAGGTGTTGCTAGCAACTTGGAATCCTGCACAACACAACCACAGAACTTTGTCCCAACTTACAGTGAGGTTGTTAATCTCACCGATTTTGCTGAAAATAAAGGATTAAACGTATAGTGTGGAAGATAGTAATTGCTTGTAGAAAGTAAATAATAAACGGTAAACAGTATATGGTATATGAATGGTAAAAGCATGGATCGGGGTCCATAGTTCACTAGAGGTGTTTCTCCTTAAGATAGATAACATGTTGGGTGAACAAATTACAGCGAGGCAATTGACAGATTTGAGAAAGCATAACAATGCATATACTAGACATCTTGATTCCTATGAGATTTGATTGGGCATTACAACATTATACATAAACCATAATCCAACTACATCTATGACTAATAATCCACCTCCAGGTTATCATCCGAACCCCTTCCAGTATTAAGTTGCAAGCAACAGATAATTGCATTAAGCAAAGTGTGTAAAGTAAACAATACGATCGCCCCATGGACAAATGATTGTTGTTTTCTCCCTAGTAGCAACAACACATCTACAACCTTAGAGATTCTTGTCACTTCCCCAGATTACTAGAGGCATGAACCCACTATCGAACATAAATACTCCCTCTTGGAGTTGCTAGCATCTACTTGGCCAAGATAGCTATTAACGAAATATAGCATGCAAGATCACAAATAACATAGACATGATGGAATCAATAATCAATCTGAAATAGCATCTCAATATCCATCGGATCCCCGCAAACACAACATGTAAGATTACAAATAGATGATCTTGATCATTAATGGAGCTCACAAGATCTAAAGATGATATCACAAAGGAGGAGAACCAACCATCTAGCTACTACATGGACCCGTAGTCCAAGGGTGAACTACTCACGCATCACTCCGGAGGCTTGAATGGTGATGAAGAAGGCCTCCAGGGTGATCTCTCCCTTCTGGCAGGGTGCCAGGAAGAGCTTCGGATCCCCCTGATCTAGGGATGGAGATGGCGGCGGCTACAGACTCTTTCATGGATTTTTGATTGGGTCCCTAGGGTTTTCGTCCTGGGAGGCTTTTATAGTCAAAGGGGCAAGGTCGGTGGAGTACCAGAGGGCCCACACCCCTGGTGGCGCGCCCCCAGGCTGCACCACCACTAGGTGTGGCTGCCCTGGTGCGCCACTTCGTCTCCCCTTCGGTGTCCGTATTGCTTCGGGTAAAATATTGACTTTGGCTTTTGCCCCATCTAATTCCGAGAATATTTCCTTACTAGCTTTTCTGAAACCAAAAACAGCAGAAAACAGGCAACTGGCACTGTGGCATCTTGTTAATAGGTTAGTTCCAGAAAATGTATAAAAATACCTCAAAGTGTGAACAAAACATAAGAAAGTAGATATTAAACAAGCATGGAACATCAAAACTTATAGATACGTTTACGACGTATCAACATCCCCAGGCTTAACTCCTGCTCGTCCTCGAGTAGTTAAGTGATAAAAAATAATAATTTTTGAGGTGACATGCACCATCACAATCTTGATCAAGGTATTTGTAAAACATTGATAGCTGGAATCAAAGTACTCTAAACATAAGCATGAAAGATAGAGTTCTAACAATAAGACATAGCAACTCTGTTGTAACATGAAAAGGTACAAACAAAAGATCATGGATAACAATGCATTGAAAGACGTTTGTTTGTTTCACATATAGAAAACATAATAAAAGTGGTATTCAGCTTGTCCCTCATGGTATAACAAAACATAAATTCCTAGGACCCCTTCAAAGTTCATAAGGGTGACTAGATACAAATAATTTAAGAACAAGCAATATCAAAGTTATGAATCAATCAAAAAGTTTCGGGACAATGCACATTAAACTAAGAATGACCACTATGCTCTCTTAATAGGTGCATAACGATAGAAGATGGAGACACAACATAAAAGTAAAAAGAGAGGCCCTTCACAAAGGGAAGCAGAGATTCCAGTTTCATAAAGAGCTTCCAAAAATTATGGTACTTATTAGCTTTCAGCTCTCATTGCCCCTATCATAAGCATCTTGAGGTGATTAAGGTTAAAGTGACACGAATATGAAGATAAGCTTGACAAGTTATAATTTGAGAATCTCTTGCCCTGTGCTTACGAGTACCGAACCTCATGCTACTCAACTTCAGTAACAAGTAAGTTCTTGTCATTGTAAGTACATGTGTATCATAGAGAACCACCAACGGGGTACCCCTTGCCCCATGATACATGAGCTATCCCATATGAAAATGACAAGGCAACAAACAATGAGCATCTCAGCGATCTTTTTATTTGCTATTTTCATAGGTTTTTATTCAGGATGCTTCATAGAATGCTCACTATGGTTATGCTACAAGTTTCCACCATGATTAGGCATGGCTTAGGATATCCTCCCAAGCGTTTATCTAACACACATACAAACTCCATGAGCTTACAAGCTCCCCTTTTATTTCACACCGTCGGGATCCATAAGCAAAATATCATGATATCAACTGATTAATAAGTGCAATGTTGAAAGCGTTCCCCATGACAACATGGTTCTGCTAATTCACAACTTATAAAGTGCAAGCATATAAGCAACATAGATGGATACAATGGTTCAAGTTTATTAAGAGCAAGAAAGTAAAGTGTGCATCAAGTTCGTGAGAGCTTTAATCACTAATTTTCACATAACAAATTTAATTTGGAAGGTAGATAAAAACATGAATATACTCGGAATGGTGTAACACACCATGTATAGGAATTTATAGTGGACTCTTTGGAATAACTTGGTTTGCTTGGGGGTTGGATACATGACTGGAACTCATACTTGGTATAGGTGGAGGCTAGCAAAAGAATGGGAGCAACCAACGAAGAGAGCAATAATTGCCATAATCATGCAAAGCGACAAAACATTATTAATTAAAGCATAAAGTGATATTACAAGTCAAAAACTAAATGATCATAGAGGCTAAGGTGACTGGTTCATAGTCTTACCATGGTGTAAGCATGTGCCAACTCAACCCAAATAAAGCATCAAAGGAGAATACCACAATATTATGCTTTTGTATGCTAAAACAAGGCATGATTCTTTCAAGGCACATTAAGCAATATCAATTGTTTGGAACAAGTCATGCTACATCAATAATCACTAAGTATAAAGTCAAAGCAATATCAAACATCACATGATAAAGTCCAGGCCATAGTCTAAACAAGCTCCTTTTGTACCACTTATAAGCATGAAACTTCCTACTCTTTTCCAATCACCAATCAACTCATTTGAAACCACATATGAATGCTGGGGTCCAACCAATTTATTTAAGAAAACCAAACAAAAGAAAACTAAAAACAAAAACGAAGACGCTCCAAGAACAACACAATTGTGCATGAAACAATAAAAATGAAGCGTTTGGAAGAAAACTTGAGATTTTTATTGATGAAGAAGGGGATGCCTTGGGCATCCCCAAGCTTTGACGCTTGTACTTCTTGAATATTTCTTGGGGTGACACGGGTGGCATCCCCAAGCTTGAGCTTTTGTCCATACTTCATCTCATCACATTAGTCTTCCCTACACTTTAAAATTTCCTTCATACAAAACTTCACACAATCTTCATTAGCAACATTAGTGTATTCTAGATAATAAGTCTTTAGGTTCAGTTTCAACGCAAGTATAACTTCCATTAAAACACAAGCTACTGTAGCAATTCCTTCTAAAATCTCAAGTGATCAAGGAGAACTCAAAGAGAAAGAGATTAAGAGGCAAATGCAAATAATGGCAGAAATCTGTCAAAACAGACCAGCAAGTAAAAACCGATTTTTTAGAAAACCTTTTGTTGCTCAAATCGAAAAGTGATAAACTAACGAAAGTTAGATAATAACCTGGGGCATAAGACAAAAAATACAGCTCAATCCGACGTATAGGGATTTTCACGATTTTTTACAGTGAAGCACAAAAAATCTATTTCTGGATAGCAACTTTCCCAAGTCTTACTTCTCTCTCATTAGAGGTTATTCTTGGCACAAAAACCACACAAAAAGGATAAGGAGAGGTTATACTAAAGCAATAACTTCCAAGACTCAACAAAAGAAAAACTTACTAAATAAAAATTTGGGTTATCTCCCAATAGTGCTTTTCTTTAACGCCTTTGAGCTAGGCTCAGTAATTTGAGAAGATGCTCACATAAGAAATATGAATTGAAGCAAAAGAGAGCATCAAGGAGCGAATATGATACACATTTAATTCTAACCCACTATCTATGCATAGGAATCTTGTAAGAAAATAAATCAAAGAAGCACATAGTAATAAGAATGGGTAGATAAAACAAGAGCAACGTTGGAACTTTCAATATAAAGAGGGTGTTTTAGTAACATGAGAATTCCAATAACCATATTTTCCTCTCTCAAAATTATTTTCAGTAGCATCATGAACAAACTCAATAATATAAGTATCACACTCATCCTCCTTTGGTAAGCATGGAGGGCGATCAAATAAGGGATTAGTTAAAGAGTTACTCTTATTGGGAGGTAGACATGGGTAACTGCTCCATTCTTCCTCCTCTTGATCATCACTCTCCTCCTCTTTTTCATCCAATGAGCTTCCATTTTCAGCAATTTCTTCTTCCATAGGCTCCTGCAAGGCATTAGTCTCTTCCGTTAGTGGAGAGCATCTATTAAGATATTCAAGAATATAGCCATTTTCTTCCTTGTAATTATCAAAGCAAAATTTAAGTATATCATAAACCTCATATTTATAAGGTGCATCATTAGTATTTTTAGGCAAATAAGCAAGTTCGAATGGACCCTTCCAAGCAATAAATTCTTCAATTTGTTCCACATCATAAAAGTCATAATTTCCCTTAACATAAGAAGATATGGTAACATCATCATTATACTCACATTGAAAAGGGAGGTGTTTATACCTCTTACAACAACAAGATTTATCAAAGCAATAAGTAACATTATAAGTAGAGCACATGTTTCTAGTATTGGTATACAATTTATTAATTTATTCCCATAAGTGTTTCCTGATGACCCACAAGTATAGGGGGTGTATCGCAGTATTTTCGAGGGAAGTGAAACCCAATTTATTGATTCGACACAAGGGGAGCCAAAGAATATTTATAAGCCTTAACAACTGAGTTATCAATTCAGTCACACTGAAACAATCTTGCTCACATCAGTTTATCAAGAGCAACAGTTTTGTAGTAGGAATAGTAAAATGTAATGATAGTAAAGTAAAGACAGTAGTAACAATAGCAGTAAACAGTAGGATTCGAGTGCGGTAGGCATAGGGATGGATGGACGGGCGTTGCATGGACAAGACAATTCACATAGCAATCAGAACATAGGGCAATTGCAGATAAATTAGATAAAGCATCCAAGTACTAGATAATCCTAGGCATGTGTTCCATATATAGTCATACGTGCTCGCAATGAGAACTTGCACAACGTCTTTTGTCCTGCCAGCCCGTTTGTAGCGGGGCCTCTAGGGAACTATTGGAAATTAAGGTGCTCCTTTTAATAGAGCACCGGAGCAAAGCATTAACACTCCGTGAACACATGTGATCCTCACATCAAAGCCATTCCCTCCGGTTATCCCGATTTCTGTCACTTCGGGGCCATTGGTTCCGGACAACAACGTGTGTATACAACTTGTAGATAAGACCATAAACAATACTATCATAATGAATCAATAACATGTTCAGATCTGAAATCATGGCACTCGAGCCCTAGTGACAAGCATTGAGCAAAACAAGTCACAACAAAGTCATAAAGCCCTAACAATCCGATGCCATTACATGAACAATCTCATCCAAACCCTACCATCCTCATAGCCTACAGCGGGAGATTACTCACTCAGAGATGGGGGAAACATGGATGGTCGATGGAGAAGCGATGGTGATGATGATGGCGATGATCTCCTCCAATTCCCCGTCTCGGCAGGGTGCTAGAATGGAGTTTCTGGTGCTATTTCGTGGAATCTGGTGGCGGCGGCGGAACGAAACTCCTTCCAGAAAAACATCGAACCCCCCCTGAGTTTTTAGGTCAGAAGGCAACTTATAGGCGAAGAGGGAGACCGAGGGGGAGTCTAGGGCGGCCAGACCACCCCCTGGCGCGGCCAGGCCCTGCCCGCGCGGCCAGGTGGTGTGGCTGGGCCCCAGCCCCGCTCCGTCTCATATTCTAGCTCCAGGAATCTTCTAGTGAAATAGGATTTTTGGCTTTTGTCTCGTCCAATTCTGAGAATATTCTTTTTCTGACTTTCCTGGAACCAAAAACAGCAGAAAACAGGCAGCTGGCACTATGGCTCTTATTAATAGGTTAGTCCAAGAAATCATATGAAAAGTACTCCAAAGTGTGGACAAAACACAAGAAAGTGAATAAAACCAAGCATGGAACATCAAAAATTATAGATACATTTGCAATGTATCAACATCCCCAAGCTTAACTCCCGCTCGTCCTCGAGTAGGTAAGTGATAAAAAGAAAGAATAATTTTTGAGGTGACATGCACCATCAAAGACTTGACCAAAGTATTTGTAAACATTCAAAGCTGGGATCATAGTACTTCAATCATGAAAGACAAAGTTCTAGCAATAAGACAAAGAAACTATGATGCAACATGAAAAGGCACAAACAAAAGATTCATGAATAATAATGCTTTGCAAGACGTTTGTTTGTTTCACATAAATAAAACATAGCATAGTTGTATTCAGCTTGTCCCTCATAGAGTAGCAAATATAAATGCATAGGACACCTTCAAAGTTCATAAGAGTGACTAGATACAAATAGTTTAAAACAAGAAATATCAAGTTATGCATCAATCAACTAGTCTTGGGACAATGCACATAGAACTAAGAATGGCCACTATGCTCTCAAAGTAGGTGCATAAAGGTAGAAGGTGGAGACTCAATATAATGGTAGAAGAAAGGCCTTCATAGAAGGAAGTAGGGATTCAAGTCTCATAAAGAGCTTCCAAAAATTATGGTACTTATAGCTTTCAGCTCTCATTGCCCCTACCATAAGCATCTTGAAGTGATTAAGGTTAAAGTGAACAAACTATGGTGTACATGCTTGACGAAGTATAAGTTAGGAATCTCATGTCCCTTGAATACGAGGGCCGCTCCTCATGCTACTCAAGTTTAGTCACCGGTAAGTTCTTGTCATCGTAAGTACATGTGTATCATAGAGAACCGCCAACGTGGTACCCCTTGCCCGATGATACGGAAGAATCCCCATATCAAAATGACAAGGCAAGTAGACAACGAGCATCTCAGCAATCTTCTTATTTACCATGGGAATATGGTGCTTTTTTCTCTCTTTCCTCTTTTCATAATCTCTTTTTTTTTATTTTTTTTATTTTTTCTCAATATCAGACTCTTTTTTTATAAGAAGAATGCTTCATAGACAGCTCATTATGGTTACGCTGCAGGTTTCCACCATGTCAGCATGGATTAGACCAGGCGCTTTCTCTAACACATATACATAACTCCATTGACTTACAAGCTCCCTTTCATTTCACAATCGACATCCATAGACAAAAGAGCATGATATCAACTAGGTACAAAGTACCCGTGCAATGTTGAAAGCGTTCCCCATGACAACATGGTTCTGCTAATCCCCAACAAATAAGTGCAAGCATATACAACACAGACGACACAATAGTTCAAGTTTATTAAGGGTAAGCAAAGTAAAGTATGCCATCAAGTTCGTGAGAGCTTTAATCACTAGTTTTCTCATAACAAGTTTAATTTGGAAGGTAAACAAAAGCATGAATATACTTGGAATAGCATAAGATAGTAGGTAGGTATGGTGGACTCTTTGGAATAACTTGGTTTAGGGAGTTGGATGCATGAGCGGAACTCATACTTGGTTGTGGAGGCTAGCAAAAGACTGGGAGCGACAAACTAAGAGAACAATAATGGCCATAACCATGCAGAGCGACAAAACATCATTGATCAAAGCATAAAGTGATACTACAAGTTGAAAACTAAAGGATCATAAAGGCTTATGGTGACTTGATATAGTCATAACATGGTGTGAGCATGCGCCAAGTCAACCCAAGTAAAGCATCAAAGGAGAATAACACTATACTATGCTTTAATATGCTAAAACAACGCATGATTCATCCAAGGCACATTAAGCAATCTCAATTGTTTATAACAAGTCATGCTACAACAAAGAATACTAAGCATAAAGCCAAAACAATATCAAGCATGGCATGACAAAGCATAGGCCACAGTCAAAAACAAACTGTCTTTACTACTTAAGCATGAGGTTTTCTACTCTTTTCCAAACCAAACCAAACTATTTGAACACCAATGTATGAAAGAGGGGGTCCAACCAATTTATTCAGAAAACTAAGCAAACAAAAGCAAACGAAAAACCAAAACAAAAACGAAAAAGAAGACGCTCCAAGAACAACACAACCGTACATGAAACAATAATAATGAAGCGTTTGGAAGAAACCTAGGATTTTTATTGACTTTGGCTCCCCTTCCGTCTCCACTTCGGCCTCTGTATTGCTTCGGGTAAAATATTGACTTTAGCTTTTGTCCCGTCCAATTCCGACAATATTTCCTTACTAGATTTTCTGAAACCAAAAACAGCAAAAAACAGGCAACTGGTACTGTGGCATCTTGTTAATAGGTTAGTTCCAGAAAATGTATAAAAATACTGCAAAGTGTGAACAAAACATAGGAAAGTAGATACTAAACAAGCATGGAACATCAAAAATTATAGATAAGTTTACGACGTATCACCCGACCTGCTGCATATGAGGTCAAAGTCCGTCTTCAACCCTGCCGCGGTGAGAAATTTGTGGTCGGCCCAACGCGTGGGCAGCACCCTCCTCGATGAAACAATGTCCATCTTGGAGTTGCACGGAGCTCGGGCCCTAGAACTTGAGCCCTCTCCCCATTGGCGCTTGCCCGAATGAAAAAGGTTATCGATTTTGTTCATCATGATGCACTAAAAAATTTCACCATAAAACCTTAGGCATATAGTTTCTATATGATATATGAACGATTCTACATGGAAAATTTTAATCCTAACATGAGAAATTAACAGGAAAAGCTAAATAGTCTTGAGTTCATCTACTAGATCAATGCGAAAATTTCAACCATGGAAATCTCAAAATAAAGCATGGATAGGGAGAGAAACATACCAATCTGTTGATTCCCCCACTCAAACGAACGAAATCCATGAAGAATCGAGAGTTCTAGGTGGATTTTTAGAGGTTTGGAGAGAGAATATGAGAGAAATAATGAGGAGAGGAGGAAGAACCTGCCGCCTTCGTGCGAATAAGTGGTCGGGCCGACCTATACGGCCGAAACTATACAAGCGGATGATGTTGCTCCACCCGTATAGTTGCGGCGGCGCCGACAACTAGGGTTTCTTTATTCAAAAATCATCTATACGGGCGCAACTATATGGCCGGATCAAAATGATCCTGCCGTATAGTTGGTCGTTAAACCTTTTGCCTATCGAGATAAATTTCTAAAACTAGCTTCGATATCTATACGACCGGAATTTTTATTCCCGCCGTATAGTTGGTCATTAAACTCCCAGTCCCTTTGGAATAGAAAATATGCGAAGGCATCGATATCTATACGGCCAGAACTATACGGCCGAAATTTTTATTCCCGCCGTATAGTTAGTCGTTAAACTCTTAGTACCATTAGAATAGAAAATCTGTGAAGGCATCGATATCTATACGACCAGGACTATACGGCCAGAATTTTTATTCCCGCCATATAGTTGATCACTAAACTCTCTGTGTCTTCGAAGAAAACTTGGTGATGCAAAGATAACTATACGACCGGAATTTTTTATTTCCGCCGTATAGTTGGTCGTTAAACCATCAACAAACACCAAAAAATTTCTATTTCTCCCAGGATACCTTCTTATTCCATAACTTAGCAAAATACCTTGTTTCTAACCAAAAAAATGGCAGTAAGAACTGTCGACCAACATTAGCATATTAAAAGCAAAATTTTAGCCTCTACAAGTGAAAAACTCAAACTTTAATTCTTCTTATTATTATCTACTCATTTAATCGATATTTCTACAACTTTTTAACAGCTGCATCTTCACGGGCGCGCTTCCGCAAGAATGTCTGTGAAAAAGTAGTAGGAATGGGATGAACTTTCTATTTTTTTATTCTACTAAATTGACGAAAATGGGTTGACTCCCATAAAGAATTTATTAAGAATGGTTGAATAATTCAACCTCTTCTCTCTTCTCAAATTCTTACCTTTGGTTGCCCCTTATCAATGGCACTTACCACGTGAACTCGTTTTGGCGGTGGAACATACCCTTCTCCTGCTTCTAGCTTCTTTAGAAAATACCGGATGATTTCAGCATCATAAACATTAAAGATTATCTTCCCTTCTGCACAATCTACTGATGCACCTGTAGTACTAAGGAAAGGTCTTCCAAGTATTATAGATAATCTTTCATCTTCTGGCATTTCAAGAATAATAAAATCAGTGGGAATAACATGTTCATTTATCCTAAGTAAGACATCCTCAATCATACCAACTGGTTATTTAGTGGACTTGTCGGTCATCTGTAAAGTGATAGTTGTAGGAGAATACTCCCCTAATCCTAACCTTTTATAGAGGGAGTATGACATTTCACTAACTCCTGCTCCTAGATCACATAAGGCATTGTGAATATCGGTTTTACCTATTGAGCATGAAATAGTTGGTATTTCGGGATCTCAAGACTTAGACAACAACTACCCGTTAGCAGGATAGGTAGTTACCATGGCAACAGTTTCAGTTATTTCTTTCTTTCTACTAAGAATATCATGAAGGAATTTACCATAAGTAGTGACTTTGATCGCATCCGCAAATGGGATTTCCAGACGAAGGTCACTAAGTGCCTTTATAAAGGAAATATAAATTACCTCCTACGGTGCTTTCTTTTTTCGATCAGGATAAGGAAGTTTTTTCTCGTCTGACTTACTCTTATCTTTTACCTTTTTTGGGGGGTTAGGCTCTTTAGTTTCTCTCTTTTGTTGTTGCTTATTGTTTTTCTTCTTTTCTACTACAACAACTTCATCCTCCTTACTTGTTTCTTTATATTCTCTTGGATCAACTGTTTCTACATTAGAGTCATAATGATCATCTTGTGCATCTTTCTGATCTTCCTCATTTTGTTCTTGGGTTTCAACTTCATCTTGAGGATCCACCAATGTATCATTTTCTTGGATTGCTTCAAGCAAGGCTTTTTCCTTGCGATCTTTTTCAGCTTCATATTCTGGTGGTCCTAAGGGTCCTGTAACAACTGCACCTCTTCTGGTGACAACATTAGCGGAAATAGAAACATCTTCGTCTTCACGAAGAAACATTTGATAACCAGATGCAATTTGTTCACACTAGGTTTCAATCATACTAAGGTACTTGTGAAAAAAGTTTTATTTCTTGGCCAATCTCATCATAGTTTTCAGTGAGTTCTGCCAAAATCTTTTTGTGTTTTTGGAAATGCTTATGCAAATTGTTATGAGATTTTACTTGTCGATGTTTTAATTCTTAAAAAACTTTCCTAGTTTCATCTTCTTCAGTAAAAACTTGGAACAAATCTTTTTTGATTTCCTTAGCAAGTTCAGAAGATATACCTTTTTCTTTCATAGTTTTGCGTACCTCAGGCATAAGATCAGGAGTTATCCGAAGTATCCCTTTTTCCGGCTTAGTACCAAAATCAGGATTATATAGAGAATCATTCTTAGCCCTAGTAGACATTAATTCCAAACATTCTTTAATAGTTAAAGTATTTATTGATCCTCCTGCTGAGAAGTCAAGCAACTCTCTACATTGAGTATTGAGACCATGGTAAAATAAATGGCAAATTGTTAGTTCAGAATAGCCATGATTAGGAATACTATTGATCATTCCAAAGAATCTTTCCCAGGCCTGTGGCTAGTTTTCTCCTAGGTTTTTTCTAAAGTTGCCTATGTTCTTTCTTAGTTCAGTTACCTTTTTAAAAGGAAGAAACCTATCTATGAATTTAGTAATGCAGTTTTCCCAACATTTAATGTAATGGCGAGGGAGAGAATATAACCAGTCTAGAGCTTTACCTTTAAGAGACCATCGAAATAATTTAAGACGAGAGAAGTCTCTTGGCAAACCTTTTGATCCAAGCTTGGTTATCACATCGTCAAACTCTCTAATATGTCTTCCTGGGTCTTCATCTTCCCTTCCACTAAAAGCTTTCTCCTGCAAAATTTTAATAATTCCACCATCAAATCGATATTCTCTAACTCCAGGATTAGGGAACTCTATTGGTTGTTTAAGAAATTCAGAACTTGGAGCACTTTATTCCCTGAGAGTTTTCTCAGGTTTCATAGGAGTTGTCCTGTAAATAGACATAATTTCCATAATATCACTCAGGTTTTCAACTTCAACTTATTTGGTCTTAAAAGTTTTTCAATAATTTCTCTGCACCTCTGAGCAGGCACGCGCTCAATATAATCTGGCAGATAAGTCCTACCAAAGCGTGTAGACCCTTTGTCTCCTAAGGAGAACATTTTGTAGTAGCAACACCTGAAATGTCAAAAGACAAACACTTAGTGCTTAGGTCCCTGGTAACGGCGCCAGAAAATAGCTTGATGTTTGCAAGAGCACATATCGTTTGTAGCTAGTTTCGAAGTTCAGATATCGATCCCACAGGGATCCCAAAGGTAAGTGTTTATTGGTAAAGTCTCTGTCACACCTGAAGTTGTCACAGGTCTTCGAGTGAATTGACTGCAAGTGTTGAAATAAGAATGAGTTTTGATTAAATGCGGTAGATTTAAATAAGACTAGAATGTAAACTTCAGAAATAAAAAGCATAAAAATAAAGAATGGCTTTGCTTGTTTGTTGTTTCCTGCAGATGACAAAAGAAGGCGTGGTGAAATTCAGTTCATGGTGATAGTGAATGTGCCAGGGGATGAATGGTGAATGTAACAATTATAATCTTATAGATATATGTGTAGGGGAATAACCCATAATTAGCCGGAACTCCTCTTGGTAGATTTCATCCCAACTTCAATAATCCTACTAGCCTGCTACCAAAACCATGGTCAGACACTAGACAATTAAGACCCTTCAGGTTGCTTAGCAATTAAGCTCCTTGGATCGGACTAATGCAATAAGCAGAGTGGTTACTCGTTATCCTCGAGTCAACTAGCTTTCCATTGATATCCCTGTGTCACCCAGGGGTTGCCGGTCCACTAGCGTACACGATCTTATCTATGTAGAACAAGGTATCATGTTGTCTGGGCCCTTAATTGGATAACAAGCATTAGGCATCCCACAAATAGTCAAGCACACATATTATAGTATATAGAATCAATCACAAATCAATGGAATATATGAAGGCACATCACATCTCACCAATCCGCTACATCTCCCACGCCCAAGGGAATTACACACACATGAGAGAAGAATAGATCATCAATATAATTGAATAAAGGGAATTCGTCTTGGTATTACCGTGGAGATCCATAATAAGAATAGAAAAATATCCAACACAATTCAAGATGGGAAGAAGCAATCTCAAACCCTAGTCTTGCCAGGTTGAGATCCCTCTCTCTCAAGTACAAGTAGTGGCTATGGGGGTGAATTGGCTAGGAGGTCGAAAATCGTGGAGCGAGATGAAGAACGTATCCTCCTTCTTCTCCGAATCTCTTCTTTCTCCTTTCTGGTTGGTGTGGCCGTTGCTGTGTTCTATTTTCGTCCCCCGTCCCTTCATGGAAGTTGTCCCTTTTGACAACACGGAGGCGGCGGCAACTATACGATGGCAACTATACGGCCATTCCTGCTGTATAGTTGGTCGTCATGCCGTCTGTGAGCTCCCCTCGCGTGCTTCCAAAGTGGGACTTGCTTGTTTTCTCCAGAATATTGTATTTCTCTAGTTAAATCCTTCTGTTGATGTTCAGAACCTGAAACACACATTAAAATCTAAGTTTTCTTCGCTACCAAAGTATTAGCGTTAGGTAAAACCAGAGAACGATCAAATCCGGGAGAAAACCATCAATAAAAGCCATAAAAAATATGTCGAATCTCATAGCTATCAACTCCCCCAAGCTTAGATGTTGCTCGTCCTCGAGTAACAAGGAAATAAGGAAGAATAGCGGAGATTCGAGACCGAAAGTAAAGGAACTTACAAGTTTTAAGTGGTGTGATACGTTGCAAACGTATCTATTGATGTTCCATGCTTGGTTTATATCTACTTTCTTATGTTTTGCACACAAATTGGAGTATTTTTATACACTTTGTTGGACTAACCTATTAACAAGATGCCACAGTGCCAGCTGCATGTTTTTTGCTATTTTTGATTCTAGGAAAGTCAGAAAATGAATATTCTCGGAATTGGACGGGACAAAAGCCAAAGTCAACATTTCACCGAGGGGGACACGGAGCCAGAATACAAGACGGAGAGGGGCCAAGGGCCGCCCACACCACCTGGCCACGCGGCCAGGCCTAGCCCGCGCCAGGGGGTGGTGTGGCCGCCTAGGGCACCCCCTCGGCCTCCCCTTTCGCCTATATATTGCCTCTGATACAGAAACCCTAAGTACACGATCAAAAATCCACGGAAGAGTCTGTAGCCGCCGTGATCTCCATCCCTAGATCGAGAGGGATCTGAAGCTCTTCCCGACACCCTTCCGGAGGGGAGAATTCACCCTGGAGGCCTTCTTCATCACCATGCAAGCTTCCGGTGTGATGCGTGAGTAGTTCATCCTTGGACTACGGGTCCATGTAGTAGCTAGATGGTTGGTTCCTCTCCTTTGTGCTATCATATTTAGATCTTGTGAGCTCCGTTAA
This sequence comes from Avena insularis, assembly GCA_023614405.1. Lineage (NCBI taxonomy): Eukaryota > Viridiplantae > Streptophyta > Magnoliopsida > Poales > Poaceae > Avena > Avena insularis. Next base: position 491,389,348 of record CM042692.1, on the reverse strand, counting down.
TGATCAAGATCATCTATTTGTAAACATACATGTTGTGTTTGCGGGGATCCGATGGATATTGAGACACTATTTTAGATTGATTATCGATTCTATCATGTCTTTGTTATTTGTGATCTTGCATGCTCTCCGTTGTTAGTAGCTATCTTGGCCGAGTAGATGCTAGCAACTCCAAGAGGGAGTATTTATGCTTGATAGTGGGTTCATGCCTCTAGTAATCTTGGGAAGTGACAAAAATCTCTAAGCTACTAGATGTGCTGTTGCTACTAGGGAGAAAATAGCAATCCTTTGTTCATAGAACAATTGTATTGTTTAGTTTACACGCAATGCTTAAAGCAATTATCTGTTGCTTGCAACTTAATACTGGAGGGGGTTCGGATGATAACCCGAAGGTGGATTATTAGTCATAGATGCAGTTGGATTACGGTCTATGTATAATGGTGTAATGCCCAATCAAATCTCATAGGATTCAAGATGATTAGTATATGCATGTATGCTTTCTCGATGTTTGTAAATTGCCCCGCTGTAATTTGTTCACCCAACATGTCATCTATCTTAAGGAGAATCACCTCTAGTGAACTATGGACCCCGGTCCTTTCTTTTACCATCAATCTACAACTGTTTACTAATTTCTGTTTACTTTCTGCAAGCCACTACTTTCTTCCACACAATACGTTTATTCTTTTGTTTTCAGCAAAACCGGTGAGATTGAGAACCTCACTGTAAGTTGGGGATAAAGTTATGTGGTTGTATTGTGCAGGATTCCAAGTTGGAAACAACACCTTGGAGGTGTTTCCTTGCTCCTACTAGTTCGATAACCTTGGTTTCATAACTGAGGGAAAACTTACTGTTGTTCTCATCATACCGTCCTCTTGGGGTTCCCCAACGAGCTCGATATCAACTACGAGCCAGCAAGTACTTTTCTGGCGCCGTTGCCGGGGAGTCAAGGACATCTTCACAAGGGGAGTCCTTCATAACCAATCTCTTTACTTTGTTTTATTTGTTTTGCTTAGTTTATTTCTACTTTGTTTGCTTGTTTCTTTATCAAAACACAAAAAAATTAGTTGTTCTAGTTTGCTTTCTTTATTAAAAACACAAAAAAATATTACTAGTTCCTATCTTAAGTTGCCATTATGTCTAGCATTGCTCCAATCACTATGTCACATGAGGAAATGATTTTCACTTTCAAACTAGGAATTGAAGAGAGTTTCAAAGAAGCTTGGTCTAGAATCTCTGATTTACATGAAAAAACTGAACCTAAAATGACTCAAAGCTTGTTTCTTAGCAGTTTTTACCTTGGAATTGCTCTTTGCTATAGATATGCTTTGGATGCTGTAGTGGGAGGAGATTTCCTCCAATGCAATGAGGATGATGCTTTTAATGCCATAAAGAAGTTGGTCTTTACTTACAACTTGCCTAGCAAATTTGATTCTTCCTTTATGAACATATTTGCTAGATTGAACATTCTTGAGACCAACACTGCTAGTTTAAAAGATTGCTGTAATACGCTTAGAGAGCATCATGACTATGTTCCAATAAATTCTAAACCCTCAAATGGCTTCCCACAGTAAAGATTGTTATCAATAATGAAACTTTTCATGCTCGCTGTGATATGATGTCTGAATTCTGTCTAATGCCTAAAGATATCTATGAATATTTGGGGAATTTCTAAAGGAGGAGGAGAAATATTTCTTGCTAATAATACCACAATATTACCCATTGGAATATCTGAACGAGTGTTTATAAAGATCCTAGGGAAAATGGTTTCTACTGATTATCTTGTTATTGAATGTGTAGGAAAAGGACAAATTACACTTGGAAGATCCCTATTAAAACTCCTTGGAGCAATAATAGATGTGGAAAAGGGAACCATGCATTTTGCTTCTCCACCAAACAATCATATGTTCCCCAAGGTTAAGAATAAAAGTAAGAGAGGTAAGGGCAAGAAATTTGGTTTTAATGCTTATTCATTTGAGAATACTTGATCCTTTTTCTTGCTTCTTATGCCTAACTTAAAGGCATTAAAGAAAAGTACTTATTGGGAGATAACCATAAGGTTTTAGATGAGTCTTGGAAGTTATTACCGCTATAATAACCGCTCCTTATCCTTTTTATTTGCTTTTTGTGCCAAGAGTAACCTCTAATGAGAGAGAAGTAATGCTTGGGAAAGTTGCTGTCCCGAAACAGATTTTTGTGCTTCGCTGTAAAAATTCGTGTAAAATCTCTGTACGTCGTTGTGAGGCGTGAATTTTTGTGCTTCTGCCACAGGTTGTTATCTAACTTTCGTTAGTTCAACACTTTTCGATTTGAGCAACAGTAGGTCTTCGAAAAAATTGGTTTTTACCTGCTGGTCTGTTTTGACAGATTTCTGCTATTATTTACATTTGCTTCTTGTTGATTCCTTTTTGGGTTCTCTTTTGGGGATTGAGCTTTTTGAGGGAAGTGCTACAGTAGCTTGTGTTTTAATGGAAGTTTTATTGGTGTTGAAACTGAACCCAAAGACTTATTATCTTGAGTACACTAATGTTGCTAATAAAGATCGTGTGAAGTTTTGTATGAAGGAAAAACTTCAGGTGTATGGATAGAATGATGTAATGAGATGAAGAATGGACTAAAGCTCAAGATTGGAGATTCCACCCGTGTCACCCCAAGAAATATCCAAGAAGTACAAGCGTCAAAGCTTGGGGATGCCCAAGGCATCCCTTCTTCATCAATAAAAATCTCAGGTTTCTTCCAAACACTTCATTTTTATTGTTTCATGCACAGTTGTGTTGTTCTGGGAGCGTCTTCATTTTCGTTTGCTTGGTTTTCTTAGTTTGCTTGAATAAATTGGTTGGACCCCCTCTTTCATACATTAGTTTTCAAATAGTTTGGTTTGGATTGGAAAAGAGTAGGAAAAGTTCATGCTTAAGTGGTAAGAGGAGCTTGTTTTTGACTGTGGCTTATGCTTTGTCATGTCATGCTTGGTATTGTTTTGGCATTATGCTTAGTGATTTTTGTTGTAGCATGACATGTTATAAACAATTTAGATTGCTTAATGTGCCTTGAAAGAATCATGCGTTGTTTTACATATTAAAGCATAATATTGTGGTATTCTCCTTTGATGCTTTATTTGGGTTGACTTGGCGCATGCTCACACCATGTTATGACTATCCCAAGTCACCAAAGCCTTTATGATCCTTTAGTTTTCGACTTGTAATATCAGTTTATGCTTTAATTAATGATGTTTTATCGCTTTGCATGATTATGGCCATTATTGCTCTCTTAGTTGGCCGCTCCCAGTATTTTGCTAGCCTCCGTAACCAAGTATGAGTTCCACTCATGCATCCAACTCCAAATAAAACCAAGTTATTCCAAAGAGTCCACCATACCTACATATTAGCATTTGCAATTTCAAGTATATTCATGTTTTTATCTACCTTCTGAATTAAACTAGTTATGAGAAAACTAGTGATTAAAGCTCTCACAAACTTGATGGCACACTTTACTTTTCTTGCCCCTAATAAACTTGAACCATTGTGTCATCTATGTTGTATATGCTTGCACTTATATGTTGGGGATTAGCAGAACCATGTTGTCATGGGGAACGCTTTCAACATTGCACTTGTACATTATACCTAGTTGATATCATGCTCTTTTGTTTATGGATGTCATCAGTGTGAAATGAAAGGGGAGCTTGTAAGTCCATGGAGTTATGTATGTGTGTTAGAGAAACGCCTGGGCCGCTGGTCTAATCCATGCCTAATCATGGTGGAAACCTGCAGCGTAACCATAATGAGAAATCTATGAAGCATTCTTCTTATAAAAAAAAGATGAGAAAAAGAGAAAAAGAAAAAAAGAGATATGAGAAAAGAGGAAAGAGAGAAAAAAGCACCATGTACTTACTATGACAAGAACTTACCGGTAACTAAACTTGAGTTGCATGAGGAGCGGCCCTCGTATTCAAGGTACATGAGATTTCCAACTTATACTTTGTCAAGCATATACTCCATGGTTTGTTCACTTTAACCTTAATCACTTCAAGATGCTTATGATAGGGGCAATGAGAGCTGAAAGCTAATAAGTACCATAATTTTTGGAAGCTCTTTATGAGACTTGAATCCCTGCTTCCTTCTATGAAGGCCTTTCTTTTACTTTTATGTTGACTCTCCATCTTTTATCTTCATGCACCTATTGAGAGAGCATAGTGGCCATTCTTAGTTTAATGTGCATTGTCCCAAGACTCGTTGATTGATGCATAACTTTGATATTGCTTGTTCTTAAATATTTGTGTCTAGTCACCCTTATGAACTTTGAAGGTGTCCTATGCATTTATGTTTTGCTACTCTATGAGGGACAAGCTGAATACCATTCTCACTATGTTTTCTTTATGTGAAACAAACAAACGTCTTGCAAAGTATTGTTATTCATTAATCTTTTGTTTGTGCCTTTTTGATGTTACAACATAGTTGCTATGTCTTATTGTTAGAACTTTATCTTTCATGCTATGTTGAAGTACTATGATCCTAGCTATCAATGTTTTACAAATACTTTGATCAAGTTTATGATGGTGCATGTCACCTCAAAAATTATTCTTTATTTTTATCATTTACCTACTCGAGGACGAGCAGGAGTTAAGCTTGGGGATGTTGATACGTTGCAAACGTATGTATAAATTTTGATGTTCCATGCTTGGTTTATATCTACTTTCTTATGTTTTGCCCACACTTTGGAGTATTTTTATACAATTTCTTGGACTAACCTATTAACACGATGCCACAGTACCAGCTGCCTGTTTTCTGTTGTTTTTGGTTCCAGGAAAGTCAGAAAATGAATATTCTCGGAATTGGACGGGACAAAAGCCAAAGTCAATATTTTACCGAGGGGGACACAGAACCAGAATACGAGACGGAGAGGGGCCAGGGGCCGCCCACACCACCTAGCCGCGCGGCCAGACCTAGCCTATGCCAGGGGGTGGTGTGGCTGCCTAGGGCACACCCTCGGCCTCCTCTTTCTCCTATATATTGCCTCTGATACAGAAACCCTAAGTACCCGATCAAAAATCCACAAAAGAGTCTATAGCCTCCATCATCTCCATCCCTAGATTGGGAGGGATCTGAAGCTCTTCTCGGCACCCTACTGGAGGGGAGAATTCACCCTGGAGGCCTTCTTCATCACCATGCAAGCCTCCGGTGTGATACGTGAGTAGTTCATCCTTGGACTACGGGTCCATGTAGTAGCTAGATGGTTGGTTCTTCTCCTTTGTGCTATCATGTTTAGATCTCGTGAGCTCCGTTCATGATCAAGATCATCTATTTGTAATCATCCATGTTGTGTTTGCGAGGATCTAAAGGATATTGAGATGCTATTTCAGATTGATTATTGATTCTATCATGTCTTTGTTATTTGTGATCTTGCATGCTCTCCATTCTTAGTAGCTATCTTGGCCGAGTAGATGCTAGCAACTCCAAGAGGGAGTATTTATGCTCGATAGTGGGTTCATGCCTCTAGTAATCTAGGGAAGTGACAGAAATCTCTAAGGTACTAGATGTGTTGTTGCTACTAGGGAGAAATAGCAATCCTTTGTTCATAGAACAATCGTATTGTTTACTTTACACGCAATGCTTAATGCAATTATCTGTTGCTTGCAACTTAATACTGGAGGGGGTTCGGATGATAACCTAAAGGTGGATTATTAGTCATAGATGCAGTTGGATTACGGTCTATGTATAATGTTGTAATGCCCAATCAAATCTCATAGGCGTCAAGATGATTAGTATATGCATGTATGCTTTCTCGATGTTTGTCAATTGCCCTGCTGTAATTTGTTCACCCAACATGTCATCTATCTTAAGGAGAATCACCTCTAGTGAACTATGGACCTCGGTCCTTTCTTTTACCATCAATCTACAACTGTTTACTATTTACTGTTTTCTGATTACTTTCAGCAAGCTACTACTTTCTTCCACACAATACGTTTAATTCTTTGTTTTTAGCAAAACCGATGAGATTGACAACCTCACTGTAAGTTGGGGACAAAGTTCTGTGGTTGTGTTGTGCAGGATTCAAAGTTGGAAACAACACCTTGGAGGTGTTTCCTTGCTCCTACTGGTTCGATAACCTTGGTTTCATAACTGAGGGAAAACTTACTGCTGTGCTCATCATACCTTCCTCTTGGGGTTACCCAACGAGCTCGATATCAACCACGAGCCAGCATGGTGTCAAATTCTTTTCTTCTCAATCCCTACAATCTTAAACATGATCATACAAGTATTCACAAGATTTCACTAAGTCCACTTCCTAACCATGTATATCTTGCCAGCAAATAATGTAGGGGTTCCGCGCATGAAAACAATAAAATTTTACCCTATGCCCCTGAACCCCTTAAGCTGCTAGGACCTATCTATTAGTAATATAGTAACGGGAGGGGCTTTTCGCGAACTTACCCTTGAAGACCGAAAAGCGTTGTCAACGCTCAGGAGAGCGTGGTTGATGTAGACGAGCCGAAGCCGACCTCAAGGTCGTGATGAAGTCCTTGCGCTCTTCTTAGCTCCAACGACTTGAGTGCCTCAAGTCGACACCTCGAGGAGTTACACGTCCGGTGCTGACGATGACTCCGCTTCCCGATCCAGCAGCGATTCTGCGGAAGTAGAGCTCGGATCCGAATCCCATGACCGAGGCTCCGCGGTGAAGATGTCTCTCGCTCGCGCAGTCTAGACTTGGGACCACGGTCACGAGAGAGAGAGAGGGGGAGAGAGAAAATATCAATTGGAGGTCCTCCCAAAAGTGGGGAGACCTTTATTGATTATTCGTGTATTTTTCTAGGCCAAATACCCCACTTTATATAGGGGGAGGGGAGGTACTACCTCCCCCAAAGTCCCGGGGTGGGACTAAAGGAGAGGAGGGGGTGGGGTGGCCGCCGGCCAGCCCCTAGTGAGCCCTGCAGGGGGGCTAGGCCTAGCCGGCTAGCCCCCTTGGCCCCTCTCCCCTTTCTCCTTTCCCCTAATGGGCCCTCTCCCTCCGGAATTGGCCCATTAAGCCTTTTTGACCTTTAATTGATTTTCTCTTTATTAAATAATTATGAATAAATGATTAAATCAACATTTAACATTCATTCACATATTATTCAATCTCCGTGGCCATGGAACACCTTCCACCTCCATTCCGGACATCCTCCGGACTTACCAAAACTCTTCTGATTTTCTCCCTTCTTTTCTTTGGCGATTCTACCGATCCTATAAACACGCTCTAAGCATCATCAAGCCCTTAAGCGTGATACCCCACGGCTCGGGAACACTCCAGACATGGTCGGGACACTCCCGCACCAATGATCGACAGAGGGACCTGGATGGCCATGTGACCCCTGTGCGTTCCACAAAGATCTTTCGTCGTTTGAACCGAGACAGTCGTGTCTTATTCCCTTTGTCTCTTGATACTTGCATTGCCCGAGATCTGATCAATGACATCACCATCTCGTGTTCAATCTCATTACTGAACAATGCTACTTGACTCGTTCCGACAAGTGATATCCCCGTGATCCAATCACATGCTGTGCAACTATTGGATATAACTTCTCCGAGTGGGCCCTTGAGTATCTTCTCGTCACGTGGACGGACAAATCCTGCTCTTGACATATATTGCCTCTACTGTTTCCTCCGAATACCTGAACACACCTTTATAACCACCGTTTTACCAGATGGCGTTTGATGCTATCTAAGCACTCTCGGGAGACAGTGATTGATATAGCCTCACGGTCTAAGGAATAGTCTACGATGGTCCATTTCTAATCATCGTAACTTGAACTTCGTGACATGATCGAATCACGATGTTTAGGTTGGGTATTGGTTCATCATCTCATTCTCAGAATAAGATGACCTCATTTCCAACTGGCATAAATGCCACATGATCAGGAAACATGATCATCTGTTGACCAATGAACGAGTGACTAGAGTTTCACTGGGAGCCCCTGGTTTGTTTGTATATCACACGTGTATTGATGTTTCCACTCAATACAGTTATAGCATGATATAAAACTTAATCATAAACTATATGAAATATGATAATAGTCCTTACTACTATTTGTCTCTAGGGCATATTTCCAATAGTCTCCCACTTGCACTAGAGTACAAATACACTAGCTGCATTTGTTCTCATTCATTGGCACCATATATCCGGTACCTAGAACATGCTTGCTCATGGAAGAGGTTGAGTCTTGGGTCTGTACTTTACAGTCCCAAATCCTTTGCAACTTACTAATGTCATCTTGATTGACATTAATATTCTATCATCACATGATAGCATCTGTGTGTATGCATCATCGCTATGGCGTGAGCGAGGCTGATTCCAGGAGCCTACAGTGACGTTAGATCAACCTCGAGGGCTTTCTCATGGGCACTGTGCCCTGGGACACATCATTCTATGTTAGAAGCGAATTAGCCCCGCCATAACATTATACAACACTTTAGATGGTACCCTTATCTATTATTATAAATGTATTCATCAAAACACTAGTACACTTTGTGCAACTTTCGATGTTTTGGTCACCTCGCTTCCTACTTGACTTTAATTGGTATCTTTAGGAGTTTCCAACATATTTCCTTATGACATAACTTTTTAAGATGTGTTATCCTTTATGGATTTGGAAAATATGTCTACAGTTCTCTATTAGACACTATGGACAAAACTTAGCTCAACGTCCTGTGATTCGAACTTAATCACTTTCAAACGTTCCTTATTTGGATCACATATTATGCTAAGTTATCATCATGGTTTACTAAGATAGAACCTATGTCTTAACATAGTGGATGACGATCATCCTTTTCTTTCTTTTAACCATTGATGTTAAACTTAATACTATTCTTAATTCGAGTCATTAAGGACTAGTTCCTTAATTAACTTCTATTATGAAACCCTTTTTCAGAATCCCTTAAGGAGTACCACATAATATCATAATACGGTTATTATCAACTTCTACATCTTATAAATCATTATTTATAAGTATTTGCGCTTTCATCCTTAACATACTTAAGAATTACTCCTATAAGCTCCCACTCAAAATATGTTCCTACATATTTGAATTTGAGTCTTATATTGCTCCCACTTAAAAATATGTCAATCACATATTGTTTTAGGAAGACTTACATAGCTCCCACTCAATTTTATGCAAATTGCATATCTCCTTACCATTTTGAATAACTTCAAAATCCTTTTGATCAAATATCAAACTTGGAGATTTACTATGAGATACTAGTACTTTACTAGTTTTAAATCCACTAGACATTTAGCACATTTGAATCAAATTCATTTGAATTTTTCCAATACCTGACAAATTGTGCTTTTTTTCATTCACCCCCTTTTCCACTATGGCTTTGTAGTCATTTGGGAAAATTCAAGTAACTCCATTTACTTGTGAGATTCAGCAATGAATTGCTTTCTAATCCCAAGGGAATTTTACCTTTTAGGATTTCTCATAATTCTAGTTTACCATTATTTCCTTTGTAGTTCGTAGGTATGTCATATTCCAAAAAATCATGACAATTGATTCACAAATGTCTCCATACAAGATATGGATTTACATTTTGAATCCTACTTTATGTAGTGAAAAACAATAGTGGAGGGAAAAACACAATGATCAAAATCATTGATTCTTTCCTTCTGTGAAGAGAATTGTTCAAGAATGCTGTCTGTTGCGCTTCTCAACACTCTGATGCAGGGTTTATAATCCTCATCGTGTTTTACACTACTTTCCATTTGCTCCATAATTGAGAAACTTCACTAGAGGTGAGCTTTCTCAAGAATGCACCAAAATCCCAGCAATACGAATCTTGCTTTCCTTTTGGTTTGAGCTATGGGTTTCATATTCAAAGTTTCCAATGAATACTCTACAAGGACTTATTCGCTACTGTTTTGGTTATATCGAATAAGCCCAAAACTTTCACGAATTCGAATGGTTTACTAATTCTAATTGAGTGCTAACTATTTGTTAACTAATGGTCTCTACATATACACTACAACGATTTATTTGGTGCCTTCTATTCAACCCCCCTTCAATATCTAATATCACATTGTGATGCTTTGTATTTTGACGGTTCAAAACACTTTGCATTTCACAATTTCTTTTATTCCATTCTTATAAAGTTGAATTTCATTACTAATGATCAAATCATAGTAATTAGATTCTCTTTTATATTTATACCCTTTGTTAATGAAATACTTTGATCAAATCAAATAGTTTCATATTCATGTTTCCTTTGGTAAACTTACTTTACACATTTAAACAATCATTTAATGATAATTAACATTTTCGTTAAACACAATACATCGAATATGTATTCTATTTAACAATTCATCAAACACTTTGTATTCAAGTAATACACGGTGTTCAAGTTATTTTGCCGAACTTAGGCATGATTTATATGTGATAAGAAATCGAATGACTTTCACATATTATCACATAACTTTGAATTTAAACAATGGTTTCATTCATTAATGAAATATCATTAAGTTGGGTATTTTAAACAAGGCATTTTTAATGTTTTACAAATGTTCATACATTATCAATTAGTTTCAAACAACAAGGATAATTCACATATAAACAAACAAGATATGAACACGAATAGAAATCATTCATAAAAGTGGAACAACTGTTTGTTACAAACTCATATGAATAACCGTCTCACGAAGTGTGAGACACACTAAAGAAGTTCACAATCTCTTGATTACACTAATCATCCTAAAACATAAACTAAATGATAAATGTTGAGGGAGAGTGTCGTTGGCCGTCATCATCTTGCTCGCCATCAACACGCAGCGTCACCTCCTCTCTAGCAAGCACCTCTCATGGAGAAGGACCTGTTTTCAGCAAAACAGAACAAGTATCAGATATACTTAACACTGTAAATGTGTTTGCAAGATTATAACATTTATAAAACTGTATATCAAATATATACCTTGGTCATCAATGACCTCTCCGGCGATTGGTTCAACCTTTATGTTCCGGAAACGTAATATGAACTCATGGAAATCCAATGCTTTCATATCACCACTCATGATGCTACTCCGGACATGTCCTTTGTAGCTGGGAGGAAATGACCGAAGAAGTACGTCTATCACAAATGGATCAGAAATCCAGTAATCCACGAAGTGAACCAGTCTCGTGTGTGCATCAAGCATGCGCTCCAAGTGAATCTTCAGACATGTATGCTCCTCCATATGTATGGAAAGGAACTCTCCAAGCAACTCGTGCTTCCACATGCGCACATGGCCTATGAACTCTGCTCTCAGCTGATCCACCATCGAATATGGGTCAAGATCACCCATGAGCGGATGTAGTTCATCCACCATCCCATAACGCACTATTATCTGAATGTAAGTGGACATCTCTTGGCGATAGTAGCGGTCTGTCAGCTCTTGTGGAGTATCATAGTAGTCTGGCTCAGTTAAATCCATCGTGCGGTGTATGTAGTCTACCACATTTCCTAGTAAGGAGATCATCTAGGCGCACAAGCCAACTAGGGAAGTTGGATCCATCAAGTCTAAGTTTCTCACCCTTTACCCAATCCTCAATGGCAAAGTAAGCTTCACGGTGAGCCATCTACATTTATAATTGCAAAAGGAATTTATACTAAGTTTATAATTAAATGAGTTAATAATAACTCCACTCAGAAACACCTATCCCCAGTGAGGGTTTCTAGTGATAACACGACCCCTTTCAGCCACATCTCCCCCGATCGTCACGGCCATCAATGTGGGTTCAAGGGTGGACGCTAAACGTCGGTCACATTATTTATGCGACTTGTGCTTGATCTTTCGATCATCCGTGTTCCGAGGCCATGCTTCTCTAGCGTGCTAGGATCGCCAACTCAACCTTAGTGTATTCGTTGTGCAACATGGCTTACACCCATTGTATGTGAACGTAGATATGTATGACACCCAGGCCTGTAACCCCGGATCGCCTCATATCGAAGAACTTTCTTGGTGGTGCACACTAAGGGGGAACACAATCGTTGGTAATTTTAACAGGGATCATCTTATTAGGCTACCGTCGAGTATCTAATACTAGCACACAATAAGACATACAAACAATAACATTGAATGTAAGTGCTATGTGATATGGTCCTTCACGTCGTGATCTCCATCCGTCGTCACCGGGTTCCGGCGCCGTTGACACCAGGGTACCGGTGTCATTCCGGCATGGTAGTTCGTCACCTTCGTGACTATCTACTACTATGCAACAAAAGGTAATTACTTTACCTTTGCCACAACCATATCACAAAGAAACGCCCCCTGCAAAACAAAGTTAGACGCCTCTACTTTATCTTTGCATGTTTTACGTGGCTGAATGGGCTTTCGCACAAGAACTGTTCTTACCCATGAACTTTTAGCACAACGCTGATCAAGTAGTTGTCTCTACTACACCCCTTTCGGGGCCCTCCATTGCAAATGGTATACCAACTAATGCGAGAGAGACAGACACCCCCCTAAGCCACTTTATATGGTACAAGCCGTATGTCAAGCGTGGAGCAGTCTCGCGAATGAACGCGTAAAGTCGGTTGGGGGCCGCTTCATCTAGCATTACTACGGTATACTCAAGTACACGTGGGAGGGTAACAACTAAAAGATCAATGCCCACACGCTACATCTCGTGTGTTCTACCCGTACTAGCATTACTACGCATAGATCTAGCTCTGATACCACTGTAGGGGTTCCGCGCATGAAGACAATAAAATTTTACCCTACGCCCCTGAACCCCTGAAGCTGCCAGGACTTATCTATTAGTAATACAATAATGGGAGGGGATTTTCGCGAACTTACCCTTGAAGACCGAAAAGCATTGTCAACGCTCAGGAGAGCATGGTTGACCTAGACGAGCCGAAGCCGACCTCAAGGTCATGATGAAGTCCTTGCGCTCCTTCTGGCTCCAACAACTTGAGTGCCTCAAGTGCGACACCTCGCAGGGAGTTACACACGTCCGGTGCCTGACGATGAATCCCGCTTCCCTGATCCAGCAGCAGTTGCGGAAGTAGAGCTCCCGGATCCGAATCCCGCATGACGACGGCTCAGCATGAAGATGTCTCGCCACAGTGATCTAGACTTAGGACCACGGTCATGAGAGAGAGAGAGGGGGAGAGAGAAAATATCAATTGGAGGTCCTCCCAAAAGTGGGGAGACCTTTATTGATTATTCATGTATTTTTCTAGGCCAAATACCCCACTTTATATAGGGGGAGGGGAGGTACTACCTCCCCCAAAGTCCCGAGATGGGATTAAAGGAGAGGACAGGGTGGGGTGGCCGCCGGCCAACCCCTAGTGAGTCCTGCAGGGGGGCTAGGCCTAGCCGGCCAGCCCCCTTGGCCCCTCTCCCCTTTCTCCTTTCCCCTAGTGGGCCCTCTCCCTCTGGAATTGGCCCATTAAGCCTTTTTGACCTTTAATTGATTTTCTCTTTATTAAATAATTATGAATAAATGATTAAATCAACATTTAACATTCATTCACATATTATTAAATCTCTGTGGCCATGGAACACCTTCCACCTCCACTCCGGACATCCTCCGGACTTACCGAAACCCTTCCGGTTTTCTCCCTTCTTTTCTTTGGCGATTCTACCGATCCTATAAACACTCTGTAAGCATCATCAAGCCCTTAAGCGTGATACCCCACGGTTCGGGAACACTCCAGACATGGTCGGGACACTCCCACACCAATGATCGATAGAGGGACCTGGATGGCCATGTGACCCCTGTGCGTTCCACGAAGATCTTTTGTCGTTTGAACCGAGACAGTCGTGTCTTATTCCTTTTGTCTCTCGATACTTGCATTGCCCGAGATCTGATCAATGACATCACTATGTCATGTTCAATCTCGTTATAGAACAATGCTACTTGACTCGTTCCGACAAGTGATATCCCCGTGATCCAATCACATGCTGCGTAGCTATTGGATATAACTTCTCTGAGTGGGCCCTTTAGTATCTTCCCGTCACGTGGACGGACAAATCCCGCTCTTGACATATATTGCCTCTACTATTTCCTCTGAATACCTGAACACACCTTTATAACCACCATTTTACCAGATGGCGTTTGATGCTATCTAAGCACTCTCGGGAGACAGTGATTGATATAGCCTCACGGTCTAAGGAATAGTCTACGAGGGTCCATTTCTAATCATCATAACTTGAACTTCGTGACATGATCGAATCACGATGTTTAGGTTGGGTATTGGTTCATCATCTCATTCTCGGAATGAGATGACCTCATTTCCAACTGGCATAAATGCCACATGATCAGGAAACATGATCATCTGTTGACCAATGAACGAGTGACTAGAGTTTCACTGGGAACCCCTAGTTTGTTTATATATCACACGTGTATTGAAGTTTCCACTCAATACAGTTATAGCATGATATAAAACTTAATCATAAACTATATGAAATATGATAATAGTCCTTACTACTATTTGTCTCTAGGGCATATTTCCAACAAATAAATCATATGAAAACTTTTTGTTCTTGCTCAGTTAACCAATTAAGAGTACTCAAGTTGGCATCAAAATATTTAATTTAAGAAAAACTCATCTATTACCATGTCAAAATTTCAAGACTCTCAAAGCACCTTTTTCTTTCTCTTGTCTGTCAAAACTTCAACTCTTTCATAGAGAAATCATGCCATTATTTTTAACTTGTTAATTAAGGCTGTGTTGTGCACTCGTGACCATGCCAATAGATAATGTTGAGCAATAATGGGCTAGAGGAGTACTACAACTTCACTTGGAACGTGAAACCATGAGGAGACTAAAAATTTTACACATCATAGCATTGCTGCTATAGACGTTTACATAACTCAATAGCCGAAATCAGTGGTTTCCCACATTTAGATCGTCCGTTGGCCAGCAGAGTTAATAGTTCCCCATGGAGCACGACAGAGTTGTAATGACACGCATAAAGCAATATCTTACGGTAATTATTAGAAAACGTAGTGGCATCATTTCTACTACTTCGAAGCATCCATTTAATCAAACAATTTTAATCAAGGGTACTATCAAGTCTATTTATATTAAGCACAATTGGGATGGAGTAGTTCAAAAATCAAATTCTTTGAGCTAAACATGGACTCGAGTCACTTTCAGATGCTTTTTCTTGTTGTAAAAATGAACGAAGTATTTTAACCAAGTTCATTGCTCATTGTTTCCAAGATAAAAAGGAGACACTAGCAAAGGAATAGAATTTGTAGGATAACAAGCTAAGTGGGGAGTGAGTCTAGTGCAAGCAAGTAAATAATTATAGGACCAATTTAAGGTTGCAAGGAGTGTGATGAAAGGAATGTAATACCTCTTATTTCTTGATTTGTTCGTGTATTCGAGTCGAACCTCACCTATATTTCCATATTGCCAAATCACCTGAAATCAAGCAATCTCCGAGAGAAACAAACTTGCAAATAAAATAAAACTATTTTTTTTGTATTTTTAGTTTAGGAATGCAAAACTGAAAATAAACATGCAATTTTTAAAGAAATAAATCAAACAAAGAAATAAAAACATGAATGCAAAATTTGGAGGTTTTCAAACCTCCATAGCTCAAGCGATTGCAGGCTCGATTGTTGCCGTCATTAGAAAGCTGGCGGGTACTGGTAGAAATCGAAGTGAGTCATGAAGTGACTGACATTGTGAGTCAGAGTGTTCACATCTTCATTCACATCTTGAAGCGTGTGGTCGATCTCCCCAACACACTGGTTTAGCTGCTGGAACTCCTGGTAGGGGACGTAGCCATACCCCTGCAGTGGCTGGTTGGGCCATAGTTCCCAGGCTCCTCCTGGCTGCTGTTGCTGCTATCCTTCCCAAGCAGGGTTGTGTCCCTGCTCTCCCTCATTCTCCTGCTCTTACTCCTGATCATCCTTCTGACCTTCATCTTCCTCCTACTCGGCCTGTTGCATGGCCAAGATCTCCATCACTTGGTCCTTGGTGAGGATCCAAGTGTCCTTCTCTACTATCGAGAACGCCTCTGGGCATGGTAGCTGAACCTGCTCAATCTGTGTATCATCAAGATAACTAAATTGATATGCTCGGAGCCTCCGGTTAGCATGGTAAACACCAAGGAAGCCACAAGCAGTCAAATACTTGACGTCCATAAGTTTGGAGCCGTCAAGAGGTTCCATGAAAGGTAGTACAACATTCAATTCATAGGCAAGGTCGGTTACCAATCCACCAATGCGAATATCACCTTTGTTCTTGTTGCTCTGGTGGCGGAAGTGCTGGATGAGTAGAGCTGCAGGACAGGGGCTTTGCACCGCAGTGGGGAAGAGGGCCTTGATGATCATCGCCATGTCCGCATTGGCCATGGAACCAGTATCATCCATTCCCAACATTGTGTTGGCGAGGAACAAAGCAAAGTAGCGAAATGGTTGCATTCTGAATGGTGGACATCTTCTTCTGATAGAAATGACTGCCACCATTGATAGAAATAACCTCCCAAGTATCTCCACTTGTGGCGTTGTAGAGATTAGTAATATTGGGCTCCCCAGTACGAGGGAGGCTAAAGGCATCACAAAATTGTTCGAAACTTATATCATAGTGCTGCCGGTTCATGTTGAAGCTGATGGTGCACGTGTTACCTTCCTCCCTGTGGTTGTCGTAGAAGGAGGCCAGGAACTCATGGGTGAGTTCAGCGTAGGTGTCGTGGCTCACGAAGCTGATCACTGCCAATCCCGACCTACTGCACATGAGGTCAAAGCCCGTCTTCAACCCCGCCGCGGTGAGAAAGTTATGATCGGCCCAACGCGTGGGAAGCACCCTCCTCGATGAAACAATGTCCATCTTTGAGTTGCGCGGACCTCGGGCCTCAGGACTTGAGCCCTCTCCCCATTGGCGGTTGCTCGAACGAAAAAGGTTACCGATTTTGTTTATCGTGATGCAATGAAAAATTTCACCATAAAACCTTAGGCATATAGTTTCTATATGATATATGAACTATTCTACATGGAAAATTTTAATCCTAACGTGAGAAATTAAGAGGAAAACCTAAATAGGCTTGAGTTCATCTACTAGATCAATGCGAAAATTTCAACCATGGAAATCTGAAAATAAAGCATGGATTGGGAGAGAAACATACCGATCTGTTGATTCCACCACTCAAACGAACTAAATCCGCGAAGAATCGAGAGTTCTAGGTGGATTTTTAGAGGTTTGGAGAGAGAATATGAGAGTAATAATGAGGAGAGGAGGAAGAACCCGCCGCCTCCGTGCGATTAAGTGGTCGGGCCGACCTATACGGCCGGAACTATACGGGCGGATGATGTTGCTCCGCCCGTATAGTTGTGGCGGTGCCGACAACTATGGTTTCTTTAATCAGAAATCAGCTATACGGGCGCAACTATACGACCGGATCAAAATGATCCCGCTGTATAGTTGGTCGTTAATCCTTTTGCCTCTCAAGATAAATTTCTAAAACTAGCTTCGATATCTATATAACCGGAACTATACGGGCCGGAATTTTTATTCCTGCCGTATAGTTGATCGTTAAACTCCCTGTACCTTTGGAATAGAAAATCTACGAAGGCATCGATATCTATACGGGCATAATTTTTATTCCTGCCGTATAGTTGGTCGTTAAACTATCAATACCTTTCGAATAGAAAATCTGCGAAGGCATCGATATCTATACGGCCGGGACTATACGGCCAGATTTTTTATTCCCGCCGAATAGTTGGTCGTTAAACTCTCTGCACCTTCGAAGAAAATTTGGTGATGCAAATATAACTATATGACTGGAGCAATACGACCGGAATTTTTATTCCCGCCATATAGTTGGTCGTTAAACCATCAGTAAACACCAAAATTTTTCTATTTCTCCCAGGATACCTTCTTATTCCATAACTTAGCAAAATACCTTGTTTCTAACAGAAAAATGGCAGTAAAAACTGTCGACCAACATTAGCATATTAAAAGCAAAAGTTTAGCTTCTACAAGTGAAAAACTCAAACTTTAATTCTTATTATTATTATCTACTCATTCAATCGATATTTCTACAAGTTTTTAATAGCTGCATCTTCACGGGCGCGCTTCCGCAAGAATGTCTGTGAAAAGTAGTAGGAATGCAATGAACTTTCTATTTTTATTCTACTAAATTAACGAAAATGGGTTGACTCTCATTAAGAATTTATTAAGAATGGTTGAATAATTCAACCTCTTCTCTCTTCTCGAATTCTTACCTTTGGTTGCCCCTTATCAATGGCACTTACCACGTGAACTCGTTTTGCCAGTGGAACATACCTTTCTCCTTCTTCTAGCTTATTTGGAAAATAACAGAAGATTTCAGCATCATAAACATTAAAGATTATCTTCCCTTCTACACAATCTACTGATGCACCTGTAGTACTAAGGAAAGGTTTTCCAAGTATTATAGATAATCTTTTCTCTTCTGGCATTTCAAGAGTAATAAAATTAGTGGGAATAATATGTTCATCTATCCTAAGTAAGACATCCTCAATCATACCAACAGGTTGTTTAGTGGACTTGTCGGCCATCTGTAAAGTGATAGTTGTAGGAGAATACTCCCCTAATCCTAACTGTTTATAGAGGGAGTATAGCATTACACTAACTCCAGGTCCTAGATCACACAAGGCATTGTGAATATCAGTTTTACCTATTGAGCATGAAATAGTTGGTATTCCGGGATCTCCAGACTTAGACAACAACTTCCTGTTAGCAGGATAGCTACTTACCATGGCAACAGTTTCAGTTATTTCTTTCTTTCTACTAACAATATCACAAAAGAATTTACCATAAATAGGGACTTTGATCGCATCCGCAAATGGGATTTCCAGACGAAGGTCACTAAGTGCCTTTGTAAAGGAATTATAAATTACCCCATTCGGTGCTTTCTTTTTTCGATCAGGGTAAGGAAGTTTTTTCTCGCCTGACTTACTCTTGTCTTTTACCTTTGGGGAGGGGGGGTCAGGCTCTTTATTTGCTCTCTTTTGTTGTTGCTTATTGTTTTTCTTCTTTTCTACTACAACAACTTCATATTCCTTACTTGTTTCTATATCTTCTGTTGGATCAACTGTTTCTGCATCAGAGTCATAATGATTGATGACCCACAAGTATAGGGGGTGTATCGTAGTATTTTCGATAAGTAAGAGTGTCGAACCCAACAAGGAGCAGAAGGTGCTGGCTAGTGGAATGCATCAGGAATTCTCTGCAAATACTTAGCAAACGGATATTTAGGGTTTTTTGATAAAGCAAGTAAATAAAGTACGAGTAAATAAAAGACAGTAGGAATAAATGCAGCAAGTGGCCCAATCCTTTATGCAACAAAGGACAAGCCGGTTGTATTACTTAAGATGACCAAACGTTCTCGAGGACACATGGGAAGGCACAAGTGCTTTTGCTTCATATAGTTGATTAATCTTCTTTAGCTTGCTAAGTGTTGTGTGGGTGAACCTGTGCTAATGTACCGACCTTCCTAGGACTAATACATACTTGTGATTATACCCCTTGCAAACATCCGTAAGTACAAGAAAGTAATTAAGGTAGAAACCTAACCACAGCTTTAAACTCTAAGACCCTTACGTCCCTTGTGCAATGGTTTCCTAACGGGGTTCAGGTTTACATCCTCGGCAACCCCTACGATTAGTAGCCAAATACACAATGCATTCCCCTAGGCCCATATAGGTGAAGTGTCATGTAATCGACGTTCACATGACACCACTAGAATAAATACACCACAACTTAAATATCAAACTATTGAATCTTTCTCAACACAACTCCACTACTAACAACATGACTTCTCCCATGTCCTCAAGAACAAAACGAACTACTCACAAGACATCATATGGATCATGATCAGAGATGGAATAATGATGTATAACAATCTGAACATAAACAATAATTCAATGGTTCACTCAATAGCATCAACTATAAAGAGTAATCAACACCGGGAAAGTTTCCCCTATGAACTATGCAAGATTCAACTCAATTGTTACAGCAATATGGAGATGGTGATGAGGGTGCTGACGGTGATGATGGTGGTGATGATGATGATCCCGATGAAGTCCAGCTTGATGGTGGTGTTGATGGCGACGATCTCCCCTCTCCGGGAAGGAATTCCCCGGCAAATCTGTCACGGAGAGATCTTCTCTCGGTGTTTCCGCCCGAGGCGTGGAATCTTTCTGTGATCGCTCCCTGAGTCTTAGGGTTTCGGGAGGATAATATACGCCAGAGGGGAGTGCCAGGGGTGGACCAGGGTGGCCACACCACCTGGTGGCGCGACCTAGGCTAGCCCGCGCTAGGGGGTGTGTGGGCCCCCTGTGGCCCATCTCCAGCCCCCCTTCTGGCTTCCTTCGTCTTTTGGAAAAATAGGATTTTCCATATATTTTCTCGGATTTTCTGATCTTCGCGAATTTTGCCTCCAAACATCACCTTTTCCATTAGAATTCTGACTGCAGCGGTCCATGCTCCAAAAGTCATCAACCCTGCAAAAACAGATGAAATAACATAAGTATCACCTCTCAATATGAAATATATCAATGAATAACAGTGAATTATGACATAGAATAGTGATGCAAAATGGACGTATCAACTCCCCCCCAAGCTTAGACTTTGCTTGTCCCCAAGCGAAACTGAGCTCAATAACATATGGCCTCAGGTTTATGAGTGAAGAGTCGATAAAATAATACGAACAAGAAGCATCACATTCATCAAATACATAGATCATAATAGAAGACAACTCACTATTATATAACTCAACTTGTAATAGGTAAAGGAAACACAATAAAGATACATAAAGTGAATCATAATTGGTAATGGCAAACTTAGCTCTTGGTCGAAGAATAGTTGATAATTTGCTGGAGTTCACAAATAGCTGGTTTTCAATGATAGCTTTCAAAGTAGTAAACATCAAGATAAGAGCAATGTGCAAAACAAGGAATATAAGAAACATGAATGAATAAATCATCATATGAATGAATGAAACACAACAACTCAAAATACTTGCTGAGATAGAAGGGAGTAGGTTTACTGACTCAACTACAAAGTAAAAGAAAGGCCCTTCACAGAGGGAAGCAGGGATTGCAAGTCTCATAAAGAGCTCCCAAAAATTATGATACTTACTAGCTTTCAGCTCTCATTGCCCCTATCATAGGCATCTTTAGGTGATTAAGGTTAAAGTGATCAAATATGAGGATATGCATTGACAAGTTGTAAATTGAGAATCTCATGTCCCTTGAATACGAGGGCCGCTCCTCATGCTACTCAAGTTTAGTCACCGGTAAGTTCTTGTCATCGTAAGCATATGTGTATCATAGAGAAACGCCAACGGGGTACCCCTTGCCCGATGATACGGAAGAATCCCCATATCAAAATGACAAGGTAAGCAGACAATAAGCATCTCAGCTATCTTCTTATTTACCATGGGAATATGGTGCCTTTTTCTCTCTTTCCTCTTTTCATAATCTCTTTTTTCTTTTTCTCTTTTTTTCTCAATATCGGACTCTTTTTTTTATAAGAAGAATGCTTCATAGATGCTCGTTATATTACTGTTGCAGGTTTCCACCATGTCGGCATGGATTGAACCAATGACCCGAGCGTTTATCTAACACATATGCATAACTCCATGGACTTACAAGCTCCCCTTTCATTTCACACCGACGACATCCATAGACAAAAGAACATGATATCAACTTGGTACAAAGTACCAGTGCAATGTTGAAAGCGTTCCCCATGACATCATGGTTCTGCTAATTCACAACTTACAAAGCGCAAGTATATACGCAACATAGGTGAGCACAATGGTTCAAGTTTATTAAATGCAAGAAAGTAAAGTGTGCCATCAAGTTCGTGAGAGCTTTAATCACTAATTTTCACATAACACGTTTAATTTGGAAGGTAGACAAAACAAGAATTTACTTGGAATAGCAATAATGCTACTAGGTAGGTATGGTGGACACAGATGGCAAAGGTTTTGGTTTAAAGGAGAGGATGCACGAGAAGAATTCCCTCTTAGTATAGGTTTTTGGCTAGCAAGGCTGGGTAGCAAGTATAAGAGTTGAAGGAAACAACCAAACATACAAGTGATAAAAACAAACATGCAATCTTCCTTGGAAGCACAAAAGATCTTAACTAGAGAATACTAAACTTATGAGCAAATCAAGAAAGAAAGATGATGAAATTATTTTTCTTTAAAGGTACTTTTATCTTTTCTTTCAACTCTCAAAAATAGTGTGCTACTGATCGAGCCAGGTTTGCCAAAACCAACTAAATTAACTCAATGGTCCCAAAGTGATACCAATACTAACAACAAGATCAATCATATAACCATGAATTGAAAACTAATATAAGCTATGAAAAAGAGTGAATGATAGAACTTCTCATTAATATTCCATAACAGCAACTCACACCAAGGGATACACATCTAACGAGAGAGGGGACACTTCCATAATGCAAACCATCCTACATAATAACTTCTCTATTCATGATATGACTCTACTAAAAAGGTAAAAAGATAGAAGATAGCGATGTAATACCGCGGCACTCCCCCAAGCTTGGAACAAACCAAGGGGATGCCAAACCTGATGACGAATTACTCGTTTGGTGGTGGTGGTATCCTCTCGATGAGCTCTCTGATCAGTTTCCCCAAGTCCTTAATCTCGAAAGTGAGATTACGAATCAGCTGTGAGTTTTTCTCCATGCGGCTCATGATCATGTCGGGTTGAGAATTACAGCTCTTGCTATTCTTTCCCCACTCTTCCTCCTTGAAGTCTTCTTTTCCTGCATGGCTAGAACGAGGCAAATCCCAATTGGAGGGTAATTTCCCCTTGGGCATATTCTGGTATTGATGCTCATGGATAAGGGTATGGAAAGGATTCTTGGTGCATGGAGGAAGTGACCAGGGATCTGAACGGTGATGAGGAGTGTCATTGTATTGGGAATGACAGTACCTGAGAAGGTTAGATAGAGGTGTGGGGACTAGCAGGGAAGCTATCGACGGCGTCCACAGGCAGGATTGGATACAAGCAAGCATAGCTGGACACAGGAAGTACCCAGGTTCGGAGCCCTCGTGATGAGGTAAGACTCCTACTCCTGCCGGATCTGACTATGGGGATATACGAACTACAAGTGCTCCTTGAGCTGTATTCTCTAGCTACTGCCTTGAATGCAATGAGACCAACCCTTTCTACTGAGGCCTTGCCTCTCCTTATATAGGCAGAGAGGCAACGGTCTCCTTTGGCGATCCATTGGCGGGCCCCCTGGTGGTCCCAGCCGGCTGGTCATCTACAGTATCCGGTACGATACGTCCCATCGGAGTATGAGCGGTATGGCTGTTGTAGGCACAGTGGACATCGTGCGAGCTGTCGTCAGCATCGGGCCACTATTCCTGCGTCATCCTCGCAAAGTCTTCGGTATGGCCGAGTAGTGGCCGGTCTTGTCGTCGTACAGGGCGTACCATGCACTGATACGCATGTCGTCCTGTCTCCTTGATTGGTTCCGGCTACGGCGATATAGCCGATTGCTTCTTGTCGAACCGACTACCGTGAGGTAGCCGGCCTAGCCTGCTTTGTCCGGCTGTATCTAGCCAGCCGAACGCTATTCGACTGCCTTGTTTCTTGTCCGGTTGGGGTATCTGGGGATCATCCCCCCGACACTAGCCCCGAGAGTTGGTGGATTCTGCCCTTAGGAGAAATGTGCGTGCGCTCCCTCCTGATTTTGAATTTGTGTCCGGCTACGCCTGGCGGTTGCGCTACCCGTGCTGACGCCGGCCACGCGCGCACGTGCCATCATTGTACTGCGGCGGGCAGCGTAACACCCCGTCGCACGTCGCCTCGGGAAACTGCTGCCTGGCGCTTCGTTTCTTGCTCCCGGATCTTTTGCGCATCCCGCGTCGGCACACGGGATCTGGGCGGCGGTTGGGGTGAGGGTCGCTCGGATGCGCGCCACATGGCGCCGTTGACGGTTGCGCTTCCGGTCCTTTAAAGGGACGCTGCGGGGGGAGTAGTTCCCTTCCTTCGCTCCCCCGCTCCAATTCTCCTCTTCCCTTCCGTGCTCCTGCCCTCCGCGCCCTTCCTCTGTTGTCGCTGTAATCTGCTGCGCCGCCCGTTCTTCGTCGTTGGCGGTATGGGCCACCACCACTCCTCCGACGCCGCACCTCCTTGTCAACCGGTGATGGCAGCCGACCGCGGAGGCTGGTGTGGCTCCTCCGTCACGGAGGACCACATCCAGAAGTACCGTGCAACCCGCGTCCTTCTGCCGGAGGAGGAAGTAGCGGTGCGGTTGGCACCGGCGGGAGAGGTGTCGCCGCACCCGGCGGAGGGGGAGCGAGTCATCATCCTCTCGCATCTGGCGCGCGGGTTCGTGTTGCCGGTGCACCCCTTCTTCCTCACATTCCTGGCCTTCTTCGATCTCCGTCTCCACCATCTCGACGCCAACGCGATCGGAACCCTGGCGCACTTCATGGCCTTCTGCCGGATCTCGGGCTCTTCTACCGGCTCTTCCGAGTCCGGCCACAGTGCGATACGCGAGGACCGCTGGTAAATGCGTGGTGGCGCCTCCATCTACTCCCGCGCGCAGTCCGGCTACCCAAAGTTCTTGCTCCATGACACAGTACGACTGTGGCAGCAGTCGTACTTCTACGTCAAGAACGTCACCAATGTCGATCGGATCAACCTTCCAGCTTTCCAGGATGTCGAGTCCAGCCGGCAGAACTGGGAGCTGAAGATTCACGGTGACAAGGCGGAGTCGGACGCGATGCTGCAGCGCATGCGCTCCCTCGTCACCTGCCGGCTAACCGGCCTGGACATCACCCTCAGCTGGATGTCCCGGCTGATGATGCTGTTGCAGCAGCGAGCGCACAAAATGTGCTACTACTCCGGCCGACTGGACCCAACCCGACTGTAACGCTGCGATCCCCGCTACCATAACCTGAAGGAGTGGGTGTGGACGATCACGAAGGAGCGGCTGCCGGAGGGCTGGACCTTCAACCTGGCGCCCTACAACCGGGACAACCGCGCGCCCCGGGTAGGTCCTTTTAGCCGGAGCTTTCTTTCGTATTTCTTGCCTTTCTTTCTTGTTTTGTCCGACTAACTTCTTGTATTCGGAAGATCTTCCCTTGCATCCTTCGCGAGGAGGGTGAGGCCCCTCTCGAGGTTTTTATGCCTGACTTGCCCGAGCAGCGTGCTCGGCGGTCTGGTGAGGAGTCGGACGGGGATGGTGATACCTTCCCCAGCCGGAACGATGAACCGGCTGCCGACCCCCACGCGGAGGTTCATGAGGAGGAGGAGGCCGCGCCGACATCCGATCCGGCGCAGCGCCCTGCAACGAACGGCGAAGCTGGCGGGAGCGGCTCCAGCCATTCTAGCTCATGCCGGCCTGCCGTGGAGGAGCCGTCCCCCAAGAGGAGCCGGACCAGCGCCCTTCCGCCGAGTCGCCTAGGCCGGAAGAAGGGGCCGCCTCAGTTTGTGTAGGGGTACGTCTTTCCTTCTCTTCTTTTATCATCTTCCGCATGTTTCCTTTCCTGCCTTTCCGCCCTTGGCTTATTTGCTTTTCTTTCCTTCCTCTTGTCTTCTGTCTTTTTAGCGTGCTGGTCTCCTTTGGAGCCGCGAGCCTGATGACCCACAAGCATACGGGGTGTATCGCAGTATTTTCGAGGGAAGTGAAACCCAATTTATTGATTCGACACAAGGGGAGCCAAAGAATACTTATCAGCCTTAACAACTGAGTTGTCAATTCAGCTACACCTGGAAACAATCTTGCTCACAGCAGTTTATCTGTAGCAACAATTTTGTAGTAGGAATAGTAAAGTAACAGCAGTAGCAAAGCAAAGACAGTAGTAACAAAAGCAGTAAACAGTGGGATTCGAGTGTGGTAGGCATAGGGATGGATGGACGGGCGTTGCATGGATAAGACAATTCACATAGCAATCAGAACATAGGTGTTGGGGGGATACCCCCGGGTAGGGGCACGCCAGGGTATAAAGGCTGAGTTAGCCGAGGTTCGGCAAGGCCAAAGCGGATGCTGGCCGGGTCACCTCAAGGCAGGCCGAATCATGGGGTAAACCGGACCAGGGGGCATTCGCCTAACTAAGTCTCAACCGACTTAAGCAGTAAGTCGGAAATGCATGTTTAACTTGTATGTAGGAACAGGTGTGGCCGGATCAACCATGATCCGGGGCACATCTAGCTTCTAGGAGAAGGAAGGAATCTCGCTGGTCAAAAGAAGCCCCGGTACGCACTGCCTGAGCGAAGCAGACAAGGGTAGGACCACCGAGGCGTGGCCGACAAGGGTGATGATACCCATGTTGGCTGACGCGGGCGCCGCAGAGGCTCACGTAGCCTCTGCATCTGTGACGCGAGGGAAAAGTAACCCGTTCGGCTCACTGCTTTGGGAGATGGCATATTCTTAGGAATATACCTCCACGTATGCCCTAGATGGAGACCTAGCCCCCCCCTATATAAGGAGGGCTAGGGCTTCTGTAGAGGGGGTTCCGATTTGGCTAGTTTGGCTAGGGTTTTAAGGGTGATCTGGGAGCGAGAGTAAGAGAGCTCCTTCTTCCTCCTCTCGCCAATACAGCTCTAGGAGCACTTGTATCCTTGGAGACAAAGCAAATATAAAATTCTGTGTGGAGAATCACTTCACTATCCCTCCCTGGATTCCCCTAGCGTGTATTAGTCCCCACCTTTAGCCTATCCATGGCATCTTCCGTGACACCACCACGACAGTTGACGCCCACCGTGGGGCTAGCGGTGCTAGCAGGGGTGAAAATCCGGATGGGAAACCTCATCAGCACCGGCGAACGCATCGTCTCCGGGCTCGTTCACCGCTTTGGAGCGCTGGACTTCGTCAGCGACAACGCTAGGTGCTTCGGCACACGCCCACTTCCGTGCAACGGCCTCTTCGTCAAGTTGGGTGCGCACAAGGTCTACGTTGCTGTGGACGTATCATGCGTTGATCCGCGGCGCGTCGTTGAAGCAGGGGAACCACCCCTTGGCGTGGTTCACAGGGCGCGTATCGCTCGCTCCCCGGACTGTGCTGAAGTGATGATGACTGCGCCGGGGGCAGGCGCAAGCAAGGATCCGGCACCAGATCCGGAGGTAACACCTAAGGCACCGAGGAAAGGTAGAGGTCCTCCACTAGAGAGGCCTGAGAATGTACTGAGAGAAGCTATGGATAGCTTGGCAAACCCGGTAGCAGCGGTAGTAGATCCGACGTCGGCACATGCCGAGCTAGATGAAACTAGGCAGAAAATTCTAGAGGGAGCAAAAAAGATTGTTGCGGCTCAGCAGTCGTTGAACATGACGCTGCGTGAGTACACAAAGGCAAACAAAGTAGATGCTGTAAAAGTGAAGGGGAGAAATCTCATGAGTGAAATGAACAAAGAAGGGGATACTCGGATTGAGGAGTCTGAAAACTGTTTGTCCGTGGGGCTGCCGAAGTATAGTACCCCGCGAAAAACCTCAGAGCAGCGGATGCAGCTGCATCCGAGCTAGAGGGTCTGACGGGTGAAGCCCGTCAAAGACAGCAAGATCGGGTCAATGAGTTGGTTCGGATCGCGAACAGGCAAAATGAGGAACTACTCAGGGCAAACCCGGAGAGAGCTGGGGCCTCCAAGATCGTTCATTTGGCGGTGGGAACCCGGAGAAATCCGCTGGAGCCGCATCGTCTCCTCATGGTGGTCCAAGGAGAGAGGAGGTAGTAACCTCCGCCAGGAGAAACAAGCAGATTGTTCCGTATGACCCGACAAGGGCAGGAAAGGTAAATGAAGTACAAAGAAACGATGATCGACGTAGTGTAAGCCGAGGTGAAGCTGGCCGAGGTAACCGTGACCAAGGCAATGCCGGTCAAGGAAACACTGTTAACAGCAATGCCGAACAACGCAACTCTATAGGACAACCGCAACAGCGGAATATGCCAAGGCAAGAGCAAAGTGCCGGCCGAGGTATGCAACAAAAAGATGCGCCACGAGAGCGAGACCGGTACAACGATGGAGATTCGGAAATGGTAAATGCAGGATACCCAAGGCCGGACTATCATGTGATAGGGTCGAGATTGGGAAGCAGGGATTTGATGCCGGATGATGCCAGGTTGAAACTGGATCGACTGTATAGGTCGGAGTAGATTGAAAGTCAAGGTCCTCCAGGTACTGCATGTTTTGGACCCCGGATCATGAAAGAGCCACCGGTACCTAACTTCCGATTCTGTGATGCGAAGGCGATATGACAGCACTAAGCCGGAGGATTGGTTGATAAATTATTCAACGACTGTAAAAATTGCCACAGGCAAGTTGAGGTGGGCTGTACGATACGTACCCTAGATGTTGGAGGGCCCGACAAGGGTATGGCTGAACAATTTGCCACCCAGAAGCATTAACTACTGGATAGATTTTGAAGAGATGTTCATCAGCATATTCTCGAGTACATATCAGAGGCCGAATAGGCCATAGACACTAGCTATGTGCAAACAAAGACCGAATGAGACAGATCGAGAATTTTTAACTCGGTGGTGTACCGTGAGAAACTCATGTGAGGGCGTGATAGAATCACAGGCCATAGCGTGGTTTGCACAGGGATGCAGATATGCAAGCGAACTGTGGCAAAAGTTACAAAGGAAGATGCCAACTACGTTGGCAGAGATGATCCGGATTGCTGATTCATATGCCTTGGGCGATCCGACTCAACCTAGGCTTGTGTCAAACGAGTCGACGATGAGTATTACCAGAGAGATGCAGCCGGATCATCCCGAAGGAATGACTATAGAGGAAAAAGAAGAGATGATAGACCGGATCATCGATACAGTTCGCAACAAGTTGCAGCTGTGAATCAAGATCAGCCCGGAGAAGAGGCGATCAATGCGAAAACGGAGGGCAATGGGCCTTCGAAAGCGATGGCAAGAAAACTTGGACGCCAGAACAAAAGAAATAGTGGCAAGAAATGAAGGACCGTCCTAGGTACACCTATGAGTCTATGTTGGATCAGCCGTGTAAGTTTCACACGCCAAATCCGAGTAACCCAGCGGGTCATACAACGAGGCAATCTGAGTGGATGCGCAAGATTGAACAAGGCGGCGCGGGGAATGCTCAGGCACCCCGGAATGATCAACCCCGACAGCAATTGCTCTCTAGAGCGAACACGCAACAGCTAATGTTGCCTCCCCCTCCGCCGAGGTATGACGACAATGAAAGAAGGGATGAAGTGCATCAGGTGGAAAATCAGCACCAGCCGAATCAGAGGTACCCCGGAAATGAGGGGAGGAATGAGTACAGGGAGCATCATCAGAGTTATTGTGTATTTACTGTTGGGTCCGCAGCATAGAAAACAAAAAATTTCCTACGGTGTGAACTACACGCCAAGATCTATCTACTAGGTACAAACCAACGGGTGGACATACATCCAACGAGAACTTACCCTTGTAGACAACAAGCTTTGTTAACGAGTGGGAACTCGTGGTTGATGCAATCGTCCACTTGCCGATCTCAAGATCGTGATAAAGTCCAGCAGGTCCGGCTCCAGCACGTCCATCAGATCTAGCTCCAGCACCACCAAGTCCAGCACCGCAAAGTAGCGGTGCATCCGTGATCGCACACACGTCCGGTACCCCGACAACCTCCATCCCTCGCTCTAGCAAAGCAGCGGAAGCAGCAACTCCTTTCCAGATAAAGCCACCGGGAACATGTATCTCGCTAATCCGAGATCATGGGGAAATAATACTAGAGGGGGAGAGAGATCCTCCAAATTTAATGCTCTCTCATTTAATAAAACTCTTTTATTATTTTTATTCAGAATTTTTTTAATTACTTTAATTAACAAACATTCACATAAAACCACCCTGCAACATTCCAATATTACATGCAGAACCAGTTTCAGCAATTTCACCCGAAATAGTTTCGGTGTCTATTGAAATAATTCCAGCGCTTTCTTAAATCTTTATCTGAAACATATTTGCTCCAAATGGTGTTGGTATCCCTTAAGTGTGTCACCCTACAGTTCGCGAATAATGCATACATGATCGAGACCCCTCTCCGATCAATAATCAGCGGGACACAGAGATCCATACTGACTCCTACACATTCAACGATGACTTCTATGATCGTGAGAACCTTTAACTCTAGTAACTAAATCCCTTTGTCCCGCGATATATTACATGTCCGAGATTTGATCATCGGTATCTCCATACCTAGTTTGATCTCGTTGCCGACATGCACTCTTTTCTCGTTCCCGTGATATAACATTCTAGTGATCACATCACTTGCTTGCAAGCTATTTCAATGTGATATCACCGAGAGGCCCCAGAGTATATCTATCCGTCATCGGGATTGACAAATTCCACTCTTGATCCATGAGCCTCAACATAACTATTTCGTAGCACTGAACCAATCTTTATAGTCACCCTGTTACGGTGTGACGTTTGATGTTATCAAGATACTCTTCCGGTGTTAGCAATTAACATGATCTCATGGTCTAAGGATAAAGATTACTTCGTATGATGTTATAGCAATATAAACATAATGACTTTGATCGTAATGCTATACTTTGAATGAATGTTCATCACTTCATTCCACCAATAGTGTGACCTTGTTATTAACAACATCCAATGTCCATGATCAGGAAACCTTGATCATCTTGTTAATCAACAAGCTAGTCTATAAGAGAGGCATAACTAGGAACCCTTTTTGTTTATTAAACACACATGTATTGATGTTTCCGATCAATACAATTCTAGCATGTAAAATAAACATTTATCATAAACATGGAATAAGATAATAACCACTTTATTATTGCCTCTCGGGCATATTTCCTTCAGTCTCCCACTTGCACTAGAGTCAATAATCTAGTTTGAAAAACTTTGCGTATTGAACACCTATGGCTTTCTGGTGTTGCATATACGCAATTGCTAGTGGTTAACATAATCTCCGGATCTGACACTTTTCAGGTCCGTGTGTATTTGCGTGTCTTTGCGTCTCTACGCATCACTCATTCTCAAATGAAATGGCATTGTATAAATTTGGTCCTCTGGTGAGACATTTAGTTCGTTCGGGTTAAAATATGGTGATATTATTGTCACACAATATATCTTCATAGTATTAGCCCATTTTGAACCACACCTAGTTTGATAACAAACTACTTAACACAAATGCCCTCCTATGCTGCTACTATAGCAGTCATATACTTAGCCTTTTGTTGTAGTATCTGTCACAATATCTCAACTTTGGAACTCATCCAAATCCATCATGGAACATCCTTTCCATTATATTGTGCCACCCATAGTCTAAATTGAGATAAATTTAATTTGTATCTTGGGACAAAACTAGTATCAATGTAACACTTTACATTGAACTACCTTTAACTATTTGTCACTTATACATGATATATTCTTAGTTCTTCCAAAGCTCATAAGAATATCTTTACTATTGTCCAATGATCATATTATGAATCATTCTGGTATATGCTCATAACATTTAGAGCATAGGACATTCTGGATATATACATATCATGGTATAATCAATCAAAATTTTCATGTGATTTTACTCACCAAGTGTTGAAACACTTGAATCTTGATACAATCCTTTCCATGCAGCAAGAACCTTTCTTTTTGTTTCCATATTGAACCCTTTCAATATCTCATATTGAACCCTTTCAATATCTTATATATCTATGTCTGGCATAACCATATTAGCGCCTTAATCTATCCATATAGATATTGATGCCTAATATTCTGGGTTTGCCCAAGTCTTTCATCGAAATCTTATTTTAATGAAATCCTTAACTTGTGTTAATTCAAGATACATCATTTCCAATCAACAATATGTCATCTACATAAAGTATTAGAAATATGTCTCAGTGCTCCCACTTAATTTCTTGCAAATGCAAGCATCTTCATCATCTCTGATGAATTTAAACTCTTTTAACAATTTCATCATGGTGAAGATTCCAACTCCGCTATGCTTACTTCAACTATTGAAGTTTACATGCCCTTTTAGCACCCTTTGAATTAACAAAACCCTTCGGACCATGTCATGTACATTTCCTAGGTTACCATTCTATTAGAAGAACCTTGTTTTGTTTATTCAACTACCATATACCAAATTATATGTAGTGGTTGCTACATTAATCCGTCAAGACTATATATCGCTATGAAAGATCAAATCTTGTCATAGTCAACTCCTTGAACATTGTCGTAAACTTCTTTCCGACATGTCGACTATTTCATAGATGTTAAACATCCATGTCTCATTTCTTTATAGATCCAAACACGACCGATAGGCTTCACGCCTTTCCGGAGGGTCTTCCAAGTTCAGAAAATTGATTTCTCGTGTCTGGATACTATCACGGATTCTATGACTTCTAGTCATTTTATGGAGTCAGGGCCCATCATTGCTTCTTTGCATGTAGTCGGTTCATCATTGTCAAAACAATAATGACTTGCTTATCAAATCTTACTATTTGATTCTTACCGACCCACATGGTTCTATTGGATCTCTAATCTCCGAGATCACACCTTTTGTAATCACGAGAGCCATGAGCATTGTGGCCGCCACCGGGACACTTTCTGGCGCTGCGCTACTTAGCACATATAGCTAAGGTTCAACAACCTTATCAAAGTTCTATTGTCCTCCCACTTAACTTTTCACGAAAAGTTCCTTCTCAAGAAACTTGACGTTCCAAGCGACAAACTCTTTTGTCCTTGGTGTTATGGAGAAATTCCCAACAAATTCTTTGGGATAACCTACAAAGACGTGCTTATCCGACTTTGGTTATAAACATTTTACTTATGCATAGCATACCAAAATTTAAGAAAAGACAATTCGGGTTTTATCCCAAACCATAACTCATATGGTGTCATTTCAATGGATCACGATGGTGCTCTTTTCAGTGTAAAAGCGGTAGTCTCTAAAGCTTCAATCTTTAAAACATAATGTCAGTTTTATAAATGACACCTTTGATCTTACCATGTCAAACATGGTTTGATTTCATCTCTCGAATATGCCATACTCCTATGGTTTATCGGGAAAACACAAATCATGGAACAATTCCTGAAATCTTAGGTGTTTTGCTAAACCTGTAACTCAAATATCTTCCTTTATGATCAAATCATAAACTCTTTTATTTTCTTGTTACAATGATTTTCCACTTCATCTTGAAAGTCTTTGAACAACTTTCAAAGGTTTCATACTTCTTCCTTATTAAGTAAATATACAGATATATTCACTCAAGTTTTTGAAGAAAGCATATGAAGCAAAAAGATCCATCGCATATGGCTACACATAATGGACTATGCACATCAGCATGCACAATTTCCAATAAGCTAGTCATCCGTTCCTCTCTGGCCTATGGACGGAGTTTCAATTATCTCGAGGAAAGTCTCACATGCGTCAATTGATCAAAATCAAAAGACTCCAAAAATTCCATCAACATGGAGTTTCTTCATGTTTTCTTTCAAATATAATTCAAACAGCGATGTCACTTCATAAGTGATCTTTCAATCATTTGTCTTGCGACATTTTAGCAATAGTGTTTATGGATGTGATTTCTCCAACTAGACTTGTAAAAGTTCATCCATCCTTTATGGAATACGGTAATTATTGGAACAACCATTGTTATCATAATACCGGAACAAAATAACAATTATTTAAGCAAATCTTGAAGGCTTGGTTTGATGACAACGAAAAACACAATAACACTTTATTTGTTTTCGATGAACATCATCACTCATTCTCTTGCTGGTTACTTAGGCCATTGTAGTTCATGAATTGCGTTGTCCTGTATGACACTTCATACCAACCAATTCGGTATCCAATACTGGTATCCAATACCTCATAACCACATTGTTTAACAAGCAAGGAATATAGCCATAACATGTATATCTTCTATATACCCAAGTTGGACATCTCCAACCTTTTATTTTCTGCCAAATAATTTATAGATTCTCTTTCAGCAATTCCTTTTTCTTTTAAAAGAATCTATCAACATCAATAGTGGTGTCATCAATATGACACATGGTACAAAGCGTATATAGTCAACTACTAATACCTTTGGACTTGCACTTTAAAGTGGATCACCATCATCAAATGTTTGGTGTTCTTTCAAAAATCCATTCTTTAGTAATCTATTAGTGTAGTAAACATTTTACTTACATGTTCTATTCATCCTTATCATGACAACTTTCATGATCAAGCTACTATAGCTTATAAGGAAGAATCACGAGTATAATATCAGTTCCCAAAACCTTTTTGGTAGATTCGGATGCCTAGCATCTCCATCATTCACAAATTCTCATACAATATGAGAACATGTATTTTGCTAAATTATACTCTATCATAATGCAACCAAAAACATTGTTTCAGATATCACAATATCTTTCACACATGATGGTTTCTGAAACAATTTCAGCTCAATATAATCTTGATATTAAAACAACTTTTTGAATATCAATAATCATGGAGGCAAACATGATACTTTAGATACTAACATTGGAATTCTTACTCTTGATTTAATACTACTTATTAAACTTCATGGAGTAAATAGAGTTTGCTGAAAGTTTGCAATAGGACTTATAAACTTTAAATTGACATTCAAAACAATACGATACCGGTTCGTAAAGTAAATATCCAGAATTCTATAGTTCTATTATCTCAAAAAAAAACTAAGCATAAGGTATAAAACGAATGCCAATGACTACAACAAACTATGCAAATTCACTTTGATTTAATTTATGACAAATTTGGTTCGACTAATCCAAATTAGAAATGAACTCCCACTCAAAAACGACATCCCTCGTGCCTTTTTGGTGATTACATGAACCAAATCCACTACACCAAGTCCGACCATCACGTGAGTTGATATAGCTTCAAAGGCGAGCATCTATATGGGCATCATATCAACTATATGACTCATGCTTAACCTTTCGGTCCGTGTTCCGAGGCCATGTTTGTACATGCTAGGCTCGCCAAGTAAGAACCTTAGTACTCGCGTGTGTAAAACTGTCTTACACCCGTTTGTATGAAAGCGTAGATTCGAGTACACCCCATCATCACGTGATGTCTCGAAACACGATCCATAAAACGGTGCATACTTAAGGAAGAACACATTTTATCTTGATATTTAAATGAGGGATCATCTTACAATGCTACAAAAAGCGCCAAACTAGCAGTATAAGATGCTAACATCTAATGTGTAAAGTGACATGATATGGTCCATGCATTTGATCTCTATCACTTGCATCGTGGTATGATCTCTATCATTCCTTTGTGTGTAAGGACAAGGTCTATGGAACTTACCCGTTGAGTGTGTTGTAAGAGTATCTATCATACATCTACTTACAACAATACCATATCAATACACTAGCCCAGCAATGATCTAAACTAGACGCCTCTAATTTATCAATTGCAAGTTTTACGTGGCTTAGGGCTTTCGGAGATAGAACCGTTCTTACCTACGAACATGAACCACAACGAGGATAACCAAATTATTAGCAACTTGTTGTAAATCAGATATTGACTATAGTAGGAGAGACAGACACCCGCCAGCCACGTATGCAAAAGTAGTTGGGTCACCAATATCCAAAATACATAGAAGATGCAATAACATGATCATCATTGCCCACATATCAACATATGTGTACTACCCGTGCAAAGCACCTATGCATAGATCAGGCTCTGATACCACTGTTGGGTCCACAGCATAGAAAACAAAAAAATTCCTACGGTGTGAACTACACGCCAAGATCTATCTACTAGGTACAAAGCAACGGGTGGACATACATCCAACGAGAACTTACCCTTGTAGACAACGAGCTTTGTAAACGAGTGGGAAATCGTGGTTGATGTAGTCGTACACTTGCCGATCTCAAGATCGTGATGAAGTCTAGCAGGTCCGGCTCCAGCACGTCCATCAGATCCAGCTCCAGCACCACCAAGTCCAGCACCGCAAAGCAGCGGTACATCCGTGATCGCACACACGTCCGGTACCCCGACAACCTCCATCCCTCGCTCCAGCAAAGCAGCGGAAGCAGGAACTCCTTTCCAGATAAAGCCACCGGGAACATGTATCTCGCTAATCCGAGACCATGGGGAAATAATACTAGAGGGGGAGAGAGATCCTTCACAAGGAGGTGTGTGTGAGAAGTGAGGAGGGGGTGGCCTTTTATAGGAGGAGGGGGGTGCCCCTCCTTCATGGCCCACGCATGGAGGAGGTGACTCTTCACCTCCTCCATTCATGTGGTGGTAACTCCCTCCACATAAATTTGCCCCTTCACATTCTCTTTTAAAGTCTCCACTTTAAATGCATTAAATTTCTCCAAATTTAATGCTCTCTCATTTAATAAAACTCTTTTATTATGTTTATTCAGAATTTTGTTAATTACTTTAATTAACAAACATTCACATAAAACCCCTTGCAACATTTCAATATTACATGCAGAACCAATTTCAGCAATTTCACCCGAAATAGTTTCGGTGTCTATTGAAATAATTCCAGCGCTTTCTTAAATCTTTATCTGAAACATATTTGCTCCAAATGGTGTCGGTATCCCTTAAGTGTGTCACCCTACGGTTCGCGAATAATGCAGACATGATCGAGACCCCTCTCCGATCAATAATCAGCGGGACACAGAGATCCATACTGACTCCTACACATTCAACGATGACTTATGTGATCGTGAGAACCTTTAACGCTAGTAACTAAATCCCTTTGTCCCGCGATATATTACATGTTCGAGATTCGATCATCGGTATCTCCATACCTAGTTTGATCTTGTTACCAACATGCACTCTTTTCTCATTCCCGTGATATAACATTCTAGTGATCACATCACTTGCTTGCAAGCTATTTCAATGTGATATCACCGAGAGGGCCTAGAGTATATCTATCCGTCATCGGGATTGACAAATTCCACTCTTGATCCATGAGCCTCAACATAACACCTTCGTAGCACTGAACCCAGCTTTATAGTCACCCTGTTACGGTGTGACGTTTGATGTTATCAAGATACTCTTCCGGTGTTAGCAATTAACATGATCTCATGGTCTAAGGATAAAGATTACTTCGTATGATGTTATAGCAATATAAACATAATGACTTTGATCGTAATGCTATACTTCGGATGAATGTTCATCACATCATTCCACCAATGGTGTGACCTAGTTATTAACAACATCCAATGTCCATGATCAGGAAACCTTGATCATCTTGTTAATCAACAAGCTAGTCTATAAGAGAGGCATAACTAGGAACCCTTTTTGTTTATTAAACACACATGTATTGATGTTTCCGATCAATACAATTCTAGCATGTAAAATAAACATTTATCATAAACATGGAATAAGATAATAACCACTTTATTATTGCCTCTCGGGCATATTTCCTTCATTTACCACCGAGGAGACAGATAGGAAAAGCTTGCAGCGCCGGTATATGGAGGTGAATGCAGTAATGCCAGCGGTGACGAGGTACATGCCTTGGTTGGACCAGGAAATCACCTGGAACATCAAAGATCATCCCAAGCTTATGCCGAGTCCTGGTTCAGTGTCGTTAATCGACCCGACATTCATTGGTCCTAACATCAATGTGAGGTTCTCCAAGGTACTGATTGACAATGGAAGTAGCATTAACATCATGTATGCGGATACAATGCGAAAATTGGGTATCTCCGAGAACATGCTCCAGGCTACAAGGACAACTTTCCATGGTATTGTACCAGGAATTTATTGTGAGCCGATAGGCAAAGTCCGGGTTGACGTATTGTTCGGCACGAGAGATAATTGCCAAACTGAGAATCTAGAGTTTGAGGTGGTAAACTTCGAAAGTGCGTATCACACGTTACTCGGAAGGCTAGCATTGAACAAGTTCATAGCAAGCTGCCACATTAGTTATCTGAAGATGAAGTTGCCCGGACCAAATGGAGTGATTACCATTGCAGGAGATTTCCGACGTTCCATTGAGTGTGCCTCAGCCGGGTCTAACCTAGCCGAGTCACTCGTGATTGCGCAAGAGAAAAGAAAGATCCAAGAGGTGGCGGCATTAGTCCACGCAGCAGTATATGCCGGCGTTGAGTAACCCGCATGGTAGCGTTTCGTTCCAAGCCGCAAAGGATACTAAGAAAGTGCCTATTGATGATATGTTCCCAGAGCGCACCGTAACAATTGGTGCCGAGTTGAATGATAAATAGGAAAGCGAGCTCGTCAACTTCCTCCGTGAGAATCGGGATATTTTTGCTTGGTCTACACAGGACTTGCAAGGTGTTCCGAGGGAGTTGGCCGAGCACTCTTTGAACGTGAGACCCGGAGCAAGGACAGTGAAGCAACCTCTCCACCGCTTCACCGAGGATAGGAGAAAAGTCATTGGTGACGAGATAGCTCGGTTGCTAGCAGCAAGATTTATCAGGGAAGTACTGTATCCGGATTGGCTCTCTAATCCGGTGCTGGTGGAAAAGAAGAAGGATGATCCGAACGTGGCAATGGTTTGGCGTATGTGTATCGATTACACGAACCTGAACAAGGCGTGTCCAAAAGATCCATTTCCACTGCCGAGGATAGATCAGGTCATAGACTCGACCGCGGGATGTGAACTGTTGTCATTCATTGATGCATCTTCCGGTTTCCACCAGATACCTCTGAATCCGGATGATCAAATAAAGACCGCATTTATCACCCCGTACAGGGCTTATTGCTATCGCACCATGCCGTTTGGTTTATGTAATGCAGGTGCAACATACCAAAGATGTATGCAAAAAATGTTTGCACGACCAAATAGGTCAAAATGTACAAGTATATGTGGATGATGTGGTTATCAAGACCAAGGAAAGGAAAACGCTCCTTGACGACATCAGGCAGACATTCGCGAACTTGAGAAGGTTTCGAATGAAGCTTAACCCGGAAAAATGTACCTTCGGTGTCCCGGCTGGAAAATTGCTCAAATTTCTGTCTCGGGAGGTATCGGGGATTAATCCAACTAAGATCCGGGCCATTGAGCGAATGGAGCTGCGAAGTGTCTTAACGATGTCGAAGTTCCTTTGGGTGCCTAGCATCGTTAGTCGGTTTGTATGTCGGTTGGGAGAAAAGGCATTGCCTCTTTACCAACTCATGAAAAAAGTCGATAAGTTCGTTTGGGCGCCACAGGCTGATGAAGCCTTTGCCCACTTAAAAGATGTTAGCCTTTGCACGGTGTTAGCCTCTCCACTATCAAAGGAGCCAATGTTGCTCTACATAGCCGCAACCAACCGAGTTGTAAGTGCAGTGATTGTAGTAAGCGCGATGAAGAGGTAAGTCGGTGCGAGGCGTGTATTACTTGAGCGAGGTATTATCGCCTCAAAGCGAGAACTACCGCACTTTCAAAAGGTGGCATATGGTGTCTATATGGCGGCAAAAGAAGTTAAAGCATTACTTTGAGGAGCACCCCATCAAAGTAATATGTGAGGCTCCATATCCGAGATAATGGGTAACAAGGATGCAAGTGGTCGAATCATAAAATGGGCAATTGAGCTAGCTCCTTATGCACAATATGACAGAAGAAGCAATCAAGTCTCGGTTGGCAGACTTTTTTTGTAGATTGGGCGGTACAATCTGAACCACCGCCACCCGATCCGAACTACTTGAGGATGCACTTTGTGGTCAAAACAAAAACCGGCTAGCGAAGTTGTGCTTACCTCGCCAAAGAAGGACCAGCTGAAATATGTGCTCCAAATCCATTTCGCGACATCGAATAATGTCGCAGAGTATGAAGCACTTGTGCATGGGCTCAAGGTAGCAAACGAGACTGGGATACGTCGGATCATATGCTTTGGCGACTCGGATTTGGTGGTAAAGCAAGTATCAGGACTGTGGGACGCCCTTGATCCAAACATGGCGCTGTATAGATTTCATGTACAGAAGATATCTGGTTACTTTGAGGGGTGTGAATTTCACCACGTACCCCAGGTGGAAAATGAGGCTGCCGACATGCTATCGAAGCTCGGATCAACTCGACAAGCAATTCCACCGGGTGTAGCATTGGAACACCTCAGAAAACCATCTATCAGGCCGTCCCCAGGAACCGACTCGATCTATGTCCCGGAAGATACAGAATCCGGAGCTGAGCCCATGGACATTGACATGGGAGGTAGTGCGCGAAACCCGGGGACTGCATCAGCAAACCCGGGGACTGCCTCAGCGAACCCGGGGACTACCTCGCAGGACCCGGGGACTGCTCAGCATGATCCGGTTGAAGTTATGCCGGTGGATCAGATGGAAATTGATGAGGATGTGTTCCCTGCACGAGCAAT
The DNA here is from genome assembly GCA_023614405.1 of Avena insularis. Taxonomy (NCBI): domain Eukaryota; kingdom Viridiplantae; phylum Streptophyta; class Magnoliopsida; order Poales; family Poaceae; genus Avena; species Avena insularis. The sequence continues at coordinate 491,349,143 of CM042692.1, read as the reverse complement.
ACCAGCTTGGGCACTGCCTATATTTCAATTCCTGAAAGATGGAACGTTACCCACTGAGGAGGTGTTATCCAGGCAAACTCAGAGGAGAGCAAAGTCATACACGATTATCAATTCCGAGCTGTACAAACGGAGTGTAACCAATGTCCTCCAGCGATGCGTTGACCCGGAAGAAGGGCTTGACATCCTCCGAGATATACACCAAGGAGAATGCGGGCATCATGCCTCATCCCGAGCCTTGGTGGCAAAAGCATTCCGGCATGGATTCTACTGGCCAAGTGCCTTAGAACAAGCAGAATATCTAGTGAGAAAATGCAATGGTTGTCAGAGGTACGCTACCAAGACACATATGCCAATGTCGGAACTCAAAACCATACCAATTACATGGCCATTTGCTATATGGTGCTTGGATATGGTTGGTCCGTTTAAACCAGCAAGGGGAAGCATGACTCACATTTTGGTCATGGTGGATAAGTTTACGAAGTGGATCGAAGTAAAGCCTATAAGGAAATGTGATGGGGCTACGGCCGTAAAGTTTCTCAAAGATATAATCTTGAGGTACGGTTACCCACACAGTATCATAACTGATAATGGAACAAATTTTGCGGAAGGAGCATTTGCGCGTTTCTATCGGGACAAGAAGATCCGACTCGACGTAGCCTCGGTAGCCCACCCCGCATCGAACGGACAGGTGGAAAGATCCAACGGATTAGTATTATCCAGGATAAAACCCCGGCTCATTGAGCCGCTGCAAATATCAGCGGGGTGCTGGATAGAAGAACTACCAGCGGTACTGTGGAGTCTAAGAACAACTCTGAATCGATCAACAGGCTATACGCCGTTTTTTCTGGTATATGGGGCAGAAGCTGTATTACCAGCCGACATAGAGCATGATTCGCCTAGGGTCACCCAATACAGCGAAGTGCAAGAAGCCCGGCAAAATGATGTTGATCTGCTGGAAGAAGCGAGAGAACTGGCATTGTCCAGATCCGCCATATATCAGCAAAATCTCCAACGCTATCATAGCCGAAAAGTAAGCCCCCGAGTCTTTCGGGAAGGCGATCTGGTGCTCCGGTTGATACAACGTACTGCCAGCATGCATAAATTATCCCCCCATGGGAAGGGCCGTTCATCGTGAGCAAAGCATTGCACAATGACTCTTATTATCTTATAGATGCAAAGCCACAGGAAAAGAACAAGGCGGATAGGTCCGGCGAAGAATCTAAGCGCCCATGGAATGTAGCTCTACTTCGTCCTTTCTACACTTAGCAGAGAAGTGTATGTATCCGAGTCTTCTCATATGTCGGTATGTATGCCGACAATGAGCTTATGAATGAAATATTGGCACCTCGAGCAGTAACTCAGGGACTGTCTTAATAATATTTGTTGTTTTTATTATTTTTACGTCAGCTGGAGTAAGTTTTTCTACTTAACTCGGATCAGTAATGTGTGAGCACCAAAAAACCAACTCTTCGACTTGCTGCTGTCCAACAAGAATTGGCTTCATGGCAAACAAGAGAACAAGTTTGGAATTGCGTAGCACATGAAAAACGACTAAGGAAAAAGAACTTAATTGAGCCGACGTTTGTTTTTCAGACTAACCTTGTACTTACTTTCAAACTATTATGCTACATTATTTTGAGCTAAGCCTAAAAGTTTCTGAGTATTGTTAAAACAATTTTTGAAGCTCGGATTCGTAAGTCGTAAAACCGAATCAAGGTAGACAATAACCGAGCCAAAAGATTGGATGAACAAGAAAACGGAACTCGGGGACTACGCCCAAGTTAATCCGGCATACAAACTTAGTAGCAAAATATTACATAAGTATGAGATACATTTCCACCCAGCATACCAGGGACCTGATAAGTTTTCAAGTGTTTTTAATTAAGGAGCAGCAGGAGGAGGAAGTTCGGCGTCATCTTCGCCTTCTTCGATATCCGAGGCATCGTCCTCTCCATCCTCGTCCGAACTATCTTCGACATTCTTGACCTCTTTGTCGCCAGCGGCTTCCAGGAAGCTCGGACCCTCAGTCCATTCGTGAATGGGAGAATATTCAACGAGGCTATGGGTGCAAGCCTGGCGCCGAGCTACCCATTCCGGGTCATCGGTCCACTTGGATCCGGTGCGCACACGCGTCAGGAGGTTGAGATCGATCTTCTCATACCATGTGAGTATGTGGTGAAGAACGGTCTCAACTGCAGCACGCCCATCGGACTCCCTCCAAAGGTCGATCTGGGTCTCGATCTCCGACAGCTTTTCAGCAAGAAGTGAAATTCTCTTCGGAGCGCTCTCACCGGGCCAGAACGTGTTGAATACTCGGACTGAAACGTCAAGGAGATCCTTGCCGTAATTCTTGATGATTTCCACGCGAGACGACAGGCTAACCAATAGGTCCTCCATGTCAAGGGGAATGCTCTCACCGTCAGAAGCGACGGGAGTACCCCTCTCTCGGCGGAAGTTGGCAACAACAGCGCTCGCAATAGGAGTATCCTCTGAAAAGTGGCCTGAAAACAAGGCAAAGGAAGAAGCTGAAGAAAAGACATATGAAGTAACCCGGAGAAGTATGTCGGATAAGGGAAAGGAACTCACGTGAAATGTGGCTATGGATCCGGGTCAATTCATTGATGCAATTATCGCGTCTTTGACGGAGCTGCACCAGTTCAGCGTTCCCGACTCAAGTTTGACGTCGGCCTCCTGGAGAAGTTCGCGGTCCTTGGCAATTTGGAGGTTGAGGCGCTCACATTCTTCGGTGAAGTCTTGGCCAGCCTTTTTAAGCTCGGTTTGGTGCTGCGCCTTCATCTTCTTCATTTTTGCCTTTAGCTTGGCAATCTCCTCGTTCTTGGTTCGGAGAAGGGCAAGCTCATCGTCTTTCTTTTTGAGCTCGGCCTGATGCTGCCCTGCTTGTTCGTGAAAATGCAGCATCATGTCAGGCACGGGCACACTATCTTCAAGAGATGCTGAAATAGCGTGTTGACCCGGCAGAGCCGAGGTATGAATGTTTGCCGAGCCAAGAGGAAAAGAAGATGGAAAGCAAAGCAGGGTCGGATAAAAAGGACTTACCCTTGATCTGCTCCAGGTTCTTTCGCATAATCTTGTTCTCAGCCTCCACCCCAGCTGCGGAAACCAAATAATGAGATTAGTTCGGCAGAGGGAGTTGAAGGAAAACAGAGAAGCGCCAAGGGAGAAACTTACCCCTTTTCTCATGCTCAGCGAGATGTGCATTGTGCTTTGCAAGAAGCATCTTGTGAGTATCCAGAAGACGCTGAAACTTAGCACTCCGGCGGTTGGTGGTCACCTGAAAAGAATACGAAAATTTAGTTTAAGCCTTGCACATATTTGAAGTGTACAAGATCCGGGCCAAGCGGAACTTAACCCAGCTCTAGGTGTGTGCATATTCGAAGTGTACAAGATCCGGGCCAAGTGGAGCTTAACCCGGCTCTAGGTGTGTGCATATTCGAAGTGTACAAGATCCGGGCCAAGTGGAGCTTAACCCGGCTCTGGGTGTGTGCATATTCGAAGTGTACAAGATCCGGGCCAAGTGGAACTTAACCCGGCTCTAGGTGTGTGCATATTCGAAGTGTACAAGATCCGGGCCAAGTGGAACTTAACCCGGCTCTAGGTGTGTGCATATTTCAAATTATGAAGGAGCTACGTTAGTTCTCTAAGGAGCATCCGGCCGAGTAACAAGTTACTCCTCCGGAGGCTCGGGGACTAATGGTTATATTGCTAGTGCATGATAAGGAAAAGGTGAAGTAATGTACCTCCATCATCCGACCCGCAAGGTTAATCGCCTTAGAGGCTGTATTCATCTGGGCAGCGAATTCGGCAGGACCGAACTTCTCCGGGAGATCATCGTTATGGACGAACTCTGCCTTGTTCTAGTTATTCATAAACTCGATCAAGGTCGGAGGATATCGCTCCCCGCTGAGGATGTGGGGCGCCACCAAGCCCCTCGCATGTGCCTCTCTCCTCTCAACCTGAGCAAGGGCCGGACTAGTGTGCAGAACAAGTTGTTGCGCACTAGTTGGCTCGGCAGGGGCGTCCTTTGGTGCTGGAGCCTTCTGGGCAAGCATGGACGCGAGGGTGCGCTATCCAGACCCGGTGGATGCTGCCCTGGTTTCTGTTGGAGATATGCCCAAGAGGCAATAATAAAGTGGTTATTATTATATCTTTATGTTTATGATAAATGTTTACATCCCATGCTATAATTGTATTAACAGGAAACATTAATACTTGTGTGTTTTGTGAACATAAAAGAGTCCCTAGTAAGCCTCTTGTTAAACTAGCTTGTTGATTAATGGATGATCATGGTTTCCTGATCATGGGCATTGGATGTCGTTAATAACAAGATCATGTCATTAGGAGAATGATGTAATGCACACACACCCATAGTAAGCATAGCATAAGATCAAGTCATTAAGTTCGTTTTGCTACAAGCTTATCAAATGCATAGTAACCTAATCCTTCGACCATGAGGTTATGTTAATCACCATCACCGGATGGGTACTTTCATGACATCAAATGCTGGTTCGTAACTGGGTGGTTATAAAGGTGACATTGGGTATTCTGAAAGTATGTGTTGAAGCGCATGGACCAAGATTGGGATTTGTCCATCCATATGACGGATAGATATGCTCTGGGCCCTCTCGGTGGAATGTCATCTAGTTAGCTTGCAAGCATGTGACTAGGTCACAAGGGATGACATATCATGGAACGAGTAAAGAGTACTTATCAGTAATGAGGTAGAACTAGGTATGGAGATATCGACGATCAAACCTCGGATAAGTAGAGTATCGCGTGACAAAGGGAATTGGTTTCGTATGTTAAATGGTTCTATCGATCACAAAGTCATCGTTGAATATGTGGGAGCTGTTATGGATCTCCAGATCCCGCTAATGGTTATTGATCGGAGATGTGTCTCCATCATGTCTGCATATTCACACTTAAGGTTCAAAGTTGTTTTAAGTAGATATGGAATATGCGTTGGAGACCGAATGTTGTTCGGAGTCTCGGATTGGATCCGGGACATCACGAGGAGATCCGGAATGGTCCGGAGAATAAGATTCATATATTAGGGATCATTTTCTAAGTTGGGAAATGTTCCGGAGTGTTTGTATGGAGATTCTAGAAGATTTCGGAATGTTCTGGAAGGTTCTAGAGGATTTCTTGGAGTTTACTTGAAAACCAAGAAAGGGATCAAGGGAGTCCAAGTGGGGCAAGACACGGATTCGTGGGGGAGGAGGATTCCTCCCCCCTCCCAATCCGCAGGCCAAGGAGGGAGGGGAGTCCTACTAGGACTCCCCCTCCCATGGCGCCTCCCTCCTTTAAATAGAGGGGAGGGGGCGCCCCCTCTTGCCCCTATTCTGATAACAACCAATCTCAGCCGCCTCTCTCCTCCACCTTTCTTCTGCACAGGCATAGGCGAAGCCCTGCAGAATTCTCATCTACCCCACCACCACCATGCCATCGTGCTGCTGGGATTCCGTGGAGAGATCTACTACCTCTGCTGCTCGCTGGAACGAGGAGAGGAAGGTGCCTTGACTCCATCGCGTGTGACCCATTGCAGGCTGCGCGAGCGTGGGCGCGGAAGGATCGTCCACACGATCTTGAGATCGGCAAGTGATCGACTACATCAACCCCGAGATCTAATCTCGTAACGCTTTCGGTTCTACGAGGGTTAGTACAGATCTATCTCGTTGCACATGTCTAATAGATTAGATCTTGGCTTTTATCTAGATTAGATCTGGGTTTTGTTTATTCTTGCGGTAGATTTTTTTGTTTTCCATGCTACGAACCCATCAGTGACACCAGGGGCTTTCTTGCCTTTGGCTTGCTGAGAGGAGGAAGTGGTTGCGGCTGATTTCCCCTTAGGAGCTGCCTGGGTACTTACTCGCCGAGACTGAGAAGACTCGGACGAGGCGGAGGAGCTTGGCGCTGGTGCCCTTGTTGCTGGTGCTGGTGCCGGTGTCGGTGTTGGTATGGAGGTAGTTTCAGTAGTTGCTGGTTGTGGTGGAGCCGAAGTGTTGGATGCCGCTGCCTCGGCTGGATCCGTCTCCCCCGCTCCAGGGTCCCCCCCCTTTTGACGAGGCAGGCTGGAACCCAGAGCAAACGCAGAAACCTCTGGAATAGGGCTCAGCGGGCGTGACTCGTCCTCACGAGGGGGAGAGGAGCTAGGATGGAGCGGCGAAGAGATGCTAGATCCACTCTGAGGGACCTCCACCGCAGCCCTGTCAAATCAAATAATGTCAGAAGAGAAATTACAACAATGCGAGAAAGAACAAGTTGCAGGAGAAAAAGAGACTTACGCGTCCGAGGTTTGGGGCTCCTTGGGTTTCTGAGCCCTTCGTGCCGGGGCCTTGCCTGCAGGCTTGGAAGCAGTTTTGTCTCCGGACTTCTTTCGCCTTTTGGAGGGTTGAGAAGGTCGGGAGGGGGAACTTGATGCAGCTCCACGCTTCTTCTTCGACGCTGCCGGAACAGGTTCCCCCGTGGCAAGGGGAGGGTCCTCGTGGATCTACCCACCGGGGTTAGCTGATGCCGGAAAAGCATAAGAAAGGGGGACAGCATCAACAGGTTCAATCACCTCGACATCTGAGTCATCTTCATCATCGGGCCAATCTCTGATAGAAGAGGGTTTACCGGTGGGTCGCTTCATAGCGTCGGTCATCGGGAGGAACATCTCCTAGTCCGGCTCTTCCTTGTCCGGGGTCTCCCGGTCAGGCGCCCATTTAAGGGTCGGATCGGTGCCATCCTCGAGGGTCTGCTGAAGGAATAGCTGAGGAAAAGAATGAACAACGGAGTCAAAAGTGGAACAATGATCGACATATAATTAACCCGAAGTAAATTTGCGCCACGAAGCTTACTGAGGGAGGGAGCCCATCCCGGCAGAAATGGTCAATTCCCCACGTCCACTCAGTGGAGAAGTCCTTATGGGTGGTGAAGAGAGCCTTGACCCAGCGATAGATCTCCGAGTTGCTCAACTCAAAGGACGAGGTCCGGTTGGGGTCGCGGCCGAAGCTCATATGGCACACCTTGTGGGTGCGCCTCTGGTGGGGAGAGATTCGGTTGCGCACGAACGTGATCATAGCATCCTCGTTGCGTAACCCGAGCTTCTTTCGCTCCGCAAACCTCTTGTTGACCTGGTTGGCCAAGGCTATGGGCTTCTTGGGGACAACGTCCCACGTTTCCGGGTTAGGTGGACCCGGAGCATAGGGAAGCAGCCGGATCAAGTCCTCAGTGCCCTCATTCCGGACATAAAAGAAAGTCCGGGCCCATCCTTTGTAGGACTCCAGCCCGGTGACTCGAGGGAAAACAGATAGCCTCCAGGGTGAGATGGATGCAGCTTCGAATTGAGTGAGCTACTTGTCCTCCGGATCAAGTTGAATATTCGGAATGACATTACGACGAAGGTCGAAAAACCGGATCCATAGCTCCTTCGTGGGCCACAATCCGACATAGCCCTCGATCGTAGAGGAAAAAGCAGAAAGAGACGTGATTGCGTTGGCAGGAAGGTGGTGCGACTGGAGTTCGTACCTGCTTAACCAGTCATGGAACAAATCGCTGACCGGCAAACCGAACCCTCGTTGGAAGTGCGACAAGAACACGACGTACTCACCCGGATTGGGAGAGGGGGCGAGTTCGGCGGAGGCAAGGCGCGTGAGGATGCCGGCGGGGATGCGTCTGGTCTGGTAGAGCCAGTCCAAGTCATCTTGGCAGACCCATGACCCGGCCCACGCACCACGGTCCGCGGCGGCGGAGTCCTCCTCCATTTCTTGCTCAGCAACGACGAGCTCCTCCTCCGTCATCTAATAATCGCTGCCCTCACTGGCGCTAGCGGCGGCGGGGGGAAAAGGCCTAGATTGGCAGCGACCCGTGGTGGAGGAGGCGCGTAGCGGCGGCGACGACGTAGAAATCTGGGGGAAAAGTGCGGCGGCGGCGCCGCTGCTTGGGAGCACTGGCGGCGGCGCGGTCGCGAGGAAGACGAAGAAGAAGAGCAAAGGGCAGAGTGGCGCGGTGGGGGGAAAAACCCTAAGTGATGCGCCCCTCCCCTATTTAACCTCTCCCACGAGGAGAAAGTGGGATCGCGTCCTCCGGGCAAGCCACACGCAATGGTCGTGTACCACCCACATCAACCAATCAACAAGGAGCCACACTGAAGGCCACAGAGTGGAGTTGGTCCCGTGACGTGACACGTTGATGCGGCAAATGAGGAGGCAGGCATGACGTGACCCGCGCGATGATGATGACAATTACCATCGCGGATTCTATCTTTGGCCCTTAAAATGAGACAACATAATGATTAGCCTCCACGTGGTTTGGCGTACGAGAGAAGGAAGCAAGACCCGGATAGGACCGTGGTAACCCGGCCAGCAAGTGAAAACTTGGAATGTGCGGAGGGAAAGTAAAGCCATGAGGTCCAAGTTGAAGTGGTAACCCGGCCGGCAAGTGAAAACTTGGAACGTGCAAGGGGAACGTAAATCCATATAACCCGAGACAAGGAGGTAACTCGGAAATAACGTCCAAAGGTAAAACATAATTGAACCTGATGTGGCCTTAGTGGCCGAGGCAGCTAAGACCGCACCATCTTCGGGGACTAATGTTGGGGGGATACCCCCGGGTAGGGGCACGCCGGGGTATAAAGGCCGAGTTAGCCGAGGTTCGGCAAGGCCAAAGCGGATGCTGGCCGGGTCACCTCAAGGCAGGCCGAATCATGGGGTAACCCGGACCAGGGGGTGTTTGCCTAACTAAGTCTCAACCGACTTAAGCAGTAAGTCAGAAATGCATGTTTAACTTGTATGCAGGAACAGGTGTGGCCGGATCAACCATGATCCGGGGCACATCTAGCTTCTAGGAGAAGGAAGGAATCTCGCTGGTCAAAAGAAGCCCCGGTACGCACTGCCTAAGCGAAGAAGACAAGGGCAGGACCACCGAGGCGTGGCCGACAAGGGTGACGATACCCATGTCGGCTCACGCGGGCGCCGCGGAGGCTCACGTAGCCTCTGCATGTGTGACGCGAGGGAAAAGTAACCCGGTCGGCTTACTGCTTTGGGAGATGGCATATTCTTAGGAATATACCTCCACGTATGCCCTAGATGGAGACCTAGCCCCCCCCCCTATATAAGGAGGGCTAGGGCTTCTGTAGAGGGGGTTCCGATTTGGCTAGTTTGGCTAGGGTTTTAAGGGTGATCTGGGAGCGAGAGTAAGAGAGCTCCTTCTTCCTCTTCTCGCCAATACAACTCTAGGAGCACTTGTAACCTTGGAGACAAAGCAAATATAAACTTCTGTGTGGAGAATCACTTCACTATCCCTCCCTGGATTCCCCTAGCGTGTATTAGTCCCCACCTTTAGCCTATCCATGGCATCTACCACGACACCACCATGACAATAGGGCAATTGCAGATAAATAAGATAAAGCATCCAAGTACTAGACAATCCTAGGCATGTGTTCCATATATAGTCATACGTGCTCGCAATGAGAACTTGCACAACATCTTTTGTCCGCCAAATTTCGCTTGCATAGGGCCTCTAGGAACTATCGGCAATTAAGGTGCTCCTTTAATAGAGCAATCAAGCAAAGCATTAACACTCCATGAACACATGTGATCCTCACATCAAAGCCTTTCCTTCCTGGCTACCCGATTTACATCACTGGACCATAGGTTCCGGACAACGACGTGTGTATACAACTTGTAGATAAGACCCAAAACAATACTATCATGATGAATCAATAACATGTTCAGATCTGAAATCATGGCACTCGGGCCCTAGTGACAAGCATTAAGCACAACAAAGTTGCAACAAAGTCATAAAGAACTAATAAGAGATACTAGGCACTATGCCCTAACAATCTGATGCAATTACATGAACGATCTCATCCAATCCCTACCATCCCCATGGCCTACAGCGGAGGATTACTCACTCATAGATGGGGGAAACATAGATGGTCGATGTGATGGGTTCGTAGCATGGAAAACAAAAAATTTCTACCGCAAGAACGAACAAAACCCAGATCTAATCTAGATAAAAGCCAAGATCTAATCTATTAGACATGTGCAACGGGATAGATCTGTACTAACCCTTGTAGACCCGAAAGCGTTACGAGATCGGATCTCGTGGTTGATGTAGTTGATCACTTGCCGATCTCAAGATCGAGTAGACGATCCTTCTGGCACCGTGTTCTGGCAGCGCTTCCGCAGTCGGTCACACGTGCGGTGTCGAAGCAGACCTTCCTCTCCTCGTTCCAGCGAGCTACGGAGGTAGTATATCTTCTCCACGGAATCCCAGCAGCACGACGGTGTGGTGGTGGTGGTGGTGGAGTAGAGAATTCTGTAGGGATTCGCCTAAGCCAGAGCAGAGCGAAGGAGGAGGAGAGAGGCGGCGTCTAGGGTTTGTTATGGGAGAGAGCTTGGGGGTGGCGCCCCCTCCCCTCTATTTAAAGGAGGGAGGTGCCATGGGAGGGGGAGTCCTAGTAGGACTCCCCTCCCTCCTTGGCCTGCGGATTGGGAGGGGGGAGGAATCCTCCTCCCCCACGAATCCTTGTCTTGCCCCACAAAGACTCCTTGATCCTTTCTTGGTTTTCAAGCAAACTCCAAGAAATCTACTAGAACCTTCCGGAACATTCTGAAACCTTCTAGAATCCCCATACAAATACTCCGGAACATTTCCTAACTTAGAAAATGATCCCCAATATATGAATCTTATTCTCCGGACAATTCCGGATCTCCTCATGATGTCCCGGATCCAATCCGAGACTCCGAACAACATTCTGTATCCAACGCACATTCCATATCTACTTAAAACAACTTCGAACCTTAAGTGTGTCACCCTATGGTTCGTGAATATGCAGACATGATGAAGACACCTCTCCGATCAATAACCATCAGCGGGATCTGGAGATCCATAACAGCTCCCACATACTCAACGATGACTTTGTGATCGATAGAACCATTTAACATACGAAACCAATTCCCTTTGTCACGTGATACTCTACTTATCCGAGGTTTGATCGTCGGTATCTCCATACCTTGTTCTACCTTGTTACTGATAAGTACTCTTTACTCATTCCGTGATATGTCATCCCTTGTGACCTAGTCACATGCTTGCAAGCTAACTAGATGACATTCCACCGAGAGGGCCCAGAGCATATCTATCCGTCATATGGATGGACAAATCCCAATCTTGGTCCATGCGCTTCAACACATACTTTCAGAATACCCAATGACACCTTTATAACCACCCAGTTATGAAGCGGCGTTTGATGTCATCAAAGTACCCATCCGGTGATGGTGATTAACATAACCTCATGGTCGAAGGATTAGGTTACTATGTATTTGAAAGCTTGTAGCAAAACGAACTTAATGACTTGATCTTATGCTATGCTTACTATGAGTGTGTGTGTCCATCACATCATTCTCCTAATGATATGATCTTGTTATTAACGACATCCAATGTCCATGATCAAGAAACCATGATCATCCATTAATCAACAAGCTAGTTTAACAAGAGGCTTACTAGGGACTCTTTTATGTTTACAAAACACACAAGTATTAATGTTTCCGGTTAATACAATTATAGCATGGGATGCAAACATTTATCATAAACATAAAGATATAATAATAACCACTTTATTATTGCCTCTTGGGCATATCTCCAACAGTCTCCCACTTGCACTAGAGTCAATAATCTAGTTAAAAACTTGTGCATTCAACACCTATGGCTTTCTGGTGTTGTATAGACACTATTGCTAGTGGTAAATATAATCTTCGGATCTGACACTTCCAGGACCGTGTGTATTTACATGTCCTTGCGTCTCTACGCATTACTCATTCTCCAATGAGATGGCATTGTATAAATTTGGTCCTTTGGTGAGACCTTTAGTTCCTTGGGATTAAATCATGTTGATACAATTGTTGTACAATGTATCTTCATAGTATTATCCCGCTGTGAACCACACCTAGTTTGATAACAAACTACTTGACACAAATGCCCTCATTTGCTGCTACAATAGCAGTCATATACTTAGCCTTTTGTTGTAGTATCTGTCACAATGTTTTAACTTTGGTACTCAACCAAATCCGTTATGGAACTTCCTTTCCATTACATTGTGCCACCCATAGTTTAAATTGAGATAAACTTAATTTGTGACAAAACTAGTATCAATGCAACAAGTTACAATGAACTATTTGTCACCACTATAATATATTCTTATTTCTTCCAAAGATCATAGGAATATCCCTACTATTGTCCAATGATCATCTTATGAGTCATTCTGGTATATGCTCATAACATTTAGAGCATAGGACATATCTGGATGTGTACATCTCAAAGAATGATTGATCAAAATATTCTTGTGATTTCACCAAGTGTCAAAACACTTGAATCTCATGTCAACACACTTGAATATTGATTCAGTCCTTTCCGTGCATCAAGAACCTTTCTTGTTGTTTCCATATTGAAATCATTCAACATCTTATATATGTACATTTGGCAAAACCATATTAGCGTCTCAATCTATACATATAGACATTGATGCCTAATTCTTGGGTCATGCCTAAGTCTTTCATCGAAATGAAATTCTTAACCTGTGTCAATAAAAGATACATCATTTCTAATCAACAATATGTCTTTCACATAATGTATTAGAAATATGTCTTAGCGCTCCCACTTAATATCTTGCAAAATGCAAACATCTTCATCGTCTCTGATGAAATTAAACCTTTTAACGGTTTCATCACGGTGAAGATTCCAACTCCGCGATGCTCACTTCAACCATTGAAGTTTTGCATACTCTTTTAGCATCCTTTGAATTAACAAAACCCTTTGGATCGTGTCATGTACACGTCCTAGGTAACCATTCTATTAGAAGAACTTGTTTTGTTTGTTCATCTACCATATACCAAAATATATGTAGTGGTTGCTACATTAATCCGTCTAGACTAAATATCGCTATGAAAGATCAAATCTTATCATAGTCAATTCCTTGAACATTGTCGTAAACTCTTTCCGACATGTCGACTATTTCATAGATGTGAAACATCCATGTCTATTTCTTTATAGATCCATATACGACTGTAAGGTCTTGCACCTTTCCAGAGGGTCTTTCAAATTCAAAGCTTGATTTCTCGTGTATGGAATTATCACGGATTTTATGGCTTCAAGCCACTTAACGAAGTCAGGGCCCATCATTGATTATTTGCATGTAGTCGGTTCATCATTGTCAAACAACAATGATTTAACTCTCAAATGTTGGCATTTGATTACTTACCCGACCTACTTGGTTCAATAGTAACTTAGATCTCCATGACCACAACCTTTGAGGTACGTGAGCCATGAGCATTGTTGCTGCCTCCGGGACCCTTACCGACGCTGCGCAACTCAGCACATATTAGCCAAGGTTCAACAACCTTGTCAAAGTTCTATTGTCCTCCCACTTGACTTTTCACCAAAAATTCCTTCTCAAGAAACTCGACACTCTAAGCGACAAACAATTTTGTCTTCGGTGTTATGGAGGAATACCCAATGGTTATTCGAAATAACCTACAAAGACATGCTCATCCGACTTTGGTTGTAAACATTTTACTTATGCCTAGCATACCAAAAATTTAAGAAAGGATAACCTGGGTTTTATCCCAAACCATCACTTATATGGTGTCATTTCAACGGATCACGATGGAGCTCTTTTCAGTGTAAAAGCGGTAGTCACAAAAGCTTTAATCTTTAAAATATAATGGCAGTTTTATAAATGATACCTTTGATCTTACCATGTCAAACAAGGTTTCATTACATATCTTGAACACTCCATACTCCTATGGTTTTTTGGGAAATGCAAATCCATGGAACGATTCCTCAAATCTTAGGTGTTTTGATAAACTTGTAACTCAAACATCTTTCTTTATGATCCAATCATAAAATTTTTTTATTTTCTTGTTACAATGATTTTCCACTTCATCTTGAAAGTCTTTGAACATTTTCAAATGTTTCATACTTCTTCCTTATTGAGTAAGTATATACATATACTCACTCAAATCTTTGGAGAAAACATATGAAGTTGAAATCCGCCATTTACGACTACACATAATGGACTATATACATCAATATGTACAAATTCCAATCAGTTAGTCGTCTGCCTCTTTTGGCTCTCTGAACGGAGTTTTAATTATCTCCAGGAAAGTATCACAAGCATCATTTGATCAAAATCAAAGACTCCAAAAATCCATCAACATGGAGTTTCTTCATGTATCCCTTTGAATATAATTTAAACGGCGATGTCACTTCGCAAGTGATCTTTCAATCATTTGTCTTGCGACATTTTAGCATTAGATTTATGGTCATTATTTCTCCAACCAGACTTGTATATCATCCATGTATTATGGACTACGGTAATTATTTGAACAACCTTTTGTCGTCATAATACCTGATCAAAATAACAATTATTGAAACAAATCTTGAAGGCAAGCTTTGATGTTTAACGAGCAACACAACAACCCTTTTTTGTTTTCGATGAACATCATCACATATTCTCTTGCTAGTTACTTAGGCCATTGCAGTTCATGAATTGTGTTGTCCTGTATGACACTTCATACCAACCAATTCGGTATCCAATACCGCAGAACCACATTGTTTAACAACCAAGGAATACAACCATAACATGTATCTTCTATATACCTAAGTTGGATATCTCCAATCTTTTCTTTTCTACCAAATATTTTATAGATTCTCTTTCAACAATTCCTTTTCTTTTAAAAGAATCTATCAACATCAATAGTGGTGTCATTCACATGACACATAGTACAAAGTGTGTATAGTCAAATACTAATACCTTTGGACTTGCACTTTGAAGTGGATCACCTTCATCAAATGTTTGGCATTCTTTCAAAATTCCATTCTTTAGTAATCTTTTAGTGTAGTAAACATTTTACTTACATCTTCTATTCATCCTTATCATGACAACTTTCATGATTAAGATGTTATAGCTTATAAAGGTGAATTACGAGTATAATGTTTCTTTTTCAAAACCTTTTGGAGGATTAGAACGACTAGCGTCTCCAACCTTCACAAATTCTCATCAAATATGAGGACATATACTCTATCATGTTGTAACCAACATATTGTTTTAAATATCGCAATACCTTTCACATATGATGGTTTCTGAAACATTGCTTTCAGATCTTAGATAAACTTGATATTAAAAACAATCTTTTGAGTATCAAGAATCATGGAGGCAAACATGATACATTAGATACTAACACTAGAATTGTTACTCTTGATTTAATACTGTTTATTAAACTTCATAGAGTAAACGGAGTTTGCTAAAAGTTTGCAATATGACTTTTAAACTTTAGATTGACACTCAAAAACAATACGATACCAGTTCGTAAAGCAAATATCCAGAATTTCTATAGTTCTACTATCTCAACTATAACTAAGCGTAAGGTGGTGAACGGATGCCAATGACTACAACAAACTATGCAAATTTACTTTGATTGTGTTTATGATAAATTGAGTTCAACTAATCCAAATTACAAAAGAACTCCCACTCAAAACAACATCCCTCGAGTTTTTTTAGTGATTACACGAACCAAATCCACTACACCAAGTCCGATCATCACGTGAGATGATGTAGCTTTAAAGGCGAACAATCAACATGTTCATCATATCATCCATATGACTCATGCTTTACCTTTCGGTATTCCATGTTCCGAGACCATGTATGTACATGCTAGGCTCGTCAAGATTAACCTTAGTATCCGCATGTGCAAATCTGGCTTACACCCGTCGTATGCACACGTAGAATCTGTCACACCCGATCATCACGAGATGCTTCGAAACGACGAGTCTTAGCAACGGTGCCTTCTAAGGACGAACACTTTATTACTTGATATTTAGTGAGAGGGATCATCTTATAATGCTACTGTCGCGATCTAAGCAATACAAGATGCATAAAGGATTAACATCACAGGTAATTCATAATTAGCGTGATATGATATGGCCCTTTCTTCTTATGCCTTTGATCTCCATCTCCAAAGCACGGACATGATCTCCATCATCACCAGCATTGTGTCAAGGTCAGTGGCGCCGCTTCATGGTTGTCCATCATCACTAGCAACTATTACAACTACTTGGAATAAAGCTATTACAAGATGAATAGACACGCAGGTCTTAACAGAATTAAAGACAACCATTAGGCTCCTGCCGGTTGCCATATTACAACAAGGATCATTGCATACATCAAATATAATCACAATCAAATGATGGCCATATCACATCACAAAACCCCTACAAAAACAAGTTAGACGCCTCTAATTTTCTTTGCATGTTTTACGTGGTTTGGGGCTTTCGAATAAGAACGGATCTTACCTACGAAACTGAACCACAACGTTGATACAAGTGCTATCAAGTGCAAAGTGTAGATTGGATCTATACTATGATGGGAGAGACAGACACCCGCAAAGCCACTTGTGCAAAGCAAGTTACACGTCAAGCGTGGAGCAAGTCTCATGTGCGATGACATGTAAGGTTAGCCCGAGCCGCTTCATCCCACCATACCGCAAGATGCAAAGTACACAAAGAAAAAGACGGCACGAGCACCAACGCCCACAAAACCATTGTGTTCTACTCGTGCAACAGATCTACGCATAGACACGGCTCTGATACCACTGATGGGTTCGTAGCATGGAAAACAAAAAATTTCTACCGCAAGAACGAACAAAACCCAGATCTAATCTAGATAAAAGCCAAGATCTAATCTATTAGACATGTGCAACGAGATAGATCTGTACTAACCCTTGTAGACCCGAAAGCGTTACGAGATCGGATCTCGTGGTTGATGTAGTCGATCACTTGCCGATCTCAAGATCGAGTAGACGATCCTTCCGGCGCCGTGTTCGGCAGCCTTCCATGATCGGTCACACGATGAGTCGGCAGACCTTCCTCTCCTCGTTCCAGCGAGCTACGGAGGTAGTAGATCTTCTCCACGGAATACCAGCAGCACGACGGTGTGGTGGTGGAGTAGAGAATTCTGCAGGGCTTCGCCTAAGCCGGAGCAGAGCGAAGGAGGAGGAGAGAGGCGGCGGCTAGGGTTTGTTATGGGAGAGAGCTTGGGGGTGGCGCCCCCTCCCCTCTATTTAAAGGAGGGAGGCGCCATGGGAGGGGGAGTCCTAGTAGGACTCCCCTCCCTTCTTGGCCGGCGGATTGGGAGGGGGGGAGGAATCTTCCTCCCCCACGAATCCGTGTCTTGCCCCACAAAGACTCCTTGATCATTTCTTGGTTTTCAAGCAAACTCCAAGATATCTACTAGAACCTTCCGGAACATTCCGAAACCTTCTAGAATCCCCATACAAATACTCCGGAACATTTCCTAACTTAGAAAATGATCCCCAATATATGAATCTTATTCTCCAGACAATTCTGGATCTCCTCGTGATGTCCCGGATCCAATCCGAGACTCCGAACAACATTCTGTCTCCAACGCACATTCCATATCTACTTAAAACAACTTCGAACCTTAAGTGTGTCACCCTACGGTTCGTGAATATGCATACATGATGAAGACACCTCTGTGATCAATAACCATCAGCGGGATCTGGAGATCCATAACAGCTCCCACATACTCAACGATGACTTTGTGATCGATAGAACCATTTAACATACGAAACCAATTCCCTTTGTCACGTGATACTCTACTTATCCGAGGTTTGATCGTCGGTATCTCCATACCTTGTTCTACCTCGTTACTAATAAGTACTCTACTCGTTCCGTGATATGTCATCCCTTGTGACCTAGTCACATGCTTGCAAGCTAACTAGATGACATTCCACCGAGAGGGCCCAGAGCATATTTATCCGTCATATGAATGGACAAATCCCAATCTTGGTCCATGTGCTTCAACACATACTTTCAGAATACCCAATGACACCTTTATAACCACCCAGTTACGAAGCGGCTTTGATGTCATCAAAGTACCCATCCGGTGATGGTGATTAACATAACCTCATGGTCGAAGGATTAGGTTACTATGTATTTGAAAGCTTGTAGCAAAACGAACTTAATGACTTGATCTTATGCTATGCTTACTATGGGTGTGTGTGTCCATCACATCATTCTCCTAATGATATGATCTTGTTATTAACGACATCCAGTGTCCATGATCAGGAAACCATGATCATCCATTAATCAACAAGCTAGTTTAACAAGAGGCTTACTAGGGACTCTTTTATGTTTACAAAACACACAAGTATTAATGTTTCCGGTTAATACAATTATAGCATGGGATGCAAACATTTGTCATAAACATAAAGATATAATAATAACCACTTTATTATTGCCTCTTGGGCATATCTCCAACACGATGAAGATGATGGTGGAGATCGATGGAGATGGCTCCGGGGGCACTTCCCCGTCCCGGCAGAGTGCCGAAACAGAGACTTTTTGTCCCCTGAATCTCCCCTTCGGTGGCGGCAGCGTAGCGGAACTTTTTGTGGAAAAACGTCGACCCCCCCGAAATTTTTAGGTCAGAAGGCTTCTTATAGGCGAAGAGGGAGACCGAGGGGGTGCCTGGGGCCACCACACCAGGCCCTGGCGCGGCCAGGCCCAGCCCGCGCCTGGGGGGGTGGCCAGCCCCTGGCCCTCCTCCGTCTCGTATTCTGGCTCCATGAGTCTTCTGGAAAAATAGGCACTTTGGCTTTTGTCCCGTCCAATTCCGAGAATATTCATTTTTTGACTTTCCTGGAACCAAAAACAGCAGAAAACAGGCAGCTGGCATTGTGGCTCTTGTTAATAGGTTAGTCCAAGAAATCATATGAAAAGTACTCCAAAGTGTGGACAAAACACAAGAAAGTGGATAAAAACAAGCATGGAGCATCGAAAATTATAGATACATTTCCAATGTATCAACATCCCCAAGCTTAACTCCTGCTCGTCCTTGAGTAGGTAAGTGATAAAAAAAGAATTTTTGAGGTGACATGCACCATCAAAGACTTGATCAAAGTATTTGCAAAACATTCAAAGCTGGGATCATAGTACTTCAATCATAACATGAAAGACAAAGTTCTAGCAATAAGCAAAGGAACTATGATGCAACATGAAAAGGCACAAACAGAAGATTCATGAATAACAATGCTTTGCAAGACGTTTGTTTGTTTCACATAAAGAAAACAAAGCATAATAGTATTCAGCTTGTCCCTCAATAGAGTAGCAAATATAAATGCATAGGACACCTTCAAAGTTCATAAGAGTGACTAGATACAATAGTTTAAAACAAGCAATATCAAGGTATGCATCAATCAACAAGTCTTGGGACAATGCACATAGAACTAAGAATGGCCACTATGCTCTCAAAGTAAGTGCATAAAGATAGAAGGTGGAGACTCAATATAATGGTGGAAGAAAAGCCTTTTGTCAAAAAGGAAGTAGGCATTCAAGTCTCATAAAGAGCTTCCAAAAATTATGGTACTTATAGTTTTCAGCTCTCATTGCCCCTATCATAAGCATCTTGAAGTGATTAAGGTTAAAGTGAACAAACTATGGTGTACATGCTTGACGAAGTATAAGTCAGAAATCTCATGTCCCTTGTATACGAGGGCCGCTCCTCATGCTACTCAAGTTTAGTCACCGGTAAGTTCTTGTCATTGTAAGTACATGTGTATCATTGAGAACCGCCAACGGGGTACCCCTTGCCCGATGATACGGAAGAATCCCCATATCAAAATGACAAGGCAAGCAGACAACGAGCATCTCAGCATTCTTCTTATTTACCATGGGAATATGGTGCCTTTTTCTCTCTTTCCTCTTTTCATAGTATCTCTTTTTTTTCTCTTTTCTCTTTTTTCTCAATATAGGACTCTTTTTTTATAAGAAGAATGCTTCATAGACAGCTCATTATGGTTACGCTGCAGGTTTCCACCATGTCAGCATGGATTAGACCAGTGGCCCAGGCGTTTCTCTAACACATATACATAACTCCATGGACTTACAAGCTCCCCATTCATTTCACACCGACGACATCCATATACAAAAGAGCATGATATCAACTAGGTACAAGTACCAAGTGCAATGTTGAAAGCGTTCCCCATGAAAGCATGGTTCTGCTAATTCCCAACAAATAAGTGCAAGCATATACAACATAGAAGACACAATGGTTCAAGTTTATTAGAGGCAATAAAGTAAAATGTGCCATCAAGTTCGTGAGAGCTTTAATCACTAGTTTTCTCATAACAAGTGGAAGGTAAACAAAAGCATGAATATACTTGGAATAGCATAAGCTAGTAGGTAGGTATGGTGGACTCTTTGTAAAAACTTGGTTTAGGGAGTTGGATGCATGAGTGGAACTCATAATTTTTTGTGGAGGCTAGCAAAAGACTGGGAGCGACAAACTAAGAGAGCAATAATGGCCATAATCATGCAGAGCGACAAAACATCATTGATCAAAGCATAAAGTGACACTACAAGTTGAAAACTAAAGGATCATAAAGGCTTATGGTGACTTGTGATAGTCATAACATGGTGTGAGCATGTGCCAAGTCAACCCAAATAAAGCATCAAAGGAGAATACCACTATACTATGCTTTAATATGCTAAAACAACACATGATTCATCCAAGGCACATTAAGCAATCTCAATTGTTTATAACAAGTCATGCTACAGCAAAGAATACTAAGCATAAAGCCAAAACAATATCAAGCATGGCATGACAAAGCATAGGCCACAGTCAAAAACGAGCTCTTTTTACCACATAATCATGAACTTTCCTACTCTTTTCCAAACCAAACCAAACTATTTGCAAACCAATGTATGAAAGAGGAGGTCTAACCAATTTATTCAGCAAACTAAGCAAACCACGCAAACTAAAAACCAAAACAAAAACGAAAAAGAAGACGCTCCAAGAACAACACAACTGTGTATGAAACAATAAAAATGAAGCGTTTGGAAGAAACCTGGGATTTTTATTGATGTAGAAGGGGATGCCTTGGGCATCCCCAAGCTTTGACGCATGTACTTCTTGGATATTTCTTGGGGTGACACGCGTGGAATCCCAAGCTTGAGCTTTAGTCCATCATTCATCTCATTACTCATTCCTTTCATACACCTGAAATGTTTCCTTCAATCAAAACTTCACACAATCTTTATTAACAACATTAGTGCATTCAAGATAAAAGGTCTTAAGGTTAAGTTCCAACACCAAATAAACTTCCATTAGAACACTAGATACTGTAGCACTTCCCTAAAAAAGCTCAATTCCCCAAAAGAACTCAAAAAGGAACCAACAAGAAGCAAATGCAGAAAATGGCAGAAATCTGTCAAAACAGACCAGCAGGTAAATACGAATTTTTTCGAAGACGTTCTGTTGCTCAAATAAAAAAGTGTTGAACTAACGAAAGTTAGATAACAACCTGGGTCAGAAGCACAAAACATGACAGCTCAAGCTGACGTACATAGCTCTCTCAGGAATTTTTAGGGTGAAGCACAAAAAACTTATTCGGGACAGCAACTTTCCCAATCATTACTTCACTCTCATTAGAGGTTACTCTTGGCACAATAAGCAAATAAAAAGGATAAGGAGCGGTTATTACTGAAGTAATAACTTCGAAGACTCAACTAAAACTCTTGGGTTATCTCCCAACAAATACTTTTCTTTAACGCCTTTAAGTTAGGCAAAAGCAAAAACTGAAAATGGATAAAACAGAAGTAAGCGGAGATAATCATGGTGAAAACATTGTTTTGTTCAATGAAATCCTTTTGTTAACAAGGTTGATCAGGTCTTGTTACCAAAACAATTCCATATGAGACAAAACTTTGTATCCCACTAATGATTATGTTACCTCAACCTTGATAGCAATGGTCCCAATCATAATAGTTTCAAATTTTTATCTTCGTATGGGACAATATATTTCTCCAAATTGAATGCCCTCAACATGTTCAATTGAATTCAACTTTCAATCTTCTTGAGGAAATAGACAATGTGTTCATTGAAGGTCACCTTCCCTTGATTACAATTAATAACATCTCCTGCAGTATTTAAGAAAAGGTCTCCCAAGAATAATAGACATATTATCATCTTCAGGCATAAAAGTTTGAGAGGATGCTCTCATAAGAAATAAGAGTTAAAGTAAAAGAGAGCATCAAGAAGCAAATTCAAAACACATTTAAGTCTAACCCACTTCCTATGCATAGGAATCATGTAAGCAAATAACAAAGTGACAGGCATTGGAAGATAAAACAAGAGTAACTTCAAAACTTTCAGCACATAGAGAGGTGTTTCAATACCATGAAAAGTTCTACAACCATATTTTCCTCTCTCATAATAATTTTTAGTAGCCTCATGAATAAACTCAAAAATATAACTATCACATAAAGCATGCTCTTCATGATCTACAAGTACTAGAGCTTTATCATAAACATCTTCAAAAGAAACCTCGGGAACATAACATTCATCCTCCTTTAGTAAGCATGGAGGACAATCAAATAATGTAAGGGATAAAGAGTTACTCTCATTAGAAGGTAGTCATGGGTAACTAATCCATTCTTCCTCCTTTTTTTCATCACTCTCCTCCTCTTTTCATCTAATCAGATTTCAGGTTCATCAATTTCTTCTTCCATAGGAGCCTGCAAGGCATTAGTCTCTTCCATAGGGTCCTGCAAGGCATTAGTCTCTTCCATTTGTGGAAAGCATTTATTAAAATACTCAAGAATATAGCCATTTTCATTCTTGTAATTATCAAATCAAAATTTAACCATACCATACACCTCATATTTGTAAGGTGAATCATCAATATTTTCAAGCAAACTAGCAAGTTCAAAAGCACCCTTTCAAGAAATAAATTCTTCAATTTGTTCCGCATCATAAAAGTCATAAATTCCTTTAGCATAGGAAGATATGGTATCATTATCACAATACTCACATTGAAAAGGGAGGTGTTTATACCTCTTTCTGCAACAAGACTCATCACAGCAATAAGTAACATTACAAGTAGAGCACACATTTCTAGCAATGGTATACAATCTATCAATTTGTTCCCATAAGTGTTTCCCTTTTTGTGACAAGCGGTGTTCCTTATAATAATATTTTTGATCTTCCGTGAACCCACCTTGCCAATAAGCTTCAGTTTCAAAGAAACCAACCATTAACAACAAGCATGATAAAGCAAGACAATAACAGACCAACGAAAATAACAACTAGAGTAGGAACTAATTTTTTGTATTTCCAATAAAGAAAGAAGCAAACAAGGAAGAAATAAATTTAGCTTGCACAATAGTGAATCCAAGTGGACTTGATAAATAAAGCTATGCTCCCCGGCAACGGCGCCAGAAAATAGTCTTGATGACCCACAAGTATAGGGGGTGTATCGCAGTATTTTCAAGGGAAGTGAAACCCAATTTATTGATTCGACACAAGGGGAGCCAAAGAATACTTATCAGCCTTAACAACTGAGTTGTCAATTCATCTGCACCTGGAAACAATCTTGCTCACAACAGTTTATCAGTAGCAACAGTTTTGTAGTAGGAATAGTAAAGTAACAGCAGTAGCAAAACAAAGACAGTAGTAACAAAAGCGATGAAGTGGGATTCGAAAGGTAGGCATAGGGATGGATGGACGGGCGTTGCATGGATAAGACAATTCACATAGCAATCATAACATAGGGCAATTGCAGATAAATAATATAAAGCATCCAAGTATTAGACAATCCTAGGCATGTGTTCCATATATAGTCATACGTGCTCGCAATGAGAACTTGCACAACGTCTTTTGTCCTGCCAGCCCGTTTGTAGCGGGGCCTCTAGGGAACTATTGGAAATTAAGGTGCTCCTTTTAATAGAGCACCGGAGCAAAGCATTAACACTCCGTGAACACATGTGATCCTCACATCAAAGCCTTTTCCTTCCGGCTACCCGATTTACATCGCCGGGACCATAGGTTCCGGACAATGACGTGTGTATACAACTTGTAGATAAGACCCAAAACAATACTATCATGATGAATCAATAACATGTTCAGAGCTGAAATCATGGCACTCGGGCCCTAGTGACAAGAATTAAGCACAACAAAGTTGCAACAAAGTCATAAAGCACTAATAAGAGATACTAGGCACTATGCCCTAACAATCTGATGCCATTACATGAACGATCTCATCCAATCCCTACCATCCCCATAGCCTATAGCGGGGGATTACTCACTCATAGATGGGGGAAACATAGATGGTCGATGAAGATGATGGTGGAGATCGATGGAGATGGCTCCGGGGGCACTTCCCTGTCCCGGCAGAGTGCCAGAATAGAGACTTTCTGTCCCCCGAATCTCTCCTTCACTGGCGGCGGCGCAGCGGAACTTTTTGTGGAAAAACGTCGAACCCCCCAAAGTTTTTAGGTCAGAAGGCTTCTTATAGGCGAAGAGGGAGACCGAGGGGGTGCCTGGGGCCACCACACCAGCCCTTGGCGCGGCCAGGCCTAGCCCGCGCCTTGGGGGGGTGTGGCCAGCCCTTGGCCCTCCTCCGTCTCGTATTCTGGCTCCGTGAGTCTTCTAGAAATATAGGCACTTTGGCTTTTGTCCCGTCCAATTCTGAGAATATTCATTTTTTGACTTTCCTGGAACCAAAAGCAGCAGAAAACAGGCAGCTGGCACTGTGGCTCTTGTTAATAGGTTAGTCCAAGAAATCATATGAAAAGTACTCCAAAGTGTGGACAAAACACAAGAAAGTGGATAAAAACAAGCATGGAGCATCAAAAATTATAGATACATTTCCAATGTATCAGAGCCCGGCACGAGCGCCGACCGGGTCGCCACCCTGCGCTCCGACCACGTCTGCCCGTGCCCCTCCTTCTCCCTCGGTGCCGCCTCCGCCACCGCCTCATTATGAACCGGCTGCCTCAGCCAGAGCGGAGGGTCCGCAGCTGGACGTGGTGGCCCAGCCGGAGGCGGAGGATCCTCAGCCGGGTGGCTCTTCCGCGGGCGCGCGGGGGGCCACAACCGGCAACGAGCTCATGGTTGTTAGCGACGACAACTCTGACGAAGAGCCGGGGGAGGAGTGAAGGACAACGGTGGTTGCCGCAAAGGAGTCCTTGGCCGTCAACGCCGTGGATGACGATGCCTCCTCCACCACCTCGCTGACGGACCTCGCCGCCACCCTCGAACTGGCGGTGAAGGATATCCGGCTGCTGGAGGCCCCAACCGGCGGGAACCGGTCCTTGGAGCAAAAGCTTGCTGCTGCCAACCGGACTTCCTAGAGTAAGTTTGCTTCGTCTGGCTTGTCCTTTTTTTCTACTGATAGCCGGTTTCGTCGCAGCTATCCTCGTGTGCGCTCAGCGCGAGATCGATCGCTTGAAGAAAGCGAACGACCGGCTGAGCAAGTCCAACTCTACTCTGCGGCTACAGAACAAGGATTGGCACACGAAGGTAGATGACCTGGAGGCCACCATCAAGGAGCGCGACGCCTCGCTCGCCAGCCGGACCGATTCCTTCAACCTTCTCGAGGCCTAGAACAAGGACCAAGAGAAAGAGATCAAACGGCTGGCGACGGAGGAGAAGGCTCTGGTGGAGGAGCTGATGCAGGTTGGCCACACGGCTAAGGGTAAGTTCTTCTTTTTCGTTTCCTTTTCTTTTCGGATCCGGTAGCCGGATCTGACTCTCTTTTCTGACAGTGTTTTATCCCGGCATAGACCTGCTAGCATACAACCGGCTCCAGGAGAACTGGCCGGGAGCACAGCCGACGGCCTAGGAGCTCGTCGTGCTTCTTGGCGAAGAAGCTGCCAAGCTTCGTCAAGCGACGCGGGACGTCTTCTCCTTCCTGTGGCCGGATGCTCCTGTTCCAGAGACGATGGCGCAGCTGGCTGGAAAGGTGGGGGAGGTGCCGGCTGCGGGACTTGGCGGTGCGAGCCAGAGCGGAGATGGCTGGCCCTCATGCTCTCCTGGTATAAGGACGCCCGTGTCGAGAAGATCGACGGAGGCTTCCGTGCCGGCGCCAACCTTGTCGCCATCCGCTAGGCCCATCCGGAGCTCCGAGGATCCGCCATCAAGATCGCCGACTACGTGGACCCCGACGAGGTGCTCACCGACTCGGAGTCCGTCGGTACTCCTG
This sequence comes from Avena insularis, assembly GCA_023614405.1. Lineage (NCBI taxonomy): Eukaryota > Viridiplantae > Streptophyta > Magnoliopsida > Poales > Poaceae > Avena > Avena insularis. Next base: position 491,323,083 of record CM042692.1, on the reverse strand, counting down.
ATGTGGAAGCCCCGACGCAGCCGACAGCGGGCATCGGAACGGGGTCGAGCGCCGCGCCTCCTCCTCCGCCTAAAGCTTCTGCTGGCTGCGACGCTCCTAACGGCAAGGGTCCTGCCGCCTAGACACTGCCCCGGGATGCCGGGTGTATTTGTCTTGCTTTAGTTCTGTTTGCAACTTGTCCGTCTGTACCGGCTGTCTCTGACGTCGGGTAAACTTATGGGAGCTTCGCCTCCTTTCTGCTTGTTAATTTTGAACTGGCTTGTGTTCCCTTCAACTTGTGTGCATTGCATTTTCTTTCAACATTTCGCCGGTTGACTTTATCCGGCTAACTTCGCCCGGCTACACACCTTTAGCGGGAATCTTACCTCTAGTGAAGGCGCTACCACTGCCGGATGTAACCCGAGATTCGTAGCAACTGGCATAGCTAGGTGCTTCGAATCTTCCTTCTTTTCCCCAAATCTTCTAACTTTATCCGACTAGACTCGTCTTAGTCGGTTACTTTCGCTGGTTGAACACCTTTAGCCGGGGGAACTAACATTCCAGTGGGGGCGCGGCCTGCTGAGTGTAAAGCCCCCGAGATTCGGAGTAGCTGGCGTAGCCAGGTGCTTCGAATCTTTCTTGCCTTCTCTTGCTCCTACCCTTGCCCTCACCTAGGCTCCGAACGGCCGGCTAAACGCCTTTAGCCGGTCGGGAACTACAAGATTCCACTGGGGGCGCGCGAGTGCATCTAGTGGGTGTAGCCCCCGAGATTCAGAGTGCTTGATGAAGGCAAGAACTTCGAATCTTCTTCTCCTTTTCTTCCTGAATTCCGACTCAAGGTAGTCGGACAATAATATACATACACATACATCCCCACCGGTTAGTAGATTAGTCTGCCAAATTCTAGACGGAAAACGGATTTGTTTTTTCGAAAACTAGCTTGCGCCTCTCTGGACACTTGGTCGCTTTCCCGTGTGCTCTGCTGTTTTCGCTGCGTCCTTGCCGGGCAGCCGGGTTGCGGCCTACAGCCAGAATCAAAGGGAGCTGATAATACATTGCGCATGGTACTAACGGCTTAGTAACCGGATTGGCTTAAGGTAGTTGCAAGGCCAGGACGCCCGGTCTGTCGCGTCTCCTCCCTATTTTTCACGTGGGATGCCTCAGGCTTTTGCTCTTGCTAGCCGAACAGCCGGGTTGCGTTCTGTAGCTGAGACGAAGAGTGGGCAAACTGTCATTGTATTGGGAACGACAGTACCTGAGAAGGTTAGATAGAGGTGTGGGGACTAGCAGGGAAGCTATCGACGGCGTCCGCAGGCGGGATTGGATACAAGCAAGCATAGCTGGACGCAGGAAGTACCCAGGTTCGGAGCCCTCGTGATGAGGTAAGACTCCTACTCCTGCCGGATCTGACTATGGGGATATACGAACTACAAGTGCTCCTTGAGCTATATTCTCTAGCTACTGCCTTGAATGCAATGAGACCAACCCTTTCTATTGAGGCATTGCCTCTCCTTATATAGGCAGAGAGGCAACGGTCTCACCGGGCCATCCGACCGGCAGCCCCACAGCAGGTCCCAAAGGCTGGTCATCTACAGATCCGCAGCGACGTCCCATCGGAGTATGAGCGGTATGGCTGTCGTAGGCACAGTGGACGTCGTGCGAGCTATCGTCAGCATCAGGCCACTATTCCCGCGTCATCCTCGCAAAGTCTTCGGTATGGCCGAGTAGTGGCCGCTCCTGTCGTCGTACAGGGCGTACTGTGCACTGATACGCATGCCGTCCTGTCTCCTTGATTGGTTCCAGCTATGGCGATATAGCCGGTTGCTTCTTGTCGAACCGACTACCGTGAGGTAGCCGGCCTGGCCTGCTTTGTCCGGCTCTATCTAGCCAGCCGGACGCTATTTAACTGCCATGTTTCTTGTCCGGTTGGGGTATCTGGGGATCATCCCCCCGACAAGGAGGCTTCCTTCCAATTGACATAGTCCTGGCAGGGTTTGCCACCACTCCGATGCTTGCAATGGTAGTGTCGGTGTGCTTTGCCTCCTCTTCATCTTCACTCTTGATCTCCTTCTCCTGCCCAGGGTCTTGGAGGTCTTCCTCCATAGGTTCCTTCCCTTTATCCTTGGCGGACACCATTGTGCTTCTAAACCTTCAAAGAGTATGTCCTGGCAGAAACAGATCGAAACAAAAACATGATATACGAACCTCGGGGGATCCGGGGGGTTATATATTATGAAGTTTCATATCAAAAGGAAGGTACTGGGAGAAAACGAGTCGGAGGCGGAGTCCGGGGTGGACTCACCACCTACTGGCGTGGACAGGGGTGGGCCCGCGCCATAGGTGGTGTGAGCCACCCTGGCTCCGTTTCCGTCCCTTTTTCGCTTCGTAGCTTTCCTTATTGACTAAAAACTGCAAAAAATATAGTTGGATAGTATTTTTGCGGAACTTTTCTTACCAGAACTGTTACCTATTTGAAAACAGACTCTGCAGGTCTCTGAATTTGGTATCTAGTAGATTCTTCCGGAGTCATCACTTGAATATCATCGATATCTTCATCTTCATACACTTATTACTTGAGTTATAAAACCCTTCTCTTCCTTATTACACCATTATCTCCACTACCTGGAAATTTCTTTCACACAAAACTTCACACAGTTCTCATTAGCAACATTAGTATATATGAAGTGATAAAACCTTTTGAGTCCAACTTCAACTGAAAACCATCAAAACATAAGCTACTGTAGCAACTCCTTCCGAAAACCCAAAAAGAATTCAAAAAGGAAATCGAATAAAGAAGCAAATGCAAGAGTGGGAAAATCTGTCAAAACAGGCCAGCAGGTAAACATCAATTTTTTAGAAAATCTTCTGTTGCTCAAATCAAAAAGTGCAAAACTAACTAAAGTTAAATGACAACCAGGGGAATAAGCACAAAAAATTACAGCTCAATATGACATACAGAGATCTCTCACGAGTTTTTACGGTGAAGCACAAAAATCTGTTTCGGGACAGCAACTTCCCCAAATATTACTTCTCTCTCATTACAGGTTGATCTTGACACAAAAACCAAACAAAAAGGATAAGGAGCGGTTATTACCAAAGTAATAACTTCCAAGACTCAAAGAAACAAAAACAAACTGAAAGCAAAAACAAATTGGGTTGTCTCCCATAAAGCTCTTTCTTTATAGCCATTAAGATGGGCATGATAATTTTGATGATGCTCACATAAGAATATGAATTGAAGTGAAAGAGAGCATTAAGAAGCAAAAATACAAACATTTAAGTCTAACCCACTTCCTATGCAAGGGAATTTTTTAAACAAACAAGTTGTTGAAACCAGAGGCTACTTGCATAAATCAAAAAGTGCAACATAAAAACTTTCAGTATAAAACGAGGAAACTTGATATTATTGAGATGCATAAGAACACTTTTTCCTCTTTCATAGTAACTTTCAGTATCGTGCATAAACTTAACAACATAGCTATCACAAGGACCATCATAGCAATGGTCACTTATTCTAACAGAAAACACAGGAATACTAGCTCTCATAACACTACTCTGTGAAACAATATTAGAGGTATCCTTACAAAGGATACGGTGTCCCTCTTTCTCATATTTAGTAACAAAGTCTTTCACATTTGCTATTATAGGTTCATTAACCATTTGTTTATCAGGTTCAACAGCTTTATTCATACTTTCATCTACCATATTAGCCATCATAGAATGTTCCCTTATCTTAACTGGGAAAGGCATTTTCTCAATATAAGGTTCAGGTAAGACATGATTAGCAGTATAAACTTCAGTATTTCTTGCAGGAAGACTGTTAGCAATATCTTTATAAGGTTCATGATACTTATTCCACTTCTTTTTAGGCACTTCAATGTAGGAAGCAAAAGCCTTAAAATAAGAACCAATAGCTTGAGAGTCTAAACCATAAGCATTTTTAATATTTTGAAAATCATTAGTTCCCATAAAAGATTCAATGCATTCATAATCATAATTTATACCTGACTTTCTACCTTTTTCATTCTCCCAAGCTTCAGCATTGTCTTGAATACGGTCCAGAAGATCCCATTTAGCTTCTTCCATGCGAGTGAATGATCCAGCACAAGAAGCATCCAATAAATCTTTATCATGTAGAGGGAGCCTTGCATAGAAGTTATTGATAATAATATTGTTGGGGAGCTCATGAATGGGACATTTGAGCATTAGTTACTTCAATCTCCGCCAAGCTTGAGTTGTACTCTCTCCATCAAGGGGCCAAAAGTTGTATATTTGATTCTGATCTTTATGAATCTCACTAGGAGGATAAAACTTTGAATAAAAGAGAGGCACTATTTCCTCCCATTCCAGAGCTTGACCATTCTTCAGCAGCTTATACCACTCCTCAGCTCTTCCTTTCAGTGATAATGAGAATAAATTCTTCTTAACTTGATCTGTAGTAATACCTGCACACTTGAACAACCCGCATAATTCGTGTATAAAGAGCAAATGATCACCAGGATGGACAGTTCCACCCCCAACATAGTAGTTATCCATAACACGATCAATAATTCTTGTAGGTATTTTGAAAGCATCATTCTCAGCAGGTGGTGGCTTATCTACTACCTTAGAAATGGTAGTAGCATTACCAAATAAGAAACTCAACGAATTATCCATAACGAAAATAAAGCAATACTCACGGTAGAAGTTTCCTTTACCAGTTCCACTTTCCAATAGTGCTTCACTCCCTGGCAACGGCGCTAGAAAATAGTCTTGATGACCCACAAGTATAGGAGGTGTATCGCAGTATTTTTGATAAGTAAGAGTGTCGAACCCAACGAGGAGCAGAAGGTGCTGGCTAGTGGTATGGATCAGGAATTCTCTATAAATACTTATTAAACGGATTTTTAGGGGTTTTTGATAAAGCAAGTAAATAAAGTACGAGTAAATAAAAGACAGTAGGAATAAATGTAGCAAGTGGCCCAATCCTTTATGCAGCAAAGGACAAGCCGGTTGTATTACTTAAGATGACCAAACATTCTCGAGGACACATGGGAAGACTGTCAAGTGCTTTTGCTTCATATAGTTGATTAATCTTCTTTAGCTTGCTAAGTGTTGTGTGGGTGAACCTATGCTAATGTACCGACCTTCCTAGGACTAATACATACTTGTGATTATACCCCTTTCAAACATCCATAAGTACAAGAAAGTAATTAAGGTAGAAACCTAACCACAACTTTAAACTCTAAGACCCTTACGTCCCTTGTGCAATGGTTTCCTAACGGGGGTTCAGGTTTCTGTCACTCCGGAAACCCCTACGATTAGTAGACAAATACACAATGCATTCCCCTAGGCCCATATAGGTGAAGTGTCATGTAGTCGACGTTCACATGAAACCACTAGAAGAAGTACACCACAACTTAAATATCAAACTATTGAATCTTTCTCAACACAACTCCACTACTAACAACATGACTTCTCCCATGTCCTCAAGAACAAAACGAACTACTCACAAGACATCATATGGATCATGATTAGAGATGGAATAATGATGTATAACAATCTGAACATAAACAATAATTCAATGGTTCACTCAATAGCATCAACTACAAATAGTAATCAACACCGAGGAAGTTTCCCCTATGAACTATGCAAGATTCAACCCAATTGTTACAGCAATATGGAGATGGTGATGAGGGTGCTGATGGTGATGATGGTGGTGATGATGATGATGATCCCGATGAAGTCCAGCTTGATGTTGGTGTTGATGGCAACAATCTCCCCTCTCCGGGAAGGAATTCCCCTGGCAGAAATCTGTCTGCCGGAGAGATCTTTCTCTCTCGGTGTTTTCTGCCCCGCAAAGGCGGCGAAATCTTTCTGTGGTCGCTCCCCGAGTCTTAGGGTTTCGGGAGGATAATATACGCCATAGGGGAGTTCCTGGGGTGGACCAGGGTGGCCACACCACCTGGTGGCGTGACCTAGGCTAGCCCGCACCAGGGGTGGTGTGGGCCCCCCTATGGCCCATCTCTAGCCCCCCTTCTGGCTTCCTTCGTCTTCTAGAAAAATAGGATTTTCCGTATATTTTCCCGGATTTTCTGATCTTCGGGAATTTTGCCTCCAAACAGCACCTTTTCCATCAGAATCCTGACTGCAGCGGTCCATGCTCCAAAAGTCATCAACCATGCAAAAGCAGATGAAATAACATAAGTATCACCTCTCAATACGAAATATATCAATGAATAACAGTGAATTATGACATAGAATAGTGATGCAAAATGGACGTATCAATGATCATCTTGTGCATCTTTCTGATCTTCCTCGTTTTGTTCTTGGGTTTGAACTTAATCTTGAGGATCCACCAATGTATCATTTTCTTGGCTTGCTTCAAGCAAGGCTTTTTCCTTGTGGTCTTTTTCAGCTTCATATTCTGGTGGTCCTAAGGGTCCTGCAACAACTGCACCTCTTCTGGTGACAACATTAGCAGAAATAGAAACATCTTTGTCTTTACGAAGAAACATTTGATAACCAGATGCTATTTGTTCACACTGGGTTTCAATCATACTAAGGTACTTGTGAAAATGTTTTATTTCTGGGCTAATCTCATCATAGTTTTCAGTGAGTTTTGCCAAAATATTTTTGTGTTTTTGGAAATGCTTATGCAAATTGTTATGAGATTTTACTTGTCGATGTTTTAATTATTGAAAAACTTTCCTAGTTTCATCTTCTTCAGTAAAAACTTGGAACAAATCTTCTTTGTTTTCCTTAGCAAGTTCAGAACATATACCTTTTTCTTTCATAGTTTTGTGTACCTCAGGCATAAGATCAGGAGTTATCCGACGTATCCCTTTTTCCGGCTTAGTACCAAAATCAGGATTATATGGAGAATCATTCTTAGCCCTAGTAGACATTAATTCCAAACATTCTTTAATAGTTAAAGTATTTATTGATCCTCCTGCTAAGAAGTCAAGCAACTCTCTACATTGAGTATTGAGACCATGGTAAAATAAATGGCAAATTGTTAGTTCAGAATAGCCATGATTAGGAATACTATTGATCATTCCAGAGAATCTTTCCCAGGCTTGTGGGTAGTTTTCTCCCACGTTCTGACTAAAGTTGCCTATGTTCTTTCTTAGTTCAGTTACCTTTTTAAAAGGAAGAAACCTGTCTATGAATTTAGTAATGCAGTTTTCCCAACATTTAATGTAATGGCGAGGGAGAGAATATAACCAGTCTAGAACTTTACCTTTAAGAGACCATCGAAATAATTTAAGACGAGAGAAGTCCCTTGGCAAACCTTTTGGTCCAAGCGAGGTTATCACATCGTCAAACTCTCTAATATGTCTTCCTGGGTCTTCATCTTCCCTTACATTGAAAGCTTTCTCCTACAAAATTTTAATAATTCCACCATCAAATCGATATTCTCTAACTCCAGGATTAGGGAACTCTATTGGTTGTTTAAGAAATTCAGAACTTGGAGCACTATATTCCCTGAGAGTTTTCTCAGATTTCGTAGGAGTTGTCCTGTAAATATACATAATTTCCATAATATCACTCGGGTTTTCAACTTCAACTTTATTTGATCTTAAAAGATTTTCAATAATTTCTTTGCGCCTTTGAGCGGGCACGCGCTCAATATAATCTGGCAGATAAGTCCTACCAGAGCGTGTAGACCCTATGTCTCCTAAGGAGAACATTTTGTAGTAGCAACACCTGGAATGTCAAAATACAAACACTTAGCGCTTACCTCCCCGGCAATGGCGCTAGAAAATAGCTTGATGTCTTCAAGAGCATAGATCGTTTGTAGCTAGTTTCGAAGTTCAAATATCGATCCCACAGGGAGCCCAAAGGTAAATGTTTATTGGTAAAGTCTCTGACACACCCGAAGTTGTCACAGGTCTTCGAGTGAATTGACTGCAAGTGTTGAAATAAGAATGGGTTTTGATTAAATGCGATAGATTTAAATAAGACTAGAATATAAACTTTAGAAATAAAAAGCATAAAAATAAAGAATGGCTTTGCTTGTTTGTTGTTTCCTGCAGATGACGAAAGAAGGCGCGGGGAAATTCAGTTCATGGTGATAGTGAATATGCCAAGGGGATGAATGGTGAATGTAACAATTATAATCTTATAGATATATGTGTAGGCGAATAACCCATAATTAGCCGGAACTCCTCTTGGTAGATATCATCCCAACTTCAATAATCCTACTAGCCTGCTACCAAAAACATGGTCAGTCACTAGACGATTAAGACCCTTCAGGTTGCTTAGCGATTAAGCTCCTTGGATCAAACTAATGCAATTAGAACAGTGGTTACTCGTTATCCTCGAGTCAACTAGCTTTCCATTAATATCCCTGTGTGACCTAGGGGTCGCCGGTCCACTAGCGTACAAGATCTTATCTATGTAGAACAAGGTATCATGTTGTCTGGGCCCTTAATTGGACAACAAGCATTAGGCATCCCACAGATAGTCAAGCACACATATTATAGTATTTAGAATCAATCACAAATCAATGGATTATATGAAGGCACATCACATCTCAAAAATCCCCTACATCTCCCACGCCCAAGGGAATTACTCACACATGAGAGAAGAGGAGATCATCAATATAATTGAATAAACAGAATTCGTCTTGGTATTACCGTGGAGATCCACAATAAGAATAGAAAAATATCCAACAAAATTCAAGATGGGAAGAAACAATCTCAAACCCTAGTCTTGCAAGGTGGAGATCCCTCTCTCTCTCAAGTACAAGTAGTGGATATGGGGTGAATTGGCTAGGAGGTCGAAGATCGTGGAGCGAGATGAAGAACGTCTCCTCCTTCTTCTCCGGCTCTCTTCTTTCTCCCTTCTGGATGGTGTGGCGGCTGTTGTGTTCTGTTTTCGTCCCCCATCCCTTCATGGAAGTTGTCCCTTTTGACAAGACAGAGGCGACGGCAACTATACAGCAGGAACTATACGGTCATTCCCGCCATATAGTTGGTCATCACACCATCTGTGAGCTCCCCTCGCATGATTTCAAAGTGGGACTTGCTTGTTTTCTCCAGAATATTGTATTTCTCTAGTTAAATCCTTCTGTTGACGTTCAGAACCTGAAACACACATTAAAATAAAAAAATTCTTTGCTACCGAAGTATTAGCGTTAGGTAAAACCAGAAAACGATCAAATCCGGGAGAAAACCATCAATAAAAGCCATAAAAAATATGTCAAATCTCATAGCTATCACTGGACTTTGATGTTATCTATGAATGGTTGGTCTGATTTGCCTCTTGCTATGCTTGTAATAGGGTCCTTCAAGTGGTCCATGTGACTCAACTCCCACCAATGAAACTATGACACGACCATGTTCAAAGGTGGAGAAACTATGACGCAACCATGTTTAACTATGACGCGACCATCTTCAAACACTTCATGTCCTAACTCAAGATAAATACTATAAAGCTCTCTAATTTTGTTGTAAGCCTAACTAGTGAAAACAAGAAACAAAAAGACAAAATTGCAGAATCTAAAGGAAATAACTTCGAGCACTCACACCAGAAAATAGGCATTTGCCGTGGGAGGTTCTTCTTCTTTAATCCTCCGGTGTGCATACCTTTTACCTTACCTCCCCGGCAACGGCGCTAGAAAATAGCTTGATGTCTACGCACTTCTATTCTTGTAGACAGTTGTTGGGCCTCCAAGTGCAGAGGTTTGTAGAACAGCAGCAAGTTTTCCCTTAAGTGGATTACCCAAGGTTTATCGAACTCAGGGAGGAAGTGGTCAAAGGTATTCCCTCTCAAGCAATCCTGCAATCAAGATACAAGAAGTCTCTTGTGTCCCCAACACACCCAATACACTTGTCAGGTGTATAGGTGCACTAGTTCGGCAAAGAGATAGTGAAATACAAGTGGTATAGATAATTATAAGTGGTAAGAGTGATATAAAATAGCTTGATGGCGTGGAAGAGACTAAAGACAAACTGAAATAAAGATGGAAGCAAGCAAACATGTAACAGATCTAGTTGCAAACGGTGTTTCAATGCTTAGAAACAAGGCCTAGGGATCATACTTTCACTAGTGAACACTATCATATAAATATCTTCTCTTTATGATACTACTCTTAACTACTCTCCGGTTGAACACTCTAATCGATGGTAGGGCTATAACAGCACACCTCAAAGTAAGTCTTTCCCATCTAGAAAACCCCACACTGTCACCTTGAGCACTAGATGGTTCCAACAAACACCACAATTTCATAAAGACATCCAACTCCAAATATAACTCATAACAAATATTTGTAATCTCTAGCCTAAGTGCCACCATGGTGTGCACGCTGTCACTTTCACACACATAGGGAGAGCAGAGATCTATTAAAGCACTTGAGTAGTAAGGTAGATATATAGATTACAAGCTCATGATCTCAATAAGATCATGCATAGAGAGAGAGATGAACACATAGCTACCGGTAGAACCCTTAGCCTCGAGAGAGAACTACCCCCTCCTCATCATGGGAATCAGCAATGGTGATGGAGATGGCGGTGGAGATCGATGGAGATGGCTCCGGGGGCACTTCCCCGTCCCGGCAGGGTGCCGGAACAGAGACTTTCTGTCCCCCGAATCTCCCCTTCGGTGGCGGCGGCGCTGCAGAACTTTTAGTGGATTTCTGATTGATTATCTAGGGTTTTGGTATCGGGAGGCTCTTATAGGCGAAAGAGGCAAGTTCGGTGGCCGGCCAGGGGGCCCACACCATGCCCTGGCACGGCCTGGGGGAACCCGCGCCATGGGGTGGTGTGGCCACCCTGTGGCCCCTCTCCGTCTCGTATTCTGGCTCCATGAGTATTCCGGTAAAATATCAACTTTGGCTTTTGTCCCGTCCGATTCCGAGAATATTCATTTTCTGACTTTCTGGAACCAAAAACAGCAGAAAATAGGCAACTTCCACTGTGGCATCTTGTTAATAGGTTAGTCCAACAAATCATATGAAAAGTACTCCAAAGTTGGAACAAAACACAAGAAAGTAGATAAAACCAAGCATGGAACATCAAAAATTATAGATACATTTGCAATGTATCAACATCCCCAAGCTTAACTCCTGCTCGTCCTCGAGTAGGTAAGTGATAAAAAGAAAGAATAATTTTGGAGGTGACATGCACCATCATAAACTTGATCAAAGTATTTGTAAAACATTGATAGCTGGGATCATAGTACTTCAATCATAACATGAAAGACAAAGTTCTAGCAATAAGACAAAGCAGCTATGTTACAACATGAAAAGGCACAAACAAACGATTCATGAATAACAATGCTTTGCAAGACGTTTGTTTGTTTCACATAAAGAAAACATAGCATAGTAGCATTCAGCTTGTCCCTCATAGAGTAGCAAACATAAATGCATAGGACACCTTCAAACTTCATAAGAGTGACTAGATACAAATAGTTTAAAATAAGCAATATCAAGTTATGCATCAATCAACTAGTCTTGGGACAATGCACATGGAACTAAGAATGTCCACTATGCTCTCAAAGTAGGTGCATAAAGATAGAAGGTGAAGACTCAATATAATGGTGGAAGAAAGGCCTTCATAGAAGGAAGTAGGGATTCAAGTTTCATAAAGAGCTTCCAAAAATTATGGTACTTATTAGCTTTCAGCTCTCATTGCCCCTATCATAAGCATCTTGAAGTGATGAAGGTTAAAGTGAACAAACTATGGTGTACATGCTTGACGAAGTATAAGTCAGGAATCTCATGTCCCTTGTATACGAGGGCCGCTCCTCATGTTACTCAAGTTTAGTCACCGGTAAGTTCTTGTCATCGTAAGTACATGTGTATCATAGAGAACCGCCAACGGGGTACCCCTTGCCCGATGATACGGAAGAATCCCCATATCAAAATGACAAGGCAAGCAGACAACGAGCATCTCAGCAATCTTCTTATTTACCATGGGAATATGGTGCTTTTTTCTCTCTTTCCTCTTTTCATAATCTCTTTTTTTCTCTTTTCTCTTTTTTTCTCAATATAGGACTCTTTTTTATAAGAAGAATGCTTCATAGACAGCTCATTATGGTTACGCTGCAGGTTTCCACCATGTCGGCATGGATTAGACCAGCGGCGCAGGCGTTTCTCTAACACATATACATAACTCCATGGACTTACAAGCTCCCCTTTCATTTCACACCTACGACATCCATATACAAAAGGGCATGATATCAACTAGGTACAAGTACTAAATGCAATGTTGAAAGCGTTCCCCATGACAACATGGTTCTGCTAATCCCCAACAAATAAGTGCAAGCATAAACAACATAGACGACACAATGGTTCAAGTTTATTAAGGACAAGAAAAGTAAAGTGTGCCATCAAGTTCGTGAGAGCTTTAATCACTAGTTTTCTCATAACAAGTTTAATTCGGAAGGTAGATAAAAACATGAATATACTTGGAATAGAAAATGCTAATAGGTAGGTATGGTGGACTCTTTGGAATAACTTGGTTATATTTGGAGTTGGATGCATGAGTGGAACGCATACTTGGTTGTGGAGGCTAGCAAAAGACTGGGAGCGACAAACTAAGAGAGCAATAATGGCCATAATCATGCAGAGCGACAAAACATCATTAATCAAAGCATAAAGTGACACTACAAGTTGAAAACTAAAGGAACATAAAGGCTATGGTGACTTGAGATAGTCATAACATGGTGTGAGCATGTGCCAAGTCAACCCAAATAAAGCATCAAAGGAGAATACCACTATACTATGATTTAATATGCTAAAAACAACGCATGATTCATCCAAGGCACATTAAGCAATCTCAATTGTTTATAACAAGTCATGCTACAGCAAAGAATACTAAGCATAAAGCCAAAACAATATCAAGCATGGCATGACAAAGCATAGGCCACACTCAAAAACGAACTCTTTTTACCACATAAGCATGAACTTTCCTACTCTTTTCCAATCCAAACCAAATTATTTGAAAACCAATGTATGAAAGAGGGGGTCCAACCAATTTATTCAGCAAACTAAGAAAACCAAGCAAACGAAAAACCAAAATGAAAAAGAAAAAGAAGACGCTCCAAGAACAACACAACTGTGAATGAAACAATAAAAATGAAGCGTTTCGAAGAAACCTGGGATTTTTATTGATGAAAAAGGGGATGCCTTGGGCATCCCCAAGCTTTGACGCTTGTACTTCTTGTATATTTCTTGGGGTGACACGTGTGGCATCCCCAATCTTGAGCTTTAGTCCATCCTTCATATCATTACTTATTCCTTCCATACACCTGAAATTTTTCCTTCATACAAAACTTCACACAATCTTTATTAGCAACATTAGTGCACTCAAGATAAAAGGTCTTAAGGTTTAGTTCTAACACCAAATAAACTTCCATTAGAACACTAGCTAATGTAGCACTTCCCTCAAAAAGCTCAATTCCCCAAAAGAACTCAAGAAGGAACTAACAAGAAGCAAATGCAGAAAATGGCAGAAATCTGTCAAAACAGACCAGCAGGTAAAGACGGATTTTTTCGAAGACCTTCTGTTGCTCAAATAAAAAAAATTGAACTAACGAAAGTTAGATAACAACCTGAGGCAGAAGCACAAAAATTCATGCCTCAAAACGACGTTCAGAGATTTTACACGAATTTGTACGGTGAAGCACAAAAATCTGTTTCGGGACAACAACTTTCCCAAGCATTACTTCTCTCTCATTAGAGGTTACTCTTGGCACAAAAAGCAAATAAAAAGGATAAGGAGCGGTTATTACTGAAGTAATAAATTCCAAGACTCATCTAAAGTTAGGCATGATTGTTTGAGAAGATGCTCACATAGGAAATATGAATTGAAGTAAAAGAGAGCATCAAGAAGCAAATTCAAAACACATTTAAGTCTAACCCACTTACTATGCTTAGGAATCTTGTAAAGAAACAAGTCATGAAAGCACAAAGCAACAAGCATAGGAAAGGAAAACAAATGCAACTTCAAAATTTTCAACATAAAGAGGGGAAACTTAATATTATTGAGATGCATAGAACCATGTTTCCCTCTCTCATAATAACTTTCAGTAGCAACATGAATAAAATTAACAATATAACTATCACATAAAACATTCTTATCATGAGCCACATGCATAAAAGAATTAATACTCCCCACATAAACATAGTCATTCTTGTTAATTATAGTGGGAGCAAATTCAACAAAATAGCTATCATTATTATTCTCATCACCATAATCATCAAATATAGGAGGCATATTGTAATCATAATTAACTTCCTCCTCAATAGTAGGTGGACTGAAAATATCATATTCATCATTGTAATCATCATATATTGGAGGTTTGGTATCATCATAAGCAATAGAATAGCTATCTTCCAAAGTTTGGGGAACTAAAAAGATCATTTTCGTAAAAACTAGCTTCCGCAAGCTTAGACTTTTCCATAGCATTAGCAATAATGGTGTCAAAAGAATTCATACTAATAACATTTCTATTAGCATGCAAATAAAGTTCCATAGGTTTTTAATTTTCTCTTCAAACACTTCATGTCCTAACTCAAGATAAATACTATAAAGCTCTCTAATTTTTTTTGTTTTCCATTAAGCCTAACTAGTGAAAACAAGAAACAAAAAGACAAAATTGCAGAATCTAAAGGAAATAACTTCGAGCACTCACACCAGAAAATAGGCGTTTGTCGTGGGAGGTTCTTCTTCTTTAATCCTCCGGTGTGAATACCTTTTACCTTACCTCCCCGGCAACGGCGCTAGAAAATAGCTTGATGTCTACGCACATCTATTCTTGTAGACAGTTGTTGGGCCTCCAAGTGCAGAGGTTTGTAGAACAGCAGCAAGTTTTCCCTTAAGTGGATTACCCAAGGTTTATCGAACTCAGGGAGGAAGTGGTCAAAGGTATTCCCTCTCAAGCAATCCTGCAATCAAGATACAAGAAGTCTCTTGTGTCCCCAACACACCCAATACACTTGTCAGGTGTATAGGTGCACTAGTTCGGCGAAGAGATAGTGAAATACAAGTGGTATAGATAATTATAAGTGGTAAGAGTGATAGAAAATAGCTTGATGGCATGGAAGAGACTAAAGACAAACTGAAATAAAGATGGAAGCAAGCAAACATGTAACAGATCTAGTTGCAAACGGTGTTTCAATGCTTAGAAACAAGGCCTAGGGATCATAATTTCACTAGCGAACACTCTCATATAAATATCTTCTCTTTATGATACTACTCTTAACTACTCTCCGGTTGAACACTCTAATCGATGGTAGGGCTATAACAGCACACCTCAAAGTAAGTCTTTCCCATCTAGAAAACCCCACACTGTCACCTTGAGCACTAGATGGTTCCAACAAACACCACAATTCAATAAAGACATCCAACTCCAAATATAACTCATAACAAGTATTTGTAATCTCTAGCCTAAGTGCCACCATGGTGTGCACGCTGTCACTTTCACACACATAGGGAGAGCAGAGATCTATTAAAGCACTTGAGTAGCAAGGTAGATCTATAGATTACAAGCTCATGATCTCAATAAGATCATGCATAGAGAGAGAGATGAACACATAGCTACCGGTAGAATCCTTAGCTTCGAGAGAGAACTACCCCTCCTCATCATGGGAATCAGCAATGGTGATGGAGATGGCGGTGGAGATCGATGGAGATGGCTCTGGGGGCACTTCCCCATCCCAGCAGGGTGCCGGAATAGAGACTTTCTGTCCTCCAAATCTCCCCTTCGGTGGCGGCGGCGCTGCAGAACTTTTAGTGGATTTCTGATTGATTATCTAGGGTTTTGGTATCGGGAGGCTCTTATAGGCGAAAGAGGCAAGGTCGGTGGCCGGCCAGGGGGGGCACACCATGCCCTGGCGTGGCCTGGGGGAACTCGCGCCATGGGGTGGTGTGGCCACCCTGTGGCCCCTCTCCGTCTCATATTCTGGCTCCATGAGTCTTCCGGTAAAATATCAACTTTGGCTTTTGTCTCGTCCAATTCCAAGAATATTCATTTTCTGACTTTCTGGAACCAAAAACAGCAGAAAACAGGCAACTGGCACTGTGGCATCTTGTTAATAGGTTAGTCCAAGAAATCATATGAAAAGTACTCCAAAGTTGGAACAAAACACAAGAAAGTAGATAAAACCAAGCATGGAACATCAAAAATTATAGATACATTTGCAATGTATCAGCGCTCGTCATCCGCAAGATGAGAGGGATCGAATCGCCATTCGACTGAATGGCTTGACCCAGGAGCAACTGGAAGCTAGTGGGTACTTTTGGGTTGATCGTGATCGTGCAGTCGTGTTGGCGACGCTGCAGGACCGCGCGTCGCAGGTGCTACTTTATATGAAGATGTTGTAGTCGTGCCTCAAGCATATTTTCCAGGTGATGTTCCCATTGGATGCGGTGCCGTCAAGCTTGTTAGCTTTACTGAAAAAATTTCAGGATACCAGCACGGTCCGCGAGTGCGTGCGTCAGCAGTTAGTCGCGGGTGCCAAGACTGCATTGGCACTTGTCCGCCTGCATAAGCCTAACCTGTATCTCGCAGTTGTTGCCGCTGGACTTCCGCCCCCCCCCCCGCCAGTAGGGATGGCATGGAACATGGTACCACATTATCGATCGGTTGATCAGCCAGCCGAATATATCATTGAGTTGTTCGAAGAATGCACCAATATTCTACTTTTGAGGAAGTAGAGTAGTATGAACCTGCACATAGATGCATAGGTGTTGTAAAGTTCGTATAAGTGCGCCAGGTGTTTGTGTTACTCGTTTATAGGTAAAAGCTTGCTAGCTTGAATATTTTTCGAGTAGCTTGTTATTTGTAGTTCCTTTTTGTTAGCCTGGCGCATATTCATCTCAGCACCTTGTCAACATGTCAGGTGCGTTGCAGCTGGGTTGGTTTTACCAAGGGTTTGATTGATAGTACGTCAGCTAATCAGGCCACTGTGTTAGTCGTGTGACGAGGTGGAAAGGGTGGCGCAGCCCCCGAGTGATACAATTGTAAGTAAAAATAGAAACACAAAGTTGGAGGCACTTAGCTTTATTTATTCGCAGAATATCAGGAGATACAATGTGTGGCTAAGTATCCTGGATGAATAGCCTTATTTGTAAAGTAAAAACATCTAAGGGTAAAAACAACGTAGCTACACGATGTTCCAGGGATTGGAGTATGCGACTCCGCTTTCTACGTCTTTAAGGCGGTAGGCGCCTGATGACCCACAAGTATAGGGGGTGTATCGCAGTATTTTCGAGGGAAGTGAAACCCAATTTATTGATTCAACACAAGGGGAGCCAAAGAATATTTATAAGCCTTAACAACTGAGTTGTCAATTCAGCTGCACCTAGAAACAATCTTGCTCACAGCAGTTTATCAGTAGCAACAGTTTTGTAGTAGGAATAGCAAAGTAGCA
This sequence comes from Avena insularis, assembly GCA_023614405.1. Lineage (NCBI taxonomy): Eukaryota > Viridiplantae > Streptophyta > Magnoliopsida > Poales > Poaceae > Avena > Avena insularis. The sequence continues at coordinate 491,305,742 of CM042692.1, read as the reverse complement.
GCAGTAGTAAAGTAAAGACAACAGTAACAATAGCAGTAAATAGTATGATTCGAGTAAGGTAGGCATAGGGATGGATGGACGGGCGTTGCATGGACAAGACAATTCACATAGCAATCAGAACATAGGGAAATTGCATATAAATAAGATAAAGCATCCAAGTACTAGATAATCCTAGGCATGTGTCCCATATATAGTCATACGTGCTCGCAATGAGAACTTGCACAACATCTTTTGTCCTGCCAGCCCATTTGCAGCGGGGCCTCAAGGGAACTACTGGCAATTAAGGTGCTCCTTTTAATAGAGCACCGGAGCAAAGCATTAACACTCCGTGAACACATGTGATCCTCACATCAAAGCCATTCCCTTCGGTTATCCTGATTTCTGTCATTTCGGGGCCATTGGTTCCGGACAACAACATGTGTATACAACTTACAGGTAAGACCATAAACAATACTATCATAATGAATCAATAACATGTTCAGATCTGAAATCATGGCACACGGGCCCTAGTGACAAGCATTAAGAATAACAAGTTGCAACAAAGTCATAAAGCACTAATAAAAGATACTAGGCACCATGCCCTAACAATCCGATGCCATTACATGAATGATCTCATCCAATCCCTACCATCCCCATAGCCTACAGCGGGGGATTACTCAATCATAGATGGGGGAAACATGGATGGTCGATGGAGAAGCGATGGTGATGATGATGGCGATGATCTCCTCCAATTCCCTGTCGGCAGGTGCCGAACGGAGTTTACGGTGCTGTTTAAATGGAATCTGGTGGTGGCGGCGGAGCGAAACTCCTTCTGGAAAAACATCGAACCCCCCTGAGTTTTTAGGTCGGAAGGCAACTTATAGGCGAAGAGAGAGACCGAGGGGGAGTCTGGGGCGGCCAGACCACCCCCTGGCACGGCCTGGGCTAGCCCACGCGGCTAGGTGGTGTGGCCTGGGCCCAGCCCCCTCCGTCTCGTATTCTGGCTCCGGGAGTCTTCTGGTGAAATAGGATTTTTGGCATATTTTCTAGGATTTTTCCTGATAGTTGATTTTCTGCACAAAAAGTGGACACCAAGGCAATTCTGCTGAAAATAGCGTCAGTCCATGTTAGTTGCATCCAAATCACACAAGTTTAGAGGAGAAATAATAGCAAAAGTGTTCGGGAAAGTAGATACGTTTTGGACGTATCAACTCCCCCCAAGCTTAGCTTATTGCTTGTCCTCAAGCAATTCAGTTGAAAACTGAGTGCGATAAAAGAACTTTCACGAACACATTTGCTACATATGATGTATATATTCTCAGCATGTGATCAACTACTTAGACAATTCATAATAAGGAGTATGCAACTGAGTTTACTTAATAGACAATGCAAATTATGAAGAGATTCCAACTCAAAAATAATAAGTAGCAAGAAGCGTAAACATAAACAACATTACAATTCTCATAACAAGGTATGATAGAGTGGTATCTCGCTTGCCTTTGATTATGAATGCCAAGGCACCTCTGAAGTTCAGGTGAAGACTAGAAGTAAAGATATCAAAGATACAAGCATCAGAGTCATAACACAAATAATCAAGTTTTGAGACAAGCACAAAGAATGACAACTATACTCTCAACAAGGTGCTCAAAGAATATGTGGAGACTCAACAAGTAAAAGAAAAGGTTTTGAATAATTTGAAAAGCTTCCAAATGCTGAAAGTATGGTACTCATTAGCTTTGAACTCTCATTGCCCCTATCATAAGCATCTTTAATATGGTTAAGGTGAAAGTGAGGTCTAATCTGAGTTATATGCTTGACAGACTATAAACTGAAAATCCCATGTCCCTTGAGTACGAGGGCCGCTCCTCATGCTACTCAACTTTAGTTACCGGTAAGTTCTTGTCATCGTAAATGCGTGCATATCATAGAGAACCATGCACGGGTACCCCTTGCCGATGACTGGAAGAATCCCCATATCAAAATGACAAGGCAAGCAGACAATGAGTATCTCAGCAATCTTCTTATTTACCATGGGAAAATGGTGCTTTTTTCTCTCTTTCCTCTTTTCATAAATCTCTTTTTTTCTTTTTCTCAATAGCTATCTCTCTTTTTTATAAGAAAAATGCTTCATAGATATCATTATGGTTACGCTGCAGGTTTCCACCATGACGGCATGGATTACACCGGCGGCCCAGGCCTTTCTCTAACACACATACATAACTCCATGGACTTACAAGCTCCCCTTTTATTTCACACCAACGACATCCGCAAACAAAAGATCATGGTACCAACTGGGTATATATTAACAAGTGTTGAAAGCGTTCCCCGTGACAGCACGGTTCTGCTAATCCCCAGCCTATAATTTGCAAGCATATAACTTTCATGGACAGTCACAATGGTTCAGGTTTATTAAGTGCAGAAAATAAAGTGTGCCATCAAGTTCGTGAGAGCTTTACTAACTAACTTTCTCATAACAAGTAAACATTTTATTTGGAAGAAAACAAGGCATATTGAATATGCACGGAAATAGCAAATGATGCTAATAGGTAGGTATGGTGGACACTTTGGCAGTATTTGGTTTTAGGAGTTGGAAACATGAGTAAAATACTCAGTGAAAGTGAAGGCTAGCAATAGTAAGGGAGCGACGAGAGAGCGATATCTGTCATAATCATGCTTGCAACAAAACAGGACTAATCATGGCATGAAAGTGATTCAAGATCCTCAAGGAAAAATAATTCATCGAGGCTTAACTGATTATTTCAGTCATATGCATGCGTGAGCATGTGCCAAGTCAATTCAAATGAAACATTCAGAGGAGGATACCATGGTGTCATACCAAGTTATGAATAGAGTAATGCAAGCAAACATTCATAAGACAAGCTACAAACTATTAGCAAGCTGGAACTAATCATACGAAAGCAAAAACTACTAAGCATCCAAATATAACATACACCCTACACGAACAGACTAAGCATGCCCACAATGATGAGTATATGTACAAAAATGAAAACAAATAGAGTTCATTACCAGCCTCTTGCCACACCTCAAGTTGTCATTAATCCTCATTATTGCTCTTCACTTGTGTGGCTTGAATAATAATATGAAACCAATATCCACTGAGGACTATTGAACCCTGTAGCAAACTCACAAAACCAAAGAAGAATGACAAATATTTTTGTTGTTTTCGATTTTTTAAAATAAGAACCAAAAAGGGAAAACAAGCGAAGCAAAATCTTTTTGGGGTTTTCGAATAGTTCAAACAAGGCAAAAAGGGAAAAGCAAACCAAGGCAAAAAGAAGAAGCAAACCAAAGAGAAACAACCTAAATATTTTTGGTCTTTTTGTGTTTTAGAAAGCAAAAACAAAGAAAGAACGAAAACTAAAAGGAGAACGAAACATGAATATACAAAGTACCGACGCAACATGATAAGGAGATGAGTGCGATGCCAGCGTACCTCCCCCAAGCTTAGGATTTTGGCCTAAGTAGGTGTCAATCCCAAGATGGCCAGGATGAAGTGTCACCGTGGTATGACGAGGAGGTACCCTCGTCCTGGTGCGAGCTCGAGTACGTCCCTCCATACTGCGCGGAGTAATCATCGGAGGGTACATCCTCCTGATGCTACTCGTGGAAACCCAGCAAGCGGAGCTTCTCGTCCACCTCCTCCTTAGAGCGCGACCACGGTCTCCTGTGAACACTAAACAAAGAAGACTGTGGCAAAGGGATCTCCCTCTCATCCCCGTCAGTAAACAGCATCCTATATACTAGACTGTCCAAATTAGAATCAGCAGTGACAAAGTGATGAGTTTTCATAGCAACAAGGTCAAGCCTTTGTGGTGCCAATACAGTATCATTGGGGTCCACTGAAAGTCCTAATGCATTGACCATACGCGAGGCAATGATGCCCCCATAGATAGGCCCCCTAGCAGCTAGGCAGTGAGCAATAAGTGAGCCAAGGTTGTACCGAGTATCATTGTTAAGCGCAGCAGCAAGGAAGGCTAAATGATGTTGGAGATATTACTTGTGTTCTCCCTACCAAGTACGCTAGTAGCAAGATAATATGCAAAGTATCTAAGATCAGGGAGTTGGATGTTTCTTATCTTTCCGCGTTGCGCCACGCGGTCATCATCATTGGTCACCCCACGGTAAAGCTCCAGCAAATCAGCGGGCCGCCCTTGAATTTTCTTCATGGTCCCTGTCATGCTTACACCTACAATACTGTAAAATCTTTCCAATGGCATGGTAAAGGGAAGATTATACATTTTGAAAGAGACAGTTGACTGATAAGGCGTGTTAGTAAACGTGAAGCTCTCAACAAAGGTTTTGGTGACCATAGCGTATTGCTCACTCTCATCTTTCATATATGAGGTCAAACCAACCTTCTCAATCAGTAGCAAGAAATCATCAAGAATCCCTGCAACTTGTAAGAAAGTAAAACAAGGAAAAGTAGATGGGTGAGCATCCTCATCATCCCTTTCATTACCAATACAAGTTGCAATGAGAGCTTCGTTGTATGATGGCCTAAACTGAGAGGCTGATCTTGAGGGCCTTGACCTCCTAGGTGCATCCCTCTCAAATATCTCTCCAAAGGTATGGTTGTTCATGCTTGATATTCTGAAATTTAAACACCTATTAAACAAGTGATTGCAAAGTGAATATAATGAAGGATACTACTCATAGGGACTTGTAAGAGGCCTAAACATGCATCAAAACTATATCTCTAAGCATCAAACAAGCTTACAAGATCTCATAACATGTCACCTACAACAGCAAAATACTCAAGATATAATCCACTAAACACAAATCTACTTGGACAAGGGGAGGAGTCACATACTAGAGAACAAGTGCTCCAAATTTCAGCAACAAAGATGGGCTGAGCAAGGAGATCGAAAAAATTGAGAGCAAGCACAGCAAGTACGGGATTTTGAGCAATTAACTGGAGCTTTCTCGGGAGAGAGAAAAAAGTGGCAGGTGAGAGAGTTAGTGGAGGGCCAGGGGTGGCCCACACCATGGCATGGCGCCACCCAAGGCAGGTCGTGCCACCAGGTGGTGTGCCTGCCTGGTGGGTCCCCCTGGTACCTTCCAGGCACTCCTCTGCCCTTTTTTCACGCAAAAATTTAATATGAATTTTCTGGAATTTTTTGAGACAATTTATTTTTGGGCATTTTTCAGGTATAGAAAAATGATTTTCTGACAGACAATTTTTTTTTTGGAAATAATGCAATGACAAAACAAGGCAAGAACTACAAGATTTCTAAGACACTCTATGCAAGCAACTAACAACAAAAAGAAAACTAAACGAAAGCAATAACTAAACTAGATAGAATAAAAGTAAACAGAGATAATCACGGTAAAAACATTGTTTTGTTCAATGAAATCCTTTTGTTAACAAGGTTGATCAGGTCTTGCTACCAAAACAATTTCATATGAGACAAAACTTTGTATTTCACTAGTGATTATGTTACCTCAATTTTGATAGCAATGGTCCCAATCATACTAGTTTCAAAATTTTCTCTAGGTATGGGACAATATATTTCTCCAACTTGAATGCCCTCAACATGTTCAATTGAATTCAAACCATAAGTCCTTTCAATCTTCTTGGGGAAATAGACAGTATGTTCCTTGTCATTAACATTAAAGGTCACCTTTCCTTGATTACAATTAATAACAGCTCCTGCAGTATTAAGAAAAGGTCTCCCAAGAATAATATACATATTATCATCTTCAGGCATTTCAAGCACACCAAAATCAGTTAATATCAAGAAATTATGAGCCACTTGAACAGGTACATCCTGACATATACCAACAGGAATAGTGGTATATTTATTAGCCATTTGCAAACATATATCAGTTGGTATCAGTTTTTCAAGTTGAAGTCTCTTATAGAGAGAAAAAGGCATCACACTAACTCCAGCTCCCAAATCACACAAAGCAGTTCTAACATAACTATTCTTAATAGAGCAAGGGATAGTTGGAATCCCTGGGTCTCCAAGTTTCTTTGGAACCTTACCATTAAAGGAATAGTTAGCAAGCAAAGTAGAGATTTCTTCATTAGGGATCTTCCTTTTATTCGAGACAATATCCTTCATATACTTTGAGTAAGGAGGCAATTTAATAGCATCGATCAACGGAATTTGCAGGAATAAAGGTTTCATCCACTCACAAAACTTATTATAGTGTTCATCTTCCTTTGACTTATGTTTCTTATCAGGGAAAGGCATAGGTTTTTGGACCCAAGGCTCTCTTTCACTACCATGTTTCTTAGCAACAAAATCTTCTTTAGTGTATTTAGTATTCTTAGTGTGCCTTTCAGGTTCTTCTTCAACTTTTTCTTCATTAGGAACTTCATTTTCTTCATTACCACTTTCAGTTTTAGCATCAGAGACAGATATACTATTAGGATCTATAGCAGGTTTAGAGGGTTCTACAACAGTTTTATATTTCTTTTTCCTTTTCTTACGAGTAGAGCCACTATTTTCAGCTTGTTGAGAATCCTGCTCAATTCTTTTGGGATGCCCCTCAGGATATAGAGGATCTGGTAGCACCACTTCTAGTTCTAATTTCATAAGCATGTTTTTCTTTAGCAGCATTAACTAGCAAGTCTTTTTGCACTTCAATGAGTTGATCTATTTGAGTTTGAACCATTTGAAAGTGTTTAACAATCATTTTAACATCATTAGAGGTTCTTTCCACAATATCTTTCAACTCAACAATAGCTCTAGTGTTTTCCATTAGATGATTTTGCACCCTTTTATTAAAATTATCTTGCTTAACAATAAAGATATTGAATTCTTCTAAGCATTGATCAGGAGGTTTAGAGTAAGGGATATCACCTTCATCAAAGTGTTGGAGAGAGTGAACCTCAATAGTGGATGAGTAGGGGATAGGCTTACATAATTCTTCTATAGGAGGTAAATTCTTGACATCTGCAGCTTTAATTCCCTTCTCCTTAAGACATTTCTTAGGTTCCTTCATTACTTCATCATTTAATTCAATAACTCCCCTCTTCTTTGATGTTGGAATAGGCACTGGTATAGTAGGTTCAGGTACAATTACTTCAGGTATAGCTTGTTCAGAAGGAGTCCAATCTTCATAGTTCTTACTTATTTTAGCCATTAATTCCTCAGCTTCCTTAGGAGCCCTATTCCTGAAAACACAATCAGCACAACTATCTAGGTATGTCCTAGATTCTTTGGTTAGTCCATTATAAAATATATCAAGAAGCTCATTCTTAGGTAATGGACTTCCAGCATGTGCATGAACCAAAGCACAAAACCTTGCCCAATATTCGGGCAATATCTCTTTTTCTCCCTGTTTAAAATCAAAAAGTTTCTGCAAAATAGCATGTCTAGCACTAGGAGGAAAATATTTCTGCGGGAAAGTACTAATCAAGCAATCAGGGCTATCAATAGATCTAGGAGGTAAATTACTAAACCAAGTTTTAGCTTCTCCTTTCAGTGAAAAGGGGAAAATCTTAGCAACAAAGTAAGTACACATCTTAATATCATCAGAAACAAGCCACTCATGGTAGAAAGCTCATTCATATGTGCTACCGCACTTTCATTCTTAGTCCCACAAAAAGGTTCTTTCTCAACAATAGCTATGTAAGATAGATCGAGAGAGAAATCATAATCTTTACCAATAATGTTTATGGGAGAAGCAGCAAACTTAGCAATAGGAGACAATTTGGGTCTAATATTACACCTCTCAAGGAGACTCTTAGCAGCGCTCCTATCATGGGTGTTTTTACATCCTTTAATAAATTCATTGGCCATCTCAACATAACCATCTTCAATATCATAGCTTTCACTAGACTTAGGTGAACTAACAGGTGTAGTAGTGTCTTCATTAAGAGTTTTAGTATTTCCAGCTATAGTTCTAGCAATCGTAGCATCTAGGAAAGGACCTAATGAACCACTCTTATCAAGCAAAGTAGAAGCAGCATCATAAGCATCAGAAGTTTCAGATTCAGCAGTAGTTGCAGTGTGTGTAGCATGTGTATGTGGTGGTGTAACGAGCCTACTCATAACAGATGGTGAATCAAGAGCAACAGAGGTGTTCAGAACCGTACCTCTTCTTGTAGTGGATGGTAAAATAGGAACCTTGCCATCACGAGACTTATGCATGATGGATGGATAGCAGCGAACAATAGAGAATCCAAGTGAACTTGATAAATAAAGCTATGCTCCCCAGCAATGGCGCCAGAAAATAGTCTTGATAACACACAAGTATAGGGGGTGTATCGCAGTATTTTCGAGGGAAGTGAAACCCAATTTATTGATTCAACACAAGGGGAGCCAAAGAATATTTATAAGCCTTAACAACTGAGTTGTCAATTCAGCTGCACCTAGAAAAAATCTTGCTCACAGCAGTTTATCAGTAGCAACAGTTTTGTAGTAGGAATAGCAAAGTAGCAGCAGCAGTAAAGTAAAGACAACAGTAACAATAGCAGTAAACAGTAGGATTCGAGTGCAGTAGGCATAGGGATGGATGGACGGGCGTTGCATGGACAATACAATTCACATAGCAATCAGAACATAGGGCAATTGCAGATAAATAAGATAAAGCATCCAAGTACTAGATAATCCTAGGCATGTCTCCCATATATAGTCATACATGCTCGCAATGAGTACTTGCACAACATATTTTGTCCTGCTAGCCCGTTTGTAGCGGGGCCTCAAGGGAACTACTGGCAATTAAGGTGCTCCTTTTAATAGAGCACCAGAGCAAAGAATTAACACTCCGTGAACACATGTGATCCTCACATCAAAGCCATTCCCTGCGGTTATCCTGATTTCTGTCACTTCGGGGCCATTGGTTCCGGACAACAACATGGGTACACAACTTGCAGGTAAGACCATAAAAAATACTATCATAATGAATCAATAACATGTTCAGATCTGAAATCATGGCACTTGGGCCCTAGTGACAAGCATTAAGCATAACAAGTTGCAACAAAGTCATAAAGCACTAATAAAAGATACTAGGCACCATGCCCTAACAATCCGATACCATTACATGAACGATCTCATCCAATACCTACCATCCCCATAGCCTACAGCGAGGGATTACTCACTCATAGATGGGGGAAACATGGATGGTTGATGGAGAAGTGATAGTGATGATGATGATGATCTCCTCCAATTCCCCGTCTCGACAGGGTGCCAGAACGGAGTTTCTGGTGCTGTTTTGTGGAATCTGGTGGTGGCGGCGAAGCGGAACTCCTTCTGGAAAAACGTCAAACCCCCTGAGTTTTTAGGTCAGAAGGCAACTTATAAGCGAAGAGAGACCGAGGAGTGCAGGCGGCTAGACCACCCCACAGCGGCCTAGGCTAGCCCAGCGGCCGGTGGTGTGGCACAGGCCAGCCCCTCCGTCTGTATTCGCTCGGGAGTCTTCTGGTGAAATAGGATTTTTGGCATATTTTCCGGGATTTTTCCTGATAGTTGATTTTCTGCACAAAAAGTAGACACCAAGGCAATTCTGCTAAAAACAGCGTCAGTCCGTGTTAGTTGCATCCAAATCACACAAGTTTAGAGGAGAAACAATAGAAAAGTGTTCGGGAAAGTAGATATGTTTTGGACGTATCAGCGCCACCTGGGATTATATTGGTAATAACATAAGGTCCCTCCAAAGGGGACTCGAGCTTGAGGTGCCCTTGTTTCTCTAGTCGCAGGACCAGGTCTTCTTCGATGAATGACCTTGGGCGTAGCCTTCTACTGTGGTAGTTGCGGAGGTTTTGCTGGTAGATCGTGGATCTTTCCACTGCAATCCCGTGTGCCTCATCGAGGAGATCGACGGAGTCTTCGAGTGCGATGGTTGATTCTGCCTTGTTGTATGCTACTACCCGTGGGGCTTTGTAGCGCAATTCTGCGGGTAGTACCGCCTCGGCGCCATGTACCATGAAGAACGGAGTATAGCCTGTAGCACTATTTGGAGTTGTGCACGTGCTCCATAGTCCTGATTGTAGCTCCTCAGGCCAGCACCCATCATCTCTTTTGAGTGGCCGGAGGAGCCTTTTCTTGATGCCACCGCACACCAGGCCGTTGGCCTTTTCGACTTGACCGTTGGTCTGAGGGTGCACCACTGAGGCGTAGCTGATGTTGATTCTCAGGTTTTCGCAGAAACCCTAGAACTCATTCAAGGTGAAGTTCGTTTTGTTGTCCATGATGATGCTATGTGGCACCCCGAATCGGAAGATGATGGACTTGAAAAACTTGACGGTAGTGGCCCCTGATTGGTTTGTCACCGGCATGGCCTCAATCCACTTGGTGAATTTGTCGACCGCGACAAGGAGGTAGACGTACCCTCTAGGTGAGGATTTTTGCAGCTTGCCGACCATGTCGAGTCCCTATTGCATGAAGGGCCAGGCCACATGTATTGTCCTAAATTCTGTGCCAGGTGCGTGCGGTTTGTCCGTGAATCGTTGGCAAGCGTTGCATCCCTGGATGATGTCCTTAGCGTCGCACATTGTCGTTGGCCAGTAGAATCCATCTTGTAGAGCTTTGGCGATGAGGGCGCGGCTACCGGCGTGATGGCCACAAGTGCCTTCGTGTATATCGAGTAGGATGGCTCGTCCGTATCTATTGGAGACGCATCGTTGAAGGACTCCTCTGATGCTGCGCTTGTACAATTCGCTGTTGATAAGGGCAAAAGCCTTGGATCGTCACGCTATATGACGCACATCTGTTGGGTCATCTGGCAACCTTTTGCTGAGCAAGTATGTGAAGTATGGTTGTGTCCAGGATGGCTCGATCATCATGACCTCCATGGGGCCTTCGAGTCATGTATCTTGTTCCATGTCCTCGAGTGCCCTCGATTCGTCGTGTGGCATAGCCCCCACATCTTTTGACGTGCTGGATTTTTGTTCTAGAGCCTTTGGTTTGATGGAGCGCTCACAGATTCGCTCTAGGAATACTCTAGCTAGCACCAGGGCACAAGTGGAGCCGATGTTGGCAAGTATATCCGCCTCCTCGTTGCTCTCGCGGCTGATGTGCCATAGTTTGCAACCGTCGAAGTCCCCTTCGAGTGTGTCGTAGAGGTCACGGTAGGCGATCATGTTGTCGCTTAGAGCATCACACTGTTTCATGGTTTGATTCACCACCAGTTTAGAGTCACCATTGATGACGAGTCGTTTTGCGCCACGGGATTTTGCCATCCGCATCCCGTGGAGTAGGGCTTCGTATTCAGCTTCATTGTTAGAGGCGGTGAACTGCATTCGCAGAACATAGCTCATCTTGTCACCTTGTGGCGATGTCAGGATGACGGCCGCGCCAACTACTTCTTTACGTTTGGATCCGTCGAAGTGCATTGTCCATAGATAGGACATGTCTGGCTTGTCAGGGAGCTGGTTCTCCATCAAGTGGACGAGGAAGTCCAGGAGTACTTGCGACTTGATCGCATCTTGCTTCTCGTATGTGATGTCTCGTGGATACAGTTCTATCCCCCAAAGCACGACTCGTCCGATGGCGTCGGGGTTGTTGAGGATGTTCCCTAGCGGGGCGTCGTTCACCACAATGATCGGATGCTCCTGGAAGTAGTGGCGCTGTCGGATGAAGACATTGTATGCCAGCTTCTGATAATGCAGGTACCGCTATTTTGTCGGTGTGAGCACCTCGGTGAGGTAGTAGACTGGGCGTTGTACCCCATGGACTTTATTTTCTTCGGCTCGTCCCTACGAGCACGGTACTAACCACCTGGTTGGTGGTGGAGATGTATAACAACATCGGCTCCTTTTCTTGAGGTGTTACCAACACCGGCGAAGTGGATATTAGACGCTTGAGGTCTTCGAATGCTTCTTGTGCTTCGTCTGTCCACTCGAATTTATCGGCCTTGTGGAGGAGTTGGTAGAAAGGTAGTGCCTTTTCGCCCATTCGACTGGTGAATCGACTGAGTACCGTGATTCTCCCAGCTAACTACTGGACGCCTTTTACGCTCTTCGGCTTCTCCATGGCCAGTATGGCCTTTATTTTCTTCGGGTTTGCCTCGATCCCTCTCGCGGAGATGTGGTACCTGAGCAATTTCCCAGATGGTCGAGGTTATCGAAGGTCTCACGGAGATCATTGAGTAACGAGGCTTCCTCCTTGGTTTTGATGATGATGTTGTCGATGTAGACTTTAATGTTACGACCAAGTGGCTCTTGAGGCAGGCCTGCATACACCGCTGGTAAAAGGCCCCTGCATTTTTCAGCCCGAAGGGCATCATTGTGTGATGAACGCCATTTTCTCCTGGTCTTCCTCCTTCATTCGAATCTGGTGATAGCCTGAGTAGGCGTCGAGGAAGCAGAGTTGCTCACATCCCATGGTGGAGTCGATTATCTGGTCGATAAGTGGCAGTGGGAAGTGATCCTCTGGGCAATGTTTGTTCAAGGAGGTGAAGTCCACACACATCCGCAGGATATCCTTGTCCTTTTTAGGAACGGGCATGGGGTTTGCTACCTAGGTGCTTTCCTTGATCTCGCGTATGAAGTTAGCGTCAAGGAGTCTGTTGACTTCCATACCGATCGCTTTTGCCCTTGACTCAGATAGTTGACGTATTGTCTGTTTCACTGGTCTTGCTTCAGGGTTTACATTGAGTGCGTGCTCGGCGAATTCCCTAGGAACTCCTGGCATGTCCGTTGGACACTAGGAGAAGATTTCCCAGCGCTCACGGAGGAATTCGACGAGCACGAGTTCCTATGCGGGACTCAAGTTGTTGGCGATGAGGGCTGTCTGGGTCGAGTTCGTTGGGTGGACCTGGACTGTCTTGGTGTGGATCGACATGTCGAAGGATTGGTCGGGTGAGCTTGGCTTACTCAAAGGAGGTAGACTGTTGTCTGTCGACTCCTTCAACCTCGCCAGTCCTCTTGTAGGCTGAAAGACTGGGAGATTCTACTGAATTCCCTATCACAGCTGTTAGACCTCTCTAAGCTTCCATTGACTGTGATAATGCCGTTGGGGCCTGGAATCTTCATCTGCAAGTAGGCGTAGTGTGGCACCGCCATGAACCTCGCGAACGCGACACGCCCGAGGATGCAGTGGTATTGTGAGGGCCAGTCGACAACTTCGAATTTGATGCGCTCTCACCGGAAGTTTTGCTGGCGTTCTGAAGATGACATCCAAGCCGATCTTGCCCGGGGGTATACGCCCTTCCCTGGGACAATGTCGTGGAATGTTGTGTCTGAAGTTTCCAGGTATGATAGGGGGATTCGCATGGCGTGCAAGGTGCTTGCGAACATGAGGTTGATACCGCCGTCACCGTCCATGAAGATGCGACTCATCTCGAAGCCTCCAATTTGTGCCTCAAGTACCAGGGGACCATGGCCTGGGAGAGGTACTTGATGCGGATAATCGCGCTTGTCGAAGGTAATGCAGGACTTGCTCCCACCGAGGTACTCAGTGGTGGAGGGTGGAGAGTTCATCGCCAGATTGACTTGGCGAGTAATTGATTTTTGCACCCAGGGCAGCTCCATAGCCCTGGTTTATCACGCCACGATTCATCTAGGCTAGGCCTTCGTAGATCTTGAGGAACTCACGGTAGTCCTTCAGAAGATGGCTGGATTTTTTCTTACCGTCATGCTTGTCGAAGTAGAAGTGTACGTTGCACGGTCCGGACAGTTTGTCCTGGATAGATGTTCTAGGTGCCTCGTCGCGAGTGCGGCGTTGCCACACTTGCGTAGTTTTCCCGCTGTCGCGGTATCCACCACTGATATATCCGTGGTTGCGGTTGTTGTCGTCGCGTTTGTCAGTGTAGCCAGCCACGACCATGTCGACTTCCTCGCGTTCCTCGTAACCGCACATCTGACATTTTCCTCGGCGATCGCGTCTGCGAGCGAGGTCGTCGTCATCATCTGAGTGGACACAGTTTTTCACCATGTACTCTCCATCGGCCCACCTGTTCGCGATCTCCATCAGGTGGTCGATTGTCTTGGATTTTGAGCGGCCTAGCTCCTCTATGAGCTCTCTGCGGTGCACGTCGCTATTGAACGCGTCGATTGCGCGATACTCAGAGATGTCTTCTGCAGAGTTTTTGATGATGGACCATCTCTAGATGTATGAGCGCAGCGACTCGCCAGTCTTCTGGTAGCAACCTCTTAATTCTTCGATTGATGCGGGCCTTTTGTAAGTGCCCTTGAAGTTTCACACGAAGCTATAAACCAGCTCGTCCCAGCTATGAATTGATCCATGTGGGAGGTTATTGAGCCATGCATGAGCGGCGCCTTGCAACTGTAGCTGGAGGCATTGCATTGCCATGCTCGTGGTTCCGCCGTGTAGCCTGACGGAGGAAATGTGATCCTCCCGCCAGATCTTGGGGTCCTGGAGGCCATCGAATTTTGGGTTCTCCGATACGAGTTTGAACCCTTTTGGCATTCGCTTTTGTCGAATGGCTCTGCTAAAGCAGCTGGCTCCACGGAGCTCTATCCCATCATCCTCCAAGTCAGTCGAGCGGGCACGCCTCGTGCGCATCTTGTCTACTTTGCACTGCGTTATGTCATCGCGCACGCCGTAGTCATAGTCGTGCCATCGTGAGCGGCATCGTCGCAACAAGTCATGGTTGTCGTCACTGGAGGAGGGGGAAGATTAGCGCTTGGCCAGTCTTGCTTTTCTTCGGCTCCGACATTGGATCTTTGATGAGGGCGGCCTCGACTAGCCCCAGGCCAGCGATCGTAGATCGGTGCTTGGCAGACCGTGGGTCCCCAACTGGCGGCTGGTTGTTGAGCAGGTACATAGTGGTTGCCGTCACCACTTCTGGTGGTGTTTTGGGGAGCACATTGCCCCGCGTGTCCACTGTCATGGATGAGAAGTCGAGGACTCGAGTTGCATCTGTTCGCTCCTTCTCGGTGAGGTGAGCGAGTCGAGAACGTCTTATGGCAGCCGTATGATCGTTGCCTTTAGAGGAGGATCCTCCGATGGAGGAGAGATGAGCCTGACGGAGGCTCGACTCGTCCGCTAGCCTTCTGCGCTCGTCGAGCTAGGCGATTACTTGCTACTAGTGCTTCAACTCCTCCTTCAGCAGCCAATGATAACCCATCGGCATGTCTTGCGATGAGTTAGGTGGTAGGGGGTTGCCCCGTAGAGCTTCCCTGCAACGAGCCCACTCAGCATCGTTGAGCTTTATCAGCACGAGCTCTCGGGTTTGCTCATTCACCGATAGATTCGGCTGATCTTCTAGGGTGGGTCCTTCAGTCCCATTATTGGTGGGGCCACCGTTCACGACTGGGATTCCACCGCCAGTGCCGGTGTTGTCTCGAGTGCCACCATTGCCGCCCGTGTTGATGATGACACACATGTAATGGCTGGCGAAGCTGTTGCTCCCGCAGCTTTCAGATCGATCCGTAGCTCCATCTTCTTGCCGATCACCCGGATCGGACTACGCAACTTTGTCGTCAGATGTATTCGGCGATGTCGGGGCATTGAGTTTGCTCAGGGTGTCGATCGATGGTGGAAACCATGATGTTGGAGCAATCGCGGGAACCTTCGGCTGATCAGGGAGGCAAAGTGTGCCTAGCCAACCAACTTGGAAGCGTAAGCTCCCGATCGCCAGGCCGATTCCATAGCCCACGGACTCGAAATCCGGGCGAGTGGCTAGCGTGTGGACGGTGAAGTCGAAAGCACCGAAGAGGAGGCGAGTCTCCGCTACTGCGGAGTCGTAGATCGCGGTTGATGGGGCCGAGGAAGCTGCAACATCATCACTCCCGATTCCCACAGACGGTGCCAATTGACGAGGGGTTAATTCATCAATGGCCATCGCAGATGGACTTAGGTTCGAGGAAGTGGGGAGTGCCGGAGGCATTGCTCGGCTAGCAAACAAGCACACATGGACACAAGGTTTACCCAGGTCCAGGCCTAGTAGAGGACTCAACTACTGCTTGTCTGCTCTTGGAATTATCGAGGAGTCGAAAGTTACAGGGGGTGCGCAGATGCAATCTAGCGATGGAGTGGAAACTAGGGTTGTGGATTGTCCTCCTCGCTGCCCCTCCCAGCCTTTATATAGATAGGCTAGGTCTCGGGATAGCAAGCCGAGTCGGTTACAGGTTAGGGTTTTCCCTTTAAACTTCTACCTTAAGTTTGCTGTGTGCTGCAAGCAGTCGAAGTCTCCCGGGTCACCCGAATCTTGGCTGGGACTTAGAAACATCGTGGGCTTCTTCAATGCTGGACCGTATATGCCAAGATCGAGTACCCGTAAGGTATTCCCATGTCATCTCTGTTGCTAGCGAAGCCAAAGCCTTTGGCTCCAACTGCAAGAACGAGGAGTAGATTACTTTCCAAGTATAATTTGGCGCACGGTTCAACATCAATAAACCTTTTGCGATGTTTTCCTATCATCGATGGTGATCTATGGGTTATTTTTGGGATAATCTCGATCACACAGGGCTATGATGAATATCACAAACATTTTCTTTGTTACAATCATTCGCGAATAATTTGGTCATTCCATTTCTTGTCATTTTACCGTTTTCTTTCACAATGTGAAGTCTTAAATTGCTTGTGATGTTTCCCCTCATCTATAAAATGCCTCACGTAATATTCCCACCAACAACCGCTCTCATCGAAACCATGCCTCACTGTGAATCCACTCTCGGGTACATCGACCTCGTGTCGTCAGATGGTGACGAGGAGCATTCCTCACAGCACAGTGCTGGGGGAAGCATGATCAACCTCACGGGGTCTAATTCGGAGTAGAAGCACGCTCCAAAGGAGGAGGAGGAGGAGCATGGTGCAGAGGCGGATGAGCTGGACGGGTTGCAGGCTGAGGACCTGTAGGAGCACTTGGTGGTGGAGGAATCCATCTCTTCGGCGCGTTGTGATGAAGAAGTGGTGCATCGCGTCATGGAGAAGTCCTTCGAGACACTCCGCGATGACCGGGTGTGTGCATGGTTGTGTGCCAAGAACAATGGTAAGAAGAAGGCCGACCACGCAGTGACATGTCCGCAGTTTGCCCACAGCATGTTCGACGAGGTTGCGGCAATTTGGATGGTTGCCGCGGTAAAGCGCTAGGCCGCCTAGGAATTGGGCACGTCGTTGGGCACCAGCAAGCCTTTCACCGATGACGCCGAGGCACCAGGATCTGGGGAGGGCGGCGGAGGCTTCGACGATGCAGAGGCATCAGGTTCTAGAGAGTGTAGAGGAGGCTCCGACGATGCATAGGCGTCAAGCACCACACGACAACGTCATCGACATCTCCTCTGGTGACGAGGAGGAAGCTTAGTAACTTAGCTATTTTTGATTAGGCCAATATGTATGTATGTAATGTGAAGTTAGCGATATCTTTGTAACACGGAAAGGGCAACCATGTTTGATTGGAGCCCTTCCGACCGGCCGATGCCAAAATATTAGCAACGGTGTCTTTTGTAACTCGAAGGGCAAATCATATTTGATTGGTTCATGCCCTTCTGGCCAAATATTATGTATTGTTCTTCAAGTATCAGATGCAAATGTTTATGTTCTGTAAAAACCATGTGTGATGGTTAGAAGACGATGATATTGAGTTTGTGTGGTGTGGACGACTTGTGTACAATGCACACGGTAATATCTAACAAAAATGTGTGCAACACAACATGATCGCAAAAGGTTTTCCTGTCTAAAATCGTGTGTTTTGTTTGGGCCCATTACGGTCTGGCACATGCAAAACCTACCATTTCTCCTATATATAGGGATAAGGACTAGCAGAAATCACATCCAGCGTTGGAATGCAGATGACCTCGTCGGGGGCTTCTTTGTAGGCGATAACGCCGGTGAAGCCGGATCATCCTCGCCAGCTAGCTCCACCGTCCTTTCCTTTCCGAAGGTATACGTCGTTACCATGCATTTTTCTCTTATTAGACCGTTGGCAAGACCGGATCTGCTAGAATATTATACGAGGATCGTGTGTTATGTTTTTCCGGTCATTAGTACAGTTAGCAATGCCGAATTTGTTAAAATATTTCTAGGATTGCGTGTTCTATTTTATACTCATGTACAGTTACCAATGCCAGATCTTCTTAGAATATTGTGTTAGGACCGGCTTGTAAGCTAGCTTTACGTATACTCTATTGTATATGACTTGGTTTATTTGTTAGATCTCATGTGTGTAATAATCTATTTCTCTCCATCTTTATGTGGTTGCTTATGGGTAGAATGATCTATTTCTACCACAACTTCATGTTCTTACTTATATAGGTTCATTCTATACTTTTATAATAATTGT
This sequence comes from Avena insularis, assembly GCA_023614405.1. Taxonomy (NCBI): domain Eukaryota; kingdom Viridiplantae; phylum Streptophyta; class Magnoliopsida; order Poales; family Poaceae; genus Avena; species Avena insularis. Next base: position 491,287,604 of record CM042692.1, on the reverse strand, counting down.
ATAATAGAGATCTTATTTTGGTAACACTGCATAGCAATAAGACATGGGAAGGTGTGCGACATAGTGTTGTCGGTACTCCTCTCATTTTGTATTTCACCTCCACGTTCCTTGGTATGATCAATAATCGTTTGTGTATAGATTATATGTAAATCTATTATATATGTATATTTTGGTTTTCTGACATTCAAGGTAAGTATGTGCATAGAATGCATGCATTCCAAGGAGGAGGCTCATAACCTGCCTTTGCCTTGTTCCACTACACCTGCACTTCCACGTAAGTGGCTAATTATTTCAACTTGCACATATAAATTTTTCTATTTGTGCTTATATTCTCACATTGATAAACATTTTGTACTATATTTTCAGATCCATTGAGAAATACTTGCAAGAGAGCAAGTGCCCATCCTCCAATGAGAAGAAGATAGAGGCAGCAACTCAATGAAGACATAGACGTAACCAAGAGAAGTTACAAATTCTCTTCTTATTTATGTATCATTCTCCTTTGTATCCGATAGAGACCCAATGATAAATAAATGTATGTAAACAGATGTAAAATTTAGGTTTTGGTTATAGATTTGTATACATCTAATAACACCTTGGGACAGTTCAGAGTAAAATCGTTAGGATTGTCTAGAATAATCATACGGATGGTTTTGACTTTTAGTGTGCCAAATGACAGAACACATACGACGAAAGTAAGAAACTCGTTGGCAATCATTCCAGGACACACCCGATTAAACATGAAAAAACGTATATGTGAAACTTCCTAACTACGCAGGCGGTTGGTTTCTGACAACCGTGTGCATTTTTGCACACGGTTATAGAAACCACGTGCATAGTACACACCCATGGATAGCCATGGTTGGATTCACCATGTGTTAAGGGTCATTTTCATCGTGTGCAAAAACCTGATCTGTACTAGTGCTGGATCTCTATCTCCACGTAGTACATACACGGATTAGGTAGGGAATCTCCACCAGAACGACCCATTCGACCACTAGTGGCCCGAATCATTCCGCATGGACGCCCGGTCGGCAAAAATCCGCTCAGCGGTTCAACCCAAATGACCACGTGTGTCCAGGTAGACCCATTCCTGGACCAAATATGCGCTCGTAATGCGTAGCTGCGGCCAACACGCATGCCCTCCCTCCTATGCTTGCTCCCGTGCACGGGCCCACCTGGCAGTGACCGGGGTGCTTCGCCTTCTACCGTGGTCAGCACGTCATTCAGGTCAAGGCCAGCCAAGGCTCATGGGCGGTCAGCGCTGCTGAACCGAACCGACCGATCCATGACCACCGCATCTGCATTATTGGGTGAGGGTGGAGCGGGCCATTTTCGGCCAAGGGAAGGTGTGGCCTGGCCTCCCCAACCCGACGCCATGCCCAACTGGTGGAAGAAGACGATGAGGAATGATCATGAGACCGGCGGTTCCTTGTCGGGCCACCGCCATCATCGCACTTCACCTCTTCACCGTCATCATCGACGCCTCCACCAACCGTGCGGGGTTCTCACGTGCCCTTGCCACCGCGCCCGTGCACGAGGGACTTTGTCATTGCGGCCCGCGCTGGACGCGTTTCTGCTACGACGGGTCGTGCCTGTTGTCTTCCTGACAGGGAGAGGGACGGGCGGTACATTCCTGTCGCCGAGTGCTAGTGCCGCTGGAAGGAGCTCCACCCCTGCGAGCACCACGACCTGCCTGTGCCAGGGGGTGGAACCTGAGACGGATGGGCATCCCTGTGTCGCTGGTCCCGCATTTGGCTACAGGAGGAAGTAAACGGAGCCAAATGAGGCACCAGCGACACAGGGATGCCCATCCGGCTCAGGTGCCACCCCATGGCACAGGCAGGTCGTGGTGCTCGCAGGGGTGGATCTCCTTCCAACGGCACTAGCACTCGGTGACAGGAACGTACCGCTTGTCTCTCTCCCTGTTGTCGCATGTCACCTTCACCTCCATCACCTCCAAGAAGCCCACCCCATGACTACGACCACCACAACGCGAGTCCATCTCGATCTCCGCCGCAGGGTCAGCCATCTTCGCTGCCCGCTAAGGACAATAAGCGGAAGCATGCTCCGTCGATGAGTACTAAACGACGCAGCAGCCCAAAACGACAAATGTCGCCCCTCCCAAGAGTACCTCATAAGAATCTTCCCATCAGACCTTACGATCATACTGAAGAGGAAAATGCAGCGATCGCAAAGGCAGAATGTGTTGCGCAGCTTCAAAAGAAGAAACTTGAGCCCGCCCCAATATACACCGAGAAGCAAAAAGCATATGCACTTGCTTTTCTGAACACAAAATCGCAATATGACTTGCACCGTAAGCCAGATGACTATCTACGCACATTTCAAAAGGAAGTGAAGAAGAGCAAATCAAGTAAAAGTGCAAGAGGGAGCAAATCATCAAGTCAAAGTGCAACCGGAAAAGGAAGGATGTCCCCCAGCTCAAAAAAAAACAGGCCAAAAATCGATCCCACCCCTCAGGGTGGCATCCTATGACATTCCCCCAGCAGGATATGGAAGAAGCTGCGAAGCTTGCGGCCGCTATGAATGTGACTGTTGAGAAATTGCTAGGTTCGCAGGACGACAAGTTACCCAAGGTTGATGTAGTCCCTCAATATGTCCCAGGGATGCTGTTTGTCACCCAAGAGAGGTTGTAATAACTGCCAATACAAATGCGGAGTTTACATAAATGGTACTTGAATGCTGCAAAGGAGGAGAGAATAATGATCGTGGCGAAAGTACCACATGACTACTACTTCCAAGAAGAAGAGGTCCATGTTGAGTTTCCAGAATCCTTCCAGTTCTATACTTTCGACGCCCTCGACAAATCTATCATGAGTTGCTATGGTCTGTAAGTTGTTGAATTCATTGTCTACTATAAGTTGTTCAGTTTTTCAGTTGTTTAGTTCATTGCATGTAATTATCCTCATTATATCCTTTTGTACTCTATTATTATGCAGAATGAAGATCCAGGAATGTAAAAGAAGGTCACTCTTTAGTGTTGGGTTCATTGACCCAGATAAAATACATATAAAGACGCTAAGGGATAAACCCGACGAGACAGAGGAAAACCTTCTAAGGTTTCTAACGGAGCAAAATTTCTATGACCACATACTGCTTCCTTACAATTTCAAGTGAGGGTCTTACTCTGGTGTACACATTCACTTTTGCTTACTCGATATTAAGTGTAATTGATGAGTTACTGATGTATATATAAACGTGTGCAGATTCCACTAGATTTTGCTAAACATTCAACTTGATAAGGGAACAGTTGAAGTCATGGACCCATTAAAAAGACCCTTGGAACAGTTTAGGAACATCAGGACATGCTCCAGAGGTAATTTTCGCGCTACATCAGTCTCTTTCGTTGATTTCCTGAGATATCACGTAATAAATAACTCATTAATTTTCTTTACTGGGCAGGGTTTGGAACCAGTTCAAGAGTGCGGTTACATGTCACTTTAGTGAGAAGCTGACGTTTAAGCCGGTCTCGGTAAGTAGTTCACACATCTCTCTACTTCTAGTTTTAACACAATTATGATGCTAGATTATTATTTTGATTGAATTCTATTCTCGTAAAGTGCACTAGGCAGCCACCCAAGACGAATCTATGTGGATTCTATGTTTGCGAGTTCTTTCACACATTTAACACTGAGCACAAAAATTATAAAGTCGATGTAAGCAATACATTCACAATATTATTTTTATTACCGTCACCTTTTGTTATCATGATTCGTATTCATATTTATCTCCTTTTCTTATATAGTTCAATAGAATGCGGGATCAGCTCCTACCAGAGCAACATGTACTAGGAATTGCTGAAGAACTGACAGGATTCTTGATGAACGAGATGATAGATGACGCCGGAGAATTTAGTGTGAATAGGCGCTACCGATGATCCCCCGACCGTGTAATTGAATAGACGGGCTCTAGTCCCGATAACTGTGATGTCTCCATGTAACTATCATGTATATATTTGTATGCTCGATCCTAAAACAAGTTATCTTATATATACACGAACGTGTACGGTATGTGGTAGCGTAGAAAACTATTTTGAAATGAAAAAAATAAATAAATAGAAACAAAATGAATTCTCTGCCGCGGCAGAGAAAGGGGCCAAAACTCTGTCGCGGCAGAGAACCATTAGTCCCGGTTTGTCATAGGAACCGGGACTAATGGGGGGGACCTAGCACGCACAGGGGCGGCCACGTGGACGCCTATTGGTCCCGGTTGGTAAGTGGACCGGGACTAGTGGGTGGGCCTTTAGTCCCGCCTCTCTAGTTCCGGTACCACAACCGGGACTAAAGGCCTTTATAGGTCGGGACTAAAGGCCCGTTCTCCACTAGTGACAATCGATTGTTTGAAATTTCATTTTGGGAGTAGCTTCACCTCGCTGTTCTGCATGACTCATGTTTCAAGTTCTTTGTTTTGGTGGACGTAGAAGAATCGATCTGTGAGGTTGAAGATGAACTATAGGTGATAAATTTTCTCTCCTCTCTCAAAGAGTTCTTCTTTCCTAACAATTTCAAATCAACACGAACATGTTTCGTTTTAAAAGAAGCTCTATATGAAAAAGAAGGACATCAACGATGTGGTTCCGTTTCCTACCATTGGCACAAAGTTCCATCAATCATATCTTACGAAATCGTGTTCATGTTAACAATTTCTTTAGACCTTCAAATGGACAATTTAGGCGTGTGTTCATAACACGCATATCAACTGCAGGTAACTAAACACCATGCTCATGCTTCCATCCTCGTGCAGGAAATGGGTTGCAGCCTTGTAGGCTACCATATGATACGTCCAAAACGTATCTACTTTCCCGAACACTTTTGCTATTGTTCTTCCTCTAAACTTGTGTGATTTGGATACAACTAACACGGTATCATTGCTTTTAGCAGAATTACCTTGGTGTCTAGTTTTTGTGCAGAAAATCAACTATCAGGAAAAATCCCGGAAAATATGCAAAAAATCCTATTTCACCAGAAGACTCACGGAGCCAGAAGACGAGACGGAGTAGGGCCACGAGGGTCCCACACCACCTGGCCGTGCAGGCCAGGCCAGGCCGCGCCTCGGGGTGGTGTGGCTGCCTCGGCTGCCCCCTCGGCCTCCTTCTTCGCCTATAAGTTGCCTCTTGACCTAAAAACCAAGGGGGCGTTCGACGTTTTTTAGAAAGAGTTCCGATGTGCCGCCACCACCAGATTCCGTGATTCGGAACCAGAAACCCTGTTCTGGCACCCTGTCGGGATGGGGAATTGGAGGATATTATCGCCATCATCATCACCATCTCTTCTCCATCGACCATCCTCATCTATGAGTGAGTAATCCCCCGCTGTAGGCTATGGGGATGGTAGGGATTGGATGAGATCGTTCATGTAATGGCATCAGATTGTTAGGACATGGTGCCTAGTATCTATTATTAGTGCTTTTTGACTTTTTTGCAACTTGTTATGCTTAATGCTTGTCACTAGGGCCTGAGTGCCATGATTTCATATCTGAACATGTTATTGATTCATTATGATAGTATTGTTTATGGTCTTACCTGCAAGTTGTATACACACGTTGTTGTCAGGAACCAAGGGCCCCGAAGTGACAGCAATCGGGATAACCGGAGGGAATGGCTTTGATGTGAGGATCACGTGTGTTCATGGAGTGTTAATGCTTTGTCCCGGTGCTCTCTTAAAAGGAGCACCTTAATTGCCAGTATTTCCCTTGAGGCCCTGTTGCAAACGGGCTGGCAGGACAAAAGATGTTGTGCAAGTTCTCATTGCGAGCACGTATGACTATATATGGAACACATGCCTATGATTATATAGTACTTGGATGCTTTATCTTATTTATCTGCAAATGCTCTACGTTTTGATTGCCATATGAATTGTCTTGTGCATGCAACGCCCGTCCATCCATCCCTATGCCTACTGCGCTTTAATCCTACTGTTTACTGCAATTGTTACTACTGTCTTTACTTTCACTACTGCTGTTACTTTGCTATTGCTATTACAAAACTGTTGCTACTGATAAACTGTTGTGAGCAAGATTGTTTCCAGGTGCTGCTGAATTGTCAACTCAGTTGTTAAAGCTTATAAATATTTTTTGGCCCCCCTTGTGTCGAATCAATAAATTGGGTTTCACTTCCCTTGAAAATACTGCGATACACCCCCTATACGTGTGGGTCATCAAGACTATTTTCTGGTGCTGTTGCCGGGGACCATAGCTCTATTTATCAAGTTCACTTGGAATCACTATTGTTCGCTGCCATCTATCCATCATGGGTAAGTCTCGTGATGACAAGGTTCCTATTTTACCATCCACTACAAGAAGAGGTACAGTTCTGAACACCTCTGTTGCTCTTGATTCACCATCTGTTATGAGTAAGCTCCTTACACCACCACATACACATGCTACACATACTGCTACTACTGTTGAATCTGAAACTTCTGATACTTATGATGCTGCTTCTACTGTGCTTGATAAGAGTGGTTCATTAAGTCCTTTCCTAGATTCTACGATTTCTAGAACTATAGCTAGAAATACTGAAACTCCTAATGAAGACACTACTACACCTGTCAGTTCACCTGAGTCTAGAGAGAGCTATGATATTGGAGACGGTTATATTGAGATGACCGATGAATTTATTAAAGAATGTCAAAACACCCATGATAGGAGTGTTATTAAGAGTCTCCTTGAGAGGCGTACTATAAAACCCAAATTGTCTCCTAATGCTAAGTTTGCTGCATCTCCCATAAACATTAAAGATAAGGATTATGATTTCTCTGTTGATCTATCTTACATAGCTATTGTTGAGAAAGAACCTTTTTGTGGGACTAAGAATGAAAGTACTTTATATGGTGAGCTTTCTACCATGAGTGGCCTGTTTTCTGATGATATTAAGATGCGCACCTACTTTGTTGCTAAAATTTTCCCTTTTTCACTGAAAGGAGAAGCTAAAAGTCGGTTTAATAATTTACCTCCTGGATCTATTGATAGCCCTGATTGCTTGATTAGTACTTTCCTGCAGAAATATTTTCCTCCTAGTGCTAGACATGCTATTTTGCAGGAACTTTTTGATTTTAAATAGGGAGAAAAAGAGATATTGCCTGAATCATGGGCAAGGTTTTGTGCTTTGATTCATGCATAGGCTGGATGTCCATTACCTAAGAATGAGCTTCTTGATATATTTTATAACGGACTAACTGAAGAATCTAGGACATACCTGGATAGTTGTGCTGATTGTGTTTTCAGGAATAGGACTCCCAAGGAAGCTGAGGAATTAATTGCTAAAATAAGCAAGAATTATGAAGATTGTACTCCTCCTAAACCAGCTATACCTGAAACAATTATACCTGAACCAGCTATACATGCGCCTATACCATCATCTAAGAAGAGGGGAGTTATTGAACTAAATGATGAAGTGATGAAGGAAGCTAAGAAATGTCTTAAGGAGAAGGGAATTAAAGTTGCTGATGTCAAGAATTTACCTCCTATAGAAGATCTATGTAAGCCAATTCCCCACTCATCCACTATTGAGGTACACTCTCTCCAATATTTTGATGAAGGTGATATTCCTTACTCTAAACCTCCTGATCAATGCTTAGAAGAATTTGATATTTTTATTGTTAAGCAAGATAATTTTAATAAAAGGGTGCAAAATCATTTAATGGAAAACTCTAGAGCTATTATTGAGTTAAAAGATATTGTGGAAAGAACCTCTAATGATGTTAAAATGCTTGTCAAACATTTTCAAATGGTTCAAACTCAAATTGATCGGCTTATTAAAGTTCAAAAAGACTTGCTAGTTAATGTTTCTAAAGAAAAACATGCTTATGAAATTAGAACTAGAAGTGGTGCTGCCACCCAGGATCCTCTATATCGTGAGGGGCATCCTAAAAGAATTGAGCAGGATTCTCAAAAAGCTGAAAATAGTGGTACTACTCCTAAGAAAAGAAAAAAGAAACATAAAACTATTGTAAAACCTTCTGAACCTGCTATAGATCCCAATAGTATATCTGTCTCTGATGCTGAAACTGAAAGTGGTATTGAAGAAAATGATGCCCTTAATAAAGAAAAAGTTGAAGAAGAACCTAAAAGGCACACTAAGAATACTAAATACACTAAAGAAGATTTTGTTGCTAAGAAACATGGTAGTGAAAGAGAGCCTTGGGTCCAAAAACCTGTGCCTTTCCCTGATAAGAAACACAAGTCAAAGGAAGATGAACACTATAACAAGTTTTGTGAGTGGATGAAACCTTTATTCTTGCAAATTCCTTTGACTGATGCTATTAAATTGCCTCCTTATTCAAAGTATATGAAGGATATTGTTTCGAATAAAAGGAAGATCCCTAATGAAGAAATCTCTACTTTGCTTGCTAATTATTCCTGTAATGGTAAAGTTCCAAAGAAACTTGGAGACTCAGGGATTCCAACTATTCCATGCGCTATTAAAAATAGTTATGTTAGAACTGCTTTGTGTGATTTGGGAGCAGGAGTTAGTGTTATGCCTTTTTCTCTCTACAAGAGACTTCAACTAGAAAAACTAATACCAACTGATATATCTTTGCAAATGGCTGATAAATCTACTACTATTCCTGTTGGTATAAGTGAAGATGTACCTGTTCAAGTGGCTCATAATTGCTTGATATTAACTGATTTTGTTGTGCTTGAAATGCCTGAAGATGATAATATGTCTACTATTCTTGGGAGACCTTTTCTTAATACTACAGGAGTTGTTATTAATTTTAATCAAGGAAAGGTGACTTTTAATGTTAATGACAAGGAGCATACTGTCTATTTCCCCAAGAAGATTTATAGGACTTATGGCTTAAATTCAATTGAACATGTTGAGGGCATCCAAGTTGGAGAAATATATTGTCCCATACCAAGAGAAAAATATGAAACTATTATGATTGGGACCATTGCTATCAAGGTTGAGGTAACATAATCGTTAGTGGAATACAAAGTTTTGTTTCAAATAAAATTGCTTTGGTAACAAGACCTGATCAACCTTGTTAACAAAGGGATTTTAATAAACAAACCAACGTTTTCACCATGATTATCTTCGCTTACTTTCATTTTATCCATTTTAGTTTTTGCTTTCGCTTAGTTTACTTTTCTTTTGCTAGTTGCTTGTATATTAGAGTGTCTTAGAACTTCTGAAGTTTTAGTTTTGTTTTGCTTTTGCATCTTTTTGAAAAATCTTTCTGTCAGAAAATCATTCATCTATACCTAAAAATTGCTCAAAAATAAAGTGTCTCGAAAAATTCTAGAAAATTCATATTAAATTTTTACATGAAAAAAGGGGCAGAGGAGTGCCTGGAGAGTACCAGGGTTCCCACCAGGCAGGCACACCACCTGTTGGCATGGCTAGCCAGGGGGCGCGCCAAGCCATGGTGTGGGCAACCCTGGCCCTCCAATCACTCTCTCACTTCCCACTTCTTTCTCTTTCCCGAGAAAACATCAGTCTTTGCTCGAAATCGCATTCTTGTTGTTCTTGACCATGATTTTTCGATCTCCTTGCTCAGCCCATCTTTGCTGCTGAAATTTGGAGCATTTGTTCTCCGGTATGTGACTCCTCCGCTTGTCCAAGTAGATTTGTGTTTAGTGGTTTATATATTGAGTATTTTTCTGCTGTAGGTGATAGGTTATGAGAGCTTGTAAGCTTGTTCAATGCTTAGAGATATTGTTTTGATGCATGTTTAGGCCTCTTACAAGTCCCTATGAGTAGTACCATTCATTATATATTCACTTTGTAATCACTTGCGTAATGGATGTTTAAATTTCAGAATATCAAAGATGAACAACCACACATTTGGAGAAATATTTGAGAGGGACACACCTAGGATGTCAAGGCCCTCAAGATCAGCCTCTCAGTTTAGGCCTTTGTACAATGAAGATATCATTACACCACACTTTGGCAATGAAGGAGATGAGGGGGATGCTCACCCATCTACTTTTCCTTGTTATACCTTCTTGCAAGCTACGGGGATCCTCGATGATTTCTTACTACTGGTTCAGAGGGTCAGTTTGACCTCATACATGGAAGATGAGAGTGAGAAATATGCCGTGCTCAACAAAACTTTCATTGAGTTTCATTTTCACTAACACCCCCTATCAGTCAACTGTTTCTTTCAGAATTTATAATCTGCCTATTACCATGTCGTTGGAAAAGATTTTGCAGCATTATAGGTATAGACATGACAGAGACCGTGAAGAAGATCCAAGGGCGACACGCTGATTTGTTGGAGCTCTATCGAGGTGTGACCAATGACGATGACGACGTAGCTCAGCGCGGGAAGATAAGAAACATCCAACTCCCAGCTCTTAGATACTTTGCTTACTATCTTGCTACTAGCATTCTTGGTAGGGAGAACACAAGTAATATCTCCAATTATCATTTAGCCTTCCTCGTTGCTGCACTTAATAATGATACTCGGTACAATCTTGGCTCTCTCATTGCTCGCCGCCTAGCTGCTAGGGGACCTATTTATGGGGGCATTATTGCTTCATGTATGGTTACTGCGTTAGAACTTTCTGTGGATCCGAATGATACTATATTGGTACCACAAAGGCTTGATCTTGCTGCCATGAAAACATATCACTTCGTCACTGCTGACTCTGATACGAACAGTTTAGTATACATGATGTTTTTACTGACGGTGATGAAAGGGAGATTCCTTTGCCGCAATCTACTTTATTCAGTGTTCATAGGAGGCAGTGGTCGTGTTCCAGGGAGGAGGTGGACGAGCAGCTCCGCTTGCTTGGTTTCCACAGGCAGCACTAGGAGGATGTGCCCTCCTATGATTACTCTGCGCACTACGGTGGGGCGTCCTCGAGCTCTCACCAAGACGAGGGTACCTCCTCACCGTACTACGGAGGCGCTCCATCTTGGCCAGCTTGGGATTGATACCCACTTAGGCCAAAAGCCTAAGCTTGGGGGGAGGTACACCGAATCACACTCATCTCCATATCATGTTTCGTCGGTACTTTGTATATTCATGTTTCGTTCTGTTTTTAGTTTTCGTTCTTTCTTTACTTTTGCTTTCTAAAACACAAAAAGACCAAAAATATTTCTGTTGTTTCTCTTTCTTTGCTTCTTTTTCTTTTTTTGCCTTGGTTTGCTTCTTCCTTTTTGCTTTGTTTGAATTATTCGAAAACCCAAAAAGATTTTGCTTTGCTTGTTTTTCCTTTTTGTTCTTGCCTTTAAAAATCAAAAACACCAAAAATATTTGTTCTTCTTCTTTGGTTTCGTGAAGTTTGTTGCAGGGTTCAGCAGTCCTTAGTGGAATTTGGTTTCATGTTATTATTCAAGCCACACAAGTGAAAGGCAATAATGAGGATCGATGACAACTTGAGGTGTGGTAAGAGGCTAGTAGCGAACTCTATTTGTTTTCATTTTTGTACATATACTAACCATTGTGGGAATGCTTAGTCTTTTCATGTAGGGTGTATGTTATTTATGGATGCTTAGTAGTTCTTGATTTCTTATGATTAACTCTAGCTTGCTAATAGTTTGTAGCATGTCATATGAATGTTTGCTTGCATTGCTCTATTCATAACTTGGTATAACATTGTGGTATCCTCCTCTGAATGTTTCACTTGAATCGACTTGTTACATGCTAATGCATGCATATGACTGAAACAAAAATCAGTTAAGCCTCGTTGAATTATTTTGCCTCAGGGGTCTTGAATCACTTTCATGCCATGATTAGTCCTGTTTTGTTGCAAGCATGATTATGACAATTATTGCTCTCTCGTTTGTCGATCCCTTACTGTTGCTAGCCTTCACTTGCACCGAGTATGAGCTCTACTCGTGTTTCCAATTCCCCAAAACCAATGTTGCCAAAAGAGTCCACCATACCTACCTATTAGCATAATTTGCTATTCCATGCATATTCAATATGCCTTGTTTTCTTCCGAATAAAATGTTTGCTTGTTATGAGAAAGTTAGTTAGTAAAGCTCTCACGAACTTGATGGCACACTTTATTTCTTGCACTTAATAAACCTGAACCATTGTGACTGTCCATGAAAGTTATATGCTTGCAAATTATAGGTTGGGGATTAGCAGAACCGTGTTGTCACGGGGAACGCTTTCAACGCCTGTAAATATATACCCAGTTGATATCATGCTCTTTTGTTTGCGGATGTCGTCGGTGTGAAATAAAGGGGGAGCTTGTAAGTCCATGGAGTTATGTATGTGCGTTAGAGAAACGCCTGGGCCACCGGTCTAATCCATGCCTAATCATGGTGGAAACCTGTAGCGTAACCATAATGAGTATCTATGAAGCATTCTTCTTATAAAAAAGAGATAGCTATTGAGAAAAAAAAAGAAAAAAGAGATATGAGAAAAGAGGCAAGAGAGAAAAAAAGCACCATTTTCCCATGGTAATAAGGAGATTGTTGAGATACTCGTTGTCTGCTTGCCTTGTCATTTTGATATGGGGATTTTTATGTATCATCGGGCAAGGGGTACCCCATTGGCGGTTCCCTATGATACGCACGTATTTACTATGACAAGAACTTACCGATAACTAAAGTTGAGTATCATGAGGAGCGACCCTTGTACTCAAGGGACATGAGATTTCCAGTTTATAGTTTGTCAAGCATATAACTCAGATTGGACCTCACTTTCACCTTAACCATTTAAAGATGCTTATGATAGGGGCAATGAGAGCTCAAAGCTAATGAGTACCATACTTTCAGTATTTGGAAGCCTTTCAAACTTTTCAAAACCTTTTCATTTCCTTGTTGAGTCTCCACACATTCTATGAGGACTTTTTTGAGAGCATAATTGTCATTCTTAGTGTAATGTGCTTGTCTCAAAACTTGATTAATTGTGTTATGACTTTGATGCTTGTATCTTTGATATCTTTACTTCTAGTCTTTACTTAAATTTCAGAGGTGCCTTGGCATTTATGTTTGCTCTACAATCAAAGGCAGGCGAGATACCACTCTATCATACATTTTTATGAGTATTCCAATGTTGCTTAGCTTTATGTTTCATGCCACTTACTATTTTTGAGTTAGAAGCTCTTCATAGCTTGTAATGACTATTAAGTAAACTTAGTTGCATACTCTTTATTATGAATTGCCTGAGTAGCTGATCATATGCTGAAAATATATACATCTTATGAAGCAAATGTGTTCGTGAAAATTTCTTTTATCGCACTCAGTTTTCAACTGAATTGCTTGAGGACAAGCAATAAGCTAAGCTTGGGGGGAGTTGATACGTCCAAAACGTATCTACTTTCCTGAACACTTTTCCTATTGTTCTTCCTCTAAACTTGTGTGGTTTGGATACAACTAACACGGATTGACGCTGTTTTTAGCAGAATTACCTTGGTGTCTAGTTTTTGTGCAGAAAATCAACTATCAGAAAAAATCCCGGAAAATATGCCAAAAATCCTATTTCACCAGAAGACTCATGGATCCAGAAGAGGAGACGGAGTAGGGACACAAGGGGCCCACACCACCTGGCCACGCGGGCCAGGCCAAGCCGTGCCTGGGAGTGGTGTGGCCGCCTCGGCTGCCCCCTCGGCCTTCCTCTTCGCCTATAAGTTGCCTCTTGACCTAAAAACTAAGAGGAGGTTCGACGTTTTTCTAGAAAGAGTTCCGTTGTGCCGCCACCACCAGATTCCGTGATTCGGAACCAGAAACTCCGTTCTGGCACCCTGCCGGGACGGGGAATTAGAGGAGATTATCGCCATCATCATCACCATCGCTTCTCCATCGACCATCCATGTTTCCCCCATCTATGAGTGAGTAATCCCCCGTTGTAGGCTATGGGGATGGTAGGGATTGGATGAGATCGTTCATGTAATGGCATCAGATTGTTAGGACATGGTGCCTAGTATCTATTATTAGTGCTTTTTGACTTTTTTGCAACTTGTTATGCTTAATGCTTGTCACTAGGGCCCGAGTGCCATGATTTCATATCTGAACATGTTATTGATTCATTATGATAATATTTTTTATGGTCTTACCTGCAAGTTGTATACACACGTTGTTGTCCGAAACCAAAGGCCCTAAAGTGACAGCAATCGGGAGAACCAGAGGGAATGGCTTTGATGTGAGGATCACATGTGTTCACGGAGTGTTAATGCTTTGCTCCGGTGCTCTATTAAAAGGAGCACCTTAATTTCCAGTAGTTTCCTTGAGGCCCCGCTGCAAACGGGCTGTCAGGACAAAAGACGTTGTGCAAGTTCTCATTGCGAGCATATATGACTATATATGGAACACATGCCTATGATTATCTACTACTTGGATGCTTTATCTTATTTATCTGTAAATGCTCTACGTTTTGATTGCCATATGAATTGCCTTGTCCATGCAATGGCCGTCCATCCATCCCTATGCCTACCGCACTTTAATCCTACTGTTTACTGTAATTGTTACTACTGTCTTTACTTTCACTACTGCTATTACTTTGCTATTGCTATTACAAAACTGTTGCTACTGATAAACTGTTGTGAGCAAGATTGTTTCTAGGTGCAGCTGAATTGACAACTCAGTTGTTAAAGCTTGTAAATATTCTTTGGCTCCCCTTGTATCAAATCAATAAATTGGGTTTCACTTCTCTCGAAAATACTACGATACACCCCCTATACTTATGGGTCATCACCATACATCCTGTAAAACAAGGATCAAGTCTCATCTTCTTGTGGCCATGCTCCGCGGCCCGCGGGGTACAACCAGAAACGAGAATCGTGGGCAGGTAAGCAAACGCGTCCTAAGCCTACACACCGACATAGTGCAAGCAAATGCCCCTCCGACGATCCGGCCGGCCGGACCCGAGCGCACATATGCAGTGGTGCGCGCGCATGTTTGTGCTGCACCGGCTTCCTGTCGGGGCTGCACAGTTTGACTGTCCAATGGCATGCGCGGCTGGTGAGACCACAGGAGATATATAGGTCCAGGTCCAATTCCAATGGCATCCGGCCCGTTCATGCATGCATCATAGCAGTTGTGAGCGAACACAGGTGATACGGGATGACATGGACGTGCCACAGTGATCTTTAAAGTACTCCCTCCATTCACAATTACCTCGTATCCTTGGTTTAGTCAAAGTCAAACTTTATAAATTTTGATCATATATTTAGAAACAAATATCAATATCAATAATGTAAAACCTATTGTATTATAATTGTCATGAACTATACTTTCATATTATATTCATTTGGAATTATAAATGTATGTACTTTTTTATATTATTGGTCAAACTTTGCAATGTTTGACTTTAATTAAATCCAGAACATGAGTTAATTGTGAACGGAGGGAGTAGCTTAGCACTAGCTCATGTATCTCATTTGAAACTGAAGATATCAGGATCAGATGCATTAAGGTCTTTCACAATGGGTGTTTCTTAGCACCATATCCCAGGTATTTTGTTTATGTGGGGCATGTTATTTATGAAGAAAGAGATGGTTCTTGTATCTTAGGCCTTTCACAATGGGGTGTCTCTTAGTAAATTATTCTAGGTGAAATAAATTGTTAAGAGACAACTTTTCCAATGCATTGTTACTTAAGTGGTGTTTTTATATTTAATTATTTAGATGACATGCATGCATTTGATAGGTATAACCATGCTTTTGCCTTTCGTGCAAGAGATGTTTCTTAGCTAAGATACAACATCAATCTCTTTCCTCATTAACTATAGTTCCACGTATGCAAAGTGCCTAGGATACACCGCTAAGAACCGCCCATTATCAAAGGCCTTAGTACTACCTCTGTTTGGAATTATTAGTCCTAAGAGCTTTTTTATATTGTTTGTGATTATAAGGGCTATCTCATTTATTAATCTCTCTTCTCCAATGCATGTTCTTCTTTTCCTCTCACTTCCCTCACGCAAGTAAAATATTGGTGTATGCGTATATTAATGAGAGAGTTATGGAGTGTCTTGCTATTAGCAATTTGGCTCTTAGTACTAATAATCTCAAACAGAGGTAGTACTAGCTAAGGCCTTTGACAATGGGAGTCTCTTAGCGCGGCATCCTAGGCAAAATGCTTTTGTGGCGTGTCAATTAAGGAGGAGAGAGGGTGTTGTTGTATCTTAGCTAAGATAACCCCTTGCACGTAATCATAGGCAAAAAAAGTTGATTGCCCAATAAAATACATGCATGAGAGCAAACGCATTAAATTAAGATACAACCTCTAAAATACAATGCATTGGAGATGTTGTCTCTTAGGTATTTATAACTTCTATGGTAACGTGCTAAGTTACACCCCATTGTGAAAGGCCTAAGGCCTTTTCCAATGGGCGTTTCTTAGCACGACATCATAGGAAAATTGCTTATGTGCCACCATGTTTAATAAAGAGAGAATGTGTTGTTGTATCTTAGGCCTTTCACAATGGGGTGTTTCTTAGCACATTTTCATATAAGTAATTAAAACTTAAGAAACAACAATGACAATGCACTATTTCTTAGATGGTGTTTCTTAGTGGTGTTGTATTTAATGATTTTAGTTTCATCCATGTGTGTGATTGGTCTAGCCAAGTTTTTTGCCTATAATACCGTGTAAGGGGTGTAGCTTAGCTAAGATACAACAACATCCTCTTTCTTTGTTAAATGACATGCCACATAGGCAAAGCACCTAGGATACTGCGCTAAGAAACATCCATTGTGAAAGGTCTTAGCTTAGCTACAAGCCTTGCACGGTATCATAGAAAAAATACATGGTTAGCCCAATCACATGCATGCATGTACCCAAAGTTATTAAATGTAGATACAATTCTTAAGATGCCATTGTACTAACTGTCTCTTAGACTAGTCACAATGAGGAGTATCATATAGTAGTATCATGTATATTATACTAGTATATGATACCATCTCCACAATGCATAGTATCATAGTCTTAGTATATTTATTGTTTTGTAGAATCTCGATGCAAAATTGTTTACAAGATTCATTTGGAATTAGTTTTTCTAGTTCTACGTGCTATGATAATGTATATATATCTATGATACCAACACAATCTCTTTTATCATTAATTAGCATGTCACGTCAGGATTTTGCCAACATGGCATGCATTACCCCCATTAGGGCTAGTCTTATGATACACCACTGCCTAGGATAGCGAGCTAAGAGACACCCCATTGTGAAAGGCCTAAGATACAACTCTTGCACGATATCATAGGCAAAAAACTTGGCTAGTCCAATCACACACATGCATGAGACTAAATTTTTTAAATGCAAGCCTCCTAAGAAACACCATCTAAGATACAGCCCATTGTGATGGTTGTTTCCTAAATTTTAATGAGTCCTATGATAACATGCTAAGAGACCCTCCACTGTGAAATGCCTAAGAGCATCTCTAAGAGACCGTAAAAAGCCAACCCGTAAAAGTATACTATATATAGGGCCACCAAAAATTGGTTTTACAGACTAAAAACGGTTTCTAAAGAATATATACAGTAAAACTTAACCGTAAACAAGAGGGCCCACCTATGACCCACTATTTTTTATTTTTTGGTTCCACTTCTTCCTCACTCTTCCTCGACACGTGTGCCCGCTACCCCCCTTTCCCCCGTCGGCCGCCCTCCCGCGCCACCCCACATCTACCCGATCACCGGCCTCCCACGCCGTCCCGCGTCTCCCCCGCCCGCGGGCCCCTGACGCAGTCTCCCGCCATCCCCGTGCGCTACCCCAGGCCGCTCCCCTGCGCAGCTCTATGTCGCCCTGCTCGGGCCTCATGTGCCACACCGCGCAGCCAACTCTTCCACCTACCACGGCCGATTTCGGCGAGCACGGGCTGATTCCGGCGAGCACCAGACTCTCCTAGTAGGTGGCTGTCCATGCCCGCCGAATTAGTTGAGGTTCATCGGAATTTGGCCGGATTCTGGTGAGTTCTGCTGCGGTAGTGTTCGTCGCGTCCTAAAACTTTCCTCCCGCCAACAGACTCGCGGGTATACAGGCCCCCCTCGGTTCGGCCGCAGAACCTGGGCATATAGGGATTCGGGCTGCAAATTTTTGGTGCACCGAAAAAGTTTTTCAGGCCGGGACGGTTTTACGATGTCTATTCGGGTCAGTTTGTGAGGTCTAAACCCAAAAAAAAAGTTATTTTTCAGTTCGGGCCGTTTTACGTTGCCTCGTAGAGATGCTCTAGTGGTTACGAAAGTGATACTCCTAGCATTGCAGTCAGGGTCGGACCTATGTAGAGCTGAGTGAGGGGCACTCAAATTTAGTGCAGTTCGATCATATTTGGAGCGAAAAGTTTAAAAAAAATCACATTCGTGCTTGAAACGCCCCCGCTCGTTTGAATTGCCCCACTAATTTATTTATCTAGGTCCGCCACTCTGCAGTTCAACTTACATAGTAAGTTAAGCACAATAGCACATAGTATCATGATGTATGCATATACAACCCTTTCTCTATACCTCCAATAATACATATTTTATTTTTCTAGAAGACTCGCTTTTCCTAGACCAGTAACGAATCATGGAAATTCAGCTACTCCCTCCTATATCCGAATCTAGACAATATTGAGAACAATAATATGGACCAAATTGAGTATAAGGATAAACAAAAGGAAACACTAGCCTAATCATTCATGTATATCCGCAGACCCGTGATGCCAAGTGTAGGCTCCAAGAACTACGGCTAACGGTCAAAGTTAGCACGGAAGACGATGGTCTAAGTCTAACCGTCCACATATTAGCTGCAGGCCTCGAGTAAATCATGTCCCGAACCCTGTACTATCACATTGTGACAGGTACTCACCGGTCCAGGTAGATATGCATATAGGCATGCATCTCCTTTGCTTCTTGATAAGGGTGAGCTTGCTTGGTCTCCGATCCTGGGAGCAAACTCAAAACTGTTCACGCGAACGCACATCGATCTCCTCTCCGTTTGGGACGGTGTGCATGCGTAATTAGGCCGACCTATAGCTAGTAGTTTAATCTTAATTACTAGGACGATGGATGTGTGGAAAATAATAAATCTCTAATATTTCGGTGTATTGATTTGACCCTCGTGGGGGTATATATGGAGTTACAAGGGGTAGGTAGACTTGGAGTACAAGATGATTTTAGAGTCCTAGTCTATCTCATATATGTATATGTATCTATATTTTAACATCCCCCTCAGTCGGAGCGGGAGTGAAGCGGATGCTTGCGACTGGATTTGAAGTCTTGCGCTTTCGTCGTCTTCATCTCCTTGTCATCATCACCTGCGTGGACATGATCATGGCTGACACCTAGGGGCGGTGACTGCGTCCCCTTCTAGTGCCTCTCTTCCCTCCCGCGGTCACAGCAGGAGTGGCGTGAACGCAAGTGACGACGCGGACGCTGTTGACTGGAGTTCTAGAGTTGCTGTAGACGTTGTTCTTGATGTCGATGTCGAGGTAGCCGATCGTGATGTAGCCGTGGTCGAGGTGGGTGTGGTCGATTTCGTAATCGTCGTATGTTGTGTGGCCGCCATTGCCGGAGGCGCAAAAAATTGCGTGTTTTTTTGTTGTTGTTGTTGACGAAGCTGCGGTTGTGGACGTTTTGCACCTTATGAAGGTACCGTCGGGGCGTCTCTTAGACGCGGTCATAAGTGAGACCACCGGTTTTGCTAGAACCGGAGGAACCCACCAAGCACACAAGGTTTTGCCAGAACCGTATGCGCGGTCGTAGGGGCATCACTAATTGTGATGCCGGTTTGTTGATGCAGTCGTCGGTGTCGTGGACGCGGTTGATGCCGTCGTCGGGGTCGTGGACGCGGCCATGCCGTCGTCGTGCCTTGCAGTACGTGTACTGTCAGAGAGCGTCGTAGTTGTATGTCCATCGTGTGGACGATGTAGCAGCGGCAGCGGTGTGTGCTGACAAAGATATATATTGATGAAGACCACGTTGATGTAGACCTTGGCGATGATGTTGTCGGCGATGTCGCAGTAGGCATGACGTAGAGCGTCGCTTGAAGGCGTCCCTTGTAGCGACGATAGTGTAGATGCCGTCCTGCACGTGAGAAGACATCGAAGTCGTGTCCCACACCGGCCTGGCGTGTGGATGATGTTGATGTCGCTTCTCTGTGGATGTGCTCGACGAAGATCTTGGTGTAGTCGTACAACTTGATGTCGTGAGTCGTTGTAGTCCGGCTCGATGCGGTGCAGATCTTGGCGTCGATGTAGCGCGTCTCGGAGCAGTGCAGATCTTGGTGTCGATGTAGTCGTGTGTGGAAGTAGTGCTGATTTTAGTGTCGGTGTAGCCACGCAACAGACTCGAAATAGTTTTGCGTCGCGGCGTAGTTGGTTCTTGATGATGCATCTTGGAGCTCGCTAGATCCCATCTGATCATACAAACGTAGACATGTCCACGCATGTACCTGACTCCCGTATGCATGCATGTATTGATGCTGCGAGCTGTACGCGCTTGCATGCTTGCATGGATCCAGGCCGCCGCCTCGTTTCGCTCCTGGACAGCGCCGATCGCCGATCAGCTGCGCTTGGCGTCAGTAGTCGCACGCACGCCGCCCGTCTGTTTCGTACCGATTTTGCACCGGCCGATTTCGGCACCGTGTCGCCAGATGTTTATGGCTGTGATCTAGAGATTTATTTGTGGCTAATTGGATCTAATCTACGAAATTGAGAAATTCGAAAATTTGGATCTAATCTAATCTAGAGAACCGATCTAATCTTTGATTTTGATCGGGTGCCGCGCCCCCGAGGAGAGGAGATTGATCTCCCCGGGGGCGGCACGATGCGGAAGTGGTGGAAGGTCTAGGATCGGCGCCGTGAGGCTAACCGCTCTGATGTCATGTGGAAAATAATAAATCCCTAATATTTCGGTGTATTGATTTAACTTTCATGAGGGGTATATATATGGAGTTACAAGGGGTAGGTAGACTTGGAGTATAAGATAATCTTAGAGTCCTAGTCTATCTCATATACGTATATGTATCTATATGCTCGAGTGAGCTCCTCCGCAACATCAAAACCGACACACTGATTAGTTAAGGGAAAAGCGGGGTGTTCCTGGTCACATGCACGATGCTCACCGTCTTGTTGCGCACAAGAAAAGGAGAAGGAAAGAGAATGTGCGGTGGGACCTCCCGCGTACGAGCCGCCAGATGGTGTCGTCAATGCGCTAATACTCAATTGAGTCAATGCAGCCCTAGGTTGATTACTGGCCAAAAGCTGGGGTGTTGTGTTTTGCATGGACAGATATGGGCATGACGACAAAATGGCAGTCATGCGTAGGACTATCTTTTCCATTAAGAGTTTGTTTCTCAAACATCCATCATTATAACACACAAAAATCTTAAATTTTCAAGGTGAAACACACAACCTTCAGATTTCATGCTCACCTAATTTACAAATACGCGACAAGCTTACCCGTGTCCATCTTTTGGCCTTCGACTATTAATTGGTCAAAAATAGCATTGTGGAAACATTTCTGTTAATAATGGTAAAGAAATGTATGTAATGGTTCACATACGTAATATTAAAAATAAATATTGATGAAAAATCAAGCTTAATTCATCAATGAACCATAAATTAATCATATTCTTAAAAAAGAAATGGGGAATTAGAATACATATACACATAAAATACGTAAATAAAAATAAAATAAATTCGAAATGTTTTTGGGAAAAATATTCACTTAATTTGCACACACAATCTTTTTGCCAATCTGACATGGACTCACGTGGTGACTTTTGCCCGATCGTTCATGCCGAATCAGTAAAATAGCATATCTTCTAATCACGCGATGAACATAACCAAAATATGTGGAGTAAATTTTAGCAAGCAAAACGATGATCAACACGCCTCAAACTTAGCCTGATAATTCTAGAGACACACAAGAACCTTCACGCAGTCTCTATTAATCTGGATAAACGGAGGCGCTGTCCCCGGAGGAACACCGCTTATCACAAAAAGGGAAATGATACGCCGCAAAGGTATCTATAATTTTTGATGTTCCATGTTTGTTTTATATTACTTTCTTATGTTTTGTCCACACTTTGGAGTTTTTTATACACTTTCTAGGACTAACCTATTAACAAGATGGCACAGTGTCAGTTGCCTGTTTTCTGTTGTTTTTGGTTCTAAAAAAGCCAGAAAATGAATATACTCGGAATTGGACGGGACAAAAGCCAAAGTCAATATTTTACCGAAAGACACATGTAGTGCGAAGGAGAGACGAAGGGGAGCCACATGGAGGCCACAACCCCCCCTTGGCGCGGGCAGCCCTAGGCCGCGCCAGGGCATGGTGTGGGCCCCCTGGCTGGTCACCGACCTCGCCTCTTCGCCTATAAGAAGCCTCCCGATCCAGAAACCCTAAATACAGGAGCCTCCAGCCACGAAAAGTTCTGCAGCGCCGCCGCCACCGAAGGGGAGATTTGGGGGACAGAAAGTCTTTGTTCCGCCACCCTGCCGGGATGGGGAAGTGCCCCGAAGCCATCTCCATCGATCTCCACCACCATCTCCATCATCATTGCTGATTCCCATGATGATGAGGGAGTAGTTCTTCCTCGAGGCTAAGGGTTCTACCGGTAGCTATGTGTTCATCTCTCTCTCTATGCATGATCATATATTGTGATCATGAGCTTTGTAATCAAGTAGATCGACCTTGCTACTCAAGTGCTTTAATAGATCTTTGGCTCTCCCCATGTGTGTGAAAGCGACAGCGTGCACACCATGGTGGAACTTAGGCTAGAGATTACAATTACTTGTTATGAGTTATATTTGGAGTTGGATGTTTCTATGAAATTGTGGTGTTTGCTAGAACCATCTAGAGCTCAAGGTGATAGTGTGGGGTTATCTAGATGGGAAAAGCGGACTTTGAGGTATGCTGTTATAGCCCTACCATGGATTAGAGTGTCCAACCGGAGAGTAGTTCATAGTAGTACCATAAAGAGAAGGTATTTATATGAGAGTGATCACTAGTGAAAGTATGATCCCTAGGCCTTGTTTCTAAGAATTGAAACACCGTTTGCAACTAGATCTGTTATATGTTTGCTTGCTTCCATCTTTATTTCAGTTTGCCTTTAGTCTCTTCCAGGTCATCAAGCTATTTTCTGGCACCGTTACCACTTATAATTATCCATACCACTTGTATTTCACTATCTCTCCGCCGAACTAGTGAACCTATACACCTGACAAGTGTATTAGGTGTGTTGGGGACACAAGAGACTTCTTGTATCCTGATTGCAGGGTTGCTTGAGAGGGATACCTTTGACCACTTCCTCCCTGAGTTCGATAAACCTTGGGTAATCCACTTAAGGGAAAACTTGCTGTTGTTCTACAAACCTTTGCACTTGGAGGCCTAACAACTGTCTACAAGAATAGAAGTGCGTAGACATCAAGCTATTTTCTAGCGCTGTTGCCGGGGAGGTAAGGTAAAAGATACTCACATTTTCTGGCTACTAAGCTATATTCTAGTACTGTTGCTGGTGTGTGAGTGATCGAAGTTATTTCCTTTAGATTCTGCAATTATATCTTTTTGTTTCTTGTTTTTATTTTCACTAGTTAGGCTTAATGGAAAACAACAACATAATTGGAGAGCCTATTAGTATTTTTCCTAAGATAGAACTTGAATTGTCTGAAAAGAAAATTAAAAAACCCATGGAACTTTCTTTGCATGCTAATAGCAATTTTATTAGTATGAATCTTGTGAACACCTTTGTTACTAATGCTATGGAAACGTCTAAGCTTGGGGAAGTTAGTTTTTATGAAAATGATCTTTTTAGTTCCCCAGCTTTAAAGAAGAAAATTTACTCTAATGATACTTTATCTCCCATATGTGGTAATTCTAATGATACTTGTCATATTTTAAATCCACATACTGAAAGCATCCCTTTTAAAATACCTATAAAAATTGTTGAACATGTTATGGATAACTGTTATTTTGGAGATGGAACTGTCCATCCCGGTGATCATTTACTCTTTATAAACGAGTTATGCGAGTTGTTCAAGTGTGAAGGTATTTCAATGAAGCAAGTTAAGAGGAAGCTATTCCCTTTTTCACTTAAGGGCAAAGCAAGGGAGTGGTATGAGCTACTAGATGATCCTCATCATTTGGAGTGGAAGGAACTTGAATCTCTCTTTTACTCTAAATTTTATCCTCCTCATGAAATTCATAAAGATAGGAATTACATTTATAATTTTCATCCTCATGATGGAGAGAGTATTGCCCAAGCATGGGGGAGATTGAAGTCACTAATTCTCAAATGTCCCATTCATGAGCTCCCCAATAATATTATTATTAATAATTTTTATGCAAGGCTTTCAGGACATTTCAAGGACTACTTAGATACTTGTTTAGAGGGATCCTTAGCAAGTAAGGAGGTCAAAGCTAAGTGGGATATTCTTGAAACAATTCAAAGCAATACCAAAGATTGGGATAACAACAAAGGTAAAGAACCAGGTATAAACTATGAGTATGATTGCATTAAGTCTTTTGCTGAAACTGCTGATTTTCAAGAGCTTCGTGCTAAATATGGTCTTGATCCTCAAATTCTTGTTAATTGTTGTAGAGCCTTTGCTTCTCATATTAATGGTCCTAAAGAAAAATGGGACATGTATCATGAGCCTTTTAAAGACACTTTCATGGAAAATGAAATTGTTATTAATGATAGCAATAAACATGCTCAAACCTCTGAAAGTACTATTTCTTATAATCATGTTAATTTTTCTGGAATACATAGACCTTGTGAGAATAATCAAATTGAAGAAGTATATTGTATCACCCACGGGAATGAAAAAACTAGAACGTGGTTTAGGGCTCTAAATGATCTTGGTAAAAAAGTTTGTGCCCTCTATCCTTTTATTTGTGAACTTTGCTTTGAAGTGGGTCATTTCAATTTTCAATTCTCAAGCCATAATAATAGCCCTTCTAATCCAATGAGTACTGCAAGTTTGTATTGTGATGACATGATCACTCCTAATCAGCATGATGAACTTACATTATTTTTGGGGTGTGAAGAGTTATCAAGAAAAACCTCTTTGGTAGGTATGAGTGATTTTGATATGAATAAATTCCTGCATGGTTGTCATCTTTATTGTGTTCATAATTGCCACACAAATACTTACATACAAAATATTATAAAAGATGAGATTTTACCAAAATATGACAGGACTAATATGTGTTTTGATCTTATTAATGAAAAGAAGGAATCCTCCAAAGTTTCTTCTATTGTCTCTAACAATAAACCAGGGTATATGGAGAAGCTTCCTTTCAAGCCTCTCCTTCCTAAAGAGAACAAGAAAAATAAGAAGAGGAGGAGTAAAAGGAGAGAGGAAACGGTATTTTCCCCTAAGCATGTTGCTCCTATTATAGTTTTGATGAGACTGAATTCGATGATGTTCCTATGCCTATTACCTATAGTAGTGATCATGATTGGGAAAATCACACTACTTTTGATATTGAAAATCTCTTCGGAACCAATTCTGAAAATGATGATATTAATAATTGATGTACTATTTGTTGGAGATATGCCCAAGAGGCAATAATAAAGTGGTTATTATCATATCTTCATACTTATGATAAATGTTTACATACCATGCTATAATTGTATTAACCGGAAACATTAATACTTGTGTGATTTGTAAACTAAAATAAGAGTCCCTAGTAAAGCCTCTTGTTAAACTAGCTTGTTGGTTAATATATGATCATTGTTTCCTGATCATGAACATAGAGATGTTATTAACAACAGGGTCATATCATTAGGAGAATGATGTGATGGACATACTCCTATAGATAAGCGTAGCATAAAGATCAAGTCATTTCAATAGTTCAATTGCTATATGCTTTCTGATACATAGTAACCTAATTCCTTCGACCATGA
Organism: Avena insularis; assembly: GCA_023614405.1. Classification (NCBI taxonomy): domain Eukaryota; kingdom Viridiplantae; phylum Streptophyta; class Magnoliopsida; order Poales; family Poaceae; genus Avena; species Avena insularis. Next base: position 491,261,846 of record CM042692.1, on the reverse strand, counting down.
GATCATGCATATCACCTTTACCGGATGGATGCTTTGATGTAATCAATCACCACCGTAACGTGGTGGCTATAAAAGTGGCATTGAGTGTTGGAAAGTATTGGTTGAAACACATGGATCAAGAGTGGGATTTGTCCATCCATATAGCGGATAGATATACTCTGGGCCCTCTCGGTGAAATGTCATCCAATTAGCTTGCAAGCATGTGACTGGCTCACAAGGGATCACATATCAGGAGCGAAAAGAGTACTTATCGATGCGAGGTTGAACTAGGTATGCGAGAGATACCGCGATCATAACCTCGGATAAGTAACATATCATGAGACAAAGGGAAATTGGTATCGTATGTAAGTGGTTCATTCGATCATAAAGTAATCGTAGAAATATGTAGCCATATGAATTTCCAGATTCCTCTATTGGTTATTGTTGAGAAGTGTCTCGATCATGTCCGCATAATTCACGAACCGTGGAGACACACTTAAGGATTCGACGTTGTTTTGAGTAGTTATGGTATTATGAGAAAGAGACCGAATGTTGTTCGGAGTCTCGGATGGGATCCGGGATATCACGAGGAGATCCGGAATGGTCCGGAGAATAAGATTCATATAAGGAAAGTCCCATTTCGGAGTTGGGGAATGGTTCCGGTGTTTTCATCGGGAACATTCTAGAAGGTCCCGGAATGTCCGGCACTCCGGGGGGGGAAGGGTACATGAATGTGTCATTGTAAGTTGGAATGATTGCATCATGTACTAAGTGTTCTTGCTGTCCCAAATAAAGGATTAAATTAAATCCTAAATTGAAAAGTCAATCGGCTAGTTGGAAATTCAACGGCAATTTTGGGAAGTGGGAAGAGGAGGAGGTGAAGCCGAGTTGGGAGGAGTCCTCCCAAGCGGCGCCCACCAAGCGAGTTGGGAGGACTCCACTCCCTCCCTTGGCCAGCCCCTCCCACCTATATAAGGAGGGGCAGGGCTCCCTCCTAGCACACACAAGTTTCCACCTCTAATCTCCGGTTTAGAGCCGTTTTGGTTTAGAGCTTCTAATTGCTTTAGCCAGCGGTTTAGAGCCTTCTAATTGGTTTAGAGCCTTCTAATTGGTGTGTCTAATTACTAGACAACTAATAGCCTCTCTCATAAGCTCCACCATACTCGCACCGGCTTAAGGCGAAGCCTCATGATTTCCCTCTACTTAGGTACCACGCCGTTGTCTTTGGGAATCGCGAGGAGAGTGCTACAACCTCCGCTGCCTGCTGGAACAAGGAGAGGAAGGTCTTCGTCAGTACCGAGCGATGTGACCGACTGCAGAGGCGCTGCTGGAGCGTGGCGCTGGAAGGATCGTCTGCGATCTTGAGATCGGAAGAATGCGACTACATCACCCACGAGAATCTGCTCTCGTTAACCGCTTTGGAATCTTCGAGGGTGAGTTCCTCTATCGACTCGTTGCTACAATCTAGTAGATAGATCTTGGCTTGTTTGTTTGTATGCGATAGAAAAATCTTTGTTTTCCATGCTACGAACCCCTACACTATTAGTGTTATCCATGTTCCTTCCAATGATGATATGTTTACAAATGAACACACTTTGGAAGATAAATATTTTATTGCTTATGATGATATTATACCTCCAATATATGATGATTATAGTGATGAATATGATATTTTCAGTCCACCTACTATTGAGGAGAAAATTAATTATGATTACAATATGCCTCCTATATTTGATGATTATGGTGATGAAAATAATAATGATAGCTATTTTGTTGAATTTACTCCCACTACAATTAATAAAAATGACTATATTTATGTGAGGAGTATTAATTCTTTTATGCATGTGGCTCATGATAAGAATGTTTCGTGTGATAGTTATATTGTTAATTTTATTCATGATGCTACTGAAAGTTATTATGAGAGGGAAACATGGTTTTATGCATCTTAATAATATTAAGTTTCCCCTCTTTATGTTGAAAGTCTTGAAGTTGCACTTGTTTTGCTTTACTATGCTTGTTGCTTTGTGCTTTCACGATTTGTTTCTTTACAAGATTCCTATGCATAGGAAGTGGGTTAGACTTAAATGTGCTTTGAAATTGCTTCTTGATGCTCTCTTTTACTTCAATTCATATTACAGTGCTTTGAAGTGGGTTAGAGCCAAACCTGGCTTGGTTTGAATCCCTGTGATTACAGTGCTAGTCCCTGGATCGAATAGCTAGCACCCACAGTTTAAGATGTAATATCAAGATACAAAGGTCATATTACATCGCATGATCTAGAATATAAATACTTTATTACATACTCATAGCCATAGGCTATCTTATTACAAAGCAGCAGAATACAAGTAAAGCATGGAGTCCTTCATCTTCATGTGCCACAGGCAAACATGTTGGGTGTAGACTCATAACCTCTATCATCAATCCATACTCATCAATAGAATAACCTGCAACATGATAGGTTGCAGCCACAAAGGGTCAATACTTTGAATGTATTGGCAAGTGTCACAATTTTGTGAATATAAGTTGGACTATCACTACATGCATATTTGGCTATTAGATCTTAGGCTTATTTGCAGAAAGCAATATGGTTTTATCCTATGTTTGCAAAAATAGTTTTGATCTTTCAACAACTTTCTGAACTCCTTGGCAAACTCCAAGTTCTTCTAATCTCTTGTTGTCACCATTAAGTTTTACTTTGAGAAATTAGAATGTCGAGATCTTCCATAGCTTCAGGCCTTAGTTGCTCAGCGTTGTCCATAACCGGGGACACGGCTAAGTACTTAGAATTTAATCTTCTGCATAAGTTGTACACTTTACCCACAAGACACAATCTCGTCTTGACGCCACCAGTGGCCGCTGGATTAGTACTCACTAAGATGGAGTACCGACAGATCGAGAATGTGACAAAGTCTTTCCATAGAAGTCCTCCCAATACATAATGCCAGCACATCTACCAGGCACCAGTGCAAGGATAAACCTCCAATGCATAATTCAAGTTAACCTGAAGAGGTACCAATGCATGGGTCTCCCACTATGTAATTAACTAGGCCAGAGCCCATTTGGCATGTGGCTGTACACGAAAGCCACTGTACGAGAAACATGTTCAATCTCTAAGTTCCTGGGTGGTATTCTCCTAGTGCACACACGAAAGAGATAGCCATAGACATGGTTCCCTTCGTTGCCACCTTATTCTCAACTGAGTATCCACATTCCACCCAGGTGATTCATTGAGTACTTGTTTTATTATACAAAACATACATTTTTCCAACACTTCATATAATCACAATATGGTATATTCCACCCTGAATCTATAGCAGGGCTAAGCATACTACCACTATGGTATTTCCACTAAGGAAGATATAAAGGATATCCTAAATAGGACATAGCATAGTAACACAGTAGTCCTATCATGCATACTACAAAAATCCACTAAGTGTAATGAAAAATAGTAGGACGTGGATGATAGTGCCACTTGCCTTAGTAGTTGGTGGTGTTGGTACACTCTTTGCAGTAACACACTTGGCAATCCACACAATCTATCAAACAAAACAACCAAGACAAAACATGCACAAAGTCAACACTAATGGCAATACAAAAATCATGTACAATATGCAAGCATGCAAGATGGCCATTTTTATTGTACAAATTGTTATAACAAAGGTCTTGAACACTACTAAGTGTTTTCTGAACAATTTATAATTGTAAGATTACAAATGCAACCATTTGTGCAATTGTAACAATTAGCAATAATTTCTATCATTTGGAAAGGCCAAACTCACTAAATAATTTCCATGCTATTAGGCATAGCCAACCAAATTTATATTTTGGTCTTACTGGACAGAGGGTTCAATTTGCAATCCATAGCAAAAAGATTCACCCAAAAATAATTTACAAAACAATTTTTATGGGTAAAATACTCCTAAAAAGGTTCTGCCTAAAACTTCTATCTTACAGAAGCTAAAGGGTGAAATAATGCCTCAGCAGTGAAGCACTCATTTTTCTGAATCCATAGACACCAAATTTGCATTTTTCTGATTTGTGTATCAAAAGTTATGAAATTTCTAAGTTTAATACTAAATCTATTTAATTTCTATTTAAACAGATAATCCTGGGCGACGTGGCGCTTTCCTATTGGCTAGTACCGGTTCGGCCGGATCGACCTCTGTGGCCGTTGGATTTAAGTGACATCAGACGGATCAGATTAGCCGTACCCTTTCGTTTAAGTGATCTAATCTTTACCGCTAGGATTTGATCGAACGGCTACTAAACGATTTGCCGGGGACTGGCGGCGCTAGCGACGGCGACAATGACACGTTACCTCATGGTGTTCCGGTGGTTCTAGAGGCGTAGGAGAAAAGGCGGTCTTACCAAGGGCTCACGGTGGTCTCGGTGGTCTGGTTGGTGGTCGCGATGGAGAGAGGGGAGCTCTGCTTTGCTCGGTATTCCTCGCCGGAATTGCGTCAACGGCGGAGATGTCGGCTCGGTGTCGGAGACAACGGCCTAGGGCTCAAAAAAATGAATTAAGGGGTCAGTGTGATGCGCCTTGACGAGCACAAGCAGCCCGTGGCCAAAAAGGAGCGGCGGGAACCTTGTCCTTACCGGAAAAACCGTCGGACCATGGCGGCAAAGGGGTTTGCCGGAATTTGTTCGTGTCGTTGACCTGGAGCACGAGAAGGCACATGGCTCGGTTAGTAAGTGCATTAGGACATGGCGAAGATGATAGGGCAGAGGGTAGGGCGCCTAACGGCCGGGGTTCACCAGAATTGTCGCCGGGATACCGTTGGTGAGCGGCGGTCCGAGCTCGTAATTGGAGAGCCTAGGGGCTCTCTGGGGGTGGCATCTGAGGGGAAATGATGAGGAGGGGGTGAGGATTAAGTAGGAGTAGTCGCCGGGGGAAATTACTACAAGAAACGGCCGGAATCGAATCGATTCGAAACAGCAGAAGGAGAGAGGTCTGTCATCGCCGGGGAAGACGATGAGGTGGAGGGGTGACGTGGCGTGGGGTCGGTCTGTAAGTGAGAGGGGGTGGGCAGCGGCGCGGTAAGGAAAGCAGGGGGAGAGGAGAGAGCCGGGTGGGCTGGTTTTGGGATGAAAGGCCGAAGGGCTAGGGTTGCTGTTTTATTTTTTTCTCCATTTTTTCTTTTTCTTTTTCTGTTTTCTTAAATAACTTTTGATTAAATGATCCAATTTGAATCAAACAAATTTCTAAAAATTTGTAAAACTCAAATTAGGTTTTTAGGGTATTATAGAACTCATTTACTTTCTAACTCAAATTTTCTAATCAAATTTATTCACTTTGGCTTTAATAGCTAATATTGCATTTTCTTAATTCTATTCCCTAAATAATTCATATCTTTTTATCCATGGCTCCAAATTGGATGAAACCAATTTCTATTGTTTTACTATTTTGTCCTTTATCTTTTTTTTGTTCTCATAGAAGTTCTTTTGTTTAATATAAATATGGAGTATATCCATAATATGGTGTTGTTCTTAGTGTTAACAAATAATTAGAGTTTTATGGTTTGAGATATTTTTCACTTCTCTTAGGTTTTTAAAATGCAACCAAGTCAAGATGCTCATGCATGCTTCATGATTTGGGATTTTAAAACATGCACACCACTCCACAAACAAAAACCATTTTATTTGGCTTGGGTTTTGGGGCATTATATTAAATGTTCCAAAAGTTTTTGTTCCTTCTGAATTTCAAAGAACTTGGTTCTTTATTTTGTTTAAGATTTTCACATTTCAAAATTTGGAAATTTTTGGGATGTGACAATAGTTTTCTTGAGTCTTGGAAGTTATTACCTCTGTAATGACCTCTCCTTATCCTTTTTATTTGCTTTTTGTGCAAAGAGTAACCTCTAATAAGAGAGAAGTAATGCTTGGGAAAGTTGTTGTCCCGAAACAGATTTTTGTGCTTTGCTGTAAAAAATCGTGTAAAATCTTTGTACGCCGTTTTGAGGCGTGATTTTTTGTGCTTCTTCCCCAGTTTGTTATCCAACTTTCGTTAGTTAAACACTTTTCTATTTGAGCAACATAAGGTATTCTAAAAAATTGGTGTTTACCTGCTGGTCTGTTTTGACAGATTTCTGCCATTATTTACATTTGCTTCTTGTTGATTCCTTTTTAAGTTCTTTTTGAGGAATTGAGCTTTTTGAGAGAAGTGATACATTAGCTTGTGTTTTAATGGAAGTTTTATTGATGTTGAAACTGAACCCAACTTATTATCTTGAGTGCACTAATGTTGCTAATAAAGATTGTGTGAAGTTTTGTATGAAGGAAATTTCAGGTGTAAGAAAAGAATGATGTAATGAGATGAAGAATGGACTAAAGATCAAGCTTGGGATGCCACGCGCGTCATCCCAAGAAATATCCAAGAAGTACAAGCGTCAAAGCTTGGGGATGCCCAAGGCATCCCCTTCTTCATCAATAAAAATCTCAGGTTTCTTCCAAACACTTCATTTTTATTGTTTCATGCACTGTTGTGTTGTTCTTGAAGCGTCTTTGTTTTTGTTTTTGGTTTTTGTTTGCTTAGTTTTCTTAAATAAATTGGTTGGACCCCCTCATTCATACATTAGTTTTCAAATAAGATTGGTTTGGATTGGAAAAGAGTAGGAAAAAGTTCATGCTTAAGTGGGAAAAAGGAGCTTGTTTTTGATTGTGGCCTATGCTTTGTCATGTCATGCTTGATATTGTTTTGGCTTTATGCTTAGTAATTTTTGCTGTAGCATCACATGTTATAAACAATTGAGATTTCTTAATGTGCCTTGAAAGAATCATGCGTTGTTTTAGCATATTAAAGCATAGAATTGTGGTATTCTCCTTTAAATGCTTTATTTGGGTTGACTTGGCGCATGCTCACACCATGTTAAGACTATACCAAGTCACCACAGCCTCTATGATCCTTTAGTTTTCGACTTGTAATATCACTTTATGCTTTAATTAATGATGTTTTGTCACTTTGCATGATTATTACCATTATTGCTCTCTTAGTTGGTCGCTCCCAGTCTTTTGCTAGCCTCCATACCAAGTATGAGTCCCACTCATGCATCCAACTCCAAATAAAAGCAAGTTATTCCAAAGAGTCCACCATACCTACCTATTAGCATTTGCTATTCCAAGTATATTCATGTATATTCATGTTTTTATATCCATGGAGGTTGTAAGTCCATGGAGTTATGTATGTGTGTTAGAGAAATGCCTGGGCAGCTAGCCTAAGCCATGCCTAATCATGGTGGAAACTTGCAGCATCACCATAGTGAGCAATCTATGAAGCATTCTTCTTATAAAAAAGAGATAGAGATTGAGAAAAAAAAGATGAGAAAAGAGGAAAGAGAGAAAAAAGCACCATTTTCCCATGGTAAAAAAGAAGATTGCTGAGATGCTCATTGTCTGCTTGCCTTGTCATTTTGATTATGGGATAGCTCATGTATCATGTGCAACGGGTACCCCGTTGGCGGTTCTCTATGATACACATGTACTTACTATGACAAGAACTTACCGGTAACTAAACTTGAGTAGCATGAGGAGCGGCCCTCGTATTCAAGGGACATGAGATTGCCAACTTATACTTTGTCAAGCATATACTCCATAGTTTGTTCACTTTAACTTTAATCACTTCAAGATGCTTATGATAGGGGAAATGAGAGATGAAAGCTAATAAGTACCATAATTTTTGGAAGCTCTTTATGAGACTTGAATCCCTGCTTCCTTCTATGAAGGCCTTTCTTTTACTTTTATGTTGAGTCTCCATCTTCTATCTTTATGCACCTATTAAGAGAGCATAGTGGCCATTCTTAGTTTAATGTGCATTGTCCCAAGACTTGTTGATTGATTCATGACTTTGATATTGCTTGGTCTTAAACTATTTGTATCTAGTCACCCTTATGAACTTTGAAGGTGTCCTATGCATTTATGTTTTGCTACACTATGAGGGACAAGATGAATAGCATTCTTATTATGTTTTCTATATGTGAAACAAACAAACGTATTTTAAAGCATTGTTATTCATGAATCTTTTGTTTGTACCTTTTCATGTTACAACATAGTTGCTATGTCTTATTGTTAGAACTATATACTTCATGCTATGTTAAAGTACTATGATCCCAGCTATAAATGTTTTACAAACACCTTGATCAAATGGTGCATGTCACCTCAAAATATTCTTTGTTTTTATCACTTACCTACTCGAGGACGAGCAGGAGTTAAGCTTGGGGATGTTGATACGTCGCAAACGTATCTATAATTTTTGATGTTCCATGGTTGTTTTATATCTACTTTCTTATGTTTTTTCTACACTTTGGAGTATTTTTATACACTTTCTGGGACTAACCTATTAACACGATGCCACAGTGCCAGTTGCCTATTTTCTGCTGTTTTTAGTTCCAAAAAAACAAGAAAATGAATATACTCGGAATTGGACGGGACAAAAGCCAAAGTCAATATTTTACCGGAAGACACATGGAGTCCGAAGGAGAGACGAAGGGGGGCCACATAGTGTGGGCCCCCTGGCCGGCCACCGACCTCGCCTCTTCGCCTATAAGAAGCCTCCCGATCCAGAAACCCTAAATACGGGAGTCTCCAGCCACAAAAAGTTCTGCAGCGCCGCCGCCACCGAAGGGGAGATTCGGGGGATAGAAAGTCTCTGTTCCAGCACCCTGTCGGGATGGGGAAGTGCCCCCGGAGCCATCTCCATCGATCTCCACCACCATCTCCATCGTCATTGTTGATTCCCATGATGATAAGGGAGTAGTTCTTCCTCGAGGCTAAGGGTTCTACCGGTAGCTATGTGTTCATCTCTCTCTATGCATGATCATATATTGTGATCATGAGCTTTGTAATCAAGTAGATCGACCTTGCTACTCAAGTGCTTTAATAGATCTTTGGCTCTCCCCATGTGTGTGAAAGTGACAGTGTGCACACCATGATGGCACTTAGGCTAGAGATTACAATTACTTATTATGAGTTATATTTGGAGTTGGATGTTTCTATGAAATTGTGGTGTTTGTTGGAACCATCTAGAGCTCAAGGTGATAGTGTGGGGTTATCTAGATGGGAAAAGCGGACTTTGAGGTATGATGTTATAGCCCTACCATGGATTAGAGTGTCCAACCGGAGAGTAGTTCATAGCAGTACCATAAAGAGAAGGTATTTATATGAGAGTGTTCACTAGTGAAAGTATGATCCCTAGGCCTTGTTTCTAAGCATTGAAACACCGTTTGCAACTAGATCTATTACATGTTTGCTTGCTTCCATCTTTATTTCAGTTTGCCTTTAGTCTCTTCCAGGCCATCAAGCTATTTTCTGGCACCGTTACCACTTATAATTATCCATACCACTTGTATTTCACTATTTCTCCGTCGAACTAGTGCACCTATACACCTGACAAGTGTATTAGGTGTGTTGGGGACACAAGAGACTTCTTGTATCCTTATTGCAGGGTTGCTTGAGAGGGATACCTTTGACCACTTCCTCCCTGAGTTTGATAAACCTTGGGTAATCCACTTAAGGGAAAACTTGCTGCTGTTCTACAAACCTCTGCACTTGGAGGCCCAACAACTGTCTACAAGAATAGAAGTGTGTAGACATCATGAATCACTTATGGGAGCAAATTAATAAATTGTATACCATTGCTAGAAACGTGTGCTCTACTTATAATGTTACTTATTTATTTGATAAATCTTGTTGCTGTAAGAGGTATAAACACCTCCCTTTTCAATGTGAGTATAATGATGATGTTACCATATCTTCTTATGTTAAGGGAAATTATGACTTTTATGATGTAGAACAAATTGAAGAATTTATTGCTTGGAAGGGTGCATTCGAACTTGCTTATTTGCTTGAAAATACTGATGATGCACCTTATAAATATGAGGTTTATGATATACTTAAATTTTGCTTTGATAATTAAAAGGAAAAAATGGCTATATTCTTGAATATCTTAATAGATGCTCTCCACCAACGGAAGAGACTAATGCCTTGCAGGAGCCTATGGAAGAAGAAATTGCTGAAACTGGAAGCTCATTGGATGAAAAAGAGGAGGAGAGTGATGATCAAGAGGAGGAAGAATGTATCTACCCATTCCTACCTTCTAATGAGAGTAACTCTTTACTCCTTACATTATTTAATTGTCCCCCATGCTTACCAAAGGAGGATGAATGTTATGTTCCTATGGATTCTTTTGAAAATGTTTATAATAAAGATCTAGAGGATGGTCCTATATTGGTTGATAATATTAATTGTACTACTATTGAAAATGAGATTGATCAGTCATCTTGTTATAAAATTGTTAAAAGTGGGTTTGAAGGTTTTAATCCCACTATTTTTGACCTTGATAAAAAATATGTGTTTGTAGATCATGAAAAGCATGCTTTATGTGATAGTTATATTGTTGAGTTTATTCATGAGGCTACTGAAAATTATTATGAGAGAGGAAAATATGGTTGTAAAAGTTTTCATGGTACTGAAACACCTCTCTATTTGCTGAAAGTTTTGAAGTTACTCTCATTTTATCTTCCGATGCATGTCACACTCTCGTTTTATCTTCCTATGCATGTCACTTTGTTCTTTGTGAATTTATTTGCGTATAAAATTCCTATGCATAGGAAGTGGGTTATACTTAAATGTGTTTTGAATTTGCTTCTTGATGCTCTCTTTTACTTCAATTCATATTTCTTATGTGAGCATCATCGAAATTATCATGCCTATCTTAATGGCTATAAAGAAAGAACTATTGGGAGATAACCTAAATTTTTATTTAGTAAGTTCTTCTTTTGTTGAGTCTTGGAAGTTATTTCTTCAGTAATAACCTCTCCTTATCCTTTTGTGTGGTTTTTGTGCCAAGAATAACCTCTAATGAGAGAGAAGTAAGACTTGGGAAAGTTGTTGTCCCGAAACAGATTTTTGTGCTCCACTGTAAAAAATCGTGAAAAATATCTGAACATTGGATTGAGCTGTAAGTTTTTGTGCTTATGACCTAGGTTATTATCTAACTTTTGTTAGTTCAGAACTATTCGATTTGAGCAACATCAGGTCTCCAAAAAAATTGATTTTTACCCGCTGGTCTGTTTTGACAGATTTCTGCCATTATTTGCATTTGCCTCTTAATTTGTTTCTCTTTGAGTTCTCTTTGATCACTTGAGATTTTAGAATAAATTGCTACAGTAGCTTGTATTATAATGGAAGTTTTACTTGTGATGAAACTAAACCATATGACCAATTATCTTGAATACACTAATGTTGCTAATGAGGATTGTGTGAAGTTTTGTATGAAGGAAATTTTCAAGTGTAGGGGAAGAATAATGTGATAAGATGAAGTATGGACATAAGATCAAGCTTGGGGATGCCACCCGTGTCACCCCAAGAAATATTCAAGATGTACAAGCATCAAAGCTTGGGGATGCCCAAGGCATCCCCTTCTTCATCAATAAAAATCTCAGGTTTTCTTTCAAAACACTTCATTTTTATTGTTTGATGCACAATTGTGTTGTTCTTGGAGCGTCTTCATTTTTGCTTTTAGTTTCCTTTTGTTTAATTTGCTTAAATAAATTTGATGGACCCCCGCATTCATATGATATTTCAAATAAATTGATTGGTGATTGGAAAAGAGTAGGAAACTTCATGCTTATAAGTGGTACAAAAGGAGTTTTGTTTTGACTGAGGCCTAGACTTTATCATGTCATGTTTGATATTGCTTTGACTTTATGCTTAGTGATTATTGCTGTAGAATGACTTGTTCCAAACAATTGAGATTGCATAATGTGCCTTGAAAGAACCATGCGTTATTTTAGCATACAAAAGCATAATATTGTGGTATTCTCCTTCGATGCTTTATTTGGGTTGACTTGGCACATTCTTACACCATCTTAAGACTATGAAAAAGTCACCTTAGCCTCTATAATCATTTTTTTTACTTGTAATATCACTTTATGCTTTAATTAATAATGTTTTGTCGCTTTGTATGATTATGGCCATTAGTGCTCTCTTAGTTGGTCGCTTCCAGTATTTTGCTAGCCTCCACATGTACTAAGTATGAGTTCCACTCATGCATCCAACCCCCAAGAAAACCAAGTTGTTCCATAGAGTCCACTATAAATTCCTATGCATGGTGTGTTGCACCATTCCAAGTATATTCATGCCTTTATCTACCTTCCAAATTAAACTTGTTATGTGAAAATTAGTGATTAAAGCTCTCACGGACTTGATGGCACACTTTAATTCTTGCACTTAATAAACTTGAACCATTGCGTCCATCTATGTTGCGTATATGCTTGAACTTTATAAGTTGAGAATTAGCAGAACCATGTTGTCATGGGGAACGCTTTCAATATTGCACTTATTATTCAGTTGATATCATGTTATTTTGTTTATGGATCCCGGCGGTGTGAAATAAAAGGGTTACTTGTAAGCTCATGGAGTTTGAACATGTGTTAGAGAAACGCCTGGGCGGCTAGCCTAAGCCATGCCTAATCATGGTGGAAACTTGCAACATAACCATAGTGAGAATTTTGTGAAGCATCCTCAATAAAAACCTATGCAAATAGCAAATAAAAAGATCGTTGAGATGCTCATTGTCTGTTGCCTTGTTATTTTGATATGGTATAGCTCCTGTATCATTGGGAAAAGGGTACCCCGTTGGCGGTTCTCCATGATACACATGTACTTACAATGACAAGAACTTACTTGTGACTAAAGTTGAGTAGCATGAGGTCCGGGACTCATAGGCAAGGGGCATGAGATTTTCGACTTATAACTTGTCAAGCATATCCTCATATTTGTTCACTTTAACCTTAATCATCTAAAACATGCTTATGATAGGGGTAATGAGAGATGAAAGCTAATAAGTACCATAATTTTTGGAAGCTCTTTATGAAACTTGAAATCCCTGCTTCCCTCTTATGAAGGGCCTTTCTTTACTTTTATGTTGAGTCTCCATCTTCTATCTTTATGCACCAATTGAGAGAGCATAGTGACCATTCTTAGTTTAATGTGCATTGTTCCAAAACTTGTTTGATTGATTCATAACTGTGATATTGCTTGTTCCTAAATTATTTGTATCTAGTCACCCTTATAAACTTTGAAGGTGTCCTATGCATTTATATTTTGCTATACCATGAGGGACAAGCTGAATACCATTCTTATTATGTTTTCTATATGTGAAACAAACAAACGTCTTTTAATGCATTATTATTCATGAATCTTTTGTTTGTACATTTTTCATGTTACAACATAGTTGCTATATCTTATTGTTAGAACTCTGTCTTTTATGTTCATGTTAGAGTACTTTGATCCCAGCCATCAATGATTTACAAATACCTTGATCAAGATTATGATGGTGCATGTCACCTCAAAAATTATTCTTTTTGTCACTTACCTACTCGAGGACGAGCAGGAGTTAAGCTTGGGGATGTTGATACGCCGTAAACGTATCTATAATTTTTGATGTTCCATACTTGTTTTATATCTACTTTCTTATTTTTTGTTCATACTTTGAGGTATTTTTATACATTTTCTGGGACTAACCTATTAACAAGATGCCACAGTGCTAGTTGCCTGTTTTCTGCTATTTTTGGTTTCAGAAAAGCTAGTAAAGAAATATTCTCGGAATTAGACCGGACAAAAGCCAAAGTCAATATTTTACCCGAAGCAACACGTAGTCCGGAGGGAGAGGCAGTGGCGCAGGCGGCCACACTGTGGCAAGGCCTGAGGGCGCCACCAGGGGTGTGGGCCCCCTGTTGATCCATCGACCTTGCCCCTTCGCCTATAAAAGCCTCCTGGGATGAAAACCCTAAGGACCCAATCAAAATTCTATGAAAGAGTCTATAGCCGCCGTCATCTCCATCCCTAGACCGAGAGGGATCTGAAGCTCTTCCCGACACCCTGCCGGAGGGGAGAGATCACCCTAGAGGCCTTCTTCATCACCATGCCTGCCTCCGGTGTGATGCGTGAGTAGTTCATCCTTGGACTATGGGTCCATGTAGTCGCTAGATGGTCGGTTCTCCTCCTTTGTGCTATCATGTTTAGATCTTGTGAGCTCCGTTCATGATCACGATCATCTATTTGTAATCTTACATGTTGTATTTGTGGGGATCCGATGGATATTGAGATGCTATTTCAGATTGATTATTGATTCTATCATGTCTATGTTGTTTGTGATCTTGCATGCTCTCCGTTGTTTGTAACTATCTTGGCCAAGTAGATGCTTGCAACTCCAAGAGGGAGTATTTATGCTCGATAGTGGGTTCATGCCTCTAGTAATCTGGGGAAGTGATAGGAATCTCTAAGGTTGTAGATGTGTTGTTGCTACTAGGGAGAAAACAACAATCCTTTGTCCATGGGATAATCGTATTGTTTACTTTACACACTTTGCTTAATGCAATTATCTGTTGCTTGCAACTTAATACTAGAAGGGGTTCGGATGATAACCTGAAGGTGGATTATTAGTCATAGATGCAGTTGAATTACGATCTATGTATAATATTATAATGCCCAATCAAATCTCATAGGAGTCAAGATGTCTAGTATATGCATTGTATGCTTTCTCGAATCTGTCAATTGTCCCGCTGTAATTTGTTCATCCAGCATGTTATCTATCTTAAGGAGAATCACCTCTAGTGAACTATGGACCCGGGTCCATGCTTTTACCATTTCTATACCATCTACTGTTATTGTTTACTGTTTACTTTCTGCAAGCAATTACTATCTTTCACACAATACGTTTAATCCTTTGTTTTCAGCAAACCGGTGAGATTGACAACCTCACTGAAAGTTGGGGGCAAAGTTCTGTGGTTGTGTTGTGCAAGATTCTAAGTTGCTAGCAACACCTTGGGGTTGTTTCCTTGCTCCTACGGGTTCGATAACCTTGGTTTCATAACTGAGAGAAAACGTGTTGTTGTTCTCATAGTACCTTCCTCTTGGGGTCCCCAACAAGCTCTACATTTTGAGCCATCACACCTCCACCCTCTTGACTAGCTTGACTTGTCACGAGACTTAGTGTCTCCTTCTATCGCCACATAAGCCTATACTTAGGCGCCACCATTTTCTTCTTCTTCTCTAATCTTGATGGAGCCCTTGGTTGCGGAATGTGGACCTTCTTTGTACGGCCTTGCAAAATAGGAGCATTACTCGGGCCACACAATTGACGTACACACCCATTTTTGCCTTGCTGCATACGTAGTGGTGCTCCAATACATTTCCATACAGCTGCTTTAACAAACTTGCAGTCTACTACCCCCGCCTCCATATGCACCGAGACACGATTACTACACCTATCATAGGTTTGAACGCCTCTGTCGACACAAAATGGAAGTGTAGAACACGCTGCAACATTCGTTGTTTCACCACTAAGAGGCTTGGCTTCAATTGGCTTGTCACCAATAGGCACAACTAGCTTGTCATCTACAAGCATGGCTGAAACAATTTTAGTATTGGCGCTCCTCACATCATGTTCCTCTTTCTGAAGCTTGACTATCATGTTTCATGGCTTGGCCTTGAGCACTTTCTCCTTATGCACCACTAACACCACATCAGACTTTATCTGAGCATCTTTCATGGGCTTCAACATCCTTTGTTTGCCATCATGCACAAATAAATAAGTGTTTGCTCACCTAGCATGCATAGCATTGTGATCGTACTACCATAGATGTCCAAGTAACAGTCCACACACCTCCAATGACAGCACATCGCACTCCACCTCATCAGCATACTCACCAACTGTAAATGGAACACGCACATTATGTGTAACCTTCAACATACCACATCTATTCAACCACTCGAGATGCTTAGGTTCAGGAATACGCTACGTGGAAAACCCAAAGATGGCACCATTGCCTTGCTTATACCATTGGTACAACTACCATCATCAATAATCAACTTGCACGCTTTGCCCTCAAGCTGAGAATGGTGCGGTTACCATTGGGATTTTCGGTGTGGTTTCTGTTGTGGACTTGATTGGTGTGGGCCAAAGTGGGGCAAAATACAAACTGGAGCGGTTTGGTGCGGGCTTACTTGAAACACGGTTTTGTGCGGGGCGGATTGGTGTGGATAAAAAACAACAGAAATGGGCTCAGCCTGTGGGTTCAACCCGCAATAGCATCCCCACATAGCATGCACCGAGTGGCTGCCGTTCCATGCCTTCCCATGGCCACAACACGAGAGAAGCTCAGAAACCTCTGCCACCGCCGTCGGCCATAGGTACTGCCGTCACCCATCATCTTCTGGATCCGCCTAGAGCCGATCGCCGCCTTCTAGCTCCACCTAGTGCCGCTCGCCCTCGGACTCTCCGGCCAGCGCCGCCCGCGCTCAGACCTAGGGTTCCTTGCAGAGTTGCAGCGCCGCTGCCATCTCCGCCACCCGCCCTACTGTCCTCCTTCGGCAAGGGGCAAGCTCTCGCATCTTCCTCGACACCGGCAAGACGGGAACCTCCCCGTACAGTCATATCTACCCTTCTCACCAAAGATGAGCCATTTATTCATTCATGTGATTATTTATTTATGTGCTCAATCAAACATGTTTAGGATGCAAGATTGTCTCAGCGTAATTTTTTGTATGCAAAATTAATATGATTATTTGGCTGCAAGAAGTAACTGAATAATATTGCTATAGATGCTAGGTGACCCGTGAGTATTTACACATTTTTTAGTCAAGTGCACAATTATGTACTACATGTATTCCCTCCGTTCCAAAATAGATGTCTCGGTTTTGTCAAAATTCGGATGAATCTAGACACTGTTTAGTATATAGATTGATCTTATTTTTGAAAAATCTTCGACATCTATTTTGGGACGGAGGGAGTACTTGATACAGATGCTAGTCAACCCAATCAAAGAGAGTTCTTGCTTTAATTCAGTTCAGTGAATTTTGGTTCAGTGTACTAGGATCTCAATGGTGGCGATTTAAATTTTGTAATTTGTATGTCTCATTGCGAGAGAGACTAGCTTCCTAGTTTGATATAAACAGATCAATATGTTATTTCTAATTTCGATATGTCTCGTATTCCTCGTCATACATGTAGTCAAGTAGTGTGGAATGGACCAGATTATGAAAAGAATGCGAATTCATGTTCATGTTCAGTAGGTACTCAAGAACATATGAATTCTGAATTCATCTTCATGGTTGATTGCATGTTTCAGTGAGACACATGTCTTGCTGTGTTTTATTTTTATATTTGTTATTTATAGAAAATGGTTTGTTAATAAAATGGTTTATTTTGACATATCTTATATGTTTATAATTTTGACAGCTAGGCTTGCTAACATGTCTATGAATGCGTTCGAGAGCTCTGGTACCGGTGATGCATCTTCTGCGACAACACATGGCAGGAGGTCAAAAGTGTGGGAGCACTTTGAGCAAGATCTTGTCCTTGTGGGTGATGTTCAGAAAGCTGTATGCAAGTACTGTGCAATGAAGCTTAACTGCACCCGAAGGTATGGAACTAGTAGTCTCTTGAGTCACATTTCTAAGTCATGCCGGCTGATTGAAGCTGAAGTTAGTGCTAGGTTTCTGGAGACTGTTAAGAAAAAACCAACAGATGTTGGATTTGTCTTTGATCATAAGAGAAGTCGACAACTGATGACCAAGTTCTGCATCCATGCTGAGATTCCGTTTAAGAAATTTGATGACCCTTACTTTGAGGAGTGGATGGATTCAATGCAACCAACCTTCAAAGTAGTTGGTCGTCACACAGTTCACAATGATTGCATCCTTACACATGATGAGATGAAAGACCAACTGAAACTTGAACTTGAGAGGCTTGATTCCCGTATTTTCCTAACCTCAGACATGTGGACATCCGTTCAGAAGTTGGGTTGTATGTGTGTCACATCACACTATATTGATGCCAACTTTGTCTTGAAGAAGACGATAATATCCTTAAAAGTTGTGAAGTATCCACATACAAAAGAAGCCATCGAAGAGGCTCTTAGCAGGTGTCTGACAGACTGGGATATCAAGCGTAAACTGTTCACCATAACCTTGGATAATGCAGCAAATAACACAGGGGCAGTAAACAACTTTTTGGAAACACAGGACCATGGTCTGATGCTTGAAGGCACATATTTCCATGTCAGATGTTGTGCCCACATATTGAACATCATAGTTCAAAATGGAACAAAACATATCAACCCTTCAACAAAGAAGATATGTGACCTATTTAGGCATGTCCACTCTTCAGGAGGGAGAATCCAAGCATTCAATACACTTGCCATCAATAAGGAGCTACCTGAGAAGGCGGGTCTTTTCCTTGACTTTTCAAGCCGTTGGAATTCGACTTTCCACATGCTAGTTGAAGCTATTAAATATAGGGGAGTTCTAAACAATTATGCGAGCGAGAATGGTGAAGTTACACTCAATGCAAAAGAATGGATAGATGTTGAAGTAATTTGTGATTTTCTTAGAGCTTTTGAAGAAGCTACAAATGCAGTCTCAGCCGACAGAAAACCTACTTCACAACACTTCTTACATATGGTGTTGTGTATCCGTAATGGATCCTCAGTGGAAAGTCAATGAAGCTATGCAGAAATTGGCTACATCTATGGTTTCAAAGTTTGATAAGTACTTGGAAGAGACCAAACTAAATGCTGCACTTGTCATCGCCATGCTACTAGATCCAAGAAAAAAAGAAGACTACTTGGACTTATTTCTTGAGAAGTATTGTGAAAATTTTGATGAAGTTGAGAAGGCCGTGGATTCTATAAGCCAATCAGTCAAGTTATACTATAAGCTATACGAAGAGCAAGTCAAGAGAAGCTGCGAGTATTTGGTGTCTCGCGAAGCAAGGATTAATGTGGGATCACACCTGTTCTTGGGAAAAGAAAACTTGAAGAAGAATTTGCTCAATACAAGTCAAGGAGGAGAAATAACTACCAACCAAGGTCAGAGCTAGATGCATACCTGGAGGAGAATTTCATTGAAAGTGAAGACTTTGAGATACTGACATGGTGGAAATCAAATGCCGAAAAATACCCCGTGCTCTCAGCTATGGCTCGGGACTTTCTTGTTGTGCCTCTTAGTACCGTGTCATCTGAGTCAGCATTAAATTGCGGTGGCAGAATTCTAGGAGATACACGGGCCTCGCTAAAACTACATGCATTGGAAGCTTTAGTTTGCGGAAAGGACTGGATTCTTAAAGTCCCGAGTAATGAAGGTATAATATTCTTATCAACTTATGTTCATAAAACAAATTTTGGTTCTTATCATATATTTTTCATGTCTAGGTCCAAGCATGGAAGGTCCAACGTTGGTTAACATATAGATGGAGGCGTCCCTATCAAATCAGGTTGGTTATAGTTTACTAGTACGAAATACATGTAGTATCTATGGTTGGTCTCGGTTCTTTCTTATTTTGTTGTTGCCCTATTTTTGGGGTTTGATAATTAGATTGTCTAATATTAATGTAATACACACTTGAGGATGATATGCCGGGCCTAATCCGTAGTCAATTTTTAATGTAAAGAAATTTGTCTTACAAATTTTATGAACTGGGTGGTGGAGCCTGGAACTCACTTGATGAGTTGGTTTCAAAAGCAACCGTATGTTACTGAACATGTTTACAGTTTATTTCCCTTAATAGTTAATGCAGGGTATATTCAAGTTGCTAAACTCTTAGGTAACCTAACTATATGTTTTTCGCAAAAAAAAAAACCCAACTATATGTGGCAGTATGCTTTGAGATTCTTCTAGTTTAGTTCTACTCTTAGTGATGTTCCTGCTGAATGATCTTGCACCTCCATGGCATGCATAGATTGCCCTGCGAGCACCGCCATGGCGTGAAGTTCACAGGAAGTATTTTGCTAGCTACTGCTGTAAAATATAAATGGTCTTCTAATTTACCAAAGAGGTCGATCTATACTGTCTAATTTATGTACATATGAATTCTGAATTTTGCAACAAGTTCAGAAGCAATTTAGAGGATGTATAGGCCGGGCCTAATCTATAGTCATTTTCCTTATTTTCACCTTATAGTTTTATTATAGATATGTATAGGCCAGGCCTCAAAGTTATTATAGATATGCACAAATAGACTACTTTTGAATTTAATTTGTAGTTAAAAGATTCATTTCACATTTTAGATTACTGTCTTCCAGTGTAGCAGATGCAACACACTTAATCCTAGAAATATACAAGATTAGACTTTAGTGCACATACATCTCAATTTTTTACCAAGTGTATATATATGCAGGCTTTCCCATTTTTTCCTATGACAATGCATTGAAGCTTAATAACTTGTTTGAATTATCTCTGGCTGGAGTTTTAGTTCTAGCTTCGAAGCGATCTATGAAATAACCGATTGCATTGATCTTCAGGTTGAGGAAATTAGCGAAGCAAGAAAGAAATTCTCAAATGCAAAGTCATCTCGTCATCACAGTTTCTCAGTTTTTTGTTCTACGGCTGGCTTTTGCTCCCTCGCCACAACTACTCAACGCGTCAGCCGCCGTAGCTACGGCTCATCCGTCGTTGTCATTATAATTTAATGCATGTAGATGCTTTAGGGAAATATTTGTACTCCCTCTGTCTTGAAATAGACATCTTAGATTTGTCCAGATTCACATGTATCTAGACGTGTTTTATTTATATACATATATGAAATTTAGACAAATCTCTGACATCTAATTTGAGACAGAGAAAGTACTTTTTCATGTCTAAATGGATTCTCATGTATGAGCAAAATGCTCTCTGAGAAGTGTATGTATTAGTTTGGAGGCAGTCTTTTATTGCTTATTTTCCAACTTTTCGCCTACAGGTTTGCTTAGTATAGTTTTGCATGTCCCCATGGTTCCGACTATGGGCTGAAAATGGTTTCAAACCATAAAAGTGAAATGGATTGGAGTGGTTTGGTGGCTGATGCATTGCGGGCTGGTGCGGGTTGAGGTCTGAGAGATTAATTAGTGGGTTGGTTTGGAGTGGGATGATGTGAATTTGTTTCTGGATTGGTGCGGCTTTGGCACGGGTCTCACCCCATTCTCAGCTTGACTTTGCCCTTGATCATGGATTGCACCTGAAATAAATTCCAACGTTGTCCTCGTTCAACTATCATGCAAGCATCATTGTGTACCCGCTTGAGTTGCACATTCATCCCGCTCATTGGTACAGATTCCTCCACCACGTCCTTATTGACACCATCATTCTTCTCCTCAGAAGGAGTCGTGGTTGCCAATGCCATGTTGACTTCAACCACCGAAACAACTTTCTGGTCCTCGGTCTGCTTGCCCTTGACATCTTTCGAGTGATAAGGATTGGGAAAACCTAAACCTGCTAAAAGCTCTCTAAGTATATCTTGCATAGGCCTTGTCAACTGCGCCAAGTCCTGACGATCATTCTCAATAACCCTTGCCCTTGATGAATCCATCTCGCTAAGAAACACTAAAATGTCGATCTCGCGGAGATATAAACTGAAGAAACAGCGGGCTAATGCAAAAAAAATGTATATGCGACATAGACGCGAAAGGGAAGACAATGCCTGTTGTCAAGCGCACGGCAAAAATCTTTTCGTAACCGGTACAAAAGCTGAATCCTTTCCTTTGTTCACTGAAAAATCCCAACAACCAAACGGATCTCCACTTCTATTGTAAGGTAGTATAAGGGTTTCATACTAGTGTATGATGCGGACTGGGCTAGAAACTTTGATGACTTGCGATTCACGGATGTTTTTGCCATCTTCTATGGTGGCAATCTAGTTGCTTGGAGTGTCATAAAACATGATACAATATCTCTTTCCAGTTTCAGTAATGCTATTGCTGAGCCTATTTGGGTACCAGTTCTTCTTGGTAAATTTGGAGTCTTTCGGCATAATCCGCCAACTCAATGGTGTGATAATATTGGAGCAACGGATCTTTTTTCGAACCTATTTTTTCATGTTTGTACAAAACATATACTATGTCTTAGCCCTTGGTGGACCGGTTGAGATTGATGGAGGGTGATAAACTATATATTTGTAGTTGTCATACCAAGTTACTAACCGTACACATACATGTATTGTATCCCTTTGTAATACCCTTCATAGACATACAGCCGCAGGCCCTTTGAGAGCCGTGCGAAGTGCACCTTACCAAAACAATTCCTCTCTCCCGTTTTCAGGCTGCAGGATCCATGGCCCCAGCAGCTAGGACTGGCAGCCAGCCAATCAATCAGTGGTGCGTCGACACGTACTTGCATGCTTACCCTCGCGGGCCTACGTACCTTACGTCACCGTCCATCCCGATCCCTCCGATTCGCTCTGCTGCCGGGCGGGCGCGCGAGATCCCGATCGAAATATATATATGGCCGGACAGGCGCGCAGTGCGTGCACGTTGCTGGCTGGCGAGGTGCTATAGCTAGCTAGCCGGCCGGGCCGGGACACGCCCGCACAGTGCGCCGCACTTCCGTCGGCGCCGGCTGCGCGATGCCGCAACGTGTCTCTTGCATCTCCATTTGAATTCAGGCATACGATGCGATGTGATGCGATTGGATGCTCGACACAAAGCTAGGGAAATGGTGGCACGAACGGACTGTGTGTACTCCGGTCGTGCTCAGTGCTGTGGGGGCACACTGGACAGTGGCGTCGTCCTGACCTTGTACGTAGCTATTCATCCCGCCCGTTTTGACCAGGGACCGAGAATTAAAAGCACGGCGCGTTGTCCTGGTCGTACGAGCCAGCATGCTTGCAGGAGTCATGCATGAGGCCGGCCACGCCCAGGGCATGCATGTGTAGGAGCATAGTACTGGCAGTCCACCTGTTGTTTGAATGGAGGAAGGAAATATCGGTCGATCGATCGGATCAAGACCGGCCGGCCGATCGCGGTTAATTGTGCTCCACTCCTTTATAAGTAGGCTAGAACTAGGAGTACTCCCCCACGGCCCCACTAAGAGCATCGCCTAAAGCCCCCCAAGAGGGCTATGGGGGTACCGCCGTCCAAAATCGTGCCCAGCCCGCCCCTAAACTTATTTTCGCGTCGGCACCCGTATCCGCCTCTCCTACAGAAGAGTCGTGGCACCCGTATCCGTCTCTCCCTGGACCCAACCACACCGACTCAGAGTGCTCCGACAACGAGTGGATCGACTCCGACGACTCCAGCAGAGCCAACACAGACGAGATGGGCTGGTCCAATCCCCTGCCCGAGCCCGAGGAGCTTCCGCGGCCGCAGATACCCCACGGGTCGGCTTATCGGCAGGGCCGGCTCTGGGGCATGGCAACCTTGTGCAACGGCCAAGAGTCCATGCCAACAGGGGCCCATTACTACTTAGTTTTTGTACTATATCCTACATATCCGTGAAAAAAATAGGAGGACCAACGAAGCCGGCCACAACCGGAAAGGAATCTCATACTCCCTTTGACTCAAATTTGTTGATTTAGATTTGTCCAGATTCGATTATATCTAGACATGATTTAGTACTAGATACATCCGTATCTTGACAAATTTGAATCAACTAATTTGGGTCGGAGGGAGTAGAATTTTTTCCCTTTGCACCGTTTGGAACATAGGATTTGGGCATAGGAAAACTACATGCAAGTTTCCTATGGTAACGATTTCACAGGAAAATTTCCATTCAGTCTGGCCTCCATTTTCTTTTCCTTTGAGTCTGGTGAGGCAAATCAACCATCAAGAACGCTATTAGAATAGCCATTAGACAAGACGTTTCTGCTCCATTATGTACCCCAAGTTTTTTTTTCAAAGGAATGACATAGATGAGAGATTAGTAGGATAACATGTAGACATACAGTTGGAGACATTAGATCAACGGTTCACTAGGCCCGCCAATTTGTAAGTGTTGGGTGAATATCATTGTTAATTGTGGTGTCGATATATTGGAATGAACTCTTGAAGATAATTAACCCCTTATATTAAGCTGCTACTTAACTGGAGTAAAATATTTTCTTATGGAGTTTCCTATGTTATTCCTGTTTCTGTAATCCAAACAACATGTTAGAAAACTTTCTTGTGTTTTCCAATCTTTAGTTTTCCACGTGGATTCCTATCCTATTCCTTTGTGTTTCTTATTCCCATAATTTTCATGTTCCGCCTTCTAAACGGGGCCTTATCTGAGATAATCAAACTAGCAATAATACTAATTTTCTATTTCTTATACTTTGAGACTAAGAATGTGTGGTAAGTAAAAGTAGATACATATTTGTCTATATTTCTACATTACCACATATACATTAACCTTAGGGGTCTATGCCTCAACTTCGCACAAGGGTCCTATAAAACATAGAGCCGGCCCTGCTTATCGGACCACCGGCGTGCCTTACGGGTGGGACATCTCCCTCCACGTTTTTCTACCGGAGCACCTCCGGCTGCAAGAACTCGACTGTGTCTACATGCGCCTCTTCTATGCGTCCAACAGAGAGCTCGACGATGCTGACTTGCGTGCCAGACGCGACCGAGCTAAGGAGGAGGCCGAGGTGCAGCTAGCGAGATATAACCCGTTGTTCGACCTTTAGGGGTGTTGCCAAGCCGTCGCCGCCACCGCACCCTCCTAGCGAGAGCAGCGACTTCAGCCGCTGGAGGAGTTTATCTTTTCCTTTCTATGTAAAAATTTAAAACCGAATATACTCAAGTGTTTGAATGCTTATTTTTTTGTGTAAGGGGGACCAGCCTGGGAGCCAGCCCCCCAGCACCCCCCCCCCCCCCCCCCCCCCAAAAACTGGGCCACGCCGGACGCCGTATGGGATAAAGAGTGGAAATGCTCTAAAGTAGAATCTACTTACACAGGAGTGTTGTGGATTTACAAGTACCGCCACGCTTGAGCAGAATGAGATAAGGCAGCAGCTCACCGTGAGGCACGCGAGTAATTATCCACCATGCACGTAACAGCAGGTAAGACGACAAGCTAGCGAGATCGCTATAGCCATGTCGCATATCCACGCCGCTCGCTTGCTGAGCCACGTGCTATAGCCCGGCCCGGACGGCCGCAGGCGCCTACTACGGCTGGCTGGTCGGAATTTGTTTTTCCAAGTTGAAGCTATAACCATATTAATGTTGAATATCTCTGACGACGATGCTGGCAAAGGAAAGGCTGGGTAGAGGCGCTGGGCGGTCGAGGTGAGTGCCTTGAGCATATAAAAGTAGGGAGTACAAGTGTACAACGCATGTACGTAGCTGCGTACTGAGGCTCTGATTGACGAGTACGCAGCTAAGTAGCTACAAAAGCCACGGGACAAAAGGCCAGATGATTGGTGATGGATGGATGGCACCGCATTGGCATCTTTTCTTCTCTCTCCCTGATCTTTTTACATCCCAGTTCTTGCATGGTTTGCATGCGACTGCACCTGCACGAGCACGACCGAGCTGGCCTGGCCTCTCAAAGTTTCAATGCTGTAGTACGCATGGCAGCAGCAGCAGTCTAGCTTAGCTAGCAGAAGCGCAGAGGTGGGTGCAGATCAGCCTCTGCATGCAGGTTTGGTCGTCTTTGTCACTCGATTGATGGACGGCCGGATGGGACGCCGGACGCGCGCACAGTCACAGTCCAGGGAGAGAGAGAGAGAGAGAGAGAGAGAGAGAGAGAGAGAGAGAGAGAGAGAATAGACGCCAGCCGAGACTGGTACGCCGTACCAGATCGAGGGGAGGATCTTCCTCCGGGCTGGATCACTCACGTGGTCTTTTCGACCCGTCCACGTCACCAGCTTATCCACTGCCGGTCAAAGCAAGCCCTGGTCAATTAACTTGCCACCATCACCACCACCACCTGCACCCTCTCCTCCCTGCGTCGGCACGCAGTACGTCTACAGATTGATCCACAGCACAACAATACTATTGAGATATATTCTACACTATACAAAAGTAACCGAAAGCATGTCACTATACCTAGCCGTTCTTCGAGGCAAAACGTTCAAACGTACTACTACTACTAAGTAAAGCGTGTAGCTAGCTATAGCCAGGAGTATAGTATTGGGCGCTGTCGTGGTGTCTCCCAGCCCATCCGTTAGAGTCAAGCCACCAGCCACTATTCTAGTCCGCCAGCTTAATTAGCTTTTAAAAGTTAGCTTAGCTACTTACATCGAGTACTTGGACTGTCAGTGTTCTTCACATGCCAGCAAAGATGATTACGGCGTTATTAGGCGGCACAGGACAGGAAAAAACCGGGGAGATGGCACGGGGCTGCAGGGAATGTCTGTGTGGCGCGAGACTAGTAGACAGGAGGCTTGCGTTGCGTGCGCTTCCACTTGCACAAAGGAAACCAGCATGTGCTACCAGCTTGTCCAGACATGCCTGCGATGCCTGGGAGCGCTTTATATTTTCTGCAGTGCAAAGGCGCAATCCAATTGGTGGTTTCGACTAATAGTATACGTATAATCGCGGCGCTAGCTAGGTTGATTGCCTCTTGATTAAGATCCATGCATTCGACAGCTTGACAGGGGCCGCAGCGAACGCATGCGCGTGCGTGCGCCGAGACAAGCAAGCAATCCAAAATAGATGGAACCTGGGGAAAAAGTAGGATCATTCATCGGTCCAGTGCCAGTATGCATGTCTTGTACGGTGCCATCAATGGCAACCAACACCACCTGGGTCATGATAATAAGTTCGGTTTATGATGTGTACCTCTGTATTGGATTGATTTATTTTCATCTCGTATACTTAGACATGAAAACTGAACTGCAAATGAGTTGCTCTGTGCACAAGTATCGTTTTGTCCTAAATCAATAATTTTAAAGTTTACCTGCAAGAAAATATTAAAGTTTAGCCTACTTTATTGAAAACGTGGCAAAATTTATAACAGTAAATTAGTATCGGTAGATCACATTTGATATGGAGTTTCATAATATAGCGGTTTGATTTCATATATGTTTTGCTACTTTTAAAAATAAAGTTGGTCAAATCTAAAAAATATATTTGACTTAGAACAAACCAAGAAGTATACTTATTTGAGAACGGAGGGAGTACTCTGCAAGAGCTAGCAGGTGCTTTGTTTTGCCGACATGGGTAAGGCCAGATTGAAGCCTACCGCTTCGGCAAGTAATGAAAGATCTAGTGCAAGTAAAGAAAAAGAGTAGAGCAAGCCCATTGTTAATTACATGCAAAATCTTAGAAAAAGGGTGAACATGAACATTCGGCAGATGGTTTTCAAACAAATTATTAGGTGATGACCTTTTATTGCCGAAAGGTTGGTGATGTTCTTCTAGAGCACGGGGATGAAGACGAGACGGGAATCATTATGGGGGATGTACATGAAGGTAATTGTCATAATCATCAATCTTCAAGATGAAGTCGTTGTTCTCAAAGAAAATTATTTGACAAAATGATGCCCACGTGGCAACAACCTAGTCATAAAATGGCCGATTTATGTTTATCACCTTTAGAACATATGGACGATAGAGAGTTATTTCCCTAAGAACCAACGGATGATGGTGAAGAATTCGCAGTATAGGAAATAAAAAAATTCCTATGATAAAAACACCGATTGCACCAAGATCTAATCTAGTAGATTCTAGTAACGAGTAAGGGGTGATCCAGAAAAACTCACACTCAAAGACTGAAAGCTTTTTACAAAATCTGATTTCGTTGTCAATGTAGTTGATCACTTGCCGATCTCAAGATCGAGTTGTAGAGCACCGCAAACCAGTAGCGCATCCGTGCTCGGGCACACATGCGCCCCCGACAACCTCCACGCCTCCACTCCAGCAGAGCAGCGGAAGGAGTAGATAAATATTACTCCAGAGAATCCAACAGAACACGTACTTCGCTAATCCGAAGCCATGGGGAAATACTCGAGGGGGAAGAGAATATTCACGAGGAGGTGATGCAAATGGAGAGGAGGGAGTGGCCTCCTTTTATAGGGGAGGGGCATCCCCAAGGGGCATGGCGACCGACCATGAGAGGTGTCCCCACCTCTCCCTCTTTTATGTGAGCGGACACTCCACTTACATAACTCCCCTCTCCACTCACTTGCATTTAATGTCCACTAGCATAAATGCATTTTTCTTTTTAAATAAAACTCTTTTATTTATTTTATTCAGAATTTTGTTAATTACTTTAATTAAAAAACATTTGCATAAAACCACTTGCATTGTTTCGATATCACATCTAAAACCATTTTCAGCAATTTGACCAGAAACACTTTCGGTGATCATCGAAACAATTTTAATCTAACAAAATTATTCTCGGATATGTTTTTATCTACCACTTAGTGTCGGAGTACCTTAAGTGTGTCACCCTATGGTTTGTGAATGATGTAGACATGATAGAGACACCTCCCTTATCAATAATTAGAAGCGGGACCTAGAGATACATACTGACTCTCACATATTCAACGATGAATCTAGTGATCGTGTGAACCATTAACATCATAACTAAATCCTTTTGTCTCGTGATATTTTACTTGTCCGAGATCCGATCATAGGTATCAACAACACCCTAGTTCGATCTCGTTTCCGACAAGTACTCTTTACTCGTTCCGTGATATAACATCCTTGTGACCTAGTCACATGCTTACAAGCGGTGTTGATGTGATATCACCGAGAGGGCCCAGAGTATATCTCTCCCTCATTAGGATGGGAAAATACCACTCTTGATTCATGAGCCTCAACTAATACTTTCGGAGTACCAAACGACATCTTTATAATCACCTTTTTACGGTGTGATATTTGATGGAATTAAAGCACTCCTCTAGAATCAACGGTGGACATAATCTCATGATCAAAGGATTAGGGTTACATCGTATGTGTTTGATGTAGCAATGTAAACTTAATGACTAGATCGATTGCTATATCTACTTTGGGTGTATGTTCAACATATCATTCTTCTAATGATATGATCTCGTTATTAACAATATCCAATGTTCATGATCATGAAATCTTGACCATATGTTAATCAACGAGCTAGTTAAATGAGAGGCATAACTAGGAACTTTGATTTGTTTATTAAACACACATGTATTAATTTTTTCGATTAATACAATTCTAGCATGAGAAATAAACATTTATCATAAACATGGAATAACATAATAACCATTTATCATTGCCTCTTGGGTATATTTCCTTTAGTCTCCTACTTGCACAAGAGTCAATAATCTAGTTGATACTTATGCATTCAACACATATGGTTTTTTGGTGTTTATTCATACGCGCTGCTTGTGGTAGACCTAATTTCCAAATCTGACGCTTTCAGGGTTGTGTGTATTGGTATGTCTTTGTGTATATACGCATCGCTCATTCTAAAATGAGATGGCATTGTATAAATTTGGTCCTTTCGTGAGACCTTGGTTCTTTAAGGTTAAAACATGTTGATACTATTGTCGTACAATAGATCTTCATAACAGCCTATGACCGACAGGAGTGCCAAGTGTGCAACCACCACAAGAATCCGGTCATCAAAAGCGTAAGAGAAAAGAAAACGAGGAGAATTTATTCAATCTCAAAGAGGGGCAATGGACAAATTTATTAAAAGTAAATCACAAGTGTCCTTGATAATCAGTCAGTTGATCCTTCAACCCTTACAGTTGTTATTATTACTAGAGATATTCTGATTGAGATAGAAAATAGTTTTGAGGTAGAGGAAGATACTATCGAGGTAGAGGACATTAATGTTGAGGCGGACGAAAATAATATCCAGCCTGATATATTTGATCCAAGATAGTGGGATTCTCTTGATCATAAACAAATTGATAATTTAGTACAAAAAGGTTCGAGCAGAGACTTATCAATTAAGAAAGGTCCTAAAGATAGAAATAAGAGAATGTTTAATATGTATGTTTATTCATATATCCAATTGCTATGTCATATACTCTAGCATATAGGTTATATCCATTGAATAGTTAAATTTTTGTAGTGCCATAGGGCTCCATTCTAGAGTTTTACACAGGGCTTCGGATTTTGCCGGCTCGGCCCTGCTTCATAGTATTATCCTGCTTGGAAGTACACCTAGTTTGATTAACAAACTTCTTGACACAAATGCCCTCCTTAGCTGCTACTAGAGCAGTCATATACTCAAACCTTGTTGGAGTATCCGTCACAATGTCTTTAACATTGGAACTCATCCAAATCCATCATGGAACTTTCTTCCATTACATTGTGCCATCTTAACCTACAGTATAAATTAAGATAAATTTAATTTGTATGTTGTGAAAAAACAAATATCAATGTAACACTTTACAATGAACTATTTGTCTAGTACCAATGTAACACTTTACAATAAACTATCTATTTAATACCATTGTAACACTTTATAATGAACTATCTTTCATGTCTTCATATAGAACATATTCTTAGTTCTTCTAATATCATAAGAATATATTTACTACCATCCAATCAATGATCATCGTATGAGTCATCCTAGTATGTGCTCATAATATTTAGAGCATACAACATATATGGATATGTACATATCACAGTATGATTGATCAAGATATTCATGTGATTTTACTCACTAAGTGTCAAAACACTTGAACCTTATTTCACTCACCAAGTGTCAATACACTTGAATCTTGATTCTGCCTTTTCCGTGTGGCAAGAACCTTTCTCGTTGTTTCCATATTGAACGCCTTCAATATTTCATCTATATACATTTTGCACAATCATATTAGCGTCTCAATCTATCCATATAGACTTTGATGTCTAATTTTCTGGTTTTGTCTAAGTCTTTCATCGAAATCTTAATTTAATGAAATTCTTAACCTGTGTTAATAAAACATACATAATTTCTAATCAACAGCATATCTTCTACATATTGTATTAGAAATGTGTCTTAGCGCTCCCATTTAATTTTTTGCAAATGCAAGTATCTTCATCGTCTTTAATGAAATTAAACCTTTTAATAGTTTTCATCATGGTGAAGATTCCAACTCCACGATGCTTACTACAACCAATGAAGTTTGTATGCTCTTTTGGCATCCTTTGAATTACCAAAACCCTTCGGACCGTGTCATGTACACGAACTAGGTAATCATTCTATTAGAAGAACGTTATTTTGTTTGTTCAACTATCATATACAAAAATTGACATATGTAGTGGCTGCTACAGTAATCCGTTTAGACTAAGTATCACTACGAAAGATCGAATCTTGTCGTAGTCAACTCCTTGAATATTGTCGTAAAATCTTTTCTGACATGTCAACTATTTCACAGATGTAAAACATACATGTCTATTTCTTTATATATCTAAATACGGCTGATAGGCTTCATGCCTTCCAGAGGGTCTTCCAAGTTTAGTAACTTAGTTTCTTGTGTATGGAACTATCATGGATTTTATGGATTCTAGCCATTTGACGGAGTTAGGGCCCATCATCGCTTCTTTATATGTATTCAGTTCATCATTATCAAATAAGAATGATTCAATCTCAAATCTTTACTATTTAATTATTTACCAGACCTACGCGGTTCAATAAGAATTTAGATCCCCGTGACCATAACCTTTGAGGCACGGGAGCCATGAGCATTTTAATCGCCTCGGAGATACTTTCCGGTGCTTCGCTACTTAGCGCATGCTGCTTAGGTTCATCAACCTAATCAAAGTTCTATTGTGCTCCCACTTAATTTTTTACGAAAATTTCCTTCTCAAGAAAGTTGACGTTCTAAGAGACAAACACTTTTGTCTTTGGTGTTATGGAAGAATATCCAAAATTTCTTTGGGATAACCTACAAAAACGTGTTTATCCGACTTTGGTTTTAAACACTTATTCCTAGCATACCAAAATTTAAGAAAATACTACTCAGGTTTTATCCCAAACTATAAATTACATAGTGTCATTTCAACAGGTCATGATGACGCTTTTTCCAGTGTAAAAGCAGTAGTCTCTAAAGTTTAACCTTCAAAATATAATGGCGGTTTTATAAATGTCACCTTTGATTGTACCATGTCAAATAAGGTTTGATTATATTTTTGAACACTCTATACTCCTACGGTGTTTCAGGAAACGCAAATCAATGGAACGATTCCTCAAATCTTAGGTGTTTGCTAAAATTTGTAACTCAAATATCTTCCTTTATGATCCAATTATAAATTCTTTATTATCTTGTTACAATGATTTTCCACTTCATCCTAAAAGTTTTTTAACATTTTTCAAATATTTCATACTTCTACCTCATTAAGTAAATATACACATATATATATATATATATATATATCTACTCAAATTTCGGAGAAAGTACATGAAGTTGAAGTCCATTGCCCACGACTACACATAATGGACTATATACATCAATATGCATGATGTCTAATAGATTAGTCGTTCGTTCTTTGTTTCCCTTTGAACAGAGTTTTAATTATCTCAAGAAAAGTCTCACAAGCGTTAATTAATCAAAATCAAAAGACTCCAAAATTCCATCAACGTGGAGTTTCTCATATTTTCTTTCCAATATAATTTAAACAACGATGTCACTCATAAGTGATATTCTAATTATTCGTGTAGCGACATTTTAGCATTAGTGTTATGGATGTGATTTCTCCAACTAGACTTGTAAGAGTTCATACATCTTTTATAGAATAAAGTAATTATTTGAATAACCATTATTATCATAATACCGGAACAAAATAATAATTATTAAAATAAATCTTGAAGGCTAGGTTTGATGTCATAGAGAAACACAACAACACTTTGTTTTATCCCGATGAACATCATCCCATATTATCTTGCTAGTTACTTAGGCCATTGCAGTTTATGAATTGTATTGTCCTGTATGATACTTCACACCAATCAATCTGGTATACAATACCCAAGAACCACATTATTTAACAGGCAAAGAATACATCCACAACATATATATCATCTATATACCTAAGCTGGAAATTTCTAGTCTTTTTATTTTCTACTAACTATTTTCCAGATTCTCTTTCAGCATTTCATTTCCTTTAAAAGAATCTATAAACATCAATAGTGGCACCATACACATGACATATAGTCCAAAGCGAGTTAGTCAAACACTATCACCCATGGACTTGCACTTTGATGTGTATCACCATCATCAAATGTTTGAAATTCTTCCAAAACCATTATTTAGTAATCTTTTAGTGTAGTTAAATTTTTACCTACATCTTTATTCATTCTATCATGAGAACTTTCATGATCTAGAAAAACTCACCCTTGAAGTCCGAAAGCTTTTTATGAAATCTGATTTCATTATTAAAGTAGTCGATCACTTGCCGATCTCACGATCGAGTTTTAGAGCGCCGCAAACCAGCAGCGCATCCGTGCTTGGGCACACATCCGTCCCCCGACAACCTCCACACCTCCACTCTAGTAGAGAAGCGGAAGGAGTAGATAAATCTTACTCTAGAGAATCCAATAGAAGATGTACTTCGGTAATATGAAGCCATGGGGAAATGTAGAGGGGGAAGAGAACCTTTACGAGGAGGTGGTGCAAATGGAGAGGAGGGAGTGTTCTTCTTTTATAGGGGAGGGGCATCCCAAAGGGGCATGGATGCCGGCCATGATAGGTGCCCCTACCTCTCCCTCATTTATGTGGGTGGACACTCCACTTACATGAGTCTCCTCTCCACTCACTTGCATTTAATATCCACTAGCATAGATGCATTTTTATCTTTAAATAAAACTCTTTTATTTATTTTATTAATAATTTTGTTAATTACTTTAATTAACATAAATTTGCATACAATCCCTTGCATTGTTTCGATATCATATCTGAAAGCATTTTCAGCAATTTGACCGGAAACACTTCCGGTGGTCATTGAAACAATTTCAGCTCTAACAAAATTATTCTCGAATATGTTTTATCTACCACTTAGTGTTGGAGTACCTTAAGTGTGTGACCCTATGGTTCACGCGAATGATATAGACATGATAGAGACACCTCTCTTATCAATAATCAGAAGCAGGACCTGGAGATCCATATTGACTCCCACATATTGAATGATGACTCTAGTGATCATGTGAACCATTAACGTCATAACCAAATCCTTTTGTCTCATGATATTTTACTTGTCCGAGATCTGATCATAGGTATCAACTATACCCTAGTTAGATCTCGGTCCCGACAAATACTCTTTACTTGTTCCGTGATATAAAATCCTTGTGACCTAGGCACATGCTTGCAAGCGGTGTTGATGTGATATCACCGAGAGGCCTAGAGTATATCTCTCCATCATTAGTATGGAAAAATCCCACTATTAATTAATGAGCCTCAAATAATAATTTTAGAGTACCCCACGACATATTTATAATCACCCTGTTATGATGTGACGTTTGATGGAATCGAAGCACTTATTCAGAATCAGTGATTGACATAATCTCATGGTCCAAGGATTAGGGTTACTTCGTATGTGTTTGATGTAGAAATGTAAACTTAATTACTAGATCGTATTTTTATATCTACTTTGGGTATTTGTTCATCATGTCATGCTACTAACGATATGATCCCATTATTAACAACATCCAATGTTCATGATCAAAAAACCTTGATCATCTGTTAATCAACGAGCTAGTTAAATGAGAGGCATAACTAGGAACTTTGGTTTATTTATTAAACACACATGTATTAATGTTTCCGATTAATACAATTCTAGCATGTAAAATAAAAATTTATCATAAACATAGAATAAAATAATAACCATTTTATTATTGCCTCTCGGGAATATTACCTTCAGATGGAGTGTTGACATCGTCCTTAGACTAGAAGTGAACCAACTTATTTTCTGGCACACAAGCTCTACCAGAAAGCATGGGGCATGTGTTGGAATTTGTTTTGAGTCGATGACGTATTAAGAATGATGAGAAATTGATAAGTCATTATTTCTCATTTAACAAGCACTGTTCCCATCGCCTCGAGTCGTGTCATGCCGATTATGCTAACGCTCATACAAGACTCTGATATTCATATATGGAGTCTTCCATTAACAATACTTTAAGATGAACCCATATTAAAAAGTCTTGAATATAAAAGTTGTGTGTCTTGTCGAGACAAACAACTTTGCTTTTTGAGTCATCGTGGTCCAAGGTAGTATGCAAATTTGAGAGCCAAAATATTACATGATCCTAAATTACTAGGGTAGATTTTGTGATCGCCCGACCATGGACATGGTTTGTCCTTGGGCGCGAGAAAAGCATCAAGGTGAGGCAAAAAACCCTAGATTGATCTATATTCCTATGACCTGAAATAAAAACTCAAGATAGACTCAGATGAAAAAGTCCTCAGCGTGGAAGTTATTCGCTTTTCCAAGTTGAACAACTTCACTTTTGGAGATATCTTCATATGAGACCTCAAGCTTCAAGATATGTTCCGATCATAGCTAAAATTGTTCGGCGGAAATCCGTGTTTGAGAAACAAAAAGATAAAATAAATATCAAGATCAACTGAGATGAAATCGTGCGAAACACAAATGTTCTTCTTTTATTTGATACGAAAAACTTTGCTTTTAGACTCATCTCAATTCGAGCATGTATACTACCTCAGAAAGGGATCTGACTATCTATATATACTTTAGACCGGATAGTTTGGCCAACATATGGAAAGTTCAAACCCACACATCTGAATTTGACCTAGGCATAGGGTTTCAGACGTGAATCCAAGTGGAATTCTTGCATGGGAAGTTCACTACTACTTATACATGTGAGGGGTGTAGGCCGATTGAACCAACATGAATTAAACAAGAACATCTACTAAATTTTCATGTTCATCTACTTTTTATCCCCCTCCTTTGTATATTTCTTCTTGTTCCTCTCTATTCTTCAAAATTAGAGGTTTTGAATCAATAGATGATAGATGCGGAATTATCTGATGAGCACGAGAGAGTGCAAGTGACTATAAGAAATTTTGGGAAGTTCAAGGTCTTAGGTTTATCCTAATTAATAAATCTAGTGGGGGTTTTGCTCATAAATTCTTTTTGAAAGTGAAAAATTCTTGGAACATCAAAATATTTCTATGGTTGATGTTGAGGAATAACATATTAATAAAAGACAATCTCATCAAATGGGGTTCGACGGGAGATGAGCAATATCATTTTTGTGGTAAGAATGCCACTATTGATCATCTTTTGTTCACCTGGTGCCTTTGCAAAAAAATTGGCATGGCGTCATGTGTGATTTTCGTATAGCTCAACCACCTAGTGCCGGCAAACTAGGAATTGGATAATTTTATTTCCTGTTGCTCAACACAAGATGGTTCTCTCTAGGGGCACGACATTGTGTTAGACAAAGTGGAAGACTAGAAATTATGCTTGTTTCAAATGACCCTTTTATGGTGATAGAACAAAAATATTCTACATACTTTGTAATCTAATGGAATCATGATATATATTGTAGAAAACCAAGACAAAGAAAGTCTTGAAGAAGGGCATAAGAAGATAAAAAAGATGACCAAATAATCTTATTTGAGGCGACATGGGTGGAATCTTGCTGTTGCAAGATTGACACTTTGAAAGATTGTTGGTGGTGATGATCATGTGGATATTGTGTTGCTGGAAATAAGAAATTTGGGTGTTCGTTTTCTATGGAACTTGTTGTCATTTTTGCTAGTTAAACGCTATTCTCGAGTCCTGGCTTGTACTAAGTATCTTTGCACTTAGGTTTGAAGGTTGGCAAACACCATTTCACTTTTATGTTTTAGGCCTTTTGTCTTTCTTTTATAATAACATACTAGTGGTTTCTTTAACATAAATAAAAAGGAGACACTCTTTGTGTAAACAAATTATATAAAGCTGTTGACATTGTCAAACATTAAGTATGACCTCGATAGAGCATAGAATTAATCACTTATTAATCAAGTATCTATTAGAGTTTTGTTTAAACAAATCAACACAACTCTATATATTGGTTGTGCTCTTATGTGTAAGAGGTGGTTACTCAAACATATTTTAAAATGTCAAAATCCGTGCCACCAATTTACTAGTTAGGTTATTTTTTCATGCAGAAAAGTGTCATCTTTCAAGAAAATATTTTCACTACTAGGAAAGTGCTTATAGGTGATACTGCATCAGTGGGGTGCTACCAACGGGCCATGCCACTTTTTCACACGCTACCGGTAAGTGCCTACTAGTGATGTGTCCAAATTCCTAACATGCCACAAGTATGTGGGACCCAACGAAATACATTGGTGGCATGGAATTTTGTTGAGATGCCACTTACTAGTGACGTGTACCGTGAAACACTCCGCTAACTAGTGGCATATGTCAAGTACTCAAAATGCGACCACTATTTTTAAGATGGGTCCGCAAGCGGGATCCACATACGAGTGGTGGCACGTTTGGCATCTTGACACGCCACTAGTATTTCTCTACTAGTGACGTGACTCAATAGGAACATGCCACTAATTTTCTACTAGTTGTATGTCTTATACCATATCTTGGATCTCAACATCACATAGTAAACCAGATGAGGATGACACCAAAAGAGAAGTATCTCTCCTCAAAAACATGAACATCTATCATGTTTAACACTTTTCTATATAATGCTACCTTCATGACTCTATCAACAAATTTTCATTGAAGGATCATGTGTGGATAGGTTCTGGCCACAGAAGATCCTCCCATTAAATCTATTGAGGGTACCTTGCTTTAGTTATACACTAGGTGAATGAACTTTTGGAGGAATACTAGTGGAGTGCCCATATATGCGCACATCCCACTAGTAATTTGTGTAATTTCCTCTTTATTCCATTCACCCCTCCATCTCTTCACACATAACTCCCCCTCTCCCTACTGCTTTATCTTCCTCTCTCCATTCCTTTCCATCCTTATCATCTTCACCACAACAGGAGATTTTGGCGTACAAGAGCAGCCTCACATAGGCATCCTCCTTGCCTCTAGAATTTCCCTGCTCCATAGCTGGAGCTCCACGGCCTCCTCTCCAACAAAGTTCACATTCCATATGTGTGATCTACCTCCCCATAGCCCAGCTCTGCCGCGACACCATGCATTGGCCCTACACACCACTAACGCAAGCCAATACCTACCCCACTGATCCTTCCCGCTGTCATTGATCTCCTCCCACAACTACTCCTCAACTCATTGATCCACACCGCCAGCCGCTATCACCGTGTTCCGTTGTGACTTCTATATCATGTTGTTTGTGTGGAATACCAAGGAGACTACGTGATGTGAGTGCCCCATCACCAGCAATGCGCGGTGTCGCCTATTTTTGTAAATCATAAAAATATAAGTAGCTGCATGGCTAGTCACATGCTACTAACACCCACAACTAGTGGCATGTCCTAGACAAGCCACTAGTACCACATACTAGTGGCGTACCACTAGTGGCATGCCGCATACATGCCACTAAGGGGTGGTTTGCCATGCTACTAGTAGCCTATTCTACACTAGTATCCATCTATCAGGTTGATCCCATATTATGCATTTTAATGTTTCCTCAAACCATACCATACCATATCCTAATCCCTAGTCCTCACGATGTTTTAACATTGAATATTTGCTATGCTGATTTGTCTAAGGTCTTACAAGTTTTCTAAGTTCAACCAAGCCCAATCCTTAAGGCCCGACCTATGCTAGAAGATGTATAAACATTTTAGTTCACATTGTGATGACAAAGTCGTGTATCCTAAACCATCGAATTTGATGCCATGTCCAATTGTATACACCTAGCCAATCCACACACTGGCACAAGTTATTCAAAATGCTAAGCGTAACAATATTTCAAGATGTGTTGTATAAAAGCATGACTTGCGACCAACTGAACTCTACACAAGAAAGAATTAATATGCAATACCATCCAATATAAGGCAAAAATAGAGTCCAGTTTTTTGGGTGGCATACCAATCTTATGTAATTAAGAGTCCGAGGGACATGTCACGTGAGATTTACCAAATGGATTGGAATGCATCCCCATTTGTATTTTGGTGTTTTCTACGAACATGTGTGTGATCTTTTTGACCATTACCCTAATGGGTTAGGGGTTGTTACCTATAAGATGAGATATACGTATCTTGTGTTATATATTTCTTGATTCATCATGCAACTAGTTCATGTGATTGGTTCATCTATGT
The DNA here is from genome assembly GCA_023614405.1 of Avena insularis. NCBI lineage: Eukaryota > Viridiplantae > Streptophyta > Magnoliopsida > Poales > Poaceae > Avena > Avena insularis. The sequence goes on along the minus strand of CM042692.1, from coordinate 491,223,011 downwards.
ATCTATGCTATCCCAGACCAAAGACATACGGTCAAAGTTGGCCTCCACATACTTTTAATGTTATTTTATTTTTTAGGACTTAAACACTTGGTTGAATCATATTTGGCTCTCGTACCATATTAAGTTTTACGCACTTAACAACTTCACCAAAAAACAAATGGCGACAATAGACATGGGAAGTATACATGATCAAAACCGAAATAGAAAACCCATTTGTCTCGAGGGAGATAATGAGGGAAATTCTAGCCACCACTTAGTCGAACTTTCACCTCTACCTCTCGTTGCGACTACCATAGGGCTTTTCCAAGGCTTCAGCGGTCCATATTCCTAGAGTTTGGGTATTGTGGTTTATACGCTAGAACTTATCTTGTTCAAGTGGGTGAGCAGAAGCCTAGATGGTGTCCATGAAGGCATGGTCACAGCAACACACCTCGTTGGTGCAATCATCAAGGGAAGTGACAAGTCTTGGTGAAAGAGCATTTCCCTCCCTATGTATATTTTTGGTGTTTGTTGACAAAGATTGAGTTTAACCACATGCTGAGTGTTTTAGGTTCATTTGATGAAAAACACAAGATGGTGATCGATCCCTCAAAAGTGAAAAGAACAAGAAGGTTTCCGTAGCATTTTCTTGCTGTTTGAGTCATAGGAGACCAATACTACCAAGAGGGGTTTATTAGTGGAAGGTATGGGTGAAATAAAATGACATACACAAACCATACTGCATGAACTAAGCCTCCCTTTATAAAGATGGATAAGAACCACAAATTGTAGCTAATGTTGGAAGCTTGTGTGGAGACGCCAAGTTGCTTAGCTCGGAGATTCGAGCCTAAGATCTAAAGACTCTACTTTGAGGACTCCGTCCTCCCTCTACTCGGAGTTGGGCCAAACTCCTAGTATATTGGTCTGGAGTCTACAAAGTTCTAGTCCGCACACTCTCCCTTGTCTCGCCAAGCCAGAGAGTTTGACCGTGTCTCACTAGACCATAGACTCCAGGGTCTCTAGACAGGAGACTCCGGGGTTATTTTTCTACAACGTCTAGTTTTTTTGGGTACCTATAAAAGGCACCCTTATTCCCCAATGAGAGGTTGTGACTTCTAGTACTCTCTCTTCCATTGTTTCCGAGCTTAATGTTGCCAGATCTCTCTCCCTATCCACTCAATATTGATGCCCTTTGGAGAATTTAGGAGGGAGGCTTAGATCTAAACTTCCACCAAAGGGATTTGATTCCTGATGGCCCAAAATATATCAAGCTCGTTGGGGAACACCAAGAGGAAGGTATGATCAGCACAGCAGCAAGTTTCCCCCCAGTTATGAAACCAACGTTTATCGAACCAGTAGGAGCAAGGAAAAAACTCCAAGGTGTTGCTAGCTGGACTTTGGCAGGACGCACTACCAGCGCCAGCAACAACGTGGAAACCTGCACAACACAACCACAAAACTTCGCCCCCAACTTACAGTGAGGTTGTCAGTCTCACCGGTTTTGCTGAAAACAAAGGATTAAACGTATTGTGTGGAAGAAAGTAATTGCTTGCATAAAGTAAATAGAAAGCAGTAAACAGTTGTAGATTGATGGTAAAATAAAGGACCGGGGTCCATAGTTTAATCGTGATGGCTCTCCTTAAGATATATGACATGTTGGGTGAACAAATTACAACGGGGCAATTGACAAACATCGAGAAAGCAATATGCATATACTACTCATCTTGACTCCTTTGAGATTTGATTGGGCATTACAACATTATACAAAGACCATAATCCAACTGCATCTATGACTAATAATCCACCTTAAGGTTATCATCAAACCCCCTCTAGTATTAAGTTGCAAGCAACCGATAATTGCATTACACATTGCGTGTAAAGTAAACAATACGATTGTTCTATGAACAAAGGATTGCTGTTTTCTCCCTAGTAGCAACAACACATCTAGTACCTTAGAGATTTCTGTCACTTCCCTAGATTACTAGAGGCATGAACCCACTATCGAGCATAAATACTAACTCTTGGAGTTGCTAGCATCTACTTGGCCAAGATAGCTACTAACAACGGAAAGCATGCAAGATCACAAATAACAAAGACATGATAGAATCAATAATAATTCTGAAATAGCATCTCAATATCCATCGGATCCCCGCAAACACAACATGTATGATTACAAATAGATGATCTTGATCATGAACGGAGCTCACAAGATCTAAACATGATAGCACAAAGGAGAAGAACCAGCCATCTAGCTACTACATGGACTCGTAGTCCAAGGATGAACTACTCACACATCACACTGGAGGCTTGCATGGTGATGAAGAAGGCCTCCAGGGTGAATTCTCCCCTCCGGTAGGGTGCCGGGAAGAGCTTCAGATCCCTCCCGATCTAGGGATGGAGATGACAGCGGCTACAGACTCTTTCGTGGAATTTTGATCGGGTACTTAGGGTTTCTGTATCGAAGGCATCTTATAGGAGAAAGGGGAGGCCAGGGGGGTGCCCTAGGTGGCCAGACCACCTCCTGGCGCGGGCCAGGCTTGGCCATGCGGCCAGGTGGTGTGGCGGCCCCTGGCCCCTCTCCGTCTCGTATTCTGGCTCCGTGTCCCCCTCGGTGAAAAACTGACTTTGGCTTTTGTCCCGTCCAATTCCGAGAATATTCATTTTCTGACTTTCCTGGAACCAAAAACAGCAGAAAATAGGCAGCTGGCACTGTGGCTCTTGTTAATAGGTTAGTCCAAGAAAGTGTATAGAAAGTACTCCAAAGTGTGGACAAAACATAAGAAAGTAGATAAAGCCAAGCATGGAATATCAAAAAATTATGGATACGTTAGCAACGTATCAACATCCCCAAGCTTAACTCCTGCTCATCCTCGAGTAGGTACATGATAAAAAGAAAGAATAATTTTTGAGGTGACATGCACCATCATAAACTTGATCAAAGTATTTGTAATACATTGATAACTGGGATCATAGTACTTCAATCATAACATGAAAGACAAAGTTATAGCAATAAGACAAAGCAACTATGTTGTAACATGAAAATGCACAAACAAAAGATTCATGAATAACAATGTTTTGCAAGACTTTTGTTTGTTTCACATAAAGAAAACATAACATAGTGGCATTCAGCTTGTCCCTCATAGAGTAGCAAACATAAATGCATAGGACACCTTCAAGTTCATAAGAGTGACTAGATACAACTAGTTTAAAACAAGCAATATCAAAGCTATGCATCAATCAACAAGTCTTGGGACAATGCACATATAATTAAGAATGGCCACTATGCTCTCAAAGTAGGTGCATAAAGATAGAAGGTGGAGACTCAACATAAAAGTAAAAGAAAGGCCTTCATAGAAGGAAGTAGGGGTTCAAGTCTCATAAAGAGCTTCCAAAAATTATGGTACTTATTAGCTTTTAGCTCTCATTGCCCCTATCATAAGCATCTTGAAGGTGATTAAGGTTAAAGTGACACAACTAAGAGGATATGCTTGACAAGTTATAAGCTGAAATCTCACGCCCCTTACTTACGAAGATCGATCCTCATGCTACTCAACTTTAGTCACAAGTAAGCTCTTGTCATTGTAAGTACATATGTATCATAGAGAACCGCCAACGGGGTACCCCTTGCACATGATACAGGAGCTATCCCATAATCAAAATGACAAGGCAAGCAGACAATGAGCATCTCACTGATCTTTTTATTTTCTATTTGCATAGGTTTTTATTGAGGATGCTTCATAGAGTGCTCATTATGGTTATGCTGCAAGTTTCCACCATGATTAGGCATGGCTTAGGCTAGCGGCCCAGGCGTTTCTCTAACACAAATACAAACTCCATGATCTTACAAGTTCCCCTTTTATTTCACACCGCCGGGATCCATAAGCAAAAGAAAATGATATCAACTAGGTACAATGTACAAGTGCAATGTTCAAAGCGTTCCCCATGATACATGGTTCTGCTAACTTCAACTTATAAAGCGCAAGCACATACACAACAAAGATGGACGCAATGGTTCAAGTTTATTAAGTGCAAGAAAGTAACGTGTGCCATCAAGTTCGTGAGAGCTTTAATCACTAATTTTCACATAACAAGTTTAATTCGGAAGGTAGATAAAAACATGAATATACTTGGAATAGCAAATGCTAACAGGTAGGTATGGTGGACTCTTTGGAATACCTTGGTTTTAGGAGTTGGATGCATGAGTGGAACTCACACTAGGTTATGGAGGCTAGCAAAAGACTGGGAGCGACCAACTAAGAGATCAATAATTGCCATAATCATGCAGGGCGACAAAACATCATTAATCAAAGCATAAAGTGATATTACAAGTCGAAAACTAAAGGATCATAAAGGCTATAGTGACTTGGGATAGTCATAACATGGTGTGAGCATGCGCCAAGTCAACCCAAATAAAGCATCAAAGGAGAATACCACAATACTATGCTTTAATATGCTAAAACAACGCATGATTCTTTCAAAGGCACATTAAGCAATCTCAATTATTTATAACATGTCATGCTACAGCAAAGATCACTAAGCATAAATCCAAAACAATATCAAGCATGGCATGACAAAGCATAGGCCACAGTCAAAAACAAGCTCCTTCTACCACTTAAGCATGAACTTTTCCTACTCTTTTCCAATCCAAACCAAACTATTTGAAAACCAATGTATGAAAGAGGGGGTCCAACCAATTTATTAAGCAAACTAAGAAAACCAAGAAAACCAAAACCAAAACGAAAAAGAAGACGCTCCAAGAATAACACAACTGTGCATGGAACAATAAAAATGAAGTGTTTGGAAGAAACCTAGGATTTATTGATGAAGAAGGGGATGCCTTGGGCATCCCCAAGCTTTGACGCTTGTATCTCTTGAATATTACTTGGGGTGACATGGGGTGGCATCCCCAAGCTTGATCTTTAGTCCATTCTTCATCTCATTACATCATTCTCTCCATAAACCTGAAATTTTTCCTTCATACAAAACTTCACACAATCTTTATTAGCAACATTAGTGCACTCAAGATAATAAGTCTTTGGGTTCAGTTTCAACACCAATAAAACTTTCATTAAAACACAAGCTACTGTAGCACTTCCCTTAAAAAGCTCGATTCCCCAAAAGAACTCAAAAACGAACCAACAAGAAGCAAATGCAAATAATGGCAGAAATCTGTCAAAACAGACCAGCAGGTAAAATCCAATTTTTTTGAAGAGCTTCTGTTGGTCAAATCAAAAAGTGTTGAACTAACGAAAGTTAGATAACAACTTGGGTCAGAAGCACAAAAGTTCACTTCTCAAAATGACGTACAAAGATTTTACACGAATTTTTACGGTGAAGCACAGAAATCTGTTTCGGGACAGCAACTTTCCCAATCATCACTTCTCTCCCATTAGAGGTTACTCTTGGCACAAAAAGCAAATAAAAAGGATAAGGAGCGGTTATTACTGAAGTAATAACTTGCAAGACTCATCTAAAATTTTTGGGTTATCTCCTAATAAGTACTTTTCTTTAACGCCTTTAAGTTAGGCATAAGAAGCAAGAAAAACATCAAGTGTTCTCAAATGAAGAAGCATTAAAACCAAATTTCTTGCCTTACCTCTCTTACTTTTATTCTTAACCTTGGGGAACATATGATTGTTTGGTGGAGAAGCAAAGTGCATGGTGCCCTTTTCCACATCTATTATTGCTTCAAGGAGTTTCAATAGGGATCTTCCAAGTGTGATTTGTCCTTTTCCTACACATTCAATAACAAGATAATCAGTAGAAACCATTTTCCCTAAGATGTTTGTAAACACTCCTTCAGATATTCCAATGGGTAATATTGTGGCATTATTAGCAAGAAATATTTCTTCTCCTCCTTCAGAAAGCCCCCAAAGATTCAAAGATTCATAGATATCTTTGGGCATAAGACAAAATTCAGACATGATATCACAGCGAGCATGAAAAGTTTCATTATATATAACAATATTTACTATAGGGAGCTATTTTGAGGGTTCAGAATTTTTTGGAACATACTCATGATGCTCTCTAAGTGTATTATAACAATCTTTTAAATTGGCAGTGCTGGTCTCAAGAGTATTCAATCTAGCAAATATGTTTATGAAGGAAGAATCAGATTTGCTAGGCAAGTTGTAAGTAAAGACCAAATTCTTTATGGCATTAACAGCATCATCCTCATTGCATTGGAGGAAATCTCCTCCCACTACAGCATCCAAAGCATATCTATAGCAAAGAGCAATTCCAAGGTAAAAACTGCTAAGGAACAAGCTTTGAGTCATTTTAGGTTCAGTTTTTTCATGTAGATCAGAGATTCTAGACCAAGCTTCTTTGAAACTCTCTTCAATTCCTTGTTTAAAAGTGAAAATCATTTCCTCAGGTGACATAGTGATTGGAGCAATGCTAGACATAATGGCAACTTAAGATAGAACTAATTTTTTGTGTGTTTTTAATAAATAAAGCAAACTAGTAAAACTATTTTTTTTGTGTTTATGAATAAGAAACAAGCAAACAAAGTAGAAATAAACTAAGCAAAACAAATAAAACAGAGTAAAGAGATTGGTTATGAGAGACTCTCCTTGTGAAGATGTCCTTAACTCCTCGGCAACGGCGCCAGAAAAAGTCCTTGATGGCCCAAAATATATCAAGCTCGTTGGGGAACCCCAAGAGGAAGGTATGATGAGCACAACAACAAGTTTTCCCTTAGTTATGAAACCAAGGTTTATCGAACTAGTAGGAGCAAGGAAACACCTCCAAGGTGTTGCTAGATGGACTTTGGTAGGGCGCACTACCGGCGCCAGCAGCAACGTGGAAACCTGCACAACACAACCACAGAACTTCGCCCCCAACTTACAGTGAGGTTGTCAATATCACCGATTTTGCTGAAAACAAAGGATTAAACGTATTGTGTGGAAGAAAGTAATTGCTTGCATAAAGTAAATAGAAAGCAGTAAACAGTTGTAGATTGATGGTAAAATAAAGGACCGGGGTCCATAGTTTAATCGTGGTGGCTCTCCTTAAGATATATGACATGTTGGGTGAACAAATTACAACGGGGCAATTGACAAACATCGAGAAAGCAATATGCATATACTACTCATCTTGACTCCTTTGACATTTGATTGGGCATTACAACATTATACATAGACCATAATCCAACTGCATCTATGACTAATAATCCACCTTAAGGTTATCATCAAACCCCCTCTAGTATTAAGTTGCAAGCAACAGATAATTGCATTACGCATTGCGTGTAAAGTAAACAATACGATTGTTCTATGAACAAAGGATTGCTGTTTTCTCCCTAGTAGCAATAACACATCTAGTACCTTAGAGATTTCTGTCACTTCCCTAGATTACTAGAGGCATGAACCCACTATCGAGCATAAATACTAACTCTTGGAGTTGCTAGCATCTACTTGGCCAAGATAGCTACTAACAACGGAAAGCATGCAAGATCACAAATAACAAAGACATGATAGAATCAATAATCAATCTGAAATAGCATCTCAATATCCATCGGATCCCCAAAAACACAACATGTATGATTACAAATAGATGATCTTGATCATGAACGGAGCTCACAAGATCTAAACATGATATCACAAAGGAGAAGAACCAGCCATCTAGCTACTACATGGACCCGTAGTCCAAGGATGAACTACTCACGCATCACACCGGAGGCTTGCATGGTGATGAAGAAGGCCTCCAGGGTGAATTCTCCTCCGTGGTGCTTGGGAAGAGCTTCAGATCCCTCCCGATCTAGGGATGGAGATGACAGTGGCTACAGACTCTTTCGTGGAATTTTGATCGGGTACTTAGGGTTTCTGTATTGGAGGCGTCTTATAGGCGAAAGGGGAGGCCGAGGGGGTGCCCTAGGCGACTAGACCACCTGCGCGGCCAGGCAGCTTGGCCAGTGGTGTGGCGGCCCCCTGGCCCCTCTCCGTCTCGTATTCTGGCTCCGTGTCCCCCTCGGTGAAAAACTGACTTTGGCTTTTGTCCCGTCCAATTCCGAGAATATTCATTTTCTGACTTTCCTGGAACCAAAAACAGCAGAAAATAGGCAGTTGGCACTTTGGCTCTTGTTAATAGGTTAGTCCAAGAAAGTGTATAGAAAGTACTCCCAAGTGTGGACAAAACATAAGAAAGTATATAAAACCAAGCATGGAACATCAAAAATTATGGATACGTTTGCAACGTATCAATTCCCCCTACTATAAATTGATGAACTTGTTACTCTTGGCTTCTTGGAATCCGAGATGGAAGAGATCGCCCTCAAAGCTCGTCCTAGTTCTGGTTAGGTTTCATGTTCACATTGGTATCCTCCAATTAAGTTGTGGATATTTCCACAACATTCATATGTAAAGGTTTCGATCGCCTCCTTCAAGTCAAGGCATAGTGTATCATGAGCCCACCTCAGTGGTATGAACACATGAGAATAAATGTGAGTGTTAGTGTCATTGGTGGCCTTTGTGGCGCCACACCTCTCCGAAGGGATGTACTTCCCCTCAAAAGGAATGAACTCCGAAAATACACCTTCGGTCTCCACTTCGGTTATTTCTATCCTTTACTCATTTGTATTGTTATTTACTTGTTTGCTTACTTTTCATATAGGGACATTCACCTAGATGTAATCTAGAGAATTTACGTTTATGTCAAACCTAATATAAAACTAAACTATAAATTGATTAGCGCCTATTCACCCGCCCCTCTTGTCGCTCATATTGGTCGTTTCAATTGCTACCAAAGCCTTGTATCTTTATTTTGGTCTTAACCTCCTAAGAGAGTATGCCTGACAAGGTGCATATAATGGAGATCATATCAATGACATTGAGGAGCTCCCACTATCTTGGAAAGATAACATAATGCATCATTGGACACATTGAGCAAAACCTTAATTGTTTGGAGGGAGGTAATGTTTGCTAAACACCTAGTCAGTAAGAAATAAGTGTCCAAGGTCCCAAAAGCCAATGTCAATTGGTAAACACCGTGCCGGTGGATGTTCCTCCCAAAGGACCTACATCGGTACATTAGAATACAAGGACAAACCCAAAGATGAAAGGGTTCTACCTCCACCTTCATATCATTCCCCAAACCATGTCAATGTAGCTCATATAGTATCGCAAGGCCAACCTACCATACTAGATGCATTTAATTTCCCTATTTGGCAATATTCGATGCATTCTCATCTTAGTAGATCATGCATTCATTTATGGAGAGTTGTGGAGCATGGATACAATCCTTATGATCCAAGCAACTTGATGGCAAGAGAAGAGATTAACGATCAAAACAATGCTACTGCCTTGGGCATGCTCCAAAAAGTATTGTACATAGAGAACATGACTCATATACTCGTTTTCTCCACCACCGAAGAATCTTGGAAAGATAGAGAAAGGTTGGAAGGAAAACCCGAACCAGCGCCCACGTCGTCCGCTCGGGCGACTCAGGCGGCGACCAAGCCTCGTCCTGCCCTGCCCCTCCACCTCCTCCTTCCTCCCCCGCCGCCACCTGAGGAGAACGATGGGCCTGCCCTAGCGGACACCGGTGAAGGTGGTGGTGAGGCTCCCGTTGCTCCGTTTTGAGGCGGAGGACTCCGGGATCTAGGCGGAGGATCTTCAGGCTAGGCGGCAGTGGCAGGAGCCGGCAAGGGTGGCTCTGACCGATACCCTCGACCTCACGGGAGGTGTGGTAGCGGGCGACGACGGTGATGTGGAGCTCCTATTCGGTTGTTTCGCGTCAGATCTGAGGTCATTTTCTGCCCTTCCTCTCTCTTGCTGGTTCCGGTGGTGTGCAGCGCTGCTACCACAATCCGGAGCTCGGTGGCCTGGTGGTTTGCTCTGGACTAGGGGAAACGCTAGGCTGGGGTCTGGCCTAGCGATGGTGATGCTGTCTGGCGCTGTTCTTCCTCCTCGGAGGCGTGGCTGAGGTCCCTTCTTTCTAGCCCTGACCAATCTCCCAGGCGAAAGCCCAAAATCTCTCAGATTGGGCGGTGTCGACGCAATGCACGATGATTTCTCCTTAGAGGCGCCGCCTGGGAGCTGCTTGGTTTCGGGTGGGGAGAGAGAAAGGTGTGAGATTTGGGTGGCTTTCGTTCTCGAGCGACAGCGGTTCCCGTGGCCTCGCCTCGTTGGCCTTCTGCCCCTTCCTCTATTGTTGTGCCCAGTGGATTTCCTACTGCTCTCGGCTGTCTTAGGGCTTCAGCGGTGTGGCCGGTGTGGTATGCGCTTCTTCAAAAGGTGGCCGTGCTCTGGGTCTGCTCTGCATGAGTCCAGCACCTCTCCAGCTATTGGGTGAGCTTCTGTCATGTCCGATGGTCCGACGCCTTCGAGCCTAGGCGAGAGGGTATGGGCCCTCTTTAGCATGAGAAAAGTAAGGTGTTTTGGTGCTTCAAGCCCTGGTTGTTCTCCTTGTTCAAGACCTCCATTCTGCTCCATGACAGTTCCTCGTTGTGCCTCTTCTAGTGGATGTCTCTAGTGCCGTTGAGTTGTAGTCTTTGCTTAGCAAGTGGTTATGTGCTTGCTTTTGTGTAGAGCTGTAAGCTTCTTCAGAGTCTTATCTTGTATCGTTTGGCCATGGTGGTCTTGTGCTGGTGGCCTTGTGTAATCCCTGGCCGGTTGATGGCTTCGTTAATTCAAAGCCGGGCTCGTCTCATGTCTACCATCTAGAAAAAAGAATCTTGGAAATCACTGAAAGGGTGTTTTGTGGCAACGAGAGCATTCCGTACTCTAAGTTTTAAGAGATCTAATCTAATTTTTTTCGAAAGAAAAATAAAATCCCTCGAAGAACTATACCATAGAACTATGAATGGCTATTCAGATGAAGGATCATGGGAGTAAAGAGGTGAATGAAACTTGGATGAAGTGCAAGTTAATGCAAGCCATCTTGCCATTTCACAAAGCCATGGAAAACAACATTTACTCAAGTACGGACTCCCACTACTTAAATTACAATGAGGTGTTGAGTGAGTTTGTTTATATGGGAATCATCGACAATACCCATCAGAACTCTTGCTCACAGACAGAGGTTGGAACAACCTAACCTGCTTTTATGGCCAAGGCAAGTTGGGTTGAAGAAGAAAGAGAAGAAGATGAAGTGGTATGGGCTCTCGAGGACATGACTATATCATGAACATATGGCCCTATCATCTAGGACCTTTTTGTGTAACAAGAACAAGAACTCGAGGCCAAGGGATAACTCAAGTAACACATCAAGTGGTTTAAGGCCAAGTGGTGGAAAAGTGAGTTCCTGCTACAATTGTGGATAAACAAACCACTCTATTGACAATTGCCAATAAAAGAAGAGAAATACCATGGAGGATGAATGATTCTCAAGGATAAGCAGTACAAGTCTTCTCCTAACAAGAACTCCAGCAACAAGAACTTCATGAACAATAAAACCCAACAAAAATATGTGTTGGTGTCCCAAGAGGAGTACATGTCCGGGGATGAAGATGATGAGGATCAAGGTGAGGTTGTGGGAGTGTCCACCATTGCCACCACCTCCACTTCCTCCACTTACCTCTTCGATTCCCCCAACAAGAACAAGGGATCCACCAACCACAAGTATCTCATGGCAAAAGCCACCATATTCTAACCTCTCCTTCCTCATCCACCATTCCCATGCATTTTATTTTCTATGGATGATGCAGGAAGCCTTAAGATTAAATTTGAGTTTGTGGACTTGGAGGAATTTTAACTAACATGCATGATGATACTAAGAGGCATATTTAGGCTTTCATGGACAAACTAGGTGAAGCCAAAGACATCATTGAGCAAAAGGAAATAAACCATCAAGGAGACCTTGGGCATGCTCGAGAGTTGGGATGAAAGTGGAGCGAAAAGTTTCCAACTTTTTCACGAAAAAACAGAAATGGAATGAAAATATGGAAACGGAAACGGAATTTTGCAAAACAGAAACGGAACTTTTTGACGAAAACAGAAACGAAAACGGAACTGTGTTTTTCGGCGGAACAGAAGCAGAAATGGAATTTTCGTTTCCGCCTAATATGAAATTTCTGTTTTAGGGTTGATGTGCATGGCCAAATCCAACCGACACAAAACATGACCTTGTCAATCCAAACTTGCAAAGTTGCTCATCCCAGTACTGGAGACTATATAATCCCTTGATGCATTTGAGGAGACTTTCACGAAATGATCATTCCCTTATTCCCTTGTAAACCTAGCACCATGCCATATATAACCAGGGAACAATTTTGTTAGTTTTCTAGAATGCTTGAGGTTTATTGCATGATTCTAGGGTTCTCTTTATTTCGGGTAAAATCTGCATCGTATTCGGTATTTATCTACTTCCTACAATATCTGCTTCTATTTTTGTTTCTGGGGTTTCTATATTCGTTTCCACTTCTATAAAAAAAATATGAAACAAATGCGGCACCACTCAGTTCCGTCCGTTTCTGCTCCGTTTTCATCCCTACTCGAGAAGAAGAACAACAATAAGAATACCTTGTCTGCTCTCCCTTCCCTAAATGCGAACTTTGTGAGGGAGGGGAGAAGGCATGTGAGAAGGGAAAGGCCAAAAATCAGGAAACCGGAGTCTCTAGCCTTGTTGCACTAGAGTCTCCAGTTGGATCATCTAGACCTGAGTCTCCGGTTGTGAGGTTCGGAGTCTTCGACCCTACGTACAATGACTCCATGGGCAAATATAATCCTTCTTATGTTCTATGGAGGGCTTATGATGGGCATGTTTATGCCAAATATGTTGGGCCCATATGATGGTTATATTAAATGGTCTATTTGGGTTCCTAAGATTCTTGTTAACAAAAGAATACCCATCCATAAATGGGTACCTATAATCAAGCAATACAATCTTTTAGGTGTATGCTTCTGGTGGAGGAAAACATGTAACTGATAGTGGTGCCACTAATCATATGACCGGAAGTAAGGGGATGCTATCATGAAAGCTTTTGGTGCACTACAAGCTTGAGATTGTTGAGGTTGTGATAGTGAATCGAGGGACATAGGTCCCTATATCTTTGTGGTTCTATGTACAACATATTTGGCGGTGTGTGTGTGGATCTTACTTAGAAAAGATACATATATAAGGTTAGGCGGCAACCTGTGGAGAGGGTGAAGATAGTGGTGGTGCTGCATGTGTTGTTCTGCATGAGTCAAAGCAGTGATCTTCTTAGGTCTGGGGAGGTATACCAGGCAAAACTCGCTCCTCTATCGTGACTCTAACATATCTCCCCTTAAGCAGCTATGTCTGTTGTGGGTGGTGTGGTGCTCTAGCAAAGCATCTTTCATGCTTTTTAGGGAGCCTATTACGAATTTATGTCTCCTCTTTGGGCATGCCTAATAGGATCTAGCTTGCTCGGTAGAGGGTGCAATAAGAATACGATATGGCATGGATCTTTTCGGTAGCATTCACTTGGTTTGCTTGTGTCTTGTCTGTCTTCGATTTCCGTTGCTTTTTTGACCGGTTGTGGGTTGTGGCTTCGTGCCTTTTGTATCTGGGTTTTGCCTGTTTATATACTAATTATTTGCCAATTATCTTCCTCTATATGAATTGCAGGAGCACCATGCATACCCTTCAAGTTTTCCAATAGTTTCGCCAAGAATAGCAAGAGCCTGTATGGTGCATCCGAGTCTCCCTATTATATGTGCTCAATTCCTACTATGGAGCTTTGGATTTTCCTAGAATGCATGTGATGGAATCCGAGTTTATGCTTTTCGGATGCCAAAGAATGAAGTAGTGTAGCCCCCAAGGCTCATGCTGGAATTTAACTTTAGTTAAAATAACAGCCCAAATCTTAGTAGCCTTCTGACTCTGGTTATTATCAGTTACTTGTACAACCAAGAATTGTTAAAAAATATAAGCAACAAGCGAAAAGAGGTTAAATCTCTCCGTCTTGAAAATGCGCAGCTCAAAGTTGAGAAGGATGAGACAGAAGGTAAACATTATTTCTAGCTCTCATGTTGTATTGTTTAATTTATGTGCCGAATTTTGGTTCGACTGACCTTTTCTTTGGCATTTCAGGCTTGCTAAATCAATCTTGGAAAGAGTAAACTGAAAGGACGATACTAATTCTTTCGCCTGACCTTCACTTTGGTTCCTATTCTTTAAAATTGCACGTATAAATCCTAAATCTTCGGTAAGTGATTCACGCGATATTACATATTACATCCAGTAAAGAAAGAGTTAATCTGTAGGCGCGGGTCTACACCGTAAACCAATGGTGTGTGCTATGTACATAGGAACAAACAATTCCAATCGTTGGTAACAATTCTAGTTAGGCTGCTAGTATTTCTTCCATAAAAATCCTATAGGTTGTACTAAAATCTAGGTTAACTATAATATCACGCTCAACTCTTTGCTTTTTCTTCAGAATCACATTGTAGAGGAGCATATCAAAGACATATGTACGCAAAAGTAGTAGAATCAATGCATAATGTATTAATGGGTGGTTACTATTAGTTTCTTCTATTTCAGTACCACGTATGTGGTATGCACACGTCATCAACTTAGTACCAAACCAATTGTAACTCGCAAGATACATTTGACCACGAAAAAATCAATAAAGAATATATACCATGCCAAAAGTTCAATTTATACTCTAGAAGTTTCCCTAAATATTCTTGCGAATCACATAGAGAAACCTCTATTAAGATATTTTTAGACAATATACTTCAAAAATCTCTATCATAATATCTATACAAAAATAGTTTATGTGAGTTGTCAAAAAAGTAATAATAAATAAAATGATGTCACAAAATACAATTGAAGTTTAGAACAATTTTAGTGCTTTTGAACAAAATATCCATTACAACTATATAACAAATAACGTGATAACTAATATTCATTAACTTTGTTACTTGGTTAGATATGTGAATAAGTAATATAAAATTATACTCATTGAAACTGCAGCATGCCAAAGTAAGTTTTATAAATGTGTAAAAGTTTAGTATAAAATATTTAATACTTTACTCCGATTTGGGTCCAAATTAACGTGGGTTGCTATGGGTGATTAAAATTTTGGTTTGCTAATTTCAAGTCGATCTAGGATTAAGTTAGAGCTCGGTTCATTCTAGGACTGTATGGTTTGCTTCATGATTCGTACATCCGAGAATTTCACATAATGTTGCAATTAAATTTAGTCGGCAACAGATCCCCGTTTAAATAGGCAACAGATCCCGTTGAAATTTCTCCCGAATTCAATTAGCCATCCATATCTTCAATAAGCTCACATGCATTCATTACCCCCTTTCAATTAGAAGCCATAGCTTCAATTAACCCACATATTTCCTTTTAATCTGCTCACAATCCCTCGGTTCAATCGTTGCTTGTTGATTTTCAATTAGGCTCACATATAAACTGGTGTTGCTCATTGTAACCCTGCAGGGTGGGACTACATGCGATGGTACCAAAGTTAGATTCTACGGTCAAAGCAAGCAAGGCTCGTTTGCCGTTGGGGGCGAGGCCTAGATAGGGAGAGGTGAGACCCTATTTGCAATACGAGCACTGGTCAGAAAAACAACCATGATCGACTCCCGGGCCTGACAGATTGAAAACTACGGCACCGGTTGTACCTTACGTGGTAGTTGTGGGCCTGACAGATTAAAAACTATGGCACCGGTTGTACTCTAAGTGGCAGCTGTGGGTAATACGTGGTTTTGTGAGAGGCTAAAAAGGTCTAAAGAAGTGTTGGACCTGAAGAAATAATTCGTTTTTTATTACTAGACTAGATATAGATTACAAGCATAAAGTCACATACACTAGAAACGGACGCTCATCTCTATTTCTGTATGAAGAGATAAAGTGTAAGGAGTCATAAAATACTCCCATTTCGCCCCAGCGACAACCCTCCAATGCAGCGTAGGGGTCGCCCATGCACTCTGATCCTCAATACGCCGGCCTGTTCCTGCAATTGAACACTGTATATTTTGTGTAGTTCCACTTCCACACTTAATAAAAACCAATCTCTCACACCTTGCCATCCATCCATTAATCATGGACCATCCTCTTCACTCAGCCCGGCCTAGACGCTCCACGTACGGCAGATCTAGATGCTACCGCTCCTCGCTCGCGCGCCTTGACGCACTTCGCACTTTGCACACACCCACGGCCACGGTTCCTCTTGACTCGCTTCCCTGCCCATCCCGCTATATAACCCCCCAGCCCCACACTACTCGGCACTCACCTCACAACCCACAAACAGCAAGTACAGCCATTGGCCACCCACCCACCCACACACGAGCTCCACTCACTAGCTACCAGCGAGAGTGACCAGTTGCATTGCCACTCCCACTCCTAGCTAGCTAGAGGCAACCAGCAGGCAAGCTATAGAGGGGGCACAGGAGCGGGCTGCCGGTGGTTCGCGGTGCGCCAGCTGAGGGAGGGGGGAGGTAGCTAGCCAGAGGCTCGTGAGGACAATGCATGGCATCCTGTGTTAACATGTACAACCCGGAGCACCACCAGTCGTCCTCGTCGTCCTTCATGGCGCCGCGGATGTCCTTCTCCAGCGACTTCGCGCTGGAGCCGCCGCCGGCCACGGCGCTGTCGGCGCGCGCGCCGGGGGACGCCGACTTCGAGTTCTCCGTCGGCGGCCGCCCCGCCATGATGGGCGCCGCCGACGAGCTCTTCTCCAAGGGCCGCCTCCTGCCTCTCCGCGAGGCCCCGCACGGCCGCCCCACCACGCTGCGCGAGGAGCTGCGCACCGAAGATGGCCGGCACGGGCGCGCGCCCCGCGCGCCCAACATCCGGTGGAAGGAGCTGCTCGGCTTCAAGAAGGCGCCCAAGAAGGCTAACGCTGCCGCCGCCGACGCTGGCGGAGCCGGCACGTCGTCCGCCGAAGCGCACACGGTAATTAATCAGTCACACACACCCACATCTTTTCTCAAGTACCCAAACTAAGTACTGCGCCGTACGGTCCGCGATAGTGGTATGCATTGTCCCATCCAGCTGTCGAATTGACATTTTTCGAATCTTCAAAACCACCTGCAACTGCAAGAACCCCTTTGTGCATGCCGTACTCGTAGTAGGGTACATTTTCTCTGCATTCAATCAGGGATTTCTCAAAGTTTGGAGCCGGAAACATGCATGCACCGCATATTTTCTCGTGTTTGTACTTGGTACCAGGACACACATAAAGACTGCACAGAAATTTTAGCAAACACTTACTCGTAGTGAATGACTAACGAAATGCGTGCAACATTTTCAGGATCTTGGAGGCCACGGAGGAGGAGGCACGAGAGAGTGAAGCAGGCGAGCAAGACCCATTGACCAAGCGAAATGGGGACATGAGGAATGATTAGCGAAGTAGTAGTACTTGATTGCATGATTGGGTGCTGGTGATTTGCGTTTCAGCTTTGAAGTCCATCGATCATCTACTTGTTGATGATCTGGCAGCTCAGTCATTCAGCAGTTCAACGGAGAGAAGCAAAGCATGTGCATTTTTACCTTTACTGCCCGGGCCTCCTTGTTTTATTTTTTCTTCTACTAGTGGTGGTCTGTAAAAGGGAATTTTTGCTCGTTAGCTCTTGGTCTGGTCGTCGCCGGGTAGATCGATGTCGTGTTGAGTGTAGTCAAATTAGTTATAACTCCTCTTTAGCTAGCTGTGGCTCTGAATGTTTTGTAGTATTGAGAAGGGGCCAGTTTTTTTTAAAATGTAGCAGCACTACTGTAGTAGTATTTTTTTTCTCTCTCACATGCATGGTGGTCCTTGTACGTGCTCCTCGTTGCGTAGCTGTTCCCATGCCTGTCTGCGATCGCCACACCCTCTGCTCGAGCTCCCCGCTCCCTTTTAATTCCCGATGTACTCAACAAACAAGTCTGCAGCTTTGCTGAGTTCAATGAAGGCCTCTCACTCTCGCTCTCAGCACCCTGCCGTCACATGCATGGTTTAATCCAGCGACCAGACCGCCAGACGCGTGCATGTCCGTCCATTTTTGAACGCATGCATGCATGCATGGAGCTACTACCATCCAGGCAGCAAGCCGCCGGTCAAAGCTGAGCTGGCCGGCTACAAAAGATGATCCAAATTACAATAACGTAGGAGTATACTAGTATAGAGACCACACCGCTGGCTTCCAAAGCTGGCAGGGATTTGTTAAGATGGAGGGAGCGAGTGGCGTGCGCCCGGTTCTGTTGTTCTGGCGTGGGAGGGAGGAAGCCAAAGGCCCAAAGGGAGCGAAGATCGATGATTGATTATCTAACTACGTAGTAAGCGTAATCTGTCATCTTGCGGGCGGGCCGGGACTGGAGAGTGGAGGAGACCAGACTCTGGAGAGAGAGAGAGAGAGTAATAAAGGTAGTAGCAGGCAGCAGGAGGGGCCCTGCCCTGGCTAGCACATCGATCGATCGATCTCCCGCAGTACGCTGTCGCGTAATGCTCCGCCCCATCCTCCTACCTGGTGATCATCGGCACAGTGTTCAGTTTAATGAGGTGCTGACTTAGCTGTCAATCGCTGCCGCTGCCGCTCCGGCCGGCTGCCCGGCCCCTCTTCCCTTGCTCCTTGCCATTGCAGAGCGACGGGGTGCCCTGCCCTGCCCTGCCCAGCACAGTAGGCGGCAGCGAGAGGAGAGAGCCAGCTGCGGCCTGCGCCTGCTGCTTGCTCGCCCCTCCTCTGAATGAATTCTGATTTCAAGTGAACTGGTCCAAAACATGGGGGGTAACTTTGATTCTGGGGCGTGCCTGGTCAGTACAACATGCAGATAACAGCGCACGCAGCGGTGCAGCTGCATCGCGTGCCCCGGCTTCAAGGCCAGGTGCTACCTCTGCGATGCGTGTGTACTAGGGGCTCATCTTGGTCAGATCGTGTTGGGCTAGGGGGGCTTGGTAATTAAGTGCATCTCCACAGTTTAGCGCCCACCCAAGTACAACGCGGGACAAGCGTTTTGGAGCCGCCGGTTCAAACTGCCGGCCCCCTGGCCTGGGACGACCTCCGCACAGCAGCGCCTCTAAAAATGGCCTCCCAAATCATTTTCGGCTTAAGCAGCGTTTATACTACTCCATCCGTCTTAAAATAAGTGACTTGTGACTTGAGTTTCTCTAGATTCGCATGTACCTATATACTAAAACGTGTCTACATACATCTGAATCTAGACAAACCCATGTCACTTATTTTGGGACGGAGGGTGACATGGGTATACCCTACATATACTCGAGCTTAGTATATATACAGCCTGAATACATAAAGGCCCACGGTGTCGCCTAGGCCCAAATGACGAACTCGAGTAACCTACGGACTCTCGATTGCTTGAAGAATAAGAAGAAGCTAAAGATAGAAAGTTTAAAGGGGAAAACCCTAACTTGTAACCGACTCGACCTGCTACCCGAGACCTAGCCTATCTATATAAAGGCTAGGAGGGGGCGGCGAGGAGGACACACGCAACCCTAGTTTTCACAACCCTCGCCAGATTGCATCTGCGCACTATTATAATCTTCGATTTCCTTGATAATTCCACGAGCAGACAAGCAGGAATAGGGATCTATACGAGGCCTGAACCTGGGTAAATCTTCGAGTCTCCTGTGTGCTTGTTTGCTAGCCGATAGATGTCTCTAGCGCTCCCTCCTTCTCCAAAACCCAAGTCCATAACAATGGGCATTGATGAGTTAAACCCTCGTCAATTGGCGTCGTCTGTGGGAACTGGGAGTGTTGATGTTGCGGCTTCTTCGGCCCCATCAACCGCGATCTACAACTCTGCACAATGGAGATTAAATCGACTCTTGGCGCGTTCGACTTCACAGTCCACACGCCGGCCACTCGCCCGACTTTCGAGTCCGTGGGCGACGGAATCAGCCTGGCAATCGGGAGCTTCCGCTTCCAAGTTGGTCAGATGGGCACGCTCCGCATGCCTGACCAGCCGACGATGCCGTCGATTTCCCTAGCATCGTGGTTCCTCCATCGATCGACACCCTCAGTGAGCTCAACGCCCCGACAATAGTCGAGAACGGTCAATGACGTGATCGCGACTCGATCTGGCGATCTAGTGGCGAAGATGGAGCCTACGACTCCAGATCTGAGAGCTGCGGGAGCAGCAGCTTCTCCAATCACTTCATGTGCGCCGTCATCAATGCAGGCGACACCTCCGCCAAACACGACAACACGGGCAATCACGGTAACGAAACTGACCCGCCTCTCGGTGGCAACGGCGACAATGGTGGCAACGGCGGCAACGGCGACAATCGCATCCCTGTCAACAATGGAGGAGCAGTCGAGCCTCCGACCATAACAAACGAGAAAACCGGCGAAGGCGTCGCGATCAGGCTCAACGAGCAGGAGTGGGCTCGCTGCCGCGAGGCCTTACAAGGCACCCCTCTACCCTTCGGATCTCCACAAGAACTGCTGATGGGATACCATTGGCTCCTGAAGGAAGAATTCAAGCGCCAAGTGCAAACAATCGCGCAACTCGAGGCGCGCAAAAAGGCGGCAGATGAGTCGAGCCTTCGACGTGCTGGGCTCTCCTCCCATGGAGGATCCTCCTCAAAGGGCAACGAGTACCTCGCAAACAAGAGGCGATCTCGGATGGCCCATCTCACCGAGCAAGAGCGCATAGAAGCTGCAAAGGTCCTCGACTTTAGCTCTATGACAATCGATACACGGGGCAACGTGGTCCCCAAGACGCTGTAGGCCGCGGTGACCGCAGCCACCATGTACCTCCTCAACAATTAGCCGCCAGCTAGAGATCCCTGAGCCGCTATGCACCGATCTACGATCGCGGGCTTGGGACTAGTCGAAGCCGCCCTCGACAAGGAGCCAACACCGGAGCCGAAAAAAGGCAAAGCGCTACTCCTCGCCCTCATCCAGCGACGACAGTCATGACATGTCTCGACGTCGCCGCTCACGGCGACACGACCACGACTATGATGCGCGCGACGGCCTCACACAACGCAAGATCGACAAATCAAGGGCGCGACGTGCTCGGTCGACTGATTCAGAAGACGAGGACGTGGAACTCTGTGGCATCAGATGCTTCAGCAGGGCCATCAGGCAAAAGTGAATGCCCAAGGGGTTTAAACTCCCATCGGAAAACCCAAAGTTTGACGGCCTACAGGACCCAAAGATCTGGCTGGAAGACCACATCTCCTCCGTCAGGCTCCATGGCGGCAGTCGAAGCACGGCCATGCAATGCTTACAACTACAGCTGCAAGGCGCCACCCGAGCATGGCTCAACAACCTCCCACGCGGATCCATTCGCAGTTGGGATGAGCTGGTTTACAGCTTCGTGCGCAACTTCAAAGGCATGTACAAGCGGCCTGCATCAATCGAAGAGCTGACATGCTGCCAGCAAAGATCGGGCGAATCGCTATGCTCCTACATCCAAAGGTGGTCCATCATCAAGAACTCCGCAGAAAACATCTCGGAGGATCGCGCGATTGACGCATTCAACGGCGGTGTCCGCTGCATAGAGCTTAGGGAGGAGCTGGGACGCTCAAAGCCCAAGACCATCGACCACTTGATGGAAATCGCGAATCGGTGGGCCGACAGAGAAGATTCGGTGAAAAATCGCGCTCACTCTGACGAGGAGGCAGAACTCGAGCGCAGACGCGACCGCCGAGGCAAATGTCTTATGCGCATCTATGATGAACGCGACGACGTCAACATGGTCGCAGCCGGCTACGCCGACAGACACGATGACAACCGCAACAGCGGATACCGCAGCGGTGGATACCGCGACTCCGGGAAGACCACGCAAGTGTGGCAACACCGCAATCGTGATGAGCCACCCGCGACATCCATTGAAGACAAACTGTCCGGGCCATGTACGGTGCACTTCTACATCGATAAGCATGATGGAAAGAAGAAGTCCAGCCACCTCCTCAAGGACTGGCGCGAGTTCCTCAAACTACATGAAGGATTAGCTCGGATGAACCGCAACATAGTCGAAAGAGGCTACAGAGCCGCTCCAGGCGCCGTGGCACATGGCGCTTCGCCACCGCCACCTGGAATGCCCCCAAACGCAGCTGCACCAGACCAGCACCAGGGAGGCGAACCCTACCCAAGGGCCATGGGTACCATGATGATCCAAAAGGGACGCCCCTCCAACAGGGTGTAGAAGGCCATTGATGACCCACAAGTATAGGGGTGTATCGCAGTATTTTCGAGGGAAGTGAAACCCAATTTATTGATTTGACACAAGGGGAGCCAAAGAATATTTATAAGCCTTAACAACTGAGTTGTCAATTCAGCTGCACCTGGAAACAATCTTGCTCACAACAGTTTATCAGTAGCAACAATTTTGTAGTAGGAATAGTAAAGTAACAGCAGTAGTAAAGGAAAGACGGTAGTAACAAAAGCAATAAACAGTGGGATTCGAGTGCGGTAGGCATAGGGATGGATGGACGGGCGTTGCATGGACAAGACAATCCACATAGCAATCAGAACATAGGGCAATTGCAGATAAATAAGATAAAGCATCCAAGTACTAGACAATCCTAGGCATGTGTTCCATAAATAGTCATACGTGCTCGCAATGAGAACTTGCACAACATCTTTTGTCCTGCCAGCCCATTTGCAGCGGGGCCTCTAGGGAACTACTGGCAATTAAGGTGCTCCTTTTAAGGTGCTCCTTTTAACCGAGGGGGTGCCTAGGACCACCACACCTTGTCCTGGCGCGGCCAGGCCCAGCACGCGCCTGGGTGGGTGTGGCCAGCCCCTGGCCCTCCTCCGTCTCGTATTCTGGCTCCTAGAGTCTTCTGGAAAAATAGGCACTTTGGCTTTTGCCCCGTCCAATTCCGAGAATATTCATTTTCTGACTTTCCTGGAACCAAAAATAGCAGAAAACAGGCAGCTGACACTGTGGCTCTTGTTAATAAGTAGTCCAAGAAATCATATGAAAAGTACTCCAAAGTGTGGACAAAACACAAGAAAGTGGATAAAACCAAGCATGGAGCATAAAAAATTATAGATACATTTCCAATGTATCAACATTTCCAAGCTTAACTCCTGCTCGTCCTCGAGTAGGTAAGTGATAAAAAGAAAGAATAATTTTTGAGGTGACATGCACCATCAAAGACTTGACCAAAGTATTTGTAAAACATTCAAAGATGGGATCATAGTACTTCAATCATAACATGAAAGACAAAGTACTAGCAAAAAGACATAGCAACTATGATGCGACATGAAAAGGCACAAACAAAAGATTCATGAATAACAATGCTTTGCAAGACGTTTGTTTGTTTCACATAAAGAAAACATAGCATAATAGCATTCAGCTTGTCCCTCATAGAGTAGCAAATATAAATGCATAGGACACCTTCAAAGTTCATAAGAGTGACTAGATACAAATAGTTTAAAACAAGCAATATCATGTTATGCATCAATCAACAAGTCTTGGGACAATGCACATAGAACTAAGAATGGCCACTATGCTCTCAAAGTAGGTGCATAAAGGTAGAAGGTGGAGACTCAATATAATGGTGGAAGAAAGGCTTTCATAGAAGGAATTAGGGATTCAAGTCTCATAAAGAGCTTCCAAAAATTATGGTACTTATATCTTTCAGCTTTCATTGCCCCTATCATAAGCATCTTGAAGTGATTAAGGTTAAAGTGAACAAACTATGGTGTACATGCTTGACGATGTATAAGTTAGGAATTTCATGTCCCTTGTATACGAGGGCCGCTCCTCATGCTACTCAAGTTTAGTCACCGGTAAGTTCTTGTCATCGTAAGTACATGTGTATCATAGAGAACCGCCAACGGGGTACCCCTTGCCCGATGATACGGAAGAATCCCCATATCAAAATGACAAGGCAAGTAGACAACGAGCATCTCAGCAATCTTCTTATTTACCATGGGAATATGGTGCTTTTTTCTCTCTTTCCTCTTTTCATAATCTCTTTTTTTCCTTTTTTTTCTCAATATAGGACTCTTTTTTATAAGAAGAATGCTTCATAGACGACTCATTATGGTTACTGTGCGAGTTTCCACCATGTCGGCATGGATTAGACCAATGACCCTGCATTTCTCTAACACATATACATAACTCCATGGACTTACAAGCTCCCCTTTCATTTCACAATCGACATCCATATACAAAAGAGCATGATATCAACTAGGTACAAGTACCAAGTGCAATGTTGAAAGCGTTCCCCATGACAGCATGGTTCTGCTAATCCCCAACAAATAAGTGCAAGCATATACAACATAGACGACACAATGGTTCAAGTTTATTAAGGGCAAGAAAAGTAAAGTGTGCCATCAAGTTCGTGAGAGCTTTAATCACTAGTTTTCTCATAACAAGTTTAATCTGGAAGGTAAACAAAAGCATGAATATACTTGGAATAGCATAAGGTAGTAGGTAGGTATGGTGGACTCTTTGGAATAACTTGGTTTAGGGAGTTTGATGCATGAGTGGAACTCATACTTGGTTGTGGAGGCTAGCAAAAGAGTGGGAGCGACATACTAAGAGAGCAATAATGGCCATAATCATGCAGAGCGACAAAACATCATTAATCAAAGCATAAAGTGATACTACAAGTTGAAAACTAAAGGATCATAAAGGCTTAAGGTGACTTGAGATAGTCATAACATGGTGTGAGCATGTGCCAAGTCAACCCAAATAAAGCATCAAAGGAGAATACTACTATACTATGCTTTAATATGCTAAAACAACGCATGATTCATCCAAGGAACATTAAGCAATCTCAATTGTTTATAACAAGTCATGCTACATCAAAGAATACTAAGCATAAAGCCAACACAATATCAAGCATGGAATGACAAAGCATAGGCCACAGTCAAAAACAAGCTCTCTTTACCACTTAAGCATGAGCTTTCCTACTCTTTCCCAAACCAAACCAAACTATTTGAACACCAATGTATGAAAGAGGGGGTCCAACCAATTTATTCAGAAAACTAAGCAAACCAAGCAAACAAAAAACCAAAACGAAAATGAAAAAGAAGACGCTCCAAGAACAATACAACTGTGCATGAAACAATAAAAATGAAGCGTTTGGAAGAAACCTGGGATTTTTATTGATGAAGAAGGGGATGCCTTGGGCATCCCCAAGCTTTGACGCTTGTACTTCTTGGATATTTCTTGGGGTGACACGCGTAGAATCCCCAAGCTTGAGCTTTAGTCCATCCTTCATCTCATTACTCATTCCTTCCATACACCTGAAATTTTTCCTTCATACAAAACTTCACACAATCTTTATTAGCAACATTAGTGCACTCAAGATAAATAAGTCTTAAGGTTCAGTTCTAACACCAAATAAACTTCCATTAGAACACTAGCTACTGTAGCACTTCCCTCAAAAAGCTCAATTCTCCAAAAGAAGTCAAGAAGGAACCAACAAGAAGCAAATGCAGAAAATGGCAGAAATCTGTCAAAACAGACCAGCAGGTAAATACGAATTTTTTCGAAGACGTTCTGTTGCTCAAATAAAAAAGTGTTGAACTAACGAAAGTTAGATAACAACCTGGGTCAGAAGTACAAAAATGCACGCCTCAAAAAGATGTTCAGATATTTTACACGAATTTTTTACGGTGAAGCACAGAAAGCTGTTTCGGGACATCAACTTTCCCAATCATTACTTCTCTCTCATTAGAGGTTATTCTTGGCACAAAAAGCAAATAAAAAGGATAAGGAGCGGTTATTACTGAAGTAATAACTTCCAAGACTCATCTAAAACTTTTGGGTTATCTCCTAATAAGTACTTTTCTTTAACGCCTTTAAGTTAGGCAAAAGCAAAAACTAAAATGGATAGAATAGAAGTAAGCGGAGATAATCATAGTGAAAACATTGTTTTGTTCAATGAAATACTTTTGTTAACAAGGTTAATCAGGTCTTGCTACCAAAACAATTTCATATGATACAAAAGTTTGTATTCCACTAATGATTATGTTACCTCAACCTTGATAGCAATGGTCCCAATCATAGTAGTTTCAAAATTTTCTCTTGGTATGGGACAATATATTTCTCCACTTGAATGCCCTCAACATGTTAAATTGTATTCAAACTATAAGTCCTTTCAATCTTCTTAGGGAAATAGACAGTGTGTTCCTTGTCATTAACATTGAAGGTCACCTTCCCTTGATTACAATTAATAACAACTCCTGCAGTATTTAAGAAAAGGTCTCCCAAGAATAATAGACATATTATCATCTTTAGGCATGATAGTTTGAGAGGATGCTCACATAAGAAATATGAGTTGAAGTAAAAGAGAGCATCAAGAAGCAAATTCTAAACACATTTAAGTCTAACCCACTTCCTATGCATAGGAATCATGTATGCAAATAAATTCACAAAGAACAAAGTGACAAGCATAGGAAGATAAAACAAGAGTAACTTCAAAACTTTC
Organism: Avena insularis; assembly: GCA_023614405.1. NCBI lineage: Eukaryota > Viridiplantae > Streptophyta > Magnoliopsida > Poales > Poaceae > Avena > Avena insularis. Next base: position 491,196,772 of record CM042692.1, on the reverse strand, counting down.
AGCACATAGAGAGGTATTTCAATACCATGAAAACTTCTACAACCATATTTTCCTCTCTCATAATAATTTTCAGTAGCCTCATGAATAAACTCAACAATATAACTATCACATAAAGCATGCTTTTCATGATCTACAAGAACTAGAGCTTTATTATAAACATCTTCAAAAGAATCCTCAGGAACATAACATTCATCCTCCTTTAGTAAGCATGGGGGACAATCAAATAATGTAAGGGATAAAGAGTTACTCTCATTAGAAGGTAGGCATGGGTAGCTAATCCATTCTTCCTCCTTTTGTTCATCACTCTCCTCCTCTTTTTCATCTAATGAGATTTCAGGTTCATCAATTTCTTCTTCCATAGGATCCTGCTAGGCATTAGTATCTTCCATTTGTGGAAAGCATCTATTAAAATATTCAAGAATATAGCCATTTTCATCCTTGTAATTATCAAAGCAAAATTTAAGTATACCATAAACCTCAAACTTATAAGGTGAATCATCAATATTTTATTTCAAGCAAACTAGCAAGTTCAAAAGCACCCTTCCAAGCAATAAATTCTTCAATTTGTTCCGCATCATAAAAGTCATAAATTCCTTTAGCATAGGAAGATATGGTATCATTATCATTATACTCACATTTAAAAGGGAGGTGTTTATACCTCTTTCTGAAACGAGATTCATCACAGCAATAAGTAACATTATAAGTAGAGCACACGTTTCTAGCAATGGTATACAATCTATCAATTTGTTCCCATAAGTGTTTCCCTTTTTGTGACAAGCGGTGTTCCTTATAATAATATTTTTGATCTTTCGTGAACCCACCTTGCCAATAAGCTTCAGTTTCAAAGAAACTAACCATTGACAACAAGCATGATAAGGCAAGACAATAACAGACCAACGAAAATAACAACTAGAGCAGGAACTACTTTTTTTTGTATTTTTGATAAAGAAACAAGCAAACAAGGAGAAAATAAACTTAGCTTGAACAATAGTGAATCCAAGTGGACTTGATAAATAAAGCTATGCTCCCGACAACGCGCTTGAAAATAGTCTTGATGACCCACAAGTATAGGGGTGTATCGCGATATTTTCGAGAGAAGTGAAACCCAATTTATTGATTCGACACAAGGGGAGCCAAAGAATATTTATAAGCCTTAACAACTGAGTTGTCAATTCAGCTGCACCTGGAAACAATCTTGCTCACAGCAGTTTATCAGTAGCAACAGTTTTGTAGTAGGAATAGTAAAGTAATAGCAGTAGTAAAGCAAAAACAGTAGTAACAAAAGTAGTAAACAGTGGGATTCGAGTGCGGTAGGCATAGGGATGGATGGACGGGCGTTGCATGGACAAGACAATCCACATAGCAATCAGAACATAGGGCAATTGCAGATAAATAAGATAAAGCATCCAAGTACTAGATAATCCTAGGCATGTGTTCCATATATAGTCATACGTGCCCGCAATGAGAACTTGCACAACATCTTTTGTCCTGCCAGCCCGTTTGCAGCGGGGCCTCTAGGGAACTACTAGCAATTAAGGTGCTCCTTTTAATAGAGCACCGGAGCAAAGCATTAACACTCCGTGAACACATGTGATCCTCACATCAAAGCCATTCCCTTCCGGTTATCCGATTTACATCGCCGGGGCCATAGGTTCCGGACAACAACGTGTGTATACAACTTGTAGATAAGACCAAAAACAATACTATCATAATGAATCAATAATATGTTCAGATCTGAAATCATGGCACTCGGGCCCTAGTGACAAGCATTAAGCACAACAAGTCGCAACAAAGTCATAAAGTACTAATAAATGATACTAGGCACCATGCCCTAACAATCTGATGCCATTACATGAACGATCTCTTCCAATCCCTACCATCCCTATAGCCTATAGCGGGGGATTACTCACTCATAGATGGGGTAAACATGGATGGTCGATGGAGATGATGGTGGAGATCGATGGAGATGGCTCCGGGGGCACTTCCCGTCCGTGAGTCTTAGAACAGAGACTTTATGTCCCCCGAATCTCCCCTTTGGTGGTGGCGGCGCTGCGGAACTTTTTCTAGAAAAACGTCGACCCCCCAGAGTTTTTAGGTCAGAAGGCTTCTTATAGGCGAAGAGGGAGACCGAGGGTTTCCTGGGGCCACCACACCATGCCCTGGCGTGGCCAACCCGCGCTTTGGGGGTGTGGCCAGCCCTCCTCCGTCTCGTATTCTAGCTCCTAGAGTCTTCTGAAAAAATAGGCACTTTGGCTTTTGTCCCGTCCAATTCTGAGAATATTCATTTTCTAACTTTCCTGGAACCAAAAACAGCAGAAAATAGGCAGCTGGCACTGTGGCTCTTGTTAATAGGTTAGTCCAAGAAATCATATGAAAAGTACTCCAAAGTGTGGACAAAACACAAGAAAGTGGATAAAACCAAGCATGGAGCATCAAAAATTATAGATACATTTCCAATGTATCAGCCATCACTCGCCAAGTCAACTTGGCCACAAACTCGCCACCAGCTACCACTGAGTACCTCAGCGGAAGCGAGTCCTGCATCACCTTCAACAAACACGATCATCCGCCTCAAGTACCTCGTCCAGGACATTGCCCCCTCGTACTCGAGGCGCAAATCGGAGGCTTCGACATGAGCCGCGTCTTCATGGACGGCGGAAGCGGCATCAACCCTATATTCGCAAGTACCTTGCGAGCAATGAGGATCCCTCTGACTTTCCTAGAAGCCTCAGACACAACATTCCACGGCATCGTCCTAGGAAAAGGTGTATATCCCCTGGGCAAAATCAACCTCGACGTTATCTTCGGCACGCCGACAAATTTTTGGCGCGAGCGCATCGACTTTGAGGTCGTCGACTGGCCCTCACAGTATCACTACATCCTCGGACGTGTCGTGTTCGCTAGGTTCATGGCAGTACCACACTATGCCTACCTGCAGATGAAAATGCCGGGTCCCAACGGCGTCATCACAGTCAACAAGAGCTTCGAGAGGTCAGACAGCTGTGACAGGGAATTCAACAGAATTTCCCAATCCTTCGGCATGCAGGAAGAACTCGTGAGACTAAAGGAGTCGACAGACAACAGTCTGCCTCCCCTGAGCTGGCCAAGTTCGCCCGATCTATCTTTTGACTCATCGGTGCACACAAAGAAAGTGCAGGTCCACCCATCGGATCCTGCCAAGACGACCCTCATCGCCAACAACTTGAGTCCCGCATAGGAACTCGCGCTCATCGAATTCCTCCATGATCACTGGGAAATCTTCGCCTGGTGTCCAGCGGACATGCCAGGAGTTCCCAGGGAATTCGCCGAGCACGCACTCAACATCAACCCAGACGCAAGGCTAGTCAAGCAAACAATCCGGCGATTATCTGAGCCACGAGCAAAGGCAGTTGGAATGGAGATCAACATACTCCTTGACGCCAAATTCATATGCGAGATCAAGGAAAGCACTTGGCTCGCCAACACGGTGCTAGTACCAAAAAAGGACACGGATATCCTGCGGATGTGCGTGGACTTCACCTCTCTGAATAAGCACTATCCAAAGGATCACTTCCTGTTACCGTGAATCGACCAGATCATCGACTCCACCGCAGGATGCGAGCGCCTCTGCTTCCTCGACGCCTACTCAGGCTATAATCAGATTCGAATGAAGGAGGAAGATCAAGAAAAAACAGCGTTTACAACGCCCTTCGGTGTGTTCTGCTACAACACAATGCCCTTCGGGCTAAAAAACGCAGGAGCCACCTACCAGCGGTGCATGCAGGCTTGCCTCAAGGACCAACTTGGTTGCAACATTCAAGTCTATGTTGATGACATAGTAATCAAGACCAAGGAGGAAGCCTCCCTAATCGATGATTTGGGCGAAACCTTCGCCAACCTCGACCGCTACCGGATCAAGCTCAATCGGACAAATGCGCCTTTGGCGTCCCATCTGGGCAACTACTCGGATACCTCATCTCCGCGAGGGGAATCGAGGCAAACCCGAAGAAAATAAAAGCCATACTGGCCATGGAGAAGCCAAAAAACATAAGGGGTGTTCAGCAGCTGGCTGGGCGAATCGCGGCCCTTAGTCGGTTCATCAGTCGGATGGGTGAAAAGGCACTGCCCTTCTACAAACTCCTCCGCAAAGCTGAAAAGTTCGAATGGACCAATGAAGCGCAGGAAGCATTCGAAGACCTCAAGCGCCTGCTATCCACCTCGCAAGTACTAGTGACCCCACAAGAAAGGGAACCGCTGCTGCTATATATCTCCGCCACCAACCAGGTGGTCAGCATAGTGCTCGTCGTCGAGCGAGCCGAGGAAAACAAGGTTCACGGGGTACAACGCCCAGTCTACTACCTCAGCGAGGTCCTCACGCCAACAAAACAGCGGTACCTGCACTACCAGAAGCTGGCATACGGTGTCTTCATGACCGCCCGGCGACTGCGCCACTACTTACAGGAACACCCAATCGTGATGGTCAACGATGCCCCGTTGGGGCATATCCTCAATAACCCTGACGCCACGGGACGAGTCGTGCTTTGGGGGATAGAATTGTCTCCACGAGATATTACATACGAAAAGCGCGACGCAATCAAGTCGCAAGTTCTTCCTGACTTCCTCGTGCACTGGATGGAGAACCAGCTCCCTGACAAACCAGATATGTCCTACCTCTGGACAATGCACTTCGATGGGTCCAAGCAGAAGGACGGAGTAGGTGCAGGTGTCATATTGACATCGCCCCAAGGGGACAAGCTGAAGTACATCCCGTGGATGCACTTCACCGCCTCCAACAATGAAGCTGAATACGAGGCCCTGCTACACGGGATGAGGATGGCAAAAGCCTGCGGCGCCAAAAGGCTCATTATATACGGCGACTCCAAGTTGGTCGTCAACCAACCAATGCATGAGTGCGACGCACTGAACGACAACATGATCGCCTACCGCGACCTCTACGACACACTCGAAGGGGACTTTGATGGCTGTGAGCTACGACACGTAGGCCGCGAAAGCAATGAAGAGGCGGACGCACTCGCCAACATAGGCTCCACCTGCGCCCCCATACCACCTGGGGTATTTCTCGAGCGCATCTGCGAACGCTCCATCAAGCCAAAGGCAGCAGAGAAGAAAACAAGCACAACAACGGACTCGGGGGCTACACCACCCAATGAGCCAATGGCACTCGACGACCTAGAGCTGGATACAGGACTCGAAGGACCAATGAGTGTCATGATGATCGAATCATCGTGGACTCAGCCGTACATCATGTACCTCCTCAGCAAAAGGCTACCGGATGATCTGACTGATGCACGACACATCGCACGGCGATCCAAGGCATTCGTTGTCATCAACGGCGAACTATACAAGCGCAACATCACAGGAGTACTCCAACAATGCGTCTCCATGGCTGATGGAAGAGTTGTTCTCCTCGACATCCATGAGGGAACCTGCGGACACCACGCTGGCAGTCGTGCCCTCGTGGCCAATGCTCTGCGGGCTTGGTTCTACTGGCCCACGACCAAGCGCGACGCCAAGGACATCGTCCAGAAATGCAACACGTGTCAACGATTCACGGACAAACCGCACGCACCTGGCGCAGAGCTCCGGCCAATCCCATTGGCCTGGCCCTTCGTGCAATGGGGACTCGACATGGTTGGCAAGCTCCCCAAGTCCTCACGAGGAGGTTATGTCTACCTCCTGGTGGCAGTCGACAAGTTCACCAAGTGGATAGAGGCCATGCCAGTGACCAATCAATCGGGGCACAGCGCAGTCAAGTTCTTCAAGTCCATCGTCTTTCGCTTCGGAGTGCCACACAGCATCATCACAGACAATGGAACAAACTTCACATCCAAGGAGTTCCAAGAATTCTGTGAGAATCTAGGAATCAACATCAGCTACGCCTCGGTAGCACATCCGCAGACCAACGGTCAGGTCGAAAACGCGAACGGGCTCGTCTGCGGTGGCATCAAGAAGCGACTCCTCCGGCCACTAACAAGCCGCGGGCCGCTGGCCAGACGAATTGCAATCAGTACTTTAGAGCCTACGCACAACTCCAAACAGTGCTACGGGCTACACCCCGTTCTTTATGGTGCACGGGGCTGAAGCGGTGCTACCCGCCAAGGTACGGTACAAGGCGCCGCGCATGGTCGCTTGCAGCGAATAGGAGTCATCTCTTGCACTTGAAGACTCCGTCGACCTCCTTGACGAGGCAAGGGAAATCGCCGTGGAAAGATCAATGATCTACCAGCAGAACCTGCACAACTACCACAGTAGGAGGCTACGCCCCGGATCCTTCGTCGAAGGCGACCTGGTCCTGCGACTAAAGCAGCAAGGACATCTCAAGCTCGAGTCCCCCTGGGAGGGACCATACGTGATTACAGAAGTAATCCCAGGTGGCGCCTATCGCCTTCAAGATTTAGAGACAGGAGTTGCATACTCCAACCCCTGGAACGTCGCGCAGCTGCGACGCTTCTACCCTTAGTCATTTTTACTTTTACATCACGAATAAGGCACTCAGCCAAGGCTACTTAGCCACACATTGTACTTTGTACTGTATCACGAATAAATAAAGCTAAGTGCCACAAAACTCTGTGTTCTCCTTATTTTTCCACAACTTATCCTGTCGGGGGCTGCGCCACCCTATACACATCTGTTCTACGAACTAAAACGCGATATCCTGAGTAGCTGGCACATCAATCGAAAACCCTTGACGCACATCAACCCAGTTGCAACGCACCTAATAGGTTGACAAGAGACCAAGATAAGCGCATGCCCAGGCTAACGAAAAGGAGTCGCATAGTGCAACACACTCACACACTAACAAGCTCTTTATACATAATCGACAGTCAATTATACACAATGTATATACAAACTTTACAACATTGGTACACTTATGTGCAGGATACAAACTAAGCTACTACTGCAACAAAAGAACATTGGTCTGCTCCTCGAATAAATTAACGATCTCCTCTACTGGGCGATCCACTGCTTGATAGTGCGGCACCATATTCCAAGCAGAACCTGCTGATGGCGCAGGTGGCCTAGCCGCAATTGCCGCAACGTCTACGTCAGGCCTATGCATTCGCACCAGCGACAGAGCGGCCTTGGCACCAGCCACCAACTGTTGCCTTACACACTCGCGAACCGCAGCCAGGTCTTGGAACTTGGTAAGAAGGGCCAGCAGGATCGATGGAGCAACATCCAGCGGAAACATCATTCGATAGATGTTCTTCAAGCATGACTGCGACTTCTTCAGAAAGTGCAGCACTCGCGATGCACAATCCTGCAGGGTCGCCAGCACAATCGCACAATCATGATCCACCCAAAAGTATCCACTCTCCTGAAGTTGCTCTTGGGTCAGATCATGCATGCGAATAGCAATCCTATCCTTCTCATCCTGCGGATGGCGCGCACTGACAACTATACAAAGCAACAATGGAAGCATAAGGACAACACACCATTGCGAGTGACTACAAGGAAAAGATAAGAGCAAGCAAACTAACACTTAAATTGGTCGCCCAGCTGCGTCATCTCCCCAAGCAGATACTGTTCTCGAGCGGAGGCCTTCTCTGCCTTTGACTTCCATACATCCGCGTTACCGCGGAGCACGAGCAATTCACGCTCCAACTTCTTCACACGGTCACGCAGTCGCGAAAGCAGCGACATCTCATCCACCCTGGAGCACGGTGGTGCCAAAGTATCATCAAAGGGCGGCGAATCCTGAGGTTCACTCAAAGGATCACTTGATGTACCCTACCACAAGCCAAGCAAGAAGCAATAAGAAGATCAAATCGACAGACAGACAAAAGATCCGAGTGCATTCAAGATTGGCAAAAGTATCAGCAGATACACTCGTCAAAGGCACGTTCTTGACAAAAGACATGAACTAATCAACTATTACAAAGCTACTGAGGAGCGATTGGCTTCTTTGACTTAGACGGTTTTGGGGGCCTCATCGAGTCCGTGGCGGTATCAGATGCCACTGACTTTCCGCCATCCCCTGATGCCGCAGCCTTTGCCGCCTTCTTGGCTCGCTGCAGCTCCTCAGAATACTTCGCAACTGTGTTAATCAGCTGCGGCCCATATTTTCCACAGGCAGTCGCGAAGGGAGCAAAGACTACCTGCTGGCCATCCGCGCTAACGGGCATCACCCTCGAAACCACTGCAGGATCAACTTCGATTCCGTGGGCATGCACCATGGCAAGTGACATCGACGCGCCAGCCGCACGGTGCGAATTCTTGAAGCTTGCAGGAACACCCCCGGCGAAGGACTCCACCAGCTCGTTCATGTTCTCGATTAGCTCAGCCTTGGGCATCAACTCCTCCCGGAGGCGACTGAGCACGCCCTTGGCCTTGGAGAGCATATCTTGAACGGCGGCGCTATGGTCCTCGACTGCTGAAAGCGCACCCGCCAAGATATCGTCACAGCGGAGGGCCTAAGGGTCAAAGCTCAAATTGCCAGCATCTGTACATAAACCCATACATGGACACGATAATCAGCACTAACGGCAAAAAATCGAACAGAGAACGATAACGATATCCAAGCAAGGTACCTGAGAGGTCCTTGACAATCGAGAAATGCTGTTCTTCGAACAACTTCTCCTTGGCTGCGATGGAGGCACGCAGATCCTCTTCACGCCTCCGTGCCTCGTCACGCGTCGCGGTTGCCTCATCGTGACCCTTCACAGCCGCGACGAGTGTCTTCTCCATGGTGGCGGCGTCGCGCAGAAGAGCATTATGTTCATCTACAAAACAAAAGGGGATTGACTGTTAGTCGACTACATAAAAACGATGCAGAAGAAGGAGAAGTGTAGAGCACTTACTTTCCACCACGCGATGGCGCGTCTCGACATTGCATCTTTGGCGGCCTATCATAGCACCTGCTCCGCCAAGTGGCGGCTTCCTTCTGAAGCTATCGCAAAAGGAAAAACAAAAAAGGATCAGCAGAAGTCATAGATAACATCGACTGCAACATCAAAAGAAGAAGCCCTACACTTACATGATCCTCCAATGACTCCGAAGTCGATTGGTGCGCAGTCATCCGGGCAACCATCCGATGCTCCCCATCATGTGGAGAGCTGGAAGAGTTGTGCCTGGAGTGGGCCACCAATGGAGGGGAAGGAGCACGCTCGACCTCTTTTTTGGCCCTTGAGGTTGCGACTCCTGATTCTTTCAAAAATTGGACGTCGCCAGAAGATGACGACGCCTCCTGACTACAAGACAAAACCAACATCAAGGACAAGGCAAATCCAGTGAAGAATCAAAAAGGACAAATCGAATACTTACCAATCAAAATTATCAAAGTCAAAGGTTGGCTCCCCCGACTCTGACGAGGACTCTTTTGGCAGTCGCATCTTCTTGCGAGAAGATGGCGCCACGACGCTCACAGGAATGGCAGGGATTGGCGACTCCGTACCAACGCCTGCACCTTCCGGAGTCGAAGGAGACGACGCATCGGAATCCTTGCTGCGCGAACGCTTGCGAGTATCCAGACTACCCGAATCGGGGGCTTCCTCCTCCACATCGGATAGGATGGTCGACTCCGACTCGTCCTCTTCCAAGGATTCGCGAGGGATAACCCCCTCAGGAAGAGGGGGCATACAGGGTGACACTGCCCAATCCTACATACAGACCATAATTCAGCACAAAGCAAAGAAACAGCAAAGAAGCAATCAACAAACTAAGCTACTACGTAGCACAACTGTACCTCAGGAGGAGGGTTAGAAGCGTCGAACGGAGGAACGACCAGTTCACTGGGGAGCACCTCCTTGACGGTGTACTTAGTCACAAGTCGAACCCTCTTATCTACTTCACTCATAGACATGCCATCGACAGACACGCGAGTGACATCGTCAGCGCCAGCCCACTGATACATGGGGTGGACTCTGGCTTGCAAGGGCTGGACGCAACGGCGCAGCCACGTGCGAATGAGGGCGCAACCTCCTTCCTCTTTGCCTATGCGACTCTCGAGGCCATAGACGCGCTTGTACAGCACATCTGTCTCCATGGACTCACCGGGCATAACCACATTCTTCCAGGAGCGCCTCCTCTTGCATGGCGTCAAGGGGTCGAAGGGCGTGAGTCTGAAGTGGTCTCCGTCGGCCTTCTGGTCGCGAACGTAGAACCACTTGTCCCTCCACCCTTGGACGGACATCATCAGCTTGATGTCGAAGTATGTGGCGGATGGATTGACATGGATTCCGCAGCCGCCTACATCGTAGACTACGGAACCAGATGCCGATTGACATTTCAATTCGAAGAGGCGCTTGAAGAGACCGAAATGCGGCTCGATCCCGAGCCAGCACTCGCAGAGGGTGATGTAGCAAGCTACGTGGAGGATGGAATTGGGGGACAACTGATGGAGCTGGAGCCCGTAAAAACAAAGAAGGCTCCTGAAGAAAGGATGCAGGAGCAAATAGAGGCCGCGAATGATGAACGCTAGGAACATCACTCGAAAACCGGTAGAAGGAGAGGGGATTACCTTGCCGCCGGGGACGCGCGTGTCGGCGACTGCGGCGGACAACACTCCGTCTTGGCAAAGAAGACGAAGATCAGAGGACTTGATGACGGATGGACGCCACGGGCCATTCATGACGCGGGTGCCCGTGCCTTTCTTCTTCCCGCCTGCGGCGGTGCTAGTGCCCGCAGCGGTGGAGCTGCCCTTCTTCTTCTTCACCGCAGCAGCGGTAGCCGCGGAATTGGCCGCAACACCTCCTTTCTTCTTCCCCATTACGCGGCGGCGATGCGACCGGAGGAAGTAGCTAGGAAACGTGCGGAGCTGGTCCAGCGCCACGGAGGAAAAAGAGCACAGAGAAAGCAGAGGAGCAGCGGCAATGGCGATGAAGGCAAAGGATGAATGAAAGTAGATGAGAAAACTACCGTCGCAGCGTCACTACTTAACCCCTGGAAGATGCAATCCAACGGCTCGAAAATACCCTACTGGACGCGTGGCGTTCATCGTGCTCGACACATGGAGGAGCTAAAATGCGAACCGTCCGCCCACTACTCCCATTACGCGCGGAAATCGAGGAGGCGCGGTTAAAATAAAGATTACGCACGCCCAGTCAAATCAGAGTCAAGGAGTGGGACCCACCGCTCGTCACGTCCCATCAAACACGCTCACGCGGGCAACTGAGGTCATGAAATCGTCAGCACTGACATCATCAACAACTATGCAGCAGAGGACTTCGACTACTTTAGTCCTTGCTCGAGTCTTCGACTCCACCAAGCACTCGGGGGCTACTCCCATAGGGAGCGCTGGTCGTGCACCCTACGATTTTTCTCTTTTACAGGAACATGAACAATCAAGGCAAAAAACCCAATCACTCGAAGCACGGTTCGACTATGGACATGGGTTACTCCTATAGGGAGCGCTGGAAGCAAATTCGACTAAAACAAGCAAGTAAAAAAACAGCAGTCGCAAAAGTTCTTTAGTCCCTACCTGAGTCTTCGAGTCAACCAGACACTCGGGGGCTACTCCCATAGGGAGCGCTGGTCGCGCACCCTATGATTATTTGTACAAAGTACCGTGTGTTGATAACATCCACACTCGAAGTTTATGGCGACACCGCCTCATAATTTTTCCCTACAAAGAGACCGCGTCTCCTGGGTGACCCGAATCGTCTCCGCGATGATAAAATTTAGATGCCGCGCTTACAGCGTGAATATAAGACCTGAATAAGGCCTGGCAACGCATTAAGCTATGCACTACTAGAAATATATCCGTGCCTGCAGGTACGATGAACATGCCTTGACGGATGATACGTCCAAAACGTATCTACTTTCCCGAACACTTTTGCTATTGTTTCTCCTCTATACTTGTGTGATTTGGATGCAACTAATGCGAACTGACGCTATTTTCAGCAGAATTGCCTTGGTGTCTACTTTTAGTGCAGAAAATCAACTATCAGGAAAAATCCCGGAAAATATGCCAAAAATCCTATTTCACCCGAAGACTCCAGGAGCCAGAATACGAGACGGAGAAGAGCCTTGGGGTGGCCACACCACTTGCTGGCGCGGGCCAGGCCAGGCCAGGCCACGCCAGGGGGTGGTGTGGGCCCCCCAGGCACCCCCTCGGTCTCTCTCTTCGCCTATAAGGAGCCTTCTGACCTAAAAATTTCGTGGGGTTTGACGTTTTTCCAGAAGGAGTTCCGCTCCGCCGCCACCACCAAATTCCACGAAACAGCACCAGAAACTCTATTCTGGCACCTTGCCGGGACGGGGAATTGGAGGAGATCATCGCCATCATCATCACGATCGCTTCTCCATCGACCATCCACATTTCCCCCATCTATGAGTGAGTAATCCCCTGCTGTAGGCTATGGGGATGGTAGGGATTGAATGAGATCGTTCATGTAATGGCATCAGATTATTAGGGCATGGTGCCTAGTATCTTTTATTAGTGCTTTATGACTTTGTTGCGACTTGTTGTGCTTAATGCTTGTCACCAGGGCCCGAGTGCCATGATTTCAGATCTGAACTTATTATTGATTCATTATGATAGTATTGTTCTTGGTCTTATCAACAAGTTGTATACACACGTCGTTGTCCGGAACCTATGGCCCCGAAGTGATAGAAATCGGGATAACCGGAAGGGAAAGGCTTTGATGTGAGGATCACATGTGTTCACGGAGTGTTAATGCTTTGCTCCGGTGCTCTATTAAAAGGAGCACCTTAATTGCCAGTAGTTCCCTAGAGGCCTCGCTGCAAACGGGTTGGCAGGACAAAAGATGTTGTGCAAGTTCTCATTGCGAGCACGTATGACTATATATAGAACACATGCCTAGGATTGTCTAGTACTCGGATGCTTTATCTTATTTATCTGCAATTGCCCTATGTTCTGATTGCTATGTGAATTGTCTTGTCCATGCAACGCCCGTCCATCCATCCCTATGCCCACCGCACTCGAATCCCACTGTTTACTGCTTTTGTTACTACTGTCTTTACTTTACTACTGCTGCTGCTTTAATATTCCTACTACAAAACTGTTGCTACTGATAAACTACTGTGAGCAAGATTGTTTCCAGGTGCAGCTGAATTGACAACTCAGTTGTTAAGGCTTATAAATATTCTTTGGCTCCCCTTGTGTCGAATCAATAAATTGGGTTTCACTTCCCTCGAAAATACTGCGATACACCCCCTATACTTGTGGGTCATCAAGACTATTTTCTGGCGCCATTGCCGGGGAGCATAGCTTTATTTATCAAGTTCACTTGGATTCTCTATTGTTATTGCTATCCATCCATCATGGGTAAGTCTCGTGATGGCAAGTTTCCTATTTTACCATCCACTACAAGAAGAGGTACGTTACGAACACCTCTTGCTCTTGATTCACCGTCTTATAAGTAAGCTCGTTACACCACCACATACACATGCTACACACACTGCTACTACTGCTGAATCTGAAACTTCTGATACTTATGATGCTGCTTCTACTGTGCTTGATAAGAGTGGTTCATTAGGTCCTTTCCTAGATGCTACGATTGCTAGAACTATAGATGGAAATACCGAAACTCCTAATGAAGGCACTACCACACCTGTTAGCTCACCTGAGTCTAGTGAGAGTTATGATATTGAATAAGGTTATGTTGAGATGACCGACGAGTTTATTAAAGAATGTAAGAACACCCATGATAGGAGCACTGCTAAGAGTCTCCTTGAGAGGCGTACTATTAGACCCAAATTATCTCTTGTTGCTAAGTTTGCTGCTTCCCCCATAAACATTATAGATGAAGATTATGATTTCTCTCTCGATCTATCTTACATAGCTATTGTCGAGAAAGAACCTTTTGGTGGGACTAAGAATGAAAGTGCGGTAGCACATATGAATGAACTTTCTACCATGAGTGACTTGTTTTCTGATGATATTAAGATGCGTACTTACTTTGTTGCTAAGATTTTTCCTTTTTCACTGAAAGGAGAAGCTAAAACTTGGTTTAGTAATTTACCTCCTGGATCTATTGATAGCCCTGAGTGCTTGATTAGTACTTTCCTGCAGAAATATTTTCCTCCCAGTGCTAGACATGCTATTTTGCAGGAACTTTTTAATTTTAAATAGGGAGAAAAAGAGGTATTGCCTAAATCTTGGGCAAGGTTTTGTGCTTTGATTCATGCACATGTTGGAAGTCCATTACCTAAGAATGAGCTTCTTGATATGTTTTATAATGGACTAACCGAGGAATCTAGGACATACCTAGATAGTTGTGCTGATTGTGTTTTCAGGAATAGGACTCCTAAGGAAGCTGAGGAATTAATGGCTAAAATAAGCAAGAATTATGAAGATTGGACTCCTCCTAAACAAGCTATACCTGAAGTAATTGTACCTGAACTATCTATTCCTAAGCCTATTCCAACATCAAAGAAGAGGGGAGTTATTGAATTAAATGATGAAGTGATGAAGGAAGCTAAGAAATGTCTTAAGGAGAAGGGAATTAAAGCCGCAAATGTCAAGAATTTACCTCCTATAGAAGAATTATGTAAGCCTATTCCCTACTCACCCACTATTGAGGTACACTCTCTTCAACACTTTGATGAAGGTGATATCCCTTAAGCTAAACCTCCTGATCAATGCTTAGAAGAATTTGGTATCTTTATTGTTAAGCAAGATAACTTTAATAAAAGGGTGCAAAATCATCTAATGGAAAACACTAGAGCTATTGTTGAGTTGAAAGATATTGTGGAAAGAACCTCTAATGATGTTAAAATGATTGTTAAACACTTTCAAATGGTTCAAACTCAAATAGATCAACTCGTTAAAGTGCAAAATGACTTGCTAGTTAATGCTGCTAAAGAAAAACATGCTTATGAAATTAGAACTAGAAGTGGTACTGCTACCCAGGATCCTCTATATCCCGAGGGGCATCCCAAAAGAATTGAGCGGGATTCTCAACAAGCTGAAAATAGTGGTTCTACTCGTAAGAAAAGGAAGAAGAAACATAAAACTGTTGAAGAACCCTCGGAACCTGCTATAGATCCTAATAGTATATCTATCTCTGATGCTGAAACTGAAAGTGGTAATGAAGAAAATGAAGTTCCTAATGAAGAAAAAGTTGAAGAATAACATGAAAACCACACTAAGACTACTAAATACACCAAAGAAGATTTTATTGCTAAGAAACATGGTAGTGAAAGAGAACCTTGGGTCCAAAATCCTATGCCTTTCCCTGATAAGAAACACAAGTCAAAGGAAGATGAACACTATAATAAGTTTTGTGAGTGGATGAAGCCTTTATTCTTGCAAATTCCTTTGACTGATGCTATTATGTTGCCTCCTTACTCAAAGTATATGAAGGACATTGTCTCGAATAAAAGGAAGATCACTAATGAAGAAATCTCTACTTTGCTTGCTAATTATTCTTTCAATGGTAAGGTTCCTAAGAAACTTGGAGACCCAGGGATTCCAACTATCCCTTGCTCTATTAAGAACAGTTATGTTAGAACTGCTTTGTGTGATTCAGGAGCTAGAGTTAGTGTTATGCCTTTCTCTCTCTACAAGAGGCTTCAGCTTGAAAAATTGATACCAACTGATATATCTTTGCAAATGGCTGATAAGTCTACCACTATTCCTGTGGGTATATGTGAGGATGTACCTATTCAGGTGACTCATAATTGCTTGATATTAACTGATTTTGTTGTGCTTGAAATGCCTGAAGATGATAATATGTCTATTATTCTTGGGAGACCTTTTCTTAATACTGCAGGAGCTGTTATTAATTGTAATCAAGGAAAGGTGACCTTCAATGTTAATGACGAGGAAAATACTGTCTATTTCCCCAAGAAGATTGAAAGGACTTATGGTTTAAATTCAGTTGAACATGTTGAAGGCATTCAAGTTGGAGAAATATATTGTCCCATACCAAAAGAAAAATTTGAAACTATTATGATTAGGACCATTGCTATCAAGGTTGAGGTAACATAATCATTAATGGAGTACAAAGTTTTGTATCATATGCAATTGTTTTGGTAGCAAGACTTGATCAACCTTGCTAACAAAAGGATTCCATTGAACAAAACAATGTTTTCATTATGATTATCTCCGTTTATTTCTATCCTTTGCATTTTAGCTTTTGCTTTCATTTAGTTTTCTTTGTGTTGTTAGTTGCTTGCATGCTAGAACTTCTGTAGTTCTAGCCTTGTTTTGTCCTTGCATCATGTTTCCAAAAGAAAAAAAATCTGTCTGTCAGAAAAATCATTCTTCTATTTCTGAAAAAAAGCCCAAAAATAAAGTGTCTCGAAAAATTCCAGAAAATTCATATTAAATTTTTACGTGAAAAAAGGGGCAGAGTAGTTCCTGGTAGGTACCAGGGGGCCCACCAGGCAGGCACACCATGTGGTGGCGCGGCCAGCCCTAGGTTGGCGCCATGCCCTGGTGTGGGCCACCCCTGGCCTCCCTCTTACTCTCTCACCTGCCACTTTCTTCTCTCTCCCGAGTAAGCTCCAGTTCATAGCTCAAAATCACGTTCTTTCTGTGCTTGCTCTTGATTTCTTCGATCTTCTTGCTCAGCCCATCTTTCTTGCTGAAATTTGGAGCAATTGTTCCTTGGTATGTGACTCCTCCCCTTGTCCAAGTAGATTTGTGTTTAGTGGATTATATGTTGAGTATTTTGCTGCTGTAGATGACTGGTTATGAGAGCTTGTAAGCTTGTTTGATGCTTAGAGATATAGTTTTGATGCATGTTTAGGCCTCTTGCAAGTCCCTATGAGTAGAATCCTGTATTATATTTACTTTGCAATCACTTGTTTAATAGGTATTTAAATTTCAGAATAGCAAGCATGAACAACCACACTTTTGGAGAGATATTTGAGAGTGATGCAGCTAGGAGGTCGAGGCCCTCAAGAACAGCCTCTCAAGCTAGGCCTTCATACAATGAAGACATCATTGCAACATGTATTGGCAGTGAAAGGGATGATGGAGATGCTCACCCATCCTCTTTTCCTTGTTTTACTTTCTTGCAAGCTGCAGGTATTCTTGATGATTTCTTGCTACTGATTGAGAGGGTTGACTTGACCTCTTATATGCAAGATGAGAGTGCACAATATGCTTTGCTCACCAAAACTTTTGTTGAGAGCTTCTCATTTACTAACACATCCTATCAATCTACTGTCTCTTTTAAAATCTATGATATGCCCTTCACCATGCCTTTGGAGAGATTTTGCAGTATTGTAGGTGTGCGTATGACAGGGACCGTGAAGAAAATTCAAGGGCGACCCGCTGATTTGTTGGAGCTTTACCGAGGGGTGACCAATGATGATGATGGCGTGGTATGACGGAAAGATAAGAAATATCCAACTCCCTGCTCTTAGATACTTTGCATACTATCTTGCCACTAGTGTATTGGGTAGGGAGAACACTAGTAATATCTCCAACTATCAC
Organism: Avena insularis; assembly: GCA_023614405.1. Lineage (NCBI taxonomy): Eukaryota > Viridiplantae > Streptophyta > Magnoliopsida > Poales > Poaceae > Avena > Avena insularis. The sequence goes on along the minus strand of CM042692.1, from coordinate 491,179,422 downwards.
TTAGCTTTCCTTGCTGCTGCGCTCAACAATGATACTCGGTACAATCTTGGTTTGCTTATTGCTCGCCGCCTAGCTGCTAGGGGGCCTATCTATGGGGGCATCATTACCTCGCGTGTAGTCAATGCATTAGGCCTTCCAGTGGCTCCTGATCATGCTATGTTAGCACCACAGAGGCTCGACCTTGTTGCCATGAAAACTCATCATTTTGTCACTGCTACCTCTGATTTGAACAATCTAGTATATAGGATGCTTTTCACTGACGGGGATGAAAGGGAGATCCTTTTGCCACAGCCTGCTTTGTTTAGTGTTGACAGGAGACCGTGGTCGCGCTCCAAGGAGGAGGTGGACGAGCAGCTTTGCTTGTTGGTTTTCCACGAGCAGCACCAGGAGGATGCGCCCTCCTATGATTACTCCACATATTACGGAGGGGCGTACTCGGGCTCGCACCAGGACGAGGGTACCTCCTCATCGTACCCTGGTGATACTTCATCCTGGCCAGCTTGGGATTGATACCCACTTAGGCCAAAAGCCTAAGCTTGGGGGGAGGTACGCCGACACCGCACTCATCTCCATATCATGTTGTGTCGGTACTTTGTATATTCATGTTTTCGTTCTCTTTTTAGTTTTCGTTCTTCTTTGCTTTTGCTTTCTAAAAACACAAAAAGACCAAAAATATTTTTGTTGTTTCTCTTTGGTTTGTTTCTTCTTTTTGCCTTGGTTTGTTTTTCCCTTTTTGCTTTGTTTGAACTATTCGAAAAACCCAAAAAGATTTTTCTTTGCTTGTTTTTCTCTTTTGGTTCTTATTTAAAAATCGAAAACACCAAAAATATTTGTCGTTCTTCTTTGGTTTTTGCGAGTTTTCTACAGGGTTCGGCAGTTCTCAGTGGATTATTGGTTTCATATTATTATTCAAGCCACACAAGTGAAGAGCAATAATGAGGATCAATGACAACTTGAGGCGTGGTAAGGGGCTGGTAACGAACTCTATTTGTTTTCATTTTTGTACATATACTCATCACTATGGGCATGCTTAGTCTGTTCATGTAGAGTGTATGTGTTTCTTTGGATGCTTAGTAGTTCTTGCTTTCTTATGATTAGCTCCAGCTCGCTAATAGTTTGTAGCATGTCTCATTAATGTTTGCTTGCATTTCTCTATTCATAAATTGGTATGACACCGTGGTATCCTCCTCTGAATGTTTCATTTGATTGACTTGGCACATGCTCATGCATGCACATGACTGTAATAATCAGTTAAGCCTCGATGAATTATTTTGCCTTGAGGATCTTGAATCACTTTCATGCCATGATTAGTCCTGTTTTGTTGCAAGCATGATAATGACAGCTATTGCTCTCTCGTTTGTCGCTCCCTTACTATTGCTAGCCTTCACTTCCACTGAGTGTTTTACTCATGTTTCCAACTCCCTAAACCAAATATTCCCAAAGTGTCCACCATACCTACCTATTAGCATCACTTGCTACTCTCGTGCATATTCATTATGCCTTGTTTTCTTCCGAATAAAATGTTTGCTTGTAATGGGAAAATTAGTCAGTAAAGCTCTCACGAACTTGATGGCACACTTTATTTCCTGCACTTAATAAACCTGAACCATTGTGAACTCTCCATGAAATTTATATGCTTGCAAATTATAGGCTGGGAATTAGCAGAACCATGCTGTCACGGGGAACGCTTTCAACACTTGTAAATATATACCCAGTTGATACCTTGCTCTTTTGTTTGCGGATGTCATCGGTGTGAAATAAAAGGGGAGCTTCTAAGTCCATGGAGTTATGTATGTGTGTTAGAGAAACACCTGGGCCGCTGGTCTAATCCATGCTAACATGGTGGAAACCTGCAGCGTAACCATAATGATATCTATGAAGCATTCTTCTTATAAAAATAAAGAGAGATAGCTATTGAGAAAAAAGAAGAGTTTTATGAAAAGAGGAAAGAGAGAAAAAAGCACCATTTTCCCATGGTAAATAAGAAGATTGCTGAGATTCTCATTGTCTGCTTGCCTTGTCATTTTGATATGGGGATTCTTCCGTATCATCGGGCAAGGGGTACCCCGTTGGCGGTTATCAATGATACGCACATACTTACGATGACAAGAACTTACCGGTAACTAAAGTTGAGTAGCATGAGGAGCGGCCCTCGTACTCAAGGGACTTGGGATTTTCAGTTTATAGTCTATCAAGCATATAACTCAGATTGGACCTCACTTTCACCTTAACCACATTAAAGATGCCTATGATAGGGGCAATGAGATCTCAAAGCTAACAAGTACCATACTTTCAGCATTTGGAAGCCTTTCAAAATTATTCAAAACCTTTTCCTTTACTTGTTGAGTCTCCACATATTCTCTGAGCACCTCCTTGAGAGCATAGTTGTCATTCTTTGTGTTTGGTCCAATACTTGATTATTTGTGTTATGACTTTGATGCTTGAATTCTTGATATCTTTACTTCTAGTCATCACTTGAACTTCAGAGGTGCCTGGACATTCATAATCAAAGGCAAGCGAGATACCACTCTATCATACCTTTTTATGAGCATTGTAATGTTGCTTATGTTCGTGCTTTATGCTACTTATTATTCTTGAGTTGGAATCTCTTCATAGCTTGCAATGACTATTAAGTAGACTTGGTTGCATACCCTTTATTATGAATTGTCTAAGTAGTTGATCACATTGCTGAGAATATTTACATCATATGAAGCAAATGTGTTCGTGAAAGTTCTTTTATCGCACTCAGTTTTCAACTGAATTGCTTGAGGACAAGCAATAAGCTAAGCTTGGGGGGAGTTGATATGTCCAAAATGTATCTACTTTCCTGAACAATTTTGCTATTGTTTCTCCTCTATACTTGTGTGATTTGGATGCAACTAATGCAAACTGACGCTATTTTCAGCAAAATTGCCTTGGTGTCTACTTTTTGTGCAGAAAATCAACTATCAGGAAAAATCCCGGAAAATATGCCAAAAATCCTATTTCACCCGAAGACTCCAGGAGCCAGAATACGAGACGGAGAAGAGCCCTGGGGTGGCCACACCACCTGCTGGCGCGGGCCAGGCCAGGCCGCGCCGAGGGTGGTGTGGGCCCCCCAGGAACCCCCTCGGTCTCTCTCTTCGCCTATAAGGATCCTTCTGACCTAAAAACTTGGGGTTCACGTTTTCGAAGGAGTTCCTCCGCCACCACCAGATTCCACAAAACAGCACTAGAAACTCCGTTCTGGCACCCTGCTGGGACGGGGAATTGGAGGAGATCATCGCCATCATCATCACCATCGCTTCTCCATCGACCATCCATGTTTCCCTCATCTATGAGTGAGTAATCCCCCGCTGTAGGCTATGGGGATGGTAGGGATTGGATGAGATCGTTCATGTAATGGCATCAGATTGTTAGGGCATGGTGCCTAGTATCTTTTATTAGTGCTTTATGACTTTGTTGCGACTTGTTGTGCTTAATGCTTGTCACCAGGGCCCGAGTGCCATGATTTCAGATCTGAACTTATTATTGATTCATTATGATAGTATTGTTCTTGGTCTTATCAACAAGTTGTATACACACGTCGTTGTCCGGAACCTATGGCCCCGAAGTGATAGAAATCGGGATAACCGGAAGGGAAAGGCTTTGATGTGAGGATCACATGTGTTCATAGAGTGTTAATGCTTTGCTACGGTGCTCTATTAAAAGGAGCACCTTAATTGCCAGTAGTTCCCTAGAGGCCCCGCTGCAAACGGGCTGGCAGGACAAAAGATGTTGTGCAAGTTCTCATTGCGAGCACGTATGACTATATATGGAACACATGCCTAGGATTGTCTAGTACTCGGATGCTTTATCTTATTTATCTGCAATTGCCCTATGTTCTGATATGTGAATTGTCTTCTCCATGCAACGCCCGTCCATCCATCCCTATGCCTACCGCACTCGAATCCCACTGTTTACTGCTTTTGTTACTACTGTCTTTGCTTTACTACTGCTGCTGCTTTACTATTCCTACTACAAAACTGTTGCTACTGATAAACTGCTGTGAGCAAGATTGTTTCCAGGTGTACTGAACTGACAACTCAGTTGTTAAGGCTTATAAATATTCTTTGGCTCCCCTTGTGTCGAATCAATAAATGGGGTTTCACTTCCCTCGAAAATACTGCGATACACCCCTATACTTGTGGGTCATCAAGACTATTTTCTACGGACGCGTCGAGTGCTCACACCCATATACTGGAATTCGACTCCTATAAGACCTCCGCGGCTTGAGTCGAATTACACCAGCACTTTTCCGGATTCGAGTCCAGGGACTCAAATTCGAGTAGGTGGCGTTGTTTTACCCTAAGGTAGTTAACTGATACCGATACATCGGTTAAAATCAGGCACGCATATCAACAATCCCTATGACATAAACAGAACAGTCGAAAAATGTACTCAGTCATGTACTCGAAAGGCTTCATAAAGTCTCCAGTCGAATCTATGATTCCACTAGACACTCGGGGGCTACTGACATGGGTATACCCTATAGGTACTCGAGCTTAGTATATACAGCCTGAATACATAAAGGCCCACGGTGTCGCGAAGGTCCAAATGAAGAACTCGAGTAACCTACGGACTCTCGATTGCTTGAAGAACAAGAAGAAGCTAAAGATAGAAAGTTCAAAGGGGAAAACCCTAACTTGTAACCGACTCGACCTGCTACCCGAGACCTAGCCTATCTATATAAAGGCTAGGAGGGGGCGGCGAGGAGGACACACGCAACCCTAGTTTCCACAACCCTCGCCAGATTGCATCTACGCACCATTGTAATCTTCGATTCCCTTGATAATTCCACGAGCAGACAAGCAGGAGTAGGGACCTCTCGAGGCCCGAACACAGGTAAATCTTCGAGTCCCCTGTGTGCTTGTTTGCTAGCCGATAGATGTCTCCAGCACTCCCTCCTTCTCCAAAACCCAAGTCCATAACAATGGGCATTGATGAGTTAAACCCTCGTCAGAGGGGGTACATAGTTTGAACGAAATAAATAGAAAATTGCATGGGCTTTCCTTTGTCGCCGTTGTTTCCTAGGCCCTCGTCGCCTCCGTGGCTTCCTTGGTCTGCCGGTGCCTCTCCGCCTCGGTAGAGCGTCTTTGGAGCTTGGCGAGGGTCATACAACCTTGATCCTCGGCGGCCTCCCTCCTCCCTCTCGTCGTGGTAGCCTATGCGGCTGACTCCCTATCCGACAGCCTCGCGCAGTTGCCGGATTTTCTCTAGCACAGCCAGCGACGTAGTCAACCTTGCGAGCGGGGTGGAGACACTATGCGTGAAACCACGGAAAGCGGTAGGCAAACGAGCGCGTAGCGGAAGGGTGAGTGGGTGGGGAGGCCACGTCATTAACTCCGGTGTTGGAAGACGAGCCGTCACAGATTAGGAAACAGCGGGTGTTTTTACATCAATGACATGGGGCACTGGTGCGTTGGTTGCCAAAGGGGCTGACCTAGATCCAAAACCCTTTAGGCCTTGTTTGGTACTAGTATTTTTTGTAGGGATTAGCAGGGATAATACCCAAGGGTGAAACCCTCACCATCACCCAAACCCCTCTAATCTTCACAAAACCCCAATCCCCACCAATCCACTAGGTATGGGTAGTGTATTGGATATTGGAAAAAAATACACTAAAACTTAGGGAAAAGTGGGGATAAGCGGGAATTAAAGTAGCCCAATACTCTAGAACCAAACATGTTTTTAGCCATAGGTGAAGATTTGGGGTTTGATGGGGATTATCCCCTCTAATCCCTACAAATACACCAGTACCAAACAAGGCCTTAGGGGGCTTTGGGAGGGGGCAGTGGAGATGTCCTAATGTTACAGTTGAGAAGAGATGAGTCAGTCACTCTACTGGTTCTAGCAATGGCCCTACATGTGATACACAAGAACGAAATATCATGTACAACTGGTTTAAGAATGAGTACTGCCCTCTGAAGAGGAACCCCCCCCCCTAGACTACTAGGCAACTATGTGGAAAAAAGTCAAGCCAAAACAAGTCAATGATTTATCAACTGGAAGCCACGATCATAGTACGGTCAACAAGTCAAAAGATATCTACAGGACATACAAGGTGAGTTTTGCACTAGTAGAAAATAGGCACTTGGTTTGGAGCATTAGTCCCGGTTGTGTTTGGAACCGGGACTAATACTCCGGACCCAACGGCTAGAAACCGCCGCAGGGCCTGGCGACATCTAGTCGCGGTTCGAACGGGACCATTAGGCCTACCAACCGGGACTAAAGGGTTTCTGGCAGGCTAGGACCAACACCAGACCCTTTACTCCCGGTTGGTTTCTCCAACTGGGACTAAAGATGGAGCTTTAGTCCCGGTTTGTTTCTCCAACCGGGACTAATGTGATTCCTATATCATATTCTTTCCTGCCCGAGCCACACTCCATTTTCAAGCTGCTTCTCCTCTGTTTCCTCCATTGAGCTCGAGTTCATCCCCATTTTTTCACAAGATTTGTCAAGATTTGGCGGCACCCCATCTATCCAGGGTTCTAAAAGGTAAGAAACTTCATTCTTTCATCTTTCATTGCTAGTTTAGCTCATTTCATGCTCTAGAATTAGTGAGATTTGTGGGTTTAGTTTGGGAGTAACTTTTGCAATAATAACATTTGGTCACTATTTTACTTTGGTTTTAATGTGATGAACTTGTATTAATGAGGTCACTTCTCTATTTATGATGTTGTGTAATGGTTTTTAATATACTTAATTATATAATGCAGATTTGGCCACACTCCTTCCTGAGCTCGAGTTCGTCCCCTTTTTTCACACGATTTATCAAGATTTGGCGGCGCCCCATCTATCCAAGTGTTCTAAGATGTTAGCAACTCCATCCTTTCATCTGTAATTGCTAGTTTAGCTCATTTCATTATCTCGGAGTAGAGAGATTTCTAACCACTTCATTTTCAAATTCTGGATGGATATAAACAAAATAACATGATCATTACGCATAGACATATATATGTACCATAGTAAACAATAATGATCAAAAAATTGTAACAAAAATAGGGTTAATTCAAAAAATCTTCATAGGAAGATACACTAGCTCAATACATCTTCGAGAAGCTCCTTGAGATCAATATATGGGAGTGCCTCTATGGCGAGCTCCTCGAAGTTGTCTGAGGATGGGATCCTAAGACATCTTCGAGAAGCACCGCCATAGTGGTGTCCCTGTCGCACCAACTTATAGTTTATAACTTTTCTAGCTAGATAAATATGCTTGGGAGCTAACAAATTTCACATATATGGGATTGCCTCTATGGGGAGTGATGGCCCAAAATATATCGAGCTCGTTGGGGAACCCCAAGAGGAAAGTATGATGAGCACAACATCAAGTTTTCCCTCAGTATGAAACCAAGGTTTAATCGAACCAGTAGGAGCAAGGAAACACCCCAAAGGTGTTGCTAGCTGAACATTGGTAGGGCGCACTACCGGTGCCAGCAGCAACGTGGAGACCCGCACAACACAACCACAGAACTCTGTCCCCAACTTGCGATGAGGTTGTCAATCTCACCGGTTTTGCTGAAAACAAAGGATTAAACGTATCGAGTGGAAGAAAAAGTAATAGTTTGCAGAAAGTAAACACAAAATAGTAAACAGTTGATTGTAGATTGAAAGTAAAATAAAGGACCGGGGTCCATAGTTCACTAGAGGTAGCTCTCCTTAAGATAGAAAACATGCTGGGTGAACAAATTACAACGGGGCAATTGACAAACATGGAGAATGCATACAAGCATATGCTACTCATCTTGACTCCGTTGAGATTCGATTAGGCATTACAACATTATACATAGACCGCCATCCAACTGCATCTATGACTAATAATCCACCTTCAGGTTATCATCCGAACCCCCTCCAGTATTAAGTTGCAAGCAACGGATAATGGCATTACGAATTGCGTGTAAAGTAAACAATACGATTGTTCTATGAATAAAGGATTGTTGTTTTCTCCCTAGTAGAAACACCACATCTAGTACCTTAGAGATTTACATCACTTCCCAGTTACGAGAGGCATGAACCCACTATCGAGCATAAATACTAACTCTTGGAGTTGCTAGCATCTACTTGGCCAAGATAGATACTAACAACAGAAAGCATGCAAGATCACAAATAACAAAGACATGATAGAATCAATAATCAATCTGAAATAGCATCTCAATATCCATCAGATCCCGCAAACACAACATGCAGAATCACAAACAGATGATCTTGATCATGAACGGAGCTCACAAGATCTAAACATGAAAGCACAAAGGAGGAGAACCAACCATCTAGCTACTACATGGACTCGTAGTCTAGAGATGAACTACTCACGCATCACACCGGAGGCTTGCATGATGATGAAGAAGGCCTCCAGGGTGAATTCCCCTCTCTGATAGGGTGCCGGGAAGAGCTTCAGATCCCTCCCGATCTAGGGATGGAGATGACGGTGGCTATAGACTCTTTCGTGGATTTTTGATCGGGTACTTAGGGTTTCTGTATCAGAGGCAATATATAGGCGAAAGGGGAGGCCGAGGGGGTGCCTGGGGCGGCCAGACCACCCCCTGGTGTGGGCCAGGCCTGGCCGTGCGGCCAGGTGGTGTGGCCGGGCCCCAGACCCTCTCTGTCTCGTACTCTGGCTCCAGGTGTCCCTCGGTAAAATAATGTAACACCCTCGAATTGGCCATATGCAAGTTTTAGCCCATTCCGCCAAACCCGCATAGAAACGATTCAAGGACGCCCACCAGGCACTTTCGTGCGGGTGGAAAACCAAGTAATAACATTACACAACAGTCCTCGATGGGACCCACAGAACAGATATATATACAACAGTGACTCAACGAGTCAAGAATACAGATATACAATACAAAGACCCAAATCACCTTGAAAACGATACAGCGTCCGAGTATGGACAAGATGCAAATGGGGCTAAGAGCCCTGAAGAATAACCAATGGCGTCCATAACCCTGCCCAGGCCAAGCCGGAAGGGTAACCCTGCTAACGACGTCGATCTCAAACCTGCTAAAACAAAAGGGGTGCCGACAAAGGGCAAAGGAAAAGAGGAGGCGTCGATCGAGGCCAGTACACGGCGAGGCTAGAATTCGGTGGCTCTCGCCTACATAGGTATGGTGGGCTGAAGCGGCAACGCAGCGGCACTAAACAACCTATAGAGACTCGATACAACTGGCGTTTATCAGAGAGGGATAAGAAAGACCTATTCGGATCCAACCTGAAGCTAACACCAAACAAACCCATCCTGGGATTCCCCCTCGAGGCCAAACGAGGAAGTCAAACCGAGGAACTCACACAGTTGACAGTTTTATTCATTTCGTTATAGTTGTAGCACTTACTAATCAGATATAGATAACATGAGTCCTCCTGAAGCGTAAGTAGTGGGCAGTTTTAGTTATCCATTCTGCTGTAGTTGGAACATTTACTAGTCAAATATAATTGTCCTGAGGAATCCCAAAACCCAGCATTTGTTGGCACTTTTATCACATTCCATTGGAGTTGCAATACTTACTAGGCACGTATAGTATGACATAGATCACCACAGATCCACCAGTTGTTGGCATTTTTATTATCCATTCCATTGTAGTGAAGCTAATTACTAGTCACATATTAAGTCAAATTTATAACACTACTTTAGTTATGCTTGTCTATGATCGAGATACTGTGCTCCAAGTCGTCTATAACCGCGGACATGGCTTTCAGAAAGATTTACCCTGCAGGGGTGCACAAATAGCAACACACACTCGATCAACCTCGGAAAAACCAACTCAAAACCCAACGAGGCATTCACGACAAAGCGATCACAGGATTCAGAAATATTTCAGGGGGCCACCCCACTAAGCTACCCGCAACGAAGTTGGCCGGCTCCGGAACATACCCAGGGTTTGCGTCAATGGATGTAAATGACTGGGAACCCGAAAGTGTGACTGGGCTTGTCGATACCGCGAAAACATTCCGCATCCAAAACAGTACAGGTGCTCCACGCACAATCTTAAATAAAGCAGTAAAGCATGGCATAAGTACAGGATAGTAATAAAGCCCTAAACTACTTTGTGGCCCCAAGAAATAGAAATGAATCAAGCTCTAGCTCAGGGGGGTCCATAAGGCCTCCCGGATGTGGATAGTGCGAAAAATCAAGGAACATGTATCAAGTACTCGGGGTCCTACGGGACACAAGTGAGCGTGGAAGAACCAAATAACATCTATTGCCCACCGATGCCTCTGCATTAGTTATATCTAGCATTTTAATAGTTGTAATTAAAGACATGATCATCTCCACCAGTAAGCATCTCCACCAATAAGCATCTGCCAGCATTTCAACAACTGTGGTACTTGACAACACGAGATCGCACCTGAGCAAGCAACTACGACTCGAAAGGCCACCTATCTACCAAACACGGGTAATAGGAGGTGTCCAAGGCAATATAGAGGCTGCACGGGATATAACTGGTGCACGGAAACTAAAGCATCGCGACACCGATAGCAATAGATTAACAGGAGGGAATAAAGACTATAAATGCAAAATAGGTAGAAAGAGGGAGAATGCTCGCCTGGGAAACACTGCTGACAGATCATATCCGGAGAACTTGTCGATACTCACATCAACTCATCGGCCTAATCCGCAAAGAAGCAAACACTAGAAGAAACACCGGATGCAATATTTAATACTACGGCAGAAGATCCGGCATGATTATGCTATGATGCAGATGCAGTGCAATTAGGCAATATTAAGCGGAACCAGGGTCCCGACAATTAATTAAGTGGTTCGAGTTATTTAACTACCCCGCAATTTAAATGTTGTATTAAGAGGGCGAAACATGGCATCGGTTTGCTACACCAATTTAAATGGAGTCCGGAATAAGACAAAGATATACCGGATATAGACTCCATATTTAATCATGCGATGATACGGCATAATGCCCCCATACCCACAAACATGTATGCAAGCATGAACAATTTAATATGCGATAGTTGATAATGTCATATTATAAAAATAGGGGCTTAGGGACACACATCTGGGTTAGGGAGATCTTGGGTTCCGGGGGTTCGGGGTTCGACAGGGTTCGAAAAGGAAGACGAGGTTCGAACTCCGGGGTTCAGGGTCTTCGGATCTGTGAAGGAGATCATGGCGTTCCGAGGAGAAGATCTTGGCGCTCGGTGTCCGTGTAGGCGAACTTGGCGGGTTGGGACGATCTTGTCGTAGTCCTCGGGTGACGATGTCGGTCTTGGGTCTCGCCCCGAAAGATCTTGATATCCGTGTAGGAGAACTTGTCGCATCCGTGTAGAAGACCTTGGATTTCGTGACGAAGGTCTTGGTGGGATCTGGCTTCGCCTCCAGGAACGGGGTCTTAGCATCTGTGTAGGAGTTCTTGCCGACCTCCTCGGAATTCCGAGGGTACATCTTCACGCATCGATGGCCTTTGAGGTCTCGCCCGACGGATCCGTGATGTAGATCTTGGCATCATCGGGTCATCAACTCCGGGAAGGAGATCTTGGAGCGGCGCCGGGTTTGGTTGTTGATGACAATCATGAGAAGTGTCGGCACCAGGTGGTCTTGTCAACGAGATATTGTCGCACCGAACGTCTGTAGATTCATCTTAGGAAGATCTTGGTGGTGAACATGTTCAAAGATAGGAACGCGAGCGAAACAGCGGCTCACATACACCGGCAGGGGACTAGGCAGAGAACAACACACTCTGCGATGGAGATGGTTGCTGCGAATATCAAAAACACGTCACACCTGCAAGCTCGAGGCACTGCAGCGGAAGGAGGATAGCGGGACGGGGTCGAGCCCGCGAGGCTCGGCTCCCTAGCAGGAGGCAGCGAGGAGGTGCTCGGCAGGCTCGAGGCCAGGAGGCCGGGAAGGCGGGAGCAGGGCGCCGGAGGCAGGCCGCCTGAGGAATGCGGTCAGCCGGCCGGCGAGAGGGGCGCAGGGACGGAGCCGCATGGGGCCGGTTCGAGCGTGGGGCGCGGGAGGAGGAGGCTCGGTGGACGGGCAGCTCGTAGAAGCGGCGAGCAGCAACAGCGGACGGGACTCAAGGGCGATTGACCGGGGAGCAGAGGGAAGGCCGCCGGGGACGGCTGTCGACGCGATGAGGGTGAGCGGCGCCCCGGGGCGGTGAAGAGGTCGGCAACGACCGGAGGCGGGGTAGGCGGAGCATGCCGGAGAGGGAGCCCGTGGCCCGGGGAACGGTGGCGGAGGCAGAGGACGGAGGCGGGAGAAGCCTGGCCACGGCGGGGCCGAAAGGGCTCGCGGTCGGCGGCGGTGGGGGTTCAAGAAGACGCGAGGATGGGGAGGGGGATGTGCGGTTGGAGGGAGAGGAGGTGGGGCCGGCGGAGATCCTGAGGTCGCGTGGGTGGGGCCGAGCGGAGCGGTAGGTGGGCGATGGGATGGTGCTGGCGTCGGGTCAGTGGTAGGTGGGGGTGAGGGGCTGCAGGTGGGGCGAGCGAGGGTGACGTGCGCTGCATGGGATTGGGGAGCGCGTGATGGAGTGGTGGACGTGTACCGCGGCTGCGCGGGATTGGGAGCAGCAGCGTCTGCTGGGTAGGTGGGTTAGGTTTTGGTGGCTGTGGGCTGGGTGGCCTCCAGTTGGGCCTCCCCACAAAAATATTTATTTTACCTATTTTATTTTTAGAAAGGATTTTGTAAATAGTTTTTAGATAAATAAAGGATCTGAAAAGACCGGGATTGTATTATAAAATAAAGAAGGGGATGTTTAGAAAACAAAGATAGGCTTTTATAAAATAGTTTTGAGACAAACCATGCATGATGATGACGATGGTCAAATGCAATGTGACATGATGACATGAGCATGCGGTCATGACGATGCAATGCACAAAAACAACGCGATTTTCTAGTAGTGGTTTTTGCGGGATGCCACAAATAATGACTTTGGCTTTTGTCCCGTCCAATTCCGAGAATATTTATTTTCTGACTTTCCTGGAACCAAAAACAACAGAAAACATGTAGCTGGCACTGTGGCTCTTGTTAATAGGTTAGTCCAAGAAATCATATGAAAAGTACTCCAAAGTGTGGAGAAAATATAAGAAAGTAGATAAAACCAAGCATGGAACATCAAAAATTATGGATACGTATGCAACGTATCAGGGAGCTCCTCGAAGATGTCTGAGGACGGGATCCTAGTGCTGACACTCACGGCATAGTGTGGACACTCACCCATGGCATAGTGTCGCCACCCACTATTACATAAATCTAAACGTTTATTCCCGGTTGGTGTCTCCAACCGGGACTAAAGGTCCATCTTTAGTGTCGCCACTCACGGCCTAGTGCCGCCACTCATAGCATAGTGTCGACACTCACCCATGACATAGTGTCATCAACCACGATTAAATAAATCTAAAGGTTTAGTGACGGTTGGTGTATCCAACCGATACTAAAGTACCGGTTGGAGACACCATCCGAGACTAAACAAGCTCGTGCTGGCCCTAGCCTGCCGCAACCCCTTAAGTCTCGGTTGGTGTCTCCAACCGGGACTAAAGATCCACCAACCGGGACGAAATATGGAGTAGAAAGTTTTTAAATCAGTGCATAGTACAAATGGAGTAGAAATTTTATACTGGTGCTAATTTTAGCATCGTGATTGCGTTTGATGTACTTATATAATACAAATGAGCCGGCCATGGATGTACGCTGATCGATGCTCTGGCGAGTTCATTAAAGGCGTGCGTTCTTTTCTTGTTGTGGCCGAGGCAAACAAGCGGAATAGTTTTATGTGTTGTTCATGTGGTGTCTGTCGAAATCCGAATGAATACTCTTCCTTAAAAGTCATTCACAACCACCTGTTTCGGTACGGTTTCATGTCTGGCTATAATTGTTGGACCAAGCACAGAGAAAGAGGGGTTATGGTGGAAGACAACGAATAAGAAGAGAATGATAACAACTATCCTATGTTCCATGAATACGGTGGTACTGCAATAGAAGATAATGATGAAGAAGAAGCTAAAGAATAGGCATCAAATGAGCCCGATGATGATCTTGTTCGGACCATTGCTGATGCAAAGAGAGACCACGGAAGTGAAAAGGAGAGGTTGAAGTTCGAGCAGATGTTAGAGGATCACAACAAATTATTGTGCCCAAATTGTGAAGATGGCCATAAAAATCTGGGTAGCACACTGGAATTGTTGCAATGGAAGGTAGAGAACGGTGTGACTGATAAGGGATTTGAAAAGTTGCTGGAAATAATGAAGAAGCTGCTTTCGAAGGATAACGAAGTGCCCACTAGTACGTATGAAGCAATGAAGGTTGTCTACCCTCTAGGATTAGAGGTGTAGAAGATACATGTGTACCCTAATGACTGCATCCTCTAACGCTGTGAGGAGTACGAGAATTTTGATGCATGCCTGGTATGCACTATATTATGGTATAAGATCATACGAGATGACCCTGGTGATGTTGAGGGAGAGTGCCCCAGGAAGAGGGTTCCTGCCAAGGTGATGTGGTATGATCCTATAATACCACAGTTGAAATGTTTGTTTAGAAATAAAGAGCATGCCAAGTTGTTGCGATGGAACATGGAAGACCGTAAGAAAGATGATAGGTTGAGACACCCCATTGATGGGTTGTAGTGGAGAAAAATCGAGAGAGAATTCCCGGGGCGAGGAATTTATGGTTTGGTCTAAGTACAGATGGCATGAATACTTTTGGGGAGCAGAGCTGCAATCATAGCACCTGGCATGTGACTCTATGTATCTATAACATTCCTCCTTGGTTGTGCATGAAGTGGAAGTTCATTATGATGCCAGTTCCCATCCAAGGCCCGAAGCAACCCGGCAACGACATTGATGTGTACCTAAGAACATTACTTGAAGAAATTTTATAGTTGTGGCACGGATAAGGTGTACATATGTGAGATGAGTACAAACAAGAGGAATTTGACCTACGGGCATTGATGTTCATAACCATCAATGATTGGCCTGCTCTGAGTAACATTTCAGGACAGACAAACAAGGGATACAATGCATGCACACACTATTTAGGTGAGACTGAACGTATATATTTGGATAACTGTAAGAAGAATGTGTACCTGGGGAATTGTCGATTTCTTCTGCCCAGGCATCCCTTAAGAAAGAAAAGCTGGTGAGGCAGATCACCAGAGTAAGCCTATCTGCCATACTGGTGATGATGTATTTGTTATGGTGAAGGATTTTAAAGTAATCTTTGGAAACGGTCCTGGCAGACAATCTGTTCCGAATGACGCTAGCGGACACACACCCATGTGGAGGAAGAAATCTATAGTTTGGGAGCTACCCTATTGGAAAGTCCTAGAGGTCCGCTCTGCAATCGACGTGATACACCTGGCGAAGAATCTTTGTGTGATCCTGCTAGGCTTCTTGGGCGTGTATGAGAAGAATAAAGATACACCAAAAGCATGGCAGGACCAGCAACGTACGAAAGACTGAGACGACATTCATCTAGAGCGGTTTCAAGGTCCTACCAGCTACACTCTTACCAAAGAAGAGAAGGAGATCTTTTTTGAATGCCTGAGTAGCATCAAGACCCCATATGGCTTCTCGTCGAATATAAAGGGAATAATAAATATGGCAAAGAAAAATTTCCAAAACTAAAGTCTCATGACTGCCACATGCTTATGATGCAATTTCTTCTAGTTGCATTGAGGGGGCTTCTACGAGAAAATATTCGAGTACCCATTGTGAAGCTATATGCATTCCTCAATGCAATTTCTCAGAAGGTAAACAATCTAGAAAGTCTACCAAGGTTACAGAATGATGTGGTGTAATGTATTATTAGCTTCGAGTTGGTGTTCCCACCATCCTTCTTCAATATTATGACACACCTCCTAGTTCACCTAGTCGAAGAGATTACCATTCTCGGTCCTATATTTATACACAATATGTTCCCCTTTGAGAGGTTCATGGGAGTATTAAATAAATATGTTCATAATTGTGCTAGGCCAGAGGAAGCATCTCCAAGGGCTATGGAACAAAGGAGGTCATTGAGTTGTGTTGACTTTATTCCTGACCTTAAGCCGGTTGGTGTTCATGAATCACGGCATGAGGGGAGACTGAGTGGAAAAGGCACGTTGGAAAAGAAAGCAAGGATATGTATGGATGGGCATTCTTTCACTCAAGCACACTATACAGTTCTACAAAATTCCACCTTGGTGGCTCCATATATCGAGGAACACCAGAATATTGTACACTCAAAAACCCGGGACAGTCTGGCTCCTGGATTAAACTTGAACACATGGCGACTTTCTGCGGCTGGTTGCACACACATCTCATGAATAACACCACTGTTGGAGATCAGCTGTACTTGTTGGCTAGGTTACCATCTTCGATTATATTGCCTTTCCAAGGGTACGAGATTAATGGGAATATATTTTACACGATCGTCCAAGATAAAAAGAGCACCAACTAAAACAGTGGTGTCCGCTTTGATGCAATAGACGATAATGGACAAAAGGACACATATTATGGTTACATATATAGAGGAGATATGGGAACTTGACTATGGACCTTATTTTAAGGTCCCTTTGTTTCGGTGCAAATGAGTCAAGCTAATAGGAGGCGGGGTAAAGGTAGACCAGCAGTATAGAATGACAACAGTGGATCTCAACAATCTTGGGTATAGAGATGAACCATTCGTCCTAACCAATGATGTGGCTCAGGTTTTCTATGTGAAGGACATGTCTACCAATTTGAGAAAAAGAAAATATAAGTAAACAAATACATCAAACAATGAGCCAAACCGCCATATAGTTATTTTAGGGAAAAGAAACATCATGGGAGTGGAGGATAAGATAGACATATCATAAGATTATAATAAGTTTGATGAAATTTAGCCCTTCAGAGTGGACATTGACCCAAGCATCCTGTTAAAAAAATGAAGATGCTCCATGGCTACGGCGCAGAAGAAAACCCCAACACTAGATGTTGGTGATGGGTAATAATGTATTAAATATTTTATGTAACCGTGTCCTGGATATGAACCGACTCTCAATAGGCAGTTGTTGATTTATGTTGAAAGTTTTATCAGATTCGAAAATATGCAAAAGTTATAAATTAATGCATGTTTAAAAGAAAATGACAAAATGGTTAATAGTTTGAGTAGTTTGAATAATTATTTTAGAAAACAGAAAATGGGTTTAGTTTAGTTATTCGAATTCAAACACTTTTTATGTTGAAGGTTTTATCAGATTCGAAAATATGCAAAAGTTATGAATTAATATATTTTTAATTGAAAATGGCAAAATGGTTAATAGTTCGAGTAGTTTGAATAATTAGTATAGAAAACAGAAAATGGTTTTAGATTAGTTATTCAAATTCAAACACTTTTCATGTTGAAAGTTTATCAGATTCGAAAATATGCAAAAATTATGAATTAATGCATTTTTAATTGAAAATGGTCAATAGTTCGAGTAGTTTGAATAATTATTTTAAAAAACAGAAAATGGGTTTAGATCAGTTATTTAAATTCAAACACTTTTCATGTTGAAATTTTTATTAGATTCAAAAATATGCAAAAGCTATTGAAATTCAAATTCATATTCATATACAAATATCGAAAAGGATGGGTAGATTACAAAAAGATTTACGTTTTGGCGCTAAAAAGAACCTTTAGTCCCGGTTTGTGGCTCCAACTAGAACTAAAGAGGTGGATCTCACGCACGAAACACGGTGGCTGAAAACACCTTTAGTCCCGGTTGGTTGGTGGCTCTAACTGGGACTAAAGGGGTGGGGCTCATGCGCGAAACGCGGCGGCCAAAAACACCATTAATCCCGGTTGGTGGCACCAACCGTAACTAGAGGCCACCCTGTAGTCCTGGTTCGTGGCTCAAACCGACACTAAAGGTGCGTGGGTATAAATACCGACTGCCTCCTCCCAGGTTCGGGCCACGAACCGGGACATCGCCACTTCATCTTCTCAGAGAGCTCCGTCGCCGCTGCCCATGCCCGTGGAGAGAAGGACACGCCGCCTCCGCCCGCGCCGTCCATGGAGAGAGGGAGAGGAGGAGCGTCGCCGCCCCGTGCCGCCCCCGCACCAGGCTGTCCCGATTCCGTGTAGCCGCCTCCTATGAGAAATTCCGACGCCGACCACCGCTGCGCCGGCCGCGCAGCTCCTCGTCGTCATCTCCATAGACGAGCTCTAGCCACCGCTCCTCTTCCCCTTTTTTTGGTATTTCCAAATCACTTGAGAGTTTTTACATAAATAGGAATAAATAGGAAATTCGAGTTTATGTTTTATTTGTTATTTAGAGAATTATTATTTAGAAAATTAGAGTTTAGGTTTTATTAGGTTTTACATAAATAGATGATTTTAGTTACTACCACTAGATAGATGATTTTATTTGTTATAGATGATTTTATTTTAGAGTTTAGATTTTATTTGTGATTGAGAGTTTTATTTAGAGAATTGTAATAGATAGATGATTTTATTTGTTATAGATGATTTTATTTTAGAGTTTATATTTTATTTGTTGTTGAAGTTTTATTTAGAGAATTATAATAGATAGATGAATTGTAATAGATAAATGATTTTATTTGTTATGGATGATTTTATTTTAGAGTTTAGATTTTATTTATTATTGAGAGTTTTATTTAGTGAATTGTAATAGATAGATGAATTCTAATAAATAGATGATTTTATTTGTTATAGATTATTTCATTGTAATAGATATATGTATAAACTTGTATAATTCATAGAATATTGTCTGTTTATCAGAAAAATATGAATAATATACCAAAATGTTTAGAAAAATGAGATCTGCATTATAGCATCAAAATCATGCATCATTGCAACAATTATAATGATCGCGTTAGTAGAGCACTAAATAACCCTCTCATATGCATATGGGGTTTCAGGGAATGCTATACTTAGAGCATCTAATTGTAATATTCTTTTATTTTAATGAAAAATTGTTTTAACTTTCTTCTGTATTAGTTAAGCTATGGAAGATAGAGACGGTGAACAACACTTGTTGGACATGATACATGAGGGTGGAGGTTATTACGATGGAGAAGACGACGGTGGATATGATGTCTCACAATATCTTAACTTGTCTGGTGATGGAGCAGACGATGGTGGAGACGAAGGTGGAGACGAAGATTGCGACGACGCCTTAACAAAGTCCGACGAGGTATATAAAGTCTCTGTAGGTCACTAGTAGATGCATTAATTGATTTGTACACATATATACTAACGAACGTTTCTTCTCTTAGACCTCTGCATCGGGCCAATCTTCTAAAAGGAAACGAGGCCCGACTAGAAACATGGCCGACGGTGCACATCTCACAATTGAATCGGCCTCTGAGCTGGGCCAACCGTTGGAGCCCAAAGAGAGTGCATCTGCATTCATACATAAATACGGAGTGATTGTTAGGGACACCATCTCGAGATTGGAATAAGCTAGGAAAAAAGGATCACGTTCGAGCTAGTTTTCTCGATAATAGAGCCAAAGATTGTCTTTGGAATTCGCTCATGACATATTTCACCCTACTAGTCTTGGAAACTGATGAGCTCACATAGGCACTAGCGTTGAAAGTCAAGGTGTGGGCTCTTAAGAAGATGGCCACACAATTCCAGAGCTGTAAGAAAAGATTATACCGAGAGGATGTCAAGGAGAAAAAAGCTCCAGAATTCACTAGCGCGCTAGAGAAGCAGTGGGATAACTGGACCGCATTTGTGGAGTAGAAGGAATCGGAAGATGCTAAGCAAAGGTTCGCAAAGAATAAGTTAAATACTACAAAAAAGAAATATCACCATAATATGGGGACAGGTGGCTACAGGAGTGCCATGCCTAAGTGGGATAAAACTGAGGCCGACCTGATTGCTAAAGGGATCATCCTAGCTACACGTGATTGGCCCTTGAGGTCAAGAAATTGGTTACTTGGGCATGGGGCATCGTATGACCCACAAACATGGGACATTATTGCAAAGAGAGAAATTGTTAAACCCAAGAATGAACTTCTTAAAGTGATAAAAGAGGTTCAAGAGGGAAATTTCCATCCTGAGAGAGAGAACGATGAGTTGACAAAGGCCCTCGGGAATCCTGAAAAGTATGGACGAACACGAGGCCTTGGACCTTCTTTTCCATGGAAGACTGGATTTCCCTAGGACATTAACAATTATAGAAGCCGATCGAGAAAAACAAAGTGGCAGCAGGCGGAGGAAGCAGAGGAGTTCGCGAAGGTTGAAAGAAAGAATGAGGAATTTCAAGCCATGTTGGAGCGGCAGCAGGAGCAGATTAATGAACTTAGAGGACTGGGCCAACAGCAAGATCCTACATTTGACAGTACGACCGGCCCATCTTAGTGGAAAAGCAGTGTGGCTTCCATGGAGGTCTAGGCTAATGATACACTGATGATCAAGAATAACGAACCAGTGATAGATGGTACCGGTGCAATAATGGATGGCTACCCCATGGATGCAATCTAGGATAAGACAAGTTGTGAGATACATGTGTCACTGAAGAACATATCCATGAAGGTTGCGGTCGTTATGCTTTACCTTCTGCACCTGGTCTGACCTACCATTTCTGTTCAATTCCATCTTGCTATGCTCATGTCGGTGTGGATGAAGTTCAACCGGTATTTCAGTCACTACAGCTTGACATCCCTAGAGGTGAAGGGGAGACGACATTGGGAGAAGTCACAAGTGTCTTCATTCTATGGAAAAGGAAAACATATTGTTTCCAGGCTCGGTGCCAAGGCCACCATCTCCTCCGAGATGCAATCCATCACCTCCAAGGCCACTGTCTCCTCCGAGTAGAAGTCCAACACCTCCAAGTCCACCCCTCCTTGAGAGGGACCGCATCACGAGTCAATCTCGATCTCTAGTGCCTTAGCCGACTCCGCCCACTAAGGGCCAAAAGCGGAAGAGTACCACTGCTTCATCGATGGATAACCGACACGTAAACTGACAACACCTCCCAAGAGTACCGCTGGCTCCTCCCAAGTTAGCTTACCACCGGATTGATGAGGAAAACAAGGCGATCGTAAGGGCCGATGTGAAGGCTCATTTTGCACCAAACAAACCCAATCCAACGGTCCCAATAGATCCGAAAGTCAGGGAGAACTTTAGGAGATTTCTTGCGCATCCATCCCAACATGAGTTAAATAAGCCAGATGACTATACATGTTGTCTTACAAAGACACTGAAAGAGAAGAGAGCAAGCAAGAAACGAGATGTTCCCCAGCTCGGAGAACAGGCAAAACAATTGATCCCCTGCTTAAGGTGTTACCAAAACAATTGGAAGAACCTTTGGACATGCAAACAACTGAGATATTAACCCAACAATGCAATATGTATGTCGATGAAATTCTAGGCGGCGCTGCTATCCCCAAGGCTGTTGTAGCACAACAATATGTCCGCGGGGAGCCTCTAGTCAGCGATGAGATACTCCGGCATCTGCCAACAAAAATACGTCAACTACATGACTGGTACTTGAAAGTCACAAATCAAGGGCGAGAAATGATCCTAGCAAAAGTTAGAGAGGAGCATTACTTCCTTCATGACAAGATCCATATTGACCTTGCAGAAATCTTTCAGTTATTCAATCAAAGGGAACTCGACAAATCTATCCTCAGTTGGTATTGTCTCTAAGTGATTAATTTATTTATGTAATTAAGTCTCTAGCTCAACTTGTTCAATTCATTGCCTATAATTATCCTCACTATATCCTTTTGTATGCTATTATGCAGAATCAAGATTCTGGAATGTAAAAGTCATTTGGTTTATTGACCCAGATCGAGTTAATTCTGCTACGCTAAAGATGTCTCCCGTTGACACGGAGAATAACTTGCTAAGATTTTTCAAGGAGCAGCTTACTGTAAGGAAATACTATTTCCTTACAACTTCAGGTGAGAGTGTTACTGTCTTGTATATATTAACTTTTGCTTACTCGATGTTAAGTGTAACTGATGAGTTACTGATGTATATGAACTATGCACAGCTTCCATTGGATTCTGCTAAGCATTGACATTGACCGTGGAAGAGTTGAAATCATGGACTCATTAAAGAAAAACATGGAAGAATACCACGACATGCTTAATATGCTCCAAAAGTAATTTTAATCATTATCACACTATATCGGTCTCTTTCATTTATTTTCTGAGATATCAAGTAATTATTAATTCATCCATTCATTTTCTTTGCCGGATAGTGTTTGGAAATGGTTTAAGAATTTGATTCCCGATCAATGGTCTGAGGAGCTGACTTTTATTCCGATCTAGGTAAGTAGTACGAGCTAGGTCCGCGCATCTTTTTAATTCTAGTTTCAATACAATTATCATGCTTGATTATGATTTGATTAAATTCTATTCTTGTAAAGTGCGCGACGCAGCCACGGGGGACTAATTTATGTGGATACTAAGTTTGCGAGTTCATTCGCATGTCGACTATTGAGCAGCTCTTGGAATTTATTTGAGTACGTAAACAATATATTTATAATTTATTTTTATTATCATAATTTTTGTTGAGTTCCATTCATAATTTTTGTTATGATGATTGATATATTCATATTGATCTCCTTCTTTATAGTTGGATGCGATGTGGGAGGAGATCCTACCATAGGTCTGCCTACTAGCAATTGAAGAGAAATTGGCGGGATTTTTACTGGAAGAGGTCGTAGCCCCAATTGAAGAATACAGTATAGATAGAGTCTAAAGCATCCATGTAATTTAAGTATCTCCATGTAATCAAATAGACGGTCTCTAGTACCGGTTGGGACTTGTAATACCTGGACCTCACGTTTCTAAATCATAAACCATTATAACCTGAATCTAGGGAGGACGTACTATCGTGAAGGCCGCGAGGCCACCCACAAGTAGGCCACAATGACAGGACATGGTACTGATACGTTGCAAACGTATCTATAATTTTTGATGTTCCATGCTTGTTTTATATTTACTTTCTTATGTTTTGTCCATACTTCGAAGTATTTTTATACACTTTCTTGGACTAACCTATTAACAAGATGCCACAGTGCCAGCTGCCTGTTTTCTGCTATTTTTAGTTCCAGGAAAGTCAGAAAATGAATATTCTCGGAATAGGACGGGACAAAAGCCAAAGTCTATATTTCACCGAGGGGAACACGGAGCCAGAATACGAGACGGAGAGGGGCCAGGGGCCGGCCACACCACCTGGCCGCACGGCCAGGCCTGACCCGTACCAGGGGGTCGTGCGGCCGCCTAGGGAACCCCCTAGGCCTCCCCTTTCGCCTATATATTGCCTCCGATACAGAAACCCTAAGTACCCGATCAAAATTCCACGGAAGAGTCTATAGCCACCGTCATCTCCATCCCTAGATCGGGAGGGATCTGAAGCTCTTCCCGGCACCCTGTCGGAGAGGGAAATTCACCCTGGAGGCCTTCTTCATCACCATGCAAGCCTACGGTGTGATGCGTGAGTAGTTCATCCTTGGACTACGGGTCCATGTAGTAGCTAGATGGTTGGTTCTTCTCCTTTGTGCTACCAAGTATTAGATCTTGTGAGCTCCGTTCATGATCAAGATTATCTATTTGTAATCATACATGCTGTGTTTGCGGGGATCTGGTGGATATTGAGATGCTATTTCAGATTGATTATTGATTCTATCATGTCTTTGTTATTTGTGATCTTGCATGCTTTCCGTTGTTAGTAGCTATCTTGGCCGAGTAGATGCTAGCAACTCGAAGAGGGAGTATTTATGCTTGATAGTGGGTTCATGCCTCTAGTAATCTCGGGAAGTGACGGAAATCTCTAAGGTACTAGATGTGCTGTTGCTACTAGGGAGAAAACAGCAATCCTTTGTTCATAGAATAATAGTATTCTTTACTTTACAGGCAATGCTTAATGCAATTATCTGTTGCTTGCAACTTAATACTGGAGGGGGTTCGGATGATAACCTGAAGGTGGATTATTAGTCATAGATGCAGTTGGATTACGGTCTATGTATAATGTTGTAATGCCCAATCAAATCTCATAGGAGTCTAGATGATTAGTATATGCATGTATGCTTTCTCGATGTTTGTCAATTGCCCCGCTATAATTCGTTCACCCAACATGTCATCTATCTTAAGGAGAACCACCACTAGTGAACTATGGATCCCGGTCCTTTCTTTTACCATCAATCTACAACTATTTACTATTTTCTGTTTACTTTCTACAAGCTATTACTTTCTTCCACACAATACGTTTAATCCTTTGTTTTCAGCAAAACCGGTGAGATTGACAACCTCACTGTAAGTTAGGGACAAAGTTCTGTGGTTGTGTTGAGCAGGATTCCAAGTTGGAAACAACACCTTGGAGGTGTTTCCTTGATCCTACTGGTTCGATAACCTTGATTTCACAACTGATGGAAAATTTGCTGCTGTGCTCATCATACCTTCCTCTTGGGGTTCCCAACAAGCATCTTTCTGGCACCATGGATTGAAGGAACAAGCACCCACGTCAACCACGAGCAGCAAGTTTTTTTCTAGCGCCGTTGCCGGGGAGTCAAGGACATCTTCACAAGGGGAGTCCCTCATAACCAATCTCTTTACTTTGTTTTATTTGTTTTGCTTAGTTTATTTCTGCTTTGTTTGCTTGTTTCTTTTTCAAAAACAAAAAAAATAGTTTTACTAGTTTGCTTTCTTTATCAAAAACACAAAAAAATTAAGTCTTTCTATAGTTTTCACCTTTTCCTTAGCTCACCATGTTGATCCCTAAATTCACCTTGAAAGACCTTTCAATAGGTAGTGGTTCTATAATTAGAAAAGATAATATTAAAGAATTCTTTAATCATGTTAGTAAACATGAGGATATTGGGGATAGATCTCTTGCAGAACGTGCTCCAAACTATGAGATTGTTGCAGCTTCTTTAGTTCACATGTTGGAAGCTAGGTTTGTTAACCTTAACCCCTTAATGCAAGTAATGTTTCTTAAACTTAAGGAAATTGAGGACCCTGAAAAGAGAGATTTTATTCTGGAAACCTTGCTTAAAGAATTCTATGATGTTGCTAAAGAAGCTAGAAAAGTCTTTGATCATTTTAATATGCTAGGCTCATCTGTAGATGTTATTGGTACACGAGAAAAGATGAACAAAACCAAACCTAATGGGGAGGAAATTAAGATACCAATACCTTTTAAACTTGTAGCAATGCATGAAGCCATAGAAAAGAATCTTGATTGGATTGTTCCCGAAAACCCGTTTGATGAAAATAGTGAACCTAAGGGTGTTGAGAGAGGAATCTCTAGAACTTATTTGGATGAGATACCTTTATCTAGTATCAATCTTAATGCTTCTTCATTTGAGAATACTTGATCCTTTTTCTTGCTTCTTATGCCTAACTTAAAGGCGTTAAATAAAAGTACTTATTGGGAGATAACCCAAAAGTTTTAGATGAGTCTTGGAAGTTATTACCTCTATAATAACCGCTCCTTATCCTTTTTATTTGCTTTTTGTGCCAAGAGTAACCTCTAATGAGAGAGAAGTAATGATTGGGAAAGTTGCTGTCCGAAACAGATTTTGGTGCTTTGCTGTAAAAATTTGTGTAAATCTCTGTACGTCGTTTTGAGGCGGTCATTTTTGTGCTTCTGCCCCAGGTTATTATCTAACTTTCGTTAGTTCAACACTTTTCGATTTGAGCAACAGAAGGTCTTCGAAAAACTTGGATTTTACCTGCTGGTCTATTTTGACATATTTCTGCCATTATTTGCATTTGCTTCTTGTTGATTCCTTTTTGAGTTCTTTTTGGGGAATCGAGCTTTTTGACAGAAGTGCTACAGTATCTTGTGTTTTAATGGAAGTTTTATTGGCGTTGAAACTGAACCCAAAGACTTATTATCTTGAGTGCACTAATGTTGCTAATAAAGATTGTGTGAAGTTTTGTATGAAGGAAAAATTTCAGGTGTAAGGAAAGAATGATGTAATGAGATGAAGAATGGACTAAAGCTCAAGCTTTGGGATGACACGCGTGTCACCCCAAGAAATATCCAAGAATTACAAGTGTCAAAGCTTGGGGATGCCCAAGGCATCCCCTTCTTCATCAATAAAAATCTCAGGTTTCTTCCAAACACTTCATTTTTATTATTTCATGCACAGTTGTGTTGTTCTTGGAGCGTCTTTGTTTTAGTTTTTAGTTTTTGTTTGCTTGGTTTTCTTAGTTTTCTTGAATAAATTTGTTGGACCCCCTCTTTCATACATTAGTTTTCAAATAGATTGGTTTGGATTGGAAAAGAGTAGGAAAAGTTCATGCTTAAGTGGTAAGAGGAGCTTGTTTTTGACCGTGGCCTATGCTTTGTCATGTCATCCTTGGTATTGTTTTGGCTTTATGCTTAGTGATTTTTGTTGTACCATGACATGTTATAAACAATTGAGATTGCTTAATGTGCCTTGAAAGAATCATGCGTTGTTTTAGCATATTAAAGCATAGTATTGTGGTATTCTCCTTTGATGCTTTATTTGGGTTGACTTGGCGCATGCTCACACCATGTTATGACTATCCCAAGTCACCATAGCCTCTATGATCCTTTAGTTTCCGACTTGTAATATCACTTTATGCTTTAATTAATGGTTTGTCGCTTTGCATGATTATGGGCATTATTGCTCTCTTAGTTGGTCGCTCCCAGTCTTTTTCTAGCCTCCATAACCAAGTGTGAGTTCCACTCAAGCATCCAACTCCAAATAAAACCAAGTTATTCCAAAGAGTCCACCATACCTACCTATTAGCATTTGCTATTCCAAGTATATTCATGTTTTTATCTACCTTCCGAATTAAACTTGTTATGATAAACTAGTGATTAAAGCTCTCACGAACTTGATGGCACACTTTACTTTTCTTGCAGTTCATAAACTTGAACCATTGTGTCATCTATGTTGTATATGCTTGCACTTATATGTTGGGGATTAGCAGAACCATGTTGTCATGGGGAATGCTTTCAACATTGCACTTGTACATTGTACCTAGTTGATATCATGCTCTTTTGTCTATGGATGTCGTCGGTGTGAAATGAAAGGGGAGCTTGTAAGTCCATGGAGTTATGTATGTGTGTTAGGGAAACTCCTGGGCTGCTGGTCTAATCCATGCCTAATCATGGTGGAAACCTGTAGCGTAACCATAATGAGCAATCTATGAAGCATTCTTCTTATAAAAAAGAGATAGATATTGAGAAATAGAAAAAAAAGATGAGAAAAGAGGAAAGAGAGAAAAAAGCACCATTTTCCCATGGTAAATAAGAAGATTGCTGAGATGCTCGTTGTCTGCTTGCCTTGTCATTTTGATATGGGGATTCTTCCGTATCATCGGGCAAGGGGTACCCCGTTGGCGGTTCTCTATGATACACATGTACTTACTATGACAAGAACTTACCGGTAACTAAACTTGAGTAGCATGAGGAGCGGCCCTCGTATTCAAGGGACACGAGATTTCCAACTTACTTTGTCAAGCATATACTCCATGGTTTGTTCACTTTAACCTTAATCACTTCAAGATGCTTATGATTGGGGAAATGAGAGCTGAAAGCTAATAAGTACCATAATTTTTGGAACCTCTTTATGAGACTTGAATCCCTGCTTCCTTCTATGAAGGCCTTTCTTTTACTTTTATGTTGAGTATCCATCTTCTATCTTTATCCACCTATCGAGAGAGCATGGTGTCCATTCTTAGTTTAATGTGCATTGTCCCAAGACTTGTTGATTGATGCATAACTTTGATATTGCTTGTTCTTAAACTCTTTGTATCTAGTCACCCTTATGAAGTTTGAAGGTGTCCTATGCATTTATGTTTGCTACTCTATGAGGGACAAGTTGAATGCCACTATGCTATATTTTCTTTTTGTGAAACAAACAAACGTCTTGCAAAGCATTGTTCTTCATGATTCTTTTGTTTGTGCCTTTTCATGTTACAACATAGTTGCTATGTCTTTTTGTAAGAACTTTATCTTTCATGCTATGTTGAAGTACTATGATCCTAGCTATAAATGTTTTACAAATACTTTTATCAAGTTTATGATGGTGCATGTCACCTCAAAAATTATTCTTTCTTTTGATCACTTACCTACTCGAGGACGAGCAGGAGTTAAGCTTGGGGATGTTGATACATTGCAAACGTATCTATAATTTTTGATGTTCCATGCTTGTTTTATATCTACTTTCTTATGTTTTGTCCACACTTCGGAGTATTTTTATACACTTTCTTGGACTAACCTATTAACAAGATGCCACAGTGCTAGCTGCCTGTTTTCTGCTGTTTTTGGTTCCAGGAAAGTCAGAAAATGAATATTCTCGGAATTGGACGGGACAAAAGCCAAAGTCAATATTTCACCGAGGGGGACACAGAGCCAGAATACGAGACAGAGAGGGGCCAGGGGCTGGCCAAACCACCTGGCCGCATGGCCAGGCCTGGCCTGCACCAGGGGGTGGTGCGGCGGCCTAGGGCACCCCTCGGCCTCCCCTTTTGCCTATATATTTCCTCCGATACAGAAACCCTAAGTACCCGATCAAAATTCCACGAAAGAGTCTGTAGCCGCCATCATCTCCATCCCTAGATCGGGAGGGATCTGAAGCTCTTCCCGGCACCCTGCCAGAGAGGAGAATTCATCGAGGAGGCCTTCTTCATCACCATGCAAGCCTCCGGTGTGATGCGTGAGTAGTTCATCCTTGGTCTACGGGTCCATGTAGTAGCTAGATGGTTGGTTCTTCTCCTTTGTGCTACCATGTTTAGATCTTGTGAGCTCCGTTCATGATCAAGATCATCTATTTATAATCATAGATGTTTTGTTTGCGGGGATCCAGTGGATATTGAGATGTTATTTCAGATTGATTATTGATTCTATCATGTCTTTGTTATTTGTGATCTTGCATGCTTTCTGTTGTTAGTAGCTATCTTGGCCGAGTAGATGCTATCAACTCCAAGAGGGAGTATTTATGCTCGATAGTGGGTTCATGCCTCTAGTAATCTGGGGAAGTGACAGAAATCTCTAAGGTACTAGATGTGTCGTTGCTACTAGGGAGAAATAAATAATCCTTTGTTCAGAGAACAATCGTATTGTTTACTTTACACACAATGCTTAATGCAATTATCTGTTTCTTGCAACTTAATACTGGACAGGATTCGGATGATAACCTAAAGGTGGATTATTAGTCATAGATGAAGTTGGATTACGGTCTATGTATAATGTTGTAATGCCCAATCAAATCTCATAGGAGTCTAGATGCTTAGTATATGCATGTATGCTTTCTCGATGTTTGTCAATTGCCCCGCTATAATTCGTTCACCCAACATATCATCTATCTTAAGGAGAATCACCACTAGTGAACTATGGATCCCGGTCCTTTCTTTTACCATCAGTCTACAACTGTTTACTATTTTCTTTTTACTTTCTGCAAGCTATTACTTTATTCCACATAATACGTTTAATCCTTTGTTTTCAGCAAAAGTGGTGAGATTGACAACCTCACTGTAAGTTGGGGACAAAGTTCTGTGGTTGTGTTATGCAGGATTCCAAGATGGAAACAACACCTTGGAGGTGTTTCCTTGCTCCTACTGGTTTGATAACCTTGGTTTCACAACTGAGGGAAAATTTGCTGCTGTGCTCATCATACCTTCCTCTTGGGGTTGCCAACAAGCTCATCGTATCTTGAGCCAACAAGCATCATTATGGCGCTGTGGATAGAAGGAACAAGCACCCGCGTCAACCACGAGCCAGCAGGTACCAGCCAACCATCCACACCAAAGTTCATGGTTATAGCTTCGAGTGTGAGAAAAGTGATCGGCTGGCTGCGAGTCTAGCGTACACGAGTGAGTATGTACGCCAGCGACATACAAGAGTACATTAGAGCTATTCCATCTAAAAGAAATAGAAATATTACAACGCCATTACGGCAAGAACCAAATTTATGTAGATAGTAATAATAATATTTTAGGATTATATCCTTATAAATCACTCAACAAATCATCAAGCGGAAGGGGAAACACAGATCTGAGTACGGATTAAGAGTCAAATTGACAAGAGATGCCATGGAAATAAGCACATTCCCGCCGACAGATCTCAGAGATATCCATCTTCGGAATCTCTATGCAAGAGGATCGTTTGCTCCATCATCGACCTCATCGACGTTGTAGCTTCCATATGGATGTACCTGACAACCTAATCAATAATTGGTGTGAGACCCTAGAGGTACTCAACAAGTGTTTATGCCTCTAAAGGGATTAACCAAGGGTGAGGCAATTGCAGCGAAAGATAAATAGCTAAATAGTTCTATAGAGACACGCTATAACATCTGCCTAACCGGATATGGACGGACACTCGTTAATTAGAACCACCGGTTATATAGGCAACATAAGTAAACATCGCTCGTCCTCCTTCTTGCTTACCAAACAAGAAGGCGGAAGAACATCCCATCTGTTAGCAATTTTATTAACCATTCCATGAGGGTTGCACTAATTACTAGTCAAGTTTTAGTCAAGTTAAACATGGTGCTTTAGTTATAGTTGTCTATGATCGAGAAACTATGCTCCAAGTCGTCCATAACCACCGACATGGATTTTAGAAAGATTTACCCTGCAGGGGTGCACAACTAGCAACACACTCACGATCGGCCCCGAGAAGAACCAAATAAAAAACAACGAGGCATAACGACAAAGCATTCACAATATTCAAAAATAATTTCAGGGGGCCACCCCACTAAGCTACCCGTTATGAAGTCGACCGGCTCCACGACGAACCCAAGGTGTGTGGCGATGGCTGTAAACGACTGGGAAACCGAAAGTGTGACTGGGCTTGTCGATATAGTAGAAACGTGACATGAGTCCTAAACAATACAGTAGTAAACGCTTTCCACGAGCAACGGTAATAAATAAAACAGTTAAGTACGGCATAAGTACATGATAGTAGTAAAGCCCCAAACTAGTTTGTGGCCCCAAGAAATAATATTTGAATCTAGCTCAGGTGAAGAGGGATCCATAAAGTCTCCCACATGTGGATAGTGCGATAGTCAAGGAACATGCATCAAGTACTCGGGTCCTATAGGACACAAGTGAGCGGTTAAAAACAAAATATCAGCTATTACCCACCGGTACCTCTTTCTTTAGTTATTCGATTACTACATAGTTTAAGTTGTCTAGGTACCTTGTTATCCACAACAGACACACACAAACCCTACGCATGCAATCATACGACTCGCATGACTCAAAAAATTCCTGTAGTAAGGTCTGGTAGGATGGAGGTACACGATTCAGTGGGGTTTAAAAGTAAAGGTTGTGCGGTACTTGGGATTGCAATTTAATTCGACACGCGACACAATGATGTAAGAATAAAGATATAGGCATAGATGTTATATGTAATGCAAGCATGTGGAATTTCTTTCCTAGAAGCTCAGTAGTAGGATAACCGGATCCGAGTAGTACTCTTGGGTCTCGTAATAAGTCCCTTGTTATGTGTCTTTCCGGATTAAAAACCAAACACACAAAGGGCCATAATAAATAAAGTGCGCAATCGTATGAACATATGCAATAACGAAAACAAGGTATGCCATGATAGAATGATACACAATTGCATGGTATAACATAGCATGGCATGGATGAGGTGTAGGAACGATACTAAAGTATTTTAATTAATTATTTAGTTAGGTTTTGCTCCCATAAACCTTGCTACCTATTTAATATTTATATGATGCATGCTTCAATTGGTATCATGAAATGGATAGTTAGAAAGGGCTCGTCACGCTGATCGGTTTAGACATATCATTGTCGAATTCAGAGTTATAGAATTAAAGTTATGAATATATTTAAAAAATGACATATTAATAGTATTTAATAATTTGAAATTTTAAATGCCAGAAATTATTTTAAATAGCATATTCATATTCCTATCATTTTTCTGATTAAAATACATATATCATTTGTATTATTTGAAAATACGAATTACAATTTGTTACTTAACATTTATTAAGGCATTTATAATATTACCAAAACATTTATTATTTTCAATATGTATAAAAAATAAATAGAGGTCATATTCATATACAAAATTCAAAAATACACAACTTTGATGTTTTAAGTTTTTCCAAATTAATTACAAAAATTATTTAAATCTCTAGTTTGAAAATGATTTGATTTTTTAAACAAGGTTTGAATTTGAATTTAAAAACTAGAAACGGCGGGGCTTTTGTCACTCGGGCAAAGTCTACCCACGCTCAAAGACAGGTGGGGTCAATGTGCTCATGGGGCCGCAACGCGCATGGCCAGCGGGCAGGCGACACGTGGGCGATCAGGACTGTGGGTTGAGGTTTGAGAAACTCCAGATACCTTTTTGCAAAATTCCCTGGACAGATCTCTGACGAATGGAAATGAATCGCAAAAAAACAACTAGCTGACCCCGACTTTGGTTGAAGATGGCGAGTGAACCACTGCGAATTTCGCAATGCCGCAAAAATCAAAGCTAGAGAGGGGGCTTAGGACTACAAGTTTCTTCATGGAAGCTTTGCCGGATAGGCACTTAACGGGGCGGGATCTTGCGATGAACAGAGAGGAATATCGCTGCAAAATCTGATGAAAAATGCAACATGATGGATAGGAACATGGCATGTTTTTTTGAGGAAGATGCCGGGTGATCTGGTGTACGGATTAGGGTTCCGAGAATACATACTGCAAGCTGGATGTGTCGTCTTTGATGTGGCGTAAAGTGTAGAGCCGGAGGCGAGTTGAGGAGGCTAGGAAAAAATGGGATAGAGGGTCGGCGATGTTGCGGCACGCGTGGCTGGTGTCTGTGTGAGGTGGCGTCGAACAACATCGAGCGGGAATGCGGCGCGCAACGGTGTCTCGGCGGGACATATCGACAAGCATGCGAGAGGGCGAGATGTAGAGGAGGGTGAGGGTGATGACCCACAAGTATAGGCGGTGTATCGCAGTATTTTCGATAACTAAGAGTGTCGAACCCAACAAGGAGCAGAAGGTGTTGACGAGTGGCTTGGAGTAGGAATTCTCTGTAAATACTTAGCAAACAGATTTTTAGGGGTTTTTGATAATGCAGATAAATAAAGTACGAGTAAATAAAAGGCAATAATAATAAATGCAGCAAGTGGCCCAATCCTTTCTTTAGCAAAGGACAAGCCGGTTGTATTACTTAAGATGACCAAATGTTCTCGAGGACTCACGGGAATATCGTCAAGTGCTTTCGCTTCATATAGTTGATTAATCTTCTTTAGTTTGATAAGTGTTGTGTGGGTGAACCTGTGCTAATGTACCGACCTTCCTAGGACTAATACATACTTGTGATTATACCCCTTGCAAGCATCCGCAAGTACAAGAAAGTAATTAAGATAAAAACCTCACCACATCTTTAAACTCTGAGATCCTAACCTCCCTTGTGCAAAGGTTTCCTAACGGGGGTTCTGGTTTCTATCACTTCGGCAACCCCTAGGATTAGTAGCCAAATACATAATGCATTCTCCTAGGCCCAGAAAGGTGAAGTGTCATGTAGTCGATGTTCACATGACACCACTAGAAGAATAACACCGCAACTTAAATATTAAACCATTGAATCTTTCTCAACACAATTCCACTACTAACAACATGACTTCTCCCATGTCCTCAAGAACTAAACGAACTACTCACAAGACATCATTTGGATCAAGATCAGAGATGAAATAATGATAAGCAACAATCTGAACATAACAATAATTCAACGGTTCCACTCAATAGCATCAACTACAACAAGTACTCAACACAGGGAAAGTTTCCCCTAAGAACTATGCAAGATTCAACCCAATTGTTACATCGGTATGGAGTGGTGATGATGGTGCAGGTGGAGATGATGGTGATGATGATCCCAATGAAGTCCAACTTGATGGTGGTGTTGATGGCGACGATCTCCCCTCTCTAGGAAGGAATTTCCCCGGCAGATTTCTGCCTACCGGAGTGCTCTTTCTCTCTCTTTAGTTTTCCGCCCCGCAGAGGCGGTGGAATCTTTCTGTGGTCGCTCCCTCAAGCTTAGGGTTTCGTGGGGATAATATACGCCAAAGGGGAGAGCTGGAGGTGGGCTAGGGTGGCCACACCACAGTGGCGTGGCTGGGTGGCCCAGAGGATGGTGGGCCCCTCCGCCCAACTCCGCTCCCCCTTCTGGCATCCTTCGTCTTCTGAAAAAATAGATTTTTCCATGTATTTTTTGGGATTTTCTGATCTTCACGAATTTCACCTCCAAACAATGTCTTTTCCATCAGAATCCTGACTTCAGCGGTCCATCCTCCAAAAGTCATCAACCATGCAAAAACAGATGAAATAACGTAAGTATCATCTCTTAATATGAAATATATCAATGAATAACAGTAAATTATGATATAGAATAGTGATGCAAAATGGATGTATCAACTCCCCCCAAGCTTAGACTTCACTTGTCCCTGATGTCTACGCACTTCTATTCTTGTAGACAGTTGTTGGGCCTCTAAGTGCAGAGGTTTGTAGAACAGCAGCAAGTTTTCCCTTAAGTGGATCACCCAAGGTTTATCGAACTCAGGGAGGCAGTGGTCAAAGGTATCCCTCTCAAGCAACCCTGCAATCAAGATACAAGAAGTCTCTTGTGTCCCCAACACACCCAATACACTTGTCAGGTGTATAGGTGCACTAGTTCGGCGAAGAGATAGTGGAATACAAGTGGTATGGATAATTATAAGTGGTAATGGTGATAGAAAATAACTTGATGGCGTGTGGTTGACGTGGGAAAGGTCTAAAGGCAAACTTAAATAAGGAAGCAAGCAAACATGTAACAGATCTAATTGCAAACGGTGTTTCAATGCTTAGAAACAAGGCCTAGGGATCATACTTTCACTAGTGAACACTCTCATATAAATATCTTCTCTCTATGATACTACTCTTAACTACTCTCCGGTTGAACACTCTAATCGATGGTAGGGCTATAACAGCACACCTCAAAGTTCATCTTTCCCATCTAGAAACCCCACACTGTCACCTTGAGTACTAGATGAGTCCAACAAACACTGAAATTTCATAAATAAATCCAACTCCAAATATAACTCATAACAAGTATTTATAATCTCTAGCCTAAGTGCCACCATGGTGTGCACGCTGTCACTTTCACACACATGGGGAGAGCAGAGATCTATTAAAGCACTTGAGTAGCAAGGTAGATCTATAGATTACAAGCTCATGATCACAATATGATCATGCATAGAGAGAGAGATGAACACATAGCTACCGGTAGAACCCTTAGCCTCGAGAGAGAACTACTCCCTCCTCATCATGGGAACCAGCAATGGTGATGGAGATGGTGGTGGAGATCGATGGAGATGGCTCCGGGGGAACTTCCCCGTCCCGGCAGGGTGCCGGAATAGAGACTTTCTGTCCCCCGAATCTCCCCTTCGGTGGCGGCGGCGCTGCGGAACTTTTCGTGGATTTTTGATTGATGTTTTAGGGTTTTGGTATCGGGAGGCTCTTATAGGCGAACGAGGCAAGGTCGGTGGCCAGCCAGGGGGCCCACACCATGCCCTGGCGCGGCCTAGGCCGACCATGGGCCATGTGGTGTGGCCACCTGTGGCCCCTCGACTCTCGGCTCCGTGAGTCTTCCGGGAAAATAGTAACTTTGGCTTTTGTCCCGTCCAATTCCGAGAATATTCATTTTCTGACTTCCTGGAACCAAAAACAACAGAAAACAGGTAACTGGCACTATGTCATCTTGTTAATAGGTTAGTCCAAGAAATCATATGAAAAGTACTCCAAAGTTGGAACAAAACACAAGAAAGTAGATAAAACCAAGGATGGAACATCAAAAATTTATCAACATCCCCAAGCTTAACTCCTACTCGTCCTCGAGTAGGTAAGTGATAAAAAGAAAGAATAATTTTTGAGGTGACATGCACCATCATAAACTTGATCAAAGTATCTGTAAAACATTCAAAGCTGGGATCATAGTACTTTAATCATAACATGAAAGACAAAGTCCTAGCAAT
Organism: Avena insularis; assembly: GCA_023614405.1. Lineage (NCBI taxonomy): Eukaryota > Viridiplantae > Streptophyta > Magnoliopsida > Poales > Poaceae > Avena > Avena insularis. Next base: position 491,143,513 of record CM042692.1, on the reverse strand, counting down.
AGACAAGGAAACTTTGTTGCAACATGAAAAGGCACAAACAAAAGATTCATGAATAACAATGCTTTGCAAGATGTTTGTTTGTTTCACATAAAGAAAACATAGCATAGTGGCATTCAGCTTGTCCCTCATAGAGTAGCAAACATAAATGCATAGGACACCTTCAAAGTTCATAAGAGTGACTAGATACAAATAGTTTAAAACAAGCAATATCAAGGTAGGCATCAATCAACTAGTCTTGGGACAATGCACATAGAACTAAGAATGGCCACTATGCTCTCAAAGTAGGTGCATAAAGATAAAAGGTGGAGACTCAATATATAAGTGGAAGAAATGCCTTCATAGAAGGAAGTAGGGATTCAAGTTTCATAAAGAGCTTCCAAAAATTATGGTACTTATAGCTTTCAGCTCTCATTGCCCCTATCATAAGCATCTTGAAGGTGATTAAGGTTAAAGTGAACAAACTATGGTGTACATGCTTGACGAAGTATAAGTTAGGAATCTCATGTCCCTTGTATACGAGGGCCGTTCCTCATGCTACTGAAGTTTAGTCACCGGTAAGTTCTTGTCATTGTAAGTACATATGTATCATAGAGAACGCCAGCAGGTACCCTTGCCCGATGATACAGAAGAATCCCCATATCAAAATGACAAGGCAAGCAGACAACGAGCATCTCAGCAATCTTCTTATTTACCATGGGAATATGGTGCTTTTTTCTCTCTTTCCTCTTTTCATAATCGCTTTTTTTTTATTTTTCTCAATATAGGACCCTTTTTTTTATAAGAAGAATGCTTCATAGACAACTCATTATGATTACGCTGCAGGTTTCCACCATGTCAGCATGGATTAGACCAATGGCCCAGGCGTTTCTCTAACACATATACATAACTCCATGGACTTACAAGCTCCCCTTTCATTTCACACCGACGACATCCATATACAAAAGAGCATGATATCACCTAGGTACAAGTACCAAGTGCAATGTTGAAAGCGTTTCCCATGAAAGCATGGTTCTGCTAATTCCCAACAAATTAGTGCAAGCATATACAACATAGACGACACAATGGTTCAAGTTTATTAAGGGCAAGAAAAGTAAAGTGTGCCATCAAGTTCGTGAGAGCTTTAATCACTAGTTTTCTCATAACAAGTTTAATTTGGAAGGTAAACAAAAGCATGCTTATACTTCGAATAGCATAAGCTAGTAGGTAGGTATGGTGGACTCTTTGGAATAACGTGGTTTAGGGAGTTGGATTCATGAGTGGAACTCATACTTTGTTGTGGAGGCTAGCAAAAGACTGGGAGCGACAAAGTAAGAGAGCAGTAATGGCCATAATCATGCAGAGCGACAAAACATCATTGATCAAAGCATAAAGTGATACTAAAAGTTGAAAACTAAAGGATCATAAAGGCTATGGTGACTTTAGATAGTCATAACATGGTGTGAGCATGCGCCAAGTTAACCCAAATAAAGCATCGAAGGAGAATACCACTATACTATGCTTTAATATGCTAAAACAACACATGATTCATCCAAGGCACATTAAGCTATCTAAATTGTTTATAACAAGTCATGCTACAGCAAAGAATACTAAGCATAAAGCCAAAACAATATCAAGCATGGCATGACAAAGCATACGCCATAGTCAAAAACAAGCTCTCTTTATCACTTAAGCATGAACTTTCCTACTCTTTTCCAATCCAAACCAAACTATTTGAAAACCAATGTATGAAAGAGGGGGTCCAACCAATTTATTTAGCAAACTAAGCAAACAAAGCAAACAAAAAACTAAAACGAAAACGAAAAAGAAGACGCTCCAAGAACAACACAACTGTGCATGAAACAATAAAAATGAAGTGTTTGGAAGAAACCTGGGATTTTTATTGATGAAGAAGGGGATGCCTTGGGCATCCCCAAGCTTTGACGCTTGTATTATTTTATATTTCTTGGGGTGACATGCGTGGCATCCCCAAGCTTGAGCTTTAGTCCATCCTTCATCTCATTACTCATTCCTTCTATACACCTGAAATTTTTCCTTCATACAAAACTTCACACAATCTTTATTAGCAACATTAGTGCACTCAAGATAATATGTCTTTAGGTTCAGTTCTAACACCAATAAAACTTCCATTAAAACACAAGCTACTGTAGAACTTCTCTCAAAAAGCTCAATTCCCCAAAAGAACTCAAAAAGGAACCAACAAGAAGCAAATGCAAATAATGGCAGAAATCTGTCAAAACAGATCAGCAGGTAAAGACGAATTTTTTCGAAGACCTTATGTTGCTAAAATTAAAAAGTGTTGAACTAACAAAACTTAGATAACAACCTGGGGCAGAAGCACAAAAATTCACGCCTCAAAAGGACGTACAGCGATTTTACACGAATTTTTACGGTGAAGCACAGAAATCTGTTTCGGGACAACAACTTTCCCAATCATTACTTTTCTCTCATTAGAGGTTACTCTTGGCACAAAAAGCAAAATTGCAGAATCTAAAGGAAATAACTTCGAGCACTCACACCGGAGGATGTGAGTACCTTTTACCTTACCTCCCCGGCAACGACGCCAGAAAATAGGCGTTTGCCGTGGGAGGTTCTTCTTATTTAATCCTCCGATGTGAATACCTTTTTACCTTACCTCCCCAGCAACGGCGTCAGAAAATAGCTTGATATCTACGCACTTCTATTATTGTAGACAGTTGTTGGGCGTCCAAGTGTAGAGGTTTGTAGAACAGCAGCAAGTTTTCCCTTAAGTGGATCACCCAAGGTTTATCGAACTCAGGGAGGAAGTGGTCAAAGGTATCCCTTTCAAGCAACCCTGCAATCAAGATACAAGAAGTCTCTTGTGTCCCCAACACACCCAATACACTTGTCAGGTGTATAGGTGCACTAGTTCGACGAAGAGATAGTGAAATACAACTGGTATGGATAATTATAAGTGGTAATGGTGATAGAAAATAACTTGATGGCGTGTGGTTGATGTGGGAAAGGACTAAAGGCAAACTGAAATAAAGAAGGAAGCAAGCAAACATGTAACAAATCTAATTGCAAACGGTGGTTCAATGCTTAGAAACAAGGCCTAGGGATCATACTTTCACTAGTGAACACTCTCATATAAATATCTTCTCTTTATGATACTACTCTTAACTACTCTCCGGTTGAACACTCTAATCGATGGTAGGGATATAACAGCACACCTCAAAGTTCATCTTTCCCATCTAGAAACCCCACACTGTCACCTTGAGTACTAGATGAGTCCAACAAACACCACAATTTCATAAAGACATCCAACTCCAAATATAACTCATAACAAGTATTTATAATCTCTAGCCTAAGTGCCACCATGGTGTGCATGCTGTCACTTTCACACACATGGGGAGAGCAGAGATCTATTAAAGCACTTGAGTAGCAAGGTAGATCTATAGATTACAAGATCATGATCACAATATGATCATGCATAGAGAGAGAGATGAACACATAGCTAGCGGTAGAACCCTTAGCCTCGATAGAGAATTACTCCATCCTCATCATGGCAATCAGCAATGGTGATGGAGATGGTGGTGGAGATCGATGGAGATGGCTTCGGGGGCACTTCCCCGTCCCGGCAGGGTGCCGAAACAGAGACTTTCTGTCCCCCGAATCTCCCCTTCGGTGGCGGCGGCGCTGTGGAACTTTTCGTGGATTTCTGATTGATGTTTTAGGGTTTTGGTATCGGGAGGCTCTTATAGGCGAAGGAGGCAAGGTCGGTGGCCAGCCAGGGGGCCCACACCATGCCCTGGCACAGCCTGGGCTGGCCCGCGCCATGGGGTGGTGTGGCCACCCTGTGGCCCCTCTCCGACTCTCCTTCTGGCTCCGTGAGTCTTCCGGGAAAATAGGAACTTTGGCTTTTGTCCCGTCCAATTCCGAGAATATTCATTTTCTGACTTCCTAGAACCAAAAACAGCAAAAAACAGGCAACTAGCACAGTGGCATCTTGTTAATCGGTTAGTCCAAGAAATCATATGAAAAGTACTCCAAAGTTGGAACAAAACACAAGAAAGTAGATAAAACCAAGCATGGAACATCAAAAATTATAGATACGTTAGCAACGTATCAGTCCCTAAGCAAAAACTGAGCTCAATAAACATGACCTCAGGTTTATGGAGTGAAGAGTCGATAAAAGAATACGGACAGGAAGCATCACATTCATCAATGCACAAATCATAATAGAAGACAACTCACTATTATATAACTTCACTTGTAATAAGTAATGGAAACACAATAAAGATACATATAGTAAATCATAATTGGTAATGGCAAACTTTGCTCTCGGTCAAAGGATATCTAACAATTTGCAGGAGTTTAAACACAATGGGTTTTCAATGATAGCTTTCAAAGTAATGTTCACTAAGATAAGAGCAATGTGGAAAACAAGGAACATAATAAACATGATTGAATAAATCATCATATGACTGAATGAAACACAACAACTCAAAATACTTGCTGAGATAGAAGGGAATAGGTTTACTGACTCATCTAAAAAGTAAAAGAAAGGCCCTTCGCAAAGGCAAGTAGGGATTTCAAGTTTCATAAAGAGCTTACAAAAATTATGGTACTTATTAGCTTTTAGCTCTCATTGCCCCTATCATAAGCATCTTGAAGTGATTAAGGTTAAAGCGAACAAACCATGGAGTATATGCTTGACAAAGTATAAGTTCGAAATCTCATGTCCCTTGAATACGAGGGCCGCTCCTCATGCTACTCAAGTTTAGTTACCGGTAAGTTCTTGTCATAGTAAGTACATGTGTATCATAGAGAACCACCAACGGGTTACCCCTTGCCCGATGATACAGAAGAATCCCCATATCAAAATGACAAGGCAAGCAGACAATAAGCATCTCAGCATCTTCTTATTTACCATGGGAAAATGGTGCTTTTTTCTCTCTTTCCTCTTTTCTCATCTTTTTTTTCAATCTCTATCTCTTTTTTTATAAGAAGAATGCTTCATAGATTGCTCATTATGGTTACGCTGCAGGTTTCCACCATGATTAGGCATGGATTAGACCAGCCGCCTAGGCGTTTCTCTAACACACATACATAACTCCATGGACTTACAAGCTCCCCTTTCATTTCACACCGACGACATCCATAAACAAAAGAGCACGATATCGACTTGGTACAATGTACAAGTGCAATGTTGAAAGCGTTCCCCATGACAGCATGGTTCTGCTAATTCCCAACTGTCAACACCCGGATTTTTAATCCCAGATGCCCGTTATGCCATACCTCGCAATCCCAGGATTACCATTTTTATGAGACATAACGGATTTGGATATCATAGTACATCATCCATTACAAACCATACATAAGGTTTTACACACATAAGGATCTCATGATCCAGTCTTTAATACAACAAGTAGCGAAAATAAATGATAGCGTAGCGGTGGGGTCCATCTTCAGGGCACGAGGCAATCTTGTGACGGATAGTCCTAGTTATCATAGCCGTCCTGTGACCATCATCTTGATAATCTCCTTCATAGTCTGCCATGATAATAGCCAGGACAAAATCCATGAGTACTCTTTAAGTACTATAAACTACTAGCAAGGGTTATGATTCTAAGTTAAAGTCTTGACTGAAAGAATAACTATCAAGTTAAGTTTGAAACCTAAGCTGAGTTCTGAAACAAGAAAGGATAAAGTAAAGTTCTAGAATCACTTAAGTTGGGAAGCTATTTTCATCTACATAACCCTGTTGTGGTCAAGTCAAGGTTCATCACTCATTTCAAGTTATTTAGAAAACATCTGACAACGAAATAGTATGGCCATTCCAACTGTCCATAACCGCGGACGCGGCTATTCGAATAGTTTGACACTCTACAGAGGTGGTACACTTTCACCACAAGATTTGACACATCTGTCAGGGGTAACCCTGTATCATCATACTTGGTATGCAGATAATCAAACATAACCTTTCCTTTACACACCCTAGTACAAGCACCTCTCCTATGAGCATGGCCTCCCAACCATGACCATCAGTCATCTTGGGCCTTTGCATAGGTGGACAACATTGAGAGGTAGCCTCAGCTCAAACCTCTCCGTGAGAACTAATACTAATGCATATAAATTTCCAGCTAAGCCTTACCCAATTCAGGTAATGTGGTTTATGCAGTAAATTTGGAATGGTATCGCATCCGAATCCAACCATCAGTTTTATAAAAAGGGTTAAGGCTCATGCCTCATCATTTTCATCATCATAAACCAATTGTGTTTCTCAACACATGTCAAAACATCTCAATAGAATGACTCATCATTCCAAGGTTTTCATAACTCATTTTCACCAAGTGTTCCCATCTATAATGACTCAAGTTTGATCTATTCTAAAACACTAGGTTAAGAGTGTTCACTAAGGTGGAAAGGTGGGATCAATCTCATGCCATAGAATGACATCTAAGGGTTTCTAGTTAGGTCAAGTTTTATACTCTTTATGCTACCTTCAAGATTAGTTAAAGGTCTTTGTGTAAACTAAGGGGGTGTGATCAAAGTATGCTTAAGGCATCTTTACTAAACTATCTAGTTTTATTCTAGCTTGCTACACTAGCTTACTAAAGCATGTTTGCAAGGGTTAGCTTGCCACTAATAGCTTGCCTTGGTTGGTGCAGTGGTTGAAGTTTTCTTCTTCTTCTTCTTGGTAGAACTCCTCCTCCGCGAAGGCTTGGTCAGTACTAGCGTCTAGAAATACATAGGGAGTGCACAATCACCAAACAATACTTAACTTAGGCTAAGTAGTATTCTAAAACACACAATTGATGATCTATTATCATCACAAGCATCACAAGTTTAATTCAATAGTTTCAACCTTTTTATTTTGGAAAAGTAATTTCTACTCATTGAAATAACAGCTAAGATTTAACATTCACCACCAAAATATGGTATCATGTGGACACATGTCCTCACCACATATTCTAACATGTGGGAATGAGATTTAAAGGTTGGATCACTATTACTTTGGTTTAAGTTTATTATTTAATGATTTAAAGTGACTAGAAATGCCTATATAGCATTATTTTGGTTCTAGTCCAAAGTCACTGCCTGTAAACCTTAGTATTATTACATATTTGGATAGATATGATGAAATGTGATTTTTGAGAGTTGGAATCAACTCAAAAGATAACTTGGTTGATTTTATAAAAATGTTTCAAGTTGCAAAAGCTTCTGTCTTCTTATTTTTATTAGGAGAAATCTATAACTCTAAATGAATTAAATCCAACGGGGTTGGATAGAGAATTTCAATACCTTTCATACAAAATTGGTTTCATGCAATTTGGATTTGTCAAACTCACAGAATTGAATTTTGAAACACTGGATAGAAACTATATTCTAACTAAAAGGAAAAATCCTAATTTGAATCTACGGGCCTTGGCGAAAGGAAATGGGCGGCCCGGTGGCTGTATGCGACACGGGCTCGAATGATAGGGGTCCCACTGGTCAGCGGCACTTAAACGCCAAGCGTAAATGCCGTGGGTCATGCGATTAGAAGGCGGATCGGCAATAGGGTCGTAAATCGATGATGGACGGGTCGCCGGCGAGCTCAAACCCTAGCGGCTCGGTGGGGGTCTACTGGGGGCGTACCGGGGCTCCAGCGGGGTCGGCGATGCGGGCGAACGAAGTGGAAGACGACGGCGAGGCGAGGCGTGGTCGCGGCGGAGCTTGGGATGGCCGGAATCAACAACACCCTTCTTCTCCAGAGGCGGCAGCTCCGGCTCCAATTCCAGCGAGCTACTGCTTCACTTGCTCCGGCGAGAGGTGGGTGAGGTTCAGAGAGGTGAGGGGAGTGGAATGGTGTGAGTCTTTGGTGCTGGGGAGGGCTCCTTTTATAGGCTCAACGGTGAGACCGAGCGGGATGGGCGGTCGACGGTGGCGACATGGCTACGGCGAGCTAGCGGCATGGCTGGGGATGGCGATCGATGGGCGGTCCCCTGGCGGTGCTCTAGCGCTTCAATGCGGCCGTAGGGGCGGTGGCATCTTGATCGGGGTGAGGTGGCGCTCAGAGGCAGAGGCGGCGGTGTCCACTGCGGCGGTGGCTGTGGGGCTTTGGGCGTTGAGCAGGGTGTCTGGGTGTTCTCTAGGTCGAGGCGGTGGCGGGCGGGCTGGTGTCGGCGCGGCTTGTGAACGCAGGGACAGTGCGCGCTCTACGGGCGGCGTCGGCATGGTCTGGTGGCACTGGGCGTGACTTCTCCTCGGTGGTCCACGGCTGCTCTTGGCTCGGGCAAGGGACAGAGAGGGGCAGTGCGGCGTTGGCTACCTCCTAGACATGGCGAGGGAAATTGGCGGCTGTTGTGGCGCGATGTCGCCGGCGGGGGTGCTCAAGGTGCTCGGCCTTAATGGCCATGACAATTTGGTCGTGTGCACAGGGTGTGGCCGGGCTAGCAAAAGGTAGGGCTGGTACTGAGGGAACAAGGGGACAAGGTTAGGCACAAATGGTGACCAAGATCACTGCTCAAAATAGTGTTTTAAATTTGGCGGTTGTGCACACAAGCTGTTTGATGAAATGGCCGAAAGAGAAAAAGTTTTGAATTTTGAGTTCAAAATTTTTGAGTGATCTCCACTATTGATAGGTAGTCTCTGGTTACAAGGGTTTTGAAAATGGAGCTCAATTACATGGTTTTTGAAATAGGGGTGATCTATGCATATGCATTAGATTCAAATTTGAACTGCCATTTAAAATAGTTTCCAGAACGTTTTTAGAAGATCAAAAGATGGGCCTTGGTACCTCATTATGTGTACTAGCAAGGGGTGTAAAGATCAAGAATTGTTTTTGTTAAGAATTGAGTACCAGGAATAGCCAAAGTAGGCATGAGAGTTAATTTTGTCAAAATGACCATTCCTTTATTTGAATTCTTTTTGATTTGATTTCTTTTAGGAAAAGTTTGGGAATGATGTAGATGATGTTTAAATCACCTAAGAAACATTTTAGAAGCAAGGGATCACACAATCATGGCAATTTCAAACAACTCCTATTTTAAATGCACACATATATGAATGCTTTCATTTTAATTATGGAAAAGTTTTTGTTAATCCTAAATTTGGATGATTTGATCTTTGATAAGCTTGGATTGAAGTTTTGGGATGTTACAAACCTTCCCCCCTTAAATAAAATCTCGTCCCGAGATTTACAAGAAAACTAGGAACTAAAGAGATCTGGGAACTCTGTCCTAATGTAATCCTCGCGTTCCCAAGTAGCTTCCTCCTCGGTATGGTTGCTCCACTGAATCTTGAGAAACTTGATACTCTTGGTCCTGGTGGTTCTGTAGGCTTCTTCTAAGATACGAATGGGCACTTCCCGATAGGTCAGGCCATTGTTGATTTCCACTGCTTTGTGATCAATATTCTTGAAAACTTCAGTCTTCTCAGGCACTTCCAAGCATTTGCGAAGTAACGAGATATGGAACACATTGTGGATGGCTGACATCTCTTCAGGCAGTTCTAGTTGATACGATACTTCTCCTCGACGGTTCAGAATCTTGAAAGGTCCGATATATCTGGGAGCTAACTTTCCCTTCAGACTAAAGCGTTGAGTTCCCTTCAATGGTGAAACCTTGAGATATATAAAATCTCTGACATTGAAAGTCAGGTCTCTCCTTCTCTTGTCAGCATAACTCTTCTGTCTGGATTGGGCAGTCTTGAGGTGCTCACGAATTTTGTGAACTTTCTCTTCTGCTTCTCGGAGAATGTCGGGTCCGAATATCTGACTCTCTCCTACTTGCGACCAATTCAAAGGGGTACGACACTTTCTTCCGTATAGGAATTCAAAGGGTGCCATCTGCAAACTAGCTTGATAACTGTTGTTATATGAGAATTCTGCGAAAGGCAGGCAGTCTTCCCATTTTGATCCGTATTCCAACACACAAGCTCTAAGCATATCCTCCAAGATCTGGTTGACTCTCTCTGTTTGTCCATCGGTTTGCGGGTGATACGCGGTACTGAAATTCAACTTGGTTCCTAAACCTTCCTGAACTTTTTGCCAAAATCTTGAAGTAAACTGAGTTCCTCGATCTGATACGATGGTCTTGGGGGTTCCATGCAGACTAACAATCCTAGCAATGTACAGCTCTGCTAGTTTTGCACTCTGGTAGGTTGTCTTGACTGGTATGAAGTGGGCTACCTTGGATAGTCTATCAACTATGACCCAGATTGAGTCATTTCCCCTACTAGAAGTAGGTAAACCGGTGATGAAGTCCATTCCGACGGAATCCCATTTCCATTCCGGAATCTGCAATGGTTGCAACAATCCTGCAGGTCTCTAATGCTCTGCCTTGACTCTTTGACAAATGTCACATTTGGCGATGTAGCTTCCGATCTCTCTCTTCATCTTGTGCCACCAAAATTGCTCTTTCAAATCCTGATACATCTTTGTTCCTCCGGGGTGGATAGAATAAAGAGTATCATGAGCTTCCTTCATGATAATTTCCTTCACTCGAATCTGTTGGTACAGATCGTCCCTTATACCACAGTACACCTTCTTCGTCTTGGTGAATCCGGTACTTTGCACTGTACCAATCGATGTTTGATTCCGTCGATACTTTCATTTCCCTTCTGGGCTTCCTTGATTTGTCTAATCAAAGTGGGTTGAAGTTCAATGCTAGCTAGGAATCCTTTGCTAACTAACTCAGTCCTGAACTGCTCCAACTCCTCATACAAACTTGGTTGTTTCTCTTTGATCATGGTGTTAAGCCTACACGGCAATCTGCTAAGAGCATCCGCTACCACATTGGCTTTGCCGGGGTGATAGTGAATGTCAAGGTCATAATCCTTGATTAACTCTATCCATCTTCTTTGCCTCATATTCAACTCCTTCTGGGTGAAGATATACTTCAAGCTCTTATGATCTGAGTAAATCTCACAGCGATTACCCATCAAATAATGATGCCATGTCTTCAACGCTAGAACCACAGCTGCTAGCTCAAGATCATGGGTCGGATAGTTCTGCTCATGATGCTTGATTGTCGAGAGCGAATCTGCGATGACTTTGCCTTCTTGCATCAATACACCTCCTAGACCAATCTTGGATGCATCACAATATACATCAAATGGCTTCTTGATGTCTGGCATGATCAAAATTGGGGCTGATATCAATCTCTTCTTCAGCTCCTAGAAACGGGCTTCACACTTGTCTGTCCATTCAAACTTCTTGTCCTTCTTCAACAATTGGGTCATTGGTCGGGCAATGCTCAAGAATCCTTCTACGAATTTGCGGTAGTATCCCGCTAATCCGAGAAATGAACGAACTTGGGTTTGATTGGTTGGGGCTTCCCATTCTTCGACATCTTTGATCTTGCTGGGATCAACAGAGACTCCTCTGGTAGACACAATATGTCCTAGGAATCCTACTTCTTTCAGCCAAAACTCACACTTGCTGAACTTGGCATATAACTGATGTTCTCTCAGGGTTTCTAGGATGATTCTCAGATGTTGCTCATGCTCTTCTTCTGACTTGGAGTAGATAAGGATGTCGTCGATAAACACAACTACAAACTTATCTAAGAAATTCATAAAGATCTTATTCATGAGATTCATGAAATAAGCAGGGGCATTGGTTAATCCAAAATACATAACCGTATACTCGTATAAACCATAGCAAGTAGTAAAGGCGGTCTTCGGAATATCCATTGCACGAATCTTAAGTTGGTGATAACCAGTCCTAAGATCAATCTTTGAGAATACTTGAGCTCCAGTCAACTGATCAAATAGGTCCTCTATCTTTGGCAAGGGGTACTTGTTCTTGATAGTGACATCATTCAACTTTCTGTAGTCTGTACACAGACGGTTGCCTCCATCTTTCTTATCGACGAATAACACTGGTGATCTCCATGGCGATGCACTTGGCTGAATCAAACCTGTTGCTAACATGGCATCCAAGCCTTCTTGATTCCACTAACTCTGAGGGTTCATGGTATAGGGTCTACGGGCTATAGGTCGGTTCAGGATTAGTTCGATAATGAACTCTATATCCTGTCGGGGCATACAGCAATTCATGCAGAATACGTCGGGTATTCACAGACTACTCGACTTGGTCAATGGTAGGCGAGGCTACACTCTTGTTGCACTTGAATTGACGGGGTAAGGTTTGGAGATATGTTCTGATTACTCAAAACTACTGGTCATGGTGATGGCTTTCTTAGCACAGTCTATCAGTCCTTTATGCCTTGACATCCAGTCCATACCTAGTACTACTTCCAAACCTTTGGTTCCAAGTACGATTAGGTTGGCATAAAAATCTATCCCATGTATCCTGATAGGTACCGCTTTGCAAATTTTTCTAGCTTTTGTTGTTGAACCGGGGATTTGAACTATCATGACATGCTTCAGGTTGGTTGGGCGAATCTTACTAGTGCATACAAATTCTTCGGTGACAAATGAATGCGATGCTCTAGAATCAAACAATACTCTTGCTAAAACTGAGTTGACAGAAAACATACCCAGCACTACATCTGGCGCTTCCTGGGGTTCTTCTGCGTTCATGTGGAAGAGACGACCGTTGCGGTTGTGCGGGTTCCCTGGGGCAAATCTCCTGACTTGCTGAACACGACGCTGCTGCTGAGCTGGGGCATTCACAGGGGCATTGGCGGCAGTCTTCTTGGGACACTCATTGGAGTAGTGACCCTTCACTCCACACTCGAAACACGTGATCTGGGACTTGTCCTTGACTGCAACAGGTACATCATTGCTGCCAGTTCTGGGGGCAGTGTTGTTGTTGTTGTTGCTCTTGGGAGGGGCACGGTTGAAGTTGTTGGCATTGCCGGAGTTGTGATTGTTTCCTCCGGGCTTCACATTTCCTCCACTACGGTTGGGGTAGCTTGGGCGAAAATTTGGGGGTCGGTTGTTCCTTGGTGCATACCCTGGTGAGGGGTTGGGGCAGTACTTGATGACTCTTTGGATCGCTGCTGCATCATATGACACTTGTGGTTGTCGTTTGCCTGGTTAATCTTCCTTTCCATCTGAATGGCAGAGTCGACTAGCTCTTCAAGATCCTGGAAACGGATGTTGACGTGGACAGTCTGCATCTCATCATGCAGTCCATTTAAGAATCTCTCTTTCTTCTTGGCCTCCGTGTTGATCTCATCCGGTGCATATCTGGCAAGTGACAAGAATTTGTCATGGTACTCTACTACAGTCAATCTTCCTTGCTTGATTCACGAATTCATCTCTCATCCTGTTGACAAGACCTTGCGGCACGTGGGTGCGGCTGAACTTGACCTTGAATGCTTCCCAGGTCATCACCTGGCCATGGTTCATGTTGCGGACGCTATTCCACCAAGCTCTTGCATCTCCCGCCAGATAGTGAATGGTGAAGAGAACTTTCTCATTCTCATCAACTCCTGCAACTTCTAGGTTGTTTTCCATGGTCTGTAACCAGTCATCAGCATCTAATGGGTTTTCAGATTGGTTGAAGATTGGGGGATTGGTGTTCTGAAATTTTTTGAGTTTAGATCCATGGTGATCCTGATTTCCATGTCCTTGGTTGTTGAGAGCCATTTGGGCAATCTGCTGCAATGTCTCTAAGTTGGCTTGACGCCCTACCTTGCTTCACGGTCCGCGATGAGATTATGCAAGATCTGCAGCATTGGGTCCTGCGATGAGCTGCTCCCTCCTTGGTTTCCACGAGTCATCTGAAGATTGAGATAGATATAGGGGTAAGAGGGAAATTCTAAGGTTCATGGTTTTGGGTGTTCAAAGCTAAAACTTTGAGTTAGACTCAGTTTTTCAACTAACTTTACTTTCATTCATGCAAGCAAGCGCACGATACAACAGACACCATAACAATCAAAGGGGAAAACAGATGGTTTGAAGAACCATTCTGCAAACTATGATACAATGAGATGGTACATCTCACGCTACGACAGTGCTCTAGTGCATCTACTCATTGTCGATGAAGTCGGAGTCTTCATCCTCAGTGTAGAAGTCCACAGCATCCTCTGCCAGAAAATCGTCATCGTTGCTGAGGTACGAACCCATATCTCCCTGGATGTCTTCTCCTTCATCATATTCTTCCTTGGCGGCAAGCTGAGCTTCCTGCTCCTTGACGGTCTTCTCGAGGTCGGCCACCTTCTTGCAAAGACGGGCGATGGTGCGATCCTTCTTTCCACGCTGGCGACAAAGAGACTGGCGATCTTAGACGAGCAGTGTGAAAGTCTGGGCCTTTTGGTCGACAATTGCATGGTTCTGGTTGGCTAACTCTCTGGCATTGTCCAACTCCTGCTGTCGGTCATGAAGCAAGAAGTCAAGGTTCTCCACTTGACGCCTCAACTCTGGGTGACTTGGCATCTCCAACCGCATTCCCATGAAGTCACGTCTTGCATAGTGGGCAAAATGGGTTCCTTGAATCTTGTTGACGCTGAGGGCACATAGACGTGCGAGCGCTTCATGCATTGCCCTGGCTAATCCATCTAGCCAGTTGTTCTCTCTCACAGAGAACTGAATTCTTCCAGAAGTTGGTGCTTCAATGCTTCCTCGAAGATCTGCGGTGACTAGCCATTGTAGGTCTCACAGGGGTCCTGGAAGTTGAGCTCCAAGAAACTCCGGATGTGGGCGTCCCAGAAATTCTGACAGTGAATCCAGATCCCTCTCGAAGATTAGCTGACCTCCGTTTCCCAACTGGTAAAACTTGCTTAACTGAGTTTCCATCTACAAGAATTTAGGATGAGGAAATTAGTGAAGTGATCAAGTGTGTCAAATTTTAAGTAGTAATGTCAGAATTTTGAAGAACATGTATTTTTGAGAAAGAATGAGTTCACAAGGGTAAGAGAGGAAATAGTTTTTCGTAAATACTCACTTTGGATTTTGAAGCTAAGTTTTTGGTTTGGACGTCCATTCTAACTAGGGTTTCCTATGGTCAGGATGGCTCTGATACCAACTTGTCAACACCCAGATTTTTAATCCCAGATGCCCGTTATGCCATACCTCGCAATCCCAGGATTACCATTTTTGCGAGACATAACGGATTTGGATATCATAGTACATCATCCATTACAAACCATACATAAGTTTTTACACACATAAGGATCTCATGATCCAGTCTTTAATACAACAAGCAGTAGAAATAAATGATAGCGTAGCGGTGGGGTCCATCTTCAGGGGCACAGGCAATGGTGACGAAGACAGATAGTCCTAGTTATCATAGTCGTCCTGCTGACCATCATCTTGATAATCTACTTCATAGTCTGGCCATGATAATAGCTAGGGACAAAAGCCATGAGTACTCTTTAAGTACTCGCAAACTACTACTAGCAAGGGTTATGATTCTAAGTTAAAGTACTGAATTGAAAGAATAACTATCAAGTTCAGTTTGAAATCTAAGCTGAGTTCTTAAACAAGAAAGGATAAAGTAAAGTTCTAGAATCACTTAAGTTGGGAAGCTATTTTCATCTACACAACCCTGTTGTGGTCAAGTCAAGGTTCATCACTCATTTCAAGTTATTTAGAAAACATCTGACAACGAAACAGTATGGCCATTCCAACTGTCCATAACCATGAGCAGCTATTGAATAGTTTGACACTCTGCGGAGGTGGAACACTTTCACCACAAGATTCGATACATCATCGGGGGTAACCACTGAATCATCATACTCGATGTCTTGGATAATTAAACATAACCTTTCCTTTACACACCCTAGTACAAGCACCTCTCCTATGAGCATGGCCTCCCAACCATGACCATCAGTCATCTTGGGCACTACATAGGTGGACAACATTGAGAGGTAGCCTCATCTCAAACCTCTCCTGTGAGGGAACTAATACTAATGCATATAAATTTCCAGCTAAGCCTTACCCAATTCAGGTAATGTGGTTGTACGGTAAATTTGGAATGGTATCGCATCCGAATCGAACCATCAGTTTTATAAAAAGGGTTAAGGCTCATGCCTCATCATTTTCATCATCATAAACCAATTGTGTTTCTCAACACATGTCAAAACATCTCAATAGAATGACTCATCATTCCAAGGTTTTCATAACTCATTTTCACCAAGTGTTCCCATCTATAATGACTCAAGTTTGATCTATTCTAAAACACTAGTTTAAGAGTGTTCACTAAGGTGGAAAGGTGGGATCAATCTCATGCCATAGAATGACATCTAAGGGTTTCTAGTTAGGTCAAGTTTTATACTCTTTATGCTACCTTCAAGATTAGTTAAAGGTCTTTGTGTAAACTAAGGGGGTGTGATCAAAGTATGCTTAAGGCATCTTTACTAAACTATCTAGTTTTATTCTAGCTTGCTACACTAGCTTACTAAAGCATGTTTGCAAGGGTTAGCTTGCCACTAATAGCTTGCCTTGGTTGGTGCAGTGGTTGAAGTTTTCTTCTTCTTCTTCTTCTTCTTGGTAGAACTCCTCCTCCTCGAAGGCTTGGTCGGTACTAGCGTCTAGAAATACATAGGGAGTGCACAATCACCAAACAATACTTAACTTAGGCTAAGTAGTATTCTAAAACACACAATTGATGATCTATTATCATCACAAGCATCACAAGTTTAATTCAATAGTTTCAACCTTTTTATTTTGGAAAAGTAATTTCTACTCATTGAAATAATAGCTAAGATTTAACATTCACCACCAAAATATGGGATCATGTGGACACATGTCCTCACCACATATTCTAACATGTGGGAATGAGATTTAAAGGTTGGATCACTATTACTTTGGTTTAAGTTTATTATTTAATGATTTAAAGTGACTAGAAATGCCTATATAGCATTATTTTGGTTCTAGTCAAAAGTCACTGCCTGTAAACCTTAGTATTATTACATATTTGGATAGATATGATGAAATGTGATTTTTGAGAGTTGGAATCAACTCAAAAGCTAACTTGGTTGATTTTATAAAAATGTTTCAAGTTGCAAAAGCTTCTGTCTTCTTATTTTTATTAGGAGAAATCTATAACTCTAAATGAATTAAATCCAACGGGCTTGGATAGAGCATTTCAATACCTTTCAGACAAAATTGGTTTCATGCAATTTGGATTTGTCAAACTCACAGAATTGAATTTTGAAACACTGGATAGAAACTATATTCTAACTAAAAGGAAAAATCCTAATTTGAATCTACGGGCTTGCGCGGGAAAGGAAATGGGCCGGCCCGGCCAGTGGTATTTGTCGGCACTGAGGCTCAGCTGACAGGGGTCCCACTGGTCGGTGACACTTAAACGCCTGGCACCTGTGGGTCGATGCGATTAGAGGCGGAGTCGGCCGAGGTAATTACAGCCGACGTCGTGCCGAGCTCAAACCCTAAGCGGCTCGGTGGGGGTCTCTTGAGGCGTGCCAGGGCTCCAGCGAGGTCGGTGATCTTGGGCGAACAAAGTGGAAGGCAGCCGGCGAGGGGTGGTCGCGGCGGAGCTTGGGGTGGCCGGAATCAACGACACCCTTCTTCTCCAGAGGCGGCGGCTCTGTCTCCAATTCCGGCGAGCTGCTGCTCCACTTGCTCCGGCGAGAGGTGGGTGAGGTTCAGAGAGGTGAGGGGAGTGGAATGGTGTGAGTCTTTGGTGCTGGGGAGGGCTCCTTTTATAGGCTCGACAGTGAGACCGAGCGGGATGGGCGGTTGACGATGGTGACATGGCTACGGCGAGCTAGCGGCATGGCTGGGGATGGCGATCGATGGGCGGTCCCTTGGCTGTGCTCTAGCGCTTCAATGCGGCCGTAGGGGCGGTGGCATGCGGTCGGGGTGAGGTGGCTCTCTAAGAGGCAGAGGCGGCGGTGTCCACTGTGAGCGGTGGCTGTGGGGCTTTAGGCGTGACAGGGGTGTGCAGGGTGTTCTCTAGGTCGGCGGAGGCGGTGGGCGCGGGCTGGTGTCGGCGTCTTGTGCCTGTGAGGGGCAGTCTGGCGCTCTGCGGGCGGCGTCGGCATGGTCTGGTGGCACTGGGCGCGGCTTCTCCTCGGTGGTCCACGGCTGCTCTTGGCTCGGGCAAGGGACAGAGAGGGGCGGTGCGGCGTTGGCTACCTCCTAGACATGCCGAGGGAAGTTGGCGGCTGCTGTGGCGCGATGTCGCCGGTGGGGGTGCTCAAGGTGCTCGGCCTTAATGGCCATGACCATTTGGTCGTGTGCACAGGGTGTGGCCGGGCTAGCAAAAGGTAGGGCTGGTACTGAGGGAACAAGGGGACAAGGTTAGGCACAAATGGTGACCAAGATCACTGCTCAAAACAGTGTTTTAAATTTGGCCACATTTGTGCACACAAGCTGTTTGATGAAATGGCCGAAAGAGAAAAAGTTTTGAATTTTGAGTTCAAATTTTTTGAGTGATCTCCACTATTGATAGGTAGTCTCTGGTTACAAGGGTTTTGAAAATGGAGCTCAATTACATGGTTTTTGAAATAGGGGTGATCTATGCATATGCATTAGATTCAAATTTGAACTGCCATTTAAAATAGTTTCCAGAATGTTTTTAGAAGATCAAAAGATGGGCCTTGGTACCTCATTATGTGTACTAGCAAGGGGTGTAAAGATCAAGAATTGTTTTTGTTAAGAATTGAGTACTAGGAATAGCCAAAGTAGGCATGAGAGTTAATTTTGTCAAAATGACCATTCCTTTATTTTAATTCTTTTTGATTTGATTTCTTTTAGGAAAAGTTTGGGAATGATGTAGATGATGTTTAAATCACCTAAGAAACATTTTAGAAGCAAGGGATCACACAATCATGGCAATTTCAAACAACTCCTATTTTAAATGCACACATATATGAATGCTTTCATTTTAATTATGGAAAAGTTTTTGTTAATCCTAAATTTGGATGATTTGATCTTTGATAAGCTTGGATTGAAGTTTTGGGATGTTACACCAACTTACAAAATGCAAGGATATACGCAACATAGATGGGCACAATGGTTCTGGTTTATTAAGTGCAAGAAAAGTAAAGTGTGCCATGAAGTTCGTGAGAGCTTTAATCACTAATTTTCACATAACAATTTTAATTTGGAAGGTAGATAAAAACATGAATTTACTTGGAATAGCAATAATGCTAATAGGTAGGTATGGTGGACACAAATGGCATATGTTTTGGTTTAAGGATTGGATGCACGAGAAGCATTCCCTCTCAGTACAGGTTTTTGGATAGCAAGGCTGGGTAGCAAGCATAAGAGTTGAAGGAAACAAACAACCATACAGGTGATCAAAACAAATATGCAATCTTCCTTGGAAGCACAAAAGATCTTAACTAGAGAATACTAAGCTTATGAGCAAATCAAGAAAGATGATGATGAAAATTATATTTCTTAAGAGTACTTTTATCTTTTTCATTCAATTCTCAAATAGTGTTGTCACTAACCAGAGACAAGTTTGCCAAAACCAACTAAATTTACTCATTGATCCCAAAGTGATACCAATACTAACAACAAGATCAATCATATAACAGAAATTAAAAACTAAAATAAGATGTGCAAGAGAGTAAATGAAAGAACATCTCATTAATATTCCATAACGGCAACTCACACCAAGGGATACATAGATATCTAACTAGAGGGGACACTTCCATAATGCAAACCATCCTACATGATAACTTCTCTATTCATGATATGACTCTACTTAAAAAGGTAAAAAGATAGAAGATACTGATATGATACCTCGGCACTCCCCCAAGCTTGGAACAAACCAAGGGGACGCCAAACCTGATGAAGAATTACCCCTTCGATAGTGGTGGTGTTCTCTCAATAAGCTTTTCAATCAATTTCCTAAAGTCCTCAATCTCGAAGGTGAGAGTACGAATCAACTCCGAGTTGTGCTCAATGCGGTTCATGATCATGTTGGGTTGTGAATCCCAGCTCGTACGATTCTTTCCCCACTCTTCCTCCTTGAAGTCTTCTATTCCTGCATGGTTAGAACGGCGCATATCCCAATTGGTGGGTAGTATCTCCTTTGGCATATTCTGAAATTGATGCT
Source organism: Avena insularis (assembly GCA_023614405.1). Classification (NCBI taxonomy): domain Eukaryota; kingdom Viridiplantae; phylum Streptophyta; class Magnoliopsida; order Poales; family Poaceae; genus Avena; species Avena insularis. The sequence goes on along the minus strand of CM042692.1, from coordinate 491,123,619 downwards.
CATGTATAAGGGTATGGAAAGGATTCTTGGTGCGTGGAGAAGGTGACCGTGAAGCCAGACAGTGATGCGGAGGCTTCCCTCTAGTGGACCTCCGTGCCGTCCTTTTGAACCTGGCAGGGTTTGTGTAACATCCCAAAACTTCAATCCAAGCTTATCAAGATCAAATCATACAAAAATAGGGTTAACAAAAACTTTTCCAAATTTAAAATGAAAGCATTCATATATGTGTGCATTTAAAATAGGAGTTGTTTGAATTGCCATGATTGATTGATCCAATGCTTGTAAAGTGTTTCTTAGGTGATTTAAACCTCATCTACATCATTCCCAAACTTTTCCTAAAGAAAATCAAATAAAAAAGAATTAAAAGAAGGAATGGTCATTTTGGCAAATTTAACTCTCATGCCTACTTTGGCCATTCCTAGTACTCAATTCTTAACAGAAACAATTCTTGATCTTTGCATCCCTTGCTAGTACACATAATGAGGTACCAAGGCCCACCTTTGGATCTGCTAAAAACATTCTGTTAACTATTTTAAATGACAGTTTAAAATTGAATCTAATGCATATGCATAGATCACCCCTATTTCAAAAACCATCTTTTTGAGCTCCATTTTTAGAACCCCTGCAACCAGAGACTACCTATCACTAATGGAGATCACTCAAAAAATTTGAACTCAAAATTCAAAACCTTTTCTCTTGCGGCCATTTCATCAAACACTTGGCATGCTTAATCTCACCTCTAATCCTAGCTCACTGTTTACTACAGGGTTTTGCCCCCAATCGATCCCCATTTAATCCCCTTGTCCCCTCTTGATCTAACCAGAGCCTAACCAGCATCTTCCCTACCCTCTAGCTGCCTTTGCCATGCCATGGCACCCCTCGGCCGATGGCGCGCCTCATGCAGCTCTCTCCAGCCCCTCTCCTCATGTCTAGCAGCTTGCTAGTGGTCCACCTCCACCGCCCAACCAGCCCTAGGCCGAGCAGAGAGAGCGAGGCCAGAACCGCGCGCCGGACCTTGTCGAGCATGTCGACGCCGCCCCCAGAGCACGCCCTGTCCCCGCTCGCATAGACCATCCCTTGGCACCAGCCCACGCCCGCTGCTCCACCTTGACCTGGAGAACACCCTAGACATCCCCATTCGCCGCCCAAAGCCTCACAGCCACCGCTCGCCATGGACACCGCCGCTTCGGCCGCGCAGAGCGCCACCTCGCCCAGACCGCATGCCACCGCCCCTACAGCCGCATTTAAGTCCTAGAGCACCGCCAGGGAACCGCCCATCAATCGCCATCCCCCGCCATGCCGCTAGCTCGCTGTAGCCATGTCGCCACCATCGACCGCCCATCCCGCTCGGTCTCACCGTCAGGCCTATAAAAGGAGCCCTCCCCAGCCATTCTTCTACACACTATTCCACTCCCCTCCCGGAGCAACTGGAGCATCAGCTCACCAGAATTGGAGCCAGACCGCCGCCTCTTAAGGAGAAGGGTGTCGTTGATTTCGGCCGCCCCAAGCTCCGCCACGACCACGCCTCGCCTCGTCGTCGTCTTCCACTTTGTTTGCCCGCCTCGCCGACCCTGCTGGAGCCCTAGTACGCCCCCAGTAGACCCCCACCGAGCCGCTAGGGTTCGAGCTCGCCGGCGACCTGTTCGTCGTCGACGACGACCCTCAGCTGTTGATCTCGCTTCTAATCCTACGGCCCACAGCGCGCGTACCGTTTCGCGTGTGAAGTGCCGCTGACAAGCGGGACCCCCTGTCAGCTGAGCCCCGCGCCACAGAGCGCCACTGGGCCGGCCCATTTCTTTTCCCGCGCTAGCCCATAGATTCAAATCTGGATTTTTCTTTAAATCTAGTTTCTGTCCCCCATTTCAAAATTCAATTCAGAGAGTTCTATAAATCCAAATTGTATGAAACCAATTTTGTCTAAAAGGTATTAAAATGATCTATCCAAGCCTGTTGGATTTAATTCAATTAGAGTTATAGATCTCTCCTAATAAAAATAACAAAACAGAAGCTTTTGCAACTTGCAACCTTTTTATAAAATCAACCAAGTTAGCTTTTGAGTTGATTCCAACTCTCAAAAATCACATTTCATCATATCTATCTAAATATGTAATAATATTAAGGTTGACATGCAGTGACTTTGGACTAGTACCAAAATAATTCTATATAGGCATTTCTAGTCACTTTAACTCATTAAAAAATGAACTTAAACCAAAGTAATATTGATCCAACCCTTAAATCTCATTCCCACATGTTAGAATATGTGGTGAGGACATGAGTCCACATGATCCCATATTTTGGTGGTGAATATTAAAATTTTAGTTAATATTTCAATGAGTAGAAATTACTTTTCTAAAATAAAAGGGATGAAACTATTGAATTAAAACTTGTGATGTTTGTGATGATAATAGATCATCAAATGTGTGTTTTAGAATGCTACTTAGCCTAGTTAATTACTGTTTGGTGATTGTGCACTCCCTATGTATTTATAGACGCTAGTACCGACCAAGCTTTCGAGGAGGAGTTCTACCAAGAAGAAGAAGAAGAAAACTTCAACCACTGCACCAACCAAGGAAAGCTATTGTTAGGAAGCTAGAATTAAGCTAGATGAATGAGCAAGGATGCTTTAGGCATGCTTTGATCACACCCCTTTAACTATTAGTACCCCAAGTCTTATTGACAAGTTTTACCTCCCTTAGTTTATACAAAGTTCTTTACTTATTTTGAAGGTAACATAAAAAGTATAAAACTTGACCTACTTAGAAACCTTTAGATGTCACTCTATGGCATGAGATTGACCCCATCCTTCCACCTTAGTGAACACTCTTAACTTAGTATCTTAGTATAGATCAAAAACTTGAGTCACTCTAGATGGGAATACTTGGTGAAAATGAATTATGAAAACCTTGGAATGATGAGTCATTCTATTGAGATGTTTTGACATGTGTTGAGAAACACAACTGGTTTATGATGATGAAAATGATGAGGCATGAGCCTTAACCCTTTTATAAAACTGATGGTTGGATTCGAATGCGATACCATTCCAAATTTATCGTACAACCACAATACCTGAATTGGGTAAGGCTTAGCCGGAAGTTTATATGCATTAGTATTAGTTCCCTCACGGGAGAGGTTTGAGCTGAGGCTACCTCTCAATGTTGTCCACCTATGTAGTGCCCAAGATGACTGATGGTCATGGTTGGGAGGCCATGCTCATAGGAGAGGTCCTTGTACTAGGATGTGTAAAGGGAAGGTTATGTTTGATTATCTGCATACTAAGTATGATGATTCAGGGTTATCTCTCATAGATGTATCGAATCTTGTGATGAAAGTGTACCACCTCTACAGAGTGTCAAACTATTCGAATAGCCGCGTCCGCGGTTATGGAGAGTTGGAATGGCCATACTGTTTCGTTGTCAGATGTTTTCTAAATAACTTGAAACGAATGATGAACTTTGACTTGACCACACCAGAGTTGTGTTGATGATAATAGCTTCCCAACTTAAGTGATTCTAGAACTTTACTTTATCTTTCTTTGCTTCTGAACTCAGCTTAGGTTTCAAACTTAATTTGATAGTTAAACTTAGATTTAGCACTTTGACTTAGAATTATACTCCTTGTTAGTAGTAGTTTGCGAGTACTTAAAGAGTACTCATGGCTTTTGTCCCTGGCTATTATCATGGCCAGACTATGAAGGAGATTATCAAGATGATGGTCAAGGGGCGGCTATGATAACTAGGACTATCTCGCCTTCACAAGATTACTGTGCCCACGAAGATGGACCCACCGCTACGCTTATCGTTTATTTCACTGCTTGTTGTATTAAAGACTGGATCATGAGATCCTTATTTGTGTAAAACCTTATGTATGGTTTGTAATGGATGATTCTTGTGATATCCAATCCGTTATGTCTACATAAAATGGTAATCACGGGATTGCGGTATGGCATAACGGGCATCTGGGATTAAAAATCCGGGTGTTGACAAGTTGGTATCAGAGCCATCCTGACCATAGGAGACCCTAGTTAGAATGGACGTTCAAACAAAAACTTAGTTTCAAAACCAAAGTGAGTATTTCTGAAAAACTATTTCCTCTCTTACCCTTGTGAACTCATTCTTTCTCAAAAACTTCATGTTCCTCAAAATTCTTACACTACTACTTAAAATTTGACACACTTGATCACTTCACTAACTTCCTCATCCTTAATCCTTGTAGATGGAGACTCAGTTCAACAAGTTTTACCAGTTGGGAAATGGAGGTCAGCTGATCTTCGAGAGGGATCTGGATTATTTGTCGGATTCTTGGGGCCCACATCCAGAGTTTCTTGGAGCTCAACTTCTAGCACCCCCAGGAGGAGACCTACAGTGACTAGTAACCGCAGATCTTCGGGGAAGCATCGAAGCACCAACTTCTGGGAGAATTCAGTTCTCCGTGAGAGAGAACAACTGGCTAGATGGATTAGCCAAGGCAATGCATGAAGCTCTCGCACGTCTATGTGCCCTCAGCGTCAACATGATCCAAGGAACCCGTTTTGCCCACTATGCAAGACGTTACTTCATGGGAATACCGATGGAGATGCCAAGTCACCCAGAGTTGAGGCGTCAAGTGGAGAACCTTGACTTCTTGCTTCATGACCGACAGCAGGAACTGGACAATGCCAGAGAGTTAGCCAACCAGAACCGTGCCATCACCGACCAGAAGGCCCAGACTTTTGCACTGCTCGTCCAAGATCGCCAGTCTCTTTGTCGCCAGCGTGCAAAGAAGGATCGCACCATCGCCCGTCTTTGCAAGAAGGTGGCCGACCTCGAGAAGACCGTCAAAGAGCAGGAAGCTCAGCTTGCCGCCAAAGAAGAAGAAGATGAGGGTGAAGACATCGAGGGAGATGTGGATTCTTACCTCAGCAACGATGATGACTTTCTGGAGGAGGATGCCGTGGACTTCTACACTAATGATGAATACTCCAACGTCATCGACGATGAATAGATGCACTATAGCACTATCGTAGCATGAGATGTAGCATCTCATTGTATCGTAGCTTCTAGAATGGTTCTTCAAACCATCTGTTTTCCCCTTTGCTTGTTGTGGTGTGTGTTGTATCGTGTGCTTGCTTGCATGAATGAAAAAGAAGTTAGTTGAAAAACCTGAGTTTAACTCAAAGTTTTAGCTTTGAAAACCCAAAACCATGAACCCTAGAATTTCCCTCTTACCCCTATATCTATCTCAATCTTCAGATGACTCGTGGAAACCAAGGAGGGAGCAGCTCGTCACAGGACCCAATGCTGCAGATCTTGCAGAATCTTATCGCGGACCGTGAAGCAAGCAGGGCCGAGCGTCAAGCCAACTTAGCAACATTATAGCAGATTTCCCAAATGGCTCTCAACAACCAAGGACATGGACATCAGGATCACCAAGGATCCAAACTCAAAAAATTTCAGAACATAAATCCCCCAATCTTTAACCAATTTGAAAACCCATTAGATGCTGATGACTGGTTACAGACCATGGAAAACAACTTAGAGGTTACCAGAGTTGATGAGAATGAGAAAGTTCTCTTTGCCACCCACTATCTGGCGGGAGATGCAAGAGCTTGGTGGAATAGCATCCGCAATATGAACCATGGCTAGGTGATGACCTGGGAAGCATTCAAGGTCAAGTTCAGCCGCACCCACGTGCCGCAAGGTCTTGTCAACAGGATGAGAGATGAATTCCGCGAATTGAAGAAAGGAAGAATGACCGTGGCGGAGTACCATGACAGATTGTTGTCACTTGCCAGATATGCACCGGATGAGATCAACATGGAGGCTAAGAAGACGGAGAGATTCTTAAATGGACTGCATGATGAGATGCAGACTGTCCTCGTCAACATCCGTTTTGAGGATCTCGAAGAGCTAGTCGACTCTGCCATTCAGATGGAAGGGAAGATAAACTAGGCAAACGACAACCGCAAGCGCCGTATGATGCAGCAGTCTGGATCCAGTAGTCACCAGAAGTACCGTCCTAACCCCTCACCAGGATATGCACCAAGGAACAACCGACCCCCAAATTCTCGCCCAAGCTACCACAACCGTAGCGGAGGCAATGTGAAGTCCGGAGGAAACAGTCACAACTCCGGCAATGCCAACAATTTCAACCGTGCCCCTCCCAAGAGCAACAACAACAACACTGCACCCAGAACTGGCAGCAATGCTCTACCTGTCGCAGTCAAGGACAAGTCCCAGATCACTTGTTTCGAGTGTGGAGTGAAGGGTCACTACTCCAATGAGTGTCCCAAGAAGACTGCCGCCAATGCCCCTGTGAATGCCCCAGCTCAGCAGCAGCGTCGTGTACAACCAGGAAGGAGATTTGCCCCAGGGAACCCGCACAACCGCAACGGCCGTCTCTTCCACATGAATGCAGAAGAAGCCCAGGAAGCGCTAGATGTAGTGCTGGGTATGTTTTCTGTCAACTCAGTTTTAGCAAGAGTATTGTTTGATTCTGGAGCATCGCATTCATTTGTCACCGAAGAATTTGTATGCACTAGTAAGATTCGCCCAACTAACCTGAAGCATGTCATGGTAGTTCAAATCCCCGGTTCAACAGCAAAAGCTAGAAAAATTCGCAAAGTTGTACCTATCAGAATACATGGGATAGATTTTTAAGCCAACCTAATTGTACTTGGAACCAAAGGATTGGAAGTAGTACTAGGTATGGACTGGATGTCAAGGCATAAATGACTAATAGACTGTGCTAAGAAATCCATCACCATGACCAGTAGTTCTGGAGTAACAGTAGAGCACATCTCTGAAACCTTACCCCGTCAATTCAAGTGCCACAAGAGTGTAGCCCTGCCTACCATTGACCAAGTCAGAGTAGTCTGTGAATACCCTGACGTATTTCCAGATGAATTGCCAGGTATGCCCCCGGATAGGGATATTGAGTTCATTATCGAACTAATCCCCGGAACCGGACCTATAGCCCAGAGACCCTATACCATGAACCCCTCAGAGTTAGTAGAACTGAAGAAGCAGTTGGATGCCATGTTAGCAACAGGTTTGATTCAGCCAAGCGCATCGCCATGGAGATCACCAATGTTATTCATCGACAAGAAAGATGGAGGCAACCGTTTGTGTACAATCTACAGAAAATTGAATGACGTCACCATCAAGAACAAGTACCCTTTGCCAAAGATAGAGGATCTATTTGATCAGTTGACCGGAGCTCAGGTATTCTCGAAGATTGATCTTAGGACTGGTTATCACCAACGTAAGATTCGTGCAACAGATATTCCGAAGACCGCCTTTACTACTCGCTATGGTTTATACGAGTATACGGTTATGTCTTTTGGATTAACAAATGCCCCTGCTTATTTCATGAATCTCATGAATAAGATCTTTATGAAATTCCTTGATAAGTTTGTAGTTGTGTTTATCGACGACATCCTTATCTACTCCAAGTCAGAAGAAGAGCATGAGAAACATCTAAGAATCATCCTAGAAACCCTGAGGGAGCATCAGTTATATGCCAAGTTCAGCAAGTGTGAGTTTTGGCTGAAAGAAGTAGGATTCCTAGGCCATATTGTGTCTGCCGGAGGAGTCTCTATTGATCCCACCAAGATCAAAGATGTCGAAGAATGGGAAGCCCCAACCAATCAAACCCAAGTTCGTTAATTTCTCGGATTAGCGGGATATTACCGCAAGTTCGTAGAAGGATTCTCGAGCATAGCCCGACCAATGACCCAATTGTTGAAGAAGGACAAGAAGTTTGAATGGACAGACAAGTGTGAAGCCAGTTTCCAGGAGCTGAAGAAGAGATTGATATCTGCCCCGTTTTTGATCATGCCAGACATCAAGAAGCCGTTTGATGTGTATTGTGATGCATCCAAGATTGGCCTAGGATGTGTATTGATGCAAGAAGGCAAAGTCATCGCGTATCTGTCTCGACAACTAAAGCAACATGAGCAGAACTATCCGACCCATGATCTTCAGATAGCAGCCATGGTTCTAGCGTTGAAGACATGGCGTCATTATTTGATGGGAAATCGCTGTGAGATTTACTCAGATCATAAGAGCTTGAAGTATATCTTCACCCAGAAGGAGCTGAATATGAAGCAAAGAAGATGGATAGAGTTAATCAAGGATTATGACCTTGACATTCACTATCACCCCGGCAAAGCCAATGTGGTAGCGGATGCTCTTAGCAGATTGCCGTGTAGGCTTAACACCATGATCAAAGAGAAGCAGCCAAGTTTGTATGAGGAGTTGGAGCAGTTCAGGACTGAGTTAGTTAGCAAAGGATTCCTAGCTAGCATTGAACTTCAACCCACTTTGATTAGCCAAATCAAGGAAGCCCAGAAGGGAAATGAAAGTGTCGATGGAATCAAACGTCGTATTGGTACAGGAAAGGTACCTGGATTCACCGAAGACGAAGAAGGTGTACTATGGTACAAAGGACGTATCTGTGTGCCAGCAGATTCGGAGCTGAAGGAGGTTATCATGAAGGAAGCTCATGATACTCTTTATTCTATCCACCCCGGAGGAACAAAGATGTATCAGGATTTGAAAGAGCAATTTTGGTGGCACAAGGTGAAGAGAGAGATCAGAAGATACATCGCCAAATGTGACTTCTGTCAACGAGTCAAAGCAGAGCATCAGAGACCTGTAGGACTATTGCAACCATTGCAGATTCCGGAATGGAAATGGGATTCCGTCGGAATGGACTTTATCACCGGTTTACCTACTTCTAGGAGGGGAAATGACTCAATCTGGGTCATAGTTGATAGACTGTCCAAGGTAGCCCACTTCATACCAGTCAAGACAACCTACCAGAGTGCAAAGCTAGCAGAGCTGTACATTGCTAGGATTGTTAGTCTGCATGGAACCCCCAAGACCATCGTCTCAGATCGAGGAAACCAGTTTACTTCAAGTTTTTGGCAGAAAGTTCAGGAAGGTTTAGGAACCAAATTGAATTTCAGTACCGCTTATCACCCGCAAACAGATGGACAAACTGAGAGAGTCAACCAGATCCTAGAGGATATGCTTAGAGCTTGTGTGTTGGAATACGGATCAAAATGGGAAGACTGCCTGCCTTTTGCAGAATTCTCATATAACAACAGTTATCAGGCTAGTTTGTAGATGGCACCATTCGAATTCCTATACGGAAGAAAGTGTCGTACCCCTTTGAATTGGTCGCAAGTAGGAGAGAGTCAGATCTTTGGACTCGACATTCTCTGAGAAGCAGAAGAGAAAGTTCACAAAGTCCGTGAGCACCTCAAGACCGCCCAATCCAGACAGAAGAGCTATGCTGACAAGAGAAGGAGAGACATGACTTTCAATGTCGAAGATTTTGTATATCTCAAGGTTTCACCATTGAAGGGAACTGAACGCTTTAGTCTAAAGGAAAAGTTAGCTCCCAGATATATTGGACCTTTCAAGATTCTGAACCGCCGAGGAGAAGTATCGTATCAACTGGAACTGCCTGAAGAGATGTCAGCCATCCACAATGTGTTCCATATCTCGTTACTTCGCAAATGCTTGGAAGTGCCTGAGAAGACTGAAGTTTTCAAGAACATCGATCACAGAGCTGTGGAAATCAACAATGACCTGACCTATCGGGAAGTACCCATCCGTATCTTAGAAGAAGCCTACAGAACCACCAGGACCAGGAGTATCAAGTTTCTCAAGATTCCGTGGAGCAACCATACAGAGAAGGAAGCTACTTGGGAGCGCGAAGATTACATTAGAACAGAGTTCCCAGATCTCTTTAGTTCCTAGTTTTCTTTGTAAATCTCGGGACGAGATTTTGTTTAAGGGGGGAAGGTTTGTAACATCCCAAAACTTCAATCTAAGCTTATCAAGATCAAATCATCCAAAAATAGGGTTAACAAAAACTTTTCCAAATTTAAAATGAAAGCATTCATATATGTGTGCATTTAAAATAGGAGTTGTTTGAATTGCCATGATTGATTGATCCAATGCTTGTAAAATGTTTCTTAGGTGATTTAAACCTCATCTACATCATTCCCAAACTTTTCCTCAAGAAAATCAAATAAAAAAGAATTAAAAAGAAGGAATGGTCATTTTGGCAAATTTAACTCTCATGCCTACTTTGGCCATTCGTAGTACTCAATTCTTAATAGAAACAATTCTTGATCTTGGCACCCCTTGCTAGTACACATAATGAGGTACCAAGGCCCACCTTTGGATCTGCTAAAACCATTTTGTTAACTATTTTAAATGACAGTTTAAAATTGAATCTAATGGATATGCATAGATCACCCCTATTTCAAAAACCATCTTTTTGAGCTCCATTTTCAGAACCCCTGCAACCAGAGACTACCTATCACTAGTGGAGATCACTCAAAAAATTTGAACTCAAAATTCAAAACTTTTTCTCTTGCGGCCATTTCATCAAACACTTGGCATGCTTAATCTCACCTCTAATCCTAGCTCACTTTTTACTACAGGGTTTTGCCCCCAATTGATCCCCATTTAATCCCCTTTTCCCCTCTTGATCTAACCAGAGCCTAACCAACATCTTCCCTACCCCCTAGCTGCACTGCCATGCCATGCCGAGCACCCCCTCGCCGGCCGACAGCGCACTCGCAGCAGCAGCTCTCTCTAGCCCCTCTCCTTATGTCTAGCAGCTTGCCAATGGTCCACCTCCACCGCCCAACCAGCCCCAGGCTAGAGACAGAGAGCAGAACGACCAAGAACCGCCACGCCCAGACCTTGTCGAGCATGCCGCCGCTGCCCCCAGAGCACGCCATGTCCCCGCTCGCACAGACCATCCCTTGGCACCAGCCCGCGCCCGCCGCTCCACCTCGACCTGGAGAACACCCCAAACATCCCCGTTCACCGCCCAAAGCCTCACAGCCATGGCTCACCGTGGACACCGCCGCTTTGGCCGCGCAGAGCGCCACCTCGCCCAGACCGTGTGCCACCTCCCCCATGGCCGCATTTAAGTCCTAGAGCACCGCCAGGGAACCGCCCATCGATCGCCATCCCCGCCATGCCGCTAGCTCGCCGTAGCCATGTCGCCACCGTCGACCGCCCATCCCGCTCGGTATCACCGTCGGGACTATAAAAGGAGCCCTCCCCAGCCATTCTTCTACACACCATTCCACTCCCCTCACCTCTATGAACCTCACCCACCTTTAGCCGGAGCAACTGGAGCAGCAGCTCGCCGGAATTGGAGCCGGAGCCGCCGCCTCTGGAGGAGAAGGGTGTCGTTGATTTCGATAGCCCCAAGCTCCGCCGCGACCACGCCTCGCCTCACTGTCGTCTTCCACTTCGTTTGCCCGCCTCGCCGACCCTGCTGGAGCCCTGGTACGCCCCTAGTAGACCCTCCCGAGCCGCTAGGGTTCGAGCTCGTCGGCGACCTGTTCGTCGTCGACGACGACCCTCAGCCGTTGATCTCGCTTCTAATCCTACGGCCCACAGCGCGCGTACCGTTTCGCGTGTGAAGTGCCACTGACAAGCAGGACCCCCCTGTCAGCTGAGGCCCGCGCCGCGGAGCGCCACTGGGCCGGCCCATTTCTTTTCCCGCGCTAGCCCATAGATTCAAATCAGGATTTTTCTTTAAATCTAGTTTCTGTCCCCCATTTCAAAATTCAATTCAGAGAGTTTTATAAATCCAAATTGTATGAAACCAATTTTGTCTGAAAGGTATTAAAATGATCTATCCAAGCCCGTTGTATTTAATTCAATTAGAGTTATAGATCTCTCCTAATAAAAATAATAAAACAGAAGCTTTTGCAACTTGCAACCTTTTTATAAAATCAACCAAGTTAGCTTTTGAGTTGATTCCAACTCTCAAAAATCACATTTCATCATATATATCTAAATATGTAATAATATTAAGGTTGACATGCAGTGACTTTGGACTAGTACCAAAATAATGCTATATAGGCATTTCTAGTCACTTTAACTCATTAAATAATGAACTTAAACCAAAGTAATATTGATCCAACCCTTAAATCTCATTCCCACATGTTAGAATATGTGGTGAGGACATGTGTCCATATGATCCCATATTTTGGTGGTGAATATTAAAATTTTAGTTAATATTTCAATGAGTAGAAATTACTTTTCTAAAATAAAAAGGATGAAACTATTGAATTAAAACTTGTGATGTTTGTCATGATAATAGATCATCAAATGTGTGTTTTAGAATGCTACTTAGCCTAGTTAAGTACTGTTTGGTGATTGTGCACTCCCTGTGTATTTATAGACGCTAGTATCGACCAAGCTTTCGAGGAGGAGTTCTACCAAGAAGAAGAAGGAGAAAACTTCAACCACTGCACCAACCAAGGCAAGCTATTGTTAGGAAGCTAGAATTAAGCTATATGAATGAGCAAGGATGCTTTAGGCATGCTTTGATCACACCCCTTTAACTATTAGTACCCCATGTCTTATTGACAAGTTTTACCTCCCTTAGTTTATACAAAGTTCTTTACTTATTTTGAAGGTAGCATAAAAAGTATAAAACTTGACCTACTTAGAAACCTTTAGATGTCACTCTATGGCATGAGATTGACCCCATCCTTCCACCTTAGTGAACACTCTTAACTTAGTATCTTAGTATAGATCAAAAACTTGAGTCACTCTAGTGAAAATGAATTATGAAAACCTTAGAATGATGAGTCATTCTGTTGAGATGTTTTGACATGTGTTGAGAAACACAACTGGTTTATGATGATGAAAATGACGAGGCATGAGCCTTAAACCTTTTATAAAACTGATGGTTGGATTCGGATGCGATACCATTCCAAATTTATCGTACAACCACAATACCTGAATTGGGTAAGGCTTAGCCGGAAGTTTATATGCATTAGTATTAGTTCCCTCACGGGAGAGGTTTGAGCTGAGGCTACCTCTCAATGTTGTCCACCTATGCAGTGCCCAAGATGACTGATGGTCATGGTTGGGAGGCCATGCTCATAGGAGAGGTGCTTGTACTAGGGTGTGTAAAGGGAAGGTTATGTTTGATTATCTGCATACTAAGTATGATGATTCAGGGTTATCTCTGACAGATGTATCGAATCTTGTGGTGAAAGTGTACCACCTCTACAGAGTGTCAAACTATTCGAATAGCCGCGTCCGCGGTTATGGAGAGTTGGAATGGCCATACTATTTCGTTGTCAGATGTTTTCTAAATAACTTGAAACGAATGATGAACTTTGACTTGACCACACCAGGGTTGTGTTAATGATAATAGCTTCCCAACTTAAGTGATTCTAGAACTTTACTTTATCTTTCTTTGCTTCTGAACTCAGCTTAGGTTTCAAACTTAATTTGATAGTTAAACTTAGATTTAGCACTTTGACTTAGAATTATACTCCTTGTTAGTAGTATTTTGTGAGTACTTAAAGAGTACTCATGGCTTTTGTCCCCGGCTATTATCATGGCCAGACTATGAAGGAGATTATCAAGATGATGGTCAGCAGGACGGCTATGATAACTAGGACTATCTGCCTTCGTCAATATTTCCTGTGCCCCTGAAGATGGACCCCACCGCTATGCTATCGTTTATTTCCACTGCTTGTTGTATTAAAGACTGGATCATGAGATCCTTATTTGTGTAAAACCTTATGTATGGTTTGTAATGGATGACGTACTGTGATATCCAATCCGTTATGTCTCGCAAAAATGGTAATCATGGGGTTGCGAGGTATGGTATAACGGGCATCTGGGATTAAAAATCCGGGTGTTGACAAGTTGGTATCAGAGCCATCCTGACCATAGGAGATCCTAGTTAGAATGGATGTTCAAACAAAAACTTAGTTTCAAAACCAAAGTGAGTATTTCTAAAAAACTATTTCCTCTCTTACCCTTGTGAACTCATTCTTTCTCAAAAACTTCATGTTCCTCAAAATTCTTACACTACTACTTAAAATTTGACACACTTGATCACTTCACTAACTTCCTCATCCTCCTCTTCATCTTTACTCTCGATCTCCTTCTCCTACTGAGGGTCTTGGAGATCCTCCTCCGCAGGCTCCTCTCCCTTACTGTTGGTGGAGACCATTGTGCTTCTAAACTTTAAGAATAGTTCCTGGCAGAAATAGATCGAAACAAAAACACGATGAGAACACGATATACAAATCTTGGGGGATCCAGGGGATTATATATTACGAAGTTTAACAACAAAAGGAAGGTACTAGAAGAAAACGGGTCGGAGACAGACTCCGGGGTGGCCACACCCCTTGGTGGTGTGGCTAGGTGGGCCCACGCAATAGGGTGGCATGAGCCACCCTGGCTCCGTTTTCGTCCCTCTTTCGCTTCGTTGGTTTCCTTGTTAGATAAAAACAGCAAAAATATAACTTGACAGATTTTTCGCGGACCTTTTCTTACCAAAACTGTTACCTATTCAAAAACAGACTCTATAGGTCTCTGAACTCGATCTTCGATAAATTTTTCCGGAGTCACCACTTGAATAACATCAATATCTTCATCTTCATACACATATTGCTTGAGTCATTTAACCTTTCACTATATTATTACACCATTTTCTCCTACAACCTGGAAATTTCTTTCACACAAAACTTCACGCAATTCTCATTAGCAACATTAGTGCATGCAAGGTAATAAATCTTTAAGTTCAATTTCAACTAAAATCCATCAAAACATAAGCTACTGAAACAACTCCTTCCGAAAGCCCAAACGGAAATTCAAAAAGGAAATTGATTTAAGAAGCAAATGCAAGAGTAGCAAAAATCTGTCAAAACAGACCAGAGGGTAAATATCAATTTTTTCGAAAATCTTATGTTGCTCAAATCAAAAAGTGCAAAACTAAAGAAAGTTAAATAACAATCTAGGGCAGAGCACAAAAAATTACAGCTCAATCCGATGTACAGAGATTTTTCACGAATTTTTACAGGAAAGCACGAAAATCTGTTTCGAGACAACAACTTTCCCAAATATTACTTCTCTCTCATTAGAGGTTGATCTTGACATAAAAACCAATTAAAAGGATAAGGAGAGGTTATTACCGCAATAATAACTTCCAAAACTCAAATAAACAAAAACAAACTGAAAGCACAAATATATTGGGTTGTCTCCCAAAAAGCTCTTTCTTTATAGTCATTAAGATGGGCATGATAATTTCAATGATGCTCACATAAGAATATGAATTGAAGTAAAAGAGAGCATCAAGAAGCAAAAATACACATGTTTAAGTCTAACCCACTTCCTATGTAAGGGAATCTTGTAAGAAAATAAATTGTTGAAACCAGAGGCTACTAGCATAGGAAGGTAAAACAAGTGCAACATAAATACTTTCAGCATAAAATGAGGAAACTTGATATTATTGAGATGCATAAGAACAGTCTTCCCTCTCTCGTCATAACTTTTAGTATCATGCATAAATTTAACGATATAACTATCACAAGAACCATTATAGCAATGATCACTTATTCTAACAGAAAACACAGGGACACTAGTTCTTATAACACTACTTTGTGAAACAATATTAGAAGTATCCTTAAAGAGGATAGTGTGTCCATCTTCTACATATTTAGTGACAAAGTCTTTCACATTTGCTATCATAGGTTCAACAACTACTTATTCATCAGGTTCAACAGCTTTATTTGTACTTTCATTAACCATACTAGCTATCATAGAATGTTCCTTTATCTTAACTGGGAAAGGCATTTTCTCAATGTAAGGTTCAGGTAAAACATGATTAGTAGTATAAACTTTAGTATTTCTTGCTGGGACACTATTAACAATATCTTTATATGGCTCATGATGCTTATTCCATTTCTTTTTAGGAATTTCAATATAGGAAGCAAAAGCCTTAAAATAAGTTGCAATACCTTGAGAGTCTAGACCATAAGCATTACTAATATTTTGAAAGTAATTAGTTCCCATAAAAGATTCAATGCATTCATAATCATAATTTATACCTGACTTTCTTCCTTTATCATTCTCCCATGCTTCAACATTGTCTTGAATACGGTCTAGAAGATCACATTTAGCTCCTTCTTCCATGCGCGTAAATGATCCAGCACAAGAAGCATCCAATAGATCCTTATCATGAAGAGAAAGTCTTGCATAAAAGTTATTGATAATAATATTGTTGGGGAGCTCATGAATAGGACATTTGAGCATTAGTAACTTCAATCTCCCCCAAGCTTGAGCTGTACTCTCTCCATCAAGAGGCCAAAAGTTGTATATTTGATTCCAATCTTTATGAATCTCACTAGGAGGATAAAATTTTGAATAAAAGAGAGGCACTATTTCCTCCCATTCAAGAGATTGACCATTCTTCAGGAGCTTATACCATTCCTCAGCTCTTCCTTTCAGTGATAATGAGAATAACTTCTTATTGACTTGATCGGTTGTAATACCTGCACACTTGAACAACCCGCATAATTCGTGTATAAAGAGCAAATGATCATCGGGATGGATAGTTCCATCTCCAAAATAGTAGTTATCCATAACACGATCAGTAATTCTTGTAGGTATTTTAAAAGTAACATTTTCAGCAGGTGGTGGTTCATCTACTACCTTACTAGTGGTAGTAGCATTACGAAATAAGAAACTAAGTGAATTATTCATATTGAAATAAAGTAACTAACGGAAATAAACAATACTCACATAAGAAGTTTCCTTTATCAGTTCCACTCTCCAATAGCGCTTCACTCCCCGGCAACGGTGCCAGAAAATAATCTTGATGACCCACAAGTATAGGGGGTGTATCGCAGTATTTTTAATAAGTAAGAGTATCGAACCCAACAAGGAGCAGAAGGTGTTGACGAGTGGCTTGGAGCAGGATTCTCTGTAAATACTTAGCAAACGGATTTTAGGGGTTTTTGATAATGAAGATAAATAAAGTACGAGTAAATAAAAGGCAATAATAATAAATGCAGCAAGTGGCCCAATCCTTTCTTTAGCAAAGGACAAGCCGGTTGTATTACTTAAGATGACCAAATGTTCTCAAGGACACACGGGAATATCATCAAGTGCTTTCGCTTCATATAGTTGATTAATCTTCTTTAGTATTATAAGTGTTGTGTGGGTGAATCTGTGCTAAAGTACCGACCTTCCTAGGACTAATGCATACTTGTGATTATACCCCTTGCAAGCATCCGCAAGTACAAGAAAGTAATTAAGATAAAAACCTAACCACAACTTTAAACTCTGAGATCCTAACCTCCCTTGTGCAAAGGTTTCCTAACGAGGGTTCAGGTTTCTGTCACTCTGGCAACCCCTACGATTAGTAGCCAAATACACAATGCATTCCCCTAGGCCCATAAAGGTGAAGTGTCATGTAGTCGATGTTCACATGACACCACTAGAAGAATAACACCACAACTTAAATATTAAACCATTGAATCTTTCTCAACACAATTCCACTACTAACAACATGACTTCTCCCATGTCCTCAAGAACTAAATGAACTACTCACAAGACATCATATGGATCAAGATCAGAGATGAAATAATGATAAGCAACAATCTAAACATAACAATAATTCAACGGTTCCACTCAATAGCATCAACTACAACAAGTAATCAACACCGGGAAAGTTTCCCCTAAGAACTATGCAAGATTCAACCCAATTGTTACAGCGGTATGGAGTGGTGATGATGGTGCTGGTGGAGATGATGATGGAGATGATGGTGATGATGATCCCAATGAAGTCCAGCTTGATGGTGGTGTTGATGGCAACGATCTCCCCTCTCCGGGAAGGAACTTCCCCGGCAGATTTCTGCCTGCTAGAGAGCTCTTTCTCTCTCTGTAGTTTTCCGCCCCGCAGAGGCGGCAGAATCTTTCTGTGGTCACTCCCTCAGGCTTAGGGTTTCGTGGGGATAATATACGCCAAAGGGGAGAGCTAGAGGTGGTCTAGGGTGGCCACACCACCTGGTGGCGCGGCCAGGAGTGGCCCGTGCTAGGGGGTGGTGTGGCCCCCCTGTGGCCCAACTCCGCTCCCCCTTCTGGCATCCTTCGTCTTCTAGAAAAATAGATTTTTCCATGTATTTTCTGGGATTTTCTGATCTTCGCGAATTTCACCTCCAAACAGTGCCTTTTCCATCAGAATCCTGACTTCAGCGGTCCATCCTCAAAAAGTCATCAACCATGCAAAAACAGATGAAATAACATAAGTATCATCTCTTAATATGAAATATATCAATGAATAACAGTAAATTATGATATAGAATAGTGATGCAAAATGGACGTATCAGAGGGGCTCACCGTAGTCCTCGAGGGCATGATGGCGTGCTCGCAGTGGATGGTGACGGTGGCGCGAGGAGGACGTCCGAGACGGCGAGTTGTGCACACACAAGGACAACAACATCGTTCGTCGGCTCGGCGATGACGTCCAGCGGCTGCTCGAGGGCTTCTCCACCTCGCTTCAAGTAATGTACAGCAGCAGGTCAACGTGCTACTTCAAGTAATGTGCATACCACTGCATGTGTAGTATACTATAGTCGTTGACATGACATCCACAGAACACCATTCTGTAAATATCACATCCCTCAGAGTGGTACAATAGAAACATTGAGGATCCATATTATAAACATGTTGGGTCCGCAGCATAGAAAACAAAAAACTTTCCTACGACGAGAACTATACGCCAAGATCTATCTACTAGATATAGAGCAACGGGTGGACATACATCCATGGATAACTTACCCTCGAAGACAACGCGTTTTGTTAACGAGTAGGAACTCGTGGTTGATGTAGTCGTACGCTTGCTGATCTCAAGATCGTGTGGAAGTCCGAGCGCCGCAAATCAGCAGCGCATCCGTCCTCGCACACATGTTCAAGCCACCGGACAACCTCCACCTCCTCGCTCCAGCGAATCAGCGGAAGCAGCAACTCCTTCCAGACGCAAGGCCACCGCGAACATGTATCTCGCTAATCCGAGACCATGGGGGAATATCTAGAGGGGGAGAGAGATCCTTCACGAGGAGGTGTGGTTTGTGAGAGGGGAGGGGTTTATATAGGAGGGAGGGAGACCCCTCCCCTCCCATAGCCGGCGCATGAGGGGGGACTCCTCCCCTCCTTCATTCATGTGGTGAACCTCCACTCACATAAACATGGCCTCCACCCAAAATCCCACTCACATGTATTTAATTTCCACCAAATTAAATGGAACTCTCAATTAATAAAACTCTTTTATTTATTTTATTCAGAATTTTGTTAATTACTTTAATTAACAAACATTCAAATAAAACCCCTTGCAACATTTCAATATCACATGCAGAACCACTTTCTACAATTTCACCCGAAACAATTCCGGTTTCTATCGAAACAATTCCTGTTTCTATCGAAACATTTCCTGTGCTTTGCAAACCTTTTGTCTGGAACATGTGTGCTCCTAAATGGTGTCCGGCAACCCTTAAGTGTGTCACCCTATGGTTCGAGAATAATGCAGACATGATTGAGACTCCTCTCAGATCAATAATCAGAAGCGGGACCTAGAGATCCATACTGACTCCTGCATATTCAACGATGACTTCTGTGATCGTGAGAACCTTTAACGTCAGAAATTTAATCCCTTTGTCTCATGATATAATACATGTCCGAGATTCGATCATCGGTATCCAAATACCTAGTTTGATCTCGTTACCGACATGCACTCTTTTCTCATTCCCGTGATATAACATTCTAGTGATCACATCACTTGCTTGCAAGCTATCTTAATGTGATATCACCGAGAGGGCCCAGAGTATATCTATCCGTCATCGGGATTGACAAATTCCACTCTTGATCCATGAGCCTCAACATAACACCTTCATAGCACTGAACCCACCTTTATGGTCACCCTATTACGGTGTGACGTTTGATGTTATCAAGATACTCTTCCGGTGTTAGCAATTAACATGATCTCATGGTCTAAGACATAGACTACTTTGTATGATGTTATAGCAATATAAACATAATGACTTGATCGTAATGCTATACTTCGGATGAATGTTCATCACATCATTTCACAAATGCCGTGACCTTGTTATTAACAACATCTAATGTCCATGATCAGGAAACCTTGATCATCTTGTTAATCAACAAGCTACTCTATAAGAGAGGCATAACTAGGAACCCTTTTGTTTATTAAACACACATGTATTGATGTTTCCTATCAATACAATTATAGCATGCAAAATAAACATCTATCATATACAAGGAATACATAATACCAACTTTATTATTGCCTCTCAGGGCATATTTCCTTCAGTCTCCCACTTGCACTAGAGACAATAATCTAGTTTATATAGTGATAAATCTAACACCCATGGAGTTCTAGTGTTGATCATGTTTTTCCCTAGGGAGTACTTTAGTCAACGGATCTGCTACATTCAGGTCCTTGTGCACTTTACAAATCTTTATATCTCCATCCTTGACATGCTCGCGGATGGAGTGAAACCGGCGCATAATATGCTTGGAATTCTTGTGAGACCTTGGTTCCTTGGCATTGGCTATGGCTCCATTATTGTCACAATAGATCACCATTGGGTCCAACACACTAGGAACCACACCTAGTTCCGTTATGAACTCCTTCATCCAAACCGCTTCCTGCGCCGCTTCTGAAGCAACAACATATTCCACCTCCGTCGTTGATCCAGCCACCACAGGTTGTTTGGAGCTCCTCCAACTAACTGTTGCTCCGTTCAAGAGAAATACGTATCCGAATTGAGACTTAGAGTCATCCGGATCAGTGTCAAAGCTAGCATCAACATAACACTCAGCGACTAGCTCTTCTTCACCTCCGTATACAAGAACCATATCCTTAGTTCTTCTCAAGTACTTAAGGATATTCTTGACCGCTATCCAGTGTTCTGAACCTGGATCAGATTGGTACCTACTAGTCAAACTAATAGAATGTGCCACATCCGGTCTTGTACATAGCATGGCATACATTATAGAGCCTATGGCTGAGGCATAGGGGATCTTATCCATTATCTCTCTTTCTTCCGCCCGTGGCGGACTTTGAGTCTTACTCAATGTCTTGCCTTGCAACATAGGTAAGTACCCCTTCTTACTTCCGTCCATATTAAACTTCTTTAATATCTTATCAAGGTATGTACTCTGCGATAGCCCAATTAGGCGTCTTGATCTATCTCTATAGATTTTAATGCCTAATATATATGAAGCTTCACCAAGGTCCTTCATCGAAAATTTGCTGTTTAGATAACTTTTAACACTGTTTAAAAGATCTATATCATTTCTAATCAATAATATGTCATCCACATAAAATATCAGAAATGCCACATTGCTCCCACTCACTTTCTTGTAAATACAAGCCTCTCCATAAGTTTGGACAAATCCAAACTCTTTGATCACCTCATCAAAGCGGAGATTCCAACTCCGGGATGCTTGCTTCAGTCCATAGATGGATCGCTGAAGTTTGCACACCTTATCAGCATCCTTAGGATCGACAAAACCCTTAGGTTGTATCACATACAACTCTTCTTCAATATTACCATTGAGGAATGCAGTTTTGACATCCATCTGTCATATTTCACAATCGAAATATGCAGCAATTGCTAACATAATCCTAACCGACTTAAGCATCGCTATGGGAGAGAATGTCTCATCGTAGTCAACTCCTTGAATTTGTCGAAACCCTTTACATAAGTCGAGCCTTATAGATGGTTACATTACCATCAGCATCAGTTTTTCTTTTGAAAATCCATTTATTCTCAACGGCCTTTCGATCATGAGGTAAGTCCAACAAGGTCCAAACCTGGTTTTCGTACATGGATTCCATCTCGGATTTCATGGCTTCTAGCCATTTGTTGGAATCAGGGCTCATCATCACTTCTTCATTTGTCGCAGGGTCATCTATTTCATCAATCATGAAATTCATAACAGGATTGCCGTATAGTTCAGGAGCTGTACGTGTCCTCTTGACCTGCGAGGTTCGGTAGTGTCCTCTTTTGGAGTTTCATGATCAATATCATTAGCTCTCTCTTCATTAGGTGAAGTCAACTCCAAAAAAACTTCCGGTGCTGCGCTACTCGCCATTTCATGAGGAGAAGGTTCAATAACCTCTTCGAGTTCTACCTTCCGACTACTCACACCTTTCGCGAGAAACTCCTTTTCAAGAAAGGATCCATTCTTGGCAACAAAGACCTTTCCCTCGGATCTGTGATAGAAGGTATACCCAATCGTTTCCTTAGGGTATCCTATGAAGACGCATTTTTCTGCTTTGGGTTCGAGTTTATCCGGTTGAAGTTTCTTCACATAAACATCGCATCCCCAAACTTTAAGAAATGACAGCTTAGGTTTGTTTCCAAACCATAATTCATACGGTGTCTTTTCAACGGATTTAGATGGTGCCCTATTTAAAGTGAATGCAGCGGTTTCCAGTGCATAACCCCAAAATGACAGTGGCAAGTCAGTCAGAGACATCATAGATCGAACCATATCCAATAAAGTACGATTACGACGTTCTGACACACCATTACGTTGTGGTGTTCCGCAGCGTTAGTTGTGAAACTATTCCACGTCTTTCATATGTGTGCAAAACTCGTAACTAAGATACTCTCCTCCACGGTGGACCGCGAAATTTGATCTTTCATTATGATGATTTTCCACTTCATTCTGAAATTCTTTGAACTTTTCAAAGGTTTCAGACTTATGTTTCATCAAATAGATATACCCGTATCTACTCAAATCATCCGTGAAAGTAACAAAATAACGATATCCACCTCGCGCCGACACACTCATTGGTCCACACACATTAGTATGTATGATTTCCAATAAATCTGTCGCCCGTTCCATTGAACCGGAAAACGGCATTCTAGTCATCTTGCCCATAAGGCATGGTTCACATGTATCAAATGATTCAAAATCAAGTGATTCCAAAAGTCCATCAGAATGGAGTTTCTTCATGCGTTTAACGCCAATATGACCTAGACGGCAGTGCCACATATATGCAGATATATCATTATCAAGTTTAATCCTTTTAGCATCAACATTATGAATATGTGTAATACTACTATCGAGATCCAACAGAAATAAACCATTCAGCACAGGTGCATGACCATAAAATATATTATTCATATAAATCGAACAACCATTGTTTTCAGACTTAAACGAATAACCACTTTGCATCAAACACGATCTGGATACAATGTTCATGCTCAGTGCAGGCACCAAATAACAATTATTCAGGTTTATAACTAATCCCGACGGCATATGGAGAGGCAGCGTTCCGACGGCGATCACATCAACTCTTGATCCATTGCCGACCCGCATCGTGACCTCATCCCTTGCTAGTTGTCGCTTGTTCCGCAGCCCCTGAACCAAGTTACATATATTAGCAACCGATCCCGTATCAAATACCCAGGTGCTACTACGAGTACTAGTCAAGTACACATCAATAACATGTATATCACATATACCTTTGTTTGCCTTGCTGGACTTCTTGTCCGCCAAATACTTGGGGCGATTGCCCAATGGCCCCCTTGCAATAGTAGCACTTTTCGGTGTCGGACTTAGGGCCAGCCGGGTTTCTTTTCAGTGGCAATGACTTGCCACCCTTCTTTCCCTTGTGCTTGCCTTTCTTGTCCTTCTTGAAACCGGTGGTCCTATTGATCATCAACACTTGATGTTCTTTCCTAATCTCCACTTCTGAGTCTTAAGCATTGTGAAGCTCGAAGAGACTTCTTCATGCCCTGCATATTATAGTTCATCACGAAGCTCTTGTAGCTAGGTGGCAGAGATTGGAGAACACGATGTATGCCTAAGTCAATGGGAATCATTATTCCCAAGGACACAAGCTTATCGGCGTACCCAGACATTTTGAGTACGTGCTCACTAACGGAGCTGTTCTCTTCCATCATGCAGCTAAAGAACTTTTCAGAAGCATTATAACTCTCTACGGCAGCATGGGTATCGAAAATCATTTTCAATTCTCCCATGGTATCAAAGGCATTGCCATTTTTGAAACATTTTCGAAGTTCTGGCTCTAGCCCATACAATATGCCGCAATGAACTATGTTGTGGTTCTCCTGACGAGTTATATAGATGTTCTTTTCCTCGTCAGGGGCATCACGAGCTGGTGGGGGCCTAGCGGCGCCTCTAGCACATATTGCTTTTGTGCAGCAGTGAGGAGAATTCTCAAATTCATAGCCTAGTTGGTGAAGTTGCTACCATTTGCAGCAAGCTTCTCTTTCTCCATGAACACATTGAAATTAAAAGCAGGTGGTGCTATCTACAACAGAATTTTGTAAAATATATTTAGACTAAGTTTATGATAGATTGAGTTCAACTAATCCAAATTAATAATGAACTCCCACTCAAAAACGACATCCCTCGTGTCCTTTTGGTGATTACATGAACCAAATCCACTACACCAAGTCTGATCATCCTGTGAGTCGGTGTAGCTTCAAAGGTGAGCATCTATATGGGCATCATATCAACTATATGACTCATGCTTAACCTTTCGGTCCGTGTTCCGAGGCCATGTCTGTACATGCTAGGCTTGTCAAGTAAGAACCTTAGTATTCACGTGTGTAAAACTGTCTTACACCCGTTGTATGAAAGCGTAGAGTCGAGAACACCCGATCATCACGTGATGCCTCAAAACACGATCCACAAAATAGTGCATACTTAAGGAAGAACACATTTTATCTTGATATCTAAATGAGGGATCATCTTATAATGCTACCAAAAGTGCCAAACTAGCAATATAAGATGCTAACATCTAATGTGTGAAGTGAGGTGATATGGTCCATGCATTTGATCTCTATCATTTGCATCGTGGTATGATCTCTATCATTCCTTTGTGTGTAAGGCCAAGGTCTTTGGAACTTACACGTTAAGTGAGTTGTAAGAGTATCTATCATACATCTACTTACAACAATACCATATCAAGACACTAGCCCAGCAACGATCTAAACTAGACGCCTCTAATTTATCAATTGCAAGTTTTACGTGGCTTAGGGCTTTCGGAGATAGAATCTGTCTTACCTACGAACATGAACCACAACAAGGATAACCAAGTTATTAGCAACTCGTTGTAAATCAGATATTGAATATAGTAGGAGAGACAGACACCCGCTAGCCACTTATGCAAAACTAGTTGCATGTCAGTCGTGGAACCGGTCTCATGTACGATGACATGTAAGGTTGGTCCGGGCCGCTTCATCCCACTATGCCACCAATATCCAAAGTACATAGAAGATGCAATAACATGATCATCATCGCCCACATATAAACATATGTGTACTACCCGTGCAAAGCACCTACGCATAGATCAGGCTCTGATACCACTGTTAGGTCTGCAGCATAGAAAACAAAAAAAATTCCTACGATGAGAACTATACGCCAAGATCTATCTACTAGATACAGAGAAACGGGTGGACATACATCCATGGAGAACTTACCCTCGAAGACAACGAGTTTTGTTAACGAGTAGGAACTCGTGGTTGATGTAGTCGTACGCTTGCCGATCTCAAGATCGCGTGGAAGTCCGAGCGCCGCAAATCAGCAGCGCATCCTTCCTCGCACACACATTCAAGCCAGCGGAAAACCTCCACCTCCTCGCTCCAGCGAATCAGCGGAAGCAGCAACTCCTTCCAGTCGCAAGGCCACCGGGAACATGTATCTCGCTAATCCGAGACCATGGGGGAATATCTAGAGGGGGAGAGAGATCCTTCATGAGGAGGTGTGGTTTGTGAGAGTGGAGAGGGGGGCTTTATATAGGAGGGAGGGAGACCCCTCCCCTCCCATAGCCGGCGCATGAGGGGGGACTCCTCCCCTCCTTCATTCATGTGGTGAACCTCCACTCACATAAACATGGCCTCCACCCAAAATCCCACTCACATGTATTTAATTTCCACCAAATTAAATGCAACTCTCAATTAATAAAACTTTTATTTATTTTATTCAGAATTTTGTTAATTACTTTAATTAACAAACATTCACATAAAACCCCTTGCAACATTTCAATATCACATGCAGAACCACTTTTTGCAATTTCACGCGAAACAATTCCGGTTTCTATCGAAACAATTCCTGTTTCTATCGAAACATTTCCTGCGCTTTGCAAACCTTTTGTCTGGAACATATGTTCTCTTAAATGGTGTCTGGCAACCCTTAAGTGTGTCACCCTATGGTTCGCGAATAATGCAGACATGATTGAGACTCCTCTCAGATCAATAATCAGAAGCGAGACCTGGAGATCCATACTGACTCCTGCATATTCAACGATGACTTCTGTGATCATGAGAACCTTTAACGTCAGCAATTTAATCCCTTTGTCTCATGATATAATACATGTCCGAGATTCGATCATCGGTATCTAAATACCTAGTTTGATCTCGTTACCGACATGCACTCTTTTCTTGTTCCCGTGATATAACATTCTAGTGATCACATCACTTGCTTGCAAGCTATCTTAATGTGATATCACCGAGAGGGCCCAGAGTATATCTATCCATCATAGGGATTGACAAATTCCACTCTTGATCCATGAGCCTCAACATAACACCTTCATAGCACTGAACCCACCTTTATGGTCACCCTGTTACGGTGTGACGTTTGATGTTATCAAGATACTCTTCCGGTGTTAGCAATTAACATGATCTCATGGTCTAAGGACTAAGACTACTTTGTATGATGTTATAGCAATATAAACATAATGACTTGATCGTAATGCTATACTTCGGATGAATGTTCATCACATCATTTCACAAATGTTGTGACCTTGTTATTAACAACATCCAATGTCCATGATCAGGAAACCTTGATCATCTTGTTAATCAACAAGCTAGTCTATAAGAGAGGCATAACTAGGAACCCTTTTGTTTATTAAACACACATGTATTGATGTTTCCTATCAATACAATTATAGCATGCACAATAAACATCTATCATATACAAGGAATACATAATAACAACTTTATTATTACCTCTCAGGGCATATTTCCTTCAAAACATACACACTTCATTATTATTACAATTCCAGAAGTTCGAGACTTCAAGTGATTCAAACTTACAAACGATATAACTTATTTAATAAGTTTAGCGGAAGAACGAAAGACACAACGAGAAGAAAGTCATGAGCTCAACAACTTATTCTATAGGGTTCGTGCTGCTCAGCTCAACCTAGGTAACTACATTACGGCCTGACAACTACTCTGACTCATTGTCTTCAGCTCCATAGTGTATCCTGTAGTCCACCCCTTCGATTCCACCGGATAGGTCCGGCTCTTCATAGTAGACATCGTTCTGGACTTCCGTTGCATACACCTGGTCCTCCTTCTGGCCCTCATAGCAAGGGGTTCAAAGGAAAGAGTGAGTAATAGTGTTACCCATCAAGTTCACTAGATGCAAGGTGGGATGTTTGATGCTCTAACTACCACCTCGAACTATAAGTCCTTGGTACTATGCAGTTTTGGTAAACATTTCTTCAAATATTGATTTTATTATCGAAAACTATGCCCATCAGCCTTCACATGTTGATCAGAACTTCATGGAGTTCCTTTCTGTAACACCCCAAAACTTTTAATCAAGATTATCAAATCCAAATCACCCAAGATTAGGGTTAACAAAAAAATTATTAATAAAATGAATATGACTGCATGTGTGTTTGCATTAGTGTAGAATTGATTGAAAATGCCATGCTTGATTGCTACAAATGATGTGAAATGGTTTAAAGGTGAATGCTACATCATCTAGGCCATTTACAAACAAAACCAAAGGAAAAAGAAATCAAATATGAATAAGTAAAGCAAATGGTCATTTTGACAAAAGTTAACCACTAGGCCACTTTATGTGTTCCTAGAAGAATAATTCTAACAGAAACATTTCCACTTCTTTCCACCCCTTGTCCAAGCCTCGACCCCAGCCGAACCCTGGACCACCCTAGCTATGCCGCGCACCGTGCCTCTGTACCATGTCCAGAGCGCGCCAGCTCGCCGCGCCCGACCAGCTCACACAGACTGCGCCTTGCCTTCACAGCGCATGCTTATGCCCGCCATGATCACCCCAACCCAGCAGACAACCCCGTTCGCCGCCGCGCGACCCACAGCTGCCGCACGCTGCCGCAAACACCTCTGCGTCCGTGTGGAGCGCTGCACACTCCCGATCAAACCACACTCCCCACGCCTTGCCATTACGCCCGTGAGAAACGCCAGGGAACCACGCACCGCCCACTTGCCTCCGCCACACCAATAGTAGCATGTAGCATCGTCACCGACGAGCTCGCGCCCGCACCGCTCGGTCCCCTCGTCGCACTATAAAAGGAGGCCACCCCCGCGTCCATTCTCCACACCATTCCACTCACCACTCCTCACTGATCCTCCCCCACTTCTTCCCGAAGCAAGGAGAGCTCTCTCTCGCCAGAATTTGGCCGGAGCCCGTCGCTGCTGGAGGAGAAGGGCGTCATCGATTTCGACCACCGCAAGCCCTGCCGTGACCACGCCTCTCCTCGCCGTTGTCTACCACGTCGATCACCCCCTTCGCTGACCCTAGCTGGAGCCCAGGTGAGCCCCGCCAGACCCCCACCGCCGCATTAGGGTTGATTCCTCGCCGGAGTAGTTCGTCGTTGATGATGACTCCCAGCCGTTGATTTTTCTTCTAATTGCACGACCTTGATCCACCGATACCGTTTCACGTAGTTAGTCCCGCTAACTGGTGGACCCCATCTGTCGATGTATTTGTCTTTGTCTTAAACTAGCTAGCTAACTTAACTTCCTCAAGGCCACTGGCACAAATTCAAATAATTGCTTTTCCATTTAGGTTTAAACTAGTTTCTATCCACAGATTCAAAAATCAATTTAGAGAGTTTCACTGAACCAAAAGGCATGATTCAAATTTGTTAGAAAGATAATTAAATTATCTATCAAAGCCCGTTGGATTTAAATCATTTGGAGTTAGATATAATCTTTAGTAAAAATAACAAGGCAGAGACTTTTCTACATTCAAACATTTTTCAAAAATCAACCATAATAGCTTTTGAGTTGATTCCAACTCTCAAAAATCACATTTGATAATATCTATCTGAATATGTAAAAATATCTAGGTTTGCATGCAGTGACATTGGACTAGTACTAAAAGAATGCTATTAGGGCATTTCTAGTCACTTTAAATCTATTAAATAATACTCTTACACTTTATAAAATGTGACAAACCCTTTAAATCACGTTCCCATGTATTAGAATATGTGGTGATGACATGTGTCCACATGATCCCTTATTTTAATTGTAGAATATTAAATCTTAATTAATTTCAATGAGTAGAAATTACTTTTCTCAAATAAGATAAATAAAACTAGTTCTTTATATCATGTGATGATTGTGATGATACTAGATCATCAAGTGTGATCCTTAGTGTGCTTAATAGAATTAGTTAAGTATTGTTTGGTGATTGTGTATCCCGTATTTATTTATAGACGATAGTACCGACCCTGGATATGAGGAAGAGGAGTTCTACCCAGAAGAAGAGGAGGAAAACTTCAATCATTGCACCAATCAAGGCAAGCTAACACTTGAAAGTTTCTTAACTATGCAAGCTAGAATTATACAAGTTAACCATGCAAGTTTTAACCAAAGCAAGATGCATTAGGCATGCTTTGGTTATACCACTTTGATTTATACCATCCCAAGTTTTACTCGCAAGCTTTACTCTTTTACTTTACCAAAGTTCTTTACTTTTAGTTAGTCTTGGAAAAGTAGTATAGATAGCATAAAGAGTATAAAACTAGGCCTATACTTAGATGTCATTCTATGGCATGAGATTGAAAATTAGCACCCCTCCTTAGTGAACACTCTTAACTTAGTAGCTAGTGCTAAGCATAAAAATTGATCACTTTACATGGGAATACTTGGTGAAAATTATTATGAAAACCTTGGAATGATGCTTCATTCTATTAAAATGTTTTGACATGTGTTATGGACACAAAAGGATTTGATGATGAAAATGTTGAGGCATGAGCCTTAGCCCTTTTATAAAAACTGATGGTTGGGTTCGGATGCGATACCATTCCAATTTTACCGTACAACCACAATACCTGAATTGGGTAGGGCTTAGCCGGAACCTTATATGCCTTAGTATGGGGTCCTTCGCGGAAGAGGTTTGAGCTGAGGCTACCTCGTGAGTGTGAATGTCCACCTATGCAGTGCCCAGGATGGCAGGTGGCCATGGCTGGGAGGCCAAGCTCATAGGGGTGGTGTCTATACTAGAGTGTGTAATTGAAAGGTTATGATTGATTATCCGCATACTAAGTATGATGATTCAGGGTTATTCTTGACATATGTATGGAATTTTGTGGTGAAAGTGTACCACTTCTACAGAGTGTCAAACTATTCGAATAGCCGCGTCCGCGGTCATGGACAGTTGGAGTGGCCATACTGTTCCATCGTCAGATGTTTTCAAAATGACTTGTGAAGTGAACTATGATTTTGACTTGACCACAATAGGGTTGTGAATATGAAAACTAGGTTCCTACTTAAGTGATTTAGAACATTAACTTAGTTTTCTTTGCTTCTAAACTCAGTTGTAGATAAATCTGGCTTTGTGCAAATAAACCTAGAGCTTAAGATTCCTACTAGAAATACCTTACTTGTTAGTGATAGTTTGCGAGTACTTAAAGAGTACGCATGGCTTTGTCCCTGGTTATTCCCATGGCCATACTATGAGGAGGACTACCAGGATGATGGATAGCAGGAGGTCTACGACAACTAGGATCATCTCACATTGTCAGCATTGCCAGTGACACTGAAGATGGATCCCACTACTACGCTTATTATTCCGCTGCTTGTTTGTATTAAGGCTAGATCATGAGATCCTTTATTTGTAAGACCTTTATATTGGTTTGTAATGGATGATGTACTGTGGTACCAATTCTGTTATGTCTCGCAAAAATGGTAATCATGGGATTGCTATGTATGGCATAACAGGCATCTGGGATTAAAAATACGGGTGTTGACACTTCCCTGCCGCGTTTGTAGCTCCTTCCTGGAATAGGGAGTAACATGTCACAATTCTTACACTCTGCATAGGTGCGTTGCTTTACCCATCCACAATTCTATGATGTGGGGCCCAGTAGGTGATCCAAGCCAATCACTGCCCTTCTCCACGACCCCGCATGAAGACATGATCCTCCAGGACATGCCCCACCTCTGTTAAGCCCCATATATGACCAGCTATAACTCTGGTAGGAACCCGAAGACTCTATGAGTGGTTGTGCTTCGTAAAGGACCGGCTATACCTCCGGCACCCCTCATAGATAATTTAGACACAAGTATTGTGGAGAACTAATAGGTCCCACCCATGTGCTGGATTCTCCACAAGAAATTAACAACCTCACGATAAGGTCATCCGTCCATGCGAAAGGAAGAAGATCCAGCTGACTTCTCCGTCCCATTCCAAATCTCATGGTTAATGTGTAATATACAGTACTAGAATCACTGATGCCATGGGTTGTTGATCCTATTTGTCTTGCAACTGAAATCTTAGATTCCACTACAATTCTTAATATTTATCATCACTTAGGATGATAATGGCATTTCATTTGTTTGAAAAATATTTATTTTCTGTCTTTTAGAACATAGGTGATAACACACAATTTTCAAATACTTTCATAAATACTCTTCAAAGGACATGAGAAAGTGGTGAACTTGCCTTGTGACTGCAAGGTAGTGAAGTTGGATACTTCCACCAGACCTTGAGCTCCGGTTTCTATAGACGATCATTATTGCCCGGTAAGGACAATATTTAAATAAGCAATATGCAATGCACAGTAATGTCATGCAATGACTTATTATCTTTCTTCTTTGCGTGTTTTACCCCCCTTTAAAGGTTTTATGTTTCTTTTAATTAATAAAAGAAAAGTATTACTCAAGAACTATTAAGTTCATATAAGTTTTATATCTAGTATTATTGTGATAACTAGTATTATTCCAAGAGTTTAAAAATGGATTTATTTAATTTTTAACTCTTTTAAATTTTTAACTAAAATTCCTTTGAGGAAATAAGACTTTACTTTTATCACACTTGATTTACTTTTCAAAAATACAAACTAGTATTTTTTCTATAATACTACTCCCTTTTTGGATCTTAAAAATGAATTTTATTCAATTTTAAGTGTTTTGTATATTTTGCTAAAATTCCAAAAGGAGTATGCACAATAATTATAATAGTTCTTATTTTAATTACCTAAAATTCTCTCTATTAATATTTTTGAATAGAGGATACTTTTGTGAGTTCACTGGTATTTT
This sequence comes from Avena insularis, assembly GCA_023614405.1. Classification (NCBI taxonomy): domain Eukaryota; kingdom Viridiplantae; phylum Streptophyta; class Magnoliopsida; order Poales; family Poaceae; genus Avena; species Avena insularis. The sequence continues at coordinate 491,091,464 of CM042692.1, read as the reverse complement.
ATTTATATTTTACGATTTTTTATTTTATTTCTTAGAACCTTTTAAGTCCTAGGGGTATTTTGGTCTTTTGATAAATTATTTAGACTTTTCTTTTAAATATCTGGACCAGGCCCATTGGGCTAGCCCAGCCCTGACTCGGCCCACCTAGGCTGGTCAAACCTGTTCCACTGCGGGGTACTGGACCACACTGGCCTAGTATGCACCCCTCACCTCTCTCGCTCTCTCATGTTCTTCCTCGCCCCGCTGCGGTGTGGTGTCGCTGTTGCCATTGCCGCCTGATTACCGCCTCCCTAGGCCTCCCGGCCACCACCGTGGTGCATGGAGAGGTAGTCGGCACCGCTAAATCGACTAGTCCTGTTCGATTCAGCTTTGGATCCCTCTCCTGTCCAGGTTGACTCCACTCCGAACCCTAGGGTTTGGTGGCTATCGGTGATGTGGGGTTTTGCCGCCACAGCTGTGGTCTTTGTGGCGTGGCTCTGGGCACCTGTGCTGCCCTTTGCTGCTGTGGTTGTGTGGCCCGCCTCATGGCTCATGGGTTGCAGGGTGCCTCCCCTCGGGTGCTCAGTGAATCGTGTGACCTGATGCTTCCTCTTCTAAACTTCAGCGAGGACCACGGGTAAGTTTATCCCTCTTTCTCCTCTGGTTCTCCCTTGCAACTCTGTGGTTGCCTATGGTGAGGAATCCCTAATTACGGTTCATCCCTTATGTTGGGATTTGCCCCATTAGTGTTGTGATTACTGAGGCAGTGAATGATTTAGGAGTAATTGGTGGTGATTAGTATGTGCAGAAGTACCATATATTGGTGGTCTTTGAAATTGGTGATAGTGGCTCTGTTAACTGCATCCTTCTATAATATTGATTTACTGTCACTTGAAAACTTTGAATGTTGTGACTCTGATCTATGCTGTGAGTGGATTTGTTCCCATTCTGGAACATATAGTTGGCAATCTTGTTCAAATACTACCGATGCATTCTTGTTGATAGCTTCTTATGTAAAATAGAATGTTTCCTAAATAGTATGTTAGGAAAATGATTAAGTATTCTTTTGAAAGAAGTGGTTTATGAAATCCCTGGTAGAATATGCTTGATTAGGATGAATCCTTGTGAAACCTTCATTTGAATGGTACACAAGTTTGATCCAGATATTGGGTTATTTCTACTTGTACTCTATATTGTTTGGGAGTTGAAAAACTTTAATGGATCAATTAGCTTGTGGTACTCTTTAATTTTTACCCAAGCCTATGATGCTGGTCTGAGGCTATGCTAGATAACAATTAAGGTTTTTTACCTATTGTTTCTCTCTCAGGTGTGCCTTGATAACCAGTATAATACAATGATTCTTATAGCTTTTTAGCAAATGATTTGACAGCCCATGATGTGTAATATAGATCCTTAAGATGAAATAGTTTCTGAGGTACTACCATCCATTGGATGTGCCTAGAAATTCCCACTTAAGGCTGTTGTTTTGTTAACTGTAGAACATGTGTTAATATCCAAGATTAGTGATGCACAGGCTGAGATCTTGGTGTTGCTTGCAAAGATTGATTATTTGGGCTTTATTATATTTCTTCTATGATGGACACACCCCACTTGGGTGTTTTTCTGAGAAGATCTTATATGAAACAACACATGCTTATCTAAGATTTAACATGTGATGGTTTTGTATAAACTTGCCACACAACTTGTTTGTTGGTGATGTGGTGGTGTTGCTTGATGTTGTTGGCTTGATCTTGGTGACTTGATCTTTCTCTGCACATCCTGGTGCTGTTCTTGCTCCCCCTAGCTCCTGTGATCTTGTACTTGTCCTTGATATCCTCCTGCACCACCCCCTCCTTATGTCACCATTTTGTGGTGATTTGATGGTTGCTTTGGTAAGCTATCTGGTGGTCTGTTTGGGAAGTGGAAAGGCTCACTTTGTTATTGTTGTGTGCTTGATAAGGTGGAGATAGAATGTGATCACTAGTAGTTGTGCCACGGCTGAGTGTTCTTTTTGACTGCTTGGACTGTTGTTGCTATGTCGACTGCACACAACATGCAGTTACATGACTAAGCTGCCTTGCTGCTTGGCTATGTGTGGATCAGATCCAGTGAACTGACTTTCACTTCCTATCCTTTTACTGGTAACTGTCCTGGTGAAACTTGACCCTCTCTACTTGGATTATGATGTGGCATTGAAGTTATTTACTTGAAAAGAACACATACTACATATTGGTGAAACTTGCCCCTTTTAATTACTCAATGATGTAATAAGAATAGTGCACTTCACTGTTCACCACTAAGAGTAAAAATAATCAACTAACCTTTTATTTCTATTTGAGTGGTTTATCCTATTTTGCAGGAACAAGATCTGGATGCTCAAGATGTAGTATAGGAATAGATAGGTAGTATAGATTTTCATTGTAATCTCCTACTTATTCTTTTGTAAAGACATTCTTATAAGTTAATAAAGTTTTAGTTCATTAGATTCTATTCCCTATAATATTCTGTCTTGGTGTATCTATCTCAATTTGTAATATTGTTATGGAATAAAGAAAAGAAATAAGAATTCATTTTTTATTTAAATTTCATTGCCTTAAGTTCTTATTGTTGTTTAATATATCTATAATATAATCAAACAATATTAATACATCATTATTGAAAACAATGTAATATTACTCACTTCCATTTTCCAAATATTTTCCAAATGTTTTAAATTTCAAATTTGAATTCAAATAATTTTCCCCCAAAACCCCTTAATGCCTAAAGGTCATGTCAAAATTTATAACAATCACTATAGAGAGCTATTCCTACCTCTAGATAGTGAAAGAAACTCTGATCTCTGTAGGGTTTTTGTTTGGCAAAAAATTTACCCGGATTTTACAGATTAATGCATGCATATGCGTAGATTCCTATTTCTACCCTTTGTTGGTTCCTAAATGCTGGGGTGTTATAGACTTCCCCCGTTAAATTAAACTTCGTCTCGAAGTTTGCTGATGTGTACCTGAATAGTTCTGGATATGCTTCTTTTAAGTCATCCTCTTTCTCCCATGTGTCCTCTCGCTCCGAGTGATGTTCCCATTGTACCTTGCAGTATTTGATTGCTCTATTTCTCAATCTTTTCCAGTTCTCTTCCAGGATTTTACAGGGTTTCTCAACATAGGTCAAATCTGCTTGTAACTCAATTTCTTGATGTGTAATTGCATCATTGGGAACTTTAAGACATTTGCGTAGTTGTGACACATGGAAAACATTATGAACTTGAGCCAGTCTTTTTGGTAACTCCAGAGCATTAGCTATTGTTCTATTCTGACTCAGTATCTTGAATGGTCCAATATATCTTGGACTTAGTTTTCCTTTGACTCCGAATTTCTTAACTCCCTCCATTGGACTTACTTTGAGATATACCATATCCCCCACTTCTGGATGCCATGATCTTCGACTTTGATCAACATAGATCTTTTATCGACTTTGAGCTATCTTCAATCGGTCTCTAATAATATCGATGATTATTGCTTCTCCTTGATATAGTCTGGTGCAAATTCCTTGCTACTACCAAGTTCATACCAGCATATTGGTGATCTACATCTTCTCCCATAAAGTACTTGGTATGGTGCTGCTTTTAGACTACTTTGATAGCTATTGTTGTAGGAAAATTCTGCCAATGGTAGATGATCTTCCCACGAACCTCCAAACTCTAATGCACAAGCTCTAAGCATGTCCTCCAAGACTTGATTGGTTCTTTCCGTCTGGCCTCCAGTTTCAGGATGATAGGCTGTGCTGAAATCCAACTTTGAGCCAAGTGCTTCATGTAATTGTTTCCAAAATGCTGAAGTAAACACATATCCTCTATCTGATACAATTTTCTTGGGTACTCCATGCTTACTTACTATCTCTTTGACATAGATTTCCACTAACTTCTCGATATTATCTTTTTGATTTACCAGAATAAAATGTACACTTTTCGTGAATCTATCCATAATCACCCATATCATATCCTTCCGCTTCGGTGTCATGGGTAATCCTGTGATAAAATCCATACCAATTTCTTCCCATTTCAATTCCGAAATTTCTGAAGGTTGTAATGGTCCTGCTGGACTTGGATGTTCTGCTTTTATCCTTTGGCAAGTATGACATTCGGACACATATTTTGCAATGTCTCTCTTCATGTTATTAAACCGGAATAATTCCTTAAGATCCATGTACATCTTCATACTCCATGGATGAATTGAATATGGTTCCTCATGTGCTTCTAAGAGTATCATCTCTCTAATCTATGATACATCTGGTACACAAAGTTGCTTTTGAAACCATAAAGATCTATAATCTCCTAGGTGAAAAACTGATTTTTGTCCTTCGGAAATTCTTCTAATTTCTTCAGCAATGAATGGATCATCAAGTTGATGTCGATAGATCTCATGACGAAGATCACTGCTTTGCTCTTCCATAACCCTCATGGTAGCTAAGCCCACACAAACTCCTGTCTTTAGAAATTGTATTTCTAACCTTTCCAAATCCATTTGCAACTCTTTTGGTAATTCTCTATTGATGGATTGAGTATCCATACTCTTCCGGCTTAAAGCATCTGCTACTACATTAGCCTCTCCTGGAGTATAATTAATTGTAAGGTCATAATCCTTGATCAACTCCAGCCATCGTTTCTGCCTCATATTCAGCTCCTTCTGAGTAAAGAAATATTTCAGACTTTTATGATCCGTGTATAGTTCACACCTTGCTCCATAGAGAAAATGTCTCCATCCTTTTAAAGCAAAGACCATTGCTACTAACTCCAAATCATGCGTTGGGTAGTTGACTTCATGAGGTTTGAGTTGTCTAGACCCATAAGCAATTACCTTGCGATCTTGCATTAGCACACATCCTAGTCCTTCTTTCAATGTGTCACATTATACTGTGTAATCTTTTCATGTTTCAGGAACTGCTAAGATTGGTGCGGTGGTTAATCTAGTTTTCAATTCCTGAAAATTTGCTTCGCACTTCTCATCACATATGAATGGTGTATTCTTTCTTAGCAATTTGGTCATTGGTCTGGCTATCTTGGAAAAACCTTCAATGAATCTCCTATAATATCCTGCCATGCCTAAGAAACCTCAGATTTGTTTCACATTAGTTGGTGCATTCCATTCCAACATTGATTGCACTTTGGGCGGTGTCATGGTGTTGAACACGGCAGTACCATCGGGTATGGCTTGAAGGGGACAATCAGGATGCTATCGGTGGCTACTCGCAATGGGTTGGGCACAGATACTTCAAACACAGCGGTGTACCCAGGTTCGGAGCCCTCTTGGTGAGGTAAAACTCCTACTCCTGCAAGGATCTACTATCAAAGGGGGCGAATGCCCAATACAGGTGCTCCTTGAGCTGTTTCCTTAGCTACTTCTTACTCGGAATTGTCTATTTTCTACTTCTGCTTGAGCTTACCTAGAACCCTAGCGCTACCCCCTTTATATACAGGTCAAGGAGGTAGCTTACAAGATGGGTTCTAGGGTTTACTATTTGGATTTGGGCCTTACAAAGTGGGCCAGCTGGACAGGGCCAAACGGTAGGCCTGGGTCCAGTCAAGCCTCCAGTACAGGGGAGGACCATGCCTTAGTGCTTAGCGCCCCTGCTTTACTCGTCATCCGGCTCTTTATCCGTCAGCCAGTTCTTTATGCGTAAGCCGGGGCTTTCCTCGTCAGCCCTTGCTTTGCTCGTCAGCCTCCAGCTTTGGCGCGATTGTCGATGGTGCCCGGCCAAGCCGGCTGTCTGGTCAAGGGTGCACTCAGCAAGGAGCGTCATCCCCACCATACAATGACCACCAGATCCGAGGCGGCCGGCTAGGAGTAGCCTCCCAGCCGGTTCTTCTGGCTAGCCGGCTAGACGGGCCAGCCAGGGAAGATTGAATGCAGACCGGGTGGGGATTCCACCCGGCTTTGGTTCCTTGATCTGGGTCCAGATGGCATGCGCTCCTTGGAGCCAGCTGGTTGGTCCCGTCTTGGTCTACCCGGGGGTCATCCCCCCGACACTAGTCCCCGAGCGCGTTAGGACTTGGCCCCGTGGAGAAGTTCTTGTGTGCTCATTTGAAATGATTGACGACCCAGATGTTTTGTCGTTTTCATTTGTCTTGTAGCCATTTTCTTGTAGTCTTTGTCATGTACCGGCTTGAGATTCCGTGTTGTTTTCCCGGCTGGGGTTCACAGGCTATGGAGCCGATGGACCCACCCACAGGGTGTGAATGGTGATCTTCTTGACCGGCTGCCGCATCTGGCTAGGAGAGGGATCGCCAGTTTGCTATCATTGGTGCTTGCGTAAGCCATGCCCACCGTTTCTGGCACGCGTCACGTCGGTTTGACTTCTGGGTCTGCTGCTGCTGTTTTTTGGCAACCGCGCGCACGCCTTCATCATTGTGTCCCCTTGGAGATCGTGGGCGCGATTTGCCTCCAGCAAAAGTTATGCACGTGGCGCTGGCGCATGTGATCCGCCCCGAACCATCGTGGGGTAATGGGGTGGTTGCCTACCACGTGGCGCTGAGGCAGGGGAACCGGTGTCTATTTTTCCCCGATAAATACGTGCGCCAAGGAGCAGTGGTTTCTCACTTCGTCTACATGCGCCTGCCATTCTTATTCTTCCTTGCGCTCTAGCCTCCCATTGCTCCTCTGGGCCCCTGTTTCTTGGTTGCCGGCGCCGCTCCTCTTCCTCGACAACGGGACTCCACACCTCCATCACGGCTACCTTTCTAGGCAACATGCTGCCCGAAGTCGCCGGCGGCTGGTGCGGCTCGTATGTGACTGGGGAGCTGGTGAAGAAGTATCGGGGGGGGGGGGGGGGGGGAGTTCCTGCCGTCAGAGCGGGTGGTGAAGCTTCGCCTCCCACCGGAGGGCGAGCGGGTGCCCAACCCCTAGCCTGGCGAGGCAGTCGTCTTCTTCGCCCACTTTGCTCACGCCCTTGGGCTGCCACTGAGCCGCTTCGTCTTGGAGCTGCTAGTCACCTTCGACCTGCAGCTCCACCACCTCGGAGCCAACATCGTGTCGATGCTGTCGCATCACGCGGCTTACTGCGAGGCCTTCTCGGTGTCTGCCCCGACGCCGCGAATTTCTTGAAGTTCTTTTACTTCAAGGTTCAGGTGGTGGGGAAGGGCGGCCCGTTGACAGAGACGGGCTGCTGCGCCATCTACCTATGTCCGTCAGTGCCCATACCGCTCCTAGAGCTCCCCGATACCGTCAAGCTCTGGCAGCGCTTGTAATTTTACGTGCGCAACAACACGGAGGTGGACTTCATCAAGGTCCCCGCCTTCACCAACGTCCCCTCCAGCCGGAAGTCCTAGAGCATCCAGCACTTGGGTGCCCAGGGCGACATCGATCGGGTGGGCGCCCGGCTAGCCGTCCTCGTGGAGAAGGAGCGGCTCGCCGCCCGGGATATTCTGCTATCCTGGATGACGAACCGCGTGCTCCCGCTGCAGCACCGGTCACACAAGATATGCCACCTCTCCGGCCATCTGGACCCCACCCGGGTGTCCTGGCTGGAGGTGCCGCATGCCGCCCTCCGCGAGTGGCTCACCACCATCTCGAAGGAGGCGCTGGAGGAGGACTAGGTGTTCTCCTGTCGGCCGTACCACCGTGGCTGGCTTCCGCCAAAGGTATGTTTTTCTTGCTCTTCTCCGGGTGGATTTTCCTGAGGGACTCCCGTTTTGTGCCTCTTATCTTCCCTTGTTGAGTAGCTTTTCACGGCGCAGCTAGCGGAGGATGGTATGGGGGACATCGAGCTCCTCGACTTCTCCGCGGACTTCAAGCCAGCGAAGGCTCTGCCAGCGGAGGCGGAGCGGTTCCCCATGCGGGCCGACGAGGGCTGTGAGTTCCCACCCGGTGAGAGTTTGTTCTCTGCCCTTTTCCGCCTTACCCTTGTTATGCTTGTAGTCGCAATCTTGACGTTTTGCTTGCACTTGGAATAGCCGCTCATGGCGAGGATGTGGACCTGGCCGAGGTCGCCGCGCCCAGGGGCAGGGGGAAGCGGACCGCCCCCACCAGCGCCGCTCCAGTCGGAGGTGGCGCCAATAAGACGCGCCGCCCCCGCCCTGCGGCCACCATGTTGAGCGTTGTTGGGTAGGTGCCTTTGTCTTCGTGGTGCTTTCATTGACTTACTCGCATTCGCGTTGCTCACTACTTATGTTTTTGCAGCGAGGCCATGTCATTGCCCGGCTCTGCGACCATCACCACCGCGTCCGCCCCTCCACCTACTACCGAGGGGAGCGCGCCGGCTTCGGCCTCCGAGGCCATGCCGGCTTCGGCGTCCGAGGCTATGCCGGCTCCGGCCCCCGAGGAGGCAACGACGGAGGTGGCGCCGCCGACTGAGCCCACGACGCTTCACCGGGCCGGGGCCGTCTCCCGGCTTGCTGAGGGTCTGCTGCTCAGTCGTGCCGGCGCGGCCGCGCGTCCCTTCAGCTTGACGGTGGGCGCTAACTCCAGCGCCTACCAGGTGGTGGAGCCGATGGAGGTTCCGCCGCCGGAGGCCCCCATCCAGCCGGAGGTTGGACCCTCCACGGCTCCGGTGCGCGACGATGACCTCCAGGTCACCGGCTGGACGCCGGATCAAGCCGCGCCACCGGTAGACACTCTCCTAGCGCGATTTGAGCGGCGCCTGTCCAGGCTGTTGGCGAGCCCGCCCGAGCGTGGGCGAGGCTCGGCCAAGCAGCGTATGCGGGGCCTCCATCAAGGTATGTGGTCTATTGCCAATCTTGGTGTTTTTTCGCCGTCTTGCGACGCAGCTGGTTCTTTTGGTTCTTATCTCCCTTTTCTTGCACACAGGGCTCTCGCTGATGCCACCAAGACTTCACGGGACCTAGGCCATAAGATTGCTCGCTCTATCGTATCTTCTCAATTGCGTGATTTCTCGCACTTCTTGTTGAGTATTGGTTACCCTCCTACAGCTCTGCTGGCGGATCGGGACCACGAGGTGGCCCGGTTGAAGGAGGAGGTCACCCGGCTGCAGGAATCCAACAAGACCCGCTAGGACCAGATCGCCCAACTGATTGCACAATAGCAGCAGATGGAGATCAAGGCTGGTAGGGCCAAGAAGACCGCGGATACCCGGGCCGAGGCGCTGAGGAACCTAGAGGGGATATACGCTACCCATACGGATGCCCTCAAGGCTTCCAAGGCCAAGGAGGCGGCGACGCTATCGGAGCTCTGCCAGATCGCTGAGATCCTTGTCAGTAAGTGCCCTTGACATGAGCCAATTTTGCAGTTTTGTCCTTCGTGGTCAGTACTGATTGCTGCCTCTTTTTCTGGCTACAGCTCAGTACCCAGAGGCGACAGATCAGGTGCTGGGCAGGATTCCCGAGATGGATCCAGAACAGGACCTCCACCCGGGGGAGCTGGTGGCGGTCATCAGCGAGGAGGCGAACTGACTCGGCGCCGCTGCTCTCGAGGTCTTCGACTATGTCTGACCCGAGGCCGTCCCGCCTGCCACCATGGATGTCTTGGCCGAGCGTCTCTGGGGTGCTCCGGAGCTCATGAATGTGGCCCGGGAGTGGGCGGCTCGGGGCGGCGTGGAGATGGTGTTGGAGCTGCTGAAGTCTTGGTACCCGACTGTGGATCTGCGGAGCCTTTCGCGCGGATTTTGCCAAGGGACCAGTTATGACCAGCTTCGCGCCGAGGTTCCTGATATCCGCTCCTGTGGCGTGACGATCGGAAGCTTTGTTGTGCTGGATATGGACTTCAGCGACCCAACCGACATGGAGCGGTACTTCCATAGCCCGGACGCGCCACGCGCAGCGCTCCGGCTCGCGCGAACCGCCTCGGCAGACGTCGCCTCAAGGCGGCAGCGCTCGGTGATATACGGACCTATGCCTCTAATGAACTTGATCCTCGATATGCCGAGAGTATTTGTGATTTGAAACACTTATCTTTGCTTTGTGCCATGTGAACACTTTGCCTGTCCTCTGGTTATTGAACCTTTGTGGGAGCATCGCCTCCCTCTGTATATTTGCTCGTGCTCTTCTGCCTGCACTTTCTTCTTTGAATCTTTTGCATGCCTGTTTCTGTGTGGGGGCGCGCGAGCGCACCCACAGGGTGTAGTCCTTGAGGTTCGGGACGGCTGGAGAATACAGCCAGGTCGAAGCTCCTTTGTGATTTTTGTTTGCAGGTTTCTGTGTTGGGGCGCTGAGCGCCCCCACAGGGTGTAGTCCCCGAGGTTCAGGCTGGCTGGAGAATACAATCGGGTCGAAGCTCCTTGACCTGCTCTGCTACCGCCTGGAAGCTATCTGCCTCCAGCTTGGCGGTGCTCTTCGTTAAACTTTGGCTCATGCAAACATAGAAACAAACAAGTTGTTTGCCTGGTTAAGCATATGCAAGTTCGAACTGTAATCTTAGGTTGACTAGTTTTGAAATTTTTGCTGTTTTGCGCAAATCCAATGTTTTTGCCCTTTTCTCACTGAGCATTGGCCTGTTTTGATACTGTTCCCTTGCTGGCTTTTAGCCGAAGTCGAAGGGTTAGCTTAGTAGGCGTACTACACGATACTTTGGGTTTGGGTCATTGTCTTTGAGCGAGCGAGCGCAACCGGGTCGTCCAGATGTTTTTGTTTTCCTCGTGGCTTTTTCGTGTAGGGGCCTTTGAGCGTTCTGCTCTTGCCGGATCTGTCAGTCGGCTTGCAGTCTGCAGCCGGAACCGAAGAGGAAGCCTTAGGAACCGCGTACAGTACTTTGTCGTGTGGGTCGTGCAGCCATCTAGGCCAACCGGCGAGTCCCCGAGACGGATCGCTGGCTCCGGGGTTAGAGTAATGCAGCCGGAAAAGCCAATTTTGTGCAGCATGACTTGCTTATTTATTGCGGAGTCCCTGAGACTGTGTCGAGGCTCCCATGCTTGTTCATTACATGAAAGTAAGATACATACACTTCTCGCTCAAGTGTAAAAGGGGCAGAGTAGGCTCGCATTCCATGGGCGTTCAGTTTCTTTGCCTGAGCGGTCCATCTTGTTCTTTTCCGGCTTGCGGGCGTCGATAAGGTAGTATGAGTTGTTCTGCAGTGCCCGGCTAATTATGAATGGGCCCTCCAAAGGCGGAGACAGCTTGTGCATCCCCTTGGTGTCTTGGACTAGCCTTAGCACCAGGTCGCCCTCGCGAAACGAGACACTGCGTACCCGACTGGCATGGTGGCGGCGCAAGTTCTGCTCATAGATGGCGGATCTAGACAAGGCCAGTTCGCGTGCTTCTTCTAGGAGATCGACACCGTCTTCCCGTGCTTCTTTGGCTTGCTACTCTGTGTATAGCAGTTTCCTGGGTGCGTCAAACTTGATGTCAGTGGACAAAACCGCCTCCACCCCATAAACAAGGAAGAAGGGAGTGTAGCCGGTGGACCGGTTTGGCGTGGTGCGAAGGCTCCAGAGTACAGCCGGCAGCTCCTCAATCCAGTAGCTAGGGGATCACATCAGTGGTTCGATCAGCCTAGGCTTGATTCCGGATAGGACCAGGCCATTTGCTCGCTCGCACTAGCCGTTGGACTGGGGGTGTGCCATAGATGCAAGGTCCAGGCGGATTCCCTTGTCTCCGCAGAATCGTGTGAAAGCTCCCTTGGCAAAATTTGTGCCGTTGTCGGTTATGATGCTGTTGGGGTAGCCAAAGCGTGTAATTATGTCGGTGAAGAACTTGACCGCCGTTGGGCCATCCAGCTTCTTTATTGGCTTTGCCTCTATCCACTTGGTGAATTTGTCCACCGCCACCAACAAGTGGGTCATGCCAGATCTGGCCATCTAGAAAGGGCCAACCATGTCCAGCCCCCAGACGGCGAACGACCAGGTGATGGGAATCGTCTTAAGTGCTGTAGACGGAGTGTGCCTCTGCTGGCTGAACCGCTAACACCCGTTGCACGCCTTGACAATCTGCTCAGCGACTTCTAGGGCCATGGGCCAGTAGAACCCATGGCGGAATGCCTTTGCCACTATGGCTCGCGACGATGCGTGGTGTCTGCATTCGCCCTAGTGGATGTCGACCAGCAGCCAGATTCCTTCCTCTTGACTCACACACCATTGATAAATACCGCCAACGCTGCGCTTGTAGAGCTCATTGTTGATGATGGTGTATGCGCTGGCTCTGCTCTTCACCTTTCTTGCATGTACCTCCACTTCGGGCAGCTCTCCTTTGGCTAGGAAATCCATGAACGGCTTGGCCCATGGCACATACCGCCTGCATTAGCAGATTCACTTCTGCCCAGATGGCCAGGTCAGGCTCGTCTGGAGGCCGACCGGGTGGAGCGGCGGAGGAGGCAGCCTCTAGGCTAGAGATGGCAGTCCTCGTGTGCGGCGAAGAAGTCCCTGGGTGCGGTGCAGCCGTCGCGGAGGTCTTGGAGCCGACAGTCCAGGTCGGCGGCGATCCCAGTGCGGTGCACCGTCGTGGAGGTCTTAGGCTGGCGGTCCCGGGTGCGGCGCGATGCGTCGCGGAGGTCTGAGCCGCGATCCCGGGTCCACGTCAAATATTATGGACTCTGATTCAGGAGATGGTGTTATTGATGGCTTGCGCAGGTGCTCAAGGGAGATTCCAGGTGGAATTGCTTGTCTTGTTGACCCGATGCGGGCGAGCGTGTCCACGGCCTCGTTGTTTGCCCTGGGGACATGGTGAAACTCGCATCCTTCAAAACAGGCACATAGTTGATGTACGAAGAAACGATATAGAACCATGTTTGCATCTCTAGCGTCCCAATCGCCTGACACTTGCTGCACCACCAGATCAGAATCGCCGAAGCACAGGATGCGTCAGATGCCTATTTCCTTTGCCATCTTGAGGCCGTGGACGAGCGCCTCATACTCAGCGACGTTGTTGGACGCGCGGAAGTGGATCGGCAACACGTATTCTAGCCGGTCTCCTTTTGGAGAGGTGATGACCACTCCGGCTCTGAGTCCTCCATACATCTTGGAGCCGTCGAAATGCAGCCTCCAATGCATGGAGTCAGGGCAAGGTGGCAGGTACTGTGTTTCTGCCCAATCGACGAGGAAATCTGCCAAGGCCTGAGACTTGATCGCCGTCCTTGTCTCGTACTGTATGTTGTGGGCGGTGAGCTCTATGGCCCATTTCGCCACCTTGCCTGTGGCATCTCTGTTGCTGATGATCTCCAAAAGTGGCGCTAGCGCTACCACCCAGATGGAATGTTCTTGGAAGTAATGCTTTAGTTTCTTGGCGGCCATGTACGCGCCATACACTAGCTTCTAGTAATGAGGGTAATTCTGCTTTGACAGCGAGAGCACCTCACTCAGGTAATACACCGATCGTTGCACCGGATGCGCCTTTCCTTCTTCCAGCCTCTCCACGACCAACACCACACTGACAACCCTGTTTGTTGTTGCAATGTACATCAGCATGGGTTCCTTTGCTGCTGGTGCTGCTAGAATAGGTGGTGAAGTAAGCATGCGCTTGAGGTCGCGGAAGGCTTCATCCGCATGCGATGTCCAGACGAATTTGTCTGTCTTCTTCATGAGCTGGTATAGTGGGAGTGCCTTCTCGCCCAGCCAGCTGATGAACCGGCTGAGGGAGGCCAGGCATCCAGTGAACTTCTGGACATCTCTCAAGTTCTTGGGCGGCTGCATGCACTCGATTGCGCTGATCTTCTACGGGTTCGCCCCCTCGCTCGGACACAAGAAAACCGAGTAGTTGGCCGGCTGGGACGCTGAACACGCACTTCTCTGGGTTCAGCTTCATCTGGAACCGATGGAGGTTGGTGAATGTTTCCTTCAGATCCTCAAGGAGTGTCTGGTGCTCCTTGGTCTTAACTACCACATCATCGATGTAGGCGTGTACGTTTCTGCCAATCTGAGTCTGTAAGCACTTTTGCATGCAGCGCTGGTATGTTGCTCCAGCGTTCTTCAGTCCAAATGGCATTGTGGTGTAGCAGTAGGCCCTGTAAGGAGTGATAAACGATGTCTTTATTTGATCAGCGGGGTTTAGCCGGATCTGGTGATAGTCGGAATACGCGTCTAGAAACAATAACAGCTCGCAGCCGGCCGTGGAATCGATCACTTGGTCTATGCTTGGCATGGCGAATGGATCTTTGGGGCATGCTTTGTTCAGACTGGTGTAGTCAACACACATGCGCCAAGTCTTGTTCTTCTTCAGTACGAGTACAGGGTTTGCCAGCCATTTCGGGTGGAAAACCTCCATGATGAAACCGGCTGCGAGCAGCCGGGTGATCTCTTCCCCAATTATTCTTATTTTTTCTTCCACGAAGCGGCATAGTGATTGTTTAACCGGCTTTGCGTCCGGCCTGACATGTAAAGAGTGCTCGGCGAGCTCCCTTGGAACACCCGGCATGTCCTTGGGGGACCATGCGAAGATATCCCATTCTCACGGAGGAAGTCGACGAGCGTGCTTTCCTATTTGCTGTCAAGGTCGTCTCCGACCAGGACGAACTTGTCCTGCTCGGCCTTGTCCAGCAGGATCTTCCTCGTGCCCTTTGATACATTGCAAATGTATCCATAATTTTTGATGTTCCATGCTTGGTTTTATCTACTTTCTTTTGTTTTGTCCACACTTTGGAGTACTTTTCATATGATTTCTTGGACTAACCTATTAACAAGAGCCACAGTGCCAGCTACCTGTTTTCTGCTATTTTTGGTTCCAGGAAGTTAGAAAATGAATATTCTCAGAATTGGACGAGACAAAAGCCAAAGTTATTATTTTACTAGGGGACACTTGGAGCCAGAATACGAGACGGAGAAGGGCTAGAGGGTGGCCACACCACCTGGTTGCGCGGGCTAGGACAGGCCGCGCCAGGGGGTGGTGTGGGCCCCTCCGGCACCCCCTCAGTCTCCCCTCTCGCCTATAAGAGCCTCTCGGTGCATAAACCATAAATCGTCAATCAGAAATCCACGAAAAGATCCGCAGCACCACCGCCACCAAAGGGGAGATTTGGGGGACAGAAAGTCTCTGTTCCGGCACCCTGCCGGGACGGGGAAGTGCCCCCGGAGCCATCTCCATCGATCTCCACCGCCATCTCCATCACCGTTGCTGATTCCCATGATGAGGAGGGAGTAGTTCTCTCTCGAGGCTGAGGGTTCTACCGGTAGCTATGTGTTCATGTCTCTCTCTATGCGTGATCTTATTGAGATCATGAGCTTGTAATCTCTAGATCTACCTTGCTACTCAAGTGCTTTAACAGATCTCTGCTCTCCCCATGTGTTTGAAAGTGACAGTGTGCACACCATGGTGGCACTTAGGCTAGAGATTACAAATACTTGTTATGAGTTATATTTGGAGTTGGATGTCTCTATGAAATTGTGGTGTTTGTTTGAACCATCTAGTGCTCAAGTTGACAGTGTGGGGTTATCTAGGTGGGGAAAGGCTTACTTTGAGGTGTGCTGTTATAGCCCTACCATGGATGAGAGTGTCCAACCAGAGATTAGTTCAGCGTAGTATCATAAAGAAGAATATATTTATATGAGAGTGTTCACTAGTGAAAGTATGATCCCTAGGCCTTGTTTCTAAACATTGAAACACCGTTTGCTACTAGATCTGTTACATGTTTGCTTGCTGCCATTTTTATTTCAGTTTTCTTTTAGTCTCTTCCATGCCATCAAGTTATTTTCTATCACTGTTACCACTTATAATTATCTATACCACTTGTATTTCACTATCTCTTCGCCAAACTAGTGCACCCATACACCTGACAAGTGTATTGGGTGTGTTGGGGACACAAGAGACTTCTTGTATCTTGATTGCAGGGTTGCTTGAGAGGGATACCTTTGACCACTTCCTCCCTGAGTTCGATAAACCTTGGGTGATCCACTTAAGGGAAAACTTGCTGCTGTTCTACAAACCTCTGCACTTAGAGGCCCAACAACTATCTACAAGAATAGAAGTGCGTAGACACCAAGCTATTTTCTGGCGCCGTTGCCGGGGAGGTAAGGTAAAAGGTACTCACATCCTCCGGTGTGAGTGCTCAAAGTTATTTCCTTTAGATTCTGCAATTTTGTCTTTTTGTTTCTTGTTTTCACTAGTTGAAGCAATGGAAAACAACAACAAAAATTAGAGAGCTTTATAGTATTTATCTTGAGTTAGGACATGAAGTGTTTGAAGAGAAAATTAAAAAACCTATGGAACTTTATTTGCATGCTAATAGCAATGTTGTTAGTATGAATTCTTTGTAAACCATTATTGCTAATGCTATGGAAAAGTCTAAGCTTGGGGAAGCTAGTTTTTATGAAAATGATCTTTCTAGTTCCCCGGATTCGGAAGATAGCTATTCTATTGCTTATGATGATACCAAAACTCCAATATATGATGATTACAATGATGAATATGATATTTCCAGTCCACCTACTATTGAGGAGAAAATTAATTATGATTACAATATGCCTCCTATATTTGATGATTATGGTGATGAGAATAATAATGATAGCTATTTTGTTGAATTTGCTCCCACTACGATTAATAAGAATGACTATGCTTATAGGGAGAGTAATAATTGTTTTATGCATGTGGCTCATGATAAGAATGTTTTATGTGATAGTTATATTGTTAATTTTATTCATGATGCTATTGACGGTTATTATGAGAGAGGGAAACATGGTATTATGCATCTCAATAATATTAAGTTTCTCCTCTTTATGTTGAAAGTCTTGAAGTTGCACTTGTTTTGTTTTCCTATGCTTGTTGCTTTGTGCTCTCATGACTTGTTTCTTTACAAGATTCCTATGCATAGGAAGTGGGTTAGACTTAAATGTGTTTTGAATTTTCTTCTTGATGCTCTCTTTTACATCAATTCATATTTCCTATGTGAGCATCTTCTCAAACTATCATGCCTAACTTAAAGGCGTTAAAGAAAAGTACTTATTGGGAGATAACCCAAAAGTTTTTGATCAGTCTTGGAAGTTATTACCTCTATAATAACCTCTCCTTATCCTTTTTATTTGCTTTTTGTGCCAAGAGTAACCTCTAATGAGAGAGAAGTAATGATTGGGAAAGTTGTTGTCCCGAAACAGATTTCTGTGCTTCACCGTAAAAATTCGTGTAAAATCTCTGTACGTCCTTTTGAGGCGTGAATTTTTTTCTTCTGCCGCAGGTTGTTATCTAACTTTTGTTAGTTCAACACTTTTTGATTTGAGCAACAGAAGGTCTTCGAAAAAATTCGTCTTTACCTGCTGGTCTGTTTTGACAGATCTCTGCCATTATTTGCATTTGCTTCTTGTTGGTTCCTTTTTGAGTTCTTTTGGGGAATTGAGCTTTTTGAGGGAAGTGCTACAGTAGCTTGTGTTTTAGTGGAAGTTTTTATTGGTGTTGAAACTGAACCTAAAGACTTATTATCTTGAGTGCACTAATGTTGCTAATAAAGATTGTGTGAAGTTTTGTATGAAGGAAAAATTTCAGGTGTATGGAAGGAATGAGTAATGAGATGAAGGATGGACTAAAGCTCAAGCTTGGGGATGCCACGCGTGTCACCCCAATAAATATCTAAGAAGTACAAGCGTCAAAGCTTGTGGATATCCAAGGCATCCCCCTTCTTCATCAATAAAAATCCCAGGTTTCTTCCAAACGCTTCATTTTTATTGTTTCATGCACAGTTGTGTTTTTCTTGGAGCGTCTTTTTTTTCGTTTTAGTTTTCCATTTGCTTGGTTCGCTTAGTTTGCTGAATAAATTGGTTAGACCCCCTCTTTTATACATTGGTTTTCAAATAGTTTGGTTTGGTTTGGAAAAGAGTAGGAAAGTTCATGCTTAAATGGTAAAGAAAGCTTGTTTTTGACTGTGGCCTATGCTTCATTCCATGCTTGATATGGTTTTGGATTTATGCTTAGTATTATTTGATGTAGCATGACTTGTTATAAACAATTGAGATTGATTAATGTTCCTTGGATGAATCATGCGTTGTTTTAGCATATTAAAGCATGGTATAGTGGTATTCTCCTTTGATGCTTTATTTGGGTTGACTTGGCGCATGCTCACACCATGTTATGACTATCCCAAGTCACCATAAGCCTTTATGATCCTTTAGTTTTCAACTTGTAGTATCACTTTATGCTTTGATCAATGATGTTTTGTCGCTCTGCATGATTATGGCCACTATTGCTCTCTTAGTTTGTCGCTCCTAGTCTTTTGCTAGCCTCCGCAACCAAGTATGAGTTCCACTCATGCATCCAACTCCCTAAACCAAGTTATTCCAAAGAGTCCACCATACCTACCTATTAGCATATGCTATTCCAAGTATATTAATGCTTTTGTTTACCTTCCAAATTAAACTTGTTATGAGAAAACTAGTGATTAAAGCTCTCGCGAACTTGATGGCACACTTTACTTTTCTTGCCCTTAATAAACTTGAACCATTGTGTCATCTATGTTGTATATGCTTGCACTTATTTGTTGGGAATTAGCAGAACCATGCTGTCATGGGGAACGCTTTCAACATTGCACTTGGTACTTTGTACCTAGTTGATATTATGCTCTTTTGTCTATGGATGTCGTCGGTGTGAAATGAAAGGGGAGCTTGTAAGTCCATGGAGTTATGTATATGTGTTAGAAAGCACTGGGCCGCTGGTCTAATCCATGCTGACATGGTGGAAACCTGCAGCGTAACCATAATGAGCTGTCTATGAAGCATTCTTCTTATAAAAAAAGAGAGTCCTATATTGAGAAAAAAAAGAGATTATGAAAAGAGGAAAGAGAGAAAAAAGCACCATATTCCCATGGTAAATAAGAAGATTGCTGAGATGCTCGTTGTCTGCTTGCCTTGTCATTTTGAGAGTGGGATTCTTCCGTATCATCGGGCAAGGGGTACCCCGTTGGAGGTTCTCTATGATACACATGTACTTACAATGACAAGAACTTACCGGTGACTAAACTTGAGTAGCACGAGGAGCGGCCCTCGTATTCAAGGGACATGAGATTTCTGACTTATACTTCGTCAAGCATGTACACCATAGTTTGTTCACTTTAACCTTAATCACTTCAAGATGCTTATAATAGGGGAAATGAGAGCTGAAAGCTATAAGTACCATAATTTGTGGAAGCTCTTTATGAAACTTGAATCTCTGGTTCCTTCTATGAAGGCCTTTCTTCCACCATTATATTGAGTCTCCACCTTCTACCTTTATGCACTTACTTTGAGAGCATAGTGGCCATTCTTAGTTCTATGTGCATTGTCCCAAGACTAGTTGATTGATGCATATCTTGATATTGCTTGTTTTAAACTATTTGTATCTAGTCACTCTTATGAACTTTGAAGGTGTCCTATGCATTTATATTTGCTACTCTATGAGGGACAAGCTAAATACTATTATGCTATGTTTTCTTTATGTGAAACAAACAAATGTCTTTCAAAGCAATGTTATTCATGAATCTTTTGTTTGTGCCTTTTAATGTTGCATCATAGTTTCTTTCTCTTATTGCTAGAACTTTGTCTTTCATGTTATGATTGAAGTACTATGATCCCAGCTTTGAATGTTTTACAAATACTTTGATCAAGCTTATGATGGTGCATCTCACCTCAAAAATTATTCATTCTTTTTATCACTTACCTACTCGAGGACGAGCAGGAGTTAAGCTTGGGGATGTTGATACATTGCAAATGTATCCATAATTTTTGATGTTCCATGCTTGGTTTTATCTACTTTCTTTTGTTTTGTCCACACTTTGGAGTACTTTTCATATGATTTCTTGGACTAACCTATTAACAAGAGCCACAGTGCCAGCTACCTATTTTCTGCTGTTTTTGGTTCCAGGAAGTCAGAAAATGAATATTCTCGGAATTGGACGGGACAAAAGTCAAAGTTATTATTTTACTAGGGGACACTTGGAGCCAAAATACGAAACGTAGAAGGGCCAGAGGGTGGCCACACCACCTGGTGGCACGGGCTAGGCCAGGCTGCGCCAGGGGGTGGTGTGGGCCCCTCCGGCACCCCCTCGGTCTCCCATCTCGCCTATAAGAGACTCCCGATGCATAAACCCTAAATCATCAATCAGAAATCCACGAAACGTTCCGCAGTGCCGCCGCCACCGAAGGGGAGATTCGGGGGATAGAAAGTCTCTGTTCTGGTACCCTGCCGGGACGGGGAAGTGCCCCCGGAGCCATCTCCATCGATCTCCACCGCCATCTCCCATCATTGTTGCTAATTCCCATGATGATGAGGGAGTAGTTCTCTCTCGAGGCTGAGGGTTCTACCTGTAGCTATGTGTTCATCTCTCTCTCTCTATGCGTGATCTTATTGAGATCATGAGCTTGTAATCTATAGATCTACCTTGCTACTCAAGTGCTTTAATAGATCTCTACTCTCCCCATGTGTGTGAAAGTGACAGCATGCACACCACGGTGGCACTTAGGCTAGAGATTAAAAATACTTATTATGAGTTATATTTGGAGTTGGATGTCTCTATGAAATTGTGATGTTTGTTTGAACCATCTAGTGCTCAAGGTGACAGTGTGGGGTTATCTAGGTGGGGAAGGCTTACTTTGAGGTGTATTTGTAAACATTGATACCTGGGATCATAGTACTTTAACATAGCATGAAGGATATAGTTCTAACAACAAGACATAGCAACATGAAAAGGCACAAACAAAAGATTCATGAATAACAATGCTTTGCAAGACGTTTGTTTGTTTCACATAAAGAAAACATAGTATTGTGGCATTCAACTTGTCCCTCATAGAGTAGCAAACATAAATGCATAGGAAACCTTCAAAGTTCATAAAGGTGACTAGATACAAATAGTTTAAGAACAAGCAATATCAAAGTTATGCATCAATCAACAAATCTTGGGACAATGCACATAGAACTAAGAATGGCCACTATGCTCTCAAAATAGGTGCATAAAGATAGAAGGTGGAGACTCAACATAAAAGTAAAAGAAAGGCCTTCATAGAAGGAAGTAGGGATTCAAGTCTCATAAAGAGCTTACAAAAATTATGGTACTTATTAGCTTTCAGCTCTCATTACCCCTATCAGAAGCATCTTGAAGTGATTAAGGTTAAAGTGAACAAACTATGGAGTATATGCTTGACAAAGTATAAGTTGAAAATCTCATGTCCCTTGAATACGAGGGATGCTCCTCATGCTACTCAAGTTTAGTTACCGGTAAGTCTTGTCATAGTAAGTACATGTGTATCGTAGAACAACGGGTACCTTGCCGATGATACGGAAGAATCCCCATATCAAAATGACAAGGAAAGCAGACAACAAGGATCTCATCAATCTTCTTATTTACCATGGGAAAATGGTGCTTTTTCTCTCTTTCCTATTTTCTCATATCTTTTTTTTCTTTTTCTCTTTTTTTATCAATATCTGAATCTTTTTTTTATAAGAAGAATGCTTCATAGACATCTCATTATGGTTATGTTTGTCGTGGTGGTGTCACGGCAGATGCCATGGATAGGCTAAAGGTGGGGACTAATATGCGCTAGGGGGATCCAGGGAGGGATAGTAGAGTGATTCTCCACACAGAAGTTTGTATTGCTATATCTTCAAGATTAAAAGTGCTCCTTGAGCTGTATTGGCGAGAGGAGGAAGAAGGAGCTCTCTTACTCTTGCCTAGATCAACTAGCCCTAAGGAATCACCAAACCAACCAGTGCTCAACCAACTAGAATTATCCCAACCCCCTCTACCAGAACCCTAACCCCCCTTATATAGAGGTGGTTCGGTCCTGGCCTAGGGCATACGTGGAGGCATATTCCTAAGAATATGCCCCCTCCCAAAGTGGTAACCCGGCAAGGTGCTTTTCCCCGCGTCACACATGCTTTAGCGGCGTGAGCGTCGTCACCCTTGTCGGCCATGCCTCGGTGGTCCTGCCCTTGCTTTATTCGCTCATCCTGTACGTACCGGACCTTCTTTTTTGACCAGAGAGATTCCTTCCTTCTCCTAGAAGCTAAGCGAGGATCCGGATCATAGTAGATCCGGCTAAAACTGTTCCTGCATATAAGTTAGACAAGCATTTCCGACTTACTCCTTAAGTCGGATGAGACAACGTTAGGCGACCCCCTGGTCCGGGTTACTCCGTGATCCGGCCTGCCTTGAGGTGACTCGGCCAGCATCCGCTTTGACCTTGTCGAATCTCGGCTAACTCGGCCCTTATACCCCGGAGTGACCCTACCCGGGGGTATCCCCCCAACATTAGTCCCCGAAGCTGGTGCGGTCTTAGCTGCCTCGGTCGCTAAGGCCACATCAGGTTCATTTATGTTCGAGCCTCGAACGTTTAATTCCGAGTTAGCTCCTTATCTCGGATTATATGGATTTACGTTCCCTTTGCACGTTCCAAGTTTTCACTTGCCGGCCGGGTCACCACTTTGGCTCGGATCCCATGGTTATCATGGTTTGATCCGGGCCCCGTTTCCTTCCCTCATATGCCAACCCACGCTGAGGCTAATCATTACCTTGTCTTATTTTAAGGGCCCGCACAGTAACCGCCACATTAATTGTCAGTTTTACTGTGCGCGGGTTACGTCATGCCTGTCTCCTCGTTTACCACAACAGCACGTCGCGTCATGGGATCACATCTACTCGGTGGCCCCCTGTGTGGCTTTTCTCTGATTGGCTGATGCCGATGATACACGGCCACACCGTGTGGCTCGCCCGCGCAGCGCGATCCCACCCATCGATCACTGGGGGCGGTTAAATAGGGAAGGGGCGCGTCCCTTAGCGTTTTTCCACCTCTGCGCCCCTTCGCCCATTGCGTTTTCTCCTTCGTCTTCCCTGCGACCACGCCGCCGCCGGTGCTTTCTAGCAGCAGCTCCGCTGCCGCACCTCCCCGTGCCTCCACACCGCAGCCACCGCTGCGTAGCTTCTTCGCCACGGGTCCACGCCAATCTAGGCCTTAGATCCCCGCCGCCGCTAGCTCTAGCAAGGACAGCGGATACGAGATGACAGAGGAGGAGCTTGTTGTCGCTGAGCAGGAGATGGAGGAGGACGCTGGCGCGGCGAACCGCGGCGCGTGGGCCAGTTCGTGGGTCTGTCAAGACGACATCGACTGGCTCTACCAGACCAGGCGTATTCCCGTCGGCGTCGCTGCTCGTCTCCCCTCCGCCGAACTGGCCCCCTCACCCAATCTGGGTGAGTTCGTCGTATTCCTATCCCACTTCCAACGGAGATTTGGTCTCCCGGTGAGCGACTTCTTCCGGGATTGGGTCAGGACGTATCACCTGCAGCCACACCATCTCCCAGCAAACGCCATCACCTCTCTTTCCGCCTTTGCCTCTACGATCGAGGGCTACACCGGACTATGGCCCACGAAGGAGCTGTGGATCCGGTTCTTCGGCCTCCGTCGCAATGTTGTCCCCAATATCCACGTTGAGTCGGAGGACAAGCAGCTCACCCAATTCGGAGCTGCCTCGATCTCGCCCCGGAGATTTTCAATTTTTCCCCGGGTCACCAGGCTTGACTCCTGTAAAGGATGATCCCGGACCTTCTTCTACGTCCGGAACGAGGGTACCGAAGATTTGATTCGGTTGCTGCCCTACGCTCCGGGCCTACCTGACACGGATTTCTGGGAGGAGGTCCCCAAGAAGCCTACCGCTCTGGCCAACCAGGTTAACAAGAGGTTCATGGAGCTGAAGAAGCTCGGATTGTGCAACGAGGATGCTATGATCACGTTCGTGCGCAACCGAATCTCTCCCCTCCAGCAGTGCTCCCACAAGTTGTGCCACATGAGCCTCGGACGTGACCCCAACCGAACCTCCTCCTTTGAATTGAGCAACACCGAGATCTTTCACCGGGTTAAAGCTCTTTTCACCACCCACAAGGATTTCTCCGCCGAATGGACGTGGGGAATCGAGCACTACTGCCGTGACAGGCTCCCTCCCGTGGTAAGCTTCGCGAGGCAAACTTACTTCGGATCAAGTATGTGTCGGTTTTTGTTATATTTCTGACTCTGTTCTTCATGCTTTTTCTCAGCTATTCCTTCAGCAAACTCTTGAGGATGGCACGGATCCGACCCTTAAGTGGGCGCCGGACCGAGAGATCCTGGATGAGGAGGAGCCGGACAGGAGATGTTCCTCCCTATGACCGACGCCACCAAACGTCCCAGCGGTAAATTCTCTTCTCTTAGAGATTGACCCGATGATGAGGATGACTCGGATATCAACGTGATTGAACCCGTTGAGGCTGTCCCTCTTTCTTTTGCCTTTCCGGAATCAGCTAACCCCGGTGGACATATCCACGAGGATCCTCCACTTGCCACGGGCGAGCCGGTTCTGGTGGCGTCGAAGAAGAAGCGCGGATCCGCATCAAGTTCTTCCTCCGAACCTTCTCAGCCCACAAAAAGGCAAAAGAAGGCCGGAGACAAGACTGCCTCCAAGCGGGCAGGCAAAGCCCCGGCACGGAGGGCGCGGAAACCCAAGGAGGCTGAGACCTTGGATGCGTAAGTCATTTTTCACTGCGCAACTCACTTTTCCTTGCACCGGGGTAATTTCACTCCTGACATCATTCTCTTTTCCAGGCCTCCTATGGAGGTCCCTCAGAGCGGATCAAGCATCTCTTCTCCCCTTTGGTCTGGCCCTTCTCCTCCTCGTGACGACGAGTCACGCCCGCTGAGCCCTATTCCGGAGGGCTTTGTGGCTGCTCCGGGTTCCGCAGTACCTCATCGAGAGGAACGCGACCTCGGAGCGGGAGGGGTCGGTTCGGCCGAGGCAACGGTGTCCACCACTTCGGCATTGCCACAACCAGCAACCACCAAGTCTACTGCAACACCAGCACCAGCACCAGCTCCAGTTCCAGCTACCGAGCTAGCACCTGTCCCGGCACCACGGAAATCCACAGCAGCTCTAGTGCCAAGTTCTTCTGCCTCGTCCGAGTCATCTCAGCCTCGGCGAGGAACTATTCCAGCAGCGTATAAAGGGAAGTCCACCATAGTTACTTCTTCCCAGCAAGCTAAAGGAAAGAAGGCTCCGGATACTGCCAAGTCTACATCCGTTGAGGCCGGGCAGCGAACCCTGTCGTTGATGCTTCCGAAGAAATCACCAGCAGCGACGGATGTTCCTGCCGAGCCAACAGATGCACGGCAGATGGTTCTGCACACCAGCCAAGCTCTTGCCCTAATTGAGAGGAAGGAAGCTCATGCGAAGGGCTTGGTGGCACCCCACATGCCCACTAGCGAACGGTACCCTCCGAGCCTTATCGAGTTCGTCATGAACTGGAACAAGGCGGAGTTCGTCTACAACGACGATCTCCCAGAAAAGTTCGGCCCCGTAGAATTTTCTGCCCAGATGAATACTACCGCCAAGGCAATTAACCTCGCGGGGCGAATGATGGAGGTATGTCGTTTCTCCTTTACATGTTGTAGATAATAACCATTAGTCCCCGAGCCTCCGGTGGAGTAGCTTGTTATTCGGCCGGATGCTCCTTAGAAAACTCACATAGCTGCATGTAAACTTCAAATATGCACACACCTAGAGCCGGGTTAAGTTCCACTTGGCCCGGATCTTGTACACTTTGAATATGCACACACCTAGAGCCGGGTTAAGTTTCACTTGGCCCGGATCTTGCACACTTCGAATATGCACACACCTAGAGCCAGGTTAAGTTCCACTTGGCCCGGATCTTGCACACTTCGAATATGCACACACCTAGAGCCGGGTTAAGTTCCACTTGGCCCGGATCTTGCACCCTTCGAATATGCACACACCTAGAGCTGGGTTAAGTTCCACTTGGCCCGGATCTTGCACACTTCAAATATGCACCAGGCTAATTTTATACTTCTGTACTTCTTTCAGGTAACCACCAATCGCCGGAGCGCCGAATTTCAACGCCTGCTTGATACCCACAAGATCCTGCACGTGAAACATGTTGCACTTGGTGCAGAACATGAAAAGAGGGGTAAGTTGCTCCCTCAGCACCTCTCCGTTTTTCTTCACTTTCTTCCGCCGAACTAACCTGCTCATTCGGTTTTTGTAGATGGGGTGGAGGCTGAGAACAAAATTATGCGGAAGAACTTGGAGGAAATTCGGGGTATGTCCTCCTTTGTTCTACCTTTCAGTGTTTTCCATTTCTTCTTCTCCTTGGCTCGGCAAACATTCACTCCTCGGCTCTACCGGGTCAACACATTATTTCAGCATCGCTTGAGGATAGTGTGCCCGTGCCTGATATGATACTGCATTTTCTCGAACAAGCAGGGCAGCATCAAGCTAAGCTGAAGAAGAAGAATGATGAGCTTGCCCTCCTCCGGACCAAGGACGACGAGATAGCCAAGCTCAAGGCTGAGATGGAGAAGATGAAGGCCCAACATAAAACCGAGCTCCAAAAAGTTGGCCAGAACTTCACCGAAGAGCGTGAGCGCCTTACTCTCCAGATCTCTAAGGGTCGGGATCTACTCAGAGAATCCGACGTCCAGCTTGGGTCGGCAAACGCTGAGCTTGAGCAACTTCGCAAAAGACGCGATGTCTGCATCAAGGAGTTGACCCGGATCCATAGCCATATTTCTCGTAAGTTCCTTTCCCTTGTCCGACATAGCCCTCCGGGTTACCTCATATGTATTTTCTTTACCTTCTTCCTTTGCCTTGTTTCCAGACCACTTTCTAGAGAGTCTTCACATTGCCGGCTTCTGTTGCCAAATTTCGCCGAGAGAGGGGTACTCCCATTGCTCCTGATGGTGAGATCATTCCCTTGGACATGGAGGACCTATTGGTCAGCTTGTCCTCTCACGTGGAGACCATCAAGAATTATGGCAAGGATATCCTCGACATTGCAGTGCGCATCTTCAATACGTTCTGGCCGAGAGAGTAGCCCGGAGACCATCACAACTCTTGTCGAGAAATTAATGGAAGTTGAGACCCAGCTTGACCTCTAGAGAGAATCTGCTGGTCGTGCTGCAGCTGACACCATCCTTCATCATATTCTCACATGGTACGAGAAGATCGACCTCAGCCTCCTCACACGCCGGCGCACCGGATCCAGATGGACCGATGATCCGGAGTGGGTAGCTCGGCGCTAGGCTTGCGCCTACAGCCTCGTTGAATACTCTCCTATTCATGACTGGATTGAAGGGCCGAGCTTCCTGGAATCCGCTGGGGACGAGCAGGATGAGAATGTTGAAGATGGGTCGGATGAGGACGGGGAAGGTGATGCTTCAGATATTGAAGACATCGACGACGATGCCGAACCTTCTCCTCCTGCTGCTCCTTAGTTCTAAAAAACTCGAAAATTTATCAGATCCCCGGTATGCCGGGTGCAATTGTATGCTGGATATGTGATATTTTGCTACTACGTTTTTATGCCGGATTAACTTGGGCGTAGTCCCCGAGTTTCATTTTCTTGTTCGTTCAATTCTTTGGCTCGGTCCGTGTCTACCTTGATTCGGTTTTACGACTTACGAATCCGAGCTTCAAAAATTGTCTTAACAATACTTAGAAACTTTGAGGCTTGGCTCAAAATAATTCAGCATAATAACTTTAAAATAAATACAGGGTTAGTCCGAAAGAAAAAAAAACGTTAGCTCGAATAAAGTCGTTTTTTCATGTGCTACGCAATTCCAAACTTGTTCCCTTGCTTGCCATGAAGCCAATTCTTGTTGGACAGCAGCAAGTCGAAGGGTTGGGTTTTTGGTGCTCACACATTACTAATCCGGGTTAAGTAAAACGACTCATTCCAGCTACCGCATAAGAAATTACGACAAACATTATTAAGGCAGTCCCCGAGTTACTGCTCGAGGCGCTGCTATTTCATTGATAAGCTCATTGCCGACACACATACCGACATATGAGATGACTCGGATACATACACTTCTTAGCTAAGTGTAGAAGGGACGAAGTAGCGCTACATTCCACGGTCGCTTGGATTCCTCTCCGGACCTGTCCGCCTTGTTCTTTTCCTGTGGCTTTGCATCTATAAGATAGTAAGAATCATTGTGCAATACTTTGCTCACAATGAATGGCCCTTCCCATTGGGGGGATAGTTTATGCATGCCAGTAGTACGTTGTACCAACCAGAGCACCAGATTGCCTTCCCGGAAGACTCGGGGGCACACTTTCCGGCTATGATAGCGTCGGAGATTTTGCTGATATATGGCGGATCTGGACAGTGCTAGTTCTCTCGCTTCTTTCAGCAGATCAACATCATTTTGCCGGGCTTCTCGCACTTCGGCTTCTGTGTATTGGGTGACCCTAGGCGAATCATGCTCTATGTCGGTTGGTAATACAGCTTCTGCCCCATATACCAGAAAAAATGGCGTATAGCCTGTTGATCGATTCGGAGTTGTTCTTAAGCTCCACAGTACCGCTGGTAGTTCTTCTATACATCACCCCGTTGATCTTTGCAGCGGCTCAATGAGCCGGGGTTTTATCCCGGATAATACTAATCCGTTGGATCTTTCCACTTGTCCGTTCGATGCAGGGTGGGCTACCGAGGCGACATCGAGTCGGATCTTCTTATCTCGGTAGAAGCGCGCAAATGCTCCTTTCGCAAAATTTGTTCCATTATAAGTTATAATACTGTGTGGATAACCGTATCTCAAGATGATGTCTTTGAGAAATGTCACGGTCGTAGATCCATCACATTTTCTTATAGGTTTCACTTCAATCCATTTTGTAAACTTGTCCACCATGACCAAAATGTGTGTCATGTTTCCTCTCGCCGGTTTGAACGGGCCAACCATATCCAAGCACCATACAGCAAATGGCCACGTAATTGGTATGGTCTTGAGTTCCGACATAGGCATATGTGTCTTGGTGGCGTACCTCTGACAACCATTGCATTTTCTCACCAGATCTTCTGCTTGTTCCAAGGTACTTGGCCAGTAGAATCCATGCCGGAATGCCTTTGCCACCAAGGCTCGGGATGAGGCATGATGCCCGCATTCTCCTTGGTGTATATCTCGGAGGATGTCAAGCCCTTCTTCCGGGTCAACGCATCGTTGGAGGACATTAGTTACACTGTGTTTGTATAACTCGGAATTGATGATTGTGTATGCTTTTGCTCTCCTCTGAGTTTGCCTGGCTAACACCTCCTCAGCGGGTAGTGTTCCATCTTTCAGGAATTGGAATATAGGCAGTGCCCAAGCTGGTATGGCTCGTGGAGGGAATATCTCCTCATCAATTTCCATCTGATCCACCGGCATAACTTCAAAAGGATCATGCTGAGCAGTCCCCGGGTTTGCCGAGGCAGTCCCCGGGTTTGCCGACGCAGTCCCCGGGTCTCGCGTACCACCTCCCATGTCAATGTCCATGGGCTCAGCTCCGGATTCCGTATTTTCCGGGACATAGATCGAGTCGGTTCCTGGGGATGGCCTGATAGATGGTTTTCTGAGGTGTTCCAATGCTACGCCCGGTGGAATTGCCTGTCTGGTCGATCCGAGCTTCGACAACATGTCGGCAGCCTCGTTTTCCGCCTGGGGTACATGGTGAAATTCACACCCCTCGAAATAACCAGATATCTTCTACACGTGAAATTTGTATAGTGCCATGTTTGGATCCAGGGCGTCCCACACTCCGGACACCTGCTGCACCACCAGGTCCGAGTCGCCGAAGCATATTATCCGACGTATGCCAATCTCATTTGCCACTTTGAGCCCATGCACAAGAGCCTCATACTCAGCGATATTGTTCGATGCCGCGAAATGGATCTGCAATACGTACTTTAGCTGATCCTTCTTTGGCGAGGTAAGCACAACCCCGACGCCTAATCTGGTTTTGGTTTTCGACCCGTCAAAGTGCATCCTCTAGTAATTCGGATCTGGTGGCGGTGGTTCGTATTGTACCTCGGCCCAATCCACGAAAAAGTCCGCCACAGCCTGAGATTTGATCGCTTCTCTTCTGTCGTATTAGGGTGCATAAGGGGCTAGCTCAATTGCCCATTTTGCGATTCTTCCACTCGCATCCTTGTTACCCATTATCTCGGATATGGGAGCTTCACATATTACTTTGATGGGGTGCTCCTCAAAGTAATGCTTTAACTTCTTCGCCGCCATATAGACACCGTATGCCACCTTTTGAAAGTGCGGGTAGTTCTATTTTAAGGCAGACAATAACTCGCTCAGGTAATACACTGGCCTCTGCACCGACTTACCCTCTTCATTGCGTTCCACTACGATTACTGCACTTACAACTCGGTTGGTTGCGGCTACGTAGAGCAACATTGGCTCCTTTGATAGTGGAGAGGCTAACACTGGCGCAGTGGCCAACATCTTTTTCAAGTGGGCAAAAGCTTCATCGGCCTGTGGCGTCCAAACGAATTTATCCGACTTTTTCATGAGTTGGTAGAGAGGCAGTGCCTTTTCTCCTAACCGACATACAAACCGACTCAATGACGCCAGACATCCAGTGAACTTCTGGACATCGTTAAGACACTTCAGCAGCTCCATTCGTTCGATGGCTCGGATCTTAGTTGGATTAACCTCGATACCTCGGCTGGAGACGAGAAATCCGAGTAACTTTCCAGCCGGGACACCGAAGGTACATTTTTCCGGGTTAAGCTTCATCCGGAACCTTCTCAAGTTCGCGAATGTTTGCCTTATGTCGTCAAGGAGCGTTGCGCTTTCCTTGGTCTTGATAACCACATCATCCACGTATACTTGTATGTTTTGACCTATTTGGTTGTGCAAACATTTTTGCATACATCTTTGGTACGTTGCACCTGCATTACGTAAACCAAACGGCATAGTGTGATAGCAATAAGCCCCGTACGGGGTAATAAACGCCGTTTTTATTTGATCATCCGGGTTCAGAGGTATCTGGTGAAAACCAGAATATGCATCAATGAATGACAACAGTTCGTGTCCCGCGGTTGAGTCTATGACTTGATCTATCCTCGGCAGTGGAAATGGATCTTTTGGACACGCCTTGTTCAGGTTCGTGTAATCGACACACGCCGGAAACGCCACGTTCGGATCGTTCTTCTTCTTTTCTACCAGCACCGGATTAGAGAGCCAATCCGGATACAGTACCTCCATGATAAATCCTGCCGCTAGTAACGAGCTATCTCGTCTCCAATGACTTTTCTCCTATCATCGGCGAAGCGGCGGAGAGGTTGCTTCACCGGCCTTGCTCCGGGTCTTACGTTCAAAGAGTGCTCGACCAACTCCCTCGGAACACCTTGCAAGTCCTGTGTAGACCAAGCAAAAATATCCCGATTCTCACGGAGTAAGTTGACGAGCTCGCTTCCTATTTGTCATTTAACCCGGCACCAATTGTTACGGTGCGCTCCGGAAACATGTTATCAACTGGAATCTTCTTGGTGTCCTTTGCGGCTTGAAATGAAACGCTCCCATGCGGGTTACTTAATGCCGGCATATATTGCTGCGCGGACTGAGCCAATGCCGCCACCTCTTGGATTTTTCTTTTCCCTTGTGCAATCACGAGTGACTCGGCTAGGTTAGACCCGGCTGAAGCACACTCCATGGAACATCGGAAATCTCCAGCAATGGTTATCACTCCATTTGTCCCGGGCAACTTCATCTTCAGATAACTGATGTGACAGCTTGCCATGAATTTGTTCAACGCTGGTCTTCCGAGTAACGCATGATACGCACTTTCCAAGTTCACCACTTCGAACTCCAGATTTTCAGTTCGGCAGTTATCCCTTGTGCCGAATAGCACGTCGACCCGGACTTTGCCTATGGGTTCACACAAAATGCCTGGTACAATGCCATGGAAAGTTGTTCTTGTAGCCTGGAGCATGTTCTCCGAGATGCCCAACTTGCGCATCGTATCCGCATACATGATGTTAATGCTACTACCATTATCAATCAAAACCTTGGAGAACCTCACATTGATGTTCGGTCCAATGAACGTCGGATCTAGCACTAGCGCATACGAACCTGGGCTCGGCATAAGTTTAGGATGATCTTTGATGTTCCAGGTGATTTCCTGGTCCGACCAAGGCATGTACCTAATCACTTTGGCATGACCGCATTGACCTCCATATGTCGGCGCTGCAAGCTTTTTCTATCTGTTTCCTCAGTCGTGAACACACAATAACTCTGGTGATGTTCCCTATACTCGTTCCTTCCCTCGTTTCCGGGGTACCTCTGATCCGGTTGTTGCTGATTTTCCACCTGATGCACTGCATCCCTTCTTTCATTGTTGTCATACCTCGGCGGAGGGGGAGGCAACATTAGCTGCTGCGTATTCGCTCCGGAGAGCAGTTGCTGCTGGCGTAACTCCTGCCGAGGTTGATCATTCCGGGGTGCCTGAGCATTCCCCGAACCACCTTGCTCTATCTTTCGCATCCACTCACATTGCCTCGTCGTGTGACCCGCCGGGCTATTCGGATTTGGCGTGTGAAACTTACACGGCTGGTCCAGCATCGACTCGTAGGTATACCTCGAATGGTCTTTCTTTTCCTACCACTGTTTCTTCTGCTCCTGAGTCCATGTTTTCTTGCCATCATTTCTTGGAGTCCACTGCCCTCCAATTCTCTGGTGTTGGTTACTCCCTGATCCGGGTTGATCTTGATTCACGGCTGCAACTTGTTGCGAACCGTAACGATGATCCGGTCTATCATCTCTCCTCTTTTCTCTGTAATCATTCCTCCGGGATGACCCGGCTCCATCCCTCTGATAGTATTCCTTGTTTGACTCACTTGACGTGAGCCTAGGTTGAGTCGGATCGCCCAATGCATACGAATCAGCAATCCGGATCATTTCTGCCAGCGTAACTGGCATTTTCCTTTGCAACTTCATCCACAGCTCGCTGCTGTATCTGCACCCTTGCGCAAACCACGCTATGGCCTGCGACTCTATGACGCCCTCACACGAGTTTCTCACGGTACACCACTGGGTTAAGAATTCACGATCCGTCTCGTTGGGTCTTTGCTTGCACATTGCCAGGATCTACGGTCTATTCGTTCTCTGATATGTACTCGAGAAGTTGTTGATAAACATTTCTTCAAAATCTATCCAGCAGTTGATGCTTCCAGGTGGTAGATTATTTAGCCATACTCTGGCCGGGCCTTCCAACATCTGGGGCACGTAACGCACAGCCCATCTCAAGTTGCCAGTTGCAATTTTCACCGCCGTAGCGTAGTTTATCAGCCAATCCTCCGGCTTGGTACTGCCTTCATACGTCTTCGTGCCTCTGGGTAACTGGAAGTTCGGTACCGGCGGTTCCTTCATGATCCGGGGTCCAAAGCACGCTGGACCCGGAGGACCTTGACATTCGATCTGTTCTGACCTATACAGGCGATCCAGTTTTAACCTGGCGTCATCCGGCATCAAATCCCTGCTCCCCAATCTAGACCCTATCACATGATAGTCTGTTCTGGGGTACCCTGCGTTCACCATATCCGAATCACCGTCATTGTATCGGTTTTGCTCTCGTTGCACACCTTTCTGCTGCATACCTCGGTCGGCGCTTTGCTCTTGCCTCGGTATATTCCGCTGCTACGGTTGTCCTGCTCCTGCAGAGTTGCTCTGTCCGGCATTGCCGTTGGCAGCATTCCCTTGATCGGCATTGCCTTGGTCGTGATTACCTCGGCCAGCTTCACCTCGGCTCACACTCCGTCGATCATCACCTTTCTGCATCTCTTTTTCTTTTCCCGCACGCGCTGGGTCGTATGGGACGATCTGTTTGTTCCGTCTGGCCGAGGTTACTACCTCTTCTCTCCTTGGACCGCCATGAGGCGATGATGCGGCTCCTGCAGATTTCTCCAGGTTACCCATCACCGAATGGACGATCTTGGAAGCCCCAGCTCTCTCCGGGTTAGCCCTCAATAGCTCCTCGTTCTGCCTGTCCGTGATCCGAACCAGCTCGTTAACCCTGTCTTGCTGTCTTTGACGGGCCTCACCCGTCAGACCCTCTAATTCGGACGCAGCGGCATCTGCTGCTCTGAGGTTCTTCGCCGGGGTACTATACCTCGGCAACCCCACAGACAGATAGTTTTCCGACCCTTCTGCTCCATTGTCACCTTCTCTGTTCATCTCACTTATGAGATTTATCCCTTTTACCCTTACTGTTTCAACCTTGTTTGCCTTTGCGTACTCACGCAGCGTCATGTTCAACGATTGCTGAGCCGCGGCTATTTTCTTTGCGCCCTCCAGTATCTTTTGCCGAGTTTCCTCTAGCTCGGCCTGTGCCTGAGCCGGATCTACCACTGCTGCTACCGGGTTAGCCAAGCTATCCATAGCTTCCCTCAGTACGTTCTCAGGCCTCTCTAGTGGAGGTCCTCTACCTTTCCTCGGTGCCTTAGGTGTTACCTCCGGGTCTGGCGCTGGATCCTTGCTCACGCCTGCACCTAGCGCAGTCATCATCACCTCCGCATGGTCCGGGGAGCGAGCGATACGTGCCCCGCGAGCCACAGTGAGGGGTGGTTCCCCCGCATCGACGACACGACGCGGGTGAACGCACGAGACGTCCACAGCAACGTAGACCTTGTGCGCGCTGATCTTGACAAAGAGGCCGTTGTGCGGAAGCGGGCGCGTGCCGAAGCAGCCAGCGTTGTCGCTGACAAAATCCAGCGCTCCAAAGCGCTGAACAAGCTCGGAGACGATGCGTTCGCCGGTGTCGATGAAGTTTCCCGTCCGAATCTTCACCCCTGCTAGCGCCGCTAGCCCCACGGTGGGCATCAACTGTCATGGTGGTGTCACGGCAGATGCCATGGATAGGCTAAAGGTGGGGACTAATATGCGCTAGGGGAATCCAGGGAGGGATAGTAGAGTGATTCTCCACACAGAAGTTTGTATTGCTATATCTTCAAGATTACAAGTGCTCCTTGAGCTGTATTGGCGAGAGGAGGAAGAAGGAGCTCTCTTACTCTTGCCTAGATCTACTAGCCCTAAGGAATCACCAAACCAACTAGTGCTCAACCAACTAGAATTCTCCCAACCCCCTCTACCAGAACCCTAACCCCCTTATATAGAGGTGGTTCGGTCCTGGCCTAGGGCATACGTGGAGGCATATTCCTAAGAATATGCCCCCTCCCAAAGTGGTAACCCGACCGGGGTGCTTTTCCCCCGCGTCACACATGCTTTAGCGACGTAGCCTCTGCGGCGCCCGCGTCAGCCGACGTGAGCGTCGTCACCCTTGTCGGCCATGCCCCGGTGGTCCTGCCCTTGCTTTATTCGCTAATCCTATACGTACCAGACCTTCTTTTTTTACCAGAGAGATTCCTTCCTTCTCCAAGAAGCTAAGCGAGGATCCAGATCATAGTAGATACGGCTACACCTGTTCCTGCATATAAGTTCGACAAGCATTTCCGACTTACTCCTTAAGTCGGATGAGACAATGTTAGGCGACCCCCCTGGTCCGGGTTACTCCGTGATCCGGCCTGTCTTGAGGTGACTCGGCCAGCATCCGCTTTGACCTTGCCAAACCTTGGCTAACTCGGCCCTTATACCCCGGAGTGACCCTACCCGGGGGTATCCCCCCAACAATGTTGCTGGTTTCCACCATGACAGCATGGATTAGACTGACGGCCCAGGCATTTCTCTAAAACACATACATAACTCCATGGACTTACAAGCTCCCCTTTCATTTCACACCGACGACATCCATAGACAAAAGAGCATGATATCAACTAGGTACAAAGTACAAGTGCAATGTTGAAAGCGTTCCCCATGACAGCATGGTTCTGCTAATCCCCAACATATAAGTGCAAGCATATACAACATAGACGACACAATGGTTCAAGTTTATTAAGGGCAAGAAAAGGTAAAATGTGCCATCAAGTTCGTGAGAGCTTTAATCACTAGTTTTCTCATAACAAGTTTAATTCGGAAGGTAGATAAAAACATGAATATACTTGGAATAGCAAATGCTAATAGGTAGGTATGGTGGACTCTTTGGAATAACTTGGTTTTATTTGGAGTTGGATGCATGAGTGGAACTCATACTTGGTTATGGAGGCTAGCAAAAGACTGGGAGCGACCAACTAAGAGAGCAATAATGGCCATAATCTTACAAAGCGACAAAACATCATTAATTAAAGCATAAAGTGATATTACAAGTCGAAACCTAAAGGATCATAAAGGCTATGGTGACTTGGGATAGTCTTAACATGGTGTGAGCATGCGCCGAGTCAACCCAAATAAGGCATCAAAGGAGAATACCACAATACTATGCTTTAATATGCTAAAACAACGCATGATTCTTTCAAGGGATTTTAAGCAATCTCAATTGTTTATAACAAGTCATGATACAGTAAAAATCACTAAGCATAAAGCCAAAGCAATATCAAGCATGACATGATAAAGCATAAGCCACAGTCAAAAACATGCTCTCTTTACCACTTAAGCATGAACTTTTCCTACGCTTTTCCAATCCAAACCAACTTATTTGAAAACTAATGTATGAAAGAGGGGGTCCAACCAATTTACTCAAGCAAACTAAGAAAACCAAGAAAACGAAAAACCAAAAAAAAATGAAGACGCTCCAAGAACAACACAACTGTGCATGAAACAATAAAAATGAAGTGTTCGGAAGAAACCTGGGATTTTTATTGATGAAGAAAGGCATCCCCGAGCTTTGACGCTTGTAATTCTTGGATATTTCTTGGGGTGACACGCGTGGCATCCCCAAGCTTGAGCTTTAGTCCATTCTTCATCTCATTACATCATTCTCTCCATACACCTGAAATTTTTCCTTCATACAAAACTTCACATAATCTTTATTAGCAACATTATTGCACTCAAGATAATAAGTCTTTGGGTTCAGTTTCAACACTGATAAAACTTCCATTAAAACACAAGCTACTATAGCACTTCCCTCAAAAAGTTCAATTCCCCAAAAAGAACTCAAAAAGGAATCAACAAGAAGCAAATGCAAATGATGGCAGAAATTTGTCAAAACAAACCAGCTGGTAAACACCAATTTTTTCGAAGACCTTCTGTTGCTCAAATCGAAAAGTGTTGAACTAACAAAAGTTAGATAACAACCTGGGGCACAAGCACAAAAAATGACAGCTCAAACCGACTTACAGAGATTTTAAACGAATTTTTACAGCGAAGCACAAAAATCTGTTTCGGGACAGCAACTTTCCCAATCATTACTTCTCTCTCATTAGAGGTTACTCTTGGCACACAAAGAAAATAAAAAGGATAAAGAGCGGTTATTACAGAGGTAATAACTTCCAAGACTCATCTAAAACTTTTGGGTTATCTCTCAATAAGTACTTTTCTTTAACGCCTTTAAGTTAGGCATGCTAGTTTGAGAAGATGCTCACATAAGAAATATGAATTGAAGTAAAAGAGAGCATCAGGAAGCAAATTCAAAACACACTTAAGTCTAACCCACTTCCTATGCATAGGAGTCTTATAAAGAAACAAGTTATGAAAGCACAAAGCAACAAGCATAGTAAAGCAACACAAGTGCAACTTCAAGACTTTCCACGTAAATAGAGTAAACTTAATATTGTTGAGATACATAAGACCATGTTTCCCTCTCTCATAATAACTATCAGTAGCATCATGAATCAAATTAACAATATAACTATCACCTAAAACATTCTTATCATGAGCCACATGCTTAAAATAATTAATACTCTCCACATAAACATAGTCATTCTTATTAATTGTGGTGGGAGCAAATTCAACAAAATAACTATCATTATTATTCTCATCACCATAATCATCAAATATAGGAGGCATATTGTAATCATAATTAATTTTCTCCTCAATAGTAGGTGGACTAAAAATATCATATTCATCATTGTAATCATCATATATTGCAGGCATAGTATCATCAAAGTAAATTTTCTCCTCCGTCCTTGGGGGACTAAAAATATCATTTTCATAAAAACTAGCTTCCCCAAGCTTAGACTTTTCCATAGCGTTAGCAATAATGATGTCCATAGAACTTGTACTAACAACATTGCTATTAGCATGCAAATAAAGTTCCATAGGTTTTTTAATTTTCTCTTCAAACACTTCATGTCCTAACTCAAGATAAATACTATAAAGCTCTCTAAATTTTTTGTTATTTTCCATTAAGCCTAACTAGTGAAAACAAGAAACAAAAAGACAAAATTGCAGAATCTAAAGGAAATAACTTCGAGAACTCACACTGGAGGATGTGAGTACCTTTTACCTTACCTCCCCGGCAACGGCGCCAGAAAATACTTGCTGGCACGTGGTTGACGTGGGAGATTCTTCTTCTTTAGTCCCCGGCAACGGCGCCAGAAAATAGCTTGATGTCTACGCACTTCTATCCTTGTAGACAGTTGTTGGGCCTCCAAGTGCAGAGGTTTGTAGAATAGCAACAAGTTTCCCTTAAGTGGATTACCCAAGGTTTATCGAACTCAGGGAGGAAGTGGTGAAAGGTATCCCTCTCAAGCAACCCTGCAATCAAGATACAAGAAGTCTCTTGTGTCCCCAACACACCCAATACACTTGTCAAGTGTAGTTCGGTGAAGAGATAGTAAAATACAAGTGGTATGGATATAAGACAACGGTGCTAGAAAATAGCTTGATGGCGTGGAAGAGACTAAAGGCAAACTGAAATAAAGATGACAACAAGCAAACATGTAACAGATCTAGTTGCAAATGGTGTTTCAATGCTTAGAAACAAGGCCAAGGGATCATACTTTCACTAGTGAACACTCTCATATAAATATATTATCTTCATGATACTACTCTGAACTACTCTCCGGTTGGACACTCTAATCCGTGGTACGGCTATAACAACACACCTCAAAGTAAGCCTTTCCCCACCTAGATAACCCCACACTGTCACCTTGAGCACTAGATGGTTCCAACAAACACCACAATTTCATAGAGACATCCAAATCCAAATATAACTCATAACAAGTATTTGTAATCTCTAGCCTAAGTGCCACCATGGTGTGCACGCTATCACTTTCACACACATGGGGAGAGCAGAGATCTATTAAAGCACTTGAGTAGCAAGGTAGATCTACTTGATTACAAATCTCATGATCACAATATGATCATGCATAGAGAGAGAGATGAACACATAGCTACCAGTAGAACCCTTAGCCTAGAGAGAGAACTACTCCCTCGTCATCATGGGAATCAGCAACGGCGATGGAGATGGTGGCGAAGATCGATGGAGATGGCTCCGGGGGCACTTCCCGTCGGCAGTCTTGGGAACGAGACTTTGTCCCCAAATCTCCTCTTGATTGGCGGTGACTGTGGAACTTTTGTGGTGAGGCTTGACGATTTAGGGTTTTTGCATCGGGAGGCATCTTATAGGCGAAGAGGCAAGGTCGATGGGCGGCCAGGGGGCCCACACCACCTGGTGGCGTGGCTAGGGCTAGCCCGCACCACCATATGGTGTGCCCACCCTGGTGCCCTACTCCGTCTGTGCTTTGTGTTTTTGTGTTGCTCCGGGAAATATAGGCATATTGGCTTTTGTCCCGTCCAATTTCGAGAATATTGATTTTCTGCCTTTTTTGGAACCAAAAACAGAAGAAAACAGGCAGCTGGCACTGTGGCATCTTGTTAATAGGTTAGTCCCATAAAACATATAAAAATACCTCAAAGTGTTGACAAAGCAAAGCAAAGTAGATACTAAACAAGCATGGAACATCAAAAATTATAGATACGTTTGCAACGTATCATCCGGCTCGAGCGGTCCCAGCCGTCCAGATAGGCGAGACTTGGGGAGCACTTGGCCCTTTCCAGCTTCGTCAGCCGGCTCACGGTTTTTGCTGGTAACAGCTGCCGCATCGTGGGCATTGTGCACACGGCTTGCAGATCCACCGCATGGACGGTTGCTCTGCCTTGCTCCATTTGGGGAAGATGCCCTGCTACCGCCTGCAGCCGGGTCCGCCATTCGGCGAGCCGGTTGGGTTCTGCTGTTGCCAGTCATGCTAAGTTTTGCCTCGGCCTGCTGCTTGTTCGCCGTGACCACAAGGAGCTGGACACGTGCCTGTTGACGGAGCAGTTCCTCGCCCTCCAGGTGGCTCAGCTCCACAACTGCCTCCTCCGCGGCCCTCATGTTTTTGGCGGGGGTGTTGTAGACTGGCTACAGCGCGGACGTACATGGATCAGCGGCACGTTCCATCTCTGAACCGAGGTTCCGGCCTTGCGGCTGAGCCAGGCGGCTGGTGGCGGGCAGGCGCGCGAAGCCGTGCACGATGTTGTACTCCCGCATGGTGGCATTCATCCAGTGCTAGGCATCCATCACCTTGCCAGCTTCCTTTAGAAGTTTCTGGCGGGTGGTTTCTAGGGCTGCCGCCGCTGCTGCTGGATCCACCTCGATGGGGGTGATGGGGTTGCGGAGGTGCTCGATGGACGCGTTGATCAGGTCTGGGTTCGGGAGGCGTGAGTTAGTGGCGCGGCCGTCCATGTTGCGCTCCAGAGGTGGACGACGGTTCTCCACCGAGCCCGCCATCATGACCTCGACGTTGCAGCTGGCGGCGCGCGAGGTGGAGAAACCAGGGGGCGCGCTGAAGATGGTGACGACCTCATGAGGGAAGGCCTCAGGGACGGTGACGACGTAGACGCGGTGCTCGCCAAAGTGCATGATGGAGCCCCTGTTTGGGAATGTCCCCCCAGCAAAGCAGGACGCGTTGTCGAGGACGCAGTCATAGGATCCGAGAGTGAGGATGAGGCCAGAGGCTACTCGCTCACTGGTGACGAGTGAAAGTCCCATGCGAAAGATGATCCCAGCCGAAGCATTGTGCCCCACGGTGGGCACCAACTATCGTGGTGTTGAACACGGCAGTACCATCGAGGATGGCTTGAAGGGGACAATCAGGATGCTATTGATGGCTACTCGCAACGGGTTGGGCACAATCGCAACACATGATGCACCAGTTGAGCCCTCTTGGCGAGGTAAAACTCCTACTCCTGCAAGGATCTACTATCAAAGGGGGCGAATGCCCAATACAGGTGATCCTTGAGCTGTTTCCTTAGCTACTTCTTACTCGGAATTGTCTAAGTCCTTCTGGTGTCTATTTTCTACTTCTGCTTGAGCTTACCTAGAACCCTAGTGCTACCCACTTTATATACAGGTCGAGGAGGTAGCTTACAAGATGGGTTCTAGGGTTTACTGTTTGGATTACTGAATTAATAACTTCCAAGACTCATCTAAAATTTTTGGGTTATCTCCCAATAAGTACTTTTCTTTAATGCCTTTAAGTTAGGCATAAGGAAAAACTAAAATGGATAGAATAGAAGTAAGCAGAGATAATCATAGTGAAAACATTGTTTTGTTCAATGAAATCCTTTTGTTAACAAGGTTGATCAGGTCTTGTTACCAAAACAATTTCATATGAGACAAAACTTTGTATTCCACTAATGATTATGTTACCTCAACCTTGATAGCAATGGTCCCAATCATAATAGTTTCAAATTTTTCTCTTGGTATGGGACAATATATTTCTCCAACTTGAATGCCCTCAACATGTTCAATTGAATTCAAAACCATAAGTCCTATCAATCTTCTTGGGGAAATAGATAGTATGTTCCTTGTCATTGACATTGAAGGTCACCTTCCCTTGATTACAATTAATAATAGCTCCTGTAGTATTTAAGAAAAGGTCTCCCAAGAATAATAGACATATTATCATCTTCAGGCATAATAGTTTGAGACGATGCTCTCATAAGAAATATGAGTTGAAGTAAAAGAGAGCATCAAGAAGCAAATTCAAAACACATTTAAGTCTAACCCACTTCCTATGCATAGGAATCGTGTAATTTACAAAGAACAAAGTGACAAGCATAGGAAGATAAAACAAGAGTAACTTCAAAACTTTCAGCACATAGAGAGGTGTTTCAATACCATGAAAACTTCTATAACCATATTTTCCTCTCTCATAATAATTTTCAGTAGCCTCATGAATAAACTCAACAATATAACTATCACATAAAGCATGCTTTTCATGATCTACAAGCACTAGAGCTTTATCATAAACATCTTCAAAAGAATCCTTAGGAACATAACAATCATCCTTCTTTAGTAAGCATGGGGGACAATCAAATAATGTAAGGGATAAAGAGTTACTCTCATTAGAAGGTAGGTATGGGTAGCTAATCCATTCTTCCTCCTTTTGTTCATCACTCTCCTCTTTTTCATCTAATGAGATTTCAGGTTCATCAATTTCTTCTTCCATAGGATCCTGCAAGGCATTAGTCTCTTCCATTTGTGGAAAGCATCTATTAAAATATTCAAGGATATGGCTATTTTCATCCTTGTAATTATCAAAGCAAAATTTAAGTATACCATAAACCTCATACTTATAAGGTGAATCATCAATATTTTCAAGCAAACTAGCAAGTTCAAAAGCACCCTTCCAAGCAATAAATTCTTCAATTTGTTCCGCATCATAAAAGTCATAAATTCCTTTAGCATAGGAAGATATGGTATCATTATCATTATACTCACAATGAAAAGGGAGGTGTTTATACCTCTTTCTGCAACAAGACTCATCACAGCAATAAGTAACATTATAAGTAGAGCACACGTTTCTAGCAATGGTATACAATCTATCAATTTGTTCCCATAAGCGTTTCCCTTTTTGTGACAAGCGGTGTTCCTTATAATAATATTTTTCATCTTCTGTGAACCCACCTTGCCAATAAGATTCAGTTTCAAAGAA
This sequence comes from Avena insularis, assembly GCA_023614405.1. Taxonomy (NCBI): domain Eukaryota; kingdom Viridiplantae; phylum Streptophyta; class Magnoliopsida; order Poales; family Poaceae; genus Avena; species Avena insularis. Next base: position 491,049,111 of record CM042692.1, on the reverse strand, counting down.
ACCAACCATTGGCAACAAGCATGATAAAGCAAGACAATAACAGACCAACGAAAATAACAACTAGAGTAGGAACCAATTTTTTTTGTATTTTTGATAAAGAAACAAGCAAACAAGGAGAAAATAAACTTAGCTTGAACAATAGTGATTCCAAGTGGACTTGATAAATAAAGCTATGCTCCCCAGCAACGGCGCCAGAAAATAGTCTTGATAACCCACAAGTATAGGGGGTGTATCGCAGTATTTTCGAGGGAAGTGAAACCCAATTTATTGATTCGACACAAGGGGAGCCAAAGAATATTTATCAGCCTTAACAACTGAGTTGTCAATTCAGCTGCACTCGAAACAATCTTGCTCACAGCGGTTTATCGAGTAATAGTTTTGTAGTAGGAATAGTAAAGTAACAGCAGTAGTAAAGCAAAGGCGGTAGTAACAAAAGCGATAAATGGGATTCGAGTGTGGTAGGCATAGGGATGGATGGACGGGCGTTGCATGGACAAGACAATCCAGATAGCAATCAGAACATAGGGCAATTGCAGATAAATAAGATAAAGCATCCAAGTACTAGACAATCCTAGGCATGTGTTCCATATATAGTCATACGTGCTTGCAATGAGAACTTGCACAACATCTTTTGTCCTGCCAGCCCGTTTGCAGCGGGGCCTCTAGGGAACTACTGGCAATTAAGGTGCTCCTTTTAATAGAGCACCGGAGCAAAGCATTAACACTCCGTGAACACATGTGATCCTCACACTAAAGCCATTCCCTTCGGGTTATCCCGATTTCTGTCACTTCGGGGCCATAGGTTCCGGACAACAACGTGTGTATACAACTTGCAGATAAGACCAAAAACAATACTATCATAATGAATCAATAACATGTTCAGATCTGAGATCATGGCACTCAGGCCCTAGTGACAAGCATTAAGCACAACAAGTCGCAACAAAGTCATAAAGCACTAATAAAAGATACTAGGCACCATGCCCTAACAATCTGATGCCATTACATGAACGATCTCATCCAATCCCTACCATCCCCATAGCCTACAATGGGGGATTACTCACTCATAGATGGGGGAAACATGGATGGTCGATGAAGATGATGGTGGAGATCGATGGAGATGGCTCCGGGGGCACTTCCCCGTCCTGGCAGGGTGCCGGAACAGAGACTTTCTGTCCCCCGAATCTCCCCTTCGGTGGCGGCGGCGCAGCAGAATTTTTCGTGGAAAAACGTCGAACCCCCCGAAGTTTTTAGGTCAGAAGGCTCCTTATAGGCAAAGAGAGAGGCCGAGGGGGTGCCTGGGGCCACCACACCATGCCCTGGCGCGGCCAGGCCCAGCCCATGCCTGGGGGGGTGTGGCCAGCCCCTGGCCCTCCTCCGTCTCATATTCTGGCTCCTGGAGTCTTCTGGAAAAATAGGCACTTTGGCTTTTGTCCCATCCAATTCCAAGAATATTCATTTTCTGACTTTCCTGGAACCAAAAACAGCAGAAAACAGGCAGCTGGCACTGTGGCTCTTGTTAATAGGTTAGTCCAAGAAATCATATGAAAAGTACTCCAAAGTGTGGACAAAACACAAGAAAGTGGATAAAACCAAGCATGGAGCATCAAAAATTATAGATACATTTGCAATGTATCACAACGCTATCCTCAAATGATCTGCATGCTCTTCTTTATCCTTAGAGTATATCAAAATATCCTCAATGAACACTATAACGAACTTATCTAGATAAGGCATGAAGATTTTGTTCATCAAATTCATGAATATTGCTGGTGCATTGGTCCATCCAAAAGGTATGACGAGGTACTCATGATGTCCATACCTTGACACAAATGCTGTTTTTGGAACATCTTTAGGTTTGATTTTTATTTGATGCTATCCCGATCTTAGATCAATCTTGGAACAGACTCCAGCTCCTTTGATTTGATCAAATAGATCTTGAATTCTTGGCAATGGGTATTTGTTCTTGATGGTGACATTGTTGAGATTTCTATAATCACCACAAATTCTTTGTCCTCCATCTCTTTTATCCAAAAAAATTACCAGAGTTCCCAATGGGGATACACTTTCCTGAATAAATCCTTTTCTGGCTAACTCATCAATTTGCTCCTTAAGCTATTTTAATTCTTTCGGTCCCATCTTGTATGGTGCTTGGGTTATTGGTGTTGTACTAGGTATCAGGTTAATAGTGAATTCTATTTCTCGATCAGGTGGCATTCCTGGTAACTCTGCTGGAAAAATATCTTGAAATTCCTTTACTATAGGAATATCTTCCAATTTGACCTCCTTCATTAAGTTCAATTGCAGATCTATCATGATATGACTATGTTTATCTGCTTGATAGGCTATCCTCCCTCCACTTGGAGACTTAATTGAAACAGTTTTATCCTCACAATTAATATGGGCTCCATATTCAGTCATCCAATCCATTCCCAATACTACTGATATTCCCCTTAATGGAATCACATAAAGATCCGCATAATAGGTTTGACCACAGATTGAGATAACTTGGTTTAATTTTATGTTTCTAACTACCATGATCCCTCTAGCGGTAACTATGGTCATAGGTTTTTCTAACGATGCTCTTCTAATCCCGAACTTATCACAAAATTGTTCAGATATGAATGAGGTAGTTGCACCCGTATCAAATAGAACTTTTCCAGAATTTGTGAGAATATTGAGCGTACCTATTACCGCTTGATCCGAATTGTCCACCTCCTCCAAGGTTGCACAATTCAGCTTTCCAGTAGGTCTGCCGCTCTTGCCATTGTCGTTTTTGATATAACTTCCACCTTTGTTAGGCTATCCACCTCCGCCTCTTGTTTGACCACCTCCTGATGTAGGCCAACCACCTGGTGGTTTGCTTGGGCAGTCAGGCTTGATGTGCCCCTTCTGACCACACCCGTAGAATATGATTACCGGCTTTGGGTAATCCTTACTAAGGTGCCATGGAAGCTTACAATTGTGGCAAATGACATTCCTCCTGGTTGTGGTTGCACCATGATTGGGGTTGTTACCATTGTTAAAGGACCTATTTCGAGCTTTAAACTCCATATTGTTTTTAGGTTTACTTGCTTGGATCCTCTTGGTTTCCTTCTTTGCTCTCTTCCTTCGGTCCTCTTGAACATTCTTGTAATCATCCTCAAAAGTTATAGCTGCATCAAGTAACTATTGGAAAGTTGCCTTATTGGCCAGCCTCAATTGCATCTTCACAAATGGATTTAAACCACATAGGAAACGTTTCTTCCTCTTTTCCTTAGTTCTCACTTCATCCTCAGCATAACGAGATAGTTGACTGAACTCCTGGATGTACTTCATGACACTGGTATATCCCTGCTGAAGTTCTTCAAACTCCCTACGCTTCAGTTCAATAACACTTTCCGGAACTTGATATTCACGGAATCTCTGCTTAAACTCCTCCCAGGTATACTCCCTACCTGGAGGTTGCATTGCTACTGATTATCCCACCATGATGCTGCAAGTCCGATTAAGAGATGTGTTCTATACCTCAACTTTTCCTCATCATTGCATCCTGCAGTTTTCAACTTTCTCTCAGTATTTGCTAGCCAATCTTCTACATGCATTGGTTTAGGGGCTGATGCAAAAGGTAAAGGCCTTGCATTCTGAAAGTCAGAAAGACTCACACCACATCCTTCAGGTTCCCTCTGATGTCCCACTCGGTCCACTAACCCCTCCATAAACTTGTTTTGGGACTCTTGCATCATTTGCATGTACTGCTTAAAGTTCTGCTCCATCAACGGCCTCATTAGTGGTGGTGGTAAATTTGCCTACATTCTGGCGTCTTCATCCGCCTTTCCCTTGGCTTCGCGCTCCAAGCATTGTTGTTCGGTCTCGTCCTCTACACCCGTTTCCATACCCCCCTAGTCCTGTAACATAAAGCGAACACTCATAATTACATCATGCATATGTGTTCTGAGCTCAACTTCATGCACAGAACTAGCCACACAATGGAAAACAAAATCCAAATAAGAACCAAATATGCATTTCATATATTATACATTACAAAAACACATTTAGTGCAACGTTATTACAAGCCCATACCATTTAGGTATTACAACTCACGTGGATGCTATCCCACTTATTTAGTTACATCAAGTACTTAGACTCTAACTTCCTATCACCACTAGGATACTCCTCCTTAAGGGCATGCTCCCCAGAAGTTGCGACGTTCATCGTACATACCCGAAATACAACCGTGCTGACGTGAAGTATGACACACCGTTTGCGGAATGACTTGCCTCTTCGATGGATGATACTCAGTATTAGAAGTATCTGGACTCGACACATCATCTAGATGAAGTGTGTCCATACCTTCCAACTCATCTGAGGTATCTTCAGAAACACCCGCATCACCGTCTTCTTCAAGCACCTCCTGCATCCCGACTCTAGAGTATTCAATAGAATATTCTGCTTCTGGTGCTCCCCAAGTACTCTGCTGGGTACGATAGTCCTGAGCTATAATTGGATAGTTCATGTTATCTGGAGTAGGATAATGTTCTGGTGATTCAAACACCCTTTCTTCAGGATCTTCCTCATCGGACTCTACATCTTCCACGTGGACATCCCTTCCATCAACGGAATAAGACCTAACTCCCATCCGACTAGTTTGCCCGGTATCACCAATAGAATCTTCCACAGGAATAGGATTCCCGGCAGATCCATCCATTGATCCGTACCTCCATCCTTCAGAGTTTCCAATAGGTAGTTCTGAGTCCTCGGTTCCCCAAGAATTATGTCATACTAGATGACTAGTACCCTCATCAGGATATCTGGTGGTTTCTAGCATAGGGGAATAAGGATATGGTGTAAAAGATGTTGGATCCATAGGTATATCCTTAAAAGTTGGGCTAACCCTACCCACTGCTTCATTCTCAAGTTGAGATGCTAACTTCTCCCTTCATTCAGGATTAGTTAAATCCTCCAGCATATCAATCTAATCCTCCACAATAACCTGATGTGTCTTATACAAAGACCCAACTATCAGTCGATATTGATCCATAAACTTGGAAGCTAATTTTGGATGCTTCTTTACTAAAGTAAGATAATCCAGGACTGGCTCCATGTCTATAGAGTCATGAGGAAACACATAATATGTGCTTCCGGCTAAATCTTGTGCTTTGTGCTCCCGAATATTGGATATCGCCTCCAAAATAGCAACATGTATGCTGCTAGGTGACTTCTACCTTCACCCATAGGTAAATAGTGATATAAACCAAGCTTTTCTGGGAGTTGGATGCCAACACGATATTTGTCTAACATTCGCCCATCATGGTATGTCAAGGTACTAACTGGAATAGTAGTTGTGCAACCAAAAACCCTTAGAAGTTCTCGAAGTTGTTCAGTTAAAGTCCCCTGATAATCATCAAGAGTCTCTACTTTCCTTACCAAAGTACGTTTTGGAAACTTTGGTGCCATTTTTAGTGTATACAAAATATTCATAATTAGTAACCATTAATTATCATGATGCATCATAATAAAGAATTATCGCACTAAAATATATAACAAAATATTCCCAATTGAATACTCATCATATAATCTAGAGAACTCTTTACCGTTGCTCCTAGACTCCTACAGGTAATACCCTTTACTAGGTTTCCAACCTAAGGTCAAAGCAATTGCTCTGATACCAGCTGCGGTGACCCATCATACCACTGCATGTCTAGTATACTATAGTCATTGACATGACAACCACACAACACCATTCTGTAAATATCACATCCCTCAGAGTGGTACAACAGAAACATTGCAGGTCCATATTACAAATATACACACTTAATTATTATTACAATTCTAGAAGTTCGAGACTTCAAGTGATTCAAACTTACAAACCATATAACTTATTTAATAAGTTCAGCGGAAGAACGAAAGACACAACGACAAGAAAGTCATGAGCTCAACAGCTTATTCTATAGGGTTCGTGCCGCTTAGATCAACCTAGGTAGCTACATTATGGCCTGACAGCTACTCTAACTTGTTGTCTTCAGCTCCATAGTGTATCCCGTAGTCCACCCATTCGATTCCACCGGACAGGTCCGGCTCTTCATAGTAGATGTCGTTCTGGACTTCCGTAGCATACACCTGGTCCTCCTTCTGGCCCTCATAGTCTAGCAAGGGGTTCAAAGGAAAGAGTGAGTAACAGCGTTACCCACCAAGTTCACTAGATGCAAGGTGGGATGTTTGATGCTCTAACTACCACCTCAGACTATAATTCCTTGGTACTATGCAGTTTTGGTAAACATTTCTTCAAAGATTGATTTTATTATCAAAAACTATGCCCATCAGCCTTCACAGGTTGACTAGAACTTCATGGAGTTCCTTTCCTGCTGCGTTCGTGAAGGGAATATGCCCGAGAGGCAATAATAAAGTGGTTATTATCTTATTCCTTGTTTATGATAAATGTTTATTTTCCATGCTATAATTGTATTAATTTGGAAAAGTTAATACATGTGTGTTTAATAAACAAAAGGAAAGTTCCTAGTTATGCCTCTGTTATAAACTAGCTCGTTGATTAACAAGATGATCAAGGTTTCCTGATCATGGACATTGGATGTTGTTAATAACGAGGTCACAACATTAGTGGAATGATGTGATGAACATTCATCCGAAGTATAGCATTACGATCAAAGTCATTGTGTTTATATTGCTATAACATCATACAAAGTAATCCTAGTCCTAAGACCATGAAATCATGTCAATCACTAACACTGGAATAGTATCTTGACAACATCAAACATCACATCGTGAAAAGGTGATTATAAAGGTGGGTTCGGTGCTACGAAAGTGTTATGTAGAGGCTCATGGATCAAGAGTGGGATTTGTCCATCCCGATGACGGATAGATATACTCTGGGCCCTCTCGGTGATATCACATTGGTTAGCTTGCAAGAAAGTGATGAGATCACTAGAATGTTATATCACGGGAACGAGAAAAGAGTACATGTCGGTAACGAGATCAAACTATGTATGGAGATACCGATGATCGAATCTCGGACATGTAATATATCATGAGACAAAGGGATTTAGTTACTAGCGTTAAAGGTTCTCACGATCATAGAAGTCATCGTTGAATGTGTAGGAGTCGATATGGATCTCGTGTCCCTTGATTATTGATCTGAGAGGGGTCTCGATCATGTCTGCATTATTCACGAACCGTAGGGTGACACACTTAAGGGATACCGACACCATTTGGAGCAAATATGTTTCAAATAAAGATTTAAGAAAGCGCTGGGATTATTTCAATAGACACTGAAACTGTTTCGGGTGAAATTGTTGAAATTGGTTCTGCATGTAATATTGAAATGTTGCAGGGGGGTTTATGTGAATGTTTGTTAATTAAAGTAATTAAAAAAATTCCGAATAAAATTAATAAAATAGTTTTATTAAATGAGAGAGCATTAAATTTGGAGAAATTTAATGCATTTAAAGTGGAGACTTTAATAGAGAATGTGAAGGGGCATATTTATGTCAAGGGGGTTACCACCACATGAATGAGGGAGGTGAAGGAACACCCTCCATGGGCGCCGACCATGGGAGGGGTACCCTCCCCTCCTCCTATAAAAGGCCCCCTCTCACACCTTCACACTCACACCTCCTCGTGAAGGATCTCTCTCCCCCTCTAGTATTTTCCCCCCATGGTCTCGGATTAGCGAGATACATGTTCCTGGTGGCTTTATCTGGAAAGGAGTTGCTGCTTCCGCTATTTTGCTGGAGCGAGGGATGGAGGTTGTCAGGGTACCGGATGTGTGTGCGATCACGGATGCACTGCTTTGCGGTGCTAGACTTGCTGGAGCTTGATCTGATGGATGTGCTGGAGCTGGAGCTACTGGACCTACTAGACTTCATCACGATCTTGAGATCGGCAAGTGTAAGACTACATCATCCACGAGTTCCATCTCATTAACAAAGCTTTGTTGTCTTCGAGGGTATGTTCTCTATGGATGTATATCCACCCGTTGCTTGTATCTAATAGATAGATCTTGGCGTATAATAGTTCCCATCGTAGGAATTTTTTTGTTTTCTATGCTGCGAACCCTTCAGTGGTATCAGAGCCAGGTCTATGCGTAGGTTCTTTGCATGGGTAGTACACATATGTTTATATGTGGGTGATGATGATCATGTTATTGCTTCTTTCATGTATTTTGGATATTGGTGGCATAGTGGGATGAAGCGGCCCGGACAAACTTTACATGTCATCGCACATGAGACCGGTTCCACGACTGACATGCAACTAGTTTTGCATAAGTGGCTAGCGGGTATCTGTCTCTCCTACTATAGTCAATATCTGATTTATAATGAGTTGCTAATAACTTAGTTATCATCGTTGTGGTTCCATGTTCGTAGGTAAGACATGTTCTATCTTTGAAAGCCCTAAGCCACGTAAAAACTTGCAATTGATAAATTAGAGGCGTCTAGTTTAGATCGTTGCTAGGCTAGTGTCATGATATGGAAATGTTGTAAGTTGATGTATAGTTGATACCCTTACAACACACCTAATGTGTAAGTTCCATAGACCTTGGCCTTACACACAAAGGAATTATAGAGATCATACCATGATGCACATGATGGTGATCAAATACATGGACCATATCATTCCACTTTACACATATGATGTTTGCATCTTATATGGCTAGTTTGGCGTTTTTAGTAACACTATAAGATGATCCCTCATTTAAATATCAAGATAAAATGTGTTCTTCCTTAAGTATGCATCGTTATATGGATCATGTTTCGAGACATCACGTGATGATCGGGTGTACTCTACTCTGCGCTTTCATACAACGGATGTAAGACAATTTTACACACGCGAGTACTAAGGTTCTTACTTGGAGAGCCTAGCATGTACAGACATGGCCTTGGAACACGGACCGAAAGGTTAAGCATGAGTCATATAGTTGATGTGATGCCCATATTGATGCTCGCCTTTGAAGCTACACCGACTCACGTTATGATCAGACTTGGTGTAGTGGATTTGGTTCATGTAATCACCAAAAAGGCACGAAGGATGTCGTTTTTGAGTGGGAGTTCATTTCTAATTTGGATTAGTCGAACCAAATTTGTCATAAACTAAATCAAAGTGAATTTGCATAATTTGTTGTAGTCATTGGCATCTGTTTACTACCTTATGCTTAGTTTTAATTGAGATAATATAACTATAGAATTCTGGATATTTACTTTACGAACTGGTATTGTATTGTTTTGAATATCAATTTAAAGTTTAGAAGTCCAATTGCAAACTTTTAGAAAACTCTATTTACTCCATGAAGTTTAATAAGTAGTATTAAATCAAGAGTAAGAATTCCAATGTTAGTATCTAAAGTATCATGTTTGCCTCCATGATTATTGATATTCAAAAGTTGTTTTTAATATCAAGGTTATCTAGGAGCTAAAAGAATTGTTTCAGAAACCATCATGTGTGAAAGATATTGTGATATCTGAAACAAAGTTTATGGTTGCAATATGATAGAGTATAATTTAACAAAATACACGTTCTCATATTGTATGAGAATTTATGAAGGTTGGAGACACTAGGCGTCCTAATCTACCAAAAAGGTTTTGGGAACTGATATTATACTCACGATTCATCCTTATAGGCTATAGTAGTTTGATCATGAAAATTGTCATGATAAGGATGAATAGAAGATGTAAGTAAAATGTTTACTACACTAAAAGATTACTAAAGAATGGATTTTTGAAAGAATGCCAAACATTTGATGATGGTGATCCACTTCAAAGTTCAAGTCCAAAAGTATTAGTATTTGACTATACACACTTTGTACTATGTGTCATGTGAATGACACCACTATTGATGTTGATAGATTATTTTAAAAAGGAAAAGGAATTGCTGAAAGAGAATCTATAAAATATTTGGCAGAAAAGAAAAGGTTGGAGATGTCCAACTCAGGTATATAGAAGATATACATGTTATGGTTGTATTCCTTGCTTGTTAAACAATGTGGTTCTTCCGTATTGGATACCGAATTGGTTGGTGTGAAGTGTCATATAGAACAACACAATTCATGAACTGCAATGGCCTAAGTATCTACCAAGAGAATAAGTGGATTTCATCGAAAACAAATAAAGTGTTATTGTGTTTTTCGTTGTCGTCAAACCTAGCCTTCAACATTTGTTTTAATAATTGTTATTTTGTTCCGGTATTACGAGAACAATGGTTGTTCAGATAATTACCGTATTCCATAAAGGATGGATGAACTTTTACAAGTCTAGTTGGAGAAATCACATCCATAAACATTATTGCTAAATGTCTTAAGAAAAATGATTGGAAGATCACTTATGAAGTGACATCGCTGTTTGAATTATATTGGAAAGTATACATTGTTGCCTCTGGTGTGATGCGTGAGTAGTTCATCCCTGGACTACGGGTCCATGTAGTAGCTAGATGGTTGGTTCTTCTCCTTTGTGCTACCATGTTTAGATCTTATGAGCTCCGTTCATGATCAAGATCATCTATTTATAATCCTACATGTTGTGTTTGCAGGGATCCGATGGATATTGAGATGCTATTTCAGATTGATTATTGATTCTACCATGTCTTTGTTATTTGTGATCTTGCATGCTTTCTGTTGTTAGTAGCTATCTTGGCCGAGTAGATGCTAGCAACTCCAAGAGGGAGTATTTATGCTCGATAGTGGGTTCATGCCTCTAGGAATCTGGGGAAGTGACAGAAATCTCTAAGGTACTATATGTGTTGTTGCTACTAGGGAGAAAACATCAATCCTTTGTTCATAGAATAATCGTATTGTTTACTTTACACACTTTGCTTAATGCAATTATCTGTTGCTTGCAACTTAATACTGGAGGGGGTTCAGATGATAACCTGAAGGTGGATTATTAGTCATAGATGCAGTTGGATTATGGTCTATGTATAATGTTGTAATGCACAATCAAATCTCATAGGAGTCAAGATGATTAGTATATGCATGTATGCTTTCTCGATGTTTGTCAATTGCCCCACTATAATTTGTTCACCCAACATGTCATCTATCTTAAGGAGAATCACCACTACTGAACTATGGACCCCCGGTCCATTCTTTTACCATCAATCTACAATCTATTTACTATTTTTTGTTTACTTTCTGCAAAGCAATTACTATCTTCCACACAATACGTTTAATCCTTTGTTTTCAGCAAAACCGGTGAGATTGACAACCTCACTATAAGTTAGGGGCAAAGTTATGTGATTATGTTGTGCAGGATTCCAAGTTGGAAACAACACCTTGGAGGTGTTTCCTTGCTCCTACTGGTTCGATAACCTTGGTTTCATAACTGAGGGAAAACTTGTTGCTGTGCTTATCATACCTTCCTCTTGGGGTTCCCCAACGAGCTCTACATATTGAGCAAGCAAGACTTTTTTGGTGCTGTTGCCGGGGAGTCAAGGACATCTTCACAAGGGGAGTCCCTCATAACCAATCTCTTTACTTTTTTTGTTTTGCTTAGTTTATTTCTGCTTTGTTTGCTTGTTCTTTTTATCAAAAATATATAAAAAAATAGTTCCTACTATAGTTGTTATTTTTTTTGGTATGTTATTGTTTTGCTTTATTATGCTTTCTATCAATGGTTAGTTTCTTTGAAACTGAATCTAATTGGCAAGGTGGGTTCACGAAAGAACAAAAATATTATTATAAGGAACACCGCTTGTCACAAAAAGGGAAACACTTATGGGAACAAATTGATAAATTGTATACCATTGCTAGAAACATGTGCTCTACTTATAATGTTACTTATTGCTTTGATAAATCTTGTTGTTGTAAGAGGTATAAACACCTCCCTTTTCAATGTGAGTATAATGATGATGTTACCATATCTTCTGATGTTAAGGGAAATTATGACTTTTATGATGTGGAAAAAATTGAAGAATTTATTGCTTGGAAGGGTGCATTCGAACTAGCTTATTTTCTTGAAATTACTGATGATGCACCTTATAAATATGAGGTTTATGATATACTTAAATTTTGCTTTGATAATTACAAGGAAGAAAATGGCTATATTCTTGAATATCTTAATAGATGCTCTCCACCAGCGGAAGAGACTAATGCCTTGCAGGATCCTATGGAAGAAGAAATTGCTAAAACTGGAAGCTCATTGGATGAAAAAGAGGAGGAGAGTGATGATCAAGAGGAGGAATAATGGATCTACCCATTCCTACCTTCTAATGAGAGTAATTCTTTACCCCTTACATTATTTGATTATCTCACATGCTTACCAAAGGAGGATGAATGTTATGTTCCTGTGGATTCTTTTGAAAATGTTTATATTAAAGCTATGGATGATGGTCCTATATTGGTTGATAATATTAATTGTACTACTATTGAAAATGAGATTGATCAGTCATCTTGTTATAAAATTGTTAAAAGTGGGTTTGAAGGTTTTAATCCCAACATTTTTGAGCTTGATAAAAATTATGTGTTTGTAGATCATGAAAAGCATGCTTTATGTGATAGTTATATTGTTGAGTTTATTCATGAGGCTGCTGAAAATTATTATGAGAGAGGAAAATATGGTTGTAAAAGTTTTCATGGTACTAAAACACCTCTCTATTTGTTGAAAGTTTTGAAGTTACTCTCGTTTTATCTTCCTATGCCTGTCACTTTGTTCTTTGTGAATTTATTTGCGTATAAGATTTCTATGCATAGGAAGTGGGTTAGACTTAAATGTGTTGTGAATTTGCTTCTTGATGCTCTCTTTTACTTCAATTCATATTTCTTATGTGAGCATCATCGAAATTATCATGCCTAGCTCTAAGACGTTAAAGAAAAGCACTTATTGGGAGATAACCCAAAAGTTTTAGTTGAGTCTTGGAAGTTATTGCTTCAATAATAACCTCTCCTTATCATTTTTGTGTGGTTTTTCTGCCAAGAGTAACCTGTAATGAGAGAGAAGTAATTCTTGGGAAAGTTGCTATCCCGAAACAGATTTTTGTGCTTCGCCGTAAAAATTCGTGAAAAATCTCTGTACGTCGGTTTGAGCTGTAATGTTTTTGATTCTGCCCCTGGTTGTTATCCAACTTTCGTTAGTTTAACACTTTTCTATTTGAGCAACAGAAGGTCTTCGAAAAAATTGGTTTATACCTGCTGGTCTGTTTTGACATATTTCTGCCATTATTTGCATTTGCCTCTTAATCTCTTTCTCTTTGAGTTCTCTTTGATCATTCGAACTTTTGAAAAAGGAAGTGCTACAGTAGCTTTTGTTTTAATGGAAGTTTTACTTGTGTTGAAACTGAATCTAAAAACTTATTATCTTGAGTGCACTAATGTTGCTAATGAAGATTGTGTGAAGTTTTGTATGAAGGGAAATTTTAAGTGTAGTGAAGAGTAATGTGATAAGATGAAGTATGGACAAAAGTTTAAGCTTGGGGATGCTACCGGTGTCACCCCAAGAAATATCCAAGAAGTACAAGCGTCAAAGCTTGGGGATGCCCAAGGCATCCCCTTCTTCATCAATAAAAATCTCAGGTTTCTTCCAAACACTTCATTTTTATTGTTTCATGCACAGTTGCGTTGTTCTTGGAGCGTCTTTGTTTTTTTTGGTTTTAGTTTGCTTAAATAAATTGGTTGGACCCCCACATTCATACATTAGTTTTCAAATAAGATTGGTTTGGATTGGAAAAGAGTAGGAAAAGTTCATGCTTAAGTGGTAAAAAGGAGCTTGTTTTTGACTGCGGCCTATGCGTTGTCATGTCATGCTTGATATTGTTTTGGCTTTATGCTTAGTGATTTTTGTTGTAGCATGACATGTTACAAATAATTGAGATTGCTTAATGTGCCTTGAAAGAATCATGTGTTGTTTTAGCATATTAAAGCATAGTATTGTGGTATTCTCCTTTGATGCTTTATTTGGGATGACTTGGCGCATGCTCACACCATGTTAAGACTATACCAAGTCACCATAGCCTCTATGATCCTTTAGTTTTTGACTTGTAATATCACTTTACGCTTTAATTAATGATGTTTTGTCGCTTTGCATGATTATGGCTATTATTGCTCTCTTAGTTGGTCGCTCCCAGTCTTTTGCTAGCCTCCATACCAAGTATGAGTTCCACTCATGCATCCAACTCCAAATACAACCAAGTTATTCCAAAGAGTCCACCATACCTACCTATTAGCATTTGTTATTCCAAGTATATTCATGTTTTTATCTACCTTCCGAATTAAACATGTTATGTGAAAATTAGTGATAAAAGCTCTCATGAACTTGATGGCACACTTTACTTTTCTTGCCCCTAATAAACTTGAACCATTGTGTCGTCTATGTTGTATATGCTTACACTTATATGTTGGGAATTAGCAGAACCATGTTGTCATGGGGAACGCTTTCAACATTGCACTTGTACATTGTACCCAGTTGATATCATGCTCTTTTGTTTATGGATGTCGTCAGTGTGAAATGAAAGGGGAGATAAGTCCATGGAGTTATGTATGTGTCTTAGAGAAACGCCTGGGCGGCTGGTCTAATCCATGCCTAATCATGGTGGAAACCTGCAGTGTAACCGTAATGAGCAATTTATGAAGCATTCTTCTTATAAAAAAAGAAAGATTGAGAAAAAAAGAAAAAAGAGATGAGAAAAGAGGAAACAGAGAAGAAAGCACCATTCTCCAATGGTAAATAAGAAGATGCTGAGATGCTTATTGTCTGCTTGCCTTGTCATTTTGATATGGGGATTCTTCAGTATCATCGGGCAAGGGGTACCCCGTTGGCGGTTCTCTATGATACACATGTACTTACTATGACAAGAAATTACCGATAACTAAACTTGAGTAGCTGATGTCTACGCACTTCTATTCTTGTAGACAGTTGTTGGGCCTCCAAGTGCAGAGGTTTGTAGAACAGCAACAAGTTTTCCCTTAAGTGGATCACCCAAGGTTTATCGAACTCAGGGAGGAAGTGGTCAAAGGTATCCTCTCTCAAGCAACCATGCAATCAAGATACAAGAAGTCTCTTGTGTCCCCAACACACCCAACACACTTGTCAGGTGTATAGGTGCACTAGTTCGGCGAAGAGATAGTGAAATACAAGTGGTATGGATATAAGACAACGGTGCCAGAAAATAGCTTGATGGTGCGGAAGAGACTAAAGGCAAACTGAAATAAAGATGGAATCAAGCAAACATATAACAGATCTAATTGCAAACGGTGTTTCAATGCTTAGAAACAAGGCCTAGGGATCATACTTTTACTAGTGAACACTCTCATATAAATATCTTCTCTTTATGATACTACTCCTAACTACTCTCCGGTTGGACACTCTAATCCATGGTAGGGCTATAACAGCACACCTCAAAGTAAGCCTTTCCCATCTAGATAACCCCACACTATCACCTTGAGCACTAGATGGTTCCAACAAACACCACAATTTCATAAAGACATCCAACTCCAAATATAACTCATAACAAGTATTTGTAATCTCTAGCCTAAGTGCCACCATGGTGTGCACGCTGTCACTTTCACACACATGGGGAGAGCAGAGATCTATTAAAGCACTTGAGTAGCAAGGTAGATCTACTTGATTACAAAGCTCATGATCACAATATGATCATGCATAGATAGAGATGAACACATAGCTACCGGTAGAACCCTTAGCCTCGAGGAAGAACTACTCCCTCATCATCATGGGAATCAGCAACAGCGATGGAGATGGTGGTGGAGATCGATGGAGATGGCTCCAGGGGCAATTCCACGTCCCGGCAGGGTGCCGGAACAGAGACTTTCTATCCCCGAATCTCCCCTTCAGTGGCGGCGGCGCTGCTGAACTTTTCGTGGCTGGTGGCTTGTCTGCTTAGGGTTTATGCATCGAGAGGCTTCTTATAGGCGAAAGGTGTTGGGTCCGCAGCATAGAAAACAAAAATTTTCCTACGATGAGAAATACGCCAAGATCTATCTACTAGATACAGAGAAACGGGTGGACATATATCCATGGAGAACTTACCCTCGAAGACAACGAGTTTTGTTAACGAGTAGGAACTCGTGGTTGATGTAGTCGTACGCTTGCCGATCTCAAGATCGTGTGGAAGTCCGAGCGCCGCAAATCAGCAGCGCATCCGTCCTTGCACACACGTTCAAGCCACCGGACAACCTCCACCTCCTCGCTCCAGCGAATCAGCGGAAGAAGCAACTCCTTCCAGACGCAAGGCCACCGGGAACATGTATCTCGCTAATCCGAGACCATGGGGGAATATCTAGAGGGGGAGAGATCCTTCACGAGTAGGTGTAGTTTCTGAGAGGGGAGAGGGGGGCTTTATATAGGAGGGAGGGAGACCCCTCCCCTCCCATAGCCGGCGCATGAGGGGGGGGGGGACTCCTCCCCTCCTTCATTCATGTGGTGAACCTCCACTCACATAAACATTGCCTCCACCCAAAATCCCACTCACATGTATTTAATTTCCACCAAATTAAATGCAACTCTCAATTAATAAAACTCTTTTATTTATTTTATTCAGAATTTTGTTAATTACTTTAAATAACAAATATTCACGTAAAACCCCTTGAAACATTTCAATATCACATGCAGAACCACTTTCTGCAATTTCACCCGAAACAATTCCTGTTTCTATCGAAACATTTCCTGCGCTTTGCAAACCTTTTGTCTGGAACATATGTGCTCCTAAATGGTGTACGGCAACCCTTAAGTGTGTCACCCTACGGTTCGCGAATAATGCAGACATGATTGAGACTCCTCTCAGATCAATAATCAGAAGCGGGACCTGGAGATCCATACTGACTCCTGCATATTCAACGATGACTTCTGTGATCGTGAGAACCTTTAACGTCAGCAATTTAATCCCTTTGTCTCATGATATAATACATGTCCGAGATTCGATCATCGGTATCCAAATACCTATTTTGATCTCGTTACCGACATGCACTCTTTTCTCGTTCCCGTGATATAACATTCTAGTGATCACATCACTTGCTTGCAAGCTATCTTAATGTGATATCACCGAGAGGGCCCAAAGTACATCTATCCGTCATCGGGATTGACAAATTCCACTCTTGATCCATGAGCCTCAACATAACACCTTCATAGCACTGAACCCACCTTTATGGTCACCCTGTTACGGTGTGACGTTTGATGTTATCAAGATACTCTTCCGGTGTTAGCAATTAACATGATCTCATGGTCTAAGGACTAAGACTACTTTGTATGATGTTATAGCAATATAAACATAATGACTTGATCGTAATGCTATACTTCGGATGAATGTTCATCATTTCACAAATACTGTGACCTTGTTATTAACAACATGCAATTTCCATGATCAGGAAACCTTGATCATCTTGTTAATCAACAAGCTAGTTTATAAGAGAGGCATAACTAGGAACCCTTTTTGTTTATTAAACACACATGTATTGATGTTTCCTATCAATACAATTATAGCATGCAAAATAAACATCTATCATATACAAGGAATACATAATAACAACTTTATTATTGCCTCTCAGGGCATATTCCGAGGGGGTGCCCGAGGCGGCCAGACCACCCCCTGGCGCGGGCCAGGCTTGGCCACGCGTCCAAGTGGTGTGGCGGCCCCCTGGCCCCTCTCCGTCTCGTATTTTGGCTTCGTGTCCCCCTTGGTGAAAAACTGACTTTGGCTATTGTCCCGTCCAATTCTGAGAATATTCATTTTCTAACTTTCCTAGAACCAAAAACAGCAGAAAACAGGCAGCTGGCACTATGGCTCTTATTAATAGGTTAGTCAAATAAAGTGTATAGAAAGTACTCCAAAGTGTGGACAAAACATAAGAAAGTAGATAAAACCAAGCATGGAACATCAAAAATTATGGATACGTTTGCAACGTATCAGTAGCATGAGGAGCGGCCCTCATATTCAAGGGACATGAGATTGCCAACTTATATTTTTTCAAGCATAAACTCCATAGTTTGTTCACTTTAACCTTAATCACTTTAAGATGCTTATGATAGGGGCAATGAGAGCTGAAAGCTAATAAGTACCATAATTTTTGGAAGCACTTTATGAGACTTGAATCCCTGCTTCCTTCTATGAAGGCCTTTCTTTTACTTTTATGTTGAGTCTCCATCTTCTATCTTCATGCACCTATTAAGAGAGCATAGTGTCCATTCTTAGTTTAATGTGCATTGTCCCAAGACTTGTTGATTGATGCATAACTTTGATATTGCTTGTTCTTACACTATTTATATCTAGTCACCCTTATGAACTTTGAAGGTGTCTTATGGATTTATGTTTTGCTACACTATGAGGGACAAGCTGAATACCATTCTCATTATGTTTTCTTTATGTGAAACAAACAAATGTCTTTCAAAGCATTGTTATTCATGAATCTTTTGTTTGTACCTTTTCATGTTACAACATAGTTGCTATGTCTTATTGTTAGAACTATATCTTTCATGCTATGTTAGAGTACTATGATCCCAGCTATCAATGTTCTACAAACACTTTGATCAAGATTATGATGGTGCATGTCACCTCAAATATTATTCTTTCTTTTTATCACTTACCTACTCGAGTACGAGTAGGAGTTAAGCTTGGGGATGTTGATACGGTGCAAACATATCTATAATTTTTGATGTTCCATGCTTATTTTATATCTACTTTCTTATGTTTTGTCCACACTTTGGAGTATTTTTATACACTTTCTGGGACTACCCTATTAACAAGATGCCATAGTGCCAGTTGACTGTTTTCTGCTATTTTTGGTTCCAGAAAAGCCAGAAAATGAATATTCTCGAAATTGGACGAGACAAAAGCCAAAGTCAATATTTTACAGAAAAGACTCACGGAGCCAGAAGACGAGACGGAGAGGCGCCAGGGGCCGGCCACACCACCTGGTGGCGCGGGCCAGGCCACGCCAGGGGGTGGTGTGGGCCCCCTGGTACTCCACCGACCTCGCCCCTTCGCCTATATATTGCCTCCGGGACAGAAATCCTAAGTACCCAATCAAAATTCCATGAAAGAGTTTGTAGCCGTCGTCATCTCCATCCCTAGATCGGGAGGGATCTGAATCTCTTCTCGGTACCCTGCCGAAGGGGAGAGATCACCCTGGAGGCCTTCTTCATCACCATGCCTGCCTCCGGTGTGATGTGTGAGTAGTTCATCCCTGGACTACGGGTCCATGTAGTATCTAGATGGTTGGTTCTTCTCCTTTGTGCTACCATGTTTAGATCTTGTGAGCTCCGTTCATGATCAAGATCATCTATTTGTAATCCTACATGTTGTGTTTGTGGGGATCCGATGGATATTGAGATGCTATTTCAGATTGATTATTGATTCTATCATGTCTTTGTTATTTGTGATCTTGCATGCTCTCCGTTGTTAGTAGCTATCTTGGCCGAGTAGATGCTAGCAACTCCAAGAGGGAGTATTTATGCTCGATAGTGGGTTCATGCCACTAGTAATCTAGGGAAGTGACATAAATCTCTAAGGTACTAGATGTGTTGTTGCTACTAGGGAGAAAACAGCAATCCTTTATTCATAAAACAATCGTATTGTTTACTTTACGCTTAATGCAATTATCTGTTGCTTGCAACTTAATACTGGAGGGTGTTCGGATGATAACCTGAAGGTGGATTATTAGTAATAGATGCAGTTGAATTACGGTCTATGTATAATGTTGTAATGCCCAATCAAATCTCATAGGAGTCAAGATAATTAGTATATGCATGTATGCTTTCTCGATGTTTGTCAATTTCCCCGCTATAATTTGTTCACCCAACATGTCATCTATCTTAAGGAGAATCACCACTAGTGAACTATGGAGCCCGATCCATTCTTTTACCATCAATCTGCAAAGCAATTACTATCTTCCACATAATACGTTTAATCTTTTGTTTTTAGCAAAACCGGTGAGATTAAGAACCTCACTGTAAGTTGGAAAAAACACCTTGGAGGTGTTTCCTTGCTCCTACTGGTTCGATAACCTTGGTTTCAAAACTGAGGGAAAACTTGTTGTTGTGCTCATCATACCTTCCTCTTGGGGTTCCCCAACAAACTCTACATATTGAGCAAGCAATGGATTTTTGGAGTCTTTTGATTTTGATCAATTGACGCTTGTGAAACTTTCCTCGAGATAATTGAAACTCCATCCATAGGCCAAAGAGGAACGGATGACTAACTTATTGGATATTATACATATTGATGTATATACTCCATTATATGTAGCCATATGCGATGGATCTTTTTGGTTCATATGCTTTCTCCAGAAATTGGAGGGAATATATCTATATATTTACTTAATAAGGAAGAAGTATGAAACATTTGAAAATTGTTCAAAGACTTTCAAGATGAAGTGGAAAATCATTGTAACAAGAAAATAAAGAGTTTATGATTCAATCATAAAGGAAGATATTTGAGTTACATGTTTAGCAAAACACCTAAGATTTGAGGAATTGTTCCATGATTTGTGTTTCCCGATAAACCATAGGAGTATGGCATATTCGAGAGATGAAATAAAACCATGTTTGACATGGTAAGATCAAAGGTGTCATTTATAAAACTGCCACTATGTTTTAAGGATTAAAGCTTTAGAGACTACCTCTTTTACACTAAAAAATAGCACCATCGTGATCCATTGAAATGACACCATATGGGTTATGGTTTGGGATAAAACCCAAGTTGTCTTTTCTTAAATTTTGGTATGCTATGCATAAGTAAAATGTTTACAACCAAAGTCGGTTAAGCACGTCTTTGTAGGTTATCCCAAAGTATTTGTTGGGAATTCCTCCATAATACTGAGGGTAAGAGTTTGTCGCTTGGAACGTCAAGTTTCTTGAGAAGGAATTTTTCACGAAAAGTTAAGTGGGAGGATAATAGAATTTTGATAAGGTTGTTGAACCTTAGCTATATGCGCTAAGTAGCACAGCACCGGAAAGTGTCCTGGTGGCAGCCACAATGCTCATGGCTCCCATGATTACAAAGGTTGTGATCTTGGAGATTAGAGTTCCTATTTGAACCGTATGCATCGGGTAAGAATCAAATAGTGAGATTTGATAAACAAGTCTTTATTGTTTTGACAATGATGAACCAACTTCATGCAAAGAAGCGATGATGGGCCCTGACTCCATAAAATGACTAGAAGTCATAGAATCCGTGATAGTATCCATACATGAGAAATCAAGTTTTGAACTTGGAAGACCCTCCGGAAAGGCGTGAAGCCTATCGGTCATGTTTGGATCTATAAAGAAATAGACATGGATGTTTAACATCTATGAAATAGTCGACATGTCGGAAAGAAGTTTATGGCAATGTTCAAGGAGTTGACTATGACAAGATTTAATCTTTCATAGCGATATGTAGTCTTGACGGATTAATGTAGTAACCACTACATATAATTTGGTATATGGTAGTTGAATAAAAAAACAAGGTTCTTCTAATAGAATGGTTACCTATGACATGTACATGACACGGTCCGAAGGGTTTTGTTAATTCAAAGGGTGCTAAAAGGGCTTGCAAACTTCAATAGTTGAAGTGAGCATAGCGGAGTTGGAATCTTCACCATGATGAAAATGTTAAAGGAGTTTAAATTCATCGGAGACGATGAAGATGCTTGCATTTGCAAGAAATTAAGTGGGAGCACTGAGACAAATTTCCAATACATTATGCAGAGTACATATTGTTGATTGGAAATGATGTACCTTTTATTGACACAAGTTAAGAATTTCATTAAAATAGGATTTCAATGAAAGACTTGGGCAAAACCGGAATATTTGGCATCAATGTCTATATGGATAGATTGAGGCGCTAATATGGTTGTGCCAGACGTACATATATAAGATATTGAAAGGGTTCAATATGGAAACAACAAGAAAGGTTCTTGCTGCATGGAAAGGATTGTATCAAGATTCAAGTGTTTCAACACTTGGTGAGTAAAATCACATGAAGATTTTGATCGATTATACCATGATATGTACATATCCATATATGTCATATGCTCTAAATGTTATGAGAACATACCAGAATGATTCATAAGATGATCATTGGACGATAGTAAAGATATTCTTATGAGCTCTGGAAGAACTAATAATATGTTATGTATAGGTGACAAATAGTTACAAATAGGTCATTGTAAAGAGTTACATTGATACTAATTTATCACAAGATACAAATTAAATTTATCTCAATTTAGACTATGGGTGGCACAATGTAATGGAAAGGATGTTCCATGATGGATTTGGATGAGTTCCAAAGTTGAGACATTGTGACGGATACTACAACAAAAGGCTAAGTATATGACTGCTATAGTAGCAGTAAAGGAGGGCATTTGTGTTAAGTAGTTTGTTATCAAACTAGGTGTGGTTCAAAGTGGGCTAATACTATGAAGATATATTGTATGACAATATTATCAATATATTTTAACCCAAACGAACTAAAGGTCTCGCCAAAGGACCAAATTTATACAATGCCATCTCATTTGAGAATGAGTGATGCGTAGAGACGCAAAGACATGCAAATACACATGGACCTAAAACTGTCAGATCCGAAGATTATGTTAACCACTAGCAATCGCGTGTATGCAACACCAGAAAGCCATAGGTGTTCAATACGCAAAGTTTTTCAAACTAGATTATTGACTCTAGTGCAAGTGGGAGACTGAAGGGAATATGCCCGAGAGGCAATAATAAAGTGGTTATTATCTTATTCCTTATTTATGATAAATGTTTATTTTGCATGCTATAATTGTATTAATTTGGAAACGTTAATACATGTGTGTTTAATAAACAAAAGGAAAGTTGCTAGTTATGCCTCTCTTATAATCTAGCTCGTTGATTAACAAGATGATCAAGGTTTCCTGATCATGGACATTGGATGTTGTTAATAACAAGGTCACGACATTAGTGGAATGATGTGATGAACATTCATCCGAAGTATAGCATTACGATCAAAGTGATTGTGTTTATATTGCTATAACATCATACGAAGTAATCCTAGTCCTTAGTCCATGAGATCATGTCAATCACTAACACTGGAAGAGTATCTTGATAACATCAAACGTCACACCGTGAAAGGTGATTATAAAGGTGGGTTCAGTGCTACAAAAGTGTTATGTAGAGGCTCATGGATCAAGAGTGGGATTTTTCCATCCCAATGACGGAAAGATATACTCTGGGCCCTCTCGGTGATATCACATTGGTTAGCTTGCAAGCAAGTGATGAGATCACTAGAATGTTATATCATGGGAACAAGAAAAGAGTACATGCCGGTAACGAGATCAAACTAGGTATGGAGATACCGATGATCGAATCTCGGACATGTAATATATCGCGAGACCAAGGGATTTAGTTACTAGTGTTAAAGGTTCTCATGATCACAGAAGTCATCGTTGAATGTGTAGGAGTCAGTATGGATCTCCAGGTCCCGCTTCTGATTATTGATCTGAGAGGGGCCTCGATCATGTCTGCATTATTCGCGAGCCGTAGGGTGACACACTTAAGGCATACCGACACCATTTGGAGCAAATATGTTTCAGATAAAGATTTAAGAAAGCGCTGGGATTATTTCAATAGACACCGAAACTGTTTCGGGTGAAATTGCTGGAATTGGTTCTGCATGTAATATTGAAATGTTGCAGGGGGTTTTATGTGAATATTTTTTAATTAAAGTAATTAACAAAATTCTGAATAAAATTAATAAAAGAGTTTTATTAAATGAGAGAGCATTAAATTTGGAGAAATTTAATGCATTTAAAGTGGAGACTTTAATAGAGAATGTGAAGGGGCATATTTATGTGGAGGGGGTTACCACCACATGAATGAGGGAGGTGAAGGGACACCCACCATGGGCGCCGATCATGGGAAGGGTACCCTCCCCTCCTCCTACAAAAGTCCCCCCTCTCTCACCTTCACACTCTCACCTCCTCATGAAGGGTCTCTCTCCCCTCTAGTATTTTTCCCCTATGGTCTCGGATTAGCGAGATACATGTTCTCAGTGGCTTTATCTGGAAAGGAGTTGTTGCTTTCGCTGCTTTGATGGAGCGAGGGATGGAGGTTGTCGGGGTACCGGACGTGTGTGCGATCACGGATGCACTACTGCTTTGTGGTGCTAGACTTGGTGATGCTGGACTTGCTGGAGCTAGATCTGATGGACGTGCTGGAGCTGGACTTGCTGGACCTGCTAGACTTCATCACGCTCTTGAGATTGGCAAGTGTACGACTACATCATCCACGAGTTCCATCTCGTTAACAAAGATGTGTTGTCTTTGAGGGTATGTTCTCTATGGATGTATATCCACCCGTTGCTTGTATCTAATAGATAGATCTTGGATTATAATAGTTCCCATCATAGGAATTTTTTTGGTTTCTATGCTGCGAACCCTTTAGTTCGTAGATCCTTCCCAGAACAGGGAGTAACATGTCATAATTCTTACACTCTGTAGAGGTGCGTTGCTTTACCCATGAGAGCTCAACTCCTTGTTGCACAACCAGGCGTACTTGCCCGTCCACAATTCCGTGATGTGGGGCCAAGTAGATGATCTAAGCTAATCACTACCCTTCTCCGCGACCCCGCATGAAGATACGATCCTCCAGGACATGCCCCACCTCTATTAAGCCCCATATAGGACCAACTATAACTCTGGTAGGCACCTAAAGACTCTATGAGCCGGTTGTGCCCCTGACAGGCCCCCTAAAGCACCGGCTATACCTCCGGCAGCCCCTCATAGATAATCTAGACACCAGTATCACGGGGAACTAAGAGGTCCCACCCATGTGCTGGATTCTCCACGAGAAATCAACAGCCTCACGATAAGGTCATCCGTCCATGCGAAAGGAAGAAAATCTATCTAACTTCTCCGTCCTATTCCAAATCCCATGGTTAACGTGTAATATACGGCGCTAGAATCACTGATGTCATGGGTTGTTAATCCTATTTGTCATGCAACTGAAATCTTAGATTCCACTGCAATTCTTAATATTTATTATCACTTAGGATGATAATAGCATTTCATTTGTTTGGAAAATATTTATTTTCTGTCTCTTTTAGAACATAGGTGATAACACACAATTTTCAAATACTTTCATAAAGACTCTTCAAAGGACATGAGCAAGTGGTGAACTTGCCTTGTGACTGCAAGGTAGTGAAGTCGGATACTTCCACTAGAGCTTGAGCTCCAGTTTCTACAGAAGATCATTATTACTCGGTAAGGACAATATTTAAAGAAGCAATATGCAATGCATAGTAATGTCCCGTAATGATTTATTACCTTTCTTCTTTGCGTGTTTTACCCCCCCCCCCATGTATAAAGGTTTTATATTTCTTTTAATTAATAAAAGAAAAGTATTACTCAAGAACTATTAAGTTCGTATAAGTTTTATATCTATTATTATTGTGATAACTAATATTATTCCAAGAGTTAAAAAATGGATTTATTTAATTGTTAACTCTTTTAAATATTTAACTAAGATTCCTTTGAGGAAATAAGACTTTACTTTTATCACACTTGATTTACTTTTCAAAAATACAAACTAGTATTTTTCTATAATAGTACTCCCTTTTTGGATCTTAAAAATGAATTTTATTCAATTTTAAGTGTTTTGTATATTTTGATAAAAATTCCAAAAGGAGTATGCATAATAATTATACTAGTTCTAAATTTAATTACCTAAAATTATCTCTATTAATATTTTTGAATAGAGGATACTTTTGTGAGTTCACTGGTATTTTATTTATATTTTAGGATTTTTTTATTTCTTAGAACCTTTTAAGTCCTAGCGGTATTTTGGTCTTTTGATAAATTATTTAGACTTTTCTTTTAAATATCTGGACCAGGCCCATTGGGCTGCCCAGCCCCGACTCGGCCCACCTGGGATGTTCAAACCCGCTCCACTAAGGGGTACTAGACCTACCGACACAGTACGCACCCCTCACCTCTCTAGCTCTCTCGTGTTCTTCCTCGCCCCGCTGTGGCGTGGTGTCACCGGCATCGTTGCCGCCTGATTACCGCCTCCCTGGGCCTCCCTGGCCGCCGCCGTGGTGCATGGCGAGGTAATCGGCACCATTCCATCGACTGGTCCTGTTTGATTCAGCTTTGGACCCTTCTCCTGTCCAGGTTGACTCCACCCTGAACCCTAGGGTTTGGTGGCTGTCGGCGATGTGGTGTTGTGCCGTGGCTCTGGTGGCCTATGGTGCCGCCGCTGCTGCACGTTTGGCTGTGGCCGCCGCCTCATGGCTCAATGTGAGTTGCAGCGCCCTCGGGTGCTCCCCGTGCCGTCGTGTGCGCTCGTCGACCCTTCTGCTTCCTCTTCTAAACTTCAGCGAGGACCACGGGTAAGTTTATCTCTTTCTCCTCTGGTTCTCCCTTGCAACTCTGTGGTTGCCTATGGTGAGGAATCCCTAATTAGGGTTCATCCCCTGTGTTGGGATTTGCCCCATTAGTGTTGTGATTACTGAGGCAGTGAACGATTTAGGAGTAATTGGTGGTGATTAGTCTGTGCAGAAGTACCATATATTGGTGGTCTTTGAAATTGTTGACAGTGGATCTGTTAACTGCATCCTTCTATAATATTGATTTACTGTCACTTGAAAACTTTGAATGTTGTGACTCTGATCTATGCTATGACTGGATTTGTTCCCATTCTGGAACATATAGTTGGCAATCTTGTGCAAATACTACGGATGCATTCCTGTTGATAACTTCTTATGTAAAATAGAATGATTCCTAAATAATATGTTAGGAAAATGATTAAGTATTCTTTTGAAAGAAGTGGATTATGAAATCCCTGGTAGAATCTGCTTGATTAGGATGAATCCTTGTGAAACCTTCATTTGAATGGTACACAAGCTTGATCCAGATATTGGGTTATTTCTACTTGTACTCTATATTGTCTGGGAGTTTAAAAACTTTAATGGATCAATTAGCCTGTGGTACTCTTTAATTTTTACCCAAGCCTATGATGCTGGTATGAGGCTATGCTAGATAACAACTAAGGCTTTTTACCTATTGTTTCTCTCTCATGTGTGCCTTGATAATCAGTTTAAGACCATGATTCTTATAGCTCTTAAGAAAATGATTTGACAGCCCATGCTGTGTAATATAGATCCTTAAGATGAAATATTTCTGAGGTGCTACCATCCATTGGATGTGCCTAGAAATTCCCACTTAAGGCTATTGTGTTGTTAACTGTAGAACATGTGTTAATATCCAAGATCAGTGATGCACATGCTGAGATATTGGTGTGGCTTGCAAAGATTGATTATTTGGGCTTTATTATATTTCTTCTATGATGGATACACCCCACTTGGGTGTTTTGCTGAGAAGATCTTATATGAAATAACACGTGCTTATCTAAGATTTAACTTGTGATGGTTTTGTATAAACTCACCACACAAAATGGTGTTGTTCTTGCTCCCCCTAGCTCATGTGATCTTGTACTTGTCCTTGCTATCCTCCTGCACCACCCCCCTCCTTATGTCACCATTCTGTGGTGATTTGACGGTTGCTTTGGTAAGCAATCTGGTGGTTTGTTTGGGAAGTGGACATGCTCACTATGTTCTTGTCGTGTGCTTGAGAAGGTGGAGATAGAATGTGATCACTAGTAGCTGTGTCACGACTGAGTGTTCTTTTTGACTACTTGAACTGTTGTTGCTATGTCGACAACACACAACATGCAGTTAGATGACTAAGCTACCTTGCTGCTTGGCTGTGTGTGGATCAGATCCAGTGAACTGACTTTCACTTTCTATCCTTTTACTGGTTACTGTCTTGGTGAAACTTGCCCCTCTTTACTTGGCTTATGATGTGGCATTGAAGTTATTTACTTGAAAAGAACAGATACTGCATATTGGTGAAACTTGCCCCTTTTAATTACTCAATGATGTAATAAGAACAGTGCACTTCACTGTTCACCACTGAGAGTAAAAATAATCAACTAACCTTTTATTTCTATTTGAGTGGTTTATCCTATTTTGCAGGAACAAGATCTGGATGCTCAAGATGTAGTATAGGAATAGATAGATAGTATATATTTTCATTGTAATCTCCTTCTTATTATTTTGTAAAAAATCTTGTAAAGACATTCTTATATGTTAACAAAGTTTTATTTCATTAGATTCTATTCCCTGTAATATTCTGTCCTGGTGTATCTATCTCAATTTGTAATATTGTTATGGAATAAAGAAAAGAAATAATAATTCATTTCTTATTTAAATTTCTTTGTCGTAAGTTCTTATTGTTGTTTAATATATCTATAATATAATCAAACAATATTAAT
This sequence comes from Avena insularis, assembly GCA_023614405.1. Lineage (NCBI taxonomy): Eukaryota > Viridiplantae > Streptophyta > Magnoliopsida > Poales > Poaceae > Avena > Avena insularis. The sequence continues at coordinate 491,020,903 of CM042692.1, read as the reverse complement.
ACATCATTTTGGAAAACAATGTAATATTACTCACTTCCATTTTCCAAATATTTTCCAAATGTTTTAAATTTCAAATTTGAATTCAAATAATTTTCCCCCAAAACCCCTTAATGCCTAAAGGTCATGTCAAAATTTATAACAATCACTATAGAGAGCTGTTCCTACCTCTAGTTAGCAAAAGAAACTCTGATCTCTTTAGGGTATTTGTTTGGCGAAAAATTTACCCGGATTTTACAGATGAATGCATGCGTATGCGCAGATTCCTATTTCTACCTTTTGTTGGTTCCTAAATGCTGGGGTGTTACATTTACTTTGAAGATATTCTGATTTATAGCAAATCTTTAGAGGATCATTTGAATCATTTACGTTTTGTTTTCAATGCTTTGCGTGATGCACATTTGTTTGGTAATCTTGAGAAGTGCACCTTATGCACTGGTCGAGTTGCTTTTCTTGGCTATGTTGTTACAGCACAGGGTATTGAAGTTGATCCCGCCAAGATTGAAGCACTTTCTAGTTGGCCTCCCCCACAACGGTCACACAAGTGCGAAGTTTTCTTGGCCTCACTAGATTTTATAGGCGCTTTGTTAAATATTTTGGATCTATTACTACACAGTTGAATGAGCTTACAAAGAAATATGTTGCCTTTTGTATGGGGCGATGCACAATAGGATTCTTTCATGATACTGAAACATAGGTTAATACATGCTCCTTTACTCCATTTTCTAGTTTTACTAAAACTTTTGAACTTGAATGTGATGCTACTGGAATTGGGTTGGGAGGTGTGTTATTACAAGAGGGTAAACATGTTGCATATTTTAGTGAGAAACACAATGGGGTTAGTCTGTAACTATTCTACTTATGACAAAGAATTATATGTTATTGTTCGGACATTACAAACTTGGCAACATTATTTATGGCCTAAATAATTTGTTATACATTCTGATCATGAATCTTTGAAGCATATTCGTAGTCAAGCAAAACTGAATAAACGTCATGCTAAGTGGGTTGAATTCACTGAGTCTTTTCCTTATGTTATTAAACACAAGAAGGGTAAAGATAATGTTATTGCTGATGCTTTGCCGTGCCGTTATACCATGCTTTCACGACTGGACTACAGAAACTATAAAAGAAGAATATGTACACGATGTTGAATTCAAAGATATATTGCTAAATTGTACAGAAGGAAGAACATGGAACAAATTCGTCATTAATGATGGATTTGTATTCCGTGCTAACAAGTTATGCATCCCAGATAGCTCCATTCAGCTTTTGTTATTACATGAGGCGCATGGAGGAGGTTTGACGGGTCACTTTGGAGTGAAGAAGATGGAGGAAGTACTTGCTGCACACTTCTTTTGGCCACGGATGCGTAGATATGTTGAGAGATTTGTTGCCCGCTACAGTACATGTCAAAAATCTAAGTCACGTCTTAATCCACATGGTTTATACATGCCTCTTCATGTTCCTAGTGTTGTGAATATTTCTATGGACTTTGTTTTGGCTTTGCCTTGAACACATAAGGGGAGGGATATTATTTTTCTTGGTGTGGATCGATTTTCTAAAATGACACACTTTATTCCTTGTCACAAGAGTGATAATTCTGCAGATGTTGCTAATTTATTCTTTCGTGATATTGTTCGTTTGCATGGTGTGCCAAATACTATTGTTTATGATTGTGATACTAAATTTTTTAGCCACTTTTGGAGATGTTTGTGGTCTAAATTTGGAACTAAATTACTTTTCAGTACTACATGTCATCCTCAAACTGATGGACAAACTGAAGTAGTTAATAGAACTTTGTCTACTATGCTAAGGGTTGTTTTAAAGAAGAACTTAAAAGAGTGGGAAGATTTTTTACCTCATATTGAATTTTCTTACAACCGTTTTGTACATTCTACCACTAAGTTGTGCCCTTTTGAGATTGTGTATGGGTTTGTTCCACGTGCACTCATTGATTTATATATTGCCACTTCCATCTTCGGTGCAAAATAAATATGATGCTACACAACATGCTGAACATATTTTGAAGTTGCATGCTACTACTAAAGACAATATTGAACGTATGAATGCTAAGCATAAACTTGCTAGAGATAAAGGTAGAAAGCATGTGGTGTTTGATGTTGGAGATCTTGTTTGGTCGCATTTGCGCAAAGATCGTTTTCTTGATTTGCGCAATTCTAAGTTAATGCCATGTGTGGTCATTTCAAAGTGTTAGACATGGTAAATGATAATGCATACAAAATTGGGCTTCCTGTAGAGTTGGGTACGGTAAATACCGCGATTAGTATTGCAGATTTGAAACCATACTTTGGTAAAGAAGATGAGGTTACTTCAAGGATGACTTCAATTCAAGAAGGGGTGGATGATGAAGACATCTCTACTACTGATACAACCACTACACCTACAATACCATTACAAGGACCTCTCAGAAGAGCTCGTGCACGTCTACTTAATTATCAGGTACTTCCGGTTCTAGAAACTCTTCCTAATGTACACGAAAATATGATGTTGCCTAAATCAGATGTGTTCATGTTACTTAGGAATTATAGACCTAGCAAGGAAAATGAGGATAATCAATGGAGCATGCTCATGTATGGAGACGACAACAAGCTTTAGAGGATTGAAGATGATGCCACAAGTGAAGATTTCAGAACTTTGAAGCCACTATAATGAGAGATGAAGAGATGGACAAAACCAAGATATTTCCACTTCATAAATTCGTCCATACACTCATATGGTGCCGCGTCACCTTTTATTTATGGTCTAGACCCATATATATGCTGATTTTTTAGAGTCCGTATAAGTGGAGGAAACCGACTTAGGAAGGAGTTTCGACCGCCTATCCCAAGCCTAGCCGCATCCCCCTTCGTTCCTCCATATGTATGTCCATTAGGTCATTGTTTAGACTCAGATTTTGTTTAGACTAAAAGTTAGCCATTGTTGCAACTACGTCATAGGCTTGAGTGTCACACAGACCTCTTGTACTACGCACCTATTCATAATCCCACATTTTCAACAAAGCTTTCATCTTAATCCGTAGTATCTTGATTGTAATATTAGTTCTCACTTGTTCTCGATTTCAGGTAGGAATTAAGATCCTCGCTGGTCAGGTTGATCATGCTTCTGCAAGATCGGTAACCTTAAGAAAATTGGCCTAGCGATTGCATTGGCGCTCGTGCTCGCACGCGTAGTCGGAACCTCAAGCCCGACCTCCACCCAAATCGACTATCACCATTTCATCGAAAGATCGGACACCTTTGCCCTATCATAACCCTAGGCGCCTTTGCTGCGCTCGCCAGCGTCAATTCCGCCGAGACATATTGTAACCGCCGATCTGTGAAAACCGCAGTCGTTGCTCGTAGTATTTATAGTAGTATTTATAGACGTGCCAGGGAAAGCGACAAAACGACAAGAATATGAAGAGAGAAGACATGAAACCATATCAAAAAAGTTGCAGCGTCACGAACACGTTGCACACAGAAGAGGAAGATGAGCAGCCTACACACGTCGAATGAAAGGTGACCACATACACACACCATTATAGTTTCCTGCTCGTTTGAGATAGCGCGGCGAAACCCAGATGAACTTGAATCTGCAATCATAGCGAATATGTTCCACATGGAATATAGACATTTCCTCGTGTGTAATGTGTTTCACTAGCGCTGACGTTTTATAGTACGAGAACCGTGTGCGATATCATGCTCATGGTTTATTACTTTCTCGTCTGTGATGTGCACGTGAATTGGCATGCCTGGGCCACGGACAAACGGTGGATTTTCCGACCGTAGGGATCATTCAACCGCACACCGAAACACCTCCCTGTACAATGAACTTCGCATTTTTTAGTTGCATGTGCTCAGTCGACTAAGTATTAGAGACACTCTTAATTCTTATTTGAGCGAGAATAAGTTAGAGGTCAGCCAGGTCCTAATCCTTTGGATGTGCATCAAGGATGTACACAGTAAAAAAGGAAAACAAGAAAAAAACAAGAAGCGATTAGCCACTCGCAACAGCATTAAATAAACTTGTCGAGAACATTGCCGCAAGGTGCAAAACGCCATACTCACGACTCGCATGCAAACGATTTTGACGTGGACATTGTCACGCAAAAGAAACCGTATTCATGGGTCTTGATGTGAAGCATCTTCACCTCATCCATTATTTGACCCAAAGGCAGTGGGTTGTGTGCACGGTTCTGATCTAGACATCGCCACGTGACCTAAAACCATGCCAACGCAAAGCGCGGTATCGGGTTCCATCTCCATTTTCCACTTCTGCCATCACTTGGCGGTCTAAAACTTTGACATGTGTCATTGTGCACTACTAGAAAACAGGTTACCGTTGGCGTGCCCAATAGTCTTACTCCGGCGCACGGGCACGCACAATTGGTATATGGGCGTGCTCGGGTATGGTGGAGTCGACAGTTACCCCCGGCGCATGGACAGAGAGGTCCGCTGGCGGTAGTGTTAGTATCACCGACACGTAGGATGTGTGGTGCGGCGGGAGTAGTTAGCACCGGCGCACCCTATATTTGATGTGCCAACGGTAAGTTTTTTTTTCTATAAGCTATTTTCTATTAGTGGTGTGATGTACCTCGCCTCTGCCAACGCGAAAGTAATCAAGACGATATTATCATTGTCGATGTATCGATGGTTTTTGACCTTTAGATTACAAGGTACTCCTTTAAATTTATTTTGGCTTTTTTCCTTATACCATCATCTAACAATATCCGGTCAAAAGCTAAAAACAAAGCCAAAAGCACCTTTAAATTTCTTTTGGCTTATATAAGTCAAAGTCCAAATGCAAAAAAAAGTCCAACCAAACAAACCCTAGCACGCAAGACGATAGTCTAACCGTCCACATATTAGCTGCAGGCCTCAAGTATTATCTCTTGAAACTCGAGTTATTAGCATAAAACTACCATTTTGAGAGCAAAATTTTAGAAAACTACCACGTTACGTTTTCGCAGCAAAAATCTACCACATTTCGAGTCAGTTTTCTCAAATCGTACTAAACACAAATTGATAACGAATTGACGGTGTTTCTGACATACATGGCCCACCTGTCAGGACTAAACTGATGAGCTGGACTGGGTCCCACTTGTCAGCCCAATTTAGAAAATTTGGATATTCTAAAATAAAAGAAGAAATATAATAAACAATTGTCTGAGATGAATAAATAAATATCTAAAAGAAATAAAAATATCTAGAAAAATAAAATAAATATCCCAGCCCGTACAACCCCAATCGCCGGCAGTCCTCCTTGTGATGGCGCCGCCGTCCGTCGTTGCGCCTCGAGGCCGTCCGCCGTCGCGCCACCGGGCCGGCCGTCGTCGCGCCACAAGGCCGCTCGCCGCCATAGGCCGGCCGCCGTCGCGACCCCCATGTGAGCCGTCGTCCGCCGTCGCGCCACCGGGCCGGCCGCCGTCACGCCACCAGATCGCCCGCCGTCGCGCCACCATGCCGGCCGTCGCCGCGCCCCAAGGCCGCTCCCCATCGCCGCCGGGCGGAGCTGCTGCTCCCCGTCGTGGCGGAGCTGTTGCTGCTTCCCGTCGTGGCGGAGCTGCTGCTTCTCCCCGTCGTGGCGGAGCCGCTGCTGCCCGTCGTGGCAGGCTCCGGAGAGCTACCACACGGGGCGAGCTCCGGGGCGGCGCGCCGGCCAAGGATGGGGCAGGGGAGGAGAGTCGGGAGGACCCGACGAAGGTAGGAGAAGACCTCTAGACTTTTTTGTGTTTTTATTGTTTTGTATATTTTTTAATTTTTTAATTGAGCTGATAGGTGGGACCCAATCCAGCTCATCAGTTTGGTTCTGACAGGTGGGCCACGTATGTCAGAAACACCGTCAATTAGTTATCGATTTGTGTTTAGTGCGATTTGAGAAAACTGACTCAAGATATGATAGATTTTTGCTGCAAAAATATAAAGTGCTAGTTTTCCAAAATTTTGTTCTCAAAGTGGTAGTTTTACGCTAACAACTCTTTGAAACTCAGTACTGTCGCCTGGTGACACGTAATCACCGGTCCGAGTAAATTACATTTTAGTAACATAATTGGGACAAGAATAACAGCTTAGTGCCACTTTTGCAATTTTTTGCGGACACATACCATTTTTGGAGCGAGACGTTACAAATAGATCATTTTTTTGGGTTAATCGCATTTTAAAAGCAAAACTAACATAATGGGCCTACCATTAAACGATGATATAGACCTAAGACCCACCTGTCATTTCTCTCGTCTTCTTCCCCTCTGTCTTCTCTCGTATCCTTCTTCTTCTGGAAACCGCTCTCCCTACCCCTCCCGACCTTTCCGAGCTCCGTCATTAGCGGACGATGTCTGCCTCGTTGCCCGCATCTCCCGTGTAGATGAAATTGAAGCCAGGCTTCCCTAATAGACACCATCGTCCATGCCATGTTTCTCGCGTGGTAGCCGCCGTTGATATCGCCTCCAACCTTTCCTGAGCTCGGCGACCTTCCCTTTGCATCCCTCGTGAGATCCTACTCCTTGTACTCCCTGTTTTCCCGCTCAAACTCCATAGTCGGTTGTCGTCAATCAGCATCGTCTGCCGCGTCACCGACAAGTTTTCGGTGACCTTTTACTAGTGGTGTTGCGTTATTTTGGTTCCCTTGGAACTCCGAGTCAAACGCGCCTGCCAGCGTAGCCCTGCATGCTCCCTTCCATGGCGCATCCTTGGACGTGGTTGGGACCTCAGGACCTCGGTAATCACACGGCGATGGCAGGACATATTAGGAGGGGCGGCGGGAAGTAGAAAGAGGGGGTAGTGTCAGGAGGTAGAAGGAGGGGTGCTAGTGGTGGAAGGTAGCATGAGGGATTGTCGGCGGCGTTGATTGATGAGGTGGACTGATACATTGCAAATGTATCTATAATTTTTCATGTTCCATGCTTGGTTTTATCCACTTTCTTGTGTTTTGTTCCAACTTTGGAGTACTTTTCATATGATTTCTTGGACTAACCTATTAACAAGATGCCATAGTGTCAGTTGCCTGTTTTCTGCTGTTTTTGGTTCTAGGAAGTCAGAAAATGAATATTCTCGGAATTGGACGGGACAAAAGCCAAAGTTACTATTTTCCCAGAAGACTCACGGAGCCAGAAGGAGAGCCGGAGGGGGGCCACAGGGTGGCCACACCACCCCTAGGCGCGGGTCCACCTAGGCCACGCCAGGGCATGGTGGGCCCTGCCGCCACCGACCTTGCCTCCTTCGCCTATAAGAGCCTCCTGATACCAAAACCCTAGATGGTCAATCAGAAATCCATGAAAAGTTCCGCAGCGCCGCCACCACCGAAGGGGAGATTCGGGGGACAGAAAGTCTCTGTTCCGGCACCCTGCCGGGACGGGGAAGTGCCCCCGGAGCCATCTCCATCGATCTCCACCACCATCTCCATCACCATTGCTGATTCCCGGTATGAGGAGGGAGTAGTTCTCTCTCGAGGCTAAGGGTTCTACCGGTAGCTATGTGTTCATCTCTCTCTCTATGCATGATCTTATTGAGATCATGAGCTTGTAATCTATAGATCTACCTTGCTACTCAAGTGCATTAATAGATCTCTGCTCTCCCCATGTGTGTGAAAGTGACAGCGTGCACACCATGGTGGCACTTAGGCTAGAGATTACAAATACTTGTTATAAGTTATATTTGGAGTTGGATGTCTTTATGAAATTGTGGTGTTTGTTGGAACCATCTAGTGCTCAAGGTGATAGTGTGGGGTTTTGTAGTTGGGAAGGCTTACTTTGAGGTGTGCTGTTATAGCCCTACCATGGATTAGAGTGTCCAACCGGAGAGTAGTTAAGAGTAGTATCATGAAAAGAATATATTTATATGAGAGTGTTCACTACTGAAAGTATGATCCCTAGGCCTTCTTTCTAAGAACTGAAACACCGTTTGCTATTAGATCTGTTACATGTTTGCTTACTTCCTTCTTTATTTCAGTTTGCCTTTAGTCTTTTCCACGCCATCAAGTTATTTTCTATCACCGTTACCACTTATAATTATACATACCACTTGTACGTTACTATCTCTTCACCGAACTAGTGCACCTATACACCTCATAAGTGTATTGGGTGTGTTGGGGACACAAGAGACTTCTTGTATCTTGATTGCAGGATTGCTTGAGAGGGAATACCTTTGACCACTTCCTCCCTGAGTTCGATAAACCTTGGGTGATCCACTTAAGGGAAAACTTGCTGCTATTTTACAAACCTCTGCACTTGGAGGCCCAACAACTGTCTACAAGAATAGAAGTGCGTAGACATCAAGCTATTTTCTAGCGCTGTTGCCGGGGACGTAATGTAAAAGGTACTCACATCTTCTGGTGTGAGTGCTCGAAGTTATTTCCTTTAGATTCTGCAATTTTGTCTTTTTGTTTCTTGTTTTCACTAGTTAGGCTTAATGAAAAACAACAACAAATTAGAGAGCTTTATAGTATTTATCTTGAGTTAGGACATGAAGTGTTTGAAGAAAAAATTAAAAAACCTATGAAACTTTATTTGCATGCTAATAGCAATGTTATTAGTATGAATTCTTTGAACACCATTATTGATAATGCTATGAAAAAGTCTAAGCTTGGGGAAGCTAGTTTTTATGAAAATGATCTTTTTAGTTCCCCAGCTTTGGAAGATATCTATTTTATTGCTTATGATGATACCAAACCTCCAATATATGATGATTACAATGATGAATATGATATTTTTAGTCCACATACTATTGAGGAGGAAATTAGTTATGATTACAATATGCCTCCTATATTTCATGATTATGGTGATGAAAATAATAATGATAGCTATTTTGTTGAATTTGCTCCCACTACAATTAATAAGAATGACTATGTTTATGTGGGGAGTATTAATTATTTTATGCATGTGGATCATGATAAGGATGTTTTATGTGATAGTTATATTATTAATTTTATTCATGTTGCTACTGAAAGTTATTATGAGAGAGGGAAACATGGTTTTATGCATCTCAATAATATTAAGTTTCCCCTCTTTATGTTGAAAGTCTTGAAGTTGCACCTGTTTTGCTTTTCTATGCTTGTTGCTTTGTGCTTTCATGACTTGTTTATTTACAAGATTCCTATGCATATGAAGTGGGTTAGACTTAAATGTGCTTTGAATTTGCTTCTTGATGCTCTCTTTTACTTAAATTCATATTTCTTATGTGAGCATCTTCTCAAACTATCATGCCTAACTTAAAGGCGTTAAAGAAAGGTACTTATTGGGAGATAAACCAAAAGTTTTATATGAGTCTTGGAAGTTATTACTTCAGTAATAACCTCTCCTTATCCTTTTTATTTGCTTTTTGTGCCAAGAGTAACCTCTAATGAGAGAAAAGTAATGATTGGGAAAGTTGTTGTCCCGAAACAGATTTCTGTTCTTCACCGTAAAAATTTGTGTAAAATCTCAGAATGTCTTTTTGAGGCGTGAATTTTTTTGCTTCTGCCCCAGGTTGTTATCTAACTTTCGTTAGTTCAACACTTTTCGATTTGAGCAACAGAAGGTCTTCGAACAAATTCGTCTTTACCTGCTGGTCTGTTTTGACAGATTTCTGCCATTTTCTGCATTTGCTTCTTATTGGTTCCTTTTTGAGTTCTTTTGGGGAATTGAGCTTTTTGAAGGAAGTGATACAGTAGCTAGTGTTCTAATGGAAGTTTATTTGGTGTTAGAACTGAACCTTAAGACCTATTATCTTGAGTGCACTAATGTTGCTAATAAAGATTGTGTGAAGTTTTGTATGAAGAAAAAAATTTCAGGTGTATGGAAGGAATGAGTAATGAGATGAAGGATGGACTAAATCTCAAGCTTGGGTATGCCACGCATGTCACCCCAAGAAATATCCAAGAAGTACAAGCGTCAAAGCTTGGGGATGCCCAAGGCATCCCCTTCTTCATCAATAAAAATCGCAGGTTTCTTCCAAATGCTTCATTTTTATTGTTTCATGCATAGTTGTGTCGTTCTTGGAGCGTCTTCTTTTTCATTTTCGTTTTGGTTTTTCGTTTGCTTTGTTTGCTTAGTTTTCTGAATAAATTGGTTGGACCCCCTCTTTCATACATTGGTTTTCAAATAGTCTGGTTTGGATTGGAAAAAGAGTAGGAAAGTTCATGCTTAAGTGGTAAAGAGAGCTTGTTTTTGACTGTGGCCCATGCTTTGTCATGCCATGCTTGATATTGTTTTAGCTTTATGCTTAGTATTCTTTGCTGTAGCATGACTTGTTATAAACAATTGAGATTGCTTAATGTGCCTTCGATGAATCATGCATTGTTTTAGCATATTAAAGCATAGTATAGTGGTATTCTCCTTTGATGCTTTATTTGGGTTGACTTGCCGCATTCTCACACCATGTTATGACTATCTCAAGTCACCTAAGCCTTTATGATCCTTTAGTTTTCAACTTGTAGTATAACTTTATGCTTTGATCAATGAAGTTTTGTCGCTCTGCATGATTATGGCCATTATTGCTCTCTTAATTTGTCGCTCCCAGTCTTTTGCTAGCCTCCACAACAAAGTATGAGTTCCACTCATGCATCCAACTCCTTAAACCAAGTTATTCCAAAGAGTCCACCATACCTACCTACTAGCTTATGCTATTCCAAGTATATTCATGCTTTTGTTTACCTTCCAAATTAAACTTGTTATGAGAAAACTAGTGATTAAAGCTCTCACGAACTTGATGGCACACTTTACTTTTCTTGCCCTTAATAAACTTGAACCATTGTGTCGTATATGTTGTATATGCTTGCACTTATTTGTTGGGAATTAGCAGAACCATGCTTTCATGGGGAACACTTTCAACATTGCACTTGGTACTTGTACCTAGTTGATATCATGCTCTTTTGTATATGGATGTCGTCGGTGTGAAATGAAAGGGGAGCTTGTAAGTCCATGGAGTTATATATATGTGTTACAGAAACGCCTGGGCCACTGGTCTAATCCATGCTGACATGGTGGAAACCTGCAGCGTAACCATAATGAGCTGTCTATGAAGCATTCTTCTTATAAAAAAAAGAGTCCTATATTGAGAAAAAAGAGAAAAGAAAAAAAAGATACTATGAAAAGAGGAAAGAGAGAAAAAAGCACCATATTCCCATGGTAAATAAGAAGAATGCTAAGATGCTCGTTGTCTGCTTTCCTTGTCATTTTGGATTCTTCCGTATCATCGGGCAAAGGGTACCCCGTTGGCGGTTCTCTATGATACACATGTACTTACAATGACAAGAATTTACCGGTGACTAAACTTGAGTAGCATGAGGAGCGGCCCTCGTATTCAAGGGACATGAGATTTCTAACTTATTCTTCGTCAAGCATGTACACCATAGTTTGTTCACTTTAACCTTAATCACTTCAAGATGCTTATGATAGGGGCAATGAGAGCTAAAAGCTATAAGTACCATAATTTTTGGAAGCTCTTTATGAGACTTGAATCCCTACTTCCTTCTATGAAGGCCTTTCTTCCACCATTATATTGAGTCTCCACCTTCTACCTTTATGCACCTACTTTGAGAGCATAGTGGCCATTCTTAGTTCTATGTGCATTGTCCCAAGACTAGTTGATTGATGCATAACTTGATATTGCTTGTTTTAAACTATTTGTATCTAGTCACTCTTCTGAACTTTGAAGGTGTCCTATGCATTTATATTGGCTACTATATGGGGGACAAGATGAATACTATTATGCTATGTTTTCTTTATGTGAAACAAACAAACGTCTTGCAAAGCATTGTTATTCATGAATCTTTTGTTTGTGCATTTTCATGTTGCATCATAGTTTCTTTGTCTTATTGCTAGAACTTTGTCTTTCATGTTATGATTGAAGTACTATGATCCTAGATTTGAATGCTTTACAAATACTTTGATCAAGTCTTTGATGGTGCATATCACCTCAAAAATTATTCTTTCTTTTTATCACTTACCTACTCGAGGACGAGCAGGAGTTAAGCTTGGGGATGTTGATACATTGCAAATGTATCTATAATTTTTGATGTTCCATGCTTGGTTTTATCCACTTTCTTGTGTTTTGTTCCAACTTTGGAGTTCTTTTCATATGATTTCTTGGACTAACCAATTAACAAGATGCCATAGTGTCAGTTGCCTGTTTTCTGCTGTTTTTGGTTCCAGGAAGTCAGAAAATGAATATTCTCGGAATTGGACGGGACAAAAGCCAAAGTTACTATTTTTCCGGAAGACTCATGGAGCCAAAAGGAGAGCCGAAGGGGGGCACAGGGTGGCCACACCACCCCTAGGCACGGGTCCACCTAGGCCACGCCAGGGCATGGTGTGGGCCCCCTGGCCGGCCACTGACCTTGCCTCCTTCGCCTATAAGAGCCTCCTGATACTAAAACCCTAGATGGTCAATCAGAAATCCACGAAAAGTTCCGCAGTGCCGCCGCCACCGAAGGGGAGATTCGGAGGATAGAAAGTCTCTATTCCGGCACCCTGCCGGGACGGGGAAGTGTCGCCGGAGCCATCTCCATCGATCTCCACCACCATCTCCATCACCATTGTTGATTCCCATAATGAGGAGGGAGTAGTTCTCTCTCAAGGCTAAGGGTTCTACCGGTAGCTATGTGTTCATCTCTCTATATGCATGATCTTATTGAGATCATGAGCTTGTAATCTATAGATCTACCTTGCTACTCAAGTGCATTAATAGATCTAAGCCAATCACTACCCTTCTCCGCGACCCCGCATGAAGACACGATCCTCCAGGACATTCCACACCTCTATTAAGCCCCATATAGGACCAACTATAACTCTGGTAGCCACCTGGAGACTCTATGAGCCGGTTGTGCCCTTGACAGGCCCCGTAAAGGAGCGGCTATACCTCCGGCAGCCCCTCATAGATAATCTAGACACCAGTATCACGGGGAACTAAGAGGTACCACCCATGTGCTGGATTCTCCACGAGAAATCAACAGCCTCACGATAAGGTCATTTGTCCATGCGAAAGGAAGAAAATCTAGCTAACTTCTCCGTCCTATTCCAAATCTCATGGTTAACGTGTAATATACGGCGCTAGAATCACTGATGTCATGAGTTGTTAATCCTATTTGTCCTGCAACTGAAATCTTAGGTTCCACTGCAATTCTTAATATTTATCATCACTTAGGATGATAATAGCATTTTATTTGTTTGGAAAATATTTATTTTCTATCTCTTTTAGAACATAGGTGATAACACACAATTTTCAAATACTTTCATAAAGACTCTTCAAAGGACATGAGCAAGTGGTGAACTTGCCTTGTGACTGCAAGGTCGTGAAGTCGGATACTTCCACTAGACCTTGAGCTCCGGTTTCTACAGAAGATCATTATTGCTCGGTAAGGACAATATTTAAAGAAGCAATATGCAATGCATAGTAATGTCCCGTAATGATTTATTATCTTTCTTCTTTGCGTGTTTTACCCCCCATGTATAAAGGTTTTATATTTCTTTTAATTAATAAAAGAAAAGTATTAATCAAGAACTATTAAGTTCGTATAAGTTTTATATCTAGTATTATTGTGATAACTAATATTATTCCAAGAGTTAAAAAACGGATTTATTTAATTGTTAACTCTTTTAAATATTTAACTAAAATTCCTTTGAGGAAATAAGACTTTACTTTTATCACGCTTGATTTACTTTTCAAAAATACAAACTAGTATTTTTCTATAATAGTACTCCCTTTTTGGATCTTAAAAATGAATTTTATTCAATTTTAAGTGTGTTGTATATTTTGATAAAATTCCAAAAGGAGTATGCACAATAATTATACTAGTTCTAAATTTAATTACCTAAAATTATCTCTATTAATATTTTTGAATAGAGGATACTTTTGTGAGTTCACTGGTATTTTATTTATATTTTAGGATTTTTTTATTTCTTAGAACCTTTTAAGTCCTAGCGGTATTTTGGTCTTTTGATAAATTATTTAGACTTTTCTTTTAAATATCTGGACCAGGCCCATTGGGCTGGCCCAGCCCCGACTCGGCCCACCTGGGTTGTTCAAACCCACTCCACTAAGGGGTACTAGACCCTACCGACACAGTACGCACCCCTCACATCTCTCGCTCTCTCGTGTTCTTCCTCGCCCCGCTGTGGCGTGGTGTCACCGGCACCATTGCCGCCTGATTACCGCCTCCCTGGGCCTCCCTGGCCACCGCCGTGGTGCATGGCGAGGTAATCGGCACCGCTCCATCGACTGGTCCTGTTCGATTCAGCTTTGGACCCCTCTCCTGTCCAGGTTGACTCCACCCTGAACCCTAGGGTTTGGTGGCTATCGGCGATGTGGTGTTGTGTCGTGGCTCTGGTGGCCTGTGGTGCCGCCGCTGCTGCACGTTTGGCTGTGGCCGCCGCCTCATGGCTCAACGTGGGTTGTAGCGCCCTCGGGTGCTCCCCGTGCCGCCGTGTGCGCTCGTCGACCCTTCTGCTTCCTCTTCTAAACTTCAGTGAGGACCAAGGGTAAGTTTATCTCTTTCTCCTCTGGTTCTCCCTTGCAACTCTATGGTTGCCTATGGTGAGGAATCCCTAATTAGGGTTCATCCCCTGTGTTGGGATTTGCCCCATTAGTGTTGTGATTACTGAGGCAGTGAACGATTTAGGAGTAATTGGTGGTGATTAGTCTATGCATAAGTACCATATATTGGTGGTCTTTGAAATTGTTGACAGTAGCTCTGTTAAATGCATCCTTCTATAATATTGATTTACTGTCACTTGAAAACTTTGAATGTTGTGACTCTGATCTATGCTATGACTGGATTTGTTCCCATTCTGGAACATATAGTTGGCAATCTTGTTCAAATACTACAGATGCATTCCTATTGATAGCTTCTTATGTAAAATAGAATGATTCCTAAATAATATGTTAGGAAAATGATTAAGTATTCTTTTGAAAGAAGTGGATTATGAAATCCCTGGTAGAATCTGCTTGATTAGGATGAATCCTTGTGAAACCTTCATTTGAATGGTACACAAGCTTGATCCAGATATTGGGCTATTTCTACTTGTACTCTATATTGTCTGGGAGTTTAAAAACTTTAATGGATCAATTATCCTATGGTATTCTTTAATTTTTACCCAAGCCTATGATGCTGGTATGAGGCTATGCTAGATAACAACTAAGGCTTTTTACCTATTGTTTATCTCTCATGTGTGCCTTGATAATCAGTTTAAGACCATGATTCTTATAGCTCTTAAGAAAATGATTTGACAGCCCATGCTGTGTAATATAGATCCTTAAGATGAAATATTTCTGAGGTGCTACCATCCATTGGATGTGCCCAGAAATTCCCACTTAAGGCTATTGTGTTGTTAACTGTAGAACATGTGTTAATATCCAAGATCAGTGATGCATAGGCTGAGATCTTGGTGTGGCTTGCAAAGATAGATTATTTGGGCTTTATTATATTTCTTCTATGATGGATACACCCCACTTGGGTTTTTTTGCGAACATCTTATATGAAATAACACATGCTTATCTAAGATTTAACTTGTGATGGTTTTGTATAAACTCACCACACAACTTGTTTGTTGGTGATGTGGTGGTGTTGCTTGATGTTGCTGGCTTGATATTGGTGACTTGATCTTGCCCTGCACCTCCTGGTGATGTTCTTGCTCCCCCTAGCTCATGTGATCTTGTACTTGTCCTTGTTATCCTCCTGCACCACCCCCTCCTTATGTCACCATTCTGTGGTGATTTGATGGTTGCTTTGGTAAGCAATCTGGTGGTTTGTTTGGGAAGTGGACATGCTCACTATGTTCTTGTCGTGTGCTTGAGAAGGTGGAGATAGAATGTGATCACTAGTAGATGTGTCACGGCTGAGTGTTCTTTTTGACTGCTTGGACTGTTGTTGCTATGTCGACAACACACAGCATGCAGTTAGATGACTAAGGTACCTTGCTGCTTGGCTATGTGTGGATCAGATCCAGTGAACTGACTTTCACTCTCTATCCTTTTACTGGTTACTGTCTTGGTGAAACTTGCCCCTCTCTACTTGGCTTATGATGTGGCATTGAAGTTATTTACTTGAAAAGAACAGATACTGCATATTGGTGAAACTTGCCCCTTTTAATTACTCAATGATGTAATAAGAACAGTGCACTTCACTATGATGTAATAAGAACAGTGCACTTCACTGTTTACCACTGAGAGTAAAAATAATCAACTAACCTTTTATTTCTATTTGAGTGGTTTATCCTATTTTGCAGGAACAAGATCTGGATGCTCAAGGTGTAGTATAGGAATAGATAGATAGTATATATTTTCATTGTAATCTCCTTCTTATTCTTTTGTAAAAAATCTTGTAAAGACATTCTTATATGTTAACAAAGTTTTATTTCATTAGATTCTATTCCTTGTAATATTCTGTCTTGGTGTATCTATCTCAATTTGTAATATTGTTATGGAATAAAGAAAAGAAATAAGAATTCATTTCTTATTTAAATTTCCTTGCCGTAAGTTCTTATTGTTGTTTAATATATCTATAATATAATCAAACAATATTAATACATCATTTTGGAAAACAATGTAATATTACTCACTTCCATTTTCCAAATATTTTCCAAATGTTTTAAATTTCAAATTTGAATTCAAATAATTTTCCCCCAAAACCCCTTAATGTCTAAAGGTCATGTCAAAATTTATAACAATCACTATAGAGAGCTATTCCTACCTCTAGATAGTAAAAGAAACTCTGATCTCTTTAGGGTATTTGTTTGGTGAAAACTTTACCCGGATTTTACAGATTAATGCATGCGTATGCGCAAATTCCTATTTCTACCCTTTGTTGGTTCCTAAATGCTCGGGTGTTACATTTACTTTGAAGATATTCTGATTTATAGCAAATCTTTAGAGGATCATTTGAATCATTTACGTTTTGTTTTCAATGCTTTGCGTGATGCACATTTGTTTGGTAATCTTGAGAAGTGCACCTTATGCACCGGTCGAGTTGCTTTTCTTGGCTATGTTGTTACAGCACAGGGTATTGAAGTTGATTCCGCCAAGATTGAAGCACTTTCTAGTTGGCCTCCCCCACAACGGTCACACAAGTGCGAAGTTTTCTTGGCCTCACTAGATTTTATAGGCGCTTTGTTAAATATTTTGGATCTATTACTACACCGTTGAATGAGCTTACAAAGAAATATGTTGCCTTTTGTATGGGGCGATGCACAATAGGATTCTTTCATGATACTGAAACATAGGTTAATACATGCTCCTTTACTCCATTTTCTAGTTTTACTAAAACTTTTGAACTTGAATGTGATGCTACTGGAATTGGGTTGGGAGGTGTGTTATTACAAGAGGGTAAACATGTTGCATATTTTAGTGAGAAACACAGTGGGGTTAGTTTGTAACTATTCTTCTTATGACAAAGAATTATATGTTATTGCTCGGACATTACAAACTTGGCAACATTATTTATGGCCTAAATAATTTGTTATACATTCTGATCATGAATCTTTGAAGCATATTCGTAGTCAAGCAAAACTGAATAAACGTCATGCTAAGTGGGTTGAATTCACTGAGTCTTTTCCTTATGTTATTAAACACAAGAAGGGTAAAGATAATGTTATTGCTGATGCTTTGTCGTGTCGTTATACCATGCTTTCACGACTAGACTACAGAAACTATAAAAGAAGAATATGTACATGATGTTGAATTCAAAGATATATTGCTAAATTGTACAGAAGGAAGAACTTGGAACAAATTCGTCATTAATGATGGATTTGTATTCCGTGCTAACAAGTTATGCATCCCAGATAGCTCCGTTCATCTTTTGTTATTACATGAGGCACATGGAGGAGGTTTGACAGGTCACTTTGGAGTGAAGAAGACAGAGGAAGTACTTGCTGCACACTTCTTTTGGCCACGGATGCGTAGATATGTTGAGAGATTTGTTGCTCGCTACAGTACATGTCAAAAAGCTAAGTCACGCCTTAATCCACATGGTTTATACATGCCTCTTCATGTTCCTAGTGTTGAGAATATTTCTATGGACTTTGTTTTGGCTTTGCCTTGAACACAAAAGGGGAGGGATATTATTTTTCTTGGTGTGGATCGATTTTCTAAAATGATACACTTTATTCCTTGTCAGAAGAGTGATAATTCTGCAGATGTTGCTAATTTATTCTTTCGTGATATTGTTCGTTTGCATGGTGTGCCAAATACTATTGTTTCTGATTGTGATACTAAATTTTTTAGCCACTTTTGGAGATGTTTGTGGGCTAAATTTGGAACTAAATTACTTTTCAGTACTACATGTCATCCTCAAACTGATGGGCAAACTGAAGTAGTTAATAGAACTTTGTCTACTATGCTAAGGGTTGTTTTAAAGAAGAACTTAAAAGAGTGGGAAGATTTTTTACCTCATATTGAATTTTCTTACAATCGTTTTGTACATTCTACCACTAAGTTGTGCCCTTTTGAGATTGTGTATGGTTTTGTCCCACGTGCACTCATTTATTTATATATTGCCACTTCCATCTTCGGTGCAAAATAAATATGATGCTACACAACATGCTGAACATATTTTGAAGTTGCATGCTACTACTAAAGATAATATTGAACGTATGAATGCTAAGCATAAACTTGCTAGTGATAAAGGTAGAAAGCATGTGGTGTTTGATGTTGGACTCTTGTTTGGTCGCATTTGCGCAAAGATCGTTTTCTTTATTTGCGCAAGTCTAAGTTAATGCCATGTGTGGTCATTTAAAAGTGTTAGACAGGGTAAATGATAATGCATACAAAATTGGGCTTCCTGTAGAGCTGGGTACGGTAAGTACCGCGATTAGTATTGCAGATTTGAAATCATACTTTGGTAAAGAAGATTAGGTTACATCGAGAATGACTTCAATTCAAGAAGGGGTAGATGATGATGACATATCTACTACTGATACAACCACTACACCTACAACATTACAAGGACCTCTCAGAAGAGCTCGTGCACGTCTACTTAATTATCAGGTACTTCCGATTCTAGAAACTCTTCCTAATGTACACGAGAATATGATGTTGGCTAAATCAGATGTGTTCATGTTACTTAGGAATTATAGACCTAGCAAGGAAAATGAGGATAATCAATGGAGCATGCTCATGTATGGAGACGACAACAAGCTTTAGAGGATTGAAGATGATGCCACAAGTGAAGATTTCAGAACTTTGAAGCCACTATAATGGGAGATGAAGAGATGGACAAAACCAAGATATTTCCACTTCATAAATTCGTCCATACACTCATATGGTGCCGCGTCACCTTTTATTTATGGGCCAAACCCATATATAGGCTGATTTTTTAGAGTCCGTATAAGTGGAGGAAACCGACTTAGGAAGGAGTTTCGACTGTCTATCCCAAGCCTAGCCGCATCCCCCTTCGTTCCTCCATATGTATGTCCATTAGGTCATTGTTTAGACTCAGATTTTGTTTAGACTAAAAGTTAGCCATCGTTGCAACTACGTCATAGGCTTGAGTGTCACAGAGGCCTCTTGTACTACACACCTATTCATAATCCCACATTTTCAACAAAGCTTTCATCTTAATCCGTAGTATCTTGATTGTAATATTAGTTCTCACTTGTTCTCGATTTCAGGTAGGAATTAAGATCCTCGCTGGTCAGGTTGATCATGCTTCTGCAAGATCGGTAACCTTAAGAAAATTGGCCTAGCGATTGCATTGGCGCTCGTGCTCGCACGCGTAGTCGGAACCTCAAGCCCGACCTCCACCCAAATCGACTATCACCATTTCATCGAAAGATCGGACACCTTTGCCCTATCATAACCCTAGGCGCCTTTGCTGCGCTCGCCAGCGTCAATTCCGCCGAGACATATTGTAACCGCCGATCTGTGAAAACCGCAATGCTGTTAGTATTTATAGTAGTATTTATAGACGTGCCAGGGAAAGCGACAAAACGACAAGAATATGAAGAGAGAAGACATGAAACCATATCAAAAAAGTTGCAGCGTCACGAACACGTTGCACACAGAAGAGGAAGATGAGCAGCCTACACACGTCGAATGAAAGGTGACCACATACACACACCATTATAGTTTCCTGCTCGTTTGAGATAGCGCGGCGAAACCCAGATGAACTTGAATCTGCAATCATAGCGAATATGTTCCACATGGAATATAGACATTTCCTCGTGTGTAATGTGTTTCACTAGCGCTGACGTTTTATAGTACGAGAACCGTGTGCGATATCATGCTCATGGTTTATTACTTTCTCGTCTGTGATGTGCACGTGAATTGGCATGCCTGGGCCACGGACAAACGGTGGATTTTCTGACCCGTAGGGGATCATTCGAACCGCACACGAAACACGACCTCCCTGTACAATGAACTTCGCATTTTTTAGTTGCATGTGCTCAGTCGACTAAGTATTAGAGACACTCTTAATTCTTATTTGAGCGAGAATAAGTTAGAGGTCAGCCAGGTCCTAATCCTTTGGATGTGCATCAAGGATGTACACAGTAAAAAAGGAAAACAAGAAAAAAACAAGAAGCGATTAGCCACTCGCAACAGCATTAAATAAACTTGTCGAGAACATTGCCGCAAGGTGCAAAACGCCATACTCACGACTCGCATGCAAACGATTTTGACGTGGACATCGTCACGCAAAAGAAACCGTATTCATGGGTCTTGATGTGAAGCATCTTCATCTCATCCATTATTTGACCCAAAGGCAGTGGCTTGTGTGCACGGTTCTGATGTAGACATCGCCACGTGACCCAAAACCATGCCAACGCAAAGCGCGATATCAGGTTCCATCTCCATTTTCCACTTCTGCCATCACTTGGCGGTCTAAAACTTGACATGTGTCATTGTGCACTACTAGAAAACAGGTTACCGTTGGCGTGCCCAATAGTCTTACTCCGGCGCACGGGCACACGCCAGTGGTATATGGGCGTGCTCGGGTATGGGTGGAGTCGACAGTTACCCTCGGCGCATGGAGAGAGAGGTCCGCCGGCGGTAGTGTCAGTATCACCGGCACGTAGGATGTGTGGTGCGGCGGGAGTAGTTAGCACCGGCGCACCCCATATTTGATGTGCCAACGGTAAGTTTTTTTTTCTATAAGCTATTTTCTATTAGTGGTGTGATGTACCTCGCCTCTGCCAACGCGAAAGTAATCAAGACGATATTATCATTGTCGATGTATCGATGGTTTTTGACCTTTAGCTTATAAGGTACTCATTTAAATTTATTTTGGCTTTTTTCCTTATACCATCATCTAACAATATCCGGTCAAAAGCTAAAAACAAAGCCAAAAGCACCTTTAAATTTCTTTTGGCTTATATAAGTCAAAGTCCAAATGCAAAAAAAAGTCCAACCAAACAAACCCTAGCACGCAAGACGATAGTCTAACCGTCCACATATTAGCTGCAGGCCTCAAGTATTATCTCTTGAAACTCGAGTTGTTAGCATAAAACTACCACTTTGAGAGCAAAATTTCAGAAAACTACCATGTTACGTTTTCGCAGCAAAAATCTACCACATTTCGAGCCAGTTTTCTCAATCGTACTAAACACAAATTGAAAACGAATTGACGGTGTTTCTGACATACGTGGCCCACCTGTCAGGACTAAACTGATGAGCTGGACTGGGTCCCACTTGTCAGCCCAATTTAGAAAATTTGGATATTCTAAAATAAAAGAAGAAATATAATAAACAATTGTCTGAGATGAATAAATAAATATCTAAAAGAAATAAAAATATCTAGAAAAATAAAATAAATATCCCAGCCCGTACAACCCCAATCGCCGGCAGTCCTCCTTGTGATGGCGCCGCCGTCCGTCGTTGCGCCTCGAGGCCGTCCGTCGTCGCGCCACCGGGCCGGCCGTCGTCGCGCCACAAGGCCGCTCGCCGCCATAGGCCGGCCGCCGTCGCGACCCCCATGTGAGCCGTCGTCCGCCGTCGCGCCACCGGGCCGGCCACCGTCGCGCCCCAAGGCCGCTCGCTGTCACGCCAGCAGATCGCCCGCCGTCGCGCCACCATGCCGGCCGCCGCCGCGCCCCAAGGCCGCTCCCCATCGCCGCCGGGCGGAGCTGCTGCTCCCCGTCGTGGCGGAGCTGCTGCTTCTCCCCGTCATGGCGGAGCTACTGCTGCTCGTGGCCACCGGGCGGAGCTGCTGCTGCTCCCCGTCGTGGCGGAGCTGCTGCTGCTCCTGGCCGCCGGGCGGAGCTGCTGCTGCTCCCCGTCGTGGCGGAGCCGCTGCTGCCCGTCATGGCAGGCTCCGGCGAGCTACCACACGGGGCGAGCTCCGGGGCGGCGCGCCTGCCAAGGATGGGGCAGGGGAGGAGGGTCGGGAGGACCCGACGAAGGTAGGAGAAGACCTCCAGACTTTTTTGTGTTTTTATTGTGTTGTATATTTTTAAATTTTTTAATTGAGCTGATAGGTGGGACCCAATCTAGCTCATCAGTTTGGTCCTGACAGGTGGGCCACGTATGTCAGAAACACCGTCAATTAGTTATCAATTTGTGTTTAGTGCGATTTGAGAAAACTGACTCAAGATATGGTAGATTTTTGCTGCGAAAACGTAAAGTGGTAGTTTTCCGAAATTTTGCTCTCAAAGTTGAAACTCAGTACTATCGCCTGGTGACACGTAATCACCGGTCCGAGTAAATTACATTTTAGTACCATAATTGGGGCAAGAATAACAGCTTAGTGCCACTTTTGCAAGTTTTTGCGAACACATACCATTTTTGGAGCGAGATGTTACAAATAGGTCGTTTTTTTGGGCTAATCGCATTTTAAAAGCAAAACTAACATAATGGGTCTACCATTAAACGATGATATAGACCCAAGGCCCACCTGTCATTTCTCCCGTCTTCTTCCCCTCTGTCTTCTCTCGTATCCTTCTTCTTCTGGAAACCGCTCTCCCTACCCCTCCCGACCTTTTCGAGCTCCGTCATTAGCTGACGATGTCTGCCTCGTTTCCCGCATCTCCCGTGTAGATGAAATTGAAGCCAGGCTTCCCTAATAGACACCACCGTCCATGCCATGTTTGTCGCGTGGTAGCCGCCATTGATATCTCCTCCAACCTTTCCTGAGCTCGGCGACCTTCCCTTTCCATCCCTCGTGAGATCCTACTCCTTGTACTCCCTGTTTTCCCGCTCAAACATCATAGTCAGTTGTCGTCAATCAGCATCGTCTGCCGCGTCACCGACAAGTTTCCGGTGACCTTTTACTAGTGGTGTTGCGTGCTTTTGGTTCCCTTGGAACTCCGAATCAAACGCGCCCGCCAGCGTAGCCCTGCATGCTCCCTTCCACGGCGCATCCTTGGACGTGGTCGGGACCTCAGGACCGCGGTAATCACACGGCGATGGCGGGACATATTAGGAGGGGCGACGGGAAGTAGAAAGAGGGGGTAGTGGTAGGAGGTAGAAGGAGGGGTGCTAGTGGTGCAAGGTAGCATGAGGGATTGTCGGCGGTGTTGATTGATGAGGTGGACTGATACATTGCAAATGTATCTATAATTTTTGATGTCCCATGCTTGGTTTTATCCACTTTCTTGTGTTTTGTTCCAACTTTGGAGTACTTTTCATATGATTTCTGGGACTAACCTATTAACAAGATGCCACAGTGCCAGTTGCCTATTTTCTGCTGTTTTTGGTTCCAGGAAGTCAGAAAATGAATATTCTCGGAATTGGACGGGACAAAAGACAAAGTTACTATTTTCCTGAAAGACTCATGGAGCCAGAAGGAGAGCCGAAGGGGGGGCCATAGGGTGGCCACACCACCCCTAGGAGCGGGTCCACCTAGGCCACGCCAGGGCATGGTGTGGGCCCCCTGGCCGGCCACCGACTTTGCCTCCTTCGCCTATAAGAGCCTCCTGATACCAAAACCCTAGATTGTCAATCAGAAATCCACGAAAAGTTCCGCAGCGCCGCCGCCGCCACCGAAGGGGAGATTTAGGGGACAGAAAGTCTCTGTTCCGGCACCCTGCCGGGACGGGGAAGTGCCCCCGGAGCCATCTCCATCGATCTCCACCACCATCTCCATCACCATTGCTGATTCCCATGATGAAGAGGGAGTAGTTCTCTCTCGAGGCTAAGGGTTATACCGGTAGCTATGTGTTCATCTCTCTCTATGCATGATCTTATTGAGATCATGAGCTTGTAATCTATAGATCTACCTTGCTACTCAAGTGCATTAATAGATCTCTGCTCTCCCCATGTGTGTGAAAGTGGCAGCGTGCACACCATGGTGGCACTTAGGCTAAAGATTACAAATACTTGTTATGAGTTATATTTGGAGTTGGATGTCTTTATGAAATTGTGATGTTTGTTGGAACCATCTAGTGCTTAAGGTGACAGTGTGGGGTTTTCTAGATGGGAAAGACTTACTTTGAGGTGTGCTGTTATAGCCATACCATGGATTAGAGTGTCCAACCGGAGAGTAGTTAAGAGTAGTATCATGAAAAGAATATATTTATATGAGAGTGTTCACTAGTGAAAGTATGATCCCTAGGCCTTGTTTCTAAGCACTGAAACACTGTTTGCTATTAGATCTGTTACATGTTTGTTTGCTTCCTTCTTTATTTCAGTTTGCCTTTAGTCTTTTCCATGCCATCAAGTTATTTTCTATCACCGTTACCACTTATAATTATCCATACCATTTGTACTTTACTATCTCTTCGCCGAACTAGTGCACCTATACACCTGACAAGTGTATTGGGTGTGTTGGGGACACAAGAGACTTCTTGTATCTTGATTGCAGGATTGCTTGAGAGGGAATACCTTTGACCACTTCCTCCCTAAGTTCGATAAACCTTGGGTGATCCACTTAAGGGAAAACTTGCTGTTGTTCTACAAACCTCTGCACTTGGAGGCCCAACAACTGTCTACAAGAATAGAAGTGCATAGACATCATGGACCTGGCCCCACATGTCATCCCCTCATATCTCTTATCCTTCTTCATGTACCTCATCTCTCTCATCAAACATTCATCGCCGCCAACAACTCCTCCTGCTACCTTCCGCCGCTAGCACCCCTCCTCCTATCTCCCGCCGACAAATCCAGAGTACAAGGAGGAGGAGGATCTCACTAGGGATGTAAAGGGAAGGTCAGGGAGCTCAGGAAAGGTTGGAGGCGACATCAACGATGGCTATCACGCGACAAAGATGGCATGGACGGTGGCGTCGATTAGGAAAGTTTGGCTTTAATTTCATATGCAGGGGAGATGCAGGCAACGAGGCGGAGGTCGTCGGCTTAACGATGAAGCTCGGAAAGGTCGGGAGGGATAGGGAGAGCGGTGGTCAGAAGAAGAAGAAGAAGAAGAAGGATACGATAGAAGAGAGAGAGAGAGAGAGAGAGAGAGAGAGAGAGAGAGAGAGAGAGAGGAGTAGGGAGTAGATGAGAGGGATGAACAGGTGGGCCCTAGGTCCATGTCATTGATTAATTGTGGGCCTATTATGTTAGTTTCGCTATTAAAACACAAATAGCCAAAAATGTGACCTATTTGTACCAGCTCGCCCTAAAAATAGTATGTATCCGCAAAAAATTGCAAAGTGGCACTAACATATTACCATAGCCCTAATTATGGAACTCCCTCCGACCCATATTAGTTGACTTGAATTTGTCTAGATTCAGATGTATCCGAATCTAGAAAAATTAAAGTCAACTAATATGGGTCGGAGGGAGTAGTAAAATGTAATTTACTCCACCGGTCCAGGTAGATATGCTCTCATAGGCATCTCCTTTGCTTCTTGATAAGGGTGTGAGCTTGCTTGGTCTCCGATAATGGGGGCAAACTCGAAACTGTTCACGCGAACGCACATATATCTCCTCTCCGTTTGGGACGGTGTGCATGCGTATAGTTAGGCCGACCTAGCTAGTTTAATCTTAATTTTGGAGCTTAGTAGGAGCTAGGGATGCTAGAGTGAGTGTCATCGAGGTTCTCCGCAACATCAAAAGCGACACACTGGTTAACTGTATTTTATCCCGTTCCTGGTCACATGCACGATGCTCATTGTCTTGTTAGGCACAAGAAAATGAGATGCTCCAAAAGGCATCTGCATTGCATCGGGTCGACCCAACCTGTTCGAGCGCGTCCGAACGTATTTGTGAGGACATGCGGGACGTGCGCGGTCTCCCAGCGGCACGACCTATCCAGACCGACGCGTCCGGCTCGGTCCATCCTTGCACTAAATTTGGGCAACGGTTACGTTGGCCTGTACAACGCGCGCGTGTCCTCCCTTATCCTCCCTTCACCTTTGGCGGTCCCATCGATGACACATAAACCACTCCACTTCTTCCTGAAAAACCCTCTCCCAAATTTCCACTAACGGGAGCGGGAGGAAAGGTGATGGATCTCGCCGCCATGGCCGATGCTACGCCCTTTGGCGTTCCCGCCACCAAGAAGCGCGGCCGGCCGAAGAAGTTTGGCAAGGACCTGACGGCGGAGGAGCGGAAAGCCGAGTCGGATAAGCGCGCTGGCCGGCGGGTAGCGGTGAGAGCTAGACTCGTCGTAGCCAGGCTCGAGAAGGAGCGCCGAGAGGACAACGAGCGCTTCCTCGCCGTGCAGAACAGGGTCAACACCAACGAGCTGGCAGTGAATGCCGCTAAGCACGCCGTCAACATGATGAAGTATGAGGCGCTGACCGCCGCTTTCGGTGGCACCATGGCCTTCGATGCCGGTGCCGTCACTATTCCCGGCATGTCCATGGCCGGCGCATCCTCTACCAGCTCCGTCACTTCCACGCCTTGCGGCCGGCCACCGGGTCAGCCCAGGACGCCAGGCCCACACACGCCTTCGCTTGGAGGCCACACTAGGATCGTCTCTCCCGATTAGTCCATCCCCACACGGCATCGTCGAAGGCGGGAGAGCCCGCCATCGACCTCAACCGCACTCCAACGACCGCGGACACAACCCTGGAGGCATCGAAAAAGCGGCGGTCCATCTCCGCCGCGGACATGCCGGTCCCAGTCAACCTGTTCGGCCAAATGTCTGAGGAGCCGCCGACCACCGACGGCACGGTATGGTCGCGACATTTCTTTGCATTTGCCAGTATACTGCTCCCGCCTCTTTATCATTGCCAAATTGGGTGAAGGATTTCATGGCCAACAATGTCGAGGACACCATGCATGGCATGATCAATGAGGGTGGTGACGACTATGGCGACGACGGAGAGACCTAGCAAGACACTCAACAAAATTCCTACAACATTGCAGATGAGTCATTGTTTGGAAACAATGGCACTTCCATGGGCGAGGGGGTCATAGCCGTGTCATTGGCCGCTTCACTTTCGGCGTCACTTGTCGACATCAAGAATTTGAGCCAACGACCCTTGAACTACACCACCGATGAGGACAAGATCCTATGCAAGGCATGGATGGAGATTTGACAATATCCACTATGCGGCGCCGAGCAAAAGGACTTTGCCTATTGGAAAAAGTTAGGCAAGTTCTTCCATGAGCATAGAAAATTCAGGAAGGATGCCTTCTATAGCGATCGAAATGATCTCTCCCTCTCCAAGCGATGGGGCACCATCCATACCAAGTGTAGCAAGTTCCAAGGCTCCTACGAGATGGTGATGACAAGGAAAATAAGTGGCATGATGCCGGTTGACATGGTAAAACCTCTTCCTCTCTTTGTCGATGTTTTGCATATGCATTAAGCCATTATTGACATCCATATGTGCATGTCACGAAAGCAATGGAGAACTTTAAGAAGGTGAATGATAACAAGGCCTTCACGTTGTCCCATTGTTTTGGTGAAACACACAATCTAACCAAAATAAATAAATATTCAAGGTGAAACACACAATTTATTATTTTGGTATAAATCATTGTATCAAGATGTCTATTTTAGGAGACTTTGAGAGAGGCAGCTGGAGGCGATCCGAAAATCCATCTAGGGTTCCATCCCCCGTCGGCGACACCACCGGTCCTCTTGGTCTCCGGTGATCTTAGGGCCTTGGAGGCGTGGAGGCCCACGGCCTCTCCTTGGCGGAAGGTTTTTGTTCTATTAGACTGTTTTTAGTGTCTTTTCGAGATGGTGAGGCGGCGGCTCCATCCTGAAGTCAGAATAAGGTTCTCACCGCCTTATCCTTGCTCCAGTGGTGTGTCTAGCGCTGGCGGAAGGTGCATGGAGTCATGTGTCCGGCGGATCTCATGGGATCCCATCTTTTTTTGTTCGTCGGTGTGGTTTCAGGTCAGTCTCTCCCGGTCTACGATTTTCATCATTGGTGAGGGTTTCTGCTCTAGTGCATTGGTCCTTTGGGATCAGTACTTGTAATATACTCCCTCTGTTTCATATTACTCCGCACCTTTGACCAAGTCAAAGTCAATATTTGTAATATTTAAGCAAGTATAATATATAAAACATCGATATCTACAATATCAAACGTATATACTAGGAAAGTATATTTCATTATGTTTCTAATAGTATTAATTAAATTTTGTAAATGATTATAATTTTAAATTTATAGTTGGCCAAACTTGATAACATTGACTTTGTCTAAACTTAATATATGCTGAGCAATATGAAATAGAGGGAGTACATCATTTCCTACAACCATAGTTTTTTCAGCATTTTTTGAAAAAATTAATTTGATTTTCTATATTTTTTGGACATAAACAGATCCCTAGAGCTCGGCCCTGCACTTGGTGCAGCCATAAGAGGGAGTACCATTTAAATAAGATTATGCAATCGGGAGTTGAATAAACATAATTTTTATTATGTATAGTTGATAGTATGTTAATTATTATACCATGTACATTATAATTGTTTATTAGTTATATTTTAGTAAAATAGGGGATGTATTTTAGAGTTTTGCAGAGGGCCCATATTTTGTCGGCCCGGCTCCGATGATTATATGAGGCAAAAATCATAGAAATAACCTAATTAAAAAATGATCACACGAAATAACCTACTTTGTCGAAGAATTCCCGATCTGACCTTTTTCATGGCGCTTTACTAGAAAGCGCCATGGTCAGTAGCACGACGCTCCCGCCGAAAGCGCCATGGTAGTATAATGCCCTTTCCAAAAACGCCATGCCCCGTCCGACGTGGCAGTCAACGTGGACCACGTGGGCCCGATTTTAATGTTTGGCGCTTTTGCATGGGGCGCCATGCTACCTAGCATGACGTTTTTGCAGAGGGCGCCATGCCCCTTTAACTAGGAACGACGCGAGCGCCCACCCCGACCCCTCCCAGTTATCCCCTCCCAGCGCCATACCCCCGAGCAACAGACCATGGCGGCGGCGGCTCCCCTCCACACACCCCCCCTCAAATCCACACTCTAAACCCACGGATCTGAGGTGATTTCTGGTGGATTTTCTTCCTCTCCCCTCACTTGAGGTATTCTCCTTTAATTTTTCTTGTTCTATTGGTTGGAATCCTCACATGGTCCTCTTCCTCCTAACCCTAGTTGTTTGGAGAAATCAGTGTGGTGGCATTATAGTTTGTTAATGTTAGTTAGTAAATGAGTGAAATTTCTTAGTTAGGGTTAGTAAAATTTATTTGGCATGTATATGGTAGAATGGTGTATCCATATTGTGGTTTTTGTAGATGGGAATATATGAATGTATGGAGTAGATTGGCATAGATGGACATATGTTGATTATAGATTGGCCTAGATGGACATATGTTGATTATAGATTGGCATATATGGACTATAGATGGGCATACATTGATTATATATTGGCATAGATGGGTATGTATTCATATATGGAGTGTTTGGCATAGATGGGCATATATTCATATATGGGCATAGATTGGCATAGATTTTGTTTGTTTATATAGATTCTATGTATATTTGTGCTGGATTAGAGAATATGCATAACTTAAATTATTCACTCCTCTCGTTGGTCACATATGTAGGATGGAACAACAATGTATTTGAATGGCCATTATGACCAACGACACCGTGGACGTACATTGCGGAGAAGAAACATGTCTTTAAGTGGCTGCACCTTAGGTCCAAAGAGGTGCATAGCAAGAAAATGTCATATGATGAGCGCTACACTCCATACGTTGAGCGGACTGGACTTCTCCCCTTCGTCCAGCCTGTATCTCGTTCGACGCCGCATATGAACCCATGTTTGATCACAACGCTTGTTGATAGATGGAGACCGGAGACACACAGTTTTCACCTCCCTTGTGGTGAGATGACGGTGACTTTGCAGGATATCTCCATGATATTTGTGCTTCCCATCAAAGGACCGCCCGTGTGTATGAGCTCAGATTCAGATAACTGGCGTGAAGTGATGATTGGCCTAATTGGTAAGGCGCCAATGCGAGAGAAGATGTCTGTCGGTGCTACTTACAAATGGATCCAAGAAAATTTTAAGAAATGCCCTGAGCATGCTGATGAGGAGGTAATCCAGATGTATGCCCGTGCATACTTATGGTATGTCATAAGTAGAACTCTTTTCTCGGATGGCACGGGAAGGATCGCGTCCTTCATGTGTCTCACTCTCTTTGCGGAATGGGGCTATATGCATAGCTGGGGTTCAGCGGCACTCGCTTACTTGTACCGACAGGTAATGAACCATACATATTTTATTCTTCTACTACATATGTTTGCTCACCTAGATACTTACCTATGCTTTCTCCATATGCAGCTGGACGAGGCATGTTGTAGGACCGGAAAAGGAGCAAGTATTGGTGGACCTATGGTTCTACTAACGATATGGTCATGGTTGCGCATACCAGTTGGTCGGCCCATTCTGATGAAGGAAAAACCATGGGATGATCATGGCAATAGCCGTCTCCGCGCGCCTACATGGGCGTACTTGTGGGATAATACCGAAGTTTTCCATGGTGAATCCGAGGAATGCTACTTGCGGTACACCAACCAACTGGACTTGCTAACCCCGGAGAAGGCAAGGGAGATGGTACAATGTCGGCCTCTTGCAGGAGCAGTAACCATTGCGTAGCCATACCTTATAGGACAGTCCGCCATGTTGCACACCTCTCCTTGTGCTACCTCCATGCTCATTCACTTGGTAAATCAGTTCTTGGTTGTCAAAACATTCAACCGTTTGTGTATCACCTTTCTTTGATTGATATTCCAACCAATTATCAACCAATGGTGGGTACTCATACTTTTTTTTTCTTGTTATCCCCAGCGATTTGCTTATCCGTTTCATCACTATACTTTAGAAAGTATTCATTCAACTTCTGAAATGTGTACTCTGCTATGGAAGTCACGGGCAATTGACGTACACCTTTAAGTACTTTGTTGAAGCATTCTGCCATGTTGCTGGTGGAATCACCGTATCTCTTGCCGCCATAATCATAAGCCCTTGCCCACTTCGTCCTTTCATTAAGGTTCCTTCTGAGAAACTCTTTTCCACCATCATTTGTGAGACAATACAATCTATCATATAATTTTTTTAAATGCCGAGCGGTGAAGGCAAGACAACAATCTTGTAGATCGTCGGCATGCTCCTTGTTGCCACATGCTCTATAGAAGTTGGACACGAAATGCCTCATGCACCATCGATGGTGGATACGAGCACACCCGGGAATGTCCTTCTCAACTGCGTTGATTATTCCTTGATGGTGATCTGAGATGATGCAAACCTCTCTATCAGGTTCTATAACCTTGGTCCTCAATATATGAAAAAACCACTCCCAGTTGTCGTTGTTCTCCACCGAAACCAAGGCAAAAGCCAAAGGCAAAACCCGGTTGTTTGCGTCGTGGCATATGGCAGTCAATAGTGTGCCCTTAAACTTGCCGGTCAAAAATGTGCCATCCACGGACATAACAGACCGACAATGCTTGAATCCCCTAATGCATGGTCCGAATGTCCAAAATGCATGGCCAAATACTCGAACAGTGGCACCATTGTACAACCTAGTCACCGACCCAAGTGGCTCCACCACATGATACATTCCTGGGTTCCTTGCGGCCATCGCTCCTAACAACCTATGGAGGCGGTTGTATGCTTCTTCCCAATCACCATACAACATCTTAAATGCGGCTTGTTTGTCCTTCCACGCCTTACCATACTTCACTTTATAACCGAATACTTCTTTAACCAAATCTATGCCACCCTTAATAGTATATGTTGGGAGAGACCTTATGTTATTTGCAACTCTATACGCGATGAAATCGGAGGTTAGCTGACGATGGTCATCCTTGACAACTTTGCCATCTTTGATAAAATTGTCATCGCACATATGAATGGACTGACAACTTACAATGGTCCATTATGGCCCGCCCCTCAATGGCCGTGCACGCACAACCCATGGACATCCTTGCTTCTCACACTTGACTTTGTAACGCACCTTAGTGTCTGAGTGAGCCACCTTGTACGGTCGATGGTACTTCACCGCGTAGTCCTTGATCCACATCTGAAATTCCAACAAGCTATCAAACTTCACCCCAGGATTTATCTCATACTATTTCGGGTTCACGTCCTTTTTAGAAGGTGCTCATGGCTCGAGCACTCGACTAATTCCATCGTCAACTTGGGCCTCATCCACCAGGCTAACATCACGGAACAATGAAGGTCGATGATCACGACCTACTACCTTTTTATGAGCTTCGGCGAATTTAACCGTTAGACCATCCACATCTTCATCTGGTCCTTCATCCTCGGAGTCCGATGTATGACACTGTAAATAAGGGAGATCATGGTCCATGTCCTCCTCATTGCAATTTGCCTCCACATCTCCTACTTCATTGTCACGAAGGCCATGCTCTACTTCATCACCCTCAAGGTCATCATCCTCCATTTGGGGTGCTTCATAATTCTCATTGCAAACGGGACTCATGGGAGGTTGGCTCATTGTTGTGTCAACGTAGGTTGGCTCTACGCGGACCAGGCTCAAGGGAGGTTGGCTCATTGTTGTCTCATACACATGTGGCTCACCTTGAGCCGGGCTCATGGAAGCATGCCGGTTCAAGTCAATTTGCAACCGAGCCCCAACCTTTCTTGTGGCAAATATCTCAAGTGACTTATCTTCAGATTCCTCAACCATATCCTTATATGCACTCCAATTCAACTCGGAGTTGATAGGCATTACCTTTAATCTATTGTGATGGCCAAACCCGGCATTATACCTTCCAACCAACTCATACGCATCACTAGGATCCATGCATTTCAAATCATTCCTAACTCTTTCCACAATCTCGGCATAGGTAGGACTAGTGGCAAACACCATAACTACCTCCTCCGGGTCACACTCGGCATTGCCTTTCAAAAATACGGCCTTGTCCACATGATCAACATTAACGATTCTTGCCATCTAAAAAACATTGACAACAACTATTACACATCAAAGGGAATTATATTACCACAAACAACCATAGCAACCTACTAAAACAAGTCATACCACTTTGCTACTTCTAACATACAGATCCTATCCCTAAGCTACAAATCTAATTACTAGAAGCAAAAACACCAACCCTAGGTAGGGTTAGGGTTTCAGAATTTTTGCTAAAAAAGAACCAAATTTCATAGATCTATTTGGACCAAACCAAGGAGATCAGGAGAGATTACCTCTTGAGGCAAGAGGGAGTCGAAATCCACGGAGAAAAGCAATAGATTTGAAGGGATTTGAGTAGGTGCAGAGCTGGGGGCGAGAGAGAGAGGGGCACGGTCGGGGACGAACAGGTGAGTGGTAGTGACTGGCTCGCGTCGTTCCCAGTTAAAGGGGCATGGCGCCCTAGGCAAAAATGTCATGCTAGGTAGCATGGCGCCCCACACAAAAGCGCCAAACATTAAAATCATGCCCACGTGGTCCACGTTGACTGCCACGTCGGATGGGGCCTGGCGTTTTTGGAAAGGGTGTTATGCTACCATGGCGCTTTCGGTGGGAGCGTCGTGCTACCGACCATGGTGCCTTCTGGTAAAGCTCCATGGAAAAGGTCAGATCGGAAATTCTTCGATAAAGTAGGTTATTTCGTGTGATCATTTTTTAATTAGGTTATTTCTGTGATTTTTGCCATTATATGATCCCTGCGAACGTATGTCTGCCCTCTCATGCATGCCATCCTAGCTATCATATCCAACATGATCTAGCTTACAGATCCAGTAGCATCTAGCTTAGGTAAGTCCATGTGCATGCCTCACCGATGAGAAGGTATAGGGCCGGGGTTTGCTCGGGATCAAGCCCTGATGAGCTATCTGGTAAAGTCCCTAGATCAAGACCTCTTGGCTCAGATGATAGGACTGCAACATTCTCATCAGATATGGTTAATAATCCAGAGTCTTTTTGCTTCCCAATCTCGAGCCCATGTGAACTTTCTGCGCGGTGCGCTGATCAACACGAAGAAGCAAGACATGATAGCTCGGCAATATATTGCCACCATGCAGGGGTTCGTTCAAGAACTAGCAGCTGCCGGGAAAATAGTGGATCAGGATGAACTCAAGGGCCACATCCTTGGCGGCCTGGATGATGATCGCTATACACCATTTGTTACCTCGATTAATGCAAATCCTACCACCACCTGCGTTGATATGTGTTCGCAGCTTCAGGCGTTTGATGATCGCCAGACTTCACTGTCCCAATCTGGCCAAAGCACCACCGTTTTTCAGAGAAGTGCTAATACTGCTGCGCGTGGTGGTGGCGATGCACCTCAGCGCCGCGATAACAGTGTCCCTCCTCGACGTGATGATTACTCCCGACGTGATGACCGTGATGGCTACAATCGCCGTGACGACAGATATGGCGGTGGTGGTAATTACCGCCGCGATGACAGAGACATGAGGGATGATAGACAGTACCGTGATGACAGACAGTATCGAGATCGTCGTGATGATAGAGGATACAATCGCCGTGATGATAGAGATGTGCAGCGTCGTGATGGAGGTGGCCGTGGCCGTGGACGGACACCCACTCGTTTGTCGATACTACCTGCCAGATTTGCACAAAATATGGGCACCCTGCACGTGACTGTTGGTGGCGCTATTCTGATCGTGATGATGAGGACGAAGATCGCTCTCGCAATGAGAAGGGTGCATATGGAGTGGACACCAATTGGTATATGGACACTGGCGCCACTGATCACATCATAGGACAATTAAACAAGCTTCACACTCATGACAATTATAAGGGCCGCGATCAAGTCCACAATGCAAGTGGCACAGGTATGGCAATACAGCATATTGGTCATTCAACATTACATACCCCTCATAGTTCTTTGCATCTGAATAATATTCTTCATGTTCCTTGTGCCACTAAAAATCTATTATCAGCTCATAGAATTACCCTAGACAATAATGCCTTTATTGAAATTCACCCATTTTTCTTTTTGATCAAGGATCAGGCCACCAAGAAAATTCTCTTTAAGGGTCCCTGTCATGACGGCCTCTACCCTCTTGTGCCTATCTCCAGTATGGACGAACCCCACAAGCACGCCTTCATCACCATCAAGCCGTCTTCATCCACATGGCATCGTTGTCTAGGGCATCCATCTTCCTTTATTGTTCAACAAGTGCTTAGGAAAAACAATTTAGCTTACACTCCTGAAATAAATCCCTATGTGTGTGATCCTTGTCAGCAAGCAAAAAGTCATCAATTACCATATCCTGTTTCCACTAGTGTGTCTACTGTTCCTTTGGAACAAGTGTTTTCTGATGTATGGGGTCCTGCTCCATCCTCTGTTGGAAAACATCACTACTATGTAAGTTTTATTGATGACTATAGTAAATTTACATGGATCTATTTGCTGAAAAAGAGATGTGCTGTTTATCAAGTTTTCCTTAATTTTCAGCAACTTGTTGAACGCAAATTCAATAGAAAGATAGTCACTATGCAAACTGATTGGGGTGGTGAATATGAAAAACTCCACATTTTCTTTCAAAAAGTAGTCATTACGCATCATGTCTCTTGTCCACATGCTCATCAACAAAATGGTTCGGCCGAACGCAAGCATAGACATATTGTAGAAGTTGGTCTTGCTCTTCTTGCAAATGCTTCTATGCCTCTTAAGTTCTGGGATGAAGCTTTTCTTACTGCCACTTTCCTCATAAATTTGCTACCCACTAAAGTTCTTGATCTTGTGTCTCCTGCTGAAAAATCACTTGATGTCAAGCCCAAACTATGATGCTCTTCGCATTTTTGGTTGTGCTTGTTGGCCCAACCTTCGCCCATACAATAGACACAAACTCTCTTTTCGATCAAAACAATGTGTTTTTCTTAGCTATAGCCCTCTTCACAAAGGTGTCAAGTGCCTTGATGTTTCCACCGGTCTCATTTATATTTCTCGTGATGTAGTATTTGATGAGAACATTTTTCCGTTCAAATCCCTTCATCCAAATGCCGGTGCACAACTTAGAGCTGAAATTCTTTTGTTTTCTGACATCTTGCCATCATCACATGCACATGAGGGAGTAACTGTTGATGATCATATGCATATTGTTCCTGTTACTGATGTTTTTCAAGTGTCTGGAGATAGTACAACAAATGCAGGTCTTAATTCTGAAGATTCTGGTGAAAATTCTGCTCAAAATGATGCACAAGTGAGGAATCTGCATGCAAATCCAGTCAGCCCAAATCCCTGTGCTGATTCTCCTGCCAGACGATATGCATCGGATCCGTAGCCCAGATCCTTCTCGTCTGGCGTGCCTGCCTCTAGCCGCTCTCTGCCAGCCACGTCGTCGTCAGGTGCCGACAGTGCGGGGGACCGCGCACATGCGCCTGTGGACGGGACTGGCGCGCACACGCCTGCTCCGTCGCCCGCGCGGGGGAACACTATGTCACCCCCTGCACGCCATCATGACCCGGCCGACAGCGACAGTGCAGGGACCGACGACGATAATGCGGGGGCCCAGGAATCTCCACTAGTAAACGACAATGGTGCTGAAAACAATGCTGCTGATATTGATTCTGATGCAGATATATCTCCTGCTGGTTCTGTTGCATCAAATATAGATTCTGATGGCGATTCTTCACCTGAACCACCGCGGCCTCGTACCAGGCTTCAAGGAGGTATCCGCAAACCTCGTCAATATACTGATGGTACTATTCGGTATGGCATGTTCTCTTCCACAGGTGAACCTGATAATCTGGCAGAGGCACTTGGAGATGAAAAATGGAGACAAGCAATGAAAGAAGAACATACAACATTAATGCAGAACAAGACCTGGCACTTAGTACCTCCTAACTCCACTAAGAATCTTATTGATTGCAAGTGGGTTTATAGAGTCAAGAAACATGCAGATGGCACAGTTGAACGGTACAAGGATCGCTTGGTTGCAAAAGGGTTCAAACAGAGATATGGTCTTGATTATGAAGATACCTTTAGTCCTGTTGTTAAAGCAGCAACTGTTCGTCTTATTCTTTCTATTGAAGTGTCTAGGGTATGGAGTCTTCGACAGCTAGATGTTAAGAACGCGTTTCTTCATGGCGTTCTGGAGGAGGAAGTATATATGAAGCAACCACCTGGGTATGAAGATCCTCGCTTTCCGCATTATATTTGCAAACTTGATAAATCTCTTTATGGTCTAAAACAAGCTCCACGAGCATGGTATTCTCGCTTGAGCTCTAAATTACAAGAACTTGGATTCACAGCATCCAAAGCAGACACATCACTATTTCTGTTCAGCAGACCGGATGTTACTATATTTATCCTTGTTTATGTTGATGATATCATTGTGGCAAGTTCATCTGATGTGGCAACTAATGCTCTCTTAAGGAAGTTGAATCATGATTTTGCACTCAAGGATCTTGGTGATTTGCACTTCTTCCTGGGCATTGAGGTAAAGAAGAGTTCAAATGGTGTCGTCTTAACACAAGATAAATATGCAATGGATCTACTCAAGAAAGTTGGCATGCTACAATGTACTACTTGTACTACACCTTTGTCAATCACATAGAAATTATCATTGACAGATGGAGAACCACTTGGTGCAGAGGATAGTACTAATTATAGAAGTATAGTTGGAGCATTGCAGTATTTGACACTAACAAGACCTGATTTGGCCTTTTCAGTGAACAAAGTATGTCAGTATCTTCATGCTCCTACCACTGTGCATTGGACAGCAGTGAAACGCATATTAAGGTATATTCGAGGTACAATGAAAGCTGGACTCACTTTTAAGAGATCTAGATCCTCTCTTCTTAGTGCTTTCTCAGATGCAGACTAGGCAGGATGTCTTGATGATAGACGGTCTACTGGATTTGCTATATTCTTTGGTCCAAGCTTGGTATCATGGAGTGCCAGGAAACAAGCTACTGTGTCAAGATCAAGTACTGAGGCAGAATATAAAGCTATTGCAAATGCAACAGCTGAATTGATCTGGGTTAGAAGCCATGGCTCGTGAGTTGGGAGTCATACTCTATCAGAAACCAATTCTTTGGTGTGACAATCTTGGTGCTACTTATTTGTCTGCAAATCCAATATTTCATGCCAGGACTAAACATATAGAGATTGATTA
This sequence comes from Avena insularis, assembly GCA_023614405.1. NCBI lineage: Eukaryota > Viridiplantae > Streptophyta > Magnoliopsida > Poales > Poaceae > Avena > Avena insularis. The sequence continues at coordinate 490,982,585 of CM042692.1, read as the reverse complement.
TCACTTTGTTCGTGAGAGGGTTAGTAGTAAACTTCTTGACATCAAATTCATTGCCTCCAAGAAACTAAGCTCTCTGACATTACTACCTTCCTTGCCTCGTCTCTCCTCCCACCTACTCTAAGAACCTTTGTTTACAAACTTGCTGAAGGCACGTCAGGAGGCATTCTCACGGCCTGGAATGACTCCATCCTTTAGCTCATCAGTCACTCGATCGATGAGTACTCGGTTACTACCACTTTCTCCTTCCGCGCTGACAACCTTGTCTTCTCCATTATAAATGTTTATGCCCCTTGCATCCACACGTTGAAGCCCACCTTCCTTGCTTCCCTGGAAAATATTGTTACAAGCATTTCCCATCCCCTTGCCCTCATGGGGGATTTCAACCTTGTTCGGAAACCACATGAAAAATCCTCAGATAATTTCAATGCTACGGAAGCCACTTGGTTCAATGATTTCATCAACACCACCACCTTGATCGAGCCCCCCTTGCTTGATAGACAGTTTACCTGGTCTAATCAGCAAGACCCTCCGATCTTAGCTCGTCTCGACCGCATGTTGGTCAATACAAATTGGAGCACCACTCTTCCAAACTCCACCCTCACCTCTGCTGCCCGGCCAACTTCGGATCATGTTCCCCTCTACCTAGAAGCTTTGTCCAAGGTGCCCCGCAGCACCATCTTTCGTATGGAAAATTCTTGGCTATCTCACTCTACCTTCCTGCCTCTTGTCTCTTAGAACTGGCAAAGCATCGGCCCACAGCACGATCATTTATCCTGTGTTAGTAAACTATGTCTGAAACTAAAATGCATTAGATCGGCTGCCAAAACCTGGGCTCGGTCTTGCCGCCTCCCTTCTATTTACCTGGCAAACTGCCGCACGGTCATCTCCCTTCTGGATCGCCTGGAGGAGATTCGCACTCTCTCTTACCTTGAATCCAGGCTCCGCTCCCTTGCAAAAAATAATCTCAGTAGGATGAATAATGAAAAAGCTACCTATTGGCGCCAGTGGGCAAAAATTAAACATTGTGTCCTTGGCAACGACAACTCCAAATACTTCCACCTCTGTGCCTCCGGGCGTCTTAGAAAAAACCAGATAAAAACCCTTGATGATGATGATGGGAACACAATTTTCTCTCACGAGGCAAAAGCCTCCATTCTCCATAATTTCTTTAAAAATCTCCTTGGACAACCTCTCGCCTCCTCTGATGGCCTTGACCTCCACACTCTGCTTTCCTCCACCTCCCTCACTCCTTCCCAAGCTGAATCGCTCACCAGGCCTTTCACTATGGACGAGCTCAAAGCGGCGGTGTTTTCTATGGATGAAAACTCCAGCCCCGGGCCGGATGGCTTTGGCCCTGCCTTCTACAAACGGAATTGGGAACTTGTCAAAAATCACCTCATGAACTCGCTCAACAACTTTCACTCCCTTACTACTGACTTGCACCCTATCAACCAATCCTATATTGTTCTCCTTCCAAAAAAGATTGGGGCAAATCGCCCTGAAAACTTTCGACCTATCTCCCTACAAAATTGTTGTCTAAAGGTACATACCAAATGCCTCACTATTCGCCTTCGGGCCCTTATCCCCTTCCTTATCCACCCAGACCAAACTGGTTCTATTTCTGGTCGTTCTATTGCGAAAAACTTTGTTTATGCCGCAGATATTGTTCAAACTTGCCACAGACGCTCTGCCCCCGCCGCGGTCTTCAAACTCGACTTCCGAAAAGCCTTTGACTCCATCAGTTGGGAAGCCTTAGACAAAATCCTTCTTGCCAAAGGGTTCCCTGAGCTCTGGCGGTCATGGATTAAAACGCTCAACCTTTCTAGCAAGACAGCCGTCCTCCTCAATGGCATCCCGGGGAAATGGATCCAGTGTCGAAGTGGTATGCGACAAGGAGACCCCCTATCCCCTTTTCTCTTCAACATCGTTGCAGACGTTCTACAACAGCTCCTCCTTCATGCCTCGCGACAGGGGCTCCTCCTCCACCCCCTTGTCGACGACCTGCCTTGTCCCATTCTTCAATATGCCAATGACACCCTCATCATTCTCAGGGCCATCCCTGCCCACGTTCAAAACCTCAAAACTCTCTTGGACGAATTCTCGCTGGTCACCGGCCTTACCATAAACTTCCATAAAAGCACTTATGTTCCTATAAAAACTGAGCCTGATGTCGCCGCCTCCATGGCTGCCACATTTGTATGTGTTGTCTCCTCCTTTCCCCAAACCTACCTTGGGCTCCCTCTCTCTATATACAACCTTCGCCTCTCCGACTATATTCCGATCATGTCCAAATGTGACATGCGTTTATCTGGTTGGCGTGGCCGTGCTCTCCCCATCGGTGGGCGCCTCCTCCTGGTCAACTCAGTTCTCACGGCGATGCTTGCTCATGCTATGAGTGCGGGCCTGCTACCTGCCGGAGTTATTGCGGCCATCGACAAACGCCGCAGAGCTTTTCTCTGGGCTAGGGACGACTCGTGCACCGGAGGGCAGTGCAAAGTTGCTTGGACTCAAGTCTGTACCCCCAAAGACCGTGGGGGGCTGGGGGTTCTCTCCATCTCCGACCAAAACTCCGCACTCCTTGCGAAGTTCCTCACAAAAATCCACTCTAACTCGGATGCCCCATGGGCTTGCTGGTTTCGTCGCCGATATGGTTGGTCTACCACGCGGGACCTGGGCGATTTTCACTCTCTTGACACCCCTATCTGGAAAGACATTGTGGCCGGCCTAAGCTCCTTCCGATCCATCTCCACTGTCAACATCGGGGATGGGTCTTCCGCTGCGTTCTGGCTCGACAATTGGCTTGGGGACACCACTCTTAGCGAACGCTACCCTGCTCTTTTCTCGCACTCTACCAAGCAGCACATCTCTGTTCAGAAGGTCCTCCTCCTTGGGCTGGAACACTCCCTTGTTCCGCGCCTCACCCATGCGGCGGGCGCAGAATTGAATTCCCTTGCCTCTGACCTTCTCTCCATTCAACTTCAACCTCAAACACCGGACTCTAGATTATGCCGATTTACTAACAAAAAACTTTCAAACAAAAGCTTCTATGTCAACTCTTTCAGGCACATGAAGATAGATGAGAGAGCAAAAAAGATCTGGCATAGTATCGCTCCCCTGAATTGCAAGATATTTGGCTGGCTGGCTCACACATGGAGATTACCAACAAATGACAGAAGGTTCAGGCATGGCCTTTCCTCGTCCGCCAAGTGCCCCTCCTGCACTGAAGACGAAGATATCGATCACATGCTTGCTCGCTGCCCCAGAGCTCGTGACGTTTGGCGCTCTCTTCTGCCTTCGACCACCTCTCCAGACAGTTTTGCTGAACTCTGGGACCCCAGCACCAAACCATGGAGGAAAACACAATTCGTACAGCGATCACATGGAACATTTGGAAGAGAAGAAATGCCCTTGTGTTCAACCAGGTTGATGAAGACCTTACGACGATCCAGCGTAGGTGCATTGAAGATCTTCGCCTTTGGGCGTACCGCTGTACCACGCCACGCTCCTCTGTCTTACTCAATACATGGTGTAATAGTTTCGATCCCCCTTGAACCCTTTGATCCGAGTGTCTCTCTCCCTCCTCCAAAATTGTAAAGAATTGTACCAGTTTTGAATGATATTAAATGGTTCAGGTCGGCGTAAGCCCGCCGTAGTCCCGCTCAAAAAAAAAATTCATTTCCACCAAGGATCAAGTAGTTGATGGTTTCACTAAAGCTTTAGCTGTTAAGAATCTAGATGAGTTTAAGCGTAATCTAACCTCTCTAGAGGTTTAGATTAAGGGAGGGTGTTAAACACCTTGTAATACAAGAGTTTGTAAGTGCCGGTGTGGGGCTTTTCCACACCAATATTAACACGCTTTCCCGCCCAGGGAGAGGGTACGGTTCCAACCCTAGGATTTTGACACATGCCTCACCGATGAGAAGGTATAGGGCCGGGGCCATCGACCTGCTCTTTCTCACGCACACACATACACACAGTCTCACCTGACCTGCCGGGCCCGTAAAAAACAAGCTGCCGTTTTTTTTTACCGGGGAACAAGCTGCAGGCTATTGGCTAGCAACTATTTCGCCACGTGAAGCCTCCGACATATGGTCTCCTTCCCTGGGTAAACTCGAGTACGTATACCCCAGGAGTAATTCAACATTTCGTTCAATACGACCACACTATACCCTTTTTACATACTCCTACATGGTCCGCTGATGGAATCGACGTTCGTTCTACTGTTAGCATGCGCCGTGAGGAGATTCGGCGCGGCTTTCCGCGCGCGTAAATAACGGAAAATCCATCTCCTCCAACTAGCTTGTTCAAAGGTCTCACTGCGCCGCGCTGCATCTACGCATGGGCCGCTCGCTCCGAGCAATAAAACCCCGCATCGGAAACAGCACGCTTTCCAGAACACCCGCAGGTCCCTGGGTCTGCACATGGATAATAAGAGCAAGAACAATAGTAGAGTTAATTGTTGACTATAAACCCTTGCTATGTCATCTATAGCTAGCTTAGAGTCAATATATACAATAGTTAGCTATACTCCCTCCGTTTCAAATTTCTCTGCGTTTTAGGTTTGGTCAACGTCAAACATATTAAAACTTGACTAAACATCTTCAACGGAATAATAATATTTATACTATCAATTGTATACAATATAAAAGTATGTTTTATTGCGAGTCTAACTATATTTATTACATATTTTAGATATTGATATTTTTTCTTATATTTATAGTCAAAGTTTATGAAGTTTGACTTTGACTAAACCTAAAACGCAAAGTAATTTGGGACAGAGGGAGTAAAGGAGTTACTTTTTTAATATATGGCTCACTTGACACGCTCACAAAGTGCCTAGGAACACGTGTTGTAGTTGGCTTTTATCCTACAGCCAACACATCTTCTCTCTTCTTCTCTCTTATCCAACTCAGCATAAATATAATATTTAAATTCTTATAGCCTGATGACGGTACCTTATTATACTTGTTCTAAGCAAGTGGAAGCGCGACGCTGCGTTGAAACTGAATTGAAATGACGCCTCTGTTTCGCATGCATCATGCATGGCTGCCCCATGGGCGTTGCAGCTACGCAGTGGACTCAGCTGCTGCTGCCTTGCTGCCAATGATACCTGGATCTCTATCTCCTATTACTCCCTCCGTCCTGACAAAGATGTCGTATACCTATTTATCTAAATTTAAACGAATTTAAACAAATCTGCAATATTCTTTTGGAAAGGAGGAAGTACTACGTCCACCCACGGAGAGAGATCTCTGTGCACCTGGACGACAGTGCTGCTAGGCCGGAGTAAGCGATCGAGGTGGGATTTGACTATTTGAAAGGTAGCAGCACTTAGACCGGACCGTGCGCCAGTCTCCAGCCAAGGCGGTTTGTGGCCGGATGGCCGGATGCGTAGCGTAGGTATACACGCAGACGCAGCGCACGCAAATGCGAAGACGACGATGATCCGGTCGGCCGGCCAGCGTGCGTAGCTTGTGCAGTTGTGCGCACGCGCGTGTTGGTGCTGTAGAACGATAGAGAGATTGGCGGAATATGATAAATTTGTTATTGAGCCTTATTGGCGAGTATATATAGGCGTATATGGATCAACTTGCAGTACATGACAAGTTAGACTAGAATCCTAACTATCCTAAACTATCACAATAACCGTGTAAGTACAATACTCTAACATCCCCCGCAGTCGCAGCAGTAGCGTCGTGAACAATTGAAACGTCGCAGACGGTCACGGACTATCAGACTGGAGATAAACCGAAGTAGTATCTAGTAGGCTGACATCCCCCCGCAGTCATAGCGGAAACGTCGTGGACGGTGTCGCGTCGCGGTTGCTTGGACTGTAGATGAAGCTGGTGATGCTCAAGCGAGGTGGTGCCCTTGTGCCGATGTCGAGGGAGCCGAGAGCGTGAGGCGGTGCCGAGGTCGGGGTAGCCGTTGCGAGGGGTCGCCGTGGTCGATGTCGTGGTCGGGGATGCCGGTGTCGAGGTAGCCGCACTTGAAGCCGCGGACACATAGTGCGCGAGGAGAATGACGGAGACGCGTCGAGGCAGTCGTCGAGGGTGTCGATGTCGGAGCCGATGCAGTCCGAGCCATCGAGGACGAGGTGCGGCCATAGTTTTGCCAGAACTAGGCGCACGTCGGGGACGAACGCATACTCCGGTTTTGCTAGAACCGCGTATGCAAAGAAGAACTCGTCGGTAACGCGGTCGAGGAGGTCGTAGAGGAGGGGGCGGTGCCAAAGAAGACCATGTCGAAGCCGGTGAAGACGAGGCGCCGATCCGAGTTTGCCAGACTCGGGAACACGTTGGAGACGAAGGCACTCCCGGTGTTGCCAGTACCAGCGTGCGGGGGCAGGGACCATTATGAACTTGTTGCCATGTCAGATAGACTAGCAGAGGAAGCCTCCAGAGCGGTTGCGATGCGCAGAGCGGCTAAGGGAGAGATGCCACGGCTGTCAGCGGTTGTCGGAGTAGAGTAGCAGGTGGTGTAGTCGGGGATAAGGCGATGACGCTGGCGACGAAGTTGTAGTGGACGAAGACATAGAAGGCGGCAAAAATAGCAACGACCTGGGTAGCCATGGTGGATGCCTGGAGTGGTGATGAGATAGTCGGCGGGAGCTGCGATGGCGAGAGGGCGCCCTGCAGGTTACCTTGTGAAGCGCGGCGGCGGTGCTCGAAGTAGGCAAGGAAGAACCCGACTATGTGATGAAGACCATGTGCAGCGATCCGCACCATAGGAGATGGCGCGGGGAAAGCCGAAGCCGTCGATGCACGAGGACGGTGAAGTAGACCGTGTGCAGCGACGCTACGACTCGAGGGGCGACATAGCTGCAGGGCGCAAGTCGGCGTAGCGTCTGGGAGACCACCAACTACGTACACGCCAAGTAAGGCGCGTTGGAAGCCAGTAGTGTGGACCAAAGACGGCGACGCTGCGGTTCGAAGGGCGACGCGGCGGCATCCCGTAGCTCGATCGGTGGTAGACACGTGCCCAGGGACGTGCTTGGCGTAGACAGGCGCGAGATCGGTTGATCAAACCGACGATGCGCCGGAGGCGCCATGGCATGGACGACGCGTAGATCGGTGTCGATAGCGGCGTTGTCGGTGAAGTCCCGGACAATAACGGCGAAGAAGATCCGATGGGGGACGGCCGTGGCAGCCTTCCAAGGAAGGCGTAGTAGCCGTCCGTGGTGTATGGCAGCCTTCCATGAGGCCAAGGCAGGCGTAGCAGCGAAGGAGGCAGGCGCACGGGCGCGGTGTAGATCCTCGATGCCGATGGTCAGAGTAGAGGCGCGGCGATGATGACGACGACGGTGAGCGACTCAGTCCGATCTAAGGTCGGTAAACCAAAAAAGAAAACCGATCAAGAGATCGGAAAAAAGACTTACAGGATCGCCGATCACGGATCGGCGGACGAACCCTGCGTACGGGTTGCGCAGCCCCCGACGGAGATCATGGAGACCGACCTCCCGAGGGCGGCGCGGCGCCATGGAGGCGGCGGCGCTAGGGTTTGGTAAGCGGCGATGGCGCTAGGTGGATGCGGCGATGACTAGGTCAAAGATCTTACCGCTCTAATACCATGTAGAATGATAGAGGGAGAGAGATTGGCGGAATATGATGGATTTGTTATTGAGCCACATGGATGAGTATATATAGGCGTACATGGATCAACTTGGAGTACAAGACAAGTTAGACTAGAATCTTAACTATCCTAAACTACCACAGTAACCACTCTAACACGCGTCTTTGCCGATTATCGGTGTCGGGCGTCAGCTTGACCGGCCCAATGCCATGCGCAGCCGGCCGGTGAGACCACACACTAGTGGAAACGAGGCCTTTGGTTGAACCTGGAAATGGCTTTAACACCGGTTCTTCTACGAACCGATGTTAAAGGGGGGCCTGTACCAGCATGGCCCGTGCAGCAAAAAGGAGCCCCCCCTTTAACACCGGTTCGTGGCACGAACCGGTGTTAAAGGCCCCCCGATGGTTACAGCCCCCCTTTAACACCGGTTCGTGGCTTGAACCGGTGTTAAAGGGGGGCTATATAAGACACCGCAGCCCACACCTCACTCTTCCATTTTTTCACTATCTTATTTTGGAGCCTAGCAAGAGGGTCTGAAGTGTGCGAGTTTGTGTTTTTTCGATGCACAAGAGGTGTTCGTGAAATGCCCGAGAGCTCAAAATAAGTTTTCTCGTTGCTCTTTCCTTCTCGAGGCCGCAACTATCCTTTCATGTGTCATTGATGTACTATATATATAAATGGTCATCTCCTATTATTTTTTGATATATACTATATATTAGTGCAGATGAACCGCAATGGATGTCTGGTGACCGCACTTCGAGTACATTACGGGCCTCCAAAATTTCATCGTTGTGGCTAATGCAAACCGTGGTCACAATGGTTTTATGTGTTGTCCGTGTGTTCACCGTCGAACAAGAAAGACTACTCAAATACCGTAACCATTCACGCCCACCGCTTGATCCGGTTTCATGCCTAGCTATAATTGTTGGACCAAGCACGGAGAAAAAGGGTTGTGATGGAAGACAACGAAGAAGAAGAGGATGATGACAACTATCATAATATGTATCCTGAATATGATGATATCAAGAACGGGGTAGATAATGAAGATCAAGAGGCAGCAGATGGGCCCGCTGATGACGATCTTGGTCGGGCCATTACTGATGCAAAGGAAGAATGTGAAACTAAAAAGGAGAAGGAGAAGCTGGAGCAGATGTTAAAGGATCACAAAACATTGTTGTACCCAACTTGCGAAGATGGCCACAAAAAGCTAGGTACCACAATTGGATTTGCTGCAATGGAAGGCAAAGAACGGTGTGGTGACAGTATTTTTAAAGTTGTTGGTAAAATGAAGAATCTTCTTCCAAGAAATAATGAGTTTCCGACAGTACATACCAAGCAAAGAAGGTTGTCGCCCTCTAGGATTAGACGTGTAGAAGATACATGCTGCATTAATGATGCATCCTCTACGCGGTGAGAAGTACGAGAATTTGGATGCATGCCGGTATGCACTGCAACAGATATAAGATCGACGAGACGATCCTGGCGATGTTGAGGGCGAGGCCCCTAGGAAGAAGGTTCCTGCCAAGGTTATGTGGTATGCTCCTATAATACCACTTAAAAGCGCTCTTCGTAAATAAAGAGCATGCCAAGTTGTTGCGATGGCACATGGAAGACCGTAAGAAAGACGCGATGTTGAGACACCCGCCGATGGGTCACAGTGGAGAAAAGTCGGCGAGAGTACCGGACTTCGCACGTGACGCAAGGAACTTAAGGTTTGGTCTAAGTACGATGGCATGAATCTTTTGGTGAGCGAGCTGCATACAGACACGGCCTGTGACTCTATGTATCTATAACCTTCCTCCTTGGTTGTGTATGAAGAGGAAGTTCATTATGATGCCAGTGCTCATCCAAGGCCCGAGGCAACCCGGCAACAACATTGATGTGTACCTAAGGCCATTAGTTGAAGAACTTTTACAGCTGTGGGCCAAACCAGGTGTACGTATGTGGGATGAGCACAAAGGGGAGCCATTTGACCTCTGAGCATTGCTTTTCGTAACCATCAATGATTGGCCTGCTCTTAGTAACATTTCAGGGCAGACAAACAAGGGATACAATGCATGCACACACTGTTTAGATGAGACTGAAAGTGTATATTTGGATAAATGTAAGAAGGTTGTGTACCTAGGGTATCGTCGATTTCTTCCGAACCTGCATCCAGTAAGAAAGAAAGGCAAGCATTTCAAACGTCTGGCATAAACCCGGAGGAACCCTGTCCTACCTACCGGGGAGGAGGTATTGGGGATGGTCAAGGACCTAGAAGTAATCTTTGGAAAAGGTCCCGAAGTCTATCTGTTCGAATGACGATGCGGACACGCGCCCATGTGGAAGAAGCAATCTATATTTTGGGACCTACCCTATTGAAAAGTCTTAGAGGTCCGCTCTTCAATCGACGTGATGCACGGATTTAAGAATGTTTGTGTGAACCTGCTAGGCTTCCTAGGAGTGTATGGGAAGACAAAAGATACACCGGAAGCACGGCAGGACCAGCAACGTCTGAAAGACCCTGAAGAGACTATGCATCCTGAGAATGAGAAGGGTAAACGATGCCACTTAACTCCTGCCAGCTACGCTCTTACCAAAGCAGAGAAGGAAATCTTTTTTGAATGCCTGAGTAGTATCAAGGTCCCGTCTGGCTTCTCGTCGAATATAAAGGGAATAATAAATATGGCAGAGAAAAAATTCCAAAACCTGAAGTCTCATGACTGCCACGTGATTATGACACAATTGCTTTCGATTGCATTGAGGGGGCTTCTATCTGAAAATGTTCGAGTACCCATTGTGAAGCTATGTGCATTCCTCAATGCAATATCTCAGAAGGTAATCGATCCAGAAAGCCTAATAGGGTTACAGACAGATGTGGCCCCTTGTCTTGTCAGCTTTGAGTTGGTGTTCCCACCATCCTTCTCCAATATTATGACGCATCTCCTGGTTCACCTAGTAGAAGAGATTGCCATTCTCGGTCCTGTATTTCTACACAATATGTTCCCCTTTGAGAGGTACATGGGAGTCTTAAAGAAATATGTTCATAACCGTGCTAGGCCAGAAGGAAGCATCTCCAAGGGCTATGTAACAGAGGAGGCCATTGAGTTCTGTGTTGATTTTATTCCAGACCTTAAGGCGATTGGTGTTCCAGAATCACGACATGAGGGGAGACTACATGGAAAAGGCACCCTAGGATGTAAAGCAATGATATGTAGGGACGGGCATTCTCTCAATCAAGCACACTACACGGTTTTACAAAGATCTATCTTGGTTGCCCCGTATATCAATGAATACAAGAATTTAATATGCCTCAAACACCCGGGGCAGTCTGATGAATGGATTATAAGTGAACACATGGCGAGTTTTGGCGGCTGGCTGCAAAGACTTCTCACGAATAACACCACTGTTGGGGATCAGCTGTACTTGTTGGCCAGGACACCATCTTCGACTGTATGTACTTTCCAAGGGTACGAGATAAATGGGAATACATTTTACACGATAGGCCAAGATAAAAAGAGCACCAACCAAAATAGTGGTGTCCGCTTCGATGCAGCAGAAGACAATAGGCAAAATACCACGTATTATGGGTTCATAGAGGAGATATGGGAACTTGACTATGGACCTAATTTTAAGGTCCCCTTGTTTCGATGCAAATGGGTCAAGCTAACAGGAGGGGGGTTGAGGTAGACAAGAAGTATGGAATGACAACGGTGGATCTCAACAATCTTATGAAGGTAGACAAGAACTTAGACGAACCATTCGTCTTAGCCAATGATGTGGCTCAGGTTTTCTATGTGAAGGACATGTCTACCAAACCGAAAAAAAGAAAAATAAGCAAACAGATACATCACACGATGAGCCAAAGCGTCACATAGTTCTTTCAGGGAAAAGAAACATCGTGGGAGTGGAGGACAAGACAGACATGTCAGAAGATTATAATAAGTTTGATGAAATTCCGCCCTTCAGAGTGAAGACTGACCCAACCATCCTGTTAAACGGTGTTGATACTCCATGGTTACGGCCGACACGATCATAAGATTGACTATATGTATTAATTGAGCCATTTTTGGCACACATATGTATCTCAACATGGAAATCAATGCCATATTTCTTACATTAATATATGTATTAAATGAGCCATTTTTCTTCCTTCTATTTCTTCCCTCCATTTTTCTTCCCGCCATTTTTTCCCGCCATTTTTCTTCCTGCCAGTTCTTCCCTCCAGTTCTTCCCGCCAGTTCTTCACTATATATATATGTAGGGTTGACCTCCATTGTCATTGCACATCTCAAGACTCATATCTGCAACCTCATCACTCTTTCCCATGGCTTCCATCGTAGCACTAACCCCCAGGGAGGCGAAGGCGCTTTGCGCCTCGAACTACCCCCGCCATCAGTGTCCCGTCGCTGGCCGGATGCTTTGGCCGAGGCGTGCAGTTCCTCCTGTCCCTCTAGGTGTGGCGCGCCGGATGGCCATCACGAACCACTACTACTTCGAGCTCACGCCGGAGCAGCGGAGGAATCCCAGATGGCATCCCGACTATTTCCCTACTTGGGAAGCCTTCTTCATGGATCGGCGTGAGAGGGCGCTCGCCAGGCACGAGGAGGACGGCCCACCTCCTCCGAACTTCAACGAGACCGGCCGTCGGCTATGGTGGCACGGTCAGACTCTCTAGAGCGTCATGGCCTATGACACTGCCGCCGACTCTAACCCCCGTCTGCGCTACCCTCAAGTCCAGCCCACGCGTACTCAGCCTTCAAGGTTCAATTACGGCGACCCCGACGACGACAGCGATGACGGCGGCGGCGAGTACGACGACTACAGTGGCAAGTATTACAGGTGTAGGCAGGAGCATGACTGAATCACTCCAACATTCCGAAACAAGTTCGGCCGATTGTTACTTAATCTGGCCATGTATCTTAATTTTCAGTTCTTTTATGTATCTTAATTTTCAGTCGTGCTTTATGTAACTTACTATTAGTTGCATTCTGTATTTTAATTCCAGTTCTATCTCCTTCACTAAATGACCTATCTCATTCGAGGTTTCTTGGCTTTCGGGTCAAATGACCAATGTTATGGCTAGAATCAAGGCATGGTTTGTGATAATATGGCCATATTGTGCATACATGTGCATCATGGCATGGCAAACAATGTTGCAAGAGGAATTTTTCCTTTTTATCGCACCAAAAAGGCATTTTCTATTTTCCGAGCATAAAAAACGGACGGTTTTGTGAAGCAACCACTAAATGGCTAATTCAAAAAACCACCACCACATTTTACAAAAATACTAGACCACCTTATATGGACAATGTACCAATAGGGGGATCTGAAACCTTTCCGTCCACCTCCGTGAAAAGACAAATTCCTGCCGAATCGGTAGGAAGTGGGTCAGATATGAACTACAGGTACATGATACGATGCTCATGATTTTTTACAAAAATCATTTTTAGGTTCACAATATGCTATTTTATCAAAAAATCCAATGCAAGTTGAGCGAGGCTTTGTCAGATTCAAGTGTATACAAAAGATGTGGCATTTAAATATCAGATCAATTCAAAAATGTTAATACAAAATAAAATATGATTTGCTCTAATAAAATAGGGTTAGATTCCTTTTTAGATGCTTAATATTTCTTATGTTCAAAGTTTTAGGATTTGACAATTTATTTTTGTTTGAATTGAATAATCAAAATTTATATGTAAGTGTTTCAATCATTTTGAAAATTTTCATCTAAAGTAAATATAAAATGTTTTTACATGAATGGATAGATTTTATTTTTCTGAAAATTATGATATATTATTCATATTTTTTGATTTGAAATGAATAAGATATGAATTTTCTAAATTCATATCCTATTTTTTGAATTATAAATGCCCCCACCCCTTTAATGCATGAAATAAATGCCCCCTTTAACACCGGTTCCAGCCACGAACCGGTGTTAAAGGGGGGGGCGCATTTATTTCGTTTCGCGCGCGCACACCCCCCCCTTTAACACCGGTTCGTGCCCCCCCATTAACATCGGTTCCAGCCACGAACCGGTGTTAAAGGGGGGGTTATAACGCGCGCCTTCCCCTTCCTTCTTCCCCCCAGCCAGATCGAAAGCGCGCGCGCAGAGAAAAGCAGAGGAGAGCCGGCGCCGTCCAGCCGTCGCCGTCCAGCCCTCGCCGTCGCCATCCCGCGGGAGCGCCGTCGCCGCTTCTTCCTGCTGGCGAGCCGTCAGCCAGCGTCGCCGTCACGCCAGCCGCCTTCTGCCGCGCCACCCTGGCTCACACGCTGCCAACACCGCCTCCGTAACTGGAGCCGCCGCCACCCATCAAGGCTTCCAGCCTGGCTTGAGCCGCCCGCCCCTGCTGCTGCCACCACGTGATGAGAGCTCTCTGTTTGTGTTTTGGAGATATTGGATATTGGTGATAAATGTTATTTGTGTGTATATTGGATAAATGTTGCATATATGTATATATATTGTTGTGTATGAATAATTTTATTTGTGTGTAATTGCATATATATATTGTTGCATATATGTTGTATATATTGTTGCATATATGTATATAATTAGTTATTAGTATTTTATAAGTGTGTAGTTTAGTGTGTATTATTAGTAGTTTAGTGTTAGTATTAGTTTAGGGTTTATTTAGTTTAGGGTTATTAGTTTAGGGTTTATTTAGTTTAGGGTTATTAGTTTAGGGTTATTTATTTAGTTTAGGGTTATTTAGTTTAGGGTTATTTATTTAGTGTAGTTTAGTGTATTTAGTTTAGGGTTATTTAGTGTATTTTATAGTTAGTATTAGTTTAGGGTCGTCACCTCGCTGCTCTGCAAGCGCCTTGCTGGCCGTCAGCTAACGTCAGCTCGATGACCCCTAGGTAGTGGCGCCCGCCTGTTTAGGTAGGCCGCATCACACCGAGGCGAACCTACTCATGCGCCCTGCCTAGGTCGCCTCCAGGCCCGCGCCGGAGCATCCTCCTGGCATCCTCCGTCACTTGTAGCTAGCCCCTCTCATTTGCATCCGGGATTTCTCCGAATTAGGGTTTGGACCCCTCGGAACTCGTTTAAAATGATCAAGCATCCTTAGGGTTTTAATTTCATTTGTGTATTTATTTGTGTATTTTTGTATGAATAATATGTATATTTGTGTATGACTCAAAGTCCACTTGAATGTTTACTCTCTTGCTCTAGATAATATTATTGTTTTAGAAACTATGGATCCACTTAGTAGAAACCTTGAAGAAGAAGAAATAATGGAGAACATTATCGATGAGGACACCTCACAATATCTGAACTTGGAGGGACATGATGACAGCTCAAGTAGTCATGGAGAAGATGAAGACTCCGGTGAACGCAATTTAGTGATTACAAAGTCCGGCGAGGTATATGCATTGATTAAGCCTCTGCTGACTTCCACCAACAATCTTCTTCTACATGTATTAATTAACGCTTCCTTCTTTTTTTAGCCCTCTGGATCGACCAGCCAGCAACCATCTTCTTCTATGAAAAAGAGCAAGCGAGGCGCGAGCCATCGGTTGAAAGATCGTGCAAAGTTCACGATCGAAGCAGTCCATGTTGATGGCAGGCCGATGGAGCCCAAGAAGGCCGCAGACAAATTTGTACGTCAGGCTGGAGTTCTTGTTAGGGACCAAATCCCAATCATAATTGAATATTGGAATAAGCCAAAGAAGGGCGACGGTACCTTTGTCGATGAAAGATCCAAAGAAACGCTTTGGAATTCGCTGTTGGTAAATTTCACCCTTCCGTCAGAGGAGGATGAAAACAAACCGGTTATAAAGGAAAAGGTCAAAGAGTGGACTCTAAAGAAGATGGCTGACGCTTTCCGCAACTGGAAGACAAAATTGAACAAATTTGTCAAAGCTCGCGAGACTCCAGATTTCGAAGACGCATATTATGCGAAGATAAGACCTCACTGACACGAATTTGTGGCATACAAGGAAGGTGCTATAGCTACAAAGAGGTCAGAAACCAATACGCTAAATGCCCAGAAGAAGGAATATCACGAGAGGACAGGGTCAGGTGGCTACATATCTCAGAGGCCTAAGTGGGAGGAAGCTGAGAAGGCCCTGCGCGATGGAGGATCACACCCCAGACACATGGGTGGGACCTACGTGCAAAGACTTGGTTCTACGGAATCGGGGCAAGGTTGGACCCAGAAACAGGACTGTGTATCTTCCCAACCCTCCTTGCCAAACCCGTCACTAAACTCATCACGGCATACGAGGAAACAGCCGCCAGGACCTTCCATCCCGACAGAGAGAATGACCAGCTCACATGCGCCATCGGTAAAAAAGAACACCCTGGACATGCACGAGGCACAGGGGGTATGACGTGGAAGGATGGGTTTGCCGAGTGGAGCGACTCTTACAGATGGCGCGGCAGAAAAGAAAAAGAGCGTACAGAGCGGATGACACAGATAGAACATGCACTTGTGGCGCTGCAGGCGCAAGTGAATGCACAACAGAGCCATCAAGCTACCGGACCATCTCAGCGGCACGAAGAGCCTGCATTGGAAGCTGCCGGCGGCCCAGACTCTGCGCGGAAAAGCAGCGTGGCTTCCACGGAGAACGTGCAGCCCACGCTTGAAATGGCGGGTCCTCGATACCCCGTGGATGAGATCACGGAGAGCAAACACGCTGAGCTGCATGTGAGATTAATGGGCTTATCCATTAAGGTGGTTGTCGGCAATGCCTTACCTCCTGTAGCTGGTGGAACTTACCACTGCCGACCGATTCCAGATGGCTATGCTATTGTCGGGGTGGATGAGGTTGTGAAGGAATATGAGGAAGCACAGCTTGACATGCTACAGGTGAAGGGGAAACTCAACTCAAATTTGTAGTGAAAACAACCATTCTTTGGAAGAAGGAACACATCGTGCTTCCAAATTGGAGGCCACTGGCACCCCGCCTCCGTCTGCCTCAGCCAGCCATCTCTGCTTGGCGGCAGCCATCTCCGGCCGCAGCCATCTCCTGCCCAGCTGCCACCATCTCCGGCGCTTCAGCCATCTCCTCAGCGTAAGCGGAAGAGCACTGCCACGAAGAGCATCACTAGCACTGCCACAAAGAGTTCAAAAAACTACGTCCCGCAGCCTTCCGTCAAGCCGTTGCCGGTTTTACTGTGGAATCGCAGCGACGAGGAGACCAATAGGATCTCGGAAGAAGAGGTCAAGAAATTCTTTGCACCTAGACGGGCCGAGCCACAGGAGAAAATAGATCCGGCGGTGGTGGAGAAGTTTTACAAAAATCTTTTGAAACCTGAAACTCCACTTGTGTCGGACTACGAGCGCCAGATTTTGAAGGCGGATGCAAGGCGCTGTAGGGAGACTGAAAGTAGCAGTCGTGCGGCACCCCAGAAAACAGTTCCCATGCTCGGAGAGCAGGAAAACCAATCATGCGCCCCGCTCCAAGTGTTTGACACACGGGACTCTCCTCCCGTAAATGATTACGAGGCAGAGCTACAAAGAAAGGCCAATGAGATGGGGATGACTTACATTGCATACTTGAACATCATGGGAGACAACTTGCCCAAATGCGATGCCAACCCCATACAGCCATGGAAGTATGGGAAGAATCTCGTCAAGAAAGAGGAGCTCAAGAATCTACCAACAAAGATGCGAAGATTGCACAAGTGGTACCTTGATTTCTGCAAAACGAGAAAGGAAGAATGGATCACGACGCATATAAGAGATGAGATTTTCTGGTGCGGAGATGACGAGATCGACTTCAACATTCAAGACTTGCATTTTCTATTCAATCAGAAGGAACTCGACAAAGCTGCCATCAGCCTTTATTGTGTGTAAGTACTATTTCTGTATTTTCTATCTCATCTCGTTCACTTCATTAATTGCATGTATATATATATGCTCACCATATATGTATATACTATTATGCAGGAAAAAGGTTATGGAATGCATGAAAGGAGGACCTTTTGACATTGGGTTCGTTGACCCAAATAGAGTTCATGAAGAAGTGGTAAGAACCAAACCCGCAAAGAAGATTTATTGCTAAGGTCTTTACTGAGACAACAAACCAAAAGGGAAATACTATTGCCTTACAACTTCTCGTGAGTACTGTTACTCTCTCTTGTACACATTCTGTTTCGGCTTACTCGATGTTAAGTGTAACTGATGATGAGTTATGCGTGCGTAGGTTCCACTTTATTCTACTAGTCATTCAACCTGACTCAGGAAAAGTCCTTGTCATGGACTCGTTACGAAAAGAAAAAGAGCTATGGGCAGACTTTAGAGAGATGCTCCAGAGGTAATTTCAATCATATTATCGTACTAGATCGGCAACTTTCGTGACAAAAAGTAATTAATTACTCCTTTATCCATTTTCTTTGCCGGACAGGGTTTGGAAAAGGTTCATGGGCAGGGCCGTGGGTGAATGGTCAGAAGAACTAAAATTTGTAGACCAAAATGTAAGTAATACTAGCTAGCTAGGTCTGCGTATCTCTTTGATTCTGCTTCCAATTCCATTATATCATGCTTTATTGATTATTATTTTGATTGAACTCTCTATTCTCGTAAAGTGCGCGCATCAGGGACACGGCAATAACTTATGTGGGTACTATGTTTGCGAGTTCATTCGCAACACGATATGTGCGACGGGCCAAGCCGCACTAGAACAACTTAGAGTAAGTAAAGAAAGTACACAACATTATTTTATTACCATCAATTGTGTTGAATTTTATTCTTATATATATATTGACCTCATTCTTCATATATATTCAGATCGAACGGATGCGGGACCAACTCCTACCATTTGACTGCATACGAGCCATTCAAGAGGAATTGGCGGGGTTCATACTTGATGAGGTCGTCACGCCTAGCGGAGAACTCTTTAGATATCCACCAAAATAAACGTTGTATATATGCTTGAACATGTTTGTCTTGTACTTGATGCTTCAACGTTTACGGAGAATACCACACAATGACGATGTTGTGTATAATAATAGTTGCTTAATTATTTATGTACTCGTATGTACCGATGACGATGTATGTGTATATCGCTCCCGATCGATTCCCCCTCCCCCCCTCCCCGTCCCCGCCGCGCCGCAGAAATACGTCCAGAACGGGGCAGGGACAGAACTCTGCCGCGGCAGAACTCTGTCGCGGCAGAGATTTATCTCCTTTTCCTGCCGCGGCACAGAACCTTACGAACCGGTGTTAAAGAGAAGGGGGGATCCTGAGCCCTGCGGCAGCCCCACGTGCGTCACCCTGTAACACCGGTTCGTATAAGAACCGGTGTTAAAGGGGGGGGCATCTAACACCGAACCCTCAACAGCGGTTTTACAACTGCTGTTAGAGGACCCTCCAAACCGGTGTTAGAGGGGAGGTGTGCACTAGTGACAGGAGATAAGTCCGGGTCCAGTTCCAATGCTCGTGCATGCATTACAACGGTGGCGAGAACAGGTGATCTTTAAAGTAGTTTGGTACTATAGCTAGCCTATCTCATTTGAAGCTGAAGATATCGCGATCAAGTGCGGTTGCGCTGAACTTTTTTCATGGGGTTGCAACTAAGTAAGATGTACTATTTGTTTGTTAATGGTCTCGTATCTGAGATTGAAAGATAATGTTTGATACACCTAATTCTCAGTCGAGACTGGATATTAAGCTTATTCTCATAGTATAAAGATAAGACACACACCCTATCATCATATACACTTTTTCCTAGAGGAGTAACGAATCATGGGAGTTCAGCAAGCTACAAGAATTAATAAACAAAAACACTAGCCGAATCATGTGTATATGCAGTCCCGTGATGCCAGGTGTAGCATCTAAGGCCTTTCACAATGGATGATCTTTTAGCACGTTTTTAAAGGAGCACTTAAAACTTAAGATACAACTATGACAATGGAGTATTTCTTAGTTGGTATTTTTTAGAAGGGTTGCATTTAATGATTCTAGTTTCATGCATGTGTGTGATTGGTCTAGCCAAGTTTTTTTGCCAATGATACCGTGCAAGGGGTGTAGTTTAGACTGGTCCTAGTGGGAGTATCATAGCTAGTATCATGCATGCCATGTTGGCAAAAATCTCACGTGGCACTACAATTAATGAAGAAAGAGGTGGTTATAGTATCATAGGTAGATACCGTATCATAGCACGTAAAACTAGAAAATCCTCATGCAAATAAATCTTGTACACAAGTTTGTATTGAGATTTTACAAAACATTAAATGTAATACTAGTATGATACTGTCATATGATACCATGCACTATGGAGATAGTATCATACACTAGTATCATATGCATGATACTAGTAGTATGATACTACCACTATGACCAGCCTTAGCTAAGATACAACAACACTCTCTTTCTTCATTAAATGACATGCCACATAGGCAAAACACCTAGGATACTGCGCTAAGAAACACCCATTGTGAAAGGCCTAAAAACCATGGCTAACGGTCAAAGTTAGCACGCGAAATGATGATTTAACCTTCCACATATTAGCTGCAGGCCTCGAGTATCGCATGGTGACACATAATCACCGGTCCAGGTAGATATGCTCTTAGGCTGGTCATAGTGAGAGTATCATATTACTAGTATTATGCATATGATATTAGTGCATGATACTATCTCTCTAGTGGTTAATATCATCTAGTAGTATCATAGTACCATTGAATTTAATTTTTTCTACAATCTCAATGCAATTGTGTGTATGAGATGTATTGGTCATTAAATTACCTAGTTTCACGAGCTATGATACGGTATCATACTACTAACACCTCTCTCTTCATTAATTATGGTGCCACGTCAGATTTTTGCCAAGGTGGCATGCATGATACTCCTTATGATACTCCCACTAGGACTAGCCTTATAGGCCATCTCCTTTGGTTCTTGATAAGGGTGTGAGCTTGCTTGGTCTCCGATCCTGGGGGCAAGCTCGAAACTGTTCACGTGAACGCACGCACATAGTATATCTCCTTTCCGTTTGGCGCACTGTGCATTCGTAGTTAGAGGTGTGCTTCGGTGTCCCCTCTAAAGTTTAAGTTTGCGTGGGTCAGTTTTATTTTAACCGGTCGAAATCTATATCCAGGCTATGTATACCTCTGTATAAGTATACTCGGTCGAGCTGGGTATACTCCACGTTCTTATCGGCCGAACCCACCTCCCGTTCTCGCAATCTACGTCTTTACATGCTATATTTTGAAATTTTGTTTCTTCTGCTATATAACTGCCGATTTCCGCCTCCCGCAGGCAGGTGAGTATACATATACGGTGAGTATACGTCTAAGAGAATTATCGGGCCTCGGGTGGGTTCATACGGTCTTCGAAACGAATCAGTATCGAGTTTTTGTGGTGCAAGTTTGAAAAGTAGAGGGAGGGAGAGGGAGGGGGGCGGGGGCACCAAGCAAAGGTATCGTAGTTAGGCCGACCTAGTAGTTATTTTAATCCTAATTTTGGAGCTTACGAGGTGGTGGGATGCCCGAGTCTCAACATCGATCGATGTTCTCCGCGGCATCACAGGCTAACGACACACTGGTTAGCCGTATTTTATCCCGTTCTGATAAGAGGAAATAAAGGGGGTGTGTTCCTGGTCACATGCACGATGCTCACAAGACAATGAGATGCTCTAAGAGAATGTACGGTGGGACCTTGCATGTACGGGCCGCCACATGGTGTGGTCAATGCTCTAATAGTCAATTGAGTTAAATGCAGCCCTAGGCTGATTACTGCTAACCAAAAGCTGGGGGTGTTCTGTTTTTCATGGACATATATGGCATCGCGACAAAATGGTACGCAGTCATGCGTATAATTGCCTTTTTATTAAGATAAGAGTTTTTATTCACGTATCCAACTTTCACAAAAAAAAACTTCAAGATTTCAAGGTAAAACACACAACCTTCATAATTCATCTTTTTTATAAGATTGCTCACCTAATTTACATAGACAGACATGCTTACATGTGTCAATCTTTTGGCACCGGAGTAAAAATAAAATATTATAAAAGACTATATTAATTGGTGGAAAAATAACATTGTCCAAACATTTGTATTAATAAAGGTAAATAAATGTATATATTGGTTGATAGACGTAAGTTTAAAAATATATACTGATGAAAAAACCTGGCTTGTTGCATAACTAAAATCATAAATTAATCATTTCCATAATAAATAAATCAATGGCTTGCATGGACAGATATGGGCATGACGTCAAAATGGTAGCCATGCACTATTACTGATTTTTTTTATTAAGAGATTTTATTCAGATATCCACCCTTGACAAAAAAATATTTAAAAGTTCAAGGTGAAACACACAACCCTCATAGTTGTTATTTCTTTAGAAGATTGTTCACCCAATTTACAAGAGCACGACAAAATTATCTTTGTCAATCTTCTAGCACTGGACTGAAAATAATGTATTATGAAAGACTATATTAATTGGTGATGTATGAACATTTGTATTAATAATGGTAAATAAATGTATGTAGTGGTTGACATATGTAAGATTTAAAATAAATACTAATAATTATTTTTTGGCTCATTTCATTAGTAAACCATAAATTAATAATATTCTTAAAATTTTAAAATAAATGGGGAATTTAATTAGATATAAAATAGAAGAGGGTAAACAAAAAAAGCTAAAATGAACCAATAAACAAAATACCTTTGAGAAAACATTTCTAAAACTTGTTCATTTAATTCACACTGGCAGGATATATATTAATCGGTGAATTTTTTAAAATAAAACAGAGTTTTAGAATAAAGTACTCCATCCGTTCGGAAATATAAGACGTTTTAGCTTTGTGAATTGAATGTATCTAGACGTGAATTGAATGTATCTAGACGTTCGGAAATATGAGGCGGTACTCCCACTGGATGTACAACTACCTTCTCTTTGCATCGCCATCCAAGATGAACTCAGCAAGGATGAACAGGTGCAACTGCGATTCCAGGAGCTCGACGCCCTGGAGGAGGAGTGTCTCCAAGCCCTGCAGAACCTCGAACTTTGCCGTCATAACATGGTGAGGTCTTACAACAAACTCGTCAAGCAACGCGTCTTTCGGAAGGGCGAGCTGGTTCTTGTCCTGAGGCGCCCCATCGTCGTCACGCACAAGACAAAGGGGAAGTTCGAGCCAAAGTGGGAAGGACCCTACGCATTCGAGCAAGGCTACGACGGGGGTGCATACTAGCTGGTTGACACTCAAGGAGCCCAGCCCATGCCTCCAATCAATGGAAGATTTCTTAAAAAATATTTTTGTTAAAGATTTGCCTCTTCTGTTGCCTTTTATTTTTCTCTTTATTCTTTCGTTCTTCTATGGGGAACTGCTCGGTCGCCTCAAATCCATGATGCATTCCCATTTGCATAGCGTGGATCTTTGTTCGCCCCCAACAAAAAACTGGCTTTCCCTCATCATACCACGCTGGTGATTGAAGATCTGGCTACCTTAGGACTTGTCGGAAGGTGGCACAAGGTGTCATGGTCGCCAGCGGAGCGGCTCCTACACCCACCAAGCACGACACGTAACAAGTACATGCTTCCAGAGGCAGTGGAGAAGATTACTTGGGCACTTCAGCGTACTGAGACTCCACGCCCCTCATGCTTTCCGGAGTGCCTCGTGCTCGTAGAGGCTCACACCCTGGGGAAGACCCTAGAAAAAGATCATGAAAGGGCTGCCCAACTTGGTGCGTAGCCGCGTGACAACCCTGGTGTGTGCCACCATAAGCTCCAGATAAAGTGCTAGAGGGTTCCTTAGGCCACCAAGCTGAACGACTACCTTCCAAGTTTCAAAGGTGGGTCCCCGAGCGAAGAAAGAAGGAAAAGAACCTCAAAAGTTCAGGCCAAAATCAAGCATAAAAAAATCTCAAAGAGTGCAAGAAATCCCATGAAGTCCATGGCTATCCAAGTGGCACGTGCAAGAAATCCTCGCAAGAGGGCAAAATCTATAAACTCCAAGAAGCAAGTCCAAACCGTCCCAAGCATAAGGGAACCATTCGGAGGAAGGCGGAAGGTAGCTGTTCACCATCCCTCAATAAGGCATGGAAGTTTCAAAGCTGTCGTCCCAAAGCCTTACCCCTTCGTTTTACCATGCCCAAGTCTCCAGGTTCACGTGGTATCGTGTAGGGGGCATGGTTGAGCCGTGGGGATCCTCG
This sequence comes from Avena insularis, assembly GCA_023614405.1. Classification (NCBI taxonomy): domain Eukaryota; kingdom Viridiplantae; phylum Streptophyta; class Magnoliopsida; order Poales; family Poaceae; genus Avena; species Avena insularis. The sequence continues at coordinate 490,958,929 of CM042692.1, read as the reverse complement.
GTACCACGATGGGCTAGTGTATGATTCTCTGCCGCCTCTCGGAAGCATCTCCGAAGACGCCGTCTCCACACACGTACACGGAAGGACGAAGTTGTTATCGTCATGGTCTTCCGACGATTCCCGAAGACAAGTCCTTCGGTGGCCTTTTCGGATATCACACATATAGCTAATGTATAACGGGAAAGCCAACATTTTAAAAACCCAAAACCAAAACCTTATTTTCCTCTCGATTTCGTGTCTTCTGGCTCTTATGCTTTTACAAGCGGGACGGTGTCTGGCAATACACAATACGCAAGCGCCTTCAACTTCAAGTGTCTCCACCGGCCTACATCGGCAACACCGGGGTGGTGTCGATGCTGATGTCTTTCCGGCGTCTCATCTACACCGACACATGAAGATTTGGGAGCAGTGCAACGCGCTAGTGTGGCTAGCGCGAATCTGTGAAACCCTTCGGTTTAGTCAGCAAGTACCGCAATGGTTGCACGGTCCCGATTAAATTGATAAAATTATTTCAGGACGTGGCAAGTTATTTCGCCATGGAATGAAGTTGAAGCGAGACTTGGTCGGCTGGCACCATACACATGGTCCCAACCAGCTTTCTTCAAGGTAGGGGTGCGGATGTATATACCCGCACTAATCTACGTCAACACTTTGGCATTCGCGGCAAGTTGCCTCGAGCCGGGAGTGAAAGATTGCGGAAGTATAGATTGTATTGATATTGCAAGAGGTGATAACATCGTGAGTTCTTAGGCTGTTTATATAGTACTAGAAGACTTGGGGGGAAAGAAGCCTAATAGAGATAGAATTGGATTACAAACTTAAACTACCAAATATAGTCCAAACCGTGACATACTCTAACACCCCCCCCCTAGTCGGATCGATAGTGACGAGAACAGCCGGAGCGTCGCGGACGATCTGACTGGAGCATAATCCGAAGGCGCGAACTGTAGAGGATGTTGGTGGATGTCGATGTCGATGTAGCCAGAAGTAGGGTGCTGTAGTCGTGGTCGATGATGCCGTTGGTGATGTAGTCGCCGTTGATGATGTTTATGTTGTCGTGGTGTTGTGGTCGATGTCGTCGTTGAGCCTAGAGAATTTGCCGTAGTAATTGACGTAGATGCAGTTGGATCCGGAGTAGTCGGGGTAGGAGACACGCCTTGCCGAGCTTGCCAAACTCAGGAGCGCGCCAGGGATGAAGGCACGCGTCGGTGTTGCCAATACCGGACGTGCGAAGACAGGGACCATCACGAGCCATGCGAGCCAGAGCCGGAGGGAGCAGCAAAGAAATTCTCCGTGAAAGGTCGATGCGTAGAAGTTGTCCGCCGATTTGTCGGAGTAGATGAAGTAGTTGCAAGAAGAAAATTCATTAAGTAAAAAATAAAAATTAGACTGCGACTCTAGCGGCGAGGTCGTGGTGGACGAAGACGAAGAGGTAGTTGTTGATGGAGATTTGCTGTAGCGGTAGTTGATTTCGGGGATTTAGACCGTATTTTTCACTTGTGTGAGCGTGGCGTCGCTCGTGGAGAAGAACTTGTTGGCGTTGACGATGACCATGATTGGTGATGGCGGCGACGATGTGGCGATGTTGTTGGTGTAGATGATTGTCGGCGATGATGATCACGTGTGATGAAGATGCAGCCCTTTGTTGACGGCGAGGCGCGTACATAGGGACGTGCGTCCCAGTAGATGTTGGCGAAGACAGGCCGGCGTGGAGACGACGTGAGGGCGGAGCAGCCGACGCAGTGCGTGAAGGCGTCCCTTGGGGCGTCGCACGGAGCCTCCTTGTCACGATCGTTGACGATGATTTGCCGAAGTTGAGTCGATGCTGAGGTTGAAGTAGAGGCGCGCGATGACGACATGCGGCTGTGGACGATGTTTTTGGTGGCTAAAAGAAAATTAGATCTAATAGAAAAAAGAAATTTGCTAAAACTACTAAACCGATCTAGGGAATTGGAAGAAAAACTAGCTACGAGATTTGGTGTCCCCGGTAGAGATCATGGAGCTCGATCTCGCCGGGAGCGGCGCGCGGAAGCAGTGGCTAAATCCTAAGCGAAGCGAACCGCTCTGAGGCTGGTCATAGTGGGAGTATCATATTACTAGTATCATGCATATGATACTAGTGTACGATACTACCTCTCTAGTGGTTAGTATCATCTAGTAGTATCATAGTACCATTGTATTTAATTTTTTCTACAATCTCAATGCAATTGTGTGTATGAGATGTATTGATCATTAAATTACATAGTTTCACATGCTATGATACGATATCATATTACGATACTACTAACACCTCTCTCTTCATTAATTATGGTGCCACGTCAGATTTTTGCCAAGATGGCATACATGATACTCCCACTAGGACTAGCCTGATACCATGAAAGATTGCGGAAGTATAGATTGTATTGATATTGCAAGAGGTGATTACATCGTGAGCCCTTAGGCTATATAAAAGGCTGTTTATATAGTACTAAAAGACTTGGGAGGCAAGAAGCCTAATATAGATAGAATTGGATTACAAATTTAAACTACCAAATATAGTTTAAACCGTGACATACTCTAACAGGGAGCTCGTATTCATCAGCCCCATCCTCATACGCAGCTATAACTGGAATCACACCGGTTGCATGTGGGAAGGTCCAGAAGCACGCGAGCACAACATGCACGCATGTACTTCTCGAAATCGGAAGGGGCGGACGGACACGTGCTACGTATACATGTGTAGGTCCTGGCATCATCGACCACAGTGGCAAGACGAAGCTGCTCCACATCGTCAACAACTCGCTAAGTGGTGAGCTGCGGCGGCAAACCCCGGCGCTCCCGCCTGCGGGGTTACGCCGGCCAAGCCTGGAATGCAGTTGTTGCACTGCGGAGAGGCATATCGCGATACAAACGCAACGCACGGTAAGTGTCAAGTTCTAAACACAAGCGCCGACTTCTGAAGAAGATAATAAAAAAAGGGGTGCATCTGACGTGACTTTATGTCATGTGGCATTATATTCACGGTTTTCCCCAGTGACAAGAGGACAAGTTGCAAGTAAAAATGACAAGGGCAAAGGGCTGGTTGTATAGTGAAAAGATTTTTCTCGTAAGCGTCAACCTCGCCCCTGAAACTTCAGAGGCAATCGGGCGTGAAGCTATCAGAGGCAACCGGGCGTTATGGTTCTGTAAAAGTCTCTCGATCTATTTCCAATTCAAACACAGATCCGGATACAGGGGATTCAATCCAGGAAGAGGATCAGGAAATAGAAGCAAGGGGAGAGAGACCAGATTCAGTTCGCCGTGATCCAACTTGGATACCACGCAATCGTTACAGGGGAACGGATAAGTAGTCGGTCACTTGGACCAGGTCGGACCAATGACGCGTGGGTTGGGCTGTATCGCGCGGATGGGCCGGCCTGCTTCACTTGACTTGTTCTTCAAACGTTTCCCGTCTTCAGAACCCGCGCCCTCGCCGTCTTGGTCATCAGGGACAATAGCGCTCCTCCTTGTCGGCGCTCTTGTAGCGGGAGGATCCCTGACACCCCTCCCTCCTTGAGAAGCAGCTTGTCCCCAAGCTGGAGCAGCTGGGAAATGACTACGAAGAGCTTCCCGGCCCTCCCAAGTTGCTGAAGCATCATCTCCCGATGACCAACGCACCAAGACTTGCTCCACCACGCGATTGGATTTCTTGCGCCAACGCTGATCCAGTACCTTGTCGGGGAATGCCAACACATGAGAATCATCTGGGAGTACCGCTGAAGCAGACTTACCCGCAGAGAGAGCCTGGCGCAACAAGGACACATGAAACACTGGATGAACTGCTGAACCCGATAGAAGTTGCAGCTCATAAGCAGTATCACTGACTTTCTTGATCACAGGAAACGGCCCATAATATTTGAACAGGAGCTTGTGGTTTGCACGTGGCGCCACTGAAGATTGGATGTACGGCTGTAACTTGAGGAATACCATATCACCAACTTTGAACACGCGGAAAGTTCTGTTTTTATCCGCGTATTTCTTCATCAACTGTTGAGCACGCAGCAAGTGCTGACGAAGAAGATCATGCATCAATCTTCTTTCTGCTAGCCAATTGTCCACACTTGAAATAGCAGCAGCTCCCGGAGGATCGAAGCCCCAATGTAGTGGTCCATGCCCATAGAGAACCACAAAAGGAGAGTTTTGCAAAGTAGAATGATGACTCGTATCGTACCAGTACTCTGCAAGTGGTATCCACTGACTCCATTTCTTCGGACACGAATGCACAAAACATCTCAGGTACGTTTCCGCACACTGATTAACACGTTCTGTTTGACCGTCAGTAGCCAGGTGGTATGGAGTGCTCATCTTTAGCTCAGTGCCCACTCTCTTGAAGAGCTCTTGCCAGAACTTGCTTGTAAATACAGGGTCTCTGTCAGACACAATCGCTTTGGGCAGACTGTGTAATTTGAATATATTATCTATAAACAACTGAGCAACTTTGGCAGCAGTGTAAGGATGAGCCAGAGGAATAAAATGCGCATATTTGGATAATCTGTCCACTACCACCATTAGACAATTGTATCTACCTGATTGTAGAAGGCCTTCCACAAAATCCATCGCAATATCATCCCAGGGCTTGAATGGCACAGACAATGGTTCCAATTTGCCAGGGTATTTCACCCTCTCAGGTTTTGCTTGTTGACAGATTTGACAGGATTGAACCCATACTTTTACCTGCTTCTTCATGCCTGGACAAGAGAATAGATTAGCCAACCTCTTGTAAGTTACAGGAGCTCCAGAATGCCCACCCAAAGCACTACTATGGAAAGCCAGAAAAACCTTGTGCTGCATTTCAGGACTGTGTCCCAACCAAATTTTACCATTAAATTTGATCAACCCTTGCTCCACAGAAAAGGGGGATGGAACTGTCTCTTTGATTGCTGTAGAAGCTAGAATTTTCTTAGCCAAAACATTGCCGGTATATGCAGATCTAACTTCTTCAAGCCATATTGGTTGACATTCAGAGATAGCAGCTATAGTTAACACATTGACTATGTGCACCTTTCTAGATAAGGCATCGGCTGCTGAATTGTTTTTGCCTTGCTGATAAATGATTCTGTACCTGAGCCCAAGTAACTTGGCAAAGGCTTTCTTTTGCCAAGGTGTGCTAAGCCTCTGCTCCTCTAAATGAGTCAAACTTTTCTGATCAGTTTTGATGATAAATTCATCATGTTGCAGATATGCCCTCCAATGTTCCACTGCCATCAGAATAGCTAAGTATTCTTTCTCATAAGTAGAAAGGCCACTGTTGCATGGGCCCAGAGGTTTACTGAGGAATGCAATTGGATGACCTTGTTGCTGCAAAACTGCCCCAATACCATGATCACTAGCGTCTGTCTCAATGACAAAAGTCTGTTGGAAATCAGGAATGGCCAAAACTGGCGCAGTTACTAGTGCATTCTTCAGTAACATGAAAGCCTTGTTGACCTCAGAAGTCCAAGAGAAAACCGTATGTTTCTTCAGTAGCTGAGTGAGTGGACGAGCTATTTCTCCAAAGTGTTTGACAAACTTTCGATAATAACCAGCTATACCCAAAAACCCACGGAGCTCTTTCACATTACTAGGAGTTTTCCAGTTGATAATTTTAGCAACCTTAGATGGATCTGTAGCCACTCCTGCACCACTGATCACATGACCGAGATATGCAATACTGCTCTGGGCAAAGGAACACTTAGACGCTTTCACCTGCCAGTGATCTTGGCGCAATAGACCTAGCACCGTAGCTAAATGCTGAACATGGTCAGGGAGTGTTTTGCTATAAACCAAAATATCATCAAAGAACACCAATGCACATTTGCGAAGAACAGAATGCAATGTGGCATTCATTGCGCCTTGAAAGGTTGCTGGTGCGCCAGATAAACCAAATGACATGACCATGTACTCATACTGTCCAGAGTGAGTGAAAAAGGCTGTTTTATGTTCTTCACCAGGTGCTAGACGAATTTGATGATACCCAGCCCTCAAATCCAATTTAGAAAACCATTGAGCCCAGTCAATTCATCAATGAGTTCATCTATGATTGGAAGAGGGAATTTTCTGGGAACTGTAAGAGCATTTAGACGCCTGTAATCAATGCACATTCGCCAAGTTAAATCTTTCTTCTGAACTAAAATAGCAGGAGAGGCAAAAGCACTTGTACTGTGCTGAATTACTCCACTTTTCAATAACTCTGCTACTTGACGTTCAATCTCATCTTTAACTGCAGTAGAATGCATGTAAGGTCGAACCTGAATAGGCTGAGATCCATCAACAAGTGGAATAAAATGATCACAATTCCTGCGAGGTGGCAAACCTTCAGGTTCAGCAAAAACATCAGAATATTCTTGCAAAATTGCTTGGATTTCAGTTGGCAATGTTTTCTCAGAAAAAACAGCAACATCACCAGCTTTCTGAATTGGCAGAATTTGCTCAATATCACCATGTTTATGTAAGCCAGAGAGTTGTTCCATACAAATGGCATGACAAATGACTGAACTAGGGCCAACACCCTGCAGATACACATCAAAACCATCATCTGAAATTTTGAGCCGTTTAGTGGGCCAATCAATATGCATGGGGCTGTGTTGGTAGAGCCAATCTTGCCCAAGAATGACATCAAATGCTCCCAACTGTAACAGCTTAAAATCAGTACAGAATTCATGCCCTTGCGAAACCCAACATCATTGTTTAACTTCTTCAGTGCAAGATAATTCCCTGTCATCAGCCACCTTAACCCTGATAGGATTTGCCACAGGAGTAATTCCAGAGAGAACAGACCACAAACTTTTATTGATAAAAGATGCTGTGCTGCCTGAGTCCACCAATAGACGCACATGATAACTCTGCACAAATCCTTGCAAGAACAGAACAGAAGGTACACCTTCTTTGCTTGGTAACTTATTAGCAAAAGCTTGCAGAGAAATAACACACAAATTCTCCTAGACTTGATCTCCTACGCCTGGATCTGTAAACATGCCCAAAGCATCAGCACCCATGAACTCCAGTAGCTCTTCCACAATGTGCAACTGTATGGTGGCAGGACAAGTGTGCTCCCGACCCCATTTCTCCCCAGATTTGAAGCAAAGACCAGGTGCACGACGGTAATCACGGAGCGTGGCCAATTTGGAAGTGTGATCCATGTTGACACGAGAGTTCTCCTGTCCTCGACGATCACCCACTGTATTTGTCACATCAGCAAGAGCAGCTCGTGGCACAGCATTGGGTCTGATCGCTGGGCGGCCTCTGACTGGCTGCTCATAAGGCCTGTAATGTTGAGGCCTAACAGATTCTGCTACCTCTTCTTGCAGTAACGCTAGAGCACAAGCAGCATCAATATCCGGAGGTCGCTGAACCATGACCACAGCTCGAATATCTTCCCTCAAGCCCTCAATGAAGTGTGTCAAAAAATATAGAGGATGAATAGCATGAGAATATGCTAAGAGATTATTCATCAATGTTTCAAAATGTTCAATATATGCAGCTACTGTGTCTGTTTGTTTAAGTGTGTAAAACTGTCTAATAAGGAGCTGGTGCCTATCTCGACCAAATCGAGTACAGAGCAAAGTACAGAAACTAGACCAGTCTAATGAAGACAACTTCTTATGAACAGAATGTAACCAGATTTTAGTCGAGCCTACAAAATTGAGCGTAGCCATATCAACCCAATAAGATTCATGTATGGAAAACATAGCGAAATACTGTTCTGCCAATGTTTGCCACATCTGAGGATTGTCACCATCAAACAAAGGAAACTGCAACGATGGATTTGAGTAACCCATTTGTGCGAGCAGTTGGCCAACAGAATTATCCACTTCAGACACATGTGAGCGAGAACTCATAGGAGATTGAAAATTGATCATACCCATGCCCGGGGAGAAAGCTGGGGCCGCTTGGGCCCCAAGCGCCCCCCCCCCCCCCCGGTGAAGCGTGGACTCGCTGTGGCCTTGCCCGAGATCCAACAACGTCGGCCGCTTGCCCATGAGCGGTGGCGCTCCCGCACCATGCGCGTCGGTGAGGTGAGCCGCAGCAGGATCTCCTTCCACCGGCACCGTCCCCGTACCGATGGATTGCTTGATCGCGGCTTGCTGTTGAAGCGCCACGACCGCGGACTGGATGTTGTCCACTCGCGCTTCCAGACGAGGACGCCACGAGTTAAAGTCGTTGGAGAGCGCCTCCATGGACCTCTCCACAGACTCTGATCTAGCAGATATCTCCGTCGTGACCTTGACCGCCGAGGCATCAATCAAGCCCGTGAGGTGCTTGAGGAGCTCCTTCACACTGTCATCCATGGCCGATTCCTTGTTCAAGCGAACAAGCTTTTGGTGGCGGGTTTCGATGATCGAAGCCAGAATGTGGAAGAAAAATTTCTGCGGAAAATGGCGTGCTGGAAAGGTGGACGGATGGCTCTAATACCAGGTGTAAAGGTCTCTCGATCTATTTCCAATTCGAACACAGATCCAGATACAAGGGGATTCAATTCAGGAAGGGGATGAGGAAATAGAAGCAAGGGGAGAGAGACCAGATTCAGTTCGCCGTGATCCAACTTGGATACCACGCAATCGTTACAGGGGAACGGATAAGTAGCCGGTCACTTGGACCAGGCTGGACCAATGACGCGCGGGTTGGGCTGTATCGCGCGGATGGGCCGGCCTGCTTCACTTGACTTGTTCTTAGTTTCCCGTCTTCAGAACCGCGCCCTCGCCGCCTTCGTCATCAGGGACAGTAGCGCTCCTCCTTGTCGGCGCTCTTGTAGCGGGAGGGTCCCTGACAGGTTCGTACTTCCTTTCATCGAGTCCCACGGCATCAGCCAGTGGAGGCGGACATAATGGAAGTGTGAGGGTGATGGCCGAACAAAAATCATACACGCACACAGATACAAGCAATCAGACGTACTGAATAGCCACCATTTATTAAAAATAACAAGAAAGTGCCTAAGACACCACATCCTCGATCGGAAGCAAAAGGGAAATTGTTTAAAACAAGCAAAATAAATGCGACAATACGAGCAAAAAGGCTCATGTTGCCCGCCCTCTAAGAGGGCCTAAGAAATATGATGGCTAATGTCCTGCTAAGCCTCAGTTTTGAGGCTTGTAGGACAAAATGATCTAGGCCTCGTGAAGGTCATCTGCCGGAGAGCCTTGGTTCATTTCCTCCTCAGCGCGGGTGGCCAAAAATTTGGCCATCTCATCGCGAGCCTTTGCCAGCAGGTCAGCCTCCTTGGAAGAGGTGGCCACGACATCATCATGAGCCTTGATGTTTTTGGAGCATGTCTCCACCAGACGCACAACCTCGGCCTCGCGCCTGCGAGCATCAGCAGCAAGCTTGTCATATTTCTCGGCGATGCCCTGCTGCTTGGCACACAGCTCCTCAAGATGGGTGGCGCGCTCCTCCAGACGCGGACGGTCAGCCTTCAGTTGGACAATCGCATCCACGATTTCCTTGCAGGCAGCACTAGTAGAAAAATGGGCATCCGTCTAAGCCTTTAGTACCGGTTCCCTTACAAACCGGTACTAAAGGGTGCATTAGTACTGGCTCCCTTGTCCAGGTGGCCGAGGAACATCAATACCGGTTCGTTGAGGGCCTTTTGTACCGGTTTGTGTTACGAACCGGTACGAAAGGGTTTCAGTCCAATTTTGAGGCAGAGGTGGGGCTAGAGCTGAACCTTTAATACCGGTTCATCTGAAGAACCGATACTATAGGGTCCCTGCCCTATTTCTTCAGCCCTATCGGCCTGCATCTCATTTCCGCTTCTCCTTCTCCTCTCTCACATTTCCAAATATTTTGCACCTCTCACACTCCAACAAATCTCCATTTTTCTTCACCATTTTATCAAGATTGACGGCACCCATCTATCCAAGGGTTAGCAATATCATCCTTTCTTCTGGCATTCCTAATTTAGCTCATTTCTTTGCTAGTTTAACTCGTATTATTTTTGTAGTGCTAGCAAGGTGTTCGATGAAATGCCTAAGTTAGGGATTTCATTCTTTTTATATGCAATTTGAGCTCAAATTAAAGTATGATTTGTAGGTTTTAGTATCGTCCCCGTCCTCACCCCTGTCGATCGCCAACGTCGTCCCCTAGCCGGCACCATACCACCTCGGTGAGCCTCTTCTTTTTATAAAAAAACTTAGTTTTATGTGATGAACTTGAATATTAATTAAGTTGGTCACTCATATATCCATGATGTTATGTAATTAATGATTTTTGATATACTTATATATATAATACAGATGAATCGACAATGGATGTACCGTGACCGATGCCATCCCGACTTCATTACTAGCATGCATTATTTTCTCAACGTGGCTGAGGCAAACAGGCGTTCGAATGGTTTCATTTATTGTCCATGTAGTTCCTGTAACAATACGAAGGATTACTCTACCTCAAAGACCCTTCAGGTCCACCTGCTTGAGAACGGTTTCATGCCCGGCTATAATTGTTGGACCAAGCACGGAAAAAGAGGGATTATAATGGAAGACAACAAAGAAGAAGAGGATAGTGACAACTATCCTATGTTCACTGAAGACGGTGATAATAGAATGGGGGGAGACGAAGCTGAAGAAGAGCCCATTTTTGATGACCCCGATGACGATTTGGGTCGGGCCATTCTTGATGCAAAGATAAACTATGGAAGTGAAAAGGAGAGGTTAAAGTTGGAGAAAATGTTAGAGGATCACAACAAACTGTTGTACCCAAATTGCGAAGATGGCTAGAAAAAGCTGGGTACCACACTGGAATTGCTGCAATGGAAGACAGAGAATGGTACTTCTGACAAGGGATTTGAAAAGTTGCTGAAAATAATAAAGAAGATGCTTCTAGGGGAGAACATATTGCCCTCTAGTACATACGAAGCAAAGAAGGTTGTCTGCCCTCTAGGATTAGAGGTGCAGAAGATACATGCATGCATCAATGACTGCATCCTCTACCGCGAGGAGTACAAGAATTTGAATGCATGTCTGGTATGTGGTGCATTGAGGTATAAGATCAGGCGAGATGACCCTAGCGATGTTGAGGGCGAGTCCACCCCCATGAAGAGGGTTCCTGCGAAGGTGATATGGTATGCTCCTATAATACCACGGTTGAAATGTTTGTTCCAAAACAAAGAGCATACCAAGTTGTTGCGATGTCACAAATAGGATCGTAAGAAAGATGTGATGCTGAGACACCCCGCTGACGGGTCGCAGTGGAGAAAAATCGATAGAGAGTTCAAGTCATTTTCAAATGACGCAAGGAACTTAAGATTTGGTCTAAGTACAGATGGCTTTAATCCTTTCGGGGAGCAGAGCTCTAGTCATAGCACCTGATCAGTGACTCTATGTATCTATAACCTTCCTCCTTGGTCGTGCATGAAGCGGAAGTTCATTATAATGCTAGTGCTTATCCAAGGCCCGAGGCAACCCGGCAACGACATTGGTGTGTACCTGAGGCCATTGGTTGAAGAACTTTTACAGTTGTGGCGTGAAGAAGGTGTACCTGTGTGGGATGAGCACGGACAAAAGAAATTTAACCTACGAGCATTGTTGTTTGTAACCATCAATGATTGGCCTGCTCTTAGTAACATTTCAGGATAGTCAAACAAGTGATACAATGCATGCACACACTATTTAGATGAGACTGACAGTATATATTTGGGAAACAAGAATGTGTACCTGGGGCATCGTTGATTTCTTCCAAAACAACATCACGTAAGAAATAGAGGAAAGCATTTCAGAGGTGAGGCAGATAACCGAACGAAGCCTACCCGCCCTACTGGGGATGTTATATATGATATGGTCAAGGATTTAAAAGTGATCTTTGGAAAGGGTCTTGGCGGACAATCTGTTCCGCATGATGTTGACGGACACGTACCCATGTGGAAAAAGATGTCTATATTTTGGGAGCTACCCTACTGGAAAATCCTAGAGGTTCACTCTGCAATCGACGTGATGCACATGATGAAAAATCTTTGCGTGAACCTGCTAAACTTTTTGGGCGTGCATGGGAAGACAAAAGATATACCGGATGCACGGCAGGACCAGCAATGTATCCACGAAGGAAACAACCTGAATCCAGAAAAGTATCAAGGTACTTCCAGCTACGCTCTTACCAAAGAAGAGAAGGAGATCTTTTTTGAAGTCCTGAGTAGCATCAAGGCCCCGTCTGGCTTCTCGTCGAATATAAAGGGAATAATAAACATGTCAGAGAAAAGTTTCAAAATATAAAGTCTCATGACTGCCACGTGATTATGACACAATTACTTCCGGTTGCATTGAGGGGGCTTCTGCCGGAAAATGTTCGAGTACCCATTGTGAAGCTATGTGCGTTCCTTAATGCAATTTCTTAGAAGGTGATCAATCCACTAACTCTACAAAATTTAAAGAAGGATGTGGTGCAATGTCTAGTCAGCTTCGAGTTGGTGTTCCCACCATCCTTCTTCAATATTATGATGCATCTCCTCGTTCACTTGGTCGAAGAGATTGGCGTTCTCGGTCCTGTATTTCTACACAACATGTTCCCCTTTGAGAGATTCATGGGAGTCTTAAAGAAATATGTTCATAACCGTGCTAGGCCAGAAGGAAGCATCTCCAAGGGCTATGGAATAGAGGAGGTCATTGAGTTCTGTGTTGACTTTATTCCTGACCTTAAGCCGATCGGTGTTCCTGAATCACGCTATGAGGGGAGACTGCATGGAAAAGGCACGCTAGGAAAGAAAGCAACAATGTGTATGGACGGACATTCTTTCACTCAAGCACACTACACAGTTCTACATAATTCTAGCTTGGTGGCTCCGTACATAGTGGAACACAAGAATATTTTACGCTCTGAATACCCGGAGCAACGTGAAGATTTGATTGATGGAGAACACATGAAGACTTTTGGCGGTTGGTTGCAAACACGTCTCATGAATGTCACTGATGAAGAACAGCTATACTTGTTGGCCAAGCAACCATCTTCGACTATATCTACTTTTCAAGGGTATGAGATAAATGGGAATACATTTTACACGTTCGCCCAAGATAAAAAAAGCACCAACCAAAACAGTGGTGTCCGCTTTGATGGAGCAGAGGACAATGGGAAGAAGATCACATATTATGGGTACATAGAGGAGATATGGGAACTTGACTATGGACCTAATTTCAAGGTCCCTTTGTTCCGGTGCAAATGGTTTAACCTGAAAGACGGGGTACAGGTAGACCCGCAGTATGGAATGACTACAATGGATCTCAAGAATCTAGGGTACGACACCGAACCATTCGTCCTAGCCAGTAAAGTGGCTCAGGTTTTTTATGTGAAGGACATGTCTACCAAACCGAAAAAAAGAAAAGAAAGGCAAGAGGACACATCATACGATGAGCCAAAGCGTGACATAGTTCTTTCAGTAAAAAGAAACATCGTGGGAGTAGAGGACAAGACAGACATGTTAGAAGATTATAATAAGTTTGATGATATTCCACCCTTCAAGGTGAGAACTGACCCAAGCATCATGTTAAATAATGAAGATTGTCCATGGTTGCGTCGCAATCAGAAGAAAGGTAAATACACGAAGAAAACTCAGAAGACTAGATAGGGATCATAACTTGTGTATCTCAATATGGAAAACTCATAAGACTAGATATTAACAATGGAGATGGTTGGCTTGTTTTACTAGTTAAGTAGCTTTCACGGGCTTGCAAGGAAATTTTCAAGAAGCTCCGCCATGGTAGATTTCCCAACCCTTTCCCCAACACTGTTAGAGGAGATGGAGTCTTTCACGGGCTTGCAGGGAAATTTTTCCGAGGCGGAGCTTCCGAAGATGCCGTAGGGCGTGTACACCAACGACATCTTCAAGAAGCTCTGCCACGGGAGATTTCCTAACCCTTTCCCCAACACTGTTTGAGGAGATAGAGTCTTTCACGGGTTTGCAGAGAAATTTTTCTGAGGCGGAGCTTCCGAAGATGCCGTAGGGCATGTGCACCAACGACATCTTCGAGAAGCTCTGCCACGGGAGATTTCCCAACCCTTTCCCCAACACTGTTAGAGGAGATGGAGTCTTTCACGGGCTTGTAGGGAAATTTTTCCGAGGCGGAGCTTCCGAAGATGCCGTAGGGCGTGTGCACCAACGACATCTTCGAGAAGCTCCGCCACGGGAGATTTCCCAACCCTTTCCCCAACACTGTTAGAGGAGATGAAGTCTTTCACGGGTTTGCAGGGAAATTTTTCCGAGGCGGAGCTTCCGAAGATGTCGTAGGGCATGTGCACCAACGACATCTTCGAGAAGCTTCGCCACGAGAGATTTCCCAACCCTTTCCTCCATCCATGGGGATGAAACTCTCTCTACCTATGTTGGCTTGTTGAGCTTCTTACCATGGCGTATCGATGCTCCTTTTATAGGCACGGCGCCGCTTATACTTTGTCTTGTTCCTCCGATAGGGAGTCGTGCGCTACATGCTTTATCTCATCGAGCAGTGTGGTCACCCACGCGTCCTTATCCTGCCGACAGCTTTAGTCTTGGTTGCACCCACTAGCCAGGACTAAAGGTTACCCACGCGTCCTTATCCCACCGACAGTTTTGTTAGATGATACAAAATCACCTTTAGTCCCGATTGTACCCACCAGCCGGGACTACCGTGACCCCGATGCCAGCGACGACGACATCGACGACTACGACGACTACAGTAGCAAAATAGAAAAAGAAATAGAAAAGAAAAAGAAACAGAAAAAAAGAAAAGAAAAGGAAATAGAAAAGAAAAAGAAACAGAAAAAGAAAAGAAAAGAAATAGAAAAGAAACATAAAAAGAAAAAGAAAAAAATTGAAAAGAAAAAGAAATAGAAAAGAAAAGAAAAATAAACAGAAAAATAAATAGAAAAGAAAAATAAATAGAAAAGAAACAAAAAAGAAATAGAAAAAGAAATAGAAAAGAAAAATAAATAGAAATAGAGAAAGAAATAGAAAAGAAAAAGAAACATAAAAAGAAATAGAAAAGAAAAAGAAATAGAAAAGAAAAAGAAACGAAAAAACAGAAAAGAAAAAGAAATAGAAAATAAAAAGAAATAGAAAAGAATAAAAATAGAAACAGAAAAAACAGAAAAGAAAAAGAAAAAAACAGAAAAAAACAGAAAAATGACCTTTGCTACCGGTTCCACCCACCAACCGGTACCAAAGGACCGGTTCCACCCACCAACCGGTACCAAAGGCCTTTGCTACCGGTTGGTGGGTGGAACCGGTAGCAAAGGTCCCCCACGAGATTTTCAGCTCTAGGGCCTCGTTTCCAGCGCCAGATGAGCCACTCGCGCAGCCACGCCATCCGCAGCCACGCCATGCAGCCATGCCGTCCAGCAGTTAGTCCCCGCTCTCCCTTCTTTCCCTCACTTGCATCGAAGTGTCCGGCGTCGACGCCGCCGACGCCGGCTACGCGGCCTTGCCACGCCGCCTCACCGACGACGCCGCAGACGCCCTCGCTGACACCGCAGACGCCCACGCCGGTGACGCCAAGCCGCGCTCCGTGGCTTCGTCGACACTGCCCTTAGGGTGTTCGACAAAATGCCGCAGACGCCCATACCGTCTTGCTCACACCGCAGACACCCACGCCGCCTCGCTCACGCGCGCCCGACAGTGTTCGGCGTCGACGCCGCCGACGCCGGCTACGCGGCCTCGCCACGCCGCCACGCCACACGGCCTTGCCATGCCACCACGCCACGCTGCCTCGCCACGCCGCCTAGCCGACGACGCTCCTTGCACGCCACCAGCGCTGACACGACGGTGTTGGCGAGGTTGCCCCCGTGCCAGGCGCGCACGTGGTGCACGCCGGAGAGATTGGAGGCGGCGCCCACCATGCCGGCCAGGATGGTGAATACGAGGAAGAAGTAGAAGGTAGCACCGTTGTCGGAGGCGGTCGCGGTGGTAGGGCGCGCATCGCCGCTGGAGAGGAGAAGAGAGAGGTGGTTGGGTATGTCATGGGGCAGATCGCGAGGTCGGTCCGCGGCAGGAGGATCCGGGGAGCCGGGATTGCTGAGGGTCGATGGGCGCCACCCTTCACTTGAATTGTTATCCATCTAGCAATCTGTTATGCTAATGACATGATGAATCAAATAATTGCACTTAATTTTGTAGTGAAATTGAGCTATGGAGGACAACACCTTCATCCGAGATGAGGAGCAAGAAGAAATGGTGCAGAAAATGATATATGAGAGTGCCCGTGGACCGGAACCCGATGGAGATGACGATGATTTCGCCTCACAATTTCTGAACGATGTCGGTGAGGGACTTGAGTCTGAAGAAAGAAGAGACAACGAAGTGTCCTTAACAAACTCTGGCGAGGTGTATATTTATTTGTATTGCACTTATTAATGAATCATTTTTCTTTTAGCCTTCTGGATCATCGAGCAAATCTGTTAAAAACCAACGAGGCCCGACGCAACGTCTAAAGGGCGAGGGTAGGTTAGCCCTCACCGCATTTAAGGATAGTGGTGAACCGGTGGAGCAGTGCCATAAATTTATAAATCAAGCTAGATTTCTTGTCAGGGACCATGTACCGATCAGGATTGTACAGTTGCATAAGCCGAAGAACGCGGGGGCTGAAGCTAGTTATGTCAACGATACTCTAAAACTTTTCCTTTGGGATAGTCTAATGACACACTTCAGCCTACCGGAAGACATGACGGAAGGCCAGAAGAAGAAAGTCAAGGAATGGACTCTTAAGAAGATGGCCACACAATTCCAGACCTGGAAGAAATATTTATGGGCCAGATATGAAGATGAAGATCCAGTATTCACTGAAAGTCTAGTGAAGATAAAAGATCATTGGCCGCATTTAAGAGGTATAAGAAATCGTCTACTACTGTGTCTCGATCAATCACAAATACGAAAAATGCTTCAAAGAAGAAACATTTCCATCATTTGGGGTCAGGTGGCTACAAGACTGCCATTCCGAAGTGGATAGCATTTGAAGCTAAACTGATGGAGGTAGGAATCACTCCACAGACATGGGACTGGCCCGACCGGTCCAAGTTCTGGTTGTTCGCGCATGGGGCAGGGTTGGACCCAAAGACAGGGAAGATCGCTGCAAAGGGAAAATGGAAGAAAAAATTGAAGCAATCACGACAGAGCTTATAGATGCAATTGAAAAAGTTAGAAAGGGAGAGTACATTCCCAATAGAGAGAATGACAAGATGAAACTCGCTCTGGGGAATCCTGAACATGTTGGACGGATACGAGCCCTCCCAGGTGTCACCATGAAGGAAGCGTGGCCGGAGTGCGCTGACACTTATAGAAGCCGTTCGAGAAAGAAGAAGCAGGAGTCAGACAGGTTAACGGAATTGATAAATAGGGTGGAGGTGCTTGAGAAAAATCAGAAGGCACCTGATCAGCCGCTGTTTCTACAAGATCCTCAAGCCGATGCTACCCCATCTCAGCGAAGAAGCAGTGTGGGTTCCTCGCATCTTGAATGTGGAGGAAGCTACCCCGTGGATTATGTCATGGAGAAGATAGATTGCGAGCTACATTTGCCAATGAGGAACGTGTCCGTTAAGGTGGCGGTCGGCTATGTTTACCCAAATGAAGATGGAGCAACGCACCATCATATGCCCATTCCAGCTGGCTGTGCTCGTGTCGGGGTGGATGATGTTGTTCTAGGTTATGAAACAGTGGAGCTTGATTTTCCTGGAGGTGACGATGAGAAGACAATGGCCGATGTCAAGCGTGGTTTGGCCCTATGGTCCAAGAAATACATCGTCCTTTTGCCAAGGCCACCGACTCCTCCTCGTAGCAGTCCACATGACCACCAAATTCCACATGAGCATCAATGGACATCGACTCCTCCTGGTAGCAGTCCACATGAGCAGCAAAGTCCACACGTACCTGAGAGGGACCCCAGCGCGAGTCCACCATCTCGAGATCCTCCACGTAAGACTGCGCCCGTTAAGCGAAACGGTACGCCACCTAGGAAGAGACCTAGCAAGGAGAAACCACTGCCGCCTATTGAGAAGTTACCTTGGAAAAAAACTATCGAGGAATGCATCGAAACCTCTAAGTCCGAGGTGGAAAAAAAATTTCCTAAGAAAGTGCCAGAGATACCTTTTGAGAAGACTCTAGATCCGGTGAAAGTTGTGCGTACCGTTGAGAATCTATATGACCCTGTACCATCGCCGCCATCTAACTATAGGCGTTCTATTGAAAGGTCGTATGAAGATATGGTGGAGGCGAAAAAACCCGATAAATCGGTGGTCTCGGGTATAAAAAGGAAACAAGTACACCAGCTCAGAGAACAACCTGTTCAATTGGTCCCCCCTCTCAAGGTGTTTGATGAGAAGGCCGTTCAAAGTTCTCGACAAAACACAACCGATTACCCCATCGCTGAAGTAGCATATAAATTTGTTCAAGGGAAAGATTTGGTCGAGAATATTAGGTCGCTACCAACAAGTATGCGTAATTTTCTTGTGTGGTACACTAATGCCACAAAGAGAGGGATGGAGGCTATCATGGTGCGAGTTAAGGATGAGAACTACTTCCAAGAATACTCTGTGAGCGTTGATTTCTGTGAACTTTTTCAGTTATACAATCTCCGGGCCCTCGACAAATCTATCATCAGTTGCTATTGTCTGTAAGTGATTTATTAATGTAATTTGAGAAGTCTTTAGCTCAACTCGTTCATTGTCTGCAAATTATCCTCAATTTAATCTTTTGTGCGCTATATTATGTAGATCGAAGAAGCTCGAATGCAAAAGGGATGAAATCACGGACATTGGGTTCATTGACCCAGATACAATGCATGAAAAAACCATAGAACATCCCATCTATAACAAGGATACACCGGAGACTTTGCTAAGGTTTTTGAAGCGACAACGTGACAAAAAGATAATACTTTGGCCTTACAACTTCAAGTGAGTGTTACTGTCTTATAACACATTCTATTTTGCTCACCATATGTTAAAATTTTAACTGATGACTTATATCTATGACACTGCATATTTAAACGTGCGCAGGTTTCACTTTATTCTTATCGTCATTAAAATGTACAATGGAGATGTTGAAGTCTTTGACTCACTAACCAAAGAGCCTATACTATACAAGACGACTTTTGATATGCTCAAAAAGTAATTTTAATTCTTATCGTTTTTTCCGTTAATTTCCTGATATCAACAAATTGATAACTCTTTTATGCATTTTCTTTTGTCGGGCGGCGTGTGGCAAAAATTCATCCAGGAAGATCCGGCCGGTGGATGGAAACAGAAGCTGATATGACGTGCGAACAAAGTAAGTAGTACTACCTAGGTCCACACACCTTTATCATACTTGATTATTGTTTGATTGAATTATATTCTTATACAGAAATGCGCGAAACAACCAAAGGGGACTAATCTATATGGATACTACGTTTGCGAATACATCCACAAGATTGTCAGCGAGAGAATGAATAATCAAAGAAATAGAGAGGTACGAAAACAATATTCACAAATTTATTTTGTTACCATAACTTGTGCTGAGTTTCAGCCATAATTATTTGATTGTGATTTTGATATTTATATATATATATACACACCCATAGCTCATGTATTCATTTGTATCTCATTCTTTTACAGTTGGCAAGAAAGCGGGATAGGATCTCAATCGAGCACCGCTTCAAAGAAATTGGCGAGGAATTGGCGGGATTTTTTCTTCGGGACGTCATACCTAACGTCGTAGAGTACCACTATGAATGAAGATCTACACGTAATATATAGTTTGACTCAGAGAGTACCACTATGCTACATGTAAAAAATAGTATGCCTCGGAGAGTACCACTATGCATGAAGATCGATCTTCATGCATGTACTACTTAATTTTGCGATCTTATGCAATTACATGTGTTATATTATATGCACCAAGTTGATATGCATCACCTAGATCTTCAAGTAGTACCTAAACCCAAACGCGTTTCTGGCGCATCGAAGCGATCCTCGTATGATGAAACGGTCCGATACCCCTAAACCCCTCCTAAAACCCTAAATCCTGGATTCTCTGCCACGACAGAGATTTATGCATTTTCTCTGCCGCGGTAGCCAACCTTTGGTACCGGTTCGTGTTACAAACCGGTACCAAAGGTCCCTAGCCCTGCGGTCTCCTGAGTGCCCACGTGGAGACCCCTTTAATACCGGTTCGTAAGGAACCGGTACCAAAGGGGGGGTCTTTTGTCCCGAATCTTTTGTATCGGTTGCATTTCCGGTACAAAAGGGCCTCTGGAACCGGTACCAAAGGGGGGGGCTTTTGTCCCGAACCTTTTGTATCGGTTGCATTTCCGGTACAAAAGGGCCTCTGGAACCGGTATTGATGCCCATTTTTCACTAGTGCGGCCTCTAGCTGTTCGAAAAGTTGGCGAGCTTGTGAGGCCATAGGAGTCGCCTTGCCGGGAGACCTCGAGCTCCCTCCGCCCTCCAAACGGGTCACCAATGATTTTAGGTGAACCATGAGGGATTGGAGGTCGGCAGGGGGCACACCTTTGAACAACTCATCCCAGGCCATTAAGTTGCACCCTATCATACCGATGGCATCATCCTTCTCTAGAGGACGGGCGCGAAGGGCTGTCTGAATCTCCACCAAGTCGTTGATGACGACCTTCTTCCTGTGGCGGTCAACATGGGACTCGGCGGGGAGAGTGAGGGTTTGCACCCCCGACGTCTCGCCGCTCGAAGGGCGGCCGAGGACAGAGAGGATGTCCCCCGCCCTCTGATGAAGCTTCTTGTGTTTCTCAATCATCACACAGAGCGCCCTAGCCTCCGTGGAATAGTACGGTGCGCCGTAAGGCAGCACGTCACTTGGGGAGTCTGAAAGTAAAAAAAATGGTGCAATGAGTGCCCCATATCAAGTAAAAAAAAGAGAAATACTGAATTAGGATGCCTACATAGCGTCCAGAGCCGAGTACGCATGCACTCTTACCATGATGAGGTGAGCGCGGCTTCTTGACGACTATACCGCTGACTTTGTCTACAGATAACTCAGCCGGGCGCTTCTTCTCCTCAGTGGGGGCGACCTGATCAGACATAGCTAGGACAAGAGCGAACTCTGCCGCCGGGGGCAGCATCATGTCAGAGAGCCAATCCGCTAACAGCGAGTCTTTGCCTTCAATGTATGGCAGCACATTTTCAAGCTTGTCCTACACCAATATGGCAGATTTTAGTTGAAGCACAGGGGTACATGTAAAAAAAAAGTGGTTTAGAGCTACGTCTCAGGGATGGCTAGTGGAGCCCCGGAGTCCGACAGGTATGCATGACTTCGCTAGTGGGGGCCGGAGAGCCACGGCTAGTGCTAGCACGCACGCGTGATGGCGCTGGAGTGAGGGCGACTGCCCGATGCGGCGACTCCCTGTTGTGAATAGCAGCTCTTCCGCTGGTCTTCGGCGGCGGTAGCGGAGGAAGGACCTCGCCGCCGTCCTTGCGCTTGCTGGACTTGGCAGGGTGGAGATCCTTGTTGTCGCGTCCCCCAGACTTCCGACCGTAGGGCTTCTCGCGCCTGTCCATCTCGGCTTAGATGCGCGGCTGATCAGGTAAACATGAAGCTGTGTTAAAGGGAAGTCAAGCAAAACAACAACAAAAAAAGAAGGAACGGCAGGTCATGGGATGCTAGCTTGTGGCGCCATCGGTGGTCTAGCCACAAGTGGACATCGAAGATCGCCGACGCCGCTCACATGCGATGTTCGGCCAAAGAACGAGCACTGCAAGGCAAGAAGGAAAGCGGCAACATATGAGATTGATTCACCTGCTTTGGGAGTTAGCTGAAGTATGGATCGCGTCGAATCGAAAAGGCGGGCGTGGAAGGAAACATGGAAAGGCGCGGGCATTATATAATCCTCCGGCAATCAGAGCATCGTAACAGCCGCAGGAGTTATCCAATTCACAATAGCCAGGGAGTTAGAGATATTGTTCAGGCCGCACGTAAATTCAGTTGCCCCGGAACCTTCGCCGAGCCAAGATTGCCCGTTTCGCGCACGATCTCGCTTCGGTGGGGGGCATTTGTTCGACGCTAATTTATACCCGGTTGATAATAACAAGTATATTCAGTGGATGGAGCCGGTCGATCAAGCTCAAGTTTACGACTGTACTTATGTCGGGCTAATATGCATCAACGTGCATGCAACGTCACGTTGAAAGCCACCGACACGTCACATTAATGCTTAAGGAAGGAAAAAGGCTACTAGTCATAATTTAATTAATTACTAGTTTATTTTACAGGAATACAGAAATACAACCTACGGCGTATGTACGGCCCGGCCGGCCGGCTGGCCGGACGTACCACGTATCGTGCTGGCTACAGGATCGGGTGTAACAAGTTTTATTTTGTTTAGCTCCGTACAGATACATGCACCGAAGCCGATCAGATAAGCATAAAAACGCGTTTTGCCGGCCACGATTTTCCTGGAGGGATAGCAGCTGCGGGAGTCGGGATAAGCACCGCGATAAGCGCTCTCGGAGGGCGAGGCTGCCGCCTATAAAATGACACACACCCAGCTGAGACAGGGGAGACGACGAACAACACCCTGGAGGCGCACACGCACACCTGGAGACGGAGGACTTAGGCGGAGCGAGCTCTCGCGCAGCTGAGATCAAGCCGGAGCAAGAAGCCACGGTAGAACATACTCTCTCCCTCTCTCTGCATAATGCACGCGCACGTACACCTTGCCGAACGGACTGCCGGCGCGCAGCCCGAACTCCTCTCCATGCTGCCCAAGACGGCAGGACAGCGTCAAGGCCGCCGGCGTGCAGCCCGGCACTCTCTCTCTCTCCATGGCGCCGAAGACGGCGGCGTTGGGCTGCCGGCGTGCAGCCCGGCACTCTCTCTCTCTACGACGCTGAAGACGGTGGTGTTGGGCTGCCGGCGTGCAACCCGGCACACTCTCTCTCTCCACGACGCTGAAGACGGCTGCGTTGGGCTGCCGGCGTGCAGCCCGGCACTCTCTTCCTCCATGGCGCCGAAAACGGCGGCGTTGGGCTGCCGGTGTGCAGCCCGGCACTCTCTCTCTCTCCACGGCGCTGAAGACGGCGGTGTTGGGCTGCCGGCGTGCAGCCCGGCACTCTCTCCCTCCACGGCGCCGAAGACGGCGGCGTTGGGCTATCGGCGTGCAGCCCGACACTCTCTCCCTCCATGGCGCCAAAGACGGCGGCGTTGGACTGCCGATGTGCAGCCCGACACTCTCTCTCCACGGTGCTGAAGACGGCGGCGTTGGGCTGCCGGCGTGTAGCCCGGCACTCTCTCCCTCCACGGCGCCGAAGACGGCGGCGTTGGGCTGACGGCGTGCAGCGCGACACTCTCCCTCTTCATGGCGCCCAAGACGACGGCGATGAGTTGCCGGCGTGCAGCCCGGCGCTCTCCCTCTCCATGGCGCCCAAGACGACGTCGGGGCTACCGGCGTGCAGCCCGGCGCCCTCTCCACGACACCCGAGATGGCGACGTCGGGCAGCCGGCGTGCAGCGGCGCCAAGACGGTGATGTCGGGGCTGCTGGCGTGCAGCCCGACGCCTTCTCTAGGACACCCCAAGACGACGATGTCGGGACTGCCGTCGTGCAGCCCGGCGCCCTCTCCACGACACCCATGACGGCGACGTCGGGTTGCCGACGTGCATCCTGGTGCCACCTCCATCTCTGCGAGCTGATGGTGCCGAAGGTGACGGCCTGACTGGGCTGTGGACAAGCAGCCTGCCTACCTCAAGGTGTTGTCGAGAACCAGGAGGAGGCCTTGGTTTCAACCACGCGTGCTTCCGGGAAGCGGGGCATGCTCTCAAGTGGAGGACACCTGGGGGAACCTCGGCTGGACTCGTTCATCCACGTCTTCCCTGACCATGGAGACACGGCGCCGTCGCGGCTGTCCACGGATGCACGACGCGCTTGGGAAGCTGGAGGTCCAGCAGTGCGTGGCGTGAGAAAGAGATACATGTGTGCAAGCATTGCACACGTGCATGGCTAGCTAACGTCAAGTGCTTTTTAGCATGCGAACGTGGCTCGTGTGCGTATGTCCCGACACCCAAGATAGCGGGTGTGCCTCTCTTGCTGCTCAAGGGGCTGCACCGATTCCCATATCTGACCCAGCAAAACTAGCCAAGCCGCCATACATGACGCCGTCCGATGGTTTCACAGTCGCTCAGATAGGGTGACGCTTGCGCCGCTAGCCACACTGGGTTGGCACGCGACTAACCTTCGAGGAATTACGACACCTTTGACATCGATCCTCCACAAGCCCGTGAGACGACGCTCTTGTCTAGGACGACAACCGTGAATTCGGCGTCGAGCCGAGACGAGGCCTCGATCACACTTGCTGCGCCGCCGACGTGTGTGTCGGTTTTACACCGACGCCGACCTCCATCGACTCTTACTCTCGCGAGGCATATCCCTTGCGCACCCTGACGAGGCTGCTGGTCGTCGAGAAGTCCCAGCTGAGTGGACCCATGCTACACCAACTCCAACTACATCGAAGCCGTCAAGAACGACGAGGCACGACGGCGAGGGCGGGGGTGGCCGAAGCAAAGGCCACGCTACTCGCGGCGCGTGTACCGACCAGGACACGGGCTCTGCCGCCGCCCACACACACCACCACCATATCATACATGGAGAATGCGAAGCGAAGACGACGAAGACGACCACACAGCTTAATCGGAGGTGTCCTGCGGCGTAATCCGCGGGAGTAATTAACCGGGCGCCTTCCGAGGCCTCGAGAACCAGGAGATCACAATCGCCATAGTCAGGCTGGCTACGCAAGCGGGCCACGGAGCACATGTACTTGGGATATTGTACTTTGTTTCTCCATGAGAGATTAATGAAATACGACTTCCCTATCTTTTTCTTGTGTACTACGGTACACTGGCACGCCCGCATTTCTTTTTCTTTACCCTGGCGCATCAGAAAAACACGCTACCATCTTCTTCCCCAAAGTAGCACCCTCCTACTCTCTAGACGTTTTTCTCGTGTCAAACACTACTATTGAGGAGAAAATTCATTATGATTACAATATGCCTCCTATATTTGATGACTATGGTGATGAGAATAATAATGATAGCTATTTTGTTGAATTTGCTCCCACTATGATTAATAGGAATGACTATGCTTATATGGAGAGTAGTAATTATTTTATGCATGTGGCTCATGAAAAGAATGTTTTATGTGATATTTATATTGTTAATTTTATTCATGATGCTACTGAAAGTTATTATGAGAGAGGGAAACATGGTTTTATGTATCTTAATAATATTAAGTTTCCCCTCTTTATGTTGAAAATCTTGAAGTTGCATTTGTTTTGCATTCCTATGCTTGTTGCTTTGTGCTTTCATGACTTATTTCTTTACAAGATTATTTTTCATAGGAAGTGGGTTAGACCTAAATTTGTTCCATATTTGCTTCTTGATGCTCTCTTTTACTTCAATTCATATTTCTTATGTGAGCATTATCAAAATTATCATGTCTATCTAAATAGCTATAAAAAAAGAGCTTTTGGGAGACAACCCATTAAATTTTTATTTTCAGTTTATTTTTGTTTTGTTGAGTCTTGGAAGTTATTGCCTCTGTAATAATCTCTCCTTATCCTTTTTGTTTGATTTTTGTGCCAAGAATAACCTCTAATGAGAGGAAAGTAAGATATGAGAAAGTTGCTGTCCCGAAACAGATTTCCGTGTGTCACTGTAAAAAATCGTGTAAAATCTCAGTATGTCGGATTGAGCTGTAAATTTTTGTGCTTATGCCCTAGGTTATGAACCAACGTTCGTTAGTTTTGCACTTTTCGATTTAAGCAACAGAAGATTTTCGAAAAAATTGGTCTTTACCTGCTGGTCTATTTTGACAGATTTCTGCCATTTTTGCATTTGCCTCTTAATCAGTTTCTTTTTGAGTTCTCTTGGATCACTTGAGCTTTTAAAAGAAATTGCTACAATAGCTTATGTTTTAATGGATGATTTACTTGAGTTGAAACTGAACCCAAAGGATTATTATTTTGAATACACGAATGTTGCTAATGAAGATTGTGTGAAGTTTTGTATGAAGGAAGTTTTCAAGTGTAGGGAGAGAATGATGTGATGAGATGAAGTATGGACAAAAGCTCAAGCTTGGGGATTCCACCCGTGTCATCCCAAGAAATATTCAAGAAGCACAAGCGTCAAAGCTTGGAGATGCCCAAGGCATCCCCTTCTTCATCAATAATCTCAGGTCTTCTTTTAAGACACTT
Source organism: Avena insularis (assembly GCA_023614405.1). Classification (NCBI taxonomy): domain Eukaryota; kingdom Viridiplantae; phylum Streptophyta; class Magnoliopsida; order Poales; family Poaceae; genus Avena; species Avena insularis. The sequence continues at coordinate 490,932,798 of CM042692.1, read as the reverse complement.
TATTTTTATTACCTTATGCACTATGTGTTGTTCTTGGAGCGTCTTTGTTTTTAGTTTTCTTTTGCTTTCTGTGCCGCAATAAGTTGGTTGGGTCCCAACACACTTCTTTTGGAGAGAGACACATCCCGTTATTCATTGCCTAGAACACTCTAGTTTTCACTCTTATTGTTCTGTGAGTGTTCTCCTTTGCTAGCACTGCGCTTAGCTTTAGTTTTCTTATTCTTTTGGCTTAGAACTTTTTAGTTCTTCTTTGTAGATGGGTGATACATGCTCTCTGGTCTTTATTGATTATTATCTTTGAGAGTTGTTTCAAATAAGTCGATTGGTGTTGGAAAAGAGTAGGAAGTTTTCGTCCTTATAGTGGTACAAAAGGAAGCTTGTTTTGACTGTGACTTAGACTTTATCATGTCATGCTAGATGTTGCTTTGACCATATGCTTAGTGATTATTGTTGTAGCATGACTTGTTTCAAAAAATTGAGATTACTTAATGTGCCTTGAAAGAATCATGCGTTGTTTTAGCATACAAAAGCATAATATTGTGGTATTCTCCTTTGATGCTTTATTTGGGTTGACTTGGCACATGCTTACACCATGTTAAGACTATGAACCAGTCACCATAGCCTCTATGATCATTTATTTTTTGACTTGTAATTGTAACACCCCAAAAATATTAATCAAGATTATCAAGTTCAAATCACCTAAGTTTAGGGTTAACAAAAACTTTTATTATTAAATTTAATATGAGTGTATGTGTGAATTGCATTAGTGTATGAATGAGTGCAATTGCCATGTTTGATTGCTACAAATGATAAGGAATGGTTTAAAAATGAATACTACATCATCTAGGCCATTTACAAACAAAATCAAAACAAAAGAAAATCAAATATGAATCATATAAGCAAATGGTCATTTTGACCGAAACTGTCCACTAGACCACTTTGAGTGTTTATAGTCAAAGATTTCTAACAGAAAATTTCCCAATTCTTTTCACCCCTTGCTAGATCAAGTAAAAGTGAATCCAACCAAACTTTACAAAGTGGCAGAAACTATTTTCAAATCTATTTAAAAGACATTGCAAAATTGAATCAAGTGTATGTACGAAGATCACCACTTTTGAAAAACCACTCAAATCAATTCACCTTGGCAAACCCAAGCAACCATAGACTATCAAGCAAGTACTCAGAATACTCACCAAATTTCATCCAAAAATTCAAACTTTGAATTCATGCAGCCATTTGGTCGAGCACCTGGCAGACACCAGTAAACCCTGCCTAACAATCCTTGTTTGGAGCATTAATTGATCGCCACTAGTGCCTCAATTCTCTCTCCTGCTTTCCCCAGTGTCCAGCAGCACAGTGGACAAGCCTCCCCCTTTGCCATTCGCACCAGTGCAGCGCCGCCCGAGCTCACTGTGCCGATCGACCAAGCACCGCTCGCCACAGACCGCGCCGCCCTCTCCCACGATGTCAAGGAGACATGCGACACTTCACCGCCACCCTCTGTCCATCCCTCGACCAGAGACACGCCGTGGACCAGCCGTAATCGCCGCACCCACTTCTCTGTCTGCCATGCCGAGAGCGCGCCAGAGAGCCACAGCCGACACGCGCACACATGCCACGCCTCGCCCTCTTCGCGCGTGCCCGCACTCACCATGACCCCAGCTACCCCCCAGACACGCCCGTTCGCCGCCACGCGAACCGTGGACACTGTGCGCCGTCTCGAACACCGCCGTTCCCGCACAGAGCACGGACCGCTCCCGACCATTCTCGACCGCCCCTTGGCGCGCCATCACTCGCATGATGACCGTCCTGAAGCACCGTGTCGACCCCTACCCTCAGCCATGCCAATAGCTCACTGCAACGACGTCACCAACGAGCCCGAGCCATGCCGCTCTGCCCCTCTCGCCGGTGTATAAATAGAGGCCACCCCATCCCTCATTCACCACACCATCTCACTCCCCTCTCTCTTAGAAACCTCCCACACCTCTACCCGGAGCAAGGCGAGAACCAGCCCGCCGGAATTTCACCGGAGCCCGCCGCTACAGAGGAGAAGAGGAACTGGAGCTATGAGCTGCCCCAGGAGCCGCCGCAACTACTATTCGACCCGTCGGCCTCGACAAACTCATTCGCCCCCATCATCGACCTTAGCTGGAGCCCAGGTGAGCCCCCACGTACCCCCATCGTCGTGTTAGGGTTCAGTCTCGCCGGGGTAGTTCGACGGAGATGACGAACCACAGCCGTTAGATCCTAGTCTAATTGTAGGGCTGAGATGGAAACTTACGGTTTTGGCTTAATTGAGTCGCTGACGAGTAGGACCCACCTGTTAGCAGCCCGCTGCACGCGTGCCGCGTAGCTGGGCCGGCCCAATTAGTTTCCCGCGCAGAGCCTGTTGATTCAAATAGACTTTTTCCATTTTAGTTAAAACTAGATTCTGTTAGTAGATTCAAAAATCAATTCACAGAGATCTACTGGATTCAAACCATTTGAAATTATAGATCACCTATAGTAAAAATAACAGGACAGAGGCTTTTGCCACTTCAAACATTTTTCAAAAATCAACCATAAATGCTTTTGAGTTGATTTCAACTCTCAAAAATCACATTTGACAAGATCTATCTGAATATGTAAAAGTATTTAGGTTTACATGCAGTGATCTTGGACTAGTACCAAAAGAATGCTATATAGGCATTTCTAGTCACTGTAATTGTATTAAAAAATAATTTTAAACTTTATAAAATATGACCAACACTTTAAATCACATTCCCAAGTATTAGAATATGTGGTGATGACATGTGTCAACATGATCCCATATTTTAATTGGAGAATGTTAAATCTTAAGTATTTTCAATGAGTAGAAATTACTTTTCTAAAATAAGAAAGATAAGACTAGGTCTTTATTTAATGTGATGATTGTGATGATGCTAGATCATCTAGTGTGAGCCTTTGTGTGCTACATAGAAGTAGTTAAGTATTGTGTGGTGATTGTGAAATTATAGATCAACCCTGTCGTATTCATTTATAGACGCTAGTACCGACCCGGGATACGAGGAGGAGGAGTACTACTATGAAGAAGAAGAGAACTTCAACCACTGCACTACTCAAGGCAAGCCATCACTAATTGCAAGCTATATCTATGCATACTATATATGCAAGCCTAACACTACAAGTTAACTATGCAACCCATCCTTACAAGATAACCTATGCAAGATGCATTAGGCAGGATTTGGTTATGCAACCTTGATTATACCAATCCCAAGTTTTACTTTCAAGCGTTATTCTTTCACTTTTACCAAATTACTTTACCTTTAGTTAGTGATTTGTGAGTATTGGAAAAATAGGATAGATGCCATAAAGAGCATAAAACTAGGCCTAGGTAGTTATACTTAGATGCCATTAAAAAGCATAACCTAGATTTGGATAGTTACACTTGATTATCACCCTTATTAGTGACACCCTCATTGCTAGTTGCTAGTGCTAAACTACTACTGATCATTTAGATGGGAATACTTGGAGGAAATGATTATGAAAACCTTGGAATGATGGTTCATTCTATTGAAATGTTTTTGACATGTGTTATGAACAAAAAATGATTTGATGATGAAACTTCTTGAAGCATGAGCCTTGGTTTTGATAAAAACTGAAGGTTGGGTTCGGATGCGATTCCATTCCAATTTTACCATACAACCACAATACCTGAATTGGGTAGGGCTTAACTAGAAGTTTATATGCCTTAGTATGGGTTCCCTCGCGGAAAGAGATTGAGCTGAGGCTACCTCGTGAATGTGAATGTCCACCTACGTAGTGCCCAAGATGGCAGATGGCCATGGCTGGGAGGCCAAGCTCATATGGGAGGTGCCTATACTAGAGTGTGTAATTGAAAGGTTAGGATTGATTATCCGCATCCCAAGTATGATGATTCAGGATTATCCCTGATGGATGTATCGAATTTTGTGGTGAAAGTGTACCACCTCTGCAGAGTGTTAAACTATTCGAATAGCCGTGTCCGCGGTCATGAACAGTTGGAGTGGCCATACTGTTCCATTGTCAGATGTTTTCAAAATGACTTGTGAATTGAACTATGACCTTGACTTGACCACAACAGGGTTGTGGACATGAAAACTAGGTTCCCACATAGGTGATGTAGAAAATTAAATTAGATTCTTTAGTTTGAACTCCTTATGAAATAAACCTGGCCTTTTGCAAATAAACCTAGAGCTTTAGATTCCTACTAGAACTACCTTACTTGTTAGTGATAGTTTGCGAGTACTTAAAGAGTACTCATGGCTTTGTCCCTGGCTATTCCCGTGGCCAGACTATGAGGAGGACTACCAGGAAGATGGACACCAGGAGGTCTATGACAACTAGGATCATCTCCCTTCATCAGCATTGCTTGTGACCCTGAAGATGGAGCCCCTACTATGTTTACTTTCCGCTGCTTTGATTGTATTAAGACTGGATCATGAGATCCTTTATTTGTAAGACCTTTATTATGGTTTGTAATGGATGATGTACTGTGGTACCAATTCTGTTATGTCTCGCAAAAATGGTAATCCTGGGATTGCGATGTATGGCATAACAGGCATCTGGGATTAAAAATCTGGGTGTTGACAAGTTGGTATCAGAGCCATCCTGACCATAGGAGACCCTAGTTAGAATGGACACTTGACCCAAAAACTTAGTTTCAAGACAAAAGAAGTGAGTATTTATGAAAACCTATTCCCACTCTTATCCTTGAGATTCTTTCAAAAAAAATCATGTTCCTCAAAAATTCTTGCAATCCTACATAAAATTTGACACACTTGATCACCCCACTAACTTGCTCCCCTAAATTCTTATAGATGGAGGTCAAGTATAGCAAGTTCTACCAGCTGGGCAACGGAGGCTACCTGATCTTTGAGAGGGATCTAGATGCACTTGCAGAGCATCTTGAGCGCCCGCACCCGGAGTTCTTCGGAGCACAACTCAACGATCACGTGGGAGGAGCTAAAGTGGCTGATAGTTGCAGATCTCAGAGGCAATATGGAAGCACCCACCTCGGAGAAGATCCAATTCAGCTTGAGGGAGAACAACTAGCTAGACGGACTAGCTAGGGATATGCAGGAAGCTCTTGCCTGTCTGTGTGGACAAAACATCAACCAGATCATTGGAACTCGCTTTGCTCACTATGCAAGGCATGATTCTATGGGACTGGCCTTGGAGACGCCAGGACACCCGGAGCTGAAGCGTCAGGCATGTTGTATGATAGACAGCAGGAGTTGGACAACGCCCATGCCTACGCCAACCATAACTACGCCATTGCAGTCAAGAAGGACCAGACCCTCGCCATCCTCGCCAAGGAGCGCCATTCACTTCGTCATCAGCATGACTAGAAGGATCGCATCATCGATCGTCTTCACAAGAAGGTGGCCACTCTCGAGAAGACCATCCGTGAACAGGAGATCCAGCTTGAAGCGAAGGAGGAGGAAGGTGAAGATATCCATGGAGATCTCTACTCTTACCTCAGTGATGATGACGACTACCTGGAGGACGAGGCCATGGATTTCCACACTGATGATGATGATGCCGCCTTCATTGATGATGATTATATGCACTTAAGCACTACCATAGGAGTGAGATGTACCCAGTCCCACTGTATCGTAGTTTCACAGAATGGTTCTTAAAACCATCTGTTTCCTTGTTGTGGTGTGTGTTGTATTGGGTGCTATGAATGAATGAATGAATGAATGAATGAATGAGAGGAAGTTGTTAGTTTGCAAAACCTGAGTCAAACTCCAAGTTTAAAGTTTCTATAACAAACCCATAAACCCTAGAAATTCCCCTTGTCTCATTATCCATCTCAATCTTTAGATGACTCGCGGAAATCCCGGAGGAAGTAGTTCATCTCAGGACCCAATGCTGCAGATTCTGCAAATGTTAGTTTCTGACCGTGAAGCTAGTAGAGCCGAACGTCAAGCCAACTTAGCCATTCTTCAACAGATAGCTCAGATGGCCCACAATAATCAAGGCCACGTAAACTAGGATAACCATGGATCCAAGCTCAAGAACTTTCAAAACACCAATCCCCCTATATTTAATAAGTCTGAAGACCCCTTAGATGCTGATGACTAGTTGAAAACCATGGAGAACAACTTAGAGGTAGCAGGAGTTGAGGCCAATGAAAAAGTACTGTTTGCCACCTATTATCTGGCAGGTGATGCAAGAGCCAGGTGGAATAGCACCCGTACCATGAACGGAGGTCAGATGATGACTTGGGAGGAGTTCAAAATCAAGTTCAGCCGGACCCATGTGCCCCCGGGTCTGATTAAGAGGATGAGGGATGAGTTCAGAGATTTGAAACAAGGAAGGATGACTGTGGTTGAGTACCGTGATAGATTTCTGTCACTAGCTAGTGATGACCCAGAAGTATAGGGGGTGCATCACAGTATTTTCGAGGGAAGTGAAATCCAATTTATTGATTCGACACAAGGGGAGCCAAAGAATATTTATAAGCCTTAACAACTGAGTTGTCAATTCAGCTGCACCTGGAAACAATCTTGCTCACAACAGTTTATCAGTAGCAACAGTTTTGTATTAGCAATAGCAAAGTAATAGCAGTAGTAAAAGTAAAGACAGTAGTAACAATTGCAGTAAACAGTAGGATTAAAGCGCGGTAGGCATATGGATGGATGGACGGGCGTTGCATGGATAAGACAATTCATATAGCAATCAAGATATAGGGCATTTGCAGATAAATAAAGTAAAGCATCCAAGTACTAAATAATCATAGGCATGTGTTCCATATATAGTCATACGTGCTCGCAATGAGAACTTGCACAACATCTTTTGTCCTGCCAGCCCGTTTGCAGCGGGGCCTTAAGGGAACTTGACGAGGGTCTAACTCGTCAATGCCCATTGTTATGGACTTGGGTTTTGGAGAAGGAGGGAGCGCTGGAGACATCTATCGGCTAGCAAACAAGCACACAAGGGACTCGAAGATTTACCCAGGTTTAGGCCTCGCAGAGGTCCCTACTCCTGCTTGTCTGCTCGTGGAATTATTGAAGGAATCAAAGATTACAATGGTGCACAGATGCAATCTGGCGAGGGTTGTGGAAACTAGGGTTGCGTGTGTACTCCTCGCTGCCCCCTCCTAGCCTTTATATGGATAGGCTAGGTCTCGGGTAGCAGGTCGAGTCAGTTACAAGTTAGGGTTTTCCCCTTTGAACTTTCTATCTTTAGCTTCTTCTTGTTCTTCAAGCAATCGAGATTCCATAAGTTACTCAAGTCCTCTGTTTGGGCCTTGGCGACACCGTGGGCTCCCGCTGTACTCAGGCCGTATATACCAAGCTCGAGTACCTATAGGGTATACCCATGTCAGTAGCCCCTAAGTGTCCAGTGGAATCTCAGATTCGACTGGGGACTTTATGAAGCCTTTCGAGCGCATGAATGAGTATATTTTTGACTGCTCCGTTTGGGTCATAGGGATTGTTGATGTGCGTGCCTGACTTAACCGATGTATCGGTATCAGTTAACTACCTTAGGGTAAAACAACGCAATCTACTCGAACTCGAGTCCCCGGACTTGAATCCTGAAAAGTGCTGGTGTAATTCGAATCAAGCCGTGGAGGTCTTACAGGAGTCGAATTCCAGTATATGGGTGTGAGCACTCGACGTGTCCGTCAAGGCATGTTCATCGTACCTGAAGGCACGAATATATTTCTGGTAGTGCACAGCAAATGCGTTGCCAGGCCTTATTCAGGTCTTATCTTCACGCTGTAAGCGCGGCATCCGAATGTTGTCATCGCGGAGATGATTCGGGTAACCCAGGAGACGCAGTCTCACTTTAGGGAAAAATATGAGGCGGTGTCACCATAAACTTCGAGTGTGAATGTTATCAACATGCAGTACGATGTACCAATAATCATAGGGTGCGCGACCTGCGCTCCCTATGGGAGTAGCCCTCGAGTGCCTGGCTGAGTCGAAGACTCAAGTAGGGACTAAAGAACTTTGCGACTGCTGTCGTCTTTTGTTGCTTGTTTCAGTCGAATTTGCTTCCGGCGCTCCCTATGGGAGTAACCCACGGCCATAGTCGAATTGTGGTTCGAGTGGTTGGGTTTGCTTTGATTTTCCATGTTCCTGTCAAAAAAAGAAGAAAAATCGTAGGGTGCGTGACCAGCGCTCCCTATGGGAGTAGCCCCTGAGTGCTTGGTGGAGTCGAAGACTCGAGCAAGGACTAAAGTAATCGAAGTCTTCTGCTGCGTAATTTTGGATGACGTCAGTGCTGCCGATGCGATGACCTCAGTTGCCCGCGTGAGCGAGTTTGACGGGACGTGACGAGCGGTGGGTCCCATTTCCTGACTCTGATTTGACCGGGCGTGCGTAATCTTTGTTTTAACTGCGCGTCCTTGATTTCCGCGCGTGATGGGGGTAGTGGGGGACGGTTCGCGCTTCAGGTCCTCCACGTGTCGAGCACGATGAACGCCACACGTCTGATAGGGTTTTTCTTGGCCGTTGGATTGCATCTTCCAGGGGGTTAAGTAGCAATGCGGTGACGGTAATTTTCACATCTGCTTCTTTTCTCTGCCTTTGCTTCCTTCGCCATTGCTGCTGCTCCTCTGCTCCTTTGCGTTCCTCTCTTTCACGGCGCTGGACCAGCTCCGTGTATTTCCCAGCTACTTCCTTTGGTCACACTGCCACCGCGGAATGGGGAAGAAGAAGGGAGGTGCCGCGACCGATTCCGCCGCTGCCACGGTTGCTGCGAAGAAGGGTGGCTCCACCGCTCTGGGCACTAGCACCGCCGCCGCCGGGAAAAAGAAGGGCACGAGCACTCGCGTCACCAATGGTGCGTGGCGCGCATCCGTGATAAAGTCTTCATAGATTCGTCTTCTACGCCAGGACGGAGTTTTGTCTTTCGCAGTCGCGGACGCGCGCGTCCCTGGTAGCGAGGTAATCCCCTCTCCTCCTGCCGGCTTTCGGGTGATGTTCCTAGCGTTCATCATCCGCGGTCTCTCGTTGCCTCTGCATCCTTTCTTCAGGGGCCTTCTCTGTTTTTACGGGCTCCAGCTCCATCAGCTGTCCCCAAACTCCATCCTCCACGTAGCTTGCTACATTACTCTCTGCGAGTGCTGGCTCAGAATCGAGCTACACTTCGGTCTCTTCAAGCGCCTCTTCAAGCTGAAGCGTCAATCGGCGTCTGGCTCCATAGTCTACAATGTAGGCGGCTACGGTATCCACGTCGACTCCTCCGCTACATACTTTGATATCAAACTCATAGCATCCGTCCAAGGGTGGAGGGACAAGTGGTTTTACATCCGCGACCTGAAGGCCGACGGAGACCACTTCGGACTCGTGCCCTTGGATCCCGCAACGCCGTGCAAGAGGAGGCGTTCCTGGAAGAACGTAGTGATGCCTGACGAGTCCGCGGAGACATATGTGCTATACGAGTGCGTCTGCGACCTTGAGAGTCGCATGGGCAAAGAGGAGGGAGGTTGCGCCCTCATTTGCACATGGTTGTGCCGCTGCGTCTAGCCCCTGCAGGCCAGAGTCCACCCTATGTTCCAGTGGGCTGGCACGGACGATGTCACTCACGTATCTGCCGATGGCATTTCCGCGAGTGAGGTACATAAAAGGGTTCGACTGGTCACCAAGTACATCGCCAAGGATGTGCTTCCTAATGATCAAGACGTTCCTCCATTTGATGCTGCTAACCCTCCTCCCGAGGTAAAATTGTGCTACATAGTAGCTTTGCTTTGTCGACTGCTTTTTTGCTGTTGCATGACTTTGTGCTAAATTGTTTTCTGTATGCAGGATTGGGCGGTGTCACCCTGTATGCCCCCTCTTCCCAAGGGGGTTATCCCTCGTGAAGCCTTGGAAGAGGACGAGTCGGAGTCGACCGTCCCATCTGATGTGGAGGAGGAAGCCCCCCGAGTCGAGTGGTCCAGACACTCGCAAGCGTTCGCGCAACGAGGATTCGGATGCGTTGTCCCCTTCGACTCCGGAAGGTGCAGGTGTTGGTGCAGAGTCGCCGATACCTGCCATTCCTGTGAGTGCCGTGGCGCCATCCTCTCGCAAGAAGATGCAGCTGCCGAAGGAGTCGTCGTCAGAGTCGGGGGATCAAACCTTCCATTTTGACAAGTTTGATTGGTAAGTATACGAGTCTTCCTTTTGGTTCTTCTTTGGGGTTGCCTTTTCTTGCTGTTGGTTTGGTTCTGCAGTCAGCCGACATCATCATCTTCTAGTAACGTCCAATTTTTAGAAGAATCTGGAGTGGCGACCTCCAAGGCCAAGAAAGTGGCTGAGCGCACTCCTTCTCCTCCATTGGCGGCCCACTCCGGTCATAATTCATCGAGTTCTCCGCACGATGTGGCACACCAGATGGTTATTCGGACGACTGCGAATCCATCGACTTCGGAGTCTTTGGAGGATCATGTAAGTGTAGTATTTGTTTCCTCTATTTTTGCAGTCGAATGTATCATCTTCTATCATCTGCTTATCCTTTGCTGTTTTCTCCTATCGCAACTTATTATGAAGGAAGCCGCTCGCTTAGCGGAGCAAGTTCTTGCGATGGGTCGCCAGCATGCAATGCTGGATACTCGCCACCGCGTAGTTGAAAGTAAGTGTCTTGCTTCTTCTTCGTCCTCCTTGTGATATATCCGGCTGATAGCCTATCTTTGTTTGTTTCATAGCTGAGCATAATGCACTCCTCCGTGACGCCGCTTCCCTTGAAAAGGCGCTTGTAGTAGCGGTAAAGAGTCGCAATGAGGCAATCGCAGCACGTGACGAGTCGCGGAAACGCGAAGAGGATCTGCGCGCCTCCATCATGGCTAGAGAGAAGTTGTTCGAGGAATAGCTTTTCTCGATTACCAAGGCTCTCTCAAGTATTCCCTTGTCTGGATTTTCATTGTTTTTCTTCTTTCAAATTTGTCGTTGGTGCTAACCTTTATGCCCATGCTTGGGTTCTATATATATGCCAGCGATTTGAGCTTCGACCCTCAGGCACTCCGCCGTGATGATGCCTTGGCAAGTGCCATTTCGGCAGTCGAGGATCGCAGCACTGCCGTTCAAGGGACGCTATCCAAGGACAAGGGCGTGCTCAGTCGCCTCCGGGAAGAGCTGGCACCCAAGGCTGAGCTGATCGAGAATATGGACGAGCTGGTGGAATCCCTTGTCAGGGGCGTCCCTGCAAGCTTCAAGAACTCGCTTCGTGCGGCTGGCGCTTCGATGTCACTCGCAATGGTTCAAGCCCATGGAGTCGAAGTTGATCCTGCGGCGGTCTCCAACGCGATGCCTGTCAGTGCTGATGGCCAGCAGGTAATCTTTGCTCCCTTCGCGACTGCTTGTGGCAAGTACGGCCCGCAGCTGATCAATACAGTTGCGAAGTACTCTGAGGAGCTTCAGCGAGCCAAGAAAGCTGCGAAGGTTGCGTCGTCAAGGGCCGGCGGGAAGTCTGTGGCATCTGATACTGCCACAGACTCGATGAGGCCCCCAAAACCAAAGTCGAAGTCGAAGAAGCCAATCGCTCCTCAGTAGTCGCATCTTGTAATAGTTAAATAACTTATGTCTTTTGTCAAGAACATGCCTGTTGGCGAGTGTATCTGCTAATACTTTTTTTGATCTTGAATGCACTCGAATCTTTTTTCCATGCCTCGCCTTAGTCCTCTTATTGTCTCTTGCTTGACTTGTGATAGGGCACATCGAGTGATCCTTTGAGGGAGCCTTAGGATTCGCCGCCCCTTGATGACACTTTGGCACCGCCGCGCTCAAGGGTGGATGAGCTGTCTCTGCTCTCGCGACTCAACGACCGCGTGAAGAAGTTGGACTGTGAATTACCCGTACTCTGTGGAAATGCGGACATATGGAAGTCGAAGGCGGAGAAAGCCGCCGCCCGAGAACAATACCTGCTAGCGGAGGTGACGCAGTTGGGCGACCAATTCAAATGTTAGTCTTCTTTCTTCCTGTCATTTCCTTGTAGTCACTCGCAGTAGTTCGTTGTCCTCATATTTTGCCTTTGCTTGGTATAGTTGTCAGCGTGCGCCATCCACAGGATGAGAAGGATCGGATTGCCATTCGCATGAATGACCTGACCCAAGAGCAGCTTCAGGTGAGTGGGTACTTCTGGGTAGATCATGATCGCGCAATCGCGTTGGCGACCCTGCAGGATCATGCGTCGCGAGTGCTTTACTTCTCGAAGAAGTCACGATCATGCTTGAAGAACATTCACCAAACGATGTTCCTGCTGGAAGTTGTTCCACTGAGCCTGCTGGCCCTTCTTGCTAAATTCCAGGACTTGAGTGCGGTCCGCGAATGTGTACGGCAACAGTTAGTGGCTGGTGCCAAGGCTGCTCTGTCGCTGGTGCGACTGCATAGGCCTGATGTGGATGTTGCAGCAATGGCGGCCGGACCGCCTGCGCCGCCATCTGGTTTGACTTGGAACATGGTGCCGCACTACCACGCAGTGGATCGCCCGGCGGAGGAGATCGTCGAATTCTTCGAGGAGCAGACCAATGTTCTTTTGTTGCAACAATAGTTTAGTTTGTATCCTGCACATAGTTGTACTAGTGTTGTAAAGTTTGTATATATGCTGTGTATAATTCATTGACAATGATGTGTAAAAGAGCTTGTTAGCGTGTATGTTTTGTGAGTGCGTTGTACTATGCGATTCCTTTTCGTTAGCCTGAGTTGTGTTTATCTCAGTCCCTTGCCAACCTGTCAGGTGCGTGGCAGCTGGGTTGGTGTTTATCAAGGGTTTCGATTGATGCGTCAGCTACTCAGGATATTGCGTTAGTTCGTAGAACAGATGTGTACAGGGTGGCGCATCCCTTGACTGGATTAATTGCAAAAATAAAAAGGAACACGGAATTTTGGGGCACTTAGCTTTATTTATTCGCAGAACAGTACGAGGTACAATGTGTGGCTGAGTAGCCTTGGCTGAGCAGCCTTATTTGCAATGTAAAAGTAAAGACGACTAAGGGTAGAAGCGCCGCAGCTGCGCGATGTTCCAGGGGTTGGAGTATGCGACTCCTGTCTCGAAATCTTTAAGGCGATAGGCGCCACCTGGGATTACTTCTGTAATCACGTATGGTCCCTTCCAGGGGGACTCGAGCTTGAGATGCCCTTGCTGCTTCAGTCGCAGGACCAGGTCGCCTTCGATGAAGGACCCGCGTCATAGCCTTCTGCTGTGGTAGTTGCGCAGGTTCTGCTGGTAGATCATTGATCTCTCTGCGGTGATTTCCCTTGCCTCGTCAAGGAGGTCGACGGAGTCTTCGAGTGCAAGAGCTGACTCCTGCTCGCTGTAAGCAACCACGCGCGGTGCTTTGTATCGTACTTAGGCCAGTAGCACCGCCTCAGCTCCGTGCACCATGAAGAACGGGGTGTACCCTGTGGCGCTGTTTGGAGTTGTGCGTAGGCTCCAGATTACCGATTGCAGCTCGTCTGGCCAGCAGCCCGCGGCCTGTTCGAGTGGTCTGAGGAGTTGCTTCTTGATGCCGCCGCAGACAAGCCCGTTAGCTTTTTCGACCTAGCCGTTGGTCTGTGGATGTGCTACGGGGCATATCTGACGTTGATTCCCAGATTCTCGCAGAATTCCTGGAACTCTTTGGATGTGAAGTTTGTCCCATTGTCCGTGATGATGCTGTGTGGCACTCCAAAGCGATAGACGATGGACTCGAAGAACTTGACTGCACTGTATCCTGACTGATTAGTTACTGGCATGGCCTCTATCCACTTGGTGAATTTGTCGACTGCGACCAGGAGGTAGACGTAGCTTCCCCGTGAGGACTTTGGGAGCTTGCCGACCATGTCGAGTCCCCATTGCACGAAGGGCCAGGCCAGTGGAATTGGTCGGAGCTCTGCGCCAGGTGCGTGCGGCTTGTCCGCGAATCGCTGGCAAGCGTTGCATTTTTGGATGATGTCCTTGGTGTCGCGCATGGCCGTAGGCCAGTAGAATCCATCTCGTAGAGCTTTGGCGAGGAGGGCGCGACTGCTGGCGTGGTGCCCGCAGGTCCCTTCGTGGATGTCAAGTAGAACAGATCTTCCATCGGCCAGGAAGACGCATCGTTGGAGTAATCCTGTGATATTGCGCTTGTATAGTTCGCCGTTGATAACAGCGAATGCCTTGGAGTGTCGTGCGATGTGTCGGGCATCAGTCGGATCGTCCGGTAGCCTCTTACTGAGTAGCTACGTAATGTATGGTTGGGTCCAGGATGTCTCAATCATCATGACGCTCATTGGTCCCTCGAGTCCTGTGTCTAGCTCCAGGTCGTCGAGTGTCATTGGCTCATTGGGCGGTGCAGCCCCCGAGTCCGTTGTTGCACTTGTTTTCTTCTCTGCGGCCTTTGGCTTGTTGGAGCGTTCGTAGATGCGCTCGAGAAATACCCCAGGTGGTATGGGGGCGCAGGTAGAGCCTATGTTGGCAAGTGTATCCGCCTCTTCATTGCTTTAGCGACCTATGTGCCGCAGCTCACAACCGTCGAAATCCCCTTCGAGTGTGTCATAGAGGTCACGGTAGGCGATCATGTTGTCGTTCAGTGCGTTGCACTCGTGCATTGTTTGGTTGACGACCAGCTTGGAGTCGCCGTATATAATGAGCCTCTTGGCGCCGCAGGCTTTTGCCATCCTCATCCCATGTAGCAGGGCTTCGTATTTGGCTTCGTTGTTGGAGGCGGTGAACTGCATGCGCAGAATATATTTCAGCTTGTCTCCCTGGGGCGATGTCAGTATGACACCTGCACCAGCTCCGTCCTTCCGCTTGGATCCGTCGAAGTGCATTGTCCAGAGGTAGGACATATCTAGTTTTTCAGGGAGCTGATTCTCCATCCAGTGCATGAGGAAGTTAGGGAGAACTTGCGACTTGATTGCGTCGCGTTTTTCATATGTGATGTCTCGTGGAGACAGTTCGATTCCCCAAAGTGCGACTCGTCCGGTGGCGTTGGGATTGTTGAGGATGTGCCCAAGCGGGGCGTCGTTGACTACCACGATTGGGTGTTCTTGGAAGTAGTGGCGCAATCACCGGGCCGTCATGAAGACTCCGTACGCTAGTTTCTGGTACAGGTATCGATGTTTTGTTGGCGTAAGTACCTCGCTGAGGTAGTAGACTGGGCGTTGTACCCCGTGGACCTTGTTTTTATCGGCTCGTTCGACTACAAGCACTGTGCTGACCACCTGGTTGGTGGCGGAGATGTACAGCAACAATGGTTGCCTTTCATGTGGGGTCACTAGTACTGGCGAGGTGGATAGCAGGCGCTTGAGGTCTTCGAATGCTTCCTGCGCCTCATTGGTCCACTCGAACTTGTCAGCTTTGCGGAGGAGTTGGTAGAAGGGCAGTGCCTTTTCACCCATTCGACTGATGAATCGACTGAGCGCCGCGATTCGCCCAGCCAGCTACTGGACCCCTCGTACATTTTTCGGCTTTTCCATGGCCAGTATGGCTTTTATTTTCTTCTGGTTCGCTTTGATCCCTCTCACGGATATAAGATACCCGAGTAGTTGCCCAGATGGTAGGCCGAAGGCGCACTTGTCCGGATTGAGCTTGATCCGGTAGCGGTCAAGGTTGGCAAAGGTTTTGCGCAAATCGTCGATTAGTGAGGCTTCCTCTTTGGTCTTGATTACTATATCGTCGACATAGACTTGAATGTTGCGACCAAGTTGGTTCTTGAGGCAAGCCTGCATGCACCGCTGGTAGGTGGCTCCTGTGTTCTTTAGCCCGAAGGGCATTGTGTTGTAGCAGAACACACCAAAGGGCGTTGTAAACACTGTTTTTTCTTGATCTTCCTCCTTCATTCGAATCTGGTTATAGCCTGAGTAGGCGTTGAGGAAGCAGAGGCGCTCGCATCGCCCGGTGGAGTCGATTATCTGGTCGATTCGCGGTAGAGGGGAGTGGTCCTTTGGACAATGATTATTCAAAGAGGTGAAGTCCACGCACATCTGCAGGATATCCGTGTCCTTTTTTGGTACTAGCACCGTGTTGGCGAGCCAAGTGCTTTCCTTGATCTCGCGTATAAATTTAGCGTCGAGGAGTCTGTTGATCTCCATTCCAACTGCCTTTGCCCTTGGTTTAGACATCGCCGAATTGTTTGTTTGACTGGCCCTGCGTCTGGGTTGACATTGAGTGCATGCTCGGCGAATTCCATGGGAACTCCTAGCATGTCCGCTGGACACCAGACGAAGATTTCCCAGTGCTCACGGAGGAATTCGACGAGCGCGAGTTCCTATGAGGGACTCAAGTTGTTGGCGATGAGGGTCGTCTTGGCGGGATCCGATGGGTGGAATTGAACTTTCTTTGTGTGCACCGATGAGTTGAAAGATAGGTCAGGTGAACTTGGCCGGCTCAGGGGAGGCAGATTGTTGTCTGTCGACTCCTTTAGTCTTGCGAGTTCTTCCTGCATGCCGAAGGACTGGGAAATTCTGTTGAATTCTCTGTCACAACTGTCGGACCTCTCGAAGCTCCCGTTGACTATGATGACACCATTAGGGCCTGGCATCTTCATCTGCAGATAGGCATAGTGTGGCACTGCCATGAACCTAGCGAACGCGACACATCTAAGGATGTAGTGGTACTACGAGGGCCAGTCGACGACCTCGAAGTCGATGCGCTCGCACCGAAAGTTTTTCGGAGTGCCGAAAGATGACGTCGAGGTTGATTTTTCCAAGGGGATAAACGCCCTTGCATGGGACGATGCCGTGGAATGTTGTGTCTGAGGCCTCTAAGCAAGTCAGAGGGATCCTCATTGCTCGCAAGGTACTCACAAATATAAGGTTGATGCCGCTTCCGCCGTCCATGAAGACGCGACTCATGTCGAAGCCTCCAATTTGCGCCTCGAGTACGAGGGGACAATGGCCTAGACGAGGTACTTGGGGCGAATGGTCGCGTTGTTCAAAGGTGATGCAGGACTCGCTTCTGCTGAGGTACTCAGTGGTAGATGGTGGCGAGTTTGTGGCCAAGTTGACTTGGCGAGTGATGGCCTTCTGCACCCGATTCGAGGGGCGTCCCTTTTGGATCATCATGGTACCCATGGCCCGTGGGTATGGTTCGCCTCCGTGGTGCTGGTCCGGCGCAGCTGCATTTGGGGGTGGCCCAAGCGGTGGTAGCGGAGCTCCATGTGCCACGGCGCCTGGGGCGGCTCCGTAGCCTCTTTCGACTGTGTTGCGATTCATCCGAGCCAATCCCTCATGCAGTTTGAGGAACTTGCAACAGTCCTTGAGGAGGTGGCTGGACTTCTTTTTTCCGTCACGCTTGTCGATGTAGAAGTGCACAGTGCATGGCCCAGACAGCTTGTCTTCAATGGATGTTGCGGGTGCCTCATCGCGATTGCGGCGCTGTCATACTTGCATGGTTTTCCTGGAGTCACGGTATCCACCGCTGCGGTAGCCGCTATTGTGGTTATCGTCGCGTCTGTCGGTGTAGCCGGCTGCGACCATGTTGATGTCGCCGTGGTCATCGTAGATGCGCATGTGGCGTTTGCTTCGGCGGTCGCGTCTATGCTCAAGTTCTGCTTCCTCGTCGGAGTGAACGCGATTTTTCACCGAATCTTCTCGGTTAGCCCACCAATTCGCGATTTCCATCAGGTGGTCGATGGTCTTGGGCTTCGAGCGACCTAGCTCTTCCCTGAGATCTATGCGGCGAACGCCGCAGTTGAATGCATCGATTGCGTGGTCCTCCGAGATATTTTCTACAAAGTTCTTGATGATGGACCACCTCTGGATGTACGAGCATAGAGATTCGCCCGATCTTTGCTAGCAGCACCTCAGCTCTTCGATTGACGCGGGCCTTTTGTATGTGCCTTTGAAGTTGCGCACAAAGCTGTAAACCAGCTCTTCCCAACTGTGAATGGATCCGCGTGGGAGGTTATTGAGCCATGCCCGGGCGGCGCCCTGCAGCTATAGCTGCAGGCATTGCATGGCCGTGCTTCGACTTCCACTGTGAAGCCTGATGGAGGAGATGTGGTCCTCCAACCAGATTTTCGGGTCCTACAGACCGTCAAACTTCGGGTTTTCTGATGGGAGTTTAAACCCCTTGGGCATTCGCTTTTGCCTGATGGCCCTGCTAAAGCATCTAGCGCCACAGAGCTCCACATCTTCGTATTCTGAGTCAGTTAATCGGGCACATCGCGCCCTTGGCTTGCCGATCTTACGCTGCGTGATGTCATCACACGCATCGTAGTCGTGATCAGGTCGCCGTGAGCGGCGGCGTCGAGACAGGTCGTGGCTATCATAGCTGGAGGAGGGCGAGGAATAGCGTTTTGCTAGAGCCTTGCCTTTCTTCGGTTCTGGTGTTGGCTCCTTGTCGAGGGTGGCCTCGACTAGTCCCAAGCCCGCGATCGTAGATCGGTGCATGGCGGCTCGAGGATCCCCAGCTGGCGGCTGGTTGTTCAGGAGGTACATGGTGGCTGCCGTCACTGCAGCTTGCGGCGTCTTTGGGACCACATTTCCCCGTGTGTCGACTGTCATAGAGCTGAAGTCGAGGACCTTTGCAGCTTCTATGCGTTCTTGTTCAGTGAGATGGGCCATCAAGGATCGCCTCTTGTTTGCGATGTGCTCGTTGCCCTTTGAGGAGGATCCTCCATGGGAGGAGAGCCCAGCACGTCGAAGACTCGACTCATCTGCCGCCTTCTTGCGTGCCTCGAGTTGCACGATTGTTTGTACTTGGCGCTTGAATTCCTCCTTTAGGAGCCAATGGTAGCCCATTAGCAGTTCTTGTGGGGAGCCAAAGGGTAGAGGGTTGCCCCGTAGGGCATCACGGCAACGAGCCCACTCGAGTTCGTTGAGCCTGGTCACGACGTGTTCGCCAGTCTGCTCGTTTATTATAGTTGGAGGTTTGACTTCTCCCCTGTTGTTGACGAGGGCGTCGTTTAGCGATGGTCTGCCGTTTGGCGGTGGTCCGTCGTTGGGTATGCCGCCATTTGGCGGGTCGGCTCCGTGGCCGCCCTTGCCTGTGTTGTCACGATTGGCGGAGGTGTCGCCTACGTTGATGACAACGCACATGAAGTGGTTGGGGAAGCTGCTGCTCCCACAACTTTCAGATCCGGAATCGTAGGTTCCATCTTCAGTTGCCAGATCGCTCAGATCGGATTCGCAACTGCTGTCGCTGACCGTATTCTCGACTGTTGTCGAGGCGTTGAGCTCACTGAGGGTGCCGATCGGTGGAGGGAACCACGATGTTGGACAAATCGATGGTGCCGTCGGCTGGTCAGGCATGCGAAGCGTGCCTATCTGACCAACTTGGAAGCGGAAGCTCCCGATCGCCAAGCTGATTCTGTCGCCCACAGACTCAAAACCCGGGCGAGTGGCCTGCGTGTGGACGGTGAAGTCGAACACGCCGAAGAGCTGGCGAATCTCCACTGTTTGGGAGTTGTAGATCGCGGTTGATGGGGCCGAAGAAGCCGCAACATCAGCACTCCCAGTTCCCACAGACGACGCCATTTGGCGAGGGTCTAACTCGTCAATGCCCATTGTTATGGACTTGGGTTTTGGAGAAGGAGGGAGCACTGGAGACATCTATTGGCTAGCAAACAAGCACACAAGGGACTCGAAGATTTACCCAGGTTCAGGCCTCGCAGAGGTCCCTACTCCTGCTTGTCTGCTCGTGGAATTATTGAAGGAATCGAAGATTACAATGGTGCGCAGATGCAATCTGGCGAGGGTTGTGGAAACTAGGGTTGCGTGAGTACTCCTCGCTGCCCCCTCCTAGCCTTTATATAGATAGGCTACGTCCCGGGTTGCAGGTCGAGTCGGTTACAGGTTAGGGTTTTCCCCTTTGAACTTTCTATCTTTAGCTTCTTCTTATTCTTCAAGCAATCGAGAGTCCATAAGTTACTCGAGTCCTTTGTTTGGGCCTTGGCGACACCGTGGGCTCCCGCTGTATTCAGGCCATATATACCAAGCTCGAGTACCTGTAGGGTATACCCATGTCAACTGGCAATTAAGGTGCTCCTTTTAATAGAGCACCGGAGCAAAGCATTAACACTCCATAAACACATGTGATCCTCACATCAAAGCCATCCCCTCTGGTTATCTCGATTATTGTCACTTCGGGGCCTTTGGTTCCGAACAAAAATATGTGTATACAACTTGCAGGTAAGATCACAAACAATACTATCATCATGAATCAATAACATGTTCAGATCTGAAATTATGGCACTTGGGCCCTAGTGACAAGCATTAAGCATAACAAGTTCCAACAAAGTCAAAAAGCACTAATAATAGATACTAGGCACCATGCCCTAACAATCTGATGCCATTAGAACGATCTCATCCAATCCCTACCACCCCATAGCCTACAGTGGGGGATTACTCACTCATGGATGGGGGAATCATGGATGGTTGATGGAGAAGCGATGGTGGTGATGACAGTGATGATCTCCTCCAATTCCCCGTCCCGGCAGGGTGCCAGAACGAAGTTTCTGGTTCTGATTCGCGGAATCTGGTGGTGGCGGCGTAGTGGAACTCTATTTGGAAAAACATCGACCCTCCCTAGGTTTTTAGCTCAGGAGGCATCTTATAGGCGAAGAGGGAGGCCGAGGGGGTGACCGAGGTGGCCACACCACCCCCAGGCGCGGCCTGGGCTAGCCCGCGCAGCCAGGTGTTGTGGGCCCCTCGTGGCCCTCCTCCATCTCGTCTTCTAGCTCCGTGAGTCTTCTGGTGAAATAGGATTTTTGGCATATTTTTTGGGATTTTTCCTGATAGTTGATTTTCTACACAAAAAATAGACACCAAGGTAAGTCTGCTAAAAACAACGTCAGTCCGTGTTAGTTGTATCCAAATCACACAAGTTTAGAGGAGAAACAATAGCAAAAGTGTTCGGAAAAGTAGATACGTTTTGGACGTATCAACTCCCCCCAAGCTTAGCTTATTGCTTGTCCTCAAGCAATTCAGTTGAAAACTGAGTGCGATAAAAGAGCTTTCACAAACACATTTGCTTCATAAGATGTATATATTCTTAGCATATGGTCAACTACTTAAGCAATTCATAATAAATTGTATGCAAATAAGTCTACGTAATGGTCATTGCAAACTATGAAGAGATTCTAACTCAAAAATAGGAAGTAGCATGAAACATAAACATAAGCAACATTGCATGCTCATAAAAAGGTATGATAGAGTGGTATCATGCTTGCCTTTAATTGTAGAGAAAATAAATGCCGAGGCACCTTTGAAGTTCAAGTGAAGACTAGAAGTAAAGATATCAAAGATACAAGCATCAAAGTCATGACATAATTACCAAAATTTGAGAAAAGCATATTACACTAAGAATGACAACCATGCTCTCAAGAAAGTGCTCATATAATAAGTGGTGACTCAACAAGGAAGTGAAACATTTTTGAAAAGTTTGAAAGGCTTCCAAATGCTGAAAGTATGGTACTTATTAGCTTTGAGCTCTCATTGCCCCTATCATAAGCATCTTTAAATGGTTAAGGTGAAAGTGAGGTCCAATATGAGTTATATGCTTGACAGACCATAAACTGGAAATCCCATGTCCCTTGAGTACGAGGGCCACTCCTCATGCTACTCAACTTTAGTTACCGGTAAGTTCTTGTCATAGTAAATACATGCGTTTTATAGAGAACTGCCAACGGGGTACCCCTTGCCCGATGATACGGAAGAATCCCCATATCAAAATGACAAGGCAAGCAGACAATGAGCATCTCATCAATCTTCTTATTTACCATGGGAAAATGGTGCTTTTTTCTCTCTTTCCTCTTTTCTCATCTTTTTTTTCTTTTTTTCAATAACTATCTCCCTCTTTTTTTTATAAAAAGAATGCTTCATAGATTGCTCATTATGGTTATGCTGCAGGTTTCCACCATGATTAGGCATGGATTAGACCAGTCGCCCAGACGTTTCTCTAACACACATACATAACTCCATGGACTTACAAGCTCCCCTTTTATTTTGCACCGACAACATCCGTAAACAAAAGAGCATGATATCAACTGGGTATATATTTACAGGTGTTGAAAGTGTTCCCCGTGATAGCACGATTATGCTAATCCCCAGCCTATAATTTGCAAGCATATAAATTTTATGGACAGTCACAATAGTTCAGGTTTATTAAGTGCAAGAAATAAAGTGTGCCATCAAGTTCATGAGAGCTTTACTAACTAACTTTCTCATAACAAGCAAACATTTTATTCGGAAGAAAACAAGGCATACTGAATATGCATGGAATAGAAAATGATGCTAATAGGTAGGTATGGTGGACACTTTTGGCAATATTGGTTTTGGGGAGTTGGAAACACGAGTAGAGCTCATACTCAGTGCAAGTGAAGGCCATCAATAGAAAGAGAGCGACAAACGAGAGAGAAGTAACTGTCATAATCATGCTTGCAACTAAACAAGACTAATTATGGCATGAAAGTGATTCAAGAACCCTGAGGAAAAATAATTCATCGAGGCTTAACTGATTATTGTTTTAGTCATATGCATGCGTGAGCATGTGCCAAGTCAATTCAAATGAAACATTCAGAGGAGGATACCACAATGTCATACCAAGTTATGAATAGAACAATGCAAGCAAACATTCATATGACATGCTACATACCATTAGCAAGCTGGAGCTAATCATAAGAAAGCAAGAACTACTAAGCATCCATAAATAACATACACCTTACATGAACAAACTAAGCATTCCATAATGATGAGTATATGTACAAAAATGAAAACAAATAGAGTTCGTTACCAGCCTCTTACCACACCTCAAGTTGTCATTAATCTTCATTATTGCGCTTCACTTGTGTGGCTTGAATAATGGCATGAAACCAAAATCCACTGAGGACTGCTGAACCCTACAACGAACTTCACAAAACCAAAGAAGAACAGAAAATATTTTTGGTGTTTTTGATTTTTAAAGGCAAGAATGAAAAGGAAGATCAAGCAAAGTGAAATATTTTTGGGTTTTTTGAATAATTAAGACAAAGCTAAAAGAAAGAGGTAAACCAAGGAAAAAAGAATAGGAAGCAAACAAAGAGAAATAACGAAAATATTTTTGGTCTTTTTGTGTTTTGGAAAGCAGAAATAAAACAAGAACGAAGACTAAAAAAACGAAACATGGATATACAAAGTACCGACTGAACATGATATGTAGATGAGTGTGATGTCGGTGTACCTCCCCCCAAGCTGGCTAGGAAGGAGCGCCTCCATAATATGGCGAGGAAGTGCCTTCATCCTGATATGAACTCGAGGACGCCCGAGCGTAGTGCGCAGAGTAGTCGTAAGAGGGCACATGCCCCTGGTGCTGCCCATGGAAACCAAGCAGGCGGAGCTGCTCGTCCACCTCCTCCTTGGAACGTGACCATGGCATCCTGCAAATACTGAACAAAGTGGACTGTGGCAAGGGAATTTCCCTCTCGTCTCCATCAGTAAACAACATCCTGTAAACTAAATTCTTGGTACTAGAGTCAGTAGTAACAAAATGATGTGTTTTCATAGCAGTAAGATCAAGCCTTTATGGTCTCAACAGAGTGTCATTAGGATCAACAGAAAGTTCTAAGGTAACAACCATGCATGAGGCAATAATACCCCCATAAATGGGTCCTCTAGCAGCTAAGTGACGGGCAATGAGAGAACCCAGATTATATTTGGCATCATTATTAAGTGCAGTAGCAAGAAAGGCTAAATGATAGTTAGAAATATTACTAGTGTTCCTCCCTACCAAGAATGCTAGTGGCAAGATAATAAGCAAAATATCTAATAGCTAGAAGTTGAATGTTCCTTATCTTCCCACGCTGAATTGTGCGGTCATCGTCATTTGTCACACTTCGGTATAGCTCCAGCAAATCAGCGGGTCATCCTTGGATCTTCTTTACTGTCCCAGTCATGCCTATGCCTATAATGCTGCAAAATCTTTCCAATGGCATGGTAATAGGCATATTATAAATTTTGAACGAAACAGTTGACCGATAAGGGGTGTTAGTGAAAATGAAACTTTCAACAAAAGTTTTGGTAAGCACGGCATATTTCTCACTCTCATCTTCCATGTAAGTGGTCAGACCAACCCTCTGAACCAGTAGTAAGAAATCATCGAGGATCCCTACAGCTTGCAAAAAAGTAAAACAAGGGAGGGTAGATGTGTGAGCATCTCCCTCATATTCTTCATTGCCAAAGCGTGGTGCAATAAGATCTTCATTATATGATGGCCTAAATTGAGAAGCTGATCTTGAAGGCCTTGCCCTCCTGGGTGTGTCCCTCTCAAATACTTCTCCAAAAGTGTGGTTGTTCATCTCCTCTATTCTGAAATTTAAGCATCCATCATACAAGTGATCGCAAAGTGAATACATAATGAAAGGAACTACTCATAGGGACTTGTAAGAGGCCTAAACATGCATCAAAACAATTTCTCTAAGCATTGAACAAGCTCACAAGCTCACATAACCTGTCACATACAGTAGCAAAATACTCAAGATATAATCCACTAAACACAAATCTACTTGGACAAGCGGAGGAGTCACATACCGGAGAACAAATGCTCCAAATTTCAGCAGCAAAGATGGGTTGAGCAAAGAGATCGAAAAATCATGGGCAAGAACAGCAAGAACACGAGTTTGAGCAATGAACTGGTCTTTTCTCAGGAGAGAGAAAAAAGTGGCAAGTGAGAGAGTAAGTGGAGGGCCAGGGGTGGCCCACAACATGGCGAGCGAGCCCCTGGGGTGGCCGCGCCACCAGGTGGTGTGCCTTCCTGGTGGGACCCCCTGGGTCACTCCAGGTACTTCTCTGCCCCTTTTTTCACGTAAAAATTTAATATGAATTTTCTAGAATTTTTCGAGACACTTTATTTTTTAGCAATTTTCAGGTATTGATGAATAATTTCTGGTAGAAAGATGTTTTTAGAAAGATGCAAATAACAAAACGAAACTAAAACTTCAGAAGTTCTAAGACACTCTAATATGCAAGCAAATAGCAATAGAAAAGTAAACTAAGTGAAAGCAAAAATTAAAATGGATAAACTAAAAGTAAGCAAAGATAATCATGGTGAAAACATTGTTTTGTTCAACTAAAATCCCTTTGTTAACAAGGTTGATCAGGTCTTGTTACCAAAACAATTTTATATGAAACAAAACTTTGTATTCCACTAAATGATTGTGTTACCTCAACCTTGATAGCAATGGTCCCAATCATAATAGTTTCATATTTTTCTCTTGGTATGGAACACTATATTTCTCCAACTTGAATGCCCTCAATATTTTCAATTGAATTTAGGCCATAGGTCTTAACAATCTTCTTGGGGAAATAGACAATATGCTCCTTGCCATTAACATTAAAAGTTACCTTTCCTTGATTACAATTAATGCAGCTCCTGCAGTGTTAAGAAAAGGTCTCCCAAGAATAATAGACATATTATCATCTTCAGGCATTTCAATCACAACAAAGTCAGTTAATATCAAGAAATTATGAGCCACTTGAACAGGTACATCCTCACATATACAACCAGGAATAGTAGTAGATTTATCAGCCATTTGCAAAGATATATCAGTTGGTATTAATTTCTCCAATTGAAGTCTCTTATAGAGAGAAAAGGGCACAACACTAACTCTTGCTCCCAAATCATACAAGGCAGTTCTAACATAATTATTTTTAATAGAGCATGGAATAGTTGGAATCCCTGGTTCTCCAAGTTTCTTTGGAACCTTACCATTAAAGGAATAATTAGCAAGCAAAGTAGAAATTTCCTCATTAGGGATCTTCCTTTTATTAGAGACAATGTCCTTCATATACTTTTAATAAGGAGGTAATTTAATAGCATCAGTCAAAGGAATTTGCAAAAATAAAGGCTTCATCAAATTGTGTTTCCCCAATAAAACTTATTATAGTGTTCATCAAATTTAATGGCGTTCATATACTCACAAAACTTATTATAGTGTTCGTCTTCCTTTGACTTGTGTTTCTTATCAGGAAAAGGCATTGGTTTTTGAACCCAGGGCTCTCTCTCACTACCATGTTTATTAGCAACAAAATCATCCTTAGTGTATTTAGTATTCAGTGTGTCTTTCAGGTTCTTCTTCAACTTTTTCTTTATCAGGAGCATCATTTTCCTCATTACCACTTTCAGTTTCAACATCAGAGACAGATATACTATTAGGATCTTTAGCAGGTTCAGAATACTCTACAATAGTTTTATGTTTCTTTTTCCTTTTCTTAGGAGAAGTACCACTATTATCAATTTGTTGAGAATCCTGCTCAATTCCTTTAGGACGCCCCTCAGGATATAGAGGATCCTGAGTGGCAGCACCACTTCTAGTTCTAATTTCATAAGCATGTTTTTCTTTAGCAGCATTAACCAGCAAATCTTTTTGTACTTTGATAAGCTGATCAATTTGAGTTTGAACGATTTGGAAATGTTTAACAAGCATTTTAACATCATTAGAGGTTCTTTCTACAATATCCTTTAATTCAATAATAGCTCTAGAGTTTTCCATCAAATGATCCTGCACTCTTTTTTTAAAATTATCTTGCTTAACAATAAAAATATCAAATACTTCCAAGCATTGATCAGGAGGTTTAGAATAAGGAATATCACCTTCATCAAAATGTTGGAGAGAGTGTACCTCAATAGTGGATGAGTGGGAGATTGGCTTACATAATTCTTCTATAGGAGGTAAATTCTTCACATCTTTAGATTTAATACCCTTCTCCTTAAGACATTTCTTAGCTTCCTTCATCACTTCATCATTTAGTTCAATCACTCCCCTCTTCTTAGGTGTTGGTGTTGGCTCAGGAAATGTTAACTCAGGTGTAGTTGACTCAGGTGGAGTTAACTCAGGTGAAGTCCAGTCATCATAATTCTTGCTTATTTTAGCCATTAATTCCTCGGCTTCTTTGGGAGTTCTTTTCCTAAAAACACAATCAGCACAACTATCCAGGTATGTCCTAGATTCCTCATTTAGTCCATTATAATATATATCAAGGAGCTCATTTTTAGGTAATGTACACACAAGTTGTGCATGAATCAAAGCACAAAACCTTGCCCATGATTCAGGCAATATCTCCTTTCTCCTTGTTTAAAATCAAAAAGTTCCTGCAAAATGGCATGTCTAGCACTAGGAGGGAAATATTTCTGAAAGAAAGTATCAATCAAGCAATTAGGGATATCAATAGATCCAGGAGGTAAATTATTAAACCAAGCCTTAGCTTCTCCTTTCAGTGAAAAAGGGAAAATTTTAGCAACAAAGTAGGTGCGCATCTTAATATCATCAGAAAATAGGCCACTCATGGTAGAAAGCTCAGTCATATGTGCTACAACACTTTCATTCTTAGTCCCACAAAAAGGTTCTTTCTCAACAATGGTTATGTAAGATAGATCAAGACAGAAATCATAATCTTTATCTTTAACGTTTATGGGAGATGTAGCAAACTTAGCATTAGGATATAATTTAGGTCTAACAGTATGTTTATCAAGAAGACTCTTAATAGCACTCCTACCATGGGTGTTTTGACATTCTTTAATAAATTCATCAGTCATTTATATATATCCGTCTTCAATATCATAGCTCTCTCTAGACTCAGGTGAACTGATAGGTGTAGTAGTATCTTCATTAGGAGATTCAGTATTTCCAACTATAGATCTAGCAATCGTAGCATCTAGGAAAGGACCTAATGAACCACTCTTATCAAGCACAGTAGATACATCATAAGTATTAGAAGTTTCAGATTCAGCAGAAGTAGCAGTATGTGTAGCATGTGTATGTGGTGGTGTAAGGAGCTTACTCATCACAGATGGTGAATCAAGAGCAACAGAGGTATTCAGAACCGTACCTCTTCTTGTAGTGGATGGTAATATAGGAACTTTTCCATCACGATACTTACCCATGATGAACGGATGGCAGCGAACAATAGTGATCCCAAGTGAACTTGATAAATAAAGCTATGCTCCCTGACAACTATGCCAGAAAATAGTCTTGATGACCCACAAGTATAGGGGGTGTATCGCAGTATTTTCGAGGGAAGTGAAGCCCAATTTATTGATTCGACACAAGGGGAGCTAAAGAATATTTATAAGCCTTCACAACTGAGTTGTCAATTCAGCTGCACCTGGAAACAATCTTGCTCACAACAGTTTATCAGTAGCAACAATTTTGTAGTAGCAATAGCAAAGTAATAGCAGTAGTAGAAGTAAAGATAGTAGTAACAATTACAGTAAACAATAGGATTAAATCGCGGTACGCATAGGGATGGATGGACGGGCGTTGCATGGATAAGACAATTCATATAGAAATCAAGATATAGGGCATTTGTAGATAAATAAGGTAAAGCATCCAAGTACTAAATAATCATAGGCATGTGTTCCATATATAGTCATACATGCTCGCAATGAGAACTTGCACAACATATTTTGTCCTGCTAGCCCGTTTGCAGCGAGGCCTCAAGGGAACTACTGGCAATTAAGGTGCTCCTTTTAATAGAGCACTGGAGCAAAGCATTAACACTTCGTGAACACATGTGATCCTCACATCAAATCCATCCCCTCTGTTTATCCCGATTATTGTCACTTCGGGGCCTTTGGTTCCGGACAAAAATATGTGTATACAACTTGCAGGTAAGATCGCAAACAATACTATCATCATGAATCAATAACATGTTCAGATCTGAAATCATGGCACTCGGGCCCTAGTGACAAGCATTAAGCATAACAAGTTGCAAGAAAGCCAAAAAGCACTAATAATAGATACTAGGCACCATGCCCTAACAATCTGATGCATTACATGAATGATCTCATCCAATCCCTACCATCCCCATACCCTATAGCGGGAGATTACTCACTCATGGATGGGGGAATCATGGATGGTTGATGGAGAAGTGATGGTGATGATGATGGTGATGATCTCCTCCAATTCCCCATCCCGGCAGGGTGCCAGAACGGATTTTCTGGTTTTGATTCGCGGAATCTGGTGGTGGCGGTGTAGCGGAACTCTATATGGAAAAACGTCGAACCCCCTGGGTTTTTAGGTTAGGAGTCATCTTATAGGCGAAGAATTAGGTTGAGGGGGTGACCGAGGCGGCCACACCACCCCCAGGCGTGGCCTGGGCTAGCCCACGCGGCCAGGTGGTGTGGGCCCCTCGTGGCCCTCATCCGTCTCGTCTTCTGGTGAAATAGGATTTTTGGCATATTTTTCGGGATTTTTCCTGATAGTTGATTTTCTGCACAAAAACTAGACACTAAGGTAATTCTCCTGAAAACAGCGTCAGTCCATGTTAGTTGTATCCAAATCACACAAGTTTAGAGGAGAAACAATAGCAAAAGTGTTCGGGAAAGTAGATACATTTTGGACGTATGAGCTAGATATGCCCCTGATGAGATTGACACAGAAGCAAAGAAGAAAGAGAGATTCCTGAACGGACTGCATGATGAGATGCAAACCGTGCTAGTCAACATTCCCTTTGACGATCTTGAAGCTTTAGTGGAGTCTGCTATCTAGATGGAAGGGAAGATAAACCAAGCCAATGACAATCGCAAGTGCAGGATGATTCACCAGCCTGGATCCCACCATACCCAGAAGTATCGCCCCAACCCGTCTGCCAGATATGCCCCGAGAAACAACAGACCCCCTATGTCCCGTCCAAACTATCCCAATCATGGCAGAGGAAACTTGAGGTCTGGAGGAAACCATCACAATAACCTCGGCAACTCCAATAACTTCAATCGTGCATCGCCCAAGTCCAACAACAACAACACCATCAGCAACAATACTGCCCCAAGGACTGGAAGCAATGTTGTGCCTATTGTAGGAAAAGACAAGTCCCTGATTACTTGCTTTGAATGCAGAGTCAAGGGTCACTACTCCAACGAGTGCCCCAGGAAACTTGCAGCAACCACCAATGTGAATGCACCCTCTCAGCAGGAACGCCATGTTCATCCTGGAAAGAGATTTTCCCCAGGGAACCCGCTCAACCGCAATGGCCGTCTTTTTTACATGAATGCTGAAGAAGCTCAGGAAGCGCTAGATGTCGTGCTGGGTATGTTTTCTGTTAACTCAGTACTTGCAAGAGCGTTGTTTGATTCTGGAGCATCACACTCGTTTTTTACAGAAGAATTTGCATGCACTAGTAAGATTCAACCAACAAAATTGAAGCATGTTATGATAGTTCAAATACCTGGTTCAACCACCAAAGCTAGAAAAATTTGCAAGGTTGTACCTATCAGAATCCATGGAATAGATTTTTATGCTAATCTAATAGTACTTGGAACCAAAGGTTTGGAAGTAGTACTAGGAATGGATTGGATGTTGAAACATAAAGGATTAATCGACTGTGCCAAGAAAGCCATAACCATGACCAGTAGCACTAGAGTATCAGTAGAGCATGTATCTGAGATGCTGCCCCATCAATTCAAATGCAACAAGAGTCTAGCCCAACCAACCCTAGACCAAGTCAGAGTAGTCTATGAATACCCCAACATGTTCCCAGATGAATTGCCCGGTATGCCCCCAGATCGGGATATCGAGTTCATCATTGAACTAGTTCCTGGAACTGGACCCATAGCTCAGAGACCTTATAGTATGAACCCATCTTATTAGTGGAGTTGAAGAAGCAACTTGATGCTATGCTGGAGAAAGGTCTGATTCAACCAAGTGCATCGCCATGGAGATCCTGTTTTGTTTGTGGATAAGAAAGATGGAGGTAACCGTTTGTGTAAGGATTACCGGAAGCTGAATGATGTCACCATCAAGAACAAGTACACACTGCCAAAGATAGAGGATCTGTTTGACCAGTTGACTGGTGCCAGAGTATTTTCTAAGATTGATCTTAGAACTGGTTATCATCAACTCAAGATTCGCGCAATGGATATCCCAAAGACCGCCTTCACCACCAGATATGGATTGTATAAGTACACTGTCATGTCTTTTGGATTAACCAATGCCCCCGCTTATTTCATGAATCTCATGAATAAGCTTTTTATGAACTTCCTGGATAAGTTTGTCATTGTTTTTATCGACGATATTCTGATATATTCCAAGTCAGAAGAAGACCATGAGCTACACCTGAGAACCATCCTTGAAACCCTTAGATAACATCAGTTGTATGCCAAGTTTAGAAAATGTGAGTTCTCGTTGAAGGAAGTAGGATTCCTAGGACATATCGTGTCGGCAGGAGGAATTGCCGTCGATCCCACCAAGATTAAGGATGTTGAAGAATGGAAAACCCTAACCACTCAAACCCAAGTCCACGCATTTCTCGGATTAGCGGGATATTACCGCAAGTTCGTAGAAGGATTTTCAAGCATCGCAAGACCGCTGATCCAGCTATTGAAGAAAGATCAGAAGTTTGAATGGACGAACAAATGTGAAGAAAGTTTTCAAAAGCTCAAGAAGAGATTGATTTCAGCCCCAATTCTGATTATGCCGGATATCAAGAAGCCTTTTGATGTGTATTGTGATGTGATGACCCACAAGTATAGGGGGTGTATCGCAGTATTTTCGAGGGAAGTGAAACCCAGTTTATTTATTCGACACAAGGGGAGCCAAAGAATATTTATAAGCCTTAACAACTGAGTTGTCAATTCAGCTGCACCTGGAAAAAACCTTGCTCACAATAGTTTTATCAGTAGCAACAGTTTTGTAGTAGGAATAGTAAAGTAACAGCAGTAGTAAAGTAAAGACAGCAGTAACAATAGCAGTAAACAGTAGGATTCGAGTGCGGTAGGCATAGGGACGGATGGACGGGAGTTGCATGGACAAGACAATTCACATAGCAATCAGAACATAGGGCAATTGCAGATAAATAAGATAAAGCATCCAAGTACTAGATGATCATAGGCATGTGTTCCATATATAGTCATACGTGCTCGCAATGAGAACTTGCACAACATATTTTGTCCTGCCAGCCCGTTTGCAGCGAGGCCTCAAGGGAACTACTGGCAATTAAGGTGCTCCTTTTAATAGAGCACCGGAGCAAAGCATTAACACTCCGTGAACACATGTGATCCTCACATCAAAGCCATTCCCTCCAGTTATCCCGATTTCTGTCACTTCGGGGCCTTTGGTTCCGGACAACAACGTGTGTATACAACTTGCAGGTAAGACCATAAACAATACTATCATAATGAATCAATAACATGTTCAGATCTGAAATTATGGAACTCGGGCCCTAGTGACAAGCATTAAGCATAACAAGTCGCAACAAAGTCATAAAGCACTAATAGAAGATACTAGGCACCGTGCCCTGACAATCTGATGCCATTACATGAACGATCTCATCCAATCCCGACCATCCCCATAGCCTACAGCGGGGGATTACTTACTCATAGATGGGGGAAACATGGATGGTCGATGGAGAAGCGATGGTGATGATGATGGCGATGATATCCTCCAATTCCCTGTCCCGGCAGGGTGCCAGAACGGAGTTTCTGGTGCTGTTTCGTGGAATCTGGTGGTGGCGGCAGAGCGGAACTCCTTCTGGAAAAACGTTGAACCCCCCTGAGTTTTTAGGTTAGAAGGCATCTTATAGGCGAAGAGGGAGACTGAGGGGGTGTCTGGGGCGGCTAGACCACCCCCTGGCGCGGCCAGGCCTAGCCCGCGCGGCTAGGTGGTGTGGCCTAGGCCCAGCCCCCTCCGTCTCGTATTATGGCTCTGGGAGTCTTCTGGTGAAATAAGATTTTTGGCATATTTTCCGGGATTTTTCCTGATAGTTGATTTTCTACACAAAAAGTAGACACCAAAGCAATTTTGCTGAAAATAGCGTCAGTCCACGTTAGTTGCATCCAAATCACACAAGTTTAGAGGAGAAATAATAGCAAAAGTGTTCGGGAAAGTAGATACGTTTTGCACGTATCAACTCCCCCCCCCCCAAGCTTAGCATATTGCTTGTCCTCAAGCAATTGAGTTGAAAACTGAGTGCGTTAAAAGAAACTTTCACGAACACATTTGCTTCATATGATATATATATATATTCTCAGCATGTGGTCAACTACTTAGGCAATGCATAATAAAGAGTATGCAACTAAGTTTACTTAATAGGCATTGCAAGCTATGAAGAGATTCCAACTTAAAAATAATAAATTGCATGAAGTATAAATATAAGCAACATTACAATGCTCATAACAAGGTATGAAAGAGTGGTATCTCGCTTGCCTTTATGAATGCCAAGGCATCTCTGAAGTTCAGGTGAAGACTAGAAGTAAACATGTCAAAGATACAAGCATCAAAGTCATAACACAAATAATCAAGTAATGAGACAGGCACAAAGAATGACAACTATGCTCTCAAGGAAGTGCTCGTAGAATAAGTGGAGACTCAACAAGGAAATGAAAAGGTTTTGAATAGTTTGAAAGGCTTCCAAATGCTGAAAGTATGGTACTCATTAGCTTTGAGCTCTCATTGCCCCTATCATAAGCATCTTTAATATGGTTAAGGTGAAAGTGAGGTCCAATCCGAGTTATATGCTTGACATACTATAAACTGGAAATCCCATGTCCCTTGAGTACGAGGGCCGCTCCTCATGCTACTCAACTTTAGTTACCGGTAAGTTCTTGTCATTGTAAATAGGTGCGTATCATAGAGAACCGCCAACGGGGTACCCCTTGCCCGATGATACGGAAGAATCCCCATATCAAAATGACAAGGCAAGCAGACAATGAGTATCTCAGCAATCTTCTTATTTACCATGGGAAAATGGTGCTTTTTTCTCTCTTTCCTCTTTTCTCAAATCTCTCCTTTTTTTCTTTTCTTTTTTTTCTCAGTAGCTATATCTCTCTTTTTTTATAAGAAGAATGCTTCATAGATATCATTATGGTTACGCTGCAGGTTTCCACCATGACGGCATGGATTAGACCAGCGGCCCAAGCGTTTCTCTAACACACATACATAACTCCATGGACTTACAAGCTCCCCTTTTATTTCACACCGACGACATCCGCAAACAAAAGAGCATGGTATCAACTGGGTGTATATTTACAGGTGTTGAAAGCGTTCCCCGTGACAGCACGGTTCTGCTAATCCCCAGCCTATAATTTGCAAGCATATAACTTTCATGGATAGTTACAATGGTTCAAAATTATTAAGTGCAGAAAATAAAGTGTGGCACCAAGTTCGTGAGAGCTTTACTAACTAACTTTCTCATAACAAGCAAACATTTTATTCGGAAGAAAACAAGGCATATTGAATATGCACGGAAATAGAAAATGATGCTAATAGGTAGGTATGGTGGACACTTTGGCAATATTTGGTTTTAGGGAGCTGGAAACATGAGTAAAACATACTCAGTGAAAGTGAAGGCTAGCAATAGTAAGGGAGCGACAAACGAGAGAGCAATAGCTATCATAATCATGCTTGCAACAAAATAGGACTAATCATGGCATGAAAGTCATTCAAGACCCTCAAGGCAAAATAATTCATCGAGGATTAACTGATTATTTCAGTCATATGCATGCGTGAGCATGTGGCAAGTCAATTCAAATGAAACATTCAGAGGAGGATACCATGGTGTCATACCAAGTTATGAATAGAGTAATGCAAGCAAACATTCATATGACATGCTACAAACTATTAGCAAGCTGGAACTAATCATATGAAAGCAAGAACTACTAAGCATCCATGAATAACATACACCCTACACGAACAGACTAAGCATGCCCACAATGATGAGTATATGTACAAAAATGAAAACAAATAGGGTTCGTTACCATCCTCTTACCACACCTCAAGTTGTCATTAATCCTCATTATTGCTCTTCACTTGTGTGGCTTGAATAATAATATGAAACCAAATCCCACTGAGCACCGCTGAACCCTGCAACAAACTCACAAAACCAAAGAAGAACAACAAATATTTTTGGTGTTTTCGATTTTTAAAACAAGAACCAAAAAGGAAGAACAAGCAAAGCAAAATATTTTTGGGTTTTTCGAATAGTTCAAACAAAGCAAAAAGGGAAAAACAAACCAAGGCAAAAAGAAGAAGCAAACAAAGAGAAACAACCGAAATATTTTCGGTCTTTTTGTGTTTTAGAAAGCAAAAGCAAAGAAAGAACGAAAACTAAAAAGAGAACGAAACATGAATATAGAAAGTACCGATGAAACATGATATGGAGATGAGTGCGATGTCGACATACCTCCCCCCAAGCTTAGGCTTTTGGCCTAAGTGGGTATCAATCCAGATACGAGTAAGGGTTCCAAGAAGGCGGGTCATTGTAAGCATGATCGTAGTTGGGCACTTGGGAAGAATAAGAAGCTCCCCAATCATAGGTAGGCTACTGATATGAAGACTCCCCCTCATTCGAGGGCTGGACCGAATCATCCGTGACCTCCCTTCTAGTATCCTGCTCCTTTTGAGAGAGCTCTCCCAAGTACGTACCAAACTCCTCCTCCGTGAGGGACCATCCTACCATGTTATCAAGGTTAAACAAAATAGGTGGAGGCAAAAGAACAACATGCTCGGACTTGCTCCTTCTCCAACCAGCTTTGAGAAAGGTTATTTCATAAGACAACTCACTCAAACTAGCCCACGAGGAAACAAATTTATGTTGTATCATGGAATTAAGATCAAGCCTTTCTATGGGAAACTGTAGGTCTAGATGATGAGGCACTAAACCATGCAATGCTAATAAACGAGAAGCAATGAGGCCTCCACAAATTCCACCTTCTCGCGGTTAGCAGCAAGACGGAAAGCTATCAAGGCACCCAAGTTATAAGTCCTATCTCGTTTAAGAGCAGCAGAGATGAATGCTAGATCATACAAAGATAACTTATTGGCAGTTTTCCTAGCAAGAACACACTTGGCAATAAAGTAGGCAAAGTAGCGAATGGAGGGGAGATGAATGTTACGGATTTTCCTGCTCTCCTTCGAGAAGCTGCTCCCTTGGCAAATTTCTGCGTACAAATCCATGAGTGGTGCAGGTCGCTCCTTAATCCTTCCATATGACCCCCACGGAGGTACCTTAATAGCTGCATAAAAATCATCGAGAGAAAGGTCGACAGCTATATTGTAAATTTTGTAGTGGACCATGGGGTTAGGCAAAGAGTAACTAAATTAAAAGTCCTGCACTACAGACATCGTTAGCTTCACAAATTGACAAGGTTCATCTTCCAAAAAGTGCTCCAATCCTGCATTAGAAACCAAAGTGTGGAAATCCTGGAGAATTCCTGCAGCTCTCATGAACTCAGAGCATGGATAAATGGAAGGAAAAACTTCCTCCTCCCGGTGAACCTTCCTAACCTCAG
Organism: Avena insularis; assembly: GCA_023614405.1. Taxonomy (NCBI): domain Eukaryota; kingdom Viridiplantae; phylum Streptophyta; class Magnoliopsida; order Poales; family Poaceae; genus Avena; species Avena insularis. The sequence goes on along the minus strand of CM042692.1, from coordinate 490,896,687 downwards.
GCACCCATAGTTCATGCTGGTTTAGTTGATGCTCATTCATCTTCTATTCTGAAATTTAAACACCTATTAAACATGTGATTGCAAAGTGAATATAATGAAGGGAACTACTCATAGGGACTTGCAAGAGGCCTAAACATGCATCAAAACTAAATATCTAAGCATCAAACAAGCTTACAAGCTCTCATAACCTGTCACCTACAGTAGCAAAATACTCAAGATATAATCCACTAAACACAAATCTACTTGGACAAGCGGAGGAGTCACATACCGGAGAACAAATGCTCCAAATTTCAGTAGCAAAGATGAGCTGAGCAAGGAGATCGAAAAATCAAGGGCAAGCACAGCAAGAACAAGATTTTGAGCAATGAACTGGAGTTTACTCGGGAAAGAGAATAAAGTGGCAAGTGAGAGAGTGAGTGGAGGGCCAGGGGTGGCCCACACCATGGCATGGCGCCACCCTGGGCAAGACACGCCACCAGGTGGTGTGCCTGCCTGGTGGGACCCCCCTGGTACCTTCCAGGCACTCCTCTGCCCCTTTTTTCACGTAAAAATTTACTATGAATTTTTTGGAATTTTTCGAGACACTTTATTTTTGGGCATTTTCACGCATAGATGAATGATTTTCTGACAAACAGAGATTTTTTTGGAATGATGCAATGATAAAACAAGGCTAGAACTACAGAAGTTCTAAGACACTCTAATATGCAAGCAACTAACAACAAAAAGGAAACTAAACGAAAGCTAAAACTAAAATGGATAGAATAGAAGTAAGCGGAGATAATCATGATGAAAACATTGTTTTGTTTAATGAAATCCTTTTGTTAACAAGGTTGATCAGGTCTTGTTACCAAAACAATTTCATATGATACAAAACTTTGTATTTCACTAATGATTATGTTACCTCAACTTTGATAGAAATGGTCCTAATCATAATAGTTTCAAAATTTTCTCTTGGTATGGGACAATATATTTCTCCAGCTTGAATGCCCTCAACATGTTCAATTGAATTCAAACCATAAGTCTTGTCAATCTTCTTGGGGAAATAGACAGTATGTTCCTTGTCATTAACATTGAAAGTCACCTTTCCTTGATTACAATTAATAACAGCTCCTGTAGTATTAAGAAAAGGTCTCCCAAGAATAATAGACATATTATCATCTTCAGGCATTTCAAGCACAACAAAATCAGTTAATATCAAGCAATTATGAGCCACTTGAATAGGTACATCCTCACATATACCAACAGGAATAGTGGTAGATTTATCAACCATTTGCAAAGATTTATCAGTAGGTATTAATTTTTCTAGTTGAAGTCTCTTATAGAGAGAGAAAGGCATAACACTAATTCCAGCTCCCAAATCACACAAAGCAGTTCTAACATAACTATTTTTAATAGAGCAAGGGATAGTTGGAATCCCTGGGTCTCCAAGTTTCTTTGGAACCTTACCATTAAAGGAATAATTAGCAAGCAAAGTAGAGATTTCATTATTAGGGATCTTCCTTTTATTCGAGACAATATCCTTCATATACTTTGAGTAAGGAGGCATTTTAATAGCATCAATCAAAGGAATTTGCAAGAATAAAGGATTCATCCACTCACAAAACTTGTTATAGTGTTCATCTTCCTTTGACTTGTGTTTCTTATCAGGGAAAGGCATAGGTTTTTGGACCCAAGGCTCTCTTTCACTACCATGTTTCTTAGCAATAAAATCTTCTTTAGTGTATTTAGTATTCTAAGTGTGCTTTTCAGGATCTTCTTCAACTCTTTCTTTATCAGGAACATCATTTTCTTCATTACCACTTTTAGTTTCAGCATCAGAGACAGATATACTATTAGGATCTTTAGCAGGTTCAGAGGGTTCTACGATAGTTTTATGTTTCTTTTTCCTTTTCTTACGAGTAGTACCACTATTTTCAGCTTGTTGAGAATCCTGCTCGATTCTTTTAGGCTGCCCCTCAGGATATAGAGGATCCTGGGTAGCAGCACCACTTTTAGTTCTAATTTCATAAGCATGTTATTCTTTAGCAGCATTAACTAGCAAGTCTTTTTGCACTTTAATGAGTTGATCTATTTGAGTTTGAACCATTTGAAAGTGTTTAACTATCATTTTAACATCATTATAGGTTCTTTCCACAATATCTTTAACTCAACAATAGCTCTAGTGTTTTCCATTAGATGATTTTGCACCCTTTTATTAAAATTATCCTGCTTAACAATAAAGATATCGAATTCTTCTAAGCATTGATCATGAGGTTTAGAGTAAGGGATATCACCTTCATCAAAGTGTTCGAGAGAGAGTGTACCTCAATAGTGGATGACTAGGAGGTAAATTTTTGACATCTGCAGCTTTAATTCCCTTCTCCTTAAGACATTCTTAGCTTCCTTCATCACTTCATCATTTAATTCAATAACTCCCCTCTTTTTTTATGTTAGAATAGGCACAAGAATAGTTGGGTCAGGTATGGCTGGTTCAGGAGGAGTCCAGTCTTCATAATTCTGCTTATTTTAGCCATTAATTCCTCAGCTTCCTTGGGAGTCCTATTCCTGAAAACACAATTAGCACAACTATCTAGGTATGTCCTAGATTCTTCAGTTAGTCCATTATAAAATATATCAAGAAGCTCATTCTTAGGTAATGGACTTCCAGCCTGTGCATGAATCAAAGCACAAAACCTTGCCCAAGATTCAGGCAATATCTCTTTTTTTCCCTGTTTAAAATCAAAAAGCTCCTGCAAAATAGCATGTCTAGCACTAGGAGTAAAATATTTCTGCGGGAAAGTACTAATCAAGCAATCGGGCTATCAATAGATCTAGGAGGTAAATTACTAAACCAAGTTTTAGCCTCTCCTTTTAGTGAAAAGGGGAAAATCTTAGCAACAAAGTAAGTACGCATCTTAATATCATCAGAAAACAAGCCACTCATGGTACAAAAGTTCATTCATATGTTCTACCACACTTTCATTCTTAGTCCCACAAAAAGGTTCTTTCTCAACAATAGCTATGTAAGATAGATCGAGAGAGACATCATAATCTTTATCTTTAATGTTTATGGGAGAAGCAGCAAATTTAGCAATAGGAGACAATTTTGGTCTAATAGTACGCCTCTCAAGGAGACTCTTAGCAGCGCTCCTATCGTGGGTGTTTTTATATTCTTTAATAAATTCATCGGTCATCTCAACATAACCGTCTTCAATATCATAACTCTCACTAGACTCAGGTGAACTAACATGTGTAGTAGTGTCTTCATTAGGAGTTTCAGTATTTCTAGCTATAGTTCTAGCAATCGTAGCATCTAGAAAAGGACCTAATGAACCACTCTTATCGAGCATGATGAAAGCGACATCATAAGTATCAGAAGTTTCAGATTCAGCAGTAGTAGAAGTGTGTGTAGCATGTGTATGTGGTGGTGTAACGGACTTACTCATAACAGATGGTGAATCAAGAGCAACAGAGGTATTTAGAACCGTACCTCTTCTTGTAGTGGATGGTAAAATAGGAACCTTGCCAGCACGAGACTTACCCATGATGGATGGATAGCAGCGAACAATAGAGAATCCAAGTGAACTTGATAAATAAAGCTATGCTCCCCGGCAACAACGCCAGAAAATAGTCTTGATGACCCACAAGTATAGGGGGTGTATCGCAGTATTTTCGAGGGAAGTGAAAACCAATTTATTGATTCGACACAAGGGGAGCCAAAGAATATTTATAAGCCTTAACAACTGAGTTGTCAATTCAGCTGCACCTGGAAACAATCTTGCTCACAGCAGTTTATCAGTAGCAACAGTTTTGTAGTAGGAATAGTAAAGTAACCACAGTAGTAAAGTAAAGAAAGTAGTAACAATAGCAGTAAACAGTAGGATTCGAGTGTGGTAGGCATAGGGATGGATGGATGGGCGTTGCATGGACAATACAATTCACATTGCAATCGGAACATAGGGAAATTGCAGATAAATAAGATAAAGCATCCAAGTACTAGATAATCATAGGCATGTGTTCCATATATAGTCATACGTGCTCGCAATGAGAACTTGCACAATATCTTTTGTCCTGCCAGCCCGTTTGCAGCGGGGCCTCAAGGGAACTACTAGCAATTAAGGTGCTCCTTTTAATATAGCACCGGAGCAAAGCATTAACACTCCGTGAACACATGTAATCCTCACATCAAAGCCATTCCCTCCGGTTATCCCGATTTCTGTCACTTCGGGGCCTTTGGTTCCGGACAACAACGTGTGTATACAACTTGCAGGTAAGACCATAAACATTACTATCATAATGAATCAATAACATGTTCAGATCTAAAATCATGGCACTCTGGCCCTAGTGACAAGCATTAAGCATAACAAGTCGCAACAAAGTCATAAAGCACTAATAGAAGATACTAGGCACCATGCCCTAACAATCTAATGCCATTACATGAATGATCTCATCCAATCCCGACCATCCCCATAGCCTACAGCGGGGGATTACTCACTCATAGATGGGGGAAACATGGATGGTCAATGGAGAAGCGATGGTGATGATGATGGCGATGATCTCCTCCAATTCCCCGTCCCGACAGGGTGCCGGAACGGAGTTTCTGGTGCTGTTTCGTGGAATCTGGTGGTGGCGGTGGAGCGGAACTCCTTCTGGAAAAACATCGAATCCCCCTGAGTTTTTAGGTCAGAAGGCATCTTATAGGCGAAGAGGGAGACCGAGGGGGTGTTTGGAGCGGCCAGACCACCCCTGGCTGGCAGCCAGCCCCTGGCGGCTAGGTGGTGTGGCTCGGCCCAGCCCCCCCGCCGTCTCGATTCGCTCCGTGAGTCTTCTGGTGAAATAGGATTTTTTGCATATTTTCCGGGATTTTTCCTGATAGTTGATTTTCTGGACAAAAAGTAGACACCAAAACAATTCTGCTGAAAATAGCATCAGTCCGCGTTAGGTGCATCCAAATCACATAAGTTTAGAAGAGAAACAATAGAAAAAGTGTTCGGGAAAGGAGATACGTTTTGGACGTATCATGATGCATCCAAGATTGGTCTCGGATGTGTGTTGATGCAAGAAGGCAAAGTCATATCATATCTGTCTACACAACTCAAGCAACATGAGCAGAACTACCCTACCCATGACTTAGAACTAGCAGCCGTAGTTTTAGCTTTAAGACCTAGTGTCATTACCTTATGGATAACCGCTGTGAGATTTATTCGGATCACAAGAGTCAGAAGTATATCTTCACCCAGAAGGAGCTGAATATGAGGCAAAGGATATGGATAGAGTTAATCAAGGATTATGACCTTGACATTCACTATCACCCTGACAAAGCCAATGTGGTAGCGGATGCTCTTAGTAGACTGTCGTGTAGATTAAACACCATGATTAAAGAAGCCCAGCCAAGTTTGCATGAAGAGTTGGAGCAGTTTAGAACGGAGCTAGTTAGCGAAGGATTTTTAGCTAGCAGAGAACTTCAACCCACTTTGATCAGTCAGATCAAGGAGGCGCAGAAAGGAAATGCAAGTATCGACAGAATCAAGCATCATATCAATACAGGGAAGGTACCTAGATTCACCGAAGATGAAGAAGGAGTTTTGTGGTACAAAGGACGTATCTGTGTACCAGTAGATTCCGAGTTGAAATAAGTCATCATGCAGGAAGCTCATGATACTCTTTATTCTATCCATCCCGGAGGAACAAAGATGTATCAGGATTTGAAGGAGCAATTTTGGTGGCACAAGATGAAGAGATAAATTGGAAGCTACATAGCCAAGTGTGATATCTGTCAGAGAGTCAAAGCGGAACATCAGCGACCCGCAGGACTTTTGCAACCATTTCTAATTCCGGAATGGAAATGGGATTCTGTCGGAATGGATTTCATCACCGGTTTGCCTACCTCTAGTAGGGGAAATGACTCTATTTGGGTCATAGTTGATAGATTGTCCAAGGTAGCCCATTTTATACCTGTCAAGACCACCTACCAGAGTTCGAAGCTAGCAGAGCTATACATTGCTAGAATCGTCAGTTTGCATGGAACCCCTAAGACCATAGTATCAGATCGAGGAACCTAGTTTACCTCAAGATTTTGGCAGAAAGTCCAAGAAGGATTAGGAACCAAGCTGAACTTCAACACAGCTTATCACCCACAAACCGATGGACAAATTGAAAGAGTCAACCAAATTTTAGAAGATATGTTAAGAGATTGTGTGCTAGAATATGGATCAAAATGGGAAGATTGTCTGCCTTTCGCAGAATTCTCATACAACAATAGTTATCAAGCCAGTTTGCAAATGGCCCCATTTGAATTTCTATATGGAAGGAAGTGTCGTACCCCCTTGAATTGGTTGCAAGTGGGAGATACTTAGAATTTCGGACCTGACATCCTACGAGAAGCCGAAGAGAAGGTTCACAAAGTCCATGAACACCTCAAGACCGCCCAATTCAGGCATAAGAGTTATGCTGACAAAAGATGTCGAGACCTGACCTTTAATGTCGGAGATTTTGTATATCTCAAAGTATCACCCTTGAAAGGAATGCAACGTTTTCAACTGAAAGGGAAGTTAGCCCCCAGATATATTGGACCCTTGAAGATTTTGAATCACCGAGGAGAAGTATCATATCACCTAGAACTCCCAGAGGAGATGTCATCCATACATGATGTGTTCCATATCTCGTTACTTCGCAAATGCCTAGAAGTTCCGGAGAAGACCGAAGTGTTCAAGAACATCGATCACCAAGCCATAGATATCAACAAGGATCTAACCTATCGTGAAGTACCCATTCGTATTTTGGAAGAAACCTTCACAACCACCAGGACCCGGAGTATCAAGTTTCTCAAGATCCAGTGGAGCAACCATACTGAAGAACAAGCTACTTGGGAGCGAGAAGATTACATTAGGACTGAGTTTCCAAATCTCTTTAGTTCCTAGTTTTTTTCTTAAATCTCGGGACGAGATTTTGTTTAAGGAAGGAAGGATTGTAACACCCCAAAAATATTAATCAAGATTATCAAGTTCACATCACCTAAGTTTAGGGTTAACAAAAACTTTTATTATTAAATTTAATATGAGTGTATGTGTGAATTGCATTAGTGTATGAATGAGTGCAATTGCCATGTTTGATTGCTACAAATGATAAGGAATGGTTTAAAAATGAATACTACATCATCTAGGCCATTTACAAACAAAATCAAAACAAAAGAAAATCAAATATGAATCATATAAGCAAATGGTCATTTTGACCGAAACTGTCCACTAGACCACTTTGAGTGTTTATAGTCAAAGATTTCTAACAGAAAATTTCCCAATTCTTTTCACCCCTTGCTAGATCAAGTAAAAGTGAATCCAAGCAAACTTTACAAAGTGGCAGAAACTATTTTCAAATCTATTTAAAAGACATTGCAAAATTGAATCAAGTGTATGTACTAAGATCACCACTTTTCAAAAACCACTCAAATCAATTCACCTTGGCAAACCCAAGAAACCATAGACTATCAAGCAAATACTCAGAACACTCACCAAATTTCATCCAAAAATTCAAACTTTGAATTCATGCGGCCATTTGGTCGAGCACCTGGCAGACACCAGTAAACCCTGCCTAACAATCACTGTTTGGAGCATTAATTGATCGCCACTAGTGCCTCAATTCTCTCCCCTGGTCGCCCCAGTGTCCAACAGCATAGTGGACAAGCCTCCCCCTTTGCCGTTCGCACCAGTGCAGCGCCGCCCGAGCTCACCGTGCCGGTCGACCAAGCACCGCTCGCCACAGATCGTGCCGCCCTCTCCCACGATGTACAGGAGACATGCGACACTCCACCGCCACCCTCTGTCCACCCCTCGACTAGAGACACACTATGGACCAGCCGTAATCGCCGCGCCCACTTCTCTGTCCGCCATGCCGAGAGCGCGCCAGAGCGTTGTAGCCGACACGTTCACACACGCCGCGCCATGCCCTCTCCACGTGTGCCCGCACTCACCGTGACCCTAGCTACCCCCTAGACACGCCCATTCGCCGCCGCGTGAACCGTGGACACTGTGCGCCGTCTCGAACGCCGTCGTTCCCGCACAGAGCATGGACCGCTCCCGACCATTATCGACCGCCCCTTGTCGCGCCATCACTCGCATGACAACCGCCCTGAAGCACTGCGTCGACCCCTACCCTCAGCCATGCCAACAGCTCACTGCAATGACGTTGCCGACGAGCCCGAGCCATGCCATTCTGCCCATCTCGCCGGTGTATAAATAGAGGCCACCCCAGCCCTCATTCGCCACACCATCTCACTCCCCTCTCTCTCAGAAACCTCCCACACCTCTACCCGGAGGAAGGCAAGCACCAGCCCGCCGGAATTTCACCGGAGCCCGCCGCTATAGAGGAGAAGAGGAACTAGAGCTAGGAGCCGCCCCAGGAGCCGCCGTGACCACCATTCGAATCGCTGGCCTCTACAACCTCATTCGCCCCCATCGCCGACCTTAGCTGGAGCCTAGGTGAGCCCCCACGTACCCCCACCGTCGCGTTAGGGTTCAGTCTCACCGGAGCAGTTCGACGGAGACGACGAACCACAACCGTTAGATCCTAGTCTAATCGTAGGGCTGAGATTGAAACTTACAATTTCGGCTTAATTGAGTCGCTGACGAGTAGGACCCGCTTGTCAGCAGCCCGCTGCATGCGTGCCGCGTAGCTGGGCCGGCCCAATTAGTTTCCCGCGCAGAGCCCATTGATTCAAATATACTTTTTCCATTTTAGTTAAAACTAGATTCTGTCAGTAGATTCAAAAATCAATTCACAGAGATCTACTAAACCAAATTGCATGATTCCAATTTTTTTGGAAAGGTATTCAAAATATATACCCAAGCCCGTTGGATTCAAACCATTTGAAATTATAGATCACCTATAGTAAAAATAACAAGACAGAGGCTTTTGCCACTTCAAACATTTTTCAAAAATCAACCATAAATGCTTTTGAGTTGATTCCAACTCTCAAAAATCACATTTGACAAGATCTATCTGAATATGTAAAAATATTTAGGTTTGCATGTAGTGATCTTGGACTAGTACCAAAAGAATGCTATATAGGCATTTCTAGTCACTTTAATTGTATTAAAAAGTAATTTTAAACTTTATAAAATATGACCAACACTTTAAATCACATTCCCAAGTATTATAATATATGGTGATGACATGTGTCAACATGATCCCATATTTTAATTGGAGAATATTAAATCTTAAGTATTTTCAATGAGTAGAAATTACTTTTCTAAAATAAGAAAGATAAGACTAGGTCTTTATTTCATGTGATGATTGTGATGATGCTAGATCATCTAGTGTGATCCTTTGCGTGCTACATAGAAGTAGTTAAGTATTGTTTGGTGATTGTGTACCTCGTATTCATTTATAGACGCTAGTACCGAACCAGGATACGAGGAGGAGGAGTACTACGAAGAAAAAGAAGAAGCGAACTTCAACCACTGCACTATTCAAGGCAAGCCATCACTAATCGCAAGCTAGATCTATCCATACTATATATGCAAGCCTAACACTACAAGTTAACTATGCAAGCCATCCTTGCAAGATAACGTATGCAAGATACATTAGGTAGGCTTTGGTTATGCAACCTTGATTATACCAATCCCAAGTTTTACTTTCAAGTGTTATTCTTTCACTTTTACCAAAGTTCTTTACCTTTTGTTAGTGAGTTGTGAGTATTGGAAAAATAGGATAGATGCCATAAAGAGCATAAAACTAGGCCTAGGTAGTTATACTTAGATGCCATTAAAAATCACAAAACTAGATTTGGATAGTTACACTTGATTAGCACCCTTATTAGTGACACCCTCATTGCTAGTTGCTAGTGCTAAACTATTACTGATCATTTAGATGGGAATACTTGGAGGAAATAATTATGAAAACCTTGGAATGATGGTTCATTCTATTGAAATGTTTTTGACATGTGTTATGAACACAAAATGATTTGATGATTAAACTTCTTGAGGCATGAGCCTTGGTTTTGATAAAAACTAATGGTTGGGTTCGGATGCGATACCATTCCAATTTTACCGTACAACCACAATACCTGAATTGGGTAGGGCTTAACTGGAAGTTGATATGCCTTAGTATGGGTTCCCTCGCGGAAAGAGGTTGAGCTTAGGCTACCTCGTGAATGTGAATGTCCACCTATGAAGTGCCTAGGATGGCAGATGGCCATGGCTGGGAGGCCAAGCTCATAGGGGAGGTGTCTATACTAGAGTGTGTAATTGAAAGGTTAGGATTGATTATCCGCATACCAAGTATGATGATTCAGGGTTATCCCTGACGGATGTATCGAATTTTGTGGTGAAAGTGTACCACCTCTGCAGAGTGTCAAACTATTCGAATAGCCGCGTTCGCGGTCATGGACAGTTGGAGTGGCCATACTGTTCCGTTGTCAGATGTTTTCAAAATGACTTGTGAATTGAATTATGACCTTGACTTGACCATGATACGTTGCAAACGTATCTATAAGTTTTGATGTTCCATGCTTGGTTTTTATCTACTTTCTTATGTTTTGTCCACACTTTGGAGTATTTTTATACACTTTCTTGGACTAACCTATTAACAAGATGCCATAGTGCCAGTTGCCTGTTTTTTGCTGTTTTTGGTCCCAGGAAAGTCAGAAAATGAATATTCTCGAAATTGGACCGGACAAAAGCCAAAGTCGTGATTTTTTCCTGGAAGACTCACGGAGCCAGAAGGAGAGACAAAGGGGGGCCACACCACCCCTAGGCGCGGGTCTCTCTAGCCATGCCAGGGCATGGTGTGGGCCCCCTGGCTGGCCACCGACCTTGCCCCTTTGCCTATAAAATCCTCCTAATGCAAAAAAACCTAAATCGTCAATCAGAAATCCACGAAAAGTTCCGCAGCACTGCTGCCACCGAAGGGGAGATTTGGGGGACAAAAATTCTCTGTTCCGGCACCCTGCCGGGATGGGGAAGTGCCCCTGGAGCCATCTCCATCGATCTCCACCACCATCTCCATCGTCGTTGCTGATTCCCATGATGATGAGGGAGTAGTTCTCTCTCGAGGCTAAGGGTTCTACCGACAGCTATGTGTTCATCTCTCTCTCTCTTTGCATGATCAAATTGTGATCATGAGCTTTATAATCAAGTAGATCTACCTTGCTACTCAAGTGCTTTAATAGATCTTTGCTCTCCTCATGTGCGTGAAAGTGACAGTGTGCACACCATGGTGGCACTTAGGCTAGAGATTACAATTACTTGTGATTAGTTATATTTGGAGTTGGATGTTTCTATGAAATTGTGGTGTTTGTTGCAACCATCTAGAGATCAAGGTGATAGTGTGGGGTTATCTAGATGGAGAAAGCGGACTCTGAGGAGTGCTGTTATAGCCCTACATGGATTAGAGTGTCCAACCGGAGAGTAGTTCAGAGTAGTATCATAAAGAGAAGATATTTATATGAGAGTGTTCACTAGTGAAAGTATGATCCCTAGGCCTTGTTTCTAAGCATTGAAACAGCGTTTGCAACTAGATCTGTTACATGTTTGCTTGCTTCCATCTTTTTGCCTTTAGTCTTTTCCTCCGATCAAGCTATTTTCGGGCACTGTTGTCTTATATCCATACCACTTGTATTTCACTATCTCTTCGCCGAACTAGTGCACCTATACACCTGACAAGTGTATTGGGTGTGTTGGGGACACAAGAGACTTCTTATATCTTGATTGCAGGGTTGCTTGAGAGGGATACCTTTGACCACTTCCTCCTCGAGTTCGATAAACCTTGGGTAATCCACTTAAGGGAAACTTGTTGTTGTTCTACAAACCTCTGCACTTGGAGGCCCAACAACTGTCTACAAGAATAGAAGTGCATAGACATCACACCACAACAGGGTTATGGACATGAAAACTAGGTTCCCACTTAAGGTGATGTAGAAAATTAAATTAGGTTCTTTACTTTGAACTCCTTATGAAATAAACCTGGCTTTTTGCAAATAAACGTAGAGCTTAAGATTCCTACTAGAACTACCTTACTTGGTAGTGATAGTTTGCGAGTACTTAAAGAGTACTCATGGCTTTGTCCTTGGCTATTCCCGTGGCCAGACTATGAGGAGGACTACCAGGAAGATGGACAGCAGGAGATCTATGACAACTAGGATCATCTCCCATCGACAGCATTGCCTATGACCCTGAAGATGGAGCCCCTACTACTCTTACTTTCCACTGCTTTGATTGTATTAAGACTGGATCATGAGATCCTCTATTTGTAAGACCTTTATTATGGTTTGTAATGGATGATGTACTGTGTTACCAATTCTGTTATGTCTCGCAAAAATGGTAATCCTGGGATTGCGATGTATGGCATAACAGGCATCTAGGATTAAAAATCTGGGCGTTGACAGTAATATCACTTTATGCTTTAATTAATAATGTTTTGTCGCTTTGCATGATTACGGCCATTATTGCTCTCTTAGTTGATCCCAGTCTTTTGCTAGCGTCCACCTGTACCAAGTATGAGTTCCACTCTTGCATCCAACCTCCAAGAAAACCAAGTTATTCCAAAGAGTCCACTATAAATTCCTATGCATGGTGTGTTACACCATTCCAAGTATATTCATGTTTTTATCTATCTTCCAAATTAAACTTGTTATGTGAAAATTTGTGATTAAAGCTCTCACAAACTTGATGGCACACTTTATTTTCTTGCACTTAATAAACTTGAACCATTGTGTCCATCTATGTTGCTTATATGCTTGCACTTTATAAGTTGTGAATTAGCAGAACCATGATACCATGGGGAACACTTTCAACATTGCACTTATTATTCAGTTGATATCATGTTCTTTTTTTATGGATCCCGGCGGTGTGAAATAAAAGGGGAGCTTGTAAGCTCATGGAGTTTGTATGTGTGTTAGAAAGCACAGGCGGCTAGCCTAAGCCATGCCTAATCATGGTGGAAACTTGCAGCATAACCATAGTGAGCATTCTGTGAAGCATCCTCAATAAAAACCTGTGAAAATAGCAAATAAAAAGATCGCTGAGATGCTCATTGTTTGTTGCCTTGTCATTTTGATATGGGAAAACTCCTATGTCATGGGGAAAGGGGTACCCCGATGGCGGTTCTCCATGATACACATGTACCTACAATGACACGAACTTACTTGTCACTAAAGTTGAGTAGCATGAGGTTTGGTACTCGTAAGCAAGGGGCATGAGATTTTCAACTTATAACTTGTGAAGCATATCCTCATATTTGTGTCACTTTAACCTTAATCACCTCAAGATGCTTATGATAGGGGCAATGAGAGATGAAAGCTAATAAGTACCATAATTTTTGGAAGCTCTTTATCAAACTTGAAATCCCTGCTTCCCTCTATGAAGGGCCTTTCTTTTTACTTTTATGTTGATTCTCCATCTTCTATCTTTATGCATCAATTGAAAGAGCATAGTGGTCATTCTTAGTTTAATGTGCACTGTCCCAAAACTTGTTGATTTATTCATAACTTTGATATTCATTGTTCTTAAATTATTTGTATCTAGTCACCCTTATGAACTTTGAAGGTGTCCTATGCATTTATGTTTTGCTATACCATGAGGGACAAGCTGAATACCACTCTTATTAGGTTTTCTATATGTAACGTCTTTCAATGCATTGTTATTCATGATCTTTTGTTTGTACCTTTTCATGTTACAACATAGTTGTTATGTCTTATTGTTAGAATTCTATCTTTCATGCTCATGTTTAGAGTACTTTGATCCCAACTATCAATGCTTTACAAATACCTTGATCAAGATTGTGATGGTGCATGTCACCTCAAAAATTATTCTTTTTATCACTTACCTACTTGAGGACGAGCAGGAGTTAAGCTTGGGGATGCTTGATACGTCGTAAACATATCTATAATTTTTTATGCTCCATGCTTGTTTTGTATCAACTATCTTATGTTTTGTCTACACTTTGAGGCATTTTTATCATTTTCTGGAACTAACCTATTGACAAGATCTTTGATGCCGTTGCTGTTTTCTGCTGTTTTTGGTTTCAGAAAAGCTAGTAAAGAAATATTCTCGGAATTGGACGAAACGAAAGCCGAAGTTCCTATTTTCCCGACACAGCACAGAAGTCCAAACCAGAGATGGAGGAGAGCCACGAGGCGGCCACACCATAGGGTGGCGCGCCCCTTGGGCGCGCCAGGCCCTGGTGTGGGCCCCTCGGGCGGCCACCATCCTCGCATCTTCGCCTATATAACCCCCGAGACGAAAACCCGAAGGGGAGGATCAGAATTCCACGAAAAGTTCCGTAGTGCCGCCACCACCGAAGAGGAGATTCGGGGGATAGAAGTCTCTATTCCGGCACCCTGCCGGGACGGGAAGTGCCCCCGGAGCCATCTCCATCAACTCCACTGCCATCTCCATCGCCGTTGCTGACTCCCATGATGAGGAGGGAGTAGTTCTCTCTCAAGGCTAAGGGCTCTACCGGTAGCTATGTGTTCATCTCTCTCTATGCGTGATCTTATTGAGATCATGAGCTTTGTAATCTAGTTGAATAAGTAGATATATTCTACTACTCAAGTGCTTTAATTAATCTTTGCTTATCCCCACGTGTGTGAAGTTGATAGTGTGCACACCGTGTGGCACTTAGGCTAAGGTTACAGAAATACTTATCATGAGTATAATTTGAGTTGGATGTCTCTATGAGGTTGTGGTGTTTGTTGGAACCATCTAGCGCTCAAGGTGATAGTGAGGGGTTATCTAGATGGGGAATGTGCACTTGAAGGTGTGATGTTATAGCCCTACATCGTCCAACCGGAGAGTAGTTCAGGGTAGCTTAATGAAGAGAAGATATTTATATGAGAGTGTCCACTAGTGAAAGTATGATCCCTAGGCCTTGTTTCTAAGAATTGAAACATCGTTTACAATCAGTCATGTTACATGTTTGCTTGCTGCCACTCTTATTTCAGATTGCAATTACCACTTATAATCATCCATATTACTTGTATTTCACTACCTCTTCGCCGAACTAGTGCACCTATACACCTGACAAGTGTATTGGGTGTGTTGGGGACACAAGAGACTTCTTGTATCTTGATTGTAGGGTTGCTTGAGAGGGATACCTTTGACCACTTCCTCCCTGAGTTCGATAAACCTTGGGTGATCCACTTAAGAGAAACTTGCTGCTGTTCTACAAACCTCTGCACTTGGAGGCCCAACACTATCTACAAGAATAGAAGCGTGCGTAGATATCACTCCTCTCTCTTCTTCCTTCAAGCTCAGTTCATGCCCAATTTTTTCTCACGATTTGTCAAAATTTTGCGGCACCCCATCTACCCAAGGGTTCTAAAAGGTTAACAACTTCATCCTTTTATCTTTTGTTGCTAGTTTAGCTCATTTCATGATCTAGAAGTAGAGGGATTTGTGGGTTTAGTTTGGAAGTAATTTTTGCAAACATGAGATTAACTTGTATTAATTTGGATTCTATCTATCTTGTATTAATGTAATGAACTCTAAGCTAAATATCATTTTCAATATGTGGATTCTATCTATATCTTGGTTTGGCACATATTCTCGAAACTCATTTAATTCATAGAAGCACACAAATACATGAGTTCATCCTAGCTAGCTACTACCACTACTACAACACAAAGAAACATTGGTTCATCCTACTACAACTACTACACATCATATAGATACATGGGTTCATCCTATACTACAACTATTAGTGCACACACTCACAGATGCATCATGCCACCATCCAACAACAAAATGCCCTTCTTCTTCTACCTGCCTCAGCAAACTCACAAATTGTAACAAAATAGGCTTAATTCACAAAAGCTTCATAAGAAGACAACGCAGTACATCTTTAAGAAGATCCTCTTTGGCGAGCTCCTCGAAGATGTCTGAGGACGGGATCCTAAGACATCTTTGAGAAGCTCTGTCGTAGTGGTGTTCCTCTTGCACCATCTTGCAGTTTATAACTTCTCTAGCTATAGATTAATATGCCCGGGAGCTAACAAATTTCACATATTAGGGAGTGCCTCTATGGCGAGCTCCTCGAAGATGTCTGAGGACGGGATCCTAAGAAATCTTCGAGAAGCTCTGCCGTAGTGGTTGATGTCTACGCACTTCTATTCTTTTAAACAGTTGTTGGGCCTCCAAGTGCAGAGGTTTGTAGAACAGCAGCAAGTTTCCCCTTAAGTGGATCACCCAAGGTTTATTGAACTCAGGGAGGAAGTGGTCAAAGGTATCCCTCTCAAGCAACCCTGCAATCAAGATACAAGAAGTCTCTTGTGTCCCCAACACACCCAATACACTTGTCAGGTGTATAGGTGCACTAGTTCGGCGAAGAGGTAGTGAAATACAAGTGGTATGGATAATTATAAGTGGTAACGGTGCCAGAAAATAGCTTTGATGGCGCGTGGAAAAGACTAAAGGCAAAAAGATGGAAGCAAGCAAACATGTAACATATCTAGTTGCAAACGGTGTTTCAATGTTTAGAAACAAGGCCTATGGATCATACTTTCACTAGTGAGCACTCTCATATAAATATCTTCTCTTTATGATACTACTCTCCGGTTGGACACTCTAATCCATGGTAGGGTTATAACAACACTCCTCAAAGTTCGCTTTTCCCATCTAGATAACCCCACACCATCACCTTGAGCTCTAGATGGTTCCAACAAACACCACAATTTTCATAGAGACATCCAACTCCAAATATAACTCATAACAAGTATTTGTAATCTCTAGCCTAAGTCCCACCATGGTGTGCACGCTGTCACTTTCACACACATGGGGAGAGCAAAGATCTATTAAAGCACTTGAGTAGCAAAGTAGATCTACTTGATTACAAAGCTCATGATCACAATATGATCATGCATAGAGATAGAGAGATGAACACATAGCTACCGGTAGAAGCCTTAGCCTCGAGGAAGAACTACTCCCTCATCATCATGGGAATCAGCAATGGTGATGGAAATGGTGGTGGAGATCGATGGAGATGGCTCCGGGGGCACTTACCCATCCCGGCAAGGTGCCGGTACAGAGACTTTCTGTCCCCCGAATCTCCCCATCGGTGGCGGCGGTGCTGTGGAACTTTACGTGGCTGGAGGTTGTTCGATTTAGGGGTTTTGCATCGGGAGGCATCTTATAGGCGAAGAGGCAAGGTTGGTGGGCGGCTAGGGGGTCCACACTACCTGGTGGCGCGTCTAGGGCTAGCCCGCGCCACCATATGGTGTGCCCACCTTGGTTCCCTATTCCGTCTCTGCTTCGTGTTTTGGTGTTGCTCCGGGAAAATTAGGCATATTGGCTTTTGTCCCGTCCAATTCCGAGAATATTGATTTTCTGCCTTTTTTATAACCAAAAACAGAAGAAAACAAGCAACTGGCACTGTGGCATCTTGTTAATAGGTTAGTCCCAGAAAACATATAAAAATACCTCAAAGTGTTGGAAAACTAAAGCAAAGTAGATACTAAACAAGCACGGAACATCAAAAATTATAGATACGTTTGCAGCGTATCAGTGGTATCCCTGTTCTCGCACACCATCTTGTAGTTTATAACTTCACAAGGATGCATCTTGCCTATTTATAGATTAAGCGGCACAACATAGTGTCGACACTCACGACATAATGTCGACAGTCACCCTGTCATAGTGCCGCCACCCACCGAAATAGTGTCGGCACTCACTAGCATAGTGTTGCCCACTCACGACATAGTGTCGACACTCACCCATGATGTAGTGTCACCAGAGACCGAATACTATCACCACCCACGTTTAGTCCCAGTTGGTGTCTCCAACCGGGATACCAACCGGGATTAAAGGTTCATCATATCTTTAGTCCCAGTTGGAGACACCATCCCAACCCCTTAAGTCCCGCATCCATAGCCGAAGTATTGTTGTGTTCTTTTGTTTTTAGACCGGTACTAATTTTAGCATCGTGATTCCATTTGATGTACTTATATAATGCATATGAATTGTCCATGGATGTACGCTGACCGACACTCTGGAGAGTTCATTAAAGGCATGCGTTCTTTTCTCCTTGTGGCCAAGTGATGTCTACACACGCTTCTATTCTTGTAGACAGTGTTGGGCCTCCAAGTGCAGAGGTTTGTAGAACAGCAGCAAGTTTCCCTTAAGTGGATCACCCAAGGTTTATCGAACTCAGGGAGGAAGTGGTCAAAGGTATCCCTCTCAAGCAACCCTGCAATCAAGATACACGAAGTCTCTTGTGTCCCCAACACACCCAATACACTTGTCAGGTGTATAGGTGCACTAGTTCGGCGAAGAGATAGTGAAATACAAGTAATATGGATGATTATAAGTGGTAATTGCAATCTTAAATAAGAGTGGAAGCAAGCAAACATGTAACATAACTGATTGTAAACGGTGTTTCAAAGCTTAGAAACAAGGCCTAGGGATCATACTTTTACTAGTAGACACTCTCATATAATTATCTTCTCTTCATGATGCTACCCTGAACTACTCTCCGGTTGGACGATGTAGGGCTATAACAGCACACCTTAAAGTTAGCATTCCCCATCTAGATAACCCATCACTATCACCTTGAGCGCTAGATGGTTCCAAAAAACACCACAATCTCATAGAGACATCCAACTCAAACTATACTCATGATAAGTATTTATGTAATCTTAGCCAAAGTTCCACACGGTGTGCATACTGTCAACTTCACATACATGGGGATAAGCAGAGATTCATTAAAGCACTTGAGTAGAAGAATAGATCTATAGATTACAAAGCTCATGATCTCATTAAGATCATGCATAGAGAGAGATGAACATATAGCTACCGGTAGAGCCCTTAGCCTCGAGAGAGAACTACTCCCTCCTCATCATGGGAGTCAGCAACGACGATGGAGATGGCGGTGGAGTCGATGGAGATGGATTCGGGGGAACTTCCCCATCCCGGCAGGGTGCCGGAAGAGAGACTTATGTCCCCCGAATCTCCTCTTTGGTGGCGGCGGCGCCGTGAAACTTTTCGTGGAATTCTGATCCTATATCTAGGGTTTTCGTCCCGGGACACTTTTATCAGCGAAGAGGCAAGGTCGATGGGTGCCCGAGGGGCCCACACCACCCCCTAGCGTGGCCTGGGCTGGCCCGCGCCACCAGGTGGTGTGGCCACCTCGTGGCCCTTCTCCGTCTCATCTTCTGGCTCCGTGAGTGTTCCGGTAAAATATTGACTTTGGCTTTTGTCCGGTCCAATTCTTAGAATATTTCTTTTCCAGCTTTTCTGAAACCAAAAATAGCAGAAAACAGGCAACTGGCACTGTGGCATCTTGTTAATAGGTTAGTTCCAGAAAATGTGTAAAAATAATCCAAAGTGTGGACAAAACATAAGAAAGTAGATATAAAACAAGCATGGAACATCAAAAATTATAGATACGTTTGCAACGTATCAACATCCCCAAGCTTAACTCCTGCTCGTCCTCGAGTAGGTAAGTGATAAAAAAGAAAAAAATTGAGGTGACATGCACCATCATAATCTTGATCAAGGTATTTGTAAAACATTGATAGCTGGGATCATAGTACTTTAACATAGCATGAAAGATATAGTTATAACAATAAGACATAGCAACTATGTTGTAACATGAAGAGGTACAAACAAACGATTCATGAATAACAATGCTTTGAAAGACGTTTGCTTGTTTCACATATAGAAAACATAATCAGAATGGTATTCAGCCTTTCCCTCATGGTGTAGTAAAACATAAATGCATAGGACACCTTCAAAGTTCATAAGGGTGACTAAACACAAATAGTTTAAGAACAAGCGATATCAAAGTTATGAATCAATCAACAAGATTTGGGAAAATGTACATTAAACCAAGAATGACCACTATGCTCTCTCAATAGGTGCATAAAGATAGAAGGTGGAGACTCAACATAAAAGTAAAAGAAAGTCCCTTCATAGAAGGAACCAGGGATTCAAATCTCATAAAGAGCTTCCAAAAATTATGGTACTTATTAGCTTTCAGCTCTCATTGCCCCTATCATAAGCATCTTTAGGTGATTAAGGTTAAAGTGAACAAATATGAGGATATGCTTGACAAGTTATAAGCTGAAAATCTCATGCCCCTTACTTATGAGTACCGTTCCTCATGCTACTCAAGTTTAGTCACAGGTAAGTTCTTGTCCTTGTAAGTACATGTGTATCATATAGAACGGACAACGGGGTACCCCTTGCCCGATGATACGGAAGAATCCCCATATCAAAATGACAAGGCAAGCAGACAGTGAGCATCTCAGCATCCTTTTATTTCTATTTGCATAGGCTCTTTTTTTCTTTTTTCTCTCTCTTTATTTTCTTTCCTATTTGCATAGGTTTTTTTATAGAGGATGCTTCATAGATTTCTCACTATGGTTACGCTACAGGTTTCCACCATGATTAGGCATGGCTTAGACCAGCCGCCCATGCGTTTCTCTAACACATGTACGAACTCCAGGAGCCTTACAAGACCCCCTTTCATTTCACACCGCCGGGATCTATAAGCAAAAGAACATGATATCAACTAAATAAAGTGCAATGTTGAAAGCATTCCCCATGATAACATGGTTCTACTAATTCACAACTTACAAAATGCAAGCATATACGCAACATAGATGGACACAATTATTCAAGTTTATTAAGTGCAAGAAAAGTAAAGTGTGCCATCAAGTTTTTGAGAGCTTTAATCACTAATTTTCACATAACAAGTTTAATTCGGAAGGTAGATAAAAACATGAATATACTTGGAATAGCAAATGCTAATAGGTAGGTATGGTGGACTCTTTGGGATAACTTGGTTTTATTTGGAGTTGGATGCATGAGCGGAACTCATACTTGGTATGGAGGCTAGCAAAAGACTGGGAGCGACCAACTAATAGAGCAATAATGGCCATAATCATGCAAAGCGACAAAACATTATTAATTAAAGCATAAAGTGATATTACAAGTCGAAAACTAAATGATCATAGAGGCTATGGTGACTTGGTATAGTCTTAACATTGTGTGAGCATGTGCTAAGTCAACCCAAATAAAGCATCAAAGGAGAATACCACAATATTATGCTTTTATATGCTAAAACAACGCATGATTCTTTCAAGGAACATTAAGCAATCTCAATTGTTTGGAACAAGTCATGCTACAGCAATAATCACTAAGCATAAAGTCATAGCAATATCAAACATGACATGATAAAGTCTAGGCCATAGTCTAAACAAGCTCCTTTTGTACCACTTATAAGCATGAAACTTCCTACTCTTTTGAAACACCAATCGAAAACTAAAGCTAAACGTAGTGCTAGCAAAGGAGAACACTCACAGAACAATAAGAGCGAAAACTAAAGTGTTCTAGGCAATGAGTAGCAGGGTGTGTATCTCTCCAAAAGAAATGTGTTGGGATCCAACCAACTTATTTAAGCCAACCAAGCAAAAGAAAACTAAAAACAAAACGAAGACGCTCCAAGAGCAACACAATTGTGCATGAAACAATAAAAATGAAGTGTTTGCAAGAAACCTGAGATTTTTATTGATGAAGAAGGGGATGCCTTGGGCATCCCCAAGCTTTGACGCTTGTACTTCTTGAATATTTCTTGGGGTGACACAGGTGTCAGCCCCAAGCTTGAGCTTTTTTCCATACTTCATCTTATCACATTATTCTTCCCCTACACTTTTGAAAATTTTCCTTCATACAAAACTTCACACAATCTTCATTAGCAACATTAGTGCACTTAAGATAATAAGTCTTTACGTTCAGTTTCAACACAAGTAAAACTTCCATTAAAACACAAGCTACTGTAGCAATTCCTTTTAAAAGTTCAAATGATCAAGGAGTACTCAAAGAGAAAGAGATTAAGAGGCAAATGCAAATAATGGCAGAAATCTATCAAAACAGACCAGCAGGTAAAAACTGATTTTTCTGAAGACCTTCTGTTGCTCAAATCGGAAAGTTATATAACAACCTGGGGCAGAAGCACAAAAAATTACAGCTCAATCCGACGTACAGAGATTTTTCACGAATTTTTATAGTGAAGTACAAAAATCTTTTTCGGGATAGCAACTTTTCCAAGTCTTATTTCTCTCTCATTATAGGTTATTCTTGGCACAAAAACCAAACAAAAAGTATAAGGAGAGGTTATTACAGAGGCAATAACTTCCAAGACTCAACAAAAGAAAAACCTACAGAATAGAAATTTGGGTTATCTCCCAATAAGTGCTTTTCTTTAACGCCTTTGAACTAGGCATAAGAATTTCGATGATGCTCACATAAGAAATATGAGTTGAAGTCTCACATAAGAGCATCAAGAAGCAAATATGGAACAAATTTAAGTCTTACCCACTTCCTATGAAAAATAATCTTGTAAAGAAACAAGTCATGAAAGCACAAAGCAACAAGCATAGGAAAGCAAAACAGGTGCAACTTCAAAAATTTCAACATAAAGAGGGGAAACTTAATATTATTGAGATACATAAAACCATGTTTCCCTCTCTTATAATAACTTTCAGTAGCATCATGAATAAAATTAACAATATAACTATCACATAAAACATTCTTATCATGAGCCACATGCATAAAAGAATTAATACTCCCCACATAAGCATAGTCATTCTTATTAATTATAGTGGGAGAAAATTCAACATAATAGCTATCATTATTATTCTCATCACCATAATCATCAAATATAGGAGGCATATTGGAAACATAACTAATTTTCTCCTCAATAGTAGGTGGACTGAAAATATCATATTCATCATTATAATCATCATATATTGGAGGCATGGTATTATCAAAGTAAATTTTCTCCTCCGTGCTTGGGGGACTAAAAATATCATGCTCATCAAAACCGGCTTCCCCAAGCTTAGACGTTTCCATAGCATTAGCAATAATGGTGTTCAAAGAATTCATACTAATAACATTGCTATTAGCAAGCAAATACAGTTCCATAGGTTTTTTAATTTTCTCTTCAAACACTTCATGTCCTAACTCCAGATAAATACTATAAAGCTCTCAAATTTTGTTGTTGTTTTCCATTAAGCCTAACTAGTGAAAATAAAAACAAGAAACAAAAAAGATATAATTGCAGAATCTAAAGGGAATAACTTCGAGCACTCACACACCAGCAACAGTGCTAGAAGATAGCTTAGTAGCCAGAGGATGTGAGTACCTTTTACCTTACCTCCCCGGCAACAACGCCAGAAAATAGCTTTGATGGCGCGTTGTTGACGTGGGAGCTTCTTATTCTTTATTCCTCGGCAACGGTGCTAGAAAATAGCTTGATGTCTATGCATGCTTCTATTCTTGTAGACAGTGTTGGGCCTCCAAGTGCAGAGGTTTGTAGAACAGCAGCAAGTTTCCCTTAAGTGGATCACCCAAGGTTTATCGAACTCGGGGAGGAAGTGGTCAAAGGTATCCCTCTCAAGCAACCCTGCAATCAAGATACAAGAAGTCTCTCGTGTCCCCAACACACCCAATACACTTGTCAGGTGTATAGGTGCACTAGTTTGGCGAAGAGATAGTGAAATACAAGTAATATGGATGATTATAAGTGGTAATTGCAATCTGAAATAAGAGTGGCAGCAAGCAAACATGTAAGATAACTGATTGTAAACGGTGTTTCAATGCTTAGAAACAAGGCCTAGGGATCATACTTTCACTAGTGGACACTCTCATATAATTATCTTCTCTTCATGATGCTACCCTGAACTACTCTCCGGTTGGACGATGTAGGGCTATAACAGCACACCTTAAAGTTTGCATTCCCCATCTAGATAACCCCTCAATGTCACCTTGAGCGCTAGATGGTTCCAACAAACACCACAATCTCATAGAGACATCCAACTCAAATTATACTCATGATAAGTATTTATGTAATCTTAGCCAAAGTGCCACACGGTGTGCATACTGTCAACTTCACACACGTGGGGATAAGCAGAGATTCATTAAAGCACTTGAGTAGCAAAATAGACCTATAGATTAAAAAGCTCATGATCTCAATAAGAGAGAACTACTGGTAGAGCCCTTAGCCTCAAGAGAGAACTACTCCCTCCTCATCATGGGAGTCAGCAACGGCGATGGAGATGGATCCGAGGGCACTTCCCCATCCCGGCAAGGTGCCGAAACAGAGAATTCTGTCCCCTGAATCTCCTCTTCAGTGGCGACGGCGCTGCGGAACTTTTCGTGGAATTCTGATCCTATAACTAGGGTTTTCATCCCGGGACACTTTTATAGGCAAGAGGCAAGGTCGATGGGCGCCCGAGGGGCCCACACCACCCCCTGGCGCGGCCTGGGCTGGCCCACGCCACCAGGTGGTGTGGCCACCTCATGGCCCTTCTTCGTCTCGTCTTTTGGCTCCGTGAGTCTTCCGATAAAATATTGACTTTGCCTTTTGTCCGGTCCAATTCTGAGAATATTTCTTCTCCAGCTTTTCTGAAACCAAAAACAGCAGAAAATAGGCAACTGGCACTATGGCATCTTATTAATAGGTTAGTTCCAGAAAATGTGTAAAAATACTCCAAAGTTGGACAAAACATAAGAAAGTAGATATAAAACAAGCATGGAACATCAAAAATTATAGATACGTTTGCAACATATCACGAAGGAAAAAATCAGAATGGTTTTATGTGTTGTCCATATGGTGTGTGTCGAAATCAGAAGGAATACTCTTCCTCAAGAGTCCTTCACGGCCACCTGTTTCGGTCCGGTTTCATGTCCGGCTATAATTATCGGACCAAGATGGGTTATGATGGAAGACAACAAAGAAGAAGAGAATGATAACAACTATCCTATGTCCCCTGAATACGGTGGTACTATAATGGAATATAATGATGAAGACGAAGTTGAAGAACGGGCATTAGATGAGCCCGATGATGATCTTGGTCAGGCCATTGCTGATGCAAAGGGAGAATGCGAAAGTGAAAGGGAGAGGTTCAAGTTCGAGCAGATGTTAGAGGATCACAACAAATTGGTGTACCCGAATTGCAAAGATGGCCACAAAAAGCTAGGTAGCACACTGGAATTGCTGCAATGGAAGGCAAAGAACAGTGTGACTGACAAGGAATTTGAAAAGTTGCTGAAAATAATGAAGAAGCTGCTTCCAAAGGATAACAAACTGCCCGCCAGTATGTATGAAGCAAAGAAGGTTGTATGCCCTCTATGATTAGAGCTGCAGAAGATACATGCATGCATTAATGACTGCATCCTCTACCATGGTGAGGAGTACGATAATTTGGATGCATGCCCGGTATGCACTGCATTGCGATATAAGATCATACGATATGACCCTGGTGATATTGAGGGCGAGCGCCCCAAGAAGAGGGTTCCTGCCAACGTGATGTGGTATGCTCCTATAATACCATGTTTGAAACATTTGTTCAGAAACAAAGAGCATGCCAATTTGTTGCGATGGCACGTGGAAGATCGTAAGAAACACGAGATGTTAAGACACCCCGCTGATGGGTCACAGTGGATAAAAATTGAGAGAGAGTTCCCTGAATTTGCAGGTGACCCGAGGAACTTATGGTTTGGTCTAAGTACAGATGGCATGAATCCTTTTGGGGAGCAGAGATGCAGTCATAGCATCTAGCATGTGACTCTGTGTATCTAGAACCTTCCTTCTTGGTTGTGCATGAAGCGGAAGTTCATTATCATGCCAGTGCTCATCCAAGGTCCGAAGCAACCCGGCAAAGACATTGATGTGTACCTAAGGCCATTAGTTAAAGAACTTTTATAGTTGTGGCATGGACAAGGTGTACGTGTGTGGGATAAGTACAAATAGGAGGAATTTGACCTACGAGCATTGTTTTTCGTAACCATCAATGATTAGCCTACTCTTAGTAATATTTCAGGACAGACAAATAGGGGATACAATGCATGCATGCACTGTTTAGGTGAGACTGAAAGTATATATTTGGATAAATATAAGAAGAATGTGTACCCGGGAAATCGTCGTTTTCTTCCACCCACGTATTCCCTAAGAAAGAAAGGTAAGCATTTCAATGGTGAGGCAGATCACCGGAGTAAGCCTATCCGCCGAACTAGTGATGATGTATTTGATATGGTGAAGTATTTAAAAGTAATCTTTGGAAAGGGTCCTGGCAGACAATCTGTTCTGAATGACGCTAGTGGACACACACCCATGTGGAAGAAGAAATCTATATTTTGGGAACTACCCAATTGGAAAGTCCTAGAGGTCCGCTCTGCAATCAACGTGATGCACCTGACGAAGAATCTTTGCATGATACTGCTAGGCTTCTTGGGTGTGTATGGGAAGAATAAAGATACACCGAAAGTACGGCAGGACCAGCAACGTATGAAAGACCGAGACGGCATGCATCCTGAGCTGTTTCAAGGTAATACAAGCTACGCCCTTACCAAAGAAGAGAAGGAAATATTTTTTGAATGCCTAAGTAGTATCAAGGTCCTATCTGGCTTCTCGTCGAATATAAAGGGAATAATAAATATGACAGAGAAAAAAATCCAAAACCTAAACTCTCATGACTGCCACGTGCTTATGAGGCAGTTGCTTCTGGTTGCATTAATGGGGCTTCTGCCGAAAAATGTTCGAGTACCCATTATGAAGCTATGTGCGTTCCTCAATGCAATTTCTCAGAAGGTAATCAATCTAGATAGTCTACCAAGGTTACAAAAAGATGTGGTCCAATGTCTTGTCAGCTTCGAGTTGGTGTTCCCACCATCCTTCTTCAATATTATGACGTACCTTATAGTTCACCTAGTCGAAGAGATTAACATTCTCGGTCCTATATTTCTACACAATATGTTCCCCTTTGAGAGGTTCATGTGAGTCTTAAAAGAAATATGTTCATAACCGTGCTAGGCCAGAACGAAGCATCTCCAAGGGCTATGGAATAGAGGAGGTCATTGAATTTTGTGTTGACTTTATTCCTGACCTTAACCCATCGGTGTTCCTGAATCACGGTATGAGGGTAGAATGAGTGGAAAAGGCACGCTAGGAAATAAATCAAGGATATTGTATGGACGGACATTCTTTCACTAAAGCACACTACATAGTTCTACAAAAATTCCACCTTGGTGGCTCCGTATATCGAGGGACACCAGAATATCATACGCTCCAAAAACCTGGGGCAGTCTGACTCCTGAATTAAGCATGAACACATGGAGACTTTCGGCGGTTGGTTGCAGAGACATCTCATGAATGACACCGCTGTTGGATATCAGCTGTACTTGTTGTCCAGGTCACCATCTTCAACCATATTGAGTTTCTAAGGGTATGAGATAAATGGGAATACATTTTACACAATCGCCCAAGATAAAAAGAGTACCAACCAAAATAGTGGTGTCTGATTTGATGCAATAGACGACAATGGGAAAAAAGACACATATTATGGTTACATAGAGGAGATATGATAACTTGACTATGGACCTTATTTTAAGGTCCCTTTGTTTTGGTGCAAATGGGTCAAGCTGACAACAGGTGGGGTAAAGGTAGACCAACAATATGGAATGACAATAGTGAATCTCAACAATCTTGTGTACAAAGATAAACCATTTGTCCTAGCCAATAATGTGGCTTAGGTTTTCTATGTGAAGGACATGTCTACTAAACCGGGAAAAGGAAAGATAAGCAAAAGAATACATCATACGATGATCCAAAGCGCCACATAGTTCTTTTATGGAAAAGAAACATCATGGGAGTGGAGGACAAGACAGACATGTCCGAATATTATAATAAGTTTTATGAAATTCTGCCATTCATAGTGAACACTGACCCAAGCATCCTGTTAAATAAGAAAGATGCTCCATGGTTACGGACTAGAAGAAAACTCCAACACTAGATGTGGATGTTGGTGATGTATAATAATGTGTTAAACCTTTATTTTTGGTGACCTGCTTATATGGATGTGAACTGTCTCGATCTCAATAGGTAGTATTGCAACTTGTTATGGCCAACACCCAAGACATTTATTAATATTAAAATATAAAAATTAGTCATAATCATGTCTATCCCTATAGTACACAGCTTCAAGGTCGTCTTTGGAATCGTCATCGTCGTCGTCGTTGCTAGGCGCACACGACTGGATCCTCATCCCTTCCCCGGCTTGTGCACGGGGGAACCGGGGACCGTCAACCATGGCATATTACGGGGGCACCTGCTACTCCGGCCTCGGATTCACAACGCACAGGGGAGGGGGCTCCTGGATAACAATGCTGCTATGCCAGCGGCCTTCACCAATGCCAGCATTCTTCTAGCTCTGCGGCAGGTCAAAGTGCGAGTATCACAGGCGAGGATGATATTCCTCGGACATGTACTACATCACGCCGGTTATAGTCCGGTTCACCCACCACTAGCGGCATCAGGCTTTGTTGTGGTTCACCAGGGGCGGACCGTCACCCTCATACCTAGCGAGCTCCCTTTCGCGACGGTTAGCGAAGAAGGCATTCTAGGTGTCGTAGTTGTCGGGATCCCAATGGGGATCCATCTGCTGCTCCGGCGTGAGCTCTAGGTAGAAGTGGTTTGTGATGGCCGCCTGGCGGGAGGAACCTTCAGGAACAGGAGGGACAGGAACCCCTCCAATGCTTAGCATCCAGTCGGCGGGCAGCCGGTAGCCCAACGGACATGGGTAGCTAGAGGTGCACAGCTCCTCAGTCTCCTCGAGGGTCAGAAATGCCCAGTAAGTGGTGTCCATTGTTGTGAGAGAGGAAGGTGTGGACGTGTGGATGGCCATGGCGGTCGGCCTAGATATATAAATAGAAAGGGTGGGAAAACATGGCGGAAGCAGGAGCAAATGGCGATAAAGCATGGCGCTTGGCTTGATGGTTCCGAGAATAGCGGGAAATATCTTAGTCCTCCCAAGTTATCTTATCACCTGACTTATGAGGAGACCAAAGTGGTCGTAGATGTCGAAGTGAGTGCCCTTTTTCAAAAGAAACAACCCGAGCCAAAGGTCCAAATAGATCCAAAAGTCAAGGAGCACTTTAGGAGATTTTTGATACATCCATCCCAAGCTAAGTTAAATGCGCTAGATAACTATACACGTTGTCTTATGAAGACGGTGAATTCAAAACAGAAGAGATCAAGTGGTAGAGGAAGCATTAAAAAAGACATTCCCTAGATCGGAGAACAAGCAAAACAATTGACCCCCCCCCCCCCCGCTCAAGGTGTTACCCGAACATCAAATATATAGGGGAGAACCTTTGGATATGGAAACATCTTAGGTATTGGCCGAGCAATGTAATATGTCTCTTGATAAAATTCTTGGCGGTGCTTCTTCCTTCCCCAAGGCTGATATAGTACGATGATATGTCCACGAGGAGCCTATGGTCAGTTATGAGAGGCTCCGGGATCTGCCAACAAAAATGCGACAATTGCATGAATGGTACCTGACAGCCGCAAAAAAGGCAACAGTGGATCATAGCGAAAGTTAGAGAGGAGCATTACTTTGTTCCAGATGAGGTCCATATTGATCTTGAAGAAATCTTTGAGTTATTCAATCAAAGGGCACTCGACAAATCTCTCTTCAGTTGCTATTGTCTGTAAGTGATTAATTTATTTATGTAATTAAGTCTCTAGCTCAGCTCGTTCAATTCATTGCCGGTAATTATCCTCACTATATTATTTGTACGCTATGATGTAGAATGAAGATTCTCGAATGTCAAAATAGGAGAATCTATCGATCTGGATTCATTGACCCAAATCGAGTTAATAAATCTATGCTAAAGATGAAAACCGTGGACACGGAGCATAATTTGCTATGGTTTCTCAAGAAGTAGCATTATTGTAAGGAAATACTATTTCCTTACAACTACGGGTGAGAATGTTATTGTCTTGTACACATTAACTTTTTCTTACTCGATGTTAAGTGTAAATGATGAGTTACTTACGTATATAAACCCTGCGCAGGTTCCACTGGATTCATCTAAGCATTTCCATTGACTTGAAAAGAGTTCAAATCATGGACTCATTACAAAAGGACATGGAAGAGTACCACAGCATGATTGCTCTGCTCCAGAAGTAATTTCAATCATTATCACACTATATCGGTCTCTTTCATTCATTTTCTGAGATATCAAGTAATTATTAACGCATTCATTGATTTTCTTTGACGGGAAGTGTTTGGACATGGTTCAAGAGAGTGATCGCCGGTCAATGGCGTGAGGAGCTGAGGTTTAATCTGATCTCAGTAAGTAGTACGATCTAGGTCCGTGTATCTGTTTAATTGTAGTTTCAATACAATTATCATGCTTGATTATTATATAATTGAATTCTATTCTTATAACGTGTGCGAGCCAGCCACAGGGGAATAATTTATGTGGATATTACGTTTGTGAGTTCATTCGCGTTTTGACTACTAAGCAGAACATGGAATTTCTTTGAGTACGTAAATAATATATTCACAATTTATTTTTATTACCATAATTTGTGTTGAGTTCCATTCGTATTTTTTATGATGATTGACATATTCATATTGATCTTCTTTTTTATAGTTAGAAGTGATGTGGGGAAAGCTTCTACCATAGGACCGCCTACTAGAAATTCAAGAGGAATTTGCGGGATTTTTAGTTTACGAGGTCATAGACCCATGTGGAGAATATAAAGCATCCATGTAATGATCTCCATGTAATCAAATAGACGGGCTCTAGTTCTGACTGGGACTCGTATACCAAATTGTATATATATATATGTATGCTCGTAAGAGAATTATATTATATATCATCAACTTGTACACTATGTAGTAGCATCGTGTATGTATACGAAAACTTGTTTGAAATGAAAACATAGAGGAACCGGGACTAAATGTAAACACAAAACCCTAAAATAAAAAGGAAAACACAAAATCCTAAACCCTAAAACCCCCCTCCTGTCGTGACAGCGGATTGCCCCAAAATGCTGCCACGATAGAGAACCTTTAGTCCCGGTTCGTGTTACGAACCGAGACTAAAGCTCCTCCAGCCCAGCGCACTACACGGGGCCACGTGGAGACCTTCTAGTTCTGATTCATAATAGAACTGGGACTAAAAGTTAGATCTCTAGTCCCGATTGCGCAACCGGAACTAAAGGCTCTTACGAACCTGGACTAGAGCACTAGTACAAACTCGTTACTTAGAGACTGTGTCTAGAGCCGGTTTACCCCCAAAATACAAACCACCGGCTGTGTTCATCAACCTCAGGCGGTTGTAATTTTTTGACCACCTCTAACATTGATCTCAGACGGTTTTTAATATACATCGTCTCTAGTACGAGTGCCCCTCAGCCGGTCGTTAAAAAAAACCGCCTATAGACTGAAGCTGAGATAACGGAAATTATTGGTCGTCTCTCTAAATCACTCAACCGCAGCCGGTCAGTAATATTAAACGCCTCTAGGTGTCTACTGAGACAGGCCATTATGCCACCCGTCTCGAATAAACTAGCGTCGTGCACCTTCCTGAGGTAGCATGTACGTGTTTTTTAGGGAAAGCCTGCGCGTGTTGTTAATGCAGTTAGAAAGTGGAGATCGTGGTATCCCCCCACCCACACGAGTCCACACCCATGTGTCCACTCAAGGACTACCAACGGTCCCGCATATATAAACCCGCTCGGCTTTCTTCTTTCATGAGCACATGTCATTTTCCTCAATCTGTCAAGTCACAAAACCCCAATATGCACATTCCGCACGCGCCAAAGCTCCTTCGCTTGCACCACCGTGCTCCCTAGCTGTGCCATGAAGCGTACGCATGGAGACGAGCCGAAGGTAAAGCCAGTTTGAGGCGCAACAGTAGATGGCTCGGTCGTCGTCGAGCAGGCTGAGGCGGCTTCTCCGGGCACGCACGACGCTCGTCGCCATGTCGTCGAGGCTTTGAGCTCATCCATCCAGCCAGTCGTCGTCGCCGTCAAGCAGCAGGTGGCCGACAATGTCGTGGTGCCAGCGATAGATCTAGATGAGGGGCATGCGGCAAGCGGAGGCAACCCAGTGCTCTACATCAATGACCCTATCCTCCACCAAGAAATCATCTACGCAATCGCGGAGAATGACGAATTCGAGGAGGAGGTATCCGATGAGGAGTCTAAGGTACTACTTTGCTAGGTTCTCTAGTTGCAGCCGCATATATTACTATTCATACATAGGATTTGCTCAATCTTCTATATATTCTTTTACTCTTGAAGTAGGGTCGTATGTATATGGTTTACATGGTTGATTGATGCATCTACCATCTGGTCACAAAACTCCAATCTATCTAGTCACAAAACCCCAATCTGTCTAGTCACAAACTCGTTGGTGTTCATACGGTTCTTCTTGTGCTATAAATTTATATTCCTATCTAGTCACAAATTTACAACATTCATAATGTTACATTTATATTCCTTACTGGGGCCAATGATTCAAATTTTCCCCAAAAGAGTGCAAGGGGAGACACATATATGATGGTGTCAGATTTTTTTAGGGATGGTTCATGAACCTGAGGCAATGTACAACAATATAAGTTGTGCAATTGGTACTTTGGTTCGCTAACTCCATATCTAAAAATATTATGAGACCCTAGATTTATTCTACACATATGAACTATGATCTTTTAACTCTGATCTTTGAACTATTTCTCGTTGAGGCCGATGATTAAAATTTGTCCCAAAAGAGTGCAAGGGAGACATATATGATGGTGTCGCTTTTTTAGGGATGGGTTGGTGAACCTGAGGCAACAATATACACAAACAATATAGGTTGTGATGTTGGTACTTTGGTTCTCCAACTCCATCTCTGAAAAAAGTTATGAGGCCTTTGATTATTCTCATATGGAACTAGATCTTTGAATAGTTTCTGATCTTTGAATGATTCGTGTGATGCATATGTATATGCATGGTTTTGATCATAAGTTGTTTCTACATGTACCTGAAGATTGTTTTTATACCTAAATATGTATATCCCTGAATATTGTTTCATGGGATTACATTTCAATTTCTTATTATGGCCAATGATTCAAATTTGCCGCAAAAGAGAGGAAAACACATTGGTATCAGATTTTTTCAGGGATGAGTTAGCAAACCAAGGGCATTGTACAAGAACAATACGTTGTAGAATTGTTACTTAGTTCACTAACGCCATCCCTAAAGAAACTTATGAGGCCCCTAGATTTATTCTATATTCATAGAACTATGATCTTTGAATTGTTATTGAATGCATTCATAGTGTATAAGAATTACATTTCATTTTTTCATTGAGGCCGATGATTGAAATTTGCCCCAAAAGAGTGTAAGGAGAGACACAAATGATGGTATCGTTTTTTAGAGATGGGTTGGTGAACCTGAGACAGCAATATACACAAACAATATAGGTTATGCTATTGGTACTTTAGTTCTCCAACTCCATCTCTGAAAAATATTATGAGACCTTCGATTATTCTCATATGGAACTAGATCTTTGAATTGTTTCTGATCTTTGAATGATTTGTATGATGCATATGTATATGGATGGTTTTGATCATAAGTTGTTTCTACATGTACCTGAAGATTGTTTTTGTACGTGAATATGTATATCCCTGAATATTGTTTCGTAGGATTACATTTCAATTTCTTATTATGGCCAATGATTCAAATTTTCCCAAAAAGAGAGGCAGCCACATTGGTGTCAGATTTTTTTAGGGATAAGTTAGCGAACCCGGGGCAATGTACGAGAACAATAGGTTGTACAATTGTTACTTGGTTTGCTTACGCCATCCCTGAAGAAACTTATGAGGACGTAATCTTTGTTCTACATATACTCTGATCCAATTAATTGTCATTTTGTTGAGATGAAATGATATATGAACTGATCAACTATTTTTGAGATGCATTCTTTTTTATATCATTTTAATATTGTCTTACATATATGTTGTCAATTCTTGAAATACAATTCAATCATATGTATGAGTTTTAAGTTATGTTCTTAAAAATCAACAAGAGGATGATGATAAAGTGGGCGATAGCAAGTACTCCAGGGATAACAAGAGCCGCTGCGTGCTGAGGCGGCTACGGTGTGGGCAAATCCCTTTCTACCATAGGGGGAAACTGTTTTGCCCATTCTCTGACAGAGCCATCGACACGGACCTCGACAGCATGATCCAGCGCGCGGTGGTCGTCGGCAAAAGCCGATGCCGAAGGCATCAGCCGAAGACCTTGGCGCGACGCAGGCTTCGGCAAATTCCTTCAGGAATATGTCAGGACTAGCCTGTATCCCCTCGAGTAGGCTGTCCCGGCCTCTTGCTGCTGCCCTTACTAGGCATTTCCGTGTCCTGGCCTCCAGTTGCTGCCCTTGCTTTTATTTTGTTTCAGTTAATTATTGCCTGTTGTTTCATGCATGTAAGACAATATGTCCGTGGTGGTCTCTAGTGAACCTTCTATATATATATATATATATATATATATATATATATATATATATATATATATATATATACTCCTTTATATGGAGTTTCTTAAAATTTCTAGTGTTCAATTATATTACTGATCATGCTCATGCACACTACCAAATATTTCTAGTGGTCGATTATATTATAATTGTCAAGGAATACATCAACAAGATTTTAAATTGCTGGAAAATTTGTAATTAAGTAACTAAATGATCTCACACTGACATTAAACATTTGAATTAGTTAAATTCAAAACAGTTCCTCTATAGCATTGTATGAACCTCATTTACTCTTAGGATTCAATTTCACTCTAGCAAGCATGTGTAAACACCTTCCTTTGCCTTTAAATTATAAATTATTCTCAAAATTTAGGATTAACAAAATCCGGAGTTCCGAATATTTCCGGCTGTCCGAATATTCACTTGATGAGATTTCCTTCAAAGAATACATGATAAAAAAGGTTATATTGGTGAAAAATTCATAATTAAGTAACCAAATGATCTTACTTCATGATTAAACATTTGAATTAGTCAAATTCAAAACACTCGCACCTTATTTATCTGCAGCAAAGCGTATGAATACTAGTCGTCATGCCTTTCAGGGTAAAGGCCCAAGGCCTTTCAGGGTAATCGTCCAGGAAGGTATGCATGAAAACCAAACCCCCAAAACCCTAAATCAGCAGCTTCGATTTAGCAATTTGGCCATGGGATTTGCCATTTTGCTTCTCGAATTTAAGGTTCAGGGTTACCGAGCTGCGAAGACTCAACGACACTGTCGGGAGAGCCTCCCACTAACGGCCTGCATCTGTCCCAACTCTTTTCCCTTTGTATAAATCTCAAAATCTGTAGTTGTCACTTCCATCAATGGAGATTTAATTGTCACTTCCAGCAATAGAGATTTAATTGTCACTTCATTGGTCTATTTTGATTGTCACTCCATTAGTGTTCTTGCATCTTGATTGTATTAAAATGCTCTTTGTCTATATCTATTTAACAGATGAGAACCTGCAGTTACGATGTAGTCATGCTGTCTAGCGATGACAGTTTTCGCATTAACTTTGGTGGTTTTGAATTCCAGTCAACAGATGAAGAGTCCACTAAGAGGATTGAGTTTAGAGGTATCAAAATAACGTCAAAATTGCAGTCATCTGTTTTGTATACGTTTAGACGGTAGACATTAATATTCCACCGCATTGAAATTTTTATGTGTTGTTGCATCAGGGGACATTGATTTTGATAAGCGGAGCCTTTTTGGAAACGACATGTATCTGAAAGAAGTTCATGTAGACTTCCTCTTAGACTGGTGTGAACCCGAATTTTCACCAAAAATCAAGTACTACGTCTACAGGCTGCCCTATTCATCTGTCATGAAAAAGAAGTGCAAGCTGGTAAGATGATATATTCTTTATCATGTTATCAACAAGCTACCATGTGATATTAAAATACTTCCAGTACACAAGCATGCTAATTCTTTAATTCTCTATGCTTGCCCAGACATTTGGGTGGAGCTGAGTTCACAAGAAAATAACTAAAGAATCGCCTTGATGAACCTATTGATGTCCATGTTTAGCAAATGAAGAGCAAACGGCCAAATATGATTAGGATGAAGGTGGGAGCTGAGTCAAATGCAATCTTGACAAATGGATGGGAGGTGGTTGTGAGAAGGTTCAACCTAAAGCAGGATACCATTGTCCTGACTAGTAAGATGATGGTTCGAAATTCCCGAATAAAGAGTCCAGGGTTTATACCAGATTTTGTCTTCCTATCAATTTTTAAAACAAACGTTTTTCCACAAATCACATGATACAAGTACATTGGTTAGCCAAATCAGAGACAAATTGCTCTTATTAATCCAACGAATCAACGCACTACCAGTGGTTTGTCCCAAAAATGTGCAGTAGAACTGCAGGAAATAAATCACTACTGTTATCAGTTAGTCTAATCCAACAGCTGATATCTAAACCACACACTGCACCCGAATGCGCAATACAGGAACTCAAATGCAAGACGTTGCACCCGAAAATGGCGCGAACCACTGGTCGTCTCCATCTAGCTTCATAAAATCCTGCAAGTTTTCCCACAGCTGGTCGCCCACTCCGTCGGCACCCAGCTGCTGCCACTCTGCCGGCGTCGTCTCGTCGGCTTCCGCGCTGCACGGCGACGGCGTCATAGTCTCATTTTCCGGCATCGCGCTAGTACTATGATGGTCAATGCCGTTTCCGTGCACGGGCAGAGGATCAGAGCACGGGAAGTTGAGCTTGGCACGCGGGCCGCGGAACTCGAGCGCGGCGCAGTCGTACGCCCGCGCGGCCTCCTCGGCGGTGCTGAAGGTCCCGAGCCACTTGCGCACCGCGCGGCGCGGGTCGCGGATCTCCGCCGCCCAGTTCCCCCACGGCCGCTGCCGCACGCCGCGGTAGACGTTCTTCTTCCTCCGCCGCTGCTTCCTCTGCACCGCCGGTTCCACCGCCCCTTCCGCGGCCGCCGCGTCGGCCGCGAAGAAGTCGCAGCCGAGGCAGCCGTCAATGCGGCACAGCCCGCACGCTGCGGCGGCGAAGATCTCCGGCGGCGCCGTGCTGTACCCGGAGACGACGTGCCCCAGCGCGGCGACGATGATGCCGTGCTCCCGCTCGGAGGAGATCGCCCGGCCCGGGGCGAAATCGATCGCCGAGCTGCGGCTGGCGTAGTCCACGGAGCCTCCTCCGCGGTCATAGCAGCGCGCGGCGCAATCTTGGTTCGGAGTGGCCATGGCTATATTCTGGCTGCTGTGTGGCGCAATCTTGGTTCGTAGTGTGTCGAGCGGGAGTGTTCGAACTGAACTGAGGCGGGAGGGCGAGGGCGAAGGGAGGCGCTTATATACGCCTCGGAAACATCGAGAGCAACGCGGCGCGTATGTCGTATAGACAGAAGGGCGCCAGCAGGGAGGTCATACGGTACGGACGTGGGATGCTCGGACTCGCTCGGACCGACGTCGTTGATCTTTCCGCTTACGTCCAGCCCAGCCCAGGTGGAAAACGTGTGGATGAGGGAGAGCTGGCTTGCTTGCTTCTCGATATTTTTTGCGCAGTGGATTGCTGCGTGGACCAGGGCTGGCAGTGGCGGCAGCGACGCGCGCTGAGGTAGATGCTGACCTCGACATATGGGGTCAGAGAGGCCGCTGGACAGAGGAGCAATCTAGAGGGTTGACTAGTCTAAGTTCGAAAGTCAAAAGAGCATAGTTTTGCCACGTGGCTCATCGACCGTGCTCCATGTTGCCTGTCACAGTGGATGCTACAACTGCGCCATCTCCACCGGGCCACTCAAACGCGAAACGATCCGTTTCTGTCCGTTTGAGTCAGCTCGCGGTTACTTTGGTGTCCTGATCCGGTCAGTCCGGCCAGCCGCGCCCAGCGGCGCGACTGAAATGTCCGCGCCTCTTCATGGGCTATGTTGTTTTTTTGAAATTCAAACCGACACGATTCGCGTGTAAAATAAACTGGCAAAGTTCATACATAATATATTACATTCAAAAAAGGAAAAAAATGGCCCTAGCCCTAGCGACAATCTTCCGCCCGCCGCCGTCGCCCCGTCCATCTATGGATCGAGGTCGATATACTCCGACGGCATCCAGAGGTACGGCGGCGGCACACCCGGAGGTGGCGCCGGCGCTGGTGCGGGAGGTGTCGGGTGGTCGATGACCTGGCCTGGCCACGCTAGCCACGCATCCGTTTCCGCCGGCACGGGCGGAGCGTACCACCCTGGCGCGGGTGGGGCAGACCACTCCGACACGGGCGGAGCAGACCACCCCCGCAGCGGCTGCGGTGGGGGCGGTGGCGGTGGCAGCGGCTGCCCGGCGTTGACCTGCGGCACCAGGCCGGTGAGCTGGATGGCCTCCTGGTAGCCGTCCCACATCCGGTCCTCCTCCCTCGCGTTGGCCACGATGGCCTACTCGAGAAAGGTCTCCTCGTCGTAGCACCGCGCTAGGACCTCCTAGTACTCCGGGGGCAGGTGCGCGGCAGCGGATGCGGAGGATGTCCCCTCCTCCTCCTCCTTGACGACAATGTTGACGTCGTCATCGTTGCTACCGAGGTCAGCATCAGAGTGGTTGATGGCACCGTCGGAGGCAGCCTCGATGGCGGGGAGGTCGCAGGGGGCCCACAGGTCGAACTCGCCGTGGTAGATACTGAGGTGGCATGATGTGTGCTCCTAGTCCGGGAACTCCTTCCAGAATGCTGGGTTGTGGTACGCGCGGTCGTACCGGAAGGCTGGGGGAGCTTGTGGATGCGGCAGGCCATCTCCGCCTCCAGCGCCTTGTCGTCCTTCGGGGCGGGCGGCACCGGCACCCGCTCCTAGTTGAGGTGCCAGCCCGTGGGGAGGGATACATCATGGTGGGCGATGCCTCTCCCCTCCCTCCACCGCTGCTCGCACTCCGCCACGCGTAAGTAGCGGCGGTCACGAGCTGGCTCCGCATCCTCCCGGTGCGCGGCTCGGACGCCGACGAAGTCCTGCGCCCGGGGCGGCGGTGGCAGGACCCCTCGAAGGAAGGTCGGCATGCCACTCCCCTGACGGCGTCGGCCGCTCGAGCCAGATCCACCGGCTTCGTGGTCGTTCTTCGACTTCTTGAACCACCCCGGCTTCTTCATCGTGGCGATGGTGGTGGTGGTGGCGGTGGCTACGACAGCTAGTTGCTCAGTGTCTACAGCGATGGCGACGGCGAGAGGGGAGGTGTGCGGCACCGACAGCCGTAGGGGGCAGCTTAAGTAGCCCCGGCCCGTGGGAGCGCGCGCGGGCTCTCGCGCCATCGCCGTCAATGCCGATGCAGAAACTCAAGCGACGCCCCGTCCTGTCGTCATTGATGGCGAAGGCTGCCGCGGTTGCATCTAACTCGGTGCCACCGTTCAGTTTGCCGCCCACGCCTCTGAATCGGTGCCGCGGTTGTGTCTGAATCGGTGCCGCGGTTGTCTCTGAATTGCTACGGACGCTGGCGGGTAAGGCAGTAACGCGCGCAAGGGAGGACACGCCCGTGACCCGGCCGTGTCCGGGTCGACGCAACGGTCACACAAATTAGGTGCATCGATAGGTCGAGCCGGATCGGTCGTGCCGCTAGGAGACCACGCACGCCCCGCATGTCCGCATAGACATGTTCGAACGTGCCCAGGCAGGTTGGGTCGGACCGGTGGAGATGCCCTAAGCCAAAAGAGTCTCATAGTTGCTTAATTATATTAGCACGTGTCTAGCGGGCGCCAGATCGTCGAGTACGGCGCATTTCCTCTTTAGGAAACTTCTCCTGTCCGTGTTGACCACCCACGTGCATTGGTTCCTGTGCGGGGTGCGCTCGTTCGTTCAACCTGGCGCCTCCCAGGCGTGACCGACCACGTGATCCCGCCCCCTCCCCCCTGTGCTAGCCTATCCTTAAAGACAGTCCTCTTGTCCTCTTTCTAACCCTACAGCCCCTCGATCTCGCCACCCTACTTCGTCTTCTTCCTCGAGCTCCTCCTGCCATGGCTGCCTCTACTGGTTCCATGAACCCACCAAATCATGCGAGCCTATCGATTCTCAACCATACGAACATGTTCCATGCGAAGAGCAGCTCGAGGAACGCACCTGCGTCTGGAGTCGCTCTGTTAGATTCAACACATGTACTCTCCATCTTTTTGCTATTTCTTGAGCTCAACTTTGTACCAAACAGAAGCAACTTGGCAGTGTTTCTTAGTAACTTCCCCTAGCTCCTATACAACTAAGGACTTTGCCATGTCCTTTTTCTCTATCCTTGCAACTCAGAGGAAAGTTGCAATTTTCATGTTTTTTGTAGCAACTTTCCGCGGTTGGTAGGCAACTTTCCTCAGTTTCCTACCAACTTCTTTCATATCCCAGGCAACTTCTTTTTTCAGAGATTGCAACTATGATGAAAAAAGTTCCAACTTTCATGGTTTTCGTAGCAACTCCTCGCAGGTGGTAGGCAAATCTCGTTTAATTCCTAGCAACTTCTATCATATCCCAGGCAACTTCTTTACTAGACACATGCTCCTTTTTCGGAGTTGCCTACCAACTACCCCCATACAATCCCTATGTAAACTAGTTCCTGAGTCAAGATTATGCTCATTGATATACCATGGGCAATTTTCACAAGAGTTTATATCTAAAACAGGAAAATACAAAAAAACCTGCATGTAGGATCCCCATGCAAACTACTTTGACTGAGTCAAAATATGCCCCCTTTATGTATCCACGGAGTTAGCCAGGGTTCCTTCCTCGAGTCCTGTCATGATCGCGCACTCGACGAAAGAGCTTTACATGCGGCATTGCCCTTCTTCACTCACGTGATATTGCTGGATCGGGATTTTCCCCAACTTGCACTTGATTCATCAAAAAAACCTTGCTTAGATATTCAATATCCAGAACAAATTGGTTGCCAACTTAACACAACAGTAATTAACTTCACAGAATCATCACGTGAATAGTAGGCAATTAACTGACATAAGTAGGCAACTTCGTAATATCTGTAGGCAACTTACTTACATAAGTAGGCAACTTAGTATCATCGTCATGTAACTTCGTATCATCATAATGCAACTTCGTAACAGTAGTTACTTACACCAATCACAAAAAACTAGAACAGAGTTTGCAACATACTAATGCTGATACTAATTACAACACATGTCACACATCGCTTCAACATTTTTTTGCCTTCAATTATGCAGCTAGCCATCACTTCCACCCCTTTTTTTAGCATCAAGATGCTCCTGTCCAGTACCTACATGTCATAACACGGTAATAAAAATGTGAGAATTTGTGAGGATAAAAAGAATCAGAAGTACTTTGTGTTCTATGTAGCAAACAATGCATGGGAAGTTGTTTTTTCCTGATTGCTTTTTCTTTTTGATTCATTGTTGTGCAGGAAATGGGTATCCTTGACCTCAATGAGGAGGCTGGTATACTACCGCCTAATTACTTCACGGATCTTATGGAAGAGGCTATTGACGAGATTCCAGAGTTGCATGCTGCCACCGACACCCCTGTTGTTGATGTACATATAGTAGCAACTGACATTGAAACAGGTGGGTTTGTTGTCGGTATAGACACAATTTCGCTTACCCAAGACGATGCAAATGATAACGAGGCTTCATCTCAGCCAATAGATCCACATGTTGGAATGCATTATGACACGCTGCAGGGTGCTAAGGAACACTACAACGCATACGCTGCTAGTACTAGATTTTCAATCAAGGTCAATAGGAATAGAAGGTCAGTGCACACCAAGGAGATTTACAAGTAGCAATTTGTGTGCAACAAATTTAGGAAACCTAGGAAGGATGATGGCGACGGTGACAAACCAGATGTAGTTGGGCCAGTACCAGACTCGGGTTCCTCAGATGAGGAGGACCGACAAAATGCAGAACTTGCATTTGTTGTTGCTGAGATTGCTAAGCAAAAAGGGCAACAAAAGAATCCCAAGAAACGGAAAAGGGAGACAATAATACCAACAAATTGCAAGGCAGAGATGGTGGTGAAGCTAAAGGATGGGATATGGGAGTGTAACATCCTAGCATTAGAGCTTAGAATTAAGCTGAGATAAGGTGTGTGCGTTGCATTCATGCATAGAAAATCCGGGGAATTTTCGCGCAAAACTAAAGAAGCCAGTGAGGGATCGGGATCTCTCTTGCTCTAATGGCAGCATCCGGGCAGGTGCGATAGATTTCGACATGACCTCCACTGTATCTTTGCTTTTGAGGGTGTAGCCATTCAAATTTGAACATTCAAAACTTATGTTTGAATTCAAATAGAATTTGAGATGAATATAGAATATGAATTGCAAAAATAGAATAAAGTACACCTTATATGAATAAATAATACATTACCCTTCATAATAAAGGTACTTCAAGACAAATGAAAGATTACATTAATAAATAAGAATACACAAAAATATAAGTTACAAAGTAATACACAATGTCCAATTAGAAAAATAAAAGTACAACACCAAGAGAATGTAATAATCTTTATCACAAAGGTAATAGTATAATGTTTCACACTTTAGAAAATACAAAGGAAAGTACTGGTATAATAAAACAGTAATCCTAATTTAATATTTATCTCTTCTTATCTATTTCTTCTTCCCTGCAAAAAAAACAAGTTATATAAGTGAGATTTAGCCAATAAATCCAAGATGAATGAAGGAAATCAATTACATGCATTAGGAAATCATGTTCATATCATTTTATTGATCATCTAAAAAATTACATATATCACTCACAGTAGCTTGAGTTGGAATTAATCAAGTAAAAATAAAGAAAGAAGTATTAGGAAGGCAACTCAAATGTTCCATAACCATAGAACTAGCTTCTTATTAAGAATAAACTAACATATTTTATAAACATTAACATTAGGTAGTCCACAAGAAATTGAATCAGTAGCCACAAGTGAATAATAATAAAGCCCATATTTAGTTCCAGGCATCCTTAGAGTCAAGTTCAAGTACTAATAGTAGTCTAGCATGAGTTTACACTTGGCAATCAAGAAATAAAGGAAACTAGTGCTACACATGGATAAATATTAGCACAGCCGAAGCTTGCACTAGGAAGAGAAGAAGAGAGACTTGGTGACATGCACCAGATTGAGGCCCACCTGCAAGCAGCACTCTCATCATCTGCATGTCGCGTGTTGGCATAACCAGAGAGCAAGTAGAGTAGTACAAAAGCAAAGCATCAGCCAGCCACACCCCATTTTGTTCCTAGAAGGGATAGTAGCTAGCGCAGCACGAACCCTAGGAACTCACCATTTGCTAGCAACCACTCAGCTCATACACACACCCAGCCGTAGCTCTTGTTCTCCAAATCAGTAGAAGAATATATGTAGCTCAGTTTGGAGCCATTTACACTAGCTAGACCACCAGAACATCATCTAGTAGATATATGTATCATCTACTAGCCAGATCTCACCAAAAACCAGGAGCACATCAAGAACAGCTACAAGGCTAGAGCTAGATTTTAAAAAGCAAATCAAGACACTAGGTGGTGGAGGAGTAGGAGCAGATCCAGCTACTAAGAGGAGGAGGTTTACAAAGAGAACTTCAGTATCCACCAGTAGCTAATCAAGTGATCCACCAGAAGCATGGAGTTTTGAATCTGGATGAGCAAGCTACAAGGGCATAGATGGTAGAAGGTACAAGGTACAAACAATCAAGATCCTAGGTTGATTTAGTGCATCCTTTATTTTTTAAACCTTTTTAGTAAAAAAGTATAAGAGAGGGGTTCTTGTGGAACATTTATAGTGTTGCTGGACTGCAACCAGATCTGTCCAGGAGCAAGTGCATCAACCATAGAGCATAAAAACAGTATCAAACCATCCAGAAAAGCATCTACCCAATCTGAAGCTATACTACATAGATCTAGGTGG
The DNA here is from genome assembly GCA_023614405.1 of Avena insularis. NCBI lineage: Eukaryota > Viridiplantae > Streptophyta > Magnoliopsida > Poales > Poaceae > Avena > Avena insularis. The sequence continues at coordinate 490,853,036 of CM042692.1, read as the reverse complement.
TCAGGTGATCACTACAAACTCAAGAACACACCACTAGGAAGAGATCACAAGAAGTATAATCATAATAGGTTATTTATTTGCTTACACCTGATAAAGTTAACCATTAGAAGATTATTTCTGGATCCTGAAGAATAATCTAAGAAGATACAACAACAACCCTACAAGCATCAGGTTGCTAATCTATAATCTGATCAAGCATTTATTCTTGCAAGTTTATTCTACCTAGCCTTAGGTGTGTCCATCATACATAAACACAGATCTTCTCAAGATCATGCTAAATATGACCATAGTGATGTGGACACTCTAAGAGGAGGCACCACAGTTATTCAAAAAAATCATTAAAATCCACAAGCAAAGGCATATACTTGATATAGATAAGATTTTATACCTCTAGGTGAGCTTGTGATCATTTAGAACATCAAACTGTCCATCTAGAAGTAAATTGCAGCAAGCTTATGCATCTATAACTTTCCAAACAGCATGTGCATATCAGGAAAGCTATTCCTGATCATATAGGGCTAGTAGTGTATGCTTGCATAACCAAACAACAACCATCTATACACTATTACATATTAAGTAAATCTTGCATAAAGCATACAACATGTGTTCTCTGTTTTAAAAGAATATGGGCTAAGAAGTAACACAAGATTCTGTTAGGCATGTTGGATTACGTAAATTCGATCATGCTCTTATTAATATTCTAGAAATACAGTATGTATATTACTAACACTAGGACCATGCCATTGACTCAAGGAGTAATCAACTAATTTAGATGTTCATGATTATGAACTGTTATACCTTGTAACTACATATACAAGATATATTCCACTATATCTATTAGGATATACATTACAAAATAGATTAGAAACTAGAGATAATTGTGTACAAATCAGTAGTTAATTCTATTTGTATCAAGCTATCAACACCACAATACCAATCCTAGGGGATAATCTGCTACATCTAGTCTTAGAATCAAATATCATCAAACTTTGGTTTACTGGCCAAACTAAAAACAACACCACAACCTTTAGCATAACCAAAAACTCCACAGATGAACACTATAGTTCATTAGCAGGAATTTACAAACACCACTACCACCTAGCAACAGAGCATAACTCCACGCTCATCTGATTGTGATAAATAAGAGATCAACACCACATCACATCTACCAGATCCTATGCAATACAAAAAAAGAGAATAGAGAAGGGACAGATCATACCTGTGTTGTAATAATCGAAGGAGAGGAGGGGCCAACCGAGCCTACTACCTCACCAAGGTGAGGGAGGCCATAGCCATCTCGTGGAGTCAGTAGCCGTACCACATCGGCACCACCGGACCAGCAACCCACCGTTGGCCAACGGGTTGGGGAAGCATGAGCTCCAGGAGTTGTTGTAGAAGTCGTATATGATGTAGAGGAGGCGCAAGCGCCGAGGGGGAGTAGTTGGAGCCGTGGCGTCGCTGGAATAGCGTCAGCGACCGAGCCCTAGGTGCGGTTAGGGTTTTGTCTGAGCGCCCGGGCAAGGAGAGAGCAGCAGCGTGGCTCAGGGAATCCATGGAGGAGGCAATAGCGGAGCCATGATGGTGGTCATCATCGCCGGATCCAGCCGGTGGTGGCCAGGAAGGCAAGAGGCAGCGCTGGCGACGGTGGGTGTCGTGTGCGTGCGTGGGGTGTGTGTGTGCCTGAATGCGTTGAGAGAGAGAGAGGGAGAGAAAGATGGGGATGGGGCCTGATCTTAGTTTGGGCTGGGCCGACCTAGTGGGCCAAGACCACTTGGTCCGAGTGGACCAGGCCCGGTTTTCCTCAACATTGCACATCCCAATTATTTATCCCCACAAAAAAATCAATTTCCTATTTCATAAATTACCAAAATACCCCTGAACTTATTTCGGCCTAGAAAAATATAGAAAAATCCTAAAAATATATATCATATATCAAAATGATCACAAAAATGATATGTGCCTAGGAAAAATATAACTTTACTTATTTAAGCTAAGTAAAATGTGAATAAATATTAACACCTTAAATCCTTAATAAAATCTCATAAATTAAGGAAAAGTCCTAAAAATGAATAAAAATCATTTTTGCATATGAAAAAAAATCAACTATTTTACAAAAATACTAACTTATTTTTTTACAAATAAAACTTGGAACAAATGGTCAAGGACATTTAATCCTTTGTAGAATTTTGTAAAAATATAAATAATACTTAAATATAAATAAAAAATCATTTTTAAAATCTTGAGTAAACATATTTTACTATAAAAATACTAAAAGTATTTTCCTAATGATTTTTAAGATTTTAAGGAATTAAATCCTTACCTATCTTATAAAATACTAGTTTGTAAATTCTATAAACATCTCTTAAATAAAAAACAATAAGCACAATTCTATATATAACACCTTAAATCCCTAATAACTAAATACTAAGTCCAAAGCTATAACTTGGATCTATAATAAAACTTAAGTGTAACTTATTAACCTTATAAAACTCTTTTAAAATCATCAATCCAAACTAAACCAATAACTTTAAGTAAATTTTACACATCATAAAAAGGAATGCTATTTATCTCTTAACTATTCTTAAACATGATTCTAGCTCTAATAGTTTATTCAAATCATCTAAATTTACTTTCCTTAATAAGATAAACTATATTTATAATAACAAATCACATTTAAACTCATCATTCACTAAAGCTGAAAATGAATGATCCTATACCTTCAAACATGCTTGTTACAAGGTTTAAAGCTTATTAGTACTTTTAAAAACATCACACCCAAGATCTAATTATGTTTTATAGTTAACTTTTGTCTGTTCCAAATTAAGTCATAAGGCATCTCAAATCCAAACTTATCGAACAAACGCAAATTACATCGATCACATTCTACTAACCATAAAGATTGGTTAAACCTTATCAAAGAAACCTTCTCTTAAAAAAAGTTATTAGTTTTGCCACTTCAAACAACAATCTCATAATAAGTTCTTAAACTCTTATCAACCTAAAACATGGACTTCCCTAATAGATATATAATATCAAATAACTCTAAGCATGTGTTGTTATATTTACTTTATATCATACATATTAGTCTTAAGTTCCTTGTATATGTATATTGGCTTGTAAAGTAAACTTATAGACAAACTAAATCTTAAAGAAATCATTTAAGTTTAACTCATTCACCATATTGGGGTATTACTTCGGGGTTTTCCAAACTGCATTACATTACTTATGCATAACTTCATCTTGCTTCTTTAAACATTAGTCCTTACCGGACCAATGATGTTGTTTACAGAATTTGGATCTTCTAATGTCTTGAAGACCGTGAGTGCATAATCTTGCAATCACAAATGCAAGTTCACAACTTGCTCATGTCCTTTGATTATTTTCTATGATTGTAACTCAACTGTGTCATCACCTGCATTTCAAAAAGGTCAGAAACACTATTTTCATAATAATATGATTATGGATTATTTACCAGATGGTAATAATCTACTAATATAGTTACAGTGGTAAAGGAACATAATATCTAGGACTTAACAACCAATGTCGCTAGTGATTCTAGCGCCGTATATTACGCGTCAACCATAAGACTTGGAATGGGACGGGAAAGTCAGCTGTATCTTCTCCCTTTCATATGGAGGAAAGATGACCTTATCGTGACGTTGGGATTCCCGGTGTGGATCCAACATATGGGTGGGCACCCTTAGGCCCCACAATTTTGGTGTCTAGATTATTTATGAGTGGCTGCCAGAGGTATGAACCTCCAGGGGCATCACCAGCTCATAGAGTCTTCGGGAACTCCCCATGGTTATAACTTACCCTAGTTGGCGGCTTAACGAAGGTGTAGTCAGCCCAGGAGGATCGTGTAGACATATGGGGTCGCGGAGAGGGTAGTACTGGCTTGGATCTTAGACTGGGCCCCATACCAAGGAAGTGTGGACAAGCTTGCGGCTTGGTTGTGCAACAAGGCTAAGGTCTCTTGTGGGAAAAGTGACGCACCTCTGCAGAGTGTAAGAATTGTGACATGTTACTCCCTGTTTCGGGAAGGAGCTACGAACGCGACAGGAAAGGAACTCCATGAAGTTCTGGTCAACTTGTGAAGGCCGTCGGACATAGTTTTCAGAATAAAAGCAACCTTTGAAGATTTTTTTACGAAAACCTGCATTGCCTACGACCTATGGTCTGTGCCTGTAGAGATAGTGCATCATACACTACGCTCATACTCAACCATACCTTCTTAACCCTTGCTAGGTTCTAAGCCATTAAAGACGACGTCAACTCAATTTCTGCTCAAGAAACCATCATCAACAACTCAAGTTCTTCAATAAAGTCAATGAAGTCAACATATACATCAGCTAAAGTGGAGATAAAGTATCGAATTAGATAGTAGTAGATTCTCTAGCCATAAAACCTATTTTTGTAGAGCATTGCAATAGCAGCAATGGCAAGCCAAATAGTTTAGATACTAGTCTTTGTTACTAGATAGCTCTGAGTTATTATTTCTGGTTCTTCTTTGTAAGAAGTTCTTTCTCTCTCTTTAACCTAGAGTGTTCTCTGGATCTTTTGTAAAGAGTCGAGTTGTAATCTATAGTCATGTCTTGGACCTGCTGTGTTTCTGTTGTCCCACTCTGAGGGATGTAATACTAGTGGACGGTGTTTTATTGGTGTTATGTCAACGACTTTAGTGTACTACATCATGCAGTGGTATGCTGGGTCACCGCAGGGAGGTTATTGCTTTTTCAGCTGAACATAATCATCCTCTTATCCACAAGCCATCGCTGAATAAGTATCTCAGGTCACACCAAGGTATACCAACAGAGGAAAAGGATTTCTTGAAGAATTTACATAGCACCAACTTGACAGCCGGTATGTTACTAAATAACCATCTAACCCCTATGTTTTATAGCTTTTACAGTTGTTTGAACAATAATAATCCTATTTTTCTCCTTGAAGAATCTACCCATTGGTACTTTTTGTGTTGCTAGTTTGAGTCCACATAGTTGCTGGAAGAGCATATGAAGTTGCTATTAGTGTATGATTAGTTACCAGGGTAATAGTGTTTATGTTTTGAAGGAAAAGGTTATTAAAGAAGTCAGAAACCACATTTTAGTTGCTAGGTAGTGTATAACTAGTTGCATGTCAGTGTATGACTAGTTGCCAGTTAGAAGTTCTGGCATTTCCAAGTAAAACAGAAAGTTGTCATAACCTGTTGTATAGTTGCTAGGAAGTACCATTAAACTTGACATGAATTAGTATGTTAGTTTCTATAAGCTATGGTAAGAGTACATGAAGTTTCTATTAGTGTATGATTAGTTACCAGGGTAAAAGTATTTATGTTTTGAAGGAAAATGTTATAAAAGAAGTTGCCAGAAACCACATTTCAGTTGCCAGGTAGTGTATAACTAGTTGCCTGTCAGTGTATGACTAGTTGCTAGTTAGAAGTTCTGGCATTTCCAAGTAAAACAGAAAGTTGTCAGAACCTGAAGTATAGTTGCTAGGAAGTACCATTAAACTTGACAGGAATTATTATGTTAGTTGCTATAAGCTACTATAAAAACAAAGATTCCTCACTCGGTTGCTTGCTAATTTTTTTTGTTGCAAGGAGAATGATGGATATAATGTCAGAGTTCTATGGTACAGAGTTGCTAGTCACGTACACTGCCAAAGGTATCACCAACTACTGTGCAAATTTGACTACAGAGGAAACAAAAGATGGCGACATGACCGATGTGATCAACCATTTTGTAGAGCAAAAAGAGAAGGATTCCAACTTTTACTTCAAAATAGAATGTGATGAGGAGGACAGGGTGAAAAACATTTTCTGGGTTGATGGTCCTGCTATGAAAGCGTATGATGAGGCTTACCATGACTGTATATCCTTTGACATCACGTACTTAACAAATAAGTACGATATGCCCTTTGCACCATTCATTTGGATTAACAAGCATGGAAAATCTATCATGTTGGGCTACGGGTTTGTGAGGCAAGAGTTGACAACCAGTTTTGATTGGTTGTTTGAGAGTTTTCTTATCGCGATGGATGGTCGAGCACCGGACAACATCATCACTAACCAATACATTGCTATGAAGCAGTCTATTGACATGATGTTCCTAGCAACTATTCACTGATTTTGCCGCTGGAAAATCATGCAGAGAGTGCAGATAAAATGTGGTACTATTCTGGGCAGAAACCCTGGTCTAGCAGAAGATTTCAATGTCTGAATAGACTTCACCTTTTCACTAGAGGAGTTTGAGGCAAAATGCGCTCTGTTTTTAGGCAAGTGGCCTACTGGTACTGGGCACTCACATTTCAGGGAACTGTATGCCATTAGGGACAAGTGGGTGCCTTGCTACTTCCTGCACCAATTTTTCCCTTTCCTCTAGTCCACACAACGCAGTGAGGGGTTTAATGATATGCTGAAACACTATTTGAACCCACACATGTCACTGTTAAACTTTGTGGAACAGTATGAAAAGATCCAGGTGCATGTGCTGGCGAAGGAGGGAGGCAATGACTACCGTACGGAATTCCTTAAGGTCCAGACATGGTCGCCATATCCCATTGAGGAACATGCATACAATGTGTACTGTAGAGACATATATTTGAAGTTCCAACATGAGTTAAAGCTTATTGGTCGTTACAATGTTCACTTTGGTGGTTTCTTCTATAGGCTTGAGCCAAATAGGACATGGTGTGCGAAGTATGGGTCGAGGACCTACATGGTTATAGCGAACAAGGATGAAGGCATCTATTCATGCGAGTGTTCAAAGTTTGACAGTGATGGCATGCTTTGTTGCCACATATTGATGGTTTTCACCCACCTTGGTGTTGATGAGATACCCGAGAGGTACATCCTAAAAAGTTGGATGCCAGAAGCAGTCTCTAGTGGACAGCAAGCCGCAGCTGTGCAGCAGCTAGATGTCATGCCACCAGAGTTGCAACAGCAAGTGCGTCATGCTAACCTAAACATGTCGTTTCAGAAACTCATCCGTGTGGGTTGCACAACGGATGCAGCTACTACGATTGTCAACAAATACATGCGTGCTGCAGCGACAGAAATCACTGAGCTGAACAAGTCATGGAAGAAAAATAAGAAACCGGTGGTAGCTGAACCGTTGACAAGTTCCCCTTTTGATCGTACCAATCCTAGGGACCTACCAAAGTTAACTACCAAGGGTAGAACAAAGGCACACCGCACAAAATCTGCCCTTGAACTTCATCAAAAACAGAAAAACCAGTGTAGGACGTTGTGTTATTTTGAGCACAACTCTACAACATGCAAAGAGAGGTTGGTGTAGGCAAAAAAATGTAGGCTAGGCAACTTTGTAAGAAATTGGAGGGTTAATTTCACTACAACTAGGCAACTTTTAGCAGTTTTGTGGCAACTTTGTTTTGTCACTGTTTTCTCTCTTTTATGTAGATGTGGCAACTAAGACCATTATTCTTGGCAAGTTATATACATCTGGAAAACAATTTTTACCAGTAATGTGGGAACTTGTGTTGTCACTTGTGATGTGCTTTATCTGTTTCATTTTTTGGCTCTTGCAACTAAGGCTTAAATTGTGGCAAGTCTGATAACTGTGAAAAGCAACTTTCAGCATTTAAGGAGGCAACTTGTGTTGTCACTGTTAATCACATCTTTTGTTACAAAAAAAGTTATTGAACATGAGCATTTTTCCAGTTGATAGGTAAAGAAATTGACATCAAATAAGGAACTTGTATCTTATCTTGAGCACATTTGATAGGTAAAAAAATGGAGATCAAAGTTTGGGTGGGCATGGCTTCATTGCTTAAAGCCTGAGGACTTCCTTCCAGTTTGCTTTGTTGTCACCTGATGTGACCCAATTGTTTGTCATTATCTTCCTAATATCTGGGATATCCTTTGCTGAGTAGTTTTGATATGCTCTACCATCCCAATTGATGTTCATTAGGGTGAAAATCCCGCAATCATGGCTGGAAAGAACACACAATAGTTATGAAAAGCATAATATGACTATAATGACCATCAAAGAGTATGAATGTGGGTAAGTCGCTCGCTGAGGTTGATCGCTTGTTTTTTTCTTCGGCACCTGGATTTCTTGAATGCCAAATTTGTCAAGACAGATTTTGGACTCACCGTAGTTTTCGTCCCAAAGAATGCGGATAGAGGCGATGATGGCTGATGTCTACGCACTTCTATTCTTGTAGACAGTTGTTGGGCCTCCAAGTGCAGAGGTTTGTAGAAGAGCAGCAAGTTTTCCCTTACGTGGATCACCCAAGGTTTATGGAACTCAGGGAGGAAGTGGTCAAAGGTATCCCCTCTCAAGCAACCCTGCAATAAAGATACAATAAATCTCTTGTGTCCCCAACACACTCAATACACTTGTCAGGTGTATAGGTGCACTAGTTCGGCGAAGAGATAGTGAAATACAAGTGGTATGAATAATTATAAGTAGTAACGGTGATAGAAGATAGCTTGATGGCATGGAAAAGACTAAAGTAAAACTGAAATAAAGAAGGAAGCAAGCAAACATGTAACAGATCTAATTGCAAACGGTGTTTCAATGCTTAGAAACAAGGCCTAGGGATCATACTTTCACTAGTGAACACTCTCATATAAATATATTCTCTTTATGATACTACTCTTAACTACTCTCCGGTTGGACACTCTAATCCATGGTAGGGCTATAACAGCACACCTCAAAGTAAGCCTTTCCCATCTAGAAAACCCCACACTGTCACCTTGAGCACTAGATGGTTCCAACAAACAACACAATTTCATAAAGACATCCAACTCAAAATATAACTCATCACAAGTATTTGTAATCTCTAGCCTAAGTGCCACCATGGTGTGCACGCTGTCACTTTCACACACATGGGGAGAGCAGAGATCTATTAAAGCACTTGAGTAGCAAGGTAGATCTATAGATTACAAGCTCATGATCATAATATGATCACGCATAGAGAGAGAGAGATGAACACATAGCTACCAATAGAACCCTTAGCCTCGAGAGAGAACTACTCCCTCCTCGTCATGGGAATCAGCAATGGTGATGGAGATGGTGGTGGAGATCGATGGAGATGGCTCCGGGGGCACTTCCCCGTCCCAGGTGCTTGAACAGACTTCTGCCCCCTAATCTCCCCTTCGGTGGCGGCGGCACTGCGGAACTTTTCGTGGATTTCTGATCGATTATCTAGGATTTCTGCCTCGGAAGGAATATATAGGCGAAGGAGGCAAGGTCGGCGGCCAGCCAGGGGGCCCACACCATGCCCTGGCGCGGCCTGGGGGTACCCGCGCCTGGGGGTGTGGCCAGGCCCTGGCCCTCCTCCGTCTCGTATTGTGGCTCCGTGAGTCTTCCGGTAAAATAAGAACTTTGGCTTTTGTCTCGTCCAATTCTGAGAATATTCATTTTCTGACTTTCCTAGAACCAAAACAACAGAAAACAGGCAACTGGCACTGTGGCTCTTGTTAATAGGTTAGTCCAAGAAATCATATGAAAAGTACTCCAAAGTTTGGACAAAACACAAGAAAGTAGATAAAACCAAACATGCAACATCAAAAATTATAGATACATTTGCAATGTATCAACATCCCCAAGCTTAACTCCTGCTCGTCCTCGAGTAGGTAAGTGATAAAAAGAAAGAATAATTTTTGTGGTGACATGCACCATCATAAACTTGATCAAAGTATTTGTAAAACATTCAAAGCTGGGATCATAGTACTTCAATCATAACATGAAAGACAAAGTTCTAGCAATAAGACAAAGAAACTATGTTGCAACATGAAAAGGCATAAACAAAAGATTCATAAATAACAATGCTTTGCAAGACGTTTGTTTGTTTCACATAAAGAAAACATAGCATAATAGTATTCAGCTTGTCCCTCATAGAGTAGCAAATATAAATGCATAGGACACCTTCAAAGTTCATAAGAGTGACTAGATACAAATAGTTTAAAACAAGCAATATCAAGTTATGCATCAATCAACAAGTCTTGGGACAATGCACATAGAACTAAGAATGGCCACTATGCTCTCAAAGTAAGTGCATAAAGATAGAAGGTGGAGACTCAATATAAAAGTAAAAGAAAGGCCTTCATAGAAGGAAGCAGAGATTCAAGTTTCATAAAGAGCTTCCAAAAATTATGGTACTTATAGCTTTCAGCTCTCATTGCCCCTATCATAAACATCTTGAAGTCATTAAGGTTAAAGTGAACAAACTATGGTGTATATGCTTGACAAAGTATAAGTTGGAAATCTCATGTCCCTTGAATACGAGGGCCACTCCTCATGCTACTCAAGTTTAGTCACCGGTAAGTTCTTATCATCGTAAGTACATGTGTATCATAGAGAACCGCCAACGGGGTACCCCTTGCCCGATGATACGGAAGAATCCCCATATCAAAATGACAAGGCAAGCAGACAACGAGCATCTTAGCAATCTTCTTATTTACCATGGGAATATGGTGTTTTTTCTCTCTTTCCTTTTTCATAATCTCTTTTTTTTCTTTTTTTTCTCAATATAGAACTCTTTTTTATAAGAAGAATGCTTCATAGACAGCTCATTATGGTTATGCTGTAGGTTTCCACCATGACAGCATGGATTAGACCAGCGGCCCAGGTGTTTCTCTAACACATATACATAACTCCATGGACTTACAAGCTCCCCTTTCATTTCACACCGACGACATTCATAGACAAAAGAGCATGATATCAACTAGGTACAAAGTACCCGTGCAATGTTGAAAGTGTTCCCCATGACAGCTGTGGCACCCCGCTGCGGCTTGCTTCCTTTCATGCGCGCATGCGACTACTCCCCGCAGCCAGCTGACAGCCTATGGCCTCGATCTCCACTCGCCGCTGGCCTTGTTTTCATCTGTGGCTACCTTAGTCAGTAGCATGTCCGTCAAGTGTTTGGCAAAATCCCTACAAGAGTTTTGGTCTCTTTTTTTTCTCCTACTCGGAGCCATTGATCCACGATTATTCTGTCGGGTTACTACTTCCTCAAGTTCGGCACTGTTTCGCCATCCATGTCGCCACCCCTTCGACAAAGTCTTTTTCCCCGCGGCCACTACTTCAACCACCTTGAATATTCGGGTACCTCTTCCACAATAATCCAAAGATCATTTCTTCGCCGCGTCATCTATATAAATTGTTGCATAATAAAATTTTCATACTTGCATGTATATTTGGGTATTTGGGGCTATTACGGCAATTCATCTAAATGAAATATGGAGTCTATATGCAGGCTATGCTAGTCTTATATTGGCTCCATTTAAATTTGGGTAGCGAACCGATGCCATGTTTCACCTTGCTAAGCCAACATTTAAATTGTGGGGTAGCTAAACAACATGAACCTCCTAATTAATTGTCCCCGGTTCCGCTTAATATTGCCTAAGTGCATCGCATATTTGCCATGTCATGCATCATATCATAATCATGTCGGATGTTCTGCCGTAGTATTAAATATTGCATCCGGTGTTTTTTTCTAGTGTTTGCTTCTTCGCGGATTAGGCCGATGAGTTGATGCGAGTATCGACAAGTTCTCCGGATATGTCTCCTCGGCAGTGTTTCTCAGGCGAGCATATCTTCCCTTCTACCTATTTTGCATTTATAGTCTTTATTTCCTCTTGTTGATTTATTGCTTGTCGCGATGCTTTAGTTTCCGAACACCAGTTATATCCCGTGCAGCCTCTATATTGCCTTGGACACCTCCTATCACCCGTGATTGGTAGATAGCTGGCCTTGCGAGTCATAGCTGCTTGCTCAGGTGCGATCTCATGTTGTCAAGTACCACAGTTGTTGAAATGCTGGCAGATGCTTAATGGTGGAGTTGATCATGACTTTAAATATAACTATTAAATTGCTGGGACAACTAATGAAAGAGGCACCGGTGGGCAATATATGCTATTTGGTTTTTATGCCCACTTGTGTCCTGTAGGCCCTGAGTACTTGATACCTGTTCCTTGATTTTTCGCACTATCCACATCCGGGAGGTCTTATGGACCCCCCTGAGCCAGAGCTTGATTCATTTTTATTTCTTGGGGCCACAAAGTAGTTTGGGTTTTATTACTATCATGTACCTATGTCATGCTTTACTGCTTTATTTACGATTGTGCATGGAGCACCTGTACTGTTTTGGATCGCGGCATGATTTTGTGGTATCGACAAGCCCAGTCACACTTTCGGATTCCCAGTCGTTTACAGCCTTTCTCGCAAACCACAGGTCCGTTTCGAGCCGCCAACCGTTGCTATGGTAGCTTAGTGGTGGTCCCTGAAATATTTTATGAATCCTGTGATCGCTTTGTCGTGAATGCCTTGTTGGGTTTTGAGTTGGTTTTCCGAGGTTGATCGAGTGTGTGTTGCTATTTGTGCACCCTGAGGTAAAACTTTCTGAAAGTCGTGTCCGCGGTTATGGACGACTTGGAGCACAGTATCTCGATCATAGACAAGCATAACTAAAGTAGTGCTATAAATTTGACTTAATATATGTGACTAGTAATTCAGCTTCACTACAATGGAATGGATAATAAAAATGCCAACAACTAGTGGATCTGTGTCATACTATACCTGCCTAGTAAGTATTATAACTCCAAGGGAATGTGATAAAAGTGCCAACAACTGCTGGGTTTTGGGATTCCTCAGGACAATTATATCTGACTAGTAAACGTTCCAACTACAAAGGAATGGTAATTAAAACTGCCCACTACTTATGCTTCAGGATGACTCATGATATCTATATTTGACTAGTAAGTGCTGCAACTATAATGGAATGAATAAAATTGCCAACTGTGTGAGTTCCTTGGTCCGACTTCCTCGTTTGGTCTCGAGGGGGGAAATAACAGGATGGGTTTGTTTGGTGTTAGCTTCAGCTTGGATCCGAATAAGTCTTTCTTATCCCTCTCTGATAACCGCCAGTTGTATCGAGTCTCTATAGGTTGTTTAGTGCCGCTGCGCTGCCGCTTCATCCCACCATACCTATGTAGGCGAGAGCCGCCGAATTCTAGCCTCGCCGTGTGCTGGCCTCAGTACTGACGCTCCTCTTTTTTCCTTTGCCCTTTGTCGGCACCCCTTTTGTTTTAGCAGGTTGAGATCGACGTCGTTAGCAGGGTTACCTTTCTGGCTTGGCCTAGGCAGGGTTATGGACGCCATTGGTTATTCTTCAGGGCTCTTAGCCCCATTTGCATCTTGTCCGTAGTCGGACGCTCTATCGTTTTTAAGGTGATTTGGATCTTTGTATAGTATATCTGTATTCTTGACTCATGGAGTCGTTGTTGTATATATATGTTCTGTGGGTTCCATCGTGGACTAATGTGCAATGGAATTACTTCGTTTTCCACCCGCACGAAAGTGCCTGGTGGGCGTCCTTGAATCGTTTCTATGCGGGTTTGGCGGAAAGGGCTAAAACTTGCATAGGACCGATTTGAGGGTGTTACAGAGTGGTATCAGAGCTCAGCAGTTGCGATACCCCACAAGTCTAGCCTGTAGGATAACCTAGCTAACGGCCGAAGTAGAGTGTCAAAACTATTTTTGCAAAATCGGTTGGATAGATCTGATTAGGTCTGATTTTACTCCTTACCCCTCTACTGTTCTCCTCTTACCTCTGCGTGTTTTGATTCTACCCTCTTATCTTTTCTTCAAGTCCAGGATTGCTCGTGGTTGGGTTTCCGTCGTACCTTCAGGGTTTCGCTTCCTCTTTGGGTAACGGCGTTTCTACATCCGGTCTTCGCGCTATCTGAGGAATCCTTCATTTGTTGGACTTCTCGTTGTTCCTCCTTTGTGCCTTCCGGTGTTTCCAACACGACGCCCTCATCTACGCCAGATCCGATGAAGCCTGCATCACTCCTTTGTTCCGAACCTCGATTGTCGAGATCTTCAGTCTGATTCCGAGAATGGTTGCACGCTTTTCTACTGATTGTGCGGAGTAATAGTTTGGGTGCGTGATGGATTGGCCCCCATGCCGACTACTCACTCTATTTGCTCGTGTACATTGAAGTGGATGAGAATGCATCGGTTCTCTCTTTCTATCGAAATTAGAGGTGGCTTTATTTGTGGATACCTTTACCTTCGTCCTTTGTTTCCCGAAGTGTTCTCTCGACGATCACGGACAACGACCTCTTGTTAGTGGTGTCGCGAAGATCTACACGAAGCGAGAAGATCCAGATCATCGACCTTCTTCCCCGTACCATGAGGCGGATCTCGAGGGCGAGATCTATTGTTAGTGGTGTCGAATTATGGCACCCCGCTAAAACCACTACTAGAAAATCGCTGTGTTTTTGTGCATTGCATCATCATGACCGCATGCTCATGTCATCATGCCACATTGCATTTGAGCATCGTTATGTCATCATGCATATTTTTCTTGCATTTTTCTAAGCACAAAAGTATTTTTATTAAACACTGTATTTTGTTTTTCTAAAATATCCATACGGTCTAATATATATTAAGTCCGTTTTACTCTTCTTATTTTCAAACTAAAACAAAATAATATTTTTGGTACGTTATGTGACCACAAATGATTTTTTTATTTGACTATAAAATTAGGCTAAAGGTCCGTCTAAAGTTTTAGTCCAAAACTAGTCTCATCTAAATAAATAGTCCATTCCCCTTCTTTCTCCTCCAAACCCTAACCCCTGAATCTGAGATCCAATCTAAATTCCCCTGCCCTTCTTGTTCACCCCGCTGCCCTATTCCTCTTTGATTCAACGGACCAACAGTAGCAAGTCACATCAGACCACTTCGTCGCAAATTCTCTGATTTGATTCTATCCTTTCTGTAAGTAATCGTGCAGATGTCTCCTTGGCTGCCGTGCCACTTCTCTGGTTCTTTGGCTTGTTGATAAGCTCCAACGTTTGTTCTTTCTTTTTCTGCTTAAGCAATCAGCACCGAAGCCACGAGTCAAACAGCCTGGAGCCATGCTCCTACTCGCTGCAGAGGAAATCGATCTCAGCAACAGCAAGATGCGCCAACGCAGGTACTTGTACTGCCGCCGATCGACTACCTGATATGCTCAATTTCCCTTCAGCCCAGAAGCAAATCCA
Organism: Avena insularis; assembly: GCA_023614405.1. Lineage (NCBI taxonomy): Eukaryota > Viridiplantae > Streptophyta > Magnoliopsida > Poales > Poaceae > Avena > Avena insularis. The sequence goes on along the minus strand of CM042692.1, from coordinate 490,838,020 downwards.
CAGCAGTAGCGCTGCACTCCACGCGTGCTTCCGCCTTGGCCCTTCGAGCGCGCCAACAACCAAGCAGTAGCGGTACAATACCACACGCAAACTTTTTTTTCCACAACCGGCAGTCCGCGGCGCTGCGGCTTGCTTCCTTTCATGCGCGCATGCGACTACTCCCGGCAGCCAGCTGACAGCCTATGGCCTCGATCTCCGCTCGCCGCTGGCCTTGTTTTCATGCGCGCGCCCGCTAGTCAGTAGCATGTCCGTCAAGTGTTTGGCAAAATCCCTACAAGAGTTTTGGTCTCTTTTTTTTCTCCTACTCGGAGCCATTGATCCACGATTATTCTGTCGGGTTACTACTTCCTCAAGTTCGGCACTGTTTCGCCATCCATGTCGCCACCCCTTCGACAAAGTCTTTTTCCCCGCGGCCACTACTTCAACCACCTTGAATATTCGGGTACCTCTTCCACAACAATCCAAAGATCATTTCTTCGCCGCGTCATCTATATAAATTGTTGCATAATAAAATTTTCATACTTGCATGTATATTTGGGTATTTGGGGCTATTACGGCAATTCATCTAAATAAAATATGAAGTCTATATGCAGGCTATTCTAATCTTATATTGGCTCCATTTAAATTTGGGTAGCGAACCGATGCCATGTTTCACCTTGCTAAGCCAACATTTAAATTGTGGGGTAGCTAAACAACATGAACCTCCTAATTAATTGTCCCCGGTTCCGCTTAATATTGCCTAAGTGTATCGCATATTTGCCATGTCATGCATCATATCATAATCATTTCGGATGTTCTGCCGTAGTATTAAATATTGCATCCGGTGTTTTTTTTCTAGTGTTTGCTTCTTCGCGGATTAGGCCGATGAGTTGATGCGAGTATCGACAAGTTCTCCGGATATGTCTCCTCGGCAGTGTTTCTTAGGCGAGCATATCTTCCCTTCTACCTATTTTGCATTTATAGTCTTTATTTTCTCTTGTTGATCTATTGCTTGTCGCGATGCTTTAGTTTCCGAACACCAGTTATATCCCGTGCAGCCTCTATATTGTCTTGGACACCTCCTATCACCCGTGATTGGTAGATAGCTGGCCTTGCGAGTCGTAGCTGCTTGCTCAGGTGCGATCTCGTGTTGTCAAGTACCACAGTTGTTGAAATGCTGGCAGATGCTTAATGGTGGAGTTGATCATAACTTTAAATATAACTATTAAATTGCTGGGACAACTAATGAAAGAGGCACCGGTGGGTAATATATGCTATTTGGTTTTTATGCCCACTTGTGTCCCGTAGGCCCTGAGTACTTGATACCTGTTCCTTAATTTTTCGCACTATCCACATCCGGGAGGTCTTATGGACCCCCCCGAGCCAGAGTTTGATTCATTTCTATTTCTTAGGGCCACAAAGTAGTTTGGAGCTTTATTACTATCCTGTACCTATGCCATTCTTTACTACTTTATTTACGATTGTGCGTGGAGCACCTGTACTGTTTTGGATCGCGGCATGATTTCGCGGTATCGACAAGCCCGGTCACACTTTTGGATTCCTAGTCGTTTACAGCCGTTCTCGCAAACCTTGGGTCCGTTCTGGAGCCAGCCAACTTCGTTGCGGGTAGCTTAGTGGGGTGGCTCCTGAAATATTTTATGAATCCTGTGATCGCTTTGTCGTGAATGTCTCGTTGGGTTTTGAGTTGGTTTTTCCGAGGTTGATCGAGTGTGTGTTGCTATTTGTGCACCCCTGCAGGGTAAAACTTTCTGAAAGCCGTGTCCGCGGTTATGGACGACTTGGAGCATAGTATCTCGATCATAGACAAACATAACTAAAGTAGTGCTATAAATTTGACTTAATATATGTGACTAGTAATTCAGCTTCACTACAATGGAATGGATAATAAAAATGCCAACAACTAGTGGATCTGTGTCATACTATACCTGCCTAGTAAGTATTGCAACTCCAAGGGAATGTGATAAAAGTGCCAACAACTGCTTGGTTTTGGAATTCCTCAGGATAATTATATCTGATTAGTAAACGTTCCAACTACAAAGGAATGGTAATTAAAACTGCCCACTACTTATGCTTCAGGATGACTCATGATATCTATATCTGACTAGTAAGTGCTGCAACTATAATGGAATGAATAAAACTGCCAACTGTGTGAGTTCCTTGGTCCAACTTCCTTGTTTGGTCTCGAGGGGGGAAATAACAAGATGGGTTTGTTTGGTGTTAGCTTCAGGTTGGATCCGAATAGGTCTTTATTATCCCTCTCTAATAACCGCCAGTTGTATCGAGTCTCTATAGGTTGTTTAGTGCCGCTGCGCTGCCGCTTCAGCCCACCATACCTATGTAGGCGAGAGCCGGCAAATTCTAGCCTCGCCGTGTACTGGCCTCAGTACTGACGCTCATCTTTTTCTTTTGCCCTTTGTCGGCACCCCTTTTATTTTAGCAGGTTGAGATTGACGTCGTTAGCAGGGTTACCCTTCTGGCTTGGCCTGGGCAGGGTTATGGACGCTATTGGTTATTCTTCAGGGCTCTTAGCCCCATTTGCATCTTGTCCGTAGTCGAACGCTCTATCGTTTTTAAGGTGATTTGGATCTTTGTATAGTATATCTGTATTCTTGACTCATGGAGTCATTGTTGTATATATATGTTCTGTGGATTCCATTGTGGACTAATGTGTAATGGAATTACTTCGTTTTCCACCCGCACGAAAGTGCCTGGTGGGCGTCCTTGAATCGTTTTTATGCGGGTTTGGCGGAAAGGGCTAAAACTTGCATAGGGCCGATTTGAGGGTGTTACAACAGCATGGTTCTGCTAATCCCCAACAAATAAGTGCAAGCATATACAACATAGATGACACAATGGTTCAAGTTTATTAAGGGCAAGAAAAGTAAAGTGTGCCATCAAGTTCGTGAGAGCTTTAATCAGTAGTTTTCTCATAACAAGTTTAATTTGGAAGGTAAATAACAACATGAATATACTTGGAATAGCATATGCTAGTAGGTAGGTATGGTGGACTTTTTGGAATAACTTGGTTTTAGGAGTTGGATGCATGAGTGGAACTCATACTTGGTTGTGGGGGCTAGCAAAAGACTGGGAGCGACAAACTAAGAGAGCAATAATGGCCATAATCATGCAGAGCGACAAAACATCATTGATCAAAGCATAAAGTGATACTACAAGTTGAAAACTAAAGGATCATAAAGGCTATGGTGACTTGGGATAGTCATAACATGGTGTGAGCATGTGCCAAGTCAACCCAAATAAAACATCAAAGGAGAATACCACAATACTATGCTTTAATATGCTAAAACAACGCATGATTCTTCCAAGGCACATTAAGCAATCTCAATTTTTTATAACAAGTTATGCTACAGCAAAGAATAATAAGCATAAAGCCAAAACAATAACAAGCATGGCATGACAAAGCATAGGCCACAGTCCAAAACAAGCTCTCTTTACCACTTAAGCATGAACTTTCCTACTCTTTTCCAAACCAAACCAAACTATTTGAAAACCAATGTAAACATATCATCATTGGAAGGATCATGGATAGCACTAATAGTATAGCAATTATTATCATCATTTTCAGAATTGGTACCGAAGAGATTATCAATATCAAAAGTAGTGTGCTTTTCCCAATCATGATCACTACTATAGGTAATAGGCATAGGAACATCATCGAGTTCAGACTCATCAAAAATATAATAGGAGCAACATACTTAGGGGAAAATACAGTTTCCTCTCTCCTTTTACTCCTCATTTTCTTCTTTTTCTTCTTCTCTTTAGGAGGGAGAGGCTTGAAAGGAAGCTTCTCCATATACCCTGGTTCATTGTTAGAGACAATAGAAGAAACTTTGGAGGATTCCTCCTTTTTATTAATAAGACCAAAACACATATTAGTCATGTCATATTTTGGTAAGATCTTATCTTTCGTAATATTTTGTATGTAAGTATTTGTGTGGAAATTATCAACACAATAAAGATGACAACCATGCATGACACTATTCATATCAAAAGCACCCATATCTACCAAAGAGGTTTTTCTTGATAAATCTTCACATCCCAAAAATAATGTAAGTTCATCATGCTGATTAGGAGTGATCATGTCATCACAATACAAACTTGCAGTACTCATTGGATTAGAAGGGCTATTATTATGGCCTGAGCATTGAAAATTGAAATGATCCACTTCAAAGCAAAGTTCACAAATAAAAGGATAGAGGGCACAAACTTTTTTACCAAGATCATTTAGAGCCCTATACCACATTCTAGTTTTTTCATTCCTGTGGGTGATACAATTTTCTTCTTCAATTTGATTATTCTCACAAGGTCTATGTATTCCACAAAAATTAACATGCTTATAAGAAATAGTACTTTCAGAGGTTTGAGCATGTTTATTGCTATCATTAATAACAATTTCATTTTGCATGCAAGTGTCTTTATAAGGCTCATGATACATGTCCCATTTTTCTTTAGGAGCATTAATATGAGAAGCAAAGGTTCTATAACAATCAACAAGAATTTGAGGATCAAGACCATATTTAGCACTAAGCTCTTGAAAATTAGTAGTTTTAGCAAAAGACTTAATGCAATCATACTCATAGTTTATACCTGGTTCTTTACCTTTTTTGTTATCCCAATCTTCGGTATTGCTTTGAATTGTTTCAAGAAGATCCCACTTATCTTTGACCTCCTTACTTGTGAAGGATCCCTCTAAACAAGTATCCAGATAGTCCTTGTAATGTCCGGAAACCCTTGCATAGAGATTATTAATAACAATATTAGTGGGGAGCTCATGAATGGGACATTTGAGTATTAGTGACTTCAATCTCCCCCATGGTTGGGCAATACTTTCTCCATCATGTGGATGAAAATTGTAAATGTAATTCCTATCTTTATGAATTTCATGAGAAGGATAAAAGTTAGAGTAAAAGAGAGATTCAAGTTCCTTCCACTCCAAATGATGAGGATCATCTAGTAGCTCATACCACTGTCTTGCTTTGCCATTAAGTGACAAAGGGAATAGCTTCCTCTTAACTTGGTTCACTGAAATACCTGCACACTTGAATAACTCACATAATTCATGTATAAAGAGTAAATGATCACCAGGATGGATAGTTCCATCTCCCAAATAATAGTTGTTCATAACACGTTCAACAATTTTTATAGGTATTTTAAAAGAGATGCTTTCAGTATGTGGATTTAAAATATCACAAGTATCATTAGAATTACCACATATGGGAGATAAAGTATCATCAGAGCAAATTTTCTTCTTTAAAGCTGGGGAACTAAAAAGATCATTTTCATAAAAACCAACTTCTCCAAGCTTAGACGTTTCCATGGCATTAGTAACAAAGGTGTTCAAAAGATTCATACTAATAACATTGCTATTAGCATGCAAAGAAAGTTCCATGGGTTTTTTAATTTTCTTTTCAGACAATTCAAGTTCTATCTTAGGAAAAATACTAAAAAGCTCTCTAATTTTGTTGTTGTTTTCCATTAAGCCTAACTAGTGAAAACAACAAAATAAAAAGACAAAATTGCAGAATCTAAAGGAAATAACTTCGAGCACTCACACCGGAGGATGTGAGTACATTTTACCTTACCTCCCCGGCAACAGCGCTAGAAAATAGGCGTTTGCCGTGGGAGGTTCTTCTTCTTTAATCCTCCGGTGTGAATACCTTTTACCTTACCTCCCCGGCAACAGCGCCAGAAAATAGCTTGATGTCTATGCACTTCTATTCTTGTAGACAGTTGTTGGGCCTCCAAGTGCAGAGGTTTGTAGAAGAGCAGCAAGTTTTCCCTTACGTGGATCACCCAAGGTTTATGGAACTCAGGGAGGAAGTGGTCAAAGGTATCCCCTCTCAAGCAACCCTGCAATCAAGATACAATAAGTCTCTTGTGTCCCCAACACACTCAATACACTTGTCAGGTGTATAGGTGCACTAGTTCGGCGAAGAGATAGTGAAATACAAGTGGTATGAATAATTATAAGTAGTAACGATGATAGAAGATAGCTTGATGGCATGGAAAAGACTAAAGTAAAACTGAAATAAAGAAGGAAGCAAGCAAACATGTAACAGATCTAATTGCAAACGGTGTTTCAATGCTTAGAAACAAGGCCTAGGGATCATACTTTCACTAGTGAACACTCTCATATAAATATATTCTCTTTATGATACTACTCTTAACTACTCTCCGGTTGGACACTCTAATCCATGGTAGGGCTATAACAGCACACCTCAAAGTAAGCCTTTCCCATCTAGAAAACCCCACACTGTCACCTTGAGCACTAGATGGTTCCAACAAACACCACAATTTCATAAAGACATCCAACTCAAAATATAACTCATAACAAGTATTTGTAGTCTCTAGCCTAAGTGTCACCATGGTGTGCACGCTGTCACTTTCACACACATGGGGAGAGCATAGATCTATTAAAGCACTTGAGTATCAAGGTAGATCTATAGATTACAAGCTCATGATCACAATATGATCACGCATAGAGAGAGAGAGATGAACACATAGCTACCGATAGAACCCTTAGCCTCGAGAGAGAACTACTCCCTCCTTATCATGGGAATCAACAATGGTGATGGAGATGGTGGTGGAGATCGATGAAGATGGCTCCGAGTGCACTTCCTCGTCCGGCGAGGTGCCGAACAGACTTTCGCCTCAATCTCCCCTTGGTGGCGTGGCACTTCATGAACTTTTCGTGGATTTCTGATTGATTATCTAGGGTTTCTGCCTCGGGAGGAATATATAGGCGAAGGAGGCAAGGTCGGTGGCCAGCTAGGGGGCCCACACCATGCCCTGGCGTGGCCTGGGGGTTCCCGCGCCTGGGGGTGTGTCCAGGACTTGGCCCTCCTCCGTCTCGTATTCTGGCTCCGTGAGTCTTCTGGTAAAATAAGAACTTTGGCTTTTGTCCTGTCCAATTCTGAGAATATTTATTTTTTGACTTTCCTGGAACCAAAAACAGCAGAAAACAGGCAACTGGCACTGTGGCTCTTGTTAATAGGTTAGTCCAAGAAATCATATGAAAAGTACTCCAAAGTTTGGACAAAACACAAGAAAGTAGATAAAACCAAGCATGGAACATCAAAAATTATAGATACATTTGCAATGTATCAATGGCCCGGTAACATTTCTTCAACACCTTATCCTCGATTGTCCTCCACGAGTCAAGGATCTGAAATTTTCTGTCTCTGATGTTTAAGTTGAACAACCAATAATGGTTGACAACTTCCCTTGCTTTCGGGTTGAGAGCTTGAATAATAGGGAACATGACCTGTGTAGTTGGGCAATTAGTTAACTGCAGGAAAGCAACTAGTTATATTGTGATGGCAAGTAGTGAGCTTGATGAAGCAACTATGAAAATGGACCAACAAAAGATAGTATTTAAATTATTTTTTGCAGCAATAGCTACAACATGGCAAGTTGTGGTATAGTGATAAGCAACTATTAACATGGAGGAAGCAACTAGTGAGATAATGGAAGCAACTAGTGACATGTAGCACATTAACTATCTATGAGGAAACTTTTGTTTGTAGTTAGGTAGCTAGTGTCAAGGACAGAAGCAACAATTGAACTGAAGGAAAGTAACTAGTAGCATAAAAGAGAAAGCAAGTAGTAACATGGGGGGAAAAGTGTAATGTGTACATGGGAAAATGTATGCACCATATCTTGTCGGTCCAAACGTTTTAAATTGCTAAACAACAACTTCAGTTCTTTTTTGTTCCAATCTAATTTGTGCAGCCATGTCTTTGGAAAAGAAGCAAAAAATAGTGATTGCGGGGATCAAAACAATAGTAGAACTTCCAATTTCTCTGATTGGTGGTTACTGGTATCGTATTACCAAATGGAAACAAGGGTGGTTTAAGCTAATGCACTTACAGATACCCTCAATGGCATGACTATCTTCTTTATTGTTTCTGCAATGTTTTTCACAATCGCCATGATTCCAACTTCCATGACCAAAGTGTGGACCCATCCTCCTGGTTTCATAGAAGTTGCAAGCTCCCATGCTGTAATGTGGTAGTTGCTAAACTTGACGATTTCCGGGCTGCAAAACAGAGTTTCATGAGTAACATAATTATTATGATAAACATAGCCATAGTTGGTTTTCCATACAAAGTAACTTCTAGTGTCATGTACGCAACAAACCCAGTTATTCCAGGAAGTTTTTTGGTCAGTAAGCAACTATGGAGGCTGTAACAGCAACTTGTTATATTATAACTAAACGAAAATGAAAGGTTGGTTAAAAAAGCAGGGAAAAAGAGAAGACCGCCTTTCATTAATTTTCTTGTGTTGTGTTCTAGTGCTTCCTCCGTGCTAAATAACTTTTGCGTATAGCTTGTTTCCACTTTCCGTGCTCGTGAACTATTTCTTGCTTTCTACATTGACGTATGGCGATAATTGGCAAAGGGAAGGCTTGATTAACCTTCTTACATATTGCTGAGGAGTTGTGGAACTTCCTGAACCATCAGTGCCTGGTACTGGTACCGCGGGATCTAGGGCTTTGTCGGGCGTTTGAATGTTGCCATGTAATTCTTCCTTGTCTCTAGTAGTTTCTGTCTGAACCATTGCCCTCCGAGATGTCTCTGCTTGAACACAAACTCTTTCAATCTCTGCAGGATTGATGTCCGCTAAAACGTCAAGTTGCTCAAATTTAGCAGGTAGGTTTTTTGTAGGTCCTTCATCATCATCATCACCAAAATCTGGACCTAGACTGAAAGATGGGCAGTCCATGTCGCTAGCAGACCTGGACCTCGGAAGCGGCATCTTGTATGTGTGTTGTTCCTGAACTTGGGAATCAGGCAACTTGTTTTTTTCCTTGGGTGGGTGATGGTGGTGGGCAAGTTTATATAGTTGGTGGAGGGCTAAAGTGAACTCTCTTTGCTATTGGTGGGCTGTTCAGCGGTTGTTTTGCCTATGAAGTTGCCTTGGGGTGTACTGTAGTTGCCTTATGCTGCATACTAGTTGGCCGAAGTACTATAGAACTTGCCTGCAGTACAGCAGGAGTTGCTTGTTTGTTCTCTGAAGTTATAACTTGTTCAGGTTTATCTAGCTGACTATGCACTCTAGTTGTTTCAGGTGCAGAACAAGTTGCATGTCCCTCTGTAGAAGTTGCCTCATGAACATATGAAGTTGCTTGCTTTTGCACTGTACTTGCGTGTCCTGAATCTATAGTTGGCTTCTCTGTTAATTTTATTGTAGACCTTGGTGGTTCATTCACATTCACAGGTTCCTGATACGTTGCAAATGTATCTATAATTTTTTATGTTCCATGCTTGGTTTATATCTACTTTCTTATGTTTTGTCCATACTTTGGAGTACTTTTTATACACTTTCTTGGACTAACCTATTAACAAGATGCCATAGTGCCAGCTGCCTGTTTTTTGCAGTTTTTGGTTCCAGGAAAGTCAGAAAATGAATATTCTTGGAATTGGACGGGACAAAAGCCAAAGTCAATATTTCACCGAGGGGGACACGGAGCCAGAATACGAGACGGAGAGGGACCAGGGGCCGCCCACACCACCTGGCCGCGCGACCAGGCCTGGCTCACGCCAGCGGGTGGTGTGGCCGCCTATGGCACTCCTCGGCCTCCCCTTTCGCCTATAAGATGCCTCCGATACAGAAACCCTAAGTAGCCGATCAAAATTCCATGAAAGAGTCTGTAGCCGCCGTCATCTCCATCCCTAGATCGGGAGGGATCTGAAGCTCTTCCTGGCACCCTGCCAGAGGGGAGAATTCACCCTGGAGGCCTTCTTCATCACCATGCAAGCCTCCGGTATGATGCGTGAGTAGTTCATCCTTGGACTACGGGTCCATGTAGTAGCTAGATGGTTGGTTCTTCTCCTTTGTGCTATCATGTTTAGATCTTGTGAGCTCCGTTCATGATCAAGATCATCTATTTGTAATCCTACATGTTGTGTTTGCAGGGATCCGATGGATATTGAGATGCTATTTCAGATTGATTATTGATTCTATCATGTCTTTGTTATTTGTGATCTTGCATGCTCTCCGTTGTTAGTAGATATCTTGGCCGAGTAGATGCTAGCAACTCCAAGAGGGAGTATTTATGCTCGATAGTGGGTTCATGCCTCTAGTAATCTGGGGAAGTGACAGAAATCTCTAAGGTACTAGATGTGTTGTTGCTACTAGGGAGAAAACAACAATCCTTTGTTCATAGAACAATCGTATTGTTTACTTTACACGCATTGCTTAATGCAATTATCTGTTGTTTGCAACTTAATACTGGAGGGGGTTCGGATTGATAACCTGAAGGTGGATTATTAGTCATAGATGCAGTTGGATTATGGTCTATGTATAATGTTGTAATGCCCAATCAAATCTCATGGGAGTCAAGATGATTAGTATATGCATGTATGCTTTCTCGATGTTTGTCAATTGCCTCGCTGTAATTTGTTTACCCAACATGTCATCCATCTTAAGGAGAATCACCACTAGTGAACTATGGACCCCGATCCTTTCTTTTACTATCAATCTACAACTGTTTACTGTTTACTTTATGCAAGCTATTACTTTCTTCCACACAATACGTTTAATCCTTTGTTTTCAGCAAAACCGGTGAGATTAACAACCTCACTGTAAGTTGGGGGCAAAGTTTTGTGGTTGTGTTGTGCAGGATTCCAAGATGGAAATAACACCTTGGAGGTGTTTCCTTGCTCCTACTGGTTCGATAACCTTGGTTTCATAACTGAGGGAAACTTACTGCTGTGCTCATCATACCTTCCTCTTGGGGTTCCCCAACGAGCTCGACATCAATCTCGAGCCAGCAAGTATTTTTCTAGCGCCATTGCCGGGGAGTCAAGGACATCTTCACAAGGGGAGTCCCTCATGACCAATCTCTTTACTTTGTTGTTTTTGTTTTGCTTAGTTTATTTCTGCTTTGTTTGCTTGTTTCTTTATCAAAAACACACAAAAATTAGTTGTACTAAGTTTTCTTTCTTTATTAAAACACAAAAAATTATTATTAGTTCCTATCTTAAGTTGCCATTATGTCTAGCATTTCTCCAATCACTATGTCACCTGAGGAAATGATTTTCACTTTCAAACAAGGAATTGAAGAGAGTTTCAAAGAAGCTTGGTCTAGAATCTCTGATTTACATGAAAAAACTGAACCTAAAATGACTCAAAGCTTGTTTCTTAGCAGTTTTTACCTTGTAATTGCTCTTTGCTATAGATATGCTTTGGATGTTGTAGTGGGAGGAGATTTCCTCCAATGCAATGAGGATGATGCTTTTAATGCCATAAAGAAGTTGGTCTTTACTTACAACTTGCCTAGCAAATCTGATTCTTCCTTTATAAACATATTTGCTAGATTGAACACTCTTGAGACCCACACTGCTAGTTTAAAAGATTGCTATAATACGCTTAGAGAGCATCATGATTATGTTCCAATCTGAACCCTCAAAATGGCTTCCCATAGTAAAGATTGTTATAAATAATGAAACTTTTCATGCTCACTGTGATATCATGTCTGAATTTTGTATTATGCCTAAAGATATATATGAATCTTTGAATCTTTGTGGACTTTCTAAAGGATGAGGAGAAATATTTCTTGCTAATAATGCCACAATATTACCCATTGGAATAGCTGAAGGAGTGTTTACAAACATCCTAGGGAAAATGGTTTCTACTGATTATCTTGTTATTGAATGTGTAGGAAAAGGACAAATTACACTTGGAATATCCCTATTAAAACTCCTTGGAGCAATAATAGATCTGGAAAAGGGCACCATGCAGTTTTATTCTCCACCAAACAATCATATGTTCCCCAAGGTTAAGAATAAAAGTAAGAGAGGTAAGGGCAAGAAATTTGGTTTTAATGCTTCTTCATTTGAGAACACTTGATTCTTTTTCTTGCTTCTTATGCCTAACTTAAAGGCGTTAAAGAAAAGTACTTATTGGGAGATAATCCAAAAGTTTTAGATGAGCCTTGGAAGTTATTGCTTCATTAATAACCTCTCCTTATCCTTTTTTTTTGCTTTTTGTGCCAAGAGTAACCTCTAATGAGAGAGAAGTAATGATTGGGAAAGTTGCTATCCCGAAACAGATTTTTGTGATTCACTTTAAACGTTTGTGTAAAATCCCTATACGTCATTTTGAGGCGTGAATTTTTGTCCTTCTGCCCTAGGTTGTTATCTAACTTTCGTTAGTTCAACACTTTTCGATTTGAGAAACAGAAGGTCTTCGAAAAAATTGGTTTTTACCTGCTGGTCTGCTTTGACAGATTCTGCCATTATTTGCATTTGCTTCTTGTTGATTCCTTTTTGGGTTCTCTTTGGGGAATTGAGCTTTTTGAGGGAAGTGCTACAGTAGCCTGTGTTTTAATGGAAGTTTTATTGGTGTTGAAACTGAACCCAAAGACTTATTATCTTGAGTGCACTAATGTTGCTAATAAAGATTGTGTGAAGTTTTGTATGAAGGAAAAATTTCAGGTGTATGGAGAGAATGATGTAATGAGATGAAGAATGGACTAAAGCTCAAGCTTGGGGATGCCACCCGTGTCACCCCAAGAAATATCCAAGAAGTACAAGCGTCAAAGCTTGGGGATGGCCATGGCATCCCCTTCTTCATCAATAAAAATCCCAGGTTTCTTCCAAACACTTCATTTTTATTGTTTCATGCACAGTTGTGTTGTTCTTGGAGCGTCTTTTTTTTTCATTTGCTTGGTTTTCTTAGTTTGCTTGAATTAATTGGTTGGACCCCCTCTTTCATACATTAGTTTTCAAATAAGTTTGGTTTGGTTTGGAAAAGAGTAGGAAAAGTCCATGCTTAAGTGGTAAAGAGAGCTTGTTTTTGACTGTGGCCTATGCTTTGTCATGTCATGCTTGATATTGTTTTGGCTTTATGCTTAGTGATTTTTGCTGTAGCATGACTTGTTATAAATAATTGAGATTGCTTAATGTGCATTGAAAGAATCATGCGTTGTTTTAGCATATTAAAGCATAATATAGTGGTATTCTCCTTTGATGCTTTATTTGGGTTGACTTGGCGCATGCTAACACCATGTTATGACTATCTCAAGTCACTATAGCCTTTATGATCCTTTAGTTTTTGACTTGTAATATCACTTTATGCTTTAATTAATGATGTTTTGTCCCTTTGCATGATTATGGCCATTATTGCTCTCTTAGTTGGTCGCTCCCAGTCTTTTGCTAGCCTCCATAACCAAGTATGAGTTCCACTCATGCATCCAACTCCAAATAAAACCAAGTTATTCCAAAGAGTCCACCATACATACCTATTAGCATTTGCTATTCCAAGTATATTCATGCTTTTATATCCCTTCCGAATTAAACTTGTTATGTGAAAACTAGTGATTAAAGCTCTCACGAACTTGATGGCACACTTACTTTCTTGCACTTAATAATCTTGAACCATTGCATCCATCTTTGTTGCGTATATGCTTGCGCTTTATAAGTTGAAGTTAGCAGAACCATGTGTCATGGGGAACGCTTTCAACATTGGACTTATTATTCCGTTGATATCATGATTCTTTTGCTTATGGATCCCGATGGTGTGAAATAAAAGGGGAACTTGTAAGATCATGGAGTTTGTATGTGTGTTAGAGAAATGTCTGGGCCGCTAGCCTAAGCCATGCCTAATCATGGTGGAAACTTGCAGCATAACCATAATGAGCATTCTATGAAGCATCCTCAATAAAAACCTATGCAAATAGCAAATAAAAAGATCTTTGAGATGCTCATTGTCTACTTGCCTTGTCATTTTGATTATGGGATAGCTCCTGTATCATGTGCAAGGGGTACCCCGTTGGCGGTTCTCTAGGATACATATGTACTTAAAATGACAAGATCTTACTTGTGACTGAAGTTGAGTAGCATGAGGTTCGGTACTCGTAAGTAATGGGCATGAGATTTCAACTTATAACTTGTCAAGCATATCCTCTTAGTTGTGTCACTTTAACCTTAATCACCTAAAGATGCTTATGATAGGGGCAATGAGAGCTGAAAGCTATTAAGTACCATAATTTTTGGAAGCTCTTTATGAAACTTGAATCCCTGCTTCCTTCTATGAAGGCCTTTCTTTTACTTTTATGTTGAGTCTCCATCTTCTATATTTATGCACCTATTGAGAGAGCATAGTGGCCATTCTTAGTTCTATGTGCATTGTCCCAAGACTTGTTGATTGATGCATAACTTTGATATTGTTTGTTCTTAAACTATTTGTATCTAGTCACCTTTATGAACTTTGAAGGTGTCCTATGGAATTATGATTTGCTACTCTATGAGGGACAAGATGAATGCCACTATGTTATGTTTTCTTTATGTGAAACAAACAAACGTCTTGCAAAGCATTGTTATCCATGAATCTTTTGTTTGTGCCTTTTCATGTTACAACATAGTTGCTATGTCTTATTGTTAGAACTTTATCTTTCATCCTATATTGAAGTACAATGATCCCGGCTATCCATGTTTTACAAATACTTTGATCAAGTCTATGATGGTGCATGTCACCTCAAAAATTATTCTTCCTTTTTATCACTTACCTACTCGAGGACGAGCAGGAGTTAAGCTTAGGGATGTTGATACGTTGCAAACGTATCTATAATTTTTTATGTTCCATGCTTGGTTTATATCTACTTTCTTATGTTTTGTCCACACTTTGGAGTACTTTTATACACTTTCTTGGACTAACCTATTAACAAGATGCCACAGTGCCAGCTTCCTATTTTCTGCTGCTTTTGGTTCCAGGAAAGTCAGAAAATGAATATTCTCGGAATTGGACGGGACAAAAGCCGAAGTCAATATTTCTCCGAGGGGGACGCGGAGCCAAAATACGAGGCGGAGAGGGGCCAGGGGCCTCCCACACCACCTGGCCACGCGGCCAGGCCTGGCCCACGCCAAGGGTGGTGTGGCCGCCTAGGGCACCCCCTCGGCCTCCCCTTTCGCCTATAAGATGCCTCCGATACGGAAACCCTAAGTAGCCGATCAAAATTCCATGAAAGAGTCTATAGCCGCCGTCATCTCCATCCCTAGATTGGGAGGGATCTAAAGCTCTTCCCGACACCCTACCGGAGGGGAGAATTCACTCTGGAGGCCTTCTTCATCACCATGCAAGCCTCCGGTGTGATGCGTGAGTAGTTCATACTTGGACTACGGGTCCATGTAGTAGCTAGATGGTTGGTTCTTCTCCTTTGTGCTATCATGTTTAGATCTTGTGAGCTCCGTTCATGATCAAGATCATCTATTTGTAATCCTACATGTTGTGTTTGCGGGGATCCGATGGATATTGAGATGCTATTTCAGATTGATTATTGATTCTATCATGTCTTTGTTATTTGTGATCTTGCATGCTCTCCGTTGTTAGTAGATATCTTGGCCGAGTAGATGCTAGCAACTCCAAGAGGGAGTATTTATGCTCGATAGTGGGTTCATGCCTCTAGTAATCTGGAGAAGTGACAGAAATCTCTAAGGTACTAGATGTGTTGTTGCTACTAGGGAGAAAACAGCAATCCTTTGTTCATAGAACAATCGTATTATTTACTTTACATGCATTGCTTAATGCAATTATCTGTTGCTTGCAACTTAATACTGGAGGGGGTTCGGATTGATAACCTGAAGGTGGATTATTAGTCATAGATGCAGTTGGATTATGGTCTATGTATAATGTTTAATGCCCAATCAAATCTCATGGGAGTCAAGATGATTAGTATATGCATGTATGCTTTCTCGATGTTTGTCAATTGCCCCGCTGTAATTTGTTCACCCAACATGTCATCTATCTTAAGGAGAATCACCACTAGTGAACTATGGGCCTCGGTCCTTTCTTTTACTATCAATCTACAACTGTTTACTGTTTACTTTCTGCAAGCTATTACTTTCTTCCACACAATATGTTTAATCCTTTGTTTTCAGCAAAAACGGTGAGATTAAGAACCTCACTGTAAGTTGGGGGCAAAGTTCTGTGGTTGTGTTGTGCAGGATTCCAAGTTGGAAACAACACCTTGGAGGTATTTCCTTGCTCCTACTGGTTCGATAACCTTGGTTTCATAATTGAGGGAAACTTACTGCTATGCTCATCATACCTTTCTCTTGGGATTCTCCAATGAGCTCGACATCAATCTCGAGCTAGAAGTTCCCCTTTGCTGGATTGTGTATTCGTCTTCTTCTCCATGTCAACTGAATCAAGATATTCCTAGCTAATATAACCTATTTTTTATAAATACTTTTTAAGTTTGAGATTGATTGAAACTTTGATAAATCGAATGAGCGCGGGGTGAACAAAACAATACTTTCGTTCATTCGCACGTTGATCCATTATTATAGCTAGCCTCCTTCATCATCGAGCCAGTTAGCTAGCCAGCAAGACGTCCGCGGCATGCCGGCATAGCTTCATCGATTAGCTAATTAACCCACGCGCTGATTTGAAGCAAGGAAATTAAGCATGCTCGCTTGACCCATTCGACGACACAAAAAATGTTACTCCCTCTGATCCAAATTAGTTGACTCAGATTTGTCTAGATTCGGATGTATCTAGACATGTTTTAGTGCTATATACGTTTGAATCTAGACAAATCAAAGTTAATTAATTTGGATCGGAGGGAGTATAACAAGTTAGAAGGCAAATATTCTTTGCAAAATGCAAGTACTATACAATTCTTTATGTTTTTTGCAAGGATGTCGACTGCATCGAGCTATTTTGTCGGGTCCTCCCATGGAGTCGACTAAACACCACTCGCGTCAAATAGCCGCGCACCCGATAAAAATCAAGACCCGAGTCGAGAGATTCCTCGGATGAAGATCATCTTCACACACCTGATATCATTTAAGCTAAGTTCTCTTAATTGAGTCTACTTCTCATTACTCTATATTTTATTACACCCGATACTTGGGGCTCAGTCGAATATATAGCGCAAACTTAAAATCTCCTAGCGGATCGTTTCCCGCCTCGCATGTCACCATGATGAGCTTAAAGAGAGAGCTTATTGAGAAGCATCCGTTGAATTTTACCCCTCCGAGTTGTAGTCTTGGTATGTCGCCTACGTCTCCACCTGCTGCTGATACGTCAGTTGCTTTGGAGTCTTCTCTTCCTACGAGTTTCATAGGGCAGTCCTTTGAAGCATTCCCTGCAGTCTTGCAGATGTTACACTTGAGCTTCTGCTTCTTCGCTAGTCGAGGTTGGATGTCTAGAGGTGATTTGAACCTGTTTTTTTATTGGCCGTTGCTAACAACAACCTAGGGATTCGGCTGTATGATTCTTCCCAACCACCGTACAACATCCTGAATGCGGCTTGCTTTGCCTTCCAAGCCTTCCCATACTTCACCTCATAGTTAAATAGAGCTTCCACGATCTCCATGACCATCTTCATGGTCATTGTTGGAAGTGATGAAATTTGGTTTGAAAGCCTAAAGGCGAGGAACTCGGAGGTCAGATGGCGGTGCTCGCGCTTCACATCTTTGCCATCCACCATTTTGCCATGCACATGTGTGTTGACACATAGCTTGAAAATGTGCCAATCGGGCCCTCCCTTGTATGGTCTTGCCCGCACAATCCAAGGACATCCGTCATCCTCGCATTTAACTGTGTAACGCTTCTTCACGTCCGAGTGAACCACCGTGAATGGAAGATGATACCTTATAGAGAATTCCTTGATCCATTGCTTAAGTTCCAATAATGTGGCAAACCTAAGTCCTTTTGAAATCCCGTTCTTCTCGTGGCTATCATCCCGGTAGGAAGTTGACCTTGGTCCAAGCACTACACCCTTGCCGCCGTCAACCGTGGCTTCATCCGCTAGACTGAGATCACACATCAAGGTTATCCGAGGATCCCTACCCAATACCTTCTCGTGCACTTCGGCCTCATCCTTCGTGAACCCCTCTTCATCAACCTCTTGATCAGGGCCATCCTCATCTGAGTCCAATGCATACATTCGAGAATATGGGATGTTGTGATCCATGTTCTCTTGTGTAAGATATAGGTCCAAATCTCCAACAGTGTTATCATTGAGCTCCACCTCGTCCTCACTGTTCTCATACTCATCATTGTTCTCTCTCAATCCTCCATCTTGGTTGTTTGAATCGGGGCTCACACATGTCCTCACTTCATGTTGTTGGGTCAAAGGAGACTCAATAAATTCCTCTTGGTTAATGGGTGGAGGACTCCAAGCTTCATATGGGGAGGCAACTTGTATGATACTCTTTTGCATATTAGCATCAACCTTTTTTATGGCAAATAATTCAAGAGCTTTGTCTTGTGATTTGGCCACCACTTCCTTATATGCAAATAATGTTTCTCGGAGCTAATACGCATTGTCTTCCAACGGTTGTGCATCCCAAATCCAACATTGTGCCTACCTTCCAACTCAACAACATTAGGATCAATCCAATTCAAATCTACCCGAACTTGGTGCAACACCTCGGCATAGGTAGGACTACGCTCGAACACCAAGTCAATCTCATTCGGGTCCGGCTCAATATTGCCTCTCAAGGACCCGTCCTTGTCCATATGATGAACATGCACAATTCTAGTCATCCCTAAAATAAGTATAAGAACACCGAGATGAATTCAATAAGTATCTAGGCAATAAGTTACACTAAAAAATGCTCACATTTGGTGGTAACATTTTTGAACTGAACATTTGGTGCTGCTTCACAAAATGCCCCGATTTTTTTGCTCCGAAAATAGAAAATGGCTTTTATGTGCGACAAAAAGGAAAACTTCCTCTTGCAACATTGTTCGCCATCCGATGATGCACATGAATGCACAATATGGGTACATTATCACAAAATATATCACGATTCTGGCCATAACATTGCTCATTTGAACCGAAAGCCAGGAAACCTCGAATGAGTAGGTCATTTTATGAAGGTTTTTTGAGACATAATCAATATACCATGTTTGATATTTTCCTCCCAACTATATCACATAATATGACTCCACGCGAAGGTCTCGCATTGTCTTGATTTTTTTTATTTAGTTATGGTCATTTGAAACTATCGTTAAATCCTAATCGAACGGCGGGCATGAAGATTCTTAGCTCGGGGCTGAGCCTCGCTAAACTTGCATTGGATCTCTGAAGAAACATCATATTGTGATCCTAATGATTTTTTAAAAAAATCATGAGCATCAGATCATGTACCTGCAGTTCATATCTGACCCACTTCCTACCGATTCGGAAGAAATTTGTCTTTTTCACTAGGGGTGGATCAAAAGGTTTTAAAATCCCCATTTGGGACATTGTTAATGTAAGGTGGTCTAGTATTTTTTAAAAATGGGATGGTAGCATTTTTGAATTGAACATTTGGTGTTGCTTCACAAAACGTCCCAATTTTTGTGCTCCAAAAATAGAAAATGGCTTTTCCATGCGACAAAAAGGAAAACTTCCTCCTGCAACGTTATTCGCCATCCCATGATGCACATGCATGCACAATATGGGCACATTATCACAAACTATGTTGTGATTCTGGCCATAGCATTGGTCATTTGAACCGAAAGCCAAGAAACCTCGAATAAGATAGGTCATTTTGTGAAGGTTTTTTTTGAGACATAATCAATATACCAAGTTTGATATTTTTCCTCCCAACTATGTCACATAATATGACTCCACACGAAGGTCTCGCATTTTTTTATTTTGTTTGATTTAGTTATGCTCATTTGAAAACTATTGTCAAACCCTAATCGAACGACGGACATGAAGATTTTTAGCTCGAGGCTGAGCCTCGCTAAACTTGCATTGGATCTATGAAGAAATATCATATTGTGAACCTAAAAATGATTTTTGTAAAAAAACATGAGCATCAGATCATGTACCTGCAGTTCATATCTGACCCACTTGCTACCGATTTGGCAGAAATTTGTCTTTTTCACCAGAGGTGGACGGAAAGGTTTACGAATACCCGGTTGGGACATTGTCCATGTATGGTGGTCTAGCATTATTGAAAAATGGGTGGTAGCATTTTTCTATTCACCGTTTGGTGTTGCTTCATGAAACGCCCCGATTTTTGCGCTCCGAAAATAGAAAATAGTTTTTCCGTGTGACGAAAAGGAAAACTTCCTCCTGCAACACTGTTCGCCATCCCATGATGCACATGCATGCGCAATATAGGAACATTATCACAAACTATGTCGCAATTCTGGCCATAATATTGGTCATTTGAACCGAAAGGCAGGAATCCTCGAATGAGATAGGTCATTTTATGAAGGTTTTTTGAGACATAATCAATATACCAAGTTTGATATTTTTCCTCCCAACTATGTCACATAATATGACTCCGCGTGAAGGTTTCACATTGTTTCGATCATTTTTGAATTTTTATGCCTGTCTTAAACTATGGTCAAAACAGTAAGCATCAAGATTCATATTCAACATAAATATCTAATATTTGACTGTAGATAGATAGATCTTATCTTTCTGCAAATTTTGTATATTATTTCTATTTTTTTGAATTAGAATGATTTTCTATGATTTTCCTAAGAGTAATATGATAAAAGGAAAAAAATTGAAAAAAGACTTTGCCGTGTATACTGCAGAATACACATGGCAAAGGCCCTTTGCCGTGTATAATGCGGAATACACACGACAAAGGGCCGGCGAGGGCACACGGCAAAGAGGCCACCGTCTGCAGCCGTTAGCTCCTTCCCATCAAGTGGACCTATGGGGTCATGGGTCCCACCTCGTTCCCGTGATGACACCTATGCCGTGTGCCGCTGTCGACTATAATTTGCCGAGTGGGTTTTTTTTGGCCGTGTTCCTTTGTGGATCTTTGCCGTGTATACTTCTTTGTCGTGTTCCTTTTTAGAAATTTGCCGTGTTCGCGTACTTTTCCGTGTGCTCTTTAGATGGCACACGGCAAAGACAAATTTTACCGTGTTCCAATCCATGGCACACGTCATTTTTTCCCGTAGTGGTCAACACAAATCCGACAAACAAAGAAAAATTAGCGTTTAGTGAAAATGACCAAGATCGACCATTATTAGTAAGATGATGGTTCGAAATTCTCGAATAAAGAGTACAGGGTTCATATCAGATTTTGTCTTCTGTTCAATTTTTAAAACAAACTTTTTTCCACAAATCACATGATACAAGTAAGTACATTGGTTAGCCAAACCAGAGACAATTTACTCTTAATCTAACGAATCAACGCACTAGCTCTGCTTTGTCCCAAAAATGTACAGTAGAACTGCAGGAAATAAATCAATACGGTTACCAGTTAGTCTAATAATCCAACAGCTGGTATCTAACTCAAATGCAAGATGCTGCACCCGAAAATGGCGCGAACCATTGGTCGTCTCCATCTAGCTTCACAAAATCCTCCTGCAGGCCTTCCCACAGCTGGTCGCCCACTCCATCGTCAAGACCCAGCTGCTGCCATTCTCCCGGCGCCCTCTCGTCGGCTTCCGCGCTGCACGGCGACGGCGTCGTAGTCTCATTTTCTGGCATCGCGCTAGCAATAGCATGACGGTCGTCAATGCCGTTTCCGTGACCTGACAGAGGATCAGAGTCAGAGCACGGGAAGTTGAGCTTGGCACGCGGGCCGCGGAACTCGAGCGCGGCGCAGTCGTACGCCCGCGCAGCCTCCTCGGCGGTGCTGAATGTCCCGAGCCACTTGCGCACCGCGCGGCGCGGGTCGCGGATCTCCGCCGCCCACTTCCCCCACGGCCGCTGCCGCACGCCGCGGTAGACGTTCTTCTTCCTCCGCCGCTGCTTCCTCTGCGCCGCCGGTTCCACCGTCCCTTCCGCGGCCGCGAAGAAGTCGCACCCGAGGCACCCGTCGATGCCGCACAGCCCGCACGCCGCGGCGGCGACGATCTCCGGCGGCGCCGTGCTGTACCCGGAGACGACGTGCCCCAGCGCGGCGACGATGATGCCGTGCTCCCGCTCGGAGGAGATGCACCGGCCGGGGGCGAAATCGATCACCGAACCGTTGTTGGCATCCGCAGAGCCTCCTCCGCGGTCATAGCAGCGCGCGGCGCAATCTTGGTTCATAGTGGCCATGGCTATGTATGCTGGCTGCTGGGTGGCGCAATCTTGGTTCGTAGTGCGTCGAGTGGGAGTGCTTGAACTGAGCTGAGGCGGGAGGCGAGGGCGAACGGAGGCGCTTATATACGCTTCGGAAACATCGACAGTAACGCGGTGCGTATGTCGAATAGACAGAAGGGCGCCAGCAGAGAGGACATACGATGCTCGGACCGACGTCGTTGATCTTTCCACTTACGAGTATGTCCAGCCCAGCCCAGCCCAGGTGGAAAACGTGTGGATGAGGGAAAGTTGGCTTGCTTCTCGATGGGTTTTTGCTCAGTGGATTGCTGCGTGGACCAGGGCTGGCAGTGGCGGCAGCGACGCGCGCTGAGGTAGATGCTGACCTCGACATATGGGGTCAGAGAGGCCGCTGGACAGAGGAGCAATCTAGAGGGTTGACTAGTCTAAGTTCGAAAGTCAAAAGAGCATAGTTTTGCCACGTGGCTCATCGACCGTGCTCCATGTTGCCTGTCACAGTGGATGCTACAACTGCGCCATCTCCACCTGGCCGACCGAAACACGCGACCGAAACGGTCCGTTTCTGTCCGTTTGGATCGGCCCGCGGTCACTTTGGAGTCACGATCCAATCTGTCCGGCCAGCCACGTCCAGCGGCGCGACTTAAATGTCCGCGCCTGTCCATGGGCCATGTTGTCTTTTTGAAATTCAAACCGACACGATTCGCGTGTAAAATAAATTGGCAAAGTTCATAAATAATATATTACATTCAAAAATATAAAAAAAGGAAAAAATGGCCCTAGCCCTAGCGACAATCTCCCTCCCCCCCCCCGCCGCTGCCGCCGCCCCATCCATCTATGGATCGAGGTCGATATACTCCGACGGCGTCCAGAGGTGTGGCGGCGGCAGACCCGGAGCTGGCGCCGACGCGGGTGCGGGAGGTGCCGGGTGGTCGATGACCTGGCCTGGCCACGCTGGCACGCATCCATTTCCGCCGGCACGGGCGGAGCGTACCACCCCGGCGCGGGTAGGGCAGACCACTCCGACGCGGGCGGAGCAGCCCACCCCCGCAGCGGTTGTGGTGGGGGCGGTGGTGATGGCAGCGACTGCCCGACGTTGACCTGTGCCACCAGGCCGGTGAGCTGGATGGCCTCCTGGTAGCCGTCCCACATCCGGTCCTCCTCCCTCGCGCTAGCCGCGATGGCCTGCTCGAGAAAGGTCTCCTCATCGTAGCCCCACGCCAGGACCTCCTGGTACCTCGGCGGCAGGTGCGCGGCAGCGGATGCGGAGGATGCCCCTCCTCCTCCTCCTCCTTGACGATGATGTCGACGGCGTCATCGTCGCTACCGAGGTCGGCATCAGAGTGGTTGACGGCGCCGTCGGAGGCAGCCTCGATGGCGGGGAGGTCGCGGGGGCCCCAGGTCGAACTCGCCGTGGTAGGTACTGAGGCAGCATGTTGTGTGCTCCTAGTCCAGGAACTCCTTCTAGAATGCTGGGTTGTGGTACGCGCGGTCGTACCAGAAGGCCGCCGGGAGCTTGCGGATGCGGCGGGCCATCTCTGCCTCCAGCGCCTTGTCGTCCTTCGGGACGGGCGGCACCGGCACCCGCTCCTAGTTGAGGTGCCAACCCGTGGGGAGGGATACATCGTGGTGGGCGATGCCTCTCCCCTCCCTCCACCGCCGCTCGCACTCCGCCACGCGTAAGTAGCGGCGGTCGCGAGCTGGCTCCGCATCCTCCTGGTGTGCGGCTCGGATGCCGACGAAGTCCTGCGCCCGTGGCGGCGGTGGAAGGACCCCTCGAAGGAAGGACGACATGCCACTCCCCTGACGGCGCCGGCCGCTCGAGCTGAGTTCGATAAACCTTGGGTGATCCACTTAAGGGAAACTTGCTTCTTTCTACAAACCTCTGCACTTGGAGGCCCAACACTGTCTACAAGAATAGAAGCGTACGTAGACATCAAGCTATTTTCTGTCGCTGTTGCCGGGGAGGTAAGGTAAAAGGTACTCACATCCTCTGGCTACTAAGCTATCTTCTAGTACTGTTGCTGGTGTGTGAGTGCTCGAAGTTATTTCCTTTAGATTCTACAATTATATCTTTTTGTTTCTTGTTTTTATTTTCACTGGTTAGGCTTAATGAAAAACAACAACAAAATTACAGAGCTTTATAGTATTTATCTTGAGTTAGGACATGAAGTGTTTGAAGAGAAAATTAAAAAACCTATGAAACTTTATTTGCATGTTAATAACAATGTTATTAGTATGAATTCTTTGAACACCATTATTGCTAATGCTATGGAAAAGTCTAAGCTTGGGGAAGCTGGTCTTGATGAGCATGATAATTTTTAGTCCTCCAAGCACGGAGGAGAAAATTTACTTTGATGATGCTATACCTCCGATATATGATGATTACAATGATGAGTATGATATTTTCAGTCCACCTACTATTAAGGAGAAAATTAATTATGATTATAATATGCCTCCTATATTTGATTATTATGGTGATAAGAATAATAATGATAGCTATCTTTTTTGAATTTTCTCCCACTATAATTAATAAGAATAACTATGTTTATGTGGAGAGTATTAATTCTTTTATGCATGTGGTTCATGATAATAATGTTTTATGTGATAGTTATATTGTTAATTTTATTCATGATGCTACTGAAAGTTATTATGAGAGAGAGAAACATGGTTTTATGTATCTCAACAATATTAAGTTTTTCCTCTTTATGTTGATTTTTTTAAGTTGCACTTGTTTTGCTTTCCTATGCTTGTTGCTTTGTGCTTTCATGACTTGTTTCTTTACAAGATTATTTTTCATAGGAAGTGGATTAGACTTAAATTTGTTCCATATTTTCTTCTTGATGCTCTCTTTTATTTAAATTCATATTTCTTATGTGAGCATCAACAAAATTGTCATACCTATCTTAATGGCTATAAAGAAAGAGCTTTTGGGAGACAACCCATTATATTTTTACTTTCAGTTTATTTTTGTTTTGTTGAGTCTTAGAAGTTATTGCATCAGTAATAACCTATCCTTATCCTTTTTGTGTGGTTTTTGTACCAAGAATAACCTCTAATGAGATAGAAGTAAGACTTGGGAAAGTTGCTATCCCGAAACAGATTTTTGTGCTTCACTATAAAAAATCTTGAAATATCCCTGTATGTCGGATTGAGCTGTAATTTTTTGTGATTATGCCCCATGTTATTATCTAACTTTAGTTAGTTCAGCACTTTTCGATTTGAGCAACAGAAGATTTTCGAAAAAATCGGTCTTTACCCGCTGGTCTGTTTTGACAGATTTCTGCCATTATTTGCATTTGCCTCTTAATCGGTTTATTTTTAAGTTCTCTTGGATCACTTGAGATTTTAAAAGAAATTGATATAGTAGATTATTTTTTAATGGATGATTTGATTGAGTTGAAACTAAACCCAAAGGATTATTATTTTGAATACACTAATGTTGCTAATGAAGATTGTGTGAAGTTTTGTATGAAGGAAGTTTTCAAGTGTAGGGAGAGAATGATGTGATGAGATGAAGTATGGATAAAAGCTCAAGCTTGGGGATGCCACTCGTGCCACCCCAAGAAATATTCAAGTACAAGCGTCAAAGCTTGGGGATGCCCAAGGCATCCCCTTCTTCATCAATAATCTCAGGTCTTCTTTCAAGACACTTTATTTTTATTACCTTATGCACTATGTGTTGTTCTTGGAACGTCTTTGTTTTTAGTTTTCTTTTGCTTTATTTGATGCAATAAGTTGGTTGGATCCGAACACACTTCTTTTAGAGAGAGACACATCCCGTTATTCATTGCCTAGAACACTCTAGTTTTCACTCTTATTGTTCTGTGAGTGTTCTCCTTTCCTAGCACCGCGTTTAGCTTTAGTTTTCTTATTCTTTTGGCTAAGAACTTTTTAGTTCTTCTTTTTAGATGGGTGATACATGCTCTCTGGTCTTTATTGATTATTATCTTTGAGAGTTATTTCAAATAAGTCGATTGGTGTTGGAAAAGAGTAGGAAGTTTCATGCTTATAGTGATACAAAAGGAAGCTTGTTTTGACTGTGACTTAGACTTTATCATGTCATCCTAGATGTTCCTTTGACCATATGCTTAGTTATTATTGTTGTAGCATGAATTGTTTCAAACAATTGAGATTGCTTAATGTGCCTTGAAGGAATCATGCATTGTTTTAGCATACAAAAGCATAATATTGTGGTATTCTCCTTTGATGCTTTATTTGGGTTGACTTGGCACATGCTTACACCATGTTAAGACTATGAACCAGTCACCATAGCCTCTATGATCATTTAGTTTTTGACTTGCAATATCACTTTATGCTTTAATTAATAATGTTGTGTCGCTTTGCATGATTATGGCTATTATTGCTCTCTTAGTTGGTCGCTCCTAGTCTTTTGCTAGCCTCCACCTTTACTAAGTATGAGTTCTACTCATGCATCCAACTCCCAAGAATCCAAGTTATTCCGAAGAGTCCACCATAAATTCCTATGCATGGCGTGTTACACCATTCCAAGTATATTCATGTTTTTATCTACCTTCAGAATTAAACTTTTGTTATGTGAAAATTAGTGAATAAAGCTCTCACAAACTTGATGGCACACTTTATTTTCCTACACTTAATAAACTTGAACCATTGTGTCCATCTATGTTGCTTATATGCTTGCACTTTATAAGTTGTAAATTAGCAGAACCATGATACCATGGGGAACACTTTCAACATTGCACTTATTATTTAGTTGATATCATGTTTTTTTGTTTATGGATCCCGTCAGTGTGAAATAAAAGGGGAGCTTGTATGTGTGTTAGAGAAACGCCTGGGTGGCTAGCCTAAGCCATGCCTAATCATGGTGGAAACTTTCAGCATAACCATAATGAGTACTCTGTGAAGCATCCTCAATAAAAACCTATGCAAATAGCAAATAAAAGATCGCTGAGATACTCGTTGTCTGTTGCCTTATTATTTTGATATGGGAAAACTCATGTGTCATGGGGCAAGCGGTACCCCGTTGGCGGTTCTCCATGATACACATGTACCTACAATGACAAGAACTTACTTGTGACTAAAGTTGAGTAGCATGAGGTTCGGTACTCGTAAGCAATGGGCATGCGATTTTCAACTTATAACTTGTCAAGCATATCCTCATATTTGTGTCACTTTAACCTTAATCACCTCAAGATGCTTATGATAGGGGCAACGAGAGCTCAAAGCTAATAAGTACTATAATTTTTGGAAGCTCTTGATGAAACTTGAAATCCCTGCTTCCTTCTGTGAAGGGCTTTATTTTAACTTTTATGTTGAGTCTCCATCTTCTATCTTTATGCACCAATTGAGAGAGCATAGTGGCCATTCTTAGTTTAATGTGCATTGTCCCAAAACTTGTTGGTTGATTCATAACTTTGATATTGCTTGTTCTTAAATTATTTGTGTCTAGTCACCCTTATGAACTTTGAAGGTGTCCTATGCATTTATGTTTTGCTATACCATGAGGGACAAGCTGAATACCACTCTTATTATGTTTTCTATATGTGAAACAAACAAATGTCTTTCAATGCATTGTTATTCATGATCTTTTGTTTGTACCTTTTTATGTTGCAACTTAGTTGCTTCGTCTTATGTTAGAACTCTATCTTTCATGCTTATGTTTAGAGTACTTTGATCCCAGCTATCAATGCTTTACAAATACCATGAACAAAATTGTGATGGTGCATGTCACCTAAAAAATTATTCTTTTTTATCACTTACCTACTCGAGGACGAGAATGAGTTAAGCTTGGGGATGCTTGATACATCATAAATATATCTATAAATTTTGATGCTCCATGCTTGTTTTATATCAACTTTCTTATGTTTTGTTTATACTTTGAGGTATTTTTATACATTTTCTGGAACTACCCTATTGACAAGATGGCACAGTGCCAGTTGCTTGTTTTCTGCTGTTTTTGGTTTCAGAAAAGCTAGAAAATAAATATTCTCGGAATTGGACGAAACAAAAGCCAAAGTTTCTATTTTTTCAGAAGACAAAGGAGGCTAGAAGGAGGAGTGGAGATGGGCCACAGGGGCCCACACCACCCCCTGGTGTGGGTCCCCCTAGCTGTGCCACCAGGTGGTGTGGCCACCCTAGCCCACCTCTAGCATTGCATCTTCGCCTATATAGCCCTCGGGACGAAAACCCTAGATACAGATCAGAATTCCACAAAAAGTTCCGCAGCGCTGCCGCCACCGAAGAGGATATTCGGGGGACATAAGTGTCTGTTCCAGCACCCTGCCGGGACGGGGAAGTGCCCCTGGAGCCATCTCCATCGACTCCACCACCATCTCCATCGTCGTTGCTGACTCCCATGATGAGGAGGGAGTAGTTCTCTCTCGAGGCTAAGGGCTCTACCAGTAGCTATGTGTTCATCTCTCTCTCTATGCGTGATCTTATTGAGATCATGAGCTTTGTAATCTATAGATCTATTCTGCTACTCAAGTGCTTTAATTAATCTCTGCTTATCCCCACATGTGTGAAGTTGACAGTGTGCACACCGTGTGGCACTTAGGCTAAGGTTACAAAAATACTTATCATGAGTATAATTTGAGTTGGATGTCTCTATGAGATTGTGGTGTTTGTTGGAACCATCTAGCGCTCAAGGTGATAGTGAGGGGTTATCTAGATGGGTAATGCGAACTTTAAGGTGTGCTATTATAGACCTACATCGTCCAACCGGAGAGTAGTTCAGGGTAACATAATGAAGTGAAGATATTTATATGAGAGTGTCCACTAGTGAAAGTATGATCCCTAGGCCTTGTTTCTAAGCATTGAAACACCGTTTGCAACTAGATACGTTACATGTTTGCTTGCTTCCATCGTTTTGCCTTTAGTCTTTTCCACGCGCCATCAAAGCTATTTTCTGGCGCCGTTACCACTTATAATTATCCATACCACTTGTATTTCACTATCTCTTTGCCGAACTAGTGCACCTATACACCTGACAAGTGTATTGGGTGTGTTGGGGACACAAGAGACTTCTTGTATCTTGATTACAGGGTTGCTTGGGAGGGATACCTTTGACCACTTCCTCCCCGAGTTTGATAAACCTTGGGTGATCCACTTAAGGGAAACTTGATGTTGTTCTACAAACCTCTGCACTTGGAGGCCCAACACTGTCTACAAGAATAGAAGCACGCGTAGACATCAGGGGGCAGCTTAAGTAGCCCCGACCCATTGATACATTGCAAATGTATCTATAATTTTTGATGTTCCATGCTTGGTTTTATTCACTTTATTGTGTTTTGTCCACACTTTGGAGTACTTTTCATATGATTTCTTGGACTAACCTATTAACAAGAGCCACAGTGCCAGCTGCCTGTTTTCTGCTGTTTTTGGTTCCAGGAAAGTCAGAAAATGAATATTCTCGGAATTGGACGGGACAAAAGCCAAAGTGCCTATTTTTCCAGAAGTCATCATATGCCAGAATACGAGATGGAGAAGGGCTGGGGGCCAGCCACACCACCTGGCCCCGCATCCAGGCCTAGCCCGCGCTAGGGGGTGGTCTGGTCAACCCCAACACCCCCTCGGCCTCTCCTTCCGCCTATAAGATGCCCTCAGGATGAAAACCCTAAGGACCCGATCAAAAATCCACGAAAGAGTCTGTAGCCACCGTCATCTGCATCCCTAGATCGGGAGGGATCTGAAGCTCTTCCCGGCACCCTGCCGGAGAGGGGAATTCACCCTGGAGGCCTTCTTCATCACCATGCAAGCCTCCGGTGTGATGCGTGAGTAGTTCATCCTTGGACTACGGATCCATGTAGTAGCTAGATGGCTGGTTCTCCTCCTTTGTGCCTTCATGTCTAGATCTTGTGAGCTCCGTTCATGATCAAGATCATCTATTTGTAATTCTGCATGTTGTGTTTGCGGGGATCCGATGGATATTGAGATGCTATTTCAGATTGATTATTGATTCTATCATATCTTTGTTATTTGTGATCTTGCATGCTTTCCGTTGTTAGTAGCTATCTTGGCCAAGTAGATGCTAGCAACTCCAAGAGTTAGTATTTATGCTCGATAGTGGGTTCATGCCTCTGGTAATCTGGGGAAGTGACAGAAATCTCTAAGGTACTAGATGTGTTGTTGCTACTAGGGAGAAAACAACAATCCTTTGTTCATAGAACAATCATATTGTTTACATTACACGCAATTTGTAAAGCAATAATCTGTTGCTTGCAACTTAATACTAGAGGGGGTTCGGATGATAACCTGAAAGTGGAGTATTAGTCATAGAGGCAGTTGGATGGCGGTCTATGTATAATGTTGTAATGCCCAATCAAGTTCCAAAGGAGTCAAGATGATTAGTATATGCATGTATTGCTTTCTCGATGTTTGTAAATTGCCCCGCTGTAATTTGTTCACCCAGCATGTTATCTATCTTAAGGAGAGCCACCTCTAGTGAACTATGGATCCCGGTCCTTTCTTTTACATACAATATACAAACTATTTACTGCTTTGTGTTTACTTTCTACAAACTATTACTTCCTTCCATTCGATACGTTTAATCCTTTGTTTTCAGCAAAACCGGTGAGATTGACAACCTCATCGCAAGTTGGGGACAGAGTTCTGTGGTTGTGTTGTGCAGGTCTCCATGTTGCTATTAGCACCGGTAGTGCGCCCTGCCAAGGCTCAGCTAGCAACACCTTTGGGGTGTTTCCTTGCTCCTACTGGTTCGATTAAACCTTGGTTTCATAATTGAGGGAAACTTGCTGCTGTGCTCATCATACCTTCCTCTTGGGGTTCCCCAATGAGCTCTACATCAACACTGAGCCATCACCCATGGGAGCGTGCGCAGGTTCTCGTGCCTTCGCCATCAATGCCGACGCGGGAACTCAAGCGACGCCTCGTCCTATCGTCATTGACAGCGAAGGCTGCCGCGGTTGCGTCTGACTCGGTGCCACCGTTCAGTCTGCCGCCCGTGCCTCTGAATCGCTATCGCGGTTGCATCTGAATTGGTGCCACGGTTGCCTCTGAATCGCTATGGATGCTGGCGGGTAAGCCAGTAGCATGCGCGGGGGAGGACACGCCCGTGACCCGGCCGTGTCCGGGCCGATGCAACGGTCATGCAAATTAGGCGCATCGATGGGTCGAGCTGGACACGTCAAGCCAGATCGATCGTGCCGCTAGGTGACCGCGCATGCCCCGCACGTTCGGACGCGCCCAGGTGGGTTGGGTTGGGCCAGTGGAGATGCCCTAAGCCAAAAGAGTCTCATCGTTGCTTAATTATATTAGCACGTGTCTAGAGGGCGCCCGGGCACCAGATCGTCAAGTACGACGCCTTTCCTCTTTAGGAAAGTTCTCCTATCCGTGTTGACCACCCACGTGCATTGGTTCCTGCGTGGGGTGCGCCCGTTCGTTTAACCTGGGGCCTCCCAGGTGCGACCGACCACGTGATCCCGCCCCCTCCCCGTGCTAGCCTATCCTTAAAGACGTCCTCCTGTCCTCTTTCTAACCCTACAGCCCCCGATCTCTCCACCCTAGTTCATCTTATTCCTCGAGCTCGTCCTGCCATGGCTGCCTCTACTGGTTCCATGAACCCACCAAATCATGCAAGCCTATCGATTCTCAACCATACAAACATGTTCCATGCAGAGAGCAACTCGAGGGACGTACCTGCGTCTAGAGTCGCTCTGTTAGATTCAACACATGTGCTCTCCATCTGTTTGCTATTTCTTGAGCTCAACTTTGTACCAAACAGAAGCAACTTGGCAGTGTTTCTTAGTAACTTCCCCCAGCTCCTATACAACTAAGGACTTTGCCATGTCCTTTTTCTCTATCCTTGCAACTCAGAGGAAAGTTGCAATTTTCATGTTTTTTGTAGCAACTTCCCGCGGTTGGTAGGCAAATTTCCTCTGTTTTCTACCAACTTCTTTCATATCCCAGGCAACTTCTTTTTTTAGAGATTGCAACTATGATGAAAAAAGTTCCAACTTTCATGGTTTTCGTAGCAACTCCTCGCAGGTGGTAGGCAAATCTCGTCTGATTCCTAACAACTTCTATCATATCCCAGGCAACTTCTTTACCAGACACATGCTCCTTTTTCAGAGTTGCCTACCAACTACCCCTATACAATCCCTATGTAAACTAGTTCCTGAGTCAAGATTATGCTCATTGATATACTATGGGCAATTTTCACAAGAGTTTATATCTAAAACAGGAAAAAACAAAAAACCCTGCATGTAGGATCCCCATGCAAACTACTTTGACTAAGTCAAAATATGCTCCCTTTATGTATCCACGGAGTTAGCCAGGGTTCCTTCCTCGAGTCTTGTCATGATCGCGCACTCGACGAAAGAGCTTTATAGGCGGCATTGCCCTTCTTCACTCACGCGATATTGCTGGATCAGGCTTTTGCGCAACTTGCACTTGATTCATCCAAAAAAACCTTGATTAGATAGTCAATATCCAGAACAAATGGGTTGGCAACTTAACACAACAGTAATTAACTTCACAGAATCATCACGTGAATAGTAGGCAACTAACTGACATAAGTACGCAACTTCGTAATATTTGTAGGCAATTTACTTACATAAGTAGGCAACTTAGTTCACACAATCGTCATGCAACTTTGTATCATCGTAATGCAACTTCATAACAGTAATTACTTACACCAATCACAGAAAACTAGAATAGAGTTTGCAACATACTAATGCTGATACTAATTACAACACATGTCACATATCGCTTCAACATTTTTTTTGCCTTCAATTGTGCAGCTGGCCATCACTTCCTCCCCCTTTTTTAGCAAGAAGAAGCTCCTGTACAGTACCTACATGTCATAACACAGTAATAAACATGTGAAAATTTGTGAGGATAACATCAGAAGTACTTTGTGTTCTACGTAGCAAACAATGCATGTGAAGTTGTTTTTTCCTGATTGCTTTTTCTTTTTGATTCATTGTTGTGCAGTAAATGGGTATCCTTGACCTCAATGAGGTGCCATTTGACCTTAATGAGGAGGCTGGTATACTACCGCCTAATTACTTCACGGATCTTATGAAAGAGGCTATTGACGAGACTCTAGAGTTGCATGCTGCCACCGACACCCCTGTTCTTGATGTACATATAGTAGCAACTGACACTGAAACAGGTGGGTTTGTTGCTGGTACAGACACAATTTCGCTTGCCTAAGATGATGCAAATGATAACGAGGCTTTGATGACCCACAAGTATAGGGGGTGTATCGCAGTATTTTCGATAAGTAAGAGTGTCGAACCCAACGAGGAGCAGAATGTGCTGGCTAGTGGTACGGGTCAGGAATTCTCTACAAATACTTAGCAAACGGATTTTTAGGGTTTTTTGATAAAGCAAGTAAACAAAGTACGAGTAAACAGAAGACAATAGGAATAAATGCAGCAAGTGGCCCAATCCTTTATGCAGCAAAGGACAAGCCGGTTGTATTACTTAAGATGAACAAACGTTCTCGAGGACACATGGGAAGACTGTCAAGTGCTTTCGCTTCATATAGTTGATTAATCTTCTTTAGCTTGCTAAGTGTTGTGTGGGTGAACCTGTGCTAATGTACCGACCTTCCTAGGACTAATACATACTTGTGATTATACCCCTTGCAAACATCCCTAAGTACAAGAAAGTAATTAAGGTAGAAACCTAACCACAACTTTAAACTCTAAGACCCTTATGTCCCTTGTGCAATAGTTTCCTAACGGGGGTTCAGGTTTCTGTCACTCAGGCAACCCCTACGATTAGTAGCCAAATACACAATGCATTCCCCTAGGCCCATATAGGTGATGTGTCATGTAGTCGACGTTCACATGACACCACTAGAAGAAGTACACCACAACTTAAATAACAAACTATTGAATCTTTCTCAACACAACTCCACTACTAACAACATGACTTCTCCCATGTCCTCAAGAACAAACGAACTACTCACAAGACATCATATGGATCATGATCAGAGATGGAATAATGATGTATAACAATCTGAACATAAACATTAATTCAAAGGTTCACTCAATAGCATCAACTACAAATAGTAATCAACACCGGGAAAGTTTCCCCTATGAACTATGCAAGATTCAACGCAATTGTTACAGCAATATGGAGATGGTGATGAGGGTGCTCATGGTGATGATGGTGGTGATGATGATGATGATGATCCCGATGAAGTCCAGCTTGATGGTGGTCTTGATGGCGACGGTCTCCCCTCTCCAGGAAGGAATTCCCCCGGCAGAAATCTGTCTGCCGGAGAGATCTTTCTCTCTCGGTGTTTTCCGCCTCGCAGAGGCGGCGGAATCTTTCTGTGGTTGCTCCCCGAGTCTTAGGGTTTCGGGAGGATAATATACGCTAGAGGGGAGAGCCTGGAGTGGGCCAGGGCGGCCACACCACCTGCTGGCGCGGCCTAGGGCTGCCCGCGCCAGGGGGTGGTGTGGCCCCATGGCCCATCTCCACCCTTCCTTCTTCTTACGGAAAATAGGATTTTCCGTATATTTTCCCGAATTTTCTGATCTTCGCGAATTTTGCCTCCAAATAGCACCTTTTCCATCAGAATCCTGACTGCAGCAGTCCATGCTCCAAAAGTCATCAACCATGCAAAAACAGATGAAATAACATAAGTATCACCTCTCAATACGAAATATATCAATGAATAACAGTGAATTATGACATAGAATAGTGATGCAAAATGGACGTATCAGGCTTCATCTCAGCCAATGGATCCACATGTTGGAATGCATTATGACACGCTGCAGGGTGCTAAGGAACACTAGAACGCATACGCTACTAGGACTAGATTTTCAATCAAGGTCAATAGGAACAGAAGGTCAACACACACCAAGGAGATTGACAAGTAGCAATTTGTGTGCAACAAATTTAGGAAACCTAGGAAGGATGATGGCGACGGTGACAAACCAGATGTAGTTGGGCCAGTACCAGACTCAGGTTCCTCGGATGAGGAGGACCGACAGAATGCAGAACTTACATTTGTTGTTGCTAGAATTGCTAAGCAAAAAGGGCAACAAAAGAATCCAAAGAAATGGAGAAGGGAGACAATAATACCAACAAATTTCAAGGCACAGATGGTGGTGAAGCTAAAGGATGTGAGATGGGAGGTTATTGCTTTTTCAGCTGAACATAATCATCCTCTAATCCACGAGCCATCACTGAACAAGTATCTCAGGTCACACCAAGGTATACCAACAGAGGAAAATGATTTCTTGAAGAATTTACACCGCACCAACTTGACAGCTAGTATGTTACTAAATAACCATCTAAGCCCTATGTTTTATAGCTTTTATAGTTGTATGAACAATAATAATCCTCTTTTTCTCCCCAAAGAATCTACCCGTTGGTACTTTTTGTGTTGCTAGTTTGAGTCCACATAGTTGTTGGAAGAGCATATGAAGTTGCTATTAGTGTATGATTAGTTACCAGGGTAATAGTGTTTATGTTTTGAAGGAAAAGGTTATTATAGAAGTTGCCAGAAACCACATTTTAGTTGCCAGGTAGTGCATAACTAGTTGCCTATCAGTGTATGACTAGTTGGCAGTTAGAAATTCTGGCATTTCCAAGTAAAACAGAAAGTTGTCATAACCTGTTGTATAGTTGTTAGGAAGTACCATTAAACTTGACATGAATTAGTATATTAGTTGCTAGAAGCTACTGTAAGAGTATATGAAGTTGATATTAGTGTATGATTAGTTACCAGGGTAAAAGTATTTATGTTTTGAAGGAAAATGTTATTAAAGAAGTTGCTAGAAACCACATTTCAGTTGCCAGGTAGTGTATAACTAGTTGCCTGTCAGTGTATGACTAGTTACCAGTTAGAACTTCTAGCATTTCCAAGTAAAACAGAAAGTTGTCAGAACCTGTTGTATAGTTGCTAGGAAGTACCATTAAACTTGACAGGAATTAGTATGTTAGTTGATATAAGCTACTGTAAAAACAAGGATTCCTCACTCGGTTGCTTGCTAATTTTTTTTGTTACAGGGAGAATGATGGATATAATGTCAGAGTTCTATGGTACAGAGTTGCTAGTCCCGAACACTGCCAAAGGTATCACCAACTAATGTGCAACTTTGACTACAGAGGAAACAAAAGATGGCAACATGACCGATGTGATCAACCATTTTGTAGAGCAAAACGAGAAGGATTCTCACTTTTACTTCAGAATAGAATGTGATGAGGAGGACAGGGTGAAAAACATTTTCTGGGTTGATGGTCCTGCTAGGAGAGCGTATATTGAGGCTTACCATGACTACGTATCCTTTGACATCACGTACTTAACAAATAAGTACAATATGCGCTTTGGACCGTTCATTTGGATTAACAAGCATGGGCAATCTATCATGTTGGGCTACGGGTTTGTGAGGCAAGAGTTGGCAACCAGTTTTGATTAGTTGTTTGAGAGTTTTCTTATCGCGATGGATGGTCGAGCACCGGACAATATCATCACTGACCAATACATTGATATGAAGCAGTCTATTGATAGGATGTTCCTAGCAACTATTCACCGATTTTGCCGCTGACAAATCATGCAAAAAGCGTAGACAAAATGTGGTACTATTCTAGGCAGAAACCCTGGTCTAGCAGAAGATTTCAACGCCTGCATAGACTTCACCTTTTCACAAGAGGAGTTTGAGGAAAAATGCGCTCTGATTTTAGGCAAGTGGCCTGCTGCTGCTGGGCACTCACACTTCAGGGAACTATATGCCATTAGGGACAAGTGGGTGCATTGCTACTTCCTGCATTGTTTTTCCCTTTCCTCCAATCCATGCAGTACAGTGAGGGGTTTAATGATGTGCTGAAACACTATGTGAACTCACACATATCACTGTTAAACTTTGTGAAACAGTATGAAAAGATCCAGGTGCATGTGCTGGCGAAGGAGGGAGGCATTCCTTGAGGTCCAGACATGGTCGCCATATCCCATTGAGGAATAGGCATACAATGTGTACTACTGAGACATATATTTGAAGTTTCGGCATGAGTTTGAGCTTATTGGTCGTTACAATGTTCACTTTGGTGGTTTGTTCTACAGGCTTGAGCCAAATAGGACATGTTGTGCGAAGTATGGGTCGAGGACCTACATGGTTACAACGAACAAGGATGAAGGCATCTACTCATGCAAGTGTTCAAAGTTTGACAGGGATGGCATGCTTTGTTGCCACATATTGAAGGTTTTCACCCACCTTGGTGTTGATGAGATACCCGAGAGGTACATCCTAAAAAGGTGGATGCCAGAAGCAGTCTCTGGTGGAGAGTGATGGCTCGTTGTTGATGTAGAGCTCGTTGGGAACCCCAAGAGGAAGGTATGATGAGCACAACAACAAGTTTCCCTCAGTTATGAAACCAAGGTTTAATCGAACCAGTAGGAGCAAGGAAACACCCCAAAGGTGTTGCTAATGAGCCTTGGCGTATGCACTACGGTGCTAGTAGCAATGTGGAGACCTGCACAACACAACCACAGAACACTGTCCCCAACTTGTGATGAGGTTGTCAATCTCACCGTGTTTTGCTAAAAGCAAAGGATTAAACATATCGAATGGAAAGAAGTAATAGTTTGCAGAAAGTAAACACAAAGCAGTAAACAGTTTGTAGATTGTATGTAAAAGAAAGGACCGGGATCCATAGTTCACTAGAGGTGGCTCTCCTTAAGATAGATAACATGCTGGGTGAACAAATTACAGCGGGGCAATTGACAAACATCAAGAAAGCAATACATGCATATACTAATCATCTTGACTCCTTTGAGATTGGATTGGGCATTACAACATTATACATAGACCGCCAGCCAACTGCATTTATGACTAATAATCCACCTTCAGGTTATCATCCGAGCCCCCTCCAGTATTAAGTTGCAAGCAACAGATTATTGCTTTACGAATTGCGTGTGAAGTAAACAATATGATTGTTCTATGAACAAAGGATTGTTGTTTTCTCCCTAGTAGCAACAGCACATCTAGTACCTTAGAGATTTATGTCACTTCCCAGTTACGAGGCATGAACCCACTATCGAGCATAAATACTAACTCTTGGAGTTGCTAGCATCTATTTGGCCAAGATAGCTACTAACAACGGAAAGCATGCAAGATCACAAATAACAAAGACATGATAGAATCAATAATCAATCTGAAATAGCATCTCAATATCCATCGGATCCCCGCAAACACAACATGCAGAATTACAAAAAGATAATCTTGATCATGAACGGAGCTCACAAGATCTAGAAATGAAAGCACAAAGGAGGAGAACCAGCCATCTAGCTACTACATGAATCCGTAGTCCAAGGATGAACTACTCACGCAACACACCGGAGGCTTGCATGGTGATGAAGAAGGCCTCTAGGGTGAATTCCCCTCTTCGGAGGGTGCTGGGAAGAGCTTCAGATCCCTCCCGATCTAAGGATGGAGATGACGGCGGCTACAGACTCTTTCGTGGATTTTTGATCAGGTACTTAGGGTTTTCATCCCGAGGGCATCTTATAGGCAGAAGGAGAGGCCGAGGGGTGCTGGGTCGACTGACCACCCCTGGCGCTGCAGCTGGCCATGCCAGGTTGTGTGGCCGACCCCCAGCCCTTCTCCGTATCGTATTCTGGCATCTGATGACTTCCGGAAAAATAGGCACTTTGGCTTTTGTCCCGTCCAATTCCAAGAATATTCATTTTCTGACCTTCCTGGAACCAAAAACAGCAGAAAACAGGCAGCTGGCACTGTGGTTCTTGTTAATACGTTAGTCCAAGAAATCATATGACAAGTACTCCAAAGTGTGGACAAAACACAAGAAATTGGATAAAACCAAGCATGGAACATCAAAAATCATAGATACATTTGCAATGTATCAACATCCCCAAGCTTAACTCCTGCTCGTCCTCGAGTAGGTAAGTGATAAAAAGAAAGAATAATTTTTTAGGTGACATGCACCATCAAGGACTTGATCAAAGAAACTATGATGCAACATGAAAAGGCACAAACAAAAGATTCATGAATAACAATGCTTTGCAAGACGTTTGTTTATTTCACATAAAGAAAACATAGCATAATAGTATTCAGCTTGTCCCTTATAGAGTAGCAAATATAAATGCATAGGACACCTTCAAAGTTCATAAGAGTGACTAGATACAAATATTTTAAAACAAGGAATATCAAGTTATACATCAATCAACTAGTCTTGGCACAATGCACATAGAACTAAGAATGGCCACTATGCTCTCAAAGTAGGTGCATAAAGGTAGAAGGTGGAGACTCAATATAATGGTGGAAGAAAGGCCTTCATAAAAGGAAGTAGGGATTCAAATCTCATAAAAATCTTCCAAAAATTATGGTACTTATAGCTTTCAGCTCTCATTGCCCCTATCATAAGCATCTTGAAGTGATTAAGGTTAAAGTGAACAAACTATGGTGTACATGCTTGACGAAGTATAAGTTAGAAAGCTCATGTACCTTGTATACGAGGGCCGCTCCTCATGCTACTCAAGTTTAGTCACCGGTAAGTTCTTGTCATCGTAAGTACATGTGTATCATAGAGAACCGCCAACAGGGTACCCCTTGCCCGATGATACGGAAGAATCCCCATATCAAAATGACAAGGCAAGCAGACAACGAGCATCTCAGTAATCATCTTATTTACCATGGGAATATGGTGCTTTTTTCTCTCTTTCCTCTTTTCATAATCTTTTTTTTCTTTTTCTCTTTTTTTCTCAATATAGGACTCTTTTTTATAAGAAGAATGATTCATAGACAGCTCATTATGGTTACGCTGCAGGTTTCCACCATGTCGGCATGGATTAGACCAGCGGCCCAGGCGTTTCTCTAACACATATACATAACTCCATGGACTTACAAGCTCCCCTTTCATTTCACACTGACGACATCCATATACAAAAGAGCATGATATCAACTAGGTACAAAGTACCAAGTGCAATGTTGAAAGCGTTCCCCATGAAAGCATGGTTCTGCTAATTCCCAACAAATAAGTGCAAGCATATACAACATAGACGACACAATGGTTCAAGTTTATTAAGGGCAAGAAAAGTAAAGTGTGCCATCAAGTTCGTGAGAGCTTTAATCACTAGTTTTCTCATAACAAGTTTAATTCGGAAGGTAAACAAAAACATGAATATACTTGGAATAGCATAAGCTAGTAGGTAGGTATGGTGGACTCTTTGGAATAACTTGGTTTAGGGAGTTGGATGCATGAGTGGAACTCATACTTGGTTGTGGAGGCTTGCAAAAGACTGGGAGCGACAAACTAAGAGAGCAATAATGGCCATAATCATGCAGAGCGACAAAACATCATTGATCAAAGCATAAAGTGATACTACAAGTTGAAAACTAAAGGATAATAAAGGCTTATGGTGACTTGAGATAGTCATAACATGGTGTGAGCATGCGCCAAGTCAACCCAAATAAAGCATCAAAGGAGAATACCACTATACTATGCTTTAATATGCTAAAACAACACATGATTCATCCAAGGCACATTAAGCAATCTCAATTGTTTATAACAAGTCATGCTATAACAAATAATACTAAGCATAAAGCCAAAACAATATCAAGCATGGCATGACAGAGCATAGGCCACAGTAAAAAACGAGCTCTTTTTACCACATAAGCATGAACTTTCCTACTCTTTTCCAAACCAAACCAAACTATTTGAAAACCAATGTATGAAAGAGGGGGTACAACCAAGCAAACAAAGCAAACGAAAAACCAAAATGAAAACGAAAAAGATGACGCTCCAAGAATAACATAACTTTGCATGAAACAATAAAAATGAAGCGTTTGGAAGAAACCTGGGGTCTTTATTGATGAAGAAGGGGATGCCTTGGGCATACCCAAGCTTTGACGCTTGTACTTCTTGGATATTTCTTGGGGTGACACGTGTGGCATCCCCAAGCTTGAGCTTTAGTCCATCCTTCATCTCACTACTCATTCCTTCCATACACCTGAAATTTTTCTTCATACAAAACTTCACACAATCGTTATTAGCAACATTAGTGCACTCAAGATAAATAAGTATTAAGGTTCAGTTCTAACACAAAATAAACTTCCATTAGAACACTAGCTACTGTAGCACTTCCCTCAAAAAGCTCAAATCCCCAAAATAACTCAAAAAGGAATCAACAAGAAGCAAATGCAAAAAATGACAGAAATCTGTCAAAACAGACCAGCAGGTAAAGACGAATTTTTTCGAAGACCTTATGTTGCTCAAATAAAAACGTGTTGAACTAACGAAAGTTAGATAACAACCAGGGGCAGAAGCACAAAAATTCACGCCTCAAAAAGACGTTCAGAGATTTTACACGAATTTTTACGGTGAAGCCCAGAAATCTGTTTCGGGACAGCAACTTTCCCAATCATTACTTGTCTCTCATTAGAGGTTACTCTTGGCACAAAAAGCAAATAAAAAGGATAAGGAGCGGTTTTTACTGAAGTACTAACTTCCAAGACAATTCTAAAACTTTTGGGTTATCTCTCAATAAGTACTTTTCTTTAACGCATTTAAGTTAGGCATAAGAAGCAAGAAAGAATCAAGTGTTCTCAAATGAAGAAGCATTAAAACCAAATTTCTTGCCCTTACCTCTCTTACTTTTATTCTTAACCTTGGGGAAAATACGTTTGTTTGGTGGAGAAGACAGGTGCATGGTCCCCTTTCCCACATCTATTATTGCTCCAAGGAGTTCTAATAGGGACCTTCCAAGTGTAATTTGTCCTTTTCCTGCACATTGAATAACAAGATAATCAGTAGAAATCATTTTCCCAAGGATCTTTGTAAACACTCCTTCAGCTATTCCAATAGGTAATATGGTAGCATTATTAGCAAGAGATATTTATTTTCCTCCTTGAGTAAGCCCCCAAAGATTCAAAGATTCATAAATATCTTTGGGCATAAGACAAAATTCAAACATGATATCACAACGAGCTTGAAAAGTTTCAGTGTTTATCTCAATCTTTACTGTAGGGAGCCACTTTGATGGTTTAGAATTTATTGGGACATAATTGTGATGCTCCCTAAGTGTATTATAGCAATCTTTTAAGCTAGTAGTGTTATTCTCAAGAGTGTTCAATCTAGCAAATATTCTTGCAAAAGAAATATCAGTTTGGCTAGGCAAGTTGTAAGTGAGGATCAATTTCTTTATAGCATCATCCTCATTACATTGGAGGAAATCTCCTCCCACAACAGCATCTAAAGCATATCTATAGCAAAGAGTAATTCCAAGGTAAAAACTGCTAAGGAACAAGCTTTGAGTCATTTTAGGCTTAGTTTTTTCATGTAGATCAGAGATTCTAGACCAAGCTTCCTTAAAACTTTCCTCAATTCCTTGTTTAAAAGTGAAAATCATTTCCTCGGGTGACATAGTGACTGGACCAAGGCTAGACATAGTGGCAACTTAAGAAAGGAACAAATTTTTTGTGTGTTTTCAAATAAGAAAGCAAACTAGTAAAACTATTTTTTTGTGTTTTTGATAAAGAAACAAGCAAACAAAGCAAAAAAGAAACTAAGCAAAACAAAAATAACAAAGTAAAGAGATTGGTTATGAGGGACTCCCCTTGTGAAGATGTCCTGGACTCCCTGGCAATGGCGCCAGAAAAATGCTTGATGGCTCGGTGTTGATGTAGAGCTCGTTGGGAACCCCAAGAGGAAGGTATGATGAGCACAGTAGCAAGTTTCCCTCAGTTATGAAACCAAGGTTTAATCGAACCAGTAGGAGCAAGGAAACACCCCAAAGGTGTTGCTAGCTGAGCCTTGGTAGGGCGCACTACCGGTGCTAGTAGCAATGTGGAGACCTGCACAACACAACCACAGAACTCTGTCCCCAACTTGCGATGAGGTTGTCAATCTCACCGTGTTTTGTTGAAAACAAAGGATTAAACATATCGAATGGAAAGAAGTAATAATTTGCAGAAAGTAAACACAAAGCAGTAAACAGTTTGTAGATTGTATGTAAAAGAAAGGACCGGGATCCATAGTTCACTAGAGGTGGCTCTCCTTAAGATAGATAACATGCTGGGTGAACATATTATAGCGGGGCAATTGACAAACATCGAGAAAGCAATACATGCATATACTAATCATCTTGACTCACTTTGAGATTCGATTGGGCATTACAACATTATACATAGACCACCATCCAACTGCATCTATGACTAATAATCCACCTTCAGGTTATCATCCGAACCCCCTCCAGTATTAAGTTGCAAGCAACATATTATTGCTTTACGAATTGTGTGTAAAGTAAACAATACGATTGTTTTATGAACAAAGGATTGTTGTTTTCTCCCTAGTAGCAACAGCACATCTAGTACCTTAGAGATTTCTGTCATTTCCCCAGATTACCAGAGGCATGAACCCACTATCGAGCATAAATACTAACTCTTGGAGTTGCTAGCATCTACTTGGCCAAGATAGCTACTAACAACGGAAAGCATGCAAGATCACAAATAACAAAGACATGATAGAATCAATAATCAATCTGAAATAGCATCTCAATATCCATCGGATCCATGCAAACACAACATGCAGAATTACAAATAGATGATCTTGATCATGAACGGAGCTCACAAGATCTAGAAATGAAAGCACAAAGGAGGAGAACAAGCCATCTAGCTACTACATGGATCCGTAGTCCAAGGATGAACTACTCACGCATCTTGCATGGTGATGAAGAAGGCCTCTAGGGTGAATTCCCCTCTCCGGCAGCGTGCCAGGAAGAGCTTCAGATCCCTCCCGATCTCGGGATGGAGATGACGGTGGCTACAGACTCTTTCGTGGATTTTTGATGGTGCCAGGGTTTTTCGTCTAGGGCATCTTATAGGTGGAAGGAGAGGCCGAGGTCTTTGGGGTCGGCCAGACCACCCCCAGCAGGCTAGCTGCACAGCCAGTGGTGTGGTGCCCCACCCTTCTCCGTCTCGTATTATGGCATCTGATGACTTCCGGAAAAATAGGCACTTTGGCTTTTGTCCCGTCCAATTCCGAGAATATTCATTTTCTGACCTTCCTGGAACCAAAAACAGCAGAAAATAGGCAGTTGGCACTATGGCTCTTGTTAATAGGTTAGTCCAAGAAATCATATGAAAAGTACTCCAAAGTGTGGACAAAACACAAGAAAGTCGATAAAACCAAGCATGGAACATCAAAAATTATAGATACATTTGGAATGTATCAAAGAGCAAGCCGCAGCTATGTAGCAGCCAGATGTCATGCCACTAGAGTCGCATCAGCAAGTAGATCATGCTAACCTAAACATGTCGTTTCAGAAACTTGCCCGTATGGGTTGCACAATGGATGTAGCTACTTCGATTTTCAACAAACACATGCATGCTGCAGCGACGGAAATCACTGAGCTAAACAAGTCACGGAAGAAAAAGAATAAACCGGTGGTAGCTGAACCATCGACAAGTTCCCCTGTTGATCCTACCAATCCTAGGGACCTGCCAAAGTTAATTACCAAGGATAGAACAAAGGCACACCGCACAAAATCTTCCCTTGAACTTCATCGAAAACAGAAAAACCAGTGTAGGATGTGTGGTTATTTCGA
Organism: Avena insularis; assembly: GCA_023614405.1. Lineage (NCBI taxonomy): Eukaryota > Viridiplantae > Streptophyta > Magnoliopsida > Poales > Poaceae > Avena > Avena insularis. The sequence continues at coordinate 490,793,516 of CM042692.1, read as the reverse complement.
GCACAACTCTGCAACATGCAAGGAGAGGCCGGTGTAGGCAAAAAAATTAGGCTAGGCAACTTTGTAAAAATTTGGAGGGTTAATTTCACAACAACTAGGCAACTTTTAGCAGTCTCGTGGCAACTTTGTTTTGTCACTTTTTCTCTCTTTTATGTAGATGTGGCAACTAAGACAATTATTCCTGGCAAGTTATATACATCTGGAAAACAATTTTTACTAGTAATGTGGGAACTTGTGTTGTCACTTGTGATGTGATTTATCTGTTTCATTTTTTGGCTCTTGCAACTGAGGCTTAAATTGTGGCAAGTCTAATAACTGTGAAAAGCAACTTTCAGCATTTAAGGAGGCAACTTGTGGTATCACTGTTAATCACATCTTTTGTTAGAAAAAAGTTATTAAACATGAGCATTTTTATAGTTGATAGGTAAAGAAATTGACATCAAATAAGCAACTTGTGTCTTATCTTGAGCACATTTGATAGCTAAAAAAAATGGAGATCAGAGTTTGGGTGGGCATGCCTTCATTGCTTAAAGCTTGAGGACTTCCTTCCAGTTTGCTTTGTTGTCACCTGATGTGACCTAACTGTTTGTCATTATCTTCCTGATATTTGGGATATCCTTTGCTGAGTAGTTTTGAGATGCTCTGCCATCCCAATTGATGTTCATTAGGGTGAAAATCCTGCAATCATGGCTAGAAAGAACACACAATAGTTATGAAAAGCATAATATGACTATAATGACCATCAAAGAGTATGAATATGGGTAAGTCCCTCACTGAGGTTGCTCGCTTGTTTTTCTGCTTCGGTACCTAGATTTCTTGAACACCAAAATTGTCAAAACAGATTTTGGATTCACCGTAGTTTTTGTCCCAAAGAATGCGGATAGAGGCGATGATGGCTCGGTAACATTTCTTCAACACCTTATCCTCGATTGTCCTCCACAAGTCAAGGATCTAAAGTTTTTTGTCTCTGATGTTTAAGTTGAACAACCAATAATGGTTGACAACTTCCCTTGCTTTCGGGTTAAGAGCTTGAATAATAGGGAACATGACCTGTGTAGTTAGGCAATTAGTTAACTGTAGGAAAGCAACTAGTTATATTGTGCTGGCAAGTAGTGAGCTTGATGAAGCAACTATGAAAATGGACCGACAAAAGATAATATTTCAATTTTTTTTGCAGAAATAGTTACAGCATGGCAAGTTGTGGTATAGTGAGAAGCAACTATTAACATGGAGGAAGCAACTAGTGAGATAATGGAAGCAACTAGTGACATGTAGCACATTAACTATCTATGAGGAAACTTTTGTTTGTAGTTAGTCAACTAGTGTCAAGGACAGAAGCAACAATTGAACTGAAGGAAAGTAACTAGTAGCATAAAAAAGAAAGCAAGTAGTAACATGGGGGGAAAAGTGTAATGTGTACATGGGAAAATGTACGCACCATATCTTGTCGGTCCAAACGTTTTAAATTGCTAAACAACAACTTCAGTTCTTTTTTGTTCCAATCTAATTCGTGCAACTATGTCTTTGGAAAAGAAGCAAAAAATAGTGATTGCGAGGATTAAAACAATAGTAGAACTTCCAATTTCTCTGATTGGTGGTTACTGGTATCGTATTACCAAATGGAAACAAGGGTGGTTTAAGCTAATGCACTTACAGATATCCTCAATGGCATGACTATCTTGTTTGCTGTTTCTGCAATGTTTTTCGCAATCGCCATGATTCCAACTTCCATGACCAAAGTGTGGACCCATCCTCCTAGTTTCATAGAAGTTGCAAGCTCCCATGCTGTAATGTGGTAGTTGCTAAACTTGACGATTTCCAGGCTGCAAAACAGAGTTTCATGAGAAACATAATCGTACGATAAACATAACCATAGTTCCTTTTCCATACAAAGTACCTTCTAGTGTCATGTAGGCAACAAACCCAGTTATTCCAGGAAGTTTTTTGGTTAGAAAGCAACTATGGAGGCTGTAACAGCAACTTGTTATACTATAACTAAACAAAAATTAAAGGTTGGTTAAAAAAGCAGGGAAAAAAAGAGAAGACCACCTTTCATTAATTTTTTGTTGTTGTGTTCTGGTGCTTCCTCTATGCTAAATAACTTTTTCGTATAGCTTGTTAGCACTTTTCGTGCTCGTGAACTATTTCTTGTTGTCTACATTGACGTATGGCGATAATTGGCAATGGGGAGGCTTGATTAACCTTCTTACATATTGCTGAGGAGTAGTGGAACTTCCTGAACCATTAGTGCCTAGTATTGGTACCGCGAGATCCGGGGCTTTGTCGGGCATTTGAATGTTTCCATGTAATTCTTCCTTGTCTCCAGTAGTTTCTGTCTAAACCATTGCCCTCCGAGATGTCTCTGCTTGAACACAAACTCTTTCAATCTCTGTAGGATCGATGTCCGTTAAAACGTCGAGTTGCTCAAATTCAGCAGGTAGGTTTTTTGCAGGTCCTTCATCATCATCATCATCACCAAAATCTGGACCATCTTCATCATCAAAATCTAGACCTAGACTGAAAGATGGGTAGTCCATGTCGCTAGCAGACCTGGACCTCGAAAGCGGCATCTTGTATGTGTGTTGTTCATGGACTTGGGAATCAGGCAACTTGTTTTTTCCTTGGGTGGGTGATGGTGGCAGGCAAGTTTATCTAGTTGGTGGAGGCTGAAGTGAACTCTCATTGCTATTGGTGGGTTGTTCAATGGTTGTTTAGCCTATGCAGTTGCCTTTGGGTGTACTGTAGTTGCTTTGTGCTGCATACTAGTTGGCTGAAGTGCTGTAGAAGTTGCCTGAAGTACAACAGTTGTTGCCTGCTTGTTCTCTGAAGTTATAACTTGTTCAGGTTTATCTAGCTGACTATGCACTCTAGTTGTTTCAGGTGCAAAACAAGTTTCCTGTCCCTTTGTAGGAGTTGCCTCAGGAACATCTGAAGTTGCTTGCTTCTGCACTGTACTTGCGTGTCCTGAACCTACAGTTCGCTTCTCTATTAATTTTGTTGCAGACCTTGGTGGTTCATTCACACTCGTAGGTTCCCCTTTGCTGGATTGCGTATTCATCTTCTTCTACATGTCAACTGAATCAAGTTATTCCTTGTAAGTTCCTGCAGTACATTGTACACCACCATCGATCCATTCCAAACTTTTGTCGTGTGAGTCAACTGATTTATTCACCTCTTCTTGTAAAATAGACTTCAACTCACTCTATGAATTGAATTCAAAGATGGCGGGTACTTCGAGCAGTCGAATTTCTGGCAACTTCTTCCCGATGTCCATCTTGCACAAATCCAACAAAGACATTTGCCCATGTTCTTGCTGTTGGTTGCTCTCAGCATCACCAAGCTTCATAGGAGCAATTTTCTAGCTAGGCTGAGCAACTCCTCCCTTGAAAGGTTGAGCAACTTCCTCCCTGTCCTAAGAGACTTCCTTCATGTTCTGCTCAATATCTTCCCTGGTATGTGCATCAGGACCAGCTGTCGTAGTTCTCTGAATCGTGGTACCACCAAAAACTATTGGGATGCCAGCGGGAAGAGACAATTTGCAATCACGAGCCACCAATTTAGCCTTCTTGATATATGTGACACAGTCGGTTGGTATTTTCCTCTAGACAGATTGGTTATCTTTATCCATGGTATCAGCAACTTGTTTCCTGGTCTCAGCAACTTTCCCCTTGCTCTCAGCAACTTTCCTCCTAGTCTCAGCAACTTTCCCCTGGTCTCAGTAACTTGTTTACTGGTCTTAGCAACTTTTTCCCTAATCTCAGTAGCTTTTCCAGTGGCCTACTATACAACATTCTGCACAGTCTGTGGTACACCTTTCTGCATGGTCTGTTGGACAACTTTTTTTTTGAGGTGAAACAGTAGGGAAAAATCCCGACTACAATTTTTTATTATTATATATGTGTATGTTACATTGAGAAAATGATCTAAGGTAGATCATAAACAATTACATCTAAATTGGAACAATCTATTCTATCCCTGATCTAATTGTTGACTGAGCCAGGCTTTGAATTTCTCCTTGTATTTTCCTTTGATTCTGAATTGTATCCATCTCATTTCCTGTTGGACAACTTTCATCTTACTTTGTTGAACTACTTGTTGAACGGTAGGGTCAACTTTTTCCCTGTTCTCGGCAACTTCCTTATTGTGTTCAACTTGTTCCATGTTTTTCTGTTCAACTTCCTTCGTGGGTTGATTGTTAATTTTCTCCCTGGGTTCAGTAGTTCTCTGGATAGTTTGAGTAATATCCTTCCCAGGACCAACAACTTCCTTTCTGGTATCATCAACTTTTGTACTTGTGTGGGAAACTATTGTACTCGTATCAGTAACTTGCCCCTTGCCTGCTGAGCAACTTCATCAATTGATTTCCCAGCAGTTTCTTTCCTGATGTGCTGAGCAACTTCCTTACTGGTCTGAGCAACTTTCTTGCTGGTTTGAGCAACTTGTTCTTTGGTCTGGGCAACTTCTATCGTGGTACTAGCAACTTTCTCCCTGGTATCAGTAACTTCCTTACTGGTCTGAGCAACTTGTACCTTGGTCTGAGCAACTTGTACCTTGGTCTGGGAAACTTCCTTTCTTGTTTTCTCAACAACTTCCTGCCTGGTCTGCTAAACATTTTTTCACTGGGCTGAGCAACTTCCTTACTTGCATGACCAACTTGTTATGTACTCTAGGCAAGTTCCTCCCTAGTCTGTTCAACATCGCCCTCAACTGTCCTCTTCCTTTTCCCTGACCTTGCAATGGACCTTGTATCCTTTTTATCAACATAGTACTGATCTGTAAAAATATCTTCCATGATCTTGTCATCATCACTATCATCATCTTCGTCTACTCCTCCACTGCAAAATCCTATGTTCCCAGCACCGCCATCATTATCATCATCTTCGTTGCTGCTGTCATCCCCTTCCTCATCCTCATCATCCTTTGTCCCCCGGTTAGACTCATCGTCATCGTCGTCATCGGATTCTTTGTTGTATGCAACATAGGGGACATAGTGAGGTGTAGGATAAAATAAGTACTTGAAATAAATAATGAAGAATGACAAACTACAGCAATAAAAAAGCATAATCATACTCTTGCCAATCGTTATCCTTATCAGAATTGTCAGAGTCCTCGTCAGGCAACACTGGTTCTTTGACTTGTTTAATATTTCTTTGTCTTTTCGTATGTCTTTGTTGACCCCTGTCATGTATAACACCTTCTTCTAGTTTGCCAATGCCATTGACAAACTTTGCCATGAGCTCTTCAAAATCTGAGCACGCTACATGAACCAAAGCAGATAATTTCCTTTTTATCTGTAAGTTTATTGAAAAAATTAACAAAAACCAAATTTGAAGTTCATTGAAGCAACAAGTAAAAAAGTCCAATGCATATAGCATACATGAAACCAAGATTAAAAATGATGCAACTATGTGAAGGAAGCAACTACTACTATGCTAACAAGCAACTACCTGCATGCAGTAAGCAATTGGTATATGCACAGAAAGAAATTACAAAAAAGTGCAGTAGAAATCTATAAGTGCACAAAAAGTAACCAAGTTTGCAGTAAGAAAATACAAAAAAGGGATGCATAGAAATAAAATTGAGGTACTCACACATTGGTCATAATTTGGTGGCAAATTTGAGGTGACGAACTGTTCAGCCTTTAGCAATCCGCCGAAAAGTCCTCCGTGTTGTGTGTCTCTGTATTTCTCCTTTAGCTGTTTTTAGAATGCAGGTTAGTGATCTAGAACAGTATGCATATAAAAGGGAGAATAAAGAACACAAGCATATCACACTTACTTGTAGTTTGCAAAAGAATGGACTGATCATGTCTTTCTTCTTGACCTTATTTATGAAGGCACTATCCCAAGCATCTACGCGAGGGTTGCATTGACTAATGAGCTCGTCAACTTCTACGGAATCTTGGTACAGTAGCTGTTCAACGGACAAAAACAGGGGAAAAAAGAATCAAATGCAGAACATATTCTTAGATTATGGAATGTGCATATCAACGTGTGCATTAGCAATTCTAGGTATCATATAGGTAACTAACATATTGGTTTCAGCAACTACATATAAAAAACAAAACAATACTCATCGAACAAATTCACATGGTTTAGCATAAAAAATGAGGTGGGTCTATTTTTGTACTTGTACTAGCAACTTCTAGTTCTATATAGGCAATAAACAGGTTTGTTCCAGTAACTTAATATGAAAAAAAGGAACTACGCAAGAGATAAACATGTTGAATTTCTACTAGAAACTTCTAGCTCCATATAGGCAATAAACAACTTGTGTTGAGCAACTACATGTGTCACAGAAGCAACTAGATTGCATGAACAAACATTTGTCCAGGGTAAAAAGTTGTACACTTACCATGAGGTGATAAACACAGCAGCATACAGACTTCTTGTTTCCCAGAGAACTAAAAGCAATCCTGATCTGGTCAACAACAAACTGACAAATGTTTGTGCGGGGGAGGAGATCAACATCATGTACAACGGAGAAGCAGCGTGGGCTGACTTTTAGACTAGTTGTTGGCGCGAGAAAGTTGAAGGCCATTACTTCCCAAGATCGAACAAACTTAGGGCCTGATGAACCGCCCATGTTCTTGATCATCTTGCACCAGCTGGTAAGATCAGGAGCATTTATTCTAGGGAAACCGTAATCCTCGTCCATTTCTCAAATGATATCATTGTTAAACTCATAGCACACTTTTAAACCAAAGTAATGTAGGCCCCAAAACCTGTGCACATTGTCTATATCAACCGGAATCTTGCCGCGGTCAGGTATCACTAACTTAGAGTTGTCGGGGTCATAGCACTTCATAACCCACTGACTCAAGTCAAGAGGCATGGTGCATGCACCTATGTTCAACAGGCCGCCAAACTCCTTCTCAACCAGTCCGCTTGTCAAGTCGTTGTTTAGTGTTAAAAAACACGATGGTGATGACATGTTTCTAATTTCCCCAATTTCCTAAACCTCGAATTTAAGCATGTAAAATAATATATTACGCAAGGGAAAAAAGCAATGTACATGCAAACAAAAAAAACAGTTAGAGTGGTACATATAATGAAAAATACAAAAAAAAACATACAAGTAAGATATAGACCTATGTTGGCAACAAATATGCCAAAACTTCCACTGCCAATTCATAGTTCCATATAGGCAACAAATATATGGCAGAGAAGCAACTACAACTGCTTTGATCAAAACCTCTAGTAGCAACATGTACTTCCATATAGACAACAAACATGTTTTGGTTGAGCAACTATTAATGACAGAGAAGCAAGTATATTTGCATGGAATGAAATAAATTGCATTTACTGCTGAAGAAAACCCAAAGAAAATCTGACGAGTAATTGGATTTATGATGAGTACAATGTAGGTAGCATAGTAGAACTTACATCAAAGTTGTCCGTTTTCTTGGTGGCTGCAACCTTTTCCCCTTCTTCTTAGGATTTTCCCTCATATCAACCATATCCCCGACAGGTTTCTCTGCAATTGCTTGTTTAGACCGCTACCCTGGAGGAGAGCCACATTTAATCAAAGCCTTTATTTTCCCTTGCTTACTAGCTTCTTTCGTAGGTGGAACATTAGTTTGCTGATTCCGTGAAGATGAGGCCCCACCTGCTGTAGGATCAGACTCATCCATCATGCACACCTTATTTGGCATAGCATGAAAACACAAAAGATGTAAAATTCAACTAGCAACTTCTAGTTCAATGTAGGCAACAAGCATGTTGGGCTGAAAAACTACTTATATCAGATAAGAAAACATACAGGTTTATTTGAGCAGCTGCTTATGACAGTAAAACAACTACATATAGGCAACTATATTATGAACATTGATGTTATTTCTGAGTAACTACTAGTGTCGAATATCCAATGAACAGGTTGGGTTGAGCAACTTCAAGTAACAAGAGAAGCAATTATAGAAAGGGAAAAACGACATTGTAAAAAAACTGTGCAACTTCTAGTTCAATGTAGGCAACAAACATGTTGGGCTTGGCAACTACTTATGTCAAATAAACATCAACTTCTAAATATCAGGAAACCAACTTCTAGTGTCCTGTAGGCAACAAACATATCAGGTTGAGCAACTAATAGTGTTAGACAAGCAACTTCTAGTGTAATGTAGGCAACAAATATGCCAGGTTGAGCAACTACTAATGTTAGGTAAGCATTTCAATCTATGATAAAGCAACTTGCAGTCTGCAACTTCTACTAGCAACTACTACTATCATATATGCATCAACCATGTTTGTGCCAGCAATTTTATTTAGAAAAAAGCAACTAATCAACAAACACAAGCTAGTGTCCAACTTCTAGATTGTATATTTCTATGGTAATAATACGCATCAAAATCCCCTCAGGCCCCCTTCCTTAATGGCTACCATCATGAATCTGCATCACAAAAACCCACGGAGCAGTTGCGCGGCGAACCCTTGCGCCAATCCAACCTCGGGAGACCCACGCAAAATCGCATGAAACACACACAGAGGAAAACAATGGATGAAGGAATTTCATCCACACAAAATCGCGTAAAAACGTACCGCCTATTCCGTTGCGGTACTCGAAATGTGCTGAAACACCACCAGTAATCAACGACAAAATGTCCCAAAACTCCAGATTCCCTAGAAATCAATGTCCGGGTTGCACACCAGGGCCCTGATGTAGATCTCCATCGGGCCGCGCTAGACCCCCTCACCAGAATGGCTCCACCTCTACCTCCAACCCCCATTTCCACCTCCGGATTCGCCCCACACCAGCGGTTGCGAGCGAGGGGCGCAAAGAGAAGAGAGCAGAGAAACGAGAGTAGAGAGACGAATAGGGAGTTAATGCGGGAGGGATGTGCGCGATAGGGATTAAAAAGGGCCTGGACCCGTTCCCCCACGATGCCACGGTGGCACGTCCGTTACAACCTCGCGCGTGTGACGTGCTTCCATCCGTAGCACGCCGAAGACGTCGAACGAGCGCCCGCGCGCCGTCAAGTAAATAGGATTATATTATTACATCTTCATTATCGAATTGATAAAATTCTGAGAAGTCAAAGATACAACTATTTGCTCTCACTATGTCGTGGTGGTGTCACGGCAGATGCCATGGATATGCTAAAGGTGGGGACTAATATGCGCTAGGGGAATCCAGGGAGGGATAATAGAGTTATTCTCTACATAGAAGCTTGTATTGCTATATCTTCAGGATTACAAGTGCTCCTTGAGCGGTATTGGCGAGAGGAGGAAGAAGGTACTCTCTTACTCTTGCCTACTATCTAGCCCAAGAACCCTAGATCTACTAGTGCTCAACCAACTAGAATTCTGCCAACCCCTCTACCAGAACCCTAACCCCCCTTATATAGAGGTGGTTCGGTCCTGGCCTAGGGCATACGTGGAGGCATAGTCCTAAGAATATGCCCCCTTCAAAAGTAGTAACCCGACAGGGGTGCTTTTCCCCCGCGTCACACTTGCTTTAGCGACGTAAGCCGACGTGAGCGTCGTCACCCTTGTCGGCCACGACCCGGTGGTCCTGCCCTTGCTTTATTCGCTCATCTAGTACGTACAGGACCTTCTTTTTTGACCAGAGAGATTCCTTCCTTCTCCTAGAAGCTAAGCGAGGATCCGGATCATAGTAGATCCGGCCACACCCGTTCCTGCATATAAGTTAGACAAGCATTTCTGACTTACTCCTTAAGTCGGATGAGACAATGTTAGGCGACCCCCCTGGTCCGGGTTACTCCGGGATCCGGCCTGCCTTGAGGTGACTCGGCCAGCAACCGCTTTGACCTTGCCGAACCTCGGCTAACTCGGTCCTTATACCCCGGAGTGACCCTACCCGGGGGTATCCCCCCAACATTAGTCCCTGAAGCTGGTGCGGTCTTAGCTGCCTCGGCGGCTAAGGCCACATCAGTTTCATTTATGTCCGAGCCTCAGACGTTCAATTCCGGGTTAGCTCCGTATCTCGGATTATATGGATTTACGTTCCCTTCGCACGTTCCAAGTTTCCACTTGCCGTCCGGGTCACCACTTTGGCTCGGATCCCATCGTTATCACGGTTTGATCCGGGCCCCGTTTCCTTCTCTCATACGCCAACCCACGTGGAGGCTAATCATTACCTTGTATTATTTTAAGGGCCTGCACAGCTGTGCCCCGCAGTAATTGTCAGCTGTACTGTGCGCGGGTTACGTCATGCCTGTCTCCTCGTTTACCGCAACAGCACGTCGTGTCATGGGATCTCATCTACTCTGTGGCCCTTTGTGTGGCTTTTCTCTGATTGGCTGATGCCGGAGATACATGGCCACACCGTGTGGCTCGCCGGCGCAGCGCGATCCCACTCATCGATCACTGGGGGCGGTTAAATAGGGGAGGGGAGCGTCCCTTAGCATTTTTCCATCTCCGCGCCCCTTTGCCCGTTGCGATTTTCACCTTCGTCTTCCCTGCGACCACGCCGCCGCCGGTGCTTTCCATCAGCAACGCCGCGCTTCTCCGTGCCTCCGCAGCCAGCCACAGAATCGCTTAGCCACGGGTCCTTGTCAATCTAGACCACAGACCCCCGCTGCCGCTAGCTCCAGCAAGGACAGCGGATACGAGATGACTAAGGAGGAGCTCGTCATCGCCGAGCAGGAGATGGAGGAGGACGCCGGCGCGGCGGACCGCGGCGCGTGGGCCGGTTCGTGGGTCTGCCAAGACGACATCGACTGGCTCTACTGGACCAGGCGTATTCCTGCCGGTGTTGCCGCTCGTCTCCCCTCCTCGGAATTGGCCCCCTCACCCAATCCGGGTGAGTTCGTCGTATTCCTATCCCATTTCCAACGGGGATTTGGTCTCCCGATGAGCGACTTCTTCCAGGACTGGGTTAGGACGTACCACCTGCAGCCGCACCATCTCCCAGCGAACACAATCACCTCTCTTTCTGCCTTTGTCTCTATGATCGAAGGTTATACCGGACTATGGCCCACGAAGGAGCTGTGGATCCTGTTCTTCGGTCTTCGTCGCAATGTCATCCCCAACATCCACGTCGAGTCAGAGGACAAGCAGCTCACCCAGTTCGGAGCTGCCTCGATCTCGCCCCGGAGATTTTCAATCTTTCCCCGGGTCACCGGGCTTGACTCCTGCAAAGGATGGGCCCGGACCTTCTTCTACGTCCGGAACACGGATTTCTGGGAGGAGGTCGCCAAGAAACCTACAACTCTGGCCAATCAAGTCAACAAAAGATTCGCGGAGCTGAAGAAGCTCGGATTGTGCAACGAGGACGCTATGATCACGTTCGTGCGCAACTGAATCTCTTCCCTCCAGAGGCGCACCCACAAGTTGTGCCACATGAGCTTCGGTCGCGACCCCAACCGAACCTCCTCCTTTGAATTGAGCAACACAGAGATCTTCCGCCGGGTCAAGGCTCTGTTCACCACTCACAAAGATTTCTCCGCCGAATGGACGTGGGGAATCGAACATTACTGCCGTGTGAGCTCCCTCCCATAAGCTTCAGGTAAACTTATTTCGGATCAATTATGTGTCGGTTTTTGTCATATTTTTGACTCTGCTCTTTGTGCTTTTTCTCAGTTGTTTCTCCAGCAAACTCTCGAGGATGGCACGGATCCGACCCTTAAGTGGGCGCCGGACCGAGAGATCCCGGATGAGGAGGAGCCAGACCAAGAGATGTTCCTCCCTATGACCGACGCCACCAAACGTCCTAGCGGTAAATTCTCTTCTCTTAGAGATTGGCCCGATGATGAGGATGACTCGGATATCGACGTGATTGAACCCGTTGAGGCTGTCCCTCTTTCTTTTGCCTTTCCGGCATCAGCTAACCCCGGTGGGCATATCCACGAGGATCATCCACTTGCCACGGGCGAGCCGGTTCCGGTGGCGTTGAAGAAGAAGCGCGGATCCGCATCAAGTTCTTCCTCCGAACCTTCTCAGCCCACCAAAAGGCAAAAGAAGGCCGGAGACAAGACTGCCTCTAAGCGGGCAGGCAAAGCCCAGGCACGGAGGGCCCGGAAACCCAAGGAGGCCGAGACCTCGGATGCGTAAGTCATTTTTCACTTCGCAACACACTTCTCCTTGCATCGGGGTAATTTCACTCCTGATATCATTTTCTTTTGCAGGCCTCCTGTGGAGGTCCCTCAGAGCGGATCGAGCATCTCTTCTCCCCTTCGGTTCGGTCCTTCCCCTCCTCGTGACGACGAGTCACGCCCGCTGAGCCCTATTCCGAAGGGCTCTGCGGCTGCTCCGGGTTCCACAGTACCTTATCAAGAGGAACGCGACCTCAGATCGGGAGGGGTCGGTTCGGCCGAGGCGACGGCGTCCGCCACTTCGGCATTGCTGCAACCAGCAACCAACCCCAGCACCAGCGATAGCTCGATACCAGCTTCCGAACCAGCACCTGTCTCGGCAGCCAGGAAACCCACAACAACTCCAGTACCAAGTTCCTCAGCCTCTTCCGAGTCATCTCAGCCCCTGCGAGGAACCATTCCAGCAGCTTCCAAAGGGAAATCCGTCGTGGTTACTTCTTCTCAGCAAGCTAAAGGCAAGAAAGCTCTGGATGCTGCCAAGTCTACATCCGTCGAGGCCGGGCAGCGAACCTTGTCGTCAATGCTTACGAAGAAATCACCAGCAGCGATGGATCCTCCTGCCGAGCCAACCGATGCATAGCAGATGGTTCTTCACACCAGCCCAGCTCTTGCCCTAATTGAGAGGAAGGAAGCTCATGCAAAGGGCTTGGTGGCACCCCACATGCCCACTGGCGAACGGTACCCTCCGAGCCTTATCGAGTTCGTCATGAACTGGAATAAGGCGGAGTTCGTCTACAACGACGATCTCCCGGAAAAGTTCGGCCCCGCAGAATTTTCTGCCCAGATGAACACTGCCGCCAAGGCAATTAACCTCGCGGGGCGAATGCTGGAGGTATGTCGTTTCTCCTTTACATGCTGTAGATAACAACCATTAGTCCCCGAGCCTCCGGTGGAGTAGCTTGTTACTCGGCCGGATGCTCCTTAGAAAACTAACATAGCTGCATGTAAACTTCAAATATGCACACACCTAGAGCCGGGTTAAGTTTCACTTGGCCCAGATCTTACACACTTCGAATATGCACACACCTAGAGCCGGGTTAAGTTCCACTTGGCCCGGATCTTGTACACTTCAAATATGCACACACCTAGAGCCGGGTTGAGTTCCACTTGGCTCGGATCTTACACACTTCGAATATGCACACACCTAGAGCCGGGTTACGTTCCACTTGGCACGGATCTTACACACTTCGAATATGCACACACCTAGATCCGAGTTAAGTTCCACTTGGCCCGGATCTTACACACTTCGAATATGCACACACCTAGAGCCGGGTTAAGTTCCACTTGGCCCGGATCTTGTACACTTCAAATATGCACACACCTAGAGCCAGGTTGAGTTCCACTTGGACCGGATCTTACACACTTAGAATATGCACACACCTAGAGCCGGGTTAAGTTCCACTTGGCCCGGATCTTACACACTTCGAATATGCACACACATAGAGCCGGGTTAAGTTCCACTTGGCCCGGATCTTACACACTTCGAATATGCACACACCTAGAGCCGGGTTAAGTTCCACTTGGCCCGGATCTTGTACATTTCGAATATTCATCAAGTTAATTTCACACTTCTGTGCTCCATTTAGGTAACTACCAATCGCCGGAGCGCCGAATTTCAACGCCTGCTTGATACCCACAAGATCCTGCGTGCAAAACATGTTGCACTTGGCGCAGAGCATGAAGAGAGGGGTAATTTTCTCCCTCAGCACTTCTCCGTTTTTCTTCACTTGTTTTCGCCAGACTAATCTCCTCATTCGGTTTTTGCAGCTGGGGTGGAGGCTGAGAACAAAATTATGCGGAAGAACTTGGAGGAAATACGAGGTATGCCTTCTTTTGTCCGACCTTGTTGTGTTTTCCATTTCTTCTTCTCCTTGGCTCGGCAAACATTCACTCCTCGGCTTTGCCGGGTCAACATACTATTTCAGCATCGCTTGAGGATAGTGTGCCCATGCCTGATATGATGCTGCATTTTCTCGAACAAGCAGGACATCATCAAGCTGAGCTGAAGAAGAAGAATGATGAGCTTGCCCTCCTCCGGACCAAGGACGACGAGATAGCCAAGCTCAAGGCTGAGATGGAGAAGATGAAGGCCCGACACAAAACCGAGCTCCAAAAAGTTGGCCAGAACTTCACCGAAGAGCGTGAGTGCCTTACTCTCCAGATCTCCAAGGACCAGGACCTGCTTAAAGAATCCGAGGTCCAGCTTGGGTCGGCGATCGCTGAACTTGAACAACTTCGCAAGAGACGCGACAATTGCATCAAGGAGTTGACCCGGATCCACGGCCATATTTCACGTAAGTTTCTTTCCCTTATCCGACATAATTTTCCGGCTTGGCCCATATGTGTTTGCTTCAGCATCTTCCTTTTCCTTGTTTCTAGACCACTTTCCCGAGGGTACTCCCATTGCCAGTGCTGCTGTTACCAAATTTCACCGAGAAAGGGGTACTCCCGTCGCTCCTGATGGTGAGAGCATCCCCTTAGACATGGAGGACCTATTGGTCAGCGTGTCAGCTCGTGTGGAAACCATTAAGAACTATGGGAAAGATCTCCTCGACGTTGCGGTCCGGATCTACAACACCTTCTGGCCAAGCGAGAGCGCTCCAAAGAGGATCACACTCCTTGCCGAAAAGTTGTTGGAAATTGAGACCCAGCTTGACCTCTGGAGAGAGTCCACCGGGCGTGCCACAGCAGATACCCTCCTTCATCATATTCTTACATGGTACGAGAAGATCGACCTGAGCCTCCTCACACGCCGGTGCACCGAATCCAAATGGACCGACGATCCGGAGTGGGTAGCTCGGCGCCAGGCTTGCGCCTATAGCCTCGTCGAATATTCTCCGATCCATGACTGGGTTGAAGGGGCGAGCTTCCTGGAGTCCACTAGGGACGAGCAGAATGCGAATGTTGAAGATGGGTCGGATGAGGACGGGGAAGATGATGCTTCAGATATTGAAGACATCGACGACGATGCCGAACCTGCTCCTCCTGCTGCTCCTTAGTTCTAAAAAACTTGAAAATTTATCAGATCCCTGGTATGCCGGGTGCAATTGTATGCTGGATGAGTGATATTTTGCTACTACGCTTTTATGCCGGATTAACTTGGGCGTAGCCCCCGAGTTTCATTTTCTTGTTCGTCCAATTCTTTGGCTCGGTCCGTGTCTACCTTGATTCGGTTTTACGACTTACGAATCCGAGCTTCCAAAATTGTCTTAACACTACTTAGAAACTTTGAGGCTTGGCTCAAAATAATTCAGCATAATAACTTGAAAATAAAAACAGGGTTAGTCCGAAAAAAAAAACATTAACTCGAATAACTTCGTTTCCTTAGCCGTTTTTCATGTGCTACGCAATTCCAAACTTGTTCCCTTGCTTGCCATGAAGCCAGTTCTTGTTGGACAGCAGCAAGTCGAAGGGTTGGGTTTTTGGTGCTCACACATTACTAATCCGGGTTAAGTAAAACGACTCATTCCAGCTACCGTAGAAGAAATTACGACAAACATTATTAAGGCAGTCCCCGAGTTACTGCTCGAGGCGCTGCTATTTCATTGATAAGCTCATTGCCGACATACATACCGACATATGAGATGACTCGGATACATACACTTCTTAGCTAAGTGTAGAAGGGACGAAGTAGTGCTATATTCCATGGTCGCTTGGACTCCTCTCCGGACCTGTCCGCCTTGTTCTTTTCCTGTGGCTTTGCATCTATGAGATAGTAAGAATCATTGTGCAATGCTTTGCTCACAATGAATGGCCCTTCCCATGGGGGGATACTTTATGCATACCAATAGTACATTGTACCAACCGGAGCACTAGATCGCCCTCCTGGAAGACTCGGGGGCACACTTTCCGGCTATGATAGCGTCGGAGATTTTGCTGATATATGGCGGATCTGGACAGTGCCAGTTCTCTCGCTTCTTCCAGCAGATCAACATCATTTTGCTGGGCTTCTTGCACTTCGGCTTCTGTGTATTGGGTGACCCTAGGCGAATCATGCTCTATGTCGGCTGGTAATACAGCTTCTGCCCCATATACCATAAAGAATGGCGTATAGCCCGTTGATCGATTCGGAGTTGTTCTTAAGCTCCATAGTACTGCTGGTAGTTCTTCTATCCAGCACCCCGCTGATCTTTGCAGCGGCTCAATGAGCCGGGGTTTTATCCCGAATAATACTAATCCGTTGGATCTTTCCACTTGTCCGTTCGATGCGGGGTGGGCTATCGAGGCGACATCGAGTCGGATCTTCTTATCTTGGTAGAAGCGCGTAAATGCTCCTTCCGCAAAATTTGTTCCATTATCAGTTATAATACTATGTGGATAACCGTATCTCAAGATGATGTCTTTGAGAAATGTCACGGCCGTAGCTCCATCACATTTTCTTATAGGTTTCACTTCAATCCATTTTGTGAACTTGTCCACCATGACCAAAATATGTGTCATGTTTCCTCTCGCAGGTTTGAACGGGCCAACCATATCCAAGCACCATACAGCAAATGGCCAGGTAATTGGTATGGTCTTGAGTTCCGACATAGGCATATGTGTCTTGGTGGCGTACCTCTGACAACCATTGCATTTTCTCACCAGATATTCTGCTTGTTCCAAGGCATTGGGCCAGTAGAATCCATGCCAGAACGCCTTTGCCACCAAGGCTCGGGATGAGGCATGATGCCCACATTCCCCTTGGTGTATATCTCGGAGGATGTCAAGCCCTTCTTCCGGGTCAACACATCTTTGGAGAACATTGGTTACACTGCGTTTGTATAACTCGGAATTGATGATTGTGTATGCTTTTGCTCTCCTCTGAGTTTGCTTGGCTAACACCTCCTCAGCGGGTAACGTTCCGTCTTTCAGGAATTGGAATATAGGCAGTGCCCAAGCTGGTATGGCTCGTGGAGGGAATATCTCCTCATCAATTTCCATCTGATCCACCGGCATAACTTCAGACGGATCACGCTGAGCAGTCCCCGGGTCTAACGAGGTAGTCCTCGGGTTTGCCGAGGCAGTCCCCGGGTTTGCTGACGCAGTCCCCGGGTCTTGCGTACCACCTCCCATGTCAATGTCCATGGGCTCAGCTCCGGATTCCGTATTTTCCGGGACATAGATCGAGTTGGTTCCTGGGGATGGCCTGATAGATGGTTTTCTGAGGTGTTCCAATGCTACACCCGGTGGAATTGCCTGTCTGGTCGATCCGAGCTTTGACAACATGTCGGCAGCCTCGTTTTCCGCCCGGGGTACATGGTGAAATTCACAGCCCTCGAAGTAACCAGATATCTTCTGCACGTGAAATTTGTATAGTGCCATGTTTGGATCCAGGGTGTCCCACACTCCGGACACCTGCTGCACCACCAGGTCCGAGTCGCCGAAGCATATTATCCGACGTATGCCAATATCCTTTGCCACTTTGAGCCCATGCACAAGAGCCTCATACTCAGCGACATTGTTCGATACCGCGAAATGGATCTGCAATACGTACTTGAGATGATCCTTCTTGGCGAGGTAAGCACAACCCCGACGCCTAATCCGGTTTTGGTTTTCGACCCGTCAAAGTGCATCCTCCAGTAATTCGGATCTGGTGGTGGTGGTTCGTACTGTACCTCGGCCCAATCCACGAAAAAGTCCGCCACGGCCTGAGATTTGATCGCTTCTCTTCTGTCGTATTGGGGCGCATAAGGGGCTAGCTCAATTGCCCATTTTGCGATTCTGCCGCTCGCATCCTTGTTACCCATTATCTCGGATATGGGAGCTTCACATATTACTTTGATGGGGTGCTCCTCAAAGTAATGCTTTAACTTCTTTGCCGCCATATAGACACCGTATGCCACCTTTTGAAAGTGCGGGTAGTTCTGTTTTGAGGCGCATAATACCTCGCCAGTAATACATCGCCTCTGCACCGACTTACCCTCTTCATTGCGTTCCACCACGATCACTGCGCTTACAACTCGATTGGTTGCGGCTACGTAGAGCAACATTGGCTCCTTTGATAGTGGAGAGGCTAACACTGGCGCAGTGGTCAACATCTTTTTCAAGTGGGCAAAGGCTTCATCGGCCTGTGGCGTCCAAACGAATTTATCCGACTTTTTCATGAGTTGGTAGAGAGGCAGTGCCTTTTCCCCTAACCGACATACAAACCGACTCAATGACGCCAGACATCCAGTGAACTTCTGGACATCGTTAAGACACTTCGGTAACTCCATCCGTTCGATGGATCGGATCTTGGTTGGATTAACTTCGATACCTCTGCTGGAGACGAGAAATCCGAGTAACTTTCCAGCCGGGACACCGAAGGTACATTTTTCCGGGTTAAGCTTCATCCGGAACCTTCTCAAGTTCGTGAATGTTTGCCTTATGTCGTCAAGGAGCGTTGTGCTTTCCTTGGTCTTGATAACTACATCATCCACGTATACTTGTACGTTTTGACCTATTTGGTCGTGCAAACATTTTTGCATACATCTTTGGTACGTTGCACCTGCATTACGTAAACCAAACGGCATAGTGCGATAGCAATAAGCCCCGTACGGGGTAATAAACGTCGTTTTTATTTGATCATCCGGGTTCAGAGGTATCTGGTGGAAGCCAGAATATGCATCGATGAATGACAACAGTTCGCATCCCGCGGTTAAGTCTATGACCTGATCTATCCTCGGCAGTGGAAATGGATCTTTTGGACACGCCTTGTTCAGGTTCGTGTAATCGATACACATACGCCAGACCACTGCCACGTTCGGATCATCCTTCTTCTTTTCTACCAGCACCGGATTAGAGAGCCAATCCGGATATAGTAGCTCCATGATAAATCCTGCTGCTAGTAATCGAGTTATCTCGTCCCCAATGACTTTTCTCCTATCCTCGGCGAAGCAGCGGAGAGGTTGCTTCACCGGCCTTGCTCCGGGTCTTACGTTCAAAGAGTGCTCGGCCAACTCCCTCGGAACACCTTGCAAGTCCTGTGTAGACCAAGCAAAAATATCCCGATTCTCACGGAGGAAGTTGACGAGCTCGCTTTCCTATTTGTCGGTTAACCCGGCACCAATTGTTACGGTGCGCTCCGGAAACATGTTATCAACTGGAATCTTCTTGGTGTCCTTTACGGCTTGAAACGAAACGCTGCCATGCGGGTTACTTAGCACCGGCATATATTGCTGTGCGGACTGAGCTAATGCTGCCACCTCTTGGATTTTTCTTTTCTCTTGCGAATCACGAGTGACTCGGCTAGGTTAGACCCAGCTGAAGCACACTCCATGGAACGTCAGAAATCTCCAGCAATAGTAATCACTCCATTTGGCCTGGGCAACTTCATCTTCAGATAACTGACGTGACAGCTTGTCATGAATTTGTTCAATGCTGGTCTTCCGAGTAACGCGTGATACGCACTTTCCAAGTTCACAACTTCAAATTCTAGATTTTTAGTTCGGCAGTTATCCCTTGTGCCGAATAACGCGTCGACCCGGACCTTGCCTATGGGCTCACAAGAAATGCCTGGTACAATGCCATGGAAAGTTGTTCTCGTAGCTTGGAGCATGTTCTCCGAGATCCCCAACTTGCGCATCGTATCCGCATACATGATGTTAATGCTACTGCCATTATCAATCAAAACCTTGAAGAACCTCACGTCGATGTTTGGTCCAATGAATGTCGGATCTAGCACTAGCGCGTACGAACCTAGGCTCGGCATAAGTTTAGGATGATCTTTGATGTTCCAGGTGATTTCCTGGTCCGACCAAGGCATGTACCTCGTCACCGCTGGCATGACCGCATTGACCTCCATATGTCGGCGCTGCAAGCTCTTTCTATCTGTTTCCTCAGTCGTGAACACACAATAACTCTGGTGATGTTCCCTGTACTCATTCCTTCCCTCGTTTCCGGGGTACCTCTGATCCGGTTGTTGCTGATTTTCCACCTGATGCACTGCATCCCTTCTTTCATTGTTGTCATACCTCGGCGGAGGGGGAGGCAACATTAGCTGCTGCGTGTTCGCTCCAAAAAGCAATTGCTGCCGGGGTAACTCCTGCCGAGGTTGATCATTCCGGGGTGCCTGAGCATTCCCCGAGCCACCTTGTTCTATCTTTCGCATCCACTCACATTGCCTCGTCGTGTGACCCGCCGGGCTATTCGGATTTGGCGTGTGAAACTTACACGGTTGGTCCAGCATCGACTCATAGGTATACCTCGGTCGGTCTTTCTTTCCACACGCTTTTCTTACGCTCCGAGTCCATGTTTTCTTGCCATCATTTCTTGGAGTCCATTGCCCTCCAGTTCTCTGGCGTTGGTTACTTCCTCCTCCGGGTTGATCTTGATTCACTGCTGCAATTTGTTGCGAGCCATAGCGATGGTCCGGTCTGTCATCTCTCCTTTTTCCTCTGTAATCATTCCTCCGGGACGACCCAGCTCCGTCCCTCTAATAGTATTCCTCGCTTGAGTCATTTGACGGGAGCCTAGGTTGAGTCGGATCACCCAAAGCATACGAATCAGCAATCCGGATCATCTCTGCCAACAGAATCGCATTTTCCTTTGCGATTTCATCCACTCGCCAGATTCACACTTTGCGCAAACCACGCTATGGCTTGTGACTCTATGACGTCCTCACACGAGTTTCTTATGGTACACCACCGGGTTAAGAATTCACGATCCGTCTTGTTGGGTCTTTGCTTGCACATTGCCAGGGTCTGCGGTCTATTCGGCCTCTGGTACGTACTTGAAAAGTTGCTGATAAAAATTTCTTCAAAATCTATCCAGCAGTTGATGCTTCCGGGCGGCAAGTTATTCAGCCATACTCTGGCCGGGCCTTCCAACATCTGGGGCACGTAATGCACAGCCCATCTCAAGTTGCCAGTTGCAATTTTCACCGTCGTAGCATAGTTTATCAACCAATCCTCCGGCTTGGTACTGCCGTCATACGTCTTCGTGCCCCTGGGTAATTGGAAGTTGGGTAATGGTGGTTCCTTCATGATCCGGGGTCCAAAGCACGCTGGACCCGGAGGACCTTGACATTCGATCTGTTCCGACCTATACAGGCGATCTAGTTTTAACCTGGCGTCATCCGGCATCAAATCCTTGCTCCCCAACCTAGATCCTATCACATGATAGTCCGGTCTGGGATACCCTGCGTTCACCATCTCCAAATCACCGTCATTGTATCGGTTTTGCTCTCGTTGCACGTCTTTCTGCTGCATACCTCGGCTGGCGCTTTGCTCTTGCCTCGGTATATTCCGCTGCTGCGGTTGTCCTGCTCCTGCGGAGTTGCGCTGTCCGGCATTGCCGTTGGCAGCGTCCCCATGACCGGCATTGCCTTGGTCGCGATTACCTCGGCTCACACTCCGTCGATCATCACCTTTCCGCATCTCTTTTTCTTTTCCCGCACGCGTTGGGTCGTACGGGACGATCTGTTTGTTCCGTCTGGCCGAGGTTACTACCTCCTCTCTCCTTGGGCCGCCATGAGGCGATGATGCGGCTCCAGCAGATTTCTCCGGGTTACCCATCACCGAATGGACGATCTTGGAAGCCCCAGCTCTCTCCGGGTTAGCTCTCAGTAGCTCCTCGTTCTGCCTGTTCGCGATCCGAACCAGCTCGTTAACCCTGTCTTGCTGTCTTTGACGGGCCTCACCCGTCAGACCCTCTAACTCGGACGCAGCGGCATCTGCTGCTCTGAGGTTCTTCGCCGGGGTACTATACCTCGGCAACCCCACAGACAGATAGTTTTCCGACCCTTCTGCTCCATCATCACCTTCTCTGTTCATCTGACTTATGAGATTTTTCCCTTTTACCCTCACTGCATCAACCTTGTTTGCCTTTGCGTACTCACGCAGCGTCATGTTCAGTGACTGCTGAGCCGCGGCTATTTTCTTTGCGCCCTCCAGTATCTTTTGTCGAGTTTCCTCTAGCTCGGCCTGTGTCTGAGCCGGATCTACCACCGCTGCTAACGGGTTAGCCAAGCTATCCATAGCTTCCCTCAGTACATTCTCAAGCCTCTCTAGTGGAGGTCCTATACCTTTGCTCGGTGCCTTAGGTGTTACCTCCGGATCTGGTGCCGGATCCTTGCTTGCACCTGCACCTGGCGCAGTCATCATCACCTCCGCATGGTCCGGGGAGCGAGCGATACGCGCCCCGCGAGCCACAGTGAGGGGTGGTTCTCCCGCATCGACGACGCGACGTGGATGAACGCACGAGACGTCCATAGCAACGTAGACCTTATGCGCGCCGAGCTTGACGAAGAGGCTGTTGCGCGGAAGCGGGCGCGTGCCGAAGCAACCAGCGTTGTCGCTGACGAAATCCAACGCTCCAAAGCGCTGAACGAGCCCGGAGACGATGCGCTCGCCGGTGCCGATGAAGTTTCCCGTCCGGATCTTCACCCCTGCTAGCGCCGCTAGCCCCACGGTGGGCGCCAACTGTCGTGGTGGTGTTACGGCAGATGCCATGGATAGGCTAAAGGTGGGGACTAATATGCGCTAGGGGAATCCAGGGAGGGATAATAGAGTTATTCTCTACACAGAAGCTTGTATTGCTATATCTTCAGGATTACAAGTGCTCCTTGAGCGGTATTGGCGAGAGGAGGAAGAAGGTACTCTCTTACTCTTGCCTACTATCTAGCCCAAGAACCCTAGATCTACTAGTGCTCAACCAACTAGAATTCTGCCAACCCCCTCTACCAGAACCCTAACCCCCCTTATATAGAGGTGGTTCGGTCCTGGCCTAGGGCATACGTGGAGGCATATTCTAAGAATATGCCCCCTCCCAAAGTAGTAACCCGACAGGGGTGCTTTTCCCCCGCGTCACACTTGCTTTAGCGACGTAAGCCGACATGAGCATCGTCACCCTTGTCGGCCACGACCCGGTGGTCCTGCCCTTGCTTTATTCGCTCATCCAGTACGTATCGGACCTTCTTTTTTGACCAGAGAGATTCCTTCCTTCTCCTAGAAGCTAAGCGAGGATCCGGATCATAGTAGATCTGGCCACACCCGTTCCTGCATATAAGTTAGACAAGCATTTCCGACTTACTCCTTAAGTCGGATGAGACAATGTTAGGCGACCCCCCTGGTCTGGGTTACTCCGTGATCCGGCCTGCCTTGAGGTGACTCGGCCAGCAACCGCTTTGACCTTGCCGAACCTCGGCTAACTCGGCCCTTATACCCTGGATTGACCCTACCCGGAGGTATCCCCCAACACACTAGTACAGAACGGCCAATTACACATGGTGGAGAGCAGGCCTCACACACGGTTTCCCCAAACGTATCCATGGAAGGGTGTGGGATGCGGTTTCGATCACATACCCCCTTTTCCAGCCACGTGTAATGAGACTTTTTTCTGAAAAAGATCATATATTAGTATCACGAGATACTAATTTTCCGCTTAGGTGCTTAGGAACTATAACTCTTAGGTACTTAGGTCGATATCGCTATGCAGTTGTAAAATGTAAAAAACGAAACCCCTTTTCCACTTTTAGGCCGAAGAGAGTTCGGTTTTTTTTTACTAGGAAAGCTTCGTTCCAGCATAATGTGTTCATCTTTCTTGTGAATCTGTATGTTGCTACCATCCAGAGTAGTTGTAGTGTAATTGTTCCGAAGGTTTCCATCTATACATTTGCAGATGTATGGTCCTGATGGCTATTACTCACGATCGTATCATTTTCTTTTCTTGAAGATACAAAAATCCCTGTCGTACAAAATACATTGGGCCTTGTTTCAATACTTTGCTGATGTAAAAATGGTAGTACTACTACAATTGTGTTCCCGTTATTTAATCTCATTTAAAGTTTTTGTTCCAGGCATAAAATAGTCCTGAAAAAAGAATAGAGGCCCACATAGAGCTAGTGATGACGGCCCGCTGGGACTCTGAGACCGCTCTTCTCCCAGACGCAGTAGTTACTCCCATGCGCGACGACATGGAAGTCCGACGGGATCAAGCTCCCGAGATCATAGCGTGACCCAATCTTGGTGATAACTTTGTCATCGATCATGGCCAGGTAGACGTCTCCCTCGGCGGTGAGGATGTTGAGCTTGCTGCCCGGATGAATCCCATTTCTTGATCTGACAGCGGCCAGCGCGCTGATCTCCTGCTTCAGGTTCCAGTCGAACACATGGTCGTAGAACTGCAAACAAAGGCAAAGCGGAATTTGTTAATATAGAAAATGTGATTGATATTGGCAGGGCTAGCTAGGTCACGGTGGAGTCGAGTTTTTGTACTTACAATGCATGGAACTCCTGGGTGGGTTAGGATGTAGGCGTATCCCTGCATGACCTTGTCAGAGGGGAAGGGCCACGAGTTCTGGGTGGAGCCGGTATCGTGGTTGTCGATGAAGGTGACAGCCCTCTCTGGCATCCACCCGATCATCCCTGGAGCTTTGCCGTTTCCGTCCCTCATCCGCCACAGCTCGCCCTGCACCGCCGCCTGCAGCTCGCCCTTGGTGGTGAAGTCGAACGCGGAGGCCGGCCCGCCCACGGTCTGCGCCCAGTTGACCAGCTCCTGCCTGTCGGCGTCCTGGTTGCGCGACGGCTCGCCGTTGCCGTCGTAGCGCATGTTGCTCCATATCTCGGCGACCACGAAGGTGGGCTTGGTGTTCTGTACGTAGACCTTGGCGACGTCGGCGGAGTAGCCCTTGGCGAAGTCGAGGCGCCAGCCGGCGAAGCCGAGGTCGGACTTGAGCCAGTTGAGCCAGTCGGAGAGCTCCTTCTGGACGCGCGCGTTGAGGTGGTCGATGTCCGGGGCGGCGCCGAAGGCCGCGCCGGTGTCGCGGTGGCCGCGGCCGTTGGAGTACTGCGTGTCGTCGCTGCAGACCATGTCGGGGCCCCAGTCGAGGCGGGTGTCGGCCGTGCCGCCCTCGAAGACGCAGTAGATGCCACGGCCGTCCTTGTAGTCGGCGCAGCGGTGGTTGATGACGATGTCGGCGACGCACTGGACGCCCTTGGCGTTGAAGGCGGCGATGAGCGACTTGAGCTCCGCGGCGGTGCCGTACTTGGAGGCGTTGAGGTCGTAGAGGCGGCCGGGCATGTACCCCTGCGGCGCCACGGAGTGCGACGGGGGCGGGAGCCAGACGTGCGTGGCCCCGGAGGCGGCGATGTCGCCCACGTGCCCTTCCAGGAAGTTGTACCACCCGCCTTGCTTCTTCCACGACTCCCAGTTGAACCCCTGGAAGAGGATCTGTGCTTGGGCCAAGTAGGAGCCGAAGCAAAGCAACACGAAGAGCAGGTGGCTGGCCGAACGCTTCCCCATCTGCCCGTACGTACGTGCTGGTGTTCTCTTGCTACTATTTCACTTATAAATGCTCTTTGATCTGTTGTTTGAGCGGTGGTTTGGGCTGCCGTGGACGTGCATTGGAATTTATAGGCGCACCCTGGTGGACACTTTTTGGGTCACTGGAATGATCGAATGGATAAGTTCCGTTGCTCAGAACGAGAAGAGGAATGGCATATATCTCCATGGCGCTTCGATCCGCCGCGCACGGCTCATTAAGAAATGGATAGAAACGGGCAGGCTCGGATTGCGTGTTGGGAGGAATGCAGCGAGAAGAGAGTATGGGTCGTCCGTTGCAGGGGGCACCTTTCGGGTAGTCTCGTAGTCTCGTTGGTTGGGCTTGGGCAGGGTGCCGTGGGATACCACCAACGTCCCACTTCCATTTCATTTGTCAAATTCTAGTTTAAATTTTTATTTAAAATTTAAACTATTATTTGATAAATAAACTAAAAGTAGAATTTTGGTGGGATCCCACCTGATATCTTATGTTTGGGATTTTGGGTGGACGATTGATCGTTGGGCCGTTTCGATTGCGCAATGTATACGGGTTAGCACGAGGGGCAGAAATAGTGTCTTTGTAAGATGAACTTTTTGACATAAGAGCAGTTCACGAGCCAATGCTTCAGGGAGTTGATTGCAATCAGACATGGCTATCCAGGTTGTTTAGTTAATTGTCCAGACGGGTCATTTAGGCATGAATGAAATTAAAACGTTTGAACTCAAAATATCGCTGTCACGTCCGTCAAGTTGGGTCTCGCTTGTCAGTTTTGACCGTTATTTTGGTGCCACCTGGTCTGCCATGTACATAGCACAGTTGGCGCCCACGTCCATTTTCTTCCCGGTCCTCTTCTCGGTACCGCTCTCCTTCCCAAATTGGAGCTCGTCGTCACTGTGGTCATAGTCAGGGCATGGATCCAGGACATGAATTACTACTCGAAGGAGATCTGTCAACATTGCAAGCCTACTCGGCCATGCTCTGCTCCTCCAAATTCGGAGCTCCCCGTCGATGTGGTCACAGCCACCGCGTCTTCCTCTTGTAATCTCCAGGTCGCATCTATGGTGTTCGGCACAATGCCTAAGAGGTGCATTCTCCCCCTAGGCTTTTATGTGTGAGGTAGAAGAACATATCAAATGTGTTTTTATTTGATTTTTCTTTTGAAATTTGTAGGTCTACGCTGAAGAAAAGGAGAGAGCCTAAATGGACCAATGATGAGGAAAATTATGTTTACTTTGCATAGCATCACCAGAGGCTTGTTGATGAAGCATTATACACTGAGAAGGGAGTTCACGAGAGGCAGGTCCGGGGGTGCCTCGGCGTGGTGGTCTTGTGGAGGCTGCGCCTAGCTTCATTGGTGTCTTGGCGGCTATGGAGGATCGCCATGAGTGGCAAGCTGGCTGGGGCGCGGTGGCCCTGGCCAGCTGTGCAGGTCCATGGCGGAGGGATGCCACAGATTGAGGACAGCGGTGCGGCAATGCCGCTTTGGTAGGCGAGGCGCTCATTTCCAGTATCTCGCGGTTGGTGGCAGGTTGGCGTGAGGAGCTCCCCTACTATGCAAGGAGGCTGGAGCGGCAGTTCCGAAGCGAGGTGGTGTTGATGCTTGCCCTGGCCACGTGGGTGGTGGGGCAGGCCTCTGTTGGCATGGTCGTCACTCGCCGGTGGTCATGCTTGTCGAGCGGCATGGTGTCCTTGTGACTATCCATTGGAGGTTGTGGTGGCGGGTCTCCGAATGAAAGTCTTGCTTGACATGGTCGGTGCCCGGCATCGGCGGCGCCCGAGGGCACCGTTTTACCTCTTGGAGGCGTTGTCATGGAGACCCAGCACCACTCCATCCCTCACTCTGGGGTGAAACCCAAATATGGCTTGCCGGATTGGATGAAGACGGCGTCTCTTGGACGTCGTCACCTCTTTGGAGGCGTCATTTTTTGGAATGTGGGAAGCTTTTATTGGTGTTGCTTGTGCTACTGGCTGTGTTGATGTCTTCGGGTCCTGTCGAGGTGTGAGTGCCGCTGGCGAGTTTGCTCCGCCTCTCGCCATGAATCCTGAGAGGCCTAGCCGTTCCTTCGGCTCTAACTTCCTTTTCGGGGATGTGGACTACGCTTTTCGTAGCGTCCACTGCTACCGTTGTGCTGGCATCATTCAGTAGTGCTCCAGACCTAGTCGAGTTAGGTAGTGTGGGCTCGTTTCGTTTTTTGCCAGATTTTCCCAAAAGCTGTGTCGCTTGGGGTCATTTTTTTTGGTATGGTCCCCCTTTTATCCAGGGGCTAGTCACCTTGCGGTCCCCAAATTTGTCGTGCGAAGGCATCACGGGGTCCGAGTTGCTTGTAATCACCGAGTTTCACAAAGTTGGGCTAACAAATACTGCGAGAGACCATTTCGAGGCAAACTTATCCCACCCCTACCAAATTCAAAAATTCCATCAACTGCCCCGTGAAGGAGACGATCGGGAGCCCCATATCAGTAATCTGTCCGTGACATGAGCACCAACGCGTCAACCATGTAGGGCAAACAAGGAACTAAACACCTTAGTGTGTTGACCAAATTTACAAATTCACTCCCTTATTCGCATGAACCCTAGCCCCGGTGGCGGTGAAATCCACCATCCACCCAGAACGATTCCTTGCGACATTTGCCTTTCGGCGCCAAGTTGTTGTGCCCACTCGCTAATCCTGATCTATAATGCCACATGTCATGCCTACCGTTGCGAGAATCTAGCCCACCTCCACCGTCGAACGAGATGAGAAGCACAGAGGATGGTAGATCCTACTACCTAGGAACAAGTGTTGGGGATATGGGGGTGAACTACTCTTCTATTTGCTATTCGCACTAACTATAATGGCTAGCTGGATACTAGTATTAAAGAGATAAACCTAACCTAGAATTGTTTGCTAGCTGAATGCTAAAAAACGATTCTTATTTTCCCCCCCAATTTTCTATCAAGTAGGGTCTCTCCAGAGGCTCCTTGCATGGTTACGATACTCATCTGCAGCTACCTCTCTAAATTAGCAAATGGGAAGGACAAGTGGAGTCACGGTACTTGTATCACGATGGAAGAAGCACCAACGCAGATCTACACTATTTCCGTAAACATACTGAAATGGGTCAAGCAGACTTCACAATTCAACTTCAACGATGAACGAGGCATCATGGTTCCTCTAACGTGTGATAGTCAGCTATCTGGGATAATGAAAAAATCTCCGGTGGCTCGCAGTTTACTCCTGGATTATAAAATACTGGATGTGTAAGTTGCTGCTACTGGTAGTCGCCCTGCTGTTGTTAAGCAAACTGTGGTTCCTTGTCGGCTCCATGTTTCTGCTATGCAACCTCCTCATAGGATTCTCCGTGTTGCCATTATGCAAACCCCTGCTGTGGAATATGCTGGTACTGGTTGTCATAGTGGTGTTGTTACTCTGGCTTCTACTGACCCAATCCCTACTGCTGTTGAGAAACTAAGGCTTCCAGAGGCTGCTCCGATGTTGTTTCCAAAATTGCTATCGTGGATGGTGCTCTTCCTCGAACCGGTGGTGAAGTTCAGTGTGCCGCTTTTACGGTTACTCGAAGCTCTGTTGTTGTAGAGCAAGCTCATGGTCTGAACTCTACTAGTACTCGAAGCCCTGCTGTTGTGGAAACTTCTCCTGGTCGTCGCTGTGGCAAGACAGCAGCAGATTCTATTGTAGCTGCCATCCGCGGTGGCCCTACCAATCCACTAGGTATTGTAGGTCATGCTGCAAAGGGCCCTCGTCTTGCTCCTCCTGCTGATATTGTCACCGAGATTGCTCCAGCTACCGATGATGTTGGTGATGGCGATGGTGGCATTGTATCTGGGTCTGATGGTGGCGCTCCACCTATCGAACCTCTCGGTGGACGGGGCTCCACCTATCTGGGTCAACTAGGCGCAGACCGTGGGCAGGCAGGCCTCCGCATTCGATTTCACCATCAAGGGAGAGTTGTAGGCGGCGGTGCAGGGCGAGCTGTGACGGATGAAGGACGGCAACGACAAGGCTCCTAGGATGATCGGGTGGATGCCGGAGAGGGCCGTCACCTTCGTTGACAACCACGACACCGGCTCCACCCAGAACTCGTGGCCCTTCCCCTCTGACAAGGTCATGCAGGGCTACGCCTACATCCTGACCCACCTAGGAGTTCTATGCATCGTAAGTACACAAACTCAACTCCACCATGGCCTAATTATCTAGCCCTCTCAATATCACTTCACGTTCTATATTAACAAATTTTGCTTTGCCTTTGTGTACAGTTCTACGACCACGTCTTCGACTGGAACCCGAAGTAGGAGGTCAGCGCACTAGCTGCCATGAGATCAAGAAACGGGATTCATCCGGGCAGCAAGCCGAACATCCTCGCCGCCGAGGGAGATGTCTACGTGGCGATGATTGATGACAAAGTTATAGTTAAACGGAATATTTTGCCTTGAATTCCCCAACGTGGGGTTCCTCTCATTATATAACAAAACATGTACATGTCGTACAGTACAAGGCAAGGGCATAAAGATCACAACCGATCGGCCCATATTAATAGGAGATATACACAATCTCTATAAACAGGAAAACATCAACTAAACCGATTCTATCTTTAACACTCCTCCTTAATCTAAACCGTCGTGTACAAGGTTGAGATTGAAACGAAATCTGCGGAGTATTAGCTGGGTAACTAGTTTAGTGAACACATCAGCTATCTGATCTGCAGAACAACCGAACATGAAGAGCTCCCAATGCAACCTTAACACGAACAAAATAGAAGTCAATCTCGATATGCTTGGTGCGAGCATGAAACACAGGGTTGGTGGACAAATATGTAGCACCAAGGTTGTCGCACCATAGAACAGGAAGTCGGGACTGATGAACACCCAGTTCCTTAAGAACAACCTGAATCCATATCGCTTCAGCGGTGCCATTCGCCAATGCCTTATATTTAGCCTCAGTACTCAAGCGGGATACCGTCGGCTGTTTGCGAGAGCTCCAGGAGACCAAGTTACCTCCGAGAAAAATAGCAGAGCCACCAGTGGAGCAACGATCATCCGGACAACCGGTCCAATCAGCATCAATATAAATGTCGGGCACGGTAGAAGATGTAGGCCGAATGTGCAAACCAGTAGAGAGGGTACCTTTTACATATCGAAGAATCCGCTTGACTGCCTCATAATGAACAGTCGTGGGCTGCGACAGGTACTGACATACCTTGTTCATAGCAAAGGACAAATCAGGTCGTGTAAGAGTGAGATACTACAAGCCGCCAACAAGACTACGGTACCGGAAAGCATCATCAGGACTGAGCGGGGCTCCATCATCACGAGAGAGCTTGTCTGTAGAAGACATAGGAGTGGTGACAACCCGACATTGCTCCATATTAGCATGATGTAACAAATCCAGTGCATACTTGTGTTGAGTGAGAGCCATTCCCTGGGACTGATAAGTGGCCTCAATACCAAGGAAATACTATAGGCGGCCAAGGTCCTTGATAGGAAACATTGCTGAAAGAGTCTGAACCACATGATCCATAGCAGACGGGGAGGAACCGGCAATAACAATATCATCAACATACACAAGCATATAGACCTGAACCCCATGATGATCATAGATGAAAAGAGAGGTATCGGCCTTGCTGGAGACAAAACCAAGCTGAAGAAGACGATCACTGAGCCAGGCATACAAGGCACGGGGAGACTGCTTGAGTCCGTAGAGAGCCCGCTGAAGTTTGCACACATGATGTGAAAAACGAGGGTCCTCAAAACCAGACGGCTGCTGCATATAAACATCTTCCTCAAGAAATCCATGAAGGAAGGCATTCCTGACGTCAACCTAACAAAGACACCAACCCCGAGAAACAGCAAGTGAGAGCACAAGACAAACAGTGACTGGTTTAACCACGGGGCTAAAAGTGTCATGATAGTCAATATCCTGTTGTTGAGTGAAACCATGATCAACCAGGCGTGCCTTGTGTTTATCCACGGAACCATCAGGGCAACATTTTATTTTAAATATCCACTTGCTACTAACAATATTTGTACCGAGGGGTTGAGGCACCAATGACCAAGTCTGATTTGTAATAAGAGAATCGTATTCGGCCTCCATAGCAGTCCTCCAAGCTGGTTCCAAAAGCGCTCTGCGATAGGTTGCCGGAGCCACCAGAAAAGCACCATGGCGATAGGGATAGTACCGTACAGTGCCATCCATGTACTCCTTCGGACGGTGAATGCCGTGACTGCTCCGAGTTGCCAGAGTATGTTGAACCGGTGGTTCCTGCACGTGACGCGACTGCCTTGTGTCATCGTCCGGAGATGGGCCAGGCAAAGGCGTCGAACTAGTGGTCGAGCCGTCTAGCACTGAGGAGGAGAGCCCACTATCTCGCGGGGGCGAAGGAGACCTGTTGTCGCATGAGGAGGGACTGGACCGTGGCGATCCAGGCGTGGGCAACACAACACCAGGCACGGGTTCACCAGGTGCATGGGGTGAGGCACCAGGCGCAGGCGATGCAGTACTAGGCGCGGGTCCTCCAGGCATGCACATGCATGCGCGCGGGCGATGAAGCACCAGGCGTGGGTCCTCCAGGCGCGGGCAACGAGGCATGCACATGCATGCGCACGGTTGAAGCAGTAGTACTCGGCGGGGCGTCGATCGGAGCCTGCACAAACACAGAAGAAGTACCAGGAGGGTTGACTGGCAACAAGGACATGTCGTAATTACGCATGTTAGTATTCTGAATAGCTGGTTTGTGCGGCGGAAAAGTGACAGGATGCAACATGGAGACGTCAACAGTGACATCGGGTGTATGATGACCCACAAGTATAGGGGGTGTACTGCAGTATTTTCGATAAGTAAGAGTGTCGAGCCCAACGAGGAGCAGAAGGTGCTGGCGAGTGGCTAGGAGCAGGAATTCTCTGTAAATACTTAGCAAACGGATTTTTAGGGGTTTTTGATAATGCAGGTAAATAAAGTACGAGTAAATAAAAAACAATAAGAATAATGCAGCAAGTGGCCCAATCCTTTCTTTAGCAAAGGACAAGCCGGTTGTATTACTTAAGATGACCAAACGTTCTCGAGGACACATGGGAATATCGTCAAGTGCTTTCGCTTCGTATAGTTAATTAATCTTCTTTAGTTTGCTAAGTGTTGTGTGGGTGGACCTGTGCTAATGTACCGACCTTCCTAGGACTAATACATACTTGTGATTATACCCCTTGTAAGCATCCGCAAGTACAAGAAAGTAATTAAGGTAGAAACCTAACCACATCTTTAAACTCTAAGACTCTGACGTCCCTTGTGCAATGGTTTTCTAACGGGGGTTCAGGTTTCTGTCACTCCGATAACCCCTACGATTAGTAGCCAAATACACAATGCATTCCCCTAGGCCCACATAGGTTAAGTGTCATGTAGTCGACGTTCACATGACACCACTAGAAGAAGTACACCATAACTTAAATATCAAACTATTGAATCTTTCTCAACACAATTTCACTACTAACAACATGACTTCTCCTATGTCCTCAAGAACAAAACAAACTACTCACAAGACATCATATGGATCATGATGAGAGATGATATAATGATATGTAACAATCTGAACATAAACAATAATTTTTTTTGAAACTCTTGACAGTAGGTGTTGTCCTACTGTCTTTATATTACTTTAGGATTCCCCAAGTTGGGGAAGCCTAGAAAGGTTACATGTGTTCCTGAAATTGATAAGGGGGGTTTAGGGTGCAAAAAGGAGTAAGGGAAAGAGCTACAAAGAGCTACAAATAATTACAAGTATTGTGTATCTCCTGATGAAATTCAGGTTTAGTCCTATGCACCAGTAGTCTAAAGTCCTGCTGAAATCTGTCCTTCCATGAGTCAACAGAGGGAGTAATATTGTTAAAGCACAGGTCATTCCTCTCTTTCCAGATGCTCCAGGTTGCTACAATAACAATTTCCATAAACAACTTGCTTGTTGAATCCTTTTTCCCTCTTTCGATGATGTGCAGACGATCCCCATTGTCATCCCAGTACATACCAAGAGCATGCCAACATTGTTTGCTGAAAGAGCAGCCGAAGAAGAGGTGTTCCATAGTTTCCTCATAGTTATTGTTACATATTAGACAGTCATAAGTAGAAACACTATTGTAGTGTCTACGTTTGAGCATGTTTTTAGTATTCAATCTGTCAGAGAGTAATAGCCAGCAGATTTTTTTAACTTCGGTGTACATTTGCTCTTCCATAACCAGTTGAAAGAAATGTGTGTTTCCATCTCTTTGAAGCAAAATTGATAGAATGCTCTAGCCTGATAGTTCTCTGATCCCCAATTGTAACTCCAGATATCCTTTACAGAGTCAGTAATTTCTACATTTCTGACTTTTTGGTGCAATTCTTTTAGTTCATCCATAGCTTGAGGCAAAATCGGTAAAGCAAAATTTGTGGCAAGGTCAGGAGCACTGAGAAATTCTGCCACCGAAGAGTCCTCTTTAGATGTAAAAGAGAAGGCTCTAGGGAACATTTCAGCTGCCACCCCTTCCAACCAGTTATCCTTCCACATCAACACTGTGTTCCCAATTTTAACAGTACAATGAGTAATCCCTCTATAAATTGGGAAAAGTTTAACAATATCCTTCCACCAGAAAGATCCACATGTTTCAGAGGCATGTGGAATTTTCCCAATATAATATGTGCTCCAGATTAAAGATACCCAAGGGATGTCTATTTTGTTGTAAAACTTATGTAGAAACTTCAGAAGTAGTGCATCATTCTGTATTTTAATATTTAGAACACCCATACCTCCTATATTCTTTGGTCTACAAACCTTGTCCCAGGCAATTAATGCATTACAATGCTCTCCTGCCTCATCCTTCTTATTCCACAAGCAATGTCTCCTGATCTTGTCCACATGTTCAATTATTTTTGGTGGTATCTTAAGAGTACACATAGGGAACATGAGAATGGAAGTTAACATTGAGTTTATAAGAGTTGTTCTACCACTTTAAGACATCATCATGTAATTGGCAGAAAGATTCCTCTCAACTCTGTCCATAAGTGGCATAAGATCAGTCATAGAAGGCTTGGTGGTTCCTAGAGGCAAACCCAGGTAAGTAAAAGGCATTTTCCCAATTACACAGCCAAGAAGGGTAGCCAGCTCTTTAGTAAATTGCTCATTAATATTCAAAGGAATCATAATAGATTTTCTATAGTTGATATGAAGACAAGTGGAAGCAGCATAGGTATCAAGAATGTTTTTCATTGTAATAACTTGATTAATCTTGGCAGGCATGATAATGATGGTGTCATCAGCATATTGTACCACTGGGTAATCCATATTTGGGTTGCATGGAATTGGTGACTCCAGTGTATTAGTAGCTAAGGCTCTATTGATTGCAGACTGAAGGAGGTCAGCAGCAAGAACAAAAATAAGAGGTGAAAGAGGATCCCCTTGTCTGACACCTCTTCTGCAGTGAAATTGTCTTCCAGGGACACCATTAAGCAGAATAGAAGATTTCCTAGAGTCAAATATTATTTCAATCCACTTAAGCCACTTGTCATCAAATCCCATTTGTGCCATTATTTTAATCATTGTCTGGTGGTCAATTATGTCAAAGGCCTTCGCAAAATCTAGTTTGAGTAAGATTATTTCCTTTTTACATTGTTCACATTGATGGATGAATTCAAATGCCCAGGCTAAACAGTCTTGGATGGATCTTCCTTTAATAAATCCATATTGGTTCTTATGCACTATTCCAGGTACCACCTTCTGTAGTCTGTTTGCAAGAATTTTTGTGATGATTTTGAGGCAGCAATTTAGTAAAGTAATAGGTCTGTAATCATTAATAGATTCAGGTGTACCCTTTTTGGGATCAGGGTAATATATCCTACATTTATGCTTTCCAAATTCATGTTCCCAGAATGGAAATCCTAGCATAATTTGTAGATATCATCTTTAATGATATGCCAACAAGTCTTGATAAAGTGCCCATTAAAGCCATCAGGACCTGGAGCTTTGTCAGGAGGCATTTGCTTGACAACTAAATTAATCTCATTTACTGTGAAAGGTTTAGAGAGTTTGTCAAGTCCCTCAATGGACTTAATGAGGTCTGTCAGATTCATGATCATTTGAGGATTCTGTGTAGTACCCAATCTTTCCTTGAAAGCATGGAAAATAGCCTCCTCTTTGTCCTCATGTGTAGTTGCCACAATACCCTCATTCAATTTCAAATGAGATATGTTGTTTCTTCTGTATCTTTCAGTAGCCATAGCATGAAAGAATTTGGAATTTTCATCTCCAAACTTTGTCCATCTAATTGTACATCTAGCTTTCCAATACTGCCTTTCGTAGTCAAGTAATTTGATGATATGCTTCTTAATGATCTGTCTAAAATTTTCTTCAGGAATTGTTAACTGCCTTCTATCCTCAATTTTATCTAGTTCAATGAGATATCTATTAGAATTATCAATATAGATAGATAATTTGGAGATAGATTTGCTCCAAAATTTCAGATCATATCGAAGTCTTTTAAATTTGGCATTCAATACTGCAGCACTGTTCCCTTTAAATACAGGCTTGTTCCAACTGGAAGCCACTATGTCAAAGAACCCAGAGTGAGTAGTCCAAAAGGATTCAAACCTAAAGATCTTAGATCTAGGAATTGAAGTCTGTATAGAAATCACACATGGTGTGTGATCAGAAGTAGGTTTACTCTAGGCCAAGACAGAAGTAGCAGGGTAAGACTCAGTCCAATGAAGAGATGAGAAAACACAGTCTAATTGCTCCAACAGAGGACCTAATTGCATATTACTCCAAGTATACTTTTTGCCTTTTATTGGTTCACTCAATAGCATCAACTACAAAGAGTAATCAACACCGGGAAAGTTTCCCCTAAGAACTATGCAAGATTCAACCCAATTGTTACAGCAGTATGAAGTGGTGATGATGGTGCTGGTGGAGATGATGGTGGTGATGATGATGATGATGATGATGATCCCGATGAAGTTCAGCTTGATGGTGGTGTTGATGGCGACGATCTCCCCTCTCCAGGAAGGAATTCCCTTGGCAGAATTCTGTCTGCCGGAGAGATCTTTCTCTCTCGGTGTTTTCCGCCCCGCAGAGGCGGTGGAATCTTTCTGTGGTCGCTCCCCCCAGTCTTAGGGTTCCGGAAGGATAATATATGCCAAAGGGGAGAGGCTGGAGTGGACCAGGGCGGCCACACCACCTGGTGGCGCGGCCTAGGGTGGCTCGCGCCAGGGGATGGTGTGGGCCCCCTGTGGCCCATCTCCACTTCCCCTTCTACCATTCTTCGTCTTCTGGAAAAATAGGATTTTCCATGTATTTTTCCGGATTTTCTGATCCTCGCGAATTTTGCCTCCAAATAGCACCTTTTCCATCAGAATCCTGACTGCAGCGGTCCATGCTCCAAAAGTCATCAACCATGCAAAAACATATGAAATAACATAAGTATCATCTCTTAATATGAAATATATCAATGAATAACTATAAATTATGCTATAGAATAGTGATGCAAAATGGACGTATCAGTGTAGCAAATGGAAAAACTTTCTCATCGAAAATCACATCACGAGAGATATGGAGCGGCCCGTGCTACGATCAAGACACTTGTAGCCCTTGTGCATAGGACTATATCCTAGAAACACACACATCTTAGACCGAAACTCAAGTTTACCAGAATTATATTTGCGCAGACTTGACCAACAAGCACAACCAAACGTGCGCAAGAAGGAATAATCGGGAGTAATATTGAGAAGCCTGGACAAGGGAGTGGTGTTGTCGAGAGTGGGAGAGGGCATCCTATTAATGAGATAGCAAGCGGTGAGAAAAACCTCATCCCAAAAACAAAGAGGGAGAGACGAATGAGCGAGAGTAGTGCTAACCGAGTTTTGACAAGATGTCGATGCTTGCGTTTGGCGATACCATTTTATTGAGACGTGTGTGGACACGAAACACGATGGGAGATACCCGTGCGCTGAAAATGAGTGTGAAGGTGATAATATTCCCTACCCCATGATACATTGCAAATGTATCTATAATTTTTGATGCTCCATGCTTGGTTTCATCCACTTTCTTGTGTTTTGTCCACACTTTAGAGTACTTTTCATATGATTTCTTGGACCAACCTATTAACAAGAGTCACAGTGCCAGCTGCCTGTTTTCTGCTGTTTTTGGTTCCAGGAAAGTCAGAAAATGAATATTCTCGGAATAGGACGGGATAAAAGCCAAAGTGCTTATTTTTCCAGAAGACTCCAGGAGCTAGAATACGAGATGGAGGAGGGACAGGGGCTGGCCACACACACCCCCAGGCGCGGGCTGGGCCTGGCCGTGCCAGGGCATGGTGTGGTGGCCCCAGGCACCCCCTCGGTCTCCCTCTTCGCCTATAAGAAGCCTTCTGACCTAAAAACTTCGGGGGGTTCGACGTTTTTCCAGAAGGAGTTCCGCTCTGCCGCCACCACCAGATTCCAAGCTTCACAGTAAACTCCGTTCGGCACCTGCCGGACGGGAATTGGAGGAGATCATCGCCATCATCATCACCATCGCTTCTTCATCGACCATCCATGTTTCCCCCATCTATGAGTGAGTAATTCCCCGCTGTAGGTTATGGGGATGGTAGGGATTGGATGAGATTGTTCATGTAATGGCATCAGATTGTCAGGGCATAGTGCCTAGTATCTCTTATTAGTGCTTTATGACTTTGTTGCGACTTGTTGTGCTTAATGCTTGTCACTAGGGCCCGAGTGCCATGATTTCAGATCTGAACATGTTATTGATTCATTATGATAGTATTGTTTCTGGTCTTATCTACAAGTTGTATACACACGTTATTGTCTGGAACCTATGGCCCCGGCGATGTAAATCGGGATAACCGGAAGGGAAAGGCTTTGATGTGAGGATCACATGTGTTCACGGAGTGTTAATGCTTTGCTCCGATGCTCTATTAAAAGGAGCACCTTAATTGCCAGTAGTTCCCTAGAGGCCCAGCTGCAAACGGGCTGGCAGGACAAAAGATGTTGTGCAAGTTCTCATTGTGAGCACGTATGACTATATATGGAACACATGCCTAGGATTGTATAGTACTTGGATGCTTTATCTTATTTATCTGCAATTGCCCTATGTTCTGATTGCTATGTGGATTGTCTTGTCCATGCAACGCCCGTCCATCCATCCCTATGCCTACCGCACTCAAATACCACTGTTTATTGCTTTTGTTACTGTTGTCTTTGCTTTACTACTGCTGTTGCTTCACTATTCCTACTACAAAACTGTTGCTACTGATAAACTGTTGTGAGCAAGATTGTTTCCAGATGCAGCTGAATTGACAACTCAGTTGTTAAGGCTTATAAATATTCTTTGGCTCCCCTTGTGTCGAATCAATAAATTGGGTTTCACTTCCCTCGAAAATACTGCGATACACCCCCTATACTTGTGGGTCATCAAGACTATTTTTTGGCGCCGTTGCCGGGGAGCATAGCTTTATTTATCAAGTCCACTTGGAATCACTATTATTCAAGCTAAGTTTATTTTCTTCCTCGTTTGCTTCTTTCTTTATCAAAAATAAAAAAAATTAGTTCCTACTCTAGTTGTTATTTTTGTTGGTCTGTTATTGTCTTGCTTTATCATGCTTGTTGTCAATGGTTGGTTTTTTTGAAACTGAAGCTTATTGGGAAGGTGGGTTCACGAAAGATCAAAAATATTATTATAAGGAACACCGCTTGTCACAAAAATGGAAACACTTATGGGAACAAATTGATAGATTGTATACCATTGCTAGAAACGTGTGCTCTACTTATAATGTTACTTATTGCTGTGATGAATCTCGTTGCAGAAAGAGGTATAAACACCTCCCTTTTCAATGTAAGTATAATGATAATGATACCATATCTTCCTATTCTAAAGGAATTTATGACTTTTATGATGCGGAACAAATTGAAGAATTTATTGCTTGGAAGGGTGCTTTTGAACTTGCTAGTTTGCTTGAAAATATTGATGATTCACCTTATAAGTATGAGGTTTATGGTATACTTAAATTTTTCTTTGATAATTACAAGGATGAAAATGGCCCTATTCTTGAGTATTTTAATAGATGCTCTCCACAAATGGAAGAGACTAATGCCTTGCAGGATCCTATGGAAGAAGAAATTGATGAACCTGAAATCTCATTAGATGAAAAAGAGGAGGAGAGTGATGAACAAAAGGAGGAAGAATGGATTAGCTACCCCTGCCTACCTTCTAATGAGAGTAACTCTTTATCCCTTACATTATTTGATTGTCCTCCATGCTTACTAAAGGAGGATGAATGTTATGTTCCTGAAGATTCTTTTGAAAGTGTTTATAATAAAGCTCTAGTGCTTGTAGATCATGAAAAACATGCTTTATGTGATAGTTATATTGTTGAGTTTCTTCATGAGGCTACTGAAAATTATTATGAGAGAGGAAAATATGGTTGTAGAAGTTTTCATGATATTGAAACACCTCTCTATGTGCTGAAAGTTTTGAAGTTACTCTTGTTTTATCTTCCTATGCCTGTCATTTTGTTCTTTGTGAATTTATTTGCATACACGATTCCTATGCATAGGAAGTGGGTTAGACTTAACTGTGTTTTGAATTTGCTTCTTGATGCTCTCTTTTACTTCAACTCATATTTCTTATGAGAGCATCCTCTCAAACTTTTATGCCTGAAGATGATAATATGTCTATTATTCTTGGGAGACCTTTTCTTAATACTGCAGGAACTGTTATTAATTGTAATCAAGGAAAGGTGACCTTTAATGTTAATGACAAGGAACATACTGTCTATTTCCCCAAGAAGATTGAAAGGACTTATTGTTTGAATTCAATTAAACATGTTGAGGGCATTCAAGTTGGAGAAATATATTGTCCCATACCAAGAGAAAAATTTGAAACTATTATGATTGGGACCATTGCTATCAAGGTTGAGGTAACATAATCATAAGTGGAATACAAAGTTTTGTCTCATATGAAATTGTTTTGGTAACAAGACCTGATCAACCTTGTTAACAAAAGGATTTCATTGAACAAAACAATGTTTTCACCATGATTATCTCCGCTTACTTCTATTTTATCCATTTTTAGTTTTTGCTTTTGCCTAACTTAAAGGCATTAAAGAAAAGTACTTATTGGGAGATAACCCAAAAGTTTTAGATGAGTCTTGGAAGTTATTACTTCAGTAATAACCGCTCCTTATCCTTTTTATTTGCTTTTTGTGCCAAGAGTAACCTCTAATGAGAGAGAAGTAATGATTGGGAAAGTTGCTATTCCGAAACAGATTTTTGTGCTTCACCGTAAAAATTCTTGAGAGAGCTCTGTATGTCGGATTGAGCTGTAATTTTTTGTGCTTCTGACCCAGGTTGTTATCTAACTTTCGTTAGTTCAACACTTTTTGATTTGAGCAACATAAGGTCTTCGAACAAATTCGTATTTACCTGCTGGTCTGTTTTGACAGATTTCTGCCATTTTCTGCATTTGCTTCTTGTTGGTTCCTTCTTGAGTTCTTTTCGAGAATTGAGCTTTTTGAGGGAAGTTCTACAGTAGCTAGTGTTCTAATGGAAGTTTATTTGGTGTTATAACTGAACCTTGAGACTTATTTATCTTGAGTGCACTAATGTTGCTAATAAAGATTGTGTGAAGTTTTGTATGAAGGAAAAATTTTAGGTGTATGGAAGGAATGAGTAATGAGATGAAGGATGGACTAAAGCTCAAGCTTGGGGATGCCACGCGTGTCACCCCAAGAAATATCCAAGAAGTACAAGCGTCAAATCTTGGGGATGCCCAAGGCATCCCCTTCTTCGTCAATAAAAATCCCAGGTTTCTTCCAAACACTTTATTTTTATTGTTTCATGTACAGTTGTGTTGTTCTTGGAGCGTCTTCTTTTTTATTTTAGTTTTGGTTTTAGTTTTCTTTTGTTTGCTTAGTTTTCTGAATAAATTGGTTGGACCTCCCGTTTCATACATTGGTGTTCAAATAGTTTGGTTTGGTTTGGAAAAGAGTAGGAAAGCTCATGCTTAAGCGGTAAAGAGAGCTTGTTTTTGACTGTGGCCTATGCTTTGTCATGCCATTCTTGATATTGTTTTGGCTTTATGCTTAGTATTCTTTGCTGTAGCATGACTTGTTATAAACAATTGAGATTGCTTAATGTGCCTTGGATGAATCATGCGTTGTTTTAGCATATTAAAGCATAGTATAGTGGTATTCTCCTTTGATGCTTTATTTGGGTTGACTTGGCACATTCTCACACCATGTTATGACTATCTCAAGTCACCATAAGCCTTTATGATCCTTTAGTTTTCAACTTGTAGTATCACTTTATGCTTTGATCAATGATGTTTTGTCGCTCTGCATGATTATGGCCATTATTGCTCTCTCGTTTGTCGCTCCCTTACTATTGCTAGCCTTCACTTACACTGAGTGTTTTACTCATGTTTCCAACTCCCTTAAACCAAATATTGCCAAAGTGTCCACCATACCTACCTATTAGCATCATTTGCTACTTCCGTGCATATTTAATATGCCTTGTTTTCTTCCGAATAAAATGTTTGTTTGTTTTGACAAAGTTAGTTAGTAAAGCTCTCACGAACTTGATGGCACACTTTATTTCCTGCACTTAATAAACCTAAACCATTGTGAACTCTCCATTAAAGTTATATGCTTGCTAATTATAGGCCGGGGATTAGCAGAACCGTGCTGTCACGGGGAACACTTTCAACACTTGTAAATATATACCTAGTTGATACCTTGCTCTTTTGTTTCATGGATGTCGATTGTGAAATAAAAGGGGAGCTTGTAAGTCCATGGAGTTATGTATATGTGTTAGAGAAACGCCTGGGCCACTGGTCTAATCCATGCTGACATGGTGGAAACCTGCAGCGTAACCATAATGATATCTATGAAGCATTCTTCTTATAAAAAAAGAGAGAGATAGCTATTGAGAAAAAGAAAAAAAAGAGTTTTATGAAAAGAGAAAAGAGATAAAAAATCACCATTTTCCCATGGTAAATAAGAAGATTGCTGAGATACTCATTGTCTGCTTGCCTTGTCATTTTGATATGGGGATTCTTCCGTATCATCGGGCAAGGGGTACCCCGTTGGCGGTTCTCAATGATACGCACATACTTA
This sequence comes from Avena insularis, assembly GCA_023614405.1. Taxonomy (NCBI): domain Eukaryota; kingdom Viridiplantae; phylum Streptophyta; class Magnoliopsida; order Poales; family Poaceae; genus Avena; species Avena insularis. Next base: position 490,751,126 of record CM042692.1, on the reverse strand, counting down.
TGATGACAAGAACTTACCGGTAACTAAAGTTGAGTAGCATGAGGAGCGACCCTTGTACTCAAGGGACTTGGGATTTTTAGTTTATAGTCTGTCAAGCATATAACTCAGATTGGATCTCACTTTTACCTAAACCACATTAAAGATGCTTATGATAGGGGAAATGAGAGCTCAAAGCTAATGAGTACCATACTTTCAGCATTTGGAAGCCTTTCAAACTATTCAAAACCTTTTCATTTCCTTGTTGAGTGTCCACACACTCTATGAGCACTTTCTTGAGAGCATAGTGGCCATTCTTAGTTCTATGTGCATTGTCCCAAGACTTGTTGATTGATGCATATTTTGATATTGCTTGTTTTAAACTATTGTATCTAGTCACTCTTATGAACTTTGAAGGTGTCCTATGCATTTATATTTGCTACTCTATGAGGGACAAGCTGAATGCCACTATGCTATGTTTTCTTTATGTGAAACAAACAAACGTCTTGCAAGGCATTGTTATTCATGAATCTTTTGTTTGTGCCTTTTCATGTTGCATCATAGTCTCTTTGTCTTATTGCTAGAACTTTGTCTTTCATGTTATGATTGAAGTACTATGATCCAATCTTTGAATGTTTTACAAATACTTTGATCAAGTCTTTGATGGTGCATGTCACCTCAAAAATTATTCTTTCTTTTTATCACTTACCTACTCGAGGACGAGCAGGAGTTAAGCTTGGGGATGTTGATACATTGCAAATGTATCTATAATTTTTGATGTTCCATGCTTAGTTTCATCTACTTTCTTGTGTTTTGTCCACACTTTGGAGTACTTTTCATATGATTTCTTGGACTAACCTATTAACAAGAGCCACAGTGCCAGCTGCCTGTTTTCTCATTTTGGTTCCAGAAAGTCGAAAATGAATATTCTCGAATTGACGGACAAAGGCAAAGTGCCTATTTTTCTAGAAGACTCTAGGAGCGAATCTGAGGAGAGGAGGCCAGGGGCTGGCCACACCTCCCCCCACCTAGGCGCTGGGCCCAGCCACGCCAGGCATGGTGTGGTGGCCCCAGGCACCCCTCGGTCTCCCTCTTCGCCTATAAGAAGCCTTCGACCTAAAACTTGGGGTTCACGTTTTTCCGAAGGAGTTCCGTCACGCCACCACCAGATTCCACGAAACAGCACCAGAAACTCCGTTCTGGCACCCTGTCGGGACGGGGAATTGGAGGAGATCATTGCCATCATCATCACCATCGCTTCTCCATTGACCATCCATGTTTCCCCCATCTATGAGTGAGTAATCCCCCGCTGTAGGCTATGGGGATGGTAGGGATTGGATGAGATTGTTCATGTAATGGCATCAGATTGTCAGGGCATAGTGCCTAGTATCTTTTAGTAGTGCTTTATGACTTTGTTGGGACTTGTTGTGCTTAATGCTTGTCACTAGGGCCCGAGTGCCATGGTTTCAGATCTGAACATGTTATTGATTCATTATGATAGTATTGTTTCTGGTCTTATCTACAAGTTGTATACACATGTTGTTGTCCGGAAGGGAAAGGCTTTGATGTGACGATCACATGTGTTCAGGAGTGTTAATGCTTTGCTCCGGTGCTCTATTAAAAGGAGCACCTTAATTGCCAGTAGTTCCCTAGAGGCCCCGCTGCAAACGGGCTGGCAGGACAAAAGATGTTGTGCAAGTTCTCATTGCGAGCATGTATGACTATATATGGAACACATGCCTAGGATTGTCTAGTACTTGGATGCTTTATCTTATTTATCTGCAATTGTCCTATGTTCTGATTGCTATGTGGATTGTCTTGTCCATGCAACACCCGTCCATCCATCCCTATGCCTACCGCACTCGAATCGCACTGTTTACTGCTTTTGTTACTGTTGTCTTTGCTTTACTACTGCTGTTGCTTTACTATTCCTACTACAAAACTGTTGCTACTGATAAACTGCTGTGAGCAAGATTGTTTCCAGGTGCAACTGAATTGACAACTCAGTTGTTAAGGCTTATAAATATTCTTTGGCTCCCCTTGTGTCGAATCAATAAATTGGGTTTCACTTCCCTCGAAAATACTGCGATACACCCCATATACTGGTGGGTCATCACCCCAATCGGACTGTAACATAGAGATCTAGCCAACATATAGAGAGCTAGCTAGGATAATCTTGGGAACTAGTAGAATCAATTAAGTGATATTCACATTACATGGTTTAGAAAAAAACTAAACTCGTCCCTCCCGTCGCCTCCCCGTGTGGGGGTGGCAGAGCGAACCCTAATAATGCCACCACAAGCCCCCTCCACCTCCCTCCCCTCCTTCGTTGCTAGAAGAGGGCGTGACCAGGCAAATCCTGGCCGGCGGCGGAGGCGGGGATCCTTCATCCTCTCGTGCGCATAGGTGAGGACACGGGACGGATCCCACACGCCGGGACATGGTGCGGCCGCCTAGCATCATGGAGAGGCTGGGTCACGAGCGTGTTCTGGCCGTCAGACCTCCCGCATACGGCGGGTGTGGGTAAGGTGCCGACACAGTGGAGGGCATGGTGTGCGAGCTAACGGCGGCCGATCTCCGGCGTGCTGGAGACAGAGGGCAGCATAGCTGTAGATAGGGCGAACAGCAGGCCGATTTGGGCCCAATGGGTTCAGATGGGCTGCCCTTTTCCCTGCATGTCGACAACTCCGACTACGGCACCATGGAGGTTGGTGTCAGTCTTGAAGCACCAAGAACATGGTGGAGGCGGCCTACTTCTCCGTGGATGGTGGTTGTCCTAAGGCTAGTTTGGCGGATCTTGGGATCCGTCATCTAGTCCCAGTAGCGAGGCGAGGAGACCTAGATGCCGGTGAAAACCGAGCCATTGGCGGAGTTACCACATCTTCATGCAACTAGTGTCAACCTCAATCGTGCTACTCTGGAGAAATACCTAAGAACTTCAGATCGGGTGATGGTGGTGTCATGGTGTCGTGTTCTCTCTTGGGAGCATTATTTGTGGAGTAGTGCTGGATGACAGAGGCAGGAGGCGGGAGCCCATGCTAGTGTTGCCTCTACTGCAGCAAAAATTGCGACGACCGCGACGCAGCTAATCCTGCGGGGAGTGAATCCCCAGTAGCTCCCTTGGCCTCCAAAGCAGCTTTGGTGTTGGTGATGAGGGGGAGCCCGGGCGCCTCAGCCGCCCCTTTCTCTCAGATCGCGCAGAGTACCTCCACAGGTCTCGCCTCCCTGAGGGATAACCTAGCTGGTGTGGCAGACGAGTCTCGGGGCGAGCGAAGTTGGCTTGATGAGGCCTGGTCGCAGCTCTATGAGACCGCGGTCGTGGGGCATGAATCTGCAATCCTAGCATGCCTGTACCAAGAGGAAGCCGCGTGCTTCCTTGCCGAGGTGAAGACCCAAAGTGATAAGTTTACCCTCCGTGAGGAGGGAGCTGCCCCTCGCGAGAGGAAGGTTGGAACCACCAAGGAGAACGCCAAGACCCGGGACCAGGAGCTATACAGATTCGAAAGGGATCTTGCCGACAGGCGAGAAGAGCTCGAAGAGCAGGATATCTCAGCCTCCACTCTCGCGGCCAACTTGGAGGACCGAGAGAAGGAGCTCAATGTCGAGCGTGCTCGTCTTGACGGGGAGAGACCACAACTCGAGGAGAGTTGGCGAAAGCTGGAGGATGAGAACTCCGAGCTCTGCGACCAGTTACACCTTCAGGAGGATCGCTACCACGAGGAACAAGTCGCCTCCGCCCAAAGAATAGAAGGACATGAAGCGGAGCTGCGCGTTACCAAGGCTGACTTGGAGCGAGCCACACGGGATGGCGAGGAAGCGGTCATGGAGTTAGACCGGCTCTAATCCGAGGTGAACGGGGTCATCGAGGAGAAGTGCCATGCCCTGATGTGCCTGGCTAGTGAGCGTATCTTCGTCAATATTCGTCGACTTTCTCCTTCGCTCGATTTAGCCATAGTGCTCCAGCTCATAGAAGATGGCGCGGCGAAAATCCTTGCCGCTAAGATATAGGAGCATGTAGATGCCATGACAAAGAAATATCAGCGTGATGTGGTTGATGATGAGGCCCTCGACCCATCAGACCCTAATGTGAATCCGGATGGATACCAATAGGATGCTTGAAGATGCGCCTTGCATCTATTTTGTACAAAACATACTTCCACGAACTCTTGATAAAGTGAGATTTGTTAGCGCACATGTATTTTGTGTATATATGTGTCACTTTACTTACTCCTGCACCTGCGACCCTGTCCTGCTGCGAAGTTAGGGAACATAGGTTCGGAACAAGAGAGAGCCGTCAAAGTGGGTGGTCCTTAACTTTGATTAAGCCACAGATTCACCCTTCATGAGGCACGGGGTGCCAAGGGAATCATGGAGTGGCTTTACTGCAGGATCTCGTGAAGCACGTGCCGCAGCGGCATTGCTGGAGATGAATTATCAGCGATGTGGGGTGACGACACCCTGTGGGCCTCGACAAGGATACCTTTTGGCTCCTCGCGAAGCTCGTCGCATGACGACCTCCCGGGGGAGAATGCCCCATGCTCTGTTGTATTAATAGGGGCAAAACCCCTCTAGGGACACCTTGTGGGACCCGACATGTGTCCCTGAAGTGGTCCTCTTTGAGGCGTGATAAGGTCTCTTTAGAGACCTAGGCAAGGGTACCAACATGGGCCTCAGTGAGGGCACCACGGGGTCCTCAGCAAGGGCACCTTGTGGTGCCTTGCACATGCGTCTTGTGACGCCCCTAGAATAAAACCTCTTGTGAGGCTTTAGGCGAGAATGCCTAGTGGCACCTCGATGAGGACATCCCGTGAGGCCTCGCGAAGCACATCTTGTGATGTCCCCCCTAGAGAACTTACTTCTGTTTTGTTTTGCTAACATAGGCAGGTCTCCGACAAGGAGACCTTGTGGGCCTTGGACGGGACCTCTTGTGAGGTCCTGGCTACTTCCCTTTTGAGAAGGACTGCATTTGTGCGTCTGCTTTAGGAGGTATCGTCATGCCAGCAGATCTGCAAACGGGGTGAGTGTATGCATTGTTTTGGTTCACGTATACGTGTTACACGAGGACCTTAAGCGCCAAGTATTTTGGCGAGGTGACGCGTGCGAGGTGATCAGCCCCGCGTGTTAGAGCTTGAGTCACTTGGGCTCTAGCAGTGGGGCTAGACCGAGCGAGTGCACCGTAACTAGCCCCCGCTCGTGTGACACATCAGAGATACCATGAACACATACAGTCATTAGTAGATTTTTATTATTGCTTGCATAGGTCTGTCCCTTACAAGCGCTCCGCGAGGATGAGTATCGATGCTCTGGGGTGTACCTCATGGGTAGAACTTTCGGAGGTGTTGGATGTTCCACGGGTTGGTGACTAGGTATCCTTCTTCTGTTTCCAGCCTTGCCGCGCCAGGCCAAGACACCTTTACGATCTAGAAAGGGCCTCAACATCATAAGAAAATTAACCTAATCATAAAATTTGGAGGTCGATGTGTGCTTAAGGATGCTTCCTCAGGGAACGAGAGGGTGATCCTAGTTGAGAGATCATGATGATGATTTGATGGATATCAAAAGATGATGATATAAGTTAGAGATGTCGCTCTCTTATCCCTATTTAAAATAATCTGTTTAGTAGAGTTTCTACTCCCTCTTGTTTTACAAACAAATATAGCTTTATGCAAACTAACTTCACCAGCCGCATAAGTCTTGCGGAGTACACCATGTACTCAGTCTTGCTTCATTAATATTTTTGCAGCAGAGTAAGTGTTCCATGAAGACGAGTTCGTACATCATCGACATTGATGACTATCTTAGGGTTCTCGGCTGGCAGCCTGGAATTTGTGGTTGGGACGTCATCGTTATGCTTCAGGCCACTTTGCCCATTTGTTAAGTTTGCTATATTTAATAGTTTGATGTTTTTGGCCAGTGACCTATGCTTGTAATATTTTGGTTCTCTTCTTAGTTATGAGCTTGATGTGATACTTTCTGAGTCATAGGGTCACTATTGTATCAATTCTCTCAGCGTAAACTCTCGAGCTCTAAGTTAGACTTATATCATGCTAAGGTCTAGGTTTTGTCTAACCCTGATCCCGAGGGTATCACATTGGATGCTTGCGCATGCATCCTAAGCGTAATGAGGGCGGCAAGATAATCATCGACATCCACACTAGCATCTGCACTAGCATGGGCACCGCCAACTGCACCACCATGGGCCCTGACATGGGTGTTGGAGGATCCAGCATCGGCATCGGTGGAGCCGGTGGACCGATGATACCCCTCCTTCATATGAGCTATTGGTTTGTAATATGAGATCTCCGAACTTTGTGGCATCGTTTTGGGTCACTGTGACCGTGAACCTTGAACTTATTTATATGTTCTATGTGACGTTGAACTATTTGAGAGACTTTGGATTATTCAAATTATGTTTTGGGGGGTGACCGTTGGGGGCGCTGGTGTGAGAAGGCTAGCCCAAACAACCGATAGTTTGGGTAGGATTTCCCAAAATACATCTAATAGACATTATTACTTCCCCTTGTGCTAGCCCGTATACATTGCACAATCGAACGAACCAACAATAAATCGCTCACAGAGGTGAAGAGGGGGCGGCAACCTACTCCTTCCAAATCTCCACCGGCCAGGCCGTTGGTCCCCTCTCCCTCCTCTTGCCGCTCTGGCGGCAGTAGGAGGGCCTTGTTCCTCCGTTCTGGTCTAGTAGATAGGGTGAGGGCTTGTTTGGTGTCGTGGGACGTTGGGGTGGTGGGAGTGGAATCCAGGAAAATATATCTGCCTCAACTCTACTCCCACACTGGTGGTGACCTTCACGGCGGCATCTCGGAGTTGATGGCAATATGTGCTGCTTAGTCCTTTAGATCGGCAGCTTGGTCTTCTCACCGTTCTTCAAATCTGGTGAGATCAGTTTCTCGGTGTGTCACTAGCGTTTTTTGTTATACGCACACTGGAGCGAGGATGTTGGTCCAAAGGTGGTGGATCTGTCGTTCTTCTATGACTTCGTTGATAGGAGGCAACGAATCTTGGTTCAAGACATGACAGGGACGTCCTCCGGTCAATGTGCCACATCGACATGTGCCTCGCTACGTGCGGCGGGCCTATTCATCGAGTCGCAAAGCATTGTTTGCGATTGTGGTTTTTTCATCGACTCACAGAGCCTCGTTGGCTATTGTATTTTTTAAGAGCTTGCATTGTGGAGCCTCGGCATCTCTGCTACCGTGCGTCTTGGCGGAGCTGGATCTAGGGGCAGCTGCTAGCTTTGTTGGTTGCAGGAAACCCTAGGGATCATTTTGTATTTCTTGATCTTTTAGGATTTCATCTGCAAATTCGGGATAATTAATCATTTTATCATGGTTTGTCTTTTAGTTTTCACATGTGTTTCTTCTTGTAACTAGTTTTAGGATTATTGCTCTAAAAAAGATCAATCGCTCACCCGAAGTCCCAAACAATGCAGCACTTTGAGTCTTAGTTACCGTACATGTTGGCTCCGGGGAAAATGGATCTGGAGATGAACGCATCTACCCCCAACCACATCGCCAAGCTGTCGGTCCCAGCTCCTCTATCGGTTGCTCCGGCGACATGAGAGGTGGGGACCTTGGTGTTTCGGCTCCGTCTTGTAGTTAGGGTTGTCCTCGTGCTTCCTTGGGCCGCTGCTTCTATGGGGGAGAAGGCGTCACGTAATAATTTGCCTCTGCTATTCCTCCATCTCGGCATCACTCCAACTGGTGGCGTCGGGGGCCAGGTGGCCTGTTCGTCTCACCGATCTCTAGATCCGGCGAGATTCGTATCTAGCACTCGGTGATCGGCTCTCTCGCGGGTGACGGTCGTGTTGGCTATTGTAGTTGTGTCTATTGTCTTGTAGTTGGGCATGTGGATGACGACATGAGACGACGTTCTTCTTCGACTGCATCAGATGAAGTTGACGGCGTCGGGATCTGGTGACCATGGGAAAGATCCCCGGTCGACGTGCCACAAAGTCTTGGTCTCGTCGCTTGCGACAGTCCTGGTTCATCGGCTCGAAAAGCATCATTATATGCGAAGGTGCTCTCCCAGATCTCGATATGTCGGCTGTTCGCCTCTTTTTGAGGCGCTGCCATGGTGGGGGCGGAGGACGATGGTGGGTGACGTTCCGACGAGGCACAAGTTTGTCCAATGGTGGAATTTTAATTTTTGTACTTAGTTTGTCACTCTTGGTGATTGTAATCTTTGTAAACGGATTGTCTAATGAAATACTCCCTCCGTTTCAAATCTACACACTAAAAGATGTCTAAATATATTTATTTCACTAAGGGTAAAACATCTTTTATAGTGGCAATTTAGATCTAGAAAACAGTTTCTAATCCTATTTTTTCCCACTGTTTTGGACACATATCGTTTGCTAAAATTGTCCACGCCTCTAAATCCGTGGAACAGGTCCCATATAATTATTTTCCCCGTAACGGACTACCCATACTCTGCTAGCTGCATACATATCCCTGCCAACACGCAATCCGAGCCTCCTTCACAGCCCCTTTCTATCCATTTGTTAATGAGCCGACCGCGGCAGATCGCAGCGCCATGGAGATATGCCGTTCCTCTTCTCGTTCCGAGCAACGGAACTTATCCATTCGAAAAGTGTCCACCGGGCTGCTCCTATAAATTGCCATGGCAGTCCACACCACAGCTCAAACAGCAGAAGCGAAATAGTAACAGAACAGCAACACGTATATGGTCATGGGGAGGCACTCGGCCAGCCACCTGTTCTTCGTCCTACTTTGCTTGGGCTCCTGCTTGGCCCATGCACAGATCCTCTTCGAGGTACGCTACATGCCTGATGCCTCTATCATCCACAGCTTGATCTCAGATAATACATATGGATAGGATAGGATAGCAGACTCTCAATACGTATATGGTTATGCAGGGGTTTAACTGGGAGTCGTGGAAGAAGCAAGGCGGGTGGTACAACTTCCTGGAAGGGCACGTGGGCGACATCGCCGCTGCCGGGGCCACGCACGTCTGGCTCCCGCCGCCGTCGCACTCCGTCGCGCCGCAGGGGTACATGCCCGGCCGCCTCTACGACCTCAACGCCTCCAAGTACGGAACCGCCGCGGAGCTCAAGTCACTCATCGCCGCCTTCAACGCCAAGGGCGTCCAGTGCGTCGCCGACATCGTCATCAACCACCGCTGTGCCGACTACAAGGACGGCCGCGGCATCTACTGCGTCTTCGAAGGAGGCACGGCCGACAGCCGCCTCGACTGGGGCCCCGACATGGTCTGCAGCGACGACACACAGTACTCCAACGGCCACGGCCACCGCGACACCGGCGCGGCCTTCGGCGCCGCCCCGGACATCGACCACCTCAACGCGCGCGTCCAGCAGGAGCTCTCCGACTGGCTCAACTGGCTCAAGTCCGACCTCGGCTTCGCCGGATGGCGACTCGACTGTTAGCACAGCCCCTGTCGCCGAGTACTTTCCAACGACACCGACGAGGAAATTCCGACGAGACGACACGCACGTATCCGATAACTTCCGCCGAGATGCACGTGCTGCTAGCCGATCGATTCTTTTGATCTAACTAGTACACTCACGCACGCACACGCAAAACAACTTTGATTGCCAAAGGCTCTTGTTGAGCCTTGTTTTCTCTCTTGTATTGCTCAACTTCACGGTGTTGTCCGGTACAAGATTATAAGGCCAGGTGTGTGCATATATATATGCACTATTAGGACCTAATCAACTAGGAGTCGGTGTACTACTTCAAAACCTAGTCTAACACATATACGTATACTACCTGGACACTACACCTATTTGGACTGCAATTCCAATACGTGTAGGACACGTGATTATCTAACAATCACCCCCTAATCACGATGTGCTTCTTTACATTGACCTGGGTCCCAAATGCGCCAGCTGCTCCTCGCGGGCGTCATCCACGGCATTGCTTTCGCCGCACCCTTACTCAGTACCCATGTCACCGACTTTGCTTTTGTCGACTTCTCCATGGCTTCACGCCGACAACCCTTTTTGTCCGCGCCCTTCTCCATGCCTTCACGCCGACTGTCCTTTTTGTCCGCGCCTTGAGACATTATACTTGGTTCAATGAAGTACTTTCTCATCGGTTCCTCGCATATTTGATCTACTACTTGCCGGTGCTCTTGGATGCAATAGAACAAATAAGTAGGAGGTAACTCAAATTTGTTTTCTTCTAGCTTCTCTATACCACGTGAAAAGCCTTTTGATGGATCTGCACCCCCTATTGTTGGGTCTCCTCCATCTATCTGGCCACCAGTCCACACTCTTGGACCATCGCCTTCTGGCCTTGCTGGCCTGTTTGCTGGGCTCACTTCACCTCCCCCTCCTCTAATTTTTGGGCAAACAAGTGCAGGTATCGCTGCACATGCATCTGTACACCCTTCCAGTTCCGTATCTTCTGGCCACAGACTAGCCTTTTCTTCAAACTCTTTGTCTTCTGGGAGAATCCCTAGTGCTTCTGGCCTGGTGTCCACGCTTGGAGCTGCCCCTAGGCCTTCAATGTCTTCTGGGCCCGAACTTGCTGACAAGGATAAGCTCGATTGATCCATATTTTCTTCATACTCAAGATCCCACGTGACGTGAAAAGTTGAATATTCCGGTTCGTTGTAGCCCCAATTCCATGACTTGCCTTCCTCAAAGATTACGTCTCCCTTGAAAACCACCTTATTGGTATAAGGATTGCACAAGCGGTATGTCTTTGAGCCTTCATAGCCTGTCATGATCATTGGAATACGTTGCTCCGCCAATTCCGCCTTTACATGCGCCACACATCCAAAAGTACGAAGATGATCAACCGAGGGCTTCCATCCGTACCATGCTTCGTACGGTGTTATACCAACTCCACTCTCAGTAGATTCCATGTTCAGCAAATACACAGCCGTATTGACTGCCTCACCCCAGAATTTTCCTGGCAAGCCTTTACTCTTCATCATGCTCCGTGCCATGGTCAACACAGTTTGATGCAGCTCACCCCCCTCATCAATGCGTAGGGCTCTTATCTTTGCCTCCACCTTTAACTCTTCGGCTTCCTTGATCTTCTCGAATGCTTGTTGAGCTTGATCCTTACTTTTCAGCAACACAATCCACATGTATTTACTATGATCATCCACCACAAGCATGAAGAACTTATTGCCGGACGGAGTTGCAGGTGAAATTCCAACGCATAGATCGCCATGAACAAGTTCCGAGGCTTCACTTGCCTCAAACGTGGCTTCACATGGGAACGGGGCACTTTGTTCCTCATGATGCACACACGGTAGATCGTGATCCACTTGTGCCACAATCTCCGCAGCCGGTGATGGAGGATCCTCCTCATCCTTCAACTCGCCATTTCGAAAGCATCAGCATCATCGGTCCATCATCTCCTTCACAGGCGATGAGAGCCCTCTCCTTTTCCTTTGGTGCTTTCCGGCAATCAGCCTTGAAGTGACCGAGCTCGCCGCAGTTATGACACCTTACTTTCTTTATGTCAAACTTCCTCCGCGGCGGGGCGTCATCTTCATCCTCCTGCCCCGCGATATACTTTTTCGCTGGGCGTTGTTTCTCCTTGCCGCTCGTGGAGCCTCCTTGCTTTTCTTTTGAAAGAGTCATCCATTGCTGCTTTGTGAGCATCAGGTGCTCAACCTGTTCTGGATCACCGAAGCTGATCCGGATTCTCTCATCGTGCGCCTTGAATCTTCCGACGAGATCCTCAACCGTCAATGTATTCAGGTCGAGACATTGTTCGATCGATGTAACGATCTGCATGTAGCGCGCCGGCGCCGCACGCAGGAACCTTCTGACGTTCTTGATCTCATCCAATTTCTCGCCATATCCCCTGATTGCGTTGACAAGGGTAACGAAACGGGCGGCAAACTGATCAACCGTCTCGCTCTCCTCCATCTTCAGATCTTCATAGCTTTTTGTCAAAGTTTGAAGATGCGCTTCCTTCACGCGGGCATGACCTTGGTGCAAGATCTTGATCGTCTCCCATGCATCCTTCGCCGATTTCTTTCCGACGAGGTGCTGCATCACGTCCTTCGGCACGACGGAGTAGAGCGCCGTTAACGCTTGGCGATCCTTCCGCATTTCGACCTCCCTTGACGCATTTCCGCCTCCTGGATCGACGGCCTCCCAAACCTCCTGAGCCTCCATGGCCACCTCCATGTTGAGTGCCCATAGCCCGTAGTCCTTGCGATCGAGGCGGATACAAAGCCGCCCCACCGCCTCTCATCGGGTGCCGATGCCGAGCTCTCGCCAAAATTCACCATCGCCATGACCTCCTAGTACTTTCAGCAGATCACGAACGACAACCTTGGCTCTGATACCAATTGTTAGCACAGCCCCTGTCGCCGAGTACTTTCCGACGACACCGACGAGGAAATTCCGACGAGACGACACGCACGTATCCGATAACTTCCGCCGAGATGCACGTGCTGCTAGCCGATCGATTCTTTTGATCTAACTAGTACACTCACGCACGCACACGCAAAACAATTTTGATTGTCAAAGGCTCTTGTTGAGCCTTGCTTTCTCTCTTGTATTGCTCAACTCCACGGTGTTGTCCGGTACAAGATTACAAGGCCAGGTGTGTGCATATATATATGCACTATTAGGACCTAATCAACTAGGAGTCGGTGTACTACTCCAAAACCTAGTCTAACACATATACGTATACTACCTGAACACTATACCTATTTTGACTGCAATTCCAATACGTGTAGGACACGTGATTATCTAACATCGACTTCGCCAAGGGCTACTCCGCCGACGTCGCCAAGGTGTACGTCCAGAACACCAAGCCCACCTTCGTGGTCGCCGAGATATGGAGCAACATGCGCTACGACGGCAGCGGCGAGCCCTCGCGCAACCAGGATGCCGACAGGCAGGAGCTGGTCAACTGGGCGCAGACCGTGGGCGGGCCAGCCTCAGCGTTCGACTTCACCACCAAGGGCGAGCTGCAGGCGGCCGTGCAGGGCGAGTTATGGCGTATGAAGGACGGCAACGGAAAGGCTCCCGGGATGATCGGGTGGATGCCCGAGAGGGCCGTCACCTTCGTCGACAACCACGACACCGGATCCACACAGAACTCGTGGCCATTCCCCTCTGACAAGGTCATGCAGGGGTACGCCTACATCCTAACCCACCCAGGAGTTCCATGCATTGTAAGTGCTCTCATCTGACTCCACCATGGCATACCTATGCATGTCAATATCAACCCAACATCCATATTAACATCCACTTTGCCTTCTTTGTGTGCAGTTCTATGACCACGTCTTCGACTGGAACCTGAAGCAGGAGATCAGCGCACTGGCCGCCGTCAGATCAAGAAATGGGATTCATCCGGGCAGCAAGCTGAACATCCTTGCCGCCGAGGGAGACGTCTACGTGGCGATGATCGATGACAAAGTTATCACCAAGATCGGGTCACGGTACGATCTTGGGAATTTGATCCCGTCAGACTTCCATGTCGTCGCGCACGGGAACAACTACTGCGTCTGGGAGAAGACCGGCCTCAGAGTCCCGGCTGGACGCCATCACTAGCTCGCTAGCTGGGCTGGCCTCTCGTCGCTATTCTTTTTCCACGACTATTTTATGCCCGGAACAAGAACTTTAAATGAGACTAAACTAAATAACAGGAGTATGATTGTAGTACTATACTTTTGTACTTCAGAAAATTAAGTACTATTAGAACAAGATTCAGTGTATTTTATCCGACAGAGTGATTTTTGCGTCTTCAAAATGATTGAAACTAACCATACATTGCACAACGTATACTAGCTGAAAACCTTCGGAACAATTACAATATCATCACTAGTCTGGATGGTTAGCAACATTGGATTTGCAAGAAAGATGCGTGATGGAACTTAGCTTTCCTAGTGAAAAAATGCTCTTAAGCCTGTGATTCAAAAGGAGGAAATTGAGAAGTGTGGGTATGTTTTGTAATATTTGATCCCTCCGGGATTAACTGACTCACATGATAAGTGCGAATTTGAACTGAATTATAATATTCAGTTCAAATGCGAGGAGGCCGGAGCGGCGGGATTAGGGTTCCTTCCGCCGCCGCCACACGGGGACGACACGAGGGAGGACTTTAGTTTCTTTTTCTAAATCGTGTGAATATCACTTAATTGATTCTACTAGTTCCTGAGATTATGCTAGCTAGCTCTCTGTATGTTTCTTTCATTGATTCTGCTCTAGCTGATTTTTTTAGCCCAAATTGAAACAACTTTTTAATGAAATGTTTTCCAAATATATATATGGACCATGTACATGTCTCCCCGAGATTATTTAAAAAAATGAAACTCAAAACGACTATTTTTGTTTTTTTATGTAAGGGAGAACTGGTGCCCATATACTGATATACACCAAATCTCCACTCTTATTATGTGTGTACTATCATATACTCCCTCCCGCCATATTAGTTGAATCGAATTTGTCTAGATTCGGATGTATCTAGACATGTTTTAATACTAGATACGTCTGAATCTAGATAAATTAAAATCAACTAATATGGGTCGGAGGGAGTACTATATACCATGCATGCACTGTTACTAGTGGCACTTACCGGTATTTCATGATCTAGTGGTCATGTTTTTTTTTGAAATGGGGAGCGGAGTCCCAGCCTCTGCATCAAGCGATGCATACAATATTTATTTATTATTAGAACAACATTGTTTGGCAAAAGCCATTATAAAGATCATATAAACCGGAACTGTCAAAACAAAACACCGAGCAAGAACGGTAACCATATCGCCAGCTCCCCAATGATATCTATCAAACACCTATCTACCTGTTTCGACCCCGCCCCATGCTCACTCACACTTTTGCCACTCGCCAAGAGAAGCTAGAGTGCCTTGGCGTGGCGACTCGAATTCAAGCAGAAGGAGCCCTAAAACCGCATAGCATATCCATGGAACGGCGCCCACGCACACGCTCCAGATGTCGCCGCCTTCAATATCTTTCGCCAACCCGTCGTCGGCATATAGATCGATGTGTAGACTCTCGCCACACCATCCACAGACACCACCGCGGTGCCAAGTAGCACCACCCCCGTGCGCTGCCGCTCCACCCCTCCTGTCGCTTCCATCCAACACTACTCCACAGACGATGCTCCTAGGAGAGAACGCAATACCGACACTGCGGCACCGCCATCGCCTGACCCGAAGATCTTAGGGTTTCCCCGGAGTAGCACAAGTGAGGTCGACACAAGGTGCACGACAATGCCTTCATCAAGGTAACGGCATAGTAGCGCTGCCATCGCCTGCCAATGGCTCGATTTTCACCGGCACCTAGTCTCCCCGCGTCGCTGCTTGGACTGGAAGACGGATCGCAAGATCTGCCAATCCAGCCGCAGGCCAGACACCTTCAACGGAGAAGATGACCACCTCCACCAAATCCAAGGCCTCCGCCCCGGGCGTCCTCATGATGCAAATTAGGCCGAAGAAGACCTCCGGACGACACCGGCCGACGTCGAGGAGGCGAAGATGACATCGATTCAGGTAAAATGGAGGGAGGGTTTTCACTTCCCCGGCCTCTCCATCAACTAGGGATGCACACAACCATTAAGCATGAGTACCAGGATTTTAAACTTGGTTTAAAACCAAGCCTGGTCCTCAAGATAAATTGTATGAGTACCAGGATAGCCTGGTCCTCAAGTATAAATAAAAACCTAAATTCGCATCTGTGAGGATTTAAACCTAGGTGTTGGGTTTGTATATCCACTCCCCCAATCAGTTGAGCTAGACTCACTTCCTATCTAGTGGTCATGTACATATAATGTTAGTAGGTCAAGATTTTTAGAGCAGCGCCATGATGTTACTATTACTTATAATTGACCGAGCTTAATTTCGGTCCCCTATAGATCCAAACCATCAGTAGCGTGGTTACTATGGAGGTGATGCTGATACAAACAAGCCATATGGTGAAAACACTTATTATTATACCATCAACTCTTTATATTCTTATGTAATGAAAACATTTGTAATGTCGGGTGGACAACCCATCATGTTAATTTTTGAAGGCATTTAACTGGATGATATGGTTAGGTTTACTTAGGCTACTCTAGTAGAAAACATAAAACATACTCCCCCGTCTAGAAATAACTGACTTTTGTTTAAATTCGGATATATGTATATACTAAATGTGTCTAGATACATTCGAATCTAGACAAATTCAAATTAGTTATTTGTGGACGGAGGGAGTATGTTAGATGCAATCGACCAAACTAAACTCTTTTCTTTACGAAATTCCATTGATCTATTAATAATCAAATAGTAGTACAAAGAGGCCTAAAACTAATAAAAATTACAAATAGGTCGATGGACCATCTAGCGACGACTACAAACACTAGCACGAGTCGAAAGCGCGCCGCCGTCCTCACCCCTCCATCACCGAAGCCGGGCAAAACTTGTTGTAGAGCTTGTTGTATTAGACATACGGGAAGTCGTCGTGCTAAGGCCCAAGAGAACCAACGCACTAGAGTAGCAACCATCGCTAATGATGACATCCGTAGATTGGAAGAGGCTGGCCTGAAATTACACCAATTAACACTAAAACCAACCAGATCCCAGGAGATCGGCCGGACACATGGCTCCACGCGCCCTCCGTCAGCGATAGACGCACCACCGGAACAGCGATAGGGTGGGGAGGACCTTATTCTGACTTCAGATGTAGCCATCGCCTCATCATCCCGAAGAAGAAACGAAAAAACAGCCTAAACAAAAAATGAAAACCTCCCGCGGCGAGATCCGTGGTCCACCACACCTCCAAGGCCCTAAGGCCACCGGAGGCGGAGGGGACTAGCGATGTCGTCGGCGGAGGGAAGGGAACCCTTGATGGGTTTCTTGAGTAGCCGACGCCTCTCGACTCCTGGGGTAGCCACATGTACCGGTTCTACAAAAATATCGACCAAACTAAGCTCGGTAGATGAACAAGCTTGATCATGGACCCCATGACACTGCATCCATCATCGTCGGTGCGGGCAGAGATCGGGAGGAGCAGGCACCGGATATCTGAGTAAGGTGCCAGGGATGTGAAAGAGAAGCCGGTCGATGGAAAATCAACTGGCATGTCGCCGACTTCATTACCACTTGTGCCTCCGCTGCCTTCATATCCAGCAGAAGAATACTAGAGGGGCCATAGATCTGGACGGAGACGGCATGTTTATGGTGGCAATGGTGTGCGGCCAAAAAAAATTTAACAATCAATACCACATATATTCATAGTAACAAATAGTACATGGTAGAGATAAATAAATTGTCTTTTACAATTGTAAAATAAAGTCTAAATGAAAATGAGTAAATCTCGAAGGTCTTCAAAATCTTCTTCTTCCATGACACAATCTTGCACTTATCTAAAGGCAATCCAATAAACATGATACAAATGCCAAACCATAGACCTGTAAATACCAACGAGGGTTCTCCCATAATTTTAATTTGAGCCGCAATACCAAGGCTACGTGCACGCGCGCAACTATTATAGTAATCCATCAACATCGGCAAGAGTATCACCACCGGTATTTCAGAGAAAAGAAACCAAACAGCAGCGTCAACGTCGCACGGGAGTCGAGAATATGAATTTTCATTGTCGAGGACATAGCAGACAGGACAAATATTGCGAGGATAATCCTCCTGGCGGCAACCATGAGAAAAATCCAAGATTGATCTGACGAATCATGATCTGAAAAACCGTACCTATAGAACTTTAATCTTACAACACCACCATTGACGCCAGGAAGATCTCGTCGTCGAGCGAAGGACCGAAGATCACTTATTGTGGACGATATCAACTTCATTGACGTAGATGCTAAGAAGAAGATGGCTACCAAAACTCTAATCTAATCTTATAGTAAAAAATACTATTTTTACTAAAAACTTCATCCATAAATCAGGTTCCCCGCCTCTCCCGACGTCGCCAGACCTGGCCTGTTTGGTTTGTTATCGACTGGTTCCCTACTAAAGCAAAACAAAGGAGGGAACGATTCGGCGCGGTCGCCGCACGGACTAGTGGGCCGGTCCATTAGTAGGAGGATAATAATCCTGGCCCAACTTACCTCTGAAAGCTAGCGATGGCTTTGCTTCGAATCACGGAGTGGGTTGAAGACGATCGCTCCTTCCGAACTGGGGCCCTAAAATTTCTTTTTGCAGAAGAAAGATGCGCGCGACTTAACTAATAGAGGAGATCTATATGTACGAATTGTGATGTCCCTAGAACACCGGAACACATGGCATTCAGAGCTGTCCTTTTCTTGACTGTAACTTCGGCGGCTATTAGAAGAACTTCCAAGAAAATAACGAAATTCAGCGATCTGTTTGCAAAAGTTCTTTCCTGGGAGTACTTCTGAACGCAGTTCTGTTGGGAGATGCAGTAGTATTTTACTACTTCCGGTTGCATTTGCTCTGTTTGATGTTTTCAGTTCCGCAATTCAGCTCATGCTGCCAGTTCTATATTATTTTATTTGGTCTTTTGAGTGGGTAATTCAATTGTTTTTTAAATAGAATATTGGTGGGAGATGCGGTAGTATTTTACTACTTCCGGTTGCATTTGCTCTGGTTTGATGTTTTCGGTTGCGCAATTCATCTCATGTTTTATATTATTTTATTTGGTGTTTTGAGTGCGTAATTCAATTGTTTTTCAAAATAGAATATTGGTGGGTAGTCAGGATGAGGATTGCTTAGTCGATGGAAACATTGGAGTGGATACAATTAAAGACTAATTCCCTTTCGGTTTAACACAATAAAAAATAAAAATGAAGATCCCGGTGATCCCAAGTGCCCATAATTTCTTCCTGAAAGTAAAACATATTACTGGGAACAAACGCACTTATCCTCCTAGAATTTTCAGAGAAAAAATGAATAAAGAAGGTGTAAATCAGCCATGTCATGACTGTAAGCTTAAAAAGTCTGATCAGCATCCTAGGCTACATGTACTACTACTAAAAAAA
This sequence comes from Avena insularis, assembly GCA_023614405.1. NCBI lineage: Eukaryota > Viridiplantae > Streptophyta > Magnoliopsida > Poales > Poaceae > Avena > Avena insularis. Next base: position 490,732,218 of record CM042692.1, on the reverse strand, counting down.
CCTATAAACTAATTGTTCATCAAACTCCAGGTTAAGCACTTCATGAAGCACCTCTACCGCTGATCTGCAAGGTAACAATTTAAGCCGTACATCTTCCAGTTCAAGTGCTAGCCATCTCTGCTTTCCGTACTTGCATTTTAGGAATAGATGCCCACCATCTTCAAAATACATATGGCACACGGCACACCTGGTGTCTAGTTCTACTCCTTTTCTTTCTATGTTCATGTACAAAGGATGGCTGTTGTGTGCTAATCTCCCACCCGACTAGGAGGAAGGCGATAGCCGCCCTTCTTATGCTATCTTCGTGGGAGCTATGGAATGAACAAAATGCTAGGACTTTCAAGAAACTTAGCACCTTGCCCACCTTCGTCTTCGCAAAGATAAAAAATGAAGCCATTACATGGGTCTTCGCCGGCGCCAAACACTTGGGTCACCTTCTACCCGGAGATTAATAGTTTTCCTTTTTTATATGGTGGTTTGTAAGCTGTGATCCTTTGAACTTTGTTCCAAACTCTTCTCTATTAATGAATTAAGGCAAGCCTTTTGCCTTTCTTTCAAAAAAAAATAAAGTGATGTACTTTTGCCGGACAATTGACCTTCCTAAGTGATGACTATTTCACTCCTATGGAACTGGTGGTCAGAACGGAATAAAGGAAATCATGGGGAAAAGTGCCAGTCCATCGACCAGTTTCAGTTCACCGTGCGCCGACATGCCGCTGAATGGAAGAATTTTCTTAAAAAAAGCATTGACTCCAGGTCTACCTTTGGGTTGCCGATGGATACCACCACATGCTGATACCGTCAAGATAAATACAGACGCGGCCCTCTGTGAGTCCTCGAGTAGTGGGGGGTGGGGTGCTATATGTCGCGATAATGCCAATGATATTTGTTTTGCTGTTGCTGGATCTTTAAGGAGAATGGAGGATGCCTTCCAGGCTGAGGCGACAGCCCTATCACATGCTATTCAAGTTGCGGATCAACTGGGTGTAGGGCGTGTCATTTTTAAAACTGATTGCATCAACTTGAAGAATGCTATGACGACAAATGATTATGATTTTGCTCCGATAGGCACTTTGAATAGGGATATGAAATACCACCTGCGTGTAGATTTTATGGAGGCTGCCGTTGTGTATGCACCTCGTTCTTGTAATCAGCCCGCACATGAGTTAGCGGCTTTGGGTGTAGGTATAGCTTCCGAAGACCATGTTCTCTGGATAGAATGCTATCCTACCGTTGTAACTCGTCTGGTGACCGGTGAATCTACCGTGTCTTAATAGAATATCAGTGTTCCATTTAAAAAAAAAAACCTATAAACTAAAAAATCATCAAACAGAAATTACTGAATTCCTCAACTCCACATCGACGATCCTAAATTATGTGGTTATTTCTTGGAATTTCCAATTATGTATTTTCACTATATATTTATATTTTCTTCCATTTTCCTTTTCCATTTGGAAGAAAATTCTCATAATCCAAAAAACTATAGAATATGACTTTTTTTGTGTCACGCCTATTTATCTTATCTTTCTATCTTCGCTAGCCGCACTACCATTCGAGTAGGGTCCCTCAACTCGCCTTGGTAGCATCGGAGAGGTGGGGAACCCAATCTCTAAGTTGAATTTTTAATAAAAGTAGTGTTTTCCATTGATTAGATTAGAGTTTTGGTAGTCTTCCTTCTTTGGCTTTCTCCTCAATGGAGATGAGATCGTGTACAATATAAGTGATCTTCGGTCCTTCATTTGACGACGAGATCGTCTACAATGGTGGTATTGAAAGATTAATTTTTCTATGGATTGGCCTTCGGATCTTACTTCACCAGATTGATTTTGAATTTTTTTAAACTTAAAACTCATGCCCAGCTTTATAGATAAAGCAAAACGACCACCCGAGTTTTACAGACTAAGTGAGACCACTGCCTCTTTGCACCCCCAGCTGACACCCGCCGCACTGGCTCCGGCTACACCCAACTACACAAGACCACCCAACATCGACAAACATGTTCCAGATTTTGATTTTTTTTCTCTCATGGTTGTCGCGATAAGGATTATCCTCATTATGTTTTTTCCCGGATGTTATGTCCTCGACAATGGTGATTCATACTCTCGGTTCTCTAGTCTCCACTGATGTCGACAAAGTTGTTCGATTGTTTTTCCCTAAAATACTCTTGCCGATGTTTGTTGACTACTCTAATTGATGCACGCGTGCACACGGCCTTGACACTGCTATTAAAATTAAAATTATGAGAGAACTCTCGTTTATTCGTGGGTCTATCGTTTGGTATCCATATCGTAGTTTTTTCGGCTGGCTTCAAAACAATACACGATGTTTGAATACCTAGATGTTTTGCACGTTTCTTTTACGTGGTACTATTGATTAGTGAGGGACCGGACAATGGTATCAGAAGCTACGGCCTACACCCTACAGTAGTGTGCACGATATCCCTATACCAAGAACGAGCTGGAACAACACATCAACAAAAAAAAGTCGGTGGGCGACTGATCGCGAGCCCGAATCGTAATCCGACCAATCTCTATCGAGCCATAGGCAGCATATGCATCGGGACATCACCTGACGAGCACAGCCCGCGCTAGAAGAACCATATTTCTTCGGAGCCGTACATGTGGCCCGCACCGCGACGGGCACGGCCGGCGTCACAGGGAACATACGTGCGCGGACGGCGACGGGACAGGCCCGACCGGCCGGCGCTCCGGCCACCGACATCGCGATCGCCATGCATGCTGATGCAGGGTGGTGCGTCCTCCTCTCCTCTCCCTCCTCTCCTCTGGTTTGAGAGTCGACCCCCTTCTCCGAGGCCTCCCTCTGCCTCTCCCTGACGGCGCCGCCGCTTGGTGAGGGGGGGATGGAGTGCCTCGCCTTATACAGAGGTCAATTTTTTTCAAATAGCACATTTTTTTATTTAATTCCACAACTGTCGCACGAATTTAAGATTTTACAGATGCAGGCATTTGTCGGTCACGGCGTCGCCGAATGCAACGAATCGGCCACAGCCAGACCGAATGGACCATTCGGCTGACACCAGCTGCAATCGGTTAGGGCCTAGCCGAATGACTGATTCGGCCATGGTCAAGCCGAATGGATCTGGACCAATCGGCAAGGCTCTAGCCGAGTGCCCCTCTCGGCCAGGGGCAAGCCGAATGACTCAATCGGCCTGGCCCTCACCGATTGCACTAATCGGCCAGGCCGTGGCCAAATCCTGCATGATCAATGCATAACCAAGCGTATTCGCCATAACCAATACATGCTTAAATCACTGCAAGCAGCGCTAAACGAGATTAGTTTTCGGTTCCCGCCAGTCGATTCCCGTCATTATTTCCCGCCACGTGTTGCCGTCGTTTTTTCCCGTCATTATTTCCCGCCAGCCGATTCCCGCCACGTTTTGCCGCCGTTTTTTCCCGTCTAGTCTTCCCATTGCCTCTATAAATTCAGGCACCGAGATGTTCACTCTTCATCCAGTTCAACTATTCCTTCTCTTTCTCTCGCATTTCTTCTCCTCTACATCATGAGTGTGCCTTGTTCGGATCCAGAGTATAGACCTAGGAAGATGAAAGATGCTAGGTTGCCACAAGGGGTGACACACGAGCGTTGTTGGTGCGGCCATCTCGCCAAGGTTAAGGAGTCGATCGATTTCTCCACCTGCATGGGCATGAAGTTTTTCATGTGTCCCAACTACGACGCAAGCCCGCCTCGACAAGCAAGTTCGTCGTACAAGAGGCCTCCGGTATGTTCCCAGAGCATGGTTAATATCAACCATTCATGTTATCATGAGTTTTTTTATTTATTTCATTGATTTGCTTGCAGTCTCCTCCTCCACTTTGCAAGTGGTACCATTGGATTGACACCGAGCAGCCAGCCTGGGCCAAGAAAGAGTGTCATGACAGCAACCGAGCTGCGTGGGCTGCCTTCCATGAAGAGGAACGTGCTGAAAGGATGGCCGAAGAGGCGAAGAAGGAACGGGAGAGAGAAATGAAAGAATTCCAAACAGAGAAAGCTCAAAACCGCGAGCTGAACAGGAAGAGAAGGGAGGAAGATAATGCAATCCGCGAGCGCTAGGAAGAGGTGCGCAAGGAGGCCCATGAGGCGGAAAGGAAGAGATTAAGAGAAAGAGCTGCCGAGGCGCGGGCGGCAGAGGAATGTGGGGACAAGACCGGGAAGTACCCGCGCTGGACTTAGGGAAGGTAGACGTATGTCTCAGTACCGATGTATCTTAATTCCTGTTGTAGTGTCCTGATGTAACTTCATTCCAGTTGTAGTGTCTTGATGTATCTTAATTTCAGTTGCAGTGTCTTGATGTAACTTAATTTCAGTTGTAGTGTCTTGATGTATCTTAATAACTGTGATTAACGAGTGATTAGAATTTACCCTTGAAGCGTGAGAAGCCACTCGGTACAGCAGGCTCGGTTCACCAAAGAAGCAGTACAGGGCAGCTCACAAACGTCCCAGCTCCAAGCTCCACCGCAGCTCCACCACCATTGACATTGCTCCACCCAGCTCCACCACCATTCCTCCAAAAAATCACTACCAAATCCAGTCCTGAGCTAACCCATCAGTAGATCGGGCTTCCCCTTTCTCTATACTGGTTTTAGAACAAAGATTTGTTGGCTAATTTGTGTTAAATCTGAGAAAAATGGTGAAAAAACGGTTGGGTTCGTCGCTGGGAGAGAGAGGGCAGAGAGATGACGCGAGGAAGAAGGCGGCTAGGTGCGGGAGCGGCTCGCGCGGTGGTGGTCCTCTTCTTTGGCTCCTTTCGGCCAGGGCGTCGCCGAATGGGCCAATCGGCCAGGCTGTTGCCGACTGAGGCAATCGAACCGAGCGGGCCCACCACCGCATGCACTCGGCGACAGCGACGCCAAATAGACTTTTATTCGGCCACGTCCGCGCCAAATGGTCCACTCGGTCTGGCTGTGGCCGATTCGTTGCATTCGGCGACGCCGTGACCGACAAATGCCTAGATCTGTAAAATCTTAAATCCGCGCGACAGTTGTAGAATTAAATAAAAAAATGTGCTGTTTGAAAAAAAATCGCTGTACAGAGTAGGTGTAGGGCTCTTGGCGTGATGCCGGAGTTGGGCTTTTTGCCCGTAGCTTGCGGTGAGGCCTCAGATCTCAGCGGCGAGATCTAGAGTCGTTTAGGGTGTTTTTTTCTCCTTTCCTTTGCTCCGATGGCCGGAGGGGAAGCTTAGGACGAAGACCATCACCGTCCTTCATAATGCCGCGGATCCCTGGTACCTGCTATTCAGCTGTCTCCTGCTGCGTTCTCTTCTTCCGGCCGGCCATGGTGGCGAGGCGGAGAAGAAACGCAGAGGAGGTGCTAAGGGATCGTTGTGCCAGAAGGGGGCCTCCGTTCCAGCGCTTCGGCGCGACGCTGGATGGTCGCTGTTAGGGAATACTGATGAGCTTCCATGGAGGAAGTCATCGGTGGACTCCCTTCAGGCGAGCCCTTGGTGGAATAAGCGTCACCATCTTCTGCTTGCAGGTGCTGGATCTTTATTCCTCTTCTTGGCCGGCCTCGATGGCGAGGGAGAGGAGGGATCTGATGCGGTGGCTGCTGGACATGGAAGACGGAGATCTGGGTCGATGGAGCATGCGACCTGGGCAGTAGATCCCAAGCGGCGGCGGAGCTACGCCGCTGCTATCTTTGGTCACAGGAGTGACCCTGCTGCGCTTGAGTCAGAAGGTGGCTCGAGCCCTTTCTTCCTCCTTTGTGGAGGATCATCTCCGACCTCGCCGCAGCATCAATCGTCGCTGCTTCCCCAAGTGGCATAGTCCCCGGTGGAGGCAAGGGTGGCCGCGGATGGAGGTCGTCGCTGATCGGCGTTGAGCAAGGCAACGAGCGTGGACTCGATTGCGTTTTCCTATCTTTCTGTAGGATGCTCTATGTAAAAGTTCTTGGGCCGGGTTGTACTTTTCTTTTTCTTCTTGGTCCTCTTTGTAACTGTATCCCCACCGCCGACCACCGCCGATTGAATGCATGCTCTAGGTCCTTCGGGACCTTACCCGTTCAAAAAAAAATATGCTGATGCAGCGACAGATTGCTGTCAGAGCTGCTCCTCGCAGCCCCCGATCTTCTCTTCTCTTCTACCTCTCAAACTTCTCACTTGTTTATCTCAAGAACACTAGAACACGGAGAAACTCCACACACACACCCATGCACCAAGGAAGAACACAAGCTTTGCCGTGAGACTCCCTTCGCTGCCACAAATGCTACATAGTTTTCTCTAACCACAGGCCTTACTTTTTTCATTCATCTACTCAGCTTAAATAGGCTGTACATGCGCGCGCACACACACACGCACGGTCAAGCCACGCCTAATTGATCCTATTTTCACTCCACTAACTAAGCTGCTGCATGCACACACGTTTAGCACTTGCGCAGCTCTCCTCAACGGCCACGACCTGGCCAAAACAGCACGCATGTAGCTAGTCTCTATCTGGACTAATTCCAAACTATACCAAACCAGTAGGTTATCTACACACATGATCACAACTTTATGTGTGCATACCACCTCAGCTTTCGGCCGGTGACGATTACACAAATTAAACATGAATAAACTCTAAACTCCACATTAATAACAAGATTAGTTTCAACAATTGCGACCCGGCGGCAAGCTTCTGGCGTGGTCGCGGTCGTTCATGTGCTCCCGCCGACGGCGCGGTTTGGTTGCCGAACCGGCGACCGATGCCATGGCGGCCAGGGCGTTCACCGGCGAGCGCCAGGACGTGGAGTCCATGCTGGCCGCACAATCCACGATCAAAAAATTAATACGGACACGCACAGATCGAGCAAGGACGGCCGGTTCTAGAGCAGCCTCGAACGGCCCGACCTGGCGGATCTCCGCGACAGCGACGCCGGCTGCACCGGCGCTGACATTACTGGCCTAGAAGGGCAAGACGACGCAGGTGCGCAGATCCAACCTATCGCGCTACAGGGTGTCCCGTACGAGCTTAACTGTCCGAAAGGGCCATCACGGACCGAGCTCGCCCGATGGGTCAGCGTGAGGCAGCACGGCGGATCACGCCCGTACCGCGTCGAGATCCCAGGTACTGTGTACTCGCTGAGCCTTCGGATCTTGATCAGTTTGTACGTCCTGCTAGTTCCAGAGATCTCAAGGTTGTCTCAACGACTGCAGTTCCCTGTCTAATGACTAGTGACCGGACGAGAGAATGGTCTAGAATCAAATCCAGTCTGTGGTAGACGTTCTTCGTACTACCATTTATTTGTTCTCTGATAAACACAACTGTCCTTCCCCATATCTTTCGCTTTTCAGAATCAAGGCCTCATTCACGTGAAGAAGCATGCAGTTCCTTTCGACATTCATATATGGAGCAATATATGTAGATGAATGCAACTTATATGGCGATTTAATACATGTAACAGTAGTAGGAATAGTTCGGTGCCTCAATCACTCGATCAAGGCCGTCCTTTGAAAATTTATTTTGTGATAGAAGCTGGGTTTAATGATCCCGCTTTGTTCTTTTGTTCTTGTGGTGATGCCGCACACACGTACTGGTACTAGGACAAAAAACCGAAGAAATATGCAAAGATATACAGATAATGCAGTGTTTGTGTCGAATATTATACTCCCTTTGTCCAGAAATAACTGACTTAGGTTTATCTAGATTCGAATGTATCGATAGGCTAAAATGCGTCTAGATACATTCGAGTTTAGACAACTGAAGTCAGTTATTTCTGGACGGAGGGAGTATATGAGTTGGGTTAAGTTAGGACTTAGAGTTGTAATGTGTGGATAGGCTACGAGTAGTACTAGAGTCGAACTCTTGTAGGAACTCGTATTTTGCCGAGCAGATTCGGCGCCGCCGAGCTGATTTCTCAGCCACTCGTTTTTGGTGGGGTCCATCTACGCGGGCTGGTGAGACTGTTCACTCTTTTGTCTAAATTCGTTCATAAAGTAGAAGGAGTTTATACAACCTCGTATGTATACTCTTTAAAACTATCAGGTAGTACTTTATAGATCTATTCCGTAAAATAAAAGGAATCTATAGAACCTCCTATCCGGACATATCGACACACAACGAAGGACTCTATAGATTCACTGTTTTTACATAAATTTTCTATATTAAGAATTAGACTCGTTTTGAAGAGCTCGCCACAACAAAGTCAATATGCAAACGAAATTTAATTTGTATTTTTGTAAAAATTACGCACTGTTTTTAGTTTTTAGCACTGTTTTTAGTTTTTAGTACATATGGGAAATGGAATCTAGGCAAAAGGCAAAAGTTGGCGTGTCTCGTGTCCAACCGAAATGAGTGGCTGAGAAATCAGTTCGGCGCTGAATCAACTCGTAGATGGACTTATCGCTCTTGTAGCCTTGGCCTCCTATATAATATGGGGGTTGCCGCACTGTCGCAAACCTATGACAACTCCTCGAAACAGGCATGTGCCCCACTTTATAAATAAAGCAACATTCAGATACAAACGAGTTTTACCACAAGAACAGCCAAAGAAAGAGAAAAAACACCGTAGTCCGCTGGGTACTCAGCAGAAGATAACAAAAAAAAAAAGGGACGATAACAACGGAGAAAGGCCAGATCAGCACGATAGACGTCCTGGATCATGTGCGGTCCGGGGATGAATGCAGCCTTGCGGATGAGAAGAGAGTATCAATTGAGTTGAGATGGGTCATATCAAGAAAATTGTAAATCTTGGCAGTATTAGCATTTAGCATAAGGGACAATGGTTAGACCCGGTCAGAAGCTACGGCCTACCGTAGTCTGCACGATATCGATATACAAGGAACAAGCTGAATTACCCGCCAAAAAAAAAGAACAAGCTGGAACACATCAATAGTACCAACTTGCAAAAAAAGTCGGTGGCAGATTGATCACGAGCCCAAATCGTAATCCGACCAATCTCTATCGAGCCATCGGCAGCATGCATCGGGCAATCACCTGACGAGCACAACCCGCGCGAGAAGAGCCATATTTCTTCGGGGCCCTGCATGTGGCCCGCACCGCGACGGGCACGGCCGGCGTCACAGGGAACACACGTACGCGGACGGCGACGGGACAGCTCCATCCTGCGCTCCGGCCACCGACATCGACCGGCGCGGTTCCGTGGGCCAGAGCCCGCGACTCGGTCGGTGGACCGTAGCGCCGCCGCAGCCACCTTGCGCTTCCCAAGCTGCAAGTTGCAGACCGGTGGGGATAACGCCCGCTCGACGCGCGATCGTCATATGCATGCTGATGCAGCGACAGATTGCGACCCGGCGGCAAGCTTCTGGCGTGGTCGCGGTCGTTCATGTGCTCCCGCCGACGGCGCGCGGTTTGGTCGCCGAACCCGCGACCGATGCCATGCCGACCAGGGCGCTCACCGGCGCGCGCCACGACGTGTGCTTGTTCGGGATTTCACGCCGGCCGCACAATCCACGATCGAAATATTAATACAGATCGAGCAAGGACGGCCGGTTCTAGAGCAACCTAGAACGGCCCGGCCTGGCGGATCTCCGGGACAGCGACGCCGGCTGCACCGGCGCTGAAACTACTGGCCCTGGAGAGCAAGACGACACAGGCGCACAGATCCAGCCTATCATTTAGTTATCGCGCTACAGGGTGGCCCGTACGAGTTTAACTGTCCGAAAGAGCCACCACGGACCGAGCTCGCCCGATGGGTCAGCGCGAGGCGGCACGGCGGATCACGCCCGTACCGGGTCGAGATCCCAGGAACTGTGCACTCGCTGAGCCTTCGGGAAAAAGTAAGCACTGTTGGTTGATTTCCTCTCTGTCTCGGTTGACATTTCCGCACATTGGTCCGAGATTGATCTCGGTGAGTTTGTCCTGCTAATTCGAGAGATAGCAAAGGACGACGCCCCTGTCTAATGACTAGTGACGGGACGAGAGAATGGTCTAGAATCTGATCCAGTCTGTGGTAGACGTTCTTTACTCGTACTAGGGTTTATTTGACAGATTCTAATAATGCTCTCATAAACGCAACTGTCTTTCCCTGTATCTTTCGCTTTTCAGAATTGAAGCCGCGTTCACGTGAAGAGAATGCACTTCCTTTCGACATTCATTTATATATGGCGCAATATATGTAGATGACCCTGAATCAATCGATGCATGCCGTCCTGCTTTGATAATTTATTTTGTGATAGGAGCTGGGTTAAATGGCCCCGGCCGCTTTGTTCTTGTGGTTGATGCCGCACACACGTACTGGTAGTACAAAAGAATTGAAGAAAGATGCAAAGACACAAATAATGCAGAGCATGCTTTATTAGCTTCGATTCAGGATGTCAAGAAATCTACGTGTTGGAGCCACGTACCATGAGGGCAACGTTCTCACGTCCTTCTGGTACTGTTCTAGTACTAGTATAATCTAGCAAATGAAACAAATACGTGAGTTTAACCATGCCTTTGTTTTTTTTTTTGCGGGAAAAAATCCGGATCTATTTCATGAGTTCATAAGAAGTACAAAGTATCCTAAATATAATAAAAATTACATCGAGGACTTTGGACCACCTAACGAATACTACTGCCGCCAGAGCGAGCCGCCGACGCGCCGCTGTCGCCGCTCCATTACCGGAGCCGGCATGCCATTGTTGATGACAGTCGGGAAGTCTTCGTGCACGTGCCCCTAAGGACCAGCGCCCCAGAGATGAAGTTGTCGCCATTGAACCCTTAAATTGATCCGAAACTTGTAACACCAAACCTAAAACACACGTAGACTGGACGAGATCCAGAACACACGTAGACTGGACGAGATCCACCACTCCATGGAAGCGGCGACCAGACGAATCCCCACACTCCTCAACGCCAGCAGCAGGATCGTCGCCGACGAGGTGGAAGAGGAGGCGGATATACCTTATTCTTGTCCCGCACAACGCCGTCATAGCCACCATAACGACGATGCCGGATGATCAAACTCTAACTTTAGGGACCCTTCTACACCGCCGAGCGCAGGTCCGAGGTCCCCACCTCCTCCCGCCGTCGGGGCGGCAAGCAGAGGAGGCGGGGACCCGTCGATACTCGGTCGCAGAAGACGAGGATGAAGTAGATCGTGGCGGCTACTAGGGTTTTTATCCTAGCCGCCGTTTTTTTTCTCACGGGAGGAGAGAAACGTAATAGTACGGGGCAAGGTGCACTTGATTTTGATACGGCCTCCTTACAAACCATGCCTTTGTTGACTATGGCTTTTTCCTCTTCAAGGAGTATACGTGGAGTTACGCGAGTGGCCAAACCAGTTCTTCTGTCGAATGTACATGATTAATTCTGAAGACCAGCAAGTAGTTAAATGCCCAGAAGTTTATTAGAAGGGTCAAGAACTAAGCAGAAATTGGCGGCGATGCAGCCTGAACAACGGGATTCACCGGCAATGGTAATTGGAAGTCTGAACCAAACTAGGAACACCAAGTGAGCAACTGGGCTTCGTGTAAGAACACCTCCACTTGTTGGATGTTCACGGGCCGAAATCTGACGCTATTTAGTGCCGGATGAACGTAACTTTTGGCTTAAAAACGGTCGATTTTTCACTCGCGTTTTTAGAAGTGGTTCCTCGGCGACGCAAAAGCGGCGTGTTTTCGCCCAAATTCGGTTCAAATTCAAACGGAGTTCGGTGTAGTTCGATATAAATATGAATACAGAGCAATGTTCGACATTAAATTAAACATAGTTTGGCATAAAATTAAACATAGTTTGGCATAGACTGAAAATACAACATAGTTCGGCCAGATCATGCTCGACATCTACGTGTTTCCCTTGCGTATCCATATATGCTCAATCAGATCATCCTGCAGCTGTTGATGAACTACCGGGTCTCGGATCATCTCCTCACGCATGGCGATGAATGCAGCCCACGATGGCGGCACCTGGTGATCAGGCTCTACAAGGGGTCCCTGTCTGTAGTATGACTCGTCCTGCTCGACCAAATCCACGGGGTCCATTCTTTCATCCTCAATGATCATGTTGTGCAAGGTCACGCAACAGTTCATCACTTCCTACATCTAATCTTTCGACCAGGTCATAGCAGGGAACCGGACAACTGCAAACCTCTGTTGAAGCACACCAAATGTCTGCTCCACATCCTTCCTGCAAGCTTCATGTTCCTTGGCAAACTGAGAATGTTTGGAGAGCATCGGGCTTGAGATAGCCTTCACAAATGTTGGCCATCTTGGATAGACGCCATCTGCAAGATAGTCTCGCTTGTTGTAGTGGTGCCCATTGATCTCAAAGTTCACAGGAGGAGCATGACCCTCAACAAGCTCGGCAAAGACATTTGAGGACTGGAGGACATTGATGTCATTGTTTGATCCTGCCATGCCAAAGAAGGAGTGCCAAATCCAAAGAACATGTGTAGCAACCACCTCGAGTATCACAGTGCAACCTCATTTGTGGCCTTTGTACATTCCTTGCTAAGAAAATGGACAGTTCTTCAAGGGTCAATGCACGCAGTCGATGCTTCCAAGCATTCCAGGAAATCCTCTACTTTCATTGACTGCAAAGATCCGAGCAGTGTCTTTAACATTGGGTGTTCTCAAGTACTATGGCCCAAACACTACAATCACTACCCTGCAGAACCTGTATAAGCAATCAATGACGGTGGACTCGGCCATGCGGAGATAGTCATCAACACTGTCACCCGGAGCTCCGTATGCAAGCAACCTCATCGCGACTGTGCACTTTTGCATTGAGAAAAACCCTACCATGCCGGTGCAGTCCTTCTTGCATACGAAATAGGGGTCGAACTCCCGGATGGTATGCACGATGTTGAGAAAGAGTTTTCAGCTCATCCTGAAACGGCGTCGAAACACGGCCTCTTCGTGCAACGGCTCGTCAACGAAGTAGTCAGCGTACAGCATGCAATAGCCCTCCACTCGTTTCCTTGCTTTGCACTTCCGGCAACCCTCTCGCCGAGCCTCCACGCTTCGGCGTTGTAGTCTACGTGTACAGCCGGGCCAAGGAGGCGAGGATCTGCATGTGCTCTTCATCTTCGGCGAATGCAGTGGTCTCTTCCTCTAGCAACAGGCAGAACATCCCCTCGTCGTCAGAGTCCATGGTCGAACGGGCAAAACACCGAACATTTCACGGGCGAGGTGGCGGGAGCTGGACGAAGCCGAGTTGCGGCAAAGTTGGGACGGCGAAACACGGCCTAGGAGGAGGGGAAAGGTTGATGCGGAGGCGGTAGACTTATCTACAAGCGTGGTTTCGGCTTGGCGTGGTGGGACCTCGCCGGCGACGACATGGCGGCGACGAAAGCTCTCTGCGGCGGGAGAGCCGAGTCGGGGTAAGGAGTGGGGTTGTCTCGCCGACAGGTTTGTCCCACCTATTTTTCGCTGCGTCCGGCGTTCCTAGGCGGTTCCCAGCGCCCTGGGTTCGGCTTGAAAACGCCGGATGAAATTTGGGCCAAATCTAGACGAATTCGGCGTCATGGGAACGCGACTAGGCGAAATTTCGCCATCCAGACAAAAAAGTCGCCCTGAGAACGCCCTCCTGGGAACCCGAGTGGAGATGCTCTAAGAAGCAAAATAGGTGAATATATTTTCTCTTCCCGTTCCCCTCAATGAGTGGTGCCAGTGATTGATCACCATGGCTTTTTTTTCTTTTTCTTTTTTAGCTGTGTGCATCTTGATGTCTTCGGACTTGTTAGGCGTAGTTTGCATCTTCACTATATTAACATTATTCTATTTATTAAAAAAAGCACGTAAAACCAAGTAAACAACGAAAAAATGTAGTCTTTTACAAATTGTGAAAACGAGGTGGAGGAGGGGCGGGATTGGCAGATCGATGACAACCTTCTTCTATATTTGCCTTGGTATCCTTCTTCTGTGGGTTCCTCTGGTTCTCCTGGCCGGCCTCGGTGGTGAGGGGGAGAAGCTCATGGGCGTGTGGAGGAGGAGCTCAGCAGCTACCCTGGCGGTGATTTGGGCGTGCCACTGGAGTGGAAGGATTCGTCGCGATTGGGAGCTCAGCGGGGGTGTTCCTCTTCGGCGGGTTTCGACTACTACTGGTTCAATAAGCGCCTGTGGTGTCCCTATCTTTCTCCTAGCGATGTGGTGTTGGTCTTCCTCCTCTTGGCCGGCCGTGGCGACGAGGGAGAGGGTGGCGACCCTGTCGGGGCTGCTCGGGCGAGACATGCTTTGGTTGGGGCCGGTGGCTTGCGGTTCTCCAAGAGTGTCATCTCACTGGCAAAAGGGCCGGTGCTAACTGCTCTCCTGGGTGTAATGGCGAGCTCCGCCCCGGGAGCTACATTCATCGGAGTTTCTCAGCGACGACTATCGGTCGCCGCAATCCATGGTGTAAGAAGCCGCTCCAGACTCGGAAGCAACCGTAGACCGAGCTCCTTCCTCTAGTTTCGGAGGATCTTCTCCGACCTGGACACGGGATCCATGGCCGGCACCGCCCCAAGTGGCATGTTCCCCGGCGGCGACGTTGACCCCTGTGCTTGCAGGTCTCTCCGCTGCGGCGATGGAGACCTAGGACCTGATTGCGTTTCAATTTTTTTCTAGGATCTTCTTTGTAAAAGGACTAGCCTTATCCATGTTCTCCCCTTTTCTTAGGGACTTGGCCGTATTTGTGTATCACGGTTTGTTTTTGACGAGGGTTTCACTCGCCAATGCCCATTGTTATGGACTTGGGTTTTGGAGAAGGAGGGAGCGCTGGAGACATTTATCGGCTAGCAAACAAGCACACAGGAGACAAAGGATTTACCCAGGTTCGGGCCTCGTAGAGGTCCCTACTCCTGCTTGTCTGCTCGTGGAATTATTGAGGGAGTCGAAAGTTACAATGGTGCGCAGATGTAATATGGCGAAGGTTGTGGAAACTAGGGTTGCGTGTGTCCTTCTCGCCGCCCCCTCCTAGCCTTTATATAGATAGGCTAGGTCTCGGGTAGCAGGTCGAGTCGGTTACAAGTTAGGGTTTTCCCTTTAATCTTTCTATCTTTAGCTTCTTCTTGTTCTTCAAGCAATCGAGAGTCCGTAGGTTACTCGAGTCCCTCCATTCGGGTCTTGGAGACACCGTGGGCATGTATGTATTTGGACCGTATATACCAAGCTCGAGTACTTGTAGGGTATACCCATGTCAGTATCCCCCGAGTGTCCAGTGGAATCGCAGATTCGACTAGGGACTTTTGAAGCCTTCGAGTGCCCAAATGAGTACATTTCGATTGCTTTTATTTGTGTCATAGGGATTGTTGATATACGTGCCTGATATAACCGAAGTAGCGGTATCAGTTAACCACCTTAGAGTGAAACAACACAATCTACTCAAATTCGAGTCCCCGGACTCGAATCCGGAAAAGTGCTGGTGTAATTCGACTCAGGCCGCGGAGGTCTTACAGGAGTCGAATTCCAGTTATATGGGTGTGAGCACTCGACGCGTCCGTCAAGGCATGTTCATCGTGCATGTAGGCACAGATACATTTCTGGTAGTGCGCAGCTAAATGCGTTGCCAGGCCTTATTCAGGTCTTACCTTCACGCTGTAAGCGCGGCATCCGAATTTTATCATCACGGAGAAGATTCGGGCGTCCCAGGAGACGTAGTCTCTTTGTAGAGAAAATTTGTGAGGCGGTGTCGCCAAGGGTTGCGAGTGCGGATGTTATCAACACACAGTTTTTGTGCCAATAATTATAGGGTGTGCGACCAGCGCTCCCTATGGGAGTAGCCCCTGAGTGCCTAATTGAGTCGAAGACTCAGGCAGGGACTAAAGAATTTTTGCGACTGCTGTCGTCTTTTGCTTGCTTGTTTCAGTCGAAGACTCAGGCAGAGACTAAAACACTTTTATGACTGCTGTCGTCTTTTGCCTGCTTGTTTCAGTCGAATTTGTTTCCGGCGCTCCCTATGGGAGTAACCCATGTCCGTAATCAAACTATGTTTCAAGTGGTTGGGTTTGCTTTATGATTGTCCATGTTCCTGCAACAAGAAAAGAAAAAGTCGTAGGGTGCGTGGCCAGCGCTCCCTATGGGAGTAGCCCCCGAGTGCTTGGTGGAGTCGAAGACTCTAGCAAGGACTAAAAATAGTCTAAGTTTGACGGGACGTGACGAGCGGTGGGTCCCACTTTCTGACTTTGATTTGACTGGGCGTGCGTAATCTTATTTTTAACTGCGCCTCTTCGATTTCCGTGCGTAATGGTAGAAGTGGGGGGACGGTTCGTGCTTCCTCTTCTCCACGTGTCCAACGCGATGCGTGCCACGCGTCCAATAGGGTTTTTGTCAGCCGTTGGGTTGCATCTCCCAGGGGTTAAGTAGCGGTGCTGCGGCGGTAATTTTCCATATGCGCTCTTTTTTCCTTGCTGTCATCGCCATTGTTGTTGTTCTTCTGCTTTTCCCTGCACTCATCTCCTCCACGGTGCTGGACCACCTTCGCTCGTTTCCAAGCTACTTTCTGCGCTCTCATCGCCGCCGCGCAATGGGGAAAAAGAGAGGAGGTGCTGCCGCTGATTCCGCGGCCATCGTCGCCACGACAAAGAAGAAGGGTGGCTCCGCTGCTGCGGGCACCAGCGCCGCCGCCAGCGTGAAGAAGAAGGTCGTGGGCACTCGCGTGACCAATGTTGCATGGCGTCCCTCCATTATCAAGGCGTCGGATCTCCGTCTTCTTCGCCAGGATGGAGTTATCTACGGGCGATCGCCGATGCGCAAGGCCCCAGCGGTGAGACCATTCCTGCTCCTCCTGCTGGTTTTCGAGTGATGTTTCTCGCATTCGTCATTCGTGGTCTCTCCTTGCCTCTCCACCCCTTTCTTAGGGGTCTTCTTTGCTTCTACGGGCTCCAGCTCCATCAGCTGTCCCCAAATTCGATTCTCCACATCACCTGCTTCATTACCCTTTGCGAGTGCTGGCTCGGAATCGAGCCACACTTTGGTCTTTTCAAGCGCTTGTTTAAATTGAAGCGTCGGTCCGCATCTGGCTCTTTAGTTTATGACGTAGGTGGTTGCGGCATCCATATCGACCCATCCGCCACCTACTTCGACATCAAGCTTACCAAGTCCGTCCAGGGATGGAGGGACAAATGGTTCTATGTTCGCGATGAGAAGGCCAAATATGAGCACTTTGGACTCGCGCCCTTCGATCCGGCGACTCCCTACAAGAAGATGTGTTCTTGGAAGAACATAGTTATGCCTGGCGAACTTGTGGAGACGGACGTGTTGTATCAGCGCATCTACGACCTCGAAATTCGCATAGGCGCAGAAGAGGAAGGCTGCGCTCTTATCAGAACTTGGCTATGCCGTCGCGTCCAGCCTCTCCAAGCTAGAGTCCATCCCATGTTTCAATGGAGTGGCGCTGATGATGCCACTCGCGTGTCTGCCGATGGCATGTCCGCGAGTGAGGTGGATAAGAGGATTCGACTGGTCACGAAGTGCACTGTCAAGGATGTGCTTCCAAGCGAACCAGTTGTTCCTCCTTTTGATGCTTCGAATCCTCCTCCCGAGGTATAGTTGTGCTACACAGAAGCTTATTTTCACGATTGGTTTTCTGTTTGCTTACTTGTTCTGTTTGTATGCAGGATTGGGCGGTGTCGCCTTGTATGCCTCCTCTCCCTGAGGGGATTATTCCTCGCGAAGCTTTGGAAGAGGACGAGTCTGAGTCGACTGTCCCTTCTGATGTGGAAGAGGAAGCCCCCGAGTCCGAGAGCCCGGATACTCGCAAGCGTTCGCGTAGCGAGGACTCCGACGCGTCGACTCCTTCGACTCCAGGAGGCACGGCTGTTGGCACGGAGTCGTCAATTCTAGCCATTCCTGTGAGGGCTGTGGCACATCTTCTCGCAAGAAGATGCGATTGCCGAAGGAGTCTTCGTCGGAATCGGCGGCGGCCATGTTTGATCTTGACAACTTTAACTGGTAAGTTTGCTAGGTCATTCGTTCTTTTCTGTTTTCTTCTTGTTGACTCTGCCCTGGAGTTTGCCTATTCTCAATGTGGATTTGGTCTTGTAGTCAAGAGGCGTCGTCATCTTCTGGCGACGTTGAGTTTTTGAAGGAATCGGGAGTCGCGACTTCAAGGGCCAAGGTAGAGGTCGAGCACGCTCCTTCCCCTCCGGCGGCGGCCCACTCCGGGCACAATTCTTCGAGCTCTCCTCACGTAGGGGAACATCGAATGGTTGCTCGGATGACCGTTCAGCAAACTTCTTCGGAGTCGCTGGAGGACCATGTAAGTATATTTTCCTTCTTTTTAGTATGGCAGTCAACGTTCTCTGTTGCCCTCTCTGATTCCTTGTTTGTGCGACAACTCCTTGTGAAGGCAGCCGTGCAAGTGGCGGAGCAGGTGATGGCGATGGGTCGCCAGCATGCCGTGCTGGAAACGCGTCACCGTGTGGTCGAAAGTGAGTGTTCTACACTTATTCTTTTTCGTATCCTCCCTTTTTTTGGTATAGTCGACTGATAGTCAACTTTTGGTTGCCATGTAGCTGAGCATAATGCTTTACTGCGCAACGTTGCCACCTTGGAAAAGACGTTAGCCGCAGCTGTGAAGGGGCGCGACGAGGCAATCGCGGCTCGTAATGATGCACAGAAGCGCGAAGAGGATCTGCGTGCCTCCTTTGCGGCTAGGGAAAAATTGTTCGAAGAGCAACTGTTCTCAGTCGCCAAGGCCCTCTCAGGTACCTTTGCCGGTAGATATCTTATTGTTGTCCTTCTCTGCATCTGGAGTTTTACCGGTGGCGCTAGAGATTTCATCCATGTGGGTTTTCGTGCGAATCTTTGGCGATTTGAGCTTTGACCCGCAGGCCCTTCGTCGCGATGACGCTCTGACGGGCGCGGTGTCTGCAGTTGAGGACCGTAGCACCGCTGTCCAAAATACGTTGTCCAAGTCCAAGGTCACCCTTAGTCGCCTCCGGGAGGAGTTGATGCCGAAGGCGGAGCTGGTCGACAATGTGGATGAGCTGGTAGAGTCACTCGCCGGGGGTGTGCCTGCCACATACAAGAACTCCCTCCGCACGGCTGGCGCGACCATGTCACTTGCCATGGTGCAAGCCCACGGAGTCGAGATAGATCCCTCTGCGGTGTCGAAGACGATGCCTGTTGGCGCGGATGGTCAGCAGGTAGTATTTGCTCCCTTTACGACTGCCTGTGCCAAATATGGCCATTCCTTGATAAATACCATTGCCAAGTATTCGGAGGAGCTCCAGCGTGTTAAGAAGGCCTCGAAGGCTTCGGCCTCAGGAGCTGGCGGAAAGTCAGTGGCGTCTGATACTGCCATGGACTTGATGAAGCCCCCGAAGCCATCGAAGTCGAAGAAGCTAGCTGCTCCATAGTTAGTTTTTTGTAATAGTTGATGAATTGTCCTTTTGATTGGAGAACATGCCTGCTGGCGAGTGTGTTTGTGGATACTTTATGCTGATCCTGAATGCACCCGTTACTTTTGGCTTTGTGTTAAGTTGGTCGCCTTATTTGCCTCTGACTTGACTTTGTGGTAGGGTACATCAAGTGGTCCTGTGGGGGGAACCCAGGACTCGCCATCTCTTGAGGATACAGTGGCACCACCGCGCTCCAGGGTAGAGGAGATGTCCTTGCTTTCGCGACTTCGTGATCGCGTTAAGCAACTGGAGCGTGAGTTGCCCGTGATCCGTGGTAGCGCGGACGTGTGGAAGTCGAAGGCTGAAAAAGCCGCCGCCCGCAAGCGGTATCTGCTTGGGGAGGTGACGTAGTTGGGCGACCAGTTTAAGTATTAGTTTGCTTGTTCTCATCTTTTCCTTTGTAGTTACCCGCAACAGTACGTTGTACTCATGGTATTGATGTTGCTTCGTGTAGTTGTTAGCGCACGCCATTCGCAGGAGGAGAAGGATAGAATTGCCATTCGCCTTCATGATCTCACCCAGGAGCAGCTTCAGGACAGCGGATACTTGTAGGTAGATCATGACCGTGCGACTACGTTGGCGACCCTGCAGGATCGCGCATCACGAGTGCTGCTCTTCTTGAAGAAGTCGCAGTCGTGCTTGAAGAACATTTATCGGGTAATGTTCCCGCTGGATGACGCTCCGTCAAGCCTGCTGGCTCTCCTTGCCAAATTTCAAGATTTGTCCGATGTTCGCGAGTGCGTGAGGCAGCAGTTGGTGGCTGGCGCCAAGGCTCCTCTCTCAATTGTGTGATTGCACAGGCCTGGCGTGGATGTTGCCGCCATTGCTTCTGGGCCGCCAGCAGGATCTGCCTGGAATATGGTGCCGCACTATCAGGCGGTGGACCGTCCAGCAGAGGAGATTGTCGACTTCTTCGAGGAGCAAACCAACGTTCATCTGTTGCAAGAGTAGCCAAATTTGTATCCTGCACATAAGTGTACTTGTGTTGTAAAGTTCGTACAGATATTGTAGATAATTTGTTGTCGAAATGTGTATAAGGAGCTTTGTGAGCTCGAGGTGCGTTGCACTTATGCAAGTCCTTTTCGTTAGCCTGGCCATCTTTTATCTCAGTCCCTTGTCAACCTGTCAGGTGCGTTGCAGCTGGGTTGACTTTGTGTTAAGGGGTTCGATTGATGTGCCATCTACTCAGGATATCGCGTTTTTGAGTTCGAAGAACAGATGCAAGTAGGGTGGCGCAGCCCCCGAGTGTAAAATTGACAAAGTAAAGGAGAAAAATGCAGAGTTTTTGGGGCACTTAGCTTTCATTTATTCGGAGAACAGTGCGAGGTACAATGTGTGGTTGAGTAGCCTTGGCTGAGTAGCCTTATTTGCGATGTAAAAGTAAAGAAAACGACTAAGGGTAGAAGTGTCGTAGTTGTGCGACGTTCCAAGGGTTGGAGTATGTGACTCCTATTTCTAAATCTTGAAGGCGATAGGTGCCACCTGGGATTACTTCTAATCACGTACGGTCCTTCCCAGGGCGACTCGAGTTTGAGATGTCCCTGCTGCTTCAGTCGCAGGACCAGGTCACCTTCGACGAAGGATCTGGGGCGGAGCCTTCTACTGTGATAATTGCGCAGGTTTTGCTGGTATATCGTAGATCTTTCTGCAGCGATTTCTCTTGCTTCGTCGAGGAGGTCGACGGAGTCTTCGAGTGCGAAGGATGACTCATGTTTGCTGTAGGCGACTATGCGCGGCGCCTTGTACCGTACCTCGGCGGGTAGTACTGCTTCTGTTCTGTGCACCATAAAGAATGATGTGTAGCCCGTGACGCTGTTTGGAGTTGTACGTAGACTCCAGAGTACGGATTGCAGCTCATCTGGCCAGCAACCCGCCACTTGTTCAAGTGGTCGCAGGAGTCGCTTCTTGATGCCGCTACAGACGAGCCCGTTTGCTTTTTTCACCTGACCGTTGGTCTGTGGATGTGCTACTGAGGCGTAGCTGATGTTGATCCCCAGGTTCTCGCAGAATTCCTGGAATTCCTTGGATGTGAAGTTCGTCCCGTTGTCGGTAATGATGCTGTGTGGCACGCCGAAACGGTAGACGATGGATTCGAAGAACTTGACTGCGCTGTGTCCTGATTGGTTGGTCATTGGCATGGCCTCGATCCACTTGGTGAATTTGTCGACTGCCACCAAGAGGTAGACGTAGCCTCCGCGCGAGGATCTTGGCAGCTTGCCAACCATATCAAGCCCCCATTGTGCGAAAGGCCAGGCCAATGGAATAGGCCGTAGCTCTATGCCTGGTGCGTGTGGCTTGTTCGCGAATCGCTGGCAAGCATTGCATTTTTGGACTATGTCCTTGGCGTCGCGCATGGCCGTGGGCCAGTAAAATCTAGCTCGTAGAGCTTTGGCGACGAGGGCGCGACTGCCTGCGTGGTGCCCGCAGGTCCCTTCATGGATGTCAAGGAGTATTGCTCTTCCGTCAGCCATGGAGACGCATCGTTGTAGCACTCCTGTGATGCTGCGTTTATACAGTTCGCTCTTGATAACGGCGAATGCTTTGGAGCGCCGCGCGATGTGCCGTGCATCTGTCGGGTCGTCGGGTAGGCGTTTGCTGAGGAGGTACGTAATGTACGGCTGCGTCCAGGATTGCTCAATCATCATGACGCTCATTGGTCCCTCAAGTCCTATGTCCAGCTCCAAGTCATCGAGTGCCATTGACTCATTGGATGGCGTAGCCCCCGAGTCCGTTGCTGCGCTTGTTTTCTTCTCTGCGGCCTTTGGCTTGATGGAGCGCTCGCATATGCGCTCGAGAAATACTCCAGGTGGTATGGGGGCGCAGGTAGAGCCTATGTTGGCGAGTGCGTCCGCCTCATCGTTGCTTTCGTGGCCTACGTGTTGCAACTCGCAACCATCGAAGTTTGCTTCGAGTGTGTCGTAGAGGTCGCGGTATGCGATCATGTTGTCGTTTAGTGCGTCGCACTCATGCATTGTTTGGTTGACGACCAACTTGGAGTCGCCATATATGATGAGCCTTTTGGCGCCACAGGCTTTTGCCATCCTCATCCCATGCAACAGGGCCTCGTATTCAGCCTCGTTGTTTGAGGCTGTGAACTACATTCGCAGGATATATTTCAGCTTGTCCCCTTGAGGTGATGTCAATATGACACCTGCGCCTGCTCCATCTTTCCGTTTGGACCCATCGAAGTGCATTGTCCAGAGGTAGGACATATCTGGCTTGTCCGGAAGCTGGTTCTCCATCCAGTGCACGAGAAAGTCAGGGAGCACTTGCGACTTGATGGTGTCGCGTTTTTCGTATGTGATATCTCATGGAGACAGCTCTATTCCCCAAAGCGCGACTCGCCCCGTGGCGTCGGGGTTATTGAGGATATGCCCCAACGGGGCGTCGTTGACTACCACGATTGGGTATTCCTGGAAGTAGTGGCGCAGTCGTCGGGCGGTCATAAAGACGTCGTACGCCAGCTTCTGGTAGTGCGGGTACCGCTATTTTGTTGGCGTGAGGACCTCGCTGAGGTAGTATACCGGGCGTTGTATGCCGTGGACTTTGTTTTCCTCGGCTCGCTCAACGACGAGCACTATGCTGACCACCTGGTTGGTGGCGGAGAGGTACAGCAACAGTGGTTCCCTTTCTCGTGGAGTCACCAGTACTGGCGAGGTGGATAGCAAGCGCTTGAGATCTTCGAATGCTTCTTGTGCTTCAGTGGTCCACTCGAATTTTTTGGCTTTGCGGAGGAGCTGGTAGAAGGGCAGTGCCTTTTCACCCATCCGACTGATAAATCGACTGAGGGCCGCGATTCGTCCGGCTAGTTGCTGGACGCCTCTTATGTTCTTTGGCTTCTCCATGGCCAGTATGGCTTTTATCTTCTTCGGGTTCGCCTTGATCCCCCTCGCGGAGATGAGGTATCCGAGTAGCTGCCCAGATGGTACACCGAAGGCGCATTTGTCCGGATTGAGCTTGATCTGGTAGCGATCGAGGTTGGCGAAGGTTTTGCGCAAATCATCGATTAGAGAAGCTTCCTCCTTGGTCTTGATTACTATGTCGTCGACATAGACTTGGATGTTGCGACCTAGTTGTTCCTTGAGGCAAGCCTGCATGCATCGCTGGTAGGTGGCTCCCGCGTTTTTTAGCCCGAAAGGCATTGTGTTGTAGCAGAACACACCAAAGGGCGTTGTAAACGCTATTTTCTCCCGATCTTCCTCCTTCATTCGAATTTGATTATAGCCTGAGTAGGCATCAAGGAAGCAGAGGCGCTCGCATCCCGCGGTGGAGTCGATGATCTGGTCGATCCGTGGCAGCGGAAAGTTATCTTTTGGGCAGTGCTTGTTTAAAGAAGTGAAGTCCACACACATCCGTAGGATGTCTGTGTCCTTTTTTGGTACCAGCACCGTATTGGCGAGCCAAGTTCTTTCCTTGATCTCGCGTATGAACTTGGCCTCGAGGAGTCTGTTGATCTCCATTCCGACTGCCTGCGGTCGTGGCTCAGACAATCGCCTGATTGTTTGCTTGACTGGCCTTGCGTCGGGGTTGACGTTGAATGTGTGCTCGGCGAATTCCCTGGGAACTCCTGGCATGTCCGCGGGACACCAGGCAAAAATTTCCCAGTGCTCACGGAGGAATTCGACGAGCGCGAGTTCCTATGCGGGAGTCAAGTTGTTAGCGATGAGGGCCGTCTTGGCGGGATCCGATGGATGGACCTGCACCTTTTTTGTGTGCACGGATGAGTCGAAGGAGAGATCAGGTGAGCTTGGCCTACTCAAGGGAGGCAGACTGTTGTCTGTCGTCTCTTTCAGTCTTGCGAGTTCCTCCTGCATGCCGAAGGACTGGGAGATTCTGTTGAATTCCCTGTCGCAAGCGTCAGATCGCTCAAAGTTCCCATTGATCGTTATGACGCCGTTGGGACCTGGCATTTTCATCTGCAGGTAGGCGTAGTGGGGTACTGCCATGAACCTGGCGAATGCGACGCGCCCAAGGATGCAATGGTATTTTGAGGGCCAGTCGACGACCTCAAAGTCGATACGCTCGCGCCGGAAGTTCTTCGGCGTGCCAAAGATGACGTCGAGGTTGATTTTGCCCAGGGGTATACGCCTTTCCCTGGGACGATGCCGTGGAACGTTGTGTCCGATGCCTCCAAACAGGTTAGAGGGATCCTCATTGCTCGCAAGGTACTCGCGAATATGAGGTTGATGCCGCTTCTGCCATCTATGAAGACGCGACTCATATCGAAGCCTCCAATTTGCGCCTCGAGTACGAGGGGGCAATGACCTGGGCGAGGTACTTGAGGCGGGTGGTCGTGTTTGTCGAAGGTAATGCATGACTCGCTGCCACTAAGGTACTCAGTGGTGGATGGTGGCGAGTGCGTGGCCAAGTTGACTTGGCGAGTGATGGCCTTTTGCACCTTGTTGGAGGGGCGCCCCTTTTGGATCATCATGGTACCCATGGCCCGTGGGTATGGTTTGCCTCCGTGGTGCTGGTCCGGTGCAGCTCTGCTCGGGGGTGGCCCAGGTGGTGGTGGTGATGCGCCATGTGCCACGGCACCTGGAGCGGCTCTGTAGCCTCGTTCGACTGCGTTGCGGTTCATCCGAACCAATCCCTCGTGTAGCTTGAGGAACTCACGGCAGTCCTTGAGGAGGTGGCTGGACTTTCTCTTGCCATCATGCTGGTCGATGTAGAAGTGTACCGTGCATGGACCGGACAGTTTGTCCTCGATAGAGGTCACGGGTGCCTCATCGCGAGTGCGGCGTTGCCACACTTGCGTGGTTTTCCCAGAGTCACGGTATCCGCCGCTGCGGTATCCGCTGTTGCGGTTATCACCGCGTCTATCGGCGTAGCTGGCTGCGACCATGTTGACGTCATCACGATCGTCGTAGACGCGCATGCGACGCTTGCCCCGGCGGTCGCGTCTGCGTTCGAGTTCTGCCTCCTCGTCGGAGTGAACGCGATTCTTCACCGAATCTTCTCCATCGGCCCACCGATTCGCGATCTCCATCAGGTGGTCGATGGTCTGGGGCTTTGAGCGGCCTAGCTCCTCCCTGAGTTCCATGCGGCGGACACCACCGTTGAATGCATCAATCGCGTGGTCTTCCGAGATGTTCTCCACGGAGTTCTTGATGATGAACCACCTTTGGATGTAAGAGCGCAGTGATTCGCCAGATCTTTGCTGGCAGCATCTCAGTTCTTCGATTGAGGCGGGCCGTTTGTACGTACCCTTAAAGTTGCGCACGAAGCTGTAGACCAGCTCATCCCAACTGCGAATGGATCCGCGTGGGAGGTTATTGAGCCATGCCCGGGCGGCGCCCTGCAGCTGTAGCTGGAAGCATTGCATGGCAGTACTTCGACTGCCTTCGTGTAGCCTGACAGAGGAGATGTGGTCCTCCAGCCAGATCTTAGGGTCCTGTAGACCGTCGAATTTCGGGTTCTCCGATGGGAGTTTAAACCCTTTAGGCATTCGCTTCTGCCTAATGGCTCTGCTGAAGCATCTGGTGCCGCAGAGCTCCCCATCTTCCTCTTCCGAGTCAGTCGACCGAGCACGTCGTGCCCTTGACTTGTCGATCTTGCGTTGTGTGAGGTCGTCGCGCGCATCGTAGTCGCGATCGTGTCGCCGTGAGCGGCAGCGTCGAGACAGGTCGTGATTGTCATCGCTGGGCGAGGGCGAGGGAGTAGCGCTTTGCTAGAGCTTTGCCCTTTTTTCGGTCTGGTACCGGCTCCTTGTCGAGGGCGGCCTCGATTAGCCCCAAGCCCGCGATCGTAGATCGGTGCATGGCCATTCGGGGATCTCCAGCTGGCGGCTGGTTATTGAGGAGGTACATGGTGGCTGCTGTCACCATGGCTTGCGGTGTCCTGGGAACCACGTTGCCTCTCGTGTCGACTGTCATAGAGCCGAAGTCGAAGACTTTCGCGGCCTCTATGCGCTCTTGTTCGGTGAGGTGAGCCATCCGCGGCTGCCTCTTCTTGGCGAGGTACTCGTTGTCTCTTGAGGAGGATCCTCCGTAGGAGGAGAGCCCAGCACGACGAAGGCTTGATTCGTCCGCTGCCTTTTTACGCGCCTCAAGTTGCGCGATTGCTTGTTTTTGGCGCTTGAATTCCTCTTTTAGGAGCCAGTGGTAGCCCATCAGCAGTTCCTGCAGGGACCCGAAGGGTAGAGGTGCACCCCGTAGGGCTTCGCGGCAGCGATCCCACTCTTGCTCATTGAGCCTGATCACGACACGTTCGCCGGTTTGCTCGTTGATCATGCTAGGAGGTTCGACTGCTCCTCCGTTGCCACCGTTACTGTCGTTGCCGCCGTTGCCACCGTTGCCGGCGTTGGGTGGGTCGGTGCTGTTGCCGGTGTTACCACCGTTGTCGCGATTGGGTGGATCGGTGTCGTTGCCGGTGTTACCACCGTTGCCGCGATTGGCGGAGGTGTCGCCCGCGTTGATGACGGCGCACATGAAGTGATTAGGGAAGCTGTTGCTTCCACAACTTTCAGATCCGGAACCGTAGGTTCCATCTTCAGTGGCCAGATCGCTTAGATCGGAATCGCGACTGCTGTCGCTGACCGTGTTCTCGACTGGCACCGGAGCGTTGAGCTCGCTGAGGGTGCCGATCGATGGAGGGAACCATGATGCCGGGGCAATCATCGGTGTTGTCGGCTGATCAGGCATGCGAAGCGTGCCCATCTGACCAACTTGGAAGTGGAAGCTCCCAATCGCCAGGCTGATTCCGTCGCCCACAGACTCGAAGGCCGGGCGGGTGGCCGGCGTGTGGACGGTGAAGTCGAAGGCGTCGAAGAGCTGACGAATCTCCGCTGTTGCAGAGTTGTAGATCGCAGTTGATGGGGCCGAAGAAGCCGCAACATCAGTACTCCCAATTCCCACAGACGGCGCCAATTGACGAGGGTTTAACTCGTCAATGCCCATTGTTATGGACTTGGATTTTGGAGAAGGAGGGAGCGCTGGAGACATCTATCGGCTAGCAAACAAGCACACAGGGGACAAAGGATTTACCCAGGTTCGGGCCTCGTAGAGATCCCTACTCCTGCTTGTCTGCTCGTGGAATTATTGAGGGAGTCGGAAGTTACAATGGTGCGCAGATGTAATCTGGCGAAGGTTGTAGAAACTAGGGTTGCGTGTGTCCTTCTCGTTGCCCCCTCCTAGCCTTTATATAGATAGGCTAGGTCTCGGGTAGCAGGTTGAGTCGGTTACAAGTTAGGGTTTTCCCTTTAATCTTTCTATCTTTAGCTTCTTCTTGTTGTTCAAGCAATCGAGAGTCCGTAGGTTACCCGAGTCCCTCCATTCGGGCCTTGGCGACACCGTGAGCCTGTATGTATTTGGACCGTATATACTAAGCTCGAGTACGTATAAGGTATACCCATATTAGTTTTAATGGAAGCTTCTAGGACCTTCAGGCCCATCCCGTTAAAAAAAAGAAATCTACGTGTTGG
This sequence comes from Avena insularis, assembly GCA_023614405.1. Taxonomy (NCBI): domain Eukaryota; kingdom Viridiplantae; phylum Streptophyta; class Magnoliopsida; order Poales; family Poaceae; genus Avena; species Avena insularis. The sequence continues at coordinate 490,704,545 of CM042692.1, read as the reverse complement.
AGCCACGTACCATGAGGGCAACGTTCTCACGTCCTTCTAGTACTGTTCTAGTACTATAATCTAGCAAATAAAACCAAATATTCTCTACGTTCGGAAATATAAGACGTTTTACATTTATGAATCGAATATATCTAGACGTCTTTTAATAGGTTTATAGAGCGGAATGAATCTATACACTAAAAAATGTCTAAATACACTTATTTCACAAAACTAAAATGCTTATAAGTATTTCTGAACGGCGGGAGTACGTGAGTTAACTTGACTATGGCTTTTTCCTCTCCAAGGAGTATACGTGCTAGTGGCCAAACCAGTTCTTCCGTCGAATGTGCATGATTAATCTCGAAGACCAGCCAGTAGTTAAATGCCTAGAAGTTTATTAGAATAGTCTAGAGCTAAGCAGAAATTGGCGGTGATGCTGCCTGAACAATGGGATTCACCAGCAATGGTAATTGGAAGTCTGAACCATACTAGGAGGGCAACTGGGCTTCGTCTAAGAAGCAAAATAGGTGAATATATTTCGGTTCTCTTCCCCTTCCCCACGACGAGGGCTTGTTTGGATGTACCGGGATTGTTATCCCGGGAAATCAAATCTCGACCGGGAATCTAAAAAGACAGTTTAAATCGTCGGGATTTTATTCCCCACCTCCCTGCTAGTGGATTTATTTCACTGAAAAAAGGCCGGGTTCCCCTCCTATCAAGCAAGCCCTGAGTGGTGCCAGTGATTGATCACCATGGCGTTCTTTTCTTTTTTTTTAGCTGTGTGCATCTTTGATGTCTTCCGACTTGTTAGACGTAGTTGGTATCTTCACGATATTAGTATTATTCTCTTTATTAAAAAAAAGTAAATCCAAGTAAACAATGAAAAATTGTGAAAACAAATAAAAATATAGTCTTTTGCAAATTCAAAAGGTATGGAAAACCCATTTGTATTAAACAGTAGTTGTATTAAACAGTAGTACAATATCCTATTCATGTCCGGTTCTTTTCCTTACCTTCCAAAAAATATATGAGTTTTTTCCACACAAATAATGAGTTTGAACTTAAAATTTCACATGCACATGGAACACATTCTCACATCTCCACCCCCCCCCCCCCCCCTCGGAACCATACCCTCCATTGAGATTGAATCGTTCATTGAACCTTCAACATATATAATACTCGACCCACCCCCTAAATCGAGGCCACCTGTCAAACCGACAAGTGGTGGCATTTTTTCTAGAAAGGATGTCGAAACACTTCCCTCTGGATCAAAATGATGCCCACCACCTCTTTTATTATATTATTTGACAAACAGTATAACAACGCACTGGACACTAGAGGTTATAAACGCCGAGGCATGCGCCTGATCATTGCTCGCTCTTAGGCAACAAAAAATCTGCCAGGAATAAATATGTAGCGAAAAGTGAATGTACAACAATTTTTCGCACGCCCGCATTGCATCCGCCTTGCGATCTGCTTAGTGGCACCAATCGGATGTGCCTCGGTACATTAAAAGACAATGCAAATTTTAGTGTCGTGTACACATATGCTGCGGCTTAATATTTTGCCATGTTAGGTAGATCCGTTACCATGTAGAAATTAATCATAATTTAATCAAAACATCATGCTACCAATTTTCTCATTCAGAACATAATTTTACATTTCATTGAGATACAGAAATCAATTTTATTGCATCATATTAAATTGCAACCACTTTTAAGGATTTAATCCTTGTACTCAATTTCTATTATAATAAGAGTAATCTTCTTGCTAATATATAGAAAAAAAAACTATCTATAGCTTTTCTTTTTCGCGCACTTGCCCGTTTCCGACGTGAGTGCCTCCGCTAGCATCTTGAGGATCTGCGACATGCAAGTGACCTCACCATGGATCCCTCCATCCTCCACACGTCATACACTTATGACCGCGTCGTGGATCTGAAAGACATTAGAGGGAGATGATAGTAGATGACATGAAAACACACCTATGACTCGGGAACTCCGGCGGAGGACTCTAACACGGCTTGAGAGGCTCCACCAAATCGGGGGATACTAGCCGAAGTGGACAACCTGCACGTCTTCAGCTTATGTGTCATCTCCTTAGGAAGGGCACAATGGTGAGGGTGATTACTAGCAGAGATGGGAGTTGGTGTGATCTAGGTTATTCGTTGAAACGATGGTGTTCAGATCTAGGGTTTGGCTTGGCCAGTGGGAGTGACTAACAGGGAATGCGACGACGTATGGAGTGAGTGGTTAGTGGGCACTGAGGGTTCCCTACGTTATATAGGAAGCGTGGTTGTGAAGTGGGGGTTAGGGTTTGCTTTAAGAGCTCAAAAAAATTGCGACCAACTATATGGGCCACATTTGCACAAAGAACACATACGTGGAGGCCGAGATATAAAGGTCGGACTCAGCAATGGTGAGTGGCACTAATAGCAAGACAATCCCGAACAGTCAATAGGACATGTTTGACCACTCTCTAGCATTTAATAAACTTCTAAAGTCATTCGAATGAGCGAAATAATAATTAATGTGTTGGTTGTCCAACCGCGACATAAATAGCATCGCTCTTGCATGCCACCTCGGCACAGTTATGTGTTGGTACATGGCCTGTCACGGCGCATATTTATCCACCCATCTTGCTAGGCACCGAAAAAAGCTCATAGGCTAGGTAAAAAACTTGTGCATGTACTTATGCCATCCAAAAAACATGTAAGGTATGGGAGGCATTTTGTAGTGAAAACCTTAAAAATAATGCATAAATCAACCCGAGCCACCTTCTTGCCAGCGTGTTGCTATACCTACAAGCGTGATGATGGGGTGGACATGATTGGGGATGTGTGTCTTGACCTTACACATACACACATCATCTAAATCTGAGTGAGTTGGGAGCACAAACCGGTCCAATAGACCCTTGCTGGTCTTAGTGTTCATCACATCGCATGCTTCAGAAGTGGCCGATACCGTCTTCCGCGAACCCATCTTCAAGACAGGATCACCTCATTGACCTTGCTAGGCCTGCCATCAACACCAACGTAACCAAAGCGTTGATCACTTGCGTCCAAATATATTGTCCAATGGATGCCATGGTTAAACTCGAAATTTGATGTTGAACTGATGTTGTGTAGATAGAATCACCGGCGGACCTAGCATCCCTGTCGCCCAGGCAGTTGCCCGGGCTTCCGGCCGGCCGGCACAGCTTAACTTCATCACTACTTGACTAATAATTACCTTATTAAGCTTCTAAATTAGCTGCTTGCCCAGGCTTCAAAATAAACTTGGGTCCGCCACAGGATAGAATTAACAATTTTGCTAGTATTAAATTTTCCGAGGTTCTGAAAAATGTACAAAATCATGCAAATTTCACGTTTCACTAGATTGAAGTTTCAATCTCGAGAATGGAATCAATTTTAGACATCATGTAAATGTTGATGGACCCCAAATATTAAATTTGATTTGAACTATACCATGGTGCTACAAATAGTTGTAGTACTACGATACTTTCAATTCAGTTTATCAACGTTCGTGGGCTAATCCTTCTTGAAGACAAAACATGACATCCTTCTGTAAGCGTGGAATTAGTTTCCACTAGTTAACAAGTTGCCTCCTACTTTGAGCCACTCTTCGATATCCAGAAAAAAACAAGCTCTCCGTTCGACGTGTGATGTCTATGGTACTAGCAAATTATGAAGAAGGAATTGTAAGGCAACCGGCAACGGCCTGTGAGCTGGGCGATTTGGCCCGTTGCAGACGTGCGTGCTCATTCGTGCACGAGCGTGCCAGCAGATTCTGCAGATTATCGCGAGCATTCGACAGCGATCTGTACTCGATAACACAAGAGACGAATCACCTTTCGATCGAAACAAACGAGATGGGGGCAAAGAACTTGGATCAGGAATTCGGGATGCACGGTGCAGCGTTCTACTCCAGCTTTGGCGCGCGGTCGTCCCGTTCATGCGTGGCATGCAGGGTGCTGTTTCCCTGGCGCGCCAGGTAAGATCGATCGCGATGCCGTGCGCGCGCGGCGTCGTTCGTCGACGCAACTTGCACGGCGCGTCCACCGGCACGGGCAGCCGGCGGCGGCGCGGTGTGGTGTGGACGGCCTCGCCCGGAGGCAACCGTGCAGTGGCACCACGTACGTCCGGCGGGGACGGATGTGGCCCAGAGCTGTCTGGAAGCCGCCGCGGGACGCGTGTGACCTTCCGCCCGAGCTGGCCGCGACGGCGACGCGAACCAGATCCCTGGTGGGACCCTCGTCCTCGGCACGGAGCGGCCAACACCTGGCGAAACCGATCTCGCGCGGATATCTATCGTACGACGGGCTGCGGATCCTGTGGAGAGGGACGAGGCCTACGGCTACGGGACGTCGGGTCAGAGCAAGGGCAAGAGCCAGCTATCGGCTATAAGTCATGTCCATATCATCTAGAGTCAATCTAATAACCAATATGTATAATAGTTAGATGTCAAAATATACTATTTTATTAATATATGACCTACTTTTGACTCTCACATAGTCTTTGAAGGACGTCTTTGCGGTGACTCTTAACCAAGACCTCTCCTCTCCTCTCCTCTTCTCATCCATTGAAGTCTGAATATCTTATTTTAAGTCTTATAGTCTGCTGACTGGATCTTATTATACTTGCTCTCACCGGCCGAATTGTGTGACTTTTTTGCTGGCCTCGTCATTGGTGGCCCCCAAGTCAGCGACCCAACAGCTGGCTTCACCCAGCTGGCGCCCGGGGCCGTGCGTGCGTACGGCAAGGGCCATGGCCTCATGTGTCCCTTCACGGACGGCTGCTTGCCCAGGCCAGGCCACCTTTGATTATTGCTTTTTTGAGAAAATTAGGTGTGAGTTGATGAACGGATGCATATACGTGGTCGCTCAAGGATTGTGAGCACAGAATAAATGTTTCACACCTAAATCCCCAATAATCCCCTAAAACGCTCAAATCAAAGCTCAAACCTACTCGACTTTTACAAGAAATCACCACGGAGCAGCAATCAGATGAACAACGCTTTGCTACATAGCTACTCCAGTATCTCAATGGAACTCAGTTCACCCTGCCTGTTGCAGGCAATGTCATGAACTCTTTTTTCTTGTCTTGAAAATGAGCGCTTTTATTACTTAAAAAGTGTTTATACCCGGGCTTGCATAATTAAGATGCACACAACCGATCAATCCACACGACTAGAGAACAAGTTAAGTAGACCAATATTACAAAAAGCACTATCAAAATAAGCGGCCTTGAGCTATGGAGGATCGATCTGTAAATCACGCGACCATCCATGTCGAAAAAAAATATCCCTCGCCCTCCAGTCGCTTACACACATTCACAAACAAGTCGCGGAACTCCATACGTTGAAGAGTAGCCCATGATCGGAGAATAGTCGTGGCCCGATAGATAACCTGTAGGGACGAAGACACAATATTATTAAAAAAGTTATCATTTCTACATAGCCATAGCGACCAAATAATGGCAAGCGCTCCTACCCTAAACAAAGTCCTGAATTTACCATCTATCACATGCAACTAGTTATCAAATATATTGGCAACCGAACGTAGGGGATAAACCAGAGACTACTTGGATGATTGACCATATAGAGCGAGCAAATTTATAATGGAAGAATAAATATCTTATTGTCTCATCATAATGACAAAAAATACATTGTGTACTTCCATGTCAATTCCTCTTTACAAGATTATATTTTATAAGAATTACTCCTTTACGAAGATACCATGCGAATATCTTCGTCTTTAGGAGTATTTTCATCTTCTAAATTTTATTATTATCATCGACCGGAATATCAGGTTGAATCAAAGCTCTATATAGTGAGTCAACTGAAAATTTACCACTTTCTACTAATTTCTATTTGAACTCACCCACACCATCCGACAGTTGTATCGTGGATAATCGTAATAACAGATTGTTTCAAGATACCAGTCGAGGGCCTATGAGGTTTCTTCTGAAAGACACATTATGTCATGAACTCCTACTACTACAAACACTTCCATATCCTAGCACGGGCACTCGTTGGCGCGGAGTAGCGTTCATCATGTATGGGATTACTAGGTTTTGCAATGTTGTTAGTTGATTGGCATGGAAACTTTATTGGTTTCTCCCCTTATTTTATTCTCTACCATGCCAGCATAGTATGACACATGTTAAAAACATTACCAACGGCTATCCTTGATGCTCTTAGCATGAAAAAAATAACTAGGGTTGTTTTGAGACTAAGGCCCGCCATTTTTTACAAACATCCTTTAACACATAATAATAATGCCCCATTCTTGAATTATAAGACATTTCTCGTGCTGGAAACGAGACATCATCTAGATAATATAAAAACTCAAGTTTTGGGGCTCATTTTTCTCGCCACATGTCGACTATGATAGGTCCATATATGAAAGGCATATAGGACAAGAGATTATTATTGATGCATACTCCTTGCTAAAGTACATGCTTGCACACATGCAATAGTATATCAATTTATTGAATCACACTTTGCAAAATCTAGGTTGTGACTCCTTCCAAAAAATCTACTCCCTTCGTCTCGAATTAGATATCAGAGATTTATCTAGATTCATATGTATCTACATAGTAAAACACGTCTAGATACATACGAATCTAGAAAAATATGCGACATGTAATTCGAGATGGAGGGAGTACATAAAATTTATTTGTCCATTGGATCAACTTATAAGATGCTTACGAGTATTATTCTTATGTCTATGCATTTTATATAAAATGAGACAAATACATAACAAAAAAATCTATCACTTATACATAGACACGCCCACTCGAAAGATATAGTTTTTATTACTCTATATATAGAAGATATATTATGTTTTTCACTGCTAAACTAATTGTTGAGATGAGAAATCTAGTTTATCTACCAATCCTTCCGGTGTGAACGAGAATTGTAGATATATTTAACGAAGAGACCATTTTGGGCCAGTGAGGAATGCATGAAAAAATAGACTCATCATGTTAGCTTCTAATGAACAAAATACCCTCAATAATCAATAAATGTTGGTCATGTTATGGTGGAAACCAAAAATTAAATACACGCATGGTAGCATGGCGCATGCTTTGGTTTAGAGAGAACATATACCACACTAAACCACCAGAACTACTACAATTACAACTATTTTTGAATTCATTCAAAACAAATCACTAAAAGATAGAATTGTGAAAGTATTATATAAAAAATGTTTGATAAAAAATATGTTAGAGTTTAACTATCACAGTTAGCTTTCGTAGACTACTGGAAAGTGTTTTATTTATATATTGTATCCTAGGTTAGCACTTAATTTTAAAGTTATCTGTTTTCGTTGTATTTGGAATATATAATATAATCATATTGTAATGTTAATATTAAAATGACATTATATGTAATTTCGCTAGCACGACACATATATTTCTTGAAATCTATATTTTACCCATGCAAAATAATGTGAAAATGAATTGGATACATATGGTCTCTATTGGCTTATCTTTGAAATAGATAATATATGCCTACACTCATGTATTGTATTTTGTAGTTTCTTACATAATAAAAATGTTCTCAAATATCATCTTTGAACTTATGGGGTAGAATTTAAGATGAACAAAGTAAATGAAAAGTCCACATGCCAAATTTGCGTTCCTGTGAATAGCACATGCTTAAGCACCAAAGTGCTTATCGTTCCAAAGTTTAGTGGGGACTTGATTGGGGCCTCGACATTGGCTTCCGCACCAGCATCGATGGAGCCAAGCCATTGGGATGACAAGGTTCATGACTCATGAGGCAGGTGCATTGGCACCTAACTCCGAGGCTCTCTTTGCTAGAGAGCTCTGTTACTTACTCATCAGTTTGGAGGCGGCTAGCCTAGGATCTGGCAAGAAGATTGCTTGCCTCCTCGCGGAGAATATTTCGAGGAGAAAAATCCAGTTGGTGAAGGAGTATCTAAGGATCAAAATCAATATGAATGGCTCCACAAGGAATGCATCCGCAACTGCTTGATGGATGTTTCTCATCATTTCGAGTTGTCGTTTTCGAGTTTCTTGGCCATGTATTTTCAGTGGGTTTTCCTTTGCAGTGTGATGATCTAGGGATGACAGGATTTGAACCTGGGACATTTTGTACCCAAAACAAACGTGCTACCAAGCTGCGCTACACCCCTTTTCCAAATTGTTATACAATGCCATTGTACACAATTCCTGTCTTCTTTTCCACATTGTAATTTTATTCTTATGTCAGCCTATAGATTTTCTAGTTTTTACAATTTCTTCTTTGGCAGAATGTGAAAGATTACCTTTAGTCCTCCGGCACGGGTTAAGTGTCCTGCATAGATCTTCCCCTCTCTCCCAAAGAAGAGATGTTCGCTTCATAGCCTTCTCTTCCAAGATATACCCTACAAAGGATCCTAATCGTGCTAGCCTTTCATGGACTAAACAATATGAAACATTCAATCAATAAGACCTCCCATAATATGGAATAAGATCAAACATTTGGTTTGTCGTGTAGTGATCTATCATAGATCTCTGCACTCTGAAATAAGTTTATCGACTCTTTCCTCGACCAACCGAAACATTTAGATCTAGCAAGCCCAAACCAAGCAAACCGAAAAGGAGCACATCCTGAAAAAGGGCAAAAGAGATTTACACCATATTGAGAGTTTGTGGTTTTGGGTGTTTCATGATTTGGGAGTAGTCCGCATGTTGTGTCCTTGTAAAGATTTTTGCCCGGTTTTCCATTAATTAACTGAGCAGTTCTCTTTTTTTTAATTAATAGATTGATGCAAATCTTTAACCCTGTTTCAAAAACAAAGTTGAATATGATAACTTCAATGTTAGCTGCAATGTTGACCGTGTGCTGCGTGTATGTGTTCGACATCCTGATAGTAGTAGTTCTAGCTAGTCACTTTTTATCAACAAGAGCGAGAGCTTGCTCAGCGTTGGCATGGACGATGATGGCTCTCTTTTTCGCACGGTGGAAGAAGCCTGTTTCCCCCTTGCTGTGCTGAACTTGTAATGCAATTTGACTTTGGGTTTTCAGTAGGTTCCCATGTAGCTCTAAGAAAAAATGTTTCTACAATAAGAAGAAAACTTGTCTTCCCACATGAATTTTTTTTAAGGGTAGTCTTCGCACATGCATGTTTTACTTGGACATTTCACACTGAGAGCTGCCAGCGCAGCGGCCCACGAGCTTCCAAATCGTACTCGCTTTCCCGCCGGGCCCTCTATAAATACCACCCAAGGCCTTCCCACGCTCTCCACCATTCAAAAGATCCATCCATCACAGATTTTTCTCCTCCTCCCTCTCCTCGACCTCACACCTCTGTCACTCTCCTCTCCTAGCAGCGAGCTACATATATAGCCCAGGTTTGTAGACACAGGCACACAGCAAGCAAGAAGCCAACGAGCTCTGTCAAAGCAACCTTAGTGGTCTAGGTGATCCTTCCTCAAGGATCATTTGGATGGCCGCCTGCTTCATCCCTCTATGCATCTTCATTATTGCTCTAGCCGTCGTTTCCTACTACGCAAGCCGGCAGAAGAGGAATCGCCATGAGCAAGAGCAAGCCGCCCTGAAGCTGCCCCCTGGGTCCATGGGCCTGCCTTACATCGGCGAGACCCTCCAGCTCTACTCCCAGGACCCCGGCGTCTTCTTCTCCTCCAAGCAGAAGCGGTACGGCGAGATCTTCAAGACGCACCTCCTGGGCTGCCCGTGCGTGATGCTGGCCAGCCCCGAGGCGGCGCGCTTCGTGCTGGTGTCGCGGGCGCACCTGTTCAGGCCCACCTACCCGCGGAGCAAGGAGCGCCTCATCGGCCCGTCGGCGCTCTTCTTCCACCAGGGCGACTACCACCTCCGCCTGCGCAGGCTCGTGCAGGGCCCGCTCGGCCCCGACGCCCTGCGCAGGCTCGTGCCGGACGTCGAGGCCGCCGTGCGGGCCGCGCTCGCGTCCTGGGCGGCGCACCGCGACGCCGCCAGCAGCACTTTCCACGCCATGAAGAGGGTAAGCTTAGCTAAGCTGCTGCTGCGCCGTGTACGTAGTTGCCGTGCACGCACGTACAAGGAATTCCATCAGATATTAATTGACTGTCATTTATTTCGTCAGCTCTCGTTCGACGTCGGCATCGTGACGATCTTCGGCGGGCGGCTGGACGAGCGGCGGAAGGAGGAGCTGAGGCGGAACTACGCCGTGGTGGAGAGAGGCTACAACTCCTTCCCCAACAGCTTCCCTGGGACGCTCTACTACAAGGCAATCCAGGTAATTAAGCAACCCAACCGAGAGCGGCATGCACGTGGCGTCCGGCACTCCCGGCCGGCGCAAACGTACACTACTCTGACCAATTTACTGCTACATGTATGTAGGCGAGGCGGCGGCTGAACGGCGTGCTGAGCGACATCGTGCGCGAGCGGAGGGCGCGGGGCGAGCCGGGAACCGACCTGCTCGGATGCCTGATGCAGTCCCGGGACGGCGACGATGGCGACGGCGCGCTCCTGACGGACGAGCAGGTCGCCGACAACGTCATCGGCGTGCTGTTCGCGGCGCAGGACACGACGGCCAGCGTGCTCACCTGGATCGTCAAGTACCTCCACGACCAGCCCAAGCTCCTCGAGGCCGTCAGGGCGGAGCAGGCGGCGATCCGTGAGTCCAACGACGGAGGGAAGCGGCCCCTGACGTGGGCGCAGACGAGGAGCATGGCACTGACGCATAGGGTACGTGCGTACGTGCGTGACGCGCGTCATTTTATCCATCTTACCGTATCTTCTTCTGTTGTGTGTGGTTACTGATTGCGCCGTCGTCCGTCGCCCAGGTGATTTTGGAGAGCTTACGGATGGCGAGCATCATCTCCTTCACATTCAGGGAGGCCGTGGCTGACGTGGAGTATAAAGGTACGTGCACACGTACAGACTATACGTGGTGATACGAAACCGTATTAATCCATTTTCTTACCGTCGGGGTTTATGTATTATTCTGACGACGATGCAAATGTGACGTACGCGACCTGTAATTTTTCTCTGTCGTACGTGTAGGTTTCCTTATCCCCAAGGGGTGGAAGGTGATGCCGCTGTTCAGGAACATCCACCACAGCCCGGACTACTTCCAGGATCCACACAAGTTCGACCCTTCTAGATTCGAGGTATGTACGTACGTGTCTCCCTCCCTCGCCGGAGTGCAATGCCTGATGTGGATGTGTATGGAGAAACTGAAAAAAATTGTGGCCTTCAAAAAATAAAGGAGGAACTGAAAAAATTATGGCCTTCAAAAATAGGATGCACCTATACAGTAGCACCTACACAGTTCAAACAAATTGTCAACTGAAATACTGTTCCTTTCGATGCATTAAATTTCCTTTTCGTTGGTCAGCAAGCTCAATTCAGTAGCACCTACTATTATACAGTAACTTCTCTGAATGATGCTGTTAACTGTACTCGTGACTTGAATCATGACGATGCATGTAGTTCGTAGTAGAACCTAGCTAGCTTGTTCTCTTTACTGAATCTCCTTTCTCTGGTTGTGTGTGGAAAATACGCAGGCGGCGCCGCGGCCGAACACCTTCACGCCGTTCGGGAGCGGGGTGCACGCGTGCCCCGGCAACGAGCTGGCCAAGCTCGAGATGCTGGTCCTCATCCACCACCTCGTCACCGGCTACAGGTGCGTGTGTGCCCCCTATCCACATATATAGATCTTTCACTATATTCCTTTTTGTCCTTGTGGTGCCACTTCATTGGACCCTTGCACGTAGGCCGATCACGGCCATGGAGACAGCTGTGGAGGAGTAGATTCAGGAATGGAGTAGTGATGATTGATGTGTGTTGGTGCTTGATTTTGCAGGTGGGAGACTGTTGCATCGAGCGACGAGGTCGAGTACAGCCCATTCCCTGTTCCTCGGCATGGCCTGCTCGCCAAATTGCGGGAAGATAACAGTGTCGGCGTGAATGGAAAGGAGTGCCAGACCGTTGATAATCACGATGATTGCGAAGTGATAGCATGATTACAAGTTAACGTAGGTAGATCGTAGAGAACACTTTCTCGTTGCCATTCTTCTCTAGTAAAGCCTATGGAGGAGTTTTTTTTTTTTTGTACATTTTTAGGATAATGATGATGATGATGAAAATGTACCATACTGTTAGCCTATTCAATGATGTACTATCATTGATACTTGATACACACAAAGAATGAGAAGCCTATTGTCATTTCTCATTTCCCTTTAGATAATAACCACCATCCTCTTGCAAAAAAAAAAGTAATAAGTGCAAATCTATGAACACAAAGTGTGTAACCATATTACATATCAATACAAAGAACCAGCCTCAACTAGTGCACAATCGACTTAATGACCACCATCCATATGGTAAAACGAATTATCCGGCAACCGAGACCAAATACAGACCACTCTTTCTCATCTGCTCCACGCATGTTCTCCCTTGGTTGAAGCATACACCATAATTACGACCAATTGGGGCACAAGAAAATAACCTGCAGTTGTGTTGGAGATTTATTTTCATCAAATGAGCATCATTTCATCTTCTCAATTCTATCCAAAAAATTTGCGAGACAAGCGCAAAAAAGACCGTGAACCACGACATCATTTTCAATAGGAACCATATGATAAATAGAGCAAAGTTCGCATCGGTTGATCACATAAAAATAAGTAAGCGGGTAAAGTGAGGAAGTGGTGATAATTTGTGTTTGACTCGCAAATTTTAACATGGAATAGAAATGCATGCTATGATGTCTTAAACTACTAATACTTTGGCAGGTGTAGAAATAGTTTTATCCTAATTCATACCAAAAATAGATTTTGATCATGTTTCTCATAATTTGATGAAATTTGCTTGAAATCATTTCAGATAAACAAAATTTGAACGAAGATGTGATATACAACCGTTGCTGCTTCAAGTTATCATCCTTACCAATATAAATCCTCCCCTTGTATCTTAGTACACCAGCAGTGAGAATGTAAGAAGGTTTAGACTGAGGAGAAATAGTTAATTTCTGCATCAATTCCTCGCAGTGGGTGTCAGCTTCATAGCTCTATTCAACTGATTCAACGCAAGATGGGGTAATGACTATAGTTGCCATCAAATGAGGGGTTCTTCTACTTAGGGCATCTGCTACTTTATTCTCCTTGCCCTTTTTGTAGTCAATTGTGTAGTTAAACTCTAGCAACTTTAGTAGAAGTTTGTGTTGAATACCATCATCTACCTTCTATTCAGTAATGAATTTTAAGATCTTTTGGTCTGCCTTGATGTGTAATTCACTTCCAAGAAGGTAGTGCCTCCATCTTTTTAGAGATTCCAGGATGGCCAATGCCTATTTGTCATAGGTAAACAATGCAGCTGATATGGTTCCAAGTTTCTTGCTAAAATATGACAGAGGTTTGCCCTGCTGCATTAGCGCAGCTCCTAGCCCATTACCACTAGCATCATTTTCAAGGGTGAAAGCTAGGGGAAAATCCGGTAAGGCCATTACAAGTGTAGTCATTAGGCTGGTTTTCAATTGTTCAAAGGCCACAGATTGTACTTCTTTCCAGTGGAAACTGTCTTTCTTCAACATATCATGTAAGGGCCTGCAAATCAGTCCAAAGTTTTTCACAAAATGCCTATAATAGCCTGCCAGGCCCAAAAATCCTTTGAGTTGAGTGAGATTTTGTGGTATGGGCCACCAGTTCTAATCTTCTTAGGGTCAGTGGATACTCATTTGAAAAAAATAATATCTCCTAAGTACTCCACATGAGGAGATACAAATGAACATTTCTTTTGATTTGCGTATAATTTATGCTGCCTCATTTTTCTTCTTTGCTCTTGTTGTATACCAATATGTCATCAAATAAGACCAACAAGAATTTCCTCATATATTTAGAAAACACATTGTTTATAAGGACCTAGAAGGTGGCAGGGGCATTTATTAGCCCAAATGGCATAACCGGATATTCAAAGTATCCAAAGTAGGTTCTAAAAGCAGTCTTGTGAATGTTAGATGGTTTCATCCTTATTTGATAATACCCAGATCTAAGTTCCAAGTTACTGAAGAATTTTGCTCCATTTAGTTCATCCAAAGGTCTTCTATGTCAAGAATTGGGAACTTGTCTTTGATTGTTTGTGCATTGAGCTTTGTGTAATCCATGCAGAGTGTCCATGTGTCATTTTTTTTCTCACAAGTATAGCCAAAGATGCATATGAGATTGTGCTATTTCTCATGACTAAGGATTCTAGCAATTGTTTGACTTGTTCTTCCATTTCATTCTTCTATTTATGTGGCAGTCTTATGGCCTGATCATGGGTGGCTGAGAAACATGCTTAAGGGGTATGACATGGTAATTTTGCCATTTGAGTGGCAATCCTTTAGGTTCCTCAAAAAAATCTGCTATTAGTGTCTATACATCAGCATCAGAGCTGCAATCAGTAGGTGCAGAAGCTACAAATAATGGAAACAAGACATAGCCAGTGGCTCCTTTTCTCAGTACTTTGTGCAATTTTGTCATAGACATTAGTTGGACACCCTTTTTCATGGAATTGTCTTGGAGAATGATTTTATCCTTGCCATTCAATTTGATTTTGACTACTCTTGAGTGATAACCAAATTTAACTGGGATGCGAGTTTGTAACCAGTCACTACCCAGTACCATGTCATAGCCCTTCAAGGGCAATATCTTGAATGAGTTGGAGAAGGAGTGTCCTTGTATCCTGTATGGGATATCTTGGACACGTGCTCTAGTGAGTAGTTCTCCTCCCCAGCAACAATTACTTTTTCCATGATGTTGGTCATAGTATTGCATTTGATTTTGGTAGAGAATTTGAGGTCCATAATGTGTTTGTGCTCCATGTGTCCAATAGTGTAGTTCCCTGCTTGCCTCCAATGTTTACCAAGACAATGAATGTAGTATTGGAGCTCTGGCCTTTGACTACTTGTACAAATATTTGCATCATCTGTTGTTCTTCACCCTATGGTGGATCAGGTATGTTTTGGTCAGGCTCTTCAACAGTTTCTTGTTGGCAATCTTGGAATTTCTCTTCCCCTTCAGTAGTCATAAGGTTTAATTTCCTGTACTGCTGACAACGATGTCCAGTGAACCATTTCTGGCCATAGTATTTGCATAAGTTTGGTTCTCCTGGTTTTATGTCAGGTTTGGGGTTTGCTCTGTCTGGTTCTTTCTTGGAAATAGGGGGTTCAATAGGAAATCTATGTTTGGTGAAGGCTTATGGCGAATAGTTGCTCTTTTGGAACACATTGGCAGAGAAGGTTCTTCTGTTGTTTGCAACATTTGCATTGACCCCTTGCTCCATATTCCTGGCATACTCCATAACTTGGTAAAGTGTACTAGGCTGTAGAGATTTGATATAATGCTTAATTTCTCTGTTTAGCCCATTACTATAACACTTGATGTAGTATGATTCCTTGACCTCAAGATTTTCTTTTCTATAGTCAACCATTTTCTCCTCAAACCTGTCTATATACTCAAAGACAGTGTTGTTACCCTGTTGGATAGTGTTGAAATCTCCAGGCACTTCATAAGAATTGTTCTCGGAGAATCTAGTTACAAGAGCATCATAAAATTGTTCCTAGTTTAAATTCTCATCCAATATACCAGAGTTCCTGAGCCAAGTATCAGCTTTTCCTATGATATACATTTGGGCATAGTCAAATTTGGCATTCTCAGCAACATAGACCATGGCAAAGTATTTCTTTGTTGTTCTCGACCATTCATGTAGATTGTTTCTACCAAACTTAGGGAAATCCATCTTAGGTGCTTTAGCAATTGACTTGTAAAATTGGGCATCTTTGTCCATCTTATTGGTTTTGTTGCCTCTGTAATGCTTTCCTCTATCATTGATGTCATCTTGTCTACATTGCTGCTGGTAGTGGTGTGGTGGTGTGTTTTTGTTTGGGTGTTGGGCTTGTTGTGGGTGTGGGTTTGGAATGGGTTGGTTTTGGTTATGGTAATGTTGCTAGTTTGGTGTGCGTTGTTGGTAATATGGTGGGTTTGGGCTATATGGTTCATGGTATATAGTTGGTTGGTAATGGGGGTTGGGCATTGGTTGGTGGAATGGAATGTGGTTCCTTTTGGGAAAAGTTTCAGGGTAGAAGGGTTCTTGGGATGGGTAGGTGAAAGCTGGATATGGCTGGTATGGATGTTGTTGGTAAGAGTACTAAACATCCTAGTACTGCTCCCGGTACTGTCCCTCTTGGTAATGCTCATAAGGTTCCTGAGTATGATCCTCTTGTTCTGTGAACTGGTAATCATACCTTGGTGGGTCTGGTGCTTCACTCCGGCGGTGCAAATCTAGAGGTTGTGAATGTCCTCTGATTGGTTCAGTGCCCGCCTGAGTTTCTAGAGCAGTATTGGATGTGTCAGTTTCCTGTTCCACTCGTTTCCCCGGCCAGCCGTGAGCAGAGCTTCTAGTTGTGATAATTGGTTGCTCAAAGTTGTCACCTTTTCTTCCATGCCATCCATCTTGGTGCCAATTTCTTCAGTCCTCGTGTTGACGTGTTCCATGTCGATCTTAAGGGTGGCCAATTCTGCCGCTTCCGAGCTCTCAGTGTTCTTGGACTTTCCCATGGTTAATGTAGAAGTTCCAGCAGCCGCCTCGCGATCCCGCCGCCCTGTGAGGCACATGAATCGGGTGCGACTTTGGGATTTTACTACCGAGGGAGATATTCCTCAGGAACCAAAGGAGGACCTGATTTATGCCCGAATGGTGATGCCGCCGCCGTCGACTCCCGTCAGAATTGACGACACCATCGCCTGTGCCACCGTTGACCATGCCCCGCCGCCGCAAGGGAGAGGAGTGCGAGATTTTACGAGAGATCCCAACCACCCTCTCTTCCCGGATCGAATCGCCGCTCGAGACTGGAGCCAGTGAGCTCTCATATCGCGAAATTAGGAAGATTGAAGCCAAAAACCATCAGCTCTGATATCATATTGTCAGATCCTGGAACGGATCAAAATGAAATGCATCTCCCAAAGTGGAGAGCCCTCGAAATTGAGGATTTCTACGTAATTTGACCTAAACCCTAGAACAGGAAAGTAATTGGAAGGGTAGGCATAAATTCAAATATATTGTCGATAGCCCAGTTGTCCTAATAGGGAGGCTATATATTTCTTTTCGAAATGGGGGAAGCCCCGGCCTTTGCATCCAAAGGATGCACACAACCATTTATTAAGCCAAATAATCAGTACTGAGTACAAAAGGTCTATCAAATCACCTGTCAGATAAGGTTGATACAAATACCAACCATCTGAACAAAGCAAGAGGTCTCACAAGAGAGAACATAACACAGCTAGACATCTGTCAATCTACTAGAATGATGCCATGGAGCTTGGCTGAAAAAATCCGAAGTAACCGTCACAAGACGGATGCACCTAGAAACCATGGGTTGCCTCTGATGCTCTGGGAGAAGGAAAGACCAGAGCTGGATCCAATACGCCGCCATAAGGATAACCTGCAAAAAAGATGGAACTCTCGTATATTTAAAAATAAAGTTATTTCGACATTTCCAAATGGACCAAAAAATGGTTGAAATGCTAATATGAATCCTATCTTTATTCGCCTTATCCACTCCATTTAGCCAATTCCCAAACATATTAGTGATATTGGTAGGAGGAGGTAAATTATAGGTGCAAAAAATTATACGCCATATGATTTTGGCAAAATGACATTCAATAAATAAATGTTCAATTGTTTCATCTTTGCCACAAAAGCAACTTTTTTACAGCCATTCCAGATCCTCTTGGCGAGGTTATCTTTAGTTAGCAAAACTTTGTTATTAAGAAACCACGTGAAGATTTTAATTTTTGTAGGTATTTTAGCCTTCCAAATATATCTTGTGGAGAAGCGCGGATCACCATTCATAAGGTCTTCATACATTGACTTAACTGTGAATACTTTATTCTCAGTTAAACTCCACAAAAATCTATCATGCTCTTGCGTCAGATTTACTGTCATCAGTCGCTTGCAAAGGTGCAGCCATGCATCCCAAGTATTTCCAGATAAATTCCTTCTAAAACTGATGTATATAGGATTATGAGACAGAACTGAATGAACAGTAACATGTTTCCTATGAACAATGTTATATAAGGATGGGTATTGCTCGGTGAGAGGCCTCTCTCCTAACCAAACATCTTTCCAGAATCTAGTAACTCTCCCATCACCAATTTTGAAAGTTCCTCTAGAAAAGAACTCATCTTTTACTCCCATTAGTCCTTTCCAAAAAAGGTGAATCAGTCGATTTGGCCTCAACTTGTGCTAAGGTTTTGTTCGTCAGGTATTTGTTATGAAGTAATTCTTGCCAAATCCCCTATTCTGACAACAATTTATATAGCCATTTGCTAAGTAAACATTTGTTCTTAAGCCCAAGAACCTCAATACCTAGACGTCTCTAATCTTTCGGTCGGCAAATAATATTCCACCGAGTTAATCTATATTTCTTCTTATGTTCATCACTTTGCCAAAAGAATCGTGAACGATAGAAGTCTAATCTTTTTCTTACACCCTTTGGTATCTCAAGAAAAGACAACATAAACATAGGCAAACTCGATAGAACAGAATTAATTAGTACAAGTCTATCCCCATATGACAATAATTTACCTTGCCAACATCCTAGCTTACCCTCAAATCTATTTTCAACCAGATTCTATTCAGAATTCCGAAGCCTCCTGTGATGTATAGGTACCCCAAGGTATCTAAACGGCAAAGACCCTGCCTCGTAGCCAAAAATTTCCTTATAAATGTGTTCCTGCTCCACTGCATGGCCAAAACAATAAATATCGCTCTTTTGAAAATTTATCTTTAGGCCGGACAGTTGTTCACAGATACATAGAATGAGTTTCATATTTACTGCTTTCTGAAAATCAGGTTCCATGAACAGAATAGTGTCGTCAGCATATTGTACAATGGAACCCCCCTTGACTAGATGGGGTATCAGTCCAGCTACCTGGCCATTCTCTTTCGCGTGCACTATAAGAATAACAAGCAAGTCCGCAATGATATTAAAAAGCATAGGAGATAGAGGATCACCTTGCCGGAGATCTTTTTTAGTCTGGAAGTAGCGGCTTATGGCTCAGTGTTGATGTAGAGCTCGTTGGGAACCCCAAGAGGAAGGTATGATGAGCACAGCAGCAAGGTTCCTCAGTTATGAAACCAAGGTTTAATCGAACCAGTAGAGCAAGGAAACACCCCAAAGGTGTTACTAGCTGAGCCTTGGCAGGGCGCACTAAGGTGATAGTAGCAACATGGAGACCTGCATAACACAACCACAGAACTCTGTCCCTAACTTGCGATGAGGTTGTCAATCTCACCGTGTTTTGCTGAAAACAAAGGATTAAATGTATCGAATGGAAAGAAGTAATAGTTTGCAGAAAGTACATACAAAGCAGTAAACAGTTTGTAGATTGTATGTAAAAGAAAAGAACCGGGGTCCATAGTTCACTAGAGGTGGCTCTCCTTAAGATAGATAACAAGCTGGGTGAACAAATTACAGCGGGGCAATTGACAAACATCGAGAAAGCATACAAGCATATACTAATCATCTTGACTCCTTTGAGATTCGATTGGGCATTACAACATTATACATAGACTGCCATCCAACTGCATCTATGACTAATAATCTACCTTCAGGTTATCATCCGAACCCCTTCCAGTATTAAGTTGCAAGCAACGGATAATTGCATTACGAATTACGTGTAAAGTAAACAATACGATTGTTCTATGAACAAAAGATTGTTGTTTTCTCCCTAGTAGCAATAGCACATCTAGTACCTTAGAGATTTATGTCACTTCCCCAGATTACCAGAGGCATAAACCCACTATCGAGCATAAATACTAACTCTTGGAGTTGCTAGCATCTACTTGGCCAAGATAGCTACTAACAACGGAAAGCATGGAAGATCACAAATAACAAAGACATGATAGAATCAATAATCAATTTGAAATAGCATCTCAATATCCATCGGATCCCCGCAAACACAACATGCAGAATTACAAATAGATGATCTTGATCATGAACGGAGCTCACAAGATCTAAACATGAAAGCACAAAGGAGGAGAACCAGCCATCTAGCTACTACATGGACCCGTAGTCTAGAGATGAATTACTCACGCATCACACCGGAGGCTTGCATGATGATGAAGAAGGCCTCCAGGGTGAATTCTCCTCTCCGGAAGGGTGCCGGGAAGAGCTTCAGATCCCTCCCGATCTAGGGATGGAGATGACGGCGGCTACAGACTCTTTCATGGAATTTCGATCGGGTACTTAGGGTTTCCGTATCAGAGGCAATATATAGGCGGAAGGAGAGGCCGAGGGGGTTCCTGGGCTGGCCACACCACCCAAAAAAGCAGAAAACAGGCACCTAGCACTATGGATCTTGTTAATAGGTTAGTCCAAGAAATCATAAGAAAAGTACTCCAAAGTGTGGACAAAACACAAGAAAGTAGATAAAACCAAGCATGGAACATCAAAAATTATAGATACATTTGCAATGTATCACCAGACGCTATTGTCGATGATGTTTGATTCGCTTTTGCCACCTTAGAGGATGATGAGAGTTTGTCGGATCCTAGTTCCGCCTCGGTCGAACGATACCGGGCAGCAGGATCCACCCAGTCTGAAGAGGATTCCTCCCTATCATCATTGTCGCAATCCGACGATACAACCCAAAACTTGCCCTTCTCCGGTGAGATCTTCCTCACCGCCGAGGACTCCCGCCGTGTGCCCTTCTCTGGCGAAATCCATGGAGAATAGCCAACCTTCAATGAGACCGGTTGCACTAGCGGGAGATCGCTAGGGAGACCGCACCCGCAAAAGTCGCACATTATAGTGAGATGCTTCAATTCTCTCTAGCTCAACAGTAATTCAATTCTCACTGGGAGGCTATATATAACCATTTTAGTTATTATAGTGTCGATAATAACTCAATAGGAGCTTCTTCCTTCTCTAAGTACCCCTTCGATAGCCTGAGGCGGCAGGCTCCCGGCTCTCCGGCCCTCCCTTCCTTCCCCATCGTCATGGCCAGGCCGAAGGCCGTGGTGCCGAGTCAGGCTTCCTCGCTCGGTGGCGGCGATCTTGGGGCGGTGGAGGTCCAGCTCGCTGGGAGCATGACGGCGCGGATGTGGCGGCGGGGCAGCACGGACAGCAGCGACAAGCGGAGCCTCGAGCTAGCACGACCATGGCGGCCCAGGTCGGGCCCCTTTGGGCCCGGATCTAGATTGGGCGGGCCGCCTGGCTCGGTTTTGACTACTCTACAGATCGTGGTGGGATAGGGGAATGGGATCCGCGGTTCCTTGGCCGCCTGTTGCAGCGTGGTTGCGGACTTTATGGGCCGCCGGGGCCCGGCTAGACCGCCATGGGACTGGTTTGCCTCCATGGAGCTTTACGGGTCCGCTGGGCCCGGCCGAACCTATGGAGGACTGGTTTGTCTGTGGCCGCGTCGGTCGACTATCGCCTCTGACGATGGAGGAAGTTCCCTCCTGCATGGCCATGGTTCCGTGGGTCTTGTTTCAGTTCTACCTATGTCGCGGTGTTGCAGACCTCGCGACGGCTTGCTCGGTGAGATGACGTTGGCGGATTCGGGATCGGAGTGGCGCATGCTCGTGGGCGGCAAGTTTGGTGGTGGTGAGGCCTCATGGCTCATCTGCAACGCTCGTCCGGGGTTGTGGATAGGGTCTTGAGAAATCCTTGTCACCGATCGACCGACAACGATGCTGGTGGCATCTTCCTTCTGGAGGCGTCGTGGCTACCCTTCATCTACTTCTCTGTGTCGGAAACCCTAGGGCCGCTTTGGCGTGATAGCGTCACTTCCCTCGCTTGGTGCTTGATGAGTCAGGGCTAGGAGCGGGATGGGCATTCTTCGGAGGGTGCAGCGGTTGCAGGTCTTACTCGTCTAGTTGATCCATCTCCGTCTCCATTCCTTTTTGTTTTTCCTTGTTTTAGTTTGGGCGTGTGTGTGTTGCTGCCCCGACATCTTGTATCGTGTTGTGTCTCTTCCTTTAGACGTTGTGCTGTCTGGCCCAGCAGCAGTCTCATCAGTGTGCTTTATTTATAAAGCGGGCCGAAAGACGGATTCGAGGATAATAACTCAACAGTAATTATAGAGTGGTAAAAGCAGTAAACACTCGGGAGCCGTTGATCCTCCGGAATGCTTCTGGGCCGTCAGATCTTCATAGAAACACCGAAGCGTTACGTTCTGGAGAATTTGGCTGGGGCAGAGGATTCGACAGAAGGCTCTGAATTTGTTGACATCTGTCGAGGTTGCTGCAGAGTGCCGATTCCCAACTCCTGGCGTCCGCTCGCCTCGTCCCACGACGACGACTCAACTGCTGCTTGGTACGGAGTAGTACGGTGGCGGGTACTAGTACCAGTGTACCGCTGTTCCTTCTCCTCCTACGCTCGAACGCCACGCAATGTACCTGCCATGTCCCCTCGGCCCGGCTGGACACCAGCACGAGCAGAGAAAACCAAAACAAAACTGGGCGCGCGCGGCGTCGGCGGGCGGCCTGTCACACCAAACCCCGTCTCGGCGGGTTGCTCCGGTACGTCGCCGCTGTGGAGCCATGTCGAGTTGGCGTCCGTCCATCCCCCGCTCTCTCCCTGCCACGACATCAAGCCGGTTGAGTCCAGCTCACACGCGTTGGAAGTGGCACATGTCGGACATGTCGAGGAGGAGGAGAGAGGTGGTTCGGCTTCCGCTTTCGGCCACGATGCGATCGTACGTCGCGCTGGCTGGCCGGCCGGCAAGATCGATCGTACGATCGAGCGGCATGCAGGATGCGCAGGCTGCAGCTACCTGGCGTTGGAGCCCAGCGGTGTCTCTCTTCGTCCCCTCGATCTCGGTCCCCAACGAACTCGATCGGATTCCAAGCCACGCACCAAAATATCGTCCCGCCAGGGGTACGTGTCGCCGTCCGCGCGCGTGCGCTCGCTCGACCGGCCTGAGGCCGCCTTGGCATGGTGCAGACAAGACACGCAAGGAAGGGTACTGTGATTCGGGTGCAGATGCATGGACGATTAGTGTGGAGTGCTCCATCGCACAGGTGCCCAACGAGATCTTTCCGTCGCCATGAGGAATTAGGCAGGCGTAGAAAATCCAATTTGACATGATGCATGAACCGAAGCATGCTATTTTAAGCTCAACTGGTAGGACAAGAACACCTGTGCTAATGACCTGACCATGGCAGTGGTATACTGTCTTGCAGTGCAGCCCATTGGTTATATCTGAATGAATGCGGATCCTCGGCTATATATTTCAGATGGCATGTCCAGGTGTAGGCACGCTGCCTATGTATGAAACCCACGAGAAATTCAGCACGGGTCTAATCGAAGTGTCAAACTGTCAAAACATGGTCTTTTTTTTATATATGTAGCAGCATGTTTTTTCTTTTTTGAAACGGGATTTTTTTTGAACCGTTTAGCAGTACTATGCTACTATAAGAATTACGTAAAGTGTATATTCTTGAGCTCACGAACGAGTACTTCTTTTCGGGAGTAATCATGCAGGAGCACTGCATTTTAATTAGATTGTCTCAAAGTATTAGTACTTCCGTTTGATCTGACAAACTTATACGGACGACAAATAAATGCAGAGTAGCCGAGCCAATGACTGCAACCCGAGCTTCAATGCACCACTTTGTCTTCACGAGATAGCCATTTGGCGAGTTCTTGAAATCTTCTAGCGACATAAACTTGTTTCATCCCCGAAATGCAGCATTCTTAGTGAGGTGCTTCCGCCGGCCCAAAGTTCCAACCCAAAATAACGTGTCGGTCAGGTCATGTAATGATATAAATTTATTTAGCATCTGAACTCACGTCACGTCTATTCCATGAAATTTCTGGTGAATAGCGAACCTGCCACTAATAACAATATCCTGTGCTTGCTAGTTTCCTCGCCTTTGATGCCCATGCTAAAATTCCACCAGGTTTGGGGAGTTAACCTGGAGTGTATCTGACGCCTTCACGGTCAAACACTGCAACACGGTCCTTTATTTTTGCTTTTATTAACAAAGAGAAGTATGAAGGTCTCTATGTTCAAACTGAACTCACAAAAATTAGTATAAATCCAGCAATTAAGAATCAGCTTGATCAGTCATGTTACCATCTGCGTCCGGAGAGCTCAAACTCCGGAGATGTGCTTCCGTTCTTCAGCACGAAGAAATCGTCAATTCCACTTGTAGACTTGGGGGTCACGGCAGTTGTTTGTAATATTCTGATCAAACAGCGTCTCTGACACATCATTAGCTTTAACAAGGAGTCCAGAGGACTTCTTCTTCAGCTTCTTGAGGCCGATCATGCATGAGGTCCCACGTCCCAGAGGTTGTGCTTGTACTTTGAAAAAGGTGGCTCACTGCAAAGAACCTTTATTTAGTTGAGCTGATGTTTTTATCTTATGAAATATGATGTAAGTAACACCATGAATCTGAAGGTGAAATAAACCTGCTTTATTTTCAGGAATAGTTTGCTAAAGTACCTTGATGTTGTCCATGGTGCTTTCCATATAACTGGTCATATATCAACAACTTGAAAGTTGCCTCCACAATTGTGCTGGATCCGATCGACACATGGTTGGGCAAGCTCAAGCTTAAGAGAAATAATATTCTCTTTTATCGCCACTCTTTGTGTCCCTTGGGTTCAGTTTTAAGTACCCGTGAAACAAGCTCAGAGGAAGTCTGTGTTGGAATAGCTGGAATGAAATAGTAGCATGGTAGTTGTACCAGTTAAGCCACATGATAGGAAACGCGCGCACTGGAGTAGGTCCATACATACCCATTACCCTTGTCAAGAAGGGATGAGAAACCGTCGATGGTCCATATGAAGGTTGTATATGTGCCCCATTGGATTCATGGCTTTGTCCCTGGTTCGAGCCTCCTGGAAGAACAATGCAAAAAATATTTCATCAGTAACAGCATCAGAAGATCACAATACGTTGCAGTTCAAATTACAACTGCAGATCGTGAGGTGAAGAGGCGCCCATGATCTCGATCCGTTAAATTAATGCAGCCTTGCAAATTATTGTGAAGTACTACTACTGGTCCTCTTGTCGTTTTGTGCACAAGAACTTAATGTCCTTGTGCATTAAATAAAGATTTGTTGAATGATAAAGTTGCCAGAATTACTTAGCAAATGGGGTAAGGTTTCTGCTAGCTTCTTTCCGGGGAGTTAGCCAAATCCAACGCACCTGCATTCCGGACACCGAAACCGAATCGGTTCGATTCGGGGGTGGTGGACAAGTCGTTTGGGCTGAGCCCGTTTGCGGTGGCCTGTGCCTCCAATGGGCCACTTCATTTGCGGCGCTCCCTTGTCCGCGGGGAGCTATCAAGCTCAAGCTGGTGGTCAATCAGCGGTAATGGCAGCTGACGTTGCCATGCGATTCTCCCGCTAGGACTCTAGTTCCCGCTCGCTGGCCGCTGCTTTTCTCGCCAGGCCGCGGCATTTCCCGTCCCGCTCTCCCTTCCAGCTCTCCCTTCCCGCCGATGACCGACGTTTCCCGTCGAGCACCGCCCGTGAATATAAAAAGGGCCGAACAGCCATGACGGGGGAGCACCCACCCTCTCGCCATGCGGAACAACTGACTCCCTGTGACCTAGGACAACCTCAGCAAGTTCTCCCTCGCAGCATACCCCCTTCTTCCCTTTCCCTTCCCTCCCGGGCGCCGGTGAATCTTGGGGAAGGACGAGGAGGAGGACATGGTGCGGGAGTGGGAGGCCGAGGAGGAGGAGGAGGAGGACATGGGAGAGTTGGAGGCCGACGTCCACGGCAAAGTCGACAACGCATACACATCCCACTATGTTCTAGAGAAGCACGTCCTTCAGTTTTCCCAGGACTTGTCGGCGAGGGAGGCCGCCGGTCGGCAACCCGGCGAGCGGCTGTGGCTGGAGTCTGTGGCCATCACGAGGGAGGTGGAAGCGGCCTCGAGGAGTGTGACGAGCGAGAAGCCAAGGAGTCAATGGAGGCCAAGAATACCGATCGGGTAGCCGCCGAGGCCTCTGCGGAGGAGGGACGGCAGCGGCATGACGCGCGGGAGACGGCGGAGGCTGTTGCCTTGGACCGCATCGTGTCATGCCGGTACCAGGGCAGGGAGACCGCCCTCAATACATTCGCCCATAGGCAGGTTGAGGCGGTGGCCTTTCGTGTGACAGTGGCCGTTGTAGTCCAACGGGAGGCGGTGGCGGCCGCCGCCAAACGGAAGGCGAGGGCGGCGCGCAACCGCACATTCGCACTGGCGGCCAGGAAGAGGGAGGCGGAGACCCTCGCGCGCCACCGCAAGAGGCAGACAGCAAAGGCGAAGGACGCGACCTTGGCGGCCTCCGGCCAGGACGGGGCCGACGTAGAGTAGATTAGTTTAGAAACTGTACTAATTATTTTTATTTTCAATAAAAACAAGTTATTACCAGTCTTTATATGTATGACGCGTGGGCTCAGAGGAGGATAGGCCCGGACGCGCGGGTTGTTCGTGCCCCCGCACCGAGCTTAATTTTCGGCCTAGTTTGCACTGAAACAGACGGGTTCATGGCTGCCTCTCGGTTTGCAGGTGCCCGTTGGGAAGTGACCTCGGTCCGGAAGGACAGGATTGGACCCGCGCGGCCCGTTTGCGTGGCCGTTGGAGTTGGACAGATGCAAACATTACATTTTTAGATCTTAGACAGACAAATTGATGGCAGAAAGTGATGTTACTGGGATTCTCTAGCGTCCACATCGTGGTAACATTGGCCTTGGAAGAAAAGGAAGACCTTTGCTTTTGCATGGCATTATACATTGGGATCGTCTTTGGGTAGAACAATTCAATTCTTACCTGGTTTTTGTTCATAAAAGGAACATGTCTGAATCTTGCTTGTAAAATGAACGATCTAGACTAATTCAAGTACGAAGCAAAAATATGCACAAAAGAAATCCTTGCGGCCACTAAAAACAATGCTTGAGTCAGTATGACATCATAAAATGATCAAACTATATAGCAGTTCAAACAAATTATTAGCATGCTTTTGATTTTTTTTAATTAACTGGCCCGGAAGGCCAAAAAGGCCCCGAAGCCCGAAATGGCCCAGAAGGCCAAAAGGACATAGTTGTGCTGGACTTGCCCTTTTTACCTTGCGTGTCGCGCCAATTGTCCTAGCAAGAATTTCGGATGAGCACGACACTACTATCTATAAAAGGGATGTCACAGGTTGTTTCATGCCGAACCCTTTTAATGGCGGGCTGGGCCAGGACCGGGCCAACAGATTGCTAGTTTTTTTTTCAACCGGGCTTCAACCCCTTTCCTTTTGTATCAAACGAAAATAACCGAGTTCCACGGTTTTCCAAGAACTAAAGTAAAAGAAAGGAGGAAGGGAAACTAGAAGCGAGCTGGAGCAGCATCAGTTGGCCATGGACCGCCAAAAATTATTGGGAACACAACTTGTCTCTATGGCTTTACCAAGAGTGCCCCAGACCACCCTGGCCACT
This sequence comes from Avena insularis, assembly GCA_023614405.1. NCBI lineage: Eukaryota > Viridiplantae > Streptophyta > Magnoliopsida > Poales > Poaceae > Avena > Avena insularis. The sequence continues at coordinate 490,677,143 of CM042692.1, read as the reverse complement.
TTGCAGGAGAAAAAAAGATGGTCATTGGTTTCCACTTGAGAACAAAAGGAGCCAACAAATTGCTAGTTATGGTGTCAAAAACGCACATGTGGAATGCCACGTTACATGTCCACCCATGCATAGGGGGAGACAGAGAATGGGCTGGCGGACAACATGACTCTGAAAGAAGCCCACCCGCTAGAGACATAAGCGGGACAAGTAGCCTTCATGCCTCGGGAGGAAGCCCTCCTTCAATCGTCAAGTAACAATTCGTTATTTTTGCAATAGGGTGCATATAATTTTTTGTCGAAGTCATGCTTGCTCATGTTAGACTAACTATACACAAAAAGCATCTACATCTATAATAGTGAATGCACATAATATGAAAATATATTTCATCATGGTTCTAATAATACTAGTTTGAGATATGGTGAAGTCAGATATGGAGAATGTCATGAAGGCAGAGACATGTGGGCGAGCTATGGTGGATTGAGTCTATATGGCGATGAGGATCTGGCTTGGTTATCTGTTACTCGCAGCAGCGTCTGTTAGAGGGGGCGACATCACAGGAGGAGTTCACAGTCTTACCTTGCAGGGCCTGGCAATGGCCTTGCAGAAGGCATTGCTTTGCGAGCGAGGACTTTCTCCAGGGTGAAAACCTAGATCTTTGATCGGGCGATGACAGCGCTTGTGCACTGTTTTCTTCTTGGAGGCGTCGCTTTTAGAGGGGTTGGACTTCTGGTGTTGTTTTGGTGATGGTAGTGTCGTTGCTGCTGAGGATCGGATTCCTGCAGCGGGACTTTTTTTTTGTAATTCTTCTTTTTTTTCGGCTGTGTGCATCCGTATTGCCATTAGGGTATGCATTGTTGCAGAGGCTGGATGTAATTGGTATCCGTGTGATATTAATATATGCTTATTTCCAAAAATAATAATAATAATAGTTTGAGATTATAACTAACACTTTTTTCTATATAGGTTTTCAACTGCTTTTATATACTCTCTCCATTTTAAAATATAAGTGCAAGCTCACTCATTTTGCTCTGAAAGTACGCACTAAAAGGTGTTTTGAGATATATGCATTTTAGAAAAAGAGTGAAACATCTCATAGTTTGAAACTGAGGGAATAGTTGGTTAAACTTTACAAAGTTTGATTTTGAATCAAAGCAATATATGCATGCATCCTATTATATGTTGATCCAAATTCTACAAAGTAAAGGCCAACTTCTGACGGAGCGGAGCGAGGTCCGTCGCCGGAGGCTTGGGCCGGTACGGATCGTCAAAGACCTAGGTTTCCACTGTTATATAAACCTCTTGTAAGCCGCCGGCTGGGATAAGTTGCACTATAAAATCCCCGGTGTTGTGTAAACACTCTCTGTTATAGTAAAGTTTCGCTGGCTAGTGCCCGTGGTTTTTTCCTCTTTTTTTTTGCGAAATTCCACCGATCTATTGATAATCATCAACAGTAGTACAAAGAGACTTACAAGTAATAGAAATTACAAATAGATCATTGGACCACCTAGCGACGACTATAGACACTAGCACGAGCCGAAGGCGCGCCGCTGTCCTCGCCCCTCCATCACCGGAGCCGGACAAAGCTTGTCGTAGTAGAGCTTGTTGTAGTAGACAGACGGGAAGTCGTCGTGCTAAGGCCCTATAGGACCAGCGCACTAGAGCAGTAACCATCGTCGAAGATGACAATCGTAGATTGGAAGAGACTGACCTCAAACTACACCGACGAATATGAAAAACGACCGGATCCCAAAAGATCCACCGGACACATGACTCCACGCGTCCTCCGTCGACGCTAGATGCACCAGCGGAGCGAGGATAGGACGGGGAGGACCTTATTCTGACTTCAAGACGTAGCCGCCGCCTCAACATCCCGAAGAAGATAATGAAAAAAGGCTAAAAGAAAACGAGAACCTCCCGCCGACGAGAGGTCGTGGTCCGCCATGCCTCCAAGGCCCTAAGGCCATCGGAGACAGAGCGGACCGGCGGCGTCGCCGGTGAGGGGACGGAACTCTAGATGGGTTTGGCTTTTCTCTTCGTGATCGCCTGGGGCTGCCAGGTACATTTTTTTTTGGTTTTTTCCTCTCTTTGTTGGAGAGATTTTTCCACGTTAAATTTGTGTCCCCTTACTGTGATTCCTTTATCGTTCTTCGTTATTTGATTGTCGCAAACCTAACACATCCTATCTTATTTAGGAAGTAAGAAGTATCTCAATAAGGGTGTACTTTCACACCTCGTAAGATTCAGTCCTCATACCATGAGTTCTCCATACATTTATGTTTTGGAGGCAGCTGCATGGCTTCAATCAGCATGAGCTCCATCTCACAACCTTCCTACGTTCTTTTCATGTTTCAGGTCTTCCTACTTCTCCAACATACCTCAATTAGTTTTTACACGCTTAACTTTGGACTTGAGTGTCCTTAGTCTGCTTTTCTTGATGTTGCCTAAGCACAGCGTACATTGACGGAACCATTCTGGCCATCAACGTAGCCAATATGCTGCCCATGCGCGCAGGCAACAGCACGCGACGCGCGCCTACCGGCAGACGCGGCGCAGCGCGCATCAGTTCTCCCCGCCGCACCGCGCCGGACCCGAGGATGGCACGCGGACCCACGGCTCACCGGTCCTCATCATCTTCATCGACCGCTCGCTGGCCGCTGCCTCGTCGCACCGAGCCCTCTTCCTCGTGGGCGCGTCCTTGAGCAGCACGCCGAACAGCTTCACCTTCTTCTCCTCATGGCCGTGCTCCTGTTCCACCGCGCGGGCGCGGTCCCGCTCGCCGCCGGCCGCGCCTTGCACGTCCTCGTCCATCAGCAGACGCAGGTCAAGCTGGCTGACGTCCAGGAAGCGCGAGAGGAAGCCCAGGAGCTCCTCGCAGTGCCGCCGCGCCAGAGCCAGCTCCGCTGCCAGCGTGTGGTTGTCTTTCCTGAGCTGCTTGTTCTCGCTGGTGAGGTCCAGACGCGGCGGCGAGGACGCCGACGAGGTGCTGTGGTCGTTGCCGGCGCCGGACGTGCTGGCCGACGCGGGAGGCAGAGGGGGCCGCGGCGGAGGGAACACAGCGTTGACGCCACTGCCGGAGGATTTGGAGGACTGTGGAGTCGTCGTCGTGGCCTTCCGGCGACGGATGCCAGTTAGGAGGCTTTGCTCGCCTCGACGGAAATTCTCGTTTGCGAACTCCCATCGGTCCGGCACCACCTTCCGAAAACCCTGCACATCCAGTTATATTAGCAGGGCGAATACATTTGAAAATTAGCCTTTATTTAGGAGAGCACATAGCAAGTTCTACATGTCCTATTAACAAATACTACTATTTAATTCTTTGCTATCAAACATCATCTCCCTTTTGAGTGAGATGTTCACAAGATTCCACAGATTCAGTCTATTTGTCTTCATGGACAGCTACCTCCACAATAGTTTAGGTGTCAATATCCAAACTCTCTATTGTCGGAAGTAGACATCATATCTACCTGGGTTAGCATTACTATATCATCGTAGTACTACCTCTGTTTGAGATTATAAGCGCTGAGAGCTTTTTTATTTTGTTGGAGATTGTAAGACTATTTCATTTATTAGTCTCTCGTCTAAATTATGTTTTTCTTTTTCTCTCACTTGTGTCAGCACATGAATGGATTAATGAGAGAATTATAGTGTCTTGGTCTTAGCAACTTGACCCTTAGGTCTAATAATCCCAAAGAGAGATAATATGTTCTTAATAATAATGTTGCTCCACTCATTGGTACATGAGGTAGTAGGGTATCCTCGGTGCATACTGTACTCATGGCATAATCATACGAAGGTCTTACTTATGGTCACTCAATGGGTTATACGTGACTGAGGACCAGAAAACATCATTTTAGAAAAAGGAAACACTAAGATAAGAGTCATAGAACATCAACGGCCTCGCCGAAACACAAAACTCGTATTTCTACGACTCCAATTTTGAGAAAGCTGACCACACAATGTGTCCCAAAATGCAGGGTTTTTTTCTAAAAAAAAAGGAGTGACATGAAAGCAAATATACCGTCTCATCAGGATATTCTGATCACTTTTGTACTTTCATGAATCTCATGTTTAGATCAGACAGGTTTTAATGGTGACTTAAATAGTTATGTCTCAATGTGTGAGAAATAGCAAGGTCAGAAAAATAGAAAAATAAAATTCCATAGTTTCTTTACTTTTTGTAAATAACAAAACCACATGAAATTCTAAAAAAAAACACATGAATAGCCAAAAAGAGTGTATTTGTACGATGTATGGAGAAACTTGCAAAAACTCAAGTGTGTGCATCGAAACTATCAAAAGATTGAGGAGGTCGAGCTTACGATTTGTGTTTATCCAAAACTTGTGCGATTACATAACCCGAAACCCCTTGGAGAGGTCATACTGGGGTATGACATGCATATGTTTCTAGTCCATGATATTACTTTCATGGTAGGTAGTATCATACGGTAATATAGAAATACTCGTTTATTACTTTGTAGACTCATTCGATCTTGAGGACCCCTATGTGATGGTAACATAGTACTACTACAGTACTATGTAGTACATATGTCACGCCATCAAAATGTTAGATGGCACTCCATGCGGTTACGCTGCGGGTGTTATTTTCAAACAAATGAGTAAAATAGGCTTCCATTTTTTTTCTTTTTTTTGCAGGGAGTATAGGCTTCCATTTCATGGGAAACGCTGCGTGTGTTTTCTTAATTTGCAGTCAAAACGAACCACTCAGAGCATTGGTGACCGTCACCTCCAGATAAGAGCAAGTTTAATAGTGTAGTTGGTTGTTGGATATAAGATGTTGTCACATCATCTATAATTAATATTTTATTAAAGTGTGGTTCACATTTCACTCTCACAAAGCACCTATGAGCGCGTGCTAGAGCTGACGCTTAACTTACAGCCGGCTCATCTTCTCTCTCCTCTTCTCTCTCCTCTTCTCTCTTCCAACTCAGCACAAATACTATATTTTACTTCTTATAGCCAGCTGATATGACTCTGTTATACAACCGGACATGCATGATGTAGTGAAAGAAGGAAAAGCAGAGGAAAGACCGACATCAAAGACCGGAGTGTAAGTTGGTAATCGGAGGCCGGAGCATCTCTTCAACGTTTCTCACCCACCATCTTCCGCCTAGATCTTTCCCTCTATTTTCTCAAACCGGCCGCCAGGTGTCCGTAGTCTCAGCGTGGGAAACTAAAGTAGCTAGTTTATTGACTTACGGGATGACACACACATATGCGCACGCACACGTACTTAGCTAATAACTTTGCTATCCACCTTTTCAATGGTCAGCACACACATGCTTTATAAAGTCGCGTGACATGACATGACATGACACGACACGACAAGAAAAACGCTTTGCTCGTTTTCTACGTTTTAGGTCGACCAACAAGTCTTTGTCAGTGTCAAAATCTTCCTCCATACTTTTTTATTCTGCCTTAGTCTGTAATCCTGATTAGTCCGTCCAACTCCAACAAATAGTCTATACTAATTAACTAGCTAGCTCGAGATGTTTCAACCATGCGTTCACTTTGTTGCAAAGTTCAAACGCGCTTTACTGCAAGGACCCCACCGCGTACAGTGTAACGTGTGCTGCAAGCAGATTCTAGCTAGGACGATCGATCGAGACAGGAAAATCTATGGATTCCCAACCAGAAACATCCTTCCGTGCATGGCACATGCCTTAGCTCCGTCCGTGACAGTGGTTCTACTACTGATGATCACCACCGGTGAGCTTTTTTACTAGCGATCGACCGATATGATCTGAAAAGAAGGAGAAGAATGTACAGGCCAGGTGTGCTCTGTAGTCTGTACACCCAAACTAGCAGCGACTAGTACGTGTGATTTGGTTTCGCTTGTCGTGTGGACAACAAAAGCATGACAAGCCTTTCGGTTGACACGTCAGGGGCGTGTCTGGAAGCTGCCGGGCGTATCCGATCTCTTCCCGTACAAGCTAGCTAGGCTAGCTCGCTCGACCACGGTTCTGGATCAGCATCTCTATGATTCTAGCAGCGAGTACATGCTGAAACTGCCGACTAATTAATTGACTGCACAGTTCAAAAAGGCAAATTAAAGCAACAAGCACCTCGACGTGCAACATACGGCGAGCTAGCTTGTCGATCATCGACTCGAGCTCCGCCAGGAAAAAACAAATAACTAGAAACCAAGCTAATCTTAGTATAATACTCCTACGATTAAGTTAGCTGGTAAATAGAGTGTGGTTTGGAGTATGAACGTACGTAGGTGTTGAGCTGGCGGACGAAGGAGGAGAAGTTGCAGTGCTTGAAGTGGAGCGGGAGCAGGTCGCGGGCGAGCTCCACGGGCTTCCACACCACGAACGACCGCCCCTGCTCCCCCCACGAGATCACCTCGTCCGTCCCCGGCTCCTCCACCAGCTGGTGGGTCTTCGTCAGGAACGGCGCCGGCCCACCGCCGCCACCACCACCCTTCTGCTGCTGCTGCTGCTGCTGCTGCACCATAGCCGCCGCCGTCGATCGCCTACTTTGCTAACTCTCTCTACCTACGGATCACTCTTGTGTGTTTATGTATGTATAAGGCTGTAGACTACTACTACTGTATAATCAAGGAGCTGGCGAGATGGCTAGTAGGAGGCGGCGGCGGAGAAGAGGAGGAGGGCGGTGAGGAACTCCCAGCCCCAGACGTAGAACCCGGTCACGACCGCCCTCCGACCGCGGACTCCCGCCTCTACTCCCATGTACCCGGCACGGTGGTCTGTGGCTTCAGCTGCTAGGTTTGTCGTCGCGATCGATCGATGCTTCTCCTTCTCTCTTCTCTTCTACCTCCGGTAGCCTCGCTCGCTCGCCCCTGCAGCCGCGCGCGCGGGGCATATATATAAAGGAGACGGGAGGAGGAGCGTCGCGGGCTCGGCGGTTCCTTTCGATCGGGGCTCTGGTGATGGCTCTGGTTCCGATCGGGTCATCAGTGGCTCTCCATTCCGCGCGCGCCGGTCCAAATAAGAAGCTTCCTCTCTCCCCTCCGGTCTAGCCAGCCAGTGTCGTGGGCGCTGCGTGCTCTGCTCGTGTACGTCCGTGGACGGATCCCACCGTGGACCGGGCGCGCGCGACCACTGCGCGCACATGGTTGGTTTACGGTGGGACGTGTGCACGGAGAGGACCTCATGCGAGGCGAGGACGAATCGGGTGTCCTTTCGTCAACGCCTGGGCCTTCGAGAGATTTCGGGACCGGAATTTCTTCCTCTTTCCGTCCGGCCCCTTTTTCTTCTATCTTCGGCCGCGCGGGCGAGTGGCAGAGGGAGAGGACGAGTGTGAACCATCCAAAGGCGCGACGCGTGGAAAAGCGACGCTCGGGGAGGAAAAAGCGGAATTTCTCCATTCCGTGGCGGCTTTGTTTGGCGTGTTGCATCGCCTGTCCATCGATCTGTACCGAGGACATGGCGATACGAATGGCCAATCTCGTTTGAGTACAAGAGCATCTCTGTGGATCGTTGAGCGTCTTTTTTTCATGTACAGTATAAAAGATCGTTGAGGGTCATCTAAAAGATTCTCTTTTAGATCTTGTTTTCGAACGGCTCGTCTATTTACACGATATCTATATTCTCTCCTATATTTTAATATTATTTTTGACTACCAATTCAATAGTGCAAAATTCAGTATAAACATTCATGATACAACAACTGCGACATTCACATTCAGTACATCAATTGCAGCTAGCAAACACAAGCAACATTCAGTAACATCACTTGTCTTCTCCACATGAGCGCAGCCCATCAGAGCGTCTTCTCCATCCATCCGCTCTGCTCCATCCCCTACTCCCGTCGATCTGCTCAGCCAGCGGCAGGAGCCCCCTCTTTCCCTCCCCCTGCGCCGCCCCACCTCCCTCTTCCACAGCACTGCCGCTCCCATCTCCCATGTCTAGACCGTCGAGCTTCAGCCTCCCAATCCCTTTCACAGTGCAACCCCTGCTCCTCCCTGTCCGCCGCCACGCATGCCATGGTGCCTAGGTCGAGAACAGCTTCGTCACCATCCAATCTCCCTCTCTCTCTCTCTCTCTCTCTCTCTCTCTCTCTCTCTCTCTCTCTCTCTCGTAAATGGAGCAGGAGAGCGGAGTGACGGCGAAGTGGCGGCAGTGGTGCCCGCATCAAGTTCTCCAACTACTCCGGATGGGCACGGGAGCGAACTCACAAGAAGGCATTTTCCTTCGGAGGATCATGGCTCCGTCCTCCAGATAAGGACGATGGGTACTAGGATTTGGAGGACGTCTTAATTTCGACGACCATATAGAGGAGCCGCTGGGAGCGTTTTTTCGATTCACGATCGTCTTAATTGGTTTGGATGACCATATAGAGGATCCACCAGAGATGCTCTAAGACCTTCAAATGGTCAGATTTAAGTAAACACGAGGTCGAGAAAAAGAGGCGGCGGCTAGGGTAAAAACCCTAGCAGCCGCCACGATCTACTTCGTTCTCGCCGTCTGCGATCGAGCATCGACGGGTCCCCGCCTCCTCTGCTTGCCGCTCCGGCGGTAGGAGGAGGTGGGGACCTCGAACCTGCGCTCGGCGGTGTAGAAGGGTTGAACCCACGGGTTCGGCCCGTTTTCTGTTGTTTCTATCTATGTCCAATCCGCACCACTCCAGACCGCTTTTTCGTTTGCCCCGCACCGCCCCAGACCATTTCTCTGCAGCATCCGTTTCAGCCCAGTCCAAACATAGCCATAGCAAAAACCGCACCAAAATAACCGTTTCGGGCCGCACCACTCTCAGCTTGATATGGTTCTCCATACCATATGTATGGCTTGTACACTTGAGGTTTCAAGAAATTGAGTTCTAGAAATTGTTGATCCATCACTCAGCCCAACCTCGTGGTGACTCCGCGTCCGGTATTAGACACATTGTCATCCATCTTCGACGGTTCAACCCAAACATCAAGAAGTCTGTATTGTCACCATGATCATCAACGAACATAGAAAACCTTGTTTGACCATAACTTGTGAGGTAGTCCTTGCTTTGAAATTCATTCAAAAAATAGGAGATGTTCATCCGGCTAGAGGCGGTTTTGAAACTTTGATCAAGGCATACAGCAGAAACCTTATGGTAGCAACAAGCATCACATTCAGTATGTGTCAGTAGGTAGAGAGAACCATCTCCAAAAACTGTTGGTTGGGGATGTTGTCGCCAAGTACCATCTCTGAAATTGTGCCACCTTCCTCGACAGAAGGAGAATCCCCAGTGCCATAGACAAGCGTCAACTTCCACACCGTTGACACTGGAGGAAATAGAAGGGTCATCATTGATGTGAGCATCCTACTAGGAGTAGACCAAGAACGACCACAATATGGTGTGGGTTACACCATGGGACTCCCCCAACACTGTGTTTTCTAGAAACCTCCAGTAGAAAAGCTCGAAGTGGATGGTCTTCTCGTAGGTCTTGGCCACCTTCTAGAGGCCACATCGCTCGACGCAACTAGGCATGAAAAGCACACCGCCCTACAACTCAAACGTGTGTACCATAGAGGCTTCTCCTTGTTGGACTGTCTTAGGAACAACTCATCCTTGATGATGTACTCTAGGCCTCGAGCCCGACGAAGACGGGACGAAACTTAATGTCCTTGTTGAGGTACTCGTAGAAGTGAAGTACCTCAAGCGACTCGTCTGCTGGATTTGCGTGTTGGCGACCGTTGCTTCTGTATTGGGGGAAGTTTATGTTCTGGATCTGAGAGATCCACAATGGTGGTGGAACTAAGTCCCTCTGCCTCTCAATTTCTCGCCCACCATGCATGGGACAAAGCAAAGAGAAGAAACCCCAAAGACCTCGATCTGGGTTTATTGGACTAGAAAAGCAGCCTTACACCTCCAGGTAGAGATGAAAATGTGGAAGGAGACGGAACCGAGTGATGCCACGTTGTAAACAAATACAGAAATAACAGAAATGAATAGAATAACTTATACAGACGAAATATGGTACAAAATGGATACGAAAGTGGGTGTTCGTCAGGAGTAAGGTACCCCCTGAATCATGCAAAAAAGATACGACCAAATTTACCTTGTGCATTAGGTTGTGGCTGTGTAGTGCCGCTCCTTTAAACAACGGAGGGTTTTACCACTTCTGTTGGCCTTTCTTTCTAGCCCTGGCGAGACTGCTCATTTGAGTGACATAACTCCATGAAAATACTGCTACTTACCGTTCACACACAAAAAAAATCTGCATTCGGTTTATGTTCTACGAAATTCAGTTTCTCCCATTACTCGACGGCCTTACACATTTGGTAAATTCAAACGATTATGGAATTTATATCCACAAAGAGAAGTAGAAAATGCAATTGTAAAGAATGGATTACATTGAATCTATCAGCACAGACAATAAAGTTACAGTACAATAATATTCCTCATAACCATCATAAAGTATCCGTATAAAAAAAGCATCATAAGGAGTACGGATTTTTTTTAATGCGCGCTAGAGTCGACCGGTCGTACTAGTTGCATACACAAAGTGGCTCGAGTAGTGTTTTCGAGGATGCCTCAAATAGGATTTATACTTATCTATCGACCATTGCTTATTTCAAACGTAGTACAAGAAGAGTGCGTGGCGACAAAGTCCGTCCGTGAGCTGGATCGTTTCGTCGTCAGATTATTCGTTACGATGGACCAGAATGAGACGACATCTAATTAGTCAGTCAGATAATTGATCGAGGACTGGCAGTTAACCAGCAGGTACACTTTTCCTTGCAGCACGAAACGGACGCGACGGCCCGTCGGGCAGAGAGACGCGACACGGCATACGAGTACTACCAATCCTCGGCTTGCACGACTGCTGCACGCGAACCTTCCAATCCCGGTACGGGCCAACACGCCGTGCTCGTCGTCGTCCCGGTGAGAACCCGTCCTGAATAAAGTAAGGCTTCCCGACGACCTTCATCGCAGAGCATATCTGCATAGTACTACAGGGAAAGGGAAAGGGAAAGGTGTTGTTGTTACACCAACCCCCGGCGGACCGGCGGACGGAGGCGTTCCCATCGACATAGTATATCGCTCTCTAGACCGACCGGGAACTAGCTAGGAAGAAGATTCCATGAAAACCAACCAAGTGATATCTATCTACAGTACACTTTTCTATTCCAAAGTCACGGCTGCATCCATTTGGAACTCATCTGCTGGCCGGCCGGACGAGGACGACTGGACCGTACGTCTGGCTGACCGAATGCACCGGCTAGGGGCTAGCTGCAGTGCATCCTACTCAACATCACGCCCAGATCGAGATCGGTTAGACCCGGGCCACGCTTGGACTGGTGTAGTGTGCGCTGTTTTTCTTCGCCGGGGGTTGGTTGCTGGTTGTTTGTTGTTGGTTGCTTGTCCTACCGGGCCATGGATCGCGACGAGTAAACGCCGCACCAACTGAAACAATTAAAAAGCGGCGTCGAGAAAGAGAAAGAGAAAGGGGAATTAGGTGGAGTCGTGCGTGGAGTGGTTCTCGCTGGCTGACGATCGATGCTCTGCGGACTTTCGGGTGCGCCAAATAAATCCGCAAAACTTCTCCGTCCGGGTACAGACATACGTGCACGTACGGTGATGGGCTTCGGTTTCGGAGGGTGGGTCGGTCAAAGATAGCCTCGTCCTTCTGATTCGCTGATTTCAGCCTAGTACACGACACGAGTGAGACGGAGATGCTGGGAGAAGGTTCGATCTGCTTTGCTTCGCCTGACCGCTTAGCTGTAATAATAAAGTTGTGCTACTCTTGGCTTTATCAGGAAAAAAATGTGCTAATCTTCTTGGCAGGTTGCGTGCTGGATGGTCCAAAATTGTGGCACCATGTGTGCTTGATCCAAGGATTTGCATACGTCATCTGACGTTGGGACGTCTTTTATGGATTCACTGTTGCAATACGGGGTTTATTTATTTATCAACCCCTCTGTTTTTAAGATATATATTTTAGTTGGTTGTGAAAAAATAATTTAACAGTGGCAAAAGATTCGCCAATTTTCATCAGGTAACTGTAAGAAGCGCTTAGTACAGACAAGTATAAAGATCACACGAATCAACTACTCCCGAGGTAAGATAGCACGCCTCCTCGGTGGATCGAGAGACTACTGCCATTCTCTCCGAGGTGTGGGTTCGCCTGCTTGGGGCTCCTGCTGAGGCCATGAGGGAGGAGATTGTAGCCCTCATCTCTTAGGTTGTGGGCAAGTTCCTGGAGGTCGACACCTGCTCCCTCTCGGGGCATGGGCGATCCGGCTGAGACTCCTGTTCCTAGAGCCCATTGTGTTCCCGGTTTTAGGGCCACAGTTCTTCTTCGACTGTGTGGGCAGGGACCTGCTGATGGAGCTTGGCGACACCGCCGAGTGCTCTAGGGCTCGGTCACCGTCCCCATCCGGCCCCCCAACAGACGACAGGGGCGGGGCGGGGGAGCACCGTGGACGAGTCTTCGGGTGATGAGTCCTTTGACGCAAACAAGACCCTGTCGGTTGTTGTACCCTCCCGGCCCCAGAGCAGGGTACGGGAAGGGGACTGTCTCGCACGGTCACAAGGCGTGCAACGGCTAACCCGGGGCCATTCTTCCCGGAGAGGAGGGCCCTCTCCCGGAGTGCGTCGGCCAAGCTGGCCCTGGTAGACCTCCCGCGATGTTACCGCCCCGACCAGCAGGCACAGCTTGACCTCGACATCGCTCAGTACGGCATCAACTTCAACAAGGGGGCATTGCTTCTAGGGCCCAAGCAGCCTAGTGTGTAGGTGGAGCAACTCCCTCCACCCACTTAGCTGTCGTCGCCAGAGGAGACCTTGGAGAGTGTGAGGTTGGGCGTGTTCTCCCAATCCACGCCCCGTTCCCTAGTGATGGTGTGCTACACGCTGGCACCCGACACACTTGACCATGGTGTCATGGGGCTAGCAACGGTTGACACCGTCCCTACCGTGGCTGGTACCAAGGCGCACCGTACTCGGGCTCCGTGCCAGTTGATACATTGCAAATGTATCTATAATTTTTGATGTTCCATGCTTGGTTTTATCCACTTTCTTGTGTTTTGTCCACACTTTGGAGTACTTTTCATATGATTTCTTGGACTAACCTATTAACAAGAGCCACAGTGCCAGCTGCCTATTTTCTGCTGTTTTTGGTTCCAGGAAAGTCAGAAAATGAATATTCTCAGAATTGGACGGGACAAAAGCCAAAGTGCCTATTTTTCCGGAAGTCATCAGATGCCAGAATACGAGACGGAGAAGGGCTGGCGGCCGGCCACACCACTTGGCCGCGCAGCCAGGCCTAGCCCACGCCAGGGGGTGGTCTGGCCGACCCCAGCACACCCTCGGCCTCTCCTTCCGCCTATAAGATGCCCTCAGGACGAAAACCCTAAGTACCTGATCAAAAATCCATGAAAGAGTCTATAGCCACCGTCATCTCCATCCCTAGATCGGGAGGGATCTGAAGCTCTTCCCAACACCCTACCGGAGAGGGGAATTCACCCTGAAGGCCTTCTTCATCATCATGCAAGCCTCCGGTATGATGCGTGAGTAGTTCATCCTTGGACTACGGATCCATGTAGTAGCTAGATGGTTGGTTCTCCTCCTTTGTGCTTTCATGTCTAGATCTTGTGACCTCCGTTCATTATCAAGATCATCTATTTGTAATTCTGCATGTTGTGTTTGCGGGGATCCGATGGATATTGAGATGCTATTTCAGATTGATTATTGATTCTATCATGTCTTTGTTATTTGTGATCTTGCATGCTTTCCGTTGTTAGTAGCTATCTTGGCCAAACAGATGCTAGCAACTCCAAGAGTTAGTATTTATGCTCGATAGTGGGTTCATGCCTCTGGTAATCTGGGGAAGTGAAAGAAATCTCTAAGGTACTAGATGTGATGTTGCTACTAGGGAGAAAATAACAATCTTTTGTTCATAGAACAATCATATTGTTTACTTTACACGTAATTCGTAAAGCAATAATCTGTTGCTTGCAACTTAATACTGGAGGGGGTTCGGATGATAACCTGAAGGTGGATTATTAGTCATAGATGCAGTTGGATGGCGGTCTATGTATAATGTTGTAATGCCCAATGAGGTTTCAAAGGAGTCAAGATGATTAGTATATGCATGTATTGCTTTCTCGATGTTTGTTAATTGCCCCGCTGTAATTTGTTCACCCAACATGTTATCTATCTTAAGGAGAGCCACCTCTAGTGAACTATGAATCCCGGTCCTTTCTTTTACATACAATCTACAAACTGTTTACTGCTCTGTGTTTACTTTCTGCAAACTATTACTTCTTTCCATTCGATACGTTTAGTCCTTTGTTTTCAGCAAAACATGGTGAGATTGACAACCTCATCGCAAGTTGGGGACAGAGTTCTGTGGTTGTGTTATGCAGGTCTCCACGTTGCTACTAGCACCGATAGTGTGCCCTGCTAAGGCTCAGCTAGCAACACCTTTGGGGTGTTTCCTTGCTCCTACTGGTTCGATTAAACCTTGGTTTCATAACTGAGGGAAACTTGCTGTTGTGCTCATCATACCATCCTCTTGGGGTTCCCAACGAGCTCTACATCAACACCGAGTCATCAAGCATTTTTCTGGCGCTGTTGTCAGGGAGTCAAGGACATCTTCACAAGGATTGAACTATTCTTCAAGGAACCTATTGGACTCTTCTGCTGGAGGTACCTTTATGACCATCACTTTGGGTGCTGCAACAAAACTTCTGGACAATATGATGGTTAATTATTCTAAATGACATACTGAGAGAGCTCCACAAGGTAGGAAGGTAAATTCTGTTGAGGAAACCTCCTCCTTGAGTGATAAGATTGATATTATTATGTCTATGCTTGTGAATGGGAAAGCCCATATTGATCCAAATAATGTTCCTTTAGCCTCTTTGGTTGCTCAAGAAGAGCAAGTTGATGTGAACTTTATAAGAAATAACAATTTTGGCAATAATGCTTATAGGAATAATTTTGGTAACAACAATTATAAGCCATATCCTCCCAACAATGGCAATGCCTATGGAAGTTCCTACAACAATAATAGGAGTGCACCCTCTAAACTTGAAGTTATGCTTAAAGACTTTATTAGTAAGCAAACTGCTTTCAATAAAACTATTGAGGAAAAACTCTCTAATGCTGAAAGAAATATAGCATCTTTGTCTGAAGCTCAATCCTCTTTGATCAATAAAATTGCTGCTTACCTGAAACTAATGATAATCCCTTTGCAGCTACTAATGATATACAAGTAAGAATTGATGAAAATGTTAGACTATTAGCTGAATTACATGCTAAGTGGGAAAGATAAGATGAAATTGCTAGAAACATTAGTGTTTCTACTATTACCACCACTAGTCTTGAGGCTAGTAATAGTTCTACTACTCTAGATGATAAATTTGATTTTGATCTTGATGGTTGCAATATCTCTGAAGTTATTAAGTTCCTACAAAAGCTTGCTAAAAGTCCTAATGCTAGTGCTATGAACATGGCTTTTACAAAACACATTACTGATGCTCTCATAAAGATTAAAGAAGAAAAGATGAAACATAAAGCTTCTATTCCTATAAAACAAGAAGATGGTTAGGAACCCATCATTAATATGAAAGTGAATGACTTTGATTTCAAATCTTTATGTGATCTTGATAGTAGTGTTTCTATTATGCCTAGAAGGATTTATGATATGCTTGATTTGCCTCCACTTGAAGATTGTTATTTGAATGTCCCACTTGATGATAGTGCTAAAAAGAAACTCATGGGGAGTCTTAATGATGTTCTTATTATGGTTAACAATGCCCATGTCCCCGTTGATTTCTATGTTTTGGATGTTGAATGCAATGCTTCTTGTCCTATTACTTTGGGAAGACCTTTTCTTAGAACTGTTGGTGCCATTATTGATATGAAAGAAGGCACCATTAAATATCAACTCCCACTCAAGAAAGGTATAGAACACTTCCCTAAGAAGAGAAATAAGATTTCTTTTGCTTCTCCTATGAAAACAAAGTTTGGTCTTAATGCTTATTCATTTGAGAACACTTGATTCTTTTTCTTGCTTCTTATGCCTAACTTAAAGGCGTTAAAGAAAAGTACTTATTGGGAGATAATACAAAAGTTTTAGATGAGTCTTAGAAGTTATTAATTCAGTAATAACCGCTCCTTATCCTTTTTATTTGCTTTTTGTGCCAAGAGTAACCTCTAATGAGAGAGAAGTAATGATTGGAAAAGTTGCTGTCCCGAAACAGATTTCTGTGCTTCACCGTAAAAATTCGTGTAAAATCTCTGAACGTCTTTTTGAGGCATGAATTTTTGTGCTTCTGCCCCAGGTTGTTATCTAACTTTCGTTAGTTCAACACTTTTTGATTTGAGCAACAGAAGGTCTTAGAAAAAATTCCTCTTTACCTTCTGGTCTGTTTTGACAGATTTCTGCCATTTTCTGCATTTGCTTCTTGTTTGTTCCTTTTTGAGTTCTTTTGGGGAATTGAGCTTGTTGAGGGAAGGGCTTCAGTAGCTAGTGTTCTAATGGAAGTTTATTTGGTGTTAGAATTGAACCTTAAGACTTATTTATCTTGAGTGCACTAATGTTGCTAATAAAGATTGTGTGAAGTTTTGTATGAAGGAAAAATTTCAGGTGTATGGAAGGAATGAGTAATGAGATGAAAGATGGACTAAAGCTCAAGCTTGGGGATGCCACACGTGTCACCCCAAGAAATATACAAGAAGTACAAGTGTCAAAGCTTGGGGATGCCCAAGGCATTCCCTTCTTCATCAATAAAAATCCCAGGTTTCTTCCAAACGCTTCCTTTTTTTTGTTTCATGCACAGTTGTGTTGTTCTTGGAGCGTCTTCTTTTTTGTTTTTGTTTTGGTTTTTCGTTTGCTTTGTTTGCTTAGTTTTCTGAATAAATTGGTTGGACCCCCTCTTTCATACATTGTTTTGCAAATAGTTTGGTTTGGTTTGGAAAAGAGTAGGAAAGTTCATGCTTATGTGGTAAAAAGAGCTTGTTTTTGACCGTGTCCTATGCTCTGTCATGCCATGCTTGATATTTTTTTGGCTTTATGCTTAGTATTCTTTGCTATAGCATGACTTGTTATAAACAATTGAGATTGCTTAATGTGCCTTGGATAAATCATGCGTTGTTTTAGCATATTAAAGCATAGTATAGTGGTATTCTCCTTTGATGCTTTATTTGAGTTGACTTGGCGCATGCTCACACCATGTTATGACTATCCAAAGTCACCATAGCCTTTATGATCCTTTAGTTTTCAACTTGTAGTATCACTTTATGCTTTGATCAATGATGTTTTGTCGCTCTGCATGATTATGACCATTATTGCTCTCTTAGTTTGTCGCTCCCAGTCTTTTGCTAGCCTCCACAACCAAGTATGAGTTCCACTCATGCATCCAACTCCCTAAACCAAGTTATTCCAAAGAGTCCAGCATACCTACCTACTAGCTTATGCTATTCCAAGTATATTCATGTTTTTATTTACCTTCCAAATTAAACTTGTTATGAGAAAACTAGTGATTAAAGCTCTCACAAACTTGATGGCACACTTTACTTTTCTTGCCCTTAATAAACTTGAACCATTGTGTCGTCTATGTTGTATATTCTTGCACTTATTTGTTGGGAATTAGTAGAACCATGCTTTCATGGGGAACGCTTTCAACATTGCACTTGGTACTTTGTACCTAGTTGATATCATGCTCTTTTGTATATGGATGTCGTCGGTATGAAATGAAAGGGGGGCTTGTAAGTCCATGGAGTTATGTATATGTGTTAGAGAAACGCCTGGGCCATTGGTCTAATCCATGCTGACATGGTGGAAACCTGCAGCGTAACCATAATGAGCTGTCTATGAAGCATTCTTCTTATAAAAAAAGAGTCCTATATTGAGAAAAAAAGAGAAAAAGAAAAAAAAGATTATGAAAAGAGGAAAGAGAGAAAAAAGCACCATATTCCCATGGTAAATAAGAAGATTGCTGAGATGCTCGTTGTCTGCTTGCCTTGTCATTTTGATATGGGGATTCTTCTGTATCATCGGGCAAGGGGTACCCCGTTGGCGGTTCTCTATGATACACATATACTTACGATGACAAGAACTTACCGGTGACTAAACTTGAGTAGCATGAGGAGCGGCCCTCGTATACAAGGGACATGAGATTTCTAACTTATACTTCGCCAAGCATGTACACCATAGTTTGTTCACTTTAACCTTAATCACTTCAAGATGCTTATGATAGGGGCAATGAGAGCTGAAAGCTATAAGTATCATAATTTTGGAAGCTCTTTATGACACTTGATTCCCTACTTCCTTTTTACAAAAGGCTTTTCTTCCACCATTATATTGAGTCTCCACCTTCTAGGGTTTTGGCTTTTCTTCCAGCCAAAACCCTAAGTCTTGCAAAGCATCGTTATTCATGAATCTTTTGTTTGTGCCTTTTCATGTTGCATCATAGTTTCTTTGTCTTATTGCTAGAACTTTGTCTTTCATGTTATGATTGAAGTACTATGATCCCAGCTTTGAATGTTTTACAAATACTTTGATCAAGTCTTTGATGGTGCATGTCACCTCAAAAATTATTCTTTCTTTTTATCACTTACCTACTCGAGGACGAGCAGGAGTTAAGCTTGGGGATGTTGATACATCGCAAATCTATCTATAATTTTTTATGTTCCATGCTTGGTTTTATCCACTTTCTTGTGTTTTCTCCACACTTTGGAGTACTTTTCATATGATTTTTTGGACTAACCTATTAACAAGAGCCACAGTGCCAGCTGCCTATTTTCTGCTGTTTTTGGTTCCAGGAAAGTCAGAAAATGAATATTCTCGGAATTGGACGGGACAAAAGCCAAAGTGCCTATTTTTCCAGAAGTCATCAGATGCTAGAATACGAGACGGAGAAGGGCTGGGGGTCGGCCACACCACCTGGCCGCACGGCCAGGCCTGACCCGCGCCAGGGGTGGTCTGGCCGACCCCAACACCCCCTCGGCCTCTCCTTCCGCCTATAAGATGCCCTCGGGACGAAAACCCTAAGTACCCGATCAAAAATCCACGAAAGAGTTTAGAGTGCCATCTCCATCCCTAGATCGGGAGGGATCTGAAGCTCTTCCCGGCACCCTGCCGGAGAGGGGAATTCACCCTAAAGGCCTTCTTCATCATCATGCAAGCCTCCGGTGTGATGCGTGAGTAGTTCATCCTTGGACTACGGATCCATGTAGTAGCTAGATGGCTGGTTCTCCTCCTTTGTGCTTTCATGTCTAGATCTTGTGAGCTCCGTTCATGATCAAGATCATCTATTTGTAATTTTGCATGTTGTGTTTGCGGGGATCCGATGGATATTGAGATGCTATTTCAGATTGATTATTGATTCTATCATGTCTTTGTTATTTGTGATCTTGCATGCTTTCTGTTGTTAGTAGCTACCTTGGCCAAGTAGATGCTAGCAACTCCAAGAGTTAGTATTTATGCTCGATAGTGGGTTCATGCCTCTGGTAATCTGGGGAAGTGACAGAAATCTCTAAGGTACTAGATATGCTGTTGCTACTAGGGAGAAAACAACAATCCTTTGTTCATAGAATAATCGTATTGTTTACTTTACATGCAATTCGGAAAGCAATAATCTGTTGCTTGCAACTTAATACTGGAGGGGGTTCGGATGATAACCGGAAGGTGGATTATTAGTCATAGATGCAGTTGGATGGCGGTCTATGTATAATGTTGTAATGCCCAATCAAGTCTCAAAGGAGTCAAGATGATTAGTATATGCATGTATTGCTTTCTCGATGTTTGTCAATTGCCCCGCTGTAATTTGTTCATCCAGCATGTTATCTATCTTAAGGAGAGCCACCTCTAGCGAACTATGGATCCCGGTCCTTGTCTTTTACATACAATCTACAAACTGTTTACTGCTTTGTGTTTACTTTCTGGAAACTATTACTTCTTTCCATTCGATACGTTTAATCCTTTGTTTTTAGCAAAACACGGTGAGATTGACGACCTCATCGCAAGTTGGAGACAGAGTTCTGTGGTTGTGTTATGCTGGTCTCCACGTTGCTACTAGCACCGGTAGTGCGCCCTGCCAAGGCTCAACTAGCAACACCTTTGGGGTGTTTCCTTGGTCCTGCTGGTTCGATTAAACATTTGTTTCATAACTGAGGGAAACTTGCTGATGTGCTCATCATACCTTCCTCTTGGGGTTCCCAACGAGCTCTACATCAACACCGATCCATCACCAGTCCCCTTCGCTCTCGTCCCGACACTACGAGCACATCACCGGGTCCAGGGTTGGTGGGGCTGGATCGGAGCCAACGGTGGCCGAGTGCTCTACCCTACGTGTGACTACACACGTCGAGTTCTCAGGTACTACCTCATTCCCACCCCATTCTACTTTTGGTTCGAGTTTTCCATCTGGTTCCAGGTTTTCTGCACTGGCCCTGTTTCCTTTGGAACACCTGGGTGATGTCGCGACGGACTGCGGGATAGTCTTCCGTGGTGAGAAGGTCCCCAGGGGTACTAGAAGCCATTAAGGCTAGAGAGGTGTATGAGGGAGCGACCGCCGCAGCCCGTGCGCGAGTCGCACGGGAGAAAGAGCGAACCCTGGTGCTGGCAGGACCTGGTTCAAGCGAGCCTGGGTCCAGCACGACCCCACCTCTCAGGCCTGATGGTAGTGGGTCCCCCCATTGGGACTCCCCTAGCTGGGAGACCTCGGGAGAGGCCTCCCAAGGCTACCCCACGACACTCACCACCTGGGCGTGCTTGATCTGTCCCCAGTAAGCCCCCGTATGAACATCCTTCGAGCAATCCGAGCGTTCATTTGGAATATATAGGGGTTCGGGCAGCAAGGTCTTCACTGTTAGATCAAGGAATATCTATGCCAAGAGGACGCGGACATTGTTGTCCTTCACGAGACCATCCACCGGTACTTTTCCATGGCTGAGTTACAGGGCCTGAGCCGCCATAAGTTCATCTAGACCTAGTGCCCGCCAATGGTCACTCGGGAGGTATCCTCCTCGGTGTCAAGGAGGATACCTTCGAGGCAGATGACATGGATAGCGGGGAGTTATTTGTGAGAACTGTGCTCACCCATAGACAATCGAGCCTCAAACGGGAGGTGATCATTGTCCCGCGGACCATAGGAGGTCCTCATAGTTCCTGCTCAAGCTCAATTCGATGGTGGATCATATGGATACCCAGTCATAGTGGCAGGGGACTTCAATCTCATTCGCTCCACCGATGACAAGAGCTCGGCGAACATGGACCTCCTTAGGATGCGCATGTTTAACGATTGCATCACGGACCTTGCCCTGAGAGAGATTGCAAGGGTGGGTGCCAGAAATAAATGGATCAACAAGCAGTTGGACCCAATTCATAGTGTACTTGATCATGTCTTCGTCTCGGTGGAATGGGAAGTGGGCTTCCCGCTGTGTTCCCTACGCGCAGTCACCAGGGTCAGCTCATACCATACCCCCTCCTCCTCTCGACAGGAGGAGGCAACCCACCTAGAATGAATTGCTTCCACTTCAAGACCTTTTGGCTTAAACAACCAGGTTTCGTGGAGGACGCTCGGACTAGGTGGGTGGAGGCAGCGGCCTTTCCCCCTCGCGTATATTGTGCGGTTGATGTCTAGCACCACTGTGCCAAGTCAACGCGCCAACTTATGCGTGTGTGGGGGGCGAACCTCGGGGTGGTGCTATGAGGACAGAAAGAGCCGCTCCTGCAGGAAATTTAGACATTGGATTAGGAAGAAGAACGCGTGGGACTATCGGCGGAGGCCTGGTCCCATAGGTATTTCCTTGAGACCTCCAACATGGAGATCTATAAGGGAAAGGAGGAATTCTGGCGCCAGCAAAGCTGGCTGAACTAGACCATCTAGGGGGAATCGAACACGGCCTATTTCCATGCCATTGCTAATGGCTGGCGTAGGAAGTGTTTGGTCATGTGCCTCTGGGAGGAGAATATGCTACTGGAATACCAAAAGGATATCACCTCACATATTTACGCTTTCCATAAGGACTTGTTCTCGGCTACACCGTGTTAAGGGCTCTCATTGGCCCTTGACTTTTGGATCGAGGGGGCCACAGTTACCATTACCGAGAATGTTGAGATACACTCCCATTTCTTCCGAAAGAGGTATCCTAAGCGATTTAGTCCATGAAGGCCAACTCGACCCCTGGGTCGGACGGGCTTCTAGTCATCTTCTTCCAGACTTTCTTGGAGTATGTACAGGCAGTCATTATGCCGATGTTATAGGAGTTTTACACTAGGACCCTCGTGATGTACTGGCTGAATTTGGTGTGATTACCTTGATCCCCAAAGTAGTAGGGGCCATGGATATCCGTCAATTTAGACCAATCATGGTGATTAATGTTATCTAGTCCATTTTCGCCAAGGTCTGCGCCAATAGGATTGCCCCGGTCATGGAACGCCTGACCCACCCACTTCAGTTTGCCTTCTTGAAGGGGCGCTTGATTCATGATGATATCCTTGCCCTCCATGAAATTATTCATGAGGTTAAGGTTCGCCATTAGAAGGGAGTGATCCTCAAGTTAGACTTTCATAAGGCCTATGACCGGTTGGATTGGGCATTCCTTAGGCAAGTCCTCGAGAGGAGAGGGCTTGATGATAGGGAGATTGGTTGGGTTATGTAGATCGTCATGAGCGGTAGCACCGCAATTAATGTCGATCGGGAGGTTGGTCCTTATTTCAGGCCTTGTTGCAGAGTTAGATAGGGGAACCAATCTCTCCCCTTCTGTTTAACTCTGCGATGGATTCCCTTGCAGAGATTTTGGTTATGCCAAAACCTCTGGCCACATTTTGGGTGTGGTAGGGCATCTTATCCCTGGAGGAGGAATTACCTGTGGGGCCCCCAGATTAATCCTCCGAGAATCCATGTTATGCATATCACCATGATCCCACGATTAGTCTGTCGTGGCACATAACCGACAAGTATCAAAGTAAACATCCATTACTTAAGCGGATACAAGCCATACCTCAATTGCCATTATGGTTACATCAACCATCATCAGCGGAAATTTATCCAAGCGTAGAGCCCGAGCCATGTCTTAACCTACAGGAAGCTGACTGATAAAACATCCTAGATCGCAAAGTCGTCATCGTCAACTTCTTCTCGATATCTGACCAAGTTAATTGCCAAGGACAATACCAGTGAGTAATTTGAATATACTCACAAACCACCTTATAAGAAAAGGCATCGTTGGATCGAATGAAACTTCTGCTTAACAACATGCCAACCGAGAACATCATGTAGAGAGAGAAAACAAGATACATTAGCGAGTCGACTACGAGGCAATACTTACAGATAGCCGGAGCTGCAGGTCGAGTCACAAAGTTGGCTTACGTGTGAAGGATCGTACCTCCATCGTGTATCGTACCCACATATCATTATTGTTGCTAGTTGATGGCTCAATGCACGGCGCCCAAAAAAATGCTTGATGGCGGTGTTGATGTAGAGCTCGTTGGGAACCCCAAGAGGAGGGTATGATGAGCACATCAGCAAGTTTCCCCTAGTTATGAAACCAAGGTTTAATCGAACCAGTAGGAGCAAGGAAACACCCCAAAGGTGTTACCAGCTGAGCTTTGGTAGGGCGCACTACCGGTGCTAGTAGCAACGTGGAGACCTGCACAACACAACCACAGAACTTTGTCCCCAACTTGCGATGAGGTTGTCAATCTCACCGTGTTTTGCGGAAAACAAAGGATTAAACGTATCGAATGGAAAGAAGTAAAAGTTTGTAGAAAGTAAACACAAAACAGTAAATAGTTTATAGATTGTATGTAAAAGACAAGGACCGGGATCCATAGTTCACTAGAGGTGGCTCTCCTTAGATAGATAACATGCTGGGTGAACAAATTACAGCGGGGCAATTTACAAATATCGAGAAAGCAATACATGCATATACTAATCATCTTGACTCCTTTGAGACTTGATTGGGCATTACAACATTATACATAGACCGCCATCCAACTGCATCTATGACTAATAATCCACCTTCAGGTTATCATCCGAACCCCTCCAAGATTAAGTTGCAAGATTATTGCTTTCAAATTGCGTAAAGTAAACAATACGATTGTTCTATGAACAAAGGATTGTTGTTTTCTCCTAGTAGCAACAACACATCTAGTACCTTAGAGATTTCATCACTTCCCAGATTACGGAGGCATGAACCCACTATCGAGCATAAATACTAACTCTGGGAGTTTCTAGCATCTACTTGGCCAAGATAGCTACAAACAACGGAAAGCATGCAAGATCACAAATAACAAAGACATGATAGAATCAATAATCAATCTGAAATAGCATCTCAATATCCATCGGATCCCCACAAACACAACATGCAGAATTACAAATAGATGATCTTGATCATGAACGGAGCTCACAAGATCTAGACATGAAAGCACAAAGGAGGAGAACCAGCCATCTAGCTACTACATGGATCCGTAGTCCAAGGATGAACTACTCACGCATCACACCGGAGGCTTGCATGGTGATGAATAAGGCCTCCAGGGTGAATTCCCCTCTCCGGCAGGGTGCCGGGAAGAGCTTCAGATCCCTCCCGATCTAGGGATGGAGATGACGGCGACTACAAACTCTTTCGTGGATTTTTGATCGGGCCCTTAGGGTTTTCGTCCCGAGAGCAATATATAGGCGGAAGGAGAGGCCGAGGGGGTGCCGGGAGCGGCCACACCACCCCCTGGCGCGGGCCAGGCCTGGCCGCGCGGCTAGGTGGTGTGGTGGCCCCTGGCCCCTCTCCGTCTCGTATTCTGGCACTTGATGACATCCGGAAAAATAGGCACTTTGGCTTTTGTCCCGTCCAATTCCGAGAATATTCATTTTCTGACTTTCCTGGAACCAAAAACAGCAGAAAACAGGTAGCTGGCACTGTGGCTCTTGTTAATAGGTTAGTCCAAGAAATTATAAGAAAAGTACTCCAAAGTTGGAACAAAACACAAGAAAGTGGATAAAACCAAGCATGAAACATCAAAAATTATAGATACATTTGCAATGTATCACCAGTGCACGATCTGACCGCGACAACCCGCAGACGTCTATAGCCTACGTTGACACGTCGGCTACGAAAGGGTCACACATCATGATCTCGCCTCGATAAACCGTGTCGTCAATGCTCCACGATGACATACACCGAGGCCTGACATTGCCACGTCTACTCTAGATGGCACCACGCCCGCGAAAACCACAGATGGCATGGGGTCACCACGCCATGTAGTCACTTAACAGCCCCACATCCATGAGAAAACGCAATCGACCTGGGCTTATGACGGCATGACAGCTTTGCACGGGTCCCATTGCTGCGACGACCCGTGTCCGGCCATACCATACACCTCCACATTTGCTCTATGCAGGCCCCGCATCCGCGAAAATAGGTTCTCCCATGGACCCCATGCCCGCGATAAACCATGGCCGACATGGGCTCACAGCGCCACGTCAGCTTCCTGCGTGCCCCGCAACCCGGCGGGTGCAGAGCGTTGTTGCGCAGGGAAAGCCTTTCACCGCGCGCGTTTAAACCCGCCTACGCTGACGGCGGGCCCATGTCATGCTCGCGGACCATCTTCCAGCAAAGCATGGTACGACAGCGCGCGGTACACTTGTTCGTGGTATGGAATCTTTTTCCCTGGCCTGTAGCAGGGCCCGCCTCACTGGATAGTAGGACTCTGTTGCGACATCGCTACGTGTCCTCCTTGACATCCATCTCACGATCGAAAAGAATCGGGACAACGTGGATAGCAGTTTGAGCCAAAACAATCTAGCGCTATTATTTACTCCTAATGATTAATTGGTTGTACTTGCTCTTGCTCTAGTTCTTGTAGTTAACCGAGTTTTGCCTTAAAAATAATATTTCCAAACATATACAATAAGAAAAAGTCTCAAAGTATGACTTGAGTCTTATTATATTTACTAATTGGATGCACCATATGAGCCTCCGTGTTAATCCTAGAGATTAAGGCCCAATTCTTTTGGCGGCTGCTCCCAGAAGCTACCCTACCCCCAGCTTTCTAGGGAACGGTTCAAAAAATTTGTGAGGCTTCCAAATTTGTTTAGCCTTAACTATTTTGGAAGCCTTGCAATTTTTTTGAATCGGCTTCCCCAGGAAGCTGGGGGAGAGCGGCTTCTCGGAGAAGCCCCCAAAAGAACTGGGCCTAACATCCAGCCAATTTAACTAATAAAATATGTACAGTTGTCGGATGCCGTGTGTTTCCTAGGAATCCTGATCAGCTATCCCACCTCCACGCCTCAAAAG